>OY728134.1:173535794-178535794 GCA_963277665.1 Viscum album
GTCCAGTGGTAAGCCGCTGCGACCCCGTCCCTAGCGAACTATGAGGACTTTGATCCATGCCAAGGCATGGTACGTAGGAAGCCTCCCTGAGGTTCAAGCCCACCCGTCATTCACGTTGGGTCCCATTCTGGTCCAGTGGTAAGCCGTTGCGACCCCTTCCCAAGAGAACTACGAGGACTTTGATCCATGCAATGGCATGGTACGTAGGAAGCCTCCCTGAGGTTCAAGACCACCCATCATTCACGTCGGGTCCCATTCCGGTCCAGTGGTAAGCCATTGCGACCCACCATCCGAACTATGAGGTCTTTGATCCATGTCAAGGCATGGTACGTAGGAAGCCTCCATGAGGTTCAAGCCCACCCGTCGTTTATTCACGTTAGGGTTCACTATCGTCCCGCATGACGTTAAACTGTATTCTCCGAAATACGAGGTCTTTGATCCGTGTTAAGGCATGATATGTAGGAAGCCTCCACGAGGTTCAAGCCCACCCATCACCCAATTCACATCGTGTTCTACCTACGTCCAGCATGACGTTAAACTGCACTCCGGTCCAGTGGTAAGCCATTGCGACCCACCCATCTGAACTACGAGGTCTTTGATCCATGTCAAGGCATGGTACGTAGGAAGCCTTTATGAGGTTCAAGCCCACCAACAGTGGACCATGGTCTGCTTTCACGTCGGTTCACCGGCGAAACCCCATTTGAACTACGAGGTCTTTGATCCAAGTCAAGGCATGGTACGTAGGAAGCCTTTATGAGGTTCAAGCCCACCAATAGTGGACCAAGTTATACTTTCACGTCGGTTCACCGACACACCCACCCGTCGTTTCTTCACGTCGGGTCCCATCTTCGTCCGGCATGACGTTAAACTACGTTATGGTACAGTGGCAATCCATTGCGACCCAACCACATTAGAACTATGAGGTATTTGATCCATGTCAAGGCATGGTACGTAGGAATCCTCCCAGAGGTTCAAGCCCAACTCCCATCGGACCAAGGTCCATCTTTACATCGGTACGCTGACGACACCCATCGGACCAAGGTCCACCTTCACGTTGGTTCGCCGACGACATTCATCCGGCCAAGGCCCATCTTCACGTCGGTTTACCGACACCAACCCGAACTACGCGGACTTTGATTCCCTGCCACAGGGATACGTAGGAAGCCTCATCAAGGCTCAAGACCAACTTCTCTGTCGCCCCCCTGCGATGGTTCCACTTCACTCTCCTTCTGCTCCATTCACTGTCGCCCACGGGCTAGCCCCGGTGTCGATATCCCTTCAAGGAGGATCCCTCAATCCGATTTATCCCAGCTAATGCTCTGGTTGGGTTGATCCGTCTCTCTGGAAGTTTAACTCGCGGCATACCATGTGTTGAGCACGGGAAGCTGAGGAAAACCTCAGATATGTGTCTACGACATGTAATTCCCCGTGCCCGATGTGGGATGCCTCGGGCTTCCACGCCCTCGAGAAGCCTTGTGATCAAGGATAACAGACAGACATTCCAGGTACCCCAGCACCCAGACATGCTACTGATGCCTCAATGTGACTACTCCCCTGACCGAAGGTTGCTACCCTGATTGGACCCTTTGGAATGTCCCGACAGAAGCAGTGTAATTAACCGGCGTCCATGGAAACATGGCACTGGGAAGAGTTTCATGAACTACGTATTAAATCTATAAGGGAGACCCGGACTAGGTGACGTGTTCTGAGGAGGAATCCGCAGGAGGAAGAACCGACATCCCATCATCCCGTTTCGATCAAGGAGAAGACGTCCCTGAACAAGGAACGAATGCCGCCCGCCTTTGGAAAGCGGGAATGCGGGGCAACAAAGCCGTGCGTCCTCCGCAGACCGATGCGCGCGCCCCGGCGAAAGCATCGGAAACAGAAATGGTGAACCCGACATGATGTTCTTCTCCTCAGCATGGAGATTAGTAGCTTTCGAGACACCAGTAGATTGACGTGTCACCGTATCCAGATATCCGTTGCCTGGTCCCGCCAAGCAAATGGCGGGCCAGTCGTGAAACTCACCGGAACTCGGGGTAGTAGAACGTGGGGCACTCCGCTCTGTAGCGTGTTGGTGTGGATCCCTCTCACAGACATGGAGGATGGAAGAACGCTGGGGCACTGGCTGTCAATCGTTTTCCTCTCAGTACTGATGAGTTGATCCCTTCGCTTGACAGGAACCAGGTTTCTATTTCGGGGATGCGGTCACCATCCGCTCCTCGCCCGCGCAGGGGCAGGGGCAACACCACGACGACCACTCCACATGGCGCCACTACCGCCACGACGGCTGCCACGCCACGGGATGCGAGACGCCCACGTCCCCTTTCCCCATCAGAGGTCATCCAACGAAGGGTGATCAACAGCCTCGTGCGCAGGTATGAGGAAGAAGGGGTCATCCCGACCAGGGATATGGCCCGCTTGGACCTGGAGGCCTCTAGGCCCCGCCGTCAACGCCTCCCTAACAGTCCGCATAGGGAGCCCCTGCTCCCCACCCCGACATTCAACCGTTTCGGGAGCCTATCCCCGGAACGCCTTGACGACTCTTCGCCTTACACTGAAGAGGCAGGCGCTGTCCGGCTCCGTCCGCTCAGGGCCCCGACCCGGGGCCCCCAGGCGAGAGCTCCCGTCCGGCCGCGTCAGCGCCGCCGTCCGGCCACGCAGGAAGAGCAGGCAGACTACGTTCCGGCACCACCTGCACCGGCTCGCCTAACCCGACGTCAGCGCCGGGCCCGGGCTGAGGACGCTCGCTCAGGCGCATCCACGTTGACAGCTACAGTGGCCCGAGCCACCGCCGACGTACATTATGAAGCCCCCGCGTACATTGAGCAGGGGCACCCCTTCGCACAACCAATATTGAGACCCCAACCACCCCATGGGCAGGCTGGGATGACTCTCCGGGTTGCAGGCCCCAGTGGTGATCGCCGCGAGCTAACCCGCAGTGATGCCACCCCGTACAGAGGTCCTCCCCGTACCACTACTCCACAGAGCGTGGGCCTTCCCCGCTCCGAGGTTCGTCATGGAGGCATGCCTCGCACTGCTCCCATCCTGCAGGAAGACCTGCCCCGCGGCAGTGGCGCTCAGCGCGGAAACATTTACCACGCCCGCTATACAGGGTATGAAGTTCATCCTGCTGAAGGCACCGTCCATCCGGTCCTCCTCCAACGTGGGGGGCCTCCCTACGTCCTCTCTGCAACCGGCGAAGGTCCTCCTCGCTCCACTCGCATCGACCATGGAAGTCTTCCCCATGCTCCTGCCAGTTCCAACAGAGGCCCCGCCCACATGGGTACTGTTCATGGAGGTCCTCCCCATGTACCCTTTGACATTTGCCCTGGTGCCCCTCGCACCCCGGCTCTCTCGATTGGGGGTCCTCTCCGCCACAGCACTAGCGCCGCCCCAAGGCTGCCTGATAGGGGTCAACCCTGTCCCGAAGAGCCACCCAGGGGCAGAAGAGCGGGTCTTCACCGCCACAAGAAGAATCCTGGGAAGGCCCAGGTGGAGATCAAACCAGACCACTTCTCCGATTCGGAAGCGGAATGCGATTCAGCGATGGAACCTTCTCCCAGCTCCTCCGTATCAGGGACTGGGGCAGGAACCAGACGCATCAGCCTCGTTCTCCCAGAATTTGAGGCCCACCGGATTCCCGTCTCTCTCCGCAGGTACATTCAGGAGGAAGAAATCCTGGGAATTCCACAGGTCTCAGCCACACAATCATCGCCTATGTCACCAGAAGAGCCCTCTACCTCTACCAGGGATCACGTAGAGTTATTTTGGGGGCCCACGACGGTAGAGCGACGACACAACCCGTCGCCGGTAGCCGCGACTCATGTTCCGGAAGCTGTGATTATCATCCCGTCGTATCGTGACATCGTGGCTGGGTCACCTCACTCTTCGGAGGATGGCCCAGAATTCGGTGGCCAGTCCGCTCGATCACCGTATTCTCCACCGCCGAGTTTGCTATCCCAGAGGTCCGCCTCGGTACCGCTACCGGTCCCTCAGCCGCCCCCGGTTGATGAGTGGGGTAATGCAGGGCCAAACCCCAAGGACGAACCTAGGAGCTTCTGGAGTATCCTTGCAGTGGATTATTTCCCAGAGAAGTTCTGGCCCATGGCGGCACTGAATTTCCGCGTACCCGAGTCTCTTACCCCTGAAGAAGTGGGATGCTTTTGTCGAACCCTCTGGGCGACGCACTTCCGCCTCCGTTGAGAACAAGTAGTGTACCCCCGAAGTCGAAAGCACTTCGAGGAGATCGGCGAGCAATGCCGCCTGATCGATGCAGCCGCACTCCTTGTGTCCCAACACCCCGAGTCGCCAGGCCACCAGAGCTCCCTTCAACGAAAATGCGTTCAGAGTCTTAAAGAACTCCGCAGAATCATCAGGGAAGCCACCTCCCATGTCCAAGTCCGTGGTTGGGGATGCTATGCCGCTCTCCTCTTCGACCCTATCCGACGACAGCCCGATTCGCTATGTGACATTGAGGATATGCCCTCAAGAGGGGTCACAGTCCACATGGCCGACGTTGTGGATAAGGAAGATGAGCTTGAGTTCCTTGATGGAGACTTACCATCCGAGGGCGTACCGCCACTACTCGACCCATCAGGGAGAGTTACCCGTCATGAGAGGAACCTGCTAGGCCTCCC
Organism: Viscum album; assembly: GCA_963277665.1. Classification (NCBI taxonomy): domain Eukaryota; kingdom Viridiplantae; phylum Streptophyta; class Magnoliopsida; order Santalales; family Viscaceae; genus Viscum; species Viscum album. The sequence goes on from OY728134.1 coordinate 173,540,435, forward strand.
CGTACCCACCGAGTCGATGGCGCTCGGTCGAAGCACTGACAAGGGTAAGGATCACGTCGGAATAGTCAAGCACTTCGACCCGTCCGCCTCTGTGCAGAAAACGGACGAAGATCCTGAGAAGGCCATGTTGCGCCAGCAGCTTGCTGAGCAGAAGAGGCTGGTTGACGAACTCTTGGCTGAACGCGCCGCAGAGCGACGACCCGACTATGGTAATCCAAGGACGGGGCAGCAGGGGCTGGAACAACTTCCCCCCGGCGAGATGCCTCCGGGAAACCCTGATCATGCTACTTCCGCGGACAGGGCGGAAGCCAGAACATACGGCAAGAGGGCGCGATATGTCTCGCCAAACCCCCCGGAGCGACGGGGCAATCTGAAGAATCCAACCCGGGATCCCCCAGTCGCCCAGCAGGTCGTCCAGCCAGTCGACCCGCGAGCAGCCGAAGTCATCTACCATGTTGAAGAACCTGGAAATGCGCTTGTTGTTAGGGATCCCCGTCATGACAGGGACCCCCACCCGGAGGACCTTATTGAGGCACTCACAGCCCGCCTCGAGGCGTTGGAAACACGACAGGTGGCGGTCCCACCGGACGGCAAGCCTTACCCCGTGTGGGTGGATGATATGCCCGCGCCTCCGGGCTTTGGGAACCCCACTTTCTCACCCTTCAACGGGACAGGGGACCCGCCACAGCACTTGGCCCATTTCTCTTCCAGGTGTGGCCCCATGCTGGGGACCCCGGCTCAGCAAGATGCCGCCAAGCTCTGATGTTTCGTACAGACATTGGAAGATCCAGCATTCGTCTGGTACAGCCAGCTCCCTATCGAATCGGTGACCGGTTGGGAGGATCTTCGCCGGCAGTTCTTATACCAGTTCAGCTCCACCACGCGAAATACCAGCATTGCAGACCTCTTCAAGTGCAAACAGAGGCCTGATGAGCGGGATGCAGACTTCATCGCCCGGTGGAACGGACTTACGTATTCCCTCGATATTCCACTGACTCTGGAGCAATTACTGGCGATGTGTGTGGGGAACGTTAAGACAGAGCCGGTACCCTCCTTGATTACCCAGAACTATCCTGGAGGGTTCAGAGATTTCTCAGATAAGGCCCAGCGCCTCGAGGAGGCCCTGCAACAGGCTAGACAGGCGCGTTTTCTGCCCCCTATGATCCCAGCCAGGAGCGCCGCCAGGGCTGAACCCGCCGCGGTGGCTCAAATAGAAGCCCCGGGGTGGCTGGAATTTCTTCCAGCGGCACCACCCCCGCAACCCCGCAGAGGTCCTCCACCTCAAGCACAGGCTCCTGCCCAGCAGTGACCGCCTCAGAACCGACAGGTTCTCCTGCGCAATGCGCCACCGCCACCTAGGCGAGACAACCAGGCGCCGCCTCCTCGGCAGGCCCCTCCGGTCCCTCGACAGGACCAGGCCCCCAGGCCCCCTATCCGGAAAGAAGGTACCAGACCTATTCGTTCAACAAAAATCAGGTCTCTGGCTACTTCCGAAGTGCTCTAGAGCAAGGGATTGTGTGTCTGCCTGAATGCAGAAGGCCGGCAGAGGCGCATCTCACCGATCACCCCAACTACCGCCCTTATCATCGGATCCTGGGGCACACCCTCAAGCGATGCTATGTGTTTAAAGACTGGCTTCAGGACCAGGTCAACAACAACATAGTCATGTTGGGCCCAGCACCAGCGCAAGTGGCAGGCGTCTTTGCGTGATCAGAAATCGGCAGCGACAGTGAAGGTGAGTGGCAGCAGGTCCCTAGCCGCGGGTCCCAGAAATATGACGACTGGATGGCTCGAAAATCTGTCGTCCGTGCCCAGGGAATCATCCAGGTGCACCTGAAGCAGTCGGAACCTTCAGAAGAAGTCACCAGTGCCTCCGCATCGTCTTCACAGTCGACCTCTGCCCAAAAGGGCAAGCAGCGGCGACGCAAGATGAAGCAACGTGCACCGCCAGTTCCGTCATCGTCCCGCACTCTCGGCGACTTTATGCCTCCTGAAATGGGGATTCATCCCAGAATCCGTCCAGCGGTGGATGACTCTTCGAGTGACAGCCAAGGGTACGCTTCGGTTAACACCGTGGAGCTGGTAAAGCCCTATATGACCCCCGACGAGGGGGAACCCCAGGCAGACCGCCCCAACGTTTCCAGCTGACGTCAACGTCAGCGGAACCGCAATCGCGCCGGTCGTCGAGGCACATCAGCAGGCACTCGTAGCCAAGCCGTGCACGCTACCGAGACCAGGCAGCAGGCTCAATGCAGATCTCAGCACGCGCAAACCCATCTAACACCCTCGGCCCTACCTCCACCTCCGTTCGTGTTGCTGGATCGGGGAGAGCCGCCTCGTCCGTATCATAGTCAGTCTTGCCCGGCTTCATGCCAGCCTTTGCTGCCCGATCCTAGCCTGGAAACCACTCTCCAGGCTTCTACTAGCAGGCAGCAGGATGTACCCAGTGCTAGCCGACCGCCAGTTCAACCGGCGGGACCCGCTATGCCTTCAAATACTGAAAAACCCCCTGTAAGAAGAGGTTCGCGTTTGGAACGCAAGTATGATGTCCTAAAGCACCTGGCCGGCATTCCAGCGAGGCTCTCCATCCTTGAGGCCCTGCGCCTGTCATCCGAGATGCGCGAGGCACTTGCCGAGGCCCTAAGGAGCCCCCTCCAGTTTGAGACGGAGGTAGCAGCTGCAGAAGCCTTCCATACCGAGATGATTGAAAACGCCGAATGTCAGGCGGTTATCTCGTTCTCCGGTGAAGATGAAGACCCTCCTATACAGGGGCACATTCGCCCACTGTATATCACTGGCCACTATAATGGTGTGGAAGTCCGCCGATGCCTCGTTGACATGGGTTCTGGAATCAACTTAATTCCGACCCGGACGCTGCGAAAGCTGGGTCTTTCCGAAGGTGATTTAACTCCCTCTGACCTCAGGATCCAGGGGTACGACATGACAGAGCAAACCCCAGTCGGCAAGATCCGCCTGAAGACTCAGTTCGATGGCTTGATTTCCAGCACCGAGTTCATGGTTGTTTCTCAGGACACTGCCTACAACGCATTGATGGGTAGGCCATGGATCCATCTGCATGCGGCGGTCCCCTCGTCGTATCACCAGTGCCTTAAGTACTCGGTCAACGGTCGAGTAGGCGTGCTCCAAGGAGACGCGTCCACTTTCGCTTCTTGTGAGGCCCGCTATCTGGATGCGGGTTATTACAAAAGTAAGGACATGAAAATCCTAGTAAGCGAGGATGAGCCCGCCCTGATCACAAGTGATCCCTGGGCAAGCATGGACGACGCCTACATCCTCCCGATCCACCGGTTGGAGGCCACGACCCCCGACATGGGACAATGTTTTGTTGTTTCGGGTACGCAAGGAAGGCATGTTCCTGTGTCCAAGCGACGGCGGAAAATCACCTCGTACTCCTACATCAACCAGGCTCGGGTCATCCCGGAACCTCCTACCCCTGTACGGTACCGGGACGTCAAGCTCATGACAACAGCGGTGCGCCATACGTGTCTATTCCGCCAGGCTGGAATTAACCGAATCAGGCCGACATGTCACCACTGCTTTGATATCATCAAGCGTGGCCCCTTAGGCTGAAGTCAAGATGTGATAGGATCAAATGCATTCATTGCTATGGTCTCGACGACAAGTGAGTCTCCTGATGTGATGACCGCTGCTGCCCGAGCCAGCACCAGCTGCCCCGCGAATCTTGATAGCTCAGAATTATCTTCCGTCGTGGGAAGTCCCCCCATGGCTGGGGAGGAAGACTTGGAGGATGCTCCCCCAGCCTTTGAAGAAGGCGTCTCTACCACGGTTGATGAACTGGTACAGATGAACCTTGGTAGCGAGGCAGATCCAAGACCCACATTGATCAGTGCGTCCATGTCCCTCGAGGAGCGGCAGCAGTATGTAGACTTCCTCAAAAAGCACCGCGATGTGTTTTCCTGGAGTTACGATGAGATGCCAGGGCTGGATCCCCAAGTGGTCGTCCACCGTCTGGGCCTCCCAGCAAAACATCGTGGGTTCAAGCAGCCTCCCAGGAAAATGCACCCTTCTCATGGTGCTATGGTTGAGGCCGAAGTTGACAAGCTTATCAAAGCCAACTTCATTAAGGAGGTCCAGTACCCCAAATGGCTCGCCAACATTGTGCCGGTCAGGAAGAAGAATGGGCAGATCAGAGTCTGTATCGACTTCCATGATCTCAATCGCCACTGCCCAAAAGATGACTTCCCACTCCCAGTGACGGAGCTGTTGATCGACGCCACGGCCGGGTTCCAAGCCCTCTCTTTCATGGATGGGTATTCCGGGTATAACCAGATCTGGATGGCCCCCGAAGACAAGGAGTCCACTGCCTTCAGGGCTCCCCAGGGGACCTTTTTCTACCGGGTAATGCCATTCGGTTTGAAAAATGCAGGTGCCACTTATCAGAGGGCCATGCATCGCATATTCAAACCGATCCTCGGGACATTGATGGAATGCTACGTGGATGACCTTGTAGTCAAATCATGCCAGCGCCAGGACCATCTCAAAGACCTTGAGAATGTGTTCGGTTTTCCTCTGTTCCCGTCACCTGAAGATGAACCCGCTGAAGTGTGCCTTCGGAGTCACCTCCGGGAAGTTTCTGGGTTTTGTTGTCAGATACCGAGGTATCGAGATCGACCAGGAGAAGATCAAGGCCACTTAGCCTATATACGCCGATTCATTGCGAATCTGGCTGGCAAGTGTAAGCCCTTTTCCCGGCTCATGAAGAAAGGCGCTGCCTACGAATGGGATGAGGAGTGTCGGATCGCCTTCGAGGAAATCAAGCAGTATCTGCTCCAACCTCCGGTCTTGATGCCACCCGTCTCTGGAAAGCCACTGGTCCTTTACGTGACCACCCTAGAGAGATCCCTCGGTGCCCTGCTCGCCCAGAAGAATAACGAGGGCACTGAGAACAGTCTCTACTATCTCAGTCGCATGCTTCTCGATACGGAGGTCAGATATTACCTTATCGAAAAGAGCTGTCTTGCGCTCGTCTTCGCCGTGCAGAAATTGTGACACTACCTGCAACACCACGAGGTGCAATTGATCTCTCGGGTGGATCCGCTGATGTACATCCTGAACCGCCCCATGCTGACTGGCCTACTAGCACGGTGGGCGGTGATTCTCCAGCAGTTTGACATCAGGTTTGTACCTCAGAAGGCCGTTGAGGGACAGGCGTTGGCAGACTTTTTAGCTGCCTATCCAACCTCCGCGGATCAATCCCTGGACCTGGATTTCCCCGACGAGACGATCCTCTCGGTCGATCATGATGTCCTGTGTTGGCAAATTCATTTCGACGACGCCTCCCAGAGCCCCACCGGTAGAAGGCTCAACGACCCCAAGCTCAACAGAGTGTGTCTGGGTATTGTTTTCATTACCCCAACGCAAGCCGTCCTTCCGTACTCGTTCCTATTGTCAGAAGGTTGTACAAACAACGAAGCAGAGTACCAAGCTCACATCACCGGCCTCGAGTTGGCCCTTGAGATCCATGTACCCCATCTACATGTGAAGGGAGATTCTGAGCTGGTAATCAAACAGGTTAATGGAGACTACGTCGTCAGGAAGCCAGAGCTTGCACCATTGCTGGAGTACACCCTCTTCTTAATGGCCCAGTTCTCTTCTCGACCAGAGGTTACCCATGTCCCACGGTCGCAGAACGGCCAAGCGGATGCCCTAGCTGGCTTAGCCGCGTCGCTCGCAGAACCCGAGCAAGATGATTTGGTCATACACGTGGACCACCGGAGAGTCATTTCTCCTGTCACCCAAGAGGACCGTGATAGCCTGCGGGTAAGTCATCTCACCACCGGACCCTCCATATCGGGAGTCCCGGGTTTGTCAGACGTAGTGGTTTAAACCACCCCCGACTGGAGAGCACCTTTTGTCGAGTATCTCCAAAATGGTCAGCTCCCGGACGACCGGGCCGAGCGCGAGCGAATCCGACGCCGCGCACTTCAATTTACCCTCCAGAGCAGCCCCAGTCTTGAGAAGATCCTCTATAAATGGGGTTTCGATGGTGTCCTCCTCTGTTGCATCCAAGGAGTAGAGATACCTCAAGTTATGCAAGAGGTTCACGCCGGTTCCTGTGGCGCCCATCAAGCTGGGCCGAAGCTGTCCCATCAAATCCGGAGGTTAGGGTACTTCTGGCCCTCCATGATCCACGATTGCATTGGATACGCCAAGAGATGCCACGCGTGCCAAGTACACGCCAACTACTTTCATCGGCCACCAGAACCCCTCCACCCCACCAAGTACTCTTGGCCATTTGCGGTATGGGGACTCGATTTAGTGGGACTGTATCCGCTGGCAAAAGCCCGCCAATGCAGGTTCATCCTGACTGCTACAGATTTCTTCTCCAAATGGGCGGAAGCAGTTCCGCTCAAAGAAGTCAAGGCCCGTTCCATCAGTGACTTTGTGAGCTCCAACATTATCCACCGGTTTGGAGTCCCTCACGCCGTCCTCACCGATAACGGCACCAACTTCCGAGCAGCTGAATTGAAGAAATTGTACGCTAAGTACGACATCCGGTCGAACCATACATCCTGCTACCACGCGCAGGCGAATGGGAAGATCGAGGCGTTCAACAAGACCCACTCTAACATTCTGCAGAAGATGGTTGGTCAGAACAAGAAAAGTTGGCCGGACAAGCTCCCCAACGCCCTCTGGGCTTACCGGACGACGACTCACAACTCTACCCAGGTGACCCCGTATTCCCTGGTGTATGGAGCTGAGGCCGTCCTACCCATTGAGATCCAACTATCATCGCTACGCACTGCAGTTTATGATCACCAGACGTCAGATGAGGTAGCCGAGATCCGTCTAGCTGAATTAGAGGCACTGGACGAGAACCGGCTTCGTGCCCTACACAATCTGGAAAGGCATCAGGACAAGATAGCGAGAGCTTTTGACAAGAAGGTTCGTCTCCGCTCTTTTCTACAGGGTGACCTTGTACTGGCCCTGCGAGCGCCAATGATTCCCGGTAGGAAACCGACCAAGTTAGAACCCAAATGGGAAGGGCCTTACATCATCCACAAGGTTTACCGCAATGGATCATACTCCTTGGTGACCACAGATGGAGAGCGTGTAACCCCTCCCACCAATGCCAGATTCCTCAAGCGATACTTTGCCTAGGGCAAAAGTGGTCCTGCACGACACTAAACTGCGTGAGGGTCCTGCAAGACCCTAAACTGCGACTTGGTCTCGCATGACCTTAAACTGCATCTCCGTCCTCACTGCAAGACGTTAAACTGCAAGTCAGTCAGGTCTTCCTGACCGAGGCTCAGCCTCAGGCCCCTCGGCCTCTTTGGGCCCCTGGCCCCGTCTCCACCGCGGTCTGGCCCCAGGCCCCCTCGTTTCTCTCCGACTTACCCTCTTACTGGATCGTACGGTACAGTGTAGGACTACGTCCTCACGTTGGGATCATGTACCATACCGCACACTTCCCCGAATGAGATGCCCCTCGTCCCGCATGACGTTAAACTGCATGTCGAGAACTACGTATGGCTTGATTCCCATCTTCATGGGATACGTAGGAACGCTCGGACGCCTCGTCTTGAGCCCAGCCCCAAGCTTTTCTCTTCCGCTATTCCCCCTGGGAATAATCTCCTCGGAGGATCTTTGTGTAGCAAGGAGTGGACTTTCTTGGCCCCGCTCATGCAACCCCACTCGCGCAAAGATTGTAAAGGTCGCACCATGCGCCCACTCCCGTTCTTCTACCCTCCCACATCCTCACCGCATGACGCTAAACTGCATGGCCTTCAAGAACTACGTATGTCTTGATTCTCATCCTTATGAGATACGTAGGAACGCCCGGACATTTCGTCCTTTGGCCCAGCCCAAAGCCAAAATCTTCCCCTCAGGTCAAGACATGGCAGGGTGCACACTTTTGCCCCGACCCACATCGAGCAAGCCTTGACCAGGCTGCACATTCCCCCCTGGAGGTGTTTTCCCCTTTCGTGGATGAACACAACTGGGCTTCACCCACTCCTTGACTGGGATTCTGTCACCTTTCACACCTGGAGGGACCCCCGATAACGGCCTGGATACAATGCCCAAGGGCTCTCCTACCGATACGGGCCAACGTCCCCGAGGGTTTCCAAGCAACAAATCGATACAAGTCACGCGTTGCGAATTTGGTCAACGGTCGACGCTCATTTGTTGCCCCCATATGGGTCACCATAGGAACGCTGTGTTTCGAACATGGTCAACAGTGTCCTGGATCTTCGGGTCCACCCCGAGATGCCCTAGGCATCAGGAACAGTGATCCCCGCTGCCCCATCCCGAGGTGACAAACATACCCCAGGTGGTGCTAGCGATCCGGGCCACAGCCCAGGATTCCTTATAAGGGTGTACGGTGTGATGTAGGACTACGTCCTCATTCACGTCGGGATCATGTACCATGCCGTACGCCCTCCCTTTACGAGGCTCAGCCTCAGGCCCCTTGGCCTTTTTGGGTCCCCGACCCTCGTCCTCATGTAAGACGTTAAACTACGAACCAGTCAGGCCTTCTTGACTGATAACTTCCCCTTTTCTCCGGGCCACGGCCCAGGATTCCTCACCTGGAGTGTACGGTGTGGTGTGGGACTACGTCCTCATTCACGTCAGGATCATGTGCCATGCCGTGCAACTCCCTTCACGAGGCCCAGCCTCAGGCCCCTTGGCCTCCTCGGGTCCCCGACCCCCGTCCTCATGTAAGACGTTAAACTGCAAACCAGTCAGGCCTTCCTGACCGAGGCTCAGCCCCAGGCCCCTTGGCCTTTCAGGGCCGCGACCCAAGACCTATCTTATAGGATTGTATGGTCTGACGTAGGACTACGTCTTTATTCACGACGGCCTCTTTACCATGCCATACACCTCCCTTGTTTAGGGGTATATTACTCCCCTCCTCGTCCAGTATGACGTTAAACTGCATTTCAAGAACTACATGTGGCTTGATTCCCATCTTAATGGGATACGTATGACCACCTGAACGTCTAGGCTTTGGGTCCAGCCCCATCTCTCAGGAATCCTCATCACATCTTGGCCCCTTGGCCCATCCTTCCTCCATGAGGGGATCATATGGTGCGGTGTGGGATTATGTCCTCATTCACGACGGTCTCGTGATGACCACGCCATACTCCCACCCCCTACTGAGCTGTTTCGTCGATCCCTTTTTTCGGCGGTTCACCAATGTACTTAAGAGTACTCTGGTTCAGTACCTGGAATGCCAAGATTTACTCGGACACGTCCGCACCCGCTTTCCAGGCTTTGCGTATCCCTGCATCAGGGCTTTTCACCATCTTTCACACCCGGAGGGACCCCCAAGAACGGCCTGGATACAATGCCCAAGGGCTCTCCTACCAATACGGGCCAACTCCCCCCAGGGTTTCGGACAACAAATCGATAAAATCTCGCGTTGCGAATATGGTCAGCGGTCGATGCTCGTTTGTTGTTCCCACCTCAGGCTAACGCGATACAGACGCTGTGTTTCCGTCATGGATAACAGTTTTCCTCTGTCGTCACGCCAACCCATTAAGCCCAAATGTCGGGTACACGATTCACACCCTTCGTCATTTCACCATGTCCGAGTAGAATCTCAGAACCCCGGGTACTTTTCCTCCATGCACGTCCGCGCATTGGGAGAACAAGCTACATCAAAGGTGTCATTCGAAACTCTCTGCTGACTCCCCTTTGATGGAAGCCCCAAGTATTGCAATGAGGATACCCCCCTTGTTTCCCACACCGAGTTTATCTCACGTGGGCTTAGGGATTGGGTTGACATCTGTGCTTACTCGGGAGTTGTCACCACCCACGGTCCGAGCTCTAAGACCATAAACTAAGACTCTCATCTGGAACTACGTTCAAGACCCCTTGTCTTCGGACCCAGCATGAGTTCAGAAAATTTACCTCTCTAATCCTGCCTTCAGGACCCTGATCACAGGGCTGCGTGGCGCGATGTAGGACTACGTCCTCATTCACATCGAGTTTGCAACAACTGCACCACGCACGCCCCCGTTCTGAGGTTCAGTCCTCCCATTCCCTGTCCTGCATGACATTAAAAGGAACCCTTCAGAACTACGTATGGCTTGATTCCCATTCTAATGGGATACATAGGACCACCTGGATGTTTACGATTCAGGTCCAGCCCCACCTCCTGGTGATCCCCTGATCTCACATTCACCTAGGCCACTTAGTTTATCTCTCTCCAGAAGGGGGATGTGTAGGTATGATACAAGGTTTTGGGCACCATTCCCCCTTCCCCTGGGAATCTTCCATCTCTCGATCACCTTCAAGGTTGAGTCCCTTGACTCCCTGTAGTGGTTCTCCCATGTATTAAGAGTACTCTGGTCTAGGACCAGGAGTGTCAGATTCAACTTGATCAAGTTCCTTCCACTTGTCAAGCTTTGTGTTCCCCTCTATTCAGACTTTCACCATCTTTCACACCCGGAGGGACCCCCAAGAACGGCCTGGATACAATTCCCAAGGGCTCTCCTACCGATACGGGCCAACGCCCCCCAGGGTTTAGGACAACAAATCGATAAAATCCCGTATTGCGAATATGGTCAGCGGTCGATGCTCGTTTTGTTAGTCCTCATTTCAGGCTAACGCGACAGGATGCTGTGTTGCGAACATGGTCAGCAGTAATGCTCTTTCGTCACGCCAGCCCCTTCAGTCCTTGAATGTTGGTTGCATGATTCACATCGTTTTCCACCCCATCATGTCCAGGTGGAATCTCGACACTTTTGGCGCTATCCCTCAGTGCACCTTTAGCTTCTAGGGGGACAAAAGCTGCAATTTGGCGTCCTTTAGGGCTCCCATGGGCCGAGCTCTAAGGCCATAAACTAAGATCCATTCGGGACCACGTCCAACTTAATTCCCATCCTCATGGGATACGTAGGACCGCCCAGACGCCCTGTCTCCGGGTACAACCCATTCCGGAAGCCAGTCTCTCTCCCTGTTTCATATCTGTGTAGGCCCCTCGGCCTAAGGTCTCCCTCTCCGGATGGCGTATAATTTGATGTGGGATCATGTCTCCATCAATTGTGTTTTATAACACTGCGCACATTTCCCGCCTAGCATCGTCTCTGCTACGTCTGCTCTTCCTGACGATAAAATGCATGCTTGGTCCAATCATACGACCCTAAACTGTGACATTATCGTCCTGGCCGCACGACGAAAAACGGAACCGCATTGTGGTGACCTCGCTGTAGAGGACATCACGTTGGGTAATGGTCACGTGCCATGCCATTTGTCAACTCCCATCACGGCTTGATTCTTGTGGCGACATCACGACCTACTGTTCTAGGCCTGTCGCTTCACAAAAAAAAACCCATTCACCTTAAAGAACAAACAAGATACATCAAATTCCGCTTCTTTAGTGAAAGGGCCACGTCCGCACTCCCCTTTTCCCCTGTCACTGGTATCCTACCATGTCACTTCCAGAACTACGTATGGCTTGATTCTCATCCTCATGGGATACGTAGGAGCGCCCGGGTGCTTCCCCGCGGGCCCAACCTAACCCTTGTGTACGGTCCCTCGACTCGAGCATTTCCCTAGAGAATGCATGGTAAGTAGGACTATGTCCTCATTCACGTCAGGTTTTGATGCCATGCGTCCCCTGATCCCTTTACCCATCCATGGTCCGAATTCTATGACCCTAAACTAAGATCTCCCCAAGGGAAAGGAATCTGCTCCCTGTCTCTAATACGTTTCGTTGCCGTATTCAGGTGTGTTCTGAAAAAGAGCCCGAAGCATGAGATTTTCACAGGGACATTCTTCTCATCTCATGACCAGGCTTCGTGAGCTCGCTATTTGTATCCTCATCCTCTTCCACATCCAAAGGACCCTCAGGCGACGTGAATACTAAGCTTAAGGGCTCTCCATGAATGCTGGACCTAAGGGCCCTTCAATCGTTTCAGGCCAACGTCCCTACGGATATTTGACAACATTTTTGACATGGTCCCGTGTTTCGAACGTGGTCAACGGTCGACCCTCATTTGTTTGTCCCCATTTTAGGCTAACGCGATAGGATGCTGTGTTGCGAACATGGTCAGCAGTAATCCTCCATCGCCACACCGCCATCATCGGGATCCGAATCTCGAGCGTCATGGTTCACACGTTTCCACTTCCTTATGTTCAAGTGGAACTCCATCATACTCGGCTCTTTCTCTTCGCACATCTAGGTGCGCTAAATGATCGTGTTAGTGTCATTGGGCCGGTAGTCACCGAGTATCCCTTTTCCCTAACTTTCCCCTCTCTGCGTCGGGAAATTACCACCACTACTGCTTCTTTCCCACACCGAGAACGACTCACGTGGGCTTAGTAGTTTTGGATGGATGTGTACCAACACGGTCAGGCTGCTCCCCTTCCCACATGACGTTAAACTGCACTTCCAGAACTACGTGTGGCTTGATTCTCATCATCACGTGGGATACGTAGAGACACCCAGGCATTTCGCCCAGGGTTCAGCCCCTGGAATCACAAAACCTTGTTCCTCCCCATTTCCCACCCTTACCAGAGAGGCCCTATCTGAAAGAAAGAATGATTCGCGATCAGGCCGATGCGCCCATCTGGCGTACTCCCACCACGGTGGTGCAACTACCGAAGTGTTGGATTCTGTTTGAACAAACCATCACTCCATATTCCACGCTTTGCGTGCCCCTTATTCGGACCCTCGTCCTCTTTTGTGTCTGATGGAAACCCCTAGCGGTCTGGTCCCATGCCGCATCAGCTCACCTACCGTCCTGGGCCAACGTTCCGGAAGACTGGTCATGTTTGGAGGGACCCCCAATAACGGCCTGGATACTACCCCCAAGGGCTATCCTACCGTTACGTGCCAATGTCCCGAAGGATTGATTGACAACAAATTGATAAAATCCCGCGTTGCGAATATGGTCAGTGGTTGATGCTCATTTGTTGTCCCCATTTCAGGCTAACGCAGTAGGGATACCGTTTGTCCGCCATGGCTAACGGTTGTCCTTTATTGTCACGCCATCCCCACAGTGTTCCGAATTTGGGTATCGTGATTCACACTTCCCATTTTCATCTGTTTGGACCGAGTCCAGCGCCCCTGGCGTTGCCTCGTTCGTGCATAAGAGCACGTTGAAGAAACGGTAATTCAGCTATCCTGGAAGTTCCTCCTCCGATCAAGCTTTCCCCATCTTTCGGAAATCTGGACTGGCTTTAGGAATTGTCGTCAAACGTCCCGCAAACATTGTAGGGATGTAACAAGGCAATTCAACAGTTGAAATCGTGCGTGCCTCGGCACTCAAAACAAGGGAGAAAGAAAGAGTTGAAGCACAAAAGTGTTAATAAAAGTTTCTTTCAGGTTTGTTACAATACTCGGGGGTTGACTTCCCCCATGGACGGGTTGACCCCATCAAAGGAGCGTTGCAGCTCCGCCACCCGTTGACTTGTGGCGTCCAAAGCCAGTTGCCGCTGATTCAACTCCCGCTCCTCTTCAGCAGCGGCAGGGCGTAATTTGTCAACCCTGGCCCTGGCCCTTTCTACCTCAGCCTGGGTGGCAGCCATCCTTCCAGAGGTCTGCCCCATATGCTCCTTAGCCTCTGCCAGCTAGGCCTTCAATCGTGAGACCAGGTCAGACTGCACATCAACAGTGGCTGAAAGCTCGTTGGCCCGGATCTGCATCTGTTGGACCTCGCCTTCAGCCTCCTGGAGCTTCCTGATGCTGGTCGCCTTCCTCCGCTGCCATCCCACGCTCAGCCCACGATGATGCTCCTGGAGCTTCTCAGCCATGAGGTCTCGGATGAGCGCATGAGGGCGTTGGGCATCCACTCTCCCGGCACACAGTTTGCGCAACTGCGAGCGGAGCCTATCCATTTCGGCCAGCCATTGCGCTTGGGGAGTGTCCCTGATAAAGCGCGTGATCAGCTTCCACGACCGGCGACAGACTATGCTGCTGTCTTCCTTATCGGAGGCCGTTTCGTCCCAATCCGCGCGGTTGGTAGGCTCGTACGTAGGATATGCCTGCAGGAATTCCTCAGCAGGATCTGCGTTCGGTGTTGAGTCTGGTACGACACCTGATGCTGACGCAGGCACGACAGGACTGGGACCGACCGGTTGATCCTCTTCTTCAGAGTCCACCTCGATGACTTCAGGAACGGCCCTGCTGGTGGTCCCTCCGTGATTGGTGTGCGGAAAAGCTTGAGGAGGTGAAGGGACTATCGCCACCATCACCGGAATGCCCCTGGGAGGGACGCCGCCAGACATCCCGACCAGCCTTGCTGCAGCAGCCCACGCCAGTCGGAGAACTATATGACAGAAAGAGACATAAACGTTAGTTGGAATGGCCTACATGTGACAACGAGGAAACCAGTGGGAGAGACTTACGAAGGTCGACCACCGAGCGCTGCTCCTGAGCCGGTACTGATGGGACTCCGAGACGAGGCCCCCCATATACTGTTGGAAGGTCTGGAGATTCCAGAGGAGCCGCCTCAGACCCCCTAGTCCCACCAGACGAATAACTGGACGCAGCCATATGCGCAGGTTCCGAAGGTCCCGCATCATCACCCGCCAAAGAGTGAGAACGATGCCTGCAAACAAGTTCCTACTGCATGGCTCAAACATTGGTAAGAAGTCCATAGGGATTCAAGAACAGATCGTAAGGAGAGAAGTTCAGAATGATACCTCGAGAGCCTCCGCGAAATCTTCGGATTCTGAGCTTCGGTCTCCGACCTCGCCCTCCTCCAACGGGCTCCCTCCTCCAGCCTCATCCCCCCGAGAAGAGTCCTCTGATTCCTCCGGCAAGGGGAAGCGCTCCCTCAGATCGGCATCCGATAACTGTGGGGGCACCGTCTGATTCAACAGTACCCTCACCCGATCCGTCGTTGGGTGAGGAACACTGCTGGAGTGGATGTAATCCTCCAGCTCGTTCAGGTACTGCTCCGCCTCCGCCGGAGACACCATGAATCCAGCCTGAACTGGGCCTATGCCCGGCAATTCCATCCTGAGGCGATTCAGGTGGGCCCACATCTCAGGTGGGATGAGGAATTGCCGGTTGACATCCCAAATGTCCCAAGCTTCCGGAAAGATGGCATCTTCTGCCATGTCGATGTGACGCAACCGCTTCCCCGGAGCCTGAGTGGATATCCTACGGATCCCCCTCGGTGGCCGCCCCTCCGGATGACCCTGCTCTCCCGGAACCACCGGATCCGCCGCGACTTCCATACCCTCGGCCGGTGCGGGTCTCGCCGCCATGGCATCCCCGCTACCACGAGTGGCCCTAGCTGCCCTTCGACCCCGACCTCGAGATAAAGGAGGCCCACCATCACCAACCCGGATCGTTGGCTGCTTCAGCATCTCCCCGGGATAAGCGGCCTCCCAGCTGATGGCGTACTCCTTCACTAAGCCGAAGGCGGCGGTGGACGGAGGCAATGCGATCTGCATCTTTCCATCCTCACGTGTGAACATGAGCCACAGCTGCCTCATCACAGACGGGTGCTCCTTGTGACGCACCTCCCAGTATACCTGCTGGGTTAGCCGCTGGAGGCATCGGAACTGCCTCGCAAGCCGATGCGGAGTGTACGGTTCGCAGATTGGCTCGCGATCTACCCGAGCCACCAGAACTCCACCTCGGAAGGCCAGGAGGTAAGCCCGATGTTCTTCCGTTCCCCGTCCATCATCAGTAAGCCTCCCCGTCGGCAGTGGGAAGGGATGAAAGTTTAACTCGTCCGCCCTCCACACCCTATTCAGCACCATCGGAACGGCCAGTTTGAATGGGAAGCTCCCAACTGCGTTCAGAATGGAGGGGCGAAAGTCTGATCCCGGCAGCAAAATGGGGTTTGGATACTCGTAAATCCCCCTGATATGCGCCGTGACCCACCCATACAGGAGGTGGAAGGGCCCACATATTCTTGGCGACTTCTTGCCCTCGCTAATATGCCGCAGCATTCTGTACAGTTTGGCGAGCATTGGGATCCCCAGGTTGATCTGCTACCCCATGGCCAACATCCACGCCATGATGAACGAGCTGGGTCGCACCCCCATGCTTGTATCTCTCACTGGTAGGATCCACCCACAGATGAGAGCCGCGATGAATGCCGCCAGCCTGACTATTGGGTGTTGTTCGGTGCTGACGCTGAAACCCCAAGTCTTCCATTGGCTGTCCTCCAAAACCTGCCAATACGAGTGCCCCTTGCCCCGTTGGGCTGCCCTTGGACAAGTTCGAGGCCTTGGAGGGAATTCTCGATTCTCTGGGAAGTTCAGGAAGCATTTGAACCACCTCTTGAAGTGGACGTCCCTCATTGCTTCCTTGTCCTCTCCAGGGACAAGTGCCATCAGCGCCGACGCCAGTCGCGGCATTTTCTCCAGATCCCCCCATGCACTGATGACGGGGAGGAACTCATCATACATGGCCCCCAAGATCGGGACCCCAGAATACTGGTGGACATCCCACAGGCTGATGCCCACCTCCCCGTGATGCAGATGAAAAGTGTTGGTCCTGGACGACCATTTACTCAGCAGTTCCGGCATCAGCTGCTTTGGCTGGTAAATGTGGAACTGGGAGGCCCATGCCGCCTCATACAATCCCACTCTCCTCAGCTCGGCCTCGAACTCCTCGCATGAGGCGCCTACCCAGTAGGCCCAGGCCCAGTCATCGGTAAAATTGCCTCCCTGGCGCAGGTCCCACTCATCAGACCATCCCTTCTTCAGATCCTACAGAGCCGCCTTCAGCATGGTGCGGTAGAGAGGAGGGGACGTCTCCGGTTGCAGTGGCCTCCCGTCAATATCGTTCACGTGGTTGTAGAGACAATCAGCAGTGATGGGTGTGAAATCCTCCTGCGCGTGACCATCGGCCGCCCAGAACCATTGGTGCTGGCACGGTGTGCTCCTGAACCAGCAAGCTGGTTCATCCCTTCCCGCCTCAGGGATGAAGACGTCATCCCTCAGCCCGAAGCCGTACAACGGCAACTTCTTGCACTAGAGATAATCCTTCTGACCTTCGGACAGCAGATCTGTCAGAGAAGTGTGGTCCGAATGGCTGCAAACCATTTCCCCCAAGCCTGGACGGTTGGCCATCTCATCCCGGCGAGAAGCATCTGCAAGAACTCCCAGCACAACCTATTGATGGGCCATTTTTAATGTCGACCCTCAGAAAAGTTTTTCCCCTGGATCGCGAAGCTCGGCCGCGAAGTTGAATCGCGAAGCTCGACCGCGAAGTGAAATCGCGAAGATCGGTCGCGAGATCAAGTCTCGAAGTCTGGCCAAGGCCGACAAGAAGTTCGCCAAGTGCGGACGCGGAGTCGGAGACTCGCAGTTCGCCGCGAAGCTCGATTCGCGGAGGGCTGTCGCGGAGTACGCGGAGCTTCGCGAAATCGAGAGCACAAAAAAGACAAAGAAGGCACGTAAAGACAAAAGAGGGCGGACCCCCTATTTATAGGCGACGACCCCGGAGCATCGCGGCGCGCCTTATCCGCGCGAAGCATCGCGGCGCATCCGGATCCGCGGTCCCGGCGAGCATCGCGGGCCCCCTTCGCGGTGCTGCATCGTGAACCCCCAACAGTTTTGGCGATTGTCCCTCAGACTTCGACCCTTCGCCCTCCGCGGCTCCAAGTCTGAGGGGGGGCATTTGTTGGCGCCAAAAATGAGGCCCGAAACAAAGGAACGAAAAAGGGCCGGCGCGCTGCCTCGCGAAGCTCCGCCGCGAAGCTCCGTCGCGAAGCCGCGCCGCGAAGCGTCCCAACCATGGCGACGCCGCGAAGCTCCAGAGGCGGTGATCCTTCGCGAACCCGTTTGACATTCGCGAGCCTCCGCGAAGCTCCAGAGGCGGTGATCCTCCGTGAACCCGTTTGACGTTCGTGAGCCGCCGTGAAGCCCCGAAGGCGGCGCGCGAGCCCTGCTTCGCGGCGCCCCTTCCCTATAAATACTCGACTCCCCCTGAGTCCCAGAGGACGGACATTCCGACCATTCGGCTTCTCCTCTCCCGAATCACGAAGCACGCTTTGCCCCGGGAATCATGAGCTCCGCGATGTATTTCTACATCGCGAGACGACTCTGCTTTGTCTCGTTTTGAGCCCCTCTTTCGAGAGGGATGCCCTTCGCGAACCTCAAGGGCATTCGCGAAGGAATGGGATTCCCAAGGGAACCCGGGCTGCCGCGGAGCACTTGTGCTTCGTGAAACACCCAACCCATACGAGTCATCCTTATGCTAAGGCAGGATCGCTCCACTTCGCGAAGCACATTGCTTGGTAGGACCCTGCTTCGCGAACCACACCTTCTTCGCGAGGCAGTGCTCCGCGAACACTGTTCCACTTCGCGAAGCACCTCCCATTCACACCTACGCCCCATGCTAAGGCTAAGGCACCCCACTTCGCAAAGAACACTCCTCTGCTTAGCGATTCCCCTTTCCGTGCGACCCTCCAGGTTTGCACGATGTGATTTCAAAGTCCCATGGACAACACCACCCGTAGCGTTGCTTCGCCTAATGCTTCTTCGCATAGGCACGCTAACGGCTATTGCTTCTTCGCATAGCCATGCTAACGTGGACCCCTCAATGGTTCGCCCCACTACCCCCCTTTACCATGGCCTTACCGACACCTTCCCTTCCCCAAGGACCAGAGGGTACCGGTTATGTAATCCCTAGGGGTGTGGAGTGAACCCACCTCGTCCGAGCTGCAGGACATTAAACTGCCAAGCACCACGTCCTCAACACATGACGTTAAACTGTGATCCAACCTCGTCTCCCTCACGAAGGGTTTCCCCAGGTCAAACATTCTTTACACCACTCGTCTCCACGGGAATGGAACTCTTCCGCACATGGAATGAGATCCTCCTTGTCGGAGTGGTGTATGTTCGCAGGGGAAGGGCTGCCTCAGAGCGTAAGCCCCTAACCTTTGGTACGGATGATTGCACCCGTGCATCTCTGTACTTCCCCACTACCAAGGTCAGTGGAGGACATGATAGGGAACGAGGCACCCCCCTCTGGGCGTCCATCCTGGAGTAAGTCCCAACACCATGGGCCGCCCAACGCGTAAGCCCCTCTTCGCTTCTCACGAACGCATCCTTCGCGACATGATCGTCAGGTCCTTGCAACCTCTTGTTTCTCACAGCGAGCATGACTCACGTGAGCTTAGAGTGAGCACCGACCCTAACCCCACCTTCCCAAGCGAACTACGAGGACTTTGATCCATGCCAAGGCATGTTATGTAGGAAGCCTCCCTGAGGTTCAATCCCACCAATCATTCACGTCGGGTCCCATTCTGGTCCAGTGGTAAGCCGCTGCGACCCCTTCCCTAGCGAACTACGAGGACTTGGATCCATGCCAAGGCATGGTACGTAGGAAGCCTCCCTGAGGTTCAAGCCCACCCGTCATTCACGTCGGGTCCCATTCTGGTCCAGTGGTAAGCCGCTGTGACCCCTTCCCTAGCGAACTACGAGGACTTTGATCCATGCCAAGGCATGGTACGTAGGAAGCCTCCCTGAGGTTCAAGCCCACCCGTCATTCACGTCGGGTCCCATTCTGGTCCAGTGGTAAGCCGCTGCGACCCCTTCCCAAGCGAACTACGAGGACTTTGATCCATGCCAAGTCATGGTACGTAGGAAGCCTCCCTGAGGTTCAAGCCCACCCGTCATTCACGTCGGGTCCCATTCTGGTCCAGTGGTAAGCCATTGCGACCCACTATCCGAACTACGAGGTCTTTGATCCATGTCAAGGCATGGTACGTAGGAATCCTCCATGAGGTTCAAGCCCACCCGTCGTTTATTCACGTCAGGGTTCACTACCGTCCCGCATGACGTTAAACTGTATTCTCCGAACTACGAGGTCTTTGATCCGTGTTAAGGCATGGTACATAGGAAGCCTCCACGAGGTTCAAGCCCACCCATCACCCAATTCACGTCGTGTTCTACCTACGTCCAACATGACGTTAAACTGCACTCCGGTCCAGTGGTAAGCCATTGCGACCCACACATCTGAACTACGAGGTCTTTGATCCATGTCAAGGAATGGTACGTAGGAAGCCTTTATGAAGTTCAAGCCCACCAACAGTGGACCAAGGTCTGCTTTCACGTCGGTTCACCGGCGAAACCCCATTTTAACTACGAGGTCTTTGATCCATGTCAAGGCATGGTACGTAGGAAGCCTTTATGAGGTTCAAGCCCACCAATAGTGGACCAAGGTCTACTTTCATGTCAGTTCACCGACACACCCACCCGTCGTTTCTTCACGTCGGGTCCCATCTTCGTCCGGCATGACGTTAAACTACATTCTGGTCCAGTGGCAAGCCATTGCGACCCAACCACATTAGAACTACGAGGTCTTTGATCCATGTCAAGGCATGGTACGTAGGAATCCTCACAGAGGTTCAAGCCCAACTCCCATCGGACCAAGGTCCATCTTCACGTCGGTATGCTGACGACACCCATCGGACCAAGGTCCACCTTCACATTGGTTCGCCGACGACATTCATCGGGCCAACGTCCAGCTTCACGTCGGTTTACCGACACCAACCCGAACTACGCGGACTTTGATTCCCTGCCACAGGGATACGTAGGAAGCCTTGTCAAGGCTCAAGCCCAACTTCACTGTCGCCCCCCTGCGATGGTTCCACTTCACTCTCCTTCTACTCCATTCACTGTCACCCACGGGCTAGCCCCGGTGTCGATATCCCTTCAAGGAGGATCCCTCAATCCGATTTATCCCAGCTAATGCTCTGGTTGGGTAGATCCGTCTCCGCTGGACGTTAAACTCGCGGCATACCCTGTGTTGAGCACGGGAAGCTGAGGAAAACCTCAGATATGTGTCTACGACATGTAATTCCCCGCGCCCGATGTGGGATGCCTCGGGCTTCCACGCCCTCGAGAAGCCTTGTGATCAAGGATAACAGACAGACATGCCAGGTACCCCAGCACCCAGACACGCTATTGATGCCTCAACGTGACTACTCCCCTGACCGAAGGTTGCTGCCCTGATTGGACCCTTTGGAATGTCCCGACAGAAGCAGTGTAATTAACCGGCGTCCATGGAAACATGGCACTGGGAAGAGTTTCACGAACTACGTATTAAATCTATAAGGGAGACCCGGATTAGGTGACGAGTTCTGAGGAGGAATCCGCATGAGGAAGAACTGAAATCCCATCATCCCGTTTAGATCAAGGAGCAGACGTCCCTGAACAAGGAACGAATGCTGCCCGCCTTTGGAAAGCGGGAATGCGGGGCAACAAAGACGCGCGTCCTCCGCAGACGGATGCGCGCGCCCCGACGAAAGCTTCGGAAACAACCCCCGTGCAGGCTCCCATGGCTGGATCCTCACCTCACCCTGGAGCCTTGCTTCCAGCGTCACATCATCCCATGGATCTCCGACATGGTTATTTTAGTGTTGTGCTCAGAGGATCGAGTGGGGCTCCCCCAGCGCCTTGTTTCCTTGGGGTGTCCTTGTCGGCCACAGTTTCTTCGAGAGCAGCCCTCGGCGTCTCTGTGGTCATTCATGTGTTGTCTTTTGTGTAGGCGGAGGTGTACCTTAAGTGGACCCTGTTGGCCCGCTTCGGATCGGAAAAACCCTCCCTTGCCATCTTCCAGTGGTTTGTTTCTTCATGGGGTCTTCGGTATCTAGTGCGGGCCACTCCTGTGCACAAAAATTCGTTTTGTCTCGTTTTAGCTTCGGAGGAATATTTCATGTCTAGGTGATAACTTCATACTTTTTAACTCTCATCTAATGTTTTTCCGAGGAAAGATGATTTCCCATTGGTCGGAACCCTTCATGGTGATAACTGTTTTTCACCACGTAGTGGTGGATGTGGGTGGCACAGATGGTCAAACATTTAAAGTTAATGCACAGTTCTTGAAACTGTACATTATCATAGAAGACATGGTG
Source organism: Viscum album (assembly GCA_963277665.1). Taxonomy (NCBI): domain Eukaryota; kingdom Viridiplantae; phylum Streptophyta; class Magnoliopsida; order Santalales; family Viscaceae; genus Viscum; species Viscum album. The sequence goes on from OY728134.1 coordinate 173,562,256, forward strand.
GGCATAGTTTCCACCATGAAATTGGGGTATCTCAATTTCCAGGTAAATCGAGCTCGAGACTTAAAACATAGAACTGACAGGGAGGTAACCTGACATTTTGAAAAATATTCTATTTGAATGCATTGTTTTCTTGAGTGTTCTTTGGCCTGCATGCTAGTGTGCTTCCCTATTATTGTGTGTTATAGTGTAGGATTCTCACTCCAAGTTGGGGTATCATATGGAATTTTGTTAATTAGAGTCTTACATTTTCTATGGAAAATCATAAAATTTATTTGAACATAGAAAGGCGAACAAATATTTTAATGAAAAGTGTGTATTTTCAGTTTAAAATTGGCATCTTTCAAAAGATTAGTCACATAGAAACAACTACATGGTGGGCACATGGTTTGTCCAAACCATGTGGGGATGGTGCTACATGGACCACCCAAGACAGTAGCTTGCACACTGGTGGCACATGGTTATGTTAAATTGTGCATATCCCATGCGTCCGGAAAGCCTCACTCTAGTATCTCCCGCACGGTTAGCACTTGGTTTGACAAACTGTGCGCCCAAACCGTGCGACCACTAAAAACCCATTTTTTTTATAAAATACGGATTTCTTTCCCCCCCTCCTCTTCTATCCATGCGCTCCCCTCCTCCTCCATGCTTTCTTCCAACCTCTTCCTCCCTTATTTCTCCTCTCCTATAGCCAACTTATCTGGCCAAGATTCCCTCCGTGGTATTAATCTTTCTTCTCTTTTCATTCTTCTTTCCTTTTCTTTTGATTTTATTTTCTTTCCCCCTCTCTTTCCTAAGGATTTTTCCAAGAATCCTCTCCCACTCTCAATTTAATTTATTTTCTTTTTTATGTCCTTTATAGTTCACCCCCCTCTTATATTTTATTTTCCACTAATTTTTCATCACACACACATGAAAAAATAATTTTTATGGATCATGTGATTTCAAAACCTAAATTTCCAAAATGGTATTTGCCTTAGGATTTGTATGTTTTTCACTTTGTAAATTTCATATTTCTATCTCTAATTATCATTATAATATATATGTTATATGTTTGTTTTCAACTGCAGGTGCCCAAAAACACCAAACCTAACCTCTACTGTCAACTTCTAAAAGAGCCCTGGCCTCCGGCTCATGTTCTGCACATGTCCTGTAGGTCAAATTTACAACAAAAGAGGAACTTATGAGGTACCTCACTCTTTTGAACTATAAGGTCAGTCCTCACCATGAGTTTTCCATGGCTCACCTTGAATCCTTTGGCATTATGAAGGAACTCCAAATGTATTTTATTCATGGAAATATCACTCATGCTTTGGCGGTTCACCAACCCATTTATAAAGTTATGGTATTGGAATTTCATTCCACCTTCCATTTTTGTGAGCGGTTTAATGAATCTGACTAGTGCTTTACAATGGAGGTTGCTGATGATGTCACTTTCTATCTCTCAAACCAGTGATATAGCTTTAGTCTCAGTGAATTTTACCCCCTCATTATAATATACGACCGCAAGTACGTCTAGAGCGATGAGTATTTCCCCACACCTTTTGATTGGGATCTCACCCCAGCCTGGAGTTTTTGGTACACTATAGCCATGGGGCCTCCATACATCCTGCAGACTGACAAGGCCTCCAGATTTATTAACCCTATCAACTGTATCCTTCAACAGATCATCACCACATTCTTTACGGCCCGGTCGGATAGCTAAGGCATAGTGAGCACTCGGGACCTGTCGATTTTGGAATCCATGGTGATGGGAAACATTGTCAATCTTGCCTACGTCTTCTCCCAGTATTTGAGGCACATGTTTTTCCAAGCCCAAGGGGAATGTTTTTGGTGTCCAATTCATCACAGTATTGGTGGATTAGCTGCAACATAGGTATGATGAAATGGAGTTTGTGGAATTACCAACAACGCCCAATTTTGACATCAGTCTGCTTCGTCGGATGAGAATGATAGAGCAGGACGGTGTCTGACTCCGACTACAGTATGTTCCTGGGACTGAAACAGCTGCTCCTCAACCAACGGACCCGAATGTAGAGGATCTCCATGCTGATCCTGCAGCTCCCCACCACTCAACATCCCAAGGGACCCATTATTATTCAGCAACCACCTTACACAATTCCATGACCCCACTATTTTACCATCCATATACTTCCTATCTAGCCTAGTAGGGAACACCATACAGTGACCCAGACCATTTTTGGAAATGGAAGTACGAAAAATACTAGAAGTTTTCACTAGCTGCTGTAGCAGACGCGCTTGGATGTGGAGGGACATAGCTGGGAAAATATTAAGCCTACCACCATGTTTGAGGTTGTTCCCCACCATACAAACTCTTACTACATGTTAGGATATGGTTCCTCGACCGACATTCCTTCTACTACCTATGCATCCACTGATCCCGTGGAACTCCCTCTTCCTTCTGGCGATCCGGTCTGGGATGCTCCTACTCAAGCCTTCTTTGATGATCAACCTTCTCTATGATGACCTACAGTTGCATACATTATTTATTCTTTCTTTTGTTGATCCTTTGAACTGCATTGTACTGTCTTACCTGGTGTGATGCTTTTGACTGTATTGGTTTGATTTTGTGCGGTGATTTTCTTTTCATGTTACTGGTATTTTTTTTCTTTCTTTACTCGTATGTATCTTTTGTCTTGCCAGCAGCCATTCCATCTGTTCCACACCGACCACTTTCCCATTGGTCGGGCTCTCACACACCACCTATATTTCACACTTGCCATCATTTAGGGGATCTTTTCCCTTTTTAAATTTTCAATTCATTATTTGGACCTCCCTTTTCATTCTACTTTTCCCACCCTTCTCTATAATATTTCCTTCACAGTGGACCATGCTAGGTTTTAATTGTGGGGGAGGGCACCCTTAATGGGCACTGCATTTTGATTGATTTATTTCCCAAGTATTTATGGTAGAATATTTTCATAGCTGTGTCTAAAGGGATTTTATTGATGTTATGGGTTTATAACAATTATCTGAAACTGAATTTCGACAATTATCTCTGAAAATGGCTCATATGTTCAAATTGTCGAACCTAGTATCTGAAGTGAATAATCATTGTAATACATGAAAGGATCATATAGACAATCATATAGAAAAATAGTATGTTTAATGATGATTTTTGTGATTGAGTAATTGGAATTGAGAAACCGCTTAAAAAGGATGTTGAATTGTGTGTAAGGATAGATGATGTTTTCAAATTGTTGTTGTCGCATTATTGGCAATTATGAAGTCTTAATTTCATGAACTCTTGAATTGTTCAAAAATTATCATGATGTGTTCAAATGAGAATATTGGGCCAAAATTTATGCTAATATCTCACACCACTATAAAGAAAAATAATATATTTTGATATATTCAAAGTATTACCCAATAATTTTGATTAACTTTCATCATTTTCCAAACGACGCAAGTCAATGAGGTTGTGTGACCTATAAAAGTCATAGCCCGCCATTTGGTGATGCGGAAACCTAGGATTAGCTAATCTGAGTGTATAATGATATGAAAATGCAGGTAGGAATTCTCTTTGAATGAAGAAGGGAAAACTCACTTTTAAGCAAAAATTGATTTATAAATGAATGGTTAACTATTTTGGATTAAGTTTACATTGTTGGATAACTTCATAGACATGGAAATACATGATTTATGAATGATGTAATTTTTAATGGTAATTAGTTCAAAAATATTATTCACATAATTTGTATAATCTTTGATATTTCTACCCATCTCTATGTTGACCCTTTTTTCATGATTGTCTACGAATTTGTTTAAGGACAAAAAACCAATCAAGTGAGTGGGAGTTTGATGCACTATTATGCATAAGGCATTTCAAAATGGTCTTTTATCTATAAAATGTTTTTGCGGATGGTTTTTACATGAATTTCAGAATTTTAATGTATCTTCATAGGTTTTTCAGCCACCAAAGGGTAAATCATGGATTCTATGAAGTTTGGAGATTCAGAAGGGAATTGGAGGTATACAGACCCCTTTTCCTCTGATTATTCTCGAAGGGAGTCACTAGGAACAAACACTTGACCTAAAGGAAAGTAATTTGAGTAATATCAAAGGCAAGGATGACATCCACATTAGACACACAGTTATCCAAACCCTGTGTGAACCATGTGGGAGGAAATTCCAATGAAAGAAAGGCTCACACGATTGGAGCACGACTTAACAAAACCATGCAAGACATCCTAGAAAATTGTGCGGTTAAAATATTTAATATAGAAGATATTTCATGGTTGGGTTATGGTTTACCAAATCGTGCACCCAAACTATGTGGCTAAAGGATTTGAGACAGAAGCTTCTGCTTGGCTGGAACATGGTCTACCAAACCGTGCACCCAAACTGTGCACACCACTACAGTCTTCTTCTTTTACATTACCACTTTCCAACAACTCCTTGACCCAGAATTTCCTTTGATTATTGATTTTGGACAATTGGGAAAAGCCCCTTTTTGACTGGGGAGACCCTAGGGTGTGATGCAGTGGAAGAGAGGAGGAGGCTAGAAGAAGAGAGAGGAGAAGGAGGCTAGTAGAAGGGAGAGGAGGCTGGATGGAGGAGGAGGAGGCTGGGAGAAGGGAGAGGAGGAGGAAGAAGGATACTATTTTCACTAGGGAATTATTTTAATAATATTGTACTTCATACATTTCTTCTAGTTCTCTTGTAATTAATTCCCTGATATATTTTAGTACGTCTCTTAATCTTTCTATCATGAGTAGCTAAACCCCCATTGTGTTGGGGCTGGAAAAAATGTGGGTTCACTAAAACCATTTTCTCTACACTTGTATTTGTTCATGATCTCTCACCTAATTCTCCAAACACCGTTACGTCTTATTTCACTTGAAACCCCATATCGGACCAGGAATTGAGTTTCTAGGGGTCTATGAGATAATTATGAAAAGAATATCCATGACCATTGGATACCCTTGTTGTTTCTAGAGGGTGGTTCCTAAATTTAGAGTCAGTAGAAATCAATTTCCATACCATGAAATTGATTTCTAACGAATTGATCAGAACTCACCTGACCAAGGGAATTCAGACACATATGATACCCAGAAATGTGGGTTATTATTAACACTAAAACACAATAGAGAATAAGGTTTAATTTCCCACACATATCCATCCCTAGCACATTTTCAACATTATTCATTGAAATTTAGTTTTAATTAATCTTTAGTTTCATGTTTAATCGGTAGTGAATTAGAAAATCTCAAGTAACTAGATACCTTTTTTGATATGTTCCAAGAACCACCCAAATGTATTTAAATTCAGAATCTTCACGTAAGTGAATTCAATTCAAGAAACAAAAAAATTCCATCACTGCTTCCCAGTGGACTGACCCCGTATTTTCTCCTTATACTATTACAGGTTAGGGAAATCAATTTGGCTGAAAACAATAGATCATGTAAACGACTGGCCAGTGGTCTTGTGGTTGGAGCTCACTAGGAGGTCACATAAAGAACCTATTATTATTTTGGTTTTTTTTTGTAGGTTCTGGTTCTTTCATTGACAATTTTAGTTAGTTGCAATTGTATTGGAACAGATTGTTCATTTATTGAGATTCAATTATGGTAATCTCTCCTATATTTTCAATTTTTTATATTTTTATCCTATTATTATTTTTCCAAATCAATACCTCTAGTTTTATTCTTATTCCTAACACTTGTTTCCATCACGAGGGGATCAAGAATCCTCATTAAGACTTGTTGTGGACTGGCTCGGGTTACCAGTTCATGGTCAACTCATGCTGGTTCATGAAAAAATGGAATCAGAGGTAGATTCATGATATTTTTGTTGATCGGATGACGGACACTCGGGTTGATAGGACTAGGGTTATAGGTGTGGGAAGTTCATCATGAACAATTTATCATTTGGAACCATGAGTCAATAGGGGTTGTCCGAGATTGATTATTGTATATTTTTTTGTTTTGGAACTAGGGTATGAAAATAGAGGTGTGTCGGGTAATGTTGTAGAATTATGTGGGGTGGTGACCCATGTAAAGACTATTTTCCTGGTTCATGTCCTTTTTAGTGTTATTCCTTACATTGGGAATAGCTCAAAACGATGTTACAGGGCTAGGAATAGGTAGTAGTCCATCATTTCAGTAGTACATTGTTGGTTGGGTTACATTTTGGGTTTATTTGGTGTCAGTGTATGTTTAAAATGAAAGATGATTTTGAAAAAAAATTTATTTAAAAAGAATGTTTTTTTCCATGAAATGTTTTTAAATTGTTAACATTGGTTTTCAAACATTGATTGTGTTTTTGGTTTGAGAAATTTAATGGATTGTGGCCCTTGATATTACTTATGGACGACGACATGTGTGCGGGTATTTGTGAGAAGTTCATGTTGGCACATGAGGATGGGAATGGATGGATGCACATGTAATTGGACATGGGAAACCATGAGTTGGGTGTTGGAATTAATGGCTTATCATTTTTTCATAAGTTTTATTTGAATGACAAAATGATTTTTGGAGTTTTGATAAAAATGGGTTACTGGTACATAGACTTTTTCCTCGAAAGAAGTGTGTTATGAGTTTTAAAAGTACACTGATGTTTTTTTTGAAAATGTATATTATGGTTTTGTTTGATTTAATTAGATTTTGAGCCAGTTGGATATGGTTTGAGGTGTTTCTCATTGTTTAGTGCCTCATTTAAAAGTTGGGTTTTTCCTATGTCTTTCGTGTTTTTCAGAAAATAACTCCCAAAAAGATCTCTAATGATCCCAATTAGTCATGCATGGTTCCTTTTCTGTCAAACATTTTCCCAATTTTCTATAGTTATCAAGGTTATTTATATGGTATGGAGTGGCTTGAGAATATCGAGCACATATTTATGTCATTGGTAACTTCATATGTAGTTAGTTTGCATGTATTTCAAACGTTGTTTGAGGGTCCATCCTTGGTAAATGGGGGTTGTTTTCCCGTCATTTTAGACTATATTCGGTGATGCAGAAGAAGGTGGAAGAGCTACATGATGATTAGCAGGGCCAGCGATATGTAAATTCTTATGTTGGAAATTTTAGAGAGGTAGTTCTATTCTATTTTTATGTATCATTGGAGGATTAGTTGAAGGCTCCTCTCTTTTTCTGGGGTATTCGACCTGAAATTATTGAGAAATTGAACTCATCTGGTGAAACCTATTTCCAATGGTTGGTAGAAGATGCCTTCATAGATGAGCTGGTTTGGGGGTGCGGGCAGTGGTTATTAGTTCCTGTGAATGTTCCAAATCCAGCGAGTAGAGTTTTCTAGGGGAACCGGTTTCTAAAAAGCATCCTTTTTCGGCTCCGGCATCTAGTTCATGGACCATTTTCTTTTATGTTTCCAGTGTAAATTTTTTGGTCACCTAAATCCATATTGTCTTATTCCGATGACTACTTGCCACTACTATGGCCATTTGGGTCATTTGAAGAGGTTCCATAGGAGGTTCTATCTGAAAAGTAAGTCTTGATTGGGGGATGTATTTTCTAACTATGAGGAAGGTTATTTTTCAGCAATATGAACCACAAACATAGGTCTTTGGGTGAAGCTAGGTCATAGTCAAGAGTAAAAGTTGGTGTGAAACCCAACCATGATTTGTTTTATATATTGTGATGGAAACATTTAAAATATCATGGTTCTTGTTCCCCTGATTTTTTATGTAAACTTTTGTGGTAATGGTGCATTGAACAAGATCTCTTGTAACCAAAATAGTTGAGCCTAACTGAATGTGGCCTTGAAAATTGTCATTCTCATTGGAGTGTTTCTTGACTATGAGAAGGATAATCACATATTCAACTTTCTACAGTTCTTGTTTGGAGATTCTTGAGTTTTTTATAATTGGTTTATTGTTGGTTTGGTTTGTTTGGGAGGTTCCCATTTTTAGTGGTGGTATTGTCCAACTTGTAAATTGATGTTCAGTGTTGACCTCGATCATGGTTTTTTTTTGGAGTTTTCAGGAGATATTTTCAAGTGATTCATAGTTACCGTACAACTAGTAAAAACCATGCATCCCTAGCCCAGAAGATAGAACCAATTGCACGACCAACATATGACTGTGTGGATTTGTGTCATTTTTGAGTAGTGGCATTTCCAGGGTTGGCGCATAGTTTTGAAATGGTGCATCCAAGTTGTTTTGGGTTCCCCTTCCTTCTAGTAGTTTGTTCATGATTAGTTCCCAGTTTGGTAAATCATGTGGCCAAACCATGTGAGCTATAAAAAAAATTTAATTTTGGAATATATAGTTCTTAATTGTAATGTGGGTGGTGTTTTGGGTTTAAATATTGTTCATATTAGTTGTGTTCTTGTGGTTGGTATAACCCTCTCACGTTCTCCCCTCACTGTCATTCATGCATTTTGGTTTCTTTTTAATAGGACAGATGTAACTTGTGGAGTTGATAGTCATCCCATGGATCGTGGTTTCACCGTGTATTTTGTCAGGAATAGACTTGAACATTGTTTAACATTCATATGGGTGAATTTCTAGAGGCAGAAATTGTCCATGGGGGGATAATTGTCACACACCAACCTCAGATACTCCTTCTCTTTATTTATTTATCAATGAAAGATCATTTGGATGAGGTTCGTCTTGGGTGTCCAACAAAAGTCCTTTGGTTTTATGTGGAAATTTTTTACTTATCAATCTATTCGTGGATATTGTAAATGTTGTGGGATGAAAGGGGAAAGTTGGAGAGTTTGTGATATTGTCGGTGTCTTCATATTGTTTTAAAAAAATTAAAGGATCAATGGGTTGACTTTACTAGTGTTGGGGATGTAATTTGGGGTTTTTTTCTAATTTTGGGGGTCACAGGGTTTGGGCACAACCTTCCCAAATCGTGTAACCTAACCATACGAAGGTTCAAGAGTTTTCTAGCAGCCAATGAATGGTTTGCACATGGTTTAACAAATGGTGTAGAAAAACCGTTAATCCACTAGCAGGATTTATAACATTTGATGTGGAACTCCAATTTTGGTAATTCCTACTCCAAAATGAAGAATTATCCATTGGGAATAATCCCGGGGAGACTCACCATTCTTACGGCTTTTATTTGGGGTGATGATAGGGAGATTTCTCAACAAAGGTCGATGATTCTTCATGTTTCCTTCACCAAATATTTTATCTTTCTCTATCCCTTTTTAAGGGTTTTAATTTGGGGGTTTCTTCCATGGAGAAACCCTAATTTATAGGGTATAGGTTTGGTTCTTTTTTCATGGGATCTATGGTGTGCTAATGGTCCTTGGGATTTATATATCTCCTCCCTTGAAGTTTCATTGCATTTATGCATGGTTGAAGTAGGTGTTTCCATATTTTCCTTTCCGAAACACTCCATGAGTAGTTGGGTGTTTTAATATAATTTTTAAATATCATTATCATTTAAAATATATTTATTTATTGATGTGAATGGTGATTTTTTGTTGGTATTATTTTGTAAAAATATCACTTCAATGTGATTTTTGTTAAATGTATAGGTTTTTAAAACACAGGGTTAATGTTTCAAATGCCATTATTATTTTAATGTTTAATTGGGGGCTTTTATGAAATGATTAGCCTTGATTATGGTGGGATAGTTATTTATTATTTTCTAACATGACTGGGTGTGTATGTTTTTGTATTTTTAAGCTTGTTAAATGTGATAAAATGTTTTAAAATGGGTTCATGGTTATAAGGGGATTCTTTTATGCTCCCCTAATAGAGTGGGCTGATGGAGGTGGTTATAAATAAAATGGTTGGATTCTTGGAAATGTTTTTTTGGATTCCTCTAGTTTTTTTGGTGTTTTATTTAATGTTTTCACATCCATGGGTGACCTAGGTTCACACATGGTTGTACCCTTAAATAAATATGGTGATTTAAACTAGTGTTTCTTAAAATATGTGTTTCCTAATTGGATCTTATTTTCTAAATATTGTTCAATCCTTTTTAACATTTCTAAACATGGTTTAAAATATAATCTCATGGGGTTTGGCCATGTGGGGTTTTTGATTGTGCATTTTGTAAAAAAAAATTCTTGATGGGTTGTTCGAAATTTCACACATGAAGATGTTTTATGAAATTATTTGGTAAATGAATGTGGGTGTGTAAAACTAAAAGACCAATTGGTTTGTCTTTCAAGTTGAATTTTATTCCTAAAATGAGGAATGTATTTTTTATCACATTATTTAGGAGGTGTTGTTTGTCATGATTTTTGATCTGATTTGTAATTTTTCTAGTGTGCATTTGTTCTCAAAAATGGGTCTATGATGTGCTAGTTGTGGAAGATGAAATGATATGATCAGTTAGGTTGATAAATGGTGTATATGGTAACATGTGATTTGTGAAATTTGACTGAACGCCAAAAGGGAAGCCTAGGTATAAAGGTGGGAAGAAATGTACTAGTATGTTAGTGATCCGGTGGGGTTTGGCCCCTGTTTCATGTAACAAGTTAGGCGGTGACCACAATAACTAAACTATAATGATGATGATGATGATGGGGAACACTAGGTTTTGAGAATGTTCCCTAGTAGTATATTGTGCATGATAAAAGATATTTTTATGGTTACTATTACATCGAGATATGAGGTACCTGGGGCCCACAACTATCTTGTTCCTATGGGTGTTCCCATGAATGGTACTCAATGATTATATTGAAACTCTCATCCACATATGGTATGATGTGTTTGTAATTTAATTATTTAGTGTTTTTTATTTAAATTGGAATTCATTGATATTTTTTCCATTTGATGTTTGTCCATTTAAAATTGTAACTAGTATTTTTTTAGTTGGGTTTTTGTAATAAAATGATAGTTTTCATGATAAGTGGAATGTGGTGTGTGTTGGCCTTTGAATCGGAAAAGTTGTGATTGTTTAATAAAAAGTGAAAAAAACACTATTTATAATTTTACATAAAACTAGTGTCAATGGACTCATTTGGGAAAGGAAACACTTGGAATCTTTGTTGATTGCCTACTGAGCTGTTAGCTCAAACTATACCTATACCACTCGATGTCAGTTGACCTGAGCTAATTTTAGGATTATGTTTTGATCACGTTTATCTGGTTTGAGATATCTCTTTACGTAAAGTGGTATTGTGGTTGGAAGTGATAGGAATGCCACATGGAGATCATGTTAGTCACTGGTTGTTTTATTTTTTTGTAGCTTATGTTTCCTTTGGTGTATGTTTTATTCATATGTATGTTTATTCGACCCGATTTTTTGTTCATTGAGATTCACTTGTGGTTAGCTCTGTACTGTATTCAATGCTTTATATTTTGATCATATTTAATATTTTTCCAAATCGTTCCCTATTGTTTCATATTGATGCCTAACACTTGATTCCATCTTGGGGGGATCAGGAATTGTCTTCGTGACTTGTTACGGACTGGGTCCGGTGCCCGGTTGAGGGTCAACATGGGCTGGCTTGTGATAATACAAATATCATTAAAATAGGATTTAAGCATTGATTATTATTATTTTTTCACATTGATATTAAATTCAATAATAATTATTTTATTTTCCAATATATTATAATTTTTTGATCTAAAAAAATTTTATGAATTACATATATAAATATTTGGATGTGAAAATGTTCCTGAAATGGGAATCTATCTGAGAATTCATTCTAAATTATGAATTTATCGCCAAATAAATCAAAATATTAATGAATGTATCAATTAATGTATTTAAAAATTCTAAATAAAAAGATAATATTTATGATAAAATTTTATCCTATGACATATATTAATTTATCCTTTAAAATTTAAGTACTTTTTTTATATTTACATTATTAATATGATTTATAATGGAAGTTGAATAAAAAATATAATTTCAACATTAGTAACTCATATATCATATCTTCCTAAACATAAAACACAATTATTATCTTCAAATATGAAAATTATTAGTATTATTATAACAATTATAGAAACTAATGGAATTCTAATAATAATTCAATTAAAGGGGATTAAATCAATAGATTTATGTCTTTTACATCTCCCCCGTCAACTAATCATTGTATAATGCTTAGAAAAATGAATATCAATATCACTAATTTAATTTCATTATCATTGGATTTTATGATGTTAATCTATTCAATTATAATTCATCATATATAAATTCAGTTAACAATAATGAATACAATGGTTTTCAAGATTAATCATATAAAATTTAAATTTTTATACTATTTATCAATTGAAATCATCCACTGTTTAATGATTAGCTTGAATTAAATAAAAATTAAATAAATATGCACTATCATTAGAAACATGTGAAAATATTTATACATTCAAGGGTAGTATTCTGTAATTAAATGAATGAATGTTATCAAATGACACAAAAAATAGAGCCTTATTCACTAATAAAAAACATTATTGTAGTGTTAACATAGTACGAATTATTCTCATACTCTTATATCAGAAGAACTATAAAATTTTGTTCCCAAACAAATCTCTTTTATCATCAATCATATTCTATTAGTATCTACTCTATTAGTTTAATGTAAAGGTGAATCGTTGATCTTCATAAAATAAGTTGAAACTCAATAATGTAGAAAATAAGATAATGAATTCATTTACATCTTCATTTAAGGACATCAACATTTACATTATACATATAATAATATTAATATTTTTTTAGAATAAAAAATATTTAATAACCTATTCTTCAAATGTCATTCTCATATTAAATATTTTATTCTTCTCTTTATACAATTATAATAACTTAAATCAAATTCCAAGAGTCACTAACATAGTTATAATTATTGAAATAGAAATTAATATTTTATAACATTAAATTTTATCCATAATTACAATTAGATCCTATATCATATTTCATCTTTTTATCTCATTTGAACAACAAATAATATTATAGGTTTTCACTGTATATTGATGGATGATTTATTATTGTACTGTATGTGAATAAATCAAGATACTTTTCCTCCATTCCTTCTATAACATAAATAGACAGTTCTCTAAAAATACAATATAGTTTGTGTTTACCATCACCTGATATCACACAGTCATATTAGTTTCCTAGAACATCACTTTAGACATAAAAACATGACTATATTTAATTTGAACATATTTTTTTATCATTATCATTCAATATATTAACTATAATGGTCTATATTACATTATTTAATGAAACCTGACCACCATAAGTATACCAAAATCTATATAGATCATTAATGGAATTCTAATCTCACTATTATTATATCTTCGCCTTTCCCCTTATCACTTTTCATTTACAAAATATCTATTATATAAATAGATCATTTTCTCTTATTAACATGATATAATTACTTATTAATCATGAAAAATCATTATCAAACTATGTCCTTCATTCATTATATTTGTCATTTAGAAAGATGTTCATTATTATTTATAAACCATATAAACCATTATAACTTTTATATAAAAAAATTAATAGGTTTTATTTCCTTGAAACACACCACAATGTGGTCTCTTAACAACTAAATATTTTCTTTATGATGTTTAAAATCATCATAAAACAAAAAAAATCAACCTCAATGTTATACAAGTAAATATCAAAACACATATTAATACATAAGAAAATTATAAAATGATATAGAAACATAGATTATGATGATGATGATTATTAACTATATTATAGAAATAGATTACACTACCATTTTCATTAATATCTACATCTACAACATTAATTAAAAACCATCACATTTATATCAATCAATTTCATTATCGTAACAGTAATACCAGTTTCAATCAAATATGTGAATGAAATAGTGGTATTAGTGAATTTAGTAGAGGTATATGTTTCTATTTATAGATAGTAATATTTTCTTCAATGAAATTTGGTTAGATGTGTTAGAAGTATTATATTTTTCTAAATCAAACCTGGAAACCTGGTGATGGTTCTTGCGAATTGTCACAATCCTACATAAATAAAGTAATTTATTACAATGTTATTAGATTTCTTAAATAATCACATATATGGTATAATTAGTATTTTTTATGAATAATATTGTGGTAATAATATTATATATATGATTTTTTTCATGTAATTGGGGATTTGATTGAAAAACAAAAGATAATTTTATATTTCATCTAAACTCTTTTTCTGTTGTACTATAAACAAAAAAAAGTATTTTTTTTCCAAAGATCTGTTCTGGAATGGATTATTTCACATGATATAGTTGTTAAATAGGGGTTTATTGATACTTATAGTTATGTGGATATGATATAAGATATCAGTATAACCATTGTTGTCAAGTTATTATTGTGTATATTAACCATATTCAGAATAATGTAGATCATGGGTTTTTAGTTAATGTGAAATTAAAATATATATTTATAATATATTGATTCTGAGATGATGTTATTCAGTTAAGATTTGAAATTTATTTAGAAATTATTAATAAAATAATATTTTAATATATATTGTCACAACATGAGGATCATGTGTTAGATAAAATTATGGTTAGATAGAAGTAATCAAGACACAAGGTTGATTATCATTCCATAATTTTCCACTTTCTTATTAAGTTTAATGAATTATTCTATAACAAAACAAGAATTATTCCATCAATGAAGAGGTGATGATTTATTTTTTTCTATTATTTTGGGGTGGAAAAATATATTGAATCCCGATGAAGTAAATTTTGTCTTGGACATTATAATAATCTCAAAATGATTTTATCTATAAAAATTTAACTCTACACTATTTTGATGTATTTAATATATCACATCGTAGTGTTTATAAACAATACATAAACCTAATTGATAATTAAACAGTAGGATTTAATAATATTTTAATCTATAATTTTTCCGTGAAGATAAATTCAATTTTATTCTATGTATATTAAAATACATTTTGCGTGTTTTTTATGTTGATTTATTAAATATTTTGAATTACATAAACTAAATAAACATTACTTAAACATATCAATGTTTAAAAGATTGTTTTTATTAAAATTAAATCTCACACTTAATAGGGAGATGTTAGGGGAGTTATAGTTAATAATAATTAATATTGAAAATTCCAATTCAATAGAATAGTCAGTTTTTTCTATCGTATGGTTATAAAATAGAGTAGTATGGCATGATATGAATAAGGAGAAAATAGGAAAAATAATAATAGACCCTGAATAAGGAAGAATTGTAAAAATTATCATTTATAACCAAAAAGGAATATATAAAATATTTAAATAAAATTCTAAATTTTAAGAATAGATTAACATTTTACTTGGGATTGTGGCCATGAGAATATTAATGTTCATTGATTGTCATGTTTTCATAAATAATTCATACCATGTTAGTTTAAGAAGGATGAAAGTTGTATTAACTGAAGAAATATAAATAATAACAAAAAAAATTCATTATTATTATTCATGGAATATAGTTTATAGAATGATATTAATCATAATAATATATAGTATTTTTCTAATTAAAAACGAAATTTTATTATAGTTATTAAATTTAATTTCATATATTTTAAGGATTTATTTAAAATATTTATTTATAACTATTATAATAATCATTTCAATAAAATTACGTCATTTTTTGAATGGTCTTTTCAAAATAAACCTAAGGTTAAATAATGGGGGATTTTATTAAAAAATTGATTTTTTATTGAGTTTTAAAAAATACATATGTATAAAAAATATCATTTTTTCAA
Source organism: Viscum album (assembly GCA_963277665.1). Lineage (NCBI taxonomy): Eukaryota > Viridiplantae > Streptophyta > Magnoliopsida > Santalales > Viscaceae > Viscum > Viscum album. Next base: position 173,577,881 of record OY728134.1, read on the forward strand.
TTAGAATTATATTTAATGAAAATGGTTTATCATATACTAAAAAATATATTAAACTTTTTTAATTAAATAATAAAAATCATTATCCATGAGTTTGAAAAAATATTTCTTTTATGCATAAAACACATTTTTCTAAAAATTAGTTTTTCTTCCATTTTGAACATTAAATATAAATTGAAATTATTCCACATCATTAAATTTAATTTTAATATATTGATTTCATATTTTGAATATGGGGTTTTATATTTTACAAATACGTACCTTTTATTTTTGGATAATTTGAATAGTATCAATTGTAAATATATATAACCTTGGTAAGGGTAAATAAATAAATTAAGTATGAAAAAAAACATGAGTACTAAAAATCACCAAGTGCATTGAATTTATTTTATTATATTATTTTCATTCAAAAATTACCCATAATTATTCTAAAATTGTATAATTTTGTGTCTCCTTCCACTAATAATGTCATTAATATGACTTTAAAATATTAATTTTAAAAAAATGTCATGCTCTTTATTTTAAACTTATTAATACTTTTCTATATGTATAAAACTATTTTATTTGTAGTAGTAAATGTTAACATTAAATGCGAGTTATTTTTCTATATTTAAAATTATTGTTAATTTTTTTCTCATTAAAATTTATCATTATTTTTTATGAAATTATGACATAGTGTGTTTAAAATAAGTAGAAAGAAATTTAAATGATTTATCCAAACATTAATTGTAACAAAAAGTTTCATAATTATATAGATCCAAAAATATTATAGATATATAGTTAATAATAGTTATTTTTTAAAGGTTTAAGTTATATTTACATTACTATAATAATGTCATTAATGTCAATGTATATTAATTGTCATAAAATTGGTATTAATGATATATTATGTTAAATAATAATTTATTTTATTATTTAAAAATTAAAAAAAAATATCATTTACCAAGTTAATGGAAGATGATATAAAATATCTATCATGGTCAATTTATGTTTCAATTATCCTATTGTAGTAAATCATTTTAAACACAATTTTTAAAAAACATTGATATAACAATTATCATCAAATGGGTTAGCAATGGACTAAATCTAACAGATAAGTATTGAAACATCACTAAATATATTATAAATATTTTTGAATGAGATTTTTTGGAATCATCCTCATCTTATATTTGAAATATTTCGATTTGGTTCCACTTTTAAAAAAATTAATTTATATTTATTTAATTCATTGTGTATTTTTAAGAGTTATTTTTCCCACACATATGAAGTTGAACCTATTACACACTATTATTAGCACCTATAAAGCTCTCTCGATTTCCCAATACCTACTGATGATTATCCCAATCATCCCTCCCCACATTCAAGATGTTTAGTTATCCCAATAATTCAAAACCAAGATGGCTTATGGTGTAATCCTTATGAGTTATCTAAGAAGAAATAAGACATAACAAACCCATTTAAGGATTATTTACTCTTCTAGTTTATTCAAATGTTATAATTAATTGATTAAATGAAATCATTTTTATATTATGTATATAAATATTATTATGTTATTATTACATCTCTTTTTTCCGTAATTTTACATTATATGAGAAATTAGAACATCGCTTGTTTTTTTTGTGAATTACACACTCCATGATGTATTTTGTTTCATTTTTCTTTTCAAACCAAAATGGATTCCAATTATGATATATTTAATTAATTTATATGATATTATATATATTTTTATTAATAATTAAATATAATATATCACATATTTTCTTACCTTCCCATCAATTGAAAATTTATATGGTCGTTTCTGTGTACCTGTGGAGTTCCACCTCCGTGAAGCGGTGCGATTATATTTAATCATACATATTTAATTAATGTTTCTATGTGTATATGAACTATATTATAATTATAATAAAATAAATATTATGACTCAATATATGATGAAGAAATTACCCATTTATAAAATGTCAAAAAACCGAAGCTATTATGGGATTTTGAATCGAGTAACCCAAAAACATCTCTTATAAACATAATTGCATATGATCCAGAATAAAAATATTGATAAATGATACAAAATATATAATAAAAGTTGAATGAATATAAATGTGTTTCTAAAAAAATTATATAACTAATATAATATTTTTATCATGTAAGATTGAGAGCTTTCCTGACAAGCCATACTTGTAGTAAGGGACATGCTACGTTAAAAAATCATTTAAAATTATCAATGTATTATTTTCTAAATAATTTTCCAACAAGAAAATATTAATAATATTATATTATATTTTTATTTTTATGCACATAAATCAGTTATAAAAAATTTTATGTATATTTTTACATTCATATAAAGGGCATCTTTATTAAAAAATTTATGTAATCTAAATGGAATGTTTTAAATTTATATATAAAATCCAAAAGACATGTTCTATTTTAACGTATACTAAGTCAATAAATTTTCATGTCATCATAAATATCAATTGATTTTTTGGATTCCATTACATGATCTATTTTTTCATCTATAAAAATCCTTTCTTTTCTTATCATTATGTATTTTAGTTATGAAAACATTATTTTTAATGGAATGGATATATCAATGTCAATAAATTCATTAATGATGGGTTGAATGTAATTTTTATTACTATAGCGATGAAAATGAAGCAGATTCATGTTTTATATACACTTAGTTGTTTGTAGAAATTGTTTATGATGAATTTTGAGCTCAATATAAGACATGACGATGTGTGATACTGATATTTCTATTGATAGTCGGTGTGCTATTTATTTTTATTAAATATATTGGGTAATAGTATTGAGTTAAATATGTACTGGTTTTTACTAAGATATTATAATAATTTACTACGTAGTATTTATGTTTTGATTGAGTTACTATATGTGAGATATGAAAATTAATTCCTCTTTTACCTACATGATTTGTCTTATTAATTCAATGGGGTTTTATAGAAATCATATTTCTTTCATAAGGTCATATAAATAAATTAATCATAAATGAATTTTTATGATAATTCTTAATGGTGAAATGTATGACATTTTGATGAGAATTTTATTTTTTTAATATAATGAATCCTTTATGAGATTTATTTTTTCATTTCACATTTAATATAAAATTTTATATAAAAATATTTCTGTAGTAATATTAATGTTATTAGTTATGAATGTGTCTATTTAGAAATGAATATTTATTATAAACAAGGAATATTTATATCATATATATTATAAAAATTAATTGTTTCATTATTTCATTTTATATTTCCCGAACTAAACTTGGGATATCATAACATTTCATCAAATACTATAGACATGGTTTTAAAGTTGAGTATGGAAAAAGATGATATTCACATTATTATTGTAATGATATTTCATTCAAAAAATAATTATATTATATTAGATGATATCAATTGTTAAAAAAATAGAGCCTGAGTTGATTTGTATATCCATGAATGTGTGGGTTTTTTTATTAATTTTCATTTCCTAACTATTTAAAACTGTAAACCAAAATTTTATTAGGGTTTATAGAATGCAAATAAAAAATATGATTTTGTATTATTTTAAGGTAGTGTCATTATTTATATTAGATAGTGTTTTTATATTTTTAGAGATTATGATAATGCTGGTATTTACTATTGTAAATTTTCAATTAAGGGATATAGTGATATAGAAATATAATTTTACCATGTTAATTCAAATATAATATATGTTTTCAAAGTTTTTTTATAGAGGAAACCTCGAAACTGATGTTTAATGGAATAAATATGATAATATCATTTAAAATTAGCTACATGGATTGGTTATAATTTGAATTGAATAATTTTTTTAAACATTTTTAGATTAGTTGTCATTTGTTATAAATGGTGGTGTAATCTATCCTTGTGAAAAACATATTATATAACAAAGGATATTGTCAATAGTAGAACATATTATGAGACCACACAATCAATAATTAAGTATATATTATATCCTATTCGTAACTATAGAATGGATTATTTATTGTGAAATGATATTAAATTTTATATGTTAGTTGGATCATTAATATGTAATTCTAATTATTTTCATTTTGATGTTGAAGCAGTTAAAAAATGGTCAATGGTTATGGATAATTTATGAAGTGAATATATATATTTCATGAAATTAGATATATTTAATAATATTATCCTTGAGAAAAAATTTCGGATGTATGTTCAAATTATAATGGAAATGACTTTATGGATGTGAGGTTGAATGTAAAGAAATCACTACCCATGTATAAAAATATATAAAACATTTAGAATGATACAAAATATTTTTTACTTAATAACATGAAAATAAATTAAAAAATTTTATATATTATTAATGAAAATATATCTATGATAATTTTAATAATTTTAATATATATGTCTATATAAACATGATCATTATGATGAGAAGGTAGAAATAATTTTTTCAAAAGGCTATATATTCCATGAAAATGTGTTTAAAAGATGTACATGTTTATTAAAATGGGAAATAATCCATTGAATAAATATTGAGGTAGGAAAATAATGTTTCATGATTGTGATAGGCATGGTAAAAAAATTTGAAAATACTTATGAAAACTAGGAAATGAAACCGATGTGGTTCATTTTGGAATATGGATCCCGATTGTAAAGAAAATGATCTTGTTAGTGCTATGATTATTTGTGATAATAAATAATTATGGTGTTAAAAAGGTGATTATATAGGTAATTTTATAGATACATTCATGTAAATGTGTTTGAGTGAATAGAATATTATGTAAAATAATTAGAATGGTGATGTTAAATCCTTTGAAACTACTTAGAGAGAGGTTGGTCCATTGAACGAAGTCATAATATATACATTAATTATATATTTAGTAAATTATAAGGCCTTGATATATTTATTGTCTAAATAATATTTTATTTCATAGAAATTCTCATGTAATCTAAAAAATTTAGCCAAATAAATAAGCTTATAAATTTGTTAAAATGAAACATGGTTATTATTTTTGAAACATGACTTTATAGAGAGATTCTAGTTTTTATCTAAAGAGGGGTTCTCAAAGAACATTTTTGAAATATCCATTATTGAATCTGGTGTTCTTCATTGTATTTATTACTATACAATTTATCATTATATGATAGTTTTAATGGAAAATCGATTGTTTTTCCAAAATAATTTTCAGTTTTTATATAAGAATGAATTCAAAATTTTGATCATATAACATGAATATGATATATTGATTAAAGGATTTAAATTAATGTATCCTTGATAATATTGTTGAAAATAAGGAAACAATTTATATTAATGTAGTGCTAGTTGTAATTGTCAATATTACGGTTTCTTCCAATGTGATTCTTATTGATAAACTTGATCATGAAGTTAAAATTACAACTAAAATACATCCGTATGTTTATAAAATATCAAAAAACCTGATCAAATGGATTAATAATAACCTCTGTCATTGAGAATAATGTTATAATAATTTCATGATAATTGTTTCATTTATCATAGTACATCACCATTTTGTCCTTACTAAAAAAAATTTGGTTCTATGATGATTTTCGTCACTTATATGAAATTAAATGACATCGTTATTAATAATAATATCACGTTTCCTCATATATATATATATATATATATATATATATATTACTCGATAAATTATCTATGGGAATTTTATTTTGAATTATAAAATTTGGTCTAGGTATCACCAACTAATGTTGAAATATGATGACATCCATAAAAATACATTTAATACTAGGTATGGGAAATATGAGTTTGCATTTATTCACTTCTAGATGAATTATTGTCTATATATATTCATTTATCTTATGAATGTATTAATTAATGAATATTTGGATATTTTTTTATTTTTATTGAAGAAATTTTGGAATATTATTAATTTCATTAGAATCATGAAGAAATATATGAACTATTTTAAAAACATTCGAAGAAAGTAATCCATAAAGAATATTTCTAAAATTATATTTATTTATAGAAGTGTATATTCTATAGATATGTCATAAAATATGATGGAATAATTGTGTATCCTATTAAAACTAATTGGTTATTTTATGGATGTTATTTTAAAATGTTAAATATGTTCATATTATTCTTAGATTAGTATTATCTTACAATGATTTTTTCTAAACATTGAATGGATATTTATCCCATAGAACAAGATAAATTGAAAATCATATATATATATATAGACAATGGAATGTGATTAATATAACCATGAAATGAAAATACTATTAGAGAATGTTATAATTTTCGTTTATCCATTCATAAATTATGACTTTTCTATCCAAACAAATTCTTTACATGAAGTACATGGTTTTGTTTTAATACAGAATGATTGGGTAATTTCGTAAAATCATAACAACTAAAATCACATGACAAAAATTATCCTACACCTGTTTTGGAATAAGATACTATTTTTTATTATAAAATTGGATATATACTTTATATGGTTTAATGTGTGAGTTATATAAGAAATAAAAAAAATAATTGTATATATTAACTCAAAATTAATTGAATATTGATTTGAGGAGATAGATGAAACTATTATATGATTTTGACTATAATATTCATTACTGTCTTGGTAAACCCAAAAAAGTATCATATGAATTAATTTGAAAAAATAATTCTTTTACTAACCATGTTTCATTAATAATATGAAAATATGGATAATTATTTTATAAATGTCTTCTTATAACATATATTTGTATGGACATCACCAAATTTTTAGGGTTTCTTTCTAAATAGCATTTTTAGAAAAATTAATGATTATCAAAAAAAATTATTCCAAGGAATGGTGTTATATATAAGGAAATGTATGTTACAATAATTTATCATTGAAATGGTTTGTTTATTAGTGATTCTGAAAAATGTTCTTTGGGATAGATATATCTTATTGATAAAAGGATATCTTTAGTAAATCATAGAACGATATCATATCTATTAATATTTATCGTACTAAAATTTATAGATACCATCTAGAGTAATAAAAAAATAATGGTTTGAATATAGAACATATATAGTTTTATAGGAAATGATAGACATTTCAAAAGGTTAAATTCAAAATAAAATTACAGGAAGGTATTGATTATCCAATTCAAGTGAATGATTAAAAGTAAAATATATATATAATTTGATTTCAAGGTGGGTTTCCCAAATATAACTCGAAGTAATAATGTTATTTGGGAAATTATTAATTTATTATGTTTCTATACACAATTAATTAAAATTATAGAAACAATTTATTTATATTAGTATTAACTATAGTATCTCATGTAGAGAGTCAGGTTAAATGGATTTTCTCTCTCTAATATATCCATATGATCTTATGTATACTTTATTTTTTTTAAAATCCTTATGAAATTATTAGCTATTGAATTAAATTTTATGAAATCAATTAATTCAAAATATGATATATAACAAGAGAGGTCAATTCAGAATTTAGAAGAAATGAACATTCCATATTCGATTGATTATCAGGGATTCTTGGATCATCATATTTTATTTGATGAATATTCTTAAAATAATATTTTGTTCATCCGAATGTATAGATGGAAAATTGGAAGAACCCGAAACTTCATTTAAGGTATCGATCTTGATTTCGGTTTTTTTAGAAAATGGGGAAAATTTGGAAAAATTAAAGATTATATGTTGTGTACTTAGGAGTATACCCTGTGTATCTGGTTGTGGTGGGTAGCTATGTACTGGTAGTGTAACGACCGAGTACATGGCTGTGTGAGGTGACCTTGTAACCACCTAAAGTGAGGCCAAGTAAAGTCATATACAAACCATGAATCTTTAACGAACACCCCATGTATTTTTATTAATTTATATATCAAACCGAAATCATGTATCATTTACAAAATTTTCTTCTTCCAGCTCTGCCTCATCATGGAACAACCACTAGATACGTTTCTTCTTAGAGCCATCGATCCGTTTTTTGTTCTTTAAATCAAAAACTGTTTATTGCATTTGAATTTCCATAGTGAGCTTTTTCTTCTTCTAGAGCATCTATTCATGATTTCTCCTCTTTCATGAGATATCCTTGGTTGAGCGTTTTTTAAATTTTTAATAGATTTATGGAATTCGAGGTCGATTAAAATAATAAGTTTCAATAATATCTATTGTACAACATAGAGGTAGCTGGTTTGGGCCATTATGTAGTTTTCTTTGGATTATATGTGAAAAAATTTCCGAATACCCTAGTTTATGTTATTAAATGATTAAGAAATTTACCCTTATTGATGCATGTAATGCCTTTTTTTCTTAAAAAATGGGTTTTGATTATGAATATGGTTTATTATGTTACTCTGGGTGTGTTTGATCATGTTTGATTGATATTGGTTGTTGGGTCTAGAAATGCCTATTATGATATTTTTTTCCATGCAAATTACTATTAATATGGAGTTGTTATTATATGACATGATTGTGATATGCATTATAGACACTTATCCAAGTAGTATTTGAAATTAACATTGGCTGCTGGATATCATTTCTGTATGATTGGTTTACACATTCCTATGGGAGCCTAGTGTAGTTCGACCATAAGGGGAATGGACGTTGATGGATTCCCCAGAGTACCTGTTATACTTTCAAGTTTTGAGACCATAGGGGTATGCATATAAGTGCTCCGTCAGAGTTTCTATAGTTTCACATTGCAAGACCATAATGGGAATTGGACGTTTAGTAATTCTTTATAGATTCTATAGTTACTGTTATATGTCCACATGAGGAATTTACAGTGTGTACCTCCTCAGAGAGTCTTTTTCAAAGTTCAACCAGAGGGGCTAGACTGTGAGTACATCCCAGATTGTTTCTTGTGACTATTTGTTTAATTATTACTAAATATAAATGAATTTATTCTGAAAATATTTTATTGTTTACATTAAGTACTTCCTTTCTTATTAATTCATATTGAATATTTCCTGGTATATATATATTCACTGACTGTTAGGTATATATCATTGTGTTGTTACCTACTAGGATTTGCCTCACACCCTGTTTGGGTCATCCTTTTGGGAGAAAATATATTATATTTTTGCAGGTATAGAAAATGGAAAGTGCCCTTCTACTTCAGGTACATGATTTCTACGGAGGTGTATAGCATGGGACCAATATGAGGCTTGAGATGCTGGGGGAGTTTATTTTTTTCTTTGTATATCATTTTAGTACTATATTTACAACATTGAGACTTTTTGGATACTATACTAGACATATGTGACTTGCATCATTTAAATATGTGCTCTAGTTGTTTATTTAGTCTCATTATTCTGTTGTTTACTTTTTTATGTAATTACTACATCTGCTACTCTTATCTATTTGTTTCTTCTATGTTACTCTACCAATAAAGGCGTAGTTTGCCCACTATCACACCCAATGCCCTAGTTTCTAGATGGAATCCTTTGGCATTCCAAGAAATGTGCTTGAGTCCCTATGTCCAATGGGGTACATGACACCATTTTGTGGCACTCGAAACCAAGAAGTCAAAAGTGGTATCAAAAGAATTCTTTTCATCTTGAATAACTATTTGGAGTATATAGACATGGATTGGATGGAATATGTAGATGGTAATAAGTTGTGAATGGTATTAGTTGACCCACATATATGGAAAAGCTAATTTACCTCAATAATTTCAATTTTTTCTGGTCTTTCAATTATTACAGTTGACTCTATCTTACCATTGGATGAATCATATGTTTTGTGATATTATCATTGATTTTATTGGGGTTCTATTTCAGTTCAGAACTAATGAGATGAGGGTATAACATCTCATACATCATATAGTAACTTTCTAGATATCACATGTCATGAATTCTTGCCATAACAATAAGAGTTCATTACCGATTGGATGTTGTTGTGATAGATGTTGTTCTAGATATGTATGCTATTGTAATATAATCCTTGATAGAATACTTTCTATTTTATATGGTAATGCTAATGATTAATGTTTCATTTTAAAGGGTTCCAAACATTGGTCCCTGAGGTTTTATGGGCCCTCTTGGATCAGAATGTAGTGGCTCATATTGATCTTTATCTGATAAACTTTGGGATTTGACATGAATAAGATTCATGGATTTGATTCATGAGGATTATGGCCCCAAATATTATAATTTGGAACATTCATGTTAGTTCAATGTTTTTATGGGATACTAACGTAGTTTTTGAAGCTTACAATTTAGAAAAACCTAGAATAAACAATGTGTAATGATGAATACATACCATGTATCATCCTTTTCGATAGGGAACATTTTTTATTAAGTACACGACGTATACTATTTGTAAATTATATGTAGTACTTATCCATGTGACTGTCTTTGTGGGAAGAGGCACAAGGTTGGTAGATTTTTGGTGGAACACACTGTGTACCAAATGAATATGACATGTTTTAGAGACCATGTATCCTATCCTGTGACTAACGACATGGGTGGATGAAACATAGGATGTATATTCTATGTCCATGTTGAACAAAACATGTGGATTCGACAATGTTTTCAGCAGTATGACCGACAACACGGGTCGGTGAAATCCTTCTAGAACATGTCATGTCTCACACATGCATTCTAGGTAGTTCTGTCCTAGGAGAATCTTGTGGTTTAGCCCTGTAGAAGAACTAGGGTAGGGGGAAATGCTTCAAGTAAATGTCGTGTCAATGGAGAACATGTAGTGTGTATGGGGTATTACATGACCTGTGTTCGAAGAAGTTCACTCCCATGTAAAGGCTTAAATGAACACGCCTTGTAGGGGTTATACACACCATGTATACATGATTTGAAGAACATGAATCATTCTATCCAATGTTCCATTCATGGAAATATTAGATTCAATCCATGATAATCATGAACAAAGGACTACGCTAGACCTTGCAGAGTCATGACACCGAGACATCCCACAGTTGTACGCTAGAATAAGGGCAATGATCAGACAACATACATGGTAGATCATTGACTACCAGCTCCCATCATGATCGTCTTGAAAAAAACTGTCATTATAGATATTGGTGTCTATTCATAGTTCTAATAAGGCTTCCTGAGGATTATACATACCTTTCAGGGAGCACCACATCCTGTCCCATCTATGGAAGAGTTGACGTAGGTTATTCAGTAGTAATATCCTCCCATAAAGGAGATGGAGGACCTCAGGCTGCATAGTCAAGGATAGAATCCATGTTGCTAATCATCAACAATATAGAGACTCCTCCAGCGAGGAGGGTGAAATCACTACGTTTTTTTATTTGGGATTCCACCAAGATATGGTGGGATGTGATATCACAAGGGGGACTCCAGAAGGTTGTGGCTTGGGATGAGGTCTGGAGGTCCTTCAATGATTACCTCTACTAGGAGACATTGAGGGCCGACCAACACAAAGTGTTCATGAGTTTGGAGATGGGTAGTATCTCAGTCAGGGAGTATTCATATCTCTTCATAGAGTTATAGTGCTTTACACCCATTCATAGTGGTTTTGAGTTATTTATGTTATGGAATTTTGAGGACGGTCAAAGTAATGACATCAGATCTCAGGTGAACATCTTCTGGTTGACTTCCATCACTTCTATAGTAAACTAGGCACTGATCATAGAGTGAAACATGAAAATTTCTTGGGCTGCGAGCTAGGGAGGCTTGACATCAGATGTTGGTACCCCTCAAAATCATAGTCGGAGGCACCACATCGAGTCTATGTGCAGAGATACAAGGAGGAATAATATATCTTATGGTAGCTAGGTGGTGTTTTTACAATGCGGGAAGAGTGGGTACATGAGGCCACAATGCCCGAGAGAACCAGTTGAGTGATAATATTGCATCAAGATGGGTCATTGTCAGCATTTGTATGAGTTTTTCACAGAATTATCTAGTGATATGGGTTATAAAATGATTCCATGTTCCAGAGAAGAACTTCAAGTCTAACATAATTAGGGAACTAGAGTTCGTCAGACGATTCAGGCTGAGATGGATGTTGCCGTCGTGGTATCAATTCAGGTTGATTTTAAAAAAAACAGGGTGGATTAGCTCAGGTTGGTCAGGTAGGGTCACAAGGCTATGATATAGGTCATACTTATGTAGTGGAGCATCCCTATATGGAGTAGGATCCCAAAACCTCTATGATTAGAGATATAGATTTAGTTGCCTAAGTTTTCAAATCTTCCCTCGTTGATACAGGGGCATCCCATAGATTCATATTTGTTGCTTTGGTGGAGGGACATAGGCTCTGTATCATTACATTTTCTTATATCGTGATGTTGGAAACTCCATTGGGGATAAGAATGACTAGTGTACATTAGTGCAAGGAGTGACCTCTAGAGGATGGTGGGTATCACTTCTTATGGAACCATTATGTCTTAGAGATAACTATTAGTGATTTTATTCTTGGTATGGACTGGTTAGTTCCATTATTGGTTGATGTTGATTTCTATCACTGTAGGGAGACTTCCACATCGCCAGAGGGAGGTTTGTTTCTACAAAAGGGACAATGGGATGTCCAAGCAAGTAGAGTGGGACCCATGCATAATGGTTTGGGAGGAGTTATAACCCAGAATGATGGATTATACCTAGATGACCAGGGGAATTGATAGATGGACTGACCTCTAGTGGTGGATCTTTTCATGGATTTCATTTTCGAGGACTTTTCAGGGATGAGCGGGAGGTAGACGTTTCTATTGAGATTGTCCCAGTATTGACATTGTTGTCCATTCATCCTTATAAAATTGACACAATAGAGTTATAGGATCTCAACTAGTAGTTTGAGGAGTAATTGGAATTGGGTTTCATCAAACCAAGTACATCTCATTGGGGTTTCCCTTTCCTATTTCGGAAGAAGGTGGATGGTACCCACAAACATTATGTGGATTATCATAATATGAACCAGTAGAAATTCAATAAACGATATCCCTTGTCTAGGTTTGATGATATCATTGATTAGCATCCAATAATACCATTTTTACTCAAAGATTGAATTTATATCTGGTTGTCATTAGCTTCTTGTCAGACCATCAGATATACCAATTATAGCTTTTCAGAGCATATATGTTCTATATGAGTATGTGGTTATGCATTTCGGTCTCACAAACATGACTACATGTTTTATGGTAATGATAAAACATGGTTTCCATCAATTCATGTATTCATTCATGGATGATATCTTCCTCTATTCTCACACTCAAAATGAACATGATACTCCTCTTGTGATCATTTTGAGTAAAATGATCGAGCATCAGTTTTATGCTAATCACTAAATGTGCCAATTAGGGATGGACCAGATTCACTTCTAGGGTCATGTTATCTCAGAGACAGAAGTATCAGTAGACCTAGAGAAAGCCAGAGAAGTAGTTTCTGAGGAACTTCTGAATAAAAAATTTGATTTAAGAAATTTTATAGGGATGGATGGTTACTACCATCATTTTATACAGGACTTTACATGTTTAGTATCACCAGTAACATGCCTAAATAAGAAGGGTGTGATGTAATTGAGGAAAAATTCTTGTGAGTAATCCTTTTAGGAGCTAAAAGGTAGGTTGAATATAGCACTAATTCTAGTTTTTATATACTTGGGAAAAATTTATACAGTTTACAATGATGCATTATGTTTTGGGCTATGAGAAATTATTTTTCAGGGGGAAGGAGACATTGCATACAGGTCATGGTAGTGGAGGCCACATGAGAGGAAATACATACCGAACAATCTTGAGATGGAATTGGATGTTCATGCCTTGAGTTATTGGAGGCATTACCTTCTGGGAGAGCATTTTGTTGTTTACAATGACCACAAATGACTCATGTATGTCTTCACTCAATGTGATCTAAATCTGAGACAACGAAGGTGGGATGAGTTGCTTCAGTCCTTTGACTTTGTTTTTCCTATACACCTTGGAATGGAAACATAGTGTCAGATGTATTGAGGGGGAGGACATAGATATATGATGTTCAGGAGGATAGTAGTGAGTGTGAGCTTTTGGAATTGTTATCTGAGATGAATTTTTAGGTGCATGACAGACAATGAATGAAATATCATTCTTCTATAGATATTACCTCTACTATACTTGATCGAGTGAAAATAATCTAGCTAAAAGATTTTGAAGGCCTAGTTCTAAGGGATAATGTGTCAAGATAGGACCCTATTCTTGGATGGAAAGTAGGAGGGGATGATATCTTGGATTTTCATGGGTGTGTTTATGTGTCAGTAGATATATGTGAGAAGCTGATGTGGGATTTTCATTCCTCAGTTTGGTAATTTCATCATGGTGTCACCAAGATTTATCATGATCGTCCCCTTCAGTATTGGTTTCTAGTGATGAAGAGAGATGTTGCAGGTTTTGTGAAAATCTATTCCGCCTGTTAGCAGGTGAAGGCAGTGCATCAATGAAAAAATGGCATTTTGCAGCAATTACCCATTCCATAGTAGAAGTGGAATGATGTCACAACTGACTAAGTGACAAGTTTTCTAAGTCCCCCCAAGTCAAGGATGCAGTTTGGGTTGTTGTTGATAGACTCAGGATGGTTTCATCTTCTTACCGATTAAGGAGACCTTCAGTGTTGATGAGCTAGGATGGTTGTACATCCATGAGATTGTACATTTTCAATGGGGTTCTGAACTCCATTTTTTTAGATAGGGATGGGCATTTTTCTTCTTAGTTATGGGAGGGACTACATAGGGATTTGGGTACACATGTATTTTTGAGTATAGATTACCATCACCAGATTGATGGCCTATCCAGGCGTAGGATTTAGGTGATGGAGGATATGGTTTGGGAATTTTTCCTAGATTTTTACAGGATCTTCAGGGATGCACATTCCTATGGTAGAGTATTCTAACAATTATGGTTTTTAGGTTACTATTAAGTTGTCTCCTTATGCAGATTTCTACGGTGGGACCTGTCGATCTCCCCTATGTTGGCCAGAAGCAGGAGAGGAAGCTATGTTGGGATCCCTTATTGTCTAGGAGACCACATAGTAGGTGTAGTTGATTCAGAAGAAGATGGATTCTACACAGTCACGATATAATTCATATGATGATCGACATAGATGACCTCTGGAGTTCATAGTTATGGATCTGGTTTTTCTACATGTCACACTGTGGATGGGAAAAAAGTGGACTAGGAGATAGGGAATGATTTCAACATGATACGTCGAGCCATTTGAGGTCTTGGAGAGAGTTGGTTTGGTGGTCTATCGGTTGTAGTTACCTCAGAGATACTAGGCTATGTTTTATGTCTTCTACATTTCTAAATTGCATCATTATTCTCAGACCCCTCTAATATTTTTCAGCCCGAGGAGGTTTAGTTAAAGGTGGACACATCATCAGAGGATCATCCTATACGGATTGTTGATCGTAGAAAGAATGTTCTGATTAGCTAGTCCATTCCTCTGGTAAGGGTGTTGTGGCAGCACATGCGAGTATAAGATGAGATATTAGAGAGGGAGGTTGATGTGTGATCACAATAGACAATGCTATTTGAGGATTATTCTTCACTACCTTGTTATGGAAATATAGAGATGAATTTCTTTAAGGGGGGATGTTTGTAAAAACCAGACCTACATTTCAGGTATGAATTTTGATTTATGGTATTTTTTAGAATTACGGGATAATTTAGAAGAATTATAGAGTACATTCCATGTACATATTATTTAATTACAATTATCCAGATTACACGGGAATCCGTGTAATGACTGTGTAACAGCCAAGTATATGGCTGCATGGGCTAAAATGAAGACCACATGGAGTGGGGCCTAGTTAAGGAATGTACAAACTGTTTATCATTAAAGAAAATATGATGTATTTTTTAGTTAATATATTATATTGGGACAACATATTGTTTACAGAACTATCTTATTCTATATGTGACTCTTCTAGGAGAGACTGGGAGAGATGTTTCTTCTCAGATCCACTAATCCACTGTATGTACTCCGAATCAAACACTGTCGATTGCGTAAAAATCACCACTATGAGTTCATAAATCTTAAAGAGCCTCACTTCTTGATTTCTCCTCTTTCATTATATATATATGGTTTAAAATATTTGTAATTTTTTAGATCTATGATATTTTAGTACAATTCAAACGCATAGGTTCATGTATATCAATCGTAAAATGTCGAGGTAGGTGGATTATCCCTTTCCAATTTTGTATTTGTATTAGATGTGAAAAATGTTCCTAATAACCTACTTTAGGGTATTTCATAATTAGTAAATTTACTCCTATTGATGCTTGTTATGCCTTGTTTTCTTAAGGAATGGATTTTGATTATGAATAGTTTTTATTACGTTTATATTGGTGTGTTTGACCATTTTTCTTTTGTTATTGGTTTTTGGGTCTATAACATCCCATTAGGCTTTTTTTCCATGAATTGTACTATTAGGATGGTGTTTTTATTATATGACATTCTTATGATATTCCTTGTAACTGCTTAGCCATGTAGTGTTTAATATTATCTTTGGCTGCTGGATATTGTTTGTGAATGATTTGTTTACATAGGGTAGTGGGAACCCAGTGTCATTAGACCATAGGGGGGATTGTTGATGAGGGCTTCCCCATAGTGTCTATTATACATTCATGTTACAAGACAATATGAAGGGTGAATGTGAGTGCTCCATTTGATTGTATATAGATTCATGTTGTGAGGCCACATCGAGAATTGGACATTTAGTGTATCCTTACAGAGTCTATAGTTAGTATTAAAAGTCCATAAGTGGAATTGATGGTGAGTGATTATTTATAAATACATTTCCTATGTTTAACCAGTGCAGTTAGACTTTGTGTACTTCATACAATGTTTCTTGTGAATGTTTTGTTGAATTAATACTAAATGTAAATGATTGTAGTGTGGAACTGTCAGATTGTATACTTTCATAACATCAATATTTATTATATCATATTTTGTATTGACTGTTATATATAATCACTGAAAATTAGGAACAAATCAATGAGTGGTTGAATAATAGGATTCATCTTACAGCCTTTTTGGGTTATGATTTTGAGCCCAAATATATTTTATTGTTGCAGGTATAGATAAGGTCAAGCACCCTTCTATATTAGATACTTGATCGCTGTGGAGCTAGAGAGAATGGGAACAAGCTATTGCTTGCAATACTACTGGAGTTTATTTTTTTTATGGTACATTGGTTTAGTACTGTATTACAAGAATTGTGAATTATGTTTCTTCTTTTCTAGAAATTTGAGACATGCATCAATTAAATATGTGCTCCAATTTTTTATTTACTTTTATTCATCCACGGTTTACTTTTGTGATGGTATTACTGCTTCCTCTACTGTTATCCATTTTTTTCACTATGTTACTCTTCTAATGAGGACATAGTTTCTCCAACATCACAACAAAGGCCCTCACTGATAGTCGGCAACCTCTGGAATTCAAGGAATTGTGCATGAGGCCATGTGACCAACTGGTTATGGGGCACCATTGGGAGTCACCCAAAATCGTGATTTTTAAAAAAAATTAATGTAGTATATAGATATCCTATTTGAACTTCATCTTTTTGGGATGAGTTATTTGAAACAATGTTATTTGGAACAAACATAGTAGATGACATTGTTGGTTAGCTTAATATGATTCAATAACGTATGAGTATATCTCAGTGAAACAGAAATGATATATAGATAATTGGAGAAAATATATTTCTATTGAGATTTGAAATCATGATTTTATTAAAGTACATCCTTTGATAACTACTGTACAATTTTTCAAAAAAGATAATTTGAGTAACAATTTACAAGATTATATGAAAGTAATTATAATATTATTGTAGTTTCTTAACATGTTTTTATGCGTCCATATTTATCTAGGGTACTCATTCTTGTTAATGTTTCATTATTATGAAAATATATACTAGATTCAGCTCGTATTTTGGGCCCTGATATAGTACTATTGGAATTGAATATTCCATATGTGGAATAAAACATTAATATCCATTATCATATAGAGTATTTTTATAATATAATTTGAGTCACTATGTAATGTAATTTTAAATGGCCTTTTATTTAAAAGGTAATTTTGTAATCTGAAAATGCTACAAAGGAAAAAATTTAACCAATTATTTAAGTGATGAGTATAATAGATAGATATATATTTTCAAATGGATGAGGAATGTAACAACCAATGTAATTTGTATATTTAATGACTTTTATTAAATATTAATTTTAATTTTTTATATTATATATGTCTATATTGATATGAAAAATGGTATTCAATTTTTTAGTCAAAAAAGAAATATTATTATTTTTATTAAATTAACTCTCTATTTTTATAGTTATTTATATTAATATTTAGTATTAATTTTTAGAATAATTATTTGGAAACTATATCTAAAATATTTTTTTCAAAATATCTAAAAAAATTATCTTGTAGAAAATTATTGTGATTAATCTAAAAAAATGATTTCCAATGAATAATAAAGAAATTAACTTTTTTATAAGACTATAAAGTCTCTTTATTGAATAAAGTAAAATAGATAATCTTTTTTCATAAATTAACTTAATTATAAATTTATAAAAGGTAACATAACCTATTATATAAGAACAATTGTTATATAATAATTTGGTATATAATTATTTTTTGGATTCAAAACACATTTTCTTAAAAAATACTTTTCAATGCATTTTTTGAATTTATATATTAAATTTTATTATTCCTCTTTTAGAAATTGAATTTCAAAAATTTTATTTCACATTTTAAAATAGTAGGATTACATTTTTAAATAGTTCCCATTTATTTTTCATTATTCAAATAAAAACCATAGTCAACATTTTTCTCCATGATAAGGGTAAGTCAGATAATGATGGTTAACAATTCTTTTATAGGGAAAAAATCTATAAGTAGAAAATAAATTTATTTTATTGGAAATTATTTTTCTACAATTACCATAAAGTCTAAAAAAAATTAAATATAACTCAAATTTCCATTGAAAAATGATAGTAATATGAATTGAACTAAACAATAAAACTCTATTTTTTAAATATATAAAATATATTTGCATGAGGATTAAAACAGTTCAAGTTATTTTGTTAAACTGTATTTGAAATAATAATATATTTTTTCATCATAATAATTCATTTTTAATATTTATTAACAAGAAATTATCTTAAAAATTACTCTACACTGATATAGTTCTTGTAAAGGTAATGGGAAAATCAAGAAAATAATTAATAAAACATTAAATTTAATAAATTTTATATTGATTATTACATTAAAAAATATTTAAAATAAATATTTCATTTTATGAAACTAATATAATTATATATTTTATTTACATTATTTTATTGTAATGCATAAATTCAAAATAATTGAATTATTTGAAAAATTACGTTAATGGTTTATTAAGTAAAATAATAATTTATTAAGTGTTTTAAATTTAATTTAATTTTTATTTTCAAAAAGGTGTTTGGTAATTGATTTCATATTAAAATAATGGTCTATTAATGGATAACTTGTAATTTTATATTAACATTCATTAACCCTAAATAGTAAAAAATCATTGATATCATGATAATCACAAAAAGGGTTGATTGTGGACTAAAACTATGAGATAATTATTAAATATTAACATGAACTTGTCCAAAAATTTATTAAATGAGAAAATGTAAATATAAACGCGTAATATCTTTAAATATACCAATTTTTTCTACTATTCCATTAAATTTAATTAATATTAATTTAATTTTTTATATGAATCCTAGACTACGCCTCCCCCCACCGATAAATTAGAACAACTTATCCTCTCTTCTTCAAACATTTTGAAAAATCTAGTTCACCTAATTCATTCCTAAAACTATCTAAAACATCCCTCCGAACATCTTTTATATCATCATCTCACCAAAATAAAAATCATATAATTATTAATGTGTATGGGAAATTGGTTATCTAAGACACGGTATAAGTCCTAACTATTTTATTTTATGTTAATTTCTTCATATATAATATTCAATAAATCTTTATGCATGGTGAAATGATGATATAATTATCATTCATATATTTTAATTTTATTTTGATTATGGTAATGCCCATTTATATTACATTTTCTGTCTAATTTTAAAAGAAATATCCACTTATGAGTAAGGGTGGACTTCCACTTTCATGAAGCGATGTGTCCAATTTTTTGTCACCATCTCACAATGATTGTTACTATGATAAATATTGTTAATAAATATTATTTTCATGATATATATATATAATTCTATCATAATAATATATAATCAATTTTCTTATCGTTCTATATATTGAAAAATGATAACATCATTCATGTGTATGTATGGACTACCACCTCCAAGAAGCAATACTATTCCCTTTTTTATGTAAGCATTTCATTGAAGGGTTAGTTATGTAATATATATAAATATATTTATAATATTATTATTAATATTATATAGATAATTTAATAAGGACCATTTTTTACAATGGTTATACTATGAATACATTTTTTGGATTATAAAATGTACTCCGTCAATGTGAACATAATTGAGTATAAAAAAAGGCCATAAATCAAAAATCTACTTACTGATATTTGAATGAACACTAAAAGGTTTCTTATAAATTTAAATAAGTAATAAAAAATTATTATTTATGAATATAAATAATGATTCATTCAATTCTGGCACTAAAAATGGGATACAATACATTTAAATAATTGTATTAAATGTTAAAAAGATTTATTTTTATAAATCCTTTTCTTCAATGCCCATATTTTTAAAATTTCATTAGGGGTGCATTTAAATTTATCTAAATGAATTATAATGTTAATTATTTTATTTTACTTTATTTCAATGGTTTTAAAAGAAATATAATAAATATTTTATAAAAACCAATTTGAGTTTATTTAAAAAATAAAAAAGGAATATTATATATTAAAAAATATGATTCTAAAAACTATTTTTCTATTATTACCAAAATATTTTGTTCAACATAATTTTTAATAAAACATATCACATTAATTATCAAATATCCAATAATTTTTCCATTTTATTTTAGTTTAATAAATGTTCATTATGGAAAAGTGTTAAATCAACCAAAAATAATTTTTTTTATGGTTTCAAACATATATTTCTATGATTCTAATGGTGATAATTCAAACATTAACTTGTTTTTTAATGTTAAGGTTGCAGTTTCTATTTATTTTGAATGGATATCCTCATATAGAACATGTTTGTATGTGAGACAAAAATATCCTAATATAATTGAAAGGACCTATATTTTTCTTCAATTAATTTGGTAAAGGGGTAGAGTTAACCGTTTATTAATTTCACCAAAGTCATTGTTGGAATTATTCTTATAGCAAATTCCATTTTTATTAGAGATTCTTAGAGTATATGGAAATTATTTTTCAATACACTTATATGATATCTCTATTCATTAGAGGGTATTTATATAAATCATATTTTTAACAAGGAAACATATTGATCTTATGTGTAATGAAATGATTATGTGACTTCTTGAGGGTGAAATGTATATCATTATGTGAATTATTCAATGAGTCTTAAATATTATGAGGAACACATTTTTTTAAATAATATTTCCTTTAATATTACATTTGAATTTTTTTCATGAAAATATGTATAGAGTGATGATTATTTTTATTAGTATGAAAACCGTTATATTATTATTAATGATTTTTATGAAAAATGAAACATTTTATAATGTGTATTTATAGACTAACTCGGTTCCTTCCTATTTTTTATATATCCAATATTATTATTATTTTCTCACCATACATTTTCTAATGTTATTCATATGGTTTTAAGTATGATTAGGGAAATATATGTGGTCAAGATAATAATTTTAACTATATTTTAGGGACAAAAACTGGTTTTAACTTAATGGTTTAGAAATTTGAAAAAAATAACATTGTGTTGATGATAACACCTTGTAATATGTGAGGTTGATATATATCATTTATGATTAATTTCACTAAAAAATTTCCTAAAAGATAATAATTATTGATTAAATTAAATTTTATTTTGAGACCCAACATTATGTAATATTTTAATGATGAGTGGAAATAATGATAAAAAATATTATTGACGAAGGTTTAGATGGTAATTTTATAGTTTCAAATATAAATATGAAAAATTTATGTCTACAAAAAATCATTAACATCTATAATCTTGTTCTGTCTAACATAACATTATCTGGTCATTACCTGACCTCAAGACTACATCATCAGACACCATAGGCTACCAATTAAAAGTATGGGTCTTGAGTGCTACCATTGGTCAATAATACAATTATATATAAAAGGATATAATAACCAAAAAACTGACATATCATCTAAAATAAAAAATTAGTTTACATAGAATAAAATAATATGTATAAAAAATAATAGATGAATATAGATGATTAAATTCAAACAATCTCATGTTCAGGATTACATACAATTTCTAATCACACAATCAGATGCTAAAAAATATATTTAAAAAAATAAAATGAATGAAGGATAAAAATTAATAAAGATAAAATAACTCAACAATAAATTGAGTCTATAAAATAAATCAAACTAAAAAAATATTGATCCTCTACCCAATATAGACATGATAGAAGCGAATGTTTATCTAGTACCAAATATTCATGGCCAACCGGGAAGGGTGTTTGTACAACCCAGTAGATTAGAACCAACATTTTCCCATAAATTTATAGTAAATTAAGGGTATTCCAAATTTTTATTCTCATATAAATAATTAAACAATCTACTCATTTGTAAACATATAACCATTATCATTCCTTGGTCTCACACAAGACAAACATGATCCACCA
This sequence comes from Viscum album, assembly GCA_963277665.1. Taxonomy (NCBI): domain Eukaryota; kingdom Viridiplantae; phylum Streptophyta; class Magnoliopsida; order Santalales; family Viscaceae; genus Viscum; species Viscum album. Next base: position 173,600,626 of record OY728134.1, read on the forward strand.
ATCATGATTCAACAAGTGTTAAAGTGTCCTTGAGAATCTACACACAATTAGATACTATGGGTATAATATCACCACTAATGATAATATATCATATGTAAACTCATGGTTTTATCAAAACCCTTCTATGGAAGTAGGTCATCTAGAATCATTGTATTCAATCGACACACTTCTATGAAATATAATAATCTAATTTCATAACTCCACCCTTCTAGGATACAATTTCTTCTAAAATCGTAGTGGAATATATACACCCTACTCTAATATAATGTCATTAAAATACATATTGATGTAACCAAACAATTTAATAAAACATATTCATCATGAAACTATGTTTTATAAACTCATCATGACAAGAAAGAATGTCATCCAAATACATAAGGGCCTATCAGTACCCTACATTGAATGAAATTAATATTGTAACTCAAGGGAATCTATAAACCCTATTATGATATAAAGACACATAGTATCATAGACATAGGCTATATCAAAGATAACCAAAATATAAATTCTATTTCTCTAAAGATATCATGGTGGTAGGTGAATCCCACTCTAATCACCATATAGAAAACATCTCAATGGGGTTGGCCTGCTATATGTCCAAATTTAAAAAAAATCAAGGTCTCCCTCTCATGTATATTGAACGTCATAGATTATTAGAGTTATATTATATCATCTTAAATTTTTGTTCTACGGTGACACTGATAATCATCACTACCTATACGATCTCACACTCTCTCCCTTGTAAGGAAAACCTTGGGGAACTGTTTGGGGTCCCCTGGGGAACATCATTATCACAAAAAACTACATGGTTTTCCAACTAAAATTCACATCACCCAATTAAACACTCACCACTCAAAGGTAACATCATCCATAAATATCATCAATATAACATCATGGTATTATTTTTATCACAAGTAATCTATCATGAGCATATCACTCAAGATATTTAAAACTTCTCATCTTGCTTCCCTTTCAGTCTTTAGTCAGTCCTCTCACACAATGTATCCATAGTCAATGTATGGCATACCTACCCATGTAATAAAATTTCAATTTTAATATACATTTTCCTGATACACATCTCAATTACAGTGATGGATTTTAGGGGTCCTAAGGCTCTTTGATAGATAATTATTATCACATCCATTTCTATTCATCAGTCAATACAACATTGATTGGAATAAGGGAACCCTTTATGGTCCAAAATGTCAATATGTTTATTACAATATCACCTATTCGGTTTTTGTATTACAATTTTTAAAACATAAGCAATGCCATTCATTTGGTGACTGAAGAAATATCCAGTAAAAAGGGTATATGAGGTCCCTTGTAACATTTTTTGGATCATTCATGGGCTTTTTTTTAAATTTACCAATTCTTCTAACCACAATGGTCGATCCCATATAGTTTTTATACAACACCTACCAAATTATTTATAGATAAAAATGATAATAGCAAAGGGGTATTCCCAAGGAACAACGATCCTTTATTATGATGTTGTTATCTGCTAATCAAAGATCAAATATCATTGATTACGCTAATTGATGTTTCACTTTAACTCTATAACACTTATCTTATGTTGTAAACAAAATTAAAAAATTATGAAAACATATAATTAACTATTTAATTTAATAAAAACAATTAAAAAATATTTTACATATAAAATTAACAATTCAAAATTCTCTAAAAATAAGTAATTTAACATTATGTAATGATGTGATGATGAACTTCTCATTTGACATATTTGGTGTAACCCTAATTCTGTCTCTAGAAAAACATCCACCATGAAACATTTTATGAATAATGTAATAAATTTACTTAAAGTAAAACCTCCCAAAAAATCATATGACGGTGTATCTTCATCCAAACGATGATCAAAGACATGAACTATTCATTTTGGGTTATCCTTTATCCATCATACACTAAATAACCATGAAGAAAGACGATTTACATAATAATCAATGGAAATTTTCAATAAAATGCACATAAATTCACAATGAAATCAGTGACTATAGATATAATTAAAGTTATAAAGAGAACAATGATAGACTATAATATAATTAAAAACAATCAAATTAAGTATCCACTCCTCCCTATGGTGGACCAAAGAAAAATATGGAGGTTCTATGATAGGATCCACCCATCACAAAGAGTAATGAAAAAGGTTCCAAAACACTAGAAAAAATGTATGGTTAATGTAGATAATTTATAAACAAATATATGCACTAGGTGTGAAAAATAACACCTACAATGTTAATCTGTACACTATGATACCCCATAATTTTCCATGATGGATATAAACATACCCAACCCCTAGATCCTCATATATCACAATTATGGATATTTACATCGACCACCCAATTCGATTAGCACCACACCATAGTCTATATTACTTTTCATTTCAACTATTCCATAATATCCCATAGGCAACATCCCCTCCATGAAACTATGTGAGAAACCCATCATCGCTAAAAATTGTTTATCAAAGTTCATGATGAAGTCCACAATAAGGGTTACTCAAATTTTAATAAACCATATCACTGATGCTGCTCCAGCATACCGAGGCACTACCATTGAGGAACACTCCTAGGTAATTTTCCCTTAAACAACACAAAATGAAAAGTGAATTGTTAATCCCACTTCACATATCGCCAATTAAATTATGCCTCAATCTATGATAGGGAAATAAAAAAATAAATCACACTCATCCAAGGATATAGTCTCTCTAGAAATGTTAGGTCTAAACTATTTTCTCCTTATGGTGGTGATGGTGAAACCAAATGGTACTTTATCATCCCAACCTTTCTTTATTACCCACACTAACACTGAAAATAATTTTCCCCTCATTCTATGTCCTAAATCAACACCTCACGATCATAAACTATACAAATCTCTATTTCAACCTCACTTACAAAAATAAACCCTTTTCTTAAAAAATATCCTTTCAAGGATTTCATAATGATGGTAATCATAGGTTTAATCCTTCAAAAAATAATAATACTCATAATATCTATATCATAATGTATTTTTGACAACATATCTTTTCATATACCAGCTTTCCATTTATATGCATCTCATTGTATTGTAATCGACTTCTGGTGTGTGACTCCAAAAACAAGGATTTGTATTGATAAAACACAGTGACACTACTTATTACAATTTTCAATAACAATATTGTCCTCAACCACAATATTGTTTCCAAAAAAATCACCTCCATATACAAAACCATTTTATATCCTGCATAAAATGATCCCTACTATACATATGAACCTATATTGACTCATCTTGAGATAATATTTTCCCTATAATTAATCCTACATACCAAAATATATTTCCAATTTTATGATGTCAATAATAGTGTGTTTCAATATTAATATCACACAATTATAATTTAAAATCCATAATAGTTCTCAACTTGTATACCATTTTCAAAAACTATTTGGGGCTACAATCGATGCATAATAACATCACTCTATCCATAATTCATTTCACCTGATGGAATATCAATCTGAAATTAATACCCAAAATGATGTCTAAAAATTGTTCTCACTACATTTACATAGTTTAGTCTATAACTTAATAAATTAACAATCACGCTCGAAACAATATAATCAATTGAATCTATGATCTAAATCATGATTTGAGCACATAAAATCCATCCCTATCTTCATGTAGACATATGAAATACCACTAATACCACATTCAAATTATCAAGTTTGGTATTTACAATGGAATGAGATAAAATAATATCCATCTACATAGTACTATATAAGAACAAAATTTACCATTAAACTACTATTATCCTCACACACATTACACTATTAAAGCAAGTTAGATTCCCTCATAGTCCATGATATAACCTTTACTACATATAAATATTTAATGATTTATTTAACACATACCTAATATCTAACAATAGTTATCAAATTCCACACAATTATATCGTTTACAAAATTTAATCAACAACACTTCCTATATTTCTTCATAAGAAAAATGAAATAACATCCATTAACCATTGGATACCTCCCAAAAATATATCTTCTTATATAATTCTCACCATGTTCCATCCTCAAACACCTTGGTTGTATATTTTTATGATGATATTTTATTTGACCATACCATATCACTGCATTACAATCCCAATGTCACCATTGAGAATATGTTAGAATTTTGTTCCATATCAACACTTATGGAAATCTATTCATGAAGATACTCATTAATTATATCATTCATCAACCTCTAAATAGTCACTCACTAATCTATATTAAATATTATGCAACGTAACTTGCCTATACACCGTATTTCACATCAAACGTAAAAGAAGTATAATCTAATAAAACCGAATTAGATATACTAAATGAAGATCCTTATATTTCTTCTATCTTAATAAATGTATAATATGACTAATATAAATTGAACAAACTTCAATTTTATTTCACTATAATTTATTTAAGAGCCAAAGTATGCTACTCTTCAAAATCTAGAATTTTTTAAACACTATGATCTACCAAAAGGTCCCCACAAAACATTGTCACCTCAAAATATAGAGGCGTATGCACATTTCCTCAAAATTCCGTAGAAATTACATGATGAATAAATTCAGTAAAGCACTACAATTATCCTACACTCCAAAACCCTTCCTTGGAATGAAATCATTATTGTCATGGTTCCCACCATTTTATAATCATGATGTTTCTTCATACCTATGCATAAACACAATGGTAGTTATCATATACCCATATAAACACCAAAATAATCTTCTAATGATTCTATTTTCTACGGAAATTACCTACCAAGTTAACATCACTATAGTTTTAACTGTATACATTGAATGAAAATGGTAATATGACTCTCCCCAAAGCCAATCAATCCTGCCTCACATGGTCAACAACCCACGTGAAACATATTTTTTCACAAATAACTATATGTTTTAATGAATAACTCCTTATGAAACACTCAATATATGGTTATAAAATATAAAAAAATAGATCCACTTTAAAAATTATTACCTTAGTAGGTAAAGGATTCACAATGTGAATATATTTATGGAACATCCCCCTTAATATTCATGATCTAACACTAATCGTTATTGGGAATCCATATATTTGAACCACCCCATTACTAGTCACTAACTATTCTATGTACACACAATTAGATCATCCCGTGGTTAATTTTATCAGGTTGACCATTTTCATATGGTTTTGGTATGTGTAATTCCACCAATTGTCTATATTAAAAATTCCATTTATGTTTTCAATGACTATTTATGTTATTAAAATGACTATATTTATGGAACATTTACCAAGGAAACAAGTGCATATATTATTCTAATGATGTTCATAATATACCCCTGACATTGAGGGAATTTTTATATGTTAATGATAATATGATTTTATAACAACATGACTTATTTTCAGAAGGTAATATTGAATGGTTTGGCTGAGTAGAATGTGACAAACAAGTTATCTGGGAAAATACTATATAAGTTATTCTTTGGAAAATTAATATTTGATCCCTTATCATCAATAATATATATATAATAAGATTATATATATATGTCATGTCAAGACTTCGTTCATGGAGTGATTTAGGAATATATTCATTTTCAATAGGGTTGCATTAATCATAATTACCAATCCAATGTGTGTCACACAAGGTGGAATAGTAAAACTATAAAAATAGAAATGAAGATTATAAAACCCATATCGATGGTAACAATGACATTTCATTGAAAAATTTGTTTGTGATAAATTATAATGAGCCCAATAAAACCATCCAAAACATTAATATATCTCATTCCAACTATATCCCAAAATATTACTACACAACAAAAAAATAAAACACACCGTAAGATATATGATAAATTAATTATTGAATAACTTTTCAAAACATCCCCACCCAATATCACTCTATAGTAATGAGACTTTTTTATACCAGACATCATGCATAAATACATGTATTCCAAATTATTCTTTCTTGTATACAGGTTAAAGGGTGTTACTCTGGGGTGATTATACCCCCATTCTAGAGTTTGGAATTGTAAAAAATTACAATCTTCATTTCCATTAATAAATAATTGTACATAGAAGAAATAAATTAGAATCATATATAATAAATTATATTTGAAGAATACAATCACATAAACTCATTTTAATTCCCATATATAATAAATAATTTCAAATAGGAATGATTAAGAAAAAATTAATGAAGAAATTAAATTTATTTATGATTTTAAAAAATTAAAAAGTAATACCTCTTCTATCTCTTAAATATTTAAAATATTTCCAAATTATTAGCCAAATATGGGGACACTTCATAACCTAAACCTATGGAAAATGAATTCATCTTTGTTACTAATGTTCCATGGAGTCCCAAGTGGGGTGTGAGTACATCTCTGAAGGGAACCATGAACATGGTTCAATAAATAAACACTAAATTCAATGTAAGTTACTTTTGAATTATTGATATAAAATAAAATAAAACATTTTAATAGTAAATATGTAAACATTTTCTATCTTCATTTTATACTATGACACCTATGATTAAAAAATATCATTGAATAGTGTCACAGAGTCTCTATGAATACTCACACATGTAGAACCTCATTCAGTATTCGAATAACGAAGGGAAATTTATCATTTCTAAAATCAAGTGACATATTTCTACGCAACAAATGAAGAAATTCATATAGAAAATATGAAAAATTTATAAAACATTCAGATGCAGAAATGAACCAAGATATATAAGGATAAAACAAAATCATTCTAAGAAATAAAATAATATTAAAAATATTGGGAGGGGTCCAAAACCTTATAGGAAATAAATTCATTATATATTTGGTGTTTATAACCACAAATTTCCATGAATGAAATTTGTTCTAAAACACAACAGTGTAACTCCAACAAATTTGGAATTAAAGTGATTGAAAAATATTAGGTAAAATTGAAAAACATGTGGGAATGTAATTTATCTTGTTATTTAGGGTTACAATCATGCCCTATTTATAATTAAATTCATTTAGAAACAAATGAAAATATCTGTATTGTGTAAGAATGGAATGTCACATAGTTACAGACAAGAAGGATGGATATATGGAGAAAAACCATTTAATCCCATGTGTCAACATAAAATTTATCATAGAGTATTTCCCATATTAATAATCTCATATAATGATTCTCAATTTAGTAAATCATCTCCCTTGTCCCTTCTAAAAATATGTTGTTAGCTTCTAAAGAACACAAAAAATCCTCGATTACTGGAACCATTGTAGGATCATTGTTCTTTTACATTATAAGGTAAACCTAAGAATCATCACTACAAAAAACCACATGCACCATGTATGAGGATAAAAGATGTTACTAAACCATGTATTTATAATTAAACAATCCTCAATAACTATCTTAACATGAAACACCATGTTTTAATTTAATTGAGATATTCAATAAAAATATTATTTTTTAAATGTCACATCTAAAACCACTCTATTTAAATTGTCTTTGTGAAAAAAATAACCTAATTATGAAATATATAAAAATGAACTAAAAAATATTTGTTTTGAAAAATTATTAGTAAATATATAACCAATTATTATTATTTTCATTTTATTCATCAAATACAAGTTTTTGTCAAAATGGATTTTGTTGATTATAATGATAAAATATTATAATAAAATTATGTAACATTTTAATATTTAATTAAAAAAGGATAACATTTTTAGAATAACTATGTTAAATTTATCTTATGGGAAAATCAGGAAACCTTTATGAAATATTTTTTTTCATGAAATTGTGAAAAATACTGATTTGTAATTGATATTTTTATTTTATCTTATAGTTTTTACAATGAAAATTTATATTATTGATTATTTTTAACATTATTTATTTATTTTTATTAAATATAATAAAATTATTTCCTTTCTAATGAATTTAATACAATGATAGTGTATAATAAAATTTTACACTAAAAATTAATTTTTTTGAAGAACTGTTTTTTGATGCATCTCATGAGTGTAATATTAATTTGAATTCAGAAATTCTTCTTCATGAATCATGAATAATGGATTCAAAATTTGTATTCATGTGGTCCAAATTTAATAAATATTTACTTTTAATTTTTTGTTATAAATTTTATCTATTATACATTTAAAACCACATAAAGGGTTAATCGAATAATTATTTTTTGCAAATATTATTATATGGGTTTCAAATTCAACCTAAAATATGAATACATCCTATTGGGATAGTGTATTTTATACATTTATAATTAATTGTTGAATATATTCCCAATTGATTCCATATTTTATGATTTCTTTTTTTATAACTATAAATGAATAGATAATGATAGAAGAGAAAAAATTATGCATCAAATTCAGAAAATAGTTTTTTGATAGGGATATAAGAAACATATCTTTAGTTATAGTGATTCATTTAAAATATAAAATATTTTTTTTATTTTGGTAAATTATTAATAATTTTTAGAAATGAAATATTTACCTTAATTTCATACACAACTCTGAAGCAATATTTAATCAATTAATTGAAAATTAAAATAGATTATTATTAAAATATTATAATTAATATAAATGGAATAAATTAGGGATATTGGTGAAATTTTTTAGATGAATATATCATTTTAGGTATGGTTGAAAATTTTATATTATAATTCAATTTCATTCATGTTTTTCTCAATGTCACTTAAGTGAATAGTTCAAAAAATGAAATCAATTATATTATATAATAAATTATATATTATAAAAATTATTTAAGATTTTTAAAATTTAAAACATATAGATATTTGATTGGTATAGTAATTTAAATATATACAATGGTCTATTTACAATCCTATTGTCCTTTAATTATAACATTCTTTAATCCACGACATTTAGAACCATCGTTATCAAGGAAAATGTCATGTAGGGTTAACACTACATAAAACATAGTTATAAGGTAAAAAAAAATCCGAACATTTCATGTTATATAATATTATTGGATATATAATCATTATCATTCTATAATCTAATTTATTTCGGATCCTTTTTACATCTAAATTAATTTATATTATTTTAATATTTTATGAAATTTCCAAATTCCCAAATACCATAGCTAAATAATAGACCCCCTCTTATTTTATACACACATAAATATATATTTTTTCCATCCATGACATAATAAAATATCTTATTTAATTCTATTACACTATCATAGAGCCTTGGTTTTCATTATAAAAACCATCTTGGAAGCCATTTTCTATAATCTTTATGAGGTTGTCAGAAGTAGAGGGTCCATCAATTATCAAGAATTTATTTCATTACTATTATTCCTCTATTTAATTATATTCATCCATAAAAATATAATAATATATGTATCTAAAATATAATAATTTTTTATTATGTTAATGAAATATCATATTTCTATCCCCTCATCCATCAAATGGGAAACAGAGCTGTGATACATGTGTAAAGAGGACATCTGCCTCAAGATCCAATGTAATTATTTTACAATCATTGAATCTAAAAATATTTTATATAGTGGTTTTATTTTATATATATGTATGAAAATTTTTAAAAAATAATCAATTTTAAATTAAAATATATTATCTTTCATTACCTCTATATTCATTGAATGAAGATAATGCCATTCATATGTTTTTGTGGATTACCCCCCCTATGGGATGATGCTATTACATTTTCATCACATCATTAAATTTATAGTATATATAAGAGTATTTATATATATATATGTTTTTATTTTAAAATTATTGTTATTTATATATAAAATAAAACAAAAAATATTTCAATCATGCTCATCGAAAAATGGGAACTCTACTCATGAGTACAGATGAATTATCATCTCTATAATTGTAACATAGTGCATTTTTTCTTTACTATAACTAATGTGTGATTTTAAATTTAATATTGTGGGATAAATTTATAATTATTCCATTATTATTATTATATATATTATTCATTATTAAAGACTTTTCCTATTTTAATCCCATATAATTCATTATTGACACAAGAATCGAATATCATCAAAATATCTAATGTCATTTTAATTGATTAAGATAATAAAAATAACTCAATAATAATTAAAAAAATATGAAAAATATACATGAAAATATTTCTTAAGATTCAAAATAACTAATATCATTTTATTATTCAGTATTATAATGAACACATGTGGTGATTCAGACAAGAGGTAAGGAATTTCTCAAAATATTCCTTCATTGAGGGATATTTTATTTTTAGACCCCTAATTTTATTGATATGGTTTATATAATGCCGAATTAATTTTTTTTATCATGATTCCTTTATTTATTACTACATATTATGTGTGAGTTTGAATTATTTCACCCATGGGTAATTGAGTTGAATGTTACCAAGTGGTAAGGTGTTTCATAAGTCAGAATGTATTTATTGGATTATACATCCACACCCTTGACTATGTTATGTTTCACAGTTGTATAAATTTATAAGGTTTATATAATAACCCTATGATAATTAATATCATGAATGTATATATTTTTATGGTTTTTAATGTGTCATCCTTTATAATCCATTTCATAAGGGGTTTTGATAATAATGATACCATTGTGTCAAGGGTTTTATTAATATCCTCATTTTAATGTTGAATAATTCTAATATTATTTCAATAAATTATAGTTTTCAATTATTTTTCTTCAATTAATGTAATCATGAATCCAAAATATGTATTTAATTTTCATAGAATTTATTTTTGTACTCGATCATGAAACATTAAATTCCTTAACCATATTGTCCATAAAATGATATAGAAAAATATATTTTTTTCAAATAATTTTTAAGGAAATTCCCCCCATTATTTACTAATTATAAAAAAAATTAAAAAACTATTGTTGGCATCTTATGAATGAGTTACTTATTATATTTTTCATGAAAAGTGAAATGAAAAGTTATATTATCTTACAATATCCAAATAGAGTTTTCCAAAAAAATGACCTCCTAATACATTATTGATTTATCGAAAATTTTATGTATTTGTTTTCATATAAAACTCATTTACTAATATTTGGTTTATTTATTTCATTCAAAATTGTTGTTCAATGTGAAAATTGAATTTTCCTCTTGAATGTTTTTATGTTTTTTTGAGGTATTTCTATTCATGAATGAAATCAACAATATATTTTACAAATAATATACTCATATATGTTATAATGATACCATATTTATTCATTATCTAGATAGTTTATGAGAAACATTATTAGAGAATGTATTGAATTTATCGACATAGTTCTTTCAATGAATATAGTTACTTATTATGAGGAATGTGGATTATGTTGTATTATTTATTCATATGATTAATGAATTAAACTAATAAATTGTCAGGAATGTACTTATATAACCCCGTGATGTATTGGTAGGTCTCATGGGAAAATAACTCTTATTTTAATAAATATATACATATTCATATAATTTCTCTTTGCATGAGGGCATGAAAGTAGGTTCGAGTGGTATATTAATATTCATTATAACAATATGATATCATTTTTTGATGTCAATATGATTATATAAAATTTTATGACGTCCAGGATATGCTTAACTATCATGGTATTATTTTTATTTAATTATTTCATGTTAATTTTTCATTGTATAATATAACACATTATCAAGTTAATTATTAAATGGAATGTGTTTTTAGTTTCTTACCTTTTCATATCAACAATTCCTTATTTATTTTGTGAAATAATATATTTTTCATAATCCATTAATGACAATTTCATATCTTCCTAAACTGGATTAATTCCCCATGATGTTAGGATAAAATCAATGAATGAGTTCACAAATTCCAAATGGTTACTAATACTATGTTGTATATTCTCTTTCCAATGTAAAATTAAGAATCATGTTTTTATCTAGAAAATCATGAATACTAAACTATTCTATCCATCATGTTTCAATTTCATGTATCTTAGGTATATATAATAATGTAACCATAGACATGAGGCCAAAGGTGGCGTGGTTACGAGGTTTGTATTTAAGGAATTTTATTCAAATACTTATGAAGTATATATTTTAACTTATAGATTAGGTAACATAATCCTACAACTAATTTTGAGGGTAAATCTACATATAGGATAAAATTATAATGTTTTGGTAAGGATGATATTATATGATATTCCTATAAATACATGATTTTCTAATCCTACAAGTGGAAATAGTTTTTGAACAGATTGATCAGGGGGTAATAACCTAGAAAAATAGTTTGTTGATTGTATCCTAGCTATCATTCTAGTGCAGAGTTGGTGTTCTTTTACTACAAACCATTGAACAACCTCCTAGGGGATTACAATTTTTAGATAAAAATTTTATTATTACCCACCATAAATGATTTGAATATGTGATGATCATAGATTTCCTATGCCAAAATGATGTTATAATAGATTGAGCATAAGGATTCATGATTTAGAAATCATATAAACTGATTTTCAAAATTATGATAATTCTTTTCGAAACAATTATTTTTTATTAAATGGATAAAAAAGTGGAATGATGTTCGAAAAAAATATTAGTGAAAGAATTATTATATGAAACCAAATGGGATATTTTACTATATGATAAATATTATGATTATTCATAATTGGTTGTTATGAAATATGATTGAAAACTAATATTTTAATAAACCGTTTGACTCTCCAAATAATAAAATGATAGATTCCACATAGATCTTGATGGCTGGATACAATGAAGGAATAAAGGATAAATATCCATCATGATTAAAAAGTGAAAAGTGACAATAGGAAGAATATCTCAATGATATAAAAAATTTTTTATGAATGGAAAATAAGGCCATAGCGATACAAATAGTTGTGGAAAATGAGTAATTTATTGAAGAGGAATAAATTTCAAAATAGACATCCATTATGTGTTTATTTACATAAATTAGATAACCTATGTATTATCATATTCAATGACTCATTTTAAATTATAACGAATACACTATCAAATGATATATGTTATAAAATCATTGATGTAACACGATTGAAGTGTAGTTGTATTGGGATTCATGAAATATTTTTTTCAGAAGAATTTTTTTTAGCAATTATATTTTGGTAATATGAATCCTAAAGACATTAATAATATCTTAATTTTTGATTCAATATATATATTAATGTATGAATTATTTAATATTTAAGGATCTCATCATGATTTTAGGAATTTATTACTGACCATACATTCATAGTCTTAGAAATTCATTTTGAGGTTTTAGGTGATGGGATTTTAATGTAATTAAGGACATTTTGGGATGTTTTTAATGAGTTGATGTGTATCTTACCCTCAGGTTCAACATGATTTGTAATTGGTGGAATATTTATATTTTCATTAGATTAAATAATTTTATATGCATTAGTGATTATATTATCATTGATGAATGATGTTATTTTGATAGTTTTTAAAAATATTTATAATGATGATATAAGAGTTATATTAATATATTTTTTTGTATAAAATGACTACATGTGACATCCTACAGGCCTATAAGGCATAAACAAATATCCAATGGTTGACTAGGGTGCAACACTTACCACCAAACAATGTTATATCATTGTGATTAGTATTTTTTATTTTAATGTAATGTGATAGATAATTAATGTGGACAAAATGTTTTACATTGATGAGGGTTGATTAATGGATGAAATTATACATAATTGTTATGAATATTTTCTTATGCTTATAATCTATATTTTAAATTAATTCCACATCACTTGTGAAATGATATTGAAAAAAAAATTTAACATATTAAATTTATTTCCAATTAATCAATGATATTTTTTAACCACATGATTTTTTGGGTTGTAGTCATTAAGAATCTCTTAGTCATTCTACTTATTTTGATCACTGAACTCTTTGACTATCAATATTTATTTAGGCATTAACTTTATTCAGAATTTATATTTTTTCAATTTCAAATAATTTTCTATTACTTGTTAAATAATTAATGTGGAGACCTCTATATTATTGTTTCCCTATTTTATATATTATACTTTATTAACCATCATTACAATGTAGGATTTCTGTAAAGTTTTTTTGAAATGTAAAACCCATGTTTATTGAGATCATTTTAAAATCGCCTGGAAATTTTTTTAAAGGTGGGATAAATTATCTCCCCTTGTTTTTAAAATAATGTTATACATGAAAGGTTTCTTATCATGTAACAACAAGATTTAAAAGAATTAAAATATACTATAGAGGTATTTTTATTCTAATACGTCTAATTAAACCAAGACATTTAATTAGAATAATTTAATTGGAAAATAAAATTAAAAAATATATATTAATAAGAATTTATTAAAATTTATCAATATATAGTTTTCAAATAATCACTCAATTTTATTCACGACATATTATTATTCCAAAATTTTCTCTTTGGAAAATAAATTTTAATATTTTTCACTATAAAATAGTATAGTTAATTTAGGATATGTACAAAATTCAACTTTATTGAAAAGATAATATTTTTTTAAATAGGCTTGTAACAATCGGTTTATGGTGTGTCAGGAACCGTCCTTCCGGGCCCATGACAAGACATCCCCCACGCACACCTCCCAATGGCCAGAGGTTGGCCACAAGCACTGAAGGCATTAATCAACATGTATGATGCATTTTTCTGAGCACCTGTATGAAGACACACTCAACATCATTCCCCAAATTTGTAAAGGTTAACATTCATTCCACTAAACAATCACTATGTAAAAGTAATAATAGTATGTCAAATAGGCCAGAATAAAAACCCTACAAAATTTGAACTAAAATAGAAAAGTACAAGGAAACTATGAAAGTCATCCACTAAGAACCACACCCGATGGGTATGTGTAGAGTAGTTGTTGGAGAATATTGAAGTATGACCCACCTGATTAGTCTCACAGGGAACCACCATATTCTCATCCACCATGTCCTATAAAGGGAGTGGATGTTTGCAGTTGACACAAAACATTCGAGTGAAGACCGTCTAGTGGTGAGTAGTAAAATACTGAAGAGGGACCCAAACCACAATGAAAAGACCACAAAGAAAATGAGAAAACCTAATCACTAAGAATGATACCTCACATATGTATTATATAAAGTACATAAATGTAGAATATAATTACTAACAGTGAACAACATGGACTATTTAGGTACTTCTCCCAGATGAGTGATGTGGGTTTAATGGGTCATACAAAGCTATTTGTAGCTGACCTACAAAGGGTCGATATGATATGATCCACACATGGTCGCTAGGATCTGATTCACATAGAGTCACAAGAAGATAATACTCACAGGGGCTCTGGGAAATGATCCCCACAGGGTCTCCAAACGCTATCCACTCAAGGGATCTAAGAGATAATCCACACAGGGTCGCTCAGAGATAATCCACATAGGGTCTCTAAGTGCTGATCCAAACAAGGACGCTAGTCTTTGTGTCTCAACCAACCATTCAATTTACCCATGTATCATGCTTTATTGTGGGATAATATATTCATTAAGACCATAGTAATATTCCAAATTACAGGAAATTCTCCTTATATGGTGAAAAAAGAACCGTCTCATCTCGAGGGTTCCATTAATTCAAATGCTTTATCAATTTGATGTTTGATTTGAATGATATAGTCCTTTTAGTAAAATAGTGGATGGTTGCATCTGGGTTTGGTCTGAATCGACCAGTGCAACCCAAAAATCCGATCACAAGGGCCCCATCGACCAAACCTGGGTTTTACCTGGGTCTTGATCCGAATCGATACTTTTTGCGACGTGTTCAGCCCACCTCCTACCTGACCCACTAGCGGGGGACCTCTCCTTCCTCAACCCAGACACGTGGTGTGTCTGAGGTGAGCAGTGATGCAGCCGGTCAGTGATGGTGACCCAAAAACCCCACACAAGATCAGGTGACTGCGTGGCAGCCCATCTACAGCTCTCAAATGCATACCACTTCACCGACATGGCCACCCAGTGATGTTTATGTCCACCAGCATTTGGCACGGACGGTGGTTCCTGTTCCTTCGTCATAGCCCGAGCTGGCCGAATACTATATATCATAGCACCACCACCAAACCACCTCTCAGTATGCTAACACCAACTGATGGCCGCAACCGCAACCCACCACCACCAGTTTGTTAGTGGCTCCTTCCACAGACCATCGGGTATGCTCCGGTTGTTTGTTCTTTGCGACACATGAGCATATATACATTTAGGAATTCTATCTTCCCTGTGATGGCCTCATATTCTCCTTACCATCATTCCAATGATGCGAACATGAAGAACGTACAAAAATGAACAATGTGTAGGGGATCAGGAATAGTACATGTTGTCTAACACCCTCTGAATGAGAGTTTTAGATACATGGAATAAATGATTTCAGTTCGATCATAATTTATCCCAGATGAAATCATGAGATAAGGGTACCCTCCTGCAATAACAAGCAATCCACAGATCAACCTATTCATGGTTTGATCTGCGTTCATTGTTTTAGAATGAAGAATATGTAAAACTCAAGAACAATGTAAACCCCTTCTTGGGTTGGATCATTTGTTTGCGAAAAATAGTGTTGATGCGTTCATCATTCTGCGATCCTCTATTTATGGTTGTTGTCGACAGTAATCATCACCCATTGGTCCTTCCAAGCAGAACAATGATTTTTCCAACAATCCAGAGTTATCTTCTTGTCCGTTAAAGGAAGAAACATAGATCGTCATTTTGTTTACGTTTTTGTCACAATGTCGATACACAATTAAAATTAATGAAACAATGTATTCAGTTTCTCTAGGTTAAAAAACCATTGAGCTATAGTGATTTGATAATATAGAAAAAAATTAAAATTATTTTATTTTATTATAAAATATTTATTTTTAATGTCTAAAAATTATCTTTTTTCACTCGACCTGTGCCAGTAGTGGTTTGGTCCATTCAAAGTGAATCTCTCCAGTATGAGATCAAAGGTTCCCTTGTGTTTTTGATCTAGTAACTAGTTTAAATGTTCTAAAAACTACTCTCACATTTATTTTAATGAACTAAAAAGTTTAAAAAATTATATTCCATGCTCACTAGGTCTGGAAATTTATTTCCGACAAATAATATGGTCTCAAAATAATCACATATAATTTAAAAAAACATTACATTGAATTTACATGACATTACATTATATCCACCATTAGGTAAATACATCCACATAAGACAAAACAATGTCAAATGATCAAATGGGGGTAGTATGAAAAAAATATGAGCCTCCTACTCTCATGTGATCTCATGGAGATTCTAGTTCGACCAATGAATTTTTACTATAGGAATCGACCATCCATGAAGTAACCACTCCTGTCCATCTTCTATCTTCAATGGGAACCCCAAAAATTTCACCTTATCAGCAATGTCTAGATCGCCCCAGACGATGAAATGCGAGGGATCATGCACATACCTACTAAACTATGAAACATGAAAAACATTGTGCATCTGGTGCATATGTGTGGGAAGAGATATGCAGTATGGCACATCTCCAACTCTGCTCAAAATAGATAATTCTCTAATAAACCTTGGAGATAAATTTTCCCCCTTCCAAATCTCTGCAATCCCTATAGGGTTGAGACCCTGAGGAACACAGGGTATACCTCTTCAAAATACATGGGACTCTGTCTCCAGTCATCATAATATTTTTGTCTACTCTGTGCATTCATCATCTTCTCCTAGATGATCTACACCTTCTATGATGTATCTCGTACCATCTCTGGACCCATGAGTGATGACTCTCAAAGGTCGATCCAGCATAGAGTTGATCTGTAAGGCTAACAATACATATCCTCAAATAGATCCATGGAAATGGTGGAGTGATAGATGTTTTTATATAAAACATACACTAGGGCATGCGGTCCTCCCAAGTGAGTCCAAAATCAAGGATGTCAGTACAAAACATTCCCTATATGGTCTTTATGGTCCACTCCATCTGAATATCTATTTATGGGTGAAAGGTTATGCTCAAGCATTGCTGATTCGCGAATGCTTTCGATAATCACTTCCATAGTCAGGATGTGAAGAAATAATCACAGTCGGAGATGATTTCCAAAGGCACCATGTGAAGTTGTACTATATCATGGATGTAGAGGAATCCCAATCCATCTACTTATCACTTCTCCCGTATTAGAAAGATGTGTGCCGACTAGGTGAGTCGGTAAATTATCACCCATATTTAATCATGGACCTTCAATGTGTGTGGTAATATAGTCATGATTTTGACTGATATAACATCCCACATCCACTCTAGTACCTCAAGTGGCTATTGAAGGCCTTCTAGAACCTTATTAACATCCATCAATTATTGACAATTGAGAAATCATGAAATGAAATCATCCATTTATTTCTTAATACCTGACCACCAGTACTGACGTCGGATAATTAGATTGATCATCACCACTCTTGGATGTACATACAAGGGAGCGGTATGGAACTCACCCAAAATTTTCTCTCATAATTCCATTGGTACTACTGTGCATCTTCGAAAAATGTTGATGTGGTCCCCACCTATAAAAAATCCATCAGGAGCCTGTACTGAGGAAAACTGAGCATGTCATTCCTCTTAGTAAACATCCAAATGTTGTGCCTCCCTAACATAGTATAATTGATTGGGAGTAACATTCATCGACTGATGGTAAGATTTTCAATCAAAATCTATAAAGGATATCTACATTATGACTTGCTACACAATATCCTCACTCAGAAGCTAAAAACTTGATCTTCTATTGAGCACCTATACCATAATGTTTCCTTTCCTAGGATTATTGATTATCTCAATGTCATAGTCCTATAGGAACTCTAGCCGTCACCACAGTCTCATGTTCAGGTAATTCTGGTAGAAGATATACCTGAGACTCTTAATGTTGGAGTAGACTATAAACCCCTCACCAATGAAGTAGTTCTTTTACATATACAAAGAATGGACCACTACTGCTAACTGTATATCATGGGACTCGTAGTTATGATAATGCTTTGACAACTTATGTGAATTGTAGGTGTTAACTACGCTCTCAGGTAAGAGGACACAACACAGACTGATCCCTATATTGTCGTATAAGACTACATACCCAATTCCCTCATCTGGTAGTCTAATGATATGGTAACTTGATTCTCTTCGTATCATCTCCAGAAAGATTTTTTTTGGAACTTATCAATCCACACAACGGGGTTTCCCTTATTTTTAAAATCCGATATGGGTGATGGTACTGTTGAAAGGTCAGGAATGAACCTCTTGTAAGATCTATCCTTCCCTAAAAAACATTTCACAATAGTTACACTCCTAGTTGGATCCCATGCAATCACTTCCTCTATCTTCATTAGATCCACTATGACTCAATCTTAAGAGTTATGTATCCCAGATAACAAACCTACTTATCATAAATTGGAACTTTGAGAGATTCCCCTTAAGATGGGGATATCAGAGTGCATCGCTAAAAACACTTATTGGTCATACTGTTATCTAAATTCTATCTTTGGTACATCCTCACCCAGTACCAGAGGATAATGATAGCATGATCTAAGGTCTATCATTTTGAACCACCTCACTCCCTTCACATGGTCGAAGAGATCATCAATTCTCAACGGTGGATATTTTTTCTTTATATTCACCTAGTTGAGGCCCAGGTAGTCGATGCGTAGCCTCAAGAATTCATCTCCTTCTTGGAAAACAACACTAGGGATTCCCACAGTGAAATGTTGGGCCTCACAATATCCTCCTCCGACATGTCCTCATGATGTACCCTCAACCCCTGAAGCTTTTTGAGATCCATTGGATATTCCATTTTGGATATTGGTGCCATCCAAGGGTATATTTTGATGGATATGTCGACCTCCATGTGAGAATATAGTCTTGGAATATTTACAGGAATGAAATCCTCATACTCTTCCACCTGTATTTGAAATATTGAATTCCTCCCATGCACTTCTTCGATAGTGAGACTAGCCAACTGATGAGGGATCAGATACACCATCCTATTAGAATCTCTATAGAGTGCTTTAAGAGATCCCTTCTCGCTGGTGAAGGAAAACCCGGTTACATATTCATTGATACAAAACACTCTACACCAAAGACAGTCGATCTGAGCATGAATGGTGGATAACTATTCCATGACCAAGATCACATCGTAAGGCACCGATGACAGTACTAGTAGATCCCTGCCAAAGAATTTTTTCTCCTAGAGTAATAGCAGACTGTAGAATCCAAAGTGAAATCATCGAATCTCTTCCCGTAGGAGTCTCTAATCATAAGTACTGAGCGAAGGGTACCCCCAAAATATCCAAGCTCTGAATAAGGTTTGTTCTATGGAATGAGTGACTGAAACATATTCCTACAAGAACTGATGTCAAGGAGGAGAAGACACAGATCATACATTTAATGATCTCTGGAGCATCGTGTTCGTAGGCCACCATCACCTAGAGGTAGAATCACCCCTCTCCACGAGCTACATAAGCTCGTGGTTGACCACATGGTGGTGGTGTTGGTAGCACCTCGAACCATCTTCCACCTCTTCCCATTCATCATGATCACCTGCCACATTATCGGCCATGTGGACCACTTCTCTTGACCCTCTTCCACTGCCTCGGTGGCTCTTCGATCACATGATGATCATCTATGAGGTATTTCATGCAGTCATGATCCATGTGTCCATACCCACCGCATGGGTATCACTCCATACTCCTTTGCTAACCCATTTCATATTAGTTCTCTTGTACCACAGATCCTATTTAATAGGGTTGCCATCCTGATGGTCTAGCCCACTTAGACCACTGCATCATCTGTCTGCTACCTACTATAGATGACTTTACCACCTGTCGACAAGTGGTAGCTCCCATAATCGGTGAATTCTATAAGAGAGAGCTCTCTACCAATAGAGCATTCTGTAGCGTAATAGGAGAGGTCTTTGAACCTCACAGAGTACTCAACAATTGTCATGCTGACCTGTTATATGTGAAGAAACTCTTGTATACACACTGTGTGAAATGTCACGGGGAAGAAATCCTCCTAGAAAAGTTTCTCAAAGTCATCAAAGGAGAGGGTCACCTCCTCATGATTCTAAATGGTCAAACTCTTACATGACACATTTGATACCTACATATGGCTCGCTGCTAAATCAACCATTTCGTCATGTGGTAACCTCAATAAGCGGAAGACCTGTTTCACTACCTCTAGTCAATCATAATAGGCCTATGGATCTATCATTCCCCTGACCATGTGTGGTATCTATCTCAGAAACTCATGTTCAAAACTGTTCCTACGTGCATCCCCTACTCATAATTCGGTTAGTAGATGTTGACCAAAAGGTGGTGGTAACACTGTTATGCCACCTGATTGGGCCATCTATAGAACAAGTCCCTAAACTGGGGGCTCATTGCTAGGTGTCTATCCTCACAACCACGTATCATTATTTTGGTTGGATGGATACATAGAGGCATTTTAATTCAGATCATGATGTACAATGGTTAATAGATTATACTCAGTGAGATGAATCTAATTTTTGAAGAACATAATGAAATACAAAATTCCTATATGATGCATGAAACTAGTGTTTTTTTAAAGATCCCATAATGCTGATTTCAATGTCTTATTGTTTGGATACATAAGCCGCCACACCAACACTAGAATCCCTAATTTTGTTTTTCAATCTTGAAACATTTAACATTATTTCCCAGAAAACAATGCAACAAACTACCTGTCCATGAAGAAGATCCAACAACCTCTGAAACCACTTTTTCATGACCTATCCCTCACTGACCATTTGTTGAAATCCCCCTAGCCCACCTCTCGAAGGATAGGTGTTGGTGACTATCACCAATGGCATCAACCTACATGTGGGAGGGATTTTATTTATTACATGTCCTCATGTAAACAAAACCATGTCCAAAATATGGAAAGGTAAAAATGCATGAAACTAAACAAAAACTGAGTAAATATTAAAACTGTTTGTAAAATTGGCTAAAATATAGACCCAACAGAAGATGAACTTAAAATATGAAATTTTTATTTTGAAAACCCCACCTGATATATAAGTGTAGAGTAGATAGAAAAAACCGTAGAATTATGCCTTGCATGCCTGGTCTCATTGTGATCCACTACATCTAGGGCCACCAAATCCTCCTTATAGGTTGAAGTCGTCGTCACCAGACACAACACGTGCAGGAAAATCCCGTACAGGGGTGAGTAACAAAATACTCATTAGGGACCCAAAACCATAACAGAAATTCCATGAAGAAATCGTCAAAGTAAACCACGATAAATGATCATGAAGAAAGATGAATCACACATGTATAATTTAATTTTTGGAAAAAAATACTATCATTATTAACATTGAACATATTAGACTATTGATTTACTCATCCCAAATGAGTACCGTGGGTCTGTTGGGTCACACAAAGCCATATATAGTAGATCCACCCCATGTCGCTAGGTGCTGATCCACATAGTGTCTCTAAGAAATGATCCACATATTTTCATTGGGAGGTGATCCCATAGGACCCCTCAGTGTTGAACCACAAAAGGTTAATCAGAGCTGATCTGCATAGGGTTGCTAGTTGAAGATCCACACATGTTTGTTTAGAAATGAACCACGTGAGGTCAATATGTGATTAACAACAAAACGTTTCTTGTCTTTGGGTCTCAACCTGCTATATGATTTCCACAAAGAGCACATTATTTAAGGAGAATATATTAATCAATCCAATCATATTGTTCCAACATTAATTGAATGACACATTAGATAAATCCAAAATAACTAGCTCATTGTGATGGTTCCAACATCATAAACCTCTCATCAATTGGATGCTTGATTGTAATGTTTCTGGTATTTTAGTAAAACATGTGTCTATTTCATTGGGGCCTAGTCCAAACCGGTCTAACCAACCTAGACAACCTATTCTAGGGAACCCACTCACCAGACATGGGTCCAAATTGGATCCGGATCTAAGCTGGTATGTTGGGCCCTAGGTTCGGCCCGCAGGGCGGGGGGTCCAGCCCACCTCTTGCACAACATACTAGTGCGGGAAGACTCCTTCCCCAGCCCAAATACATTGTACATACATGGTACATTGCTATATGACTTGTCAATATCAACTTCCTGGAAAAACATCATAGGGTCAGAGGCAATGTTCCATCCCCTCTGGTTCCCATATCAACAGGTTGCTCCACTGATGTGGCCACTGGCATCATCTGCCTCTAGAAGCCACCATCATGGCTGTAGGCTCATGTTTCTCTTCTGATAAAAGAGTCTGTCACAGTCCACCTCTCTTCAAGTCATCGTGGAGTGCCTCCACTAGCCCATGACTGTGGTCGGTGATCGCAAATTCCGGTACGCTGGTGGCACCATCCGAGGTCTACTTTGGTGGTCCTTTCATCCTGCCACTTGTGCCAACAACCTTTGAGGGATGCCATCATACCTAAGATGGACTCCAATCCTCCCTGCTTCCATTTTGATGATGCATACACAAATAACAGGATAATGGATTGAACTTCTATAACAAATAAAACCTGATAAAATCCTAAAAAAAGTGTTCCCTCTCTCAAGAACATGGAATCTGCGGATCAACCTAAACATGGGTTGATCCATGGTTTTTGTTTTAGAACAAATAACGGGGAATGATCATGTAATATCAAAAATATACCTGGGATGGATTTTTCAGAGGAAACTTATGGTGTCACTGAATTCTGCATTCCACAATACATTGATTATGGCCATTGGTTGATCGTCGTCATCGTCCACCATTGCTTCAAATAAGAACTAGGATTGTTCTAATAATAACGCATTTTCACCTTTGCCATTAAAGGATGAAATGTGAATCAATGTTTCAGTTATGTTTATATTAGAAAGTCACTATGCTATTTCATTTAATGAATGAGTGTATTCAGTTTCTATTTTTTTGAAAATCATTGAGAAACACAAATTTGAAAATTCAGAAAAATAATATAAAACATGTTTATTTTTTTACTTTTCCATTAAAAAGTCCAAAGATTGTCTTTTTCCGTCATCCCGTGTTGGTTCAGGCTAGGTCTATTCTAGGAAAATTATACAATTCTATTTTCAATAGTTCCCTCATATTTTTGATCAGAACACTAGTTTAAAAGTTAAAAAAAATCCTCTCACACGTTTATTTAAACGAAAAAAAAGATCAAAATTCTATTCGGGTATCACTTATCCTTGGAATCATGTTCTGTCAAAGAATCGGTTCTTGAAATATTCCCAAATATTTTATAAAAAAAACAAGGAATTTCTAGGACAATACATAAAGAAATATTTATAATATTCAAAAAATATTGATTTCTCAATAAATAGTGATTAATTCTGATTATTATGAAAAAATTATATTATTTTCATGTATTTACAAAGTTACGTTTTATTTTTTAATAGTTTTAAAATTGTATTACTTCATTTATTTTATAAATAATAAAATTAATTTATTTTGTAAATAATTTTATACATTAAAATAGTATGAATCATTTTTATGCTTAAAAAGCATTTTTCTATATTATTTATTTTTTAACACTTATCACTGGTTAAATATTTAAGTACATACTACAAATTTGGTGAATTAAATTTTAAAAAATGGAATCCATATTTAAAAACATGATGTCCTAATTTAGGTAAATATGAAAGTTTTATTTTTTTTCTTTATTAATTATTTATATTGTATGTAATTATCACTATAATAAAGATAAATACTAAAATTTTGATTAAAAGTAACATCATAATGTCTAAAAAATGATATAAAAATTTTTCTTTACCTAATTAGTCTATTGTATTCAACTATTTCTAACCATGTATTGAATATATAGAAACATGGTTCAATAAATGTTGGATATTTTCTTTTTTGATATGAAATTATAATATTAAAATAGATATGACCATTTCATGGATTTAATATCAATAATATTTTTCCGAGGGATAAAGGGACATATTTTCTAATATATAGATATAATTGAAAGAAAAAATATTTATTTCATGTTAACTAGTTTGTAATGTATTGTATTTATATAGTTACATTTTATTCATAAACCACACAAACACGGTATTTAATCAATGAAAATTAAAATTAAATAATTTATTTTATAAATATTTAATGTCGAATAAATTGAATGGATTATTGTTTTCAAATATTTTTTTACATATATATAAATTTTTATTAATGTGTTATGGTATCGTATTAAAATTCCATTTCATTAAAATTTAATAAAATGAATAGTTCAATTAATGAAATTAATGATATTTTTTATTAATAATAAATAACAAAATTATATAAAACTATTAAAAATTCTATATACATCAATGTGAATTTTATAAGGTTTTAAATATCAACCATGGTCCTTTTATTGATTAATTTTCCATGTATAGAAACTATCATGATCCCTAATGTGTAAAAACATTGAAATAACTATTATTATTAAAAATGATAAAAGAGGTTAATCTAATGATATAAGGATAAAAAATATTATAAACTAGTAAAAATGTTATTTAATGATACTGTTTTATCCCTTACTCATACAATCTTCAAATTATAAAATTTTAATGATGTTATTTGTTGATTATTATTTTATTGGAACTAAATATTTTAATAATCTCTCAAAGATTATAAAATAGCAGAATTTATGCTATTTTATTCACTCATAAACACGCATATAATTCTGCCAATAAAATTTAAATTATATTACTAACACATTTTAAGGCTTCCTATAATTTTTTATAATTATAAAACCATTAATGGAAAGAATTTGTTGTAAAACCAAAGTGGTTTTTTGAGGAATATATTTTATTCTTAACCGTATATTGATGTTTTATTTATCATTCCAACTCTATTAAAATTTCTTCAACCATGAATATATTATAACATAATTATCATCCATATACTAATATTTCATTCATTTAATGGAATAAACTATATCCATCACTTATTCTATCAAATGGTAAATGAAAACATCATTTGTTTTTAAAGTTGAAAATAGTCTCACGTACTGATGTAATTTATGTTTCATAATCCCCTCTAATGGTTGTTCATAATGATAGATTTAATGTATATATTTTATATTAAGGAAACATTTATCATTATTAAAAAAATTAATATTTGTTATATGTTTATATCATTCCATTCATTGAAATATGATAATATGGTTATAACATATGAGTGGATTATCTCCTATATAAAGAAATGTGATTAAATTTTCATTAACACATCACAAAGATAGTAAATATAAATTTATTTATAGAATAAAATAAATAATAAGGGAATAATCATAATTCTATAAATATTAAATAATTCTTACATTATTTCCTACATGATCATTGAATAATGGAATTGTTACTCATTCATAAATGTGGATTACCATGTCTATAATTATAACGTAGATCATTTATAATGACCATCAATACAACATTGTTTTAAATTTATAATTAATATATAAAATGATACTTATTTATTGATTATTAATAATTAAATATTAAAAAAATTCAATTTTTACCAATGACAACCAACTATAGTCATTTTGGTCATATGAACAAAATATCATAAAAAGGATAGATTTGAACATAATTCTTATGTTAATAAATATAACTTCTAGTAAAAAAATAAAGACAAAAATAAAGATGAAAAATTTATAATCAAAGAAAATAAATGTCATAAAATTTTTATTTAGGATGGGGAATAAAAGATATGACAAGTCGGTCAAGATAAATGCGACTTAATTAAAATTTTCATTCATTGAGGTTTTTTTGTTATTATGATAAGAATTTTTTATATAGTTTATATACATCACCTTTTACATATAATAATATGAATCCATAATAATTTATTATAGTTTAGTATTCAATTTCAATTTGATGATTCCTCTACATCATCCTTTCACTCAAGTAATGATTTAATTTATTTACGACTATTTTTATTAAAAATTATTTTTTCTCTACCCATTCACAGCTCGGTTACGTATTGGGAATAATAGATTCTTTATGCAATGAAATATCTAAATGAAACACATCAAAAAAATATTTTTATAAGGTTTGGTACCATGACACACTCCATAACTGAGATAATTATACCCAATATTAAAGATCATTCATTATATATATATGATTACAAAAGGGGGAAGAACCATCCCCTCAATAGTGATCCCAATAGTGACCCACATTCAAATCCCACTAATGATTAAAAGTTCTCACATACAGAAGAAACACATAAGTCCCACAAAATTATATTTTTTTTGCATCCCATTGATTTAACAGATTCCCAATTGCCTGATCCAGAGTCTTAGTTAAAGGCTTCTTCTACTTCAGGTCCCCCCTAATGAATTCCAATAATATAACCAATATATGATCTAATGATATAATTATGTCTATCAGTTTCAAAATGCATCAAACATCCACTTGATGATGTCCTTATACAATAATAATCTAGATCACCAAATCTATATGTTTATAATTTTCAAGATTGTCAAAAGTTTTCTTAATACTGGTGAATCTTTCTTACAATTTGATAATAGTAAAATTACCTGAACCAAATCAATTATATGACCTCTCATGTATGTGAATTCCAAGATTAATGGATAGATTAATACATTAGATCATACATGCACACAATACTCAAAATTTATATCATATTTCCATTTCATAATAATAATTAGTGTAAAAATAAATTATATGTTCTTATCACCATTTTTCATTAGGAAAATTTTATTTCATGTTTATATAAATGTTTCTTTATGCATTAACACATGAACTACCCCAAATTTCATTAATATATTACATGATAAATCAATATTAACTAATGATCATTAATGTTTCATGTAAATAATGTTCATTGTACAAAACTATTATTTCATTCAAATTGTATGATTAAAACATTATTATTCATTCTTGAGAGTATATAAAGTGATAATTTCTCATAGTGAAATCATGAAACTATATTATATGATTGTGTTTCATTCTACATCTAAATAACGGAAGCAAAATCTCAAGTGAAAATCCATTTCAAAAAAATATTCATCACTGATGACGTTCATAGTAATTTGGAATTATAATCATAACTTGTAGACTCATTACATCATTATGAGATTATGATGTTCTAGGAAGAATCAGCATGACAACATGGAATCTCCTTGTGAATTAAATTCACTTCATTGATTATATATCCTTTATGATTCTGTATAATATGTGTTTTTCCAATAAACTAAAAATGATCACCTCAATGAGTATTTACTGAAAAATAAACACTCATTCAGAACCTTCATCTAAATTAATAATATTTTTTTGCATGATAATTCCTATGAAAAAATGTTCTCTGAAAATGATCTTTGACGAATATAATGTTGATGATGATCAGACAACCCTGGTATAATAGATTAGATGACTAGGATTATTTTCATAACTTTTTATAATGTGGAATAGTGTTCTTCTAGGCCATGCCCCAAATTGATTTCACATTATTATTAGTGCTCCATTATTATAAAAAGAATTCTCAACTATGTTCAAATTGTATTAACTGGTTCTCTCTCGAATAACCTCTGGCACAACCTCATGAGGGGAATATCCACCTTATTTTTACCCCACATGGTGGATCACCTATTCTCACATGTTCATCACATGGGTACTCAATGTATCCACATCCTTTTCCAACCATGACTGCTAGCTAGGGGTTGACTATACACTTGTATAGAGGTTGTAGTCAGCTTTATTGGCCTGTATGTAATTCCAGTTTCTTAATAAAAACCATTATATTTTTTTCCTTTTACCATATAAACATAAAATACCACATTATATACATAAATAAATTTCATTAATTGAAATTGTTATTTGTTTATTGTTGAGATATATATATAATCCACAATATAAATTTAAACATTTCGTAAAACATTACACCAGTTCTAAAACCATCAGAATAAAGTAAATTTAATTTTTAATATTCTAAACTAATTGTCAATAGTTTATTTGTAAACAAATATATAAAAATACATTTCGTTTATTCAAACCCATATATTTATATTATATATTTATTTAATTTCATATTTAAATATTATCTTCTCCCCAGTTTTGTAAATAAGTCTCAAGATATAAAGAATTGGGAAAAATTCTCAACTCAAAAATTCATATTTTAAGAATTCATATTATATCCTAAAACTTATAGTTTTATTTATTCCATATAAATAAATATTCTCCACTGACGTCGAAATGAGATAAAATTTAATGAAACTCAGCCTACCTAAGAAAATATCTTTATAGAAAACAAGAGAGATCAAATTTATCATTAATGTTGTCAACAAATTTACTGCATGTTAAGATAATAACTAAAACTTCTACTAGGGGTTGTTCAATTTTTTTTATCTAAAGTCATTCCTTAATTTCAATATAAATATTAATAAAATTAATTTTTAAGAATTTAATTACACTATTTATAATTATGTCCCCTTTTATCATAATGATTTTTTATCCAACATTTAGAATTTAATTTTCAGAAATAAATATAGAAAATGTAATTGACATTTCTCATTGTCCAAATGATTATGATATATATATATATTTATATGTAGAATTATTATATGAATAACTCACTAGAATATCTGATATTCATATGATATGCAATGGTTTTTGTTAGTTTATTCCCCTCAAGAGAGGTAGAGATCATATTCATTATTGTTATCATTTTTCAATAATTAACTCCAATAATATTTTTTAGATTATTTGAAATGTTGATATGAGACTACATATAGCCAATAGTCTTCCATGATGTTCATATTTATATATTTATGTTGTTCATATATTTTTATCAAATTTAGTTATTCCCTATATACATGGATCACCATTAACTGCCTTCCAAAAAATAAACAAAAGGGATATAGAAAAATAAATTGGTTCTTGAATTCTCCCTAGTTAGAGAAGAATAGACACGTGTTTCCTCTCAAAAAAGAAATTTTCTTATATGTAAAATACTTTATAAGATTAGCTTGTAATTCAATTTGAGTTTTCTCTATATGATCCATCATTCATGTATCTTATAACAATTCTATCCATATGGTCACCAATTTTTAATAGACATACTCAGTCTTCAAATTTTCTATATACTTCTTTTCCCAAAAATATTTGTATCAAAAGAATTAATTATGTGATTTAACTATATTCTTTAATAATTAATATTTTCTAAGAAACCACATAATATTTTTTCCTAAATTTCCAGTTACATTACAAATTTCATATATTACATTACAATTTATCATGTTTCTCATGTTAAGAAACCATTCAGATTCTTCAACAAAGAAATCTTTCACAAAAAAACATATTGTTTCTATTTTGGGAATAATTTTTTTCATTGGTTCCATCTTAATTCATTTACTAATTATGCTCATAATCAAATCTCAATAGTCAATTATGTGAAGATTTTGAGCATAATAGAAGACTCATTCATTTTGTTTTACCCTATTCACATTATTTTTCTAAATATTCTCTGGAGTTGTAAGTTTCAAATTCTCATACTATTGTTTATATCACAAGACCGAACTATAATTTTCATTTCATAAATTATTCAATTATTTTTTTTATTATTACTTATATTAAAATAAATATCAATATTATTATTTGTATAAACCATAACTCTTCATAATAATTAATACTTATATTTCAATAATCATTGAAAATATCAATGTAATCAAATCAGTTGGGGATAGTCTAAATCTATTTCATTGAGTAGTACTTCTGTTATGAAGGTTTCCACCCATCTTTATCATTGTTCACTATAAATATTTGAAATTGGTGATTTTAGTTCAATGACATATTATATCTAAAATTTATTTCTCAATGCCCAAAGTTCCAAAAACAACAACAATAGCCATAAAGTCATAATTTCTTTTTTATGACACATTTCCAGTATATTTGATTTTTTATACTAAGTGAAATCTTCTTCTATTCATTCATTAAAGAAAAACAATTCAATAAATTATTCACCTCATTCATTTAATATTTAATTCATTACTATGAATCTTTCTTAACGCATATTTGTAGATATTTTATTATTGAATTTGTACTCATCATCCAATAATAATTACCTGGAACAAATTTATTAATACAAATATTTACCTTCTCCAAAGTTATTTTAGTATATTGGTCCTTGTATAATATCAAGATCTACATTATACCATATTGATTCATTTTATAAATATGTCTCTTAAGGAATGGATCTGTGGTAGTATATTATTTATCCATCACTTGGGAAGTCTCAACATGTGTTTTTTCCATATTTATTAGTCTCTTTTACAATTGATGAAATTTTATATTGAGCAAAATGGTAAAAAATTTATCACAATTTCTTATTTAATCACCCAAAATCGTCATCTTGAAAATACCATTTTAATTCACCTAATTGTCATTAATTAATAATATTTGAATCCACATGATTCTTGGTTATTTAACATCCATTTGGTCATTATTAACATTTATTGATGTATTATGAATTTTATCACGTCCATGTAAAACATCTATAACAAAAAATTCAAAATCATCATTATCATAATCATTACATTTATATTCTTCAATAAATCCAACATATCATTCATTGAAAAAAGATATTCTTTTTTTGTTTTGTTTCAAATTATTTTAGAGAGTGTTGTATATATCAATTTTTATGCAACACTTCTTCTATAGAATTATCATATTTTTCAAAATAAAAATTTTCATTTTGAATTTCAGGGAAATATATGATCATACATGTGACCACATATTTGGAAATATTATCTAATTTCAACCTAATGTAATAATTGAACCTATCTTTATCAAATTTAATACACAATTTATCAGAATTATAATAATCTATCATTTCTTAAACAATTACCACTCCGAGTTCCTTCATATAACAATCAATATTCATTTTACCTACAATTCATTATTATATTTTTCCAAATATTTTATTCCAATATGAAGAGTCTGTACTGAAAAATCATCATTTCCATAATCATTAGTAGATATAAGATTTTACATTTGAAGCACTTTTTAATTTTCATCATAAATAAATCTCTAATTCCATAACTTCAAAATTATATATCTAGAAAAGTAATGTAGATCCAACCATAGGTGGACCCTACTCTAATATTAATTGACGTATCAATTGGAAGGTGTAGTCAGACAGATAAGGGGGGGTGAAAAATGTTTGAAATTTTTTAATGAATTCATTTATTTTCTTTACCCACCAATAATCATTTATCTCCTATTCAGTTTAGTGAATAAAAATTTCAACGAATAATGTAAATTTAAAAAAATTACATTTAAAAGGTTTAGTACTAACACCTAAACAATGATACTATAATTTATACCCCTTAGATAAAGATTATAATCTATATATAGTTGGTTACAACAAGGGAATTCCTTAATCCCATTAACACTGAGTCCCACAGTGTTCCGCTGTAGATTCTAAATAGATATTAAACAATACCACCAACACTATATACTCCTAATTCCAATAATATGATCCTTATATGTGATAAAATAGTGTTTCAAACATCCAAAAAACATTCTCGAGAGTCCAACTAGAGAACTCTTTGTCCTTATATTATGAATGGATACCTTTGATAATCTTCAGTCACACATGAAATGATCCTCTTATAGAAATAACTACATCTTATTTATATTTATTATGTACTACCTTGTGATAAATATTTTCTCTAAAATCAAACCTGATCATTTTATATTTTCATGTACAGTATTCAAGAACATCTCCATCTATCTGAGAACAACCTGATGTTGCTCACTATTCACTAATCATCAAATGAGAGAACCCTTATCAATTCATAGAATATTTGTGTATGTGTCATCTAAACTATTATCCATAATTTTTATCAAAATATTTATTGAACAATACACATGAAATATCAATTTCATATGAATATGTCAATACTAATTAATGTATAAATAAAATTCATCGTTTTATAAACATTTTTCCTTATGAATATCTTTTCAGATGTACATGTAAACAATGTATAATTCAGGGAAACATACCAAAACTAACATTTTTTCTTGACATCTAGGTTAAATGAATAAATGATAATGAAAACAATTTTATTTGAAAAGTATACATAAATTTCACTGAATGATTCATAAAGAACAACAGACATAAAATATTATGATAATTCCGCACACGTGTAACACTGGAGAATGATAAAGTGTCAAATTAATAAATGATAAAACTCATTTAAAAAAGGTACACTATCCATTTTGAGAGTCTACTAGATTAAAAAATATATAGTTAAAAATTAATTTTAAAGAGTAGTGAGAAGGATGGTTTGCAGTTTTAGATGATTCATAGGGTTTCTGTGAGTGAGGAAAAATCACACTTGAAAGAAAATGAGTTGTCCTGTGGGGTATGTAATTCGTCTGATGACCCATTCAGACATGTTGGTGGGCCTAAGGGTGGGGAATAATTTTCTATGTGGAAACTGGTGGTACCTGGCGGACCCTGACCCAACAAACATGCTAATGGTAGGGTGTCTATAATGTCACTAGGGCCTAGTGGTTACAAAAAGTGTATCAATTAACAATGTCTCATAGTTCCTTTGAATAACTATATCATGCAATAACGTTTCACACTCAATTAAAGGAACACATGGATAGTTTAATATCAAAATACATTATCATTATTACTCTTCACTCACATGCTTCAAATTTATTTTCAATGATAATTACATATCATTGAATAAAAAAATATTCATGTGATCATTATGTTATTTGAAGATTCTACTTCATTAAATGTAATTTGTTTGTTAAATCAGATAATTTGATCAGATATATTTCTCTCACAATGAAATATAATTTTCTCATCAATTACAATAGAGCACCTCTATGGTGTTTATAGAAAAATCCACACTAATTAAGTGCTCTGATAATCATAGATACCAATCATTTCATCATAATATGGCATAATATGATGATCAAAGATGATTTTTTTCATTACACTTATCACCCTATTGTTGATCCTACATTATGAATGAATTAAATTTTTCTACTAAATTCAATAAAATTTTAATTATCATGAAGATATGAATATGTATGAATGCTTTGTAAAAAGTAATCACGGCTCACAACATGAAGATTATGGTGAACATGTGTTCTATGATGAAGCACCATGAAGAATAAATTGGCGATGAAGAATATATGACATAGATATAAAATATATGATGGTCAAGATTATTTGAATATCACATTACGAGGACGAACATTGTCATGATAAATTGAGTCTCACATCAATAATACATTTTTTGTTAACTCTATTTCAATAGATGACCCTCCATTCTATCTTCATATTGATTAATAAGGTCCTCATGTGAATAACCAATGGCACCACCACTAGTCAGAAATCTCCACCAGTGTGCTCTCCTGAGTAATTGGTCACCTATACATTAATGAACATCCCTTGGATTCACGATGAAACTAATTCCTATACCACATGTTCTAGTTTGCTAGTTGTTTACATTCAATCTTATGAAATGGTTCTATTCCACTTTTCTTAATATTACGTTCGGTGATTTTTTTAATAATGAAAACAACACATGGATGTATCTCATATAAAAGTGGAAATCCAAAATCATATCCTAATTACCTTATTAAACCTTCTTCATGTAATTTATTTATTTATGATATATATATCTCATCCTCAATATTAAAATACACATGTCTTAAAAATTAATACTAGTTACAAAATCATTATAATATACCTCATTAAAATTTCATATTCAATTCTTCATAATATAAACTAATACATAAATAAACAAAAAAATTTATTTGTGCACCTCATAATTATTTGATCCAAGGATATTTAATATGAAATTTATATTTTTTCAATGGTTTCTTTAACTCATCATCCATTTTTTCAGTTGTAATTATTCTTGATAGAAATTTTTTTAATTTATAAATCTTTTTTATAAGATTAATCTACTAACATGTCAACATTATATATCAGGAATATATTTTTATTTTTGTAATTTATTTTTTCAATTGAATATATATATGTATATGAGTCATTATTTGAATGTTACCAAAGTGGTAAGGGTTTATTTTAAAATCCCATTCGAATATATTTTTTTAGGACTAAATTTCAATTATAGAATTTTTTTTATAATAATATAGTAGACCTCTTAAATTTCATTGTCCTGGAGTTATTTCTATATATTGAAATTTTTTATTTAATTTTAATCTATTTAAGTAATCAGGATACCAAAATAATGTTTGTAATAATGATGACCTTTGTTTCTCTACTTAGGCATGAATATTTCTCTTCTATGTCCATATTTCCCTTAAATTTGTTAATTTTTTTTTCAAATTATAAAATAATTTTTCAGTATCATTTTAAATATTTTTAATTATTATAATATCCTATAGAAGAAAACATAACAGTATTTTCAAATTGATTTACTTTTGAAATTTTGAATAAATTGTGATGGAAATCTATGTTTTATAAAATGATTCTAGAATAAAAATTCAAACCATCGTGATTGATCATTTTTTTTGAATCATTCCTTTCAATTTTATATTTAAATTTTCATGGAAAGTAGCTTCCTTAGAATTATAAAAAAATTATTTTTTCAAAAGTGATTTTTAAAAGGGAAATTTTTCTATTATGTATGAATTTTTAATATACATTTCTATTATTTAAATTAATATAGGAATAATCTTTATATTATATATATAATTCTCTTTGGATATGTGGAAATTATTTCATCATTATTATTTCTTAAGATGGTTTATGATCAGTTTAACAGGGAAATTTATTGAATTTTTGTACTATGATTTTGAATACTAACAATTATTTTTCACAAGTAATGTTGATTATGTTTTATTTTTCATTCATAAGATGAATGAATCAAACATTTCTTCTGATGGGTGGGTTAATCTCGAGCCCCTTGGTTCATCAGTTGGTCTCATGATAATAACTATTTTTTCTATTAGGATATGGAATTACCCATTTATGTAATATGTTATGGAATTCACCCTTTATTACAAGAATATGATGTCTAAAATTACATGTTCCATCATAATAACATTAGTTACTGATTTTCTTGTGATTATTTGAATAGTTGTTAAATCCATTAATATGTTTTCAGTTAATGGGATTATTTATATATAATTATTTGATCTTCTTTATTTCTATCCATATTATTCTTCACGGTCATCTTATTTTTTAAATAGAATATGTTTTAAGATACCTACTATTCGATATTGATAATTCCATATATATACAATGATGACATCAACTGTTCAATTTAAAATACTAATTATTTGAGATCTCCATATCTTGTTTCAATTCCACCTTAATTAAGTACATAATCATTGAATGTGATTAGGGGTGTTGAATGTATACAATTACAATAATTTATACTATATTTCCAATATAAAACATGTATGTCATGTATGTATCTGGTTTTTAATACAATGAAACTATTCATTCTGTTGGGATACATTCACTTGTATCTTATACTAAAGTAATAAATTATAAACTGGCTCTAGGATACTAGGGTAGGGTTCTTTAGAAAATATCCTCATCTAACCAACATGGGTACCCTCTGTTAAATATTTTCATGGAAAACTTATAAATTTTCATCAATAAAATTTACTTATCATTGGTAATCACTTATCTCTTTGATGGAATACTATCCCAGATCATTCTTATGATTTCATCATACTCTCACTAGCCTAAAAAATCACGTGTCATGAACATCTATCTCAATAGATGCAACACTACCCATCCCATAATCCATGTGATCTAATGTTAGTCCTCTCACCTCTACTATCAATAGTATACATTTTTAATACTTATCTTGTTACACACATCTCAATTGGGGTGGAAAATGCTACCCACATTCATCTACAATATAAAATAGTATTTATGGAATGCCATTGTTCTTAGATGCCCAATCCCTAGATTATTTATCTCAAATCATCACTCTACAATTTCATGGAGGACACTAAAATATCCCAATGAGGTACAAAATAATAGATAGTTTCATTTATATTTCAGCCATTTTGGTTTATTTATAATAAGTCACACATCTTGAACGATGACTCGACCATTGATGGCTGAAAAAATGTGCCAGTTCATAAGGTTATGTCAAGGCATATAGAAAATTGATTAGTTTAATCATAATAATTTAATTTATGTTGAAAAAAAATATTTAATAAAAATGGTGGATCGCCCATCTTGAATATAATATTCATATAAAATTCCATATATATAAACAAATGAATATACAATAGTGGTATACACTATAGACCACCTACTTGAATATTGTAATTAACATATATTAATTAATGATCATCCATCCACAAGTAATCCAATCAATGAATCACATTGAATCTCAAGAAAATTTCTCAAGACACAATTATAGATATATTATTAATAATATTTATAATTAACTATAAAATTTTATTATAACAATTTACAATAAATTTCAATAAAAATTTAGCTAGGAATAATTTTTTAAAACTCACTAGTAGACCTCGTCACGCTAAAATAATGAAAAATCTCCCATATTAGGTAGACAGAGTACCCAACCCTGCTCATAAATATTTTTTAAATTCCATAAAAGTATATATAAATTCAATTAAAAAATAATTTAAATTTTAAAAAAAACTCCCAATTATTCATTTTTTGGCGTACTATTATTCAAATTTCATGAAATGAGATTATTTATTTATCTGAAGTCATCATGTATCTAACAAATTTAAAACCCCAATGTAGAATGTTGATTTCCACTATGTTATAGTTGAAAATTTCAACAAAACTATGACAAAAGCATAATGAATTTAATGGTAGTAATGATATGTAGTGGAAAAATGATAAATAATAAGGCATTAAGAATAATTACTCAAGAATCACACCTCATATTCATCACAAAACAAGTGTGGGTGAGTGGAACGATGGATAATACCACTTCAGATTACAGAAATAGTGGATGAATAGAAAATATGGCACAAATGCCTAAATAATGAAATGGGAAAATTGAAATATTACCAAAACAATTAACCACACAGGGTAATAATAATTCAATGTTCCATTATAGGAACTATATGATAATTCAAAAAAGGAATCCAAAAATATTTCTAATATGACCGAACATAAGGAGAAGGATTATATGATCTCCAAATTTTAAAAATAAACCCATACCCCTAACAATGTACTAAATGATGGTGTATCCCTCAATAAACCACTATTTCCACAATTCCACACTTAGTTATGTTGAAAATGTCCCATACCATGCTGTTATGGGAACCCCTTAGTTCACTCAATTTTTTTTACCAAACCATAAAACGAAGGATTATAACATAAAATTTAAAAAAACATAATCCTAAAATTTCCACCAATCACTACCTAGGCTCTAAAATACTATAAAACATAACACCTCTCAAATTTATCATAAACCATGCCCACAAAAATCGAATTAACATAGCTCATTTCACAAATATCCATTCATAAGACACATTACAGTCACCAAGGACAAAATAACTAGATACCACTCTCATTAATGCTTTTTCCCCTCTATTATGGTGTGATCTATCTATTGTTACTCCCTATGGTGAACAAGTGACAACCATAAAGGCCACAAGTTCAACTTACCAGTCCCCAACTCATAATCCATCCTTTAAATAACAGTCATCCTTCTCCAACAATCAAAACCATGTCACCAATGAATTTAATTTCACGTAATATCAATTGAAACCACAATTTAAAAAATTAACCCCTCACTAAAAATCAAAAATACCTTCTAAATATTTATCACATATAAATCCAAAGGATTCCATATTTTTGATATTGAGTCAAATGATTCATTTTAGTTATAGATGATCACTATGAAAAATTTGAGGAATAATAATCTTGATAGGCATGGGATCATATGATTCCCACCTAGAAACACATTTAGACATAAATTTTTTCTAAGATAGACAATAACATTTTTATATTTGTTTATAGAATCTAGTATCTAACTCTTTAATTGATGTCAGGATATCATACATATATTATAGTCTAATAATTTTATCAATGAACCTTTTATGTCATTTTTTCATAGATGTGTTAGTATGAAGATAAATAACTAAAAATATTTTTTAAAATAAAAATATTTTATAGTGATGGATAAACAATATTTACAACCTTCTTTATCATCTTAATGACTGTTTATTATTGTTAAGATCATAAAATAATATTATTCAGCAATTAAACATCCCCTCAATGAGTCATGGTGTATGAAGACATAAAAATTTATATATTTTAACTATATATATTATTATAATTTTTTCCCTTCATGTCTTAATTATTGTTTGATATAATGGTGAAAAATTCACTTTATTGTAGTTGTTGAGTATAAATTATTCTGATTATGTATCCAAAAAATTATTTCAATAAAATATAATTTCCCATATTTTATGGGTAATATGACAATAATTTTATGGATTTAATTATACATTACATTTTATCTCCATAAGGAGATGTTCTAGAAAATTTAATCAAAGGGTTTACACCAATCATGGAAGTTGAGTTTATGAATCTAGTTGATAGCAATATAATAGAAACCATTGATCATTTACATAATGATATATTAGCTTTACCCCAACAAAATATATCATATATTTTATGGGGTTCGTGATACCAAAACTATTAAATGGAAATCAATGAAAAATTCATGAATGTAATGAAATATTGATGTAATGCATGCACCAAATTTGGATTTCCAACTTTATGATTGTATTATTCTTGATGTCTCGTAAATGTATAATTGTTTCACCAATGATAATTGTATTTTCTTCAGAATCTTTTATTTAGATAATCCTTATAGGATTCAATGATATTAATGAAATTTATATATATATAAATATATCTTAAGTAGTAGGTTTTAATTTGTACTCTC
The DNA here is from genome assembly GCA_963277665.1 of Viscum album. Lineage (NCBI taxonomy): Eukaryota > Viridiplantae > Streptophyta > Magnoliopsida > Santalales > Viscaceae > Viscum > Viscum album. The sequence continues at coordinate 173,640,516 of OY728134.1, forward strand.
TTTCCAATATGAACCTGATGTGAATAAATTTCTCAATGGTGACTTCAAAAAGATTTTTAAGGAATCACAGACCCACACTCTAGTATCTGATAATAAAAATATATTCCATATAAACTATAATTTATTCCAATGAAGGTTACCCAAGAATTACATACAAAAGATAATAGATAAGTTTATATGAATATCAACCTCATTTCATAAAAAAACACAACACTTAGTATAATTGTTTTTCATATTTAGAGACTAGATTCATCACCCATATATTTTTAAAAAATTGTTTATCATCATTCCCAAATATTTGTTACATATGTTCCAATTTATTATATGTTAAATTTAAAAATTTTCATCACAACTTGAGTAATAGATGAAGTGAAATAATTAGATGCAATTATCAGTAAGAGTAAATATTGATATTGATAATAAAAGATTATTATTTAGAAGAAGAATTTATTTTGGGTATGAAGTCAATGAAAATAAATATGATCAAATGATGATGAAATAATAACTAATAAAAATTTATTAAATCGTGGATCATGAGAGACGTATTGTAATATTACATAGAACACGATTAGTGATTTAATAGAATGTTTTTAATATATAGGCAAAAATCATAAACAATCTAATTTTTAAGAATAAATAGAAGTATCAAAAGACATGTATGATGGAAAACCATATGGAATTTCATCAAAAATGGTTTAGGTCATCCACCTATGAATAATATTATAGGAATTATATAATAACCAATAAATCATTTTAGACATAGGCTCCCCACACATGTACCTTTGAGTTTAGGATTATGAATCATACACACTTTTGAACTCATCATGTTTAAAACAATATCCCTAACATTATATGTATATAATAGAAAAAACAATCACATAATAATAAAACATTCAATTTTTCCCTAAGAACCTCAAAATATTCATATATCTTTTATAACACATCTAGATAATGATAAACAATAGGGGTTTTCCTAATAAAATATGAAATAATATTGATGAATCCATAAGAAGAAGGTGGATGGGTTATTAGATGTTATTCCCTATGAATTATAAAAATCATATTGTATTCTCACATATATAAAGAATAATTTTCTTATAGAATTAAAATATACCCCAAAAAATATGATGAAATATAGGTTATATAGTTTTAACCTTTAATGAAACTATTTTTATAAAATAAATAATGTATAAATTTCATTATAAAAACAATAAATAATGGTTTTTGATAATGAAAAACTAAAAAGGGGTGATTAAATTAATTCTTATTCAGATATATAAATAGGGATTACAGTTACACTTTTCTATATATCTTCACGTTCATTAAGATATGATTCAGGTAGAGGATGATAAAAAGTTTATATTCAAAATATTACAAAGAATGATATATCTGAAATAAAAATAATTTTTGTAATAATATAATTATATATAATGGAATCAAAATATTTATATCAAACAATTTTTTATAGAGTATAATTATTGAAAACCTATAAGAAGAGATAATGTCATCACCACTTATGAGAATTATTTTGGTGTAATTATTCAAATAAAGTTGGTGAAAAGGTATTAGAAAAACAAAACCCCAGTAATAACTATAATATATTATATGTTCTATATTTTATGAGATATAGATGTAAAAAATTTCATTATATTAAAATTTTCTTATAGCAATATTCATTTCAAAGAGAGAATCGAATGAAAATGACTATTCATTTGGACAATTTTTCGTTTAAAATGGGAACATCATATGGTTTTTTAATACCTCAAAATCTTGTGAATGTTATGATATAACAATATATAGCTTAGTTTATACAATAAATAAAATAAACGAGGGTTGGAAAATTAAATATGTCTCATTTACGGAAATTGATACAAGAAACGATTAACCTAACTTATTATACCTAGAAAAGTTATTAATTATCCTTTATAATTAATATAACCATATTAATTACACTTGTTAGAAACTTATTTATATATACTACTATTTATACTATTGAATTATGATCTTTATTTTCACTTATATTTAATATCTATGTTTCATTTTCATCATAATATATTTGAAATTATGATTGTTTTATAAATTTTATAACCCATTAATTTATACAAGTTTCATAATTCCAAAATTATTATATGTACTGAAAAAAGTTTACTTCAATTATTATATATCCAATTATTCAATTAATGTAATTTTATTTTGTGGTTTGAGAGATTAGAATCAATGAAAACTATTTTTCATGTAATTTAATCACATGAACATGTTACATTATAATAACAATTTATATTTATTTCATCCATAACTATCTATATTACTGAATAATATAAATATGCAATATCATATATCACTAGTATTAATACCATGAACCTTACTATTGATTAAAATTTAGATATTGTAATATTGTTGGTCATAATAGAGTTTGATCAAACCAAACCAAGAAGATAAAATACTTTAGAGTGAATAATATTTTTGATTTATATATATAAAAACTAATTTTGAAATAATAATAGTGATATTAATAACACTTTTGTAAAATACTAAAAGATATTTTTAACGGGTGATGATGAGAATGTAATCGAAAAACATAAATATTTACAAAGATATATAAAAGATGATTTCACACCTACTTGACATGAATTCATATGGAATGATGGGTTTGAGATTCTTTAAAGGAAAATCAGTTTCTTATTTCCATATATAAATTTTCCATAAGGATAATAGGCATTTCTTAAAGGGATTTTCTAAGGAATATTTTTTTGGATTGGGTGGATATTAGTTGAGTTTATATGTATAATTGAGAGAAAACACGTGGGAATATTAAGTAAGTTGATATGTTAGGATTGAATCACATTGGAGTTAGGTGAGTAATATAAAGAAATATTTATGAGATAAGTGGTTGCATCTTGAAAAAAATTACACCAATAATGCATGAATATCAAACTAATAGAAAAACATTTGAGCCATGATAACTTACCCCTTTTTACCCGTTTCACATGATTATTTTTTCCTTGGTATACTTTTTCCAAAAATTATATTTTAAAAAGGTTATAAAATTATGATAAATTGATTCCAAATTGTAAATATTTAATATTAATTCATAAAATATACGATAAAACTATGTTTTAAAATAAAATATCTACTAAAAAGTATATTGTTTTGGAAAATTGGCAATTTTAAATATTAAGTGTTGTTAATATTATTTCATGACAATTTAAAATAAAATTAGTGATCCTATAAATTTTTTATTAAATGTAATATTATATTCATTTCATAACATAAAAATCATGTATTTATTTTATAAATATAGCCAATATTTAGATAAAAATAATATTTTTAAATATAAATATTTTACTTGTTTAGAATAATTTATCTTTGAAACATTTTTTTTAAAAAAAATTGAAATGACCTTTCTATAAATATTTATATTATGATTCAAAATTTTAAAACCATTTTATTTAACACAATTTCTATAGGTGTTAAATATTAATTTATTACATGCCTACCTAATGGATAAAAATATTGTAAAAAATTCTTCATTTCTGATTAAAGTTAATTTATTCTTTAACATGTGTATTAATAAATATAGGACTTATTTTAATTTATATATTTATCATTAAAATCAAAATTTTTCACCGATCTAATTTATTATGATAAAAATTATAAACACATAATGAAAATATATTCTTAGAAAAATATCTCTTTTATTTTAAATTATCTTAGCCAAATTCCAATAAAATTAAATGACTCTATAATAACTATTTAACATTAATAATTTATTTAAATTAATATCTGTGATAATACTTTATAAATTCACACAATCATATACTAATAATAGTCACCAAAATATTAAAAAAATTATTTTTATAAATATTAATTTTAATTAAATATATTATTTTGGTTTCAGTTATTATTATTTGATACATAAAAATTTGTTTTTAACAATAAACATGCCACACCTGGGTTTTCTAATTCTATATTTTTCTAGTTTGGGATTTGTCATCAATTATTTCCTCAGGAACTATGTGTGATGGTTTTGATATTTTTGGGGTATTCTACCCTTTTATCATTGGTATATATTTCCCCCTTATGTTTCCTTTCAGTGTTGTGAGAATAATATATGGTTTTAGGTGGATATACCATAGCATAGATTTGGCACATGTTGAATATTAATCTAGTTCCCCGGCCTAGGAAACATTGTGTTGGGTCTGGGTCATGGATAGAAACGCCCACACAACATTCTCATGGTTAGTATGACTGCCTATTTCTAATGTAGTAGGTTCCTACCACAGATATGGTGGCTTCATGGTATCCTCTGGGTATTTGAATCTATGTGGACTTATCAAAAAAAATAATAGTTCATTAATCGTTTTGGGTGTTTTTTTCCCTCTCCCAAATTTTATCATATTTAGCCCCTTTCCCTCACCCCTCTCAGTCTCTTCCAACCCAAGAGAATCATTCCCCTTCGATGGATTCCTTTGATTTCCCATACTATGGTGGATTTGGCCCAGATTCTTTAATGAACAGTAATGTATGTCCCCTTTCACTTTGTTTCTACTTTATTTTAGGGTTTCCTCTTATATTATTTGGGATTTTAGTTTTCCAACACATAAGGGTTTCATTATAGAGTTATCTATATTTTTTATGGTTTTATATTGATTTTATGGGTTAGATATTTCAATTATAGGGTCTCATGTTGGTGTATATGGGGTTTTATATCATGTTGCTGAAGATTATCCTCATTAGGTAGGTTTTTCCGTCTCCCAACATTAATCGATGAATTTAAAATTATAGATTAATATTATAAATATTTTCTATGGTTTTTATGTGTAGTGTAAAATGTAATATTTAAATGGTTTGGCACTCTATGAGATTATAATGGATTTTATAAGGAATATTATATGTTTTGTGTGAGTGATTATGTGTGATTTTTCACTAAAATGATTAATTGGATGATCATTATGGTGTTTTCAAAAAATGGGATTCTATGAGATGACTAAGTTATTGAAAAATGTATTGGAAATGTTTTTTTAGTCCGGGTATGAAATAAAAATGGATTAGTATTGGAAAAGAATATCTTTTTCACAATTTATGTATAAGATGTGAATTGCGTAAATAATTAGCAACTTGTTTTGGAGTTGAATTTTTTATGTGTGGATTCACACATATGGTATAATCCCATGTTTTTAGTGAGAAATTTTGTTCCTCATTTTTTATTTTTTGCGTCAAAATTTTAGGAAATGAAAATTTATTTGAAAAAGTAATTTGGTGTTTGGAAAATAAAAAGTGTGTTGTTTATGAAACTTTTTATTTCTTTGGTATGGTTTACATTTAATTATGGGAGTGATGATATGTGTGACATGTGAAAATATACTTAGGCCCAATGGAATCATAGGTATCTAGGTTAGAAGGCCAGTACTAGTATGCTTTTCATTCTGAACTGGATATGGATTTGTTTCACTTAGCAAGATTGACACTTACAACACTAAATAAAAAATGATGTTGGATATAACTAGGTTATTAAGTGTTCTTTGAAAAATGTCTCGTGCATGATAATGATGATGTACATGGTTTCTAGGCCACATTACACTTAGGTATGAGTATATAGTGTCACTCTTGAGATATATTAACACTTGTTGATTTACCCCTGGAGCACTTCTATATATGATGTGGTTCCATCTCTCAGAATTTGGAAGAACCATTATGTGTATGTGTGTGTGTTTTTATAAACAACACCCTATTTCATTTCATAAGGGGAATGTTAAATTTCATTCCTTGGATCTGTACCTCTTTAAAATGTTTACCCAATAAATTATATTCTTATATTTTTTATAAGATTTTAATTAAATGATCATGTTCGATTAACTTATAAAATGTTTCCTCATGGAATCCTTTTTATCCAGGTGGCATCTTACTAGGATTTGGATATCACCCTACATATACATTTGTATTTACATAGATCTTGTTAACGATTTGTTCTAGGTAAGGGCAAGGTGTTTAGTAGTGGCTGTTTGGTTTCATGTGGTTTCCTTTATTGATATTTGTGGATGTGGCATGGGTAAGTAAATCCTCTCATTACCGGGCGGTTTTTTATAGTTTTTATGCTCCCCGCATTAGTTATTTCTTCTCTATTCTTAATTAAAATTTTAATTTTAATTCTGAAATTTGATAATAAGATGTTTGGTTGACTATATATAATTTTTTTTATTTTTATTAATAGCTATTTATTATTATTAATTCGAGAATATCTGTACCATTTTATAATTTTTATAATTAGACATTTGTTTCCATCCTATGGGGATTAGGAACTCCCTTCATGCCAGCCATAGACCAATTCAAGACCTGGGTTGGATGGAAACCCAACTTGGTTTGTGAAATATTTTTATCAATAGATGTTGTCTTTTTTGGTCATGTTAGTTGGGGGAGAGTCTATGTAGACGAAATTAAGAATGTTGGGACCTGATGTTTTAGTTATGAGTGTGGTTCTTGGCTAGAACACCTCCTGATGAGAGTCATGTTACCAGGGGGATGTCAGGATTTATGTAGGTTTCATGCTTCAGGTGGTTCTCATTTGTTTGTGATATTATAATAGAGTTGGGTAAATTGTCTTAGTGATCTATTAGAGCCTGAGATTCCAAAGGTGTTGAAAAAATGTCCCTAATGAAAATTTAATGATGGTGGTGGTACTGGCATATGGCCATCATCCATATCTTCGAGTCACCCATCGAGAATAGTTTAATCTTGAATTTATTTGTGTTTTCTTGGGTTCTAATGGTGGTGTTAAGGACCTTCAATTTGGAATTATGAAAACTAAATTTTAAACTTGTAAATGTTTTAGTTTCTGGAGGGTGAAAAATTGATGTTACGAATTTTTAATTAAATGAATCCATTGACACATGGATTTTTAAGAAATTATTTTTGATTAAATGGGGATTAAAACATCAATAAAGGATTTTGGAATTTTAAATTTGTGGATTTACAAACATGGGGGTTTCGAAAAAATGTATGAATTTGGAGTGGGTTTTACAACTCTATTTTTTATGGAAATTATATGTGTAGTTTGCAAATTTAATTTTATTTTGTAATTACTAGTCTTTTGAAGAGTTTCAAAAATTTATAGACCCTTTTTTCAAATGTGAATAAATAAGTTTCTAATTGAATGGATAATTATGAAGTGGGGTTTTTTTGTTAAACATAAGGGTTTGGAAATGGTTATAGTGTTTTTGAATTTATATGTACAATTTTATAAATCATATTTAATTGAGATTGTTTTTTAGTTTGCTGGTTACACAATATTGGAAATACTTACAAAATTTTGAAATGGGAGTTCAATCGAATAGTTGAATATGTGGGTCAAATGATTCTTTAAAAGTTGAAAAATGAATTATTTGGCCTTTGGTACTCTCATGAGTGACCAAATTCATGGGATATATGAGTAAAGTGGATCTTTGTCTGGTTTGGAAAAGGGAAAGGCATATGTGAGAGGTCATGAGTTACCATTTGTGAGTGTATAACCCATAAATCTTGTTTTACATCCAAAGGCCCTTATAATGAAATTGTGTGTTGTGTTTCATTATTATTTGGGATTGTTTCATGAATTGTGTTGTGAGTTTGAAAACTAACCGTACATGAATGACATTTCATGTTTTTCTTTTATCTATAAGACAATTTTGAGATGACAGTTAGTTAGTGTTTTTGAAAAAATTTCAGACCCCTTGGAGTAGATGTTCTTTTGGGTATTTAGTATTTTCTTGTGGTGTGTTTTGACAGTGGACAAGTATATTGGGTCATTATTTTCCCTTGTTCACAATATTAATCCCCTATAGAGAATCGATGCATCATAAATGTGAAAAAACATATTATTTACCTTTGGAAGACACTATACATTAATATTATAATGGTTTTTTTGAACTAAGGTTATTGAATATACATATTCTCACATTTTTTTAATCAGAACATCTAATAGAAGGAGTGTGGATGTAGATGGATTTGAATTAAATAATTATTTCATCTGTTTATATAGTCGTACAATGTGAATTCATGCCACTTTAATCCGAAATATTCTTTTGGGAAGTTGTGATGGTGATTCATATAGGGAAAGTTGAAACAGTCTAGGGTTGTTGGTGCTGGCCGCCGTCTTAGGTGGTCCTTAAACGTTTTGTAGGTTTCTTCTATTCATGGGATCATACTATGACTGTAGTGTGGCATTTTTCAACATAATAATCTATTAGGGTTCCATGTAGAAATGATGTGTGACTCGGGACTTGTTTTAAGATCCCTCTCATTGTAAGATTCTATCAGTTGCAAGAGTCATGTTCAGTAGTGTCTTGGAAAGTTATGTTCTATTCTATATGAAATGGTGGGTGTTTTAGAATCTTTTTAGATCATATGTTTTAACAAAAGTTTTTCCCCCAATCAATTATTACTAAAATTGTCCATTCTAAATGATGGTTCATTTCAATGGTCCTTTCATTATTTTTAAATTTTTTGATATTAAGTGGATGATGCATGTAATCCTTTAAGTTACTGATGAGGTGAAGTGTCATGTTTAAATCAAGTGGGTTTTGGTTTGTGTGTATTCAATTGGTGATGTATTATTGTTGTATGGTTGTTTGTGTAACTATAATTATAAGCTCTATTCTATTGTTTTCAATACATGACCACAAGGAATGAGATTCTTTGAACACCAAAGCTCTATCTATAGGTCTTTGAGTGATGTTGGAGCATAGTCAGGAACCTAGAGGGGTGTAGAGTATTTGGCCTAATATTTGTATCCATTGTGGGAATAGAATATAATTTACGATTTATGTGTTTATATCCCATTTAAAATGGTTTCATATGGTTTATATTCGGTGTCATCATACCCAGTGAAGTGGGAGTTTAGTATGGGTTGGGTAATGGTGTCAGTTTATGTGGGTTTGTTCTTATGTTTGGGATAACCCCAATGCATCTTGCCGAAATTCCACTGAAATGAATTCCTAAGACTATATTCTTTATGGTGGAGAGTGTTCTCAGGACATCACATATCATTATTTAAGATTAATTTTTGTTTTTTGCTTGGAAGTAGGTGCTCACTTTCGGAGCGATCTAAACGGAGGCCTCCAATTCATTTAGTAAATATTGGGATATGTCATTGACAAACAATTTCATTGAATTATAGTCATGGTAGTATTCATCCGAATAAGTGTTTATTTTTTTATCCCATTCCAGAAATAAGAATTTTGTTTTATTTGGTGTATTGTCTAGGGTGTTTTCGATCATGTGGTTGGATTGTGTGTGGTGAGAGTCACTCTTCATTTTAACGATCAACTAGAACAGTCTAAGATTCTTGAGGTGGGTGGAACGCAGAGGGGAGAATATTATGGTCTCCCAAGATCAGTTTCTGTTCCTCCTTTAATTATTATATAGTTATTCTTATTTATTTGACTTTTGTTGGGAATCAAATAATGGGATGGATTTCTTGTGGATAAAAGTGTTATGTTGGGGAGAATTTTCACACATGCGTTTTTGAATTAAATTTTTCTTTGGTTTTGGTATCTTTTTCAATTATTTAATTAAGAAATAGGTGTGATATGTTTGAAATTTTTAGTGTAATCATCCATTTTATCATTTTTATAGATTTCCCCCTTTAGTTTCCTTTTAGTTTTTGGAGATAAATATATATTTTTATATGGGATGTCCATGGTGCACGGTAGGTAGATAGTCTGTATTAGCTGTGAAGCACGACCCATGATACCATGAGGTGGGTCTGGGTTGTGACCTAATGTGACCACACATCTTCTTCATGGTTATATAGACCACACAGATTTCCAATTAAGGAGTTTTGTACCTAGACAGATGTGGCCACATGGTCTCTACAATGTTTGAAAAATCTTGCGGAATAATAATGTGGCTTGAGACCACATAAAAAATTTAGTGGATTCGTTTTCTCTCAAGGTGATTTTATCTCATTTCATTCCATTCTATCACCCCTATCTATCTCTTAAACCCTAGGCACCTCCTTCCACATCTCTCCCTTATTTCTCCCCTCCCATGGTGGATATTTCCTAGAATCATCAAGTACCACAATGTATGTCCCCATTAAGATGTTTTTCTCCACTATTTTAGGTCTTCCTCATAAATTCGTTGGTGTTTCTGTTTACCAGTAAATAGGGGTCTATTTTAGGGTTAGCTATTTTTTTAGGATTTTGTATTGATGTTATGTCTAGGATCATGCCTTTTTAGGGTCTCGTGGTTTTATTTATGGAGTTATATATCATGTTTTAGAAGACAATCTGCCTGAGGTTGGTTGTTCCATGACCCAAAAATAATAGATGATTTTAATCTACTTGTTTAGTATTATTAATATGTTTTACTGATTTCATTTTTTTTAGAAAGATAAATTTTAAATTGATTGGTATGATATGTGATGTTAATGGATTTGTAAGGAAATTGGCTATGTATTGGGTGAGTGATTTGGTGTGTTTTTTCATGAGAATGTTTTATGGGTTGATCCTTGGGGTGTTTTCTTATGTTTTGTAAAATGAGAATGTTATGTGATGTCAATGTGATAAAAAAATGAATTCTAAATGTGTTATTGGTATGAGAAAAATTATAAAATGGATTTTGAGATGATCTTGTTTTATGTGTGGATTCAAAAATTTGGTCTTAGCCCATGTTATTGAGTTAGTTAATATTTTCTATTCTTGTGTATTTTCAAAAAGTTCTTTATTAATTGAATATATATTTTTTTATAGAAATTTTCATCTCTAAAATGAACTGTACTTTATTCATTAAATTGGAGATTTATTTGGTATGATTAACATTTAGTTGTGGGATTGGTAATATGGGTGACTTGTGATCAATTGCAAAAAGCTCACAAAAATCCTCAGTAACTGGGGGGTATGGGTTTTTCTAATACAATAGTGATTCAAAATTTTCTATGACCTTGTTTAACGTATTAAGAACAATTCATAAAACACTCACAAAATATTGATTATGGGAGACCACTATGGTATATGGGTGTCCTTTAATAGTGGCTTGATCATGAGAATGATGATATTCGTGGCTTTCAAGTGATTTTATACAAAGGTACATGGTTCAAGTATCCCACTTGAGCTAGATTAACCATAGGGGATTTACCAATGGTGCTCCAATATATATTTTTTGTGCTTCCATCCATCAGCATATGGCGGACCCCTTGTGTGTATGTGTCTATGTGTTCCTTTTTTTTATAAATCCACCATTTATTTTATGCAACTGATTCTAAATTGGATTTCCATGGAAGTATTCATTTTCAAATTTTTTTAATAATTTTTTTTATTAAAATCACTTTAAATGATTTTACATAAATGATCATGTTACATTATCTATAGAATTTCTTGTAATGGAATCAATTTTATCTGATTGGCATCATGGGGGACTTTTCTCAGACCATACATACTCTATTTGGTTTATGTATATCTTATCCTATGTTTGTTCATAGTAAAGGCAAGGTGTTCAGTAGTTGATATTGGTTTCTTTTAATTTATATTGTGGGTCTTGGTGAAGATGTCATGAGTAAAATTATCCTATTATTTAGTAGAGTTTGTGATAGTATTATTATTTTCCCCCCTTTTCATTTCTTTTTTAGTCTTGTTTAAAAAGGTAATGTAAATTATGAATATATTGTCTCTTCATGTTTTTTTGGATTTATCCAATTTTGTTTTATGTATTTATTTAGTATTTTATTATTATGAAATTGGGTAAATCATTCCAATGCTTTAATTTTTATCACTAGGAATTTGTTTCCAATCATTGCAGATCTAGAATTCCCTTCAGGACATGCCATGAACTGGGTTAGGTGTTGGGTCAGATGGTGACCAGATATGTTTCATGAAAAAACAATATATGTATATGTGTTATATAAAATCTTATATAATTGAATCAATTTTAATGATCATGTATCACTTTATAAAGGCTATATCATCCCCATTTCATTTGATAAATTGATTCCATTATAATATATCAAATCATAATTCCCATTCCATTATTTTTAATCAATGATTTTTCACAACGTATTATACTTTCATTTTGTTATTCCTCATTGTATGATGATTTATTCAAATGTTAATTCCATAGGGTAAATTTGAAATAAGATTTTTTGGTTTTAATTATTATTTAATATTCTATTTTTTATAAAAGTATTAATTATGCACTTTTAAGTTACATAATCATCCAGTTTATGTATTTATACACAGTATGTAATTAATAGTTTCTTGTAGATTTTGTCATGTTCCATTGTTAATTATTTATATAATATAGGTCTGATTCATATATCAAATGAATTATATTCTACACATGGTTATAAAACAATAACAGAGTTGATAAAATTATTTTTTAATGAAAGACATATAATTTAAGGAAGGAAAATATTTCCAAAAACCCAATGTTCTATATTTTTTTTTATATTTTATAAACAAATTTGTATATTATATATAAATGTCCAAATGTATAAATATATTCAGATAATTAACCATGTATCATGGGAAATATAAGTACAAACATATTTTAAATATAATTTTTTCTATATTAGTATTCTTATTTATCTCAATCATTGATAAAGAAGATTATTTCATAGTTTGATATATGACATAGGTGTTTTAAGAGATACACCACACAAAACATCACTTTCATGATGTATTTTAGAAAGAGTATTTGTATTTGATCTTCTTTGTTCACAATTTATTAGGTATGGTGATATAGATTATCATTATTATCCATTATATCATATCATTTCTTAATATAATCTTTCAACATCCCCAATTTCAATAATTGAGTTTCCTATAGTATATTAGGAAGAACATTATATTTAAGTATCATGTTTTAAAACACTTTAATTTATAATGGAACATTATATCTCTATAAACTCGTCATCCAAACATAAAACATATTGTTTTTTCGTGAACAAAAATTTTTTGTTTATATTCTTACATTCCTAACAGATATGAAATTGAATCATCATAGCTACATGGAAATCATCACCTAAATATCCATGAAATATATTTTTCTACTATTTGCGATGTTTTGAAATTTAGATATGATCACATTATTAATCACACTTTTTGATAGGTTTTTATTAGTATCTATAATATTTTTTTCACAACATAGACTATCTCAATTATTTTTTTATTAATAGAATTAGAACATTATTTATTGAACCCATTGTAACATAATACCTCTAATTTATAGAAATTTATTAAAATTAGGAGATATTAATTATGATAATACATAATTAATTCGAAAAATAAATGGGATAACAACTAACATTGATATAAGAAAATAGAATTTACATATATAAGCTATCTTATAAATTTTATAACTGTGAATCGATATTATTACATTACAAAATCTTGAATTTTAGACTTGAAATCACTTTTTTTCATACTGAGGATCTTTTTAGGTTTATAATTTTAGGGAATTGGGATATAATATATACATATCATTCCAATGTCATATAGAGAATAGACCATAAAAATAGTATACATTTCATCCAAAATATAAAATTTTTAAATATAGAATGTATTCTTTGAAAAATATTAATAACAATTACCCTTTCATCCTTATTTTTATTAAAAATCCTTATAACATGTGAAGATCGTTCAATACCATTCTATGAGCACAAACAACTCGGTATGGGATATATAAATAAATAAATAAAAACTTTTTTCACGAATCACTGTAACGTATGAAATCTTTTCTAAAAAACACATACTTGCTACCCATATAAACATACATTATAAAACATGTGATTTCCATGATTATTCAAAATAAAATATAAAACATAAATAGAACCATAAAAGGTATCATGTGGAATTACATAAATAATCTTGTAACCCTCTCAACTACATTATAATTTTTAACCCTCACGGCTACCTTACAATTTGTGTAACCATGATACTTACATTTAGTGTAAACATTTGGATAGACTCCAACAAACAAATACCCAATGAATTTAGGTGAGATATCAGTCACAAAATTCATCATAATCTTTTCTGAGGAACCATAACATAATCAATCAACATGAAAAATTGCATATAACCATTGCTTTTGAATTTTTTAAAACATAATATTAAAAGAATATTTTAAATGAAAATCCCCTTAAAAATATAATATAATTTAAGTGATAATTAATAGATTGGATGTAAAATTAATATACACTTTGAATAAACATAATTCAACATAATATAAAAATAAATAATCAAAAATTTGTTTATACTACATAAATAATTAAGTAGAATCTTATCCTAATGAAAGGAAAAGGGGTTATGAATTCCCTTACCTTGGGTTTTCTTACACCAAACATGTTTCAAATTCTGATATAATGATTAAAACACTATTATTAATAACTTATTTAATCATATTCATGTTTATAATACATTATATGATCATTTCATAAAAACATTTCACCCTTCAATTTTTAGAATTTTGTTCTATCTACTGTTTTGGGTGCATTCTTTATAAGATATTCATGGGTGGTATGGATTTGATATTCTTGTCATCAAGAAATGGAATTCCATAAGTGAAATTAAATGTTATTAATATGTTTCTAGAATATATAATCATTCCAAAAATCTTTTTTTATCATATATGATGATTTATCATTAGAAAAAACATCAATGATGTTTTTCTAGATCATTTTTTGGCAGTTCCTCGATAATCAGGAGCATATTTGGTTATGTAATTTAATAGAAAGACTAAAAGTTCATTATAGAAAATAAAATATGTTAAAAAATAAAATTTACTTTCTTTTTGAACCAATTAGATGGTTTTATGATCATATTTGATATATGTAATGGATATTACAAAGACTTCATCCATGATTTTTGTAAAATGACACATCATGGATAGTGTTTATATTTTTAGAATAAGAGGGAGTAAAGTGGAAGGATGTTGATGAATCTTTTTCCAGAAAGTAATAACATATAGAATATATATGATTCTGAATATTTCATATGTCCAGACTATTTGTATGGAAATATACTATATGAATACAATGGAATTGGTATGAAAACACAAGAAAATGGAAGAGGATTCTTACCTTCTGATCTCATCTCCTTGAGATCCTCCAAAAATCCTTTTATATAGTCCTTTTGGTGAGAAACAATGCCCTAGGATGTGGGTAAGACCCTTGGGTTGAGAATGTTTTAGAACATAGGAAATTCATAAGGCATTAGATGTGTGATGGGAGGAGGGGAATGAGGGTGGTTTTTATAGTGGAGAAGAAGAGAGATTTTAAATTATTTTAATAACAATTTTCATATTTTTTCTCAAGACTTAATATTCTAGATTCAAGTGACCAAGAATAGTAAAAATTTCATGTGAGTTAAAAAATTGGGCTTACATCATTCTTGCTTCACCTCTGATGATGTAATACAAGTATTTAGCATTTTTCATAATTTATTATATTTTACAATTCATATACAATTTATGAATATCTGAATATTACCAAAACATCACCCTAAACATTTTTAGATGTCTTGGATTAAAAAATGAAATAATTTTTTCTAAAATCAATTTTAATTATTATTAATTTAATTTTATAAAAAAACCATAGTTTTTTAAAAAGAAATTTTAAATCTATTACTCATTTTTTAACAACTTCAAAAATAATATTGTTTTCATTATATTGAAGCCTTAAGAAAATAAATAAGAATAAAATTTACTATTTAGTTTGGTCATATTACTATTCATGTTATTATTCATAAGGGTATGTTACTATTCACCTAAAATAATGATTGTTCCATTAGTTTCCAAATAACTCAATGATTAAAATTATAGAAGATCATTATTCAATATTAATAACATAGAATCGGAAAATTATGTTTAAAGGATAAATGTAAATATCTAATTAATGAAAATTTTCATTCATTTCAATTTATTTTTCAAACCTTGTGGTGTTACATTATCCCCACCTTCATAAAATTTCACCCTCCTAATTTTATTAAATTTTTAAACAAGTGAGGTTACCATTATATCAGAGAATTTTTAGATTCCAATTATCTTCTTATACCATGTGGCTTATTCCCAATACCATTACCTGGTGTATTAACTTATTCTACATTACTTCTTCCATTATATTACAAATCTGAACCGGTTTCTCCTAACAATAAATTTTCTCTTCTTGCTGAACTGCTTTTGGGCTCAAAATAGGAGATGAATATGGAACATACTTTCTCAACATAGATACATGATAAATATTATTTAACTTAGTAATAATCAAAGAAAAAGGTACTATATATACGACTAGTCCACCCTTCTATAAAATTTCATAAGATCTAATGAACCGTCGACTTAGCTTTCCATTCTTACCAAAATTCATAATACTCTTCCATAGAGAGATTCTAAGAAAAAACTAATCACCTACCTCCAATGAATAGTATTTCCTCTATCTATGCATAATGTTTTTGTCTTCTCTAAGATTTCCTCATGTGTTGCAATATTATTTTATCTTTCGCAGCCACATCCTTTATAAATTTTGGTCCCATCATCTTCATTTACATGACTTCATCAAAAAAAGATAGAGTTCTACACCACTTCCCATTCAACTTCTGAAAAGGATCCATTTTTATACTATAATGAAAAATATTATTATAAAAAAGCTCAATTAAAAAAATATGTTGATCCAAACATCCCTTGTAGTTCCTTAAACAAATTCAATGAATATCATCCAATTTTTGAATCATTCATTATAATTTCCCATAATATTATGGAAGAAACTTTGTACTAGAATTTAATTATGTTCCCAATGGCATATGAAGGCCCTTGAATGAAATTAGAATTGAACATGGTATCCTTGTCAGATAAAATGGAAATAGGAACTACTTGTATCCTAAAATATCGTTGAGCTATAGTCGAGAATGTTGATCCAATGAAGTAATACCTCGGATAGAATGAAAATGCCATGATTTTGTCATCTGAGAGAAGAAAAACCAATTCAAATTGTTACCTCGATAAGTATTATGTTGTCCCACCAAAACATCAATGGATAATCTTTCCCATTTCCACTCAGGCACTAGAAAACATTGAATCTTTCCACTTGCTAACTGAAGCTCTTATTTAACATGTTGACATGTAAAAAAATTTATGCTAATATATAAAATAATTTGTTTTATTCAATCCCTACTATAATACACTCTATGATCTCTGTACAACTTAGTACAACAAGGATGAACTATAAATAACGAACTATGAGATCCACATTACAAATAATTATTTCACTGTGAATCTCAGGGCACACACAAACATTTATTAAATCATAAAACACAATCATTATCATGGTAAAATTTTAAAAACTTACCAAATTAAAACAACATTACCTTTTCCTATAGCTCATGGACTTACTTATGTGCTTTGTTATTTATGTCTAAAAATGATGACTATAATGAATCCTGATTCAAAAGAGAGGTATTTTCCCCACCAACAACTTCTAATCTGATATACATCAAATCCTTATCTAATGGATCAGGTTCCAAACATAACATGGTTAATGTTTAATGATGTATTAGACTAATGGAAATTGAAACAGTGATTTTACAATATGGTTATTGATCATTAAGTAATAATCATTTATTTATTCAAGACATATTCTCAGCCTCATGTTCAATTCAATCTAAGGGAATATATACTTCAGACATTTATGGCCAGTATATATTTTAAATTTGACTCCACATAAATGATGCCTAAAAATTTTTAATGTAAAACCCACAACGTAAATTTGAAAATCATGTGTGGGATAATTTGTCTCATGATTATTTATTTTTATCGAAGAATAAGAAATTACCTAATCATTATCCATCATAAAAGAACCAATTCCATTTAATGAAGTGTCACTGTAGAGGAAAAACTCACCATTTTGTAATGGAAATTCCAAATTTGGAGAATTCTCCAATCGTTTCTTATTTTCTTAAAAAAACGTCACATTATTCTATCCAAATTAACATAAAACATTTTCCTATTACCATTGTTAGTGGGATATATAAGCATGTACAATTTTAAGCAAATTATTTGTAATGATTAGATAATATAATAAAACTATGAATCTCAATAACATTTGTAGGTCTTGACCATTAATCTACCACTTTTTTATTGGTAGGATCAACTTTTATTCCATCCTTATTTACAATGTTCCAAAGAAAAGAAAAATGTTTCACATAAAAATATAAATTTCTGAATTTTCAAAACTGGTTTTTTGTATTAATGTTTACAAAACAACCCTTAGTTGTTTTTCATGCTCCCTTTTCCTCTTAGTATATAGAAGAATGTCATCAATATAAAAAACCAAAAACATATCCAAGAACTAATGATGTATTCTATTCATGAAATCCATGAAAAAAATAGGTGCATTAGTTTACCCAAATGGAATATCAACAGGCTTGTAATGCCCAAATCTAGTACAAAAAGATATTTTTGGGATGTTATCCTCCTTCGTGATCAGCTAATGGTGTCTAGATATAAATTCTATCGGGGAAATATACTAAGCACCCTAGAGCTGATTAAACAAGTCATTGATATGACAAAAAATAAACTTTCTATTAACTGTGATGTTTTTCAAGCCTCTATAATCAATGAAATGTCTAATATAAGCATATTTCATTTTTAATGAACAATATAGAAGCACCCCATGGTGATGTCCAAGGATTATTGAATCCTTGATGAAGAAAATCATACAACTGATTCATCAATTAATGATGTCACATTTCAGCCACATCATATGGGGGTTTTGAAATTGCCTTTCCATAAAAAACTAAATTGATTTTGAATTTGACTTCCTGATCAGGTATGACATTGGGTAATGTATTTTAGAAACATCAAGGTATTCATTTACCACTGGCATATCATTAATCTGAATAGTTCCTTTGTTTTAACTATACTAGCTTGATAAATTTCTTTTCCATATCTAAAATGATTCTTAGCATCTTGATATGTTATCAATTTTATAGGTTCAATCATGTATAAAAACAGAATCTCATTTAGAAAAACAACTTCTTTACCACTATAATCAATCTTATTATGTTGAATAGAAATACAATCAATTCCCAGAATAACATTAATCTCTACTAAGGGAAAAAATAATACTTTCACATATATTCATTACACATGCCATATTAGAAAGATTCTTACAATTCAAAATTTCTGTAATATTCCCCCCGATGTTTTAACCGTAACTTCTAGTCTCACTTGTAAAGGTGATATTTCCAATTTACCAGAAAATTATTCAGAAATAAAGGAATGTGTAGACTCCATATCTAAGAAAACATTGGAAAAAATATTAGTAAACAAACTAGGTACCTGATACAACTTCATTGGATGGCATGTCATCTTCTAATATAGTCGAAAAAGATCTCACTACATATTTCTTCTTACATTATGGCTTCTTTGAATTATATAGATCTCTCTTTGGGAATGAATTTTCATAATGAACCATCTCTCCCCATTTAAAACACATAACAGTTTGCATATAATGATAAAATATAGGATCATTTTCATTATAACCTAATGCTATATTTCCAATCATACCACATCAAAAAAACATCCCAGTTTTGGTAAGTCATTCCACAGGGTGCTTTTTGCCACTATTTCAAAAAACTAGAAACTAGAATATCTTACCATCACATTTCTTTGGTTGATTTGTACCCATCGTCTGCCATCAGGACCTCTCCATCTCATTGTTTTCAAAGTGCACATGTTCATCAGAGTACTTCATCTTTACCCTCTAAGAACATCGAACAAAATTCTCATGATATTTAAATTTATGGGAGGCCAATTCCCTTAAATACCTTGGAATTAATCTTGAGTAAAAAATGTTTATATTTCTATCACGTTCCAGAATAAGATTTGTACCATCCCTCATCAGTTGAGTGACGTTTTCTTCAAAAAAAAATCCATTGAATATTCCTAATTTTTCTCTATTTCAAGGAATCTATTTTTGGTCCTCAGTATCACCAACTGATAAAACCAATTTCAATGAAATAATTTTCTATATCACCCCACTTTAAGAAATAAATATCCTCTATATCCCTGATATTTTTTACCATTGACCACCACTGATGAGATTCATCTTCAAAATAATAAATGAAAATATGTAACTATAGATATCCACAAAATCCCATACCATCATATATCATGTCATGTGCATTAATCTATCCTGCAGCCACTATTGGGTCAAAAGATTACTTTAAATCATAAGTTTTTTGTCTCAGAAAATGATCCACTATTTTCATGATCTATTTTAGTAGCTATGGTTATTATCGTTAATATATTCAACCACAATTTATTACCTTCGTTAAATGATCCATTGAAGTCACAAACTACTCGGTTTCAATCCTTACCATTCCTGTTGGCAGATTCAGAAGGATATCATTTTTTCACTGCCTATCCTCTTCAGCTTCCATATTTGATCTACATAAAACCAATCTGAAAAAAACAAATCATTTTCAAAGATAAATGGTAATTATTAATTTCTATATAATTTCAAAAATAAAAATAATGTAAAAATCAGTTATGGTATTCTATTAACATCATCCTAGACCCTATAGTTATATAAACTATACTCTGATACCAACTATAAGGACATCACCTTATTACATTACATAATCATCAATTTTAGTCATGAACTCAAATAATTTAATATTGGAGATATTTAAAAGTTTATAATTTTAGATAATTGGTATATCATACATACATAATATTCTAATGTCATATATAGTAGACACAGAAAACAAAATCCATTTCATTCAAAATATAATTATTTCAAATTAAACATGTGTTTTTGACAAATATACATAAATTTTAACTTGGAATACTTATTTTTTATACACTTCATTATAAGATGTGAAAATATATTTATTACTTGGTATGTGCAGAAATATCTCATTAGGGGATATAAATATATGAAAATAAAAAATTAGTCAATGAATACTTTTATTGAATGGAATCATTTTCAAAAAAGAAATATTTGTTACCCATA
Organism: Viscum album; assembly: GCA_963277665.1. Lineage (NCBI taxonomy): Eukaryota > Viridiplantae > Streptophyta > Magnoliopsida > Santalales > Viscaceae > Viscum > Viscum album. Next base: position 173,661,493 of record OY728134.1, read on the forward strand.
TAAACATACATTGTGAAACATGGAATTTTCATGAAATTTCCTAAAAAAACTATATAACATAAATACAATCATTAAGGTATATTGGTTCATTACATACATTATCATTTATCCCTCTCGGTTAAATTAAAATTTGTAACCTTCAATGATATCATAAAATTTGTGAAACCATCACAGCTACACTTGGATTAACCATAAGGCCGACCTCCAACTTACTCATACCCAGTGCATTGTATGGATACATAGATATCACCATTAATCATAAATTATACCCACGAACTAGAAAATAATAATACTACATGAATATTTTCATTAAATATCACTTTTGTATTTTCTAAAACAAAATATTATGTGGATTTTAATAGAAAATTTCCTTAAAAATATCATATTACTCAATTTATACTTAATAGAGATGATGGAACATGTATATACACTATAAATACACATAATTAAACATTATATAATCAAAATTAATAACAAAAATATTTTTAATACCAATTAAATAATGAAGTATAATATTAACCCAATGAATGGAAATCGGGTTAGGAATTCCCTTACCTCATGTTTGACTTACATAAAACACATTTAATTACCCTGTATAATTGTTGAAAGAGTGTTATTAATATCTTAATGATTCATATTCATGATTATAATATCTTATATGATCATTTTTTTACATCATTTCACAATTTAATTGATAAACTTTTCTTCCTTCCATTTTTTGGGTGCGTTATTCACAAGATTTCCATGGATGATTTTATATTTGATATTCAATTCATATGAAAATGAAATTCCAAAAGTAGAATGAAATTTTATTTATATGTTTCTAGAATATATTATTACACCAATAATTATTTTTAACATATTTGATGATGGATCATCAGATAAAACAATAATTATGCTTGTTTAGATCTTTTTTTTTGAGTTCCTTGATAATCATGAACATGTTTTGTTATATAATTTATTGTCCTATACATAAGTTCATTTGAAAACATAAAATATTAAAAAAGGATTATTTATAATTTTTTAAACCATTGAAATGGTTTTATTATCGGATTTCATGTATTTAATTGATATTGCAAACACATCATCCATGATTTAGGTAAATTAGCACATCGTGGATGGTGTTTTTATTATTACAGTAAGAGGGAGAGGATATGAAGTAATATAATAAATCTTTTACATGAACATGATAAAATACAGAATATATAACATTCTTTAGATTTCATACCTCCTGAATAAGTGTAGGGAATGATATTATAAAAATTAAAATGAATTTTAATGAAAACAAAAGAGAAATGAGGAGGATTCTTATCTCTTGATCTCTTCTCATGGAGATCCTCCTTAAGGACTTTGATTTTGGAAATTTGGTGTTAAAAGAATTTCTAGGACATTGGGAAGAGACTTTTGGTAGGATTTTGGTAGAACATAAACAATTCTCAAGGCATGAGAGGTGTGATTTGAAGAGGCAAATGGGGTTAGTATTTATAGTGGAGGAGAGGAGGGATTTTTCTTTATTTTAGTCATTATTTTATTATTTTTTCTGAAGAATATAAATAATCTTGATTCAGAAGAACAATGATAAAAATAATTTCATATAATTTCTGGAAAAAATTAGTACAACCCTACTTTTTAGTACAACATAAACATTCTTTGTTACATAAAACTTCACTTGATAAAAAATGAATATCGAGAGGTTTAGTGTCTTTAGGGCTTAGGATCATTTCATAAAACTTAAAACATGAAATAAAACATCGTTAGTGAAAAATTCCTTTATATTACGACTACATTCCCTCACACTTAGCATTTCATGGGATAACCTGAGAACATTCATAAGAAGAGGGTGAGCTATAAAGCCCAGTAAGGGAGTAAACATGGAATTACATGAGGAGTACAATACATGTTAGGAAATAGGCATATCAATAGAGAATAAGAGGAACATGAACATAAAGTCATGATAAAGCATGATAATCAAAACATGGAAATGTGGCAACAAAAATTAACATTGAATTAGCATGAGCCAAGGCTCATTGCACATGGAGCATGAGTAAACCCTCATTGCACATGAAGCACAAGTAAACCCTATTTTCACTTCATTTAGCATGAGTCAATACTCATTGCACATGTCATATCAGGAAACTATACTTTACCCAATGCATTGGAGCGCTATAAGGGCACACCATTCTTAAACATTTCATTTCATGCCTAAGTGTGCCACATGGATCATAAAACATGGATTCATAAAACATAATAATTTATTCCATGATAATGGAATGTGGAATTCATACATGAAACTTTACAATCAATTAGTAAATGTGCATAAAGGTTTATTGAGAAATGGGCATGGTATTCACTACACAATGAAATTAGCTTAGAAAATCGGTGCGATTTCGGCAGCGTAACGGCGTGACATAAGAATTCATAAAAAAAGTTGATTAAGGGAAAAGGGGTTACACATCATATTTACATGTAATGGAAAGTAATGAGGTCATATAGATACATGTCCCAACAATTGTAATGGAATTTAGATTCATGATACAAAAGAATTGCTTGAATATAAAAGAGGAGAGTGAAGTTCCTTTTGGAATTTCGGTATTGTAACGGGTGTAAATGGGAGGAATTTAATGAGAGAGAAAGGGGTATCCCATCATTCAAACAATAAGAGGGAAGTATGGGAGAGGTTCAAAACCATACCCAACATTAATAATTGAAATTAAAAGAGAAATACAACTTAAAGTAAATTGACAAAAAATGAGAAAGGAAGAAAAAAACCCTTACTTAGAAGTGTGCTTCCAAAGGCTAGAGAGAGGCTTGTGAGAGGATTCATGGGAGCTTGTAGATCCTTGGGTGTATTATAGATAGAGTAGGGCAGAGGTTGGATGAACTCCAAAAGATTTCAGTGATGTGGAAGTGGGAGCTTGGGTGGGATTATATAGGAACTGTGAGGGAATTATTTATTATTTAGGTTTGGGTCACCTTACATTAAATTAATCCAAACCACAAACCATCCCATGATTTTTGACCATGGTTTTTGGAAAAGGGAATAGGAAAAGAATTATTTTTTAAATCCCAATTCCGAAATTCTTATAATTATAAGGTTGCTTATGTGGAGGTGAGTCACACTCCCATGGAAATTAATTTAAAAAGGTAAACTGTTGAATATATCTTGAGGGATCCATTAATGCTTTGAAAAGTATGTCAAACAAACCAAAAATCAAAATATTTTAATGATAAAACATATATTGGCCGAAAATAAGGATTATGGTATTTTATTACATCACCATTGTGTCATTATGATTTCATAAAACAAATTATATATTTAAACGGTAATTAATTTTTACCCAAATATTTGACTGTCTCAGAAAATTATGAAAAATTAACCATTGGATAATTTCAACAACCTGATTCCAAAAATAATATTTATTTTATCTAAATAATTTTCTAAATATTTGAATTTTCACTTTTAAAATAAAAACCGACATTTATAAAAAAATTCAGGGGTTTTGACAGAAATGGCTTTCAATCCTTAATAAAAAATTTAATTGCATTCATAAAATTATAAGATCAATTATATTTAATAAAAATTAATTCAATATTAATAATAATATTTTATTAAAATATTATTTAATTTAAAAATCCATTAATTTAATAAACTTTAATTCTTGATTAAATAATATCTAAATACACCATTTGTACTTTAAAAACTATTTACAATGTATCAAAAATGACTAGAAATTATATTCATTATTATATACAAAAATAATGTACATGAACATAGTACTACTTATTTGATACATAGCCCCTTAAAACAGACACATAAGACCTATGGGTAATGTGTGATATGGTGACAGACTCTTTGGGTGGCTCAGATAACATCGCTTAAGTGGTAATCCCTATCAACTTCCACTTTTCCCATAGACAGTCCCGTTCAAGCTTGACATGGTGAAGCTCAGCTTGGTCTTGGTCAAGGGTGATTCCCAAAGACGCTACCTCTTTTTCGAGCTCCAACAAATGGACTTCATATGGGGAAATTCTACTGGATGAGTCCATCGCATCCTTTGTCTGAGTAAAATTGGGTTCGTTAAAGCCTTATATTTATACTAATCATGTGATCACTATTCAAGGTTATATTAACAACGGTCAAAATTCTTAACATAAAACCAAAGAAGTTGACATCTTATAAAAACATTTTTCATAAAGATACATTTAACTGGATCAAGTGGGATTTCAATTAATGAAGTTTTGGGTCGTTACAATATTCCCCCCTTAAGAAATTTCTCCCTCGAAATTTTCCTTTTCCCACACTAAAACAAATGCAGGTAACTCAGCTTCATCATATCCTCCGACTCCCATGATGCTTCTTCAAACATGTAGTTTCTCCACAAAACCATAACGAGGGGAATATTTTTTTAATTCCCTTAATAAGGGTTCATACTAACTTCTGAATTTATCAAAACATATCTCCCGGGAGTGTCGTAAACAAGAGTGCAGCAAGGCCTGTTGTTGTGCACCATTTCCCATTCGAGTCTAGCTCAAAGCGTTGTTTTCGGGTTTTACCCCTAGGATACATCTGTTCCAGAGCCACCTCCACCTGATCGTATCTAGACAGGGATGTATTTTTTTGATTAACCACTTACTTAGTATTTACCAAAACATAGGGATGTTTTATTATACATAGTCTTGTATATAAGGCTTTACTATGGTTTCCAAATCCAAGAAATAACTAAACATGTCCTCTGATACCAACTGTGACAACCCTGCTTTTTATTACAACTTAAACATGCTTTATTACATAAAACGTCACTTGATACAAAAAATATGATCAAGAGGTTTAGTGTCTTTGGGGCTTAGGATCATTACATAAAACTTAAAACATGAAATACAACATATTTATTGAAAACTTCCTTTATATAACAACTTCATTTCCTCTCACTTAGCATTGCATGGGATAACCTGAGGACATGCATAAAAAAAGGTTGAGCTATAAAGCCCAGTAAGGGAGTACACATTGAATAAAATGATTATTACAGTACATGTTAGGAAATATACATATCAATAGATCATAAGAGAAACATGAACATAAAGGCATGATAAAGCATGATAAGCAAAACATGGAAATGTGGCAACATCACTTAACATTGAATTAGCATGAGCAAAGGCTCATTTCACATGGACCATGAGTAAACCCTTGTTTCAATTGAATTAGTATGATTAAACACTCATTTCACATGACATATCATGATACTATACTTTACCCTATGCATTGGAGCACTATAAGGGCACACCCTTCTTAAACATTTCATTTCATTCATAAGTGTGCCACATGGATCATAAAACATGGATTTATAAAACATAATCATTTATTCCACGATAAAGGAATGTGGAATTCATACATGAAAATTTACAATCAAAATGTAAATGTGTATAATGGTGAATACCCTTTATGGAGAAATGGTCATGGTATTCACTACACAATGACCTTGTCTTAGAAAATCGGTGCGATTTCGGCAGCGTAACGACGTGACATAAGAATTCATAAAAACATTTGATTAGGGATAAATGGGTTCCTCATCATATTTAAATGTAATGTACAGTAAGTATGTCATATAGATACATGTACCAACAATTTTAAAGGAATTTAGATTAATGATACAAAAGTATTCCTTGAATATAAAATAGGAGAGAGAAGTTCCTTTCAGAATTTCGGCATAGTAACAGGTGTACATGGGAGGCATTTAAGGAGAGATAAAGGGGTCTCCCATCATTCAAACAATAAGAGGGAAGTATGTTGGAGTTTTGAAACAATACCCCAATATTAATATTTGAAATTAAAATGGAAATACTACTTAAAGAAAATTGACAAAAATGAGAAAGGAAGAAAAAAACCATTACTTGGAAGTGTGCTTCCAAAGGCTAGAGAGAGGCTTGTGAGAGGCTTCTTGGGAGCTTGGCGCACCATTGGAGGATTATAGAGAGAGTAGGGAAGAGGTTGGACGAACTCCAAAAGATTTTAGTGAGGAGGAAGTGGGAGCTTGGGTGGGATTATATTGGAAATGTGAGGGAATTATTTATTATTTAGGTTTGGGTCCCCTTCATTAAATTAATCCAAATCACAAACCATCCCATGGTTTTTGCCCATGGTTTTTGGAAAACGGAAGAGGAAAATAATATTTTATATGGACCAAGCCTGACCTTATTAAAATAATAAGGTTTCTTATGTGGAGGTGAGTCACACTTCGATCGAAATTAATTTAATTAGGCAAAGTGTTGAATATGTCTTGAGGGATCCATTAATGATTTAAAAAGTATGTCAATAGAACCAAAAATTACATTATTTTAATGATAAAACATATATTGTCCGAACATAAGGATTATGGTATTTTATTACATCACCATTGTGTCCTTATGATGTCATAAAACACATTATATATTTAAACGGCATTTAATTTTTACCCAAAAATTTTACTGTCTTGGAAAATTATGAAAAATTAACCGTTGGATAATTTCGATGTCATGATTCCAAAGATAATATTTATTTTATCTAAATAATTTTCTAAATATGTGAATTTTCACTTTTAAAATAAAAACATACATTTATAAAAAATTCACGGGTTTTGACAGAAATGGCTTTCAAACCTTAATAAAAATTTTAATTGCATTCATAAAATTATAAGATCATTTATATTAAATAAAAATTAATTTAATATTAATAATAATATATTATTAAAATATTATTTAATTCAAAAATCCCTTAATTTAATAAAATGTAATTCTTAATTAAATGATAACTAAAAACACATTTTGTACTTTAAAAACTATGTAAAATGTATGAAAAATGACTAGAAATTATATTCATTATTATATACAAAAGCAATGTACATGAACATAGTACTACTTATTTGTTAAATAACCCCTTAAAACAGCCGCATAAGACCTAAGGGTAAGGTGTGTGATGGTGACAGACTCTTGGGGTGGCTTGGATAACATCACTCGAGTGGTAATCTCTATAAACTTCCATTTTTCACATAGATGGTCATATTCGAGCTTCACATGGTAATGATTAGCTTGGGCTTGGTGAAGGGCGATGCCCAAAGACACAACCTCTTTTACAACCTCTGGAAAATGGGCTTCATATAGGGAAATTCTACAGGATGAGGCCATCGCTTCCTTAGTCTAAGTAAAATTGGGTTCGTTAAAGCCTTATAATTATACTAATCATGTGATCAATGTTCAACTACTATATTAACAATGGTCAAAATTCATAACATAAAACCAATGAAATTGACATCTTATAAAAAAAATTCATAAAGAGACATTTAACTGGATCAAGAAGGATTTCCATTAATGAAACTTTGGGTAGTTACAAAATGGCTTACATCAGCCTTTAAACAACTTCAATCTATTAAAACAATTATTTATCATTTACCGTAAATTATCGTATTTTCCAATTCATAAAAAATTCAATAATTCCAGAAAATCATAAAAATTCACCCTATCCATTTTTTAACTTGTAGAATTCAAGAATATTTTTTTGGAAAATAATATTCTATGTTTTATTATTTTATTATTTAATTTAAATCATTGTTTATTTAAAATTAACAATTCTAAATCTAGAACTCATTTTTTATCAACTTGAAAAATTAAACAAGTTGTATTTATCTATAATCCGTAAGAAAATAAAATAGTAATAAAATATATTATTCATTATGATCATATAAATATTAATATTAATATTCATAAGGGTATTTTACTATTCAATAAAAATTAATTTGGTTCTATTTGACTCCAAATAATATATGGATCACAATAAAAGATGACCAATTTTCAAAATTTAAAACTTAAAAAGCGGAAAATTGTGTTTAAAGGATAGTTATAAATATATAAATAAAAAATGTTTCATTCATTTCAATTTATTTTTAAAACCATGGAGTGATACATTGGGTGCATCTGTGTTTGAGATGAAATCTAGTTGTGTATGTAAAAATATAGATAACATTTCTATGATCACACAAACACAATTCTTTACAATAATATTAGTTAGTGTTGCTAAATTTATTCTTATCAATTATATTTCCATATAATATTTTTTTGTACTAATCCATTAAAATATAATCCAAACGTTGATACAAACAACTTTGCTTAATCCTGTATCTACACTATCAATTGATAAAAATAAATTCCATATAAATTAGCTTTCAAAAAAACTGACATTGATAAAAGTTGAATAAAAAATATTTCATCATTATACATGATTTTTTATTTTATTTTTTTATAAATCATACCACTATGCCTTATAATTTTTTTTAACTTTTGACACTAGATACATATCCAACATATTTAAAAGTATTATAAAATTACCCTCACAAATATTCCCCAAATACGGTAACCTTTTCTAAATATCATATATATTATTCTTATTCATAACCTGGTAAATGGAATCAAAATAATTAGTGATAATATCTTCTCAATAAGAGTGAACATTAATGTCATGAGTGGTGGTTCAAATGTTAGAATGAGGTTAGTATGTTATAATGAATTTTCCTCAATGAACGTGAACACATAAAAATGAAATTATGACTCATGAGGCAAAAATCACAAATCATGGATCGTACAACATGGAATTGAGAATAACATAAAACATCAATCATGATTCAATGGTATTTTATTTTGGATATTTTAATTAATCAAGAAATAACATTATACCATCAATTTGATAATTAAACTAAATGCAAGTATCATGGTAAACCATACCAAATTTCTTCACATAATGGTTTTATCTACAATAATATTTTTACTATAATTTGATTAAGATGATAAACCCGTACATTATTGGGATTAATCATAAAACCATTATACGATTAGGATTAGGCTAACAACCACTATTCCATTGGGAATTTTCTAACAACCTATATACCCTTGGGATTTTATTGCCCAAATGTGCACCCTGTTTTCTGAGGAATTATTAATTACTTTCAAATGCATTGATATGAAATTATGTATCCTACATTAACAAAATGAGATACCATATATATATGTGTTCCAAAAAGACATAAAAACCATAATTTCATTATATAATAGTTTACTCAGGAATTTTTTCTCCCACAATACATTATGGGATATTATCAATGTTTAGGCAAATAAATAAGGTTGAATTATTAAGCCCCAAACCCTCAATCCTCAACTAGGAGATAAAAATCTATATTTATACTTCATTATTTTAAACATATAAATGTATCCCAATGAAGATGATATTTTGTATAACTTTTAGTACCATGGACCTTGTAGGTTTAGAGTTTTAAAAAAAGAAGAGTAACTCTTACTGGGATTCTTGAATACATAAATTACTCGTGAATAAAAATATACATCATATCCTACTATGTAATTTACATCTGGTAACATTCCTTGGAATAATATACATAAAACCAATCTTCATAAAATAAGTAAATGGTCACACAAAAAGTATGTTATGAAATGAATAATAAGGGTAAATATTGGCATTAGAAATTGATATTCATCGATTAATATAATTATATTTTAATTATATGATGGAATAATGAAATCAAATCAGTATATAATAACATAATTCATAATTATTACATAAATTATCAATAATCACAAATTATATAGTACAAATTCTATTAAATACACGATACATGTTAGTAAAAAATCATGATCTATTTGAATTCATTCATTAATAATGTATTAATAATAATATAATTGAAATTATAGAAAAATAGAATGGTATTTCAGAACATCATGAATATATAATCCTTACAATCCCTCTTAAAAAATGTAGTTACATAATTAATAAATTTAAAAATACCTTATGTGAACCCATTGACATGTTAATTTTATCTCGTTACCAAATTCCTTGGTTGGATATAATGGTCCCACTCATCCTAATGTTATAATGAAACAACACATTAGTATATTATAATCTCACCACACAACCTGGGATTATTCAAATATAACCTATCATCATAAATAATAAACAAGAACTAAAACATGAATAATGTATATAGATAAATAATTTCATTATAAATCTAAATGAATAATTTTTTTTACTTTCATACATTAATTAAAAAGTTGAAAATGAATTGCTTCCAAATTCATATATTGAAAAAAATAAAAATCCATCAAGAATAATAAAAGTATGGAATCAATATATCATACCCTCTTCGATAAATAAGAAAAATAAAATGATGACGTCTTTGGTGAATTGAAATTCTAATAAGATATCATTAAATTATTATTTTATAAAATACTCTTTTCAGTTTTGAAACAACATTTTAAAATTTAAAAATAATGAAACAATGTGAAAAATACTATTCATTAAAAATAATCATTGAATCCCAGATCTGAATATTCAAATATTATAATTATAAAGAAAAAGGTAAAATAATTTCATGTCATAAATGTTAATAATAATTCATTTTAGATTAATATAAATTGGGTGAAATGTTACTTTTGGGGAATACGTCAAGATGTTTTCGATTATCAACATTTCAAAAGATGGTGAAATATCATAAAAAATTACTATATGAAATAATTTATGTATAAAAAATACCATTCTCAAAAAAAATATAGAAAATATGCATGTGAAGGGGAAATATTCCAAATCTAAAAGAAGATACACGATTGATATCACTTATAAACAACACTGTGGATATTTATATACTCAATAAGATATGATATTGGAACTAACAATGTAAAATAAATTACTAAAATTATGGTAATACAAATGTTATTGTTAATAAAATTTATATTATATGCTACCCTCAAGGATCCACCCATGAAAACTATCTTGAAAAAAATGACATCGTAACATAAAGCATCTATCACTTTGGTAAATTTAAAATAAAAATTTATTTTTAAAATTGTATGATATGGCTTTTTAAAACCAATGAATTTTAATAATTAATATTTGAATATAAATTTAAGAGGTATTAATTAAACTATTTAAGGTTCTCGTGGCTCAAAACAAGGAATTTTCTTATGAAAATGAGATTGAGAAAAAGAAAAACCTCAAAAATATCATAAGAATCAATGTAGTAATTAATCCATGAACAAATTATTTTCATATTTAAAATTCCACACAAAACAAGCTTAAATATTGAAAAACAATTATAGATCAATTCACACATAATCATTGTATACCAATTTCAATGAAAAAGAGTGATAATAAAAATAAAAGAATTTGATTTAAGAAAACCCTTACCACATGGAAAAATTCATGTCAAAGATATAAATATTTAATCATTTACTATATAATAATCACCATATAATTGTTATCTATATAACTAAATTATACTTTTATGATGAACCGTGATCAAATGTTAGGGTTCTTCCACTATATTTTCATTTTATTTTTAGAAATGAATTAAAATAGTTGATATATTTTATTTTAAGTGTTATATATATGTAATTAGTATCATATACATTCATTAATTCATAACTACAACTATATTTGATTGGAGATGACAAAAAATTTATTTTATCTGTTTGTGAGGCATTACTCTTTTGTACAGAAGAATGATGTTTTAATTATCTATTGGATGAAATTTTTAAAGGTTAATGTGTATGAAATTAACAAAATAACACCAATATATATATATAAGATAATGAATTTATTATTTCATCATGGTTTAATAAAATTTTATCGAGGTGAAATAATAAGTAAAAATAAATCATTTTTTTAAAAACAATAACTCTCCTACAGAAAACACACTTTTCATTAGACCTTTATATATCTAATGATGGTAATATGATTAATTTAAGACCATTATAAGATAGATATGGATTAATTTAATGGATATTTGAATATTTTTTTGAAACAAAAATAATCTTGATGTTTGGATAGGAGGGGAGATTGGGATCCCTTCTATATGTGAGGGGAGGGGCATTATAGAAATTATTTAAATAATTTGTTAATATAAATTAATTATCATGTTCCTGTCAATCAGAATGATATTAATATTAATATTGCATGAAATTGAGTTAAAAAATTCTTCCAAATATATTTATAAAGTTTTGGTAATTATTTAAACTATAACAGTTTGTTTTAACACCCCATACAACCTTTTGACAATTATTGTGATATCATTGGTCATTAAATTTGAGGGGTAAAGAAAAATACTATAAAAGTAGAAGTTAAACATAAATTCACCAGGGTTGATATTTTCAACCATATCAATTTAAATCAGTTATTCTTGTTTTTTTATTTATAAATAATTTATGAGAAACTATTATAAATATTCATCAATTTTATTTTCTGGCATACTAATCTGGTATGACACTAGGTAACTCATTAGGGGAACATCAATGTTTTCATTTACCACTAGCACATCATTAATCTGAATAGATAATTTTTTTAAAATATGAGCAACATATCTTTAATTTCCATATTTCAATAGTTTCATAGCATCTTGATATGTTATCAATTTTATAGGTTCAATATTATATACTATCTGAAAGTAGTTATGGAAAAAAAATTCATTAGATCCACAGTAAATCTTAGCACGTTAAACAAATATCTAATCCTTTACAAGAATGACATTAAACTATACCAAGGGATAAACCATGGTGTTTAGGTAATTTTATTCCTTATGATACATTAGAAAGATACTTTTAATTCCCCATGGAAATAATATTTCACCCCGTGTTTTAACAATAAGTTTTGGTAATCTTTTTTGAAGTGATATTTTTAATTAACTAGTAACTTTCTTAGAAATAAAGGAATTTATAAACGCTATATCGAATAAAAAATTAAAAAAATATGAGTAAACAAACAAGGTTACTTATAAAAATTAATTGGATGGCTCTTTATTTTCGAATGTACTCTCAAAGGATCTCACTACACATTTCTTCCTAATTTTTTGTTTTTTTCATCATTTGGATATCACTTTGGGCATGTATTTTCATAATGACCTAACTGTCCACATTTAAAACACTTATCAATCTTCTTATCAGGAATAGAACTAGGATCATCTTCATTAAAATATCTGGTCATATTTCAAAATATCCCTCATCAAAAGAACATCCTTGTTTTGGTAAGGCATTCCCTAAGGTTCTTTTTGCCTTACTTTTCAAAATCTGGAAAATTGAATTTATTACCATCAGATTTATTTGGTTGATTCTTACACATCACTATCCATCTGAACCTATTCTTCTCCTTGTTTTTAATGTTCATATGATCAATATAATACCCCATCTTTACCCTCTCATCACATTATAAATGTTTCTCATAACTTTTGAATTCATGGGAGTCCAATTCCCATTAATACCTAGGAATTAATTTGATTAAAAGCTATTTATTTTCAATAAATATATAGAATAAGATTTTGGATTATACCTCTCTAGTCTAGTGATGTTTTCTTCTTACATAGCCACTAAATATTACACATTATTCTTTATTTCATGAAATTTATTCTCCATATTAAGTCTCACCACAATAGGAAAATATATTTCATGATAAATATATTTTAATTCATCCCACTCTAAGGCATAAATATCCTCTTTGTACCTCATATTTTGGAATATTGAACACAAATGATGTTCTTCACCTTAATAAAATAAATTTAAAAACTTAGAGTTTGATTTCATGAATATTCCATAACATCAAATATCTATTCTAGAGCCTCAATCCATCCTTCAACTACTACTAGGTCAAAAGATCCCTTTAAATAATAAGGGTTTTGTCTCATAAAATGTTCATTTATATTCACGTTCCTTTGTGGTACTATTGTTTATTCTCTTGCATGTTTGCCACAACTATTTATTACTCATGTTAAATGAGTCGTTATAGTCACAAACTGCTTGGTTCGAATCCTTACTGTTACAGGTTGACGATTTGGAAGGATATCGTTCTGTCAGTTCCTATCCTCTTCAACATCCCACTTTCTTCTACATAAAACCATTATGAAAAAACATATATTACATGAAGAAACATTTCAATGATAAAATTATATATCTTTTAAAATTAACCATAATGTAAAAAAATCATTTATTGTATTATATTTACAACATCAAAACCCCTAATGTTAAATAAACTATATTCTAATACCAAGTATTAGGACATGGCCATATTATATTACATACTCTTAATTTTTAATGATTAACTCATATCATTTCATATTATTATCTTTTCAAGTTTATAGTTTTAGTGAATTGTGATATAATACGTATATAACATTCCAAATTCATATAGAGTATATCCCACAAATATAGTATACATTTTTTCCAAAATATATTTTTCTTAAATGAAACATGTTTTCTTTGAAAAATACTCATAAATTTTTAATTGTATTTATTCATTGACATAAAAATCCTTGTAACATTTTAAAATAATATAAAAACATGGGATGAACATAAATAGCTCGGTGGGATATATAAAAAGATGAAAACAAAACATTTTTCAACAAATACTTTTAACAAATGGAATCATTTTCAAAAAAGACATAATTGTTACCCATATAAACATACATTGTGAAAATTTTGATTTCCACGTTATTTATGAAAAACATAAATAACATAAATAAAACCCTAATGGTATATTGGGTAATTACATATGTAATCTTTTTTACTCCCTCATATACCTTATAATTTGTAAACCTCATAACTACATTAAAATTTGTGTAACTTTCACAGTTACACCTACAATAACCATAAGTTAGATCTCCATCATACACAAACCATATTAATTGGATGTAGATATTGGTCCCACCATTAATCATATTCTATGAAAAAAATCAATAAAATAATCATACATCATGAAAAATTTCATAAAAGTATTGATTTTGAATTTTGTAAAACACAATTATGAAACTGGATTTTAAATGATATGCCCCTCACAAATATCATATAATTGTGTTGATAATTAATATAGTAGATGGAATATGTATATACACTATAATTAATCATAATTCAACAAAATATTATAAAAATTAATCACAAAATCTATTTTAGTACCACATAAATAATGGAGTAGAATGATAACACAAATAATGGAAATCCGGATATAAATTCTCTTACCTCGGGGTTTTCTTACCTCCAACACGTTTAGACCTCCTGTATAATTGTTAAAATATTTTTATTAATATTTTAATGAAACATATTATTGTTTATAATACCTTATATGATCATTTCATTACAACATTTAACTTGTTAATTGTTATACTTTTCATCCTTTCCATTATTGGGTGCGTTCTTTATATGATTTCCATGGATGGTTTCTATAGGATATTCTTGTCGTATGGAAATGAAATTCTAGAAGTGAAATGAAATGGTATCTATATGTTTCCATAATACATAATGATATCTGAAATCATTTTTGATAATATAATATGATGGATCATTATAAAAATCATTAATGATGTTTTTTAGATAATTTTTTTGTGGGTCCTTGATAATCATGAACATGTTTCGTTATATAATTTAATTTCATGCATATAAGATCATTCTAGAACATAAAATAGGTTACGAAACATAGATTAAATTATGTTTCTACCGTTTAAGTGATTTATGATCATATTTGAACTATGAAATTGATATTGCAAACACATCGTCCATGATTTTGGTAAATCGGCACATCATGGATGACGTTTTTATTTTTAGAATAATAGGGAGATGATAGGATAGAAGATGATAAATCTTTAAAATTAAATTGATAACATAAATAATATATAAGATTCTAGGGATTTGATACATCCTTAATTAGTGTAGGTAATTATTTTGTAAGGAAAAAAGTAATTGGAAAGAAAACACAACAAAAAGGGAGAGGATTCATACCTCATGATCTCTTCTTCTTGAGATCCGACTTAAGGACATCGATTTTAGAAATTAGGATAAACCAGTAGTTCTATAAAGTGGGGAAGGGACATTGGGAAGGCATTTGGCTGAACATAGACAATTCCCAAGGCTTGAAAGGTGTGAGAGGAAGGTGGAATGAGGGTGGTATTTATAGTGGAGGAGAGGCGGGATTTTACACTATTTTTATCATTATTTTAACATTTTTGTGCCAAACATTTAATATTCTTGATTCATGTAAACCAAAATAAATACAATTTTATATTAGTTAAAATAAATTGGTCTTACATCATCCTTGAATCACTTAGGATACAGTAAAACAAGTATTTATCATTTATAGTAATTTATCGTATTTTACAATTCATAAAAAAATTATGAATTTGATAAAAATCCAAAAAATTCATCATATCCATTTTTCAACATGTATAATTTAAAAATGAAGTAAAGTTTTCTAAAAATAATATTATAAATATTATTAACTACATACTTAATTAAAATCATTGTATATTAAAAAATAAAAATTCAAAATCTATTACTCATTTTTTAATAACATGGAAAATTAAAAAAGTTTTCATTATCTTAAAGACTTAAGAAAATAAAATAATAATAAAATTTACTATTCATTAGGATCATATTACTATTTATATTAGTATTCATAATGGTGATTTACTATTCCCAAAAAATTAATTTGGTTCCATTAGATTCTAAATAACCTATAGATTACAATTGTAGATGACCATTTTTTGAAATTGAAATCATATAAGTGAAAGAATTATCTTTAAAGGCTTGTTATAAATATCTAAATAAAACAATGTTTTAAGAATTTAAGTTTATATTAAATACCTCTGTTTGTAAAATTAGGTTTATCTTGGCTAGAGACTGAATTCACTTAAATATGTACAAATATAGCTTCTATTTCCATGATCCCACAAACACAATTAATTATAATAATATTAGGTTGTGTTCCTAAATTAATTCTTATCACAAGTATTTACATATAGGTTGTCAATAATAATCCTTAAAAAATCCACACTCTAAAACAAACAATTGTTAAAAAGCCTATAACTATACTATCAATTCATAAAAATAAATTCCATAGAAATTAGTTAAAAAAATTAATAAAAACAAGAATAATTTATGTCTTCAAAATACATGATTTTTTATTCCATTTTTCTATAATTCACACCACCAAAAATTATATATTTGTGTCATTGAAAACTATATAAATATCCATCATATTTACAAGTATTATTAAATATCTCCTACAAATATTCTCAAAATATGTTATCCTTTTATAAACATCATACATATTATTAGTATTCCTAACCTAATAAATGGAATCAAAATAATTGGTGATAATTGAAGATCAGTGATTATGAACATGAATGTCATGATTGGTGGTTCAAATGTGATAATGAAGTAATTATGTAGGAATAATAATATAGTCAACGAACATGGTCTAATAAAAATGAAATGAAGCCTCATTAAACAAAAATAATTAATCATGGATCATAATACATGGAATTGGGAATAACATAAAACATCAATCATGTAACAATGATATTTTATTCATGATATAGTTATTAAGAATAAAATACTATTATACCAGGAATTTTACAATGAAACTAAATACATTTATCCTAATAAACCATAAAAAAATTCTTCAATAAAGAATTTGTCTCTATAAATATCGATAATATAATATGAATAAGATTATCACCTATGTACCATATTAGGATTTATCATACAACCAGTTTACCCATAGGATTAGGTTAAAAACTCCTGTTCACTTAGGATTTTTCTAACCACCTATGTACCATTGGGACTGTACGGCCCAAATGTGTACCCTTTTTTTCATTAATTATAAATCATTGTCAAATTAAACTATGTTATATAAGGAAACCACATTTCACATAATGTTATACTATATAAATGTCTACCACAATGATATAAAAATTCATATTTTCATTATATAATAGTTTACTCATGATGAAAAACATGTTTTTTGGAAACATCATCGGAAATTTTCATATTTGATGTAAAAAATAAGGTGGATTTATAAAATACCCAAAACCTCAATCCATATCCCGGAGATAAATAACAATATTTACATTTCAGTATTTTACACCTTAAAATTTAACCCCATAATGTTTATATATTGTATCACTTATTGTAAAATATACATTGTAGGTTTATTGTTTTAATGACTTATGACTAAATCGTACATTGATTCTTGAATACATAAATTAATAGTGAATAAAAATATACATCATATCATACTATTTAATTTATATCTGGTAACATTCTTAGGAATAATAAATATAAAACCAATATTCATAACTTTTGGAAAAATGAACATAATAATGATGATCTAAAAATCATAGTAAGGGTAAATATAGGCCATAAAAATTGAAATTGGTTTACTAATATAAAAATATTAAACGGTATGATGGAATAATCAAATTAAATGAGTATATAATAAGATAATTTATAATCTGTACTTATAAAAACATTAATCATAAATCATTGAGTAATATTTTATAAAATACATGAGACATATCCCTCAAAAATAATTATCTATGTGAAATTAGTCATTAATAATGGATTCATAAGAATATAATAGAATATAAAGAGTAATATAATGGTATAGTGGAACATAAATATCATCTAGTCCTTAAAATCAATCATAACAATTATTGTGACAAACTCAGTAATTTCGAAAATCCATTAAGGAAAACCAATAACATGTAATTTTTATCTCATTACCAGACTAACATTAATCTCTACTAATGGAAAAAAGTAATTATTTCAGGTATATTCATTACACATTCTATATTAGAATGATTTTTATATTTCACATTTTCAATAATATTCCCCCCGATGTTTTAACAGTAACTTCTGGTCTCACTTGTTAAGGTGATATTTCCAATTTACCAGAAAATTATTCAGAAATAAAGGAATGTGTAGACCCCATATCTAAGAAAACAAATGAAAAAATCATAGTAAACAAACAAGGTACCTGAAATAACTCCATTGGATGGCCCTTCATATACTGATATAGTCGAAAAGGATCTCAATACACATTTCTTCTTACATTATGTCTTCTTTGAATTAATTATATATCTCTTTAGAAATGCATTCTCATAATGAACCATATATTTACATTTAAAACACATAACAGTTTTCATATCATGATTAAACATAGGATGATTTTCTTTATAACCTCATGTTATATTTCCAAACATTCCACATCAAAATAACATCACAGTTTTGGTAAGTCATTCCTTAGGGTGATTTTGCCACAATTTTAAAAAACTAGAAACGAGAATATCTTAGCATCACATTTCTTTGGGTGATTTATACCCATCACCTGCCATCATGACCTCTACTTATCCTTGTTTTCAAAGTGCACATGTTCATCAAAATACTTCATCTTTACCCTCTGAAGAACATCAAACAATATTTTCCTGACATTTGAATTTATGTGAGGCCAATTCCCATAAATACCATTGAATTAATCTTGAGTAAAAGATGTTTATTTTTCTATCACTTTCCAGAATATTATTTGTACCATACCTCATCAGTTGAGTGTTGTTTTCTTCATAAACATCCATTGAATCTTCTTACATTTTCTCTATTTCAAGGAATCTATTTTTCTTCTTTATTATCACCACTTGATAAAAACAATTTCAATGAAATGATTTTCTAATTCACCCCACATTATGAAATCAATATCTTCAATATCCCTGATATTGTTTACCATTGACCACCACTTATTAGATTCAGCTTCAAAATAATAAATGTAAATATGTAACTATTGATATCCAAAACATCCCATAACATCATATATCTTTTCATTGTCCTTAATCTATCATTCAGCCACTATTGGGTCAAAATATTCCTTTGAAGCATAATGGTGTTGTCTCATAAAATGATCCACTATATTCATGTTCCATTTTGGTACTTATGGTTATTATCGTTAATGTATTCCACCACCATTTATTACCTTCGTTAAATGATCCATTGGAGTCACAAACTGCTCAGTTTCAATCCATACCATTCGTGTTGGCAGATTCAGAAAGATATCATTCTGTCAGTGCCTCTCCTCTTCAGCTTCCATCTTTCATCTACATAAAACAAATCTGAAAAAATGTATCATTTTCAAAGAGTCATGGTAATTATTAATTGAAATATAATTTCAAAAATAAAAATAATGTAAAAATTAGTTATGGTATTCTATTAACATCATCCAAGACCCTAAAGTTATCTAATCTATACTCTGATACAAACTATATGGACATCGCCTTATTACATTACATAATCTTTAATTTTAGTCATTAACTCAAATAATTTAATATTGGTGATATTTCAAAGTTTATATTATTAGATAATTGGTATATAATACATACATAAAATTCTAAAGTCATATAGTGTTGATACAAGAAAAAAGAATCCATTTCTTCCAAAATATAATTTTTTAAAAATAAAAAAAGTTTTATTTGAAAAATATTCATAAATTTAAACGTGGAATAATTATTTTTCATATACATAATTATAAAAAGTGAAAATGTATTTATTACTCGGGATGTGCAGAAATAACTCATTTGGGGATATAAATATATATAAAGAAAACATTAGTCCATGAATACATTTATTGAATGGAATCATTTTCAAAAAAGAAATATGTGTTTCCCAAATAACCATACTTTTTGAAACATGAAATTTCCATAAAATTTCCTAAAAAAACTATAGAGAAGAAATACAATAATTATGGTATATTGGGTCATTACATAGATAATCATTTATCCCTCTCAGTTACATTATAATTTGTAACCTTCAAGAATACCATACAATTTGTGAAACCATCACAGTTACACTTGGAGTAACCATAAGTCCAACCTCCAACACACACATACCCAGTGCATTGGATGGATATATAGATACTTCACTTCATTATATTTTATTCCGATGAACTAGAAAATAATCATACAACATGAATATTTTCATAAAATATCTCTTTTTAATTTTCTAAAACAAAATTTTGAATGTGGATTTTAATAGAAAATACACTTAAAAATGCCATATTACTCAATTGATACTTAATATAGCTGATAAACCATGTATATACACTTTAAATACCCATAATTAAACAATATATATACAAAATTAATCACAAAAACAATTTTAATATCAAATAAATAATGGAGTATAATATTAACCCAATGAATGGAAATCGGGTTAGGAATTCATTTACCTAAGGTTTCCCTTACATAAAACACATTTAATTACCCTGTATAATGGTTAAAAGAGTGTTATTAATATCTTAATGAATCATGTTCATGATTATAATACTTTATATGATCACTTATTTATATCATTTCCCCATTTAATTGATAAACTTTTCTTCCTTCCATTTTTTGGGTGCGTTCTTCACATGATTTCCATGGCTGATTTTATATTGGATATTCATTTCAAATTAAAATGAAATTCCAAAAGTATAATGAAATTGTATCTATATGTTTCTAGAATATATGATGACACAATTAAATATTGTTTAAATATATGATAATGGATCATCAGATAAAACACTAATGATTCTTATTTAGATCATTTTTGGGAGTTCCTTGATAATCATGAACATGTTTTGTTATATAATATATTTTCATATATATATGTTAATTAAAAAACATAAAATAGTTAAAACAGATTCTTTAAAAAAAATTAAACCATTCAAAATGGTTTTATGATCAGATTTCAAGTATTTAATGGATATTGAAAACACATCATCCATGATTTAGGTAAATCAGCACATCATGGATGGTGTTTTTATTTTTACAATAAGAGGGAGAGGATATGAAAGAATATGATGAATCTTCTGCATGAACATGATAAAATACTGAATATATAATATTATTTAGATTTCATACCTCCTGAATATGTTTTGGTAATGATATTATAGTAATGAAAATGAATTTGAAAGAAAACACAAGAGAAATGAGGAGGATTCTTATCTCATGATCTCTTCTCATTGAGATCCTTCATAAGGCCTTGGATTTTGGAAATTTGGTGTTAAAAGAATCTAAAGGACGTTGGGAAGAGTCTTTTTGTAGGATTTTGGCAGAACATAAACAATGATCAATGCATGAGAGGTGTGATATGAAGAGGCAAATAAGGTTGGTTTTTATAGTGGATGAATGGAGGGATTTTACATTATTTTAGTCATTATTTAAATATTTTTGATGATGAATATGAATAATCATGATTTAGAAGACCCATAATAATAATAATTTCATATAATTTTAGGAAAAATTGGCTGACGTCAACCATTAATCAACTACGATGTAAGAAAACAAGTATTTATCATTTACCGTAATTTATCGTATATTTTAATACATAAAAAATTCAATAATTCCAAAAAAATCCTAAAAATTCACCCTAACCATTTTTTGACATGTAGAATTCAAAAACAATTTTTATTTGAAAATAATATTATATGTTTTATTAATTTCATATTTAATTAAAATAATGTTTATTTAAAATTAACAATTTTAAATCTATAACTCAATTTTTATCAACTTGAAAAATTAAACAAGTTGTAATTATCTATAATCCTTATGAAAATAAAATAATAATAAAATTTACTATCCATTATGATCATATTAATATTAATATTAATATTCATAACGGTATTTTACTATCCAATAAAAATTAATTTGGTTCTCTTTGACTCCAAATAACATAATGATCACAATAATAGATGACCATTTTTCGAAATTTAAAACGTAGAGGTCAAAAAATTGTGGATAAAGGATAGTTATAAATATATAAATAAAAAAAATTCATTCATTTCTATTTATTTTTAAAACCTTGGGGTGATACATTAGTTTTAGTTGAGTTCGCGGTGAAATCCAGTTATGTCTGTAAAAATATAGATACCATTTCTATGATCACACAAACACAATTCATTATAATAATATTATTTGGTGTTCCTAAATTTATGTTTATCAATTATATTTACATATAGGATATTTTTTTACTAATACATTAATAAATATTCCAAACGATGATAAAAACAACATTGCTGAGTCCTTTATCTACACTATAATTTGATAAATATAAAGTCTATACAAATTATCTTTAAAAACAAACTGACATTGATAAAAGTTGAATAAAAAATATTTCATCATTATACATGAATTTTTATTCTATTTTTATTATAATTCATAACACCAAACCTTATATTTTGTTGACTTTAGAGTCTAGATACATATCCAACATATTCAAATTATTATTAAATAACCCCCACAAATATTCCCCAAATACGATAACCAATTCTAAATATCATACTTATTTTTCTTATTCATAACCAGGTAATTGGAATCAAAAAAATTAGTGATAATATATTCTCAATAAGAGTTAACATAAATTTCATGAGTGGTGGTTCAAATGTTAGAATGAGTTTAGTATGTTAGAATGAATTTGTAGTCAATGAACGTGAACACGTAAAAATGAAATCATGCCTCATTAGACAAAAATCACAAATCATGGATCATATAACATGGAATTGAGAATAAAATAAAACATAAATCATGATTCAATGGTATTTTATTCATGATATTGGAATTAATCAAGAAATAACATTAAACCATCAATATGAGAATTAAAAAAAATGCATGTATCATGGTGAACCATAAAAAATTTCTTCACATAATGGTTTTCTCTACAAAACTATTTATACTATATTATGATTAAGATGATGACCAATGTAAATTAATGGGATTGATCATACCACCATTATAACCTTAGTATTAGTCTAACAACACCTATTCCCTTGGGATTTTTCTAACCACCAATATACCCTTGGGATTGTATTGCCCAAATGTGCACCCTTTTTTCTATGGAATTATTAATAACTGTCAAATGCATTGAAGTTATATTATGTATCCCACATTAACACAATTAGGAACCATATATATGTGTTCCAAAATGACATAAAAACCCATAATTTCATTATATAATAGTTTACTCATGACAAACATATTTTCACAATACATTATAGGAAATTATTAAATTTCAATCAAACAAATAAGGCTGAATTATTACACCCCAAACCCTCAATATTCAACTAGGAGATAAAAAAACTATTTACATTTCATTATTTTATACATATAAATGTATCCCAATGAAGATGATATTTTGA
Organism: Viscum album; assembly: GCA_963277665.1. Taxonomy (NCBI): domain Eukaryota; kingdom Viridiplantae; phylum Streptophyta; class Magnoliopsida; order Santalales; family Viscaceae; genus Viscum; species Viscum album. Next base: position 173,685,494 of record OY728134.1, read on the forward strand.
ATCACTTTTAGTACTGTGGACCATGTAGGTTTAGAGTTTTAAAAAAAGAAGAGTAACTATTACAGGGATTGTTGAATACATAAATTACTCAGGAAAAAAATTTACATCATATCCTACTATGTAATTTAAATCAGGTAAAATTTCAGTGAATAATGTACATAAAACCAATATTCATAACATAATTAAAATCTTTCACAAAATGTATTTTATGAAATGCATAGTAAGGGTAAATATTGGCATTAGAAATCGATATTCATCGATTAATATAATAATATTCTAAGGGTATGATGGAATAATTAAATTAAATTAGTATATAATAAGAAAATTCATAATAATTACTTATATGATCTATAATCACTAATAATATATTACATATTCTATTAACTACATGAGACATATCTGTAAACAATCATGATCTATTTGAATTCATTCATTAATAATTTATTAATAATAATCTATTGGAAAGTATAGAAAAATATAATTGTATCTCGTAACATCATTAACATATAATCCATAAAACCCCCCTTAAAAAATGTAGTGACATACTCAATAAATTAAAAAATCCTTTATATGAACCCAATAACATGTTAATTTTATCTCTTTACCAAATTCATTGGTTGTATATAATGGTCCCACTCATCTTAATGTTATAATGAATCCACACATTCCTAGATTATAATCTCACCACCCACCGTGGGTTTTTTAAAATACAACCTATCATCATAAATAAAAAACACGAACTAAAACATTAATATTGTATAAAGGTAAATAATTTCATTATAAATATAAAAAAATATTTTTTTACTTTCATACTTCATTTTTAAAATTGAAAATTCAATTACTTCAAAGATCATATATTGGAAAAAATACATCAGGAATAATAAAAGGAGGAATCATTAGATCATATCCTCTTTGATAAATAAGAAAAATCAAATGATGACATCTTTGGTGAATTATGTTACTAATAAGATATCATTAAATTATTATTGTATAATATACACTTTTAACTTTTGAAACAACTTTTCAAAATTTAAAATTAATGAAACAATGTGAAAATACTATTAATTAAAAATAATTATTGAATCAAATATGTGATTATTCAAATAGTATAATTATAAATAAATAGGTAAAATAATTTCATTTCATAAATATTAAAAATCATTAATCTCATATTATCATAAATTGGGTGAAATGTTACTTATGGGGAATACGACAAGATGTTTTTGATTGACAACAATTAAAATGATGGTCAAATATCATTAAAAATTACTATAATAAATAATTTATGTATATAAAATACCATTCTCAAAAACATTATAGAAAATATACATGTGGAGGAGAAATATTACAAATCTAAAAGAAGATACAAGATCGATATCACTTATGAACAACATTGTGGATGTTTATATAGTAAATAAGAGATGATATTTTAACTAACTATATAAAATAAATTAATAAAATTAATGGAATAAAAAAGTTATTGTTCATAATATTTATTGTATATGCTAACCTCAAGGAACCTCCAATGAATACTATCTTGAAAAAAATGATATCGTAACATTAATCATCTATCACTTTGGTAAAATTCAAATAAAAATTCATTTTTAAAATTGTATGATATGACTTAGTAAAACCCATGAATTTTAATAATTAATATTTAAAAATTAATTTAAGAGTTATTAATTAAACCACTTAAGGTTGTCATGGCTCATAACAAGGAATTTTCTTAAGAAAATGAGATTGGGAAAAAGAAAAACATTGAAATGATCATAATAATCAATGTAGTAATTAATCCATGATTAAATTATTTTCAAATTTTTAATTCCATATAAAACAATCTTAAATATAGAATAAAACATTTTATTGTTCAATTAACACACAATCATTGTTTACCACTTACAATGAAAAAGAGTTATAATCAAAATAAAGGAAATTTATTTAGGAAAACCATTACCACATAGAAAAATTCATATCAAGGATGTAAATATTTCATCATTTACTATGTAATAATCACCACTTAATTATCATTTATATAACTAAATTATATTTTTATGATGAACCATGAAAAAATGTTATGGTTATTCCACTATATTGTCATTTTTATTTTTAGAAATTAAAAAAAATATATGATATATTTTATTTTAAGTGTCATATATATGTAATCAGTATCATATATATTCATTAATCCATAACTACAACTATATTTTATTGGAGATGACATAAAATTTATTTTTTCTGTTTGTGAGGCATTACTCTTCTGTACAGAAGAATGATGTTTTAATTTTCTATTGGATGAAATTGTAAAAGGTTAATGTGTATGAAAATAACATAATGACATCAATATATATATATATATGATAATGATTTTATTATTTTATCATGGTTTAATAACATTTGAAGGAGGTGGAATAATAAGTAAAAAATAGATCTTTTGTTTAAAAACAATAAATCTCCTACAGAAAACTCACATTTCATTACACCATGATATCTCTAATGATGGTAATATGATTAATTTAAGAACATTATAAGATAGATATGGATTAATTTAATGAATATTGGAATATTTTTTTGAAACAAAAATTATCTTGATTTTTGGATTGGAGGGGAGATTTGGTTCCCTTCTATAGGTGAGGGGAGAGGCATTATAGGAATTATATAAAGTATTAGTTAATACAAATTTATTTTCATGTTTATGTCCATCAAAATGATATTAATATTAATGTTCCATGAAATTGAGTTAAAAAATTCTTTAAAATATATTTATAAAGTTTTGAAAATTTTTTAAACCATAAACGTTTGTTTTAACACCCCATAAATCCGTTTGACAATTATTGTGATATCATTGGTTATTAAAATTGGGGGTTAAAAAAATACTATAAAAGTAGAAGTTAAACATAAATTCACAATGGTTGAAATTTTCAACCATATCAATGTAAATTAGTTATGGTAGTTTTTTAATTTATAAATGAAATATGAGAAACTATTATAAATTGTCTTTAATATTATTTTATGGCATCCCAATCTGGTATGACACTGGGTAACTCATTAGGGAAACATCAATGTTTTCATTTACCACTAGCACATAATTAATCTGAATAGATCCTTTTTTTCAAAAAATATAAACAACATAAATTTCATTTCCATAATTCAATATTTTCTTAGCATCCTGATATGTTATCAATTATATAGGTTTACTCTTATATACGAATTGAAACTAATTTTGGAAAAAAATTTCTTTAGATCTACAGTCAATCAAAACATGTTAAAAAAAATTCAATCCTTTCCATGAATGACAGAAAACTAAACTAAGTGAAAAAACATTGTTTTTAGGTAATGTTATTCCATATTAAATATTAGAAAGATACTTTAAATTCCCCTTAGAAATAATATTTCCCCCTGTGTTTTGATAATAAGTTCTTGTATTCTGTTTTGAGGTGATATTTCCAATTAACTAGTAAATTCCTCAGAAATAAATGAATTTGTACACGCTATATCAAATAAAACATTAAAAACATTTGAGTAAACAAACAAGGTACCTTATACAAATTCATTGGATGGCTATTAATTTTCTGATGTACTCACAAAGGATTTCACTAAAAATTTCTTCTTAAATTTTAGATTTTTTCATCATTCCGATCTCACTTTGGAAAAGTATTTTCATAATGACCTAACTGTCCACATTTAAAACCGTTAACAGTTTCCTTATAAGGAATATAAATATGATCAATTTCACTAAAATATCAGGTCATGTGTCAAAATATATCACATCAAATAAACTTCCCAGTTTTGTTAAGGCATTCTCCAAGGTGCTTTTTGCCATACTTTTCACAATCTGGAAAATTGAATTTCTTACCATCAGATTTCTTTGGATGATTCTTACCCATCACTAGATATCTGAACAAATTCATCTCCTTGTTGTCAAAGTTCATATGATCACTAGAATACTCCATCTTTAGCTTCTCAGCACATTATAAATGTTACTCATAATTTTTTAATTCATGGGAGGCTAATTCCCTTTAATACCTTGGAAGTAATTTGATTTAAAGAGGTTTATTTTCAATCAAGATATAGAAAAAGATTTTTGAGTATACATATCTAGTCTAGTGACGTTTTCTTCATACACAACCAATAACTGTTCCTCATTATTCTTCATTTCAAGTAATTTCTTCTCCTTCCTAAGTCTCACCACCTAAGGAAAATATATTTCAAGTAAAATATATTATAATTCAACCCACTATAAGGCATCAATATCCTCTATATACCTGATATTTTGGACTATTGAACACAAATGATGCGCTTCACCTTATAAAAAATTAAAAATTTAACGTTTTATTACATGAACATACCATAACCTGAAATATTTATTCTAGAGCCTTAATCCATCCTTCAACCATTAATGGGTTAAAAGATCCCTTTAAAGAATGAGGGTGTTGTCTCATAAAATATTCATCTATCTTAATGCTCCTTTGTTGTAATTATAGTTATTCTCTTGAATGAGTGCCACAACCATATATTACTCATGTTAAATGAGCCGTTATAATCACAAATTTCTCGGTTCCAATCCTTACAGTTTCATGTTGCAGACTTAGAAGGATATCGTTCTGTCGGTGCCTCTCCTCTTCAACTTCCTTGTTTCTTCTATATAAAACCATTATGAAAAAACATATCTTACATGAAGAAAAATTTGAATTTTAAAATCATATAGCTTTTAAAATTATACATAATGTAGTTAATGATATTATAAGGAAAAAATTAATTGGAAAGAAAACACAACAAAAATGGAGAGGATTCTTACCTCATGATCTCTTCTTTTTGAGATCCTACATAAGGACTACGATTTTAGAAATTTGGATAAACCAGTAACACTAGTAAGTGGGAAGGGTAAATAGTGAAGGAATTTCTCTGAACATAGATATTTCCATGGCTTGAAACGTGTGAGAGAAAGGGGGAATGACGGTGGTATTTATAGTAGAGGAGAGGCGGGATTTTACATTATTTTTATCATTATTTTAACATTTTTGTGCCAGACATATAATAGTCTGGATTCATGTAAACAAAAATAAAAACAATTTCATATTAGTTAAAAAAAATTGGTCTTACATCATCCTTGAATCACTTAGGATGCAGTAAAATAAGTATTTAACATTTATAGTAATTTATCGTATTTTACAATTCATCAAATATTCACAAATTTGAGAAAAATACAAAAAATTGATCCTATCAATTTTTCACCTTGTAGAATTTAAAAATGAAGTCAATTTTTCTGAAAACTATATTCTAAATATAATAAACTACACACTTAATTATAATCATTGTTTATTAAAAAATAAAAATTTAAAATCAATAACTCATTTTTTAATAACAAGGAAAATTAAACAAGATTTCATTATCATAAATACATAAGAAAATAAAATAATAATAAAATTTACTATTTATTAGGATCATATTACTATTTATATTACAATTCATAAAGGTGAGTTACTATTCCCAAAAAAATAATTTGGTTCCATTAGATTCCAAATAACTTATATATTACGACTATAGATGAACAATTTTCGAAATTCACAACATAGAAGTGATAGAATTATCATTAATATCTTGTTATAAATATCTAAATAAAACAATGCTGTAGGAATTTTAGTTTATATTAAATACCTCAGTGTGTAAAATTATTTTTATATTAGTTAGAGTCTGAATCCACTTATATTTGTACAAATATAGCTTCAATTTCCATGATCCAACAAACACAATTCATTATATTAATATTAGTTTGTGTTTCATGATTAATTCTTATCACAAGTATTTACATATAGGTTGTCTATACTAATCCTTAAAAAAATAGACACTCTAAAACAAACAATTATGTAAAATCCTATTACTATACTATCCATTCATAAAAATAAATTCCATTCAAATTTGCTAAAAAACATTATTAAAAACAGAATAAAAAAATATGTCTTCACAATACCTGATTTTTATTCCATTTTTCTATAATTCACACCACCAAACATTATATATTAGTTTCATTAAAGAATAGATACATATCCAACACATTTACAAGTATTATTAAATATCTCTTAAAATATTCTCCAAATATGATAAACATTTATAAATATCATACATATTATTATTATTCCTAATATAGTTAATGGAATCAAAATAATTGGTGATAATTTATGCTCAATGATTGTTAACATGATTGTCATGATTGGTGGTTCAAATGTGATAACGATGTAAGTATGTAAGAATGATTATTTTGTCAACGAACATGGTTTAATGAAAATGAAATCAAGACTCATTAAAAAAAGATAAATCATTGATCATAATACATGGAATTAGGAATAACATAAAACATCAATCATGTATCAATAATATTTTATTCAGGATATAGTTATTAAGCATAAAATAATATTATACAACGAATTTGATAATGAAACTAAATACATTTATCTTGATAAACCATAAGAAAATTCATCATATAAAGATTTAATCTATATAAATACTGATACTATAATATGAATAAGGCGATCACCTATGTACCTTTTCTGGATTGATCATACAACCATTGTACCCATAGGATTAGGCTAACAACTCCTGTTCACATTGGATTTTTCTAACCACCTGTGTACACTTGGGATCGTACTGCCCAAATGTGTACACTTTTGTCTCATTAATTATTAATCATTGTTAAAAGAAACTATGTGATATAAGGAAACCACATTGCACATAATGATATACTATATAAATTTCTACCACAATGATATAAAAAATCGTATTTTTATTATATATTAGTTTACTCAAGATGAAAAACAAGTATTTTGGAAACATCATCGGAAATTTTCATATTTCATTCAAAAAATTAAGGTGGATTTATAAAGTCCCCATAACATCAATCCATGTCCCAGAGATAAAAAACAATATTTACATTTCAATATTTTACACCTTTAAATTGAACCCAATGAAGAGGATATTTTGTATCACATATAGTAAAATAGACATTGTAGGATTATAGTTTTAATGAATTATAACTAACTCTTACATGGAATCTTGAATAAATAAATTAACAGTGAATAAAAATATACATCATATTCTACTATGTAATTTAAATCTAGTAACATTCCTAGGAATAATAAACATAAAACCAATCTTCATAACATATGGAAAAATGATCATATGAAAGATGATTTAAATTCATAGTAAGGGTAAATATAGGCATTAAAAATTAAAATTGGTCAACTAATATAAGAATATTCAATGGTATGAAGGAATAATCAAATTAAATGTGTATATAAGAAGATAATTTATAATCCGTACTTTTATAAACATTAATCATAAATCATTGAATAATATTTTATAAAATACATGAGACATATTCCTCAAAAATATTTATCTATTTAAAAATTAATCACTAATAAGGGATTCATAATAATATAATTTAATGGTAAGAGAAATATAATGGTATATTGGAACATAAATATCACATAGTACTGAAAATAAATCTTAAAAAATGTAGCGACAAACTCAGTAAATTCAAAAATCTATTAAGGGAAACCAATAACATGTAATTTTTATCTCATTACGAGAAAGACATTAATCTATACTAAGGGAAAAAATAATTCATTCAGGAATATTCATTACAGATTCCATATTAGAAAGATTATTATAATGCTAATTTCCTATAATATTCCCTCCGATGTTTTAACAGTAACATCTGGTCTCACTTGTTAAGGTGATATTTCCAATTTACCAGAAAATTCAACAGAAATAAAGGAATGTGTAGACCCCATATCTAAGAAAACATTAGAAAATATCTTTGTAAACAAACAAGGTACCTGATAAAACATCATTGGATGGCCCTCCATCTGCTGATGTAGTCTAAAAGGATCTCACTACACATTTCTTCATACATTATGGCTTCTTTGAATTATTTATATATTTCTTTCTGAATACATTTTCACAATGAACCATCTCTCCACATTTAAAACACATAGCAGTTTTCATATCATGATTACACATAGGATCATTTTCATTATAACCACATGCTATATTTCAAAACATACCACATCAAAAAAACATCACAGTTTTGGTAAGTCATTCCACATGGTTCTTTTTTCAACATTTTTAAAATACTAAAAACAAGAATATCTTACCATCACATTTCTTTGGTTTATTTGTACCCATCACCTTCCATCAGGACCACTCCTTATCCTTGATTTCAAAGTGCACATGTTCATTAGATTAATTTATCATTACCCTCTTAGAACATCTAACAAGATTCTCTTGACATTTGAATTTTTGGGAGGCCAATTCACATATATACCTTGGAAATAATCTTGAGTAAAAGATTTGTATTTTTATGTCACATTCCTGAATAAGATTTGTACCATACCTCATCAGTTGAGTGATTTTTCTTCATAAACATCCATTGAATCTTCCTACTTTTTCTCTATTTCAAGGAATTTATTTTTGTTCCTCGGTATCACCACCTGATAAAAACAATTTCAATGAAATGATTTTCTAATTTACCAAACATTAAGAAATAAATATCCTCTATATCCCTGATATTTTTTTACCATTGACCACCACTTATGAGATTCATCTTCAAAACAATAAATTGAAAAACATATCTATTGATATCCAAAAAATCACATAACATCATATGTCTTTTCAATGGCCTTAATCTATCCTTCAGCCACTATTGGGTCAAAATATTCCTTTAATGAATAAGGGTATTGTCTCATAAAATGATCCATTATCCTCATGTTCCATTTTGGTACCCATGGTTATTATCATTAATGTATTCCAATTCCATTTATTACCTTCATTAAATGATCCATTGGAGTCAGAAACTGCTCACTTTCAATCCTTACCATTCCTGTTGGCAGATTTAGAAGTATATCATTCTATCAGTGCCTCTACGCTTCAACTTTCACCTTTTATCTATATAAATCCAATCTGAAAAACATATCATTTTCAAAGAGACTAGGTAATTATTAATTTCAACATCATTTCAAAAATAAAAATAATGTAAAAATCTGTTATGGTATTTTATTAACATCTACTAGACCCTAAAGTTATCTAAACTATACTCAGGTACCATCTATAAGGACATAGCCTTATTTCATTACATAACCTTTAATTTTAGTCCTGAACTCAAATAATTTAATATTGGGGATATTTCAAAGTTTATAATTTTAGATAATTGGTATATAACACATACATAAAATTCTAAAGTTATATACAGTAGATACCAGAAAATAGAATCAATTTCTTCCAAAATATAATTATTTTAAAATAAAACAAGTTTTATTTGACAAATAATCATAAATTTTATCTTGGGATACTTATTTTTCATAAACATAATTATAACATGTGAAAATATATTAATTACTCAGCATGGGCAGAAATATCTCATTAGGGTATATAAATATATGAAAAGAAAAAATTAGTCCGTGAATACTTTTATTTAATGGAATAATTTTGAAAAAAATAAATACGTGTTACCCATATAAACATACTTTGTGAAACATGAAATTTCAGTGAAATTTCCAAAAAAAAACCTATATAACATAAATAAAATCATTAAGGTATATTGGGTCATTACATACAAAATCGTTAACCCTTCTCGGATACATTATAATTTGTAACCATCATGTATACTATACAATCTGCGAAACCATCACAGTTACACATGGAGTGACCATAAGACCGATTTCCATCTTACACATACCTAGTGCATTTGATGGATATATAGAAACCACCCTTCATCAAAAATTAAACCAATAAACTAGAAAATAATCATACAACATGAATATTTTCATAAAATATCTCTTTTGAATTTTCAAAAACAAAATTTTAAAAATGGATTTTAATAGAAAATCCCTTTAAAAATGTCATATTACTCAATTGATACTTAATAGAGCTAATGGACCATGTATATACACTGTAAATACACATAATTATACATTATATAATCAAAAATAATCTCAAAATAAAATTTAATACCAAATAAATAATAAAGTACAATATTAACCCAATGAATGGAAATCGGGTTAAGAAGTCCCTTATATCAAGTTTTTAGTACATAAAACACATTTGATTACCTTGTATAAGGTATAAAAGAGTGTTATTAATATATTAATGAATCATATTAATTACTATAATACCTTATATGATCATTTATTTACATCATTTCACCATTTAATTGATAAAATTTTCTTCCTTCCATTTTTTGGGTGCGTTCTTCACATGATTTCCATGGCCGATTTTATATTTGATATTCATTTCATATGAAAATGAAATTCCAAAAGTATAATGAAATGGTATTTATAAGTTTATAGAATATATTATGACACCATTAATCTTTTTTAAAATATATGATGATGGTTCATCAGATAAAAACACTAGTGATGCTTGTTTAGATCATTTTTTGGGAGTTCCATGCTAATCATGAACATGTTTTGTTATATAATTTATATATATATATATATATGTTGATTCAAAAACAAAAAATTGTTAAAATAGATTCGTTACAATATTTTAAACCATTGAATTGGTTTATGATCAGATTTCATGTATTTAATGGATATTGCAAACACATCATCCATGATTTAGGTAAATCAGCACATCGTGGATGGTGTTTTTATTTTTACAGTAAGAGGGAGAGGATATAAAAGAATGTAATTAATCATTTACAAGAACATGATAAATTACAGAATATATAATATTCTTGATATTTCATACCTCCTGAATATGTTTAGGGAATTATATTATAATAATGAAATGGAATTTGAATGAAAACAAAAGAGAAATGATGAGGATTCTTATCTCTTGATCTCTTCTCCTTGAGATCTTACTTATGGCCTTGGATTTTGGAAATTTGATGTTAAAAGAATCTCTAGGACATTGGGAAGAGTCATTGGGTAGGATTTTTATAGAACATAGACAATGGTCAAGGCATGAGAGGTGTGATATGAAGAGGCAAATGAGGTTGGTATTTATAGTGGAGGAGATGAGGGATTTTACATTATTTTTGTTATTATATTAATATTTCTGCTGATGAATATGAATAATCATGATTTAGATGATCCATAATAATAATAATTTCAAATAATTTCAGAAAAAATGGCATACATTTGCCTTTAAACAACTATAATATATAAAAACAAGTATTTATCACTTACTGTAATTTATCGTATTTTCCAATTCATAAAAAATTCATTAATTCTAGAAAAATGCTAAAAATTCACCCTAACCATTTTTTGACATGTAGAATTCAAAAATTATTTTTTTGAAAATAATATTCTATGTTTTATTAATTTAATATTTAATTAAAATCATTGTTTATTTAAAATTAACAATTTTAAATCTATAACTCATTTTTAATCAACATTAAAAATTAAACAAGTTGTAAATATCTATAATCCTTAAAAAAATAAAAAAATAATAAAAAATAATATTCATTATGATCATATTAATATTAATATTAATATTCATAAGGGTATTTTACTATTCAATACAAATTAATTTGGTTCTATTTGACTCCAAATAACATAATAATCAAAATAATAGATGACCATTTTTTGAAATTTAAAATATAGAAGTCAAAAAATTGTGTTTAAAGGATATTTATAAATATATAAATAAAAAAATGTTTCATTCATTTTTTTTAAACATGGGGTAATACATTAGGTGCATCTGAGTTTGAGATGAAATCCAGTTATGTATGTAAAAATATAGATACCATTTTTATGATAACAGAAACACATTTCAATACAATAACATTATTTTGTGTTCTTAAATTTATGCATATCACTTATATTTTCATATAGGATTTTCTTTACTAATCCATTAAAAAATAATCCAAACGCTGATACAAACAACTTTGTTGAATCTTGTACCTACACTATCAATTAATAAAAACAAATTCCATACAAATTAGCATTCAAAAAAACTGACCTTGATAAAAGTTGAATAAAAAATATTTCATCATTATACTGGAATTTTATTCTATTTTTTTATAATTCGTACCAACAAACCTTATATTATTTTGACTTTGGAGTCTAGATACATATTCAACATATTTAAAAGTATTATTAAATAATCCCCACAAATATTCCCCAAATACGATAACCTTTTCTAAATATCATACATATTATTCTTATTCAAAACCAAGTAAATGGAATCAAAATAATTAGTTATAATAGTTTCTCAATAAGAGTTAACATGAATTTCATTAGTGGTGGTTCAAATGTGAGAAAGAGGTTATTATGTTAGAATGAATTTTTAGTAAATGAACGTGAACACATAAAAATGAAATCATGAATCAATAGACAAAAATCACAAATCATGGATAATACAACATGGAATTGATAATAACATAAATCAGAAATCATTGATTCAATGATATTTTATTCATTATTTTCAAATTAATCAAGAAATAAAATTATACCATCAATTTGAGAATTAAACTAAATGCACATATCATGGTAAATTATAAGAAATTACTTCACATAATGGTTTTATCAACAAAAATATTTATACTATTATATGATTAAGATGATAACATATGTACATTATTGGGATTGATCATACCACCATTATACCCTTAGGATTAGGCTACCAACCCCTATTCCCTTGTGAATTTTCAAACCACCTATATAACCTTAGGATTGTATTGCCCAAATGTGCACCCTTTTTTCTGAGGAATTATTAATCACTGTCAAATGCATTGATGTGACATTATGTATCCAACATTAACATAATTAGATACCATATATATGTGTTCCAAAAAGACATAAAAAACCATAATTTCATTATATAATAGTTTACTCATGAAAAAAATATTTTCACATTACATTATAGAAAATTATCAAATTTCAGGCAAACAAATAAGACCGAATTATTACACCCCAAACCCTCAATCCTCAAATAGGAGATAAAAATCAATATTTACATTTCATTATTTTATACATATACATGTATCCCAATGAAGATGATATTTTTCATCAAATTTAGTACCTTAGACCTTATAGGATTAGAGTTTTAAAAAAAGAAGACAAACTGTTACTATGATTCTTGAATACATAAATTACTCATGAATAAAAATATACATCATATCCTACTATGAAATGCATAGTAAGGGTAAATATTGGCATTAGAAATTGATATTCATCGATTAATATAATAATAATGTAATGGTATAATGGAATTCTGAAATTAAATTAGTATATAATAAGATTATTCATAATAATTACTAATACGATCTATAATCACAAATAATATAGTAAAAATTCTATTAACTATATGAGACATATCAGTAAAAAATCCTGATCTATTTGAATCCATTCATTAATAATGAATTCATAATAATCTAATGGAAAGTATAGAAAGATATAATTGTATCTCGGATCATCATGAACATATAATCCTTACAATCCCTCTTAAAAAATGTAGTTACATACTCACTAAATTCAGAAATCCCATATGTAAACCCAATAACATGTTAATTTTATCTCTTTACCAAATCAATTGTTTGGATATAATGGTCCCACTCATCCTAATGTTATAATGAAACCACCCATTACTAGATTATAATCTCACCACCCACCCTAGATTTATTGAAATACAACCTATCGTCATAAATAACAAACAAGAACTAAAACATGAATAATGTATATAGATGAATAATTTCAATATAAATCTAAAAAAATATATTTTTATACATTCATAATTTAATTAAAAAATTAAAATTGAATTATGTCCAAGATCATATATTGAAAAAAAATAAAAATACATCAATAATAAAAAAGGATGGAATCATTATATCATATCCTCTTTGATAAATAAGAAAAATAAAATGATGACGTCTTCGGTGAATTAAAATTCTAATAAGATATCATTAAATTATTATTGTATAAAATACATATTACACTTTTGAAACAAAATTTTAAAATATAAAAGTAATGAAACAATGTGAAAATACTATTCATTAAAAATAATCATTGAATCACATATCTTAATTTTCAAATAGTATAATTATAATGAAATAGGTAAAATAATTCCATGTCATAAATGTAAAAAATCATTCATCTCAGATTATAATAAATTAGGTGAAATGTTACTTTTGGGGAATACGTAAAGATGTTTTTGATTAACAACATTTCAAAAGATGGTCATATATCATAAAAAATTACAAATAAGAAATAATCTATGTATATAAAATACCATTCTCAAAAACATTATTGAAAATATCCATGTGGAGGGGAAATATTCTAAATCTAAAAGAAGATAAAAGATCGATATCACTTATGAAAAAAACTGTGGATGTTTATATACTCAATAAGAGATGATATTGGAACTAAATATGTAAAATAAATTAATAAAATTAAAGTAATAAAAAAGTTATTGTTTGTAAAATTTATAGTATATGCTACCCTCAAGGAACCACCAATGAAAACAATCTTGAAAAGAAATGATATCGTAACATAAAGAATCTATAACTTTGCTAAATTTCAAATAAAAACTCATTTTAAAAATTTTATGATATTTCTTAGTAAATCACATGAATTTTAATGATTAATATTTAAAAATTAATTTCAGGGAATTAATTAAACCAAATAAGGTTGTCATGGATCATAAGAAGAAATTTTCTTAAGAAAATGGGATTGAGAAAAAGAAAAAACCTGAAAATATTGTAATAATAAATGTAGTAATTAAACCATGAACAAATTATTTTCAAATTTGAAATTCCACATAAAACAATCACAAATATAGAATAAAATATTTTATAGATCAATTCACACACAATCATTGTATACCAATTGTAATGAAAAAGAGTTATAATAAAAATAATTAAAATTGATTTAGGAAAACCCTTACATCATGGAAAAATTCATGTCAATTATGTACCTATTTCATCATTTACTATATAATAATCACCATATAATTGTCATTTTTATAACTAAATTATACTTTTATGATGAACAATGAACAAATGTTATGGTTCGTACACTACATTTTTTTTAGAAATGATATCAAATAGATGATATATTTTATTTTATGTGTTATAAATATTTAATTAGTATCATATATATTCATTAATCCATAATTACAACCATCATTGATTTGAGATGACAAAAAATGTATTTTATCTGTTTGTTAGCCGTTACAATTCTCTATAGAAGAATGATGTTTTAATTTTCTATTTGATGAAATTTTAAAAGGATAATGTGTATGAAATTAACATAATTAAATCAATATATATATATAAGATAATAAATTTATTATTTCATCATGGTTTAATATAATTTGAAAGAGGTGGAATAATAAGTTAAAATAAAACATATTTTTAAAAACAATAACTCTCCTATAGAAAACTCAATTTTCATTACACCTTGATATCTCTAATGATGATAATATGATTAATTTAAGGCCATTATAAGATAAATATAGATTAATTTAATGGATATTGGAACATTTTTTTGAAACAAAAATTATATTGATGTTTGGAATAGAGGAGATATTGGGTTCCATTCTATAAGAGAGGGGAGGGGTATTATATGAATTATATAAAGTATTAGTTAATATAAATTAATTTTCATGTTCATGTCGATTAAAATGATATTACTATTAATATTTTTATGCAATTGAGTTAATAAATTCTTCCAAATATATTTATACAGTTTTCATAAATTTATAAACCATAATAGTTTGTTTTGATACCTCATAAAACCTTTTGAAAATTATTGAGATATCATTGGTTATTAAAATTGAGGGGTAAAGAAAAACACTATAAAAGTTTAAGTTAAACATAAATTCAACATGGTGGATATTATGAACCATATCAATGTAAATTATTTATTTTATTTTATTTATTTATAAATCATTTAGGAGAAATTATTATAAATTTTCATTAATTTTATTTTCTGGAATCCCAATCTAGTATGACACCAGGTAACTCATTTGGGAGACATCAATGTTTTCATTAACCACTAGCACATCATTAATCTTAATAGATCTTTTTTCTTTTCAAAAATATGAGCAACATATCTTTTATTTCCATATTCCAATAGTTTTTTAGAGTCCTGATATGTTAACAATTATATAGGTTTAATCTTATATACTAATTGAAACTAATTCTGGGAAAAATTTCTTTAGATCTACAGTCAATCATAGCAAGTTAAACAAAAAACCAGTCATTTCCAAGAATAAAATAAAACTATACTAAGGGAAGGAACATGGTTTTTGGGTAATGTTATTTCATATTACATATTATAAAGATACTTTTTATTCCCCTTGGAAATAATATTTCCCCATGTGTTTTAACAATAAGTTCTGGTATTCTTTTTTGAGGTGATATTTCCAATTAACTAGTAAATTCTTCAGAAGTAAAGGAATTTTTAGATTCTATATCAAATAAAAGATTAAAAAAATATAAGTAAACAAACAAGTTACCTTATAAAAATTCATTTGATGGATCGTTATTTTCTAATGTACTTACAATGGATCTCACTACACATTTTTTCTTAAATTTTGGGGTTTTTCATCATTCAGATCTCATATTGGGAATGTATTTTCAAAAAAAACATAACTGTCCACAGATAAAACACATTACGATTTTCTTATCACGAATAGAAATAGGATAATTTTCATTAAAATATCAGGGCATATGTAAAAATATCCCACATCACAAAAACATCTCATTTTTCGTAAGGAATTCCTCAATGTTCTATTTTCCATACTTTTCACAATCTGGGAAATTGAATTTCTTACCCTTAGATTTCATTGGTTGATTTTTACCCATCACTAGCCATATGAAATAATTCATCTCCTTGTTTTAAAAGTTCATATAATCACTAGAATACTCTATCTTTACCCTCTCAGTATATTAGAAATGATTCTCATAAATTTTGATTTCATGGGAGGCTAATTCCATTTAATACCATGAAATTAATTTAATTAAAAGGAGTTTATTTTAAATCAAGATCCAGAGTAAGATTTTGGAATATACATTTCTAGTCTAGTTATGTTTTCTTCATACACATTTACTAGATCTTCCACAATTAACTTCATTTCATGTAATTTATCTCCATCTTATGTCTCACCACCTTAGGAAAATATATTTCAAGTAAAATATATTTTAATTCATCCCACTCCAAGGCATCAATATCAACTCTATACCTGATATTTTAATCTATTGATCACAAATTATTTTCTTCACCTTAAAAAATAAATTTAAAAACTTAACGTTTGATTACATGAACATCCCATAACAACAAATATCTATTCTAGGGCCTTAATCCATCATTCAACCACTACTTGGTCAAAAGATCCCTATAAATAATGAAGGGGTTGTCTCATAATATGTTCTTCAATATTAATATTCCTTTTTGTTACATATAGTTATTCTATTGCATGGGTGCCACAACCAATTATTACTCATGTTAAATGACCTGTTATAGTTACAAACTACAGGATTCCAATCTTTACCATTTCAAGTTGCAGATTTGGAAGGATATCGTTCTGTCAGTGCCTCTCCTGTTCAGTTTACCTGATTCTTCTACATAAAACCATTATGAAAAAACATATCTTACTTTAAGAAACATTTGAATTTTAAAATAATATATCTTTTAAAATTAACCATAATGTAAAAAAATTATTCATTTTATTATATTTACAATATCCAAATCCCTAATGTTAAATAAACCATATTCTAATACCATCTTTTAGGACATGACCTTATTACATTACATAATCTTGATTTTTATTGATGAAATCATATCATTTAATATTATTATCTTTTCATGTTTTGATTTTTAGTTATCTGAAATATAATGCGTATATAACATTCCAAAATCATATAGAGTGTATCCCACAAAAATAGTATACATTTATTCCAAAATATATTTTTCTTAAATAAAACATGTTTTCATTGATAAATATTCATAAATTTTAAATTATATTACTCCATTGTCGTTCACATCCTTGTAACATTTGAAAATAATATAAAATCATGGGACTAACACAAAGAGCTCGGTGGTAGATATAAAAAGATGAAAACAAAACATTAGTCCACAAATACTTTTCACGAATGGAATCATTTTCATAAAAGACATTTTGTTACCCATATAACCATACATTGTGAAAATTTTGATTTCCATGATATTTCTAAAAAAAATAAATAACATAAATAAAACCCTAATGGTATATTTAGGCTTTACATACGTTATATTTTTACTCTCTCAAATAACTCATAATTTATAACCCTTAAGGCTACGTTAAAGTTTTGGTAACCATCATAGTTAAACCTAGAGTAACCATAAGATAGATCTCCAACTAACACAAACCAAATTCATTGGATGTAGATATAGGTCCCACCATTCATCATATAATATAAAAAAATCCATAAAATAATCATATAGAATTAAATACTTCCTAAAAGTATTTCTTTTGAATTTCGTAAAACACAATTTTGAAAGTGGAATTTAAATGAAATGCCCTGCAAAAATATCATATAATTGATTTGATAATTAATAGAGTAAATAGAACATGTATATACACTTTAATTAAACATAATTCAAAAAAATGTAATCAAAATTAATCACAAAAAACTATTTTAATACAACATAAATAATGGATTAGAATGATAACCCAAATAATGGAAATCCGGATATGAATTCTCTTACCTCAGGGTTTTCTTACATCAACATGTTTAAACCTCCTGTATAATTGTTAAAATATTTTAATTAATATTTTAATGAAACAAATTCTAGTTTAATATACCTTATTTGATCATTTCATTACATCATTTAACCGTTTAATTGTTATACTTTTGATCCTTCCATTTTTTGGGTGCGTCTTTATATGATTTCCATGGATGGTTTCTATAGGATATGATTTTCGTATCGAAATGATATTCAAGAAGTGGAATGAAATAGTATCTATATGTTTCCATAATACTAAATTATAACATAAATCATTTTTTATAATATATGACGATTGGTCATTAGTCTAACCATTAATGATGTTTGTTTAGATAATTTTTTTGTGATTCATTGATAATCATGAACATGTTTCGTTATATAATTTCATTTCATTCATATAAATTCATTCTAGAACATAAAATAGGTTACGAAATATAAACTAAATTATGTTTCAACCGTTTAAATGGTTTTATGATCATATTTTATTTATATAACTGATATTGCAAGCACAACGTCTAGGATTTTGGTAAATCAGCACATCGTGGATGATGTTTTTATTTTTAGAATAAGAGGGAGACGATAGGATAGAATATGAAGAATCTATCACATTAACATGAAAACATACAGAATATATAATAATCTAGGGATTTGATAAATCTTTAATTAGTGTGGGTAATGATTTTATAAGGAAAATTGTAATTGGAAAGAAAACACAACAAAAATGGAGAGGATTCTTACAACATGATCTCTTCATCTTGAGATCCTACTTAAGGCCTTCGATTTTAGCAATTTGGATAAACCAGTAGCTCTAGGAAGTGGGGAAGGGACATAGGGAAGGCATTTGGCTGAACATAGACAATTTTTTAGGCTTGAATGGTGTGATATGAATGGGGACTGAGGGTGGTATTTATAGTGGAGTAGAGGCGGGAATTTAAATTATTTTTATCATTATTTTAACATTTTTGTGCCAGACATTTAATAGTCTTGATTCATGTGACGTAATATAAAAAAAATTTCTTATTAGTTACAAAAAATTGGTCTTACATCATTCTTGAATCACATAGTATGCAATAAAACAAGTATTTAACATTTATAGTAATTTATCATATATAAGAATTCATCAAAAATTCAAGAATTTGTGAAAATTACAAAAAATTCATCCTATCCGTTTTTGAACTTGTAGAATTTTAAAATGAAGTAAATTTTTTTGAAAATAATATTCTAAATATAATTAACTACATACTTAATTAAAATCAATGTTTATTAAAAATTATAAATTTAAAATCTATAACTCATTTTTTAATAACATGGAAAATTAAACAAGTTTTCATTATCTTAAACACTTGAGAAAATAATAATTAAAACTACTATTTATTAGGATCATATTACTATTTATATTACTATTCATAAGGGTGACTTACTATGACCAAATAATTAATTTTTTTCCATTAGATTCCAAATAACTTATAGATTAAAATTACAGATTACAATTTATCAATATTTAAAACATAGAAGTGAACAAATACTCTTTAAAGTATTGTTATAAATATCTAAATAAAACAATGTATTATGAATATCAATTTATATTAAATACCTCAGTGTGTAAAATTAGGTTTATCTTAGTTAGATACTAAATCCACTTCAATATGTGCAAATATTGCATCCATTTCCATGATCCCACAAACATAATTATTTATAATAATATTAGATTGTGTTCCTAAATTAATGCTTATCAAAATTATTTACAAATAGGTTGTCTATACTAATCCTTATAAAAATGAACACTCTAAAACAAACAATTGTGAAAAATCCTATAACTATACTATCCATTCATAAAAAAAATTCCATACATAATAGTTAAAAAAAATTATAAAAAAAATTAAAAAAATATAACTTCATAATACATGATTTTTTATTCACATTTTCTATAATTAAAACCACCAATCATTTTTTTTCATTGATGACTAGATACATATCCAACATATTTACAAGTAATATTAAATATCCCCTAAAAATATTCTCCAATTATGATAAACTTTTATAAATATCATACATATTATTATTATTCCTAACCTCATAAATGGAATCAATATAATTGGTGGTAATTGATTCTCAATGATTGTGAACATGAATATCAGGATTGTTGGTTAAAATGTGAAAATGAAGTAAGTATGTAGGAATGAATATTTAGTTAACGAACATGGTCTAATAAAAATGAAATCAAACCTCATTAAACAAAAATGATAAATCATGGAGCATAATACATGGAATTGGGAATAAAATAAAACATAAATCATGTATAAATGATATTTTATTCATGATATAGGCATTATGCATAAAATAATATTATACCTTGAATTTGATAATGAATCTAAATAAATTTATCATGATAAACCATAAGAAAATTCATCATATAATGATTTTAACTATAAAAATATTGATACTATAATATGAATAAGATGATAACCTTTGTCCCTTATTATGATTTATCATACAACCATTGTACCCATAGGATTATGCTAACAACTCATATTCACTTCAGATTTTTCTAACCACCTGTGTACCCTTGGGACTGTGCTGCCCAAATGTGTATCCTTTTGTCTCATTAATTATTAATCATTGTCAAATGAAAATATGTGATCTAAGGAAACCACATTTCACATAAATATATATTATATATATTTCTACCACAATGTTATATAAAATCATATTTTCATTATATAATAGTCTACTCGTGATGAAAATCATGTTTTTTGGAAACATCATTGGAAATTTTCATATTTCATGAAAACAAATAAGGTGGATTTATAAAATCCCCGAAACCTCAATCCATTACACGGAGATAAATAACAATATTAACATTTCAATATTTTACACCTTTAAATTTATCCTAATGAAGTTGATATATTGTATCAATTATAGTAAAATAGACATTGTAGGTTTATAGTTTTAATAAATTATTACTAACTCTTACATGGATTCTTGATTACATAAATTAATAATGAATAAAAATATACATCATATCCTATAATGTAATTTATATCTGTTAACATTCCTATGATTAATAAACATAAAACCAATCTTCATAACATATGGAAAAATTAACATAAGAAGGATGATCTAAATTTCATAGTAAGGGTAAATATTGTCATTAAAAATTGAAATTGGTTGACTAATATAAAAATATTCAAGGGTATGATGGAATAATCAAATTAAATGAGTATATAATAAGATAATTTATAATCAGTATATATATAAACATTAATCATAAATAATAGAATAATATTTTATAAAATACATGAGACATATCCCTCAAAAGTAATTATCTATCTAAAATTAATCATTAATAAGGGATTCATAAGAATCTAATGGAATGTAATGAAAAATAGAATTGTATATTGGAACATAAATATAATATAGTCCGTAAAATCAATCTTAAAAAATGTAGTGGCAAACTCAGTAAATTCAAAAATCTATTAAGGGAAACCCATAACATGTAATTTTTATTTCATTACCAAATGCGTTGGTTGGATATAATGGTCTAAATTATCCATATGCTATAATGAAGCCACCCATTCAGGGTTTAAAATCACACCACCCACCAAATGGTTTATTAAAATACCACTAATCATCATAAATAATACGAAAACTAAAACATGAGTAAATTATATAGAACATTCCATTCATTATAAAACTAAAAAAATGCCATTATTACATTCTTAATTTTATTAAAAAAATGAAAATGAATTGATTCCAAGAATACATTAGGAAAAAAAAGAATATCCATCAAGAATAATTAAATTATGGAACCCTTAGAACATATAATTTTTGATGAACAAGTAAAATCAAATGATGATGTCTTTGTTGATTTATAATTTTATTAAAATATCATATAAACTTTATTTATGAAAATTTAGTTTTCACCATGATAACCATGTATTAAAATTATAAATCAATGAAACCTCATGAAAATACTGTTATTTAAAAATAAAAATAGATTCACAAATATGTATACTCAAATAGTATAATTATCAGGAAAAAGGTAACATGATTACATGCCATATATGTTGAATAGCATTCATCATAGAATATTGTAAATACTGTAAAGTGACTTATGGTGAATACATAAAGAATATCATGTTAACAAAATTTAAAAATCATGTCAAATATCATTTAATATATCTATAAGAAATATTTTATGTATTGAAAATTTCAATTCCCAAAACATTATAGAAAACATGCATGTGGAAGATAAAGATTCCAAATCTAGAAGAAGATAAAATATCGATATCACTTATGAAAGACATTATGGATGTTTATGTATTCAATAAGAGATGATATTAGAACTAACTATGTAATATAAATTCAATAAATTATGGTAATAGAAAATATATTGTTCAAAAATTATGATAATATTCCTAGGCCATGGAACCATCAATAAAAACTACCATGAAAAGAAAGGATATTGTACAATAAATCCTTTATCACATTGGTAATATTGAAATAAAAATTCATCTAAAAAATATTTGTATAGGCTTCATAACCCCAATGAATTTCGTGACTTAATATTTGAAAATTATTTTATAAGGTAGTTGTTAAAACTTTTAATGGAATCATGGATGATAACATGAAAAAATTCTCAAGAAAATGACACTAAGAAAGAGAAAACCTAAAAAGGATATTAATATTCAGAGTAGTAATTAATCAATGAAGTAATTATTTTTATATTTTTAATTCTGAAAATTAATGTTTAAATATTGAAATAAATATTAGAGATCAATTCAAAAATAATAATTTTTTACCAATTTAACTGCTGAAGATTTTTAGTCTAATGAAAGGAAATTGATTTAGGAAAACCATTTACTCATGGATTCATTCAAGTCAAATTCCTTAGTATGAAATGATTTGAATTGAAATTGAACATACCATGATTAATGAAGGATTCATGACATAACACTTTAAATGGTAATCATATAAACAAAATAATTTATATGATGATCATAACATTAAAACATTCATTAACAAAGGTAAATTGGGAAAAAATCAATTACTTAAAGTTTATATTGGAAATAAATATCCTTAAAAACCATTAAAAAAAAATATATCAATTATTTGATTTCATAAGATGGTTTTCCATGTTTGTTCACTTATCCTTATACTATTATTCTCATTTAATTTAAATAAATATTTAATTATTAAATTAAATTAAATCAGCATTATGTGTTTTTAGGAGATTTGGTTCATAATTCCATTATATCTTTGTTGTGTTATCTCTATTAAAAGAGTAAAATAATTCACCATTTACTATATAATATTCAAAACATAATTATAAATTATATTACTAAATTATAATTTTAATATGAACCATGAATGACTATTATGGAAACACAAATGCATTTTCATTTTTTATGAAATGGTATGAAAATAAAATATATATTTTATTTTCAGTATTATATATTTCTCATTAGTATCATATATATTCATTAAATCCATAATCACAACCATTTATGTAAAATAAATTTCATCTGTTTTTGAGGTGATAGTCCCATACGCACAAAAATGATGTTTAATTTTTATTAGATAGAATTTTAAATGGATAAAGGGTATCAAATTAACATAATAACATCAATATATATAAGCTATTGAATTTATTATTTACACATTGTTTAATAAACTTTGAAAGATATAGAATAAGAAATAAAAATAAAACAATTTTTAAAAAACTATATATCTCCGTCAGAAAAGTCATATTTCATTACACCTTAGTATCTCTAATGTTGGTAAATTGAATAATTTAAGACCATTATATGATAGAGAAGATTTAATTTAATAGACATTGGAATATTTTTTCAAAAGTAAATTTCTATTGATCTATTGATCAGTTGTGAGATGGAGTTCCCTTTTATATGTGAGGGGAGGGGAATTCATGGAATTATAAAATGTATTACTTAAAATAAATTAATATTCAAGTTTATTTGAATCCAAATTTTTATAATTTTAACATTGGATGAAATTGAGTAAATAATATTCCAACAATATTTATAAATTTTTTGGTAATGTTTTTAACTGTAGATGTTTGTTTGAACACCCCATAAACCCTTTTGAAAATTATTATCATACCAGTGGTTATAAAAATTTAGGGGTTAAAAAAATTACTAGAAATGTACAAGTTAACTATTAATTGATAGTAGTTGACATTTTAAACCATTTAATAGTATCTTAACTTAAGGTTGTGTTTTTTTATTTTGAAATAATTTATGAAAAAATATTTTAAATTATTATCAAATTTATTTTTCAAAATAATGTATATATTATAATATAATATCATTATTACTCAAGAAACAAGGTTTTAAAATGAAATATATTCTAAGATAATGATGATATTTACTCAATATAATAATATCATAATTTTTTACTTTTTTAGATTTGGGTTTAATGCATATATTTTGGATAAAATTCTTATATTACCAAATATAGCTTTTACCATAACATAAAATTTTCCAATATTAATGGTATATATTTGTACTAATTTTTTTAAATATGGATCATAAATTTAGAAGGTGTGATATTCCAAACTTCTCATCCTAATTTTTTTCATTATATATTATTATAGTTTTAAAAATAACTAATAAACTAATATATACCATAATGTATCATTAAAGTCACTAGTGACACTATTCATTTAAGTTTACATGAAATCCAGAAAAATTAAAATTTACTTCCACTAAAAACTTTTAAAACAACAATAATTTGTAATATTTATGCAAATAATTATAGAATGCTATAATTAAACATAAAATATGAAATTTAGATTGTTTAAAATAATTCAATTTATTTTTCTTCACCATGCACAAGAAATTTTTTCTCGTTGCATAAGAATAAAATATAATTATAAAATAATTTAAAAATATTAAAAATTAATATTATAAAATAAAATAATTTATTTTTCAAATAAAAATGAAATAATTAATATAATTTGTTCTTTTGGATTTATCAAAATATTAATAATATTAAAATAAATAATGTCACTATTTCTTATTTAACTATACATAAAATAAAATAAAAGTAAAAATAAAATTATAATGGAATAGAATGATCATATATTTTAATATTGATTGATTATGGATGAAATAGTATCATTTAATGATGCTTGGAAATAAGTATGAACAAACTCCAATCATTATCACATTTATTTTAACACTAACTAATTCTCTGTTCCATTACTGTAGAAAAGAAATTTACTACAATTACTATTCATATTGGGGAAAAAATAAGATTACTATATTAATTAATTTAACTTATTTTAATTTAAAAATACAGAATCTATTTTATTTATAAAAAATCAGAGAAATTGAATAATTTATATTAAAATTAAAATAAAAAAATTTCCTAAAAATAAATTTTCCATAAAAATCTATTTTGTGTCTATTTTTTATCATATTCTATTATAATTTTGATTAAGATAACATTTATTGTATATTAATAAATGAAATATTTTTTTTAAAATATCCATAATTAGAATACCACTTTTAATGAACATGAAAGGAAAATAAATTTTTTTATGAAAAAAGTATTTTTCACTATTCAATAAAAATAATATTTTCTAATCAATTCAATAAAAATCACAGTAATCTAAAATAGTAATTATAAATTTAAAAAATAAAATACAATTGTGATAAAAATAATTAAAAAAATCATAATATTGTTTTACAAATGAAAAAAAAAATTCTAATGAAAATTGTATTTTTAATGAATATAATGACATTACATAAAGTAATGTTCTTAATTATGAAAAATTATTCAATAAACTATTTTAATGATTGTGAAATTTACGACATAATTGGGTCATAATTATTCATACCCAACGATTTGATGTCTATGTTATAATGGAAATATTTAGATATAAATATTTAATTTTCATTTACATTCGGGTTTGTATGTTTTATATGCTCTTGAACACATTGTTCTATTAAAATATTGGGATATTAAATTCCTCCCATATTTAATAATTGTAATATATTCCATTTAATCATGACATATTTCAATAATTTGGTTATATTTGAAAATTACCATTGTTGAAATCTCACATCATAAAAAGTTTTAAAAAATTACTCTTTAAAATTGGGAAAGGGAAATAAAAATATCTTCTAGAATAAAAAAATTGTTTTTGAATAATAGAAAACTGGTGGATTTTAAAATATAAACATTATTTAAAAATAAATTTCAATATTACTATGGATTATGACATTGAACATTGACCATAAGAATATGAATGATCATGAATAATGTTAATGGCCATAAAATAATAAGACAATATGTTGATAGAATGACCCTCTAATCATCTAAAATAAAGGTAATATTGTAAAAATTATTTAAAAAACTTTTCCTAGAATATTGGAATTACATTACCATCTAGAATAATATTAAATATGTAATATACTTATATAGCAATTAAATGTTTATTGTTGAATCAATTTCTTCAATAATATTCTCCTGTTCTCAAAATGAAGATAATTATATATGAAATTTACATGCCTAATGAAAAAATATCAATTTATTGAATCATATAATACAAAAGGATTTGAATTTATTCATCATACAGTTAAATGTTCATGAAAATTGAATTATTTATCATTATGTATAATAATTTCCTAAATTAATAAACCTCGTTATTCATTGATCTCCAAAAGTCAACAATAACACCAAATTATAAACATCGATCATTCACTAGTAACCCTTACAATAATGAATTTTTTAGACTTGAATTTGTTTCCTGAAATATCAGATATCTACAAACATGTATTTTTTCTCTTAAAAAATAACCACTTCTCCAAATTCCAATGTTTATATATATGTCTACCCAATAAAAACTCTACCATAATATCATTATTCAACCTAAAATCCAATAACATGAAATCATGAAAGGAGTATATATTCTATTAAAAATATTATCATTCATAGTCTTATAAAACTATTATATTATCCACAACTCAATTGTTTAGATCACATGAAAATAATATAATCACCAATGTTATATTAACCATTATTGTTATAAAAACTATAACAATTCCTAACCAACACTCCTAGATCCAGTGATAAAAATGTAATATCATATTTCAAGATATGATTGATAAAAACATGACAAAATAATAATTAAATAGTGGATCACATTCCATTCAAAGGACCATTTATGTTTAGTGTTTTACATATTTAGGAAATCCTTTTACATTAATACATGGATACCTACTCAAATACTTCATAAATATCTTCATCTCCTCCCACTATGCTCTATAAACATAAGAACAGTATTAAGTATAAAAATATAATAACATCCATTCCAAGCTAGGCGAACAAAATCATAATACGGGGGAGATCAAAAACATAATATTTTTAATGATAATAATTAATAATTGAATATCTTTAATGAGGAAAATATTAACATAAGTGTATGATAAAGTAATCAAAGTACATGTGCATAATATATGATAATTAATACACATAAATAACATGATAATGTATAACTAATCATTGAATAACGAATTGACACAAGAAAATATTCATATAATTCAACAATAGTGAGATAAGTGAAAATAGTCTTTCATCAATGATTTATTAGAATCTCATAGAAAACATATGTCACGACCCATCCCAGTGGGCCCTGAGTTGCAACTCCCCAAGCCTGCCTCCAATAGGCCCGGGGCTGGTGACTAGCACCACGCATGCATTTTATTAAAATGGGAGGCATTGCCTATAAACCGTTACACACACACACATATATCTCCATGCCGACAAAGCTGAAAAGTAAAAACTACTAAAAAAGGAAAAGATGCATGCATACACTAAAACCCAACCACAGAGTACGATAGGAAAGTAAAGTACAAGAACGTAAGCCCTGGGCCAAAATTACAAGCCCAACAAAAAGAAAGTCTGTAACAAAGTCCAACCTATAATGAAAAGTACTGGGACTGAAATCTATAGTCATAGGAACCCAACTCGGCCTGCCTGATCTCACTAAACACCATTCGGTCCTGGTCCCCCTAGAATCCTATCAAAGGCTCGCTCATCTGCACAATACACGACACACGTGGGAAAAGCCCATGCATGGGTGAGTATAACAATACCCGGTAGGACACCCCGAAACCAAAAAGGAAACAAAACAAAGGAAAATAACACAAAGGAACGATACAATCAACTCCACACAGTATATGTCTACAGAACATATAACAATAAATATGCAGATATACTCATACACAAATGACCATCGTGATACTGCCACTAGGTTATAACACGAAGATTCCACTAAGTATGCAACAAAGAGAACACACTCTTAGGTTTGAAGAGAGACACATTATGTACTCATTCCGTGAGAACACACTCCTCAAGTAATAAGAGAACATGATTATTAGAAGAGGATCATAGAAAAGTCATGGGGTGATTCTGAAAACTCAGTATGAGCAAATCCGCCAAGTAGAGGATCGACGCCTGGGTAAAGTTGGTCAGGTCGATACCAAGAAATCTACCTAGGCTTCGTGGAATTAATAGAGGATCTTGCTCTAAGTCTCACAGAGGGGATTCTGACAACTTTATTTAGGAAGTTCGGCTGAAGGGATTATACTCATGTGTAATGGAAATGATATCAGAACCTTCAGGGAAAGGACTAAGGGCACGAACCCTAAGAAAACCGGTCCATGTCACAGAAGAAAATGTGATCACACCTTGAAGAAATTATTACACGGCATGTACTATGGTTATATGTCATGTTCCTTGACTCTAGGTACTACCTGTGTATAGATCTTGGTTCCTCACCATTAGAAAGGTTGAATGAAATCCGAAACAACACTAGAATCAAAATCCCACGATTCCCATAAATATCCCATCCTGCAAGAATGATCTATCTGCAGGATAATCTATTAGTGGATTAGTTCGCGTTCATCGTGGAAATCAAAAACGGGGAAGAAAAATCAAAAAAAAAACATCCTACCTAGATTTCTGTGGCATTAGTTGGTGAATTTACGGTCGTCGCGTCATTTTCTCTATGTCGGGAGGTTTTCTCCAGATCCTCCAGAGCCTCCAAGAGTTTCAGGGTTCTGAGGTTTGTAACACTGGACCCTGTGTAAGCCTTTATTTTAAAAGGAGGATATCCACTAAAAAATATTTAATAGAATCTCGCTGTAGAAATAAAATATTTTTATTAAATATTTTATTACTCTTATGTCCAAAAACTAGATTTCACCACCGACCTGCACCGACCGCTGTTAGGCCTCACCTAATGTAAAAATGTTGTTCTGTACGCAATGGTGACCTCATATTTCTGATCTGAGCACCCGTTCAAGAGTTTTTCCACTTTTTCATAAGAACCGCACGTGCACGTTATTTAATTATTAAATTAAATCAATATTTTTGATCCGGGATCACCGGGCCTCGGAACTGCACACCACGTCAGAACCTAGTCTCGAATTAATTCCCATATTATATTAAAATAATACATGGAAAAATCTAGGACATTACATCACACTCAGCATTGGGCTTTTACTTCCCCGAAAATCCAAAAAAGGCTACTCAAAAATATGTGGGTATTGCACGCAAATCTGAGCCTCCTTCCCCCACGTGCTCTCCTGTAGATTCCCGTACTGCCACCTGACACGCACCAAGGGAATAGCTCATCCACGAAGGATCTTCTCCTTCCAATCCTTGATCTCCACTGGGTACTCTGCAAAGTCCACCCCATCATCGATGTCCATCTCTCCCTAGTCAATAACGTGAAATGGATCGTGCACCTACCTCTACAGATACGACACATAGAAGACGTTGTGTACTCGATCCATATGAGGAGGTAGAGCTAAGCGATATGCCACCTTTCCAACTCTACTTAGAATCTAAAAAGGGAAATGAACCTCGGATATTTCTTGCCACTTCGGCCAAATCTTCGCAATCCCCGTCAAGATGAGACCCGAAGGAACACATGGTCCCCCTCGTCGATCTCCAAGGGCCTTTGCCTCCTATCAGCATAAAACTTCTGCTGACTCTGTGCAGTCTTTATCCACTCCTGGATGACCTGCGCCTTTTCTGTTGTAGCTCTCACCATCTATGGGCCAATGAGTGATGACTCTCCAAGGTCATTCCAGCAATGTAGCGACCTGCAGGGTCGCCCGTATAGAGTCTCGAATGGTTACACACCAATAGTAGAATGATAACTTTTGTTATAAGAAAATTACAAAATTGGTAGGCGATCCTCCGAGCTACGATCTATGTAAAGAATGCGTGATCGAATAATATCCTCTTGGATGTGGATGGTCCGCTCTGTCTGACCATCAGTCTGGGGATGGAATGATGTGCTCATGCATAACTGAGTCCCAAAAGGTTCCTGCAATCCCTTCCATAATTGGGATGTCAACCGAGAATCATGATCTGAGATGATCTTGGATGGAAATCCATGATGTCAGACTATCTCTTTCACGTAGAGGCGGCCCAAGATCTCCACCAAACTCTTCCCTCGTATAGCTAGGAAGTGGCCGACTTGGTGAGTCGATCAAAGATCACCCAGTTGGCATCGTGTCCCCTAGACGTACGTGGTAGACCCATCACGAAGTCCTTGGATATCCCATCATACTTACACTCTAGAACCTCAAGGGGCTGAGTCAAACCTGCTGGAACCTAGTGCTCAGCCTTTACATGCTAACATGTAAGGCACCGAGAGATTAACTCTACAACACCCTTCTTCATTCCTGGCAACCAGAAATGACATCGGAGGTCCTAATACATCTTTGCTACTGCTGGATGCACTGCCAAAGGGGATGTATGAAAATCCCTCAAAACCTCCTCCCGCAGCGTCACTAATACTACCGTGCTCCATCTGAAAAAGAACAATGATCTCCACACCTTTTGAATATCCCTTAGCAGTATTACCTGTGGATATCTGAGCACGTAAAGTCCCACAGCTAGCATCCCCGAGTTGTGCGTCCCTAACTCGCTGTAAGAGTGGTGAGGTATCAACTATAGACTGAAGGTAAGATCCCTCATCACCATCCACGAAGGATAACTTTAAGAAGGCCAACTTCTTCATCGCCTCATCCTTTAACATTTAACTGGATTTCCTACTGAGAGCATCTACCACCATGTTACCCTTACCAAGAGTATAAATGATCTCAAAGTCGAAATCCTGGAGGATCTCAAGCCATAGACTCTATCTCGGATTCATATCCTTCTAAGAAATGATATATCTAAGACTCCTGTGATCATTGTAGATGGTAAAACACTCTCCCATCAGGTAGTGACGCCAAATATTCAATGCAAATACTACCGCTTCCAACTCAAGATGATGGGTCGCATAGTTCTTCTTATGTGGCCTCAATTGACGTGAGCCATAGGCAATCACATCTTCCCTCTGGATCAGGACACAACCAAGCCATGTTCCTGATGCATTGCAGAACACTACGTACTCGACACCCTCCTCTGGTAATCTTAGGATCAGGGCGCTCATCAAATATTGTCCCAAATGCTGGAAAGACTGCCGGAATCTCTCGATCCACACGAAAGGCTGCCCCTTCGGGTCAAAGCTATTATGGGTGATGCAGTCCGAGAGAAATCCAGGATGAATCTCCGATAGTAGCCTGCCAACCCAAGGAAACTCCAAAAATCTGTCACGCTCTGGGGTGGCTCCCATGCTATCACAACCTCCTCCTTGGTAGGGTCCACTACTATACCATCTGCTGAGATAACGTGTCCCAGAAAGTGGCCCTCTTGTAACCAGAACCGACACTTCAAGAGATTCCCATACAACTAGTGCTCTCTGAGTGTGTTTAGAACCATCCTTAGGTGTCTAAAATTCTCCTCCTCAAATACAGATTGCACAAGGATATCCACTAAGAAGACCACTACAAACCGGTCTAGGTAGGGCTGGATGATCCGGTTCATGAGTCCCATAAATACTACTGGGGAGTTCCTCACACCGAAGGGCATCACCAAGTACTCATAGTGACCGTAGCAACATCAGATTGCTAGCTTCAGTATATTCTCATCCCGTACTCACAACTAGTGATATCCTGATCGTTGATCAAACTTCAAGAACCATTGTACCCCTCTCAACTGGTCGAAGAGGTCATCGATCCTCGGTAGTGGATACCGGTTCATCATGGTCACCTGATTCAAGCAATGGTAATCCACACATAGCCTAAATCTCCCATCGCCTTCATGGAAAATAGCACTGAGGCCACCTAGGTTGAAACGCTGGGTCTCACAAACCCCTTCTTCTTCAAGTTTTCCACCTATGCCCTCAGCTCATGAAGCTCTGCAGGAGCCATCCGATATGCTGACGCTGATATCAGTGTCGTCTCGGGTTGAAACTCAATGTAGAAATCTATCTCTCGACAGGGGGGGGGTAGCTCGGTGACATCCTCCAGAAAGACGTACTCATACTCAGCCACTATTGCTGGAAACTGGAAACTCGTAACATCTGATGCACCAACAGCTAGGCTAGACAAATGATATGAAATCAGTTGGGCCCTCCTATGCACGATTCCATCTTGCGCAACCTAGGTCTATCTTTCAATGAAAAAATAGAACCTCATTCCATCACTGCGGACACACCGCACCCTTCACCTAAAACAGTCGATCTGGGCATGAACTGTGGATAGACAATCCATACAAATAATGACATCGTAAGGCCTCGACGCTTCCACCAAGAGGTTCCAACCGAAATTCTTGCCTCCAAGGGTCGGGTCATACTGTCTACAGAGGTGTGTGATCTATGAATCTTCTCCAGTTTGTGTTTCTAAGAGTAAGGGTCGAGTCAATGGATCAACTAGAATATCAAGGTATCGAACAACATAAGAATCTTGATAGGATTTACTAGAACCTGTGTCTATCAGTACAACAACCAAAGTAGAAAAGACAGAGATAGAAGCACTAATCATTCCGGGAGTACCTGGGTCATAAGACTCTGCTGCTTGTAGCTGTCCCTGCCTCTATCCACCAACACTCTGAGCCTAGGGTGGACCTCCTAGGGGTGGTTGTGGTAAAGTTTCAAAACTCCGACCACCTCCAGCTGCTCTCCCAGCTCCTCTACCGCGTCCTCTGACTCGCGGATCGGTCTTCTCCACAGGTTGCCTCTTCTATGGTGGTCCATCCACTACTCCCATTTCAGTAGTATGGCGGGTCGGACAATCTCAGGTGAGATGTCCCCTACTATCACATTAGTAGCATCGCATCTCTTGAGGCTGGCTGGATATGCCCTGTGAACCTTGGATATTAGATCCCCTCTCCGGGGATCTCCTCTAGAAATGTCTCCCACACTAGGGTCCCTGACGTCGGCTACCGGCTGCCGAGGTCTCTGCTCTAGCTCGCCCACTACTGATAAATTCCGGCTATCTCTGCTCTACCAAGAAGCTCTCAATCACCAAAGCCAGCTCAAGCGCCCCAGTATAGGTAGGAATGCTCATAGGGATGATGCTAGCTTGGATATATATATGCAATCCCCTCTTAAATGTCTAGGCTTTGAAGTTCAGATATCTGACTATATCCGTCGAGTCCCGCAAGAGGTAGGTGAACCTCGTTGAATAGTCAACCACCGTCATGGTTCCCTACTATAGCTGAAGAAGCTTCTGTATACATACTACTCTTAGGGTAATCAGTTAAAACTCCTCTCTGAAGAGACGCTCAAAATCTTTCCATGAAAGAGTCGCCTCGTCGTGGGTCTGGATAACCAAACTCCAACATTGTCCTATCAAGCCCTGCAGAAGGCTCACTGCCATGATCACCATCTGGTCTGCCGGTGTCCTGACTGAACAGAAGACTCTGGTCACCAACTCCAGCCATTCGTCTACTGCCTATGGGTCAGGCTCCCCTCGAAACCTGAGGGGTCTCTATCTCTGGAACTCATGGAGTGCACTCAGACTGCGCCCCTCCTGCACTAGTACAACAGGCACTAAACACTGCTCTACAGGTGGCGGGATAACTGGCACACATCCAGATTGTAAAACTGGGGGATGCAGTCCCTGTATCAAAGATTCATCACTGAGGGTGTCATCCTTGTGATTGAGTTACTGGATCCTATAAGGTATGTGTCGCGGAGGAATCCTATAAATAAACAAGACGTATCTCTATCTGTGAGTATATATGGAGAGCTGACTCAAGAAGGACAATGTAAACACAACCCATTCCTATATGGTGCATGTACCATTATTTTTTTCCATGAAACTAGTGTTCTCATGATCTGAGTCGAAAAGAAGAATATCAGAGTCCCGGTGTGTGGATACGTCGGCCTCCCACCCCAACATTGGGATCCCTGGCCAGAAAGCTGAACTCGAAACACTTAACAATAATTCCCTAAACCGACTCACACACTCCCGGTTAAAAGGTAGAACTGACCACCTATGATACAACTCTATCATGACATGTCTATGTTGTGCCCGAGTAGCAACTACCCTAGCCCGCCTCCAATAGGCTGGGGGCTGGTGACTGGCACCGAGTAGGCATATTGCTTACATGGGAGGCATTACCTATAAACATGTACACACACACACATATCTCCAATCCGACATAGCTGAAATGTAAAAACTACTAAAAAAAGTAAAAGATTCATGCATACTCTAAAACCCAACCACATAGTACTACAAGAAGGTAAAGTACAAGAATGCTAGCCCTGGGCCAAAAGTACATGCCCACCAAAAAAGAAATTATGTAACAAAGTCCATCCTGTAAGGAAATGTACTGGGACTGAAATCTATAGTCATAGGAACACACCTCAGCCTGCCTCATATCACTGAACACCGTCTGGTCCTTGTCCGCATTGAATCCTGTCAAAGGATCATTCATCTGCACAAGACATGACACGTGCGGGCAAAGCCCATGCATGGGAGAGTATAACAATACCCAGTAGGACACCCTGAAACCACAAATGAAACACAACAAGGGAAAATACCAACAAGGAAAGCTACAGTCATCTCCACACTGTATATTTTTACATAACATATAACCTGAAATGTCGAGATATACTCATACACAAATGACCATCGTGATAATGCCACTATGATCCAGCTTGAAGATTCCACTATGTATGAAACAAGGAGAACACACTCCTAGGTCTGAAGAGAGAGATACAAAGTACTCATTCTGGGAGAACACACTATGCAAGTAATAAGAGAACATTATGCTTATATGAGGATCAAGGCTATGTCATGGGGTGATTCTGACAACTCAGTCTGAGCTAATCCGCTATGCCGAGGATCGACGCCTGGGGAATGTTGGTCACGTCGATACCAAGAACTGTACCTAGGGTTCTAGGAATGAATAGAGGATCCAGATCTAATTCTCTCAGAGGGAATTCCAACAAATCTATTCTGGATGATCGACTGAAGGGAACATACTCTTGTGTAAAGGAAATGATACCAGAACATTTAGGGAAAAGACAAAGGGCATGAACCCTAATAAATCTAGACTATGTCATAGAAGAAAACTAGCACAATACATGAAGAAATTATTACCCGCCATGTAGTATGGTTACACGCCGTGTTCCTTAACCCTAAGTACTTCTTGTGTAAATGGCCCATTTCATCTGTTCTAGCCGTATAAAACAAAACTACACGGTGGGTGAAAAAAGTACATGCCGTGTTCCTTGACCCTGAGTACTACCTGTGTAAACGACCCGTGTCATTTGCCTTGTTAGGTATAATGAAACTACCCGGTGTGTAGAATAGGTACATGCCATGTCCGAGAACCTGGGCTCGCTCCATGTATGTTGGCCAAGTTCCCGTACATGTTCTCTGCCCATGTCCGTGTCGCCTGCCCGTGTACCAGTACATGAGGTATCGTGTGTATCTAGCCAGGTCTGGCTGGGGAGGGGTATACATGGTGTTTACTTGGCCATGTACCCTACCCATGTACATCTACTCATGGAGTGCATGTTATGTAATACCTCCAACGAACACACGCCGTGTAGCCCATACTACACAGAGTGTAGTCGGGATATTTTTAGAAGCGTCGTCTTCCTCCGCGTGCCTCAACTAATCCTCCGGATCATGATCCAGCCGCCCAATCATCATGAAACTCTGGATTTGGGGTCGTCCCGCCCCTATGAAAACGATTCTATCAGTTTCGAGCATCCGATCAGCCCTTAAAATGAATCCCAATTAACCCGCACAAAAACTCTCAAATAATAGGAACATCTGATCCACATTGATTTGTCTGCAGCCATCACTGTCACACCTCAGTTTGGTCGCCCCGATATTTGATCTTCAATTTCAGATCATTATGCCAACAAATGAATGTGCAACGATTGATTTTCCCCAAGAACGCGAAGAACCTTCATGACGAACGTGTTGAAATCAGAAGTGAAAAACACTTCAATTGAGAGGGACGGACCTCAATCTATGATCATGTCGATCTTGGTTTCTCACTGTTAGAAAGGTTGAACGAAAACCAAAAAAACTCAAGAATCAAAATCCTGCGATTCCCACAAATATCCCACCACCCAAGAACAATCGACCTATGAGATAATCTATTCGTGGATTAATCCGCGTTCATCATGGAAATCAAAATTGGGGAAGGAAAATCACAAACAACATCCTACCTGGATTTCCGCGGTGTTCGTTGTCGAATTTCCGGTCACTGCAGCGTTATCACTACATCGGGAGGTTTTCTTCAGAGACTTTAGAGATTCCAAGGGTTTCAGGGTTATGAGGTTGGTAACCCTAGACGCTACGCAAGCCATTATTTTAAAAGGAGGATATCCACTGAAAAAGATTTAATAGAATCTCACTGCAGAAATAAAATATTTTTATTAAATATTTTATTACATATATGTCCAAAAACTAGATTTCACCACTGACCTATGCCAGCCGATGTTAGGCCTCACCTATGGTAGAAAAGTTGTTCTGAAAAAAATGGTGCCCTCAGATTTCGGATCTGAGCACCCGTTCAAGATTTATTCATCTTTTTCAGGAAAACTATACAGGCGTGGTATTTAATTATTAAATTAAATTCAAACATTTTTTCCGGGCTCACCGGGCCTTGGGACTGCATGCTTCCTCAGAGACTGGTCTCGATTTAATTCCCATATAATGTTAAAATAATACATGGAAAAATCTGGGACATTACATAATATAGAAAATATTTCAGTAACATTAAATAATTTAATCATATCAGTTTTATAATAACTCTACAAGTGGAAAAGCCCACATAATAAATTCAACCAATCCCTTAGGACAAAAATATAACATGCTAACACCACCTCTATACCCAAGTCATAAGTGGACTATAATTGAACCACTCATCTTTGTTTTATAACATGACCACCAATATTTGGTTTATAATATACCAAACCATCCGTGGTTTATAAAAGAATAGCATGACATCATAAATAATTTAAGAGAACCATAATAGGAATAATATTCATAGAGAATGAATTTCATTATAATTATCATAGAAAGTGCCCTTATTTCGTTCCAAACATGATTAACCCTTGAGAAATTACTTGTTTTAATACAAATAAATTTTTAATTTTTATAATTAAGGTAGAGAAATATTAAGTATGGAATCGTTAAAAAATATCCACAATGAATAATATATGATATCTTGTGTTGAAAATATTGATCAATTAATATACAAATAAAATAACAATAAAATAATTTTATGGAAAATACCGTTTCTACAATGAAATTTAAATTTCTAAAAAAATGATTAAAAATTTAAATCCTTTTTATTTGAAAATAATATTTAATAATTATAATGCACTATTTAATGAAATTAATGATCATGATTTTCTAAAATCCATACATGTCATTAATTTTAAAAACATATATTTTTTTCAAATTTTTATAAGTGCGTAAAAATTAACCCATTTGGAAAATGTGATGAATTTTCCTTTTAAAATGCTATAAAATAAGGTCAATGGGTAATTAAAGAAATTATAATATATTTATTAATTGCAAAAATAATATTTGTTAAAATATTATTGGGAAAATTGATATGTAACATAAATATTACTAATATGAAGAAATATATGAGATAAATAACACTTAAGAACTACATTATTGACATTTCATTATTATATAATTAAGGGAGTGTAAAATAGAAAATTTAAGCCTCATTTATACTTATAAGAGAATAAATATATTTTTTTAATGAAATTAATATCATATAATTTCCACCAATTAGTATTTAACATAAATATTATTAAACATATATTGTAATATAATGAATTTTTAGATTTGATAACATTTTAGTCAAAACTAATTGAAGATATAGTACAAAATGACTCTATAATTAAAAGTAATACCATTAATTATTAATCCAAAATAAATTAAATACTTATTATGTACACCATAAAATGAAATAAGGGTTAACAGCAATACATATGAATATAGAAATTTACATTTAGAAAAAAACATTTACATGGGTCACAAATTTTCATATTATAAATTATCAATGGTGAGATTATGTGAATGTAAGAATATCCACCTAATATAATTATATAAATGTAATAATAAAAATTAAAGGTAAATTTTAAAAAAATATTGTCATAGCACTTTCAATTACGAAGACTTAAAACCCAATGAAATGAAATTGGGTTAGGAAACACCTTTCCACCTTGTAATATTAATGTAAAATCCCCTTGGATGAATTAATTTGAATTAAACCATTAAGTAAATTGATGTATATATGAATAGTAATATGATAGTTGATACTTATAAAATATAATCAATATAAAATAAAATATTTATATACTATTCAAACATTCCTCAATAAAAGGAAATTGATATTAGATCATTTATATTGAGACAACACATTCTATGAATTTCAACTAACACCTATATAAAAATCATACAAAAATTAAATTATTTAATAATAACCATATCATGATTTAATCCCTTATCCTTAAAGAATTTATTTAAATCATTTTAATGAAAAAATTTAATACATAATTAATTAGTTCCACAATAGTTTCTTAAGGATGTCCAATACATGATCTGAAAACATTTTCATTGTATTGACCTTGGAATAAGTGGACAATGTTCAATAATGAACATAATAATGAGAAAAACATAATTATAATTTTTATTTATCAATTATACTTTTAAAACCCACCATTAATTATTGTTATGAAAATTGAAACATGCTATATTAATAGAGAATATAGGTTGTAGATACGCATGGGTAACATTTTCATCGTTAAAATAAAATGATTGATATAGGTAAAGTATTAATTCATTGATAAATAATTATTTATATATTATTAATATTATATTATGTCTTTCAATATGATTATATATATAATCCATGTGATGATGGGATATAAATGAATCTCATTTCATTGTGGAGGTGGTAGTTCCCAAGTATGCCAGAATTCCACTGTCATTTTCCAATGGATGGAATTGTTTGAAAATAAATGACAATTTGTTTTTATATAGTGATAATTATTTATATAATATCATATATAAATATATATATATATATGTATTAAATAAATAATTATAACCATTCATGAGAGTTATTTTTTTGTAACAAATTACATAAACTCATGAGTCAACAATTCGTTATACATAATAATGATGGTTTCATTTACCATTTGATACAAAATAACATGAATATAAGTTTTTTAATTAACCTGATAATATATTATTATATGGAATAAAATTAATTTATTATTAAATAATGTTTTAATACAACATTATTTTAGTATAAGATTAAATAAAAATAAAACATATTGTAAAATACTATACCACTTCTTTAAATCACATCCTTTTCTTTTCCCCATGGTTCATGTAAGCCAATAATCAAGTCCAAAATATGTCCTATAAAACGAGGGTATAGATTTTTGAAAGGTGTTTTGGGTATTTATTTAATAATTCTAATTTATTATGATTTTTAATGAGGATAAGAGAATGGGTTCACTTTTATAATTTTGGGGAGGGGATTTCATGGAATTACAAAACATATAAGTAAAAAATAAAATCATCTAAATTTATATGTGGATACAAATTTAAATTATTATGATATAAAATGATTATTTGAAATAATTTCATCCAATTATATATGGGCAATCTTAGTAGATTTTTTTAGAAAGATAACTTTTTTATTCCCATTAACCCTTTTGACCGTTTCCAATATATCAATGTTTTTCACAATATTAGTGCCAAGATTGATAAAATAAAAAAATTGAAAAACAATATTAAAAAAATTATATATTTAAAATGATATCCTATATAATTGGAAAAAAATTATATTTTATGATATTTACATAATTTATTAAAATATTTTTTAGTATAATATAAAATTAATAACAATTTTAAAAATTTATAAAATATTATAAAATTATGTTTGTCTAACTCAATTATTATGGTTCAAAAAGAAAATATAATCTACGATTAGTATTTTATGGTAACAGTGTTATCATTTAAATAAAATTTAATAGGATTATATAAAATTTTAAAATATATCATTTCAAATAACGCCTCAGTTAACCAATTTTAACTTTATCCATGGTAATAACCTATCAATATTAAAGCATCATAATTTACTTATATGGTTAAAAATGGATATTGAAATGGAAATTCCTTAAATTTTAAACCATTTATCAAAATAAATGTCCTCATGAATTATAACGACCCATACTTTACATACATTGTTAATACTTCAAAATTTAAGCACACTTATTACAACATATGACAAAACCACAAAGGACCGTATAGGTATAGTGTCTTTACAAACTGGGAAACATAAACAACTGGTTCATAAATCTTCTACAGTGTCTCCCATTTATTTCATCATATCTAGGATCCCTTTTAGCATATTCTACTTAATATCCATCTTCCTGACCTGGGGAAAAGAAAACATAAAAGGGTGAGCTCAAATGCTCAGCAAGGGCAAATAAAGGAAATAAAAATCATATCATATCTTTTTGAAAAGAAAAACCTGCAAAAGAGATCATAATATCTTAACATGGAATAAATCATAGAAGTGAAAATGAGATCCCCATAATCATAACATAAAACTTGAAACTTTGTGGAATACAAACATAATCATGGAAATTCATTTCTTGTTAGTCATGACTCATTGCCAAGACTATCTTAGTGGATAAAGTCCCTTTCTGAACCGAGTCACCCTCGTTCCAGTCCTGTTTCACTGAACCGGTATAACCTACCGTTCCAGCCATGTCTATCTCATGAGATATAAAATCTTTACCCAATGCATTGGAGGGAGATATAGGTCCCACCCATCTAATAATGAATCCTTTCTTATGTGTGCCACATAATCATAAATCATACATCATCGCATAACCCATGTAATAAAAATGGGATTCTTAAACAACAAGACATCATAAAACAATTCATATAAGATAATGGAATTCATAAAAATGTTTCCATCACAACATAATCAAATCCATGTA
Organism: Viscum album; assembly: GCA_963277665.1. Lineage (NCBI taxonomy): Eukaryota > Viridiplantae > Streptophyta > Magnoliopsida > Santalales > Viscaceae > Viscum > Viscum album. Next base: position 173,727,581 of record OY728134.1, read on the forward strand.
ATAATAGGGATAAAAACAGAACCCTTTATTATCTTAGATGGAAAATAATTTTGATAAAATACTTGAACTTCATTCTTGAGGAAAATATCCTTTCTACTTCAAAAACACATTTCCTTTCATAACATGTCATACAATTTTAAACTAAAAGAAGTTGATTAAAAATAAACTTGAATAATTGTAAAGGAATATTCTTGGAAATAATGTTTTAGAAATCCATTCATGCCGTATAAGTTAAAAAAAACATTCTTCGTACTTTTGTCGAAAAAGTCAAAAAGTACCTCATACGAAAAACGACGAAAGATTCCTTTCATTTCTTTTACTAAAAACTCACAGAAGGGTAAAAATGGATTTAAACAATTGTAGGTGGATGGAAATAATATTACATATTTATGAAACATGGATGTGGATGATAATACACCCCAGTAAATACCAAAATACAAACAATCTCGAATAAAATGAGATTGTGATATATTCCCTTACCTTAGGTCCAATTTGCTTTGTACGTGTCCGAAGCACCTGTATAATGGTTTAAATAATGTTATTGACTTATTCCAGAATCATACATATTGATATGATGTCATATATGGTCATATTATTAGCTTCTTGTTAGTAATATTTCGTTGTTACTTGTTACTCAGGTCTTTATTGCCTTTTGTTCTTATGCGTGTTTTGCCGAATACATTCTTATTATTCTTTTAAGGTTATAGATACCTTATATCCAGAATGGTATTAGTGTAACATATATCATATTTATTCATTCAATTCATTTATATAATTACTATGTAATGATGATCATGTAGAACGAGTCGCATCACATCGTGGAGACGGTATTCCGTACGTACGCACGAGTGATGATATCGTTCCTATGATCGTGGAACTGTATTGGATTATATATATATTATTTAAGTATCAATATTAATTTATAATAATCATAAATAGTTACTCATTACACCATTATATCCATCCTTGTAAAGTGATGGTGGAAAAATAGATTACACCACGGCGTGGAGACGGTATTCCGTACGTACGCACACGCGGTGATTTCATTTTTCCGTAGGATGGATAGAAGGTGAATTAGGGTTGTTTCATATTTATAATAACATATCAGTATGTATTTAATACTGATGTTATTACTTTATCATGAAACAACTAAAGATGAAGAATTTGAAGAAGAAAGAAATTGAAGAGATCGGTAATGGATATTACCTCTTCTTTGGAACGCCTCTTTGAATCCTCCACTTAGGGACCTAATGTTGGTCTTTGAATAAGACCAGGTCCTTTAGGATTATTCTAGGGAAGTGGAGAGGTGAAAATGGCAGGGTTTGGCCGAGCTTGAGTGCTCAATTTGTTGTGAGGAGGAGGGGGAGGAGGTGCCTTTTATAAGGGAGGAGAGGGGCACCTTAGAAATATCTCAAAATATTATTTTATATTAAAGTAAAAATCGGTTTATAATGGTTCCAAAGGGTCTTATTTCGAAGCTAAAGTGGGTATGGGTCGAAAGCCTATCAACCAATAGTATTTAGACAAGTTTAGGGTATTATTTTAGCCTTATCAATTAGATTTAACTCTATGTTAAATAATTTAACTTTTACCATGTCTTTTTGTTTTCTTTTAATATATGGTTAATACACTTACTATAACATTCCAAACGAACCCCAAATTGTTTATTATTAATATATATATTCCTATCTAAGTCATTTGGCCGAACCTTAGATTTTTAGGAATAAAATAACAATTAGTAATATAATATTTGATTTAAAAACTATTTTGTGTCAATTTTGACACTATTTGATATATGATTTTTGTGAAAGTCATAACAGAATTATATGTTAAAACCAAGTTTATTAAATCAACAATAATATATCATAGTAACCTAGAAAATTAGTGTAATTCATAAAAATTCTCAAATTACATTTATTTGGGTATTTGTAACATCAATTATGTCAATATTTCATTAATAAGATAATTACTGCATCATCTTTGTATCATAAAAATTGATAATTATTTAATCCCTAAAAATTATAAATAAATTCCTATTATGTATATAATTTCATTAGCTTTCTGGAGACTATTCATGTTTGAAGTTTCATGAAGTTTATCACTAAATTAAAATTAATATACTTATAAGATTTAAGAGAGTGACATGTTGTCACTTTCTTTGGTTTTAATAATAATTAAATTATTTTCATTGACAAAATTTAATTAAATGAATCTAATACGACCCTTAGGTGATATGGGTCGACTTTTAGTCATCCAATAAGATTTTGACATTTGTTAGGGTAATTTTAAAATATTATATTCACCATTAATTACCCGATTTACCTTTAACTATGGTAAATAAATTTTACCATAATTACTATTCATAATTCCCAAAAAAAAGTAGCTTATTAACATAATTTGGACCCACTGATTCCAAATATGTAATCCATTTTTCCAAATTCAATACACAAAATATGCAGAAATTAAATTAAAATTAATCCCGTTATCGAAGGAAAACAGGTTTTTCTTTAAAACATTGCAAAATATTGAATTTATTTAACCTACGAATTCAAGGTAAAATCAATGCTAATGACATACATTATATTAAATGGTAAAAATATATTCTATTTGTACTTTAAAACCATTCAATATTATAATTTAACCACATAAGATATTACGATGAAAAAAGTTGTTTTTAATTAAAATATAGCGTGTTTTTACTATTCATTAAAATATGAAAGTTATCGAAAAAATATCAAAACATTATCTAATGTAATATCATGATTCAAATGAAGAATTTTATTTTGTCAAATTGAACTTATAAACATGTCAAAAACTAGATTTAATGTGGGTGCGCCATCAAAAGGCGGCAAAACTGCATTTTTTTAAAAATACTTATTTTACCCGAAAAAAATATTTTGTTCTTATAACATGTTCTAGAAATGTGTAAGATAAATAATAATGTTATAAAATTCAAATTTTAGTTAACACTATTCATAACGGCTAGTTTTAATAATATTTTAATAGCATATCATTGTTTAGTGAAACTTGGTATTGCGTACGACGCAAGCTATCAACGAAGGTCGCGATTGCGTGTAAAGCAAGCCAAGCAAGTGTTGTGTAGAAAAAGATTCCTTTGATGATTTATATAACATAAAAGTCTCAGGTGTTACATTCTACCCCCATTAAAAAGAATTTCTCCCTCGAAATTCATCACTTTGTAACAAACAGATGAGGATACTTCTCCCTTATCATATCCTCAAGCTCCCATGTAGCTTCTTCAAGTTGGTGGTTACTCCATAAAACTTTCGCCAATCGAGTGGTCTTGTTTCGTAGGACTTTTTCGCTACGATCTGGAATCTCTATCGGCTATTCTTCATAAGAAAGATCTTGCTCCGGTGGTACAACTTCTGAGCTGAGTACATGTGAAGGATCAGGTATGTACTTTCTCAGGAGAGACACATGGAACACATTGTGAACGTGAGAGAGATTCGGTGGAAGCACCAATCGGTAAGCTACCTTCCCAACACGATCCAGTATTTCGAAAGGACCGATATATCTAAGGCTCAACTTCCACTTCTTTCCAAATCTCATAACCCTCTTCTAGGGAGATATTCGTAAGAACACTTTATCACCCACTTCAAACTCTAGGTCTTTTCTTCGATTGTCGGCATAACTTTTCTGTCGACTCTGAGCTGCTCTTTTGTGTTGTTTAATAGATCTGAACTTTTCTGCCATTTCATCAACGAGATCAGGTCCTAATAGCTTTCTTTCCCCAACTTCATCCCAGCAAGTTGGATTCCTGCATTTCTTTCCATAGAGAGATTCATAAAGAGCCATCTGAATACTGGAGTGAAAGCTATTATTATAAGAAATTTCCACCAATGGTAGGTGTTGATCCCAACCTCCTTTTAAATCCATAGAGCAAGCTCTCAACATATCTTCTAGGGTTTGAATTGTTCTCTCAGACTGACCGTCTGTCTGGGGATGATAAGCAGTGCTGAAACTCAACTCTGTATCCAGAGTATGCTAAAGACTTCGCCAGAACTTCGAGGTAAATCTCGGATCCCGATCAGATATAATAGAAAGTGGTACTCCATGCAATCTTACCACTTCCTTTACATATATCCTGGCAAGCTTATCTAGAGAGAAATCCTCTCTAATAGGAATGAAGTGTGTAGACTTTGTAAGATGATCAAATATGACCCAGATAGCATTATTGCCTTTGGATGTTTTAGGAAGTCCTGTGAAAAAGTCCATAGTGATGTTTTCCCATTTCCATTCGGGTATGGGTAATGGTTGTAACATCCCCTTAGACTTTTGTCTCTCAACTTTAACTTGTTGACAAACCAAGCCTCGAGAGACATATTCAGCAACATCTCTTTTCATGCCATCCCACCAGAAGTACTCTTTCAGGTCCCTATACATCTTCGTGCTTCCAGGATGAATAGAGAATGAAGAACTATGAGCCTCATCCGGCAGATCCTTCTTTAATTCGGGGATGGGAGGAACACAAACCCGATTCCTGAACTTTATTATCCCTTCACAATCAAGGTTGAATTCAGGAACATTTCTCACCTTCTTTTGTAACTCGACATCTTCTTTTTGTGCATCTTTAATCTTCACATGTATAGATGATTGAACATTCATTTGAGAAAGATAATATTTTTCCCCTTCCATTATAATTCCAAGATCCATCCTTTGTAAATCCATAAATATTGGATATTTTGTGATACTCGTCATGGATAAACTAGCATGGTCTTGTCGACTTAATGCATCTGCCACCTTGTTTGCTTACCCAGGGTGGTAATGGATTGAGCAGTCATAATCCTTAATCAGCTCCAACCATCTTCTTTGACGCATATTCAACTCCTTTTGTGTGAAAATCTACTTTAAACTTTTATGATCAGTATAAATATCACACCTTTCACCATAAAGGTAATGCCTCCAAATCTTTAATGCAGAGATTACTGCATCCAACTCCAAATCATGTGTTGGGTAATTTTTCTCATGGATTTTCAACTGTCGTGAGGCATAAGCTATCACCATATCATTTTTCATAAGAACACACCCCAATCCCTTCTTGGATGCATCACTGTAGATCACAAAGCTTTCACCACTACAAGGCAGTGTGAGGACAGGTGCACTGGATAACCTTCTTTTCAACTCCATGAAATTCTCTTCACATTCCTCTATCCAGACAAACTTAACTCCTTTCCGAGTCAACTTGGTGAGTGGATTAGATAATTGTGAGAAATCTTTTACAAAACATCGATAATATCCAGCCAAACCAAGAAAACTTCGGATCTCAGTTACTGTTGTTGGTCTCGACCATCATTCGATAACCTCTATTTTTGCTGGATCCACAGATATCCCCTCTTTTGAGATTATGTGACCCAAAAATGCAACTTTTTGAATCCAAAATTCACACTTGGTAAATTTGGCATAAAGCTTCTCCTTTCTCAGGGTCTTCAATATAATTCTCAAGTGATCTTCATGCTCTTCCTTGCTCTTTGAATAGACAAGAATATCGTCTATAAAGACTACCACAAATTGATCAAGATAGTCTCTAAAGACTCTATTCATTAGATCCATGAAGATAGCAGGGGCATTAGTAAGACCAAATGGCATCACTATAAATTCATAGTGTCCATACCTTGTACGAAAAGCCGTCTTTGGTATATCCTCCCTTTTGACCCTTAATTGATGATACCCTGAACGAAGATCAATCTTGGAAAAGTATTGAGCTCCGGGTAGTTGGTCAAATAAGTCATCAATGTGTGGGAGAGGATATTTGTTCTTGGTAGTGATCTTGTTAAGTTCTCGATAATCAATGCAGAGTCTCATTGATCTATCTTTCTTCTTAACAAATTGAACAGGTGCTCCACAAGGTGACGCACTAGGGCATATGAATCCCTTATCAAGATTCTCTTGGAGTTGCTTCTTCAATTCCTTCAACTCAATTGGGGCCATTCTATAAGGTGTCTTTGAAATAGGCAAAGCACCCGGTACGAGTTCTATTGAAAACTCAACTTCACGATTTGGTGGAAGACCCGGTAATTCCTCTGAAAAGACATCATCAAACTCCCGTACAATGGGAATATTCTTAATCATGAGTTTCTCACCAACCATTTGAGATAAATAACCTTCATTTAGTGGAATCAATACCCATAAGATGGAAGAAATTTCCACTAGAAGGTTATGTTCATCCTTGCATTGATATACGATCGTAGATTGATCTGGAATATGAAATGTGACTTCCCTTATTTGGCAATTGATATGAGCTCCATGTAGAGAAAGCCAATCCATGCAATGAATCACATCAAATTCTACTAAAGGAAGGATCACAAGATTTGCAGGAAGCACTTTCCCACAAACTTCGATCGGAGAAGAATTATACACTTTTGATGCGACTTTTGTTCCATTAGGTGTTGTCACAGATAACTCAACATCTAATTGTTGAGGTAAAATGGTGATACCCTTAGAAAATTCTTTAGAAATAAAAGATTGGGTGGATCCAGAATCAAATAAAACATTTGCTACTTTAGAGTGGATGGTAAGTGTACCTTTCATCACTTCATTATCGTACTCCACATCGCTGATAGAAATTGCATGGGACTTTCCTTTGTCTTTAGCCTTAATATTTTGTTGACGTCGACCATCATCATCAACCCTTGGATTTGGGCATTGATTGGCATAATGCCCCATCTCCTTGCACTTGAAACATTGAAGTGTAGTACGTTCATTCTGTGTATCCCTTCCTTTGTTTGCGTCATTAGACATCTTCTTCCCATTATCACGACATTCAAATGCCCGATGACCTTCCTTTCCACATTTAAAACATTTACTTGTCCCTTTAAGACAACTCCCTCCATGTTTCTTTCCACACATTGAGCATAAGGAAAAGCTCATCTTTTTTTCAGTGTGCTCTTTAGATTTTTCTTTGAATTCCATCTTCATCTTCTTATCAATCCCATGTGACTGATGGGTTATTCCAATCTCCATCTCGACTTTGAGAGAACATCGAACGATTTCCTCGTAGCTATTGAAGTCCCTTATGGCTAACTCCCTTCGAAGACTTGGTTTTAAGCCACTAAAGAATCGATCGATCTTACTCTCAGGTTGGATAATAATACCAGAAGCATACCTTGCAAGTCTTGTAAAATTTGCTTCATAGGTACCAACAGATTCATCATCCATTTGCTTCAGTTCAAGAAACTCTTTCTCCATCTTTGTTCGGAGAATACGAGGGAAGTTCTTATTGAAAAATAAGTTCTTGAACTCTTCCCATTCCATAGACTCAATTTCATCCCTTTGCCTCGTATTCTAAATAAGATTACACCATTGATCAGCATCTCCTTCCAAACGATACACTGCTAGGATGACTTTATCATGTTCAGAACATTGAAGAACTGAAAATATCTTTTTAGTAGTACTAATCCATTTTTCAGCAATTAATGGATCAGTAGACCCGCTAAAAGAAGGTGGACGCTGCCTCATGAAGGATTCAACAGAATGTTGCTCCTTCCTTTGCTCGTTTGGAAGTCCTCCATGATTCATAGCTTGAGAAAGTTGTGTGAGCATGGCTAAAAGATTTTTTATTCTAGCTCCCATATTGTTTGGTTGCTTAGGGGGAAAATCATTGCATTACCCATCGCATTCCGCATTAACACGGTTCCTTCGGGTTCCAGCCATTGACTAAAAATAAGAAGAATAGTGTGAGCAACACTATTTATAATAGGAGACCACATAATTCAAGAATAAAATTTTCATGCTTAAGGTCTTATCCTAGGTTATTCATGGCCATTTCTAAAACACTAAGATTGTGTTCTATGCTTAGACTTATCCTTAGGCTTCTTACTAAGGCTTTCACATCCTAGTTTCCAAAGGTTGACTATACCTTTTCTCTGATACCAACTATAACGGCCCATACTTTACATAAATTGTTAATACATCGAAATTTAAGCACACTTATTACAACATATGACAAAACCACAAAGGACCGTATAGGTAGATTGTCTTTAGAAACTGGGAAACATAAACAACTGGTTCATAAATCTTCTACAATGTCTCCCATTTATATCATCATATCTAGGGTCCCTTTTAGCATATTCTACTTAATATCCATCTTCCTGACCTTGGGAAAAGAAAACATAAAAGGGTGAGATCAAATGCTCAGCAAGGGAAAATAAAGGAAATAAAAATCATATCATATATTTTTGAAAATCAAAACCTGCAAAAGAGATCATAATATCTTAACATGGAATAAATCATAGAAGTGAAAATGAGATCCCCATAATTATAACATAAAACATGAAACTTTGTGGCATGCATACATAATCATGGAAAATCATTTCTTGTTAGTCATGACTCATTGCCAAGACTATCTTAGTGGACAAAGTCCCTTTCTGAACCGAGTCACCCTCATTCCAGTCCTTTTTCACTGAACCGGTATAACCTACCGTTCCAGCCATGTCTATCTCATGAGATATAAAATATTTACCCAATGCATTGGAGGGGGATATAGGTCCCACCCATATTATAATGAATCCTTTCTTATGTGTGCCACATAATCATAAATCATACATCATCGCATAACCCATGTAATAAAAATGGGATTCTAAAACAACATGACATCATAAAACAATTCATATAAGATAAAGGAATTCATAAAAATGTTTCCATCACAACATAATCAAATCCATGTAATAATAGGGATAAAAACAGAACCCTTTATTATCTTAGATGGAAAATAATTTTGATAAAATACTTGAACTTCATTCTTGAGGAAAATATCATTTCTACTTCAAAAACACTTTTCAGTTCTTAACATGTCATACAATTTTAAACTAAAATAAGTTGATTAAAAATAAACTTGAATACTTGTAAAGGAAGATTCTTGGAAATAATGTTTTAGAAATCCATTCATGCCGTATAAGTTAAAAAAACATTCTTCGTACTTTTGTCGGAAAAGTCAAAAAGTACCTCGTACGAAAAACGACAAAAGAATCCTTTAATTTGTTTTACAAAAAACTCACCGAAGGGTAAAAATGGATTTAAAAAATTGTAGGTGGATGGAAATAATATTACATATTTATGAAACATGGATGTGGATGATAATACACCCCAGTAAATACCAAAGTACAAACAATCTCGAATAAAATGAGATTGTGATATATTACCTTACCTTAGGTCCAATTTGCTTTGTACATGTCCGAAGCTCCTGTATAATGGTTTAAATAATGTTATTGACTTATTCCAGAATAATACATATTGATATGATATCATATATGGTCATATTATTATCTTCTTGTTAGTAATATTTCGTTGTTACTTGTTACTCGGGTCTTTATTGCTTTTTGTTCTTATGCGTGTTTTGCCGAATACATTCTTATTCTTATTTTAAGGTTATAGATACCTTATATCCAGAATGGTATTAGTGTAACATATATCATATTTATTCATTCAATTCATTTATATAATTACTATGTAATGATGATCATGTAGAACGAGTCGCATCACATCATGGAGACGGTATTCCGTACGTACGCACGAGTGATGATATCGTTCCTATGATCGTGGAACTGTATTGGAGTATATATTTATTATTTCAGTATCAATATTACTTTATAATAATCATAAATAGTTACTCATTAAACCATTATACCCATCCTTGTAAAGTGATGGTGGAAAAATTGATTACACCACGACGTGGAGACGGTATTCCGTACGTACGCACGCGCGGTGATTTCATTTTTCCGTAGGATGGATAGAAGGTGAATTAGGGTTGTTTCATATTTATAATAACATATAAGTATGTAAGTAATACTGATGTTATTAATTTATCATGAAACAACTAAAGAAGAAGATGTTTAAGAAGAAAGAAATTGAAAAGATCGGTAATAGATATTACCTATTCTTTGGAACGCCTCTTTGAATCCTCCACTTAGGGAACTAAGATTGGTCTTTGAATAAGACCAGGACCTCTAGGATTATTCTAGAGAAGTGGGGAGGTGAAAATGGAAGGGGTTGGCCGAGCTTGAGTGCTCAATTTGGTGTGAGGAGGAGGGGGAGGAGGTGCCCTTTTATAAGGGAGGAGAGGGGCACCTTAGGAATATCTCAAAATATTATTTTATATTAAAGTCAAAATCGGTTTATAATGGTTCCAAAGGGTCTTATTTCGAAGCTAAAGTGGGGATGGATCGAAATCCTATCATCCAATAGGATTTAGACAAGTTTAGGGTATTATTTTAACCTTATCAATTATATTTAACTCTAAGTTAAATAATTTATCTTTTACCATGTCTTTTTGTTTTCTTTTACTATATGGTTAATACACTTACTATAACATGCCAAACGAACCCCAAATTGTTTATTATTAATATATATATTCTTATCTAAGTCATATGAACGATCCTTAGATTTTTAGGAATAAAATAACAATTAGTAATATAATATTTGATTTAAAAACAATTTTGTGTCAATTTTGACACTATTTGATATATGATTTTTGTGAAAGTCATAACAGAATTATATGTTCAAACCAAGTTGATTAAATCAACAATAATATATCATAGTAACCTAGAAAATTAGTGGAATTCATAAAAAGTCTCAAATTACATTTATTTGGGTATTTATATCATCAATTATGTCAATATTTCATTAATAAGATAATTACTGCATCATCTTTGTATCATAAAAAATGATAATAATTTAATCCCTAAAAATTATAAATAAATTCCTATTATGTAGATAATTTCATTAGCTTTCTTGAGACTATTCATGTTCGAAGTTTCATGAAGTTTATCACTAAATTAAAATTAATATACTTATAAGATTTAAGAGAGTGACATGTTGTCACATTCTTTGGTTTTAATAATAATTAAATTATTTTCATTGAAAAAATTTAATTAAATGAATCTAATCCGAACATTAGGTGATATGGGTCGACATTTATTCATCCAATAGGATTTTGACATTTTTAAGGTAATTTAAAAATATTATATTTACCATTAATTACCCGATTTACCTTTAACTATGGTAAATAAAGTTTACCATAATTACTATTCCTAATTCCCAAAAATAAAAAGTAGCTTATTAACATAATTTGGACCCACTGATTCCGAATATGTAATCCATTTTTCCAAATTCGATACACAAAAGATGCAGAAATTAAATTAAAATTAATCCTGTTGTCGAAGGAAAACAGGTTTTTCTTTAAAACATTGCAAAAGATTGAATTGATTTAACCTACGAATTCAAGGTAAAATCAATGCTAATGACATACATTATATTAAATGGTAAAAATATATTATATTTATACTTTAAAACCATTCAATATTATAATTTAACCACATAAGATATTATGATGAATGAAGTTGTTTTTAATTAAAATATAGCGTGTTTTAACTATTCATTAAAATATGAAAGTTGTCGGAAAAATATCAAAACTTTATCTAATGTAAATTTTTATATCCTGATTCAAATGAAGAATTTTATTTTGTCAAATTGAACATATAAACATGTCAAAAACGAGATTTAATGTGGGTGCTCCATCAAAAGGCGGCAAAACTGCATTTTTTGAAAAATACTTATTTTACCCGAAAAAAAATATTTTGTTCTTATAACATGTTCTAGAAATGTGTAAGATGAATAATAATGTTATAAAATTCAAAATTTAGTTAACACTATTCATAACGGCTAGTTTTAATAATATTTTAATAGCATATCATTGTTTAGTGAAACTCGGTATTGCGTACGACGCACGCTATCAAGGAAGGTCGCGATTGCGTGTAAAGCAAGCCAAGCAAGTGTTGTGTATAAAAAGATTTCTTTGATGATTTATATAACATAAAAGTCTCGGGTGTTACATGAATAATTTTGGATCATTTTATAATAATTTCATAATATATTTTTTAACAAAAATATCATTAATGTCATATTTAAACTATTCATTTAACATGAAATTAATTTCATAATTATTAATATTAAATTAGAAAATAAAAACATCATAAAACTCTAATATTTTATTATGATAAAAAATATTTTTGCGACACTATAAGTCAGCAATTAATATTCCTTTAATAATTTTTAAAATCATTTACTTGATTATTTTTCTCTTTACACAAATACTATATTGGTATTTTATAAAAATGTATTGTAATTAATTACTGATTAATAAATAAATTTAATAATATGATAAAAAAAATAATAAATTACATATCATAAAACCATTTATAACTGAATATTAGTTGTTTTTATACATTTTTTAAAAGAATAAAAATATAATATTTGAAAAAGACATATTTTTTACATTACATTTCATTAAAATATTATAGAGGTAAAAAATAATTGACAAATTAAAATAATTGCTCCAAATTATAATTAATATGATTCTAGATGAATGAGACACATTAAATGATATTACATAATGTTTTTTATGTCTTTTTATCCTTATCACATTTGTATCCTAATTTACTCTTTTTACATTAATTGTGGAATGAAAAAAATGTTATAGATTCAATTCATATCTATATGATATTAATTTTTAATTAGATCATAATTTTTATTATTATGATTCCAAATATGTTATTCATTTTATCAATTTCATAAGACATAACATGAGGAATTTAACATAAAAATATACCTGAAAAGACACTAGAAATTGAAATTATAATTTTTTTTCATTTCAAATAATGAATATTTTTGAAAAGAAATTATTTTATACAATTGATTAAAATAATTATTATACCAAAATAATCTTGTTATGTTTTGTATAAAATCCCAAATAATATATGAATTTTTATGTACTATAAAATACAAATCATTTATCAGTATAAATATGTAAATTTGACTATTCATTGACAAATCAAACCATTCTTAAAAATAATAAAACATCATATGAAGATATATTTTTTATATTATAATTTAAAAAATTATATAATTTCTATCAAATAAAATTATAAAATATATATATATATATATTAACTATTATTTTTACAATATGTAATATAAATAATATTTGAGGAAAAAATTATTTTCTATATTCATAATGACATTACTAGAAAATGAATATTTATTTTGGGAAAATATCATAATAATTTGAAATTGAGTACGACCTATAAATATAAATATATTTATTCATATTCATAACCCAAATTTATTAGCGACATTACAAAGAACAAATTTATTATAAAATATTATATGGTTCTTCGAAGTTCGATATTTCTTGTTGTATTCTCATTAATGAATATTATCCTTTGAAAATATTGATATATTATATAATTAATAATTAGATAACATTCGTAGTGATGTATACAAAATTTTAATAGATAATAAATTATTAGTAGAATTAAAATTTACATGGAAAAATAAAAACAAATATCCTCTAAATTTAGTATTGCAACAAAAAAATTATATTAATAAAACCATGAGATGAGAAATTTTATTTAGAATCCATGAAAAAATATTTATGATAACTCTTAAATAAAACTAATGAATAATTTGGGAATTTTCATCTATTTAGTAAATATTAAGTAGGGATTTATTTCATTCATTATAAAGAAAGATGACCATTAGAAAAGTAATAATTCTAAATTAAATAAATATATTCAATTATAAATATTGTAAATAATATTAAGGGTTACAAATAATATGAAATTTAATCATATATGTAGAGATAATGATATCCATAAAAATAATACAAGGATTGTAGACCTGCATGAGATATTTTTTTATTATACATGATGAGATAATACCATACCTAAATAGAACCATTATTTTGAATGAATATTGAAATAAAAATTGGTATATAATATATAAATAAATTTGATACCCAATAATAAACATATAAGAAGAAATGATAATTGATTTAATAGATATATAGAGATTTTATAATTTTATAAGATCTAAATTTATTCATAATAATCTTGAACTAAATGTCATATTTCTAGGAAATAACTTCCATTTTTGATAAATTTAAATCAAAATCTAGAAAAATTAGTATGTGACATGTATTTTTAGTCCCCCTAAATTTCATGAATTTCATATCCTAATTTATGCATGGGATAGTGTATACACATCACAATATAATTCATATTCTGAATATAATATATTCCACCATGAAAAAATTGTGATGGAAACCTCAAAACATTTATTATAATAATACGAGATGTTCTTTAAGTTCCAGTGTAATTGAAATTACATGTTAAATAACTATTTCATACCATTATTCATTTATATTACACTATATTATCCTTAATTACTATCATTCATTATACATATATTAGTTACTTATTTTTTATTTTTATTATTTTATTCATTTTTCATAAAAGAGATGTCTAACACCATTCACAAGTATCATTGTAATTATTAATAGATTAATTAATGATTTAAAATAATTCTCAATCAAATATTATTGTATCTTAATGTTATATTTATATAATAAATAGGTATTGTATATGGGAATAGAATATTTAATGAGATTATTTTTGGTAATTTTCCATCAAAAAATTGATACATAATAAGATCAAATAATTTTTATTTTATACTTAACAAACTATATTCATAAAATATATAAAAAAATAATTTCATATAAATAATTTAATAATATATTTACAGTTATTCATGATGAATATTATTATCTTGGTATAACAACATTTCTCTAGGTGGATAAAAGGACTAAAATAAAAATATACATCAAATGTGAATGAGTTGGAGTTTTGTTTTATATAAAATGAGTGTAATTTTTAAGAAGAATAATGGTATTAAAATATAAACAATTCAGGGGATATTTATTTTAATAATAATTATATATAATATGGTAATTGAAAATTTAATATAAGAACAATGATAAACACATAATTTTTTTTTCTAATTCTTGACAACGACTTCTTATGAATTTTGGATTTAGATTTATTTCATCGTATAACAAATTTTCCCACATCATAGAAGAAACTAATGGAATTGAAAATCATTTATTATTTAAGGGAGTTTAAATTTGACAGAGTTATTTGGAGGTTTGTGATGTGAAATCATTTTATAGATGAAAACATCAAATATTTCTTGGTATATTTATGTCAGGTTAAGGGTAAGGATTAAATAATATTTTTTTGTTAATAAAATAACTATTTAATCAATTATATGTTCTAAATCATCATTCATATTTATAACTAATTATAATACTGCTATTAAATTTTATTATGAATTTAAAATTTATATTTGGTTCTTCATTGAAATTTTATTATTTTACTTTATAATGACATAGAATATTTCCAAAAAAATGAATTTTTCAAAATAAAAACATTACCATAATAAATATTATTTACCTATGTAATATATTAATATCTTTTAGAATCATTATTAAAATTTAGAAACAAAATAATAGACTAAATTTATAGATATTTAAATCAGAATTTAATATAATCATTTATATTGAGGCTTAGAACCCAAACTTTTAAAAAATAAAATTAAATGAGTTAATTATTAATACATGAGTACTAATTTATTTTTACATTAATTTCATAAATTATAATTTTATATATAATATAATTTTAGTAGGAAAAAATTTCAAATGATAATATTTCACAATTTATAAAGAATAAATTTGTTGGAATAATCTAGTTTTTTTAAATGAAATGTCACCGAATAGTAAAAAATGATTTATTTATGGTATATCAATTTAATATTTTTTTAGTCAATCAATATATATTTTCTCATTGAATTATTTATGTGAATTTTGATTTTTATAATTAAATAATATAATTCAATATAAATTTTTTGATTCATATAATATTATTTTTAAAATTAAATTTATTATTAACAATACAAAAATTTTGTATTCCTGTATGAAAAATATTTATCCAATGACCTTGTTTCCAATAACCTTATATTTTGATTAAATAATTTTCATTTGTTAAAGAAATATGGTGGATATATTATCCTCATTAAAAAAAATAAATTCATTTCATTATAACATCATAAATCACACTTCCAATTCCATTAATATTAATTTATGAATTTTAAAAAAGATATCTCTATTCATTATTTATTAACATTCTTTGTTTATACATACTAATGGTCATTATCATTGGTGAATATGAGCCCTATTATTTTATGAGAGTAATTATTTTACTCCATTCAATTTAGTATCCCATAATTATTGTTTTAATATTAAGGGATGTAATAATAAGTTAAATAAAACTCTATGAGATATTGTAATATATTTTTGCTTAAATTTTAAAATTGTTCATTATATTTCTTCAATTGGAACACCGAACAAAATTGTTCTATTATATTATAGATTTATTTTTTAAATAAAATTATTAATATATTAATATAACATATTAATAAAATGATATTAATCATCTTTTAAAGACTAAATTTATAAGATAAATCATTCATATGTAAAGACCCAAAAACTCCATGAATTTTTTTAAAATACATTGGGATTATTACGAGTTTGTGAAAATTGATATCGTGTGATTTTGAGCCCTGGTGTGCTCGAAAGATATTTTTGAACATTATTTATGGTTTATCCAGTAAACATATGTGGATTATTTATTAAAATTTCATCTGCTGCTCGGAACTATAATCCTAGGGCACCGTTGAATCCACAGCATCAAGATTCATATAAGGGAGGATTTTCTCCTACTGTAGTAGGTCAACAGAAAAATATCGATTTAGTACATTTTAATGAATACTAATATAAAATGAATTTTTATTTTTATTTTTCTCCAGTAGTTGAGTAGCGGAGATGGGACAACTGAGTTGTCAATCCATTTAATGGCAGGAATCTTGGTTTTTGTAACCACAATGCTGAAACAATAAATGTGGTTCAAAAATAAATGGTATTAATGTTGTAAAACAAAGTTGATCCTCTATCTATTTAATAGATGCTCGAGCGTGGGCATTTGGATTGATGTGAGAATCCCTTGATGAGGTCCTGCAGCGTTTTCCACTGACGACGAAAAAACTATTCTATAGCAACATCTAAGGGATTAAACAATGTACGACGAACACTGACCGCTTCATCAAGCACGGATTCTCCATCCACCATTGCGACATCTCTAATAAACTTAGAGGTAGGGGTTAATTATTAATTTTTATTACGATGACATGAATCTCTTCGTGTTTGTTATGATGTTAACGTGGAGGGAATGAGAAAAATGAACAAGTCTTGGACCATCCACCACTTCGTTCATGTTACGTTATTCAGGGGAAGAATTTAACATTCTATAAAACCTTTAATTAGGGTGACAAACAGCGATAACGCCATCCTTGGAGGCCCATAGGTGCAAGAGGAATGGAAAACAGACCACCAGAGCACACCCGGGGGGCCCTTAGAAAATCTACTAGCGTGGCACTGGTGACCGATGAAAGCGATGAAGGAGGCGGCCGATGCTCGTCTTCCTATGAATAGGAGGCATTGGTCAGCGTCGTGGCAGATGAATGGGGGGCCGACAACGGCCGACTGCAGTGATGGTTGGGGGAATGCCATCATGCGCCGTAGTGAAGCAAGACATGGCTTCGATGCTGCGATGAAGGGAGGGGACCCACTCCCTTTAGGTCCCACGGACAGCCAGGCGGCGCCACATGGGACCTCAAAATAATTAGTTGAATGGATCTTTGCTCCTTTAGGGAAGTGGACCGTGTGACCCTCACGTGGGTTGTGCCAATAGGTAGGCTGAGCCACCGCGGCCTAGCCCTGCTAGGGCAGGTCAGTCCGCGGCACAACTGGTCAATTCCACCCCAACCTGACCAATCCAAAGTAGGCTAGTATGGTATGTGACCTACTGGTACCAGCTCTCCATGGCCCAGCCCAACTGGGCAGTCCCAAGTAGGTTTGGTCTGGGTCAGAC
Organism: Viscum album; assembly: GCA_963277665.1. Lineage (NCBI taxonomy): Eukaryota > Viridiplantae > Streptophyta > Magnoliopsida > Santalales > Viscaceae > Viscum > Viscum album. The sequence continues at coordinate 173,745,418 of OY728134.1, forward strand.
CAGACTAAGACCTCTTTCGGGCCTAGATATTCTTAATGGTCGTATCTTGTGAACTAGACATCTGTTTGACGAATCATTTATCAATCCAAGATCCTAATAGAGGGACAGTCCATTTATGATACCCCACCAGAGTATTAGAAACAATTTAGTCTCCATGGTTTGATTGACCCCGAATCCAACCAGGTCCTCAACACTAAAATGCATATAAATCAAATACCAGCTATCTGATTGATGCATTGAATGCTACATTGGAACCCTTACATCACGTAATCCCTTTGGGATACTTCTTCATGGGACATAACACTAGTTCAAATACAACTACTATCTCTACGAGCTATTTATCCTATAATCAAGCGTTCTTTGTGTGGGAATCTAGTGGCTGGTTTGTGGAGGAGATTAGAGGCTAATCATAATAAGGTTAGTACTGAGTGATCCAATGTGGGTCAGCACCTATCGGTCCGGTGTGGATCAGCACCGAGCAATCCTCTGTGGAAAACCACCTATCGATCATGTGTGGATCAACACCAAGATATCATGTGTGGTTCAATACTGAGCAATCCTGTTTGAATAATAACCTAGTGATCCTCTCTGTATTAGCACCTAGTGATCCTGTGTAGATCAGAACCATGCAGTACAATATGGATCAACACGGACCGATCCTTTGTGGATCAGTACCCATCGATCCTCTGTGGATAAGCACCTATAAATCCTATGTGTGTATTGCAGTGGTTTAGTACCTATCGATCATGCGTGGGTCTGGGGGGGGGGGGGGTTAGTACCTATCAATGTTGTGTGGGTCAGTAGCAGAGCCACTTGACTGAATAAGATGATCTATCTTTACTAAAAATCATATGTACATCTATACATAGATGTACATGGTTTGAGTTGGATTCTTTTGCTTTGTTATTTGAGATTGAGATCATGCTTTGTGTCTTTACATGGTGGATTTCTGAGAGCTCTTCGGGGGTCTCAGGGTCCCAACTGAGTATTGTTATACTCACCGCTACACGGGCTTCGCCCATACCATGTTGTGTTTTCTACAGACATCGAGAAACATTGGCGGAGACCTGGGGAGAAAATACTTGATAGGGGATTGAGGAGTCTGGAAGACATAGAGAGCCACATGATGAGCTGTACCTACCATTCAGGTGTGATCTATGGAGTATGACATCAGGAGCTATTTTTCTTTTTTCTTGTATTTCCATTTATGTTGGGCTTCTATTCAGGACCCTTACATTCAATATTTACCTTTAAATTCAGTTGTTTTATGTAGTTGTGGTTGCACCTCACTCTTTCATTGTGTTTCACTTGTACGTGTGTGTGTACAGGTATTGAGGCAATTCCTTCGCACTTTCATGAAATTATTTTCTAATGATATTTTCCAAACCTTGTACTTTGTAAGGTGGGTATGTGGTTGTCATGGCATGGGCCCCAGGTGACATGTCATAACAATGTTGAATTAAAGGATTCAGTTATACCGAAGAATTATGACTCTGATCATTTCAATGGAGAAATAGTGTTATATGTTTTTAGTGTCTTTTTCACTTCAGGTAGTCTAGTGTTGGGGCGACAGCTGACAAATCCATACACCATGACAATATATTCTAAATTCTGACATAGTGCACAAAATCATTGATTTCTTTTGTTTTGAAATATTTTTACATTAATATCTTTTGAGACAACTCACTAAGTATAACATATTGACCGTGGATCATCTTGATTCTCATCTTAGATGCCTGCACATAGATATCCATCTAGTATTGCAGTGCATGACCATGATGATGGTCCACAAGGTGATGATGATTTGATACAAGGACTATTACTTAATATGGTACCTTCAGGTGGTTTTCTAGAAATACCATTTCCTATTGGTAAATATTTACTACAGGCACTAACAGTATAAGATACATGTAGGATCAGTTCCATAAATGTGTTTTCGCAACAAAATACCCCTCAGGTTCCGAGGCATGCCCAATTCAAAGGCTTCTGAGGACTTTCTAGATGTGGTGACTTAGTTTCCATCTAGCCCAGGCACCATTTGATCAAATGGTAGTCCATTTAGTGAGTGTTCTACATGTCTCAACAGGGAGATGATAAGGTTTAGTATACCTAAATCTTATGATGAGGTGACTTTTCAATGGAACATATTTAGAACCTTCCTCAGAGAAGGGGGTATCCTCCCATTAAATGCTATGGGGTGTGTGTTTGCAAGATCATCAATAGATTTGGCAGGACAACATGTTGGTAAATGAGTATTTGTCATGGCATACTGACCATTCCTACTACTCTATGAATATGATACGACCAGTGCTTTATGGATCATATATACGAGTGAGATGTGTTTAAGGATATATGAGCCAACACTATTCATCTGTTCATTTGTACTTATTTTAGGGCGGTAGATAAATCCTTTGTGGTCGAATGTTCACTGGATGAGCAGATAGAGAAAGGGAATGTTAGCAGTGGGAAAGTAGGAAACCAACATCTTCCTCATAGATTTGGTTGTGTAAAATATTTCAGGTAGAGGAAGTGATCATGGTAGATGAATTTGTTGGGGACCAGACATGGAAGAGGAGCTAGGAGAGTTTCAGGAGGTAGTATAAATTTCAACATGATACAACCACCACCCCAATTTGGTCCCCACTAGGCCTAGGGAGCTGGAGGGCATGGGAGGGGAGTAGCTGCATGCGGTCAAAGTGTGTAACTCAAGGGATCCAGGAATGATTCGAGGTATGAATTGTGTCTACTAGTAGGTGTAATATTAATATAATATGGTACTAATCATTCCATCTTGTCACGAATTTTGTTCTAGGCCTATAAATTTCATTTAACCCAAAGGATTGAACCTTACTTCTAGAGATTCTTATGTAAGGAGACTCGATAATCACACTTATGCTGACTGTGTCAGATGACACTTGAGGTGACAGTTTTGGTTGGAAAATCTTGGTGGCAACGTCAAGGCCTTACGATGTTAGTTTTGGTATGAAATGGTCATCAATAGTTCGTGATGAGATTGATTTAATTATGAAAATTAATGTGGTATATATACAACATTAGAATGTGGTTTTTCATAGTTTGTGACAAAGGTAACCCAAGAAACTATGGATAAACTAGTGTATAGGAGGGTGCATCCGAACACTCTTGTGTTGGCTAGTCTTACCCACGTGGCAGTAGGAGTTTTGAATGTTATGTTTCAAATAGTAGTGGAAAAGTGTAGGAACATATTTTCAAAAAAGGATTCCAAGATTACCTCCCCGAAGGGATAAAGAATTTCACATTGTCTAGATGGTACCGGATATTTGTACCTATATTCTCCATGGTTTTCACCCCCAAGTATGTTTTAAAAAATAAGGGATATCCCATCATGTGGACTGAGAGATGCCAGTGGAGTTTTCTAGAGTAGAGGGAGAGACTAATGAGTGCCGCCACCTTTATGATAGCAGAAGATGGAATTGGGTATGAAGACTAATACGACACATCAGTGACTAGACAAGGTTGTGTAATGATTCAGGAGAGAGTGGTGATCGCCTATGGAAAATGGAAGTTTAGACATCATTAGAATAACTATTCTACCCATCACCTGTTGCTAGAAGTAGTGGTATGTTCGCCAAAGATGTGGTGGCACTACTTGATGGGTGAAAAGATTACTGTTAACTCTAATCACAAGAGTCTCAGGTGTATATATTGTCATGGAAAGACCTAATCCTGAAACAACAATGATGGATGGAGTTCCTCTAGTATTATGACATTGAGATAGTCCCCACTCATGGGAAGGGGAATGTTATAGAAGATGCACATAGAAGGAGGTCTAGTCTTCAATTTCTGAGTAAGGCGACATAGAATCTAGCTTCATTGCAAATATTATTCATGAATAGAGATGGAGCGGCTTATCTATTGTCTATGAATGTCACTCCCCAACTCCTTTAGCTTGTTCAGGAGGCACAACAATGGGATGATGAATGTAAGGACCTACATGCTATGATATCCTCAAGATAGGCTCCTGAGGGATTTTCTGGAGGTGGGGATTACATCATTCTCTTTGGAGAAAGCACCATAGTAATGGTGATGATACAAGAGGAGGTATTGAGGGAGTTTCACACATACACATTAGCATTAAGTAATAGAGTGGAGAAGATGTACCAGGACCTCCTGAGTTATTACTGGTGGCCATGGATGAAGAAAGAAATGACAGAGTTTGTATCCTAAGGCCTCACTTGTGAATAAATGATGATTTATCATCAGGTACGAGCGGGGTTAGCACCACCACTCGAGGTATAAAATAGGAAGTGGGATGTTATCTCCATGGAATTCATGAAATTTCTACCAAGTATGTACATGGTCCAAGATTCCATCTAGGATATCATTGACCGACTCACCATGTTATCCCAATTCCTACCCATCTGATAGCAGGGATCAGTATAGGTATTTTCTCACTTCTACGTTTAGCAGATTGTGAGACGTTAATGGATGCCATCGATGATTAAAGTAGATCACAACATACATTTTACATCTCATATGTGGAATGGATTATAAGTGGAATTTAGGAATCGGTGACACTTGATCCCTACCTTCTATCCTTGTATAGATGCTCAGAAGGAGAAGACCATACAGACACTCAAGGACATGCTTCATGTTTGTGTCCTAGATTTGGTATTTAGTTGGGGGGACCTCCTTCCACTGGTGGATTTCCCATACAACAACAAATATCTATCCAACAACGGCATGGCTCTGTTTGAGGTCCTCCTTGTGAGAAAATGGGATTTGGATGCTCAAATTAATGCTCAATTCCACCATTTATTTTATTTTACATTATTTTAGTTTTTGGGGAAAGAAATAAAAATGGTGAAAAGAATGTAATGACCCTAAAGACCAATGTAATTCTATTTTAAATTATTTGGGATTATTACTTAGTAAGCGAAAATTAATGGTGCTTCATTCTGAGGCCTGATGTGCCTAAAAAGGATCACTAATTTTTTTTAAAGGTACATTCAGTAAACTCATGAGTGGCATTTTATAAAATTGGAAATGGTGATATGAACTACAATCTCAGGGAACTGTTGAATCTGCTGCACCAAGATTCGCTTATGTGAGTCTTAACTTGGACCGTTGTAGGTCGAGAGAAAAAGATATATTTCAGATTTTTTTAAAGAATAATAAAATAACAAGAAATTGTTATTTTATTTTTCTCACGAGTGGTTGATAGGCGGTTGCATGACCTCTGAGTTTTCAAGACATTTAACAGATTGACTATTGGTTTTTGTAACCATAATGATCAAACATAAAATGCTATTCAAAAATGAATCACATTAATTTTGTGAAACACAGTTGATCATCCATCTATTTAAATGAAGATCGGGCATGGGCTTTTGGACGGATGTGAGAAACCTATGATGAAGTTATGTGGCATTTTCCTCCTATGAGGAATGAGTGCTTGGAAAAAAATGTTGGATGCATTGAAAAATGAACGATGAATGCAGGTAGCTTCATCAAGCACATATTCTCGTACCACCACCGTGACATCTCTAATGAACTCTGAGGTAGTGGTTTTTATTAGTGGTTTTTTTATGAAGAGATAAATTGCTTCCGATTTGTTATGATGTTTACAAGGATGGCTTGGAAAAAACAAACAATTCACAATCCATCATCCATATTGTTCTTATTGAATTATTCGGGGGATGATTTTATAATTCAACAGAACCTTGAATCTGAGAGCCACACAGTGACAAAGACATCCCGACAGGCCCACAGCCATGAGAGGAAGGGAAAACGTACTAGAAAAAATCACCTGGTGTCCCACGGAAGATCCTCTGGTGTTTCATCTGTAACCAGAGCCACTCAATGATGTGGTAAACTGACGGGGCATCTTTCAATGGCCGACCACAGTGATGGAATTCAGTTCGTCATCACACACCCTGGTGTGGCTGGCCGTGACTTCCATGCAATGGGGACGACAAGGGACCCCCTCCCTGTGGGCCCTGCAAGAATCCATGTGATGCAACTTGGATCCCCTAATTATAGAGTTGAATGGATCTTTGAGCCAATCGGTTTGCAGTCCGCATGACCATCACGCTGGTTGCGCCAACCGGTGGGCCAAGCCACCACAACCCTATCTAGCCAAGGTATACTAGGACGTTTTGCAACCCAGCCCAACTGAGGTGGCCTGGGCCGGTTCACGGCCCAGCCCTGCCGAGTCGGCTGAGGCGGCCTTAGGGGAGCCTGTGGCCTAGGCCGAAACGGGTCGGGCCATGTTACACCAGGACCCATTTGAGCCCAGATACGGTTAAATGGTTGTATCTTGTGAACCAAACATCTATTTTATGAACCAACTATACCACTTGGATTCATGTAGTGAGATGATTCTTTTGAGGTAATCCATAAGATTTTGGGTGAATTTTGCATGATGACCATGTTCTATCGACCCTGTATCCAACAGGGCCCTGGACACTAAACTTCCTATAACTCATAAACCAGAAATCTTATTGATGCACCGTCTATTGTGTTGTAACCCTTACGACATGAAGATATGTAAGGTTAATTATTCATGGGACTTCGTGCCAGTGGAAATATGACCAATGTCTTGAGGAGTGGTTTCTCTCAGAATCCAGAGTGATTAATATGGGAATCAAGTGCCTAGCTGTGAGGTGGAGATTGGAGGCAAATCATACGTATGATAGAACCTAGCGATATTGTGTGGGTCAAAACACAGTGATAATGTGTGGATCATCACCTATAAATCTAGTCATACTAAGCACCTAGCGATCATATGTGGATGAGCACATTGATATCCTGTGTATATCAGCACTGAGTGATCATGTGTTGATCATCACCTGGCGATCCTGTGTGGATCATTACTTAGAGATCATGTTTGGATCTTCACCTTGAGATCATGTGTGGATCATCACCGAGCGATCCTGTGTGGATTAGAAACTAGAGATCATGTGTGGATTGTCACCTATTGAACATGTGGGGGTCTTACTGGTGTTAATTCCTATCTATCCTATGTGGGTCTTGGGGGGTTAGTACCCATCGTTAATATATGGGCCTTGTGGGGTTTAGTATCTATCAATGTTTTTTGGGTTTGCTGCTGAGGCTACTAAATGAATTAGATAATCTATCATTACAACTAATCAGTTGTACTTATATACTTAGTTGTACCTGATTTGAGATGAGTCTTTTATTTTGGTGCATTGTGACTGAGAACATTCTTTGTGGTTTTACTTTGGGGAATTATGAGAGACATTGGAGGGTCTCAAGTTCTCTACCGGTTATTGTTATACTCACCTCTGCATGGTCATAGCCTCCACCTTGTTGTATCTTATGATAACGATGGGAAACATTGACTGAGACTTGGGGAGAAAGGACTCGATGGTGGATTGAGGTGACTTGTGGACAAGGAGAGCCCTGTAAAGTGTAGTATGTACCCTTTAGGTAGGATCAATGGAGAAAGACATCAGGTGCTATTTTCCTTTTTTTTCTATTTCTATGTCAATTGGGCTTGTATTATGGCCCATTACATTCAGTACATACCTTTACACTCTCTTTTGTATCTAGTTGTGGTTGCACCTTAATCATATATTGGGTTTAACTTGTATATTTATGGTTGTATATGTTTTGAGGAAATTCCTTCCCACATTCGGGAAATGCCTTTTCGGTTCTAGTGTCCAACTGTTGGCCATTGGAAGGTGGACTGGGGGTTGTCACGACACGGGTCCAGGGTGACAGGTTATAAAATTATATTAATTAATATAAAAATTCATTAATAATTCACAAATCACATTTTTTTATAATTTTCAATATTTTATAAATTGAGATTTAATTGATCAAATTTATTATAATATATAATATAATATATTAATTTACTCATGATTGAATGTTATCTTTTATGGATCATTGAAGATCCTCATCATTATTCTAGGAGAAATCTAGGGATTCAATTTCTTCACGTTGTATAATGAAATGTGTCTCTTTTACGAAGGCTTTATATAGATCCTATAATCTGATAAAAGTAGTTGCCTCTGGATCATCTATTGTCAGAAAGCATGATGATTACAGCTTCTTAGTTATATTAGATCTAGAACCCTACAATAATTGCTCAATATTTATATAATTTTTTACATATAATTCCTGTTATTTATATATAGAGTGATAAACCATGGTCTTATGATGATCATAGATCTTGATTTCTTATTTTTAGAGTAATCAAGTTTGAAAATTCATCCCAATTGAGAGGGGTTTTTTCATATTATCTTTAAATAAAAATATGACCATAATACAACATTGATCATTGGAAATCATCTGCTTTGGAAAAGAAATTTTAGAGTAATTAAATGGAATTTTAATTTTAATCCCATTACAAAAAATTAATATAATGCTCCGGTTTGGATGAGACTTCATCGATTGAGTTGAGTGTATTGGTACCCCACGATTTTGAATAACGTTGTTACATATTTTGGAACACCTATCAGGATGAATCTAGTAACATTGGAAGTGGATTGTGGTTTCATTTATTTAATACTAGGGGATATTAATCTATTGGTTACACGCCTATATTCTATTACTCTTCCTATTTATTGCAATATGATTGATGTGAGGGAAGAGTATGAACGTGTTCCTCCATTTTGTGATGTTTTCAAAATTTTAGGTCACTCGGTTAAAAATAATTTGGCTATACGAAGGAAAAGAATTGATGTTCACAAGGATATAATAAACAAAGGACTAAGGCTCTTATAGATTGAGAATAGTATGAGGATAATAATAATTGAAAAATAATGTTATTTCTGGTGATAAAGGGGAGTCTTATAGGGGTTTTGGGGAAAATAAACCCCAGACATGCCATTTTACATCATTGTATCGTCTGATGATATCATGATCTGATATATAATAGGGGGAGGATGATTGGGAAAAGCATCCTGTTGTTAATATGATGAGTCTTAGAGACACTATTGAGAATGGTGATTCATGTAAGGATGAGACATCTTCAAATGAGATATTTTTAAATGAGATATCTGATTTAGACTTTAGGGTACATGGGAAAGTGTCTAATGGTGAACCCATTAAGGATAAATCATTGATGACCAGGGAGCATATTATCTTGTTAGATGGTCAATATCATGTTCCTTCATCTAATAGAAATGAATCCTGTGATGTTCCATCAACTAATGGTGGCATGCCACTAGATTCCTGACAACCATGTGATCCTTTGTATAATATAGAGGATATGAAGGTTCTTAAAAATAATTTGGTTGAAGATGTTATTGGACCCATCCCCCTTTAAGAGGTAAATCAAACTAGTACACATCCTCTTTTATATCCTCATAAGAATGAGGGAGAAGTAATGAATAGTGAGTTTTTTATTTTTGAGTCTGTGGTTATGGATAGTAATATAAACAATAATCTCTTAGGTGATAATGCCTTGAAGGGGAAAGAGGGAAACTCTCCTATGTATGGAAAAAAGTAGGTTGGGTGAAAAAATAGATTATAACCCCAGAACCATTTCAAAATGATTATTATATTTTATAATTTATAGAGGATTGAGAACTCCCCCATAGTCACATCTCTTAGGCATTTTATTGTGACCAATAATCCTCCATTAATCAGGATAGATTAGCCTAAAAAATTATTTGATAAGTGGAGTTCGTTTAATTCAAAAAATCTAGGATACATCATTATCTCTCAAAAATATCAATATAAGTATTTTGATCATTTATGGGGTTTTAAACACAATAATGTAATGATTTTAATTTGTGTTATAGGGTCTCAATTCATCAATGTTTTCATTATTTGAAACAGGTCAATTATTAGTATTTGTTTCTTTAATTATATTAATAATTTATTTGAAGAGGGGATATGCTGAGAGTTTTGAATGATGTTTAGAAATATATATACATGTCGATTTTGATTGTTGATTTCAAAAAGGTTTTTATGACCAGAAGTGACAACATATTAAAAGTTTCATAAATTGGCATCTTCTAAAATCCCAACGGTTATTGATCTATGTAGTTTGCTTAGGTCTGGATTTTAGGGGTGATTTCTCTTGGAATAAGTACACTATTAATGGTTGGTAGTCAAGTAGTCCTGAAATATTTTTTGCGAGTTATATTTATTTTTGTGGATTTACTAGGGTTTTTTTTACTTATTATTCACTTCGAAAACAATTCATTTATTATTGATTTCACATTACAAATATGATGTTATACCCCACTCTCCATTAGATTTAATAATGGGAGCATGTTTATTCTTTGTTGTAGGGAGATTATTCATGAGGCATGGAAAGTGGCATATTATGTAATCCCTATTCATATTTTGACATTAAAGCTGTAATTAATTAAGGTTCATTAAAATGAGTGGAGTAAAAAATACTTTTCTATTACTGATGATTACATAATAGGTGTTTAAAATTATATCTCACATTTCAAAATTCCTAATCAGAATTAGGATAACCTCTTAATGAAGGAAATGTATTCCCTTTCCATGATGTATACTCTTTTTTATATTAAATAATGTTTGAGTTGAAAGAAGATCAATGTTTGATGGATTCAATGTGGTGATAGGAATGAAAATATATTTTAAAAAATTCATAAATAGAAAAGAATAAGGGGTAGGATGATTTCACTCAAAATTAATGTGTGTATTTTTTTCATTAGATAATGATATGTCGAATTTAGTGATTGGTTATTGTTAATGTCTTCACACAGAAGATTGATTGGATTTTTCTAATAATATGAGTGTAAATTTTCTTTTTTCTATTAGAGAACATGAATATTGTGTCCTCGCCTAAATTCCATCACAGGAGGAAGTTGGACCCACTATAATTTCCCCCAACACTGAATGTGTGATTGGGAAAGATGGTTTCACCTATATGTTTTTATATACTATTGAGAAATAATTTATCAGCATGTGGTGATTTTCATCAATGAATTATTTAATCATTCTCATATTCATTTTCTATTAAACTCAATTTTTCTTTCTCTTATTCCCAAACATGAAAATTCTATTGATATTAGGGATATTATAACAATTTAAATTGATAATATTTTTCCTACAGTTCATAGAGAAATAATTTCAATCATAGTGGGTATGCTGTTAAAGGATATAATCACTAAAAACCAGTTTGGAATTTTCCAGAGGTGGATCATTCAAAAGTGTCTTTTCAATGTAATAAAAAGTTTAAATGTCATGACGTACATGAAAATGTATGTGAATTTTTCATTGAATATTGATATTTCCATTTCCTTTTATAGTTTCAAATAGAGTTTCATCATCGTTGTTCTTATGAAATATTGTATTTACATTGGTTTTATCAATATGATCAGAGTTATCATACACTAAATAAGGATCATTATACTTTTAAATGGAATCCTGGGAGGTTTCCTTAATATTTTTAATGGGTGATGTATGGAGACCCCTTGTATGGACTTAATTTTTCCCGGGTTGTGGACAACTTGAGATGATGTTTGAATGATATGGTCAATATTGAAATTTTCAACAAAATTGATGTTTTGAGATGTATGTTGGCACCTTCAAATCTATTTTATACTGATGATATCATTTTTCATTGGTAGGCTTCCATGAATACACATTATTCTATGATGGTTATTCTGGTCATTATTAAGCGGTGCATAGATAAGAGATATGCTGGAATAAATCCACCATTTAATATGGAATTTGTATTTTAATGGGATGGAAAATCAAAACTTCTATATTTAATTGATTTAATAGGGGTATAATTCTATTTATTTTTCCTTGAGTCCCTCTCTTTTGATGCAGGATAAAAAAGTGTAATAATGAAGAAAATTTATTGATAATTATAAATTATATGGAAAATGTACGTATAAATCCATGTACCAAGTGGGAAGAGTATTATTAGTCAAATAGGTGATATATTCCAAGCTTATATACTCATTTTCTATTTATGGAAGACCTAATATAATTATTCAGATACTATAAAATATGATTATGAATTTTATTTATAATGTATTTTTTTATAAGAATAATCTCATCATAGTTTATTTGATAAATTATATTAATCTATCGGATATAGGAGGGCTTGGGATTAATGATATTAGGATATTTTATGAAGCCTTCTCAAAAAAATTTCTTCGATTATTTTTACACATAATGACCCTTCCGTTGAATTTTAGTCTTATAGATTTAATGAAAAACGATTTATGGTATTCATATTATATTTTTTATTCTATATAGCCTAGTATCATGACATACTCTATAGGGATTATGGATAGCTCTAAATGGATTAACCCCAATTTGTCCAATGATAAATTTTTGACAACTAATTGGCCTAACAATCATATCGTGGAAAGTATGATTATTTCACTTCATAGAAAGTAGATCTAAATGCTATTTTTTCCCAAATAGGAAGAGGGATGATTTTATTGGTCCACCCCATATATCGTTAAAATACAACAATTCACTTTTGGGAAATGATATATGATTTTTTTGTTCAGAATAGGAGTAGAATATTTAATTTTCAGTATTTTTAAAGGATGTATTAAAAAATAGGTTGAAGAAATCCAGCTTGAATCTCATTTTTTATATCATCATTCATTCAACCTAATATATTTTTACATCTATAGGAAATTAGAAAAGGAATATTTTATAAACATGATAATCTCCATGGTGATGTGATTCTATTGGATTCTTAATATCATTTGTTAATTAAGGATGAGGAGAAAATTCATCATATTATTTTGAATGTTTTTTCTCTAGCATGTTGTGGATTTATATTGAGGCATTTTTTAGATTTTTTATTAATAGGGGTGGGAATATAGAGTACTTTATATAAAGTGTTTTGTCTATTTGTCTATTTGGAAAGTAGGTAAAAAAATTTATATTATTTTTTTTCTCATTGATTGTATTCACCTGGAGAGAATGTATCCCAATACTTTTTACAAACACAAGACATACATACATAATGGGAGAGTGGTATTCATAGTTATGTTCTACTACATCACATATTAATATAGGTTCTATGTTAAATTCATTTAACAAGATGATATTCTAAGACATCTTGATATAAAAGGGAGGGAGCATAGACATGTTGGGGTAAAGTTCATTTTCTAGATACCTTCTATCATTCTTTGGATCACAATATACTTTTATTGTGATTTCATTAGTGTTCTAGGTCCAAAATGTTGTATATGGTTCTTTCGAACTCACTGAGATTTTTTGAAGGGGAATTTTGATCATTATGATAGTTGTGAGACTATATAAGAAAGTTATTTATGTGCTATAATCATTGCTATGAAACATATTATTCATCATAAGTTGTGTCACTTATAGATTTAATCTAATTCTTATATAGCTATTAATGCACTTGATCTTTTTTGATGTAGATTCTATGCTAGGTTCTATCAAAGTGTATTGAGTGCATTTGTGTTATTAATAAACACTATTGGATTCAATCACATGATTATAGGGAAGCTAATTATAATTATAATTATTTTTCAAAGAGAAATATTATGGAGGAATGTTCTATGTGGTCATTTTTGTCTCTAATGTATAGTTTATCAAAGTTTGATTTAGATATGTGTGGTGTTTCACATTCTCATATATCAAGTCAATCTGATTATGTTCTTTTGTAATGTTGGAGAAACTAATTATATGTATGCATGTAATTTTGATCATTGACTAGGCTGGTGGTAATGGAGTTTCCAGATGTTCAATACTAATGATCATTTATGGTTATGGAAAATCAACGAGTGGTATGATTATCTTTGTTTCACCAATGGTGTGAAGGTTAAACTGTATGCATTAGGAGGATATTTATGTTTATTGGGTAAAATTGGGCTATTCACAGCAACAAAACTTCATGTCATTTTTATGGCTAGAGAAGCAAGGAGTGGTCTGATGAACATTTTTTCACCGAATGCATGGATGTTCCAACTGTGCTGCACCTATTTCCTGAGGCTTGCCTTATGCATTTCAAATCCAGCCCCTTTTCTTCAATGGTTCGTCCATCTGAAATAGGGGGTTTGTGATGTTTTTTTTGTAAAAATATATTTCATGCACAATGAAAATTATACTCTTATTATTTTAATGGTTATGGGTGTTTTTATTGTCATATTTTTGTACATTTTACCTTTTCATAAATAAATTATAGGAATGGATTCACCCGGGTTCTAGACTTTTTGCATTAAAACGCATTTTTTGGATAAAAGAATGCTTTCTATAAATTTTATATTATAATTTAATAGATAAATATATTAATTTAATAAAAATATATTTATAATAGGAAAATATTTTCTAGATTTCGTAACTCAGAGTTAGTTTCGAGCTGATTAGTAATATATTTCAAAAAAAATTCTTTAGTTGAATTCTGAAAAATATTTTTCATACCAAAACTAAAAATTTGTAGACATTATCATTATAGAATAAATAATTTCATGTGTAAAAAATTAGTTAATTTTTAAAATATTTATTTATATAGTAAAATAATTATTTTTAACAATAATAAATCTTAATTTATATAATGTATATTTAATCTTTCAGGAAATTTTGATACATTTAGCAATATTTTTTTGGATTCTTCATTGAATTATATACTATATTATAACTATGAGGATATATATTAAATTGGAAGCAATATATTTATTAACATTTTTATAATTTATAAATTTATTTTATAAAAATATTAAGCATTTAAAATGTCATTATCCATATAAATTTTACACAAAAAATATAATTTTTTTAGAAAGTTTTCTATCAATTTTATATAGTAATATTAATTAAAATTTCTATATATATTTCAAATATTACATTGTAAAATGTTACACATATTTCAAATAATCATTTTCAATTAATGAATAATTTCAATTTATAATATTTTCATTATAGTTAATTACTACTTTAAAAAATGATTTACTCTGGTAATAAAAAGTTCACTAAAATTTATTATATAATTTGAAATCCATAATACTCAAAAAAAAATCTCTAAAATTAAATTTTTAGTGGAATATATATCATAGAAAGTCGAAAATTAAAATATTTTATATTTGTTACCCCTTTACCATGAATACTATCATATCATTATTGTTTATGGAGGATTATTTTCGAAAATTACATTTCCCATTATTATAAATGGATCTATCACCATCCAAAATATACTCTCCCACCATTAAAATTTTATTGACCACAGTAAAACCAAAATACACCATACAATTCCTAGAAACCAGATATTCGTGTTTTTAATTTTTAAAATTCCAACCAAAAAATCCTAATTCCTAATTTCAAATAATCATTTGTAAAGATGAAGTGAAAATTCTAAATTTGGCCTCATAAATTCCTAAAATTTCTGTAAAGATCCGTAAATTTCAAGGAAATTTTCTTCTTAATTTTATTTGGAATTTTACAAGAAAGCATCTTCTGACGGCACCTGATTCTGAGCCCTGGTGTGCCCAGAATCATTTTCCGAAGCCTGGCTCAGGTACGTTCAGTGAACGAACGAGCGGGTTTTTCTAAAATTTGAACTGGTACTCGGAATCGAATTCCGAGGGCACCGATGGAATCGCAGCACCGATATTTTCTTAGAAACGCCTCTTCCGGAGTTGCGTTTTCTCGGGTGTGGTTTTTAATTTTTGGGCTTAAAGTTAAGAAATAAAATAATTTGTGTGACAAACTTTATTTTATTTCACTTAAGCCACATGGAAGCCACTTGAAGCCACATAAAGCTTCTTAAGCGGAGTTTTTACGGATAGGGTGATATCCAAAAATATCCTTCCCTTTTGGTATGATATTTGTCAGGTGGGGCCCGCACGAGCCCCACCGTTTCTTTTTCCCTAAGTAACGCACCCGTGAAAACCCGTCATAATGAAAGTCAACTGACGCGTTTTCTTAAATTCATTACGCACCAATTAATTGGGCGGTTTTCTTCGTTGAATTAATTCTACGAATTAATTTATTAATTTATTAACCTGTTTCCAATCTGTTGGTGTAATAATAAAATAATACCAACGCACGACTTCTGGAGAAATGTTCATTGAGAGGATTTGACAGAAACCAAGAATTCTTCATCTTCCTTCACGAAGAACGCGAATAACGCGAAGAACGCCGGCCTCTGACGAAGAACGCCGAACCCACGGAAATCGACGACGTGAGGCCGTGTGTCGTGACGTCGACGTTTCCTCTCCCGCGATGTTCTTCGGCGACAATCCTTAGTCCGCAACAAAATCTTCGATCAACCGTTGAGGTGAGAGATTGTGGTTCTTAAAATTTTCATTTTATTTTAAAACAAAAATATGGATTTAATTATTATTAATTAAATCTATATGTTCTTGAACCTCAGAGTTCGTCGACACGCATCGTATTCCTCGATGACGCGACGCCCTTCCGTGACGACGCGACGCCCTTCCACGACGACGCGACGCCTTCCGCGACGCGACGATTGACTCTTTCTGCGGCGATCAATTCTGCGAAGAATGCATGTGGGACACATGATGAGGTATGGGTTTTTATTTGAGAAAAATCTTTTTTCCCCGTGATTGTTACTTTTATGACAATGAACCTGGTTCATAAGAAGAATATTAATTTATTAAAATTGTTTGGTTATGTTTTCTATGTGTCGATTAATCCTCCCAACTGTTATTGCCTAACACAGAGGGTGCGGGCCAAACAAACATGGCCCGACAACCCTCCGTCGTTCTTCGTTTTTGTGCGGATTTGGTGGGTGACGAAAAAATGTGACGCAATGGATATTTGATGTTTCCGAAGTGATGAACGGGACCTGGGAGGAGCAGCGGCGAAGATGGGAAAAAAAACGGACCACCTGAGCATCTCTGGTGGATCGCGGAAGCCTCCGGCAGCGCCGGCAGCTGGAGGTGTCGGCGCCCCGGCACGCCGCCGGATAACGCCGCCGTGGCTGAAGTCGTGGCGGCGGTGGCCAGGGGACCCGCAGGCGCTCGGGTCCGGCTTAGACGCACGGGACACGACCTCTGCCGCGTTCGCTGTCTCTAGCACGGCACCACACGGGGTCGCGACACCACCATCCCGCGGGGGATGGGCCCCGCAGCTGCCTCCCTCGGTCGCGCGGCCGAGCCGAGCCGGGCCGGGTCGGCCCGGGCCCAGACCCGCCCGTCTTCGGACCGTTTTTTGTCTTTTGCACGTATCGTGAGCTACGTCCCTCTGAATGACGCGCAGTCAGCGGCAATTCTATCCTTGGATCGAGACGTTCGTTTCGGTATACTGCACTCAAGGGTTCGGAATACATTGGGTTCGGCCGGGTTGGTTCGTACACGAAACTAAACGGGCCCTCGGAGCGGAAACACACATATCTTGAGCTTCAGAAGTTCGTTTGACATGCCGTTGACTTTGTTGTTTTCCTCTAACTGAGACGGATCATTTTGCATACTCCTCCCGAGGTTCGGACGCAGTTGGAGTATGGTCAAGTTGGTTTTTCCTTAAAAATCAACCGGGCCCCTAGGACGAAAAAGCCAATAACTCTCAGACCGGGCATCCGATTGATGCGCCGTCTGCGACGTTGAGTTCCTGTTGGTGATAAGGAACTTTTGGATACATCAAATTTGGATTATGAGTCAGTTGATTTATCAGCCTCTCGGCTCGTGGAGCGGACCCTATCGAACGAGCTTGTGGTGTGCAGGAACCCTAGAGCTGGATGCAACTACTACTATGACAATGACTACTGTACATAGATCCTCAGTGGATTCGACTACGACGATAATGAAAAACAGTACGGGAATCCTCCATATTTTTGGAAGTAACTACTACGAAACATCTTGGGATACATCAGCTCTGGACTACATTTCAGTTGATGCATCGACCTCTTAGCTCGTGTAGTGGACACTCCCGGAACGAGCATGTTGTGTGCGGAAACCCCAGAGCCGGTTGGGAATGACGACTGCTGATCGAATGATGCGGTGTGTTACAGATAACATGACAGAGGTGCGCTTGGTTGTAGCGGCACAGGGGAGTGCTTGGTTGTAGCGGCAGACCCACGACAGAGGTGCGCTTGGTTGTAGCGGCACATGGAAGTGCTTGGTTGTAGTGGCAGACCCACGACAGAGGAGGGCTTGGTTGTAGCGGCACATGGGAGCGCTTGATTGTAGTGGCAGACCCATGATAGTGGTGCACATGGTTGTAGCGGCACATGGGACGACTTGGTTGTAGCGACAGACCCACGACGGAGGAGCGCTTTGATGTAGCGGCACAGGGGAGCGCTTCATTGTAGCAGCATGCCCACAGTACCTGATAGGTGGAGAACTACAACAGTCCAAGGTAAGAGGGAAGCGCTTGGTTGTAGCGGCATAACCACTATACTTGATGGAGAAGGAGTTTCCCAATAGCTTTGGGTTCAACTTCATGATCGATCTTGTGTGGGTCATTGCGAGGGTTAGTACCTACAGATCCTTGTGGGTCCGACGGCTTAGATGAATTAGTGGTTACATCTGATCATCTCTAACGTCCTACGAAGAAGTACCGGTGTGACCTGAATCATGTGTTGAACTATCCTGTGTGGATTTACTGTTTACTCTTCTTTGTGGAATGTGTTGTGCTATCCTGTGTGGATTTACGTTTCGCTTTCCTGTGTGGACTGGGTTGTGCTTGGGCTTGGATGTTGGAGCCGAGCGGGAATTGATGACTTGGGTATATGTATGGGTATATACCTAAGCAGTGTTGGATGTTAATTCATGATTTTATTTTGTCCCTTGTGGTTTATCCTATGTGGATTTCGGGAGACCTTCGGGGGTCTCGGGGTCCCTACTGAGTAGCTTATACTCACCCCTACACGGGCTATGCCCGCACTTCGTAGTTTTGGTTGCAGACGATGGACATCACTGATCATGGTGGAGGCTTACGGAGCAGGACGGTACCTGGAGGTGGACCACTACGCGGGACGTACACGGAGAGGATGGCTGGACCGAGTAGCTGTGGAGGCTATCTGTGCTCACCCTTCAGGTGGGACTTCTAGATGATTGCTCGATGCTGCGGCTTTTCTTTTCAGGTTATTTTTTTCCCTTCAGTTGTACTTTACAGTTTGGCTTGTATTTCCGTCCCTTTTTACATTTAGCACATCTTGTTACAGTTTTTACTTAGTGTTTACTCTTTCTGCTTTCTTACTCTATGGTGGTTGTTTACTTTACAAAGGAAATGCCTTCCCTGTTTATTGCGATTTACGCCTTGGTGCTAGTCGCCTGCCCCTGGCCTATGGAAGGCGGGCTTGGAGTAGTCACGACACGTGCCTCGAGGACGGGTCGTGACAAATTGGTATCAGAGGTGGTCGGTTCTACCGCAGACTCTGATCATTCTTCTATGTGATGAAATAGTGTTTAGCGTATTGGGTGTGGTTAACAGTCCAGGGAGTCCAGTGTTGGTGCGACGACCGACGTATCCGTACACCCGGACCCTGACTTCTGATTTCTGACTTAATGCACGAAAACATTGATTGCATGTGTGTTACAAGATTTCTGTGTGATTACTTTCTGTTAGCTCACCAGGTACACTGTTCTGACCGTGGCGCACCTGTTTCTTTTCAGGATGGCCCCACGACGGCAGCGATCTAGGGTTCTAAGCGTTGTGCGTGGCGACAGCCCGCCGAGCAACGAGTATTCGGTACAGGGCTCTTTGACAGCAGAGGCACCGACGATACCTTTACCTTCCGAGACACCAATGCTACCAGCCCCAGCTGCTGACGATGCACGTCGCCTTAGTTCACTGCATGAGTTCCAGCACCAGCGACCACCCAGGTTCCGCGGGGAGACGGACCCTCAGGCTGCCGAGGACTGGATGAAAGTAGTTGTACAGGTTTTTAGATTAGTGAGGACACTAGAAAACCTCATGGTGATCCTCGCAGCGAGCCTCCTGCACGCGGCAGCAGGAAGATGGTGGAGCTTGATGCTCCAGGTGCACAACAAGACATCTCTCCTCTAGACGGACTTTGATAGCATCTTCCGCTCCGAGTTCGTCCCAGCCACCCTTCGTGAGGTGCGAATTCAGGAGCTACTACAGCTGCGGTAGGGCAGCATGACAGTAGCCCAGTACGCGGCGAGGTTTACTGATCTCTCGCGCTACTCCACAGATATGGTACAAGACCCGTTCTTCCAGGCCCGGACCTTCGAGTAGGGACTGAGCCACTAGATCAGGGCTTTGATGATCTCCCTCAACATTCCGACTTAGGCAGGAGTGTTGGAGCGAGCCCTCTTAGTGGAGATTTTCCTTGTTGAGTAGTCTCCAGCAGCAGGACCCACCACTTGCCAGCATGCGGCAGAGTCTTCTACAGCGGGGATTAGACAAATGACGCAGGGGTCTAAGAGGACTAGACATACAGGTGGTCGACAGCATGACTCTGGATCGTTTGTGTGAGGCACTCGGGGTGGAGAATGACTTTCCATGAGAGGGAAGTGTTACTCCTGCGGCGGGATTGGTCACATGGCTCGTGACTATCCGACCCGCCATACGGATGACCAGAAGATGAACGATGGACCCCCCAGGCAGAGGCAGAGGTTTGATCATGGCGGGCCGCAAGGACCAGGCGGCCATGGAAGGGGAGCTGGCCGTCCAGCTGGAGGTGGACGACGCTTCGGGGTGTTTCCACCACCACCACCAGGAGGTCCACCCCGACCGCAGAGAGTTGGTGGACATGCGAGAGCTCAGCTTCAGGTAGCTGAGGCCTTTGATCATGGAGCTCTGGGAGCAGATGGATTGGAGCAGAACTAGTGGATACGTCTTTTGTACTTCTAATTCCATGTTGCTATGTTGTAGTGTCTTTGTATTATGAGTCACAATAATAAAAGACGCATACCTTGGTGATCTTTTTTTATTCCTGTCCTCTTTTCTGTTGTTACTAAGAGGTTCCGGTTTAGACAGTTGAATTGACCCTCACTTGTGAGACATCTACAGAAGGAGACCCAGATACGACACAATGATACGGACAGGGTGACTCAACCCTTGGAGGTGAGATTAATGGTTGGATCTCTTGGTAGTAGTGTCGAGGCCTTATGAAGACATCCTTGGTATGGATTAGTAATGTCCATGTCAGGATTGACTGTATTAGGAAAAGGAAGTGGTTCATCCAGGGGATGAGACTAGATTTCTCTTATCGGAAAAGAAGAAATCTCAGCTGTTCTTGTGGGATCAGAGATAGTCCAGGTCATCCAGGAGCGGATGAGTATAGCTCAGAGCCGACAGAAGTCCTATGCTGACAGGAGGCAGAGGCCACTTGAGTTCGAGGATGGGGACCACGTCTTCATGCAGGTCTCACCTCGACGTGGCTTACGGAGGTTTGGCCGAAGCGTCGAGTTGTCTCCATGCTTCATCGGACCCTTCCATGTCCTCAGCAGGATTAGAAAGGTGGCTTATCGCCTAGCTATACCACCACAGTTGTGCCGGGTGCACAGCATCTTCCACGTATCTCAGCGGAGGAGATACGTGAACGAACCGACGCAAATCTTTGACCATGGAGAGCTCGTCTTTGATGATGGGGTGACTTTTGCAGAGGTCCCAGTGGAGATCGAGGATCGACAGGAGTGGGTCCTACATGGACAATCGATTCCTCTAGTGCACTTTAGATGGCAGCTTGGGAACCTCCAAGAGAGCACTTGGGAGCGGGAGTCTCAGATACGTGCTCAGTACCGCCTTGATATCCCTATGTTTGTGGTGAAGCTTTACGGGGACGTAAAGCCCTGTGGTGGGAGTAATGTAAAGAGCAGTAAATTTCAAGGTAATTTTTTTCTTAATTTTATTTGGAATTTTACAAGAACACAGCTTCTGACGGCACCTGATTCTGAGCCCTGCTATGCCCGGAATCATTTTCCGACATTTGGCTCGGGTACGTTCAGTGAACTAACGAGCGGGGTTTTCTAAATTTTGAACCAGTGCTCGAAATCAAATTCTGAGGGCACCGATGGAATCGCAACACCGGTATTTTCTTATAAACGCCTCTTCCGGAGTTGCGTTTTCATGGGTGTGGTTTTTAATTTTTGGGCTTAATGTTAAGAAATAAAATAATTTGTGCGAGAAACATTAATTTATTTCACTTAATCCACTTGAAATCCACTTGAAGCCATGTAAAGCTGCTTAAGCGGAGTTGTTACGGATAGGGTGATATCCAAAAATATCCTACCCTCTTGTTAGGATATTTGTGAGGTGGGGCCCGCACGAGCCCCACCGTTTCTTTTCCGCTAAGTAACGCTCCCGCGAAAACCCGTCATTATTAAATTCAACTGACGCGTTTTCTTAAATTCTTAATGCACCAATTAATTGGGTGGTTTTCTTCATTGAATTAATTCTATGAATTAATTTATTCGTTTCTTAACCTGTTTTCAATCCGTTGGTGTAGTAATAAAATAAGACCAACGCACGACTTCTGGAAAAATGTTCATTGAGAGGATTTGACAGAAACCAAGAATTCTTCATCTTCCTTCGCGAAGAACGCGAAGAACGCTGACCACCGACGAAGAACGCCAAACCCATGGAAATCGATGACGGGACGGCATGTGACGCGACACCGACATTTCCTCTCCCGCGACATTCTTCGGAGACAATCCTTAGTCCGCAACAAAATCTTTGATCATCCGTTGAGGTGAGAGATTTCGGTTCTTAAATTTTCATTGTGGTTTAAAACAACAATATGGATTTAATTATTATTAATTAAATCTATATATTCTTGAACCATGGAGTTCGTCGACGTGCACCCTATTCCGTGACGACGCGACACCCTTCTGTGACGATGCGACGCCCTTCCACGATGACGCGACGCCATCCGCGACGCGAATATTGCCTCCTTTCGCGGCGATAAATTCCGTGAAGAACACGTGTGCGACACTTGACGAGGTAGGGGTTTTTATTTGAGAACAATCTTTTTTTCCCGTGATTGTTACATTTAAGATAAAGAACCCGATTCATAATAAGAATTTTAACTTATTAAAATTGTTTGTTTATGTTTTCTATGTGTCGATTAATCTTACCAACTGTTATTACCTAACGCGGAGGGTGCAGGCCAAACGAACACGGCCCGACAACCCTTCGTCGTTCTCCGTTGTTGTGCGGATTTGGCGGGCGACGACAAAACATGACGCAAGGGCGATTTGATGTTTCTGCAGTGAATAACGGGACCCGGGAGGAGCAGTGGCGCAGATGGGAAGGAAAACGGACCACCGAAGCATCTCTGGTGGCCCGCGGAAGCCTCCGGGGGCGCGGGTCGCCGGCGCGGCGGTGCCGACAGCTGGAGGCGGCGACGGCGGCCAGCGGACCCGTGGCCGCGCAGGTCCGGATCACACGCACGAGACGCGACTTCTGCCACGTCCGCTATCTCCAGCGCGGCCCCAAGTGGGGAAGTGACACCACCATCCCGCAGGGGTTGCGCCCCGCGGCTGCCTCCCTCAGCCACTCGGCCGCGCCGAGCCAGGCCTGCCAGCCGGGCCCGGGCCCAGACCCCCCATCTTCGAACCATTTTCGGTATTTTTCCTGTAACATGGGCTACGTGCCTCCGAACGATGCGCCGTCAGCGGAAATGCGATCCCTGGATTGAGATAGTCATTTCGGTATACTGCACTCAAGGTTTCGGAATACTTTGGGTCCGGCTGGGTTGGTTCGTACACGAAACCAACCGGGCCCTCGGAACAGAAACAGTCATATCTTGAGCTTCGGACGTCCGATTGACATGCCTTCGAGTTTGTTGTTTTCCTCTATGTGAGACGAATATTTTTTCATTCTCCGCCCGAGGTTCGGACGAAGGTGGACTACGGTCGGGTTGGTTTTTCCTTAGAAACCAACCGGGCCCCTGGGACGGAAAAACCAATAACTCTCAGACCGGGCGTCTGATTGACGCGCTGTCTGCGACGTTGAGTTCCTGATGGCGATAGAGGACTTTTGGAAACATCAAATTTGGACAATGTGTCAGTTGATGTATCAGCCTCTCAGCTCATGGAGCGGACACTCCCGAACGAGCTTGCGATGTGCGGGAACCCTAGAGCTGGCTGCAACTGCTGCTGTGACGACGACGATTGTACAGAGATTCTTTGTGGATTCGACTACGGCGATGATGGAAAACAATACGGGAATCCTCCATGTTTTCAGAAGTAACTACTACAGTACATAATGGGATACATCAGCTCCGGACTACATGTCAGTTGATGCATCGACCTCTTAGCTCGTGGAGTGGACACTCCCGGAATGAGTATGCTGTCTGCGGAAACCCCATAGCCGGTTGGGACTTGACGACTGGTGATCGAACGACTCGGTGTGTTACGGATAACACGACAGAGATGCGCTTGGTTGTATCAGCACAGGGGAGCACTTGGTTGTAGCGGTAGACCCGTGACAAAGGTGCGCTTAGTTGTAGCGGCACAGGGAAGCGCTTGGTTGTAGCGGTAGACCCACGACAGAGGTGCGCTTGGTTGTAGCGGCACATGGGAGCGCTTGAATGTAGCGGCTGACCCACGAAAAAGGTGTGCTTGGTTGTAGCAGCACAGGGGAGCGCTTAGTTGTAGCGGCAGACCCACGACGGAGGAGCACTTGGTTGTAGTGGCACGGGGGAGCGCTTGGTCGTAACAGCAGGCCCACAGTACCCGATAGGTGGAGAACTACAGCAGTCTAAGCTAAGAGGGAAGCTCTTGGTTGTAGTGGCATAACCACTATACTTGATGGAGAAGGAGTTTCCCAATAGCTTTGGGTTCAACTTCATGATCGATCCTGTGTGGGTCATTACGAGGGTTAGTACCTACAGATCCTAGTGGGTTTGATGGATTAGATGAATCAGTGGTTACATCTAATCATCTCTAACGTCATACGAAGAAGTACCTGTGTGAGTTGAATCTTATGTTGAACTGTCCTGTGTGGATTTACTATTTACTCTCCTTTGGGGAATGTGTTGTTCTATCCTGTACGGATTTATTGTTTACTCTCCTTTGTGTAATGTGTTGTGCTATCCTGTGTGGTTTTACATTTTGCTTTCCTGTGTGGACCGGGTTGTGCTTGGGCTCAGATGTTGGAGCCGAACGGGAATTGATGACTTGGGTATATGTATGGGCATATACCTAAGCAGTGTCAGATGTTACTTCGTGATTATATCTTATCCCTTGATGTTTATATTATGTGTATTTCGGGAGACCTTCGGGGGTCTCAGGGTCCCTACTGAGTATCTTATACTCACCCCTACACGGGCTATGCCCGCACATCGTTGTGTTGGTTGCAGATGATGGACAACGCTGATCGTGGTGGAGGCTTGCGGAGAAGGACGGTACCTAGAGGTGGACCACTAGGCGGGACGTACTCGGAGTGGACGGCTGGACCAAGGAGTTGTGGAGGCTATTTGTGCTCACCCTTCAGGTGGGACTTCCAAAGGATGGCTCGACGCTGCAGCTTTTCTTTTCAGTTGATATTTTTCCCTTCAGTTGTACATTACAGTTGGGCTTGTATTTCCGGCCCTTTTTTACTTTCAGCATAACTTGATACAGTTTTTACTTAGTGTTTACTATTTCTTATTGCTTACTCTATGGTGGTTGTTTACTTTACAATGGCAATGCCTTCCCTGTTTATCGGGATTTACGCCGTGGTGCTAGTCGCCAGCCCCTGGCGTATGGAAGGCGGGCGTGGGGTAGTCACGACACAGCCTCGAGGACGGGTCATGACAATTTCCATCATCCAATATTTCTTCATAATATAGTCTAATGATGTAGAAATAATTACCTTTTTATTATATGTATAATTAAATGTTATTATGT
The DNA here is from genome assembly GCA_963277665.1 of Viscum album. Classification (NCBI taxonomy): domain Eukaryota; kingdom Viridiplantae; phylum Streptophyta; class Magnoliopsida; order Santalales; family Viscaceae; genus Viscum; species Viscum album. The sequence continues at coordinate 173,771,106 of OY728134.1, forward strand.
TTCTAAGATAACCATTTTTTGTGTTTTCCACGAAAATTAAAAAATCCCAAATATTACTTCTATTATGTTAAATATACTGCCTCCATTAGCAAGGAAATACATTTTTGTACATGAATCATAGATGGAAGCTAAAGAACAAGTATTTAATGGATTAATATTAATTTTATTGCATTATTATTATTATGAAATTATAATCCATCGCCCATCATCCCCCTATTATATGGAATTGAACGTGTCACAAGTGATGACGTGAAGACTCAAAACTCTATGAAAGTGACATATTATTTTTTCTAACAGGAAATTATTCATTTTAAAACTACCAATATATATATATATATATCATAATATTTCAATAATTCAATTAATATCATTATGGTTCATTATAAATGATATTGTTTAAAAATAAAAAATTTCATGACCACACTCACCCATTGATTATAGATTGTTCTTGTTTATGTGTTTTTAAAAACCAATATGAATAACACTATAAAATTATATAATTCTAAAATCTGGGAACACATACTATTGTTATAATTTAAAATTAATCGCAAAATATCCTATGTTTTATGGTTCTATAAATCATATATTACTATATTACATATTACTATTGTACGAACCTTATTTAATGATTAAAATTACCGAAATAACCTTTTAACAAACATCATTTTCAATAATAATTAATAAAATATTTATAAAATAAATTTAAAACATTAAATATACTCAAAAAAATCATTCTATATTTCTATAATGATATATGAATGAATAAATATTAATATATTTTCAATAATTGACATGGACATTACAAAACTATAACTAATAAAATAATCAAATCTATTAACATCTAATGACAACAATAAAATATTACTAACTAATATAGTTTTAGTATAAGAATCATAATTGTATTTAATAAAGGATATAATTTTTTAATAATTTTCTTAAATGATTATTAATATTATTATAATTTTTATAAAATTGGTTATAGTTCATTTAGCTAAGAATAATTAATGCAATGGTTTTATCATCTTAATTTTAAATTTTCCCAGATAATTCAATATCAAATACATGTTTTTCTTTCTGTAGTGTACATACTGACAATTAATAAAAAAAATTGAGGTCATCTGTAAAATTATAAATAATAATAAACCTTCCAATGTTATATATTTATTGGGTTTATGAATATAGAGATAATGAATTTATAAGTGGTTTTCATGACTGACATTATCTTCTTGAGTAATAATGAATACATTTTTACTATGGTTTTAATAAGTAGATTTACACTATTTATTGGGGACGACATTATATATCTCTATCATCCTTTTAGGCTATTTAAAATGATGTTTTTAGATCATTAAAATGTTAAATGAGGTCAAATATAATACTCTTCCAATCTAATTAAGTTCTTCTTCTTCAATAAATTGACTTCATTTCTAACGCTCTATCCACAGTTACCCCGAGTCAGTGCATTATTATATAACATTGACATGATACAATGAATCACGTCCCGAAACACTAATATGTTTAGTATCCTTTTAAATATTAGATACATTCATATGTTTTACATTCCATCATGAAATAAAAACATTAACATCATTTTGTCCCACTTTTGAACACACTTATATCTTTAGCCTATCCTTACTGGTCATCTATAAAATACTTCTTCACATCCTAGTAAAAATAAAACATTGAATAGGGTGAGCTGAGATGCTCAGTAAGGATAACAATATAGAGGAAAAGTTAATAAATAAGCATAAACATTTAAGGCAATTTATAAGACTAAAACAAAATCATTTTCAACATAAACTACAACATAATATGTTAATGATAAAATCAAATAACACCATTTACTTATTCACATGGATATTCAACTCGTTAAATAATAACATGAAATATCAATATCAACTTTCATAATGGTGGAATTCAAAATTCCTCTCTTCATAACCACATAGTCGTGGCCTTGTGCCTAGAAAAAAAAATATTTTTTCAACGCCTTCTGCTAAGAACCTAGTTTGTCACATGAGTCCTACTGATCCATCATTGAACTATAGTAGGCACCCACATCACATACTATGTATAATTCATTCCTCATATGAAATGGTTTAAACATAACATAAACATTCAAATTAAAACATGATTACGAAATTTTAATACTTAATCCATAAACCATTAATAGTATAAAATAACACATCTACAATCAAACATATTACCAAACCTTCAATACAATATGGAAAATTTTTATAATAATAAAAAACTTAAAAAAAAATTAAAATCCACCAAATGATGTTGATATTGAGTAAATGAACACTATTTAAATAAATTACCTCATTCTATTTTGAATCCATTTAAAAGAAAAAATTTATTTTGGAAATATTCATATAATATTCTAAGGGATGCTTCAAAAGTGTAATAATGGCAGAAAAAATCCGCACCCAATAAATAATTTTAAAAAACATTCTTACATTAATTTTGTTGAAAAGGCCATAAAGTACCTTGTTTGGAAAACAACGGAAGGATTCCATTCAAAATATATATGGCCAGTTAAGGGTATAAATTACATTAATCCATAGTCTAGTAAATAGTAAAAATTGTTTTGAAATACACTTCTAAGAAAACACATATGTGGATGATAAAGTGGTCTGAGTAGATAATTAGGTAGAAAAAACCATGGATAATGAAGAGATTGTAGAATTAACCCTTGCCCAGTACTTTTCTTTGGTCGAGGGTACATTAACCACTTGTATAATAGTTAATTTATTTTTATTAAATTATACAAAACTATATACTTAAATATGATATCATATATGATCTTCTAATATTGCATTGTTAATAATATTTTAGTAGTATCATCATTTTGGGTGTTAACTGATTCGTTTTCCTTTTAATGATTTGTTATGTAATCCATGTTTATCATGAATTGGATGTATTTGATTCATATAAATAATTGTATAATGTTCATAAATATTATTTTGAATCATAAAATATAAATTATTCTTTAATGATTCTAATGGGGGAATGAATCTCATCGCGTTCGTGAAAACGGTAATCCGTACGAACAAATTAGAGACAATATCATTATGTTGATGGAGAAATCATATATAATTGGATAGTATATCAAAAATTAATAATAATTAACATGTTATATTTAATAGTTACATATGTTATACCCATTATTATACCAATCTAAATAATTATGTTTTTGTATAACAAACTACACCACGGCGTGGAGTCGGTAAGTTGTACGTAAGAACATATGGTGAAATTGTCATTTATAGGATGGATAGAAAAATAAATATTGTTGTACCATATTTTTAATAACATCACAGAATGTATAAGGTACTAGATTTATTAATTTGGTAGGTAAAAAAAATTAAAGAATAAGTTGAAGATGGAAATAACTTGAAAGAGGGTGGTGAGATTATTACCTTTACTTCGGGTGTTTTCTTTTGAGTTGTTCAAAGGGGCTCCATTGGATGGCTTTCTAATCAAAGTAAGGACACTAGATTGATGTTATGAATTTTGGGTGGATATTTGGGTAGGGGTTTTCCAAGACAAAAGGCTTTGGAGGTGTGGAATTATGAAATGGAGAATTACCCTTTTATAAGAGAGGTGAGGGTCTCTTTTGGAAAAGCTTGAAATATTATTTTATAATAAAATAATTGTTCAATTTTAATGGCTCAAAAATTATTTATTTCATGTCTAAGGTGGGTATCGGTCGAAAACATCGCAACCAATTTGTTTTTTATTGGATTGTGTCATAATATTAACTTTATCTGTTATATTTAACACATATTTAAATAGTTTTACATTTACCATGTCTATTTGTATTTTTATATTATATATTTAATAAACATACTATAAAAAGCCAAGAGAACTACATGTGGTTCATTATTAATATATATAACCTTATCTAATTCTTTTGTCGGAACCATAGATGTAAGACCCCAACATCAGTAACCTAGAGTCGGTGCATTATTACGTAACATTCACATGATTACAAAAGATCACATCTCGAAAACCGATTAGTTTAGTAGCCCTGGAAGCACTAGATACATTTATAAGTTTAAAATAAATTCATAAAATGAATAATGAAAAATACATTGTTTCCATAGACCACACTCTAATCCCCTCAGACATTCCCAACTGTTCTGTCATTAAATACTTCTTCGCATTGTAGGAAAAATAAATGATTGGAAGAGGTGAGGTAAGATGCTCAGTAATGACAACAACATAGCAGAAACATTCATAAATAAGTATAAAAATTTAAGGAAATGTGTAAGACTAAAACAAAATAATTTAAAACTTGAACTTCGAAATAATATGGCAAAGATAAAATCATATAATTCAACTTAGTTTCTCACAAGGATATTCTACTAGTAGAATAATGACATTCAATATCAATAAAAACTTTCATAAAGATGGAATGCATAATTCTAGACATTCATAACCACATATTCAAGGGCTTGTTCCAAGACTAAAAATATTATTTTGTCAAGGCCTTGTGCCAAGACACTTGTTTGTCTCATGATACCTATCTATGCATCAATGAACTATAGCAGGCTCCACCCATCACTTACTAAGTCCAATGCATTCCTCATTTTAAAAAGATTAAACATAACATAAAAATTCATATTAAAAGTTTCATATGAAATTTCATTACATTATGCATTAACTATAAATGTTATAAAAATAACACATACACAGTAAAAAATATCACAAAAACTCTAATATGATAAGGAAGATTTGTATCAACTTCAAACAAGTTTAACATCTCTCAATGAATGATGACATAGATGAACATTATTGCAAAAATCATTGAGAGAAATACCTTTTTTCATTACAACATTTAAAATTCACAAAATATAAAAAGTAAGATATTTAATTAATTTTTTTGAATCAATGTGTCTCAACCCACATTGAAACTTTTTAATGGAATTAACATTTTTTTAAAATTAATTTCCATATAAATAAATCCTTACAACCATTTTAAAAACATTATCATTAATGAGAATGGTTTAGAAAAATAAATCATTAAAACATTTAAAATAATGTTTTATTAAAATATCCCCTTAAAATGTATCCCTTTGAAAACACATTTATGAAACATGGACATGGATAATAAGTATGCTCTAGTAGATACTTACGTAAAAAAAACCACATATTATAATGTGGTTGTGAAATTAACTGTTACCAATTTGTTAACTTACGAAACATAAACCCCAAGAATGTAGTATCATAAAATGAAGATTTAAATATAAAAAAATTAAAGTTCATTACACAAATAATAAAATTATGGGCAGTACATACAACACACAAAAGGAAACAATGGTAATATAACCTGAATCTCACGGGAATAATGGGTGAGATAAAAACCCCTTACAATATACATTTCCTTGGTAGAGGGTAGGTTAAACTAAATTATAAGGGAAAAATAATTTTTATTAAATTATACAAGAATCATATAAATTAATATGATATCATATAAGTTCTTTCATCATTGCTTTGCTAATAATATTTTAGTATTATCGACGTTTCTAGTGTTAACTGATTCATTTGACTTTATTTTCTTTGTTGTGTAAGTATTGATAGTTATGTATATGTTGTATCTTATTCATATTTATAATTATATTAAGTCTCTAATAATTATTTTTAATCATATAATGAAAATTATTCTTAAATGGATATGATGGGGAATGAATCTTGTAAAGACCCGTAAAATTCAAGGGAATTTTTTTTTCTTAATTTTCTTTAGAATTTTACAAGAGCGCGGTTTCAGACGGCACCTGATTCCGAGGCCCGGAGTGCCCGGAATCATTTTCCGAAGTTTGGCTCGGGTACGTTCAGTGAACGAACGAGCGGGAATTCCTAACTTTTGATCCGGTGATCGGAATTGAAATCCGAGGGCACCGATGAACTCGCAGCGCCGATATTCGCTTAAAGAGACCTTTTCGGGAGTTGCGTTTGTTGCGGGTTGGAAGTTAGTTTTGGGGTTTTTAGTTTGAGTTAAATAAAATTGTGCAGAACAATTTTATTATAACTTGTTAAAACCTATCAAAGGAGGTTGGAAGTGGGACCCACACCCACTTAACCTCCCTTGGGAGGATTAAGTTTGGTGGGGCCCACACGAACCCCCACCTTTTCAAGTTCCCTAACTCCCCTCTCTCCCACTTAATGGCTTGATATCTTAACTTCTATTTAATTATACAACTCATGTATATTAAATAAGTGGGTTAATTTTTGGAGTTATCCATTTTGAATTTCAAACCTTTGAAATTCTTTGTTAAGTTTTTGATTAAATTAAGCTCTTCTCTCTTTTTGTTGGGTTAGAACGCTTTGGCCATCTTGAGAGCTTTTGAGAGCTTCTTCTTCATCTTCAAGCTCTGACGAAGAACACGAAGAACGCTCAAGCTCCGACGAAGAACGACGCCTCTCTTCTTCGTCCTCCGTGTCAACGAGAGGGAACGCCGCTTCCTCCTCGGATCTTCTTCGTCGGCATACGAAGGTTCGCCAACGACGTATCTCTTCGGGCATATCTCTTCGTCAACGGATTTGACGAACGACGACCGCGACGCCCGACCTCCGCGACGTTGTCTTCCGCGGGACTTTGTCAAATCTTCGATCTTTTACACGAGGTAGGGGTTGTTGTTTTATTCTTTAATTATTCCATTTCATGCTCGTGGGTCGCTTGTCTACGTGAGGCTTTTGAATATTTTATATAAGTGTTATTGTTTAACGTGAGGGGGGCCAGACCGCATGAACACGGCCGAACCCCCCTCCATCGTTCATGTTGTTTATTCTTGCGGGTGGAAGCAAGGTGGCGTGGTGCCGTCACACCACGCGGATAATTGTACGTTTAACTTACGCGATGCCGTCGCGCGCGCACCATGGAAGAAACAACAAGAACGCGACGCCGTCGCGCCGCGTTGAATGAATATCAAAGCACGGCGAAGGGGCGCGGTGCCGTCGCACCGCGCCGGACGACGAACACCGCGGCCGGTTCCGGGCCGCGGCGGGACGAGGAGACCGCGGCCGGTTCCGGGCCGCGGCGGAAGAGAAGACCGGCGGTCGGGCCGCCGGCGTCAGAAGCCGAAGGGGGGACCGTAAATTTCCGGTCCCGTTGGAGAAAACCGGCCGGCCAGCTGGCCGGCCGGAAGTCATTAAAACCGGGGGAATTAATCCCCCAGCCGTCATAATAAATCCCCCCTCTTTAAGAGGGGGGCGGTTCTTTGAAGGAGGGGGGCAGCCGGCCCCCTCGGTTCCGCACCAGCAGGCCCCCCACGTGGGGGGGGGGGGCTTCTTAAAAAAAACGGGCGGGGCACAAAGGCCGCGCCGCCCCTCAAACCGCGGGGGTTTGTTCCCCCGCGTGCAGCCACCTCGCGGCGCCAGGCCGCCACGGCCCGCCGCGCCGCCGCCGCCGGCCACCGCGTCGCCCCGGGGGGGGGGGGGGGGGGGGGGTCGGGCCGGGTCGGCCCGGACCCGGACCCCCCCGTTTCGAACCAGAATTGGTTTTTGGCCCATAACATGAGCATCGGACCTCCGATCGACGAACCGTCAGCGGCAACGCGATCCTTGGATCGAGGCGGTCGTTTCGGTATATCGCACTCAAGGTTTCGGATTACATTGAGTTCGGCCGGGTTGGTTCGTTCACGAAACCAACCGGGCTTTCGGAGCGGAAACGCTCATATCTTGAGCTACGAACGTCCGATTGACGTGCCGCCAGTCGCGTTGTGTTCCTCTTAGTGAGACAGATCTTTTGGCATACTCCGCCCGAGGTTTGGACGCAGGTGGAGTACGGTCGGGTTGGTTTTTCCTTAAAAACCAACTGGGCCCCGGAGACGAAAAAGCCAATAACTCACCGACCGGGCGTCCGATTGACGCGCCGTCTGTTGCGATAACTTCCTCTTGATGAGACTGAACTTTTGACATACTCCGCCCGAGGTTTGGACGCAGGTGGAGTACGGTCGGGTTGGTTTTGCCTTAAATACCAACCGGGCCCCGGGGACGAAAATGCCAATAACTCTCAGACCGGGCGTCCGATCGACGCGCCGTCTGTTGCGTTGAGTTCCTGTTGACGATACGGAACTTTTGGATACATCAACTCTGGTCTTCGTGACAGTTGATATATCAGCCTCTCGGCTCGTGGAGCGGACCCTCCGATCGAGCTTGCTGTGTGCGGGATCCCTAGTGTTGGCTACGACTGTTACTGCGACTGTTACTGCGACTGCTACTTCGACAGCGACGACCGTGCAGAGATCCTCAGTGGGCTGCGGCGACGACTGTGCAGAAATCCTTCGTGGACTCCGACGACTACTGCACTCAGCGATCCTACGTGGATCAGTGCTACCGGTCCTGTGTGGGCCCGATCCTGTGTGGGTCACTGCAAGGTTAGTACCTATCGATCTTTCGTGGGTCCGACGACATAGATGGTTCAGTGATCATGTTTATCGTCATCCGAAGAAGTTTATTCGTGTGAGCTGAATCTTCTGTGTTACTCGATAGAGGTAGTGCGCTTGGTTGTAGCGGCAGACCTGCGTTACTGGAGACGAGCGTACGGAGTACGGAGACTATGTAGCCGGCTGAGACCTGAAGACTGCTCGACCGACTCGACTTGGAGTGAGTCGACTAGCCCAGTGGATGGAGCGCCCGGTATTTGGCGGCAGACCCACGGCGGACGGAGCGCCTAGTAGTTGGCAGCAGACCCGCGGTACTCGACTGGAGGAGTACCTCTGAAGGCTAATTGGGTGAGCGCCCGGTATTTGGCAGCAGACCCTCAGTGGACGGAGCGCCCGGTAGTTGGCAGCAGACCCGCGGTACTCGACAGGAGGAGTACTTCAACAGTCATAGGTTAGTGAGCAGTACCTCGGAGTCGTGACAGGACTACTGCACACTTCAGAGACGAGGCTCTTCAGCAGCTACGGTTTCGATAATGAAAATCATGGTTGAGCTGAGTCAATGATCTTTGTGTTTTCTCATGATTGAGATGGGTCGCTTGATAACTTAGGTATATTTATGGGCATATACCTGGGTAATGGTTATCCGTTGATTTCATAAACTTGTTATAAACTGTGTGGATTTGTACTGTTATCCTATGTGGATTTTACTGTTTACTCTTCTTTGTGGATTGGGTTGTTCTTGGGCTCGGTGTTGGAGCCGAACGGAAATTGGTGACATAGGTATATGTATGGGCATATACCTAATCAATACTGGATGTTACTTCGTGATTATATCCTTCTTGTGGTTTATCCTTTGTGGATTTCGGGAGACCTTCGAGGGTCTCGGGGTCCCTACTGAGTATCTTATACTCACCCCTGCACGGGCTATGCCCGCACTTCGTTGTGTTGGTTGCAGACGACGGACAGCGCTGACTGCGGTTGAGGCTTTCGGAGTAGGTCGGTACCCGGAGGAGGACCACTGAGCGGGACGTGCTCGGAGCGGACAGTTGGACCCGAGGAGTTGTGAGCTATCTGTACCTACCCTTCAGGTATGATCCGTGGTGGACGATCCAGGAGCTGAGCCATCTGTACCTACCCTTCAGGTAGGAATCGAGGAGGACGTCCCAGGAGCCGTTTGTACTTTCAGTTGCTGTTTTCCCTTTCGAGTTGTACTTTACTTTCAGTTGGGCTTGTATTCCGGCCCCCTTTACATTTCTGCACTTGTAGTTACTTTCCGCTTGCTGACTCTGTGGTGGTTGTTACTTATAAAGGCAATGCCTTCCCTGTTTACCGGGATTTTACGCCTTGGTGCTAGTCGCCAGCCCCTGGCCTATGGAAGGCGGGCTTGGGGTAGTCACGGCACGGGCCCCGAGGGCGGGTCGTGACAAATTGGTATCAAAGGGGTCGGTTCTACCGCAGACTCTGATCTTTCTTCTATGTGAAGCAATAGTGTTTAGTGTATTGAGTGTGGTTATCAGTCCAGGGAGTCCAGTGTTGGTGCGGCGGCCGACGTATCCGTACACCAGGACCCTGACTTCTGATTTCCGACTTAATGCACGAAAACACTGATTGCGTGTGTGTTTCCCAAAAGGTTTAAAGTCAGCTCAAACCAGGTCAGCTCACCAGGTATAAATCGTTGACCGTGACACAACTGTTCAGGATGTCACCATGCAGATTGTTAGCTGGAGTTCCGAGAGAGTTCTCGATGATGGCCCCCGAGCAGCGAGACTCTGGTGCAGGGCCCTTTTTCAGTGTTGGCACCTTCGGGTGGTGTACCAGCAGCGCCACCACCCGTTAGGCAGCAGATGCCACTAGCTGACGGTGCACGCTAGGAGAGCGCGATGCACGAGTTCCAGCAGTAGAGGCCTCTGAGGATACGAGGCGAGACAAATTTCCCAGGAAGTAGTGGACTAGATGGAGGCGGTTGCTAGAGTTCTACGCCTAGCTTGGATACTAGTAATGAGGCTTCGGTATGCGAACCGATACCTGGGATAGTACCTACGGGTAGTGCGCCAGCTATGTCACTACCTGTTGGTCAGCAGACACTACCGGCGGTACCGGTAGCAGAGACTCACAGGCTTAGTGCCTTACTTATGTTTTAGCACCAGATATCCCTCAAGTTTCGAGGTGAGCCTGACTCGTAGGTGGCTGAGGACTGGCTTGAGGAGGTGGTTGTGAGTTTTCTGGAGCTAATACAGCTTTGACAGTACGACATGTCGGAAGCAGAGCACTCAACGTGGCTTACCAATCAATCTTGGTACTCGTTGGTTACGTTGTGATCAGTTCTTTAGACTCGAACTTCTGAGCGAAGTGTGTCTAAAGGACATCCTAACCATTACTTTTCCTCTATGCATTCCTACCTATGCTAGGATGCTAGAGAGAACCTTTGTGGTTGTGAACGTTAGCAGTGAAAGGCAGGAAACTAGCGCCAGTCTCAGAGACTCAGGCATGTAAAATGTTTCAGGAGGAGGAAGTGCTAAGGACAGATGAATCTGCAGGGTAGCAGACGTGGAAGCGGAGCTTGGAGAGCAGCATGTGGTGGTGTACATTTCTACATGTTACGACCACCCGACTTAGTAGTCCCCGCCAGGCTCAGGGAGCAGGAGGGCTGGGGAGGAGAGTAGCTGCATTGCGGTCAAGGAGTGTGACCCAGGAGCTCTAAGAATGATTCGGGGTACGAATTATGTCTACTACGAGCTGCCATATCTTTAGACATAGGAACCAATCATTCTACCCTTCCACGAATCATGTCCCAGACCTAGAGGTTCTGGGTAAGCCGTAGACTTGACCCTCACGTCTGGAGATACCTTTGGGAGGAGACTCGATAATCACACTTACGCCGACGGTGTGATTTGACCTCGAGGCGAGAGTTTCGGTTGGAATCTCTTGGTGGCAGCGTAGAGGCCTTACGACGTTGATCTGGGTATGGTTTTGATTCACAAATCATACCCCGGTTGACTGTTTTAGGCAAACGTCAGAATGGGTTTTCCTTGGTCGGCGAAAAGGAAACCCTGGGCAGCACATGTTAAACTCAGGCATAAGGGGGTGGGACCGATCACTCTTGAGTTGGTCAACCCTACCCTTATGGCAGCAGGAGTTTTGAGTTTCAGTTCAAACCTAAAAAGGGAAACCTCTTGAATTCGAGGGTGACGAACACGTTCTTATACGGTCTCAACCCGATGAGGTTTCGGAGATGTGGCCGAGGCGGCATGTTATCTCCGAAGTTCGATGGACCCTTTTGATCTTCAGCAGGGTAGGCGAGGAGGTTTACCGCTTGACCCTACCACCTCAGTCGCACCGGGTGCATAATGTCCACCACGTGTCTCAGCTGTGGAGATACGTGTATGTTTCTTCACACGTCATCGACCCCGGGGAGTTGGACGTCGATGACAGGGCGACAAGCACAGAGGTTCTAGTAGAGATCGAGGATCGACAGGAGCAGGTTCTACGTGAACGGTTGCTTCCTCTGGGGTGCTTCTCGGGTAGCACGAGATCTTCAGGTGAGCATATGGGAGCGTAAAGCTCAGTTGCGTGCTCAGTACTACCTTGTTTCCATTAAGTGTGAGTTGAAGCTTTACGGGGACGTAAAGCCCTGAGGTGGGAGTAATGTAAAGACCCGTAAAATTCAAGGGAAATTTTTTTTCTTAATTTTCTTTAGAATTTTACAAGAGCGCGGTTTCAGACGGCACCTGATTCCGAGGCCCGGAGTGCCCGGAATCATTTTCCGAAGTTTGGCTCGGGTACGTTCAGTGAATGACCGAGCGGGAATTCCTAACTTTTGATCCGGTGCTCGGAATTGAAATCCGAGGGCACCGATGAACTCGCAGCGCCGATATTCGCTTAAAGAGACCTTTTCGGGAGTTGCGTTTGTTGCGGGTTGGAAGTTAGTTTTGGGGTTTTTAGTTTGAGTTAAATAAAATTGTGTAGAACAATTTTATTATAACTTGTTAAAACCTATCAAAGGAGGTTGGAAGTGGGACCCACACCGACTTAACCTCCTTTGGGAGGATTAAGTGTGGTGGGGCCCACACGAACCCCCACCTTTTCAAGTTCCCTAACTCCCCTCTCTCCCTCTTAATGGCTTGATATCTTAACTTCTATTTAATTATACAACTCATGTATATTATATAAGTGGGTTAATTTTTGGAGTTATCCATTTTGAATTTCAAACCTTTGAAATTCTTTGTCAAGTTTTTGATTAAATTAAGCTCTTCTCTCTTTTTGTTGGGTTAGAACGCTTTGGCCATCTGGAGAGCTTTTGAGAGCTTCTTCTTCATCTTCAAGCTCTGATGAAGAACATGAAGAACGCTCAAGCTCCGACGAAGAACGGCGCCTCTCTTCTTCGTCCTCCGTGTCAACGAGAGGGAACGCCGCTTCCTCCTCGAATCTTCTTCGTCGGCATACGAAGGTTCGCCAACGACGTATCTCTTCGGGCATATCTCTTCGTCAACGGATTTGACGAATGACGACCGCGACGCCCGACCTCCGCGACGTTGTCTTCCGCGGGACGTTGTCAAATCTTCGATCTTTTACCCGAGGTAGGGGTTGTTTTTTTATTCTTTAATTATTCCATTTCATGCTCGTGGGTCGCTTGTCTACGTGAGGCTTTTGAATATTTTATATAAGTGTTATTGTTTAACGTGTGGGGGGCCGGACCGCATGAACACGGCCGAACCCCCCTCCATCGTTCATGTTGTTTATTCTTGCGGGCGAAAGCAAGGTGGCGTGGTGCCGTCACACCACGCGGATAATTGTACGTTTAACTTATGCGATGCCGTCGCGCACGCACCATGGAAGAAACAACAAGAACGCGATGCCGTCACGCCGCGTTGAATGAATATCAAAGCACGGCGATGGGGCGCGGTGCCGTCGCACCGCGCTGGACGACGAACACCGCGGCCGGTTCCGGGCCGCGGCGGGACGAGGAGACCGCGGACGGTTCCGGGCCGCGGCGGAAGAGAAGACTAGCGGCCGGGCCGCCGGCGTCGGAAGCCGAAGGGGGGACCGGAAATTTCCGGTCCCGTTGGAGAAAACCGGCCGGCCAGCTGGCCGGCCGGAAGTCATTAAAACCGGGGGAATTAATCCCCTAGTCGTCATAATAAAACCCCCCTCTTTAAGAGGGGGGGCGGTTCTTTGAAGGAGGGGGGCAGCCGGCCCCCTCGGTTCCGCACCAGCAGGCCCCCCACGTGGGGGGGGGGGGGGCTGCTTAAAAAAAACGGGCGCGGCACAAAGGTTGCGCCGCCCCTCAAACCGCGGGGGTTTGTTCCCCCGCGTGCAGCCACCTCGCGGCGCCAGGCCGCCACGGCCCGCCGCGCCGCCGCCGGCCACCGCGCCGCCCCAGGGGGGGGGGGGGTCGGGCCGGGTCGGCCCGGACCCGGACCCCCCCGTTTTGAACCAGAATTGGTTTTTGGCCCATAACTTGAGACTCGGACCTCCGTTCGACGAACCGTCAGCGGCAACGCGATCCTTGGATCGAGACGGTCGTTTCGGTATATCGCACTAAAGGTTTCGGATTACTTTGAGTTCAGCCGGGTTGGTTCGTTCACAAAACCAACCGGGCTTTCGGAGCGGAAACGCTCATATCTTGAGCTACGAACGTTCGATTGACGCGCCGCCAGTCGCGTTGTGTTCCTCTTAGTGAGACGGATCTTTTGGCATACTCCGCCCGAGGTTTGGATGCAGGTGGAGTACGGTCGGGTTGGTTTTGCCTTAAAAACCAACCGGGCCCCGGAGACGAAAAAGCCAATAACTCACAGACCGGGCGTCCGATTGACGCGCCGTCTGTTGCGATAACTTTCTCTTGATGAGACTGAACTTTTGACATAATCCGCCCGAGGTTTGGACGCAGGTGGAGTACGGTGGGGTTGGTTTTGCCTTAAATACCAACCGGGCCCCGGGGACGAAAATGCCAATAACTCTCAGACCGGGCGTCCGATCGACGCGTCGTCTGTTGCGTTGAGTTCCTGTTGACGATACGGAACTTTTGGATACATCAACTCTGGTCTTCATGACAGTTGATGTATCAGCCTCTCGGCTCGTGGAGCGGACCCTCCGATCGAGCTTGCTGTGTGCGGGAACCCTAGTGTTGGCTACGACTGTTACTGCGACTGTTACTGCGACTGCTACTTCGACAGCGACGACCGTGCAGAGATCCTCAGTGGGCTGCGGCGACGACTGTGCAGAAATCCTCCGTGGACTCCGACGACTACTGCACTCAGCGATCCTACGTGGATCTGTGCTACCGGTCCTGTGTGGGCCCGATCCTGTGTGGGTCACTGCAAGGTTAGTACCTATCGATCCTTCGTGGGTCCGACGACATAGATGGTTCAGTGATCATCTTTATCGTCATCCGAAAAAGTTTATTCGTGTGAGCTGAATCTTCTGTGTTACTCGATAGAGGTAGTGCGCTTGGTTGTAGCGGCAGACCTGCATTACTGGAGACGAGCGTACGGAGTACGGAGACTATGTAGCCGGCTGAGACCTGAAGACTGCTCGACCGACTCGACTTGGAGTGAGTCGACTAGCCCAGTGGACGGAGCGCCCGGTATTTGGCGGCAGACCCACGGCGGACGGAGCGCCTAGTAGTTGGCAGCAGACCCGCGGTACTCGACTGGAGGAGTACCTCTGAAGGCTAATTGGGTGAGCGCCCGGTATTTGGCAGCAGACCCTCAGCGGACGGAGCGCCCGGTAGTTGGCAGCAGACCCGTGGTACATGACAGGAGGAGTACTCCAGCAGTCATAGTTTAGTGAGCAGTACCTCGGAGTCGTGACAGGAATACTGCACACTTCAGAGACGGGGCTCTTCAGCAGCTACGGTTTCGATAATGAAAATCATGGTTGAGCTGAGTCAATGATCTTTGTGTTTCCTCATGATTGAGATGGGTTGCTTGATAACTTAGGTATATGTATGGGCATATACCTGGGTAATGGTTATCCGTTGCTTTCATAAACTTGTTATAAACTGTGTGGATTTGTACTGTTATCCTATGTGGATTTTACTGTTTACTCTTCTTTGTGGATTGGGTTGTTCTTGGGCTCGGTGTTGTAGCCGAACGGAAATTGGTGACATGGGTATATGTATGGGCATATACCTAATCAATACTGGATGTTACTTCGCGATTATATCCTTCTTGTGGTTTATCCTTTGTAGATTTCGGGAGACCTTCGAGGGTCTCGGGGTCCCTACTGAGTATCTTATACTCACCCCTGCACGGGCTATGCCCGCACTTCGTTGTGTTGGTTGCAGACGACGGACAGCGCTGACTGCGGTTGAGGCTTTCGGAGTAGGTCGGTACCCGGAGGAGGACCACTGAGCGGGACGTGCTCGGAGCGGACAGTTGGACCCGAGGAGTTGTGAGCTATCTGTACCTACCCTTCAGGTAGGATCCGTGGTGGACGATCCAGGAGCTGAGCCATCTGTACCTACCCTTCAGGTAGGAATCGAGGAGGACGTCCCAGGAGCCGCTTGTACTTTCAATTGCTGTTTTCCCTTTCGAGTTGTACTTTACATTCAGTTGGGCTTGTATTCCGGCCCCCTTTACTTTTCTGCACTTGTAGTTACTTTCCGCTTGCTGACTCTGTGGTGGTTGTTACTTATAAAGGCAATGCCTTCCCTGTTTACCGGGATTTTACGCCTTGGTGCTAGTCGCCAGCCCCTGGCCTATGGAAGGCGGGCTTGGGGTAGTCACGGCACGGGCCCCGAGGGCGGGTCGTGACAAATCTCATCGTGTTTATAGAGATGGTAATCCGTAAGTACGCACGAGCGAAAATATCATTCTTTTGATAATAAAATAATATATAATTGGATTGTATATCACATATACAGATTAATTATTATGTTATATTTATTATTTACATCAATTACACATCATTATTCTAAGCATACAAATAATAATATATTGAATAACAATAACACAATGACGTGGAGACGGTAGGCCGTACGTACGCATCTAGGGAGACATGTCATTCAAAGGATGAATAGAATAATGAATTTTGTTGTAATATATTTATAATAACATCAATGTATATAGTAGATATTAGATTTATTATTTTCTAATGGAAAAGACAAAGAAAGAGAATGTGGAAAAAGAAAAGAACTTGAAAGAGGGTGGTGAAATTATTACCTCTTCTTCGGGTTCTTCTTTGTGATTTGATCAAAAAGGATACATAGGATGGATTTAAGAATAAATTAATGCCTCTAAAATGAAGTGAGGGATGTTGGGAGGAAAATTTGGTAGGGTTTATATGAGCAAATGGTTTGAGAAGTGTGAGAAATGGGTAGAAACTGATGGATTTTTATAAGGGAGAGGAGGGGCTCTTTAGGAATGTTTGAAAACAATTATTTTATCATAACCTCATATTTGGTTTCAAAATGTCAACTACTTGTTAATAAAAAATTTTAGATGACCCATTATAGAAATAAAATAATACAGTAAGAATTTTACAAGTTTTGGACATCGTTTTAAAAATTATAATCTTATTTATTTAGATCATTTATTAATGAGTTAAATATTGCATCATTATTGTTCCACAAATAATTTAAATTATTTGATGTCCAAAAATTATAAAAAAACAATGATGTAGGAAAATTTTTTAGATTTCCAAATAATATTTATAGTTTAAGATATAACTTACATAACCCCACGTAAAAATTTATTTACAAAAAGATATTTTTTTTTTGTAATTTTTTTCATTACAATAAATTAATTAATATAAAATGTCATTATTTCTACCATGTGGCTCCATGGGTTCCCGAACTCAACCCATGGATTCCCATTTTTAGATATGTATCATCCAATAGGATTAGAACACATGTCAGGGTAATTTAATGTTATTATAAAATTACATTTTCCCGTTATTTGTTATATTTTCCCTTTAATCATGCTAAATAAAATATTTACAGAAAAAAATATTTAAATTTTATAAAATTGAAAGGTACCTATTTACACAATATGGACCAACTTATTCCAAATATGGAATCCATTTTTCCAAATTCAAAACACAGAAGTGGTATAAATTAATATAATATTAATTCCTGTTGTCAAAACAAAAATCTTGTTTTTATAAATTAATAACTTTCAGAAGATTGACAGTAGTTTATATACTTTTTAAATATGAAATTACATATAATGACCAAAATTGGATTCAATTGTAAAAATATAATCTAATTATACTTTAAAACCACTCAAAAATATAATATAATAATAGAAATTATTTTGATTAAAAAATATTTTTTAATTAAAATTTTGTATTTTTCAATATTAATCAAAAATATAAAAGATATCAGAAAAGTGAAAAAATTCTCCCTATGATAATTCTGATATTATAAATCCAAAAATAAAATCCATTTTGAGAGTTACATTTTTGAAATTCAAAAGGTGGGTATTATTATTCATAACAACTACTTTGATTGGTCGTGGTGTGTTAGAATCTTGATGTTGCGTACACTGGAAGCTATTTCTTTATTCAAAGGGAAACATACCATGGAAGATTGGGGTGTTATATTATACCCTGCTTCAATAAATTTCATCCTTTTATTTAAAATAGTTCTATGAAATTAAAAGGTTGAAAATAGAAAATACCATTGTGGAAAACCAAAATTGGAAATGGTGTTAATAATATTTAGACTTAATAAGACGACAGAGAAATAAAAAGCGCATCACCAAATTATGATCTTGAATAAGAGAAAATTACTGGAAATTATATACATATAATTGGAGGATAAATTTAAATATTTATAAGGAGTGATTGAGGTCATCAATAAAAAACAAGTGTAATGTTAAGGGCCACAAATCCATCGATCTATGATGATTTAAAATAACGTCACTTCAGAAAAACATACGACGTTAGGATAACACATTTTTGGTTTCAATATCCCTTACATAATGTTTAAGAATTAATTTATTCATAGAATAATATATATATATATATATATATATATTTATATACTTGACATATAGAGCTTCATGCTCGAACTAATTTCTACTAGAAACTCATCTTTCACTCTAAAGGATAATTGTACTCAATAATATTATATTTATCATAATCGTATAAGGTTCCCAATATCAATGCATACCATTTAAATGAACAAAAATATTTTTTAATAACTAGGGACTTCATGTTGGCTAGTGGTAGGTAATAAAGGCCTGTCGCACTATGGTTGTGGGTTTTATCCCTGATCCTTTATTCGATGTGATAGGTTATCACCCGACCTGGAGGTTATCTTTTTCCAAAAACTATTATATTATAATATATTCCAAAATAAATCATATGAAATGTTTTAAACTTAAAAAATACTATCCAAAGATCAATATGGTTGTGGGTTCGATCCCCACAACTTTATCCAACACGACAGGTTATCGCCCAACCTACAGGTTGCCCTTTTCTGAAAAATATAGTATTATAATATATTCCAAAAATAATCATGTGAAATGTTTTAACCATAAAAAATATTGTCCAGAGTTAAAAATAATCCATTCCAACCATTATAGTTATCCAAAATACCTCTGTCCAAACTCTCTCTAAAAGGTCTTTAAAATGAAAAATTAATTGTAACATCAGATTCCTCAAACAATGTAATGTTTCCCTTATTGTCACATACTGAAAATATGATTACCTATATCATATTTAAACATTATTGAAAACAACATGTACTACAATACAATCGTTATATATATCATATTATTCTTTTATCGAAGATGTAATTTTTTATTCCAAAAACACAAAAACATAAGTTATTCCACTTCCACTCTCATAATAGCATAATCCTGGCATTGATCACTTGGAAATTTATGAGATAATTTTCCATGGCGCTTATGATATTCATTTTCATAATGCCCATTTCTCTACAATTGTTGAATTTATAATTGACAACAACTTTATTTCACTTACAACCACAAGCATGGTATCCTTTTTCACCACACTTGTAACAGAATCCCATTCCTTTTAGGCAAGTACCAAAGTGTTTATTCCCACAATTTTCACATAATGGGAAATACTCCTTTTCATTTTTCTCTTTATTTATCTTTTTCTCCAATATTCACTTCTTCTCTTACTTTACATTATTGTCGTAAGATAAAGAAGATTACTTTTCTCTCTTGATAGCACATGTGACAATATCTTCATACGTTGAGAAGGATTGTGAGACTAATGCTCGATGGAGAAATGGTATTAACCCATAAATTAAATGATCAATATTACATCATTGGTTATGTATATAATATTCTGCATGCCTTTCTAACCTTGTAATGTTATCCTCAAACATTGCGACATTATCATCCTCTTTTTACTTTAGAATCAGAAATTGTGTTTCCATGTCCGCTGGATGGCCACACAGAAATTATTTTACTATGAAAAGATCGTTAAACATCCTCTATTCCATATCTAAGACTTCTTTATCATCCTTTTAGTTTTTAATCAATTATTACCATTGATGAGTATCTACAGTGAGGCGATATACATCCCTGACAAATTTTTCCCTTTCGCTACTCCCCAAAGCATGATATATTTTATCTAATTAACATATCAATTTCTCAACTACTAATGGATTTTTACACCCATATAATTCTGGTGTTTGTGGCCTCATGAAGCTATCTAACATCAATCCTCCACTTTGTGGATCTGGTTTCTCCATACGGGTAAGGTTATTATTCATAACTTCAGTGAGTTGTCCCAGTATAGTGATTAGCTGGTCAGCATCAGTTGCATCACCAGGTCCAATATAATAATTATATGTAGGAGGAGAATTCCTAAAGGGATTACGTGCATTGACATGGTTTCCATTCCATCCACTAGGTACCATTTCTAAACAATGAAATAAATGAGTATATTTTATGAATCGAAATACATAATTCCATACAGGTAAAACAATTAACATTAATTGAATAGTTTATGAATATAATCCATAATCATAAATTTTTTTTTGAGAAATGAATATACTCATAAAACATTCATAATGGTTTGTAATGAATATGAGAATTATCCTAAAAATATCCCCCTGAATTGTTGTAACAAAGATTGAACCAAGGTTCGTTGTCGTGCACCAGTCCCATTCGAGTTTAGCTCAAAGCGTCGTTTTCATGTTTTACCCCTAGGTACATCTATGCCAAAGCCCCCTCTACCTGCTCATATTCAGATAGGGATTTATTTCTGGTCAAACTCAGAATATATCAACATTAAAAAAATCTAGAATGTTCTTCTATACTAATCCTCAAAGTCTATCTTAGGTTAATGTTCTCTAATAAAAGTTTATCTAAAACTAGTTTTCATGTTTTGTTCTAAACAACCTCTGATACCAACTGTAATGCCCTTACCGCAGTTACCTAATGTCGGTGCATTATTATGTTACATTTTCATGATCACAAAAGATCAATTCACTAATGACCGATTAGTTTAGTAGCCTTGGAAGTACTAGATACATTAATAAGGATTAGATTACATCATAAAATAAAAAAAAACAAAAATATTATTTCCATAGTCCACACTCATATCTCCTCATACTATCCCAACATGCTTTTCATAAAATATTTCTTCTCATCCTGGATAAAATAACACATAGAAATGGGTGATCTCAGATTCTCAGTAAGGATATCAATATAGCGATAAACCTTTATAAATAAGCATAAAAATTTAAGGAAATGAATAAGACTCAAACAAAAGCCTTTTAAAAATGATATTTATCATTATATGGAATGGATAAAATCAAATAATTCCATTTACTACCTCAATTGGATACTATAATAGTCGAATAATCACATGCAATATCAATAGAAACTTTCATAATGATGGAATGCATAAAGCCAAACATTAATAACCACATAGTCAAGGCCTTGTGCCTGGACTACAAATATGATTTTGTAAATTCCTTTTTCCAAGACACTAGTTTTTCCCATGAGATCTATCGATGCATCGAAGAGCTATATAGGGCTCCACCCATTATTTACTATGTCCAATGCGTTCCTCATATGAAAAGGTTTAAACATAACATAATCATTCATATTAAAACTTTCATATGAAATGTTATTACTTTATCCATAAACCATGAATGGTATAAAAATAACACATCCACAATCAACAATATCACAAAACATCCAATACAATAAGGAATATTTGTATCATCTTCAAACTAGTTTAAAATCCATCAATGGATGTTGACATAGATGAAAATAATTGTAAAACTATTTCAGAGAAATTTCCAATTTTTATGAAAACATTTAAAAGTAACACAATTTAAAAAGGAAGACATTTACAGAAATTTTTGAATCAACATGTCCCATACCACTTTGAATATTTTCAATGGAATTAACATTTTTAAAAATATCATGTCTATATAAATAAATCCTTAAAAACCATTTTAAAAACAAAGACATTAATGAGAATGGATTAGAAGAATAAAGCATTAAAATATTTAAAATGATGTTTTATTTAAACATTCACTTAAAAAGAATCCCTTTCAATACACTTTTATGAAACATGGACATTGATAATAAATATTCCTCGATATATACTTATGTAAAAATAACCTCTGATAAAAATGAGATTATGAAATTAACCCTTACCAATTTTGTAAGTTACGAAAAATACACCCCATGAAAGACGTATCATACAATGAAGATGTAAATAAAAATAAATTACTGTGTATTATAGAAATAATACAATTATGGGAAATATATACACCAAACAAAATGTAATAGTAGTAATATAACAGGAATTTCACAGGAATAATGAGTGAGATGAAAACCCCTTACCTTGAACATTTCCCAGGTCGAGGGTAGGTTAATCTCCTATATAATGGTGAAATAATTATTATTAAATTATAAAAGAATCATATACATTAATATGATATCATATATGATATTTTAACATTTCCTTGTTAATAATATTTTTGTATTATCGTCTTTTCCAGTGTTAACTGATTCTTTTTCTGTTATATGATTTATTAAGTAATAAATGTTTGTTAAGGATATGATATATATTATTCATATTAATAATTATATTATGTATTAGAAAATTATTTTTAATCATCTAATGAGAATTATTATTGAATGGGTACGAAGAGAATGATTCTCATCACCTTCATGGAGATGGTAATCCATACGAACGCAAAAGCGACAATATCATTCTTTTGATATTAAAATAATATATAATTGGACGGTATATCATATATACAGAATAATTACAATTTTATTTTTATTAATTACATAAATTAAACATCATTATTCTACCAATCCAAATAATAATGTATTGAATAACAATTAAACTAGAACGTGGAGACGTTAAGTCGTATATATGCATGTATGGTGACATGTCATTTAAAGTATGGAAAAAATAATGAATTTGGTTGTACTATATTTATAATAACATCAATGTATACAGAATATACTTGAGTTATAATTTTAGAATGGAAACAACAATGAAAGTGGAAGTGGAAGAAGAAAAGAATTTGAAAGAGTGTGGTGAAATTATTACCACTTCTTCGGGTTCTTCCATTTGATTTGATAAAAAGGCTCCTTAGGATTGATTTATGACTAAAGTAAGGAAACTATAATGAATTGAGTGATGTTGGTAGAAAATTTTGGCAGGGTTTGAATGAGCCGAAGGCTTGAGAAATTTTAGAAATGTGTAGGAAGAGAGGGCTTCTTATATGGGAGATGAGGGGATGTTTAGGAATGTTTGAAACAATTATTTTGTTATAACCTCATATTAAATTTCAAAAAGGTCAAACATTTGTTAATAACAATTCTAAGAAGAATCATGGTAGAAATAAAATAATCCAATTATAATTGGACAGTTTTTGAATTTTTTTTAATATTTATATTATTATTTATTTAAATCATTTTTTAATGATGTAAATATTTCATCATTATTGGGTCATAAATAATTTAATAAATTTCATGTCCAAAAATTATAAAAAAACTACCTTGAGGTAGGAAATAATTTTATATTTTTAAAGAATATTTGTAGTTGAAATGATAACTTATATAACCCCATATAAAAATTTAGTTACTAAAAGGTATTTTTTATGTCTATTTTGTCTTTACATTAAATTATTTAATATAAAATGTAATTATTACTACCATGTGGCTCCATGGGGTCCCAAATTCAACCCAAGGATTCCCATGGTCGGTTATGAATCATCCAATAGGATTAGGACACATGTTATGGTAATTTAATACTATTATAATATTATATTTTACCTATATTTATTATGTTTTCACTTTATTCATGGTAAATAAATTATTTATTGAAGAAAATATTTAAAATATATAAAAATAAAAGTTTCTTATTTACACAATTTAGACCAAATTATTAATAATATAGAATATATTTTTCAAAATTCAAAACAAACATGTGACAGAAATTAATTTTAAATTAAATCCCGCTTTCAAAAACAAAAAACATGTTTTTAAGAAAAAATAACTACATAAATATTCACACTTGTTTAGGTATAGTTTAAATTTGAAATTACTTATAATGACCAAAATTAGATTAATTGGTAAAATTATAATCTAATTATACTTTAAAACCACTCATAATTATTTTTTAACGATATAAATTATTTTGATTTAAAAAGTAATTTTTAATTAAAATTTAGTATTTTTAACTATTAATAAATAATATGAAAGTGATCAGAAATTTTCCAAAATTCACCCAAGGATAATTCCAAAAATACTAATAAAAAATTGAAGTCCATATTGAAAGATATAATTTATAAAATTTCCAAATGTGGGTATTACTATTCATAATGACTACTATGGTTGGTCGCGGTTTGTTATAATCTCGAAGTTGCGTACAATGCAATCTATTTCCTTTTTCAAAGAGAAACGTATCATGGAAACTTGGGGTGTTACAATTAATTCTTATGAATATTATATCAATTAATAATATATTATTTGTTTTAAAAACTCAATTTTATCAATTTTGACACTATTTAGTATTTTATTTTTATGAAAGCCATAAAAACATTATCCCTTCTAAAAAAATCTAGTTTACCAATCCTAACATGAAATATATACCTATAAAATAAGTGTAATTAATCATAAATATGAATTTACATTTATTTTTATATTTATAATATCAATTATTGTAATATTTCATTAATAATTTAATTACAACATCATCATTGTGTACCTAATAAGTTAAATTATTTAATGTCTAAAAAATATATATAAAATACTATTATGTAGGAAATATGATTATATTTCAAATGAATATTTATAGTTGAATTTATATTTTCCGTAATCCTATATTAAAAATTGTTTTGTTATTAATCATTGAATTTAACTATTTTAACTTTTCTTTAAATAAAATAATAATAAATGTCATAACCTAATCCATGTCAACCCAATAGGATCATATTTTATTACTAAGGTTATTTTCGGTTGAATTATACTTATCCAATAGAATGAGGGCTTGTGTTAGGGAAATTATGATATCAATTTTTCTCTTAATTAACCTATTTACTTTTAACCTTAGTAAATAAAAGTCAAAAATTACAATTCACCAAAAAGTATTATCATCTTATTGAACCCCTTTTTACTTAATAATATTAACCATTTTTCATGTACTTTTGAAATTTAACTCACAGAAGTGGTAAAATTATGTTTTATGCAAATTTGAAAATTCTCCTAGGAGGTGGGTAAAATATGTTAAAATGTTTAGTAAAATGTTAATATGTATATAGGTATTATAAAATGGATACAATGAATTATATTGAAAATATATAGGTATTCTGTATCTATTTTGACCTAAAATAAATTTAAATAAAATAAATAATTATTTAAATAAAAATTCGGTTTTAAAAAATAACTTAGTGTTTTTCATTATTCATAAAAAATTTAATGATTTCGAAAAAATACAAAAAATTCACCCTAGGATATTTTCAATATTCTGAATCCCAAAATGAATACCATACTGAAAGATAAAATTTATAAAATTTCAAAAAGTATCTATTACTATTCATTATGGCTAGTTTGATTGGTTATGGTGTGTTTTTACTCGATGTTGCATACAACATAAGCTATTGTATTATAAAAAGGGAAACATACAGTGGATGTTTGGGGTGTTACATTCTACCCTCCTTAAATAATTTCATCCTTAAAATTTCTAGAGTATTAATGCATTAAATGATTATGGTGATTCTTCATCATATGTTCCTTAGGTTCCCACGTTTCCTCTTCCATATTATGGTCTCTCAAAATAATGTTTACTAGATTATTGGTTCGGTTTTTCAGAATGTATTCTCTTGTATCAAGAATCTTGACAGGCTCTTCAAAATAAGACAAATCATATTCCATTTCAATTTCTTTAAAGGGAAATACATCTGTTGGGTCAGGCAAGTATCTTCTCAGGAGTGATACAAGGAACACATCATGAACTTTGGAGAGACTTGGTGACATTGAAAAATGATAAGTTACACCCCATATTCATTCAATATTTTCAAAAGGTATGATGTACAAGAGACTTAATTTACCATTCATAAGAAATCGAATAACTCCCTTTTATGGAGATACCTTCAAGAAAACATGATATCCTACATGAAATTTCAAATCCTTTCTTTGGTTATTTGAATAAATCATTTTCCTACTTTTAGCTTCTTAGATTTGGGTTTGGATAACATTCACCTTTTCTATCGTTTCCTCAACAAGTTATGTGTCTATGAGTTTTCTTTCACCAACACCATCCTAACAAGATAGTGTGCGACATATCTTTCCATATAACGCTTCAAAATTTTCAATCTGAATACATGATTGGAAGCTATTGTAATATTAAAATTCTACCAGAGGACAATACTGATCCTACATACCTTGAAAGTCAAGTGATCAATATCTCAACATGCCTTCTAAGGTTTCATAGGCGATTCGGATTTTCCATCAGTTTGAGGGTGGCAGGCATTTCTAAAAAGATGATTAGTATCCAGGTATTTCTAAAAACTTTTCGATAATCTTGAAGTAAAATGGTGATCATGATTAGAAAAAAACGATTCGAGTACTCCATGAAGTCTTACAACTTCATTAATATATATTCATGCTAAACGTTCAAGTGGTAAATATTCTCTTATAGCATGAAACTGTGCTGACTTGGTAAGACGATGAAACATGACCAGTATTGAATCATTCCCTCATGGAGTCTTTGGTAGTACCTTGAAAATGTCTACCATAATATCTTCCCATTTCCACTCTGGTAAGGGAAGATGTTGCATGACACCTCTAGGATGTTTTCTTCCATCTCTCAATTGTTTACAAACCACACATATCGACACAAAATCATCAATATATATCTTCAATTTGTCCCACCAAAAATGGTTTTTCAATTATATATATACATCTTCGTACTACCAGAGTGTTGGGAGAAATTTGAGCTATGAGAATCATCCAACAATTCTCTTTTTAGATCAGGTATGTCAGGAACACAAAGCCTCCTCCCAAAAATCAAAATCTTATCTTCATATATGAAGTTGATCAATCTTCCATCATTCAAAACAATAATTTTATATTGAAAAACTTTATCATCTGTGTGAGAACATTTTATTCTTCCATGTAATTATTATTTTGTATCAATTTGAAAAATTACCAAGTTTTCACCTTCCATGATTATGCCCATATGCATTTTTACTAGATCCATGTACATATGATCCCTTTTAACGCTTATATTTTTTAAAACATGAGGATCCATCTACTCAAAGAATCTTCCACATTATTTTCATTCCTTGGGTGGTAGTTTATATTGAAATTATAATAATTGAGTAGTTAAAGACATCACCTTTTCATCTAGTTGAGTTCCTTCTATGAGAAAATATACTACAAACTCATGTGATCAGTATATATCTCAAAATTTTCACCATTGAGATATTGTCTCTATATATTCAAAGCAAGGATTACAGCTATTGCCTCATGATCATGAGTAGGATAGTATTGTTCATGAATTTTTAGTGTTAGTGATGCATGAGAAATTACTCTATCACTCTACATAAGGAAACAACTGAGTCATTTCTTTGAGGCATCACTATAAATAACAAACCCATCATTCCACTATGGTAGATTAAATATAAGAGCGTTGAATATTTTTCTCTTCAGTTAATCAAATCATTATGAAAAATATTTTTTCTAATAAAATTTAACCCCATTACATGTATGTATGGTTCATAGGTTTGAGAATAAGGAAAACTTATGGACAAAGCCCCAATAATAACCTGTTAAAACCATAAAACTGCGTACCTCTGTTATACTCGTGTTGTCCATTCTTGGATTTCCTTGGCATTGAAGGATCAACATAGATTCAATCATTATAGGAAATATGGCCATGAAATGAAATCTCATGAAGCTATAATTCACACTAGCTAAACATCCCTTATAATTCATTTTTTTAAGAAACATTAGAATAATTCTCAAGTGATTTTTATGATCTTCGTTGCTTTTGGATTATACAAAAATATCATCAAAAAATACAAATACAATTCCTTAATGATATTCATAGAAAACTCTATTCATTATATCCCTGGAGACAAAGGGTGTATTAGTCAATCCAATAGGAATTACTGTAAACTCGTAATTTACATACATGGTTAGAAATGGTGTCATTGGAATGACTTCCTTCTTTACGCACAACTGATGGTATCCAGATCGAGGGTCAATCTTTGAAAAATATTGAGCTCTATTATCCTGATCAAATAAATAATTAATGCGAGGTAGAGGATACATGTTCTTTACTGTTATTACATTTATGTCCCTGTAGTCAATGCATAACCTCATAGATCCAACTTTCTTCATAACAAAACGGATAGAGGCTCCCATTAGAGAAACATTAGATAGAATAAATCCCTTATTAAACAATTCATCTTGTTGTTCCATTACACCCACTAATTCTACAGGGGTCATTCTATAAGGGTTCTTTGATATGGGCCTTGAACCAGGAAATAAATCAATGGAAAACCCAATTTATCACTCTAGAGGATGTCTAGGTAAATCCTTTTGATACACATCAACATATTCTTGCATAATAGGTATGTCCTCTAATTGAACATTATTTTACTCTCCCATAGTTATTTCATTCTCATACACCACACAAATTAAATTTATAAGAGATAATAGGAGTGGATCTATATAAGAATCGGGTTGTGGTGTTTCTTCTATAATGATAAGGTACTCTTTATCATGATCAAAACTTGTATCCTCCTTATAATTACAATAAATTTACGTGTCATGGTATGAAAGGAAATCCATTCTGTGGATTATATAAAATTAAACCATGGGTATGATGATGATATCAGCAGATAAAGAACATTTATATGCCCTAATGGGAACTAATTCACAATTCTTTATTGCAATTATATTTTCCTTAGGAGCATTGACTGAAAGCTCCCTTGTTAAGTCAAATTCAAAATATCTAATTTTCATAGAAAATTGGGAAGATATCAAACAATGTAATGATCCAGAATCAAATAAAGCATTTTCTAAACATGAGGAAACCTTTATATTAAATTCCCCCATGCCTTTTGGAGATTTAAACATAGCATTAATGATCCCATAAGCATGGACTTGATCCCTTGTCCTTTTCTGAGGTATGTCTACTTGGAGTTTAGGACATTCATTTTCACAATTCCCCATTTCTATTTAATTGTTTCATTCCTCATTGACAGCCACTTTATTTCCTTCACAATAAAGAGCTTGGTGGCCTTATTCACCACACATGTAATAGACTTCCATTATCTTTAGGCAATTACCAGGGAGTTTCTTCCCATATTTACTACAGGATGTATATTCACATTTTCCCTTATTATGCTTATTTCAATTTCCATAGTGTTCAGTAGATATCTTCTTCAACATCTTTTCTTTAAAGTTGTAAGACATAGAAATTCATTCTCAATCTTGATAACACTTGAGAAAATATCTCTGTATGATGATAAGGATTGTGGGACTAATGATTTATGGAGAAATGGATTTTACCAATCAAAGAATCAACCAATCTTACTCTTTGGGTTATGCATATAATCTGCTACAAGTCGTGCTAACCATGTAATATTAGCCTCATACTTTTCATAATTCCCATTATCCTTCTACCTCAAAATCAGAAATTTCATTTCCATATTTGCTCGATGGTGACTAGGTAAGTACTTTACTAATATAATATCTTTAAACACCCTCCATTCCATGTTTGATACATCTTCATATTCATTTTTGTTATGGCTTAATGAACACAATTGATCTGCATCTCCCGTGAGGGGATACACTACCATGAAATATTTTTCCCATTCGCTACTCGCCAAATAATGAAATATTTTCTCTAAGGAACTTATCCATTTCTCAGCTACAATTGGATTTTTAGCCTCAATTAATGTTGGTGGATGTTGTCTCATGATGTTGTCTAACATTAATTCACCATGTTGTTGATCAGGGTTCTATATACGGGTAAGGTTATTTTTGTAACCTATGTGGGTTATCCTAATATGGGGATAAACTAATAATAAAAATGTTTTCATTGAGGATTTATATACTCATAAATCCATTATAATATTTTTTTAATGAAAATGAGAATTATCCAATCCATATCCACTAAGAGTGGCGTAACCAAGAGTGTAGCAAGGCACATTGTTGAGAACCCAGATACCCTGGGTCAATGTTCAAATTTTGAGTTCATGAACAGTTTTTCCAACTTCCTACAGTTTCACCCCTTTAGCGTTTTCCATTAACATTAAATGAATTTAAAGAAACATTTTAAGGACTCTAATGTCGATTCAACGACCATAACTCCTATATTAATTACTCATAAGGCCTAGTATGGTTTTACTTGGGAAAATAATGGGGATTAAGGTGATTCACTTTTAATGGGAAATTAAGAGTATCTTAAATCATCGCTCCATTAAATGTTCTAAAGGGATGGGATATCTTACTCCCTAATTCATACTCTTTCTTCATTGCTATGAGACACTAAAACCTATCATTCTATTACATTATAGTGTTATAATCAAACTTTCCAACTTGGATTTATTCTACTATGTTTGGATGAACCCATGTTGTATCGATCAATCTTCTATATAAGGTATGTTTTATCCTCGTTCTTTTAGGTTTCATCTTCTCTTGTTTCTCCTATAAATATTATTTCATGTAATATCCATTTATCTAATGTGGTTTTCTATGGATTCGGTTGGTGAGGGTGTAAAATGGAATCCTCAGGTGGATGCAGTTGATGCAAGAGGAGAATCGTGACCCGTTGGGTGCATAAAGAATGTCAAGAACTGTTTGATTTAGTGGATTCATTGCATCTCTTTTCTTTTAAGTGAAACGGTATTGTTATCAAGGATTATACCACTATTCAAAAATATAATTGACATAATAAAAATTTTAAAAATATAAATAAATTGATATCAGTCATATGTTTTCCCCCCGGTTTTATAGATAGTTTGATATCCATGATTTATTCATTTAGTTGTTCGTTATTGATGAAAATTTGTAAAGAATGTATACGAAAATTTATTGATAACTATTTGATGTGGATAAAGAGGTATGTAAATTAATATGGTTCTTATTGTTTTAATTTTATGTTAATCAAATTGGTGTAGTAATCATGCTAAATTATTTTTGATATCTTACTGATTAGGTTTTATGAATTTTGGAACATATGAATAATAAATCTGTTCATTTAGGTGAATTACAGTAATGATTTTTTGATAATTCCTTGAAGGGTTCTGAGTAACCCTCTTGAGTTTCATAGGGCCAATAGACTAATTCATATGATGTTTCTTTTCCTGCTTCTTGTTATATGATATGAGCCTAGATGGATATTGTAATATATGTGGACATGGTGGCTTTTGGTTGTGGCAACATATGACACCTTGAGTGGAAAGATGAATCAGTTTATGCATGTGGGTGTCGGGTAGGACTCCAGGGATAATGGAATAAAATGGATGTGATTGTTGGATGCTAGATGATCTTTATTGGTTGATTATTTGATTTACTTTTCCTCACTTCTCAAGGCAGTTGGACTTTCTTACCCTTTTTCCGAAAGAGGTGAAGATGCGTGGGGTATTCCACATTATTTTTGTGCTTATCTTCTCAAGGGAGGATGGGTCTACGGTCTTGCTTTAGGCAGAAAAAACTAAACTGGTATAACATCTACTCACCTTGTTGACCCCCCTTCTGTTTCATGGAATAGAAGGTTTTTCTTGAATGCATGGGAATGTGGGAAATTAATTGTTTAATGAATAGTTGAATAAATGGTGTTAACCTTGGGGATGAAGTTTGATGGAACAAAATGATGAGGTTTTAATTTAAAAGGGAATGTGGTCTTTGGGTGTGATTCTAATGAAATTTAATGTGGAATTGTTAATTGATAATTAGTGATTAATGAATTAATTCACATAATGTGAAACTGGTTGAAATGTAATGAAATATTTTTTTTAAACTCTTTAAATGGAATTGTGTATATAGGATAACTAGCCTTAGAAGGGGAAGCCTAGAGTCTGAGAGATGTTTGATACAGTTGAGTCTAAGACTATTTTATGCCCATAGTGTGGTTGTGAGGTTTAATATAATCTCTATATTTTGTGTTTCTATAAGATTCTATACTCTATCAGTAAATGAATCTGACACCCCTAGGATTTTGAGCCCTAGGGGTGTTTTCATCAACATTACGTTGGGAGGATGAATGGATGACTACCACCTTTGGCCCCACTCTCTTATCATGGTAGAAACTCATGCGGGTAGTCATAGTGGAATTTTTTCCCCATATATGTGCATATAAAGATGTAATGGCTTGTGCTTATTCACACACATATATTAAGGATATAGTATCCTATGGACTACTGTGGGTGTAACGTGTATAGGTCGTGATGGATTGAGGATCCTTACTCGGTGTATGATCTATAATGGATTGAGGGATAATACTCGATGTATGATACACATTATGCGAGCTATGGTGGATCCCGTAAACTACTTGGTTATATTTTTTCATGGATGTGGTGGTTTTTTCATGAGGAGAATATTGTGGTGCTTCTCCCAGATGTCTCTGGGCATGCCTTTTTGGAGGGAGATGCACAAGACACATGATGTTGGGGAAAAGCGGAAAACCACTGGGGAAGTAGTAGCAGGGCACACATGATATTATTTATTATATCATATATTCTTGTATGCATTAATTGGTGAGAGTAGCCATGGTGATTTTGGGAACATAGTATACCTATTTAGGTGATGAGTAAGCTTCACGTGTTTGCCACTGTGCTTTTGCATGCTTTGTTTACATTTTCCCAAATGGCATAGGGAAGGATCCTATGGATTATAATGTTATACTCACCCTATGTATATATAAACTATTTTTAATTCATTTGGAGCAGGTTGGAGATCAATATGGTTTATACTAGCTTGTGATTCAGGAGCTATTCGTGCTTGTGGTTTCTTTGGTTTTTTTTATTTCGTTGGCTAATTACGGGTTTTCCTCATTCAGTTTTAGTACTTTTTCATGACATTAAATACGTGCACTTGGGTTTTCATTTATATTTCAATTCTGAGTTGAAGTTGTTTGGTGTCTATCTTATATATAACTTTCACATGTTTTCTCTTATAGGGTAAATCCTCCCATTTGTGTGATTATTATACCCTCAATGCTAGTTACTAACCTGGGTCCTAATGGAGGCGGGTCTTGGGGGTCATTATCTCCCTTCTCACATTGCTGGCCCAGGAGGGGTACACTTTGTGGGGAGGGGGACATGACAGATTGGTATCATAGGACTGGTAGAGGGATACTATGGAGTTTCGAGTTAGGCACAGGTGATGTTTCATGTGTTGGTAGGGGAACAATGTCATTCATGTTTAGAATGTGAGGCAAACACTAGAGACCGGCTGAGAAATAGGTTTTCAAAGCCCCCTATGATCTGATGTATAGACCTTTACGTTTACAATGACTACTAAACAAGGTGATACAAGATGCAGGGTAGAGAATTAGGAAAGGATCATGCATCATTCATCTTTATTCATGTGTTTTAATGGGTAGACCATGGGATACATTAACCTAAAATGAATTAAAGAAAACAATTAATTAATTAATGATGAGTCTTCCATATTCCAGTATCATGAGCTCTAACAGTATGTTATTTTATTGGTATGGTTCTAGGTCGACGTCCTCATTACGTTTTCATATAAAAAGTCCAACAGTCTATTCTAGAAGATCATTGTAGGGTAGAGGTTGACGATGAAGACACTTGTTGGAAGACACTTTGATATTTTCAGTGCCAGAGTCTGCAGAAGTATGAGGGAAAGATTTCAGATTCAGTCACTAAAGACTGGTTGGAGGAGGTCATGATAGTCATATTTTTGATCTATACTCAGAAGGAGCACTAGGAGTCCTTTTTTGTGATGATGGTCTGTAGAGAAGCGAGGCTATTGTGGTTATTTTTCATCAGGGATCTTGAGGAGTCAGATATCTCATGCGAGGAGTTTCATGACTTGTTTAGATTCAATTTTCTTTTTCGAATGCAATGGCATATAGTCTCCAAGAGCTTCTTACCCTTTGACAGGGGATCTCGTTTGTTCGAGAAATTGGAATTTGATTCAGGAACATTTTATGATATGCTTCAGACCTATAACCAGATGAGGAGGCATGGGAGAGGAATTTCGAGGAGGATTTGCATCTAGATATCCAGCACCAGATCACACCTTTCATGATGAAAACATATCTTGAGGTGCTGGCGAGGGAAGTGGTTGTCGAGGGAACATTGGCCAGGATTGGATCATCACGATAGAGGAATCATCATGATTCCTCATGAAGTAGAGTTGTGGTTCGAGGATCCCGGATTTTTGGGCATAAGATTTTTTGTTCATTTGGGGGTAGGTCCCAGCCCTTCGCATCGTGTTTATCCATAGGTAGAAACACTATAGCCTATTCTAAGGGATCATGATCTTGTTTTTCTTGTGGATGTCATGGTCATCAGTAGAGGGAGTGCCCGACCTTTCCGAGAGGTCATCGTGCACTTGGTGCTACGCTCCAGGTTCCTCCATTGAGGCAGTTCCAGCCAAGGTAGCTACAACAGGTTACACCAGCTTTAGATCAGTAGAGGGTAGATTGGTTAGGAAGAGTACAAACACATGATGCTCCATATCCCTAGAGAGTAGAGCACAATCATGGTGGCGGTGGCCATCAGGGTCTGAGAGGCCATAGAGGAGGTCATGGTCACCTTTATGCTCTAGTGTTACCAGATCCAGGTGATCCAGATATTGTTCAAGGTACTCATTGCTTGTTTTCTACCTTGGTGTAATCCTTGTTTGATTCAAGAGTGACACACTACTTCATATCACCTACCCTTGTCCATGCTTTGGGACATAAGGTACTGAGGCTTCCAGTGCGCTTGCTGATGACTACGCCACCTAGAGGTCGAGCTGAATTATTTAATGTATGTAGAGATTGTGACCTAGTGTTGGGAAAACAAAACTCTTTGTGATATTTCTTATGTTTACAAATACAACCATATGATGTCATCCCCAACATGGATTGGATGTATTCGGTGCAGGCTATCATGGATTGATTTAGGATGAAGGTCAGTTTTATTGGTGTGTATGGAGAGCCAGTATTGTTTGTTGGTGAGCGAGATACTTGAATGGGTCATAGGAACATTCTGTACTTATCATTCATGATGGCTGATATGTTGCTGAGTTATTCATAGGTTCAGCAGTTGTCATTTCCTAGGGTCATAGAAGAGTACCTTGATGTATTTCCAGAAGATGGTATAGCATTACCCCCTCAATTAGATATCGAGTTTGGGATCATGCTACAATGTGGGGAATCTTATATCTATTTGTCTTCATATAAAATGTACCCTTATGAGTAATGATAACTACATATACAACATGATGGTCTCATATAGTGTGGTTTTGATCATCCAATTGTGTCTCCATGCGTTCACCAGTTTTGTTCGTGAATAATGATAACAGCAGTTTGCCGTTGTGTGTTGATTATCATAGCTTAAAAAAGTGAAAATAAATAATCGATATCCTCTTCCATTTATTGATTATTTATTTGATCAACTGATGGGTGGAAGTTGGTTCTCAAAGATTGACATGCGTTTGGGATATCCTCAGATGTGTGTTAAGGATGAGGATATCCCGAGGACTACTTTCTATTGTCGTAATGGGCATTATGAGTTTGTTGTAATGACATTTGTTTTGAAAAATGGTTCAGATGCATTCATGGGATTGATGAATTTTGTTTTCCATGAGGTCATGGACAATTTCATGGTAGTTTTCATCGATTACATCCTTGTGTACATCACATCAGAGGAGTATTATGCAGAGCATCTAGAAGCCATTTTGGGAGTTCTTCATCAACATCACCTATTTGTGAAGATGTCCAAATTTGAGTATTGGGCTCAAGAAGTCTATTACATGGGGAATGTTTTGTCCCAAGAGGGAGTAGTTGTAGAAACATCGATGATAGAAGTACTTTTGTCTTGGGAAACCCCCAACACAGTGTCAGAGGTGTGATGTTTCCTTGGTCTCATTGGCTACAAAAGGAGGTTCGTTTCCAATTTATCAAAAGTTGTGACTATTTTGAAAGCTTTATCCAGGATGGATTGGGCATTCATACAGATTTATCAGTGTTAGGGTTCTTTCGTTTATCTAATGAAGTTAGTAAGTGCTCCAGTTCTTTGTCTTCCAGCTGAGAGAGTTTAGTTTGATGTTTTCTGCGATGTTTCACATCTGGGGTTAGGTTGTGTTCTCATGCATCAGAGGTCATTTGTTTCTTATTGGTCTCAGTAGTTATATCTCCATGAATGTAAATATTCTACTCATGATATCGAGTTGGCAGCCGTGGTTTTTTCTCTGAAATTGTGGATACATTACCTCAATGGTGAGCGCTTTGTGGTTTTCACTGATCATAAGAGTTTGTGTTATGACTTCTTCTAGTATGACATCAACTGACGATAGTATAGGTTGATGGAGTTCTTATAGGAATATGACTTTGAGATATCATATACATTTGAAAAGTGGAATATTGTAGCTGATGCGGTTAGTCGAAAGTCTCGTAGTGATGTTGTTCATAAATCCATTTTTTCTTGGAAGGTAATAGAAGATTTTTCAGCATTATATCTTGATATGGGATAAGTTGGTGGTAGAGGTTTTCATTTTTAGATGACAGTACAGTCATCCCTGATACAGAAGGTGGAAGAGAGAATTTTGGGGGATCTTGAGGTGGAGGTCTATAGAGACTGAGTTGTTTGGGGCAAGTCCCCTGATGGTTAGACTGAGGATGAACAACACCAAGTTTTGTCTCCTAGAAGGATGTTTTCTCCTTTGACGATGCATGACGTGGTTCTCAGAGAGTTACATAGTTAACCTTTAGCGGGGAATCCTAGTGTTACAAAGACATACCGAGCCTTGAGGAGCCAATTTAGGAGGTCATGGATGAAGTGTGTGGTTGCGGAGTTTGTCTTGATGTTTGGAATACTAGAAGTTGAATGCTGATCACCGTGTCCCTAGTGGTCTTCGCTAGGCATTATAAATTCCATAGTGGAACAAGGAGGACATCTCAATGGACATTGGAATTCGTTTACCACGAGCTCTAGGAAGACATGATGATATTTGGGTTGTAGTGGATAATTTAACAAAATCTTCCCACTTCATAATGATCATGTAGTCAAGCTCAGTGGATGTTTTTTCAAGGTAGAATCTAGATGAGGTGGTGAGACTTCATGGAGTCCTGAGGATGGTAATTTCTGATAATGATCCTTGTTTTACCTCTAGGGTGTGGAGAGGTCTCCAACATTCTATCATTTCTCAACTATTCCATAACACTACTTTTCATTCTCAAACTAATAGTCAAACAGAGTGAACCATTCAAACTCTTAAAGACATTTTATTCTATTTTGTTCGATATTTTGGAGGTTCATGGATAAACCACATACCCTTGGTGGAGTTCTCTTAGAATAACTATATTCACACCACCATTAGTATGGAAATATTTGAAGCCTTGTATGGATGACCATGCCATTCTCCAATGTGTTGGACTAGCGTTAGAGAGTCGGTAATTTTCAGAATGGATCTATTGCATAATTAAAAAGAGATGTTTCAGGTGATTCGTGAGAGGATTAAGACAAAAAAAGATCATCGGAAATTATATGTCGATCAAAGGAGGAGGCCCTTAGAGTTTTATGTTGGGGTTCATTTTTTTCTAAAGATGACTCCATGTCGTGGGAAGAGAACATTTTTTCTTTGGAGTAATCTTTATCCATTATTTTTTGGGCCTTTCGAGGTATTAACTGGTGTTGGTGCTATTGCGTATCGAGTAGAACTTCCCCCATAGATGAGTCAGATACATTATTATTTCCATGTATCAAATCTCCCTTGTTATAATCATGATGGCTCTCTCATCATCGATTGGGGAGAGATCGATGTTGATGATGATGCAACCTTTGAGGAGCGACTTGTGAAGTTCTAAGAATGAAAGGAGAAGGTGATTCATGAGCGTTCGATCCCCTTGGTTCGTGTTATGTGGAAACACGATGGCATGGATAAGAGTACCTGTGAACGTGAGTCACAGATACTTGCTCAGTACCCATGGTTGTTTGATGATTAACTATTTTAATGGGTCGATGTAGCTGTTGTGGTTATAAAGCATTAATGATTATGAGATTACATTATTTTGATTGTTTGTGGCATGTTCTCTTTTAAGAGTTATCTTGATGGATGGTTGTTTGGACCCCATTTCGTTTTCAATTTATGTGGGTTTTGAATTCTCGGGGATGAGAATGTTTAGAAATGTATTTGATGTAATGGACCAGACCTCTCTGTTATATTCCATTGTGAAGATATGGAGTTTGATGTGTTCCAGGAGGTCAAGGTGACATATCCACAACACTTTTCCAAATTTCCAATTTGGATAACAGTTCCAACAGTAGACATTTGTGAATAGTGCAATAGTAACATTCTGTGAATAATATCATTCGTGCCCTTCTATGAATAGTTTCATCTGTGAATAGTTTTATTGGTAACCTCTAACAGTAACCTCTCTTTCCTTTGACAAATATCTAAATCTATAAATATTTCCATCAGGGAAAAGTTCTATCGGTAGCCTATAATGGTGAACATTCATTCCTTTCCCAAATTTCCAATTCTATGAACAGTTCCTTCAGTGAATAGTTTTATCAGTAACCTCTAATGGGAACCTTACTTTCCTTTTCCAAATTTCCATTTCTTTGAACAGTTCCATTGATGAATAGTTCTATCAGTGAAGTGTTAAAGTAACATCTAATGGTAACCTCTCTCAAAAACCTTTATCAACAACCACTAATAATAACCTATATTTTCTTTAAAAATTTTTGTATTATGTGAACAGTGTTTCCATAATAGTGACCATATAACAATGAAATTTTCATTACTTTTTCCAATTTTTGAGTTTTGTGAATAGTGTGTCTAGAAAAGTGACCTTCCAATGGAAAAATTTTCATTCCTTTTTCAAATTTTGAGTTTGTGAATAGTGTTTGTAGAATGGTGAACTTCTAATGGTGAGGTTCATGAACAGTTCCTAATGGAAACATTTTTGAACAATGTCAAACAGTGAGGTTCGTGAACAATGTCTAATAGTGAGGATCATGAACAATGTCTAATAGTGAGGTTCATGAATTTTTTTTTCCTTTTCCAAATTTTGAGTTCGTGAAGTGTGTTTCTAGCTTCCTACAGTTTCACCCCTTTAGCATTTTCTTTTGATGTAAAATGCATTTAGGGCCACATTTTATGGACACTAATATGGATTCAAGGGCCATAACCACTATATTAATTTTTCCTATGGCTTGTGATGTTTTTAATTGGTCAAAATGAATGGTTTAATGTGATCCACTTTTAATGGGAAATTATGTGCATCTCAAACTGTCGCTCCATTAAATATTTTAAAGGGACCAGATAACATCCTCTATAATTCATACTCTTTTTTCTCACCTAGGAGATGATAAAACCTTACAATATATTCCATATGAGTTTCATAATCATACATTCCTCCTCTAATTGGTTCTGTTCTATTTTGATGCAACCAAGATTCATCAATCAATCTTCTATATATTGTATGTTTTATCATCATACACCTGGGGTTCATCTTCTCATGTTTCTCCTTTCAATATTATATCATGTAATCTCCATGTTTCTAATGGTTTTTTCTTGGGTTTTGGTCAGTATGGTCGTACCATGGAATCCTTGGGTGGATGCAGTTGACACGAGACGAGAATCGTGACCCATTTGGTGGATGAAGAACGTCATGAACTGTTTGAGTTATAGGATTTGTTGATTATATTTTCCTTTACATGCAACTATATTTTTAGAATCTTTTATCCCACCAGACAGCAATGGAATTTACATAATAAATACTTGAACAAGATAAATAAATTGATATTGGTCGTATTTTTTTCCCCTTGTTTTCATGACAGTGTGATATCCATGCATGCTTCATTTAACTATTAGTTCTTGATGAAAATTTTTTAAGAACATAAATTGGAATTAATTGATAATGTTTAGCTATGGATAAAGAGGCATGTAAATGAATCTATTTCATCCTGTTTTAATTTGATGTTAATCAAATTGGTGCACTAATTATGTTTAATTATTTGTGATAGCATACTGATTAGGTTTCCCAAATTTTTGAAACTATGAATAATAAATCTGTTAATTCATGATGGATTAATGAACTGATTGTTTGATAATTCCATGAAGTGTTCTGATTTACCCTCTTTATTATAAAAAGGCCTAATAGCCCAATTGATGTGATTTTTTTTCTACTGCTTGTGCTGTGATATGATCCTTTATGGCTTTTTCTATATGTGGAGGCATGTATACTTTTGGTTGTGTCCACAGATGATTCCTAGATTGGTGAGATGCATCATTTTATGCATGTGGGTGTAAGGGAGGACACTAGGGATGATGGAATGGGATCAATGTTATTTTTGGATGCTTGTTGATCATTATTGGTTAATTATCAGCTTTACTTTTCCCCACTACTCAAGGAAGCTGTTCTTGCTTACCCTTCTCTCGAAATAGGCGAAGACATGTAGGGTACGCCACATGCTTTTCATGTTTATCTTCTCAAGGGAGGATGGGTCTACGCTCTTTCTAGAGGCAGAAAAGACATGATGGGTAGTATATCAACTCACTATTTTGATCCCCCTTGTGTAACATAGCATAGAATGTTTTTATAGAATTCTTGGGACTATGGGAATGTAAATCTATAAAGAATACTTGAATAAATGGTGTCAACCATGGGGTTGGATTTTGCTAGAACATAATGATGAGGTTGTAATTTTAATGGGATAGTGTTCTTTGGGTGTGAATATAATGAAATTTAATCTGTAATTTTTCATGATTAATTAATGTTTAAATAATTAATTAACATAAAGTGGAACTGGTAAAAAGTTATTGAAATAATGTTTTTAAAGCTCTTCAAATGGTTTTCTATTTATAGGATACAATGTCCTAGAAGTGGAAGCTCAGAGTCTGAGAGATGTTAGCTGAAGTTGTTTCTAAGACAAGGATATTCCCATAGTGTGGATATGAGATTTAATAAAATCTTTATTTTTTGTGTTTCAATATTCTACTCCACCCTGTTATTAAGGGAAACTGATAACCCGGAGATTTTGATCCCTAGGGGGTGTTTTCCCCGACATTCTAGTGGCAGGATAAATGGCTGACTACGCCCTTTGGCACCACTCTCTTCACCTGGTAGATACTTGTGCTGGTAGGCACATCTGTTTGATTTCCCCATATCTATGTTTATAGGGAAGCAATGGCATGTGGTTATTCACACACACATATTCTGGATATAGTATCTTATGGACTACTATAGGTGTAACATGTATAGGTTGTGAAGGCTTGAGGATCCTTACTCGGTGTATGGGCTGTAATGGCTTGAGGTATAATACCCAACGTATGATAGACATTATGCGAGCTGTGGTGGCTCATGGAAACTACCAGATTACTTTCTTGTATTAACATGGTGGTTTTGTTCAATGAGGTGC
The DNA here is from genome assembly GCA_963277665.1 of Viscum album. Taxonomy (NCBI): domain Eukaryota; kingdom Viridiplantae; phylum Streptophyta; class Magnoliopsida; order Santalales; family Viscaceae; genus Viscum; species Viscum album. Next base: position 173,812,509 of record OY728134.1, read on the forward strand.
ATATTGTGGTGCATCTCCCAGGTGTCTACGACGGGCCATTTTGGAGAGAGATGCTCAGGATGTGCGACGTTGGGGAAAAGCAGCAAACAAGTGGTGTAGTAGTAGCGGGATACCCTTGATATTCTTTATTATATGATATATTATAATATGAGTTACTTGGTGAGAGTATCCATGGTGAGGATGGGAACTTAGTATACCTATTTAGGTGACGAGTTAGTTTCACTTGTTGTTTGTTGCGCTTTAGCATTCTTTCATTACTTTTAAATGAGAGGCTTTGGGGAGGATCCTGGTGAGAATTATGTTATACTCGCCCTATGTATATATAAACTGTTTTTTAGGTCACTAGCAGCAGGTTGGATATTATGCTAGTTTAAACTAGCATAGGGTTGCAATAGATGATTGAGATGTGGTTGTTGAGGGTTTTTACTTTATTTTGGGTACATATTGTTTTCATCTTCTAGTTAGAGTATATTTTCATGAAATTATATCTGTGCACTTGGGTTCTCTTTTATATTTCTCATTTGAGTTGTATTTGGTTGGTGTCTATTTTATCTCTCTCTTCTGTATGTGTTCTCTTAGAGGGTAATGCCTCCCATTTGTATGATTACTATACCCTTGATGCTAGTCGCCATCCTAGGCCCTACTAGAGGCGGGACTCGGGGGACATTATCTCCCTTCTCACATTGTCAGCCCAAGAAGGGTACAATATGTGGGGGGGGGGGGTCATGAAAATTATTATTGAAATAAAAAGTTGTTTTGAAATAATAACTAAGTTCTTTTCATTACTCATCGAAAATCAATTGATTTCAGAAGAATACCAAAAATTCACTCTAAGCTAATTTTGATATTCCGAATCCAAAAATGAAGTCCATTTTGAATGATAAAATTTATAAAATTTCATAAAGTGGTTATTTCAATTCATAATGGCTAGTTCGATTGGTTGTGGTGTGTTTGAACTCGAAGTAGCATAAAACACAAGCTATTGTATTATTTATAGGGAAACATGCGTAGGATATTTTGGGTGTTATCTTATATTCCATCAAATATTTAATTTTATATTTGGAAATAGAAATTTATTTTATCCGATGTGGCCTTCAATTTTAATTTTTTCTCTATTAAATAGTATGGGCTATAATAATTGTTCTTCCATTTGTCTCTATCTGATTATAAATGCATTTGATGGGAATAGAGGTATTTTTTCCAAAAAATGATTTCATGATTATAATATGATTTTATGTTGATAAATAAAATTAATCATATTTTATAACATATTTTCATTTAATATAACAATAATATATATTTTAAAATTCCATAAAATGAATTTAACATTTTTAGGGCCTAAAATGAGAATAAATTTACAGTTTTTTGTAAAATGAATTTTTATAAAAATAGGGTCTCTTGTGTTTAACTAAACTATATTAATATGGATTTAATATCTTCTATGAATATAATATGATAGCATGGATTCCACATTATTATTTCTATTTTTTATATTTTTGAAATATGAAATTTAATATTTTTCCTAGAATGAACAGATATCGATTAGACATTCATCACTCGGGTAAAGGTTAAAATGGTCAATGGGTGTTTTTAATAATGAGATAATTGTGAAAATTTTAATACCCTGCCCTTAAAGCCTAGAGCTAGTGAAATATTTCATTACGTAGGAATGAAAATAATGAATCAAATCCAGATGGATTGATCAGTTTAGATGTATTGTAAATCTATATTTCATATATAATACCAATAATACATTAGTAAAATATAAATCCCAAATTAGATACATACAAATAATATAAACAATGACCTTAAAAACATATTTCAATATTTATTATTCATAAAATTGGGAAAGGAAACTTAATAAAGGTTCTCTCAAATTATCATTTAGAGTAAGTAATGTTGATGAAATAATGAATAAATATGAATATAACAATATGGAATGATAAATAACTGGTAACACAAGCAATTCAAATAATAGATAAAGAAAAAAAAATATGGAAATAACGAAAACTAAAACATATTCCATTTAATCAGTGAATTAAAAATTAAATATATGCATAGATAAATCGATGCAAAATCGCATGTATGAATAATAACTTAAACTAATTATCGAAATACTTAATTATGTATATCAATAATATACCACTCGGGCTTATGCGAATGATCTATTACATTAATGAATTAATGTGACAAATATAATACTTCTACATTTTCATCATATGAAAAGAATAATGTTATATATATGGTATGAATGTAATAATTTAAAGGAATAATTACATGAATCTAATAATTTTAAGGCATAATTATAAGAATCAAATACTTTTATGGCTTCACAGCAATAGTTTAACGCTTTCAATGTGAACACTATAATAAAATGGAATACCACTTATGAAATGAACATATCCTAGTATATGAATATGGATATTATTATTAATTTCAATCAAAAAATGATTAAAATTATCTGACTATTTCAATATTAAGTTTAAAATCACCTCATAATTGATATTGTAAAGACAATAATTAAGAAAAATCTTGAGGAGATTAATCTTTCAACATTCTGAAGTGTCTCATACCACATAGAAAGATTCAAATCATAACAACCATATAGGAATCACATTTAAAGATACTTATAATGTAAAAATAATAAATATATTAATTATATAACATGTCAAATATATTATATACACCATGTAAATTAAACTCAGTTAATAAAAACAATTAAGACTCAATGGAATATGAATAGAGTGTCAAATACCATATCATAACCACTATTTCGTTGTATTTTCATTATCCTAAAATAGAGTAGTTTAGCATATGTCACTAACTTATAACAAGACCATTAATTGTTTTATAACATCATATATGAATTTCTTATAATATTTTACTACATGTTTATTAATTCTCTTTCACTATTTTAATTATTTATGGTGTCAATTTCCTTGTTTTCTCAAGTAGGTTTTGAATTTTAATTTGTTATTACTTTCAAATAGATCATGATGTTAAAATAAAAAATTTAAAAAATTATTTAATTGATATATAAATTTCGTACATGTTCATTTAAGATAATTTATAATGTTTGTAGATATGAAATGGAATGAATTGTTCATGGAGATGGTTGGTCGTACATACAAAGTAATTCTACATTCATTTCAATGTTGTGTTAAAAGAATTCAAATAAATTGTTATATTTATAATAAAATTAAATTATCATATATATTTTATATATGATAAATTGTATTATTAAAACAACCATTTATATAATCTATGTATGTAATGAATATGTTATATCACTTTGAGGGGGCGGTTGTCCACACTTTCTCAAATGAAATTATCATTTTCCCAAAAAGATGGACTGTATGATGGTATGAGTCATAAAATAAATAAAGAAGTATAATGAAAATATAGTTATAAAATATAACACATATAACTATTGTTTCAATCATAATAGCCCCCACGAGTGGCGGTAAAGGAAAACTAAACTATCATCGTTTATTGATGCAGTAGTTCACCATACATAGAAAAATTATATTCACTACCTTGTAGATAGTTGTATATATAACATTATGTATAACCCTTATCCTAGAAACATCAATGTATATTTATTATAATATATTTTTATACAATAATTCAATAATATGGTTTCAAGGGGAGGAAAATTAAAATAAAACTAAATAGTTTAAAGAATGATGTTACTTCATAATATGGTCACTTATTTGGGTTTCTACCAAAAGTCTTAATATGATGGTTATATTCCAACAGGTAGTGTTATAAGACTAGGGGTGGTATTTTTGGAGACTATTTGGATGAGTTTTATGAGCCAATGTGTAACTCCCCGACCCTAGTTACCCAGAGTCGGTGCATTATTACATAACATTGGCATGATCACAAGAAAGATCAAATCTCGAAAGACCGATTGGTTTAGTATCCTTGGAAACACTAGATATATTCATAAGTTTTACATTACATCATAAAATAAAAAACTACTACAACAACATAATGTCTCCATAAATCCACACTCATATCCCCACATAATATCCCTGTAGGTCATTCATAATATACTCCTTCACTTCCTAGGAAAAATAAAACATAGAAAAAGGGTGAGCTCAAATGACCAGTAAGGATAACAATATAGAAGAAACATTCACAAATAAGAATAAACATTTAAGGCAATGTATAAATAAAACAAAAGCCTTTCAAACATGAACTTTCAACATAGTATGGCATAAATAAAATGAAATAATTCCATTTACTTATTCACATGGATATTCTAATAATCGAATAATCACATGAAAAATCAATAACCACTTTCATAATGATGGAATGCATAATGATGAAAATTAATTTCTTTGTCAAGGCCTCGTCCCAAGACCTTGGGGCTAACTGTAACCGAAACCCAACCCGGAGTGCCTCTAACAACCGGACACTAACCCGGAGTGCCTCTAATAACCGGACACCAACCCGAAGTGCCTCTAATAACCGGACACCAACCCGAAGTTACTCTAATAATCGGAGACCAAACCGGAGTTCCTCTAATAACCGGAGACCAAACAGGAGGGCTTACTTTTACCGGTCCCCAACCCGGATCATAATTGTCTAACACATTCATCTGAATGAAAGGTTAGAATATAAAATAAATATTCGGATTACAAATAACTTATGAAATGTCAATACTCTAAACAAAAACCATGAGTGACATAAGAATAACTTATCCATAGTCAAAAATAGCACAAAGCCTTCAATTAAATATGGATGTTTTGAATCATAATAAATCAACTTCAAATAAGCTTAAAAGCCATCAAAGAATGTTGACATAGAAAAAATCAAAACTATTTTAGAGAAATATATTTTTTTTAAATCATTTTAAAAGTAAAATAATAATAAAATAATATATTCAATTTGAAAATATTCTTATAATCTTGTAAGGAAAACATTGATGATTTTATTACGGCGGTAAATAGCCGCACCCGTCGTATAAGTTAGAAAAAACATTCTTACCTTAAATTTGTCGAAAAGGTTTAAAGTTCCTTGTTTGGAAAACGACAGAAAGATTCCTTTCGAAACACATAAGTGTATAAATTACTTTAACCCATATTCTTGTAAATAGTAAAAATGTTTTGAAATACATTATTAAGAAACATGGATGTGGATGATAAAGAGATCCCAGTAGATTATTACGTATAAACAACCTCGGTAATGAAGAGATTGTGAAATAACCCTTACCAATTTGGTAACTTATGAAACATACAACCCATGAAAGAGGTATCATACAATGAACATGTAAGTACACATAAATTAGAGTTTATTACACAAAGAATATAATTATGGGAAGTACATACACCACACAAAAGGTAATGGTGACAATATGGCATGAATCTCACGGGAATAAGGAGTGAGATGAAAACCCCTTACCTTGTACTTTTCCTTGGTTGGGGTAGGTTAACCTCCTGTATAATGGTAAAATAATTGTTATTAAATTATACAATAATCATATACATTAATATGATATCATATATGATCTTTTAATTTTGATTTGATAATAACATCTTGGTATTATCGTTGTTTCGGGTGTTAACTTACTTGTTTTATTTTATATGTTTTGTTACGTAAGACATGTTTGTAAAGGATAGGTTTTATATTATTCATATCCAGAATGATATCAAGTCCTTAAACATCATTTTTTAAATCATCAAATGATAATTATACTTGAATGGATACGATGGAGAATGAATCTCATCACGTTCGTGGAGACGGTAGTCCGTACGTACGCACGAGCGACAATATCATTCTTTTGATATTAAAATAATATATAAATGGATGGTATATCATATATACAGAATAATTAACATGTTATATTTATTATTTACATGAGTTACACATCATTATTATACCCATCCAAATAATAATATATTGAATAACAATTACACCACGACGTGGAGACGGTACGCCGTACGTACGCACGTAAGGTGACATGTTATTCAAAGGGTGGATAGAATAATGAATATGGTTGTACCATATTTATAATAACATCATAGTATATGTGAGATACTGGAGTTATTATTTTAGAATGGTAAGAACAAAGGAAGAAGAAGTGGAAGAAGAAATGAACTTGGAGAAAGGTGGTGAAATCATTACCTCTTCTTCGGGTTCTTCCTTTTGATTTGATCAAAATGGATCCTTAGGATGGCTTTCTGATTAAACTAATGCCCCTAGGATGTATTGAGGGAAGTTGGGAGAGTATTTGGGCAGAGTTTGGCCGAACCAAAAGGCTTTGATGGTGTGAAGAAATGAGAAGGAGGAGTGCCCTTTTATAAGAGGGGTGAGGGGCATCTTTGGAAAATCTAGAAATATTAATTTATAATAAATTCATATTCGTATTCTTATGGATCCAAAGTTGATTATTCAAAGGTTAAGGTGGGGAGGGGTCGAAAAAAACTCAACCAATAGAATTTAGACAGGTTTGGGTACTTATATTAACCTTATCTTTAAGTATTAACTCTAAGTTAATTAGTTTCACTTTTACAATGTCTCTTTGTATTTTTATATAATATGGTTAATAAACTTACTACATACATCCAAGCGACCCCCAAATGGCCCATTAATGATGAACCTATCATGATATAAGTCTCGTGGCCGATCCTTAGATTTTTTAAAATTTAATATCAATTAATAATATAATATTTGTTTTAAGAACTCTTTTATGTCAATTTTGACACTATTCAATAGTTGATTTTTTGTGAAACTCATAAAAGATTTATTACTTCGAAAAAATTCAATTAAATCAATCATAATATATCATATTATCCTAGAAAATTAGTTTAATTCATTAAAAGTTTCATATTATATTTATTTGGGTATTTATAATATCAATTATTTTAATTTTTTACTGTTATAGTAATTACTACATCATCATTGTTTCATAAATAAAATATATTATTTAATGTCTAAAAATTATAAATAAAATATAATTATGTAGGAAATCTTTTTATCTTTCTAATTAATATTTATTATCTAAAATCCAAAATATATAACCCTATGTAACAATTGTTTTTCTAAAAGATATATGCTTGGGTCATTTTTGTATTCATTTTAACTTAATTAAAATAAAGTGTCATTATCACTTACAAGTGGATCCATGGGGTCCCAAAATCGACCCAAAGATGTCCATGGTAGACCATGTATCAACCGATAGGGTTAAGACACGTTTTAGGGTAATTTAGTAATATTATAATATTATTTTTTAACCCTTATTTACCGGATTTACCCTTAACCATGGTAAATAAAATATTTACCGCAGTAATTATTCAAAATGTCTAAAAATAAAAGTTACCTATTTACACAATTTGAACATCCTGATTCCAAATATGGAATCTATTTTCCTAAATTAAAAACACAGAAGTGGCAGAAATTAATTTAAAATTAATTCCCGCTGTCAAAACAAAAAGCGTGTTTTTAAGAGATAATAACTATCAAAAGATTGACACTTGTTTATGTTCGGTTTAATTGTAAAATTATGTCCAATGACCAACATTATATTAAATGTAAAAAATATATTCTAAATATACTTTAAAACTACTAAAATTCATAATTTATCACTATTAATTATTTTGATTAAAAAAAGTAGTTTTTAATTAAAATTTAGTAATTGTCACTATTCATCAAAATATGAAAGTTATCCGAAAAGTACCAAAATTTCACCTTAGGCTAAATTAGATATTCTGAATCCAAAAATGAAGTCCATTTTGAAATATAAAATATATATAATTTTAAAAATTAGGTATTACTATTCATAACAGCTAGTTTGATTGGTTGTGGTGTGTGTTAAAACTCAAGGTTGCGTACAACACACGCTACTGTATTATTCAAAGAAAGCGTATCGTGGAAGCTTGGGATGTTTCATTTTAAATTTTTGATGTCCCCATTTATTCAAAAAGTTTAAAATATTTTATTTAAAAAGGGTTCACTATTAAAAGTTGATAAATGTGCAATACTGAAAATGAATTTGTTCTTCCATTATGTCTAAGATACTCATAATATGGAAAAATTATAAGGATTATATGAAGTTTAAAATTTAGTTAATACTATTCATAACCTCTTTTGAATGGATTTTTGGTAATTCATGGTGCAATTGAACTCGGTGTTGCGTGTAGTGAATGTTATTGAATTATTTTGAAGAAATAACACATTATGAATTCTTGGGGTGTTATATTCTCCCCTCCTTCAATAAATTGCGTCCTCGCAATTTGAAATTTTTCTTTGAAAATAAAAGGTTGAAAGTAGAAAATATATTTGTGGGAAAACCCACATCGGAAATTGGGTTACTAAAATTTAGTCTTAATATGAGGAAAAGAGAAATAAAAGGGTCACCACCAAATTATGATCTCGATTAGGAGAACATTGGTGGAAATTAGAGACATATAATTGGAGGAAAAACGTAAATATTTATAGGTAGTGATTGAGGTCATAAATCACAAACAAGTGTAAAATTTTGGTCCTTAAATTCATCAATCTATGATGATTTGAAATACCATCGGTTCAACAAAACATAGGGTATTGGGATAACACATTTTTGACGTTTAAAAATATCTTAGTTGAAATCCCACTTCGAAAAATGAATTCATGAGGCCTCTATTTAAAATAAAGAGTGAAAAGTATGAGGATTACTGAAAATAACACATACTAAGGTTCCATGTAGGAAAATATGGATATGGAAGAGAAATCTAACCATCAATTATCTGATTGAGAGTGGTAGAGAACATGGATATGAAAAGGCCAACAATCCCAAAGCCATAAATTAGTGATGATTTAAGGTACCATCTAGGACAAAATTTTTGTTCTATGTTCCTTTAATTAATGTTGAGGAATTTATTTATGAGATTGGTTAAGATCATAAGGAGATATACTTAATTTATAATTAGAGTTTTATCCATTAATAAATTTCTACCACAAACTCATCTTTCACTATAAAAGATAATATAATGTAAAAAATTCTATTTACACTATTCGTATAGGGTTCCAAAATAAACGAATTTATAATTCATCTACAAGATCTTTTAATAAAAACTACATTATTTAATCCAGGTCCTATCGTGGGCTAGTGGTAGGTGATACACCCTTGTTGCCCTTCGGTTGCGGGTTCAAGTCTCGCAGCCTTGCCGGACGCGACGGGTTGCCACCCGACCTCCGTGTTGTCCTTTTATGGCAATCCAAAATAATCCAAACTAGAACTGTCCAAAATAATTCTGTCCAAACTCACAGTCCAACATTTATAAGGAAGGTAAACATGATATAGATCCTTTTTACCCCGTAATAGCATATGAATACCTTCATCATGTATTACCATATTCCTTATTGATTACATTCATGCTCTCTTATTCCATATAGAATGCTGGATATACTTCATTAATCCAAAAATGTTTTAAACCCCAACAATGATGGAATATACAAATCATTAATCAGTTCCAAGGTATTCAAGAATATCCAATATAATTTATCCAAAACAATCACATATTATTCCAAAATCACTACCTCAGTATCAGAACTATATTATGATTTATCATTCTCTAAACCATATATTTTCCAAAAATTTATCCTGCTATTGAGTCACTTTTCTTTGTTCCACACAATCTCAAGTCCTTAATGAAATAGTATTGTAGTACAATCCTTATATACTCCATAATTATTATAACAAGTACATTGTTGATACAACACTCAATTGACATATTCAACATAAGAACTCTAATCATTCCTCTTCATCTGTGGTAGTATCATAACATGATTATTATCCAATAGCATCATTTGCGGCATAGTCTGATGACTGGGACATAGGTTCACGTAGTGTCCAAACTCCTTGAAAATGAAGCATTGTACATTTGAAACCATTTTCTTACCCTTGCAGTCACGTACTTTGTGCCCTTTTCCTCCACACTTATAACAAACTCCCATTACTTTCAGGCAAGTTCCAGGGTGGTTCTTTCCACAGTTACCACATATGTGAAAATTATTCTTTTCCATCTTCCCTTTATCCATATTTCTCTCTTCCATCCTTTTCTTCTCTTACTTCCCTTCAAAGCAATAGGACTCAGTAAACTCTTTACTTATCTTATCAACACATGATATTATTTCTTCATATGATGATAATACATGGGAGACTATTTCTCTTATAAATTCTAGCTTAAGACCATGAAAGATATGATCCTTCCTACTCTTTGGATCATGTGCATTTCTGGAGTTCTCATTCCTTCTACTGGTCTCCATTTCTAAACAATGGCATACACTAGATCAGTTTATGAATCAAAATACATAATCCCATACTTATAAAACACATAACATAAATTGAACTATTTATGGATATAATCTATAATCATAAAAATGTCTCCTTTGAGGATGTATATACACATAAACCCTTCATAATGGTCTGTAAAGAAAATGAGAATTATCCTAAGAATATCCCCCTGGAGTGTCGTAACGAAGAGTGCAGCAAGGCCCGTTGTCGTGCACTAGTTCCCGTTCAAGTCTAGCTCAATGCGGTGTTTTCGGGTTTTACCCCTAGGTACATCTGTGCCAGAGCCGCCTCTACCTGCTCGTATCCAGACAGAGATGTGTTGCTCGGAAAATACACAAAATCTCTACAATTCCAAAATTCTAGGAAGTTCTTCAATACTAATCCTCAAAGTTTATCTTAGGTCTACGTGCTCTAATCAGAGTTTATCTAAATATAGCTTCCAAGGTTTGTACTAAACTTCCTCTGATACCAACTGTAATGCCCCGACCCTAGTCACCCAGAGTCGGTGCATTATTACATAACATTGGCATGATCACAAGAAAGATCAAATCTCGAAAGATCGATTGGTTTAGTAGCCTTGGAAACACTAGATATATTCATAAGTTTTACATTACATCATAAAATGAAAAACTACTACAACAACATAATGTCTCCATAAATCCACACTCATATCCCCACATAATATCCCTGCAGGTCATTCATAATTTACTTCTTCACTTCCTGGGAAAAATAAAACATAGAAAAGGGGTGAGCTCAAATGCCCAGTAAGGATAACAATATAGCGGAAACTTTCATAAATAAGAATAAACATTTAAGGCAATGTATGACTAAAACAAAAGCCTTTTAAACATGAACTTTCAACATAGTATGGCATAATTAAAATGAAATAATGTCATTTACTTATTCACATAGATATTCTACTAATCGAATAATCACATGAAAAATCAATAACCTCTTTCATAATGATGGAATGCATAATGATGAACTTTAATTTCTTTGTCAAGGCCTCGTCCAAAGACCTTGGGGCTAACTGTAACTGGAACCCAACCCGGAGTGCCTCTAATAACCGGACACCAACCCGGAGTGCCTCTAATAACCGGACACCAACCCGGAGTGCCTCTAATAACCGGACACCAAACCGGAGTTCCTCTAATAACCGGAGACCAAACCGGAGTTCCTCTAATAACCAGAGACTAAACTGGAGGGCTTACTTTTACCGGTCCCCAACCCGGAACATACTTGTCTACCACATTCATCTGAATGAAAGGTTGAAATATAACATAAACATTCGGATTACAAATAACTTATGAAATGTCAATACTCTAAACAAAAACAATGAGTGACATAAGAATAACATATCCATAGTCAAAAATAGCACAAAACCTTCAACAAAATATGGATGTTTTGTATTATAATAAATCAACTTCAAATAAGCTTAAAAGCCATCAAAGAATGTTGACATAGATGAAACCAAACTATTTTAGAGAAATATATCTTTTTTTAAATCATTTTAAAAGTAACATAATTATAAAATAATACATTCAATTTGAAAATATTCTTATAAGCTTGTAAGGAAAACTTTGATGATTTTATTACGGTGGTAAATAGCTGCACCCGCCGTATATGTTAAAAAAACATTATTACCTTAAATTTGTCGAAAAGGTTAAAAGTGCCTTGTTTGGAAAACGACCGAAAGATTCCTTTCGAAACACATAAGGGTATAAATGACTTTAACCCATATTCTTGTAAATAGTAAAAATGTTTTGAAATACATTATTAAGAAACATGGATGTGGATGATAAAGAGATCCCAGTATATTATTACATATAAACAACTTCGGATAATAAAGAGATTGTGAAATAACCCTTACCAATTTGGTAACTTATGAATCATACAACCCATGAAAGAGGTATCATACAATGAATATGTAATTACACAAAAATTAGAGTATATTACACAAAGAATATAATTATGGTCAGTACATACACCACACAAAATGTAATGGTGACAATATGGCATGAATCTCATGGGAATAAGGAGTGAGATGAAAACCCCTTACCTTGTACTTTTCCTTGGTTGGGGTAGGATAACCACCTGTATAATGGTGAAATAATTGTTATTAAATTATACAATAATCATATACATTAATATGATATCATATATGATCTTTTAATATTGATTTGATAATAATATCTTAGTATTATCGTTGTTTCGGGTGTTAACTTACTTGTTTTCTTTTATATGTTTTGTTACGTAAGACATGTTTGTAAAGGATAGGTTTTATATTATTAATATCCATAATGATATCAAGTCCTTAAACATCTTTTTTTAAATCATCAAATGATAATTATACTTGAATGGATACGATGGAGAATGAATCTCATCGCGTTCGTGGAGACGGTAGTCCGTACGTAGGCACAAGCGACAATATCATTCTTTTGATATTAAAATAATATATAAATGGATGTTATATCATATATACAGAATCATTAACATGTTATATTTATTATTTACATGAGTTACACATCATTATTATACCCATCCAAATAATAATATATTGAATAACAATTACACCACGACGTGGAGACGGTAAGCCGTACGTACGCACGTATGGTGACATGTTATTCAAAGGGTGGATAGAATACTGAATATGGTTGTACCATATTTATAATAACATCACAGTATATGTGAGATACTGGAGTTATTATTTTAGAATGGTAATAACAAAGGAAGAAGAAGTGGAAGAAGAAATGAACTTGGAGAAGGGTGGTGATATCATTATCTCTTCTTCGGGTTCTTCCTTTTGATTTGATCAAAAGGGATCCTTAGTTTGGCTTTCTGATCAAACTAAGGCCCATAGGTTGTAGTTAGGGAAGTTGGGAGAGTATTTGGGCAGAGTTTGGCCGATCCAAAAGGCTTTGAAGGTGTGAAGAAATGAGAAGAACGAGTGCCCTTTTATAAGAGGGGTGAGGGGCACCTTTGGAAAAGCTAGAAATATTAATTTATAATAAATTCATATTCGGTTCATAATGGATCCAAAGTTGATTATTAAAAGGTTAAGGTGGGGATGGGTCGAAAACAACTCAACCAATAGAATTTAGACAGGTTTGGGTACTTATATTAACCTTATCTTTAAGTATTAACTCAAAGTTAATTATTTTCACTTTTACAATGTCTCTTTGTATTTTTATATAATATGGTTAATAAACATACTAAATACATCAAAGAGACCCCCAAGTGGTCCATTAATGATGAAAATATCATGATATAAGTCTCTTGGCCGAACCTTATATTTTTAGGAATTTAATATCAATTAATAATATAATATTTGTTTTAAGAACTCTTTTATGTCAATTTTGACACTATTCAATAGTTGATTTTTTGTGAAACTCATAAAAGATTGATTACTTCGAAAAAAGTCAATTAAATAAATCCTAATATATCATATTATCCTAGAAAATTAGTTTAATTCATTAAAAGTTTCATATTATATTTATTTGGGTATTTATAATATCACTTATTTAAATTTTTCACTATTATAGTAATTACTTCATCATCATTGTGTCATAAATAAAGTAACTTATTTAATGTCTAAAATTTATAAATAAAATATCACTATGTAGGAAATCTTTTTATCTTTCTAATGAATATTTATAATCTAAAATCCAACATATATAACCCTATGTAACAATTGTCTTTCTAAAAGATATATGCTTGTGTCATTTTTGTATTCATTTTTACTTAATTAAAATAAAGTGTCATTATCACTTACAAGTGGATCCATGGGGTCCCAAAATCGACCCAAAGATATCCATGGTCGACCATGTATCAACCAATAGGGTTAAGACACGATTTAGGGTAATTTAGTATTATTATAATATTATTTTTTAACCCTTATTTACCGGATTTACCCTTAACCATGGTAAATAAAATATTTACCGCAGTAATTATTCAAAATGTCTAAAAATAAAAGTTACCTATTTACACAATTTGAACATCCTGATTACAAATATGGAATCCATTTTCCTAAATTCAAAACACAGAAGTGGCAGAAATTAATTTAAAATTAATTCCCGCTGTCAAAACAAAAAGCGTGTTTTTAAGAGATAATAACTATCAAAAGATTGACACTTGTTTATGTTCGGTTTAATTGTAAAATTATGTCCAATGACCAACATTATATTAAATGGTAACAATATATTCTAAATATACTTTAAAACTACTAAAATTCATAATTTATCACTATTAATTATTTTGATTAAAAAGGGTGTTTTTAATTAAAATTTAGTAATTTTCACTATTCATCAAAATATGAATGTTATCCGAAAAGTACCAAAATTTTACCTTAGGCTAAATTAGATATTATGAATCCAAAAATGAAGTCCATTTTGAAATATAAAATATATATATAATTTTAAAAATTAGGTATTACTATTCATAACGGCTCGTTTGATTGGTTGTGGTGTGTGTTAAAACTCAAGGTTGCGTACAACACAGGCTACTGTATTATTCAAAGAAAGCGTACCGTGGAAGCTTGGGATGTTTCATTTTAAATTTTTGATGTCCCCATTTAGTCAAAAAGTTTAAAATATTGTATTTAAAAATTGTACACTATTAAAAGTTGATAAAAGTGCAATACTGAAAATGAATTTGTTCTTGCATTATGTCTAAGATACTCATAATATGGAAAAATTATAAGGATTATATAAATTTTAATATTTAGTTAATACTATTCATAACCTCTTTCGAATGGATTTATGGTAATTCATGGTGCAATTGAACTTGGTGTTGCGTGTAGTGGAAGTTATTGAATTATTTTGAAGAAATAACACATTATGAATTCTTGGGGTGTTACACAATGTGTCTTTAGTGGTGCAAGGAAGGAGTAAAGTGCAATCAATTTTATATTTTAGGGGGATGGGTACTCTAGTAAATATCAAAATTTATTCCTTAATGGGAGGTCTAACATACATAATGTTCATCAATAATTTTAAAATAATGGATTAAATGAGAATAATGGATGAGATAATCCTCAAATTCATAAAAATAGGCATATTTTAAAAATTTTGTTCATTAATTTATAATATTGAAAAATTTAATCATTAATGTTTTTATTAATGAAATTTATTTTATAGCCTATGTTTTTTGATTATTAAAACTACACTAAAAAATGATTTATTATAAAATATGGATTCAGTATATTATTAAAATAATTTAAAATAAATAATGGAATCCAGTGATTTCTGGGAATTAATTTTAAAACAAGTTCACGTGGCATGCTAAATCACAACATAATCTCCAACTCGGTTAAAACATTTTTACTATATATGGGAAAATATGATAATTATTAAATAGAAAAATCTAAATTAACAGACCATGACTAATAATTTATAATAAATAACAATCGGTTGTCATAATATGTGTTATTATTATTATTTATAAAAAATTAAATAAATATCATTTACTGTAAAATGTTGATAATTTAAATTTTGACATTATTAATTTAATTAAAATTTTAAAATAAAAATCTAATATTGGAATTAAAATATAATATTTGTAGAATGTTTTTTCATGACATAGTCATCTAAAAAATAAATAATGGAAATAATTTAATCAATTCTTTTAACTTTTAATATTTATACTCTCATTAATTATAGTTAATTATTATGTACATAATCACTATTTTTGAATTTCATATGAATTTTACATAACAAAAACTTATCTGAAAAATATTTATAATATTATTATGATACAAGTTTCCAATTTATATATCAAAATAAAATCTATAACTAAAAATATGATGTTTTTTACATATATCAATGTTTAATAATTTTAAAAGGTAATAATATATATCTTTTATCTATCCATAAATAACATTTAATTTGTAGTACATCTATTTAATAATACACAAATATACCATAAAATGAAAACCAAGAGGAGATATGGTCTAATTATTGGTATCCAATGCCTTTTGGATAGGTGTCTTGGTCATTTTTGGCCCTTAATAAAAGGGTTAGTCCATTTTTATTATTAATTTTATATTTATTACTATAAATAACATTAATAATTTTCACTAATCATAATGGTAAAAAATTATTTTGATCCTACTAAAGCATAATAGTTTATTGATTAAAACAACGTCATACCATTTCTCAAAATTCAAATCAATGAAGTTCAAAAAATTAAAATTAATCCTAATCCCACACATGTGCTGAGAAAGTAGGGTTTTAAAGTAGTAAAATAAAAAAATTCAATAATATTTTATCTAATTTCAAATTTAAATTTATTCCAATGACATAAATTGTATTAATATATAAAAAATTGATATGTTGGATCTTTGAAAAATAGTTTAAAACATAATTTAACACTAATTATTATTTAATGTAAAAGAAAAATATAACAAAATTGTAATAATTTTTATTATACACCAAAAATAATGTTTCATAGAAAAATACATAAAATTCATCCTATGCTAATTTCTACATTCTATATTAAAAAATTAAGATTAACTTGAGAAATAAAATATATAAAAAAATAAAAAAATTATTTTTAATATAGATGTTCCTTTAATGGTGATAATACTCAATATTTCATGTAAAATAAGATAATCCAGGGCTCTTTGTAGTGTATGTTCACCATTTTGTATAAAGATAACAATTAAAAAAATTCTATCTATCAACTATAATAAAGAATGATCCCTCGAATCCACATGTGTTCTCTATATCAGTATGCACAATCATTACACTACTTCTGTTTCCAAAAAGTCATCTTCCTTCTAGTCACTGACCACTCCCTTATCCTTCATTCTATCATTGTTGAACCCTCTTCCTCCCCACCTATAACATTTACTCACCGCTAATTCCTCCCCATCACTCCCACTACCTATAATTATGTGGTACATGTGTCACAGATTCTTCACCCTCGTATTCCCCCTACATTCAACCTTCATTTCGTCTGCGGGTTCTCCCCATCCCCAAACTTCCATCTTATTGGCCTCTCCCCATCCAATTACCTCCCACGCAACCTCAATCACCAACTCCCTTCTACCGATATATATAGTTCTATTTCCTTACACCCCTCACTCCCTCCCAACATCATCTCTGATTTTGATATACTATCTATAACACTAAACCATAAGATTCATCGGTAAGTATTAATATGGCCACCATTTAATACATTATTCCATGATTTGATGTCGAATATTAGTTCTCCAATCTATATCAGTTAAACATCATAAAATTGGTCGTACCATCTATTCATGGTCTCATATTGATGTTTCTTATTAAGGGTTTGGATCAATCCCAAAATCCATATAATATTTATAATGTTCATGTGTTAACTATTAAATAATAATGTTAATATTTCTTATATTTACATATATTATTAACTGGGTATTCTACATTAAAAACTTTTACAAATTATTCTAATAAATAAATATAAACATGTTACATAATTAATAAATCTTATAATAAAATTAAGCAACTCAATTTATCATCTTTTATATATTTCATAAATACATTGAATTTTATTAACATTCCCGAATTCATGTTTTCTATAATTATTAACATAAAAACATTTAAAATGTAGTTTCTGACGTAAACATGATTTATTAAATTCATACAAATATATAAAATTAATAAAACCAACTCATGCAAGATATTCCATGTATTAGAGAGTATAAATATATATTACAAAAATGATGACCTTCCTGAATGTATAAGTATGCACACACATAATGAATAGTTATTATTATTTGAAACATAATATATATATTATTCATAAAATAAAAAAATATTATGATTTTAAAATTTTATAAGGCTTTTCTAAAATCATAAATCATATTTTAAATAATTAATCACTATAATATAATTTTCTGGAATAAGTGAAAGATAATTATTTCATTTTTGAGACGTAAATAAATAATTGAACACACTATTATTTTCAGTTTCCATAATTAAATATTAAAGAAATAAGTATTTCAAATTAAAATAATCAAATAATTATGAATAGACATGAATGTAAAATATTAATAAATAATTTTTTACACATAAATTCCAAAAATATAGAATTATTATTAAATACTCACATAGAATTAAAAAAAAAATCAATTTCACTAATAAAACTATTATATCGATATTATATATGTATACATATCAATAATATAATTTTTAAAATATTACATTTTGAAAACAATAATTTTATTTAATATGAATAAAATTTATCCTAAAAAATAAAAAATAACAATCCCTTATAAATAAATCACGAACATAAAAATAATAATAAAGAAAAATATTGACAGAAAATTAACAAACTCTGGTACAATAAAAATTTAATCAGAAAAATGAAATACTTAATCTCACTATTTGATTATTAAATATTTATTCTTCTAATTATAGGAAGAAAAACTCACTAGATCTCACTATTATTTGTTTGCAACAAACCATTATGATCCAAACAAAATGTGTAAACCATAAAATAATTAAGAACACAAAAGTCTATAAAAAACCATTGATAAAGAATCCCATTTATATATTAATTTCACATAATATAATGATAATATATTTTATAAAATATCATAAAATGAATTTAACATTTTATCATAGAAATGAAAGGAGAATAAATTTATAGTTTTTTTAAAAATAATTTTTTCAATATTAGGGTCTATTTTGTTTAAGAAGATTATCATTAATTGGATTTATCTATATTGTAGGAATATAATATGATAACCAGGATTCCACATTATAATTTATATTTTTAGTATTATTAAAATATGCTATTTAGTTTCATTCCCAATTTGATAAAATATCGATTTGACCATCATTACTATGGTAATGGTTAAAATGATTAATTATGGTTTATACTAATGAGATAAGGGTGAAAGGTTTAACACCCTGGCCCTAGAAGAACAGAGCCAGTGAAATATTTCATTACCTAGGAATTTCAATAAGGTGTCAAATCCAGATGGACTGATCCATTTAAAAGTATTGGATCTCTATATTATATTTTTGATATGCATAATACATTAGTAAAATATGAAACACAAATATTATAAATGAAAATAAAATATACAACGTCCTTAAGAGAATATGTGCATATTTCTTCTACATAACATGGGGAAAGAAAATGTAATAAGGGTGCAATCAAATTATCAGTATGTGTATGTAATGTTTAAGGAATAATGAAGCAATATTAATATAATAACATGGAAATGATAAATAACTAATAACACATCTCATTCAAAAAACATGATAAAGAAAAATCAATATAGAAATGCAGGAAACTAAAACACCTACCATTTAATTAGTGAACTAAAAATTAAATTTATCCCTTAATAGGTCAATGGAATATCACGTGGTTGAATAATAACATTAATTAATGATGGAAATACTTAATTATGGATTTCTATAATATACTACTGATGCTTCATACCAGCAATATATTACATTAAATGATTAATGCTCTTTCAACCCACGAAGATAATATTTTCAGGGATTTATGTTATGAACCTAATAATTTAATGGCATAATAACATGAATCTAATAATTTTATGTCTTAATTATAAGTATCAAATATTTTTAATGCTTCACAAAATGAATATAATACTTTCAATGTGAACACTTTAAGAAAATGGTATACCATTTAGGAAATAAACTTATATATGTTTTTGAATATGGGTATTAATGAAAATTTCAAAAAAAAGATTAAAACTAGGTAATTTATTAAATATTAAGTTAAAAATAACCACATAAGTGATATTTTATATATAATCATTAAAAATATTCTTGAGGAGACTAATCTTTAATCATTCTGAAGTTTCTAATACCACATAGAAACGTTACAATCATAATAAGCATGTAAGAATAATATTTAAAGAGACATATAATATCATTATAAAAAAGATATTAGTTATATAACATGTTAAATTTATTATATACCCAATATAAAATAAACTATTTTAATAACAACAATTAAGCCTAAATAGAAATTGAATTGACGTGAAAATCACATACCATAACAACTCTTTTGTTGTCTCTTCATTATCCAACAATACCGTGGTTTAAAATTTGATAATAACTTATACCAGTAACATTCATGTTTTTATTATATCTTATATTAATTTATAATAATATTTTACTACATGTTTCTTATTTTTCATTCAATATTTTAACTACTTCAAGTGTTAATTTCCTTGTTGTCTCAAGTTTATTTTGACTTTTTATTTGTTCTTCCTTTTAAATAGAACCTGATTTTAAAATACCCAAAATTTAAAAAATGAAATAATTATCATATATATTTAGTATATATCAATTGTCATATAATTTAAATGGTTTCCAGATATAAAATGAAATGCACCACTCCTGGAGACGATTTTCCCAACGTAGAAAGTAATGATACATTCATTTTAGGGTTGTGTTAAAAGAATTCAAATAAATTTTTATATTTATATTGAAATTAAATTATCATATATATTTTAGAAATGTTAAATTGTATTATTAAAATAAACATTTATAGATTCTATATATGTAATTAATGAGTTAAATCTAATTGAGGGGGCAGTTGTCCACACTTTCTCAAAAGAAATTATCATATTCCAAAAAATATGGAATTCATGGAGATATGTGTCATAAAATACATATATAATTTTAAATAGTTACTAAATATCATATATAGGACATATAAAAATTGTTTCAATCATAATACCTCCCATCAGAGGTGGTAAGGGAAAAATGAACACTCATCGTTTTGTGAGGTCGTTGTTTACAATACAAAGAAACAAAATAATCATTTCCCAGTAGATAGATGTGTGTATAAAAATATGTATAAACATTATCATTAAAAAATCAATATATAGTTAGGATACTAGTATTTTAAAAATTAACTAAATAGTATGAGATTAGGGGGTGGAGAATGAAAATTAAACTAAAGAGTTTAACAAATCATGTTATAACATAATCAGGTAACTTCTTTGTGTTTGTACTCAAAGGCTTCATATGATGGCTATATTCCCTAAAGGAGTGATATAGGACATTGAGAGTGATTATTGGCGACTTTTTGTATGAGTTTAATGAGTATGTGTGGCTTTATCGGTTTAAGGAAGTGGTTGGGTGAATTTGGTTTTATATTTGAGGGGGGGGGGGGTACACTTGCAAATATCAAAATTTATTCATTAATGAGAGGTCAAAAATACATAATTTTCCTCCATATTTAAACTAAATTTATTAAATGGGAATAATGGTTAAGAAAAACCACCAATGGACAAAAATAGTTGTATTTTGAATATTTTGTTCTTTAACATATAATATCCCACAATTTTATCATTAATGTTTTTATTAAAGCAAAATTTTTTGTAGCCTATGTAATTTGATGATTACGACTAAACAAAAATAAGATTTTTTAGACATTATATGGGATCTATATTATTAATATAATTTATAATTTATAAAGGAATCCAATGTTTTCCATGAATTAATTTTAATAGTGGTTCACGTGACATAAAAAATCAATAAATAAACTTGTACTCTGTTAATGACATTTTTACTATATATAAGACATTATGATAATTATTAATGAAAAATTCTAAATTCTTATACCATGATTAAAATATATTAATTAATAACCACCGATTATCGTAATATATGTTTTTATTATTTTTAAAAAATTTAATAAATATTATTTATTCTAAAATAATGATATTGTAAAATTAGACATTATTTATTTAATTCTAACTTTAAAATAATAATCTAATATTGTAATTAAAATATTATAGTTATAGAAATTTTTATTATGATATATTCATCTAAAGAAATAAATAATGGAAATAATTTAATCAATTCTCTAAACTTTTATTATTTAAAATATCATTTATTTGAGTTAATTATTAACTAAATTATAAATATGTTGTCATTTTATAAGAATTTCACATCAGTAAAAATTATCTAAAAATTATTTATAAAATTATTATGATACAAATTTCCAAATTAAACTTCAAAATAAATCATATAACTAAAAATATTATTTTATAACATATATCAATGTTTAATAATTTTAAATGGTAATGAAAAATCTTTTTCCACTATCTATAAATAAAATTTAATTTAGGGTACATCAATTTAACAATTGAAAAATATACCATAAAATTAAAACCAATAGGGGATATGGTCTAATTATTTTTATCAAATGGCATTTGGACTTGTTTCATGGCCATTATGGCCCTTAATAATAATGTTTAGTATGTTTTTATGATTACTATTACATTTATTACAGTAAATAATTTTAATAACATTCACTAATATTTATGGTAATAAAATTTGTTGATCTTACTAAAAATCAAATAGTGTACATATTAAAACCATATATGTACCTTTTTAAAAATTATAATAAAAATGTTGTAAAATTAAAATTAAATCTAATCCCACACATGTGTTGAAAAATCATGGATATAATGTAGAAACATTCGAATTTTTTTAAAAAACATTTATCTAATTTCAAAATATAAATGATTCAAAGGACCTAAATTTTATTAATATATAGAAAATTGATATATTTTATCTTTAAAAAATAATTTAAAATATAATGTAACAATAATAATTATTTAACGGAAAAAACTATTCATTATGTGTGTGCATACTTATTAACATTCTGGAATTAAGGTTTTCATTCATTAAGAACTAAAATCCATTTAAAATGTAGTTTCTGATGTAAACATGATTTATTCAATAGACACACATATAGAAAATTAATAAAAACCAATTCATGCATGATACAACATGTATTAGAGAGTATAAATATATATTACAAAAATTCTAACCATTATTAATCAACAAGTGTACACACAAATAATGAATAGTTATTATTATTTCAATCATAATATAAATAGATTTCCAAAAAATAATAATTTTATAATTTAATAAGAATTATCACAAATCATAAATCATATTTTAATTAATTACTCAATAAAATATAATTTAATGGAATAAATGACATATAATTATTTCATTTAGGGGATGTAATTAATAAATTGAAAAATAATTATTTTTAGTTTCCATAATGAAATTTTAAATAAATATGTTTTTTAAATTAAAATAATCAAATCATTTTGAATAATAATGAATGTGAAATATTAAAAAATAATTTATTACTCATATATTCAAAATATATAGAATTATTAGGAAATACACACATTCATTTTTTAAAGAAATCTATTTAACTTATCAAATTTTAATCTCATAGATATATAAGTATGTATTTTGATTATATATTGTACAAAATATTATAATTTTTAAAAAAATAATTGTTTTTCTTATGAAAAAAATTTATCATAAAAAATAATACATAACAATCCCTTATTAATAAATTAAGAAAAAATAACAATAATGATAAATATTGATTGAAAATTAACAAAATACCTAACTATAAAAATATAATCGTAAAAATAAATTTCTTAATCCCATATTTAATTCCTGAATAATAATTCTTCTTATTATTGGTAGAAAAACTCACTCGCTATCATTGTTATTTGTTCGCAACATTCTAGTAATATCAAAACAAGAAGTATATACCAAAAATAAATAAGAACACGAATGTCTAAGAAATTGTTTTGATTAAGACTCTTATTTATATTATTAATTCAATATATATATATATATGTATATATATATGTATATATATATGTATATATATATATATATTACTTTAGATGGAATTACAGATTAATATTTAGTTCATTTTACATCATCTTTCATGAGAGTTATATAACAAAAAACAATAAATTAATGTTTCTTGGAATCTAAATAGGTTGATTTGGGTTTCATGATTTTTTCGTAAGTAATAATATTTTTGCTCACTATATTAGCTTTTTTGATTACATGTTAAGTTTCATTTTGTTTCTTATGCAGTTGATAATTAAAGAATAAAATTATTGAAAAAAATTTCAAAATAAGAAGCATTTATTGATTGGATTCTTCATGAAGCATGAATCATCAACTATACAGAAAACAATCCAAAATAGAGAGGAAAAATTTAAAACCAATATGTAAAATGCATTTGAAATTATATTAGTGTTTAATATCAACATAAAGGGATGGAAAAAAATTCAAACAAGAATAAAAATGGGATATGGAAACATCCTTAAAAGGAGATATTGAAGTAAAATTAAGTACTACTGAGTTAATAAATTAAAAATGATAATAGATAGAATCTTTATTAAGATTTTAAAACCTAGAAATTAAATAAGGACACCTACATGAAGATATAAGTAACTAAAAACAAAAGTATGATGATGAAATTTCCATATATGATTGGTCATTCTTATCCATGGTAGATTCCCAATTAAAAATTAAAACTCTACATGAAAAGTTAAATATGAAGCTAAAATCCTTCACAGGAGAATGAATTGTAGACTTGTATTGTGCAATTCATAATCCCCGTTATTCTATAGACAGCTTGCAAGGATAGATAACTTATATATAGTTTAAACCTCTCATCTAGCTCGAATTCCTCCTTAGAGACTATTATGAAGGATCTTGAATATCTATACCAAAAATTCCTAATTGAGTACCCTTTATCCACCCCCTATTTTACCATTTGTATTTTTAATTGATTGGTTTTCTAATTTTTATTAACTATTTTGTTTTAAAATTATAAATGATATATTCCAATTTATGATTTTAAAAAATGTAATAATTTTCATAATTAATACCCGTGCATTTAAAATAATTTTATTTGACTTTTATTTATATGTTATATATCAATTAATAGTTAGTATTTATTTATATTTTTTTCTATAAATTAGTATTAATAATAATATTCTTGTATATTTTAATTGGAAATATATTATGGAATTTATAATTTAAAAAAAACTCAAATTTATTTTCCAGATTATAAATAAAACAAATTCAATATAATAATTTATTAACACTAATTTTGTAATTTATCATTCCAATGTTTATATATTTCAATTATAATGTATTACTATTTTTATTTATATTTATTTTAATTATACCAACATTTATATTAAAAAATCAATAAAAAATAAATTTATAATATTTATAAATTACTAATAACATTCATTAATAAAAATAATTTCAAAAACCATTTTGTTAAAACTGTTATAATCCATTGTCCCCTTAAAAACTTTAGCTAGCAAAATTTAGAATTAATATAAATTTTATTTTAGGAGTGTTTTCATAATTATTATAATTTATTAACATTTAATTTTCATATTAATATTTCAATGTATTATTATTCAATTTATCCTATTTAATATTTTCATATATTTAAAATAAATTTGGATTTATTTAAATTATAAAATAAATGTTTAGTTAAAATTAAATTACAATTTATTTTTCATTGGATTTTACCTTTTTTTGCTATACCCAATATAAGGCCCCAGCCTTAAACCTTACATAATATTGAATTAAATGAATAATTCACATTGAGGATCTTTTCAGGTTTAGAGTTTTAGAGAATTAGAACATAACTATTACATCTTAAAAGATTACAAAGTAGACACTTCTACTAAGTCTCAATAAAATAAAAACTCTTAAAAAGAAAGATGTCTAGATTCCATGTTTTAGATAGCATGAAATTCCCTTCATCCCATCCTTGACCATATTCCACTTTAAGTCCTGTGAAAAACATTTCGAAAAACTTGGGGTGAGCATAAAAATATCAGTAAGGGATACAAAGAGAATGAAAACTGTTAGTTTTTCAAACATCAAGTAAACCATGTATACTATATCAAAGTAATACCTTCACCTTCATGAAGTAGTAAAAAAAATCTTCACTGAATAAAGTATCATTACTTACCTTTTTGTAACCAAAGGGTTACCATAAAACCCATATAAAGAACACATAGAATATATAAAGGTAACTTGGGACATAAACATACTTAAGTGGAATAACCATACGGTTGACTTCCACACATATCACTTAATGGAATAGCCATACGGCCAATTTCCATACATACTTAATGGAATAGCCATACGGCCGACTTCCATACCCAATGCATTGGAGGTTATAACGTAACCACCCGTCCTGGTATTCATGGAACCACCCGTCATATGGTTTATAACGTAACCACACGTTAAAATGTCCAAGTACCAATATAAAATCATAAAACATAAAACCAATATAAAGGAAAGATAACATTTCCACATTTCAATCACAATATATCATAAATATATTGACATAATAGAATCCTTTATCAAAACCATTTTCAATACCAAAATAATAAAAGAGTATATGGTATTTATTTTATTTTAAAAACATTACGGCTTGTTGAGGAAGCCAAAGACCAAATAATACTCGCGGCGACGGAAAAGGCCGTTGTCGCCACGTACGTTAAAAGAAACATTACTTTTTGTCATTTTGTAAAACACTTCGTAGAAAAAGATTCCTTTTGTATAAAAGTAAAAGTCAAAGGGGTTTATACACCGTATAAAAGAAAGTTGTGTATAAAACGAAATATGCCTCAATGAAAGGAGATTGAGACAAAGTCCCATACCTTGGGTCCGAGTTGACTCGATCGTTCTTTAACGTACTGAATAATAAACTTGAGTTAATTTATACTTGATTAAGAACCTTTATAATGTTCATTATTCTTTTTATATCACTTATTGCCATGTTATAAACATTATGTAACCATTTAAGTTAATAATGTTTGTTTTTTCAATATTTGGTTCTTAAGTTGAAAGTTGACTTCTTACAATTACATGTTGTTCATGTGGTAAAAAGTTCTTTATATCCAGAATGAAATTCCCGATTTGGATATAATATGTATCATATATATCCAGCATATAAATGTATTTATAATATTACATAATCATTTAGAGGTAAGAAATGAAATGCACCGTTCATGGAGACGGTAAGCCGTACGTACGCATGAACGCTACTTTCATTTCTTTGTCTTATTAGTGGAATTAAAACTAAACGAGAGGTATGTATATTTTAATTCCAGAATTTTAATCATCATTTAGATATATCATTAATTATATATATCCATTATATACATTTACTTTTAGTAATACATTACTAAAGGGATAAGAAATGAAATGCACTGTTCATGGAGACGGTAAGCCGTACGTACGCATGAACACTACT
This sequence comes from Viscum album, assembly GCA_963277665.1. Lineage (NCBI taxonomy): Eukaryota > Viridiplantae > Streptophyta > Magnoliopsida > Santalales > Viscaceae > Viscum > Viscum album. The sequence goes on from OY728134.1 coordinate 173,839,891, forward strand.
TTCATTTCTATCTCATACTTTAATGGAAAGAAATAATAATGATATATAGGTATATTATAATTCCAGTATAACATCATATATAATAACTTTAAATCCATCCTTTACACGTCCCACATATGGCATTAACGAATCACATCACTTTTAGGGGGCGGTAGTCCGCACTTCCTTAAATGAAGATATCGTGTTTACCCATAATGGAAACCATAAAGGTATGCCGAAAATGAAAAATACAGAAGCTTAAAGAAAACATAAACATATTATATATCATATATAAAAATAGTGACATCATAATGGCCACCCTTGAAGGTGTTAAATGAGTATTGAACAATCATCGTTTCGGGAGGCAGAATTTCGCCATCCACGGAAACCGTATGTTCTTTAACCATTTGATGTAGTTGTGTGAGAGTGTAGCTCAAAAAAATTTTATAAAAACATCCTAGTATATTGAAGATAATTGTGTTGTTACAAAAGAAGTAAATAAAAAGAGTTTAGAGGGTTGGAGAAGCAAAATAAAACAAATGAACAAGAGAGAATGAATTACCTTTAAAAGTGTAACTCCCTTTTGATTTGAGCCTAAAGGATTCCTCTGAAAGGATTATGCCCAAAGGGAAACCTCTAGGATGAGTAGAGGGATTTGGAGAGAGTAATTGGGCAGGGGTTGGCCGAGCCAAAGGCTTGAGAAGTGTGTGAAATGAGGTAGAGGTGGGGGCCTTTTATAAGAGGAGAGGAGGGGAACTTTTAGAAAGTAAAGAAATATTACATTATTTGAAAATGTGTTTCGGTTTTAAAAGGTCCCACATTGATATAATTCGTGGATAAGGTGATAAGGGTTCCAAATACACTCATCCAATCGGTTTTGGCCATGTTTAGGTTTTATATTTTTCATTATCTTTCCATTTTATTTAAATCGTCAAATAATGATGTCATCGATGCATCATTATTATGTCATATATAATTTAATTCATTTAATGTCTAAAAATTATAAAAAAATACTATGATGTATGAAATGGTTTTATCTTTCCAATGACTATTTATAATCAAAATTTGGACTTTTATAACCCCACTCAAAAATTATTTTAGTAAAACAATTTATGTTAGTGTCATTTTCAATTTAACATTAAATAAAAATATATTAATGTCATTTTCCAACTAAAGTGGCTCCATGGGGACCCCAAGTTGGCCCATGGCTTTTCTGGGTCGGCCATGACTCACCCAATAGGTTTAGGACAAGTTTCATGGTGTTTTCACATTCTTATAGTACCATTTTTACCTTAAATTACACTAATTACCTCTAATCGCGATTAAAAACTTAATAAGTTAGTATTCACCAAAAAATTATTATAATCTCATTGAACCAAATTTTACTTATTAATGACAACCATGTATGTAGGATTTTTGAAAATCAAAACACAATGATGGCAAAATTTCATTTAAACGGAAAATCAGTCTTTATAAGTACCACTTAGTGGTTTCACTATTCATCAAAAATTGAAGTTTTTCAAAAAATTACCAAAAATTCACCCTAAGCTATATTTGATATTACGAATTCAAAAATGAAGTCTATTTCACAAAATTAAAAACATATAAGTCACATTAATTAATTTAATAATTAATTCCCGCTGTCAGAGCAAATAGCGTGTTTTTATGAAACAATAAGTATCAAAATATTGATACTAGTTTAAGTCCGATTTCAAAGTGAAATTAATTCCAACGACCACTATTGGATTTAATGGTAAAAATATTTTCTAATTTCACTTTAAAACCAATTAAAAAGGTAATCTAATCATATAAATAAATTAGATTAAAAAGAGGTTTTGAATTAAAATACAACATTTTACACTATTCATTAAAAAATTGAACTTTATCAGAAAGGTACCAAAAATTTACACAAAGTAAATTTTGATTTCCCGATGCTAAAGAAGAGTTATATTTGGTCCAATAGAATTTATTAGATCGATCAAAACTATATTTAATGACGGTTCACCATTAAAAGGTGATAAGTGAACCTTTAGTGAAAATTAGAGTATATTTGCCCTAAAATTGAACTCTTTCCGTATTTTAAGCCTTAATCCTTTATTGGGTAAATGTATAAACATTTAAAAACATATATAATCATATTTTAGTTATTTCTATCCATTCCCGCCAGTACAACGGCTACTTGTTAACTAACATTTAAAATAATATTATTTTATTACTAGTGTGCTACGTATGTTTCAAAGAAACTCATCGTTGCGTATCGGGTATGCTATCGAACATAGCAACCCCTTTAAAATAAAATTAATATTTAATTCGTAAATATTAATAAATATGAAAATTCTTTATTCTTTATTTACCTGAGATGTTACATCCTTCCCCCCTTTTGGGAATTGCGTCCTCGCAATTTTATTCACTTATCAAAATAAGTGGGGGGATTTATCCCTCATAGAATTTTAAGATTCCCACGTTGCCTCTTCAATCACATGGTTTATCCACAAAACCTTTACCTGATGAATCACCTTATTCCGTAACACTTGCTCCCTATGTCAAGAATCTGGACCGGTTGTTCCTCATAAGATAGTTTCTCTTCCAGCTAAACTACCTCTGGGCTCAAAACATGAGATGGATCTAGCATATACTTCTCAACATTGAAACATGAAAAACATTGTGTACCTGAGATAAACTCGGTGGTAAAGCCACCCGGTATGCAACTGATCCATCTCTCTACAGAATTTCATATGGTCCAATAAACCTTGGACCCAACTTTCCTTTCTTACCAAATCTCATCACGCTTTTCCATGGAGAAACCTTGAGAAAAACATGATCACCTACCTCGAAAGATAGATCCTTCCTCCGGTTATCAGTATAACTTCTCTGCCTGCTCTGAGCTGTTCTCATGTGTTTTCTGAATCAATTGAACTTTTCTTCCATATCTTCTACCAATTCTGGTCCCATCAGCTTCCTTTCACCCACTTCATTCCAAAATGCTGGAGTTCGACACCGCTTCCCATATAATGCATCAAATGGTGCCATCTATATACTAGAATGAAAACTGTTATTATATGAAAATTAAACCAAAGAAAGATGTTGGTCCCATCCTCCCTGATAATCCATAGAACACGCTCGTAGAATATCCTCCAATGTCTGAATTGTTCGTTCTGACTGCCCATCTGATTGAGGATGAAACGATGTACTAAAATTTAATTCAGTACCCAACAACTTCTGAAGGCCTTTCCAAAAGTTAGAAGTAAACCTGGGATCATGATCCGATACAATGGAGAGAGGAACTCCATGTAACCTGACTATCTCTTTAAGATACAGACGGGAAAGTTGATCAAGAGATAAAGTATCTCGTATAGAAAAGAAATGAGCAGATTTGGTCAAGCGATCAACAATAACCCATATTGCATTATTACCTCGAGATGTCCTCGGTTATCCCACAACAAAGTCCATGGATATGTTTTCCCATTTCCACTCTAGCACTGGTAAAGGCTGAAGCATCCCTTTAGGTAACTGCCACTCTGCTTTAACCTGTTGAAATGTTAAACACATCACAGTAAAATAAGAAATATCTCTTTTCATTCCATCCCACCAGTAATACTCCCGCAGATCTCTATACATCTTAGTACTGCCAGGATGAACTGAAAACAACTCATTCTTCAACTGTGAATCACAAGGCACACATAACCTCTTCACAAACCTCAAAACACAAACACAAACTTATCCAAGAACTCATGGAAAATTTTATTCGTAAGGTCCATTAATACAGCAGGTGCATTGGTTAACCCAAAAGGCATAACTAAAAATTCATAATGGCCATATCTAGTACGGAACGCAGTCTTCGGAACGTCTGCTTCTTTTACTTTCAACTGATGGTACCCCGACCTCAAGTCAATCTTCTAAAAATACTGAGCTCCCTAGAGCTGATACCACTTCATTCGATGGCCCAACATCTGCTGAAGTTGTTCCAAATGATTTTACCACCCCTTTTTGCTTGTAGTCTAGCTGCATTCCCCTAGTTGAGTTCTTCATTGGACACTCGTTTGCGTAATGACCCATTTCATTACACTTAAAACATCTTACCGTTGGCTTTTCATTGCCTGCTTGATCATCTTCCTTACAGTTACGAGCAATATGACCAGACTTACCACACCGAAATCACTTACCAGACATGGATAAACATTCTCCAGGATGAATTTTACCACACTTCTCACAGGATGGATATTTGGTTTTCTTACCTCCTTGCTTCTTTGATGAATTCTTCCCCTTTTCCTACCAACTAGACCTCTTATTCTGTTGTTTGTCATAGAACACCTGATCATCGGCAAACTCCATTTCCACCTTCTCAGCACATCGAACAAGTTTTTCATAACTTTTGAATTCACGAGAAGCTAAAGCCCTTCGATACTTTGGCTTTAACACTGAGTAAAAATGGTTTATTTTACTATCAAGATCTCGTATGAAGTTTGGAGCATACCTTGCCAATCGAGTGAACTTTTCTTCATAAGAAGCCACTGAATCATCCTCCTGCCTCAATTATAGGAACGGGTTTTCCATCCTAAAACGAACCACCTTAGGAAAATATTTCTCAAGAAACATACCTTTGAATTTATCCCAGTGAAGATCCTCAATCGCATCACTATCCCTTATATTTTTCACCATCGACCACCACTGATCAGCTTCACCTTCAAAACGGTAAACAGCAAGACTAACCTTCTGATGTTCTGAACACCCCATGACATCAAAAATCTTCTCCAGTGCTTTAATCCACCCTTCAGCTTGCACTGGGTCAGATGATCCTCTGAATGATGGGGGATGTTGTCTCATGAAATGTTCCACCACTGACATGTTCCTCTGTGGTTGATCTGGCTGATCTCGTGCATGTATACAACCACCATTTATATCCTGAGTCAACAGTGCCATCACTGCAACAAACTGTTCAGTTCCGATTCTGACCATCTCAGGTTGCTGATTTGGAATGTTATCTACCTCCTGATGTCGTCCCAACATAGCTGCTTTGTTTCCTCTGCGGAAAACCATTCCGAACATAGAAATATCTTAGGCGAAGCAACATGGTAATCCGTAAATGCTATATCATTTCAATCATATTATAATTTAACACTTTTCTAACTCCTAAAGTTGTCTAAACAGACCTCTGATACCAACTATAAGGCCCCAGCCTTAAACCTTACTTAATATTGAATTAAATGAATAATTCACATTGAAAATCTTTTCAGGTTTAGAGTTTTAGAGAATTAGAACATAACTATTACATCTTAAAAGATTACAATGTAGACACTTCTACTAAGTCTCCATATAATAAAAACTCTTAAAAAGAAAGATGTCTAGATTCCATGTTTTAGATAGCATGAAATTCCCTTGATCCCATCCTTGACCTTATTCCACTTTAAGTCCTGTGAAAAACATTTTGAAAAACATGGTGTGAGCATAAAAAGCTCAGTAAGGGATACAAAGAGAATGAAAACTGTTATTTTTTCAAACATCAAGTAAACCATGTATACTATATCAAAGTAATACCTTCACCTTCATGAAGTAGTACAAAAAAATCTTCACTGAATAAAGTATCATTACTTACCTTTTTGTAACCAAAGGATTACCATAAAACCCATATAAAGAACACATAGAATATATAAAGGTAACTTGGGACATAAACATACTTAAGTGGAATAACCATATGGTTGACTTCCACACATATCACTCAATGGAATAGCCATACGGCCAATTTCCATACATACTTAATGGAATAGCCATACGGCCGACTTCCATACCCAATACATTGGAGGTTATAACGTAACCACCCGTCCTGGTATTCACGGCACCACCCGTCATATGGTTTATAACGTAACCACACGTTAAAATGTCCAAGTACCAATATAAAATCATAAAACATAAAACCAATATAAAGGAAAGATAACATTTCCACATTTCAATCACAATATATCATAAATATATTGACATAATAGAATCCTTTATCAAAACCATTTTCAATACAAAAATACATAAAAGAGTATATGGTATTTATTTTATTTTAAAAACATTACGGCTTGTTGAGGAAGCCAAAGACCAAATAATACTCGCGGCGGCGGAAAAGGCCGTTGTCGCCACGTACGTTAAAAGAAACATTCCTTTTTGTCGTTTTGTAAAATGCTTCGTAGAAAAAGATTCCTTTTGTATAAAAGTAAATGTCAAAGGGGTTTATACACCGTATAAAAGAAAGTTGTGTATAAAATGAAATATGCCTCAATGAAAGGAGATTGAGACAAAGTCCCTTACCTTGGGTCCGACTTGACTCAATCGTTCTTTAACGTCCTGAATAATAAACTTGAGTTAATTTATACTTGATTAAGAACCTTTTTAAAGTTCATTATTCTTTTTATATCACTTATTTCCATGTTATAAACATTATGTAACCATTTAAGTTAATAATGTTTGTTTTTTCAATATTTGGTTCTTAAGTCGAAAGTTGACTTCTTACAATTACATGTTGTTCATGTGGTCAAAAGTTCTTTATATCCAGAATAAAATTCCCGATTTGGATATAATATGTATCATATATATCCAGAATATACATGTATTTATAATATTACATAATCATTTAGAGGTAATAAATGAAATGCACCGTTCATGGAGACGGTAAGCCGTACGTACGCATGAACACTACTTTCATTTCTTTGTCATATTAGTGGAATTAAAACTAAATGAGAGGTATGTATATTTTAATTCCAGAATTTTATTCATCATTTAGATATATAATTAATTATATATATCCATTATATACATTTACTTTTAGTAATACATTACATTTGGAGATAAGAAATGAAATGCACCGTTCAAGGAGACGGTAAGCCGTACGTACGCATGAACGCTACTTTCATTTCTATCTCATACTTTAATGGAAAGAAATAATAATGATATAGAGGTATATTATAATTCCAGTATAAAATCACATATAATAACTTTAAATCCATCCTTTACACGTCCCACATATGGCATTAACGAATCACATCACTTTTAGGGGGCGGTAGTCCGCACTTCCTTAAATGAAGATATCGTGTTTACCCATAATGGAAACCATAATGGTATGACAAAAATGAAAAATACAGAAGCTTAAAGAAAACATAAACATATTATATATCATATATAAAAATAGTGACATCATAATGGCCACCCTTGAAGGTTTTAAATGAGTATTGAACAATCATCGTTTCGGGAGGCAGAATTTCCCCATCCACGGAAACCGTATGTTCTTTAACCATTTGATGTAGTTGTGTGAGAGTGTAGCTCAAATAAATATTATAACAACATCCTAGTATATTGAAGATACTGGTGTTGTTACAAAAGAATTAAATAAAAAGAGTTAAAGGGTTGGAGAAGCAAAATAAAACAAATGAACGTGAGAGAATGAATTACCTTTAAAAGTGTAACTCCCTTTTGATTTGAGCCTAAAGGCTTCCATTGAAAGGATTCTGCCCAAAGGGAATCCACTAGGATGAGGAGAGGGATTTGGAGAGAGTAATTGGGAAGGGGTTGGCCGAGCCAAAGGCTTGAGAACTGTGTGAAATGAGGTAGAGGTGGGGGCCTTTTATAAGAGGATAGGAGGGGCACTTTTTGAAAGTAAAGAAATATTACTTTATTTGAAAATGTGATTCCGTTTTAAAAGGTCCCACATTGATTTAATTCGTGGATAAGGTGATAAGGGTTCTAAATCCAATCATCCAATTCTTTTTGGCCATTTGTAGGTTTTATATTTTTCATTATCTTTCCATTTTATTTAAATTGTCAAATAATGATGTCATCGATGCATCGTTATTATGTCATATATAATTTAATTTATTTAATGTCTCAAAATTATAAAAAACTACTATGATGTAGGAAATCGTTTTAGCTTTCCAATTACTATTTATAATCAAAATTTGGACTTGTATAAACCCAATCAAAAATTATTTTAGTAAAATAATTTATGTTAGTGTCATTTTCACTTTAACATTAAATAAAAATATATTAATGTCATTTTCCAACTAAAGTGGCTCCATGGGGTCCCCAAGTTGGCCCATGGCTTTTATTGGTCGGTCATGACTCACCCAATAGGTTTAGGACAAGTGTCATGGTGTTTTCACATTCTTATAGTACCATTTTTACCTTAAATTACACTAAGTACCTCTAATCGCGATTAAGAACTTAATAAGTTACTATTCACCAAAAAATTATTATAATCTCATTGAACCACATTTTACTTATTAATGACAACCATGTATGTAGGATTTTTGAAAATCAAAACACAATGATGGAAAATTTTAATTTAAACGGAAAATCAGTCTTTATAAGTACCACTTAGTGGTTTCACTATTCATCAAAAATTGAAGTTTTTCAGAAAATTACAAAAAATTCACCCCAAGCTATATTTGATATTAAGAATTCAAAAATGAAGTCTATTTTACAAAATTAAAAACATATAAGTCACATTAATTAATTTAATAATTAATTTCCGTTGTCAGAGCAAATAGCGTGTTTTTATGAAACAATAAGTATCAAAATATTGACACTAGTTTAAGTCCGATTTCAAAGTGAAATTAATTCCAACGACCAATATTGGATTTAATGGTAAACATATTTTCTAATTTCACTTTAAAAACAATTCAAAAGATAATCTAATCATATAAATAAATTAGATTAAAAAGAGGTTTTGAATTAAAATACAACATTTTACACTATTCATTAAAAAAATGAACTTTATCATAAAGGTACCAAAAATTTACACAAAGTAAATTTTGATTTCCCGATGCTAAAGAAGAGTTATATTTGGTCCAATAGAATTTATACGGTCGATCAAAACTATATTTAATGACGGTTCACCATTAAAAGGTGATAAGTGAACCTTTAGTGAAAATTAGAGTATATATTCCCTAAAATTGAACTCTTTCCGTATTTTAAGCCTTTATCCTTTATTGGGTAAATGTATAATCATTTAAAAACATATCTAATCATATTTTAGCTATTTCTATCCATTCCCACCAGTACAATGGCTACTTGTTAACTAACATTTAAAATAATATTATTTTATTACTAGTGTGCTACGTAAGTTTCAAAGAAACTCATCGTTGTGTATCGTGTACGCTATCGAACATAGCAACCCCTTTAAAATAATATTAATATTTAATTCGTAAATATTAATAAATATGAAAATTCTTTATTATTTATTTACCTGGGATGTTACACCCAAACCATGATATAGTTGCATCGTAGGTAGATCCAATAATTTAGACCAACACCAGTTGCTGATCTGTTCACCACTTTACAACATATGCCATAATACTATCGAAAGATAAATATATAACTACCTTATATCAAGAGCCCTAAAATTCACCCTATACCCTTCTTCATTATCAGTCATAAATCTAATTTCTCTAGATTCATTAAAAACTAGAACAGAAGTGTCAACATACATAGTAATTTCTATTGGTCTTCATAGATTTTTTTATAACTATCCAATGATTCTTGTGAGATCAACCTCATACTATTGTTTAGAAACATCAGTAGTATGTGTAGTTTGGGAATTTAAATTACTAATCAGATAACTTCTCATATAAATTCAATGATACATGATAAAATTATAACTGTCATCAAGGAACTAATAAATAGAGTCTTTTGAGATTACCTTGATCAATTTGTTTAATTTAATTATAGAAGATATTTTTAAATAATCACATAGTGAGTAATCCAACAAGGATTATTTGTGGATTGGGTTAATGAAAATCATGATCAAGAATTTATATCATCAAATTATTAACTAATATTAATAGCTATAAAATGTATCATTATTTGGTCATCCAATAAAACTTGAGGTTATATCAGTTGATCCCTCAATAATGGATGTTATATGGAAATATTTATAGAAAAACCTTATGACTGAAATCAATATTTTTCTTCGATTGAAAACATAAAGTCATTTTTTTTATAAATTTATTAGGTCTATCAAGTCAACTAAACATATTGATGAAATAAAGATGAAAAGTTCCTTCATATAGTTTGATGTGAAGAAATAATCAATGAAATCAAGAAATGTTTAGTATGTTCATTTGATTCCAATACCCTCTAGTGGGGATGTGATTATTATCTATAGTGATTCAACAAATAAGGGTTTTGGATGTCTTTATAAACATTCTAAATTGTTGTTGTTTTAAATATAATTCATTTTTAAATGATTTCACATATATAATCATCATCAATTCATAATGAATATATCGACATATAATGTTACGAATATTTGATGGGGAACATGGATTCGACGAATTAAATGTCAGTAAATCTCAATCCATGAACACCATTGTGGGGATAGGAGTATGGATAATGCTATATTTCAGAGTGATCATGATTTTTTCCCATGATAATTATTTAGAGTGATCTAATACATGTGATTTTTTAGATTAAATACGTTGAAATAATTACATAATGAGAAGGATCATATATTTCCTCGATAATTTTCAGCCATATGTTCATGTGAAGAATAAGTAATTATAGAATGATGAAATGGGAATGAAAAATAAATGTAAGGATTGTTCTAGAGTAAAAGCATTAGCATGTTATAATGATTAGGTTTATGAATATTTTATGGGACTCTTCAAAAAAAAATTGATTATGAATTTGTCAAATCAATCACTTAGTTCCTCATTATCTAATTTTCCTAGAATTATGATTATATATACATATCATAAATATATTTTGGGATAAATAAAATTTAGAGAGTGATTTCAGAGTATCAATCACAGTGCATCATATTCTATTGAGTTATGTTTGAGGAAAAAAGTGTTAATTTATAGTTATAATAATTACCCATATGAATTTGGAAGTGGAAAAGTAACAATTTACTTTCTCATGGGATTCCTCAATAAATATAATGGGAATAATTCTATTTTGGTTGAAGTTTATTTTTATATGAAACTATTATATTTTGATTCTATTATTGATTTTTTCTCACATGATACACTAGCCATGTTAGAATTTATGGATGTTTAATGGTTTATTAGAGTAAAATTATTATTCATAATATATTTATATCCAAGTATTATCTTTAAATTCTATATAGATAAGTATTTAACACGATTTAACTACAATTTTGTGTCTTATCACTATATAACATTATAAAACCTATTCTTATTCTAATAGGACCTTTCACAGAATTTATCATATGATTGGATATTTTTATTTGGATTTCAACCTAGTATGGGAAGAAAACTTCCACTAATTGAACATTATTGAAACTACATTTTTTCCAAACATTTATATTGAACTTTATGATTACCTATTTTAAATGATGTGAAGAACACCATCATACTAGGATAATGATGTTGTAAAATAATTTTCAGGAACTACTCAGGGTGAGAAAATTGAACATAAGGTTAGAAATTTTTATCGAAACATAAGGTTTTCTAATATTTTATAGAAATGTTATGGTTTAGTCCTCAATGAAATCAATATTTCACGTAACACCCTAACCCTAGATGCTTGGATATAATTTATTACTTTATTAAATTGGTATGATTATAATGAATTGAATCACAAATGAACATAGAGTTGTGTAGTTTTTTAAATCCATATTACACACATGGTGCCCATAACACATTATGAATAGAATAAAAAGAATAAAATAAGTCAAATATTATCATACATTAAAGTCATTTGAAGGATTTCTCTTCAGAACATTGGGAAAATAAAAATACTAAGGGTGAGTTCATATGGTTAGTTTGGGTTAGTAATGCAGATTTGATAATGAATAAAAAATAATAAATTAACCGGTAAAGGAAATTAAATGGAAAAAAATTCCATGTAAAAAATATATAACCAATAATAAATATGGATGGTAAAAATCTAAAAACCATACCCTTTAATAAAAAAAGGAGTATGAAATTTTTATATAGATTTTATCATAAGAAAATATAACGGATAACAACAATAGTTACTTAAATATATTTGAGTTAACTGCATAATTATTTGATATCATGTTTGAGGCACATCAAAACATATACAGTGAATACCATTAATAATATATTTTAAAACTATCTGAAAATACCAGATTAATTTGGACAAATAATTTGTATCATGTGAACTTATTTATGCATTAAGGATACAAATAAATTCTTTGACCCACCCATCAATTGGATTAAAAAATATTCCTCTTATCGAGGTACTTATTAATAAATAATATTCCTTATCAAATATTAGTATTGAATAAAAAAAATAGATTTTTGAGTGTTCCCCACATAGTTGAACTACTATAAAAAATGATATATAAAAATGGTATGTGGTTTATGAAATAATAATCTATATCTCCCCTGAATTATTATATTTAAGGAAAATTCATAGGAATATTTGTTACAAAAATGTGATTGTTTCAAGATAATGTTAAAAATATTAAAAGGAATAGAGATTAAAATTATAACTCTTACCACATGGTAATTTTAAATATAAACCCCTTGGGTGATATAATAGAAATTGAAACATTGAATAAAATTAATTATAATTTAATAATTATAATAAATGAAAAATGTCAAATCTATAGAACACATAATTGTGAATTGGTTCATAACAACATGTATGTCTCAATGGAATGTAAATTTAGATGAAATACCTGCACCTATAGTAACTTATGAATCAGAAGACCCAAAGCTAATAAAAATAAAACTAAACATTTAAATAACATTATTATAAAATAAATCAAGATATAATATATAAATATTTTATTAGGGACACCTCAAAATAGACGTATGTGGTTAATATGACCTTAATCTCACAAATGTAAAAAGTGAAATGGAAATCCCTTATCTTTTACTTCCATTTGCATAAACATACATTAACCTCTAATATAATTGTTTGAGAATGTTTTCATCTTATACTAGACTAAAAGAATATTTATAATTTAAAATAATAACTTCATATAATATCTTATTACCTATTGTTTAAAAATCATACATTATTTACACTATTTTGAGTGTTAAATGCCAGGTTTTTTAGTATGTTTTTACTTTTTACTCATTGTGACTATTAATTAGAACATGATTTCATAAAATGTATAATATAAACCATGATTTAAATAGCATATATATTTATTATCTCTAAATATTGAATAATCCATAAATTATAGATATAGGAAAATAAATGAATGGTTCACTATGATATTAGATCATTCGTATGCATGAACTCAGATGCCATTTATTTTCCATAATAAATGATAGAAATTTAATTGATATATATTTATTATAATTCTAGTTTAATATTTATTTAATATATTTAAAATATAATTTTTTAGGACACACATTTGTTTTTCTATGTATAGCTTGAATAGACCACATCGCATTGATGTGGAGGTGCTATATGAATCCACAAACAATGTTATCCTATTCTAAAAACATTGAAAATATAATGGAATGATTATATATAATTAAGGAAGAATATAAAAATAATCAATATCATATATATCATATATAAACTATAAATTCATTATTATCCCAACTTTTAATAGTGGAAATGGGAGATGAAACGACATCAATCCATAGGGCGGTAGTCCTTTATACATCCAAAATATGATTTTGTATACCATTTGATGGATGTGTGTGAAAATTTAGGTTTTAATATTATTTTAATAAAACATAAGTATATATAAGAAAATTAAGATATTATATAAGAATTATGTGAAATGAATTTAAGTGGTGGTGTAAAGACCCAAAGCATGACTTACATAGACGTAACATTACTTTTTTAGAATACTTAATACGTAACAAAAACATATTTCCAAAGAAACTCGGAACAAAATATTCTAATCAGGGTGAATGATATTTAATATCTCCATTAAAGTTCTTCCACATTTTTTATTACCTAAAACCATTATTTATATCCTGAGGAAAAGAAAACATAAAAAAATAGTGAGCCCAAATACTCAGATAGGGTAAACATAGAGAACATAAAATAATCAAAAAAAATTTAATGTAAATACATTAACAAAAAACATGAGTAGTGATATAAATAATGGTAGTAAATAAGGCATTGATCAAAAAGGAACATTAATCATGATAAAATTTCATGGGAACATAACATGTAATTGTTGAAAACCATTATGCACATGATATAATTATCTTAGTAGCCAATGAATTGCTACCAAGACCGTCATAGTGGACAATGTCCATTACTGAACCAGGATTACAGGTCGTCCTAGCCCTATATTACAGAACAAGATTTACTTTCTGTTCCAGCCATGTCTATATCTTGAGATATAAATATTTTCTCAATGAATTGGAGGGAGATATAGGTCCCACCCATCACTTATTGAAATCATTCTTATATGTTCCACAAAATAAACATAAATCATTAATCATAACCTAAAAAATAAAATGGGTATCATAAACATAATCCCATCATGAAATAATCCACATAAAATAAATGGATATCATTTTATCCAAAAAAATAAAAAAAATTAAATAAAAGCTACATTATACATGAAACATAACCATATTAAAGAATTCCATCTTATATGGAAAATAGTTTTGGTAAAACACTTAAAATATATTTTTTAGGAAAATATCCATTAATTTTTTAAATCATTTTATATTAAAAAAATGTCATTTAATTTTAAAAGAAAATAATTTTGTTGAAAATAACCATAAAATCCTGTAGAGGAATCTTCATCGAAAGAAGGTGCTATGAAAACGTAAAAATTAATTCACGCCGTATATGTAAAAAAACATTCTCCTTGTACTTTTGCCGAAAAAGTCAAAAATTACCTTATATGGTAAAAAGAAAAAAGATTCCATCCATAAATTGTGTTAAATATAAAAAAAGGTAAAAATGGCCTCAAATATACATGGGTGAATATTAAAAATTTTATGAATATATTTTGAGAAGACAAGGTCATGGATGATAAACATAATCCCATTAAATACTTACGAATATACAATCTCAAATAAGAACAAGATTAGAATAATTATCCCTTACCTTATGTCCAATTTCTTCCATATGTTTCTGAGAATCATGTATTCTGGGTATAAACATATTATTAACCAATAATAGAACAATAATAATATTTATTATATCAAATATTATTCACTTATGACTTTATATTTCATGTTCATTTGTCAATTCCATGTTAATGTAGTGTTTTTGTTACAATCGATCCATTTATCATACATGTTTTGACTTTTAATTATTAATTTGATTACATAGATCATAATTACTTGAATTGAAAATGTAAAACATGATTTATATATAATTTATATTCAGAATATATATATATATATATATGTGTGTGTAATAGATTGATAAAAGAAATGGAATTCACTGTTTCTGGAGACGGTAGGCCATACATACGCATGAAAGTTGTTTTTGATTCCTGATAAAAATGAATAGAAGTAAATAACATATAAATAAATCTAGTAACATTATTATGTCATATATTTCATGATTATTTGTTTTATATACTTTATAATAATTTTGGAATGGTTATCATGGATAATGAATCTCATCACATCGTGGAGACGGTAATCCGTACGTACGAATGAGCGATGATATAATTCCAATAATTATTTAATGGAATTGGAGTGGATGATATAATATCTCATATCAGTATGATGTTATTATTTCCACAATTTTACACATCCATGTACGGTGGTGGTGGAAAAATAGATTACACAACAGCATGGAGATTTTAATCCACACATACGCATGTGTGGTGATATTATTTTTCATAGGATGGATATAAGGGGAAATAGGGTTGTTTAATATTTATAATATTATATCAATATATTAGTGATACTGATTTTATTACTTTATAGTGAAACAACTAATAAATAGGATGTTCATTAAGAATGAAACATGAAAAAATATGTAGAGGAGATTACCTCTTTCTTGGGGTACCTCTTTTATACTTCTCTTAGGGCACTAGAGTTGGCCTTTTAAGAATACCAGAACCTCTATAATATAACTATAATGGTTTATAAAGGGAATTGGAAGGGTTTGACTGAGCTTTAAGGCTTAAAAGTGAGTGATAAGAAGAGGGAGGAGGTGCCCTTTTATAGGAGAGGAGAGGGGCACTTTTGGAAACCTCCAAAATATTAAATTATTATAAACTCAAACCCCAACTAAAAAAGTAAAAAATGATTCAAATTAGAAGATGAGATGAGATAGGGTTGTAATACCATCATCCAATAAAATTTAATCATGTTGAGAAATTATTATTAAACCTTACCAATTTGATTTATCCTTATATTATATATTTAATTTTATTTATTGTAATAATTTTTTATATTTTATATTGTTATAAATACATACATATCTGTTTGGAATTGTCCATAATTAGATACATTATTAAATTAAATATATAATTTTTATATATTGTAGGGATTTTTAAACATTTTAGTAATAAGTTATCTTTATAAAATATCAATAGTTTCAATTTTGACCCTATTCATTTATTTGAATTAAAATAAAATCCACACAGAAGATATGTTCGAACCAAAATAATTAATAGATTCCTAACATGACATATTCATGTAGAAAATTTCTGGTGTGGACTAATTAATTCATATAATATTTATTTTAATATTTTAAAAACAATTTATTTGATATTTCTATTAATAAAATAAAAAATACATCCTTTTTTATGATTATTTAATATAATGATTTGTTTCATAAAAATTAAATATAAAATACTATGATTAATTGAAATTTAGTAGATTTCATAAGAATACTTTTAGTTAAATTTATCTTTTAATACAACTGACTTTTAAAATTTTACCTTTATTAAAGTATGAAGGTGACAACATTGACATAATTAAAAATAAAATAATGTAAATGTCATAATCAGTTTTATAAGGCTCTAAATGGTCCACAAGTCAACTCATGAATTCTTAGTGTATAGATATACTCGACTAATTATGTTTGGTCAAGTTTCTGATCCTTTTTATGGATATTATTATTTTAATAAAAACTATATTATTTATTTTTCAATTAATAAATATATCATCCATCATTAATGTATAAGCTATTAAGGTAATTATATATTTCTTAAAAAAATATAAATTTCCATGATGAAGACAATGATTTCACCTTCCAAATTTCCTTTTATAATTGAATTTATATTCTGTATAACCATATATTAACTATAATTTAAATATTAATGTTTGAGAAAGACATATTTTACTTTCTTTAAATAAAATGTATTAATGGTCTTAATCACATACATGTGGGTTCCAAAAGATACCATTTTGATTGAAGAAATTTTTAGGATGAAATATAATTATCCATTTATATTAATACACATGTTAGTGTAATTTTCTAATATTATATTTACCCTTAATTACCTGATTTACCTTTAACTATATTAAATATAATTTACCGTAGTTATTATTAATAATGTCTAAAGATAAAAAGTAGCATATTAACATAATTTGGACCTACTGATTCCAAATATGGATTCCAATTTTCCAAATTCACAATACAGAATATGAAGTATTTAATTTAAAATTAATCCCCCTTTTGAGAAATGGGTTCTAAAAGTTAAAACATTGCAAAAGGTTGAAATGTTATTACATATGAATTCAATGTAAAATTAATGATAATGAAATACAAAATATTAAATTGTTAAAAAATATTATATTTATTCTTAAAACCATCAAATATTATAATTTTACCATATAAATTATCTTGATGAAAAAAGTTTTTTTAATTAAATTTTAGAGTATTTTTATTATTCATCAACATATGAATGTAAAAAAAATTAAAAATTTATCCAAAGTAAATTTTTAGGTACTAATTGAAACGAATGAATTTATTTTAAAAAATATAACTCATAATCATGTCAAAAACAAGATTTATAGTTGGTGCAGCATCAAAATGCATCAAAACTACATTTTTTAAAAAACACTTATTTTAACCGGAAAAATTATTTTGTTCTATTACTATGTAATAAAATATGTGTTTGATGAATGAAAATGTTATAAATTTAAAAATGTGGTTAATAATATTTAAAATAGCTAATTCATAATAATATTATTACTATATATCATTGTTTATTGAAACTCAGTATTTTGTACAATAGATGCTATTGAAGAAGGTTGAACTTGCATGAAACACAATCAAAGAATAGAATTTCTGTAAACTACAAGCTAATACAGTGTTTCAAATATCACAAGATAATCTTGGTGTAATTTATAACACAAGACATCAAAGAAATTAAAATGAATATTTCTCATAAAATCTCAGGTTGATATATTCTACCTTCTTAAAATAAATTCACCCTCGAAATTCATCAGGGTTATAAATAGGTTTCTACATGAATGTTTCATTCATAGAATCCCCGATCATAAAAATTAATACTAAAACATATTTTTAAAATGTAGTGTATGAAATGTAGCAGTTACCCAAATTAACTCATTCATGTGTTTCCATATAAGAGAACATGTGTGAATACATGGATATGGAAGAAAAATCTAACCATCATGTTCTGATGGAGAGTGGTAGAGAACATGGTTGTGAAAACTCCAACAATGACAAAGCCATAAATTTGTGAAGATCTGAGGTACCATCTGATTCATCGGATATGAGGTTTCTAGGACATCATTTTTGGTTTTGAGGATCCTTTACAAAAATTTAAAAAAATTTAATTAGAAGAAATACTTACTTGATTTTGGTAAAATTTCACTATTGGTTGTTCTATGAACAATTTACACTTTATATCATAATTAAATTAATTTTAATTTGTCATTTGTGATGTGTTAGAAGTTCATGTGATATAATGGTGGGTCATTCCATCATTCTCAAAAAAGAGGTTAGAATATGTTATTAAATATACATAAGTACATATAGGATGATATTAATCATATATGGCTCCAAAAAAGGACTACTTCATATGTCATACGACATAATACAATAAAACTAATTTATATAAACCAGGGACATCATGTAGGCCAGTGGTAGGAGATAATGGCTTGTCGTACTTTAGTTGTGGGTTCGATTCCAAAATCATAGTCTGATATGATAGGTTATCGCCCATCCTACGAGTTTTCCTTTCTCTAAAACTATACTATTATAAAAATTTAGAAATAATATCAAAAATTCATAGAATTAATCAATACTATCTAATGTCTGACATAATCCATTACAATATTTATTCTTATCCAAAATACTTTTGTCCAATCTTACATTATAATGAAATAGATAACTAGGTAGGTCATCTTCCAAGCATGTGATTACCACCATTTATCCCACATATATAATAAGATATATCTTGTTGGTCACATTCCAAACATTTGAATACATTAATCATGTATTCTATTGAATCATGAATAACCATAGAAGATTAGTGAAAACATAAATACTATCAAAAGTTAATTATTTACACATACAAAAATCCAAAAATTTCTATATACTCAAACCATGATGTCACTTTATCCTTATACCAGTCATGAGCTCATTAATACTATCAAACATAATATTTTCACTTTATCCCATCATTATGTGCATATCATCTCCTGTCAAAAAAATTTTTACTTTGTTTTCATGGTTACCAAAACAATATAATTATTGAAAAACACAATATACCAATACATAGATATTCCAATATTCCACGATACTATATATGAGATTACACTACAATATTTTAGAATCCCATTACATAAACACTTAATAATTCCACCACATTGTTGTTATATTAAACATCTCCAATAGTGGTCAAATGTGACTTCCCTTTTTTCCTTTACCTTATGAGGTTGTGGATGTTGATCATCATTAACCCTTGGGTTAGGGAATTAGATAGCATAACGCCACATTTCCATGCACTTGTAGCACTGAAGTGTTGCTCATTTATTCTTTGTAGTCTTTTCTCTATTCACATCATTAGCTACCTTTTTCCTCATAAATGACCACTGAAGTGCTTGATGACCTTCTTTTACACAATTAAAAAATTTTCTAGTCCCTTTAAGAAAATCAGCACCACGCTTATTTCCACCCTTTTATCATAAAGAAAAATTCATCTTCTTTTAACCATTTTTTTGAGATTTTACCAAGAACTCAATATTTCATTTCATATAAAAATATTGAGATGGATATGTATCACCATCTTCCAGTTCAACCTTGATAGCACAACACACAATTTCTTCATAGATATTGAAGTCTCTTATAGCTAATTCCCGTTGAAGACTTGGTTTTGATCCACTGAATAATTGATTAACTTTACTTACAGGTTAGATGATAATGCCATATGCATACTTTGAACGCCTTGTAAAATTATCCTCATATATACCAACAGATTAATCATCCTTTTTCTTACGATCAAGTAACTCCTTTTCCATCTTTATTGAGAGAACATGAGGGATGTACAAATATAAATACAAGTTCTTAAACTAATCCCATCCCATGGATTCGATTTCTTGTTTCAGACATGTATTATTAATTAGAGTCCCCCACAAGTCTACTTAACCTTATAAATAGTAAAAAGATAAAATGAATTATCCATGTTATGAACTGAAAAGTATAGAAAATATCTTTTTAATGGTATTGATCCATTGTTCAGCAATAAGTGGAACTAAAGACCAATAGAAAGAGGGTAGACATTTCCACCTGAAGGAATCAATAGAATTTTTTTTTCTCGCTGCTCATTTCAAAGTCTAGAATGATTCATAGCTTGTGTAATTATCGAAATATTATTTTTCACTCCATATCCCATAACATTGGATTGTTAAGGAGGAAAATCATTAGATTTTCCATTACATTGATCAACACAGTTCCTTCAGGTTCCAACCATCATCTAAAACCCCAATAGAATAGTGTGAGAGGAAATAATAATTCAAGAAAAATAACATAAAAAAAGAAGGGTAAATTAAATATCTAACATATTAGGTTTAATTCTATGATTTTTACCATAATTATAAGACTATAAAATCCACTTATACTTGACCTTAGGGACAACCCTAGACAGACTATAGATATAACTCTAGGGAACCCACAATTTTTTTCATATTCTAGTTTCCAATGGTTTACTAATCATTGGCTCTCATACCAACTTTATATACCCAATGAATAATGTATTTTTACATTACATTACATTTTTGGAATACTTAGTACATAACAAAAACAAATTCCCAGAGGCCGTATTAGTTGAGTGTATTTGGAAACTCAGAACAGAATCTTTTAATCATGTTAAACGATCTTCAACATCTCCCATTAAGTTATGCCCCATTTTTCATACCTAAAAACATTATTTATATCCATAGGAAAAGAAAAGATAAAAAGGGAGAGCTCAAATGCTCAATAATGGTAAATATAGATAGCATAAAACATTCTATAAACATTTGAAAGTAAAAACATGAACATAAAACATGAGTAATGAAATAAATATTGGTAGTACATAATGTATCGATCACAATGGAACATTAATAAAATTAGAATATCATGGAAATAAAACATGTAATTGTGGAAAACCATTAAACACATGATCTGATTTCCATAGCAGCAACAAATTGCTGGCAAGACTATTATAGTGTACAATGTCTATTACTTAACATGATTTACTTGTCGTTACAACCATGTATTACTAAACTAGATTTACATTCCGTTCTATCCTTGTAAATCTCATGAGATATTAATATTTATCAAATTCATTGAAGTGAGATATAGTTACCACCCATCCAATTTTCAAATCATTCTTATGTTTTCCACAAAATAAACATTAAAAAGTCATCATAACTGAATAAATATAATGGGCTTCATAAATATTGTCCCTTCATGACATAATCCATAAAAAATGAATGGATACAATTTCATCATAAAAGAAATAAAATCATGTAAATAATAGGGACATTGTACTTGAAACATAATTAAATTAAATAATGTCATCATTGATGGAAAATAGTTTTGATAAAACACTTGAAATGAATTCTTGAGGAAATTATCGTTTTATTTTCAAAATCGTTTTCTATACTAAAAATTTCATTCAATTTTAAAAGAAAATAATTTTGTTGATAATAAACATGAAATATTTAGTAGGATGATTCATGGAAAGAAGGAATTATAAAACCGTAAAAATCCATTCATGACATATAAGAAAAACAATTTCCTCTCACTTTTGTCGGAAAAGTCAAAAAGTACCTCGTATGGTTAACCAAAGAATGATTTATCCCATACGTATTGTTAAATGTAAAAAAATGTAAAATTGACAGTAATGATACATGTTAGAATAGTAAAAATTTTATGAAAACATTTTGAGAAAACAGTGACATGGATGATAAACATAAGCCTAGTAAATCCTTACGAATATACAATCTCGGATTAGAACAATATTAGAATAATTATTCCATACCGTGATTCCAATTTCATCCATATGTGTATGAGACTCTCGTATAGTGGGTTTAGACATATTATTAACATATAACAGAACCATAATAATATTTATGTTATCATATATGATTCACTTACAAATTTAAATAACATCTTCATATTTCAATTCCATGTTAAAGTAGCATTTTGGGTAAAGTCGTATCATTTATCATATGTGTTTTTATTATAATTATACATACGATTACTTAGATCATTATTACTTACTTCCAATATGTAATAAATTATTTATATATAATTTATATATATAATATATATAGTATATCGATAAATAGAATGAAATACATTGTTCATGGAGACGGTAGGCCGCACACATGCATTAATGTTGTTTTCCCTTATTAAATTGAATGGAAGTTAGTAATTAACATGTACATAAATCCAAAATAATTTTTATGTCATATATTTTATGATTATTTATTATATATACTATATAATCATTTTGGAATGGTTAACATAGAGAATGAACTCATCGCGTCGTGAAGATGGTAATCCGTACGTATGCACGAAAAATGATATCATTCCCATAATTATTGAATGGAATAGGAGTGGATGATATAATATCTCAGAATCAGAATGATGTTATCATTTATACCATATTACCCATCCATGTATGGTGGTGGTGGAAAAATAAATTGCACCATGGTGTGAAGATAGTAAGTTGTACGTACATATGAACAATGATTTCGTTTTTTGTATGATGTACATAAGGTGAAATAGATGTTGTTTCATATTTATAATAACATATCAATATATTAGTGATACTAATGTTATTAATTTATAATGAAACAACTATGGAAGATGATGTATGATAATAAAGAAACATGGATGAATCGGTATAAGGGATTACCTCTTCCTCGACATACATCTTCTAAACATCCTATTATGGCACTAGAGTTGGACTTCAGAGAATACCAGAACCTCTATAATATAACTAGAGAGGTTCTAAAGAGGTACTAGCAGAGGTTTTCCAATCATGAATCTTAAAATATAGTTAAGAGAAGAGGGAGGAGGTTCCCTTTTATAGGACAAGAGCTGAGAACTTTTAGAAAACTCAAAATTATAAGTTGATAATAAACTCAAACCCCACTTAAAAACATCCAAAATGAATCATGTTAGAAGATGAGATGAGGTAGGATTTTAATATAATCATGAAATAAAATTTATACATGTTGGGAAATTATTTTAAACATTTCAATTTGATTTATCCTTATTTAATCTA
Source organism: Viscum album (assembly GCA_963277665.1). Classification (NCBI taxonomy): domain Eukaryota; kingdom Viridiplantae; phylum Streptophyta; class Magnoliopsida; order Santalales; family Viscaceae; genus Viscum; species Viscum album. The sequence goes on from OY728134.1 coordinate 173,863,481, forward strand.
TTTAATCTTATTTGTGGTAATAATTTTCTACATTTTAAATTGTTATAAATACTTATTTATGTGTTTTGAAATATAAAATTTTTTATACTTTATGACATTCAATTTATAAATTTTTAAAAAAGTTGTGAATTTTAAAAAATTTTAATAATATGTTATTTTTATAAAATATCATTATTGTGTATTTTGACACTATTCATTTATTTGAATTTAAATAACATCCACACAAAAGATATGTTCGAACCAAAATATTTAATATATTACAAACATGTCATATTCATCTAAAAAATATGTTTAGAACACTAGTTTGTTCATTTAAGATTTATTTTAATATTTTTAAAACCGTTTATTTGATATTACTCTTATTAAAATAATTACTACATCATTTTTTTATGATTATTTAATTTAAATATATGTTGCATATAAATTATTAATAAAATACTATGATTTAGATAAATCTAATAGATTTTTTATTAATATATTTATTCAAATTTATCTTCTAAAACAAGTGACTTTGAAATTTTTATATTTATTAAAGTATGGTGGTGACACGTTTTACATCATTTAAAATAAAATTATAAAAATGTCATAATATGTTTTATAAAACTCCAAATGGTCCAAAATTGGAGAAATGGTTAATTAATGTATAGATAAAATCTACCAATATGTTTTTGTCACGTTTCTGGTCCTTTAAAGTGGTATTATTATTTTAATAATAACTATATTATTGATTTTTCACTAAATAAATAATTTCTACATCATTAATGTATAAGCTATTAATGTAATTATAAATTTTTTAAAAATCCCAAATAAATTACCATGATAAATAAAAACATTTTATCTTTCAATTGAGTATTTATAATTGAATTTATATTCTCTATAACAATATATTAAAAATAAATTAATTATTAATGTTTGAGAGAGACCTATTTTACTTTCTTTAAATAATATAAATTAACAGTCACAATCACATCCACGTTGTATCCAAAAGGCACCATTTCGACAAGAGCATATTTTAGGATAAAATATAATCATCCAATTATATAAATAAATGTGTTAGGGTAATTTTATAAAATTATTTTATTCCTTAATTACATGATTAACCTTTAACTGTAGTAAATAAAAGTTAACGTAGTTACTGTTCATAATGTATAAAAATAAAAAGTAGCATATTAACTTAATTTGGACTGACTGATTCCAAATATGGAATCCAATTTTCCATATTCAAAATACATAATTTGCAGTATTTAATTTGAAATTAATCCCACTATTGAGAAATGGGTTCTAAAAGTTTAAACATAGAAAAAGATTGAAATTTTTTTAGCTATGAATTTAATGTAAAATTAATGATAATTACATACATATTATTAAATGGTAAAAAAACATTATATTTATTATTTAAAACCATCCAATATGATAATTTAACCATATAAAATATCTTGATGAACAAAATTTGTTTTAATTAAATTTTAATGTATTTTTACTATTCATCAAAATATGAATGTTAACAGAAAAATATTAAAAATTTATCCATTGTAAATTTTTATGTACTTATTGAAATGAATATGATTATTTTGACAAATTGGACTCAATTATGTGTCTATAACAGGATTTATAGTTGTTGAGAAATCAAAAGGCAGGAAAACTAAATTCTACGAATAATACATATTTTACCGAAAAATTTATTTTGTTCTAATACTATGTTATTAAATATGTGTAAGATTAATGATAATGTTATAAATTTAAAAATGTGGTTAATACTATATATAACGATTAATTAATAATAATATAATAACAATATATTGTTGTTTACTGAATCTTGGTATTGCGTACAACACAAGCTATTAAAGAAGGTTTCACTTGCATGCAACACGAGTATAGAATATAATTTGCGTATAAAACAAGCTAATATGGTGTTTCATATAGCACAAGATAATCTTTGTGTAGCGTAAAAAACATGATATCAATGAAATTAGAAAGAATACTTCTCTAAAAATCTCAGGGTGTTACATTCTACCACATTAAAATAAATTCACCCTCAAAATTCATCAGGGTTATAAATAATTTTCTACTTGAAAGTTTCTTTCATAGAAACCCACTTTGTAAAAAGGAATACAATAACATAATTTTAAAATGTAAAGTAAAAAACGTAACAGTTACCCAAATTAACTCATCACTGGGACTCCACAGAGGAGAACATGGGTGAAAACATGGATATGGAAGAGAAATCTAACCATCATGTTTTGATGTGTGTGGTAGAGAACATGGATATGAAAAATCCAACAATTAGAAAGAAAGAAATTTGTGATTATCTAAAATACTATCTGATTCATCGGATATGAGGGTACTAGGACAACAATTTTTGTTTTCAAGATCCTTTTGAAAAGTTTATAAAATTTAATTCTAATAAATACATACTTGATTTTGTAAAAATGTCATCATTGGTCATTCCGTTAACAATTTACACTTCATATCATAATGAAATGAAGTTGAATTTTTCATTCATGAAGTGTTAGTAGATCATGTAAAAGAATTATGGGTCGTTATATTCGTCTCAAATAAAATTTTAACAAACGTAATTAAATATAAATAAGTACATATATGGTGATATTAATCATATATGTCTCCAAACATGGACTTATGCTTCACATAATATACCACTTAATAAAATAAAACTAATTTCTACTGACCAGAGACTTCTTATAGGCCAGTTGTAGGAGATAATGTGTTGTCGTACTTCGGTTATGGTTTCGATTACCACTTCCTTTTCCGACGTGACATGTTGTTGCCCATCCTATGGGTATTTCATTTTTCTAAAACAATATTATTATTACATTTTATAAATAATATAAAAAATATCTAGACATAAAAAATTATATCTCATGTTTAACTTAATCCATTACAATATTTAGGCATATCTAAAATACATATGTCCAATCTCATTATATAATGAAAACGATTACTAGAGAGGTCATCTACCAAGAATGTGAATACGATTATTTATCCCCCATACGTCATAAGATATATCTTGTTGGTCACATGCCAAGCATGTGAATAAATTAACCATGTAGTCTCATGATAAATGTATTACCGTGGAATATTAGTGAAAAAATTCATTCTATCAAAAGATAATTATTTCCACATACCGAAATCCCAAAATTTCTATATACTCAAAACATGATGTCAATTTGACATTATATCAATCATGAGATCATTAATACTATCAAAAAAATATTTAATCATTATCCCTTCATTATGAGCATGTCATCTTCTATCCTAAATTATTTCAATCATTTTTCATGGTTACTAATACCATATAATTATTGAAACCCAAAATAAAATAATACATAGATATTTGAATATTCCACAATACTATAAATGAAATTCATCAAAATTATTTTGGAATCCAGTTATATAAACCCAAAATCATTCTATCACTTCATTTTCATATTCAGCATCACCAATAGTGATTGCATGTGACTTTACTTTTTCCTCTACATTAAGAGGTTTTGATGTCGATAATCATTAACCCTTGGATTAGGTCTTTGGTTAGCACAATTACACATTTCCTTGCACTTATAGCATTGAATTTTTGGTGGTGCATTATATGTAATCTTTTCTCTATTCAAATCACTAACTACCTTTTTCTAATTAGTCCAACACTTAGGTGCTTGATGACCTTCTTTTCCACACATAAAACATTTTCTTGTCCCTTTATGAAAATATGCACCATGCTTCTCTAAACACATTTTTAAATAAAGATTCATCTTCTTTTCACCAGTTTTTGGATATTTTACATTGAAATACATCTTTCATTTCTTGTAGAAACCATGAGATGGATATGTAACACCACCTTCTAGTTCTACCTTGATAGCACAATAATAAATTTGATAATAGATACTGAGGTCTCTTATAGATAATTCCCTTCGATGACTTGGTTTTAAGCAACTGAATGTGGATGTTTGCTCATGAAGGAATCAATAGATTATTGTTCCCTTCTCTGTTCATTTGGAAGTATAGAATCATTCATAGATTGTGTAATTATAGAAATATTATTTTTCACTACATCTAAAATAACATTGGATTGATTAGGAGGAAAATCAATGCATTTTCCATTATATTGTTCAAAAGAGTTCTTTTGGGTAACAACCATCATCTAAAACCCCAAAAAGTAGCGTTAGAGGAAAAAATCAGGCAAGGAAAACAACATAACAGAGGAGGTGTACATTCAATATCTAACATCTTAGGTTTAATTCTATGATTGTTACCATAATTATAAGACTATAACCTACACATATAATTGACCTAATGGAAAAACCTAGGGGGACTATATAAATATATCTAAGGATCTCACTAATGTTTTAACATCCTAGCTTCCAAAAGATTACTAAACCTTCACTCTAATAACAACTGTAGAGACCCAAATCATGATGTATTTAGAAATTAAATTACATTTTCATAATAAATAATTCGTAACAAAATTATATTCCCAAAGACTGTATTAGTTTAGTGTCATTGGAAACTCAGAACAAAATCTTCTAATCTTGTTGAATGATCTTCAAAATCTCTCATTAAGTTCTTCCCAATTTTTTCTTACCTAAAAAAATATTTATATCTTGGTTAGTAGAAAACATAAAAAGGTTTAGAACATATACTCAATAAGGGTAAACATAGTGAGCATAAAACAATCCATAAATATTTGAATGTAAAAACATGAACATAAAACACGAGTAATGACATAAATCGTAGCAGTAAAGAATGCATAAATCAGAGTGGTACATTAATCATGATAAAATATCATGGGAATAAAACATGTAATTGTGGAAAAAAATTAATCACATGATATTATTTCCATAGTATCCAAGGAATTGCTTCCAAGACCATCCTAGTGGGGAAAGTCTATTTCTGAACCGGGTTTTCCAACCATGTATTACGGAACCTAATTTACTTTCCATTCATGACATATCTATCTCATGAGATATAAATCATTACTAAATGAATTGGAGGGGGATATAGGTCTTACCCATCTAATAATGAAATCATTTCTATGTGTGCCATAAAATAATCACAAATCATTCATCATTACCCAATAAATAAAACGGATTTCATAAACATCATCCCATCATGACATAATCCATATAAAATAAGTGGTTAACATTTATTCATAAAAAATAACAACATATTAATAATAGGGAAAATATTATTGAAACGTAACCATCTTAAAGAATGTCATCATAGATGGAAAATAGTTTTGATAAAACACTTGAAATGAATTCTTAAGGAAAATATATTTTCTTTTTTGAAATAATTTTCTATTCTCAGAATTTTGTTAAATTTTAAAAGAAAATAATTTAGTTTAAATAAACCATGATATCTTGTAGAGGAATCTTCAAGTAAAGAAGTTGTTATGATACTGAAAAAATCCATTCACGCCGTATAAGTAAAAAAAAATCTCCTCGTACTTTTGACGGAAAAGTCAAAAAGTACCTCGTATGGTAAATAAAAGAAAGATTCATTCCATACCATGAGGTAAATGCCAAAAAAAGGAAAAAATGACATTACACATACATATATGAATAATAAAAATTTTATTAAAACTTTTTTAGAAAACTTGGACATGGATGATAAACATAACCATAGTAAGTAATTACGAATAAACAATCTCGGATTAGAACAAGATTGGAATAATTATCCCTTACCATGTTTCCAATTTCTTCCAAATATGTACAAGACTTATATATAGTGGGTTTAAACAAATTATTAACTTAAAACAAAACCATAATAATATTTATGATATCATATATGATCCACTTAAGACTTTATATTACCTATTCATTTGTCAATTACATGTTAAATTAGCATTTTGGGTAATGTCGTTTCATTTATCATAAATGTTTTTACTTATAATTATGAATATAATTACTTATATTATGATTAATTCCTTCCAATATGTAAAATATTATATATATATAATATATATTCAGAATATATATATATAATCTATCGATAAATTGTTTGAAATACACCGTTCTTGGAGATGGTAGGTCGTACGTACGCATGCATGTTGTTTTTGTTTCTTTATTAAATTGAATAGAAGTAAGTAAATAATACATAAATAAATCCCAAATTATTATTATGCCATATATTTCATGATTATTTATTATATATACACTATAATCATTTTGGAATGGTTAACATGGAGAATGAATCCCATCGCATCGTGGAGGCGGTAATCCGTATGTACGCACGAGCGATGATATCATTACCATAATTATTTAATGCGATTGTAGTGGATCATATAACATCTCATAATAATAATGATGTTATTATTTAGACCATTTTACCCATCCATGTATGGTGGTGGTGGAAATATAGATTACACCACGACATGGAGATAATAAGCCATACAAACGCACAAGCAGTGATTTTGATTTTCATAGGATGTATATATGGTGAAATAGTGGTTAAATCATATTTATAATAACATATAATTATATTAGTGGTACTGATGTTATTAATTTATAAGGAAACAACTAAATAAGATGAAGTAAAAGAAGTAATAATCTTGGAAGAATCGGTAGAAGAGATTACCTCTTCCTCGACGTACCTCTTTTAAACATCCTATTAGGTAACTAGAGTTCGCCTTTGTAGAACACTAGAACCTCTATAATATTACTATATAGGTTGTTAATAGGAATTGTCAGGGGTTGGATGAGCTTGAAGGCTTATAATGGATGTTAAGAGAAGAGGGAGGAATTTCCCTTTTATAAGAGAGGAGATGGGCACTTTTTGAAACCTCAAAAATTTAAAATTTTAACAAACTAAAATCTCCATTAAAAACAACAAAAATGACTCAAATTAGAATATTAGATGAGGTAGGTTTGTAACCTCATCATCCAATAAAATTTAGACATATTGTGATATTATTTTTAACCTTATCACTTTGATTTATCCTTATTTAATCTATTTAATTTTTTTGTGGTAATAATATTCTAAATTTTAAATTGTTATAAATACTTACATTTGTGTTTTTGAATGTAACATATTTTTATACTTTATGACATTCAATTTAATTTTTTTAATATTTATGTGATTTTTCGACAATATAATAATTTTTTATTTTTATAAAATATCAATAGTGTGAATTTTGACACTATTAAATTATTTGAATTTAAATAAAAACTAGACTAAAGATATATTCGATAAAAAATACTAAATAGATTCCTAACATGTCACATTCAACTAGAAAATTTTTGGAGCGCACTAATTCGTCAATGTAATATTTATCTCTATATATTTAAAACCATTTATTTGATATTTCTATTAATAAAATAATTATTACAACATTTTTGTATGATTATTTAATATAATTATTTGTTTCATAAAAATTTAAAATAAAATACTATGATTAATATAAACCTAATATAATTAATAAGAATACATTTAATTAATTTTATCTTCTAAAATAACAGACTTTTATAATTTTATCTTTATTAAAGTATGAATGTGACCACTTTTACATCATTTAAATTAAAATTATATAAGTGTCATAATATTTTATATTAGTCTCCAAATGGTCCAAATTTTGACACTAGTATGATTAGGGTATAGATACAGTTGACCAATATGGTTTAGTCACGTTTATGGTTCTTTTCATTGGTATTATTATTTTAATAAAAACTATAGTATTTATTTTTCACTAAATTAATAATTGCTGCATCATTTCTGTATAAGCTATTAAGGTAATTATATATATCAGAAAAATTATAAATAAATTACCATGATTAAGAAAAACATTTATCAATAAAATGAGTATTTATAATTGAATTTATATTCTATATAACCGTATATTAAAAATACATTAATCATTAATGTTTGAGTGAGACATATTTCACTTTCATTAAATAAAATAAATTAAAAGTCTTAATCACATTCAATTGGGTTCCAAAAGATAAAATTTAGACCCAAGTACATTTTAAGATGAAATATAATAATCTAATTATATTAATAAAAGTGTTAGAGTAATTTTATAATATAATTTTTACCCTTAATTACGAGATTTATCTTTAACTATAATAAATAAGATTTACCGTAGTTACTATTCATTATTTCTAAAAATAAATATTATTCTATTAACATTAATTGGACATAATTATTCAACTATGGAATCCATTTTTCCATACTAAAAACACAGAAGTTGCAGTATTTAATTTAAAATTAATCACGCTGTTGAGAAAACAAGTTCTAAAAGTTAAAACATTGGAAAAGATTGAAATGTTTTTACATATGAATTCACTGTAAAATTAATTATAATGACATACAAAACTATTAAATGGTAAAAATATATTCTATTTATACTTGAAAACCATTCAATATTATTATTTAACCTTATCTATTATAATGATGTAAAATGTTGTTTTTAATTAAAAATTAATGTATTTTTACTATTAATCAAAACATGAAAGTTAATTGAACAATATTAAAAAATTATCCAAAGTAAATATTTATATAATTATTGCAATTAATAAGTTTATTTTTTCAAATTGAACTCATGAAAGTGTCAAAAAAAAGATTTATAGTGGGTGCTCCATCAAAAGGTGGAAAAAATGATTTTTTTTTGGAAAAATACATATTTTGCCCAAAATATTTATTTTATTCTCATACAACGATATAGAATATGTGTAAAATGAATGATAATGTTATAAAATTAAAAATATGGTTAATACTATTCATCATGCCTAGTTCATAATAATATTATAACAATATATCATTATTTAGTGAATCTCTATATTGCGTACAACAAAAGCTATTGAGGATGGTCGCTCTTGCGTGCAACACAAGAAAAGAATAAAGTTTCTATATGATAAATGATAATATGGTATTGTGTATAGCACAAAATATTCTTGGTGTAGTGTACAAAAAAAAGACATCAAATAAATTAAAAATAATATTTCTCATAAAATCTTAGGTTGTTACAGGTGGAGAAGTAAATGATACAAATGTGATCATTGAATAATGTTACCTCATATTTTGGGGACTCCTTTTTGTTTCTACCAAAAGTCATCAGTGGTTGTCTATGTTTCCAAAGTGACAATTCTAGTATGATTTTAGGGACGTTTGAAACTTCTTTTAGATTGGTTTTGGTGATGGAAAGGGATATATTGGTGTAAATAAATGGGAGGGTTGTGTTTCTTTTTTTTATTGGAGTAGTGAAATTTTTTAAAATAAAAAAGGTAAATAGTATTTAGAGGATTAACTTATATAATATTTCACAAATATTGAAAAATATTTATATCCATTGTGGGATAGTGTATAAGTAAGAAATTAGAATAGAATTTGAACATTTTTATAGGTAATATTAGTCCTCATGATAGTTGATTACTCCATTGTTTATCTTAACCTTACATAATCGATATAAATAAATATTACTAAATTCACTAATATATTTCATAATAAAATTTTACCTTTTTATAAATTAAAATTTATTTGCAAAAAAAATAATGATTCAACTTTTAAAAATTCCAATAAATTATGTAGTAGAATATAAATTAAATTTAATCCTATAGAATGGATAAGTATGCATGTTTTTATAGTAAAAATGATATAAATTATGAGATATATTTATCTCCAATTCGAATGTGAAATTGATTAAAATAAAATAAGTTTGATTAATTTATATATAATTGATAATGTTTTTATTTAATCCCATTTTTATATATAATTTATCTATATAAATAATTTATATGAAATTTAGTTTTAAATTAATATTTAGTATTTTTCATTATTCATTTCATAATGAATCATCATAGAAAAATAACCAAAATCACTATAAGATAATTTTGATGTTAAAATTAAAATATGATCTTTATTTATACATTTATAATTTATAAATGTTCTAAACTTTAGTATTTAAATAGTTTATCCTTTAAAATAAGGCAAAACTAGTTTTATAAAAACATATTTTTATACCGAAAATTAGGTTTTTTCATATAATATTTTAATATATTAAATATATCGTAAGGTATTGAGATGTTATAATTATTTCAACAATTAGTTTTTCATATCACATACTATGTTAAATAAAATTTACATACATTATAATATCGGGTTGTAGCAATACGTACACATTAATTAAACAATGTCCCCACAATTTAATCATGACATGGTAATCGAGGGTTTTATATTATAAAATATTATTTATTAAAAACCACTTCATAAATATGAAAAAAACACATATTATTACCTTATTAATGATATTTATAATGAAATTGTACTTGGAGATATTTTTCACCACTAACCAATTAATTAGATGGGGAAAAGGTTATTGATATCATAAAAAATAATGAAAATTGGGAAACATTTCAGTTTAATACAATTTTATAATATTTGAGGATTTTATTTTTAAATCTAAAAGAATGTAAGGAGATATAATTATTTATTTTGTTTCTATTTAATAAGAAAAAAATTAACCATTGGTTGTTTTTCAACTATTTATACATCATCTCTTTGCACAGGTTTCTTCACAGGTTGATGTAATACATCAATCCCAAAAATCTTTTCTAAATTTCAACAAAAATTTATTTTAATAATGGTTTTCCTTTCCAAATGATTATGATCTATTAGATAAAAAAAAATTCACAGTGTTACATATTTTCAAATTTATTATATTCTTACAATTAATAATTATCTCAATAATAGAATGATATTGAGTCCTATATTTTCCACAACCATGTGTTGTCCAAAAAAAATATCATGCTACAAAATTTTATTAATTGTTAACATCCATTATATTTTCTAAAATTATTAATGAAAATTTATTTTAATATAATCCATATATATTTCATAAATAATATTATGAGGACATCACGAAAAATATTCTAGTAAAACATATTTCACATATAAAAATAAAAAAGTACATTAATCATTCCACTTTCATAATGTCAATGAAATATTCTTCATCTTGATCCTTAATCATCCAATTTCATTAATATACCTATTTTTACTTCTATATCTAGCTATAAAAAACACCCAATTCTTTCAGTAATTTACCATGGTGATTCATTATATTGTTATCACGTGGGGGAAAATCCTTAATTCCCACAATTCCTTTATCTACAATTTTATCTTACTTTCTATTTTTCTCTTTCTTCACATTGAACCAACAAGAAATTGAAAATTGTGTCTCTATATTGATATCACATCAAACAATATCAGTATATAAACAAATGTTTTGAGACATCATCACCCTTCATAGATATAGATTCAGTCCATCAAAGAAATTATAAATATTTAATTCTATTTATCATATAAAATCCATAGAATATATTTATAACCTCTTAAATAAAGCTTCATACTTTTAAACACTTCCATCCTTAATTTTCAATAATCCATGTAACTTTATATTCCTCTCATATTTTTGATCACTATGAAAGTATTTATTGACTAATATTTTTTAAAAGATTTAAATTCTATGGGTTATATTTCTTATTTCTCCTATTTATTACAAGTAACCCACCACTATTGATTCACATCACTATTGAAACAATACATAACAATAATATGTGTTTATATTCACCACTTCCCAATGATTAAAATATCTTATGCCCTGATATAATCCATTCATTAGATGCCATTAGATTAGGATTCCCACTAAATTATAGGGTCCTCTATCACATAATGTGATCTAAAATCATTAAATTTCATTTTCAAAAATTTTTATCTATCCATTCATTGTTCCATGTCATAAATGGATTATGTTTCCATAATATATCATGAACATTCTAAATTTTATTACTATCTATATCAACATTACTTGTAGTGAAGCCTCAACAGTTTTCATGACTATTGAAACCATTATTCCTTCTTAAAACAATTTAAAATTAATTGAATATGTTGTATTAAATCATAACATTATGTACAATAAATTTTAATCAAAAAATTATTGAAACCTTTATCATAAATTGAAATAAAAATTATATAACTAATATCATATTATGAAAAATGGTGTCTTTGGGAATGTAATTACTTTTAAATCATTTATATTGTTTTCTCAATAAATTATAAATTATTATAATAATATCCCAGAATATTGAATGAATAGGTGCGCATTGAATCCCATTCGAATGTACCATGTCATACCAAATTTATCCACAACACACCTTTTCGGTGTTGTTGCCTCATGTTATATCTATTACAATACTCTATCCACTTGTATTATCCAGAAAATGATGCATTTCTAAGAAGAACCAAAAAATATAAAACATATTGATATTATACTATATTAATCTATACACATCCTCGAATAAAATATTACGGATATATTCTGCATCCAATTTAATCTAAATCTATTTTCCATGGTTGTTAATAAACATCGATTGATACCAAATGTAATGTTCCATCCTTAGAAAACAAAATCGAGTGGACTATAATATAATATTAGAATGATTACGAGGAATATAATTATGATGGACCAAAAAATATTGTAGTTTTGCAAAACCATATTAAATACATGATTCCAACAATATATTTCCAAATAAAAATATTGTATAATTAAAATTACTGCTCATCTCTATGATACACTTTCATAGTATTCCTCTTCATAACCAGGGGAAAAGAAACATAATGAGGGTGAAAATAAATACATAGTATTAGTATGTAAAGAAGAACAAAAAGAAAATTTGTAAAATTAAATTAATATGAAAATGAAAAAAACATAGAACACATTCTACTTACATAAATGGATAAATAATAATCTATATGGAATGATAAATAGCAAAACCACATGACATTTTACTAATAAAATCAGAATTAAACGCATACATATATTTATTCAAAAGAAAATATCATCGATTATAAAAATATTAACTAAAATATATATGAAGTAAATGGTTAATTTTTAGACATCATGTTTGAGTCACATGAAAACCTATATCGGAAATACCAATTAAAAGACAATTTAAAAATATAGGTTGAAACCTATTTAATTTTTCCAAATGATTTGTCACATGAGAATATATTCATTCATCAATGGATTTAATATAGTTGAGGAAAAAACTATCACTACCATTATAAATTATTTCTCATATCTTTTATTCTATTAATAAAAAATATTCCTACCCATTTATTTGTATTTAATAGAGAATAAATAATTACAAATAATTCATAGATAATCGAATAAATTTAAAAGTATGAAATGTATGTAAAAATTAGATATGCTTTAGAATTTAATAATATCCATCACCCAATAATAATTATTTAAAACTTTATTTCCAAGGAAAAACATAATATAAAGTTTTTGTTTCAATAGAAAGCTAACAATCATAAATGAATGTGAGATTTCAATGATAACTTATTCAACATCGTAATTTTCAAGAAAAATAACTTGGGTGAGATTATTCAAAATGAAAACTATAATACCATGATTTATAATATAATTATGATATGAAATTATAAAGTATAATTATACCCACCATAATATTATTTACTTGTGTATAATAATAAATAATTCTTCATGGGATGTAAATATAAAAGAAATCACTTAGAACTATTATAACATATGAATCAGAAGAAACAAAAGTAATAATAACAAAATTAAACATTTAAATAACATTAAAATAAATTATTTAATAATATAATATGTCAATAGGGGTAGTATTTACACCAAACAAATGAATTAATAGTAGAATATGACATTTATCACACAGACGTAAAAATTCAGATAAAAATCACATAACTTGTGTTTTTATTGGTAATTGTTTATTAAAAACATTTATATTAATTTCAATAATTTTATTAACTTATTAAATGACCACAAAAATATTTATTATAACAAATATTACATTTTTATAATATATTATTACCTACTAGATAATAATATTAAATTTTTTTCACTGTTTTGGGTAATAATTTCATAGTTTTTCGAATATATATTGATTTTTTGTTTATTTTTCCTATTTACTATATCAAAATATAAAACAATAAAGGGTTTAAACCATAATTTTAATGTCATGTACATTAATTAAATAATTATTTATAATAATACATTAAATTTGGAGATTGGTAATGAAATTCATCATTTTTAGAGACAGTTGGTTGATTAACATATGAACACTACTTCCATTTCTTTCTTGTATTAAAATAATGAAAATAAACTGACATATATATTTATATTATAATTAATTTATCATACTTATTTCATATATTTCACATATATTTATTTTTACATTCCTAAATGCATTCCATGTACAGTATAAATGGATCACATCGCTTTGAGGAGGAGATTTAAAATATGTCTCCATACTATATCATTTTATTAAAAAACATAATGATTAATGAAATGAGTTATAAAATAATTAAATTATTATAAATACATCATAAATACCCTATATAAAATATAAATACAAAATTATTCAGTCCTTTTGTGGTTCTAATGGAAGAAGGAAAAACATCGGTTCGTAAGGCAATTGTTAGACATCACACAAATCCTGATTGTGTATCCCATTAGATGGGTGTGTGAGAAATTGTGGGTTTAAAAATATCATAAATAAATGTCATTATATTTATGATATTTATGATGTTATATAAAAATTTTATAAAAATATTTTAATGGATGAAGAAGTAAATGATCCAAAAGTGATCATTGAAGAACGTTACCTTTATTTCAGGTAACTCATTTTGGTTTATAACAAATTTATTTTGAGGTAGTATGTATGAAAAAAGGTATATAACGAAGGTAATTTAAAGGATATTGGAGGATTATTTGGAAAATATTAGGTTAAAAAACTGGTCTTCAGATATGTGAATTAGTGTGTGGGGGGGGGGTTACTTCCTTTTTATAGTAGATGAGGGGAGACATTATTGTTAACATTAATAGTTATACAGTATTAAAAAGACTCCATTATATTATGTGCATAATATAACTAACACAATTCAAAAAAATATAGAGAATAAGGTCTATATATGGATAGAAAATAGGGGTATTATTTGTTTTTAGGTTTTTTGTACCTTATGTTTATGGTATATTCCCTTGTGAATCATAATATTACCTTAATCAATGTAATATATTTTAACATCAATCAATAATATTTTTTAAAACAATACTATGTTCAAACTTGAAAAATTATAAATTATTTGGATTATAAATTTAAAATCAATTCATCCATATTAAAATTAAAATATGTGGCATAAATTAATTTAATATTAACCATGCAGATGAGATGAGAAAGTATATGTTTAAGATAAAAATGTTCAAAATAATGTGGTGTGTTTATATTGAATTTCAGTGTGAAATTTATTCCAATGAAATAAATTGGATTAATATTTTTTTATAATTAATATAATTTTTAATTAAATAAATTTTAAAATATAATCAATGTATATTAATAAAAGATAAGAAATAGTTTTTATGAATTAAAAATGTGCAGTTTTTACTATTAATATAAAAATGAATCATCATAGAAAAATACCAAAAACAAAATCTCATTTTATTTTGAAATTTCAGCTTAAAAAATCTATTTTTTACATATATAATTTATAATAATTACAATGATTTATTTTAATAGAGGTGCACCATTAAATGCTGGGAAAACTAAAATTATAAAAATATAGCTTTTTGTGCATAAAATTGGTTAGGTTACTATCTTATATCAATCAAATATTTTAGATGAATGTAAACAATATTTTATTAAATATTTAAATAATATTAATCACTAAATGTAATTAATTTTATTTATAATGAAAAAATTCCACTTGAATCATAATAATTTCCCTTTATAAAAACAATTACTATATTTTCATTTGTCTTTTATATCTATTTATATTTAATTATAATACAATGAATCAAAAAATATATTTCCATAAGTTATTTAAAAATATTAAAAACATCTTATTTAGTTGATATATTATATATTATTATATTAAATAATATTTTTTAACAATATATTATTGTTTGATAAAACTCAGTCTTCTGTGTAATGCAAACTATCTACCAAAGTTTTTATTTCATGTAAATAAAGCTGGACTTTTGTTTGCCACATTACATGATATAAAATATATTAATTTAAAATATTTAATATATTATAAAGTCCTGAGGCATTATATTTCATTTTACACATGGTGTGGCTTTTCATGAAAGACATTAAATAAAATGTTATATCATTAGAACTTAAAGTTGTTATATTCTCCCCACGTTAATTAAATTTTCCCCCCTCAATTTAAAAAAAGTCCCTGTAATATATGTTTTGGTATTTTAAAATAATTTTATTGAAATCCCTAAATTTTAAATAGATTTAATAATAAAAATAATTAATAGTATCTAAAATGAATTGTTATGGTCACAATAAAAACTAGGCTTTTAATTAGGGGAAAATAAATGAAAACACTAATATTGATGAGAAATGATACTATTAATTTTTGATGGATAGTGATAGAGAACATGTTCATGAAAATATTCTATGTCATAAATACATGAACTAGAGGTGTGCAAAAAGTAATTTATATCATAAAAAATAATGATAATATGATAATTTTTTTGTTTCAAGACCTTCTTGTAGAGTTCCCTGATTCTTTCAATATATAATATTATAATGAAATATAATTACATGATACATTTAAATTTCCTAATCACAATATTATCCTTTTGTTTTTCCTTGAACTATTCCTACATCATCTATAATCAAATGATGCGTCATAGGGTGATGAAATAAATAAATCTCTAAAAACATATCCAAATTTTATCACAAACCATTTTATAAATGGTTAACCTTTCCAAATTAAGTTTATCAAGAAATTTCTAATAATTTAAATTGATATTTAGTATCATAAAATTTACCTTTTCCATATCAGTCATCATTATCTCAACATCTAGAAAATATTGGGTATTATATTTCCCTAACCCTTGTGTTTTCAAAAAAATATAACATCTTTATAAATCAATTTTCTTTTTTGCATTCATCTTATGATCTCAAATTATTAAGGAACAATTATTGTAGAAAAATAATTATATATTTCAGAAATCATATAATGATACACTTATAATTAAAACAAGTTTACATCATATTTAATATATCCAAATACAAAATAAAAATAATCAAAACACTTTTTTTGTTTAAATAACATCTGATTGAACTTTATCTGTTACCTTATAATGTGATATATTTTTAGAAACACTATTGTGGGTGAACTCAAATGGTGTGTGATTTTTTTGGTAATTAGGTGAAGCAATGTGGCTATCCAAATTCTTCCCCCAAATGATGAATTAATTTAAAAAATTATTAAAGGTATTTCAATAAAAAATAAAATGGAGGAAACACACTACATAATAGGATGGGATATTGATTATCCATTATAAATAATAATAAAAATGTTATAAGTGTAATAATTTTTTTTGATTTTGTTATTGAAATTATATTAAACAAATAAGACACAATGAGAATATCTTTTTAAGATAATATTTTTAGAACATGTTATAAATTTAGCTATACCACATAAATTACTCATTTTTCATTATAATTTAACTCAATATACTTTTTATTATCACCATTAAATTATTTAACCCATTAACACTATGATGAAAAACCTATCCACCATAATGAATTTAATTAAACCCTAAGCTACCATTGAAACATGAAATCGTAGCACCATGATTTGATTACTATTCTATAGATAGTATATGGTTAGTGGTAAGTTGGGTCACATATAAAATATGGAAATTATGATTAATTGAGATTAGGGATTATTGTTTAACTCTACAAAATGATTCTGTGTGGTTTTGTTTTACCATTTAAGATCACACTTTCAAAATTCACAAAATTCCTAACCTAGTCTATGTTTTGTTAATTGTTCAATTTAATTATTTTTTTTATTTTAAAGTTAAATTTATTTAATTGTTCATTATATGTGAAATATATTATCAAATTTATTCAAAATAAATGATTGAAGAAGGTAAGAGTTATATATATTTCCAAAAAGCACTGTTTTCTATGAGTTGTGTTATTATCATAGAATCATTTTTCCTGTGAAATTGTTTAGAAATAGTATAACCCAATATAATTTCTAGTGAGTATTTCCAAAAACAAATCGGATCAGTTATGAAATAGATTATATAGTGAATGAAATTTATTAAAAATTAATCAATGATGATTATTATGATAATAAAAACATTACATCAATGAAGAGAAAAAGAAGATCATTTTTATGGAGATCCTACATGATAACTTCCCTCATCCAATTATTAATTAAAATGATATTGAATAATACAGAATCATCTATAAATCTCTAAATTTACATCCCAACCCCTAAAAACATGAAAATCTTTTTATAATGTTGATGTTATGGGATTTGAAGTATAAATGGGGAAATTTAGCCAAAATATTCAATCCATTATTCAAGGCCTATTGGCTAACAAAACAAATAAACTAACTTTCATTCAAGAATGATGATTTGTGAAATAGTTATTCCTTAATCATATCTCCAAATTTTGTCTTAAAAAAATAGTGGAATACTAGATACAATCAAAATGGAGATGTGAAGTCAAATCTAGAGAGTCCAATCCGTCTAATAATTCATGGCCCATTAACTTCGCACAAATGCACGATCCATATCATATTTCAAAAATTAAATTTACACACCATTGAGTGAGAAATTATTTTATAAAATTTTATTTTCAAATAAAACAAAATAAAATTTTTATGGCTGAAATTATACAACTCACATTAAAGGGTAAAATTGGAATTTCTATCTAATTTTCAAATGAATTATAAAATCACAAAATATTTTATAAATAATCATATTTAATATAATTTGAGGTAATTATATCATATATTATAAAAAATATATTAAATTAAATTCTTTTTTATCAACTCCCCCAATGTTCACCTTTTTCAAAAATGGGAAAAACCTCATATTATATATTCTAAAAAAATGATTCTTGTTGCAATTTTGCAAAATAGGATGTAAATATTGTCATAGAAATATTCACACAAAAAAAAATAAGACAATTCATACAAATTTGAAATCAAATATAAAGAAATTGTATCAAACACAATATAATGAAATCTCTATCACTAATCAAGTAAATACATCTTATAAGTCAATTGTGTTAAAACTCTTCCATGTGTGTGTGCCAATCATTAGAAGCATGTTTTTTCACTCAATATATTGTATATTCATTTCATGGAAAACATTTCCTCTTAAATAATTTTATTCGAGAAAACCTGTTCAACATAATTTAAAGTCAAATTTAAAAACCTACTCATTTAAGCATTCATAAAAATTAACTTTGAGATCCTGAACAACATATCCCTACATGATGTACATTTCATTACTCCAAACATTTTTTTATCTATAATTATTTATATATATTTTATTTTATTGATTGTGTGAAATAGTAGGATATTTTTTAGAGTCAAATAGGTCAATATGGCATAGTAATTGTAATGAACTAAAGATAATCAAAGCTATGAAAATACCATGTTATAAGTAAAAATGAATTACATACCCTAAATATACCCTCAATTGCGTAAGAAAAAATATAAATTAATGAATATTTGATGGGTGAATTGATATATTAAATGACATACGTTTCCCAAAAATTTCCTATAATGAATGATTTTTTAAATATCAATATCTTTATAAAGACACAGTCAAACATATCACTAACCAGCATCGATTTTGACAAAAATGGTCAACCGAAGATGAAATTGTACCAATACTAAACATTCTTACCATGATGGATGAAATGATTAATGATGAAATCTATATCTACTACATTGATTTAATTGTAATGTGAATATATATATTTATATATTTTTTAGTAACGTTTAATGTATGAAATCCATAAAACTAAAAAACACCAATTGAATACCCCCAAAATGAAATCCTCTCCTCCACCCATAAAATGATACACTATCATAAATAAGAATCTATTTATTTCTATAATGAACATGAAATTACAAATTAAAATTACGAGAAATAATATAAAATTTATAGGTAAAGGGACAACCTAATATTTTCAAGTTATGACAGCATTATACAATTTGATGATATCAAATGCACGTGTTCGGAATTCTTAAAAGTATTTCTTCAACCATTTCCTATTTACAGTAATAATTCATTGAATATTTTTTGTCTTCACTAAACCATAATGGAAAAAAGATATAAAAAATAAGTTCCCAACTATATAAAACAAAACATACCACGCATCACCATCAATCATGAACTGTACATAATCACATTCCCTCTTATAAAGAAATCCTTTTTTGGATCATCATATCAAGAGATAAACTTTGAATTTCCTTATAAAGCCTTGATTTCTCAAATGAATACAATGAATTCTCCTCTGGCTATTGAACATAATTTTTCCTTCGATCACTAAACTTGGTTAAATCCATATTCAATTTTTATAAACCAAATGATTATTACGTGACCTCGATTAAAAGATGACATGATATCTCATAAACAATTCCAAATGGGGACATTACTAAGGGTTTCTTGTATGATGTATTATAAACCCAAAGTGATTCATCTATGAACAATCCTTAATCATTTTTCATCAGATTCATTATTTTTTCCTAAATTTATTTCAACTCCCAAATTGAAAATTCAACCTAGCCATTTGTTTGGGGTGTTATGGTGTAGATGTTTTGTGTGTAACCCAAATCTTTTGAATGAGGGAAGGTAAATTTTGATTTAAATTTTTTTTCCCTATGTCAATAATAATGATCGTTGTTACTCCAAACTATCAGAAAATTTTATCCTTGACGATGTCCACAACAACATGAAAATAATCCATCCTTATGGACTAGGACTCCTACCATTTGTAACATAATTAAAATCAATAAAAATATAAAAAAACCAAAATAACTTGTAAGAGGACCCATAAAATCAATTCCATATTCATTTAAAATCTCAAAGAATAATATGGTATTTTAAGATATCTCATGTCTTCTAGAAATTTTGTTAATGGGTTGGAATCATAATAATGACTTAAAGAACAAATGAGTAATGTGAAATAATTTTGGCCAATATAATATAGAGTCTAAGACATCCTTATCCAAACAAATTGTATCAATGTTTCCAACAGTTTAATGTTTATATAGGAAATAAAAAATAGACTCAAACTCAAGATCAAGTACACACGTCCAAAAAAATAATCAGTTAACATACATCGAAAAAATGGATGATCCCACAAAATAAATCATAGACTGAATCATTATTTTTAGTACTTGATATTTCATTAAATTTATAGTAATTTAAAAAGAAAAATACTAGTTAGATAAATTAGCACACTTTAGATGTGTAACTGAGTTTGATGAAATATTCTCATTGGGGAAAGTTTCCTGAAGTTGTACCTCATATATCATGTCATCATCTAGTATGTGAGTAAATATACAGATCTGGTTTTTCACCAATTAATCTAACCCCTTGTACTAAATTATCTCAATATTGAATTCCATATGAAGGGGAATCCATTATAAAATTTGGTCTTTACATCTGGATTCTTCAAGATGTACATTTGTAATGCATGTTTAATAAATAATTAAAGTAGAGTGAAATAAATATAAATGAAATTTATATAATGAAAATAGGGTGGTAAGAAATTCCTTTTTTATTTTTAGGTTGTTTTATTTGGATGAATCCCATTTCACCCAAGTATAGGCAATCACATGTGAATGTCCCACTAACTTATGTGATAAGACAAATCCAACTACCATGATTGAAGAATCACACATAAGATCATATTGAATTTACAACCATGGAGGCTATATGATTGGTAGATTTGTTATACACTACATTAGATCATTAAAGGATGTACTAGAAGAAAAATTATATACAAAAGTCTATTCCTTTTAATGAATTTGTTATCTAGGATAAGAAATATCACTGAAATCACTAATGAATAGCCAATAAATTCCTCTATTCTCTTTGAATGATCAAACATCATGCAAAAATTAAGGATATGGTAAGGATGATATAATATCTACCTATTATATATCATCCTCTATCCCATGTTTTGATAGGACATGCCTTATTAAAATTCAATCCTCTTCCATGAAATGACAGTTTTCAATGTTAATGTCCGAATTATTCACAATAAATTGGTTCAACAACTTATCCAAACTAAACATAAATTCATAAAATGAGGATCTATATAATGTAAAATCATTCATAAATACCCCAATTCAAGTCACCATGAAATCTAAAAATATACTCACCATACATCGACAGATGGTATTGGGGGCATTAGAAAGTTCATATGTTATCATTTAGTAGGAAATGAAAATGAATGGACATATAAATATTGTCTTCTCCTGATCATCCACAGCTATAGAAACATTAAATTATCCATAAAATCCATAAAAAAAACAATGCGTCTTCCCAGATAGTCTCTCAAGAATTGGTAAATAAATGAGAGGTGTGGTGTTCATTGTAAGTGGATTTATTTGGTTTACTATAGTCAACAGACACCATCTATTTTTACCCTCTTTGGAACTAAATCATCTCTCTCATTTATAACAATAGTTAAACTATTTTCATAGGTACAAACAAAATATGACTCGCCCATTGGGAATCTGAAATGGAATATACTATACCAACCTCTAGTAAATTTTTTACGACTTTTCAAACAACATCCAGTAGTTCTAGCTTGAGTCTCCTTTATGGATACCAAACTATTTTATCCACATCCACCCTAAGTATAATATTCATGAAAATTGAGGGTCTAATACCTAATATATCATCTATGTTCCACTTTATTTTACTAACATTATTCTTAAAAATATTCAAAAAAAATCGTCATATTCAAAATAGAGATTGGTGACAATGATAATAGGCAATTTCTCAACACATAATAGGTATGAGTATTTAAGATTTAGTTGAAATGTATTGAGTTTATATTTAGGGGTGATGTATGTTTGGAGACATTGAAGGAACTGATATATGTCCAAAATGAACATCCATACTAGAATAGACCTCATACGAATAATGGAATAATTCCTCAAATATAATGACATACTAAATATCCAATTTATAATTTGACTTAACATGATTGTAAAATGAGTCAATTTCAAAATAAATAACAAGAGAGATTAATTCATTATAAATAGGTGTGGAAGTGCTCTTAGAAATTAATCTAGGACTAGTACACATAATCTCTCTAATCGTGGGATAAAAAAAATCCATGGGGTTTTTATGTTGTGGATAAAATTGGGGATAAAAAAATAAAATTATTTTTATGAGGGGTAATCCATGGAGTACATGAAAAATATTATCACAAATCCATCACCAAACTCCATGTAAAGTGAACACCAAGGACATTTCTGATAATTTTTGTTGTTTTGATGAAGGAACTACCTAATATAATGATATCATTGTAATATACCTGATCATCCACTATTTGAATATGTTAGAAATAAGATAGAATTATTATGTCTATTACCTGATAAATTACATCTGCAAGGACTCCCACTTGATATGTTGTAGCCCTAATTGCCCACTCCATCACTACTATCGTCGGATTCAACTCACGAAGATATGAATAAGGAAATATATATTGAGGCATCATATTTATGAAAGCTCTTAAATAACATAATTCGTCATAAAATTCTTTCTACCCTATAGTCCATGGGATGGTGAATATCCCAGGATTCTTCCACTTAGTTGGCATTACATGGTTCATTGTAATGAGTGAAAGCACATTCCTTCCAAGATTTATCCTTTCAGTACCATTAAGGACTATTTGATTTTTATAAATTTTTTTTAAGAATTTGGAAAACAATGGGACACGATTAGTTTCTTCTAGTAGAGGGATATTGAACTCAATATGCTGGAATTTATCTTAAACCAGTTTTTGTGTCACCTCTCTAGATATATTAATGGTTTTTTTCTAGTATATTTGGAAATGGAAGGGGTATCTAAGAAACATCATCGAATGTTTTCTTACCTTTTCCTTACTCCATGTGTGGTACAATAAAGGTTATTCAACTGTGAATTTCATGAGATGAGGTTAATATCACGGGAATGGTAGCTGCATAAGATTCAATTATTTCTTCCATCTAATTGGGATGGAAAAATTATTCCCCTTTGGATTTTGAGTAGGGTGTGAATGATTATTTATAGTGTTCGTATATACCAATTCACAGAGGGTTGTGGGAATCTGTCTCATTTGTGTCCTCAACTCATTCAACTCAGAATAATAAATATGTATCTCATTCTATTTATTAGGAACAATTTGTTTGAAAATATAATTACTGCTTTAATATTTTATTGGTTGATATTTTCCTTTTTTTGGTTGGCTAATGATTTAGAGTAAAATATCCACTTGGGTTGTTGGAAACACTATTGGTAAGGAAGAGGCTCCTTAAAATCGGTTCTATAAGCTGGCCTTTTTTGAAAATCCATACCTCATGATTGACTGATCCATCTACTATTGGTTGTTCTTTGGAAGAAAGGAATAATACTTCTTATATGGATGTTTCTATTGTTAATAATAATATGTTCTCCCAAGGAACACATCTCTACAATCCTATATCTCATGTAGTTATGGGAAATGGTTATTTGGATGGTCTGGTTCTGTGGAAATGCAACAAGGCCTCATATGAGTCAGTTTAGATATATTTTGAGCCAAATCCATAGGCCCCACCATAATGGTAAATTCTTCTAATATGGAATCAGTTGAATGAATTTGAAGAATAGATGGAATTACAATATTTACTCTTATAACTTGTTGCATACCTCGATCTCCCAATTATTGTGATTTTTGTGTAATCATGTCGATAAATTAACCTACATCAACATATTTTATTTTCAACCTTTTCTCCACTAGTTGCGGAATCCGCCATGCCTCTCTCCATTGGGGTATGTCCTTCGTAGAAGTACTAGTTGATGAGATTCTAACTCATTCGGATTTGTGGAAATCATGAACACAACTTCTTGAATTGCTCCTAATTCTCATATAGTGACTACCCTGTTGCTTGCATAATACTTTATATATAATTCTAAATGGATGTGGTATGTGATGATAAAAAAAAATTTACGAGAAAAGACATTTTAACTCGTTTTGACATGTTACTTCTTCTGTTCCTACTAATACATTTAATAATGTATAGATCCATCATGTGAGAAATGGTAATGATATTAATTTTATATTACATTCATATAAATTTCATGGGTTTATGGTGGATAAATACACATTAAATTCACTTAAATATTTGTTTTTATCCTTTCTATACAATCCATTAAACTTTAGAAGAATATGAATTAACACATACTTAAATTCAATGTCGGATTAGAGATTTGGGTTTGCAATAAAATATTATTCATTTTTAATTTAGGGTGTAGTAAATTAACTAATGTCTTGATTATGATAATTTTTTTTGATTTCAACAATTGGATCTTGTTTTTGTTTGATTCAGTACTATCTCCAATTACATTGATCCCATGATAGAGGAATTATCCAACTGGTTGAATGTTGAAACTATTGATAGATTGATAATTTGTAATTTAGGTCCAACGGATTAAATTAAGAAAAGGGTAAATATCGAATAGATCATAAGGATTAGTTCAATTATAAATCAAATAATAATAAAATGATAAAAAATGAAACCTAATAAAAATATTAAATGTTTTAATTAACAGTCCGATAAAAAGAAAATTGGAGATTAAATAAAAACATGAGAAAAGGGAATGAAGAAAGAAAGAGTATAAAAAGGATTAAAAGGAAAAAATATATTAAATAATTCTAATTGGTTGAAAACATTACTTTCCTCCCTAGAAACAGAACCAATTTGTAAGGAACATTAATGTGTGATCTTATATAATGTGCGGTTTTTTGGTACATTGGAGTAGTAGAGTGGCTAACTAAGGTCATCACACAAATGAGGATGTAATTTGAAAACATATTTAAGTTATTTATAAAATAAAATAAAAGGAAAAAACATAATACATAAATTTAAGGTGGGTGATTATTATCATTTATAAAAAAATATTATGTATTTTTGATGAATATTTATTATTTATATAATTTTGATATAAAATTTGATTTATAAGAAACAACAATAATATTTTTTAAGAAAAGTTTTTTAAGATGTGATTGACCTAAATATACTAATTTAATTGATAATCATTCATTATAATTGAAATCAAAGCCCACTTTATCATTATACAATAATTTATTAACCATTGAAACATATGAGAATTAACAAAACCATCATGATGATATTTATTAAAACCTAGTATAGCTAGGGACTAGGAAATCATGGCAGCATACATTGATTAATGTGCTAAGGCTAGATTATGTTCTGTTTTAAATTAAGGAAAATATATACTAAGGTAATGAGGATTTTTTTAAGTTAGGGATTATATTTTAACTATAAAAAATGATCCTCTGTGGTTTATTTATAAATTATTTTCACTCCATAACATTTCACACAATTCAGGACGTCATTTTTTTATGATAATTGATCTACTGCATCCTTATTTTTTAAAAATTAAAAACATAAATAATTTATAATAAAAAATTAATTAAATTATATCATTGATTAAAAATAAATAAATGAAGAAGGTAAGTGGTATATCCATTTATAAAAAACTACTCTTCCATGGGTACTGTAGTTATTATAGAAATGTTTTTCATTTGCAATGGTTTTGAAAGGGTATAACCCAACACCACTTATAATTTTTATTTCTATCAAAAAAAAGGATGATTAATGATGATTATAATATTATAATACAAAAAAATTGATGTAGAATCAAACAAGTTTAATAAATGACCAAAAACATTACAATAAAAAGATAAAAATACATTCATTTTGGAGGAGATCCAAGGCTGATAAATTCACTCTTCTAATATGGAATTTAATTCGTTTGGAACCACATATCCTCTACTCCTAATCTGTTAATTCCATTTCCAAGCCCTCCAAATGAGAAAAAACAAATTTATTGAGTAGAGAGAAGTCTAGGTTTTATTTGGTTTCAAGTGTGAGTTGGTAAATTCATCTAAATAATTTAATCCAAATTTCACCACCAAAATGAGAAGACCAGATGTCCTTCCAGAATGTTGATTTCTGATAAAATGGTTCCTAGATCTCCTTTAGAAATTGGGACCCAATCTAGATAAAGATGAAGAAGATAAATCCCAGATGATGATGTGATTTCCTTTATAATGACTCCAGTTTATCCTTAACATCATGGACCATTATATTTACAAAATTTCATTACATTGATAAAATTTCCGAAATGAATTTTGTATCCCAATGAGTGAGGATGACTGTTAAAAAATTTAATCATACAATAATCCATTGAAATATATTTATGGATCAAATTATATAGTTTATGATAAAGTTTAAAATTAGAATATTCAACAAATATAAAACTGAATGATTTAATCCAAGTTATTTTATAAATATATACACTTAACAACATTTAAGGATATTTTATCATTTATTATAAACAAAATATTCAATAAAAATTTGGTTCTATCATATTCCCTTGACTCTGGGGAAATTTCATTTAAAATTACCCCATCTACATATAGTTGGAACACTAAATTGTAATGGTTTCCTTTTTACATTTTCATTATATTTCCTAGTAACCATTTTCTACACAATTATAATAAACCCTCTAACCCTTCACAAAATTAAGATTGTTATTATATCACTAGTAATCACATTTGAGAAAACCGTATTTTTGTTCTTCCATTTATCTTTTAGTTTCTCTTAATATCACTTCTTCTATATATTCATTTTGATGTCATGATAATTGGATAAATATAACTCTATTTTTAATGGCAATAAAAATATTTCATAGAATGATGATGTTTCTTGAGACACCATTTCCCCTCTAGGACATGGCTTATGTAATTAATATAAATTCTCAATTTTTCATTCTGTGTTGCATTTGAAACCCATAGTATACCATGACATCCTAGTTAAGGTAGATTCATACGCAACACATCCTTCTTCATCAACTATTATTATAATAAAGTGAAATTCTTTTTATCCAATTTTTTTTAATGAGGGAAGTATATATTGAATAATTTATATTCAAAATGTAGACATTTTATGAGTGTAATCTTATTCATTGGAATTATTTTGGATCAATAACCACTATTTATCGACATCAAAATTGAGAAAATACACTATAATTGTAACTATTTCATTATTACCACACGAAAATGACATTAATATCTTATCCAAAGAATTAATACATTACTTATCTTCCATTGGATGAGTATTAACACAAAATTATTGGGGCCTCTGTCACATAAAGTGATCCAACTTCAAAAAATCTCACTCAGGGATATTTTTCTCTATCCGAGATGTGTTATGTGTCATAACATTATTAATATTCCTTTTATATCAATAAAATTCATAGTTTAAAATAATATATGTTGGATTTAGAAGTAAAAACACTATATTGTAAATGAGTATTGATTCCATTCTCACATTCAAGAACCATTTCTAAATAGTGGCATTTATATAATCAGATCACAACATTTTGTAAAATTATTTTTAATTCCGAAACTAGTGATACCATTACAAAAATTTTAAATTTTTTTACAATTTATATAATGAAAATAAACATGGTTTATATGGTCATATCACTAAATTTAAATCCCTTATAGATATTTTTAATGAATTTTTCAATTAACCTATCAATGACTCTATAGACTATAAAACATGATGCACATTAATTATCATAGTAATGTACATGGTTATATCGAGTTAGGACCAATTCTACTTTTTTGAGTTGTTACATCTAGGTGAATCAATTTCAGAACTGCATAGACCTGTAGTATTTAAATATGGATATAATTCTAGGAAGACCCACATAATTGAATCCTTATCAATATTCTTGTATATTCTTCTATTATTATCTTTAATGACTATTCGAGGATTATTTTCTATAATATATTTTATTTAAGTCTACATTCAATGGATGAAACTACATTTCCTTTATTCCAAATGTGACACCCCGGCTACCAAAGGTTGGAGATATTGCATTAAATAATTATATTATAATGATTACATGGAATCGAATTCTTAATGGATGAATAGTTTGGAAGTTTATAAAAATCTAGATTACATACATGTTACCCATATTTCATTGATAAAAGATGATAAATCATAGAAAACAAAATTATAACAATCATTGAAATAATTTCAAATAATTCCTCTTCCTAAATTTATAAAAACATAATAAGACTGAGATAAAATGATCTGTAAGGGTATCTAAGTCAGAATAATAATTAAATAATAATAATAAACCATCATGTCAATGTAAATAACTGAGAACACATGAGATTTAAATAACTACATAAGGAATAATCAATTTGGAAAGTATATAACCGAAACACATACGTTTTAGTAAATAAAATGAATATATTGATTTTATCATTTGAAAACTCCTTGATTAATAACAGTCAAAACTACAATATTTTTTATGAATATTCGTAATTATTGGGAATCATTTATTAGGCACATGAATTCCAACACCATCATGACCATTCACAATACAGATAAAAAAAATATGTTGAAACCCATTTAATATGGATAACTAATTTTCTATTGTGAAAATTTCATGTTATCGATGGAAAATATAATTTCTAGGCCCCACATGTCACTATTAGTCTAAATCATTTTTCAAATTGAGTTACTGATTATTAAAAATTATTCCTTATCAATTATCGATATTGAATGCAGCATATGTATTTGTTAATATTCCAAAAAAATAACTATCAATAAATAACTCGTATTTAAAAATGGATTATGGTATAGGAAACAATAATATCCTTCACCTTTTAATGTGTAATTATTTGGAAATTTCCAAAAAAAAATTATTAACAAATTTTATTTTTTAAATAAAATGATAAAACTTATAATGGAAAGTTATATTACAAAGTTAACTCATTCCACATGCAATTTTCAAGATAAAACCCTTGGTTGAGATATTTGAAAATGAAACATAAAATAAAAATTATTATGAGTCAGTGATGACATTAAATTAATAGTTGGAAGAGTATATACCTCATAAAAGTGAATTGGTGTATAATAACAAAAATATTTCACTAGAATGTATATTGAGATGAAATCCATTTCTACTTTGGTAACATAATAATCACAGGACCAAAAAGTAATAGTAATGAAATATTTTTTTTATAAAATGAAGAAAAAATATTCAAAATATAATATATAAAAATGTCTCATATGTACACCACACAAAGGATTTAAGTGATGAATATGTCATTTATATCACATTAATAAAAAGTGAGATGAAAATCCATTACCTTTAATTTCTATTTGGTTTACAATTATTTAACCTAATTTATAATGTTTTTATGCATACTATTAACTTTTACCAGAACCATAATTTTTTTTAAATTTCATATTTTGACTTATTATAATATCTTACTTATTGTTGGTTAACAAACATTCTATATTTTCATTATTTCATGTGTAAATTGCCAAGATTTTCGAAATTGTATTCTCTAATTAGATGTTTTGTCCAAGAAGTAGATAATTAATAAATCATATCCATAATTTAAAATTTTTTTTACATAAAATATATATAAAATATATTTGTATTTATAGTAATCCATAAAATTTGTAGGTAAAAAACGAATAACACCATCCAGGGAGACGGTTGGTCATACGTCCACATGAATGTTACATCAATTTATTTTTCAAATTTTAATGACAAAAAATAAATTATATGTAAATATAATAATTGAATTGTCATATTTATGTTATATTTGACCTATTTATCTATTAAAACCAAGTTAAATACCTTCCCTGTATAGTTTGTATTAATCAAATCACATTGAGGAGGTGGCAGTTCACACATCCACACATGCGTCTATAAAATGTAGAGAAATAGCATCCATAAAATGTTATCAGGTGCCAAAATGGGGTCCTAAATAAGATGTTCGAAAAACTCTATAGGTCTAGACCTCAATTTTTAATCATAAACATTTTGATAATATGTGTAGGAAATAAGGCAATAAACAACTTTATTAATTAATTAATCAATTAAAGTAACACCATATATTACTACTTCAAAACAATACAAGAATGTCTATATACATGTATCACTTACATACCAAAAAAATATAAACATGAAATAATATGTCCTCTATTGGGGCTAAAACAAAATATCCCTAAAATTCCTTATAACAATGAAAACCATAACATTATAACCGTCATATAAATCAAACCAATATGTGTCAAACGCGCTATATAAGAATTTAAATTTTTAATCATGGTTAAGCCCGAAATATAAGGATTTCATCATGATAATTGTTCTTAGCCCTCTATATCACCATTTTATCCTATCATTTGAACTAATCAGAATAAATTATCATTTCAGTATATCAATTAGGCAAGGAAAACTATATTTGTATTTGATTATATCCAATGTTATAGAACAACTATTTCATAATTTCAATATACCATCATTGCATATCCTACTATATAATAATCATATTATTTAATCAATAAAATATCATATCATATGGATATAAAAATATACCATCATATGGATCAATGGATAAATATGAAAAATACCATTTATTTTTAATTTAAAATTTTCATATATCAAATTGTAATTAGGAATACCATGCTAAATTTCTTTATAAATATGATAACCCAAGGTGATTATATATCACAATATCACCAAAAATTCATTTCATGATAAAAATTATTTAATAAATTTAAAAATTCAATTATATTCAGTGGTTTACTCACCAAAATGATAGTTGCAGATCAGAAAAATAACCAAATTGCCTGAAATGGGACTCCAATGATTAATTATATTCATTTGGTGAATTTACTTGTAAAATGATATAATTGTGCACCAAAAATATTTCATAAACTTGAATATTATAAAAACCATAGGTTTTGGCTTTACACCCCTACCCATATCTTCTAATGAAAAAATTCTTACAATGGAAAATGATCGAAAGGTAGAATGTCAAAATGATCAAAAGAGGGATCCAATATAGAAACAAATTGAGATCAAAACAACCATTGAAAATGGTCAATATATTACCCCACAATGTATATATAAAAATGGGATTGAATGGAAAACTAGAAACAAAACCACATATTAGGGTGCATATGCATAACTGAGATATCATGAATTATAGATTTCCTTAAAATTTTATTTGAACATTCCCCAATGTCGATAAGAAGACATGTAGGTGGGATGAAATTAAAATAAACTACACAATAAAAATTATAATATATGTTTTTCTAATTACACATTGTTTAATATTGTTACACATCATGCAATGCATTTAAATTGGTTATATTGAAAACTCCATCACCTGAGTTGATTATTTTTACTATCCTGAATATTATGTAATTTATAATCCATTTCGATGATGTGTAAATGTTATGAAGATATTATTCACACCATATACCAATTAAGATACCTAAGACAAATTTTAGGATTCTCATCATACCAAGAAACTATAGAAACAATTTACCCATTTATTCCCAAAAACCAATAATTTTAAAAAATTGAAATCTCTTTGCATCAAGTCATTTTCACCATCAATGGATTTATGTGAAGATAATCACTAATTTCCTTAGGTTTACATAAGGAACTAGGACTTGATTTATTCATCCATATTATTATGTATAATAAAATAAACCCACCATGGTTTATATAGGAAGAAAAATTATTTTGATATAATTTTAACAAAAAACTTAGTATGGGTGTACTTGAAAAAACATGGGAAATTAAAAAACAAATAATAATTTTAATTATAATGAATTATTTATCATGAAAATTTAAATTTAATATATAATATAACTACTATGATTATACACAACATGAGTTCACTTAAAGAGACATTTTATAATGAACAACTTGGTTAAAGGATACGAACAAGTCTTACAATGAATGGAATTTATCAGAATGTAGTGATTATAGAATTTAATGAAAATAATTTAATTTTTTCCTAACCCCTATATTATGATTTTAAATAGTAAAAATTTGATAATTATTCTATCGATTAAATTAACAGTGTTACTGAATTTAGTTATTCATATAAAAATTTTAATTATTTGTTGATAATTATTAATTGACTCAAAATTTTAGAACATTGAGTATTAATATATTTAAAATGAAACGATGTGAAAAGGAAGTATAAAATGTAACACCTAAACCCATGTACCATAGAGTAAATAATTATTTTATTACCTTGGAAACTGAAACAAATGAATATTTCCCCAGGAATAAAATATTTTATTTTTATTGAAAAACTAGATACTTTATATAATCTAACATTAAATCTGAAAACAAAAAATATGAGATTTTATTTTTATTAGGGCAATTATTATTCATTCTATAAAATACATAAATATAAATCATATTACTCTTCCTATCATCCTTCGGAAAGGATGGAAAAATAAATGTGTCTGATCTGATGCTCAGTAGGAGAATCTATACAATGGATGATGTCCTAAAATATTGAAATAATGAATAATATGGTAGAATAAATGATGAAAAAAAAATATAAATAATAAAATTATATTTAAAATTTACTATTGATAATATAACATTTATATTATTCACAACCATAACAATAATTTATTTTATAATACGGTATTCATAATTCCAAATTTATTATACCAACTCTTCCCACCACATTACGAAAAAATGAAACTTAAATGGATAATGATAATGATAAAAACCCATTATTTTTTATACCACGTAATATACCAATGGAAGGAGGGGATGTGTAATTCTAAAACCCACTTGTTACATAGTAAATCAATTACATTCATCATATGAATAAAAAATTAACATTATCAACATTAATTTGTAATCAATATCTATACACATTAGAAGAACAAAAAATTTGAATTTAAACACTACCACTAGTCATACTGATATTTATATGAACATAGATATATAGTGGGGGTTGTTAAATTTATTAATAAAATGAATTTAGGAGATTTATGAAATTATTTTGACATATATACAAATAATTTTAAAAGATCCATGAAACAATTCATATAGAAAATGACATTTTACTTTTGAAAACAAGTAAATAAAGTATATAAATTTCATGAATATTATATATATTTTTTACATTAAATATAACCATTTAATATTTTAATCAATGATATTATGTAATGATTGGATTTGATGATTGGAAAATGCATTCATGTGTTGTATATTTAAACAAGGATTTTATTCACAACCTTAGTAAAAAGTTCCCTGTTTGTAAAATGATAAGAAGATTAATTTTTTAATATATTTATAGATATTAAAAAAAATTAAAATTAATTCAATCAATAATTATATATTTTTAACAGAATTATTGAAAATATATCAATGAAAATATTAATTATAAAGAAACAATTCATGGCCAAATAAAAAATATATGGATTTCCATAAAAATTTCATTTTGAATTTTGAGTACATTGTGACTATAAAATTGATCGAGAAATATAATTTATTTGACTAACTATAGGAGATTAATATAATTATTTATAAAAAAAATTTATATTACATACTTAAAAAAGAACGTAATTAAACACCTTCTTTAACGGGGATGAGATTGTGAGAAATATTAATATCTTATTTGACTTACTTAGGAGGCTATTTTAACATCTTGATTAATAGATATAACTTTTTTATAAATATATACCAAAACAATATATATATTTATAATATAATATATA
Organism: Viscum album; assembly: GCA_963277665.1. NCBI lineage: Eukaryota > Viridiplantae > Streptophyta > Magnoliopsida > Santalales > Viscaceae > Viscum > Viscum album. The sequence goes on from OY728134.1 coordinate 173,898,166, forward strand.
ACCCCCATATAATATTTTATAAAATAATTAATTGATAATTTATTATTAATGTGATTATTTAAGTGTTATAAATAAATTTTTTAATGTAAGATTCGAATTCTTAGTGTTCCCATGGAATGTTTCTCATGGATCAATCATTTTGATATTGTTAATAATGACATAAATATAATATAAATTCATTATAAACATATTTTTAATCATTCTTGAATGTGATCAATTAAAAGTTACTCACATCACATTATTGTGGTGCTAGTACACAAATTTGCTCGAGCAACTGTAGGACCCCAGGACACCCTAAGAGGGGAGGGGTGAATCAGGGTGGAAACTTATTCTTCCTAAAGTTGTGGATCTTGTTACCATGTTGGTAAGAACTACTTAAACCAGTATGATGGATATGATCATCAATTAAACATTCACATCCAGAGGGATGACACAACTATAGTTGTGCATTTAAGTTCTTTGTCTCCTGTTCAGCATGATACATTTCTTGCATTAGGGATCAGAGTTGATGCCCTTTTTAGTTCAATACTTCTTCTTTAGTGCAATGACTGAATTCACTAGATCCACTTTTCTTCATTTTCCAAAATCACAATCACTTATGTGATTGCTTAATAAATGATGCTCATCATACTTGTCATCGTCAGAATCACTTCACCATGTATGCATGAGATCATGCATGTGCCATTTAGATTTCTACTTCAATCTCACTTTGCACAAATTGTATTAGGAAATCATTCATCTCTCATTTACCTCTAGAAAGACGAGCATGCTTCAACAAAATCTAGTGCTCCTTTTCATTCCCGGCACACAAGTCTCAATACGGTGCACAAGTCTTCGGCGCACAAGTCTAAACTGCCGCAAAAGTGTCACCAAAGCACCTGTGCAACACAGCCTTCTTGAACTACAATCTTGCGTGACTCACTTCCTTTCTCGCCCGAATCAACTTGGGCGTGCAACCATTAATGGGTGTGAAACCTCTACTTGCATGACCCAACTAAAACTTGGGCAACTCAATCACCCGCGCGACGAGAGCTTGAAAAATCTATATTTCTTGAACTTCGTAGGATGTGAGGAGCAGTGTTCAGGTATTTATAGGCAATTTGACCATCCTGTGCGACAGCGCACAAGTCACTCCTTTGCGCGCAAGTCTCGGTGCGCAGATCTCTTCCCCTGATAGTCACTTCCCTGACCAACTTCCATACATGAACAAACCTCTTTCCTTTGCCAAATTTTTATCTTGTTATCTCGAAAAACCATAGGCTCGCAAGTTATCAATCTTCCAAGGCATCAGCCAGCAAGTCTCTTCATGACACACAAGTCACCAGCGCAACCTGACCAAAACTTGTGCGACCCTTATCCTTTTACCATATTTTGATGATCTGATCTTCAAAAACATATGCCGCACAAGTTTCCTATCCTCAAAGACCTTGGCGCGCAAGTCCCTCTGCCAAAAATTTGGTATGTCATTTGTTTGCTTTGTCAACAAGCAAGATCACCTCAACAACACTTCTTCTTGGTGATCTGTATCCTTCAGCAAATTTTCTGCATTTATCACAAACTCCACTATTGTGATATGTATTCTTTGAAGACATAGCTTTAGCATCATCATCTTCTATGACGATCTGATGTGTATGACTATCTCAGAATTCCAATCCCCGCATGACCATCTTAGAATTCCACTCATTTGCACATTGTCTTCTTCATCAACCATCATTATCTACTTCATGCAAACAATATGATTCAATTCATCAAAAATTATTTTGCATGGTTGTCATGCAATCATGATTAATTGCAAGGTCTTCATCATAAACCCATGGTTCTCATGCAATAATGAATAATTGCATGGTCTTCATTAAAACCCAAGGTTCTCATGAAATAAGGAGGAAATGAAAGTTCTTCAACCCAAAATCCTATTCTTCTTTAATCATCATCAGATGGATTACACCTCATATTCTTCATTGTTGTAAACAATGTATCACCTTTGACACTTGTTCTTTGAACTTACGATCAGTACAACAATCATCTGAATCACCATTCCCCTACTTCATCAGAGTACATCATGATCTCCTTCATTTTGATATTCCATTCCTCCATTTCATTGGAGTACTTCTTGATCTCCTTCATTTTGATCTTCATTGACAACTATTGGAAAAAAATAAAAGCTTATACAAATAGTGCTTCCAACAGCAACATAGTAATTTTTTAATGGGCGTAACAATTAAAAGATAAATGATATAATATTTTTCCAAAATAATATTAAATTATTAATTATTATATATAAATATCATAAATATCATAATTAAAATCAATGAATGGTATTGTTTAAATATTTAATAGATCACAACATTAAGAGGTAGTCAGTACATATACACAAATGATGCATTAGTTTACAATTTAATGGAGAATATAGTGAATGAAGGTTGGGAAATTATAAATTAATATATTATTATACGTTATATACTGATGGTATTTTATATTAAATGTTATTAAATAATTAATGCAGGTATAATATTAATTTAAATGAAAATCATTGGGTAAGAGATATTCCTCTTATTATGACAACCAATTTTGGTTTATATATTAAGGATTCCAAGAATGGTATTTTGATCTGCATTAGAAATATAGATCATTTTGGGGGATGTTAGATGGGGGATTATGTTTGGATAAATTTATATTTGAAGATATTAATTGGTGGATTAGATTTTATAGGTTGTTCCCTTTTATAAGTTAGGTAAATATTAAACATTGAATTAACTAAATGTATTAAATAATATAGTTTAATTTTAATGAGAATTTTACTAAAATTGTTCATAAATTATCATGAGATAAATGTATGGCCAAAATAAAACCAATAAATTTGGTTTAAAAATATTTTGGTCTTATCTTGTGGCCTTATCCCATTATTTTGACCACATTTATCCACTTTTACAATTAATGGAGGTGATAAATAGTTATCTTGGTTATTACTATTAAGAAAAAAATTTAATAAAAAATAAAAAATATTAATATTTGTAAATATTAAAAAAATTTATTTCATTTTACATGATTACACTCAAATAAAATTTATAGATATATTTTAATATTTGTTCTCAAAAATCACTGAAATTAATTATTGTGAAAAAAGATTTATTAAGAATAAAAATTATTTTATAGAAAAATAATGATTCATATTGATCCAAAAGGATGTAATTTGATTAAAATAAATCAAAGGATACTTAATTTTTAAAAATATAATGAAAAAAATCCATAGAACGATGTAAATATGTTTTCTAATTAAAATATTAAAAAACAATTTTTTTTTGTGTACAAAAACATTATTAATATTTTTAAACATTAAATAATATCATCATATCCTCAAAATTATATTTTATATGAATTGTATTAGTAGTTTAATATATATATTTTTATATTTTAATTATTTTACACAATTTCATGCTATTCTTATGTAATTTTAATGACATAAAAATAATGGTTTTGAAAAATCATTATATTTTCAAAATTCACCAAATAAAAAGTACTTGTAAGAAATTATAAAATAGTCAAAATAAAATGATTACCTGATGAGTTAAAATATATATTTATTTTATTGACAAAATATTTATAATAATTATATTTTACATATAATTCATATTCTTTAATAAATATCTTTTTTTGATATAATGTCTACTGAATGAAATTAATAATAAAATAAAATCTACGTTGTTTCATTATTCCATCATTCAGAAATTTCATCATAAAAATTTATAGAATGTATCTTAATGAAACATTACGGTCATAAATTCATTATAACATTGTAAGTTTCCTATTTCATCACTTTTGTCATATGATTTACCAAAAATTATCTTTTTTATCTGAGTCATCATATCCCAAAACACATTTTCTCTAGTGTCTTGAATATTTATTGGCTCTATATAATAGGATATTTCATGTTAAAATTATATTTCCCTAGAGGTAGCAACATATTTTTGATCAAGAATTTACTTCATAAATAAATGTATATTGAACCAATTATGAACATTAGATATGCTACCTATAATTTCCAAATGGTAAGACAGAAATATAATTATTTATAGAATTTCAGAGGTCTTGATTTACATAGATCATGGTTTTTTCTTTTAAAACAATATAATTAAATTCCAATGATTTATAATCATGAAAAAATGATCATTAATTGAAATTGTAAATATATCATTTAGTTGTATTGAAAATAAAATCTTCTTCATTGATCCACCATAATATGATTTTGAATTTTCTATACTTTATCCTTTTTTTCTCAATATGTAATTCTGCTACAATATTCATTTCAAAAACATATTCATGAATTTTTATAATGAAATATATAATTTAGTCTATTTCTTTATATTTTTCTATTTGACTATTTCAATTATGTGAATTTTAATATTAAAACTCAACTAATGTTAAATACTACTCCAACATACAATGAATGGAAATAGAGCATGACCTCAAAATATCCCCTATTTTAAAATTTTTATTTTCATTGTGGACAATATTTCTTGAAAGATAAGGGGTTCTCAATTGCATTTCAATGTAAATATAAATATGTAGAATATTCTATAATTTCTTAATGAATGACCAATAATTATTGATTAAAATAATTTAATGTTTACAATGATGTCTCACAAAATTAACATAATAGATACATTCAAGGTGATCAACACATATATCATCCATTATTATATTTAAATATGTATTCGTGTTGAGGAATTAAATATTATACATTATGAATTATTATTTATAAGAGACTTTGGATATAAAATTTAATGGTAACTAGTAATATCAACCTTTTTCAAAGCAATAATATATAGGGCTCTAATGACCCCTTTAGTTAATTTTATATTATAATTTACCTTCTTAAATAAATCATCTTGATAATTAGATTTTTCTTTATTCATATTATCCTGCTAAAAATACAACCCTGACTACTGATACATTTTGGTGCTTCTAGTATTTATATGATAAATAAATGTATGGTATTCCTCTAATAATTGTTAATTTAGATAAAGTATAGATTGAACACATACCCTCTTTCAAATTTTTAGTACACAGTATTCTTAAAAAAAAATATACCATTTTGAAATAAATAATAACATTAAGGATATTCTATAATGATTTCAGAACAAGTTGGGAACATTTTATTTTTTCTAATAGGTAGGGTTTAGAAATAATTTTAAAATGATGTGATGTTTTTGCGTCCTTAATTACCTCCATATACATCTTTACTATATCCGATGATAATATATCCTTGTGAATCATCATCCATGTCAAAACACTAAGATCCATCATACACATTTCTTCAAATACCTTATTAACCATTACAATGTGGTAGTGTATTGAAAATTAATAGTCCTTAAGTAGCTCAATACATCTCCTTAGACTTACAGTGATCAATTGATATGAAAATAATAATATCACACTTTTGTGATTTATATTTATCTTAAATTATTAACCTTAGAGATAATTCATAAATATATTTAATGAAATAATTTTATTTCCCAACTTATGAAATTAGATTCAAATGTTCTATTTAAAGATCACTAACTTCCCTGATTCTAGGAATCCAATTTTTCAATATTTATATGGAAACATATATGACTATAATTGATGTGTTACTATGTTTCAAAGATCTATCCCCAGTAAATTGAAATTTAAATATATTTTAATTTATTAAACTTTAAATTAATGATAAGAGTTACTTATCACCTTTTTAAATATATAATAACATAATCCAATTATATGTCATCTTGGTTAATGAAATTTTTAATAATTCAAAACATTGTCCAAAACCTAGAGTGTAAACTTTTAATCCATGGAAACTATGTAACTCAAATATTTTCAGTAATGATGTTTATTCATTGAAAACATATTTTAACAAAAAGATAAAATAATATTCCATATTTCAATAATATATGTCCAATATGAAAGAACAACATAACTCCACAATTAAAATTTGTAATTATTCCCATGTAATAATTTGTCCCTAAAGAGTCTCATCAATGATTCATTAATATTTATTATGATCATTTTTTCATTCTTTTTATACCACTATTTCATCAATAAATAGAACTGAAAATTTATCATGATATTCTTAGAATAATATACTCATCAATTATGTAAAATTATATGGTATTTTAATTAATACAAAGGGAATTGATTCATACATATAATTTCAATACCAAAAATATAATTCTATAACATGAATAACATCCCCCATTAATCATAATTGATGACACCATGAATGATGACAGATCCTTGAAAAAAAATTTCTCTTTAAAAATTATAAATGGAGTTATTAATATGGCATAGAGAATACTTATTCATTATTGTATTAACATTTATTATCCCATAATAACTACAGAACATGATAGTCAAATAATTCTTTAAAAATCATAAATTGATCTCCCATTTGAAATATTTGGGAGTATGAATCACTTATATCAATAAACCTACAATTATTTCATTAACTCCTCCTAATAAACTATATCATTTATTTATAGATTCTCAGATAAAGGTTTTGTGCATGAAATGAGGTCATTATAAAAATAAGCATAATGCCCCAGTGGATGAATGTGTTGTTCTTTTAAAAGCGCATCAATCTATTCATCCACAATAATAGAATTATCTACCCAATGGTAAAATTTACCATACATTGGTTGTCTATTCACTTATTATTACAAAATTACACTGATTAGGGATACTAAGGGTCGATCCATGAATGATTTTTATGATGATGTTTTATTTTAAATACTAGGTATTATACATGTTCATCACAAATAGTTATCATCTTATCATGAATATAAATATTTTTTATTTATCTATTGAAGGAAAATCCAAATAATAGATAATATAAAATACTATCATTTATATAATTATTAAATTTTATAATAGAGTATTTTATTAAATCCTTATGAGGATTGAATTACATATCAGTATTGAAATAATATTTCAACTAGGTGTCTTGATTGATAACTCTCTTTTTATTATTCTAGATTAATATTTTGTTATAAACATTGAATATCTAAAAAATAATGAGCATCCATAATCAAATAATGAAAGACATAACATTTATTTTATTATAAAATTACATTATAGAAACTTTTTAAGAACATCAACATCATATGTAGTATTTCCATAACTTGTCTTCTTAGGATCATCTATGGTTATATCCCATGTTATTTTGGTATATGGTGTTCAAATTTACTATTCATTGTATAGTTAAAACATTATATTTTCTTTCTGCTACCATACCATTTAATTCACGATCATGATATAATCTCTCCCCATACATTATGAAAACTCATGTTCTATTGAAGAATTACAATTTTTTATTCACAAATGTCACATGCAGTTAATTAACCCCATCTTTTATTCATGTTATCCATTTTTTTATTCATGATGTGTTCATGTGTATTATTATTATCATTCATTCTAGCAGGGTTATAAAACATAGTGAATTATTTCTTAATCTTGATAGTACATGATACTATATACTCATATGACGTGATTGTTTGGAGAAATTTTTCACTTCAAAAGGTTTATTATTACCCATTAATGAAATATTTAATATTACTCATTGGATTATCTACGTAGTCCAAAACATTTTTTTTACCATTCAATGTTTTATTCTAATATAGTGTCATTTTCTTCATCATTTTACCATTTTTTCATGAAATATATATACATACCCTAAAATTATATGCAAATATAGATTTTTATAATATAATTTACCTTAAAATCAATATAATAAAAACATTGTATTTCACAAATATCCTAATTGTTATTCATAGACAAACACAATTAAATAGTATAACCCGTGAGATGATAAACATCCATAATTACAATTCCCCATTCAGAGTGATGCACTATATGGTAATGGTTTGTATTACTAAATACTCTATTATATCTGTTAGAAAAATATATCGTAATGTATTACCCATTCGACATTCTAAATTGGCTTTATTCTTATGTATATTAAACAGTTTACATTATGAATGATAGAATTTTATTTTAAGAAAATAAACATAATCATGGAATTATTTATAATGACATATTCCATAGATTAATTTCTCGGAGTTTTCTTTGATAATAATTTTTGTATTTGAATACTAAAATTTATATATATTACCAATACTACGGATTGTATGACATTTTTGGTATATTGAAATGAATTAAAAATTTGAGTAACCCTTTTAATAATATATTTTATTTTTTGGTATTTTTTTGAAATTTTATTTTTATTTAGAAATCACTGATTGATATTTTAGAACCCATGCAATACTATCCTAGAAAATTATTTTAATAATTGCATATTGTCATATAAAAATTAATTTTAAACAATTATAAAAATTAAAATTGAAAAATATTTTTCAAATTGAGATTCAAAAAATCTTAGTCATACCAAAATAACAAATTTATTTTTATGAAAAAATAATATGTATCCAAATATTAAAACATGTAACCACAATAAATGTTGAAATGGTAAAATTATTAATTGATGTGGTAAAATGCTTGAATCCTGAAAAAAAAACCATGTCTCTAATTTTTTTATAAGGTCTGGATCAAACTTATAACTACACAACCTCAATATTTCTTTCTTGATCAACATTACATATTTAACATTGGATCCTTTTACATTAAGATGAAGTATTTTAATAAATGAAATTCTCCAAAAATAATAAAGTGGTCCTCTAATAGGATATTCAAGACACTCCTAAAAAATTATTTTCTTATTGAAAAACTACACTTACATATATGAGAATATAATTTCACTCATTTGAGATTCCATTAATATGTTATTTTCTATATCCCTTCATTTTCATGTAATACTACAATATAATCCTAATGTTTTAAATGACTATTCAATATTGGTGCCTTCATTTTTTCCATTTATATTTCAAAGAAAAGTGTACTATAACAATTATTAAATTATGACATTGGTATTTTTAGTATACTGATTTTTTTTAGTTTTTACATAAAAACAATCCTCATTTTTACCTTTCCATTGAGAAAAGTGAAATTTTTATTCATGCGTAGTGCATACAACTGCCTCTACAACTCAATATGATTTATTTTAAATCTCCACATAAAAATGAAAGATATAATGATGTTATTAAAGGATAAATATGATTTTATGAAAACATTAGTGTGATCGAGTGATACAATGGGGATTTGTTAGTCATATTATCAACAAATAATCATCATTAATTTAATTTTCTAAATCAATCACATTATGAGGGAAATCGATTACTATAATTTAATAAAACTATCATATAAAGTAGTTTTTATGATAATCACATCAAACTATGATATATATAAGTGATAAATACTAAATAATATCAAAATTCATATGGTATTGTTAATTTATATATAAACCACCTCACAATCATTCATTAATTCAAGGTTCTTAATTCGATATAACAACAGACATAAAAATTCTTTACATTTTTAATATTAATGATTATGAAAAATTAATTTCAAGTGTAGTATTTTATGAATAAATTTTAATGGAATTTTTTGGTTTATTGAGACATTATACTAATATTTATTTCATTATTTTTTCATACAAACTTTTATCATCATGATTGACTAAAACATGATTTGTAAATATTTTATTATAGTGATTAAGAATAAAACACTAGTGAGAAAGATTTGAAAAATCTTAAATAATTATAAAAATACCCTGAATTATAACATTAATGACATATTAATGATTAAAATTTAAATAATAATCTATATATACATCAATATTATGAAACTGATAAAAATAATCCAAAAAATAAACCCTTGATGTAGAAAATATATATAATATTTATAGAGAATTATAATTTATTAAGAGGATAAATAGAAATAGATTTTAGTAATGTTACGAGTTAAATGATTTATATAATATAATTTTTCATTTATAAGAGGTTAAAGGACATTCATAGATTCCTGATAAGTGTTATGGGTTTTATATATCAAAATCATATATTTGAAACAGGTTATGTTTTATGTCAAAATTTAATTTATATGTTTTATATAATTAAATTGTGAAATTTTATATCATTATTTTAATTTATTCATGTATTTAATAATCAAATTAATGTTGTATCATTAATTTTTTTATTGAATTTCAAGTTTTCATGACCCGTCCTCAGGGCCCGTGTCGTGACTACCCTAAGCCCGCTGTTGACGCTCCTTTCGTCACAAAATCTAAAGATCGGAAAAGGGGAATATCTGAGCTCAAAGTGATTCATCCTTTGAAGAAAACATCAAAAATCAACAAAGGCATGAACACGGGATCAAAATCAACTCCACCGCGCAAGTTATCTCACTTTCGCGCAAGTCCACTTGTGCGACAACCTTGGTCACGCAAGTGACTTGCACGACCTAAGTGGTAACCGCCCGGTAACCGCCCAGTGCCTTCTTTTGCCTATAAATAGACCCTGTGGGCCCCCCACTTGAGATGATTTTTTTTTCAGAAACTAGGATTGAAGCTCCCGACGCCAAAGTCTCTTCTCAAAGCTTCCAGAACACTTCTAAGGTAATTTTTACCTAGAACGGAAGATCTAGAGGGAGGAAGGAAGGCCTAAGTGTTGAAACTCATCAACAATTGTGCGCCTGAATGGCCATCCCTTAAGGGAACTGGTCACACTTGCGCCCTACCTTATTCCTTCAATAGAACTTGCGCGTCCCTTTTCTGGGAGAACCTCAAGAGGATTCCAAAGGGTTTAATAAAGTGTCTCTCAAGTATTTTAATGTTGGTTGAAAAGCGTGCAAGTACCCCACATGTCGCGCATGTATACCCGCGCGCCCAATACTTGTGCGCCCACGCAAGACTTGTGCGCCTTTCAAGACTTGCGCACACCTACCTTTTTGGGTGCCCATCTTGCCCATTTTACCCCTCTTAAGCCATTTCACCTTTCCTATTCAAGATTCAGTCTTCAAGATACTCTTCAAATCCATTTATGGCATGATTTCTTGATTTGACTTCCTTATCTGAAAGGAATTCAGTGGAATATCTCTCAAAACCTAGTGGTTTATACATCTTTATGTCACCAAATATTGAGATTTCATTCATTCATCCTCGTCCTTTAAGATGCGAGAATCCTTACCCTGGGTCTCCTTTTCAGAAATAATCCCCAGTTATAAGTCCTTTAATCTGGGCATCTTTCTCAGGAGTAAGCCCCAAATTCTTAAAGTTCCCAAACTTGGGCATCCTCCTCTGGAGTAAGCCCCAAACCATAATTCCTTAACTTGGGCATCCTCCTCAGGAGTAATCCCCAATCAAATCCTTTAATATGGGCATCCTTCTTAGGTGTAAGCCCCAAGTCCTCTAATTTTGGGCATCCTTCTTAGGAGTAAGACCCAATCTCAAATTTGGGCATCCTTCTTAGGAGTAAGCCCCATGTCCTCTAAATTTGGGCATCCATCTTAGGAGTAAGCCCCGAGTCCCATAATTTGGGAATCCTTCCTAGGAGTAAGCCCCAATCTCAAATATGGGCATCCTTATCAAGAGTAATCCCCAAACCTTAATCCCTAACCTGGGTCTCTTTTTCAGGAATAAGACTCAGTTATAATCTTGGGCTTCCTTTTCAGGAGTAAGCCCCAAGTCCCCTAACCTGAGCCTCCTTTTTAGGATTAAGTCCCAGTCATAAATATGGGCTTCCTCTTCAAGAGTAAACCCCAAGTCCCTTAATTTCTCTTAACCAGTCCTAAATTACATTTGATATGGGATTCCACCTCAGGAGTAAAACCCAATTATCAATCCTCTCGTAATTTCGGTTTCCTTTTCAGGAATAAGTTCCAAGTTAGAGTATTCAAATCTCCATAAAGCACATATACCTTTATGGACCATGTTCTTGGATTTTCTCCCTAAAAGTAAATCCTAAACATTCATCTATCTGGGCAGTCATACATACATAAGCCCCAAACAATTTGCTATGATTGCATCTTTCATGGCACAATTGTCTAATTATTACCAATACCTCTTGTTTCTCACATCGAGCATGACTCATCTGAGCATAGAGTGTAAAAGTAATTATGAAATTCTTCTTTGAGCCATCAATCATAAACGTCATACTCCATTACTCAAATTACGTGGGTTCTGATTCCTTTTGCAAAACAAAGGATACGTAGGTAGCCCATTTATGGGTTCGATCCCAACTTTGAAATAATCCATGTCCTTCTGAATGACGATAAACTTCAAGTGCCCCACTGAGTGGCTTTAAAACTAGCCTGTTCATCATAATGACCAAGAGACTTTTATATAAATGTTTTAAAGGAACCATTGACCAAGAATCTCTAAATGGATACTTATGATTCTCTATTGATGAAGAACCTCGAATACATATAAAAGATTCTCTAAATTTCTTACATATTTAATCATTGATTGTTAAAACTAATGGAAAGCTCATTTTATACTTGGTAATGTAATAAGGATTCACAAACATAACTTAAATCTATAAAGAGAGTCCCGGAGTAGACAATAATTCCCCTCAAAAAATGGTGTGATGAGTACGAACTCCCATCCACTGGACCAATGCAAATTCCTAAGCCGCATCAGTCCACAAGCTAATGATCACCTACCTTTGGAAAGTAGGTCCAAACGGATTTGGAATCATTTGATGATTCCGGTTCTACGAACAAACCCGCTAGAAACTGATTGGAACATTTGAATCTCAAATCAACGAGGTCATCCCCGAATTCCGTGCGAAACAAAAATGGTGAACCCGACGTGAATCCTTAACCAAGTTAAAGTGATGTTCTTCTTATTTGTTAGGCCCCTTGGGCCAACAAAGCAATCATTGAAATGTGCTAATCCAAAAGATGCAGTGGCCGATTTCATCTTGATTATGTCTGTTATATGGAACATGCACTATTTTCTCAAGATCTTATGAAAAATGGCTTTCCTTAAATTCACCCCTATGAATAATGCTACTGTGAACACCTCTACTGTGAGGTCTGCTGCTGTGAAAACCAATGCTGCTACTCCTGCTGGAATGTCGTCCGCTCTGAGGATGACATCACCAACTCAGCGTCTTCAAAATTGCGTTTCCAATTCACTGGTTAAGGAGTACCGTCGCAACGGTACTATCCCAACTATGGAGGCCACTCGTCAAGCCCTCTAAGTTAACAACTCTACCTGGTCGTCCAGACAACGGCGACCAGTGATCAAGAAGCAGGCGGTGCTGACTACCGTATCCAACCGTTTCGGGTCGTTATCCCCAGAACGCAATTTCCATTCACTCCCTTACTCTGAGGAAGTGAATGAGTAGGTCCCTCAGGGTCTTAATTCAAAAAGACAGGAGTCCTTCCCGAGGGATCCCATCAACAATCTCCGCCAGACTCGTGCGGTAGTGCGCCCTCAACATGATGAGGGTACCGACTCCAGTCATTCATCTCAGGTTCCTCGAACAGGAGCAGGCAAGATGAACCGCTAGAGACGGAATCTAGTTAACAATAGGCAGGTTATCATCCCTTCCATCTCCAGAGAAGTCCACCAACCTAAATTGGTGGAGAACAACGAGCATGCACACACACCTGCCTGTTTTAATTCCGCTGTCCAGCAGACTCGTCTGGCAGCATCAAGCCAATCCCGCCAGGAAATTACGGCGGAGTACTATAGGCAGGAACATACACCTTCTTATACATCATCAGATAGTCCGCAAGCTCGTCTGACTACATATGATGGATCTCGTCAACTGCATTTGGCAAAGTGTAATCAGCAGGCACATACACCTGCTAATACTAATCAAGCCTACCAACAGTCTCGCTTGGTAGCGCATGGAGAAGTCAGTCGGAAAGCCCCGACGACAAACAGGAGGCAGTCTCAACTCTCTCCCTCCACACTTGAGTACTGTCAGGATTCACTGACAGGAAAAGGAGGACAGGAGCAGGCACATACACCTACTCCAAGCCCGGAATGGAGGTATATCCCCGTTCCGGCGGCTGAAGTCACCATGCATATTTTGTCAATGGTGAAAGAGCAGATGCAAATTCCCGCTCATATTCTGGATGCTTGCCAGGATATCATAACAGCTTCAGCATCATCTCAGGGACAGACACATAAATCTATCCCTAGCAGTGGAGTGACAAATCAACGATTCACTCCGGAACAGACACACACATCTGTTCCAGTCCAAGAGGGTTATGGGGCATACTCCCCCATATCATACGGACAACCAAGTCAGGCACATACACCTGATTTGGGTGGAGATCGTCAGCCTACCTGACCATCTTTCCTGATCAGGCACATACACCTGCTCAGAGTAACCACTTTCGTCAACAACTGCATTCCAAAGCGAGTAAGAAGGAATATAAGAAAAAGATCTGCCCAGCACAGTCAGGAGATCAAAGGCCAATCTGGAACAAGGCCTTGCTCGATGCTGGAGTTCTTGAAGGCCTCAGACATTTATCTGTCAGAATTCAAGATTCTACTCCCTTATTTCCCAATAACGGGAACATTAATTCTGAAGGTCATCAACAGACACTTCCTCATGAAGGATTGCTTCAGGAAAATTCGGTCAATCTTGATGTTTCTTCTTCATATGAGAGCCACAGGAACTCTCTCTGTGGTTAGAAGTCCAAGGAGCAAGAGATCTCATCTTTTTCCGTAACCCATTATGGTGGTCCTCCCCATGATGATGAACTTCGCTGCAAAAGTCCTCTCTGCAGTAGTGATTCACATTGCCTGGAAAATACTCTAGTGGATAATGTAGTGCCAAGAAAGCTCTCTTATCATGAGGCACTTGCAAATGCGAAACCAGTCATGTCTAATGCTTTATCACTAACAAGTGAAATATTTTCTCAATTAGAAGATAGCCCAGGGTGTAGGTAATTCTCCGAACCACCCCTAAGTCATGAATCTTCTAGTTTGATCAATGATCTCTCTACGAATCTTGTTGAATCCGATGAAGAAACAAGGAAACACCAACTCTGGTCAAAACAGGTAGAAGAATCTTCATTTAATGACTAAGAGGAAATGTTGAACATGAGGAAAAAACTGGCAAAAGGTGAGGTACCAGTCATGTTTTGGCCTTTGGCTGACTCCCAGTACGACATTCCAAAGATGTTGATGGATGATGGAATCCATGATATTCATCTCAACATATGGAAAACTCTTTGTCAATTGAAGAAGAAGGAATTATCTTATGATGAATATGAAAATCATATTAAGATAATAGAAGGGCTACAACGTCATATTGATTTGGCATCTCTATCAGTCTCTCAGTATTCGAAGGCTGAAAAGCAACAGAGAACCCTTCAATGTTCATGCCTTGTCACACTAAGAAAATTGCGTCAGTTAATTTCCAATGCTCCATCTGATGTTCATATCAGAGGATGGGGTGTTCACGGAGCACTACATTTCACAGTGCTTTCCAGTCAGCAAAGCCCGCCGAAAATGGACTCATGCAATGTTATTGCCCATGGCCGGCCATAGTCAATAGGCTTTGTTCATAATCAAAGGCTTGCTCAAGAACATGCTTCAACTAGTTCCTCTCAAAATCAAGAATATAAAGAACAAGTTGTTGAATTGCTCCTACATCAAGCAGGTGAGAATATTGCACAAGCCTCTCGTATGGAGCATACATGTCATCAAATGACAGAAGTTTCGGAAATCATCCAACGGTCTGTTGAACCAGGTGATAAAAGTGGATACAGGTTAATGCATCCAGCTAATTTCTGAACTAAGATTCGCAAGATCAAGAGAGATTTTAAGAAGATCTCAGACATAGCATGTCAAGAGACACCCCAGCTTGTCAGACTGGGGACTTCTCTAAATCAACCCTCAGAGTCAACAAATGGGATTCGAGGAGTTGAGAGGAAGAAGCAGGAACATCCCCAGTTCTCAAGACTGGGGACTCTTTCAAATCATCAATCCCCTCCTCAGAGAATGTCGATATTTTCTCGATTGGGGAAGAATCCACAAGAGGAACGAAGATCCAAATTATCAGGATATTCCCTCCAAGTTATAGCTCGTCATGAAGTTCCTAAAAGATTGAATCAACAAAAGGCAATGTCTCGTCAAAGACATGAAAGAAGACAATATCACAGAAATGCTGATAGAAGGGATTTGATGCATTATTCATCAATCAATGTCATCAATGCCGTTGTTGCTAATCCACCAGAGGAGACTCACTCAGGGGACTCAGATGAAGAGCGTCCTGCTCAAGAAAATTTACGCACTGATACAAATAAAGAAGGTGTTCGTACACGAAGTCAAAGGATTACTCAGAACCTAGGTAATCCACTTCCCTCCCTCCAAAAGGTATCCAACAAAGGGAAGGGAAAGAATCAGGTTACATATCCTTCCTCTGAAGAAGGTCAATCGCTCTCATTAGAGTAAAGGTTTGCACAACAGGAGGAAGAAATGAAAGAATTAAGAAGGTGGAATGCAAAACTACTTCAGAGTAGTCTTCTTCTTAAGAATGCTAAAGTCCGACAGCTGAAGGAATTTGTTGTAACTACTGAGATGGATCAGGAATATCCTCCTTTATCAGTACACCCTCAGAGGTCTAATCCTATGGGCTAAACGCAACAACGGTTGGCAGCACTACCATCAGTTGCAGCACCAACCACCACGTGTGTCCAAGCTCCATTCATTGCACCTACCCAAAACCAAGTTCAACCTGATGTTTCACAAAAGTTAATAACTACTATTGAGTCATTAACAGCTCAGTTAGAAACTATGTAAGGGAAACGGGCGCAAGTTCAACCATAAAATAAAGCTTACCCCGAATGGGTAGATTCAATTTCTCCTCCATCCAGTTTTGGAAACCCTGTTTTCCCTACTTTCAATGGATCAGGCGACCCTGAACAACATTTGACGCATTACGTGTCATGTTGTGATCCTATGATGGGAACTCCAGAACAGCAAGAAGTAGTGAAACTCAGATACTTCATATGAACCTTGCAAGGACCATCTTTTTTCTGGTATACAAGCTTGCAATCCCGGTCAATCATCAGATGAGAGGATCTTCGCCAAAAATTAATTCTTCAGTTCAGCTCAACTTTGCCAAAAACGACAGTTTTAGATCTTACAAGATGCAAGCAAAGGGATAATGAAAGTGTCTCTGATTTCATTGCTCGTTGGAAGGGATTAACGTATTCCCTGAGTTTAGCACTCCCTCAGGAGGAACTGTTTCCAATCTGTGTGGCAAATTTGCGTGACGAATTACGCACGCCATTGATCCCTATGAAATACACAGGAGGGTTTCGAGACCTTACTTCAATCGCTCAATAGATTGAAGATTACCTTATACAGGCTAAGGTTAAATCTCGTGTAATTCCATCAGTTCCAGGAAGGAGAATGGGTAAAGCGGAAACTGCTACAGTTATGCTTAAACAAGCACCTGTACCTATTTCTACTTCAAAACCTTCATCTTCTTGAAGGGCTCCACCTCTTGAACGCCAAAAACAAAGGTTGTTTCGTCCAAAATATCAAAGATATCAACGGAAAAAACAATTTGAGGATTTGAAGAGTAAAACATACTCTTTCCGAAGTGAGCAAGTTCTTGGTTACTTCATTTCAGCTCTGGAAAATAATATGGTTCAATTACCAGTGCCCAAGAGGCAAACAAGGAAGGAGATGAAGACCGTCTCAATTATTGTCCCTTTCATCAAATGTTGGGGCATCCCATCCAGGAGTTTTTTTTCATTAAAGACCTCCTGCAAAAGATGGTCGACTTGGGACAAGTCAAATTGAAGGGTTCTTCATCTCATGTAGCGTGTATTACCGCTACAGATCCAGAGGAAGGAGGCGAGCGGTAGGAAGTCAAAAGAAAAACTGCGCAAAAATATGATGATTGGATGGTCATAAAGACAATCAATTGGACCCATTCCATTTTGCGAACACAATTGAAGAATCCAATTGTGTCTCCTACAAAAGCTGCAGTGAAGCCACCATCAAAAGAAAAATCCTCAAAAGGGTAGCGCAATTCAAAGAAGAAAGAGAAATCAGAAGAATATGAGTATGTATTGAGGCCTAAGTTGTCTTTGACTCTGGCAGATTTCATGCCATCTACTTCAAAGAAACGGGCACCGCCCCACCAAACGGAACAGCCTAAATAGGCTAACCAGGCAGAGTCTTTATCAGATGAAGAGTTAATCTTTGGTTATGATAATATGATTCAATTAACAGATCCATATTCCAGTCTTGATGAGCCTGAATTCCCAGTATCAAATAAGGGAATCCGGGGAAGTTCTAGAGTTTCACGATACATGGGAAGACGTGGATCTTTCCGAAGACACTACTCTAATTCTATTCCTTCTAGCACTGTATATGTAGCAGAAACTCATGGTAGAGCCCTTCAGCGAGCTCGAGAAGAACAAGCAAGTTCTTCTGCCAATGTCCAACTCAGTTTTGGCACAGTTATTTTGGAAGACTGATTAAAGGTTCCATCTTCTTTATCTCAGCAAGTAAATGGATCTCATCAGTCTAATCTTCCAAAACCAAAGATGTTGCCAACTTCAATAAAAGATGCATCAGCTTCCAAAGCATCTGCTTCCAAGGTACCTGCTAAACCGCATATTCCTGTTGGGAAACGCATACCTCTAGATCAAAAGTATGATATATTGATACACTTGGCCAAAGTACCAGCCAAGTTATCAAATTTCGATGCTTTGAATCTGTCAAAAGATCTTCGGGAAGAACTCATCGAAGCTTTGTCAAGTCCTCAAGAGTTTGAAGCTGAAATTGCTGCAGATGAAGTCTATCACATAGAGAATAATCCTGCAGAATTCCATGCATTGATATCTTTTACTGATAAAGATGAAGATGATTTTGAGCATGGGCACATAATACCTTTGTACTTATCTGGAAAAGTCAATGGTGTAGATATCCGAATAGATTTCATTGACAATGGTTCAGGAGTCAACCTCATGCCCATTCGTACACCTCGTCAATTCGGCCTCACGGAATCTGATTTATCTCCTTCTACCATGATGTTACAAGGATATGATAAAAATGAACAAGAACCACTAGGAGAATTTACACTCAGAACTCAGTTTGGAGATCTTGTATCCAATTCGGATTTCATGATTGTTGATCAAGACTCAGCTTTCAATATCTTGCTTGGAAGACCCTGGCTACATCAGCATGCAGCTATTCCTTCATCATACCATCAATGTCTCAAATATTGTTTCAATGGTCAAGTTGGAACATTTTATGGTGATAAGACCTCGTTCAAGACATGTGGGTCTCAATACATTGAGGCGGAATTTTATCACATGAAGGGAAGAGAAAAATCTACAGTGAAGTAAATTACCAAAGTTAATGCCTCATATGGTTTGGAGAAAATTCCAATAAATCCATTTACACATGTGAGTATAGATTATGTGTTACCTATCAGTCAAATTGAAAAAATAGGCCCAAATGAAAATACTCTTATGGAAAGATCCATAATGTCAATTACGGAAATCGATCCAGACAACATCGGAGAAATTGGTAACCTAACAAGCAGTGATGAAATCATAAGTGGTGATGTTTTCATTTCATCTGCCGAAGTCCATCAAGTCTATACTTCGCTAATCCGGCCAGAAGAAGTTATAGCAACACCATAGGAGAATAATGATGTCGATTTTCAATCCATCATCTCCTCTTTATTTCCCAAAGAAGACCCTTTATCATCAATAGGGTCAGAAATTGAAGCTTCTTCTTCAAAATTTGAAAATTTTGACATCTCTTATGATCATGAAAATTTTGTTTTGTCATCTACTTTGAAAGTAGAAACGGAAGAAATAGCACGTGATGAAGAGGAAGAGGAAGATCTTAGAGATGCTCCTCCAGTATTTGAAGAGGGTATCTCTACCACTGTGGATGAACTCAGAGAAGTAAATCTGGGTACAGAGAATGATCCACTCTCCACTTTAATTAGTGCGACCATGACCCTTGAAGAGAAAGAGATGTATATTTCTTTTCTAATGCAAAATAAATATATTTTTTCTTGGAATTATACAGAAATGCATGGGCTTGATCCTGATGTTGCTACTCATCATTTGGGTTTACCAAAAGAACATCGAGGATTTAAGCAAGCCGCTAGAAGAACACACCCAACCTATGATTCCAAAATTGAAGCTGAACTGGATAAGCTGATCAGAGCCAACTTCGTCAGAGATGTTCAATATCCCAAGTGGTTGGATAATATTGTCCCTCTAATGAAGAAGAATGAACAAATTAGGGTTTGCATCGATTTCAGAGATCGTAATCGGTATTGTCCTAAAGATTATTTCCCAGTTCCGGTTACATAACTCTTAATCAATGCGACAGCTGGCTATGAAGTACTTTCCTTCATGGATGGATATTCTGGATATAATTAGATCCGAATGGCCCCAGAAGATGAGGAATTTACAGCCTTCAGAGCCCTTCAAGGTGTGTTTTGTTACCGGGTGATGCCCTTTGTTTTAAAGAATGCAGGTTCAACATATCAATGTGCCATGCATCGTATCTTCAAACCTCTTTTAGGGAAGTTTGTTGAATGCTATGTAGATGATTTAGAGGTTAAATCCAAAAAACGTTCTAATCACATGGCTGATTTGGAAGTCATATTCCACAATCTTCGACACCATAATTTGATGATGAGCCCCTTAAAATGTGATTTTGGGGTAACCTCAGGATAATTCCTCGGCTTTGTTGTATGCCATTGTCATATTAAAGTCGATCCAAAGAAGACCAAATCAATCCTTGGTATGTCACCTCCTCAGAATTTGAAAGAATTAAGAGGACTTCAAGGACACATTGCCTATATTCGGTGTTTCATCACCAATTTGGCAGGCAAAAGTTTACCCTTTAACAAATTATTGAAGAAAGGAGTCACTTACCAGTGGACTGAAGAATGTCAAGAAGTATTTGATGTTCTCAAGAAATACCTCTTGAGTCCACCAGTACTCATGCCACCTGTTGAGGGTAGATCACTTATCCTCCATGTGACAGCTCTAGAGCGATCATTGGGTGCCTCTCTCGCTCAAAAGAATAATGATGGGAATGAAAATATCCTCTACTATCTCAGTAGAACTATGCATGTAGCAGAAAACTGGTATTCGATTATTGAGAAGTGTTGCCTGGCATTAATCTTTGCAGTTCAGAAACTGAGACACTACATGTAACATCACGAGGTACAATTGGTATCTCGCAATAATCCGCTCAAATTCATCCTTAGTCGTCCAATGCTTACAGGACGTCTAGCAAGGTGGGCAGTTATTTTTCTGCAATTCGACATTCAGTATGTGTCTCAAAAGGAAATTAAAGGCCAAGCTCTGGCCGGTTTCCTGGATGAACATCCTTCAGTAGAAGACACGTCTTCAGATATTGAACTCCCTGATTAGGAAGTTTTCTCTATTCAAGAGTGTCCTCAAACATGGGAAATGTATTTTGATGGAGCTTCCAGAAGTCCAATAGGGAAGAAAATGGAAAATCCTAAATTCAACAAAGTTGGTTTAGGAATTTTTCTCATTTCTCCAGATAAGGCAGTGCTACCTTATTCATTTTTATTTTGGGAAGGTGGTACCAATAATGAAGCTGAATAACAAGCTCTCATTACAGGCTTGGAGTTAGCACTTCAAGCACAAGTGAATCACTTAAAGGTGAAAGGTGATTCAGTCCTGGTAATCAAACAAGTCAATGGGGATTATGCCATCTGAAAAGAACAATTAATCCCTTTGTATGATTACGTCAGAGAGTTTATGTCAGAATTCTCTTCAGAACCGACATTTTCTTATGTCCCAAGATCACAAAATGCTCAAGCTGATGCACTGGATAATATAGCCACAGCTTTAGCAGATCCAAATCAGGACGAGACAACCATCAGTATTGCCCACTGTCATGCAATTTCACCCTATGCTCAAGACAGAACAGAAGAAATTAATGAAATTAGTCCCATTCCTGAACCGTATGGTCATACTACAGGATGGATGTCACCTATCAGGGAATACCTTCAAAATGGAAAACTTCCACCTGATAGAGCCAAGAAATAACAAATATGGCGACGTGTGGTCAATTTTACTCTTTATGATAGTCCAACCCACCTAGAGAAAATTCTTTACAAATGTGGTTTTGATGGAGTTATCTTTAGATGTATTGATGGTGAAGAGACAATGGCTTTCATAAAAGATGTGCATGTAGGAGTCTGTGGTGCCCACCAGTCTGGACATAGACTGTCTGATCAAATTTTGAGGCTTGGATACTTTTGGCCTTTAATGATACAAGATTGTGTTAATTTCACAAAGAAGTGTCATTCATGCCATATATATGCCAACTTCATTCATCAACCTCCAGAGTTGCTTCATACATCTAAATACTCGTGGCCATTTGCCACATGGGGAATGGATGTGGTGGGACCTTACCCTTCAGCTACGGTCAAGCAGTTTAAGTACATTCTTACTGCTACTGATTTCTTTTCCAAATGGGCAGAGGAGGTACCTCTCAATGAAGTCAGTTCTAAATGCATTGTTAGCTTCATCAAATCTAACATCATTACTTGATTTTGTGTCCCTCATACCATATTAACAGATAATGGCAACAACTTATGTTCTTCTGAGGTGAGGAAATTGTATCAAGAATACAACATTAAATCCAACCATTCATCTCGGAATCATGCGGTGGCCAATGGCCAAATAGAAGCATTTAACATGACTCTTTCAGATATACTTCAAAATATGGTGGATAAAGATAAGAGGTCATGTCCTGATAAACTCTTTCATGCTTTATGGGCTTATCGGAGTACCACTCGCAATGCAACGCGGTGAACTCCATATTCGTTGGTATATAGAACAGAAGCAGTCTTCCCAATTGAAGTTCAGTTGCCCTCACTCAGAATAGCCATTTTTGATCAGTTATCTACAAATGAGCAATCCCAAAAGCGATTGAATGAATTGGAACAGTTAGATGAGAAAATATTGTGCACTTTGCACCACTTGGAAATCTATCAGAATCAAATAGCACGAGCATTTAACAAAAAAGTTCATCTTCGTTCATTAATTCAGCTAGAATTGGTATTGGTTCTCAGATCACCAATGATACTAGGAAAGAAGCCTCCCAAGATTGAACCGAAATGGGAAGGACCTTATTCAATACATAAGGTCTACTCCAATGGAGCTTATTCATTATTCTCAATGGATGGGGAACTCATCACGACTCCAACCAATGCCAGATTTCTGAAGAAATATTTTGTATAAACAATAAATATGGTTCCCAGAACCAAGATTCTTACAAGTGGTTCATACAGCAATAGTCCAGTATGACTTTAAACTGCATCATCATCCACGGTCTATACATATGCCCTTAAACTATTTGCACTTTCGTCCAACATGACGTTAAACTGTAGAAAAGAACTTGTCCCCGCAACATGACATTAAACTGTGCAGCACCAGTTCGTCCTTGATATATGACGTTAAACTATACAGCAATGGTCCAATATGACCTTAAACTGTAACTTTGTCCCACACGACATTAAACTGTGAAAACGTTCCCTAAACCGTCCAGCATGACCTTAAAATGCATCATCCATGGTCCATGTATATGACCATAAACTATTTTCAAATCTCTTATGTCCAGCAAGACGTTAAACTGTGACATCTTAACTACATGATGCTAAACTGTATAAAAATCCCTTACGTTCGGAAAGACATTAAACTATACAATCTAAAAGGTCCAGCATGACATTAAACTGCACCATCCACGGTCCAGGCATATGACCTTAAACTATTCGCTCTTTCGTCCAACATAACATTAATTGTGTGTTATTTTGTCCCTACTGCATGACATTAAACTGCACAGTCCCCCTTACGTCCAATATGACGTTAAACTATATTGTCCCCATCGTCCTAAACTACATGATGCTAAACTGTACAGAATGTCCATGATATGTCCTACATGACATTAAACTGTTATTTTGTCCCTGCTACATGACACTAAACTATGCAGCACCAGTAGTCCTAACTGCAAGACTTTAAACTGCATAGTCCCTTTTTTATGTCCTACATGACATTAAACTATGCATCGTTAAGGTTGTTGTTACCTCTTGTTTCTCACACCGAGTATGACTCATGTGAGCTTAGAGAAAACATCAACCATAACACTCTCTTTGGGCCTCTAATCATGTGTAAGTCCCGACAACATTTTTTATTAGATCGTTGCCCCCACGAACAACATGATCATTAATTCATTCTTTAATTGAACTACACGGACTATAATCCTTGCCCTCCAGGCTGGGTATTAGGCAACCTCCCAGGGTTCAAGCCCAAAAAAAATCTCTTCACATCGGTTCACCACCATCTCATATGATGTTGATTTGTGAAACCGCCCCTAGAATCAATATTTTTACATTGATTCACTTTCGTCCTTGTTATACGACGTTAAACTATAAAACACTTTTGTCCAGTACAACAATAAACTACAATATTTTTTGATCTCCTCACTTGAGAGAGAACTATTATTGACATTGATTTTTCAATCAAGTTTCATTTCAAAAAGACTACGTGCATACATGGTAATGCCTAAATTTTTTATCTCGGGTTAGACCATCATTGCACTAAAGTCCCCTTTCACCCTTCACATGTACGAACCAAATTTTTAGAAAGGGTAGTTCTAGAACTACGTGGGCTTGATTCCCATCCTTATGGGATACGTAGGAACGTTCGAGTATCCCTCGAATCTTGCCCCAAGTCTTTTGGGCCTAACCCCAAATTTCACTTTCAGTCCCTTGGCTGAAAAATCCTCATGAAAACACACACTTTGTATTCATTATTATGGTCTGAATTCTATGACCCTAAACTAAGATTTCTCATACTTTCGTCCTGTACGACGTTAAACTGCATTTCAAGAACTATGTATGGCTTGATTCTCATTCTTATGAGATACGTAGTGAAGTCCAAAATTTCAATTCAGGACCCAGCCACAACATGATTATGGTTATCATTGACCTATGTATCGCTATATACATTGGACAATACCCATATTTATGTGTTATAATTGTAACCTTAAATATTTTCCGATCTTCATAACCCTTTTCATGACTTCTAGTCACAAAAATGTCAAACTTATGATAATTATTTTACCTGACTATGCAGCACGTCCCCATAGGTGGCCTTGCATAAACAGTCCACATAATAGACTTGTCAGCCGAAAGATGCTATTTATTTGACCATGCAGCCAATGCCCTTAGGTGGCCCTGCATAATTCAACCCCCTAACGGGTTTTTTAAATGATGGTAACTTCATTCTTGGGAAGAATTCCACTTTTGTCCTTATTTGTCTTAAAAAAAATA
Organism: Viscum album; assembly: GCA_963277665.1. Classification (NCBI taxonomy): domain Eukaryota; kingdom Viridiplantae; phylum Streptophyta; class Magnoliopsida; order Santalales; family Viscaceae; genus Viscum; species Viscum album. Next base: position 173,923,425 of record OY728134.1, read on the forward strand.
TGTAGGGATCCGCAAAAAATATCCATCCTTAACATATTTGTCCCATATCCTTTTTCATCATCAGAAAGTATTCAAGTCTATGGTTTATTCTTCCTCCCTACATTTGGTTCAGACCTTCGTACGAGTGATATTCATCCAGTTCTTCGATATTCTTGTTCGGAAATATATTCTCCATATTCAAGTACCTCTTTCCATACAACAATCTCTATACTTTAGAAAATTTGAATCTCCATAAACTTTCACTGTCTTTTAGCACTAGGAAAGTAAATCTCTGGGAGTTCTTTTGCCTGACTATGTGGCATGTTCCCATAGGTGGCCTTGCATAAATAGTCCACATAACAGACTTGTCAGCCGAAAGATGCTATTTATTTAACCATGCAGCCAATTCCCATAGGTGGCCCTACATATTTCAACCCCCTAATGGGTTTTGTTAAATAATAGTAACTTCATTCTTGGAAACTACTTCTTCTAATGACTTTTAGCTCTTTTTCATATCATTCCTTAGATTCAAATATTCTTAAGCCATAGTTTACATTTTTTCCCTCATACTTGAGTATGGTAATATGTTTTTAGATAAATTGTCAAGGAATTGAATCAATTTTAGTACATTTCGGTCAAAGCTATTTCAACCTTAATCATTAGCCCCTTTATGTCCGGCATGCATGACCTTAAACTGCCCACAAAAGACAAAGGAACTCTGAATAAAAGTCAAGTTCCAGCTCACTAAATATACATTTTTTATGACTATGTAATATTGAGAAATTAAAAGGTTCAAAGTTTGTAGGATTATTTGTAATAATCCTAGTAAAAATAAAACTATGCTTACTAGGCCCATTGGCTTAAGTAAAATTGAAGCAGGTAATGAAAGAATGCAGGTACAAATGATTGAAGAAAAAAGTGATTTTCATTGATACACAGGAGATAGAAATACATCCACAGACTGGAGTCTCTTCTTTTTTTCAAGAACTACATAAGATTTTCAACATAAGTCTTCATTTGATGTATAACATCCTGAGCTTTATCAGCAGTTACTTGAAGCTCGTGCACTTGACCAACTTCACTCTTTTCAGCTTGCTGAAGTGCCTTCTTAGCATCTGCGATGGCTTTCATGACATTCATATGAGTTTCATCCAATGACTTACTAAGCTGATCAAGTTCCCCAGTAATAGCATCTAACTGTTGCTGGAGTTGCACCTGCTGGACGACCTTTTCATTGATTTTTTTCTTTAGATCCTTCATCTTGGCAGCATATTCAGCCTCAGCTTGGGATACCGTAGCCTCAAATTCGCCTATGTTGACTGAAAATTTCACTCTGGTCAAATCTTCATGACTTGTCTGCGCTTGCTCCCTCCAGAAAATGATCTGTTTCACCACGTCATGGATCTTTTAATACCCAAAACCACCAAGTCCAAGTATAAAAAATTGGGATGACAATCATGGAATTTTTTATGGTAGCTCTTCTAAATGCACCCCATATATGATATTCCATATGTTGTTATATGCCTTACATCGTGAAAAGCTGAATGCTTTAAGCATCTCTGGATCTGATTAAATATCATCGTCAGAGGGGGGTATGTAATCTGGAATTAGTGCACTTAAAGAAGTGCCCTGTCCTGCTTTCCCCCCCCTGATTTGTGCTTCTTCACTTTCAATTCCTGTTGGGGCAGAGGCTGAGGCCTCACCTCCAGATCTAGTCATTGCAGTTGATGGTCCTGCATGATTAACTGAAAGATTTAGTCAGCATTAAAGGATAAAAAAAGAATATATTGTCTTGTGAATAAAGTACAATCACAAATATTGTTATCCCTTACCCAAGGATGGTTCACCAACCTAATAAGACTTCTCCCCATCTTTCCCAGTCTCAACAGGATTTTCAAGATGGCTCTTAGGAGGGTTTATTGGGTTTAGCTCTACTTGAGCTAATGTTTCTGCAATGATAGGGTTGAAATCAATGTCCACACCCTATTCAGGCATTGGAAGTTCAACAGCTTCTACGGAAGAAACTGCATTTTGTTTTCAGTCATGGTTATAAGTGAAAATTTTTTTTAAAAAAATTGGGCGAAGTGTAGCACTCATGCCCAAGGTCTTCTAAATCACATGACAACTTAGCATGATCATAAAATTCTTCGAAAGTCATTCTGTGATTCACCATTTCATCCAATGTTATTTCAGAATCCTGGTTAGTCTCACCAGTGGGAGAATTTGCTACATCTTCTTGCCGACTTATGTCCTGCATCCCCTGACCCTGGATAGCATCTTCAGCAGTAGGAGGGATACTAGGAATGTATGCTAGCTCTTCTCCAGGAGAAACCAATTCATCTTGGGTCTGTGATTGTTCTACAGCACCCTCCAAGGCCTTTGAAGAAGGATATGTCCCTTCCCTCAAGGGGGAAATTGAAGAAGCCCTTAAAGTCCTCAGAAATATAAGTAACCATATGATTATGGGTATAAGTTCATGATTGTTCGATGGACTTACTGCTGCTAATGAAACGTTTAGCTATGGATTTCCTCCTTCGTTGCCTTTTATTCTTTTCTTTTTTTTGGAGTATCATTGGTCTCCCTTATTAGCACTTGGATTGGCGAATGGAAGGCTGTGTCCAGCGCCTCATTCATGGCCTGCTGGCCTGGAGATATCTCTCCTAGTTCGCGAGGAGAATCAGCAGTAGCCCTGATAGCAGTACCACCAGGGCTATACTGTGGCGAAGGAACCCCAGATCCTTTCTTTGCAAGCTGCGAGATGAAGAAAATAACTTCCTTAAGTAACAAAGCTTCAACTGAAATCATGTTGAAAAGAAAATAAGGAAAGAAAACTTACATCTTTAGGAGCCACGTACTCTTGCCATTCCTTATCTCCAGAACCACTATCCCCCTCAGTGGCGCCACAATCAATCATTTCCTTCACCCGCCTTGTGATAGGAACCGAATCATCAGTGGCATATATGAGAATTTCCAGCACTCTGATGTAAGCTCACACTTCATTGGGGTTATCTATATATTGAAGAATTTTAGAAGCTACAAGATTTCCTATTCCAGGAAGTTGTAGACCCTCACACAAATCTAGCCAGGCGGTCTCAGTACCACAGTATAAGCTCTTCCATAACTGAACAGCCTCTGGTCTTAGATATAAAGGCTGTGAGGAAGGTTCTACAATTTTCGATTTTAATTTTTTTCCCAACTCCTGCAACTACAGATAGAGAATAAGAAAGTAAGACTTAATACTTTATAAATTAGCAGAGATTGAAATTACTACAATGAAATAACTCACCAGGAGTTTATGGAGTGGGTCTTTTAATTCTGGCAAGAGGATTATAACGGGCACGAAACCGCTTTGCTGCCGTTTGTGCCTCATCATCCCCATCATGATAATCCGATGAATTAGTTCTAGAAGAGGAGTCTGTTGAACATATTTCAGGTGGAGAAGTGTCACCTTCATGAGGAAGGGTTTATTTCTCTAGATTCCTCTTCCTCTTTCCCACTTGATATACTGGGTGATTCAATATCCCTTTGGGGTATGATGTTATCCAGTGTTCGGTATAAAATGTTGTCAGATTATGTTCCGCTTTTTCAACTGGTAGATCAAATACTGCCCCAGTCTTCTCTCAGGATGTCAGCAACCATAGCTGTCGAGCAACCATCAGATGTTGCTCTAACCTGACTTGTACCGGAGGGGATACAACAATCTGTTGCAAATATTTGAATTGGCGTGCAAATCTATATGGAGCATAGGCCTCACATATGATTTCTCCATCAATCATGGCTACTAACACGCCATCCCTGCAAGCTAGCATGTATGCCCTCAAATTTAAATGGGTTGTCCCATCATCAACAAACTGCCCGGATGGCGGACTTCCATAGGGAAAGAAGTTGAATTCCTTAAACATGCTCATCCTTACTTTCATGTCATAAAAATTAACATCTAATGGAGAAATTCCAGAGAATTCTTGCACTGACGGTCTGAAAGAGCTTCTAGGAATTTGTAATCCATTCTGTACATTGTAAGTCCTGAAGTGAGTGGCGATCCATCCCCACAAAACCTGGAATGGTCCCACTATTCTTAAAGGAGATTTACCTAGGAAGACATGAAGTAAAATCCTGTGAATCTTTGCTAAAATGGGGGTAGCTAACCCAACCATTTTTCCCTCAGCCAACTTTTCTGCAATGAAAAAGGTCCCTGGCCTAACGCCTCCCTTTAAATCCCTGACCGGCAAGAGATAAACACTGATCCACATTACCAAGAAACCCGCTAGACGAGTTTTATTTAGAATTCTTTGATTCACTTCATATCCCCACTTTTCAAAATCTCCTACTTCTAGATTTGGCCAGAATGTTCCAGGAGCACCTCTCTTCTACGGTTTTGGACAAGTGGTAGGACGTCTGGGCCTGGTATCCTTGGATTTCTTTTTCATGGATCCTTTGTCTTTTGGCTCCATCCCTTTCTTCTCTGTAAGAAACACATTCATCCATTCTTCCGGATGAATATCTTTTCTAAAATGAGTTAATGATGTCTCTAAACTCTTGATCCAGTGGATGATTTTAAATAATTCTCGAGATAAAGTATGAGTATTCTCTAAATCATTCCAATTCACCTTGGGAGGAATTAATTCATCATACATATCGCCCAAAATTGGAGCCCCTGAAATCTTGTGGTCATCCCACAAACTGATACCTACTTCTCCATGATTCAAATGGAAAGAATTAGTTGCTGGGCTCCAGTGGCTGAGTATCTCTAGCATGAAGTTATCATGTCTGTAAACATATGTTTGCCCAACCCAGACAGCTTCATATATTGCAGCTCTCTTCAGATCCTTGATAAACTCTGTGCAGGTCTGTCGCACCCAGTATGCCCATATCCAAGTTGGCTTCACACCTCCCCCAGGACAGAAATCCCAACTTTTCTTCCGGCCTTTGGATTGATCCATCTGAGCAATTCGGAAGATTTAAGGATGACAATGTGGTTTAAGCTCAGGTATATGATTTTTCAGATCTGGTGTACAAGGTCTATGATGCATCACATAAGCCTTCTCCACTGTTCCAGCAGTTAGAAATACTCCTCCACCAGAGATATTTTCTGATGCAAAGTTGGTATAATTCTGAAACAACGGAAATGGAAGATAATTCTTTACTTCTGGAATAATGACTTCTTGTAGATGACCATAGCCATACAAAGGTTTATAAGTTCTTTGAGGAAGGTTGCGATGATATTTCTTCAGATACTTAGCCAAATATGGAAGATAACTATCCTTGATAGTATAGTAATCATGGCCAATGATGTTCATCATATCATCTATCACCTTGCTAGCCAGTTCATCAATTAATCCGGTTCTAAGAGCCATTACTTCTGCACAAAGAGTTGAATAAATTACTTTATAAATGAATTAATTTTTCACAAACATTGTGAAAGAAATCAAAAACATGGATAATGGATTAAGGCGCGCAAGTATGGATATGTCGCACAAGTGTTACATATGCCGCACAAGTTTCTGTCGCGCATGTGTCAAACGCGCAAGTCTTATTACCTTGAGAGTAGCGCGACAGCGAGGAAACAGTGCAAAAGAGACTTGCGCGGCGAAGATAACTTGTGCGGTGAAAGCTCGAGAAATTCGGGATCAGATGCTATACACGGCCAAAAGCCATGTATTTATAGGCCAGGAGGCCAATCTGCGCGCCGTACCCAGTGCGCTTAAGGCCTGGGCAACGCAAACTTGCGCGCCTCCCTCTGTGCCCTGAAGACTTGCGCGCGCCCCTTTTCCATTGGATGGATTCGATTTCCTCAGAGTCAAATCCTCATTTCTCTCTGGATCCAACTCTGAGGGGGGGACTTTTGTTGACGCTGCTTTCATAACAGAATCTAAAGATCGGAAAATTGAAATATCTGAGCTCAAAGTGATTCATCCTTTGAAGAAAACATCAAAAATCGACAAAGGAATGAACACAGGATCAAAAGAAACTCCACCGCGCATGTTATCTCACTGTCGCGCAAGTCCACTTGCGCGAAGACCATGGTCGCGCAAGTGACTTGCGCGACCTAAGTGGTAACCACCCGGTAACGGCCTAGGGCCTTCTTTTGCCTATAAATAGACCCTGTGGGCCCCCACTCGAGAGGATTTTTTTCCAGAAACTCGGATTGAAGCTCCCGACGCCCAAGTCTCTTCTCAAAGATTCTAGAAAACTTTTAAGGTAATTTCTTACCTAGAACGGAAGATCTAAAGGGAGGGAGGAAGGCCTAATTGTTGAAACTCATCAAAACTTGCGCGGCTGAATGGCCAGCCCTTAAGGGAACTGGTCACACTTCCGTGCTGCCTTATTCCTTCAATAGAACTTGCGCGTCCCTTTTCTGGGAGAACCTCAAGAGGATTCTAAAGGGTTTAATAAAGAGTCTCTCAAATATTTTAATTCTGGTTGAAAATCGTGCAAGTAACCCACATGCCGCGCAGGTATACCTGCACGACCAATACTTGCGCGCCCACGCAAGACTTTCGCGCCTTTCAAGATTTGCGCGCCCCTAACTTTTTGGGTGCCCATCTTTCCCATTTTACCCCTCTTAAGCCATTTCACCTTTCCTATTCAAGATTTAGTCTTCAAGATACTCTTGAAAGCCATTTATGGCATGATTTCTTGATTTGACTTCCTTATATGAAAGGAATTCGGTGGAATATCTCTCAAAACCTAGTGATTTATACATCTTTATGTCACCGAAGATTGAGAGTTCATTCATTCAACCTCATCCTTTAAGATGAGAGAATCCTTAACCTGGGTCTCCTTTTGAGGAATAATCCCTAGTTATAAGTCCTTTAATCTGGGCATCATCCTCAGGAGTAAGCCCCAAATTCTTAAAGTTCCCAAACATGGGAATCCTCCTCAGGAGTAAGCCCCAAACATTAATTCCTTAACTTGGGCATCCTCCTTAGGAGTAAGCCCCAATCATAATCCTTTAATATGGTCATTCTTCTTAGGAGTAAACCCTAAGTCCTCTAATTTTGGGCATCCTTCTTAGGAGTAAGCCCCAATCTCAAATTTGGGCATCCTTCTTAGGAGTAAGCCCCAAGTCATCTAAATATGGGCATCCTTCTTAGGAGTAAGCCCCGAGTCCCTTAATTTTGGCATCCTTCCTAGGAGTAAGCCCCGATATCAAATACGGGCATCCTTCTCAGGAGTACGCCCCAAACCTTAATCCCTAACCTGGGTCTCCTTTTCATGAATAAGACTCAGTTATAATCTTGGGATTCCTTTTCAGGAGTAAGCCCGAAGTCCCCTAACCTGGGCCTCCTTTTTAGGAGTAAGTCCCAGTCATAATTATGGGCATCCTCTTCAGGAGTAAACCCCAAGTCCCTTAATTTCTCTTAACCAGTCCTAAATTACGTTTGATATGGGATTCCTCCTCAGGAGTAAAACCCAATTATCAATCCTCTCATAATTTGGGTTTCCTTTTCAGAAATAAGTCCCAATTTAGATTATTAAAATCTCCATAAAGCACATACACCTTTATGGACCCTGTTCCTAGATTTTCTCCCTAAAACTAAATCCTAAACCTTCATCTCTCTGGGAAGTCATACATACATAAGCCCCAAACAATTTCTTATGATTGCATCTTTCATGGAACAATTGTCTAATTTTTATCAATACCTCTTGTTTCTCACATCGAGCATGACTGACGTGAGCATAGAGTGTAAAAGTAATTATGAAATTCTTCTTTGAGCCATCAATCATAAACGTCATACTCCATTACTCGAACTACGTGGGTTCTGATTCCTTTTCCAAAACAAAGGATACGTAGGTATCCCATTTATGGGTACGATCCCAACTTTGAAATAATCCATGTCCTTCTGAATGACGATAAACTTCAAGTGCCCCACTGAGTGGATTTAAAACCAGCCTAGTCATCATAATGACCAAGTGACTTTTATATAAATGTTTTGAAGGAACCATTGACCATGAATCTCTAAATAGATACAGATGATTCTCTATTGATGAAGAACCTCGAATACATATAAAAGATTCTCTAAATTTCTTACATATTTAATCATTATTGTTAAAACTAAAGGAAAGCTCATTTTATACTTGGTAATGTAATAAGTATTCAAGAACATAACTTAAATATATACAGAGAGTCCCGGAGTAGACAATAATTCCCCTCAAAAAAAGGTGTGATGAGTCCGACCTCCCATCCTCTCGACCAATGAAAATTCATAATCCTCATCAGTCCACAAGCTAATGAGCGCCTACCTTTGGAAAGTAGGTCCAAACGGATGTGGAATCATTGGATGATTCCGGTTATACGAACAAACCTACTAGAAAACGATCGGAACGTTTGAATCTCAAATCAACGAGGTCATCCCCGAATTCCGTGCGAAACACCCGCATTCCATAGGCCAGGGCTGGCGACTAGCACCAAAGGCCTAAATCCCGATAACTGGGAAGGAATTGACTTTATAAAAGTAAATAAAACACCACAGAGTTCAAGAAGAAGTAAAACACTAAGTTCAAAGGGAAGTGCTGAAAGGTAAATGGGCCAGAATACAAACCCAAGTGAAAGTACAACTACAAATGAAAAAAGTACAACAAAAAATAACAACAGCTGGAAGGACGGAAGCGTCTCTTGGGTCGTCCTCCTCAGATCCTACCTGAAGAGTAGGTACAGATGGTGCAGCTCCTAGATCATCCACCATGGATCCTACCTAAAGGGTAGGTACAGATAGCCTCCACAACGCTCTAACCCGTCAACCTCCTCTGAGTTTCGTCTCGTCGTGATGTCCACCTCCGGATACTGACTCGTCGTGTAGTCCACTTCTGGGTACTGACTCGTCGTGTATTCCACCTCTGGGTACTATCCAGTCCTCGAACACTCGACCTCCATCAGCACTGCCTATCGTCTGCAACCAACACAACGAGGTGCGGGAATAGCCCATGTAGGGGTGAGTATAACGATAATCAGTAGGGACCCCGAGACCCTCAAAGTCTCACTAAAACCAACAAGGATAACCACAAAGAACATCTCAACAGATAACCTCTACATAGGTATATGCCCATACATATACCTAAGTTATCAAGTAACCCATCTCAATCATGTGGAAACACAAGGATTATGAAATCAATGGATTACCACTACCCAGGTATATGCCCATACATATACCTAAGTTATCAAGTAACCCATCTCAATCATGAGGAAACACAAAGGTCATAGACTCAGCTCAAACTAGGATTTTCATTATCGAAACTGTAACTGCTGAAGAGCTCCATCTTTGGAGTGTACAGTGGTCCTGTCACGACTCCGAGGTACTGCTCACTAACCTAAGACTGCTGAGGTACTCCTCATGTCTAGTACTGTTGGCCTGTCACCTCACATAATAGTGCTTCTTGCCGGGGTCTGCCACCCAAACACAGTAGTGCTCCCCCCTCATAGCCTACAGTGGTACTCCTCCTATAGAGTACCGCAGGTCTACCACCCAAACACAGTAGTGCTCCCCACTGTGGGTCTGCCACCCAAACACAGTAGTTCTCCCCACTGGGCTATACAAGTCTTTCCGACTCGAATCGGACAAGCAGTCTTCATATCCCAGCCAGCTACACGGTCTCCGTACTACGTACGCTCGTCCCTGGGAGGTTTCTCTCCATGAGCTACTGGTTGATACTCCATGTATCACAATGTCCCACGAAGAATTATCTCAAAGGACCCCCTCATCATAGGGATCTCAACACAACATACTGCGCGTCAATCAGACGCCCGGTCTGTGAGTTATTATCCTTTTTCGTCCCAAGCGCCCGGTTGGTTTCATGTACAAACCAACCCGGCCGTATCTCAACTGTACCCCGAACACTCATAGGGTATACTCCTAGGGACCTTTTCTCAACGTAATCATCAACACCGTTGAAGGTTCGTCAAACGGACGTCAGGTCTGAAAGATATCATATTTTCCGTTCCAGGGGTCTGGTTGGATTTCGGGTACAATACAACCTGGCTATACTCCAACTGCGTCCAAAACTCGGGAAATGTATGACAAAAGTTCCGTCTCATCAAGAGGATTCCAACAAAGTCGACGTAACGTTATTCGGATGTCTGGTGTTAAAGATATTTCTGTTTCCACTCTGAGGGCCCGGTTGGTTTCGTGTACGAACCAACCTAGCCGAACCCAATGTTCTCCGAAACATTGAGTGTAATATACCGAAGGGACATTCTCGTTCCAATGATCGCTATGCAACTGATGGTGCGTCGATCGGAGGTCCATAGACCAAGATATGGGCAACAGACCAAAGAGGGTCCGAAAACTGGGGTTTCGGGCCCAGACCGACCCGGCCTGAGACCCCCTGGGTCGACCCGACCCGGGTCCGACCCTGTTGGGCCCGGCCCGGCCCGGCCTGGCCTGACCGGTCAGCCGTGGATCGGCCAGCGCGGCCGAGTGGAATCCGTAGAGCGGGGGGGGGGGGGGCGCCCTAGCCACTAATTGAGGCCGGCAGCGAAGCGCCGCCACCGCCTTCCGTGGACCTCCGGACGCGCTCTGGTGGTCTGTTTCTCATGTCATCTTCTCCAATGGTCCTCCCGGGACCCGAACATCACTGTGAAGGGATTCAAACACCGTAGCGGCCTGCTTTGTCGTCGTCCGTCGATCCGCACACCGATAAACAAGCTGTGGAGGGTTGTCGGGCCGTCTTTGTTCGGCCCGCGCCATCCGCGTTCGGTGTTATCAATTCGAAAATAATAAACACATGTTTTTAATCATTGAAGAGGGTATAATTTTTCCAAAATAAATTATATTAACACCTTGCAATCAAATACCCAAAACTGAGGGTTTAAAATTTGAATGCACGGTGTGACGACGTCGCGCATTCTTGCGGCTCGATCCCGCGCGGTGTGACGATGTCGTGCATACTTTCCGCTCGATCACGTGCGGCGTGATTCTGTCGTGCATCCTTGATGCTCGTTCCCACGTGGCATGACAATTTCGTGCATCCTTTCCGCTCGTTCCCTCGCGGTGCGACAGCACAGTGTCAATTTCATTCAATCCACAACAACAAGAAAAACAAAAAGGGAGGGGGACGACCGTGTTTGTGCAGTCCAGCCTCCTCCTGTTAACTAATATCATGCGGTCCAAATATCGTGGATAAAAGACGGAATAGAATCACATAAACCCCCTACCTCGAGCGTTGCTTGAATGAGGTTTAAATCGCGTAGAAAAAGAAGTCGCGACGTGGTTTGGTGTCTTGGAAAGAGAATTCGTAGACGAAGACGGAGCGGGGGGGGGGGGTGTGCGGCCGAGCAGAAGCCGCAAAGCGGGGGAGGGGGGGGGGTGGGTGCGGCCCGCCCTCGCCGCTAATTGAGGTCGGCGACGAACCGCCGTCGCCGCCTTCCGCGGACCACCGGACGCGCTCCGGTGGTCCGTTTCTCTTGACATATTCTCAAATAGTCCTCTTGGGACCCGAACTTCACTGCGAATGGATTCAACCGCCGTAGCGGCCAGCTTCGTCGACGTCCATCGATCCGCTCACCGATAAACAAGATGCAGAGGGTTGTCGAGCCGTGTTTGTTCGGCCCGCGCCCTCCGCGTTAGGTGTTATCAATTGTCAAATAATAAACACACGATTTTAATCATTTAAGAGGGTATAATTTATCCAAAATAAATTATAGGAACACATTGCAATCAAATACCCATGCACGAGGGTTTAAAATTTGAATGTGCGGCGTGATGACGTCACACATTTTTTCCGTTCGATCCCACGCACTGTGACGATGTCGCGCATCCTTGCCGCTCGTTCCTGCGTGGTGCGACGAAACCGAACCAATTTCATTCAATCCACAACAACAAGAAAAACAAAATGTGAGGGGGGACATCCAAGTTTGTGCGGTCCGGCCTCCTCCCGTTAACTGATATCATGCGGTCCAAATATCACGGATATAAGACGGAAGATAATCACGTAAGGAAAATCACGTAAACCCCCTACCTCAAGCGTGGCTTGAACGAGGTTTTTGTCGCGGACAAAAAGACATCGTGACGAGGTTCGGTGTCGCAGAAAGAGAATTCGTAGATGAAGACAGAGATTGTCCGAGGTGGAATGGCATCTCCCTTCCTTTGACGTCGGAAGAAGAACGATGGATGGCATGTCCTATTTCTTTGGAAGAAAGACGTGACAGCATTCTTCATCGAGGTTCGATGTGTTGTTCGTGTTCTTCGTTGAAGTCGAAGAAGATCTTCAAGTCCTCAGTCTTTTCTCCAAAAAACTCCACCACAAGGTTGCAACCCCATATAAAATAAGCTCACCTCTTATTTTATTAACATGAAATAACTTTTGAATTTCAATAGTTTGAAATTCAAACATCCACACTTAACTCACTTATTTAAGTTAATGTGTTGGATTTGAATTAAACTGGGGAGAGGGAAAGTAACCTTAATCAATGGTGAGTTTTTAAGGGTTACACACTTAAGAGGGAGTTTTAAGAATTTGACGGGGTGGGGCTCGTGTGGGCCCCACCTCACAAATATCCTAACAAGTGATGTTTGGATATATTTGGTCTCGCCCCAACTCCATCACAAGAAAGTATCCAAAACTAAATTAAGCTCTAACTTAATATATTAACTAGACATGAGTTTTAATTTCAAACCCACACACACATTAAACTCCCCTCATTAATAACATAAGTTATTAATTCTTAGGTTATCAAATTAAAATAGGAGTTGAGGGAGTTAAGGAAAGTGAAGGGGTGGGGTTATTTTGGGACCCACCACCCTTATAACCTCCCTTGGGAAGTTGGGTAGTTACCCATCTTACATCCAAGGCCTTAAAACACAAAAAGAAAATAAAAAATTTAGTTAATTTATAAATTAAACTTCCACAATTTTTATCATCGTCTGTCATGAAAACACAACTCCGGAAATGGGGTTCCTAAGCAATTATCAGTGCTATGGTTCCATCGTTGCCCTCGTAATTCGATTCTGATCACCAGTTCAAAATATAGGAATTCTCGCTCGTTCGTTCACTGAACATACATGAGCCAAACTTTGGAAAATGATTCCGGGCACACCGGGCCTCGGAATCAGGCGCCGTCAGAAACCGCGTTCTTGTAAAATTCCAAAGAAAATTACGAAAAAATATTCCCTGAATTTTCCGGGTCGTTAAACAAGTCAACATATAATTGGTTCCTTTTATACTCAATTTACATTATTTGGGACTCTATTATACATGCCAGCAATTTGATTTTGTTAGGGGAATATGTTTCCATGGAAGAGTTTAACAATATTACAAATTTGATTAATGGTATTTAAATGTCAATATTATTATCCCCCTCCTAATTTATTTTAATTCAATGTTTAATTTTTTTTATAAGATTCAATATTTTCTATGGTTTAATAACCAACCTATGTGTTTGTAAAGTAATATTATGTTTAGTTTCTAGGAAAATACACCCCTATTAAGATTCATTGAATTGGATGTTTTTTATGGATATAGATATGTAGGGGTAATATCACTATGATATTATGGTTTAACTTGACCCAATCATCAATATAATGCATGGTGATTTGGATGAAGAGTACAAACATGTATTTACAATCAAGGGGTATCAGTTTTGGAATATTGACATGTTCTTTATAAACCATGATGAATGATATCTCCTTCAATTTCATTGGCATCCTACCAATGTAATATATTTAATCCAAATACTACCTTCTATGGATAATATAACACAATATATGTAACAAAAAAAATATATTTAATTGATATGGTTATATCATATTACTTGGGTGATACACAAACACATATAAATTAATTACATGTGATTATCCTAGACAACCACATTACACTATTGAAAGGTTACCCATGTTTTCAGTATATATATAGAGATATATTATTTCACTTTAGGTTACCCATGTAATGGTATAAATGAATGTGATTGATCATATAGTTAATGGTTATATATAATCTAGTGATGTTTTGGAAAAATGATTATATATCCACTCAATATATTGAGAGGTATCATGAGAAGGAAATGTTTTTTTTGTAGTTTAATCTTCATCCCATTGTTAAAATATCTATTGATCCAAGTCATTTTAAAAAAGATTTCTATATCAAAAATTATGCATTCCATTATTATATGATAAATGATTATTGGTATCATATTTTTAATTTGATGTCATATATATATATAAAGACCTTTATTTCAATTTATTACATAGTCCTTTTATTTATATACTCATTTCGTATCACTTATTCCATTTTAATATTTATAAATATTCCATTTTATGTTACTCATGACTGTGTATCTAAGATCACCCTTATGTTTTTAAATATATAGAAATATAATAGCTGAATATGTGTAATATACTAGGATATGATATAAGGGATAATCGTGTTTTAACAATATGTTTTTTTATATCTTATATTATTGACATATTTTATATATGTATCTGGTATTCCATTGCTACTGTAATATTATATTATTTAGTAAATATACTAGTTTTTAAAAATAATATAATATAACTACTAATTATGGATTTTTGGAGTCTTAGATGTTGTAGGGTTGTTGGTCAAAGTCAAATTAAACTATACTAAAATAGTTAATAAAATTTATATATAACTCCCTCTCATTCTCTTGATTAATTATCTTACACCATAGAGAAATTCCATACTGAAATAAGTGTATTGATATGGTTTATCTTTGTCCACTAGGAACAATTTTGACAAAATTAAATACACTTGATTTGATAACAAAATTATAAATGATAATGTTTAAAATTTAAACTCCTAACCTGCTTAATATAAACTAACAATTTATGTATAGATAGTCTCACAATTATAATACTTCTATCATTGATATTATCTTCCATTTTTAAATACACATTAAAATATTTCATAATGGTTTATAGTGATAATGTGAATCAACTAGCACATGTCCCATTTGAGTTTCAACTCATGTTTATGGTCTTAGTGTCACTCAAAGTACTATACTATAACATATAGGACACCCTCATTTGCTTCAGAACTATAAAAGATGATAATTGAATTAAGTGACAAACCTAAGACTGAAATGGTTGAAAAAAATACCATGTCATGTAAGATGTTAAGGGGGATTTTTTGTCATTTTAAAGATAAATTTCTCCGACAAACATAATAAATCAACACAAAATCTAATGTATTCCTCATGAGTAAAAAAATAAAACTAAAAAAGAACCAAACATCAATAAAATTCACATTAAAAGAAAAATCCAAAATATATAATCAAAAAGAAAACAAATACATGATGATTCAATGACACCGAATTGGAATTATTATAAGAAACACACAATCTGATCCGTGATTGAACCAGGAATATTATTTTGAATGTATCAAGAAGCATCACTAAAGAAATGTGATATATTGCCATTTCTTTTAAATCGATAGATGAAATCTAAAAACAAATAGTAGATCCCATGTAAGGCATGCTTTTAGAATAATTAATATTTACCTACATAATTCATTAATCATGACACCATGATTAATCATATTGGTAGAATTTATGAAATATTTTCACATGGAGTTTAAATAGTCTTTTTAAAATAAGAAAAAATTAACCAAGAAAAAAATTTATGAAAAAAATAAAAAACGTAACCTTGATTTTTCATACACATAACATATATCAACATTAAATATATGTATTACTAGGTGAATCTTCTATAATCTTGAGAATTATCTCGTAGATCCACTATGTTTAAAAAAAGATAACTAGTTCCTAGTGCCCCAATGGTATACACCTCATTTTAGGGCCACATATTTGAATTCAATCCTTCAAACCTTGTATGCCAAATCTGATGACAAATTCGATTTAAAATAAAACATTTTCCATTGAAAACATTTCAGAGAAACATTTGTGAGTTAAAAATAATCCAATATTTTTATATCTTCATTTTAATATTATCCACAAAGGCTTTATAAAAAATCATCACTTTTCGAAGAAATTTAATAACATAAAAGAAATTAATTTCATTATGATATCACATATATTTAATAATTATTTCACATACTAATTTCATGTAAAATAATGTTTTTTTTCAATATCAACTGAAAATGAGATAAAATCCACCTACCAATCAAAATAAGGTGTAAATGAAGAATGACCTAATGATTCCCAAGATCAAATTAGTATATTGGAAAATGTATTATCATGATTAACATTACACAAAATATAAATAAATAAAATGGAATGGATATTTGAATCTAATAGGTGGATAAAGGAAATATCTAGTTAGATCGATGAAGAACGATTTATAACCTATTAATCCATTCTTATAACAGAAATTAATTTGAATAAGAATATTTTATGTATTAATATCTACCTATTATATATCATCATCTATCCCATGTTTTGACATTACATTCCTTATTAATATTCCATCCTCTACCATGAAATGACAACTTTCAATGTTTAAGTCCAAATTATTCAAAATAAAATGGTTCAACACCTTATCCAAACTAATCATAAATTCATAAAATGAGGATCTATACAATGTAAAAATAATCCATAAATACCACAATGCAGTTCTCAATGAAATCTAAAAATATACTCACCATACATCTCCTGAGGGTATTGGGGGCATTAGAAATTCAAATGTTATCATTTAGTAGGAAATATAAATGAATGGACAAGTAAATATTGACTTTCCATGATCATCCACAACTATAGATTCCTTAAAATATCTATAAAATCCATCCAAGAAAATATAATGTGTGTTCCCAGATATTCTCTCAAGAATTGGTAAATAAATTAGAGGGGTGGTGTTCATTGTAAGTGGATTGATTTAGTTCCCTATAATCAACACAAAACATCTATTTTTTACCCTCATTGGAACTAAATCATCTCTATCATTTACAGTAATATTAAAACCATTTTCATAGGTACAAACTAAATATGACTCACCCATTGGGAATCTAAAATGGGTATACTCTACCTACCTCAAGTAAATTTATTATGAATTTTCTAACGACATCCAATAGTCATAGCTTGAGTTTTCTATATGGCTACCAAACTAGTTTATCCCCATACACCAAAATAATAATATGCATGAAAATTGGGGGTCTAATACCTAATATGTCATCCTTTTTCCACTCGATTGCAGTAATATTATTCCTCAAAAGATTAAAAAAAATTTCTTCATATTAAAAAGGGAGATTTTTCACAATTATAATAGGAAAATTCTCACCACTTATTAGGTATGAGTATTTGAGATTTAGTTGAAATGTATTGAGTTTATATTTAGGGGTGATGTATGTATGGAGACATTGACAGAACTAAAATATGTGTAAAATGAACATCCGTATTAGAATAGACATCATACAAATCATAGAATAATTCCTCAAATAGAACTACATACTAAATATCCAAGTCATAATTTGAAATTACATTATTGTAAAATGAATCCATTTCATAATAAATTAAAATAGAGTTTTATGCATTATAAATAGGTGCGGAAGTGGTCATAGAAATTATTATAGGACTAATACCAATAATTGCTATAATAATTAGATAAAAAAATCCATGGGGTTTTTATGTTGTTGTTAAAATGGGAGAAAAAAAGTGCAATATTTTTATGCGGGTAATTCATGCAGTCCATGACTTTATATATCACAACATCATCACCAAACTCCATGTAAAGTGTACCCCAAATAAATTTTTGATACTTTTTGTAGTTTTGATGTTGAAACAACATAATATACTGATATCATGGGAACATACCTGATCATCCTCTATCTTAATATGATATAAATAAGATAGAATGACTATGACTCTTACCAGATAAATTACATCTACAAGGACTCCTACTTGATTTGTTGTACCCCTAATTTCCTACTTCATCACTACTATCGTTAGCTTCTACTCACCAAGGTAAAAATAAGGGAATATATATTGAGGAATCATATTTATGAATTCTCTTAAATAACATATTTCATCATAAAATTCTATCTACCATATGTTCCATGGGATGTTGAATATCTCAGGATTCTTCAACATTGTTTGCATTGCTTGGTTCATTGTAATGAGTGATACCAAATTCCTTCCAAGATTGATCCATTAAGTAACCTTGAAGACTCTTTGATTGGTATAAATTTCTATTATGAATATGGAATGCAATGGGACATGATTAATTTCTTCCAGTAGAGGGGTCTTGAACTCAAGATGCTGGAATTTATCTTAAACCAGTATTTGCATCACCTCTCCAGCTATATTCATGTATTTTCCATGTATTTTTGGAAAGGGAACAGGTGTCTAATTAAAATTATTAAACATTTTTTACCTTTTCCTTACTACTTGGGATTCATAATAGTGGTTCTTCAATTGGGATTTTCTAGAGATTAGTTTAAAATCTATGGAATTTTACGTATAAAAGATTCAATTTTTTTCTTCAATCTAAATGTGATAGAAATAACATTCCACTTTGGATATTTAGTAGGATGGGAATGATTATTTCATGTGTTACAACATGCTAATTCACATAGGGCTATGGGAATATATCTCATTTGTGTCTTCATCTCCCTCAACATTGAACCATAACTATGAATCTAATTCTATTGATAAGGAACAATTTGTTTGAAAATATAATTAGTTTTATAATTTTTTATTGGCTGAGAATTCCCTTTTTGTTTGTTGGATAATGAATGAGATTAAAATCTCCATTGGGGTTGTTGGAAACATTATTGGTAAGTAAGAGGATACATAAACTTGATTTTAAAAGGGGGCATTATTTCCAAATCCATTACTCATGATTGGTTGATCCATCCAACATTGGTTTTTTTGGAAGAATGGAATCATAATTATTCTATAGATGTTTCTATTTTTAATAATAATATGTTCTCCCAATGAACAATTCTTTGATATCCTATATCTCTAGTAGATATGGGAAATGGTTATTTGGATGGTTTGTTTCTGTTGAAATTTAACAAGTCCTCATATGAGTCAGTTTAGATATATTCTGAGGAAAATCCATATACCCTACCATAATGGTAAATTATTCTAATATGGAATAAGTTGAATGAATATAGAAGTAAGATGGAATTACATTTTTTACTCTTATAACATGTGGTATACCTCTATCTCCAAATTATTGGGAATTTTGTGGCATCTTGTCGATAAATTACCTACATCAACAAATGTTTTTAAACCATTTTCCCACTATTTGATGCATCCACCATGATTCTCTCCATTATTTTGAGGCCATCATAGATGTAGTAGATGTTATGTTTCTAACTGATTTGGATTTGTGGAAATATTAAACCCAACTTATTGAATTTCTACCAATTCTCATACAGTTACTACCCTTGTGCTTTCTTAATACTTGATATATAATTCTGAAAGGAAGTGGTCCTCGATTCCTTAAAAAATTATTATGAGAAAATACATTTTATGTCGTTCTAACATTTTACTTCTTCAGTTCTTACTAATACATTTAATATTTTGTAGATCCATCAAGTGAGAAATAGTAATGCTCTTAATTTTATATGATATTCATATAAATTTCATGGTTTAATGGTTGATAAATACAGATTATATTTATTTAAAATTTAGTTTTTTTTCCATACAATACAATCCATTAAACATTATAATAAAATGAATTAACCCATATTTAAATTCAATGTCGGATTAAAGATTTGGGTTTACAATAAAATATTATTCATTTTTAATTGAGGGTGTAGTAAATTATCTAATGGTTTGATTATGATAAATTTTATTGATTTAAACCATTAGTTATTTATTTTATTTTATTCATAAGTGTCTCTAATTATATTGATCCCATAATAGATGAATTATCTAATTGGTTGAATGTTGAAACTATTGGTAGATTGATAATGTCTAATTAAAGACCAATGGATTCAATCAATCATAGGGTAAATATATAATAGGTCTTAATGATTAGTTCAATTATAAATCAAATAAAAATAAAATGTGGAAAAGTCATACATAAGAATAATATTATATGTTTTAGTTAACAGTGTGAATAAAAGAAAATAGTAGGAAAAATAAAAACATGAGAAAGGGGAATGAAGAAAGAAATAGGATAAAAAATATTAAAATGGAAAAATTAATTAAATAATAATAATTGGTTGAAAACATTTGATTCCTCACCGGAAACAGAACTAATTTGTACGACACATTAATGTGTGATCTAAAATAATGTGTTCTTTTTGGGTATATTGGAGTTGTAGAGTGGCTAACTAAGGTCATCATACAAATGAGGAAGTAATTTGAAAATATATTTATGATATTTATAAAATAAAATAAACATAAAAAAAACAATACAATAATTTAAGGTGGTGGGATTATTATCATTTATAAAATAATATTATGTACGTTTGAATAATATCGATTATTTTTATAATTTTGAAATTAAATTTGATTTATAAGAAACACCAACATTATTTTTTTAGAATATATATTTTCAAGGAGTGATTGACCTAAATATACTACTTTAAGGTATAATTTTTAATTATAATTGATGTCAAAGTCCAATTAATTATTAACCATTAATTTATTAACCCCTAAAAAATATGGGAATTAATATAACCATTATGATGATATTTATTAAGACTTATTATAGCTATGAAACATGAAATCATATCACCATTAATTGATTGATATGATAAGTATAGCTTATGTTCTGTTTTAAATTTGGGAAAATATCTACTAAAGGAATAATTATTTTTTGAATTTAGGGGTTATATTATAACTCTAAAAAATGTTCCTCTGTGGTTTTGTTTAACAGATTATCTTCACTCCCTAACAATTCACACAATTCTGGACGTCAATTTTTTGTGTTAATTGGTCAACGGATTCCATAGATTCGTTTAAATTAAAAACATAATTAACTGATAATAAAAATTGAATTAAATTATATTATTGATTAAAAAATGAATGCAGATGGTAAGTGGTAGATCCATTTCTAGAAAACTACTCTTTCATGGGTTGTATAGTCATCATAGAAATGTTTTCCATTTACAATGGTTTTGAAAGGGTATACCCCAATCCCATTTATAATTTTTATTTCTATCCTAAAATGGATGATTAATGAAGATTATGATATAATAAAATAAAAAATTGAAATGGAAGTAGACAAGTCTAATAAAAGACCAAAAACATTACAATAAAGAAGATAAAAATATATGTATTTTGGAGGAGATTCAAGGATGATAAATTCACTCCTTTAATTTGTAATTTAATTGGTATTGAACCACATATCCTGTACACCTAATCTCTTAACTACAGTTCTTTTCCCTCAAAATGGGAATAAACAAATTTATAGAGTAGAGGGGAGGTTTGGTTTTATCTGGTTTCAAGTGTAAGTTTGGAAATTCAGCCAAATAATTTAATCCAAATTTAACCACCTTTTTCACCACCAAATGTGCGGACTGGATGTCCATCTAGAAGGTTAATTTCTTATAAAATTGATCCTATATCTCCTTTAGGAATTGGGACCCAAACCAAATAATGATGAAGAAGATAAATCCCAGATGATGATGTGATTTCTTATATGATGACTCCAGTTCATCCTTAGCATCATGGGCCATTTTATTTACAGTATTTCATTACATTGATATGAATTCCTAAATTAATTTTGTATCCAAATTAGTGAGGATTATTGTAACAAAATTTAATGTTCCAATAATCCATTGAAATATATTAATTGATGAAATACTATAGTTTACTATAAAGTGTAAAATTAGAATATTCATTAGTTTTTAAAATATATGATTTAATCAAATTTATTTTGTAAAATATATACAATTATCAACATTTAATAATATTATATCATTTATTTTCAATAACATATTCAATAAAATTTTGTTTTATAATATTCCCTATACTCTGGGGAATTTTATTTCGTATTACCCCATCTCTATATAGTTGGAACACTAAATTGTAATGGATTCCTTGTTGAATTTTCATTCTATTTCCTGGCGACCATTTTCTCCACACATAAAAGAACACCCCTAACACTTCAAAAAATTAAAATGGTTATTATTTCATTATTTGTCACATTTTTTGAAAATCCTACGTCTTTGTCTTCCTTTTATCTGTTAGTTTCTATTCATTTCTCTTCTTCTTTATATTCACTTGGATATGACGATAATTGGATAAATATTAATCAATATTTATTGAGAAACAAAATATTTCATTGAATGATGAAGTTTATTGAGACACCATTTCCCCTCTAGGACATGGCTAATGTAATTAATATAAATTATCAATTTGGCATTCTGTGTTGCATATGAAACCTATATAATACCTTGGAATTCTAGTAAATGTTTCTTCACACTCAACACATCCTTCTTCATCAACTATGATTATAATAAGGAAAATTCTCTTTATCCGATTTCATTATCATGAGGGAAGTATATATTGAATAATTTATATTTAAAATATAGGCATTTTATGAGTATTTTTTTCACATACAGCGTTTTGGATCGATGACCATCATTGATCCACATCACAATTGAAAAAATACAATATATGTGTAACTATTTCTTTTTTACCACATAAAAAATGACATAAATATCTTATCCAATGAATTAATACTTTAATTATATTCCATTGGATGAGTATTCACACAAAATGATGGGGGCCTCTATCATATAAAGTGATCCAACATCGAAAAAACTGACTTTAAGGCATTTTTGTCAATCTGTGACGTGTTATGTGTCATAACATGATTTATATTCCTTGTTATATAAATAAAATTCATAGTTATAATACAATATATGCTGGATTTAGAAGTAAAAACCCTACATTGTAAATTAGTATTGATTAAATTCTCACATTCAAGAACCATTTCTAAATAATGGCATTTGTGTAATCAGATCACAAAATTATAAAACATAATTTTTTTGTCTGAAACTAGTGAAACCATTATAAAAAATTGAATTTTTTTTACAATTTATATAGTGATAGTAAACATGGTTTATGTGGGAATATCATTACATTTAAATCGTTTATAAATATTTTTAATGAATTTTTTAATTGACTTATGAATGACCCTTTACAATATAAAACCTGATGCACATTAATTATAATAGTTATGTACAAGGTTATCATTATGTTAGACCCAATTCACCTTTTTCGAGTTGTTACATCTAGGTGAATCTATGTCAGAACTACATATACATGTGGTATCTAAATATGAATATATTTTTTGGTAGTCCCACATAATCGATTCTGTATCAATATTCTTGGATATTCTTATATTATTATCTTCAATTACTTTCCTAGGTTTAGGTTTTATAACCTATTTTATATAAATCTATATTCAAAAGATGCCACTACATTTTCTATATACCAAATGTGACACCCCGGCTCCCGAAGGTTGGAGATATTGCATTTACTAATTATATAATAATGATTATATGGAATCTAATCCTTAATAACCAAATAGTTATGTAGTTTATAAAAAACTAGATTACATAAACAATTCCTGTAATTCATTTATCGAATAAGATAAATCATAAAAACAAAATTCTAACCATCTTTAAAAAAAATTCAAAGTAATCATCTTTATAAATTTGGAAAAACATAATAAGGATGGGATCAAATGATCTGTAAGGGTTTGTAAGTCAGAAGAATAATTAACTAATAATAATAAACCATCATGTCATGTAAATAACTGAGAACACATGAGATTTAAATAACTGCATAACGCATAATCAATTTGGAAATTATATAACAGAAACACATACCTTTTAGTAAATAAAATTAATATATTGATTTTATCATTTGAAAATTCATTGAATAATAACAGTAAAAACGAAAATATATTTGAATTAAATTCGTAATTATTGGAAATCATGTTTTAGGCACATTAATTCTAACACAATCAAGACCATTCACAATATAGTTCAAAACAATATGTAGAATCCCATTTAACATGGAAAACTAATTTTCTCTTGTGAAAACATCATTGCATCGAGGGAGAATATAATTTCTAGGCCACACATGTCACTATTAGTCTAAATAATTTCTCAAATTGAGTTATTGATTAGTAATCATTATTCCTTATCAAATATCGATATTGAATAGAGAATATGTATTTATTTATAATCCAAATAAAAAAATATCTATCAATGAAAAACCATTATTTAAAAATGGATTATGGTTTAGGAAATAATAATATCCTTCACTTGTGAATCTGGATATTTTTGAAAATTCCCAACATAAAGTTATTACAATAATTTATTTTTTTAAATAAAATGATAAAAATTAGAATGAAATGTTATATTACAAGGTTAACTCTTACCAAATGTAATTTTCAAGATAAAAACCTTTGTTGGTAGATTTATAGTTGAATCATAAAAAAAAAATTATTATGTGTCAATAATGAAATTAAATTAATAGTTTGAAGAATACACACCTCATAAAAGTGAATTGGTGCATAATAACAAAATATATTTCATTAGAATGTATATTGAGATGAAATCCCATTCTACTGTGGTAACATAATATTCATAAGACCTAAAAGTAATAATAATGAAATCAAAATTTTAAATACAATGAAGAAAAAAATTCATAATATAATATAAATAAATGTCTCGTACGTACACCAAACAAAGGATTTGAGTGTTGAATATGACATTTATATCACATTAATAAAAAGTGAGACGAAAATCCATTACCCTACATTTCTATTTGGTTTAAAATTCATTATCCTAATTTATAATTGTTTTAAGAATACTATTAACTTTTACCCGAAACATTAAATATTTTAAAATATCATATTTTGACTTATTAAAATATCTTACTTTATGATGGTTTACAAACATTCTGTATTTTCATTATTTAGTGTGTAAATTGCCTAGATTTTCGAGCTTGTTTTCTATTATTAGTTATTTTTTATAACTATTAGAAAATTACTAAATCATATCCATAATTTGAAAAATGTCTTTCACAAATTATATATAAATTATATATATATTTATAGTAATCCATTAAATTTGTAGTTAGAAAATGAATAACATCATCAATGGAGACGGTTGGTCGTACGTATACATGAATGCTACATGAATTTATTTTTCGAATTTTAATGACAAAAAATAAATTCTGTGAATATACAATAATTAAATTAGCATATTTATGTTATATTTGTCAAATTTTTCTATTAAAACCATGGTAAATACCTTCCTTGTATAGTATGTATGAATCAAATCCATTGAGGGGGTGGCAGTTCACACATCCACACATGCATCTGTAAAATGTAGAAAACTAGCATCCATAAAATGTTATTGGGTTCCAAAATGGGGTCTTGAATAAGATGTGAGAAAAACATTGTAGGTCTAGACAACAATTTATAATCATAAATATTTTGATAATATTTTTAAGTAATAAGTCAATAAACAAATATATTAATTATTTAATCAATTAATGTAACACCACATAAAACTACATTAAAACAATTCATGAATGTCTCTAAACATGTATCACTTCAATTCCAAAAAAATATAAACTTGAAATAATATATCCTATATTGGTTCTAATACGAAATATCTGTAAACATGCCTTATAAGAATGAAAATCATAACATTATAACCAAGATGTAAATCAATCCAATCTGGGTGAAACCCACTATATAAGAATTTATATTTTTAATTAGGGTCAGGACCGCAATATAAGGATTCCATCATGATAATGGTCTCTAGACCTCTATATCAACATTTTAGACTATCAGTTAGACTAATCAGAAAAAATTATCATTTCAGTATATCAATTATGCAATGAAGACTATATTTTTATTTTATCATATCAAATGATACAGAACAACTATATCATAATTTCAATATACCAACACTGCATATCCTAAAAATAATATCATTTAATCAAATAAAAATATCATATCATATGAATATAAAAATATCACATCATATGGATCAATGGATAAATATGAAAATTAACATTTATTGTTAATTTAAAATTTTCAAATATCAAATGGTAATTACAAATACCATGCCAAATTTCTCAATAAATATGATAACACATGTTGAATATATATCACGAAATCACTAAAAATCCATTTCATGATAAAAAAATATTTAATAAATTTAACAATTAAATTATATTCAGGGGTTTACTCACCAAAATGATAGTCGCATACCAGAAAAATAACCAAATTGCCTGAAAAGGGACTCCAATGAATAATTAAATTCATTTGTTCAATTTAATTGCAACATGATATAATTGTTCACAATAAATATTTCACAAACATGACTATTATAAAACCATAGGTTTATGGTTTACACACTTACACTTATCTTCTAATGAAAAAATTCATACAATGGAAAATGACCAAGAGGTAGAATGTGAAAATGAATAAAAGAGGGATCCAATATAAAAAATTAGAGATTAAAAAAACCATTGAATATGGTCAATTTATTGACCCACAATTTATATATAAAAATGGGATATAATGTAACAATAGAAACAAAACAACATATTAGGGAGCAGATGCATGACTGAGATATCAGGTATTATATATTTCATCAAAAATTGATTTGAACATGCCCTAATGTCGATAGGAAGACATGTAGGTCAGATGAAATAAAATTAAACAGCACAATAAATTTTTTAATAAAAGTTAGTTGAACAACACAGTGTTTAATATAGTTACATATCATTCAATTAGTTTAATTTTTTTATTTTGAATACCCCATCACTTGAGTTGATTATATTAACTATCCATAATATTATGAAATTCATAATCAATTTCAATGATGTGTAAATTTTATAAAGATATTATTCAAACCATATCCCAATTAAAATACCTAAGACCAATTTTAGGCTTCACATCATACCTAGAAACTATAGAAACACTTGCTCGTTTTATTCCCATAAACAATAAATTTGAAAAAACATAAATCTCTTTGCATCAATTCATTTCCACCCTCATAGGATTTATGAGAATATATTCAGTAATTGCCTTAGGTTTTGCATAAGGAACTACGTCTTCATTTATTCATCCATCTAGTTAACTATTTTAAATTATACCCATCATGGTTTATATAGGATGAAAAATTATTCTGATAGAATTTTAACAAAAAAACATAGTGTTGGGTGTACTTAAAAAAACACAGGAACATAAAAAAAATAATTTCAATTATAATGCATTATTGATCATGGAAATTAGAATTTATTATATAATATGACTACAATGATAATATACAAATTGATTTCACTTACCGAGACATTTTATAATGAACATCTAGGTTAAAGGATACTACCATGTCTTATAACAAATGGAAATTACTAGAATGTAGTGATTAGAGAATTTAATGTAAACAATTTAATTATTTACTCACCCCTATATTATGAGTTTAAATTGTAAAAAATTGATAATTATTCTTACTATTAAATTAATAGTATAACTTTCAAAAACATTGTTACTGAATTTAATTATTCTGATAAAAGATTTGTTTATTAGTAGATAATTTTTAATTGACTCAAATTTTTTGAACATTGAGTATTAAAATATAAAAAATGAAATTATGTGAAAAGGATGTCTAAAATGTAACACCTTGACATAAGTATCCCAGAGTAAATAATTAATTTATTACCTTGGAAACAAAAACAAATGATTATTTCCCCATGGATAAAATATTTTATTTATATTGAAAAACTCGATACTTTATTTTATCTAACATTAAATTTGAAAACATAAAATACAACGATGTATTTCCATTAATATAATTATTATTACTTCTATAAAATACTTGAATATAAATCATAATACTCTTCCTATCATCCTTTGGATCATATGAAAAAATAAATGTGTGTGATTAGATGCTCAGTAGGATAATCTCTACTGTGGAAGATGCCCTAAAATAATGAAAGAATGAATAATATGGTTGAATAAATGATGATCAAAAAATGAAATATAAATAATAAATCTATATTGAAAATTAACTATTGAAAACATATCTTTTATATTATTCACAATAGTAACAATATTCGACTTTATAATGTGGTATTCATAATTCCAAATTTATTAAACCTACTCTTCACGCCTCATTACTACAAAACACAACATAAATGGGTAAGGATAATGATAAACACCCATAATGTTTTATACCACGTAATATACCAATGGAAGGAGGGGATGTGTAATTCTAAAACCCACTTGTTACATAGTAAATCAATTACATTCATCATATGAATAAACAAAATAACATTGTCATCATTAATTTTTAATCAATAACTATCTACATAAGAAGAACTTATAATTTTTATGTCAACACTGCCACTAGTTAAACTGATAATTATATGCACATAGATATTTAGTGGGTGGTGTTAAATTTTAAAAAAAAATGAATTTTAGGAGATTGATAAAATTATTTTAAAAAATATACAAAAAATTTTAAAGAAATTATGAATAATTTCCTATGGAAATAAGCTTTTACAGTTGAAAACTTGTAATTAAAGTCTTAAAATTTCACGATTCTTATGTATATATTTTACATTAAAAAACCGTTTAAAATATTAATGGATGATAAAGTGTAATTGTGACACCCTGAGATTTTATGAGAAGTATTATTTTTAATTTATTTGATGATACCCCAAGATTATATTGTGTCATACGCAACACCGTATTAGCTTGCAGTATATAAAACACTACTCTTGGATCGTGTTACACACAATTTCATGTTGGTAGTTATTCTACACAACATTGATTATATATATATATATATTCAATGTATCAATGAAATATGGTTGGATTTTGTTATATGTAACAACAAAGGAGTCGTGCACTACACGCAACCTGGACATGTCTTGATTTACTCGCAATCGCGACCTTCCTCGATAGCGTGTGTTGTACGCAGTACAGTGTTTTACTAAACAACAAAATATTATTATAATATAATTATGAAATAGCTGTTATGAATAGTATTAACTAAAATTTTAATTTTATAAAATTATTATTCATCTTAAACATTTTGTAGAACATTGTATAAGAACAAAATAATTTTGTCGAGTAAAATAATCATTTTTCATAAAATTTCTTTTTGCCGCCTTTTGAATGGGAACCTATTTTAAATATAATTTTTGACAAGTTTATAAATTAAATTTTACAATCTAAACTTCTAATTTTGAATCAGGATATAAAAATTCACATTGGATAAAGTTTTGATAATTTTATGACAACTTTCATATTTTAATCAATAGTAAAAACATGCTATATTTTAATTAATGACCACTTTTTCATCATAATAATTTATATGGATAAATTATAATATTTAATGGTTTTAATTTATAAATAGAATATATTATTTAAAATTATTATAATGTATGTCATTAGCATTTATTTGACATTGAATTCATAGGTAAAATCATTTCAATCTTTTGCAATGTTTTAACTTTTAAAAATTGTTTTCTTACTAGCGGGATTAATTTTAAATTAATTACTGCAACTTTTATGTTTTTAATTTTGAAAAATTTATTCCATATTTGGATTCAGTGGGAAAAAATTATGGTAATAGGTTACTTTTATTTTTTTTGAGATTATGAATAGTAACTACGGTAATTTTTATTTACTGTAGTTAAAGAAAAATCAGGTAATTAAGGGTAAATATAAGATTATAAAATTACCCAAACACTTGAAAAAATCCTATTGGCTAAATAAAAGTTGGCCCATATCACCTAAGGGTCAGACTAGATTCATTTCAATTACTTTTTACAGTGAAATATTATAATTATTATTAAAAACCAAAGAAAGTGACAACATGTCACTCTCTTAAATCTAATATGTTTAATAATTTTAATTTAGTGATAAGCATAATAAAACATAGAACATGAATAGTCTCCAAAAAATATAACAAAATTATATACATCATGAAATTTTTTTTATTATTTTTAGGGATAAATAATTGTCATTAATGGTGACACAATAGTGATGTAGAA
This sequence comes from Viscum album, assembly GCA_963277665.1. NCBI lineage: Eukaryota > Viridiplantae > Streptophyta > Magnoliopsida > Santalales > Viscaceae > Viscum > Viscum album. The sequence goes on from OY728134.1 coordinate 173,953,309, forward strand.
ATTGTTTATTTAGAGAAAAATCCATAATATAGTTTTTATTAAAATACCAATACCTATCCAAAGGACATGAAACATGACAAAAAATTATTGGTAGAGTATATATATACCTTATGAATCCATCGGTCGATTTTTGGACATTTTGGAGCCTTATAAAAATGATAATGACATTTATATTATATTATTTTAAATTATGTCCAAGATGTCACCTTCTTTATTTAATAAATATCCAAATTTAAGTGTTGTGATTTTAAGATGATAAATTCACGTAATAATATTATTATGAAAGGTATTATATTTTTATTCCACATAGGATTTGATTTTAATTTATATGCAACAAATAAGTATATTTAATAATTATACAAAAATGTTGTAGAAATTATTTTATTATGAGAAGTATCAAATAAATGGTTTTATAAATAGTAAAATAAATATTATATGGACTATTTAATGTGCTCTACTAATTTTATAGATTAATATGACATTTTAGTAACCTATTTAATATTTTATTTAGAATATATCCTCTGGGTATATTTTATTTAAATTCAAATAAATGAATAGTTTCAAAATTGACACTATTGTTATTTTATAAAAATAACATATTATTAAATTCTTTAAAAATCACAAAAATATATAAAAATTATAAATTGAAATTTATATAGTCTAAAATGTCATAAATTATTAAATTATGAAAAATTAAAAACATATAAGTGATTATTTATAACCATTTAAAATTTAGTATTTTATAACCACAAATAAACATAAATAAATTAAATAAGGATAAATCAAAATGATAAGGTTTAAAATATTATCAAAACCTGTCTAAATTTTATTTTTTTATGATATTAAGACCCTATATCATCTAATTTAATAATTGAGTCATTTTTTGAGGTTTTTATGTTGGGCATGAATTTATATTAAACTAATATTTTTTAGTATTCCAACGGTGCCACTCTCCTCCTTTATAAAAGGTCACCTCCTACCTCTCATAATTTGAAAACATTTATTCATAAATCTAGACCAAAACCTGATCATTTCCCTTCTCAAATTCCCTAGAAATATTCTACAGGTTCTTGTCTTCTTCAAAGACTTACTTAAGTGCCCTAGGAAGAGGTTTCAAGGAGGCGTGTCGATGAAGAGGTAATATCCTTTACCGATTTTTTCAAATTTATTTCTTCTTCTACATCCTATTCTTTAGTTGTATCATTATAAATTAATAACAACAGTATCACTCATAAAATGATATGTAATTTTAAATATGAAACAACACTATTCCATATTCAATCCATCATACGAAAAATAAAATCACCGCGCGTGCGTTCGTACAGAATACTGTCTCCATGCCGTGGTGTAATCTGTTTTCCACCACCACCTTACTTGGATGGGTATAATGGCGTAAAGAATAAATATATTTGATTATTGTAAAGTGATTTTGATTATGAAATAGTATACATACACTTCAATATAATTCCATGATCATGGGAACGATATCATCGCTCGTGCGTACGTAAAGACTACCATCTCCACGAACGAGCTAAGATTCATTCTTCATGTTAACCATTCATGAATGATTATAAATTATATATAATGAATAATAATGAAATATTTAATATAATAATGCTGTTGGATTTATGTATATATATATGTATGAAATCTATTTAATTCCATTCAATTCAATAAGGAAATGAAAACAACGTTCATGCATACATACGACCTACTGTCTCCATGAACGGTGTATTTCATTCCTTTTATCAATCTATAATATATATGTATATGCTGAATTTTTATCATGTTTTACATTATGAATATATTTAAATCAGGATATAATTTATATTATCATGAACCACAAGTCGAAACACGTACGATAAATGAATTGATTTTACCTAAAACACTGAATTAAAATGGATTTATAAAAGAACAGGAAATATAAGGTCATAAGTGAACCATATATGATATCATAACAATGAATATGATTCTATAATAAGTCAATAACATTATTTAAATCATTATACAGGAGTTTCGGATACATATGGAGCATATCAGACATAAGGTAAGGGATAATTATTTCAATCTCATTCTTATCCAAGATTTTTTATTCGTAAGTATTTACTGGGGTTTATGTTTTTTATCCATATCCATATGTTCTCAAAATGCTTTCATATAATATTTACTTTCCTTCCATGTATGTATAAAAACATTTTTACCCTTTTCTTCCATTTACCACGTCGTATGGAAGGAATATTTCTTTTACCATACGAGGTACTTTTTGGCTTTTCCAACAAAAGTACGAGGATAATTTATTTTTTAACATATAAGGCATGACCATATTCTTGCGGCTTCATAAAGCCATATTTCAATGAAGCTTCCTGTACAAGATTTCATGATTATTTTCAAAAACCCCCTTTTCTTTTAAAACTCCATGGCTTTTTGTGAAAATAAAATGATTTTGAAGAAGAAAGGATATTTCCCTCCAGAATTGATTTTAAATGTTTTATCAAAACTATTTTCCAAATAAGATGAAATTATGTCATCTGCATATTTTTCAACTATATTCTCTCTATGACTTATATGGTTTCAATTTTAATATGATGAAATAATATCCATTTTTTTATGGATTATGTTTTGATGGGATGATGTTTATGAATCCCATTTTCTACTTTGGGTTATGATGAATGATTTATGTATATGTTGTGGAACAATTAAGAATGATTTCATTATGAGATGGGTGGGACCAATATCTCCCTCCAATGCATTGGGTAAAGATTTATATCTCATGACATATACATGGATGGAATGGTAAGGTAATCTCGTTCAGTGTTACAGGACTGGAACGAGGAGTGAACTCGATTCAGAATGGGACATTGTCCACTAAGATGGTCTTGGCAGCAATGCCTTGGCTACTATGGAAACCATAACAAGTGAAGAATGGTTTCCAAAATTACATGATTTATTCCCATGCTATTTTATCAAGATTATTGTTTCTTTATGATCTATGTATTGTGTACTTCAAATATTTATGTCGTTGCTCATGATTTTGATGTTCAAATTTTATGTTCATGTTTTTTCATTCAAGTGTTTATGGAATTTTTTATGTTCTACATGCTTACCCATACTGAGAATTTAAGCTCACCCTTTATATGTTTTCTTTTCACTAGGATTTAAAGTAAGATTATAGGTAAGAAGACAAAAAGAGGAAGATCTTTATGGGAGATGTTGAAGATCTTTCACAACGATTAGAAGATTTTGTTCTGAGTATCCAAAGACAATAAACCATTATGATCCTTCAGTGTTGGTTTTTGTTATGTATTAATTATTCAACAAAAGTAATGAAATGTCCATGTATGTCAAGCATTGGGCCTCTACAGTTGGTATCAAAGAGAGATTTAGTCAACCTTTGGAAGGTAGGATGCGAAAACTTTAGTGAGATCCCTTGAGATATTTCTATGTTATGTCAAGGGATGTCCCTAAGGATAAGTATAAGCATAGGTTATAGACCTAGAATTATGGTAACGATATTAGAATTAAACCTAGGATGTTAGAAATGGAAGGTAATCCACCTTTTTTATGTTGTTTTCCATATCATGATGTTTGCCTCACACTATTATTTTTGGGTTTTAGACGATGGATGGAACCCGAAGGAACAGTGTTGATCCATGTAATGGATGATGCAGTTATTGTCCTCCTTAAAGAACCAATGTTATGGGAGATGGAGTGTACAATCTTATTTCTATACTTACAGAAGATATGAATCATTCTGGACTTCCAAATGAGCAGAGAAAAGAGAAACATTCTGTTGAATCCTTCAGGAGGCAGCGTCCACCTTCATTCAGTGAGTCATCTGATCCATTAGTGGATGAACAATGGATCAGTACCACAGAAAAGATATATTCAGTTCTACAATGTAATGAGCATGATAAATTCATCTTATCAGTATATTGTTTGGAAGGTGATGCTGATCAATAGTGGAATCTTATCAATAATATGAGGCAAAGAGAAGAAAATGAGTCCATTGAATATGACGAGTTCAAGAACATATTATTCAGTAAGTACTTTCCTCCTATTATTTGAACAAATATGGAAAATGATTTTCTTGAGCTTAAGAAGAAGGATGGTGAATCTGTTGTTATATACGAATTGAATTTTACAAGACTTGCAAGGTATGCATCTGGCTTTATCATCTAAACTGAAAGTAAAGTTGATTGATTTTTCAGTGGTTTAAAACCAATTCTTTGAAGGTAATTAACTATAAGAGACTTCAGTAGCTATAAAGAAATTTTGTGTTGTGCTATCAAGGTAAAACTGGAAGTTGGTGTAACATATCCATCTCATGGTTTTGATAAGAAATAGAAGATGGAGTTCAAGGGGAAATCTCAGAATAATTGTTAAAAGATGATGAATGTTTCATTATGATCAATGTGTGGAAAGAAGCATGGTGTATATTGTCTTAAAGGGACTACAACATGTTTTAAGTGTGGAAAAGAAGGTAATCAAGAAGCTGAGTGTCGAAGTAATAGAAACAGGGTTTCTAATGATGTGAATAAAGAAAAGACAGCAGAGAACGCACCACCAACACATCGATTCTTTAAGTACAAGAAAATGCGGCATTATGCTAATCAATTCCCTAATCCAAGGGTTAATAATGATCAACGTGAGTAACCTATTAAGGAAATGTATAAGGGGAAGTCACATGTGATCACTATTTGAGATGTTGAGTATTCAATGATTTCGTGTAATGATTATGTGTTTATGTAATGAGATTTCAAAATAGTATCATGGAATCTCATTTATAGAATTGTTAAATTTTGAAATATTTGTGTATTGGTCGATTGTGGTTTTATATAAGAATATGGTACCGGTAACCATGAAAGGTGATTCAAATATTTTGGAAATCATATGATATGCACATAATTAAGAGATTAAGAGAAAATAAATTGTTTGAGAGTATTCATTTTCTCATTATTGTTATAAGGACTAAGTGATATCATTGTTTGAGTATACAGAAATTTTGGATTTTAGTATGTGGAAAGAGTTAACTTTTGACAACACTCATGTTTTCAGTAAGGTTCAATAGGTATACATTTTTCAATAGAATACATTATTAAGGCCTTTTAATGTTTGTAATGTAACCAAAAAGACATATCTTAAGATATATGGGGATCAACGATGGTATTAACATGCTTGTTATATGAACTCTCTGGTAATCGTTTTTACTATAATATGACATTAGACAGTAGTATTTTGGATAATCCAAAATATTAGAATGGATTATGTTTGACATAAGTTAGTATTGTTAAAGTCTAGAAGAATTTCAATATTATTGATGGAATGTTATAATAATTTATTTTTAGAAAAGGACAACCAGCAGAACGGGCGACAACCCATCACGTCGGACAAGGTTGCGTGAATTGAACCCACAACCGAAGTGTGGTAGGCCTTCATCGCCTACCACTGGCCTACAAGAAGACCCTGGTTAGTAGAAACTAGTTTTATTTTATTAAGAAGTATGATAGATGAAGTATAAGTCCATTTTTGGAATGATATATGACAGATGGATTTATGTATATAACTATTGTTAACCTTTTGTTTGAGACAGATAGAATGACCAATCATTCTATCCCATGATCTGCTAACACTTCACGAATAAAAAATTCAACTTCATTTCTTTAAGAGATGAAGTGGAAATTTTTCAAGGCACTAAAAATAGTGAGATTGAACCAAAATCATGTAAGTATTTTTTTAATTAATCTAATTTAGTGAAATGATCTTGAAATCCAAAAATGTTGTCCAAGTTCTCCCATATCTGATGAATCATATGGTACCTTAGATCATTAAATATTTATGGCTTTGTGATTGTTGGCTTTTTCAAAGCCATGTTCTATACCACACTCCATCAGTACATGATGTTTAGATTTCTCTTCCATATCCATATTTTCACCTAGGATCTCTCATGAGGAAACCCAGTGATGAGTTAATTTGGGTAACCGTTATGTTTAATACAACACTTTTTAAAATTAAGTTATAGTATTCCTTTTTACGATATGGGTTTCTATTAAAGAAACATTCAAGTAGTAAACAATTTATAACCCCGATGAATTTTGAGGGAGAAATTCATTTTAAGTGGGGTAGAATGTAACACCACGAGATTTTATGAGATGTATTCTTTTAAATTTACTGGATGATACCCCAAGATTATCTTACGTTATACGCAACACCGTATTATCTTGGAGTATATGCAACACTACTGTTGGATTGTGTTACACACAATTTCAAGTTGGTATTATTCTATGAAACATTGAGTATATATATATATATATTCAATGTATTAATGATATATTTTTTATTTTGTTATACGAAACAACAAAGGATTCATGCACTACACGCAACCCTGACTTGTCTTGCATTACATTCAATTGCGACCTTCCTCGATAGCGTGTTTTGTACGTAGTACATGATTTTACAAGACAATAATATATTATTATAATATTATTAGGAACTAGCCATTATGAATACTATTAAATAAATTTTGAATTTTATAAAAATATTATTCATCTTAAACATTTTGGAGAACATGGTATAAGAACAAAATAAATGATTCGGGTAAAATAATCATTTTTAAAAAAATGTAGTTTTGCCGCCTTTTGATGCCGAAAAAATTTTTAATATAATTTTTGACAAGTTTATAAGTAAAATTTTACAAAATAAACTTCTTCTTTTTAATTAAGATATAAAATTTTACATTGGATAATGTTTTGATAATTTTATGATAACATTCATAATTTAATGAATATTACAAACACGCAATATTTTAATTAAAAACAACTTTTTCATCATAATAATTTATATCGTTAAATTATAATATATAATAGTTTTAATGTATAAATACAATATATTTTTACCATTTAATATAATGTATGTCATTATCATTTATTTTACATTGAATTCATATGTAAAATCATTTAAATCTTCTGTATTGTTTTAACTTTTAAAACATGAATTCTTAATAGAGGGATTAATTTTAAATTAATTAAATCCACTTCTGTATTTTGAATTTTAGAAAATTTATTCCATAATTGGATTCAGTGGGTCCAAATTATGTTAATAGGTTACTTTCTTTTAGATTATGACTAGTAACTACGGTAATTTTTATTTACTGTTGTTAAAGGTAAATCGGGTAATTTAGGGTAAATATAAGATTATAAAATTACTCAAACACTTTCCAAATTTCTATTGGATGAATATAAGGCGACCCATATCACATAAGGGCCGGACTAGAGTCATTTCATGGTCTTTTGACCATGAAATAATATAATTATTATTAAAACCAAGGAAAGTGACATCATGTCATTCTTTTAAATCTTATAAGTATAATAATTTTAGTTTAGTGATAAACTCCATGAAACATCAAAAATGAATAATATCCAGAAATATAACAAAATTATCTACATCATGTGAATTTATTTAGAATTTTTAGGGATTAAATAATTGGCATTAATTGTGAAACAATAGTGATGCAGAAATGGTTTATTTAGTGAAAAATCAATACTATAGTTTTTATTAAAATACCAATACCAATCAAAAGAACCATAAACATTACCAAAAAATATTGGTCGAGTATATATATACCATAATAATCCATGGGTCAATTTTTGTACCATTTGGAGCCTTATAAAACGGAATCTGACATTTATATTATTTTATTTTAAATGATGTCAAAGATGTCACCTTCATAATTTAATAAATATCAAAATTTAAATGTTGTGAATGAAAGATGATAAATTCATGTAATAATATTATAATGAAATATATTATATTTATATTCCACATAGGATTTTATATTAATTTATATACAGAAAATAAGTATATTTAATAATTATACAAAAATGTTGTAGAAACTATTTTATTTAGATAAGTATCAAATAAATGTTTTTACAAATAGTAAAATAAATATTATATAAACTATTTATTGTGACCCACTAATTATATAGAATAATATGACATGTTAGTAACCTATTAAATATTTAATTTAGAATATATAATCTATGTGGATTTTATTTAAATTCAAATAAATGAATAGTGTCAAAATTGACATTATTGTTATTTTATAAAAATAACATATTATTAAATTGTTTAAAAATCAAAAAAATATTAAAAATTATAAATTGGAATTTATAAAGTCTAAAATTTCATTACATATACAATTATGGAATATTAACAAGACATAACTGATTATTTATAACCATTTAGAATTTAGAATTTTATTACCCCAAATAAAATTAGATATATTAAATAAGGATAAATCAAAATGATAAGGTTTAAAATAAGATCAAAACTAGTATAAATTTGATTGGTTGATGATATTACATCCCTATCCCATATAATAATCGAATTGAGTCATATTTTCTGGTTTTTATGTGGGGTTTGAATTTATATTAAACTAATATTTTTGAGGATTCCAAAGGTGCCCCTCTCCTCCCTTATAAAAGGGAACCTCCTCCCTCTCATCATTACCCAACATTGAGCCTTCATGCCCAGCCATCCCCTACCAATTTCCATTCTAAACATCCTTTAAAATATTCTAGAGGTTCTGGTCTTCATCAACGACAAATTATAGTGCCCTAGGAAGAGGTTTCAAGGAGGCGTGTAGAAGAAGAGGTAATATCAATTACTGATTCTTTCAAATGTATTTCATCTTATACATCATCTTCATTAGTTGTTTCATTATGAAGTAATAACATCACTATTAATAATAAACTGATATATTATTATAAATATGAAACAACCATATTCCATATTCTATCCATCCTACGGAAAATGAAATCACACGTATATACGTACAAAATACAGTCTCCACGCCATGGTGTAATCTTTTTTCCACCACCACCATACATGGATGAGTATAATGGTGTAAATAATAAATAAATGTCATTAATGTATATTGGTATTTATTCTTAAATAGTATACATACAATTCAATACAATTCAACAATCATGGGAATGATATCATCGCTCGTGCATACGTACAGACTACCATCTCCATGAACGCGATGAGATTCATTCTTCATGTTAGCCATTAAAGAATGATTATAAATATATATAATGAATAACAATGAAATATTTGACATAATAATTCTTCTGGATATATATATATATATATATATTTCATATATTTAATTCCATTCATTTCAATAAGTAAACGAAAACAGTGATCATGCGTACGTACGGCCTACCGTCTACATGAACGGTGTATTTCATTCGATTTATCAAACTATCATATATATGTATATGATGAATATTTATCATGTTTTTAATTATGAAATTAAGGAAATCAGGATATAATTAATAATATCAAGAACAACAAGTCGAAACACGTACGATAAATGAAATGATTTTACATAAAACACTGCATTAAAATGGATTTACAAAAGAATGGGAAATATAAAGTCATAAGTAAACCATATATGATATCATAACAATGAATTAAATTCTGTAATAGGTCAATAACATTATTTAAATCATTATGAAGGATTTTCAAATACCTATTAAGCATATCATACATAAGGTAAGGGATAATTATTCCAATCTCATTCTTATCCGAGATTGTTTATTCGTAAGTATTTACTGGGGGTTATGTTTATTATCCATATCTATATGTTCTCAAAATGTATTCATAAAATGTTTACATTCATTCCATGTAAGATTAAATACATTTTTACCCTTTTTTTACTTTTACCACATTGTATTTAATGAATCATTCTTTTACAATACAAGGTACTTTTTGGTTATTCCGACAAAAATACGAGGAGTATGTTTTTTTAACTTATAAGGCATGAACGAATTCATACGGTTTCATAAACCCTTATTTTTATGAAGAATAATTTACAATATTTCATGATTATTTTCAACAAAATCCTTTTCATTTAAAATTTCATGGCATTTTCTGATAGGAATACGATTTTGAAGAAGAAATGATATTTCCCTAAAGAATTCATTTCAAATGTATTATCAAAACTATTTTCCATCTAAGATAAAATTATTTCATATGCATATTTTTCAACTATATTTCTTCTATGATTTACATGGTTTCACTTTTAATATGATAAATGATATGCATTTTTTATATATTATGTCATGATTGGATGATGTTTATGAAACTCATTTTCTACTTTGGGTTATGATGAATGATTTATGTATATGTTATCACACATGTAAGACTGATTTAATTATGGGATGGGTGGGAGATATATATCCCTCCAATGCGTGGGGAAAATATTTATATCTCATGATATAGACATGGGTGGAATGGTATGTTAAACTAGTTCAGTGTTACAAGAGTGATACAAGGAGTGAACTCGATTCAAAATGGGACTTTGTCCACTAAGATGTTCTTGGCAGCAATGCCTTGGCTACTATGGAAATCATAACAAGTGCTGAATGGTTTCCACAATTAAATGATTTATTACCATGCTATTTTATCAAGATTAATGATGCTTTATGATCAATGCTTTGTGTACTTCCAAGATTTATGTCGTTGCTCATGATTTTGATGTTTAGATTTTATGTTCACGTTTTTGCATTCAAGTTTTTATGGATTGTTTTTTGTTCTCTATACATACCCTTTCTGAGCATTTGATCTCACCCTTTATATGTTTTCTTTTCCCAAGGATTTAAATAAAGGTTTTAGGTAAGAAAACAAAAAGGGGAAGATCTTTATGGGAGATGTTGAATATCTTTTACAATGATTAGAATATTTTGTTCCGAGTTTCCAAAGACACTAAACCATTACAATCCTTGAGTGTTAGTTTTTGTTATGTATCAAGTATTCCAAAAAAGTAATGTAATGTCCATGTACGTAAAGATCTGGTCCTATACAGTAATGATTGGACTTGATAATGGGAAAATGCATTCATGTGTTGTATATTTAAACATGTATTTTATTCCCATCCTTAGTAAAAATGGCCCTGTTTGTAAAAAGATAAGAAGATTAATTTTTTAATATATTTATGGATATTTAAAAACATTTAAAATAAATTCAATCAGTAATTATTTATTTTTAATAGAATTATTGAAAATATATCAATGAAAATATTCATTATTATGAAAAAAATCATGGCCAAATAAAAAAATATGGATTTCTATAAAAATTTCATATAGACTTTTAAGTACATAGTGACTATAAAATTGGTCAAGAAATTTAATTTATTTAAATATATATTGTGGAATAAAATATTTTTTAATGAAAAAAATATTTATAACACACTTAAGAAAGAACATTATCATAATCCTTCTTTAACATTGATGAGTTTGTGAAAAATATTAATCTTTTATTTGAGTTACTTAGTAGGTGATTTTAACATCATGTATAATAGATATAATTTTTTATAATTATAAACCAAAACCATTTAAATATTTATAATAGAATATATGATCCACCTATAATTGTTTATTTAATATTTAATTGATAATTCATTATTAATGTCATTATTTTAGAGTTCTAAATAACTTTTTTAATGTAAGATTCCAATTCTTAGTGTACCAATGGAATGTTTCTCATGGATCGATCATTTTGATAATGTTGATAACGACAAAAATATAATATAAATTCAATATACACATATTTGAAATTATTATTGAATATAATCAATTAAACGTTACACAAATCACTTTATTGTGGTGTTGGTTTGCAAATTTTCATAAGAAAAATAGTAATTTTTTAATGGGTGTAACAATTAAAAGGTAAATGATATAATATTTTTCAAAAATAATATTAAGTTATTAAATATTATATATAAATATCATATATATCATAATTAAAATCAATGAATGGTTTTTTTGAAAGTTGGAATACATCACAACATTAAGCGGTAGTCAGCACAAATACACAAAATATGCATTAGATTACAATTTAATAGAGAGTATAGTAAATGAATGTTGTGAAATTAGAAATTAATATAAAATTATATGTTATATACTGATGGTATTTTATATTAAAGGTTATTAAAAAAATTCATGTAGGTATAATATTAATTTAAATGAAAATCCTTGTGTGTGAGATATTCCTCTTGTTATGAAAACCTCTTTAGGTTTAAATATTATGGATTATATGAATGGTATTTTGATCAAAATTTGAAATATAATTCATTTTAGGGGATGTTAGGTGGGTGATTATGTATGGATAAATTTAAATTTGAAGATATTAAATGGTGGATAAGATTTTATAATTTGTTCCCTTTTATATTTTAGGTAAATAATACACTATGAATTAATTAAATGGATTAAAAAATATAGTTTCATTTTCATGAGATTTTAACTATAATTGTTCATAAATTATAATGTGATAAATGTAGGGCCAAAATAAAACCAATAAATTTGGTTTAAAAATATTTTGGTCTTATCATGTGGCCTTATCACATTATTTTGAACTCATTTATCCAATTTTACAATTAATGGAGGTGATAAAAAGTTATCTTGGTTATTACTATTAAGAAAAAAAATTATTAAAACATATTAACTATTAATATTTGTAAATATTAAAAATATGTATTTCATTTGACAGGATTAAAATCTAATAAAATTTTTTGAAATATTTTAATATTTGTTGTCAAAATTCAATGAAAATAATTTTTAAAAATTTTTTTATTAAGAATAAAAATTTTTTTGTAGAAAAATAATGTTTTATATTGATCCAAATGGATATAATTTGATTAAAATAAATCAAAGGATATTTAATTTTTAAAAATATAATTAAAAAATAAAATGAACCATGTATATATTTTTTCCAAATAAAATAACAAAAAACAATTTTTTGTGTGTACACAAACATTATTAAGATTTTCAAACATTAAATCATTTAACCATATCCTCACAATTATATTTTATATGAATTATATTAGATGTTTAATAGATATTTGTTTTTATATTTTACTAATTTTACACAATTTCATGCTATTATTATATAATTTTAATATCATTATAATAATTGTGAAGAAAAATCATTATTTTTTCACAATTCACCTAAATAACAATTAATTATAAGAAATTAAAAAATAGTCAAAATAAAATGATTACCCGATGAGTTAAAATATATATTTATTTTGTTGTTAAATTATTTATAATAATTTAATTTTATATATTAGTCATATTCTTTAATAAATAACTTTTTTTGAAATATTTTCTACTGAATGAAAATAATAATATAATTCAATCTACGTTATTTCAGTCTTCCCTCATTCAGGAATTTCATCATAATAATTTATAGAATATATCCAAATGAATCATTTGGTCATAAATTCATTATAACATTGTAAGTTTCCTATATCATCACTTTTGTCATATGATTTACCAAAATTACATTTTTTATCTGAGTCATCAGATCCTAATACACATTTTAACTAGTGTATTGAATATTGATTGGATCTTCATAATAGGATATTTCAAGTTAAAATTATATTTACACCGAGGTAACAAAATATTTTTGATCAAGAATTTACTTCATAAATAAATTTATATATAACACATAATAAACTTTAGATATGCTAACTATAATTTCTAAACGGTAAGACAAAAATATAATTAAATATAGAATTTCAATGGTCTTAATTTACCTAGATCATAGTTTTTATTTCTTATAAAATAAAATAATTACATTACAATCATTTATAATCATGAAAAAATGAACATTAAATTGAAATTGAAAATTTATCATTAGTTGTATTGAAAAAAATTCTTCTTCATTAATCCACCTTAATACGATTTTGAAATTTCTATACATTATACATTTATTTGTCAATATGTAATTATAATACAATATTCATTTCAAAAACATGTTCATGAAATGTTATAATGAAATATATAATTCAGTATATTAATTTATATATTTCCATATGAGTAATTAAATGATGTTATTTTTTATATTAAAACTCAACTAAAGTTAAATACAACTCCAATATACAATGAAAGTAAATAGATAATGACCTCAAAATATCACTTATTTTGTAATTTTTCTTTTCTTTTGTGGGAAATATTTTTTGGATGAGAAGTGGTTTTCAATTGTTTTTCAATTTCAAGATAAATATGCAGCATATTCTGTAATTTCTTAATGAATTACCAATAATTATTGATTATAATAATTACAGGTGTACCATGATGTTCGACAACATTATCATAATAGAGTCGTTCAAGGTGATAAAAACATATATCATCCATTATTATATTGAAATATGTATTTATGTTAAATAATTCAATATTATACATAATTAATTATTATTTATTACTATCATTGGATAGACAATTTAATGGTAACTAGTGATATCATCCTTTTTCAACGCAATAATATATAGGACCCTAATGAGCCCATTACGTTATCTATATTATAATTTACCTTCTTACAGAAATCATCTTGATATTTAGATTTTTATTTATTCATATTATCCTATTAAAAATATTACACTGACTACTGATACATTTTGGTGTTTCTAGTATATATAAAATAAATAAATGTTTGATATTCATATAATAATTATCTATTTAGATTAAGCATGGATTGAACACATAATCTCTTTCAAATTTTTAGTACACAATATTCTTAAAAATATATATAACAGTTTCAAATAAATAATAACATTAATATTCTTCTATAAATATTCCCTAACATGTTGGGAACATTTTATTTTTTCTAATAGGTACGGTTCGTAAATAATTTAAAAATGATGTGATGTTTTTTCATCCCTAATTACTTACATATCCATCTTTACTATATCCCATGATAAGAAATCCTTGTGAAACATCATCCAAGTCTAAAAAATGAGATTCATCATACTCATTTCCTCAAATACTGTATTAACCTTTACAATGTGATAGTGTATTGAAAATTAATAGTCCATGAGTAGCTCAATCCATCTACATAGACTTACAGTGATCAATTTATATGAAAAATTTAATTTCAAACTTTTGTGATTTATATTTATCTCACATTATTCACCATAAAGATAATTCATAAATATATTTAATGAAATAATTATCTATCCCAACTCATGAAATTAGTTTGAATTGTTCTATTAAAAGATCACTAACTTCACTAATTCATGGAAACAAATTATTAATTATTTATATGGAAACATATATTACTATAAATTGATGTGTAACTATGTATAAAAAAACTATCCCCTCCAAATGGAAATGTAATTAAATTTTAATCTATTGAACTCCAAATTAATGATTAAAGTAACATACCTCTTTCCTAATTAAATAATAACATAATCAAATTATATGTCATCTTGGTTAATGAAATTTTTAATCATTCAAAACATTTTCCAAAACTTATATTGTAAACTATAAATCCATGGAAATTATGGAACTCAAATATTTTTAGTAATGTTGTTCATTCATTGAAAAAATTATTTAACTAATGAATCAAATAATATTACATATATCAATATTATATGTTCAATATGAAAAAACTTCATAACACAACAATTTAAATTTGTAAATATTCCAATGTAATACCTTTTTCCAAAAGAGTCTCATGAATGATTCATTAATAATTATTATGATCATTATATACTTTTTGTATACAACTATTTCATCAATAAATAGAACAAAACATTTAACATGATATTCTTAGAATAATATACTCATTAAATACATAAATATATATAGGTGTTTAATTAATACAATGGGAATTGATTCATACTCATAATGTTAATACCACAAATATTATTTTATAACATGAATAACATCCCCCATTACTCATAATTTATGACACCATGAATGATGACAGATCATTGAAAAAAAATTAACCTTAAACATTATCAGTGGGGTTATTAATATGATATAAAGGATACTTATTCTTTAATGTATTAACATTTATTTTTCTATAATAAATACAGAACATGATAGTCACATCATTCTTTGAAAAACATAAATTGATCTATAATTTGAAAATTTGGGGGTATGAATCACTTATATCAAAAAACCTATTGTTATTTCATTAACTCCACCTAATAAACTATATCATTATTTATAGAGTCTTAGATAAAGGGTTTTTGCATAGGATGAGTTCATTATAAAAATAAACATCATGCTCTAGTGGACTCATGGTTTGTTCTTGTAAAATCACATCAATCTATTCTTCCACAAAAATGGAATTTTCTGTCCAATGGTTAAATATACCATACATTGGTTTTCTATTCATTTCTTCTTCCAAAATTTCACTAAGGAGGGATACTAAGGGTCTATCGATGAATGAATTTGGTTATGGTGTTTTTATTTTAAATACTAGGTATTATACATGTTCATCACAAATAGTTATCATCATCTCTTAAAAAATAATATTTTTTATTTATCTATTGAAGGAAAAAACATATAATATATAATATCAAATACTATCATATAAGTAATAATAAAATTTTATAATCAGGTATTATATTAAATCCTTATGAGGATTGAATTACATATCAGTATTTAATTAATATTTCAACAAGGTGTAATGATTGATAACCTTGTCTTTATTATTATAGATAAATATTTAGTTGGAAACATGGAATATATAAAAAATTAGGAAGATCCATAAACAAATAAGGAATTATATAACATTTATTTTATTATAAAATTACATTATTAAAAAATATTTAGAACATCAACATCATATGTTGTATTTCCATTACTTGTCTTCTTAGGATCGTTTATGGTTATATACCATGATGTTTTGGTATATGGTTTGCATATTTCCTATTTAAGGTATAGTTAGAACATTATATTTGTTTCTCTTGTACCATACCATTTAATTCATGACCATGATATAATTTATCTGCATACATTATGAAAACACATGTTCTATTGAAGCATTAATATTTTGCATCCACAAATATCACATGTTGTTAATTAACCACATCTCTAATTCACATTATCAATTTTTTATTCATGATGTGTTTATGTGTATTATTATTATATTTCATTCCATCAGGGTTATAACACATAGTGATTTATTTATTGATCTTGATAATACATGATACTATATACTCATATGACGTGATTTTTTGGAGAACTTTTTCACTTCAAAGGGTTGATTTTATCCTATTAATGAAATACTCAATCTTACACCTTGGATTATGTATGTAGTCCAGAAAATTTCATTCTTACCATTCAATGTTTTATTCTAATATAGTGATATTTTCTTTATTATTTTACCATTTTATCATGAATTATATATACATACCCCATAATTACATGCAAATATATATTTTTACAATATAATGTACATTAAAATCTATAAAATAAAAACATGTTATTTCACAAATATCCTAATTGTTTTCAATAGACGAACACAATTTAATAGTATAAACCGTGAGATGATAAAAATCCATAATTACAATCCCCTGTTCAGAGTGACGCACTATATGGTAATGGTTTGTATTACAAAATACTCTATTATATCTTTTAAACAATATATTGTAGATTATTACCCATTCTATATTCTAAAGTGTCTTTATTCTTATGTATATTAAATAGTTTACAAAATGAATGATAGAATTATATTTTAGGAAAATAAAGTTCATCATGTAATTATTAATAATGATATATTTTATAGATGAATTTCTTGGAGTTTTCATTGATAATAATTTTTTTATTTGAATACAAAAAATTATATATATTACCAATACTACAATTTTTATGCTATTTTTTGTATATTGAAATGAATTAAAAATTTGAGTAATCCTTATATTAATATATTTTATATTATGGTATTTTTTAGAAATTTTAATTTTATTTACAAACCACTGATTTATATTTTATAACTGTTGTAATATTATTCTAGAAAATTATTTTAATAATTATATATTGTAATATTAAAAATAATTTTAAACACAAATAAAAATTAAAATTGAGAAAATATATTTCAAATTTAGATTCTAAATATCATTTTCATAAAATAATAATAAATTTATTTTTATGAAAAAATAATTTGTAACCATGTATTGAAACATGTAACCACTATAAATGTTTAAATTGTTAAATTATTAATTGATGTGGTAAAGTTCTTGAATCATGAAAAAACTTGTCTCTAATTTTTTTATAAGGTCTAGATCAAACATATAACTTCCCAACCTCAATATTTACTTCTTTAACAACATTACATGGTTAAAATTAGATCATTTTAGATTATGATTAATTATATAAAAAAATGAAATTCTCAAAAAAATAATAAAGTGGTCCTTTAATAAGATCATCAAGACTGTCCTTAAAAAATTGTTTCTTATTGACGAACTACCCTTACATATATGAGATTATAATTTCACTCATTTGATATTCCATTAATATGTTATTTTCCATATACCCTCATTTCCATGTAATACTACAAGAATGACCTAATGTTTTAAACGACAATTAAATATTTGCACTTTCATTTTTTACATTTATATTTTCATGAAATGTGTATTATTACAATTATTAAATTATGACTTTGGTATTTATAGTGTACTGTTTTTTTTATTTTTTATATAAAAATTATCCACCTTTTTACCTTTCCACTATGACAAATGATATTTTTATTTAGGCATAGTGCATACAACTTCCTCTACAAGTCAATTTGATTAATTTTACATCACCAACTAAAAACAGCATATTTAATGATGCGATTAAAGGATACATTTTTTTTACAACATTACTGTGATTGATTGATTCAACGAGGATTGTTTTAGTCATATTATCAACAAATAATCATCAGTAATTTGATTTTCATAAACAAGCGTATTATGAGGGAAATTGATTACTCAAATTTAACAATACTATCATATAGAGTAGTTTTTAAGATAATTACTTCAAACTATGATATATAAAAGTAATGAATACTAAATAATATCAAAATTCATATGGCATTGTTAAATTATATAAAAAACACCTCACAGTCATTCATTAATTTCGGTTTCTTAATTCGATATAACAACAGACATGAAAATGCGTTATATTTTTAATATTAATGATTAAAAAAATTAATTTCATGTATAGTATTATATAAATATTTTTAATGGAATTTTTTGGTTTATTGATAAATTATTTCATTGTTTATTTCATTATTTTTTAATACACACTTTGATCATCAAGATTCCCTGAAACATGATATTTATATATATTATTATAGTAATTAAGAATAAAACACTAGTGAGAATGATTTGAAAAATCCTAAATAATTATAAAAAACGATGAATTATAACATAATTGAAATATTAATGATTAATTTTTAAATAATAATGAATATATACATCACTATTCTGAAACCAACACAAATAATCCAAACAATAAACCATTGTTATAGAATATAGATAATATATATATATATTGAATTATTATTTATTAAGAGGATAAATAGAAATAGATTTTAGTAATTTCATGAGTTAAATGATTGATATAATATAAATTTTCATATATAAAAGGTTAAAGAACTTTCATAGACTTAATAAAAAGTGGAATGGGTTTTATATATAAAAATCATATATTTGAAACATGTTATATATTATGAAAAAATTTAATTTATATGTTTTATATAATTAAATTGTGAAATTATATATCATTTATTTAATTTATTCATGGATTTAATGATCAAATTAATGTTATCGAATTCAATTTTTTTATTGATTTTCAATTAATCATATAATTGAGCCCATTTTAGACACAATTTTCATTATTTTGGACTCAATTATTAAACCCACCACTTTGATTTTGTAAGGAGAATATGTTTCCATTAAAGAGTTTAACTATATTACAAATTGGATTTATGGTATTTAAATGTCAATATTTTTATCCCCCTAACTATTTATTTTCATACATTGTTTACAATTTTTTATAATATTAAATATTTTCTATGGTTTAATAACCAACACATGTTTTTGTAAAGTAATATTATGTGGTGTTTCTTGGAAAATACACCCCTGTTAAGATTCTTAGAATTGGATGTTTTTAATGTATAGAGATAGTTAGGGGTAATATCTCTAAGATATTATGGTTTAACTCGAAAAAATCATCAATATAATTCATGGTAAATTCGATGAAGACTAAAAACATGGATTTCCAATCAAGGGGTATTTGTTTTGGAATATTGACATGTTCTTTATGAACCACGGTGAATGATATCTCCTTTAATTTCCTTGGCCTCCTACCAAAGTTATATATTTATTCCAAATACTACTTTTAATGCATAATCTAACATAATATATGTACCAAAACTACTATATTTAATTAATATGGGTACTTTATATTACTTTGGTGATACACAAACACTTATAAATTAATTACAGGTTATTATACTAGAAAACAACATTATTATATTGAATGGGGAAGTATTTGATTACGCTATTTTTCATTAAATATATAGAAATATATTATTTAATTTTAGGTTCCACATGTAATGGTATAAATGAATGTGAGTGATCATATGGTTTGTGGTTATATATAAGCAAGTGAGGGTTGGGGGAAATGATTGGATATCCACTCAATATATTGACAGGTATAATGAGAAAGAAATTTTTTTATTGTAGTTTAATCATCCTCCAATATTTATAATGTGTATTGATCTATGTCATTTAAAAACTATTTTCTATATCAAAAATTATGTATTCCATTATTATATGATAAATGATTATTGGTATCATTTTTTGAATTTTCTTTCATATACATATAATGACCTTTATTTCGATTTATTATACATTCCTTTTATTTATATACTCATTTCATATCACTTATTCTATATTAAATTTATTAAATATAAAATTTTAAGTTACTCATGATGGTGTATCTAAGATCCCTCTTATGATTTTTTCCATATATAGAAATATTAAAGGGGAATATGTGTAATATACTAGGCTATGATGGAAGGGATAATCATGTTGTCAAAATATTTTTTCTGTATATCACCTGTTTTATATATATTTTATGTATATATCTGGTATTCTATAAGTACTATACTATTAGATTATTTGGTAAATATATTATTTTTTAAAAATAATATAATATAACAGCTAATTATAGATTTTTGGATTCTGAGATGTTATAGGGTTATTGGTCAATGTCAAATTAAACTATCCTAAAATAGTTAATAAAATTGATATATAACACACTCTCATTTTCTTGATTTATTGTCTTACACCATAGGGAAATTCCTTACAGGAATATGGTTATTGATATGGTTTCCCTTTCATCCACTAGGAATGATTTTGATATAATTAAATACACTAGATCATATAATAACATTATAAATGATAATGTTTAAAATTTAAACTCTTGACCACCTTAATATAAATTATTAGTTTATGTATAGTTAATCACACAGTTATAATCGTTGTATCATTGATATTATTTTCCAATTTTAAATATAAATTAAAATATTTCATAATGGTTTATAATTATCATGTGAATCAACCAGCACATGTCCCATTTGAGTGTCATGTCAGGTTTATGGTCATAGTGTCATGCATAGTATGGTAATGTAACATATAGGACACCCTCGTTTGCTTTAGAACTATAAAATATGATAATTGCATTAAGTGAAAATCCTAAGACTGAAATGTTTGAATAAAATCCTTGTTCTTTTAGAGGGTAAGGGGGATTTTTTTCTTTTTAATGATAAATTGTTCTGACAAACATAATGCATCAACATGAAATCATATGTATGCCTCATAAGTATGAAAATAAAACTGAAACACAACCAAACATAAAAATAATTCACTTTAAAAATAAATCCAAAATATATAATCAAAATAACAACAAATACCTGATGACTCAAAGACACACAATTGGAATTATAACAGGAAACACACAATATGTTCCATGCTTTAACCAAGCATATTATTTTGAATGTACCAAGAAGCATCACTAATGAAATGTGATATCTTTCCTTTTCTTTTGATTTGATTGACGAAATCTAAAAACACACAGTAGTTCCCATGTTGGGCATGCTTCTTGTATTATTAATATTTACCCACGTAACTCATTAATCATTAACCTAGGATAAATCATGCTGGTGGAATTTATGAAATAGTTTCATAGGTAGTTTAAATAGTCTTTTTAAAATAAGAAAAAATTAACCAAGAAAAAAAGTATGAAACAAAATAATAAACATAACCTTGATTTATCATAACCATACCATATATCGACATAAAATCTATGTATTTCTAAATGAATCTTCCATAATAATGAGCATTCTCTCGTAGATCCATCATGTAAAAAATGGTAACTAGTTCCTAGTGCCCCAATGGTATACAACCATTCTTTAGGGACACATATTTGTATTCAATCCTTCAAACCATGTATGCCAAATCTGATGACAAATTCAATTTAACATAAAACATTTTCCATTAAAAACATTTCACAAAAACATTTGTGAGTTAAAACTAATCCAATGTTTTTATATCATCATATTAATATTATCCCCAAAGGTTTTATAAAAAACGAACCCTTTTCAATGAAATTTAGTGACATACAAGAAATTAATTTCATTATGATATTACATGGATTTAATAATTATTACTCATACTAATTTCATGTAAAATAATTTTTTGTATTCAAAATCATGTGGAGATGATTTAAAATTCACCTACCATTCAAAATCAGGTGTAAAAGAAGAATGACCTAATGATTCTCAAGATCAAATTAGTATATTAGAAAATGTATTATCATTACTAACATTACAAAAAATATAAATAAAAAAATGGAATGGATCTGTGATTTTAATAGATAGATGAAGGAAATATCTAGTTAGATCAATGAATAACAATTACTAACTTATTAATGTATTCTTATAACAAGAATTAATTTTCATAAGAATAATTTATGGATTAATGCAGAATAACTAAGTAGCCTTTGGAGAAAAATGTATTGTATATTTTGATTTAATATATGATTACATATCATCTTTCGAGTTATTTTGGATTAGATCCCCAATTTTTAATGACCCATTTGTACATTCCATGGTTAAGACACATTGTTAGAAAAATTATATTCCATTCATGATTTTATATTATGTCAAGAAAATATGTCAAATTGTTTCCTTATATTGTTTGATAAACTGTAATACAATAATTCTATTATCATTATTAAAAATCACATGTCTGTCCACGACCACTTAAAGGGATTAGCTAAACATTGTTCTAGTTTTGTTTCTGTAATGTTAATCCATAATCAAGTTGCATAGTTTCTAGGAGGTGGTGAATGGTTCTTAATGAGAATCCAAAAACCTAACACCTAAAAAAAATTAAAATATATTTTAAATAAACTAGAACAATTAAAAATAAACATAAGTCTTTCATTAGTTCAATAAACATTAATAATTGGTCATGTATGTAAAATTGGTGTCCCCAAACTCTCCCCACCCTTTGGTTTTTTGTCCATGGAATGTTGTTATCTAATGTTGATCAGTAAAATCTCTGGCCACACCTCTAGAAATTAATATTATCTAAAACATGTATCTTTCTGGATTTAAATATTATACCATAAATCACATCCCAATCCTATATTTTCCCTTAAAAATATTTTCATGCATATCCATAATCCATATGAGCACATGAATCAATGTATTACCAAGATCTAGGTTGATGTGATCCAATAAAGTCACGTGGTTAGTGTCATGTTGTTACTTATTCACTATGATACACGAATCAGAGTGTGAAAAAAAAACCAAAACCTCAGGGTAAATATAACTAATATTCCACCTCACAAAATTATTCATGTAAATCAAATGGGATAATGTACCATATTGATAAATTTCCATATTTTCTAAATTTCTAATTAACAATTAGTAGATATATTCTCATGGACAAATTATTTCCCACCTCTAAATACAATGGTTTCTGATTGTGATCTACGTTGGATTTCTAATGACTCAAAAATTTATCCATCATCTTTAAAAGCAATATAATATTCTTCATTGTTTCATGAATTAGGATGTGTCCAATCATAAATTATTTCTTATTTTGACCCAAAAAATTATATAATGTGTTGGATTCTATTAAAATATTTCAAATGGATACATATTTATTGAGTCCTAATAACAATTATTTTTTTAGAACTACATTAGTGTTATATTATACTCCTAGGAGCCACTAAAATCCATTACACAAGCATTATGCATGTCCTCTAACATTTGGATCATATTTTTCTGTACTCCATCCAATTGGGGATGATTCCCCATTCTCAATGTCAACTAGGTTCCATGTTAATTCTCTATGTACTATGAATTAGAGAGGTGGAACTTGCAGCTGTGTTTGATTAAATCGATAATGGAACACAATGCATCTTTTTTGTTTCTGAAATGTTGATTTTGGATAGTTGTTCCAATGTATTTGAAACATGGATAGGGGTGATTTTATCTAAATTTCTATGATGATCCACAATCACTCATATGGATCCACATATCCTATATAGTTTTTATTGAAATCTTAAAAAAACATTGTCATATTCTCCATCATGTTCATTAGAATAATTAATGATCGCAACATACAAGATGGTTTTTTGATGCTCAACCTTAACCTGGTTACTAGTGAGGAATGTAGAGGAAAAATATTATAATTTCATCATCTATCAATCCCATGAAAAATGGGTAAAGAAATATTTATTCATTTTTGGATTTATAGGATGGAAAACCATCTAGAAATAAGGTATGTAGGAAAGTATATTATTGATAATCTTAAGGCACAACCAAAAAATCAATAAATAGTTTAATTGAACTCCCAACCATACTTCATCAGTCATTAGTCTCTGCAAAATTGATATTTTAAATCATTGTAAGCCACTCAGAATATAATTTTGGATCCTTTTAATCCTACAAAACCAAAAAAAATTAATATTTACTTGAAATAAAACTTCAAAATTACAATATAATGCCTAATCTAGATACATACCAGGTATGGATGACATAAGACACAATTTATCTGAATCCACATTATCCATATGAGTATATTGATTCCCAAGTAAGGTTCCTAATATAGAATTTCATTTCCCAATTTCATATACGTTGTTGAATTAAAAAAAATTAAAATATTCCATCCATAGTCATTTTCTATAGTTCAAATTTCATGGTGATAAAATGTGTTTCATGACCTTACGATTCATAAAAACAATAAATATTCAATAATATGATATTTCCACCAAATATTCAATTAATAGACTAATATGACTAAATCCAGATATTGTGTTGTGTAGTTGTTCACATGAAACCAACACTACTATTGGCTATAATAAAAAAACATGATCTCCCTAAATATGAACATATCTTAACTATGATTCTAATGATTTACAAGAGACTATATATCCTTACCAAGTCTGTAAAAATGTGAGCACTATTTCAAATGGAAATATATCTTTATATTCTTGAATTAATTATTGGAATTCATTCCTCCAACTGAAGGAAATGTTATTCCTTATCAAAGAGATCATTGGTGCGGCCAAAATCATAAAAATTTTGAACATCAAGTCTATCTTACCCAACTATATAATGGAAAACATGTATCTCAAAAACATTATTTAGTGGAATTCCTTTAGATAATAAAAAAATACTGTAAGGATCAATATATATAGAATTTTCAAAAATGACATTGCCAAGGAAACATACCACTCCTATCTATAAATTACACATTGAAAAATTATTGTAAATGTGATTCTCTTGAACGATACCCAAAACTATAGAAAAGTATTTATCATGAACTATTTTTTCTAATATTACACATGTATATCATCAAAATATTACACCAAAATGGATTCTTGATACCAATGTAATATAATATTAATCAATTTCATAAATATGGTTGGTGATTTCATAATTACAAGAGGAATAACCCCATATTCCTATGTTCTATTTATTCTTTATAATGAATTATTCATAATATCCTCCGTAGGAAATCAGAGTTGTGGGTATTTGAAATATAATAAAACTACAGTGAACCACTTTGGTCCACACAAATTATCTTATAGTTTAATTAATCATGGAATGGGATACTGATTATTTTTTAAAATTTGGTTTGTCTTTTGTTAATCATTAACTGATAATTTGTTCCCTATAATAATTTCAAAAAATAAATTGTTTTTCCTTATAGAAACAGTATCATTCAAATAATAATTTTTATTTTAAACAATATGAAATTAACCTTCAATTCCCCCAATTTTATTGGTTCAATTAGATATGAATGAAGTGAAATTAGGTGGTACCCTATTAAGTGATCCATCATAAACTTAACTTATCAATTTTGTTGAAATCCTGGGATTCATTCAAGAATTTACAAAATAAATTTTGTCACTATAGATAGAAATGTCTATTTCCATCATTCTCTTTAGATTTCAATGAATCATATTCTAACTAATAAGATATGGTTCCAACCAAAAGTTACAAATGTTTGTTCTACACCCCTTTACATCTGAATATCATATAAATATATTTCTGATTTCAATAAGAGATGTAAAACAATAATTTCCAATTTAATAGTTGATGTTATCCACAAACAATGTCAACCAATTCATACCCAACATAATTCTATAGACCTACATATCATCCACATTGAATCCCATAGTGACTCATTTATAATGATCATTATAGAACTATTTTTACACATAAACATTATATACTCTCTTTGGAAAAGAGTAGTTTGATGAAAAATAATAGAAGTTATCACATCAACATGAAATTACATATGATCAATATTCATAGACAAAAAAAATATAACTATTAAATCATTTATCAATCAATTATTTCATAATGGAAAATTTTAATTGAATCATTCCTATAACAATCAATGGTCATGATTAGTCCTATGTCATAACATTATAATATCTGCTTTGTTTTTTAATTGAGAACATTATATCATTATAATACTATTCAGATTTCATAGGTTGAGGTGTCATGATGTTCTAGGTATCACCTTGGATAACATGATTTTGATATTGACAATTATTCTTCTATAATCATCCATTGGATGTAGAAGATGTGTAGGAAAAATGATATTTTCTAGTACTACAATCTTTGGAACAGTGTGATATGTTATCTAATGATGTACCATTTTATTGAAAATGTGAAATTATCTATCTGGTACAATAAAATATTTCTTTATATTCTCAGAAAAACATTATTAAAACAACTTATCTTACTCTACTTTCAAGGATTAAGGTTTAATGATCTCATGATCTGATTCTGAGATATCCCATCATTTTGTAGGTAAGCTTCAATCATTATATTGTTCCAAGCATTGAAGGAACCACCAATTACTATAATAATAGACATTCTATCTAAAAATGAATTTCTATCTATAAAAAAAATTTCTTATACATTTACTTAATATTCCATTTCTGTATGGTACTTAAAATAATGAATGATAATCTTTTAAATATTATCCAATCATAACCCCTAAATAATAAATATGTATCTACATGAGTTCAAATATATATAGATTAGGTTAAATAGACTAAACTCTTATATTTAGTCACATACTCTATAACCAAAACATTTTCCAACTTCAAAATAAATAATTCCATGGTTATTGGAATACAAAATTAGTGAGGATGGAATTTAGTGTTAATAAATTCCAAAAAAATAATCCCATTTCATTCCATAGTCAACATTGTCCAATCAAAATAAATAAAAAAATTGGCACTCCAGATCCTCTACCATGTACATTTCAAACATTACATTCAACTCTACTAGTGTCTTAAGGAAATTTAATATTTAATTTGTAATATTTATGTAGAAATTTAGTTTTCCATGTTACAAATCCCCCAAAATGTAATCTATGTTATGAAAATAGAATTTAATCATATGGTACACATTTTTTCAAACTTCATTCTTTTTAGAGTTTTCTACAAAATAAAAATGTAGTAATTACGATTGATCATCTTTTTTTCACATATGGATGTTGAACACTCACATTTTTAATATCCTTTACTACTTATTTTTTATGAAATCTACTAGATTTGAATTAATATAACAAGAAAAAGAAAGTAACATAGTTTCACTAACTATAATTACATGGCCTAATAAATCCAATTTAAAAAATTAACACATTTCACAATAATAAATTTCTCATAATCCCTCCATTTTTATCAATTTAATTATTAATCAAAATATTAAAACCATTATTTTTAAATTTAATGCATTTTAATAATTTCAATAGGAAACAAATTCCACTACGTTGAAAAATATTAATCATAGAATTAAAAATTGATTCTTATTGGGATGTATTAAACTATATGCAAGGAATGAAATACTTATTCATTAAACTCATGAAGATGAAAAAAATCCTAGAATTTTATCGAAATATTTATGTACCCATATATCATCGTAACTATTTAGGTAAGGATAATAAGGATAGAAACATGTTTTAATGGAAAAAGTTACATGTTTTGATTGTCATATCTCTATGATATATTCCCAAAGATAGACTGATACCATTTATACATAAACGATTAAATATGATAATAACATTTTCCCTAAATTGAAATAAGAAATCACTTTGACTGATACCATTTGAAACCTCTCACCCATCTACATTGGCATGAGAAGTGGATGACATGATATATGACTTGGGTGAAATTCCTAGGACACAAAAAGGATGGAAATAAATTCCTAGGTCCTCTATAATAGAAGGAGATTTATTATCAAATTTTAAGTATATATCAAAAAGGCAATATAACCAATAAATATCCATTCCTATATATGTTGAATGAGTATAATGATTAAAACTCAATCTTAGAATACCATTAAAATATATTATATTTCAAGAGGAAACAATAATAAATACTGAAAAAGAACCTAAAAAACTCATTCATTGACGAAACCAATGTAGAATCAATACAACAATCACCTAATCAACTACATAATCCAAATCCAAAAAATATTCCTACGGTATTAGGTATAATCAATAATGAAATGAGATACCTTGAATTTAAATTTGTGTTGATAGATGAAATCAAATAGTACAGAACACATAATAATAACGGGAAAGTATAAAACATTGTATGATTTCAATAATATAATTGAAATTCACACCACTAGGACAAATATTTTTAGGAAAATTTAGAATATATTTTTAAGAAATATTATATAGTTTATATAAAAAATCACTTGGAAAAAATAAAATATATACAATAAAAATTTATAAATGATATGGTATAAAAATTAAAATGTATTAACACTCATAATATTTATCCTCATGTGATTGATCAATATTAATGAAAATATTGTCATTGATCCACCAATTTATAACCCGGTGACTAGTTCCACGTGTTGGGATTGAAGACATCCATTATACAGGGTCACATATTCGAATACACTTCTGCTAACAATGTATTCCAAAAACCATTCGATATTCCACATCAAAAAATAATAATTTTGTAAATAAAACCATTCATAAAAATTTTTCAGTGTGTTAGAGAAACCTACAGTTTGAAAAATATCATTTTAAATTTATCAGCCATGCCATTCAAAAAAACAAAACAACTTATACATTTTACAAATCCATAAAGAATCAGATTAAAAAATTTATATCTGAATGATATCTAAATAATTTCAATTATTGATTTCATTAAAACTAATAATTCAACTTATATGCCATGTATATATGATATATAATCAACATACATATCCATATATTGTAATAAAATATTGACACTATGATTCTCCACATCTGATCACCAACTAAATGATATTTAATATATTGAATAAGATATTATCATGATTTCTATGCCAAAAAATGATATATCCATAAAATAAATGATATATTTTATTAACATAGATAAGAATGAATGATTTAATAATAATGATGATGATATATGACTAATAAGATGAATTGAGGCCTCAAACATTGTTTGAATCACCCTAGAATTGCATCTCGATCAAAGGGGAATGTCTCTCATGTATAGGGAGAAAACGTATTCGCATGTTTAGTGTGATTAGTTGATTACAACTAGGGTTATTATTTAATTAATATTAGATCATAAATTTTAAATGATCCAAATGTATGTTTCATAGTTAGGATACACAGTTTGAAAAATCATGTCCCAACCATGTGATGCAATAGACTTCATCCAGCCCCATATATATTTGGCTCACCCAGTTTGAAAAATCATTAGTCAAATCATGTTTTTACAGTGGTTCCTGTTTCATGGTTTCCCCTTATTACTCGAAATATTTCTCAATAATAAACACCTCCCCATATAATCTCATACTAAATTACTAAATTTATATGAGAAGTTACATGGTTTATACTAACTGTGCAGAAATAATGAATTTTTATAAATTACTCCAATAAATTTGCAAACCTCTCAAATGATCCCAAAACTCAACCCATATCATTTATAAGATTGAATTACAAAAATAATGGTATATGTACATGAAATTTTTGGTTCTGAAACTTGTTGTTAACATGTTAAGACCAAATCCTCCACGGAAAATGTTTATCCCGATGTGTGTATATGCCAAAACCATATCATCATTACCGTATCCATATAAGAATTTATTTTAATTTAATATACATATTACATAAAATTTAAAAACTACTCAGTTTTTTTTATATATTTAGACTTAACCCAATATTCTATAATTGGATTATGTTTACTGAACTATTATTTCAAAAATTATGTACCTATATTTTGCACTAAATTTATCTATAACATACTATAAAATACCAATACCAGAAGACCTATTCTAATAGTTACATCATTATGAAGGAACTATATACATGTTATCACATCCTAAATAATCAAATAGTTTATTAGTATCTGAATAATAAATTCATTCTTGAATCTCACATTATCATTGAAAATAATAAACTCAATATTTTATTTTCATTCTGAACATTATTATTTGTTCTAGTTTATAATTTCATATTTACCATGTTACACATCTTGTAATCTGGGATAATGGAATAGAAATAAATGTATGTTCTTATAATCGATTTATTGGAATTTGTGCCGTAGAATGTGTAATATATTAAATAAGGAATGAATAATATGTATGTAATAAATTTTTATTAATTATTTCCATGCTAATAATTGAATGATATTGAAACATATCCATGTATAATATAACTATAAAATTAGTCAATGGGGCTTTAGATAACAAATTCATGATAATGTAATTAATTATATTAGGCTTCATAAACATATCATCAAGTACACATGCCAATACATGATACCTAAACGTGTAAGAAACATATCATATATCCAACCTATTTTTTCTCACAAAACATATTGATGCATTTAAGGGAAATTTAGTTTTGGTCCCCACCCATCACAAAGTAACATTAAGGTATTCATAAAAGGAAAAATCAATAAAACATAATCATTATTCCTTAATAATCAATAACTATCCATATTAGTATAATTATATAATGAATTTAAATCCATTACACATTGAAAAAGTCCATAATCTATATAGAGAAATATGGGGGATTATATCATTAGAATAAATCCATATTAAATCATTTGATTCATTTAAATATTTTGACATAGATGAAAACACTTATCAATGATATGTAGTTCATATATTGATGAAAATACCATATAATAGTTAAGATCACAAATAAAGAATCTAGAAGTATCAAAAATATCAGGATAAAATATTATATTTAGAAATAACCATTAAATAATGTATAGAATCATCAATGAAATGATTAGTCAAATTAAATATATAATTTTTTTGTGTGGTGTTTTTAAAAAAAAAATTACTCAAAATTTTGTTAACAAGTGTCTTTTTTGGAAAATGAAAATTAGATTCAATTTGTTTCTTATTTATTAATGTAATAAATGGGTTAAATGATTTTAATCATTCGCTTTTAAACATTAAAATGACTAGATAATAAATCACTAATAACATTATGAAATGTAAAAAATATTCCCTAGATGAAGAGAAAAAATTCCATTTTCATTAAAAAAATATTCCATTCATTTGAGTAATTAGATAAATTAAAATCAAATAAAGACATTTATTTTCTTGTAAAAACCATTGGAGGAGAAAATATATTTGTTATAATATTTAAATATCATATAATACACAAAAAAAATAAATAGAAAAATAAATAATATTTAATGAATATGATATTGTTATATAATTCCTTAACATACACCTGACAACAATTTTCTATGATTAAATCCACATATATAAAAAATATAAATTTTATTATTCCTCTATCCAAAAACCATATACTTTTTTATAACATCATATATGGCCTAGTTATAACATTTAATCACTCTATTTTAATAATTCCTAATTAAAATGATTTTTCAACTATTAATTGGATCCTTTTACAAGTGTATTTCTATTCTGTAGTTTCAATCCATTATTCATTCCCATTGTTAAATCAAATTCAAAAAGATAATATTAGTATACATATAATATATATTCATTGAAACACATTTATAATCAAAATTTAATTGGAAAATATAAATATTAGTCACACCTATTTGTGGATGTGGTAGACCATGAACTGATGAATGATGTTATCATTTTTAACATGATGAAGGGTATAAACAATTTATATATTATATATATATAATAGTAATTATTTCATAAATATAATTTATAATCATTATAACAATCATTATAGCCATCCAATATTTATGATACAAAATTAGAAATACATCACTTTCTGAGTTAGTAGCCCATATATAGGTATGATTGATTCTTTTATATACCATTTTATATAGAAATTTATAAGTATGGTTTTAAAAAGTGACCTAATATAATGTAAATATATCAGAGATACTTATTTTATAATATAAAATTTATTAGAATAAAATTTATTTATTTATATAAATAATATAAAATAAAAAAACACAGGTATGTGTTTCACCACTTCTATTAAAAAACTAATTTAACATAGAAAATATGAATTATATGCTTGGAATTCAAATAAAAAATATATATAAATTAAAGATAAAGAAACTAAGTATTTTTTTAGTAGCAATGTTCCAATATTTCAGTAACATGATATTTGTATTTGAGTGGAGAATTATGCCATTTTTATATTTGAGTGGAAGGACACACATGCAATTAAAGAAGAAATTTTATAATTTATATTATTTTACTTGTGATATTTTATGAAAATATTCAAATCATCGTACATGATAATTTTATTATGTCAATAAACCCAACCAATCTTGATTAGAATTTGTTTTCATTCTTATATTGTATCATTATCTAATTATCTTTAACGCGTTAATCTTATTATACCCATTTCTGATGTGATAAATATTTATCACCATTTCTATTAATTATGACAAAAATAATTTCTATATATTATATAATATTAATTATAAAGATTACAAAAATTTAATATATTTACATGATTGAACTTAATAAAGTGTTTGAAATAACTTTTAATATTGGATAACAAAATGCAATAGAACCCATTTTTATATAAATGTTTACTTTAAGCATACAAATAATCTTACAGTGAAATACAGTATAATTATGGCTTCAAAGGGAATTAATTAAATTAATAAAAACATATAATTCATTATATCCAAACCAGAACCTATAATAATCATTCAAATAAATCATTAAAATAGAAGATTTATATCATATTGTATTTGACTATTTTTTTATTTTGAAAATTTTAAACATGTAATAATTCGCTAATGATTATATTTTTACATGAATAATATTAATTATTTGATATTTTTTTTCTATAATAATTTTTTTATTTTATTATTTATTCTAATATAATAATAATCTTATAAGTGTGAATGTTTATATAAGTTTCATTTTTCACTTTAAACCTAAAAATTAACTATTTCTCAAAAAATTAAAATATAATTTTTAATAACATTGACGACTAAATATATATACATTTTGGTATTTTTTATCTTTAAACTAAATGTTAAAATATTTTTTTATTCGATGTTACATAATGTTAATGGAATTATATAATAATGATAATGTAATCATAGATCTTTTGTTTCATGTTTTGAATACAAAAATAAAGTTCATCAAAAACAAAAATATAAGAGTTAAACAAAAATTCACAATTTTAATGAGAATTAAGAAATTTAATATTTTTATGGAATATAGATAGCCAAAATACTTAGAATAAATTGATTAATTTTTAAATGAAAACATATTTATCAAATTTCAATTATGTTTACTATGAAATATTTTAGTGGTTTATTTCATCATCATAAGTCTTATTTTAATTATTATTATTGATGTTTCATGTCGAGCAAGAAATAAATGTGTGATAAGA
Organism: Viscum album; assembly: GCA_963277665.1. NCBI lineage: Eukaryota > Viridiplantae > Streptophyta > Magnoliopsida > Santalales > Viscaceae > Viscum > Viscum album. Next base: position 173,987,513 of record OY728134.1, read on the forward strand.
TTTTCTAAATAAATTTAATAAATAATAATTATTTTTGATAAATATAACTATTTAATGGGAAAAAAATATACTTGAGAGAAATTAGATACTTACACAATAAAATAAAAATTATAAAGATATTTACTCCATGATTAATGATTAGGAGATGGATGAATTAAATGTTTTGACATATAATATTCATAAGATACATAAATAGAAAAACAAATTAATAGAATAATTATTTTTGTAAACACTGAAATGTTTTGATGATTTTGAAATTATACAGAAAGAGAATGGGATGTTAAACGATTAAATTAAAAGCTTATATAAAATTTTCTTAAATATATTACAAAAATGAAATTCCCTGATGAGCTTATTTTGTTGTAAATAATGATTAAAAAAATAAATATGATGAAACATGTGGGATTTTTTGAGAAAAAACTAAAATAGTATAGGGTCATCATTTAAAATTATAATATTTCTATAATTTCTATAATTATTTATTTTATGATGTGTTAATTTGGAATATATTTTAGTGAATATTCATTATAGATTAATAAAACAATAATTTATAATTGGTATTTTAATTTTATGAAGATTTAAAAAAAAATATTGAATAACCCTTCTATAGAGTGTTTCATAATAGATTTTATTCAAATCCATGTATTCCTAAACTGGTCCACATGACCATGTGTATTTTCTATATTGAACATCCTTACTACCCTTTCTGATCATATGAATAATATATACTTATATTCATAACAACTCTTCATATAATTTTTTTATTCACTATATATCTTAATTTATAATTTTTACATATTATGTTATATTATATTTATATTTAATTATTTGAAGATGTATTAATAATTATTTGAAAAATGTTTTTAACTTACGTTCCACTATTTGGATAATTTATTTATATAGTGGGAGTTTATATATATAGGGAATTCACTATCTTATTTTTTTCAAATATGGATGTCTCAAAATAAGGGGTACTATAGCTTATGCTTTAATTTTTTTATCTAATATTTATTAAATTAAATTTAAAAAATTCATATAATTATATATGTTTATTATTATTTTTTGAATGATATTAAATTAATTTAATATATTATATTTAAAATATTGTTCTACACTATATTCATCATACGTTACAATCTTTTACTCCATCCTAAAATCAACTATATTTTATCAAATTCAAATGTAAGGTTAATTGAGAACCTATAATAAATAATGGATGACACTCTCAAACAGGCATAAAAAAAATATCCAAATCAAATATATAATACGTAATCTATATAAAGAAAATATAACATCCTTATACTTCCAAAATAATTACTATTTAAAAACACCGAAGATTCCTCAATACTCTAAGGAATCTTGATACAAAAAAAATTGAAAGAGAAAAATATTCTAAATAAATTCAAATAAATAACGTTCTTTATATTATATAGATCCAATCAAATTTTTTGTCCTTATGTGAAAAAAAACCCCTTTAATGAGAAGGATATAGACAATGACCATCAATAGAAATACTTTAAGGATATCTATTTTTTTTTATTGGTGGTCTAGATGGTTCCCTATTGGAATTATATTACTATGATTTGTTATATTAGAAGTTTTTTTATTTACTATAAATTATTTTTTAACATAATTGGGTAATTTAAAATGTTATTATTTTATAAAACCATAAGTTATTTAATATAATTTTAATATTTTCATGATTTATTCTTAATGTTATTTAATTCCAATGATTTAAAAATTAGGCAGAGTTTTTTTTGAACTTTGTTTTATTTTTAAATATTAAAAAAGTGAGTGATTTTATAGGAGCTTTTTAATCTGTTTTGATTTAATTCAAAGAAATCATATGGTATACATTGTTTCATTTATACATTGATATTTTATTATTTTTTATTTATTAATTTATATATTATCCTTATTGAATGTGATAACTCATTTAACTATTTATTTTTATAATTTTGTATGTTTTTTCACGATGTGCTCTATTAGTATAATATAGATATTATTAGCTCACAAAGTCATCTGAGTCCTTAAGAGTCTCATTTATTCTTGTTTTCACAAATCCAAATATTTCATTATGTATTTTGAATATATAATAGAGTTATAAGGAAGAAAACTATTTGTTTTCCTATGTATTATAAAGGATTAATGTGGGAAGAAATTGTTAAAACACATCAATCGGTTTATATATTTCAATATATTATTTTATAAAATATATTATCTCCATATTTATCTATATAATTTAATATTTTGATAATCATATTTATTTGAAATGATAAAATGATCATCTAATGTAAATTTAATATCAAAAAACTGGAATGTGATTAGGTCGATGTTTAATATTTTCAATGATTTCACAACAATATATCAATAATAATTATTTATTTTTAAAAATTAATTTTAATCATTTATTTAAAAATATATTCTCTTATATATTGAATATTTAGTTGATATTTTAATTTTTAGAACAATAATATAATTTTTAAAATATAATTCATGTTGAAAAATGTAAAAAAATATTTTAATATGATTTAATGTTGAAATAAAGAAGTTTATTTCATCTTCATCCATGGAAAATGTGGAGCCAATATAATATAGACAAGAATCACATGATATGGAATTTTGATAATAAAATAAAAATATCTAGAAGGATGTACAAATACCAACAAATTTATTCGATATTTAAATGAAATATTTTCATTCATTTTGATATCTTATTTTCTTAATGTTAAGATAATGTTAGAGGATAAAATATTTAAGGGTGTGAGTTGAAATTGTGTAAATATAAATTTAATATGGGTGATTGTAATTGGATACCAAAAAATGAATCAATATATTAATTGGAATAGAATAATACTACGTCACATGGTAAATTCACTATCAATGGATTACATGAGATTTTACTATGATATTGAATATTCTAGTATGCCATAACAAGACCATATATTGAGGACACTATATCATGATGATAATATGTGAGATTTTTATATCTTTATAATGTAAAATTATATTAAATAACATAATAATAATGGATAGAATATGAACTAATGTCTATATAAATTAAAATATATTATTCCCATGATTATATTTATAACTATTTTAACCACGTTATAGAGGTAATTAATGAATACTAAGGAAATATAATTTTTAATCAGTTAATGAGGTAGTGAAAATGTGAATTTATTTTTTAATAAGTCATTAAATATATTTTTATTTAATTTATATTGATATAATATAATAGAAAATAAACAATAATGGATAGTATACAATTGAATAATTGACATATTTTTAAATAATTTTAATGAAAAATGATAAATTTATTGAAAAAGATTCAAATATTTGAGGATTATGAGGTACAATCTACCCAACATAATACTATATAAAATAGATAATACAATCTTTAGAATGTAGATAAAAAATAAAATACGTCAACCATCAATTATGTAGCTCACTACTGAATCCATTACTCCTTATGATGAAACAAACATTTATGCTATATAGAAAAATAGACAATGAAACATGTGATCACCATACATTACTACAACAACACATGATTTCAATAAAAAAATAAATCAAAATCAGGTCATCCAAAAATTATTATATAATTAAAAAATTAATTTCATCCTCTATATCCATGATCAATATTAATTTTTTGTAGTTTAATGATTAGGATTCACATGTTCCCACTAATAAACTATCATATAAGAATCTCAAAACCGACAAAAGGTATAAAATTTAAGCCAATTGAGGGTCCTAAAATTCTAATTAGGATAAATTTTAACACTATTCTCTATCATAGAACCATTCGATTCTAGATATCAATATTTGTATCAAAACTGATTATTGGAAGATAAAACATTAGGATATTATTTCCATCATACTAATCCACCCATTTATAAAATTTCTCACATATTTCATCCTAAATAAACACATATTATTTAATATTTTCTTATTATAAGTTGGTATAAATTTATGGAGAAAAAATGTATTCTATTTGGGATATCTTATCACCAATATACTCTTCCTATGAATGGAATATCTCTCAAGTTTCAAAATTTAAAATTGTTAAAACACATCATTATAAAAAACATGTTTCTACTGAGAATCACACAAATTGATATAACTTGCATCCATGTCCATGAATTAATCATATAAGGAAACATTGGTATTATCATCTATGTACACAAAATAAGAACTGGATTCATGATTATAATCCTAATTATTATTCCCAAAAACATTTTATATATTCTATAATTATACCCAATAAATATACCCATCATTAGTGATCACCTAGTTTCCCATACAATTTTGTATTGGTATTTTGTTATTATTAATCTCCATTGATTTTTTTCAAACTGTGTGTGAATTATATCATATTTTTATCATGAATTTGATTGTCAGAATATTTGGAATGATTATTTATAAAACATTAGTTATTTGTACCATTAATATCTTCTAATATTCAACCTAATAATGGCTACTAATAACAAATGATTGAAAATTATATAGATCTGTTCCTCAAAAATACATAACATCCTAACCAAAAGGTTTTTAATAATTATTAAATATATCATTCTTCAAATAAGAAACATTTTAATAAAATTTATTAGCATTAGTATATATAAACACATGATTAATGAATGTTGATAGTAAATCATTATAAATTAAAATTTATATAAATTTACAGACCTATATTTACTAGGTTCATTATACATCTTGATTAAGACAATAATTTATGAAGAAACATCCAATATAATCATATGACTTCAATATAACCACTAAAATCCAAAAAAATATAATTTAAAATGGGATATATTTTTTTGGTTTTAAAATGGGTTGAATGAGGAACAAATTTATTTTTATTATAAGAGAACATGGTTTTAAATGTTTTGAAACAATGCAATATTCCATCAAATTAAGGTCTTATAATTAGAAAATAATATGAACAAATCATTGACCTATCAAAACCAACCAAAACTTAGTGATTCCCTTGTAAAAAATAGATTCTCATTAATATCTCACAAACTAACCCCGGCCTCACACCATTCAGTAGAATTATTCACACTATAATCAAGTTCTTTTAAAATTTGATTATTTATATAATGTCTATATAATTCAAAAAAATATTTGTTATACTCCATTTATGGTTGGAATTTTGGATGGAAACATCTTTCAAAGATATGAAAGATCTATCATCACATATGTCATATCCCAAATAAGTTTTCCCCATAGATTTATGACACCCTAAGAGCATATAATGATGTATAATATTCTCTTTTCCCATATCTATTAAATTTTAGGAATTTCCCCTTTTATCATGCATATGATCAACATTTACAGAAACCAATGGCTGAGAAACAATCATCAATTTAAAAAATATCTATTTCTGTGAGATATTCATGAGATGGATCATTTTTTTATTATTCCATCTTGATTTTATTAAAATGTTATTAATATTTTTTCCCTTAAACTATTAAATTTAATATATCGAGACTATTTCATAAAAGTCCAACATAAAAATCTTCAAAAATAAATTTTTTCATGATTAATATTTCTACTATATATAACAATCTAATTAGAATAATGTTTTTTAAAATTAACACAAAACAAAAATACTACTTTAATCTATAAAAGATTAATTTGGTTTTGATTATCCAACTAAAATATATGTTTATGTTTCTTGAGTTTAAATCTTGTAAAATATTCTATTGTGGTTGTTCCTCTATTTTACATAATGATATAGTTGTAATGAGTTTTCAATCCATATAAAAAGTCATGTATATGTCAAATATTAAAGTTCAAATGGGTTTTTTAGTTTGATGAACATATTTATGATCATTGTGATCATAATAAGTATAAAATTAATTATCATAATATTTTTTACGTTGCTGCAATCAATTAACTTAATCAATTCAAATTTTTTGTTTTCAGGAAATTTCCTATCATTTTTTTCATAAAAAATTATATTTTCTTATCTTATTTATTGTCAAATTTATTATTAGTAATTAACCTCTAATTTAAATTCTATGACTATTATGGGACCCACCATAATATTATTGGATTCCATATTCGATTTAAAATGGGAAAATAAATATTAAACATAATTGATTGATGGATGTATAAGAGGAATTTATTTATAGCATTTAAGAAGATCAACTACTATAATATGTCCATTCAATAGTAATTTATATTCTCCATTAAAATTTATCATTTAGAAAATAGTGTGGAATATTATAATGATATGTTTTAGGTGTACTTTGGGAAGAATATAAATTTTCAATATTATTGTGTAGAATGAACCGCCACATTAAATGGAATTGATGAATGGATGAATCAGAGATTAACAGGTATGGAATGAACAATATTTATGAAACATAGTACATTGAATTTCTTTTTTGGGAAAGCTATTAGGGTTTTGTACACATTCCAAGTTGTTTCATTATATAATCCTCGAACTAATATGTATTAATTAATGATTATGGAAATCTATATACCATATATAATTTATCTAATGGAATATGAAATCATTATAAAACTAGATAAATTGTTCAAAATAATATTAATATTGAGAAATGAGGGGTTGAATAAATTTTCCATTGATATCTATCAAATCCATAAGGATATTCTAGGTTTAATAAAGATCTCTTGATGATTGTTGATTTTAGTAATGAAAATTATCATTATCATATTTTTATTGGGTGTAATGAGTAAAAACAATTTCCAATTTTTATGGAGAAGATTAAGATTTAATCATAAAACAACTAGATCATTTTTTGATATCAAAATAAGTGACTGGTTGGAAATAATATGTTTGTATTTGACTCTATTCAATGATTAAGAAAAAATATATTCAATTTTTTCAAGGTTAATAAAAAAAGAATATGATTATAACATCATTAATGATCTAGGATAATAAATAAATCATTTAATATCTTCTATGATAACAATGAATACATCACAATTGTTTCAATTTAAACCAAGGAGAGTATGGTATTCATTAAATCCAAAATAAAGGATTCGTTCTTTTAATGGGGAGTCAGATCACATTGGGTAGAACACAAAATGTGAATTTATTATAATGATGATAAGAAATATTTTTATTTTACCAAGGTGTATTCTATATTAGTATTTGAATTAAATGGGTGAGATGCAATGTAAAATGGAAATGATTATATGAGAAACATGTTCATATATAAAAGTAATGTAATTTGAGGATAAATTTTCATATGATAATTGGATCTAAATAATAAAAATTGAAAATGATATTTCTTATTAAAATAGATTAGAAAAATTATGATTGATATAAAATTAGCATTTTAATAGACAACAAGTATTGGATTTGTATATTATAAAAGCTGACAGAATTGTTTTTTGAGATGATGAATGATGTTTTGAAATATTTACTAGAAATATTTATGAGTTATCTTTGTCTCCCTAAGCATGTGTATTCATAAACACATATGTTTTTGATAGGGTACAAAATTTTTACCAATATTGAGGTAATTGTGTGTTTCCCAAAAACATGTTTTTTTTAATTTCATCTTTTACACTCCTTAATGTATCCCAACCAAACCATGATTAAAAACACGAGTTTTGGAATACCTGGAAAGTGTTAAATGATGTGAAATCCTCCTAACCATTGATGCGTTATGTCTCCAGAATTCCATTGAATAAGTTTCCACTCTAAAAATATGAGGGCACTGCTCACTCATTGGAGACTCCCTCTCCCACATCTCATGTGAATAAGAAACATGATGTTGTTGGATATTAAATAACGGTATCATTCCCACATGATGTACCTTGGACTCATAATCAACTATCTAAACTGGTAATTCTATCATGGATAAATAATTTTCAACCCTAAGATCACTCCAACTAAGAATATGTGTTAGATAATATTGATACATTTGAATATGAGCCACATGGAATATGATAGCAGAAGTGCTAAATGTTAAGAAATGTTTCCCACCTTCTCAACATTAAAATTCCATAAAAAACAAATATAGTGTTTCCCTTGTTTCTCATGCCATCAGTGACCCAACCGAGGTAAACCATATGAAAACCAAGTCACCAACAAAAATATATGAAGGTCTATGGTGATGGTCAACAAAACATTTATGTAGACTCTCTGAAATCATCATCAGATGATGAATTGACTTCATATGTTCTATCATCTATTGGAACATGATCGGTATAATTAAGTAAAATTTATCATTCATTGAATAACATCATAGATAATTACATGATATGGTATACAGGGCCTCAAAAGGATCCATTCATATCTAGGACTAGTAATTATTGTTATAAAAAAACTCATTCTACCTGAATTGATATACCAATGTCCACTCATGTCAATAACCCATGTGTGAAGCATATCCTCAATAATATTTATAGTATGTTCTATCAGGCCATTCGATTAGGGATAGTACATATTACCCACATAGATGTTCCATCACATGGACTCCAAAAGGCCCCTCTAAAATATATAAATATACCGATGATCACAATTATAAACTTTATAAGAAAGATCCTCAAAAAAAATTTACAATCTATTTCACATAGCGATTTATCAACACCTCAACTTTTGATGTATCATGAATGGGTAGACAACGTTTTTATTAAGTTGGACCATAAATTAAAAAAGACATCACATTATTCTTTATCTGGTATTCTGGAAAACCAACAACAATTTACATATATATCTAATCCCAGATCCATTCAAGGACTTGAAGTGGTTGAAGTAAACCGAATGGTTTCAAGTGTTCATCTTTAACCTAATGAACCCTTTAAAAATGAAAAAAAATTAAAATACCACATATCATACTATCTAATAGATCAATCAGTTCATTTCATATAACAACATCATAGCTCATGGGTTCTCTTCCCCCTGGTTACTATAGAAATACCATGTTATATATGCCTTTACAAAATATGCTACCACTAAACATTTCTAAAATCAAGTAATGTAAACATTGTAGAATGAATAATCAAACATGGAATCCAAACTACTAAAGAGTATCTAATTATATAAAACTAATCATCAAGAGGATGTTCCTAAAGAATCAAATTGAGAAGATAGAATTTCATTTCAACACTTTCTAAGGAATCCTCAACCCCTGATTTCCAAACTTCAATATAGAACTATGTAGAGAGTGAAATCAAGATCCACTCTCCTATTGATAATTTCACTTATTTATTCAAATGTTTCTTACTAAAATAATATTCAATGGAATTCCCCTTCCCCATGGTACAATTTATTTCAAATTTAGAAGACTATAGTTATTCAACCCAACTTATATTGTGGTGAATTAAATCTTGTTGGGGGAAGATATAACAAAAGATGTTGTGGTTTGAATACATGAAAAACCATTCTCTGAAATGGTAAGGTCACCAACATCTATGTGATGGAATAAAAAATAAAATTTGAATGTTTTGGGTAAGATAATTATTCATTTGTGGCCAAATATGAAGTTAACCATAAGAAAAAACATGATCATTATGAATAAGGATGAATCCCAATACTGAACAAAATGCATAACAAAAGACCACATAACCCATATTGGCCATAGGAAAAGTCAACACCAAGACAATATTAGAAATATGTTTTAAATAGAAAATAATTTTCAAATTTACCATTCCATGATAAATTTACACCCTTCTGAGTTACTGAAATCCTTGGAGAATACCACTTTGAGAAGTCCATCATCAACGAGAAATAATATCTGAATAATCTAGAGAACCTCTAATTCTCAAGGACATTTCATTGTTCTTACGATGTCATAATAACTTTCACAATCTCAAGATCAAATGAATTTAATTTTTTGGACACCATGTATCTGAATAATGTTACTTGAAGAATACTAAACTGACATTTTAAAATATTGGCCTAATGTTGGTGATTTCTCCGGAAACATAGAATTGTCCTCGGATAAATATCATTATCTCCAATGAATGTAGAATATATAAGGATTTCATCCACATAAACCACAATGAATTTATCATGGTTCCCATTGAAAATATTAGTCTTGAAAGAATTGAAATCAGTAAGAGCAATGTTGTGACAAATGTTCTTGAAAATTTACTCATAATGACCGTACCAACTCCGAAGGTTTGTTTTCAAAATGAAAGATTACTTTTTTCCTCAACTGATGTAAGCCATAATGAAGACTAGTATATGAGAACCACATCACCCCATTCAATGAGTCAAACATATCATTAATACATTGTAACATAATTTTTTATAATGTCACTATATTGATCATTTATTAATCAAGAAATAGTTTAATTTAACCATCAACCATCATAGAAAAAAAAAATATCACAAACTAAGGTGTCACACAAGGGAATATGAATCATTTCTCAAGATGATCATACACATCAGAATTCATCTCTTTTATTTAATGAAATTCCATATGGTAAGAGTGAATATATACCATTTGAGTATTAGTTATTACATAAATCGAAAACCCAGCCTACCTTATCTGTGAAAAAAGAAGAAGTTAGTAGGAACATGTCTGGAGATGTAATGATGATGATAGGGAGGTCAAAACATAAATATTCCTAGTGTATATCAATGGTAATCACCAATAACACTTACCCTAACCAGTTCAAATCTTCTTGAATATGAGTCTCATTCTCCTTGGAAGACATGGCACACACCATCAGCTGAACTGATTGAAAAATTTCCAAGGTAACAATCAATATGTTCTCTATTAATAATATGGAAATCCTTCATGGGGATGATGTGAAGGGATTTCATTTTTACAATAAAAAACACCAAGATAGTTCAAAATATAATATAGAGAAAACAAAATAGGGTCTACAAGGACACTAATTACTCATTATACTAAACGATGTAGTAATATTCACTTCACAATATAAAAGAACCATAATATGATTTATCATATTTATAATATATGTTGAAAAAAATCAATGAGATTTACCATTTTCATATATGATAGTCACTAATAATGAAACAATATTAATAGTAAATCACATGATTATTGGACCCATATACACTTCCAATGAAGAAACATTCACTTTTTAAAGAATCATCATTCAATATGGCTGTGGATGGAACCCTTTTTAAGATGAATTATTTGATTATTCCGTAGTTTAAAAAGTTTGGGATGATCTAGTGACACTATTAAAAGTGTAATAAACATGGAAGAATCTATGAAAAGGACTACAGTGTTCAGAAGATGCATAGTTCTTTGTAATCCTATTGTAATTCCTATATGAATATACTAGATTTCCATACTTGTAGAAAATTAGAAGAAAACTACTAGAAACTAAAGGTGGTCTAGAATTCCCCTTGGTTTCGAGAAACACTATGTGAATCATCATGTGTCATATTCACCTTCATGTAATTCACACTTCCAATTAGAGAAATAGAAACCCCTGATTACCCTAACATTTAGAAATCTACATTTTGTCCATCAGTTCTCTATACTATACATCATAAAATGACAAATTATTTAGGAAGAAATAATTATTAGTACTATCTTATCAAATTCAAAAATAAAACATCGAGAATTCATATTCTTATATTATATAATCTACGATGCAAACTACACAAGATCATAAAAAAGAGTTGCAGAATCTATCACAGACATGTTAGTCATCCTGAGTGTGAAAACCTATGTGCCCTCGCCAAACCAAATTGAAGCTAGAGAGACATATTTGGTTAAAATAAACATTAATTATATCCACTATAATCTGTAATGTTTATTCACCATCACCATTTTTTCTCACCATCTCATTCTAGGTCCATCCAACATGAAGGTGGAACCCTTCACATTAAATTCAGTAGGATTATCCAATAATCCAAAAAAAAATATTAATACTCTTATCCACCACTCCTCAGAATCTTTGGGATTATTTTAACTATTTAAAGGGGATGAATTATAGAGAAGAATTTATTGAGAAAAAAATCTTAAAATTGTTCCATTGTGGTTCCAAAGATTGAGCTTGAAGGGGAACTAGAGGTGGTGCATGTCCCATGGCTTAGACATCATGGGAAATCACCTAAACCATATTTAGGTCCATCAAAGGATTCAATCACAGCATTTGAACAAAAAAATATTCCTTGATCTAATTTGCATGCCCTTTTGGAGGAATGGTGCTACACAACATAATTAGAAAAGTAATAATACATCAAAATAATACTGAAACAGAGAAATAAGGAAATTAATCCCAACCAATAGAAAAAAAAGAATTCAATACACATAAATAAAATGTATCGAATAGACATGGACTAAACCTCCAGATGTTTTCCCGAACCACACCTAGTGACTTAAGATTAATTATGGAGAGAGATGGTCATGCACTCAATCGTATGTACCTCTTATGTCCTGATATTATTTATAAAATGTGAACTAATTTCATGAAATAATATCTACTTGGACATTTTATAATAATTTATTGTGAACTAGCATTGGTACCCTTGTAACCCAAAATTCGAGGATGTCCTGATATGGTATAAATTGATTTCCTAATCCAAATTTGTTGGGAACTAGAACATGGAATCATACAAAAAGAGATATGGGAATGATTATTTCTATAAACATTGAGGATGTAAATGAGACCAGATATTAGGAATAAAAAAGAAACAACAAAGGGAGATAAGTACTAGAAGTCAAAAAGTCATAATAGCCCAATGTACTACAACTACGTACCATAATGCTAGAATGACCTACCATGTACCAACTCAAATGATTCTCACTATGTATATGGATAAATAGTTATAACCACAACCAAGTGGGAATTTTCCCTTGATCAGACATGAAAAAATATAATATATAAATAATGAAAGAGAAATATAGGGTATGATATAGAAGTTCTAGTAGGGTCTCACCAAGTATTTTGTAATAGATTCCAATATTAAAATTATCAAAGAAAGTGATTTCAATTTAAAGAAAACAGGTTTAGCCTTTAAAGAGCGTAATATAAATAATTCATTCTTCAATCTTCAATAGATAAAAATATATTAAGGAATGGATTTATTTTTTAAGTGATGGAATATTTATAAAAAAATGTAAATTATTTAAAATATAATTAGTATAAATGTCTATTAATAGTAGTTTATATCAAAAAGAATTCTGGTAAAAAATTTATAAAAAATTAATATATTCAATTGAAGTAAAAAACATGTGATAAAAATGATTATATTATTAAGTAGGTATGATTGTTCTGGGATATAGAGACTTTAAATTCAATGACACATGTTTATATGTACATATGTTCCATTGAACTCATGTCAAAGAAAACTCATCACAATCACATAAGGGATGTTACATGGTGAATTTATGTTTTTCAACACTATAAAGCATTATATGTCATCAAAATAACTCACTAACTACATCAAGATTTCATTTTATATTGTACAAAACAATAAAAGGTAATTTAATTATAATTAAAATTTATCCCAATCATTATTTCAATGATTCTAATTTTACATTAAAAAACATGTTTTTAATAAAAATAATAATTTTTTGAAGATAGATCCCATAGGTTCCTATGAAAAAAATTTTAATCAATTTCAACTATATAATAATTCCAAAAAAAATTATTCATTATATTTCACACTACACTTTAACAAATTAAATTCAATAATTTAATATTTATCAAGATTCCATAAATTTTAGAATAAAAATCCATTTCAATGGGAATGGAGGTTTTTTATAATTTTCCATCAAATACATTTCCAAAAAAAAATTAAAACATTAATCGAAACAATTTATATCAATTTCACAATTTAAATTAAAAAATTTAAATTCCACTAATTTCAAAAAATAGAACCCAAATCATTGGAATTTTGGTTTCTATAATTTCTATCCCAAAACCCATTTTAAAACCTCAATTCAAGAGACTTAGTATTTTAAAAAAAATTAAATTGTATTCCATTTAATTATTGTCAAAAAAATTCATTGAATTCATGTAATTGAAATTGAATAATGTTATTTAGGTGTTACATGAATTGGGAATCACAGAGGAACCCCCTTCCTTCAGATCGAAGGATCTCAAATATGATATCCGTACATATAGAACATCAATAAAGAATGATAAAAAATGATATATGAATCAGACATAGGATAAGATCCAAAAAATTGACATCAAATCTATAAAACAACAGGGAGATTCATGAAGACCTTTTTAGGATGAAAGATATCATAGGTGATTGATATTGAGGTGAGGAAAGTTACAAGGAGAAAATTGAATATAATTCCTCATTCATCAAATCATTCCGAAGAATGATCCCAATGGAAAATAATTCTGTATGGAAAAAACAAGGAAGGGATAAATAAATTATTGTTCATTCTGGTCCATTTGGTACCAAAAATGGGTTTATGAAAATTTTTAATCAAAATTTGGATTATTTAATAACCCATACACATGGTTTCTTGTATAGAGTTTCATGGTTTGACAAACGGTGTAGACTAAACATGCACATGTTATAAATGGAAAACATCATTTTATAAAATTGGGTGCACAACTTGACTATCCATAAACCTATAGTGAAATATACCACAACATTGGGATTTAGGGATTACTCCAAGAGGGTATGTGGTTTGGACTAACCATGAGTAAGTGTGAATTATTTTAGAATCTTGTAAAAGATTCAATATTTCAACTCGAACACTCCCAAATGAAACCCAAGAAAAGAGTGATTAAAAAGAATTTTAAAAAATTTCTAATAATATTTAAAGGATGGTACATGATTATATTGAAAACAGATTTTTTCATTGTTGTTAAATTAGCTAAATGGTATCATTTTATTCCACAAGAATGATATTTTTTGAGTTAGAATTGATTCTATGTTAAATCAAATTAACTATTGATTATTTATTTATATATAATATAAATAAATCATGACCTAATTGTATATTTTAGTTTTTATTGTATTATATTTTAATAGGATTAAATTTTCATGTTTGGTCGATATTTTTTTTAAAACATTGAGCATATATAATAATTATAATAAAAAATATATTATCTTATCTCTTAAAAATAGATATATAAATCCACCCCTAATGAAATAAATCAAATCATGTGGATTGAGGTAATATTATATGACAAGAGTATGGATGTAAGGTATGCATTTATTTATGGTTGTAAAAATTAGATTGCTACAAATCTATTAAGAAATAAAATTTATTATTCTCAATGAAATAATATATAAATCAATTGATATGTTATCAAGGAGTTATTGGATGAAGTATTTATCATGATTTTATATGTTCTTATGAAAATGTATTGGATGAATTTACAAAACCAGGTCCAAGTAATTACATTAAATAACAAAAGACGATGATTGGAGTACATCCTTATAATTTTCAAGGATATTTTATTATGTACCATCACATGTATAACATTTTCATTCAATGTGATTATGTAATATATATAACTATTGAGAAAATCTAATTTGGTATAATTTTTCAAAAAATGTGAGATAACTACCTAATTAAAGTGGATTATATATATAAGGGGAGATATTCACTTGAAAAGATGTTAGTTCAGTGTACACATAATATTATGTATTTTCAAAGCTATGATTTTAACATATGGATATAATTGTTTTAGATTAAATCATTATTATAGGTTTATTTAAATTTATCATAACATTTATATTAATCATTATGAGATGAATACAAAATATAAGTGAAACAAAAAAAACTTTATTTTATACTTTTCATACATATAAACATTATTAAAATTATAATTTATTGTTATTTTTATTAATATAATTTTCTTTCCTGACATTTTTATAGAATTTATTATCAATTAATTTTCAATATGAGGGTGATATATCATTATTCATTGAAAATATTTCAAGAGGCGGGGTTATTGGGACTAGTAGGGTGTTTGATACTTAATGTTTTTCCAACATAATTTTTTAAACAATGTTTTTGTTTGTTATAAGTAAATATAAAGTAGCTATTTTTTCTGACATTAGTGTAATATTTTAATTTTTATTGCATTACATACATTTGATTTGTATTTTGTACCTATTAATATTGGTTATTTTGTATGGTTGAAGGCTATTCAGATATTTCGAGGGGCATGAAAGTGTATAGATGTTTCTATGATAATTTTTTGATGATATTGTGGGTTGAAGATGAAATTTTTTCTATAATATAGACCAATATAATGGGATGATCCAACATGTGGAAGAATTTTTTTAGATTATGAGAGACCACATTGTAGGGAATACAATTTTATTTTATTATTTGAAATGTATTTATTAAAATAATTAAGCTTTTCTGTGATGAATCATGGATTAAACAACAATTAGATGAACATGATTTATTTTTTTCATGCTAATTTAAGGTAGGAAATAATATGATTTAGTGAGGGATGAGATTATTCCTTGGAATAGTTTTTTACATTGTAATACCAACAAAGATAAAAATATTGTTATAATTGTTAATAGTCGTTAGAAATCCTTATACAAGGATGATTTTCATTATAAAACTGACCTTGATGTTTAACGGTGAGAGGTAATCCTTTTTAGAAACACCAGAAATTAGTTCATAAAATAAAATTTCAGGTTAATATGATTGTAAAAATATTTATATTTTATTTATTATGTCTATTTGTAAATAAAATAAACTTATAGTATACTCAAATTCAATCTTCCATGCCCAATAGACATATAAATAGTCATAAAATTGGATTTATTGGTCCAACAACACATGTTTAATACAAAAGTGTTAGAGGATAAGCAGTTTATTGAAATTTGATCTCAAAAAGTGATATTCAGTAAAAAAGGGTGGTTATTCTTCTATATAAATGTATAATATATTTGTTTGGAATGAAATCGAAAATAAAAAATGGATAGAAAATAGGGATAAAACATTTTATTATGGTCTGATATTAATTACATTTTATTAATTTATTAGATTCATAAAAAATTGGATAAAAATTGATTAACATAATGAATATATGAACTATATTTATTATACAATGGGAAAATTAATATTGGAAACTGATTTTGTGATAAAATATTCATATATTCATTAATTATCTCAAATAAAGATAAAAATAATAGTGGTTTGCCTATAGAAAGTCAAAGATTATTTAATTTCATAGTATTATTAATCAAACTAAAAAATATTAGGTCATACTGTATTTATAAATATATTAAATATACTTGTTGGTTATAAAAGATAAGTATTAGTAACTCCCTATAAGTTAATGATTAATTTTTTTGGATAAAATAATCATTTTAATGAAATATTTATATAATGATGGATTTAAATATTAATTATTTATATGAAGAAAATAATTTATTGATTCTCATTGATTCTATGATAGTTGATGATACCATGTCATACGAAGGACATAATTTATAATTTTTAATGATGATCCTTGTATTTAGTTTTTTTCTTCTATGATCTTTTAAATATGAATTTCTAACACTATCGTAGTCACACTAACAATATAATGGTTCACTAGTGATGTACTATTTATGTGATAGCTTTGCAGTTATCAACTTAATCGACAATGAATGTTGATTAGTAGTAAAATTATAAAAGGTAGTTTTTCATTGGTTCACCTCCATTACTTGTGAAATATGTTGTGGAAAAACTATACATTGAGATAAGTGGTATCAATAAATCTTTCTACAATCCTATTAATATATTATTGTATCATATAGAATTTTTTATGTTAATCCATGAGATAGAAAAGGAACTGGACTAAATATAATTTCATATTTATTATATATCCTATTATTTGGGTATTGTATATGGAAATATACAACTTATTAATGACTTGCTGTATATGAATCATTACATGATCATACATCATTTAGGTGTGATGCATATAAAAGAGTATAACGAATGATTTGGGGATTATTGTTTAATTTAGTTCACTAGTTTCAATATGTGTGTGAATGTTGATAATTTTAAAAACAAGTAAATTTCATGGAAGCCTGATATATAGTGTATTATGACAAATTTATTAATTACCCTAATCAAATATATTGGTGAAAATAAAAGAAAATGGAATCTTTTATATTGATATAGTGTTCATTTTGTGATCTACGACATAAATTGTAATATTGGTTATTGTAACATCATTAAATTTTGTTTTATAGTTTATGAGATTATTAAGAGGTATCTTCGGTGGGAATATATGTGTCATAGTATGGTTTCATGGGATTTCTGTGAATTTTAGTTGTTGGTGTCTAGTTTTATGGTAGATGATGTGGTTTGTCATGTGTAATGTTTGTAAAACAATAATGCTTTCTTGAATAAGGATAATCCAGTTTGAAAATGGGAAATTATAAATAATAATACACAAGTTCCACCTTATAGGATATATATTAGGATTACACATCGATGTATAATGTTTACCATGGAAACATTGAGATGTGTAAGAGATAACACAATAATATTTATGTTATAATCTAAATCTCCCAGGGACATGAAAACGATTCCTTGTGTGTGTAAGAGAAAATATCGCAGAATTAAAATGTTACCCAATATATTTTATAGTTAATAAAATGATATTTTAAGTTTATAATAATATTTTTATGGGTTCTATACATTGAATATATGAAAAACTAAGTAATTTTTTTGGGATAAATATGCCTTCTGATGTGTTAACTCTATGAATGATTTTGATATCTATGTGTTTCATAGTGGATGTATATTAGATGACAAGTAAGGGTTCTTTTAAATTTCATAATAGTCATCTTATCATATTTTTAAATTTAGTGAAATATATAAAGGATGATCTATAATAAATGTTATGTTTAATCTAAAATGTGATGGTTAGAAAAATTGTAATATATCAACTATGTAAGGGTATAAATTGGTGATATAAAATGGTTGACAAGGGGAATTTATTATGGTTTGATGATATGTAATGTATAATAAGATGATATGTACAAGTTTTTGTATTGTCCAAAATTAACTATTATAGTTACATATTTAAATAAATAAATAATTGATTAAATTAAATATTAAATGAGGGTTTTTCATATTTAATCCAATCGATAATTTAGAAGATTATGGTTATCATTTTTATGTCCCCTCATCATTTTATGTGAGATATTAATTGATTTCTTCTAGATCATTGTGTGATTTCCCATAAGGTGTAACTATTTTAATGTTTTCCATTTATTCCTAATGATTTTTTTATCTCCAAATTTCAATATTTATTTCTCAAAATACCTATATTCAATACATTTGATATATTTTGGTGAATCCACCTTTTAGCCATAATATGGATAATTTTTCATTTATCTCGTGAGGAGATCTTAAGGACTACAAAACAATTTGTTTCACAAAATTTCATTATGGTTGGAATATAAAAAATTTATTTTCATCTCATAAAAATTTAATTCAATAGATTAATGTGTAAATTTAAAAGGATATAGATTCTATTAAGATGGGTTTAGGGGTGCATCAGGTATGATTCAGACATATTGGTTAAGGATTTAGTGTTTCAAAAATAATAAGTGATATTTTTCCTTGATGATAACAAAAAAATAATTATTGAATTATTATTTATATAATGGGAAAAGTAAATATATTTTTATAATATTTTTGTGTATTTATTAGTGGAGTAATAGATTTACATGTACTAAATAGTGATTTGTTGGGTTTTCTTGAGAGTGGTGGTCATGTTTGACTTCAATTAAATAACATTGAATTATTTATGATGTCCCTAAATGTCTCACAATTGTTTATGAATTTTTTATCATGTGATATGTGATCCAACAAATTATTTGTTACTATCCATGAAATAAAAATGTATTATTTCATTTGAAATACATATGACTGTAACAATAGTTTTTATATCCATGAAAGACATTTATACAATAATATTATCTTTTCTCCTCCATTTTATTGTAAAATAGCAACAATATGTGCCGCAATATATATAGTCCCTATAAATATATGGATTAAGTTAATGAACACATTGGTCTTTGGAATAGGTTCCCAAATTTCTATTATATAAGGGGAGTCTGTTCTATTTGATATAGATTTCATAGTTATATTAAATATAGAATTTAATATCAACCTATAACCTATTGGTAATATTAATATAATGTGTAATGAGAGTTTATCATCCACTAGAAAGGGAATATCATGATAATCCATAAACATAATAAAATTATTTGATGTTTTTGATCATGAAAACTTGATGTTCTTAAATATTAAAAATAACATGTTTAGTTTACCATTCCTTTTTTTCTTTAACAAAAATATATTTCTTGTGTTGAAAATTAATTAATGTTGATATAACCACTATATTGAATGATTACATGTATTAAATGATGCGAATTATCATAGAGTAATGAAATGAGATTTTTTAATCGACAATTTCACTCAATTACATGAGTTTCCTAGGAAACAATGATGGATTTCCAGTTCTAGTGATGGATCTAAGGAGATTTAGAGTAAGGGGGGTTATGATATTATTGGATAGTATATAAATAGTGAGTATTTTATGATCTATATATTATATCCAAAACAATTTAATTTATAATAAGTAATGATCTTTCCAACACCTAGTAAACTAAAATTATAATTTTGAAATAGAGATGTTGTAAAACATGATAAATTTTGAACCATCTATAAATTATATAAAAAACATTCTAATTTTTTTTATATCGTAAATTATATTATAATAAATAAATATGTACTTATATTGTAACTATGGAGGGGGTTATTATCCATCTTTTGAGGTTATATTATTCTTAGGTGGTGAAATTACTGCCCAAGGAGATTTTGGGTGTGTGATGTTTCCAGGTGAGGGTAATAATCATACCTAGGGTATAATTTGTTGTTTATTTTTATAATGTTGTGTTCCAATCTGTACATGGTGGTGATTTATATGTTAGTTAATCATTGGGGTGATATTTTCTAAATTTGGGTGAAATATAATGTTATATGGGAAGGATTTTGTCCCCCCAATAGTATTTTGTTGAATACAATGTGGAAGATATTCCCCTAGTCATATATGATTGTTTTATAGGGGAATTATTTTCTCCCTACATAAATATTTTATATGAGATGGTTTTGTGGATGGTATTTTACTCACTATATGTTTTGATCTCTCATATTCATAGATATTTGACCATAGAAAATGTAGAAATTTTTTAAACATAGTAAATTTGATTTTGATCATTTTTTTGAGAAGTTTTTTTTATATAAATGTCTATTATTCTGATCTTATTAGAATTTCCATGTAGGATTCATATAGACTATTTTGAGGAAGATATTAGTGTTGTAATAATTTTATTAATGACATTATTTTTAGGAATCCCAACATCATTTTCTCCCATGAAAACCATAAATAACATGTAGATTTATTTTAGAGGCATACAGATTGATGCATGAAATGGATTACATTGATAGATTATTAAATTGGAACCTTGTGGTGACATACGGTTAATTTTAGGTTTCCATAATTATCCTTTTAACATTTATATAAGATTCATGTTATATAACCATTGTAGATCATGAATATATCTTCAATATTCATATTAAATTTGTGATGTTTATTAAATTATAGTTTATGTCTTGATATTGAATTCTATTTATATTTGTTTATGGTGTAAAATTAACTTTGTTATTTATTATGACAAAATGGTTTATGTTTTTAATAATGTTTTTTATACTATAATATTTGGTTATAATATCACTAGGGTACCAACTTAGAACATATCATTAGTTTATGAGAAACTATACTTTGAGAATGCATTCAAGAGTTCATTTATAATTTTGGTCTGATTGTTATGGAGTGGTTCATTTAAAAATATTAAAAATTATTATCAAGGAATTATATTTTTTAAAAAAAAATTATATTACATCCTGATTATATGAATATTATAAAAATTAGGTTCACATTGTATTAGGTTCCTGGATTGTTCCATCTTGTGTTAAGGACACAATTTCTAAGAATGGGGGATGGAATACCATGATTTTGAGGTAAATTATGGTTAGATATTGTTGAGTATATCAATTTTGATTTATTGGTATCTAATTTTTTCCACTGGTACCAGGAGAATTTTATGTGATTCATTGAATCATATAATTTCAATAGGATCACATTAAAAATGAATATATGTCTATCATTTTTATATTTTTCATAGTAATAATATTTGTTATGGTTTTCAAAAGTTTCAATACTCTCTTATTTCATGTTTTAAAGGATAATTTTATAGTACATTATAAAATAAAATAGGTATTGTATTACTGATTTAAATAGTCACTTGGTGACTTTTTCTTAATAAACATGGACAATAAATTATTATTTATCTTTGTTTACCTCTTTTAGTTATAAATTTATAAATACTTTCATGCATATGTGCAGACCACCATCTATATGAATTGGGTAATTATTGTTTTTATATAGTGTATTGATGATTCCAAATATTAATATAAGGAATATATATATAATTAATATCGTTACTATAATTTAGGATAAGGTGGAATGGTGATAAATCTATAAGTATCGAAACCTCCTAAATGAAACATTCCAAAAATATGAAACATTTGAAACTCAGATACAATGTTTTTTATAAATGAATTATTAATAAATGTTCAAGAGTGTTTAAAAGTGTTCCATTTATTATTTTATGTGTATGAATAGATTTTTATAATATTATTTCAGTAATTTAAAATTTTTTATAGAGAAGGATAGTTTACTTTTTGATGAATGACTAACTTTAGGTAAGGGTTTTGCATTACAATCTCATATCTTATGTGATTTTTGATTCTTAAATTTATAATGATGGAATTATATAATATACCTCTCCAAAATAATATTTATTATCCTATAATCTATTAAATTCACATGTTGGAATGTATTAATCTTTTTCCCTCTCATTCTGTTCCTAGGATATCAAAATGTTTTTTAATTAAAACATAAATGTTTTCACAATTTATCCAGGACATTGTTATTCAAAATTTACATGTTTTCATTAAAACAAATTATAATAGTTTTTAAAAATATGCAATTTATATTTAAATCGATTATAATCATTTTTTAAATTATATAATTTTTTAAATGTAATCTTTTGTACATTTTCCAAGATAGTTTCTTTTAAATTATCACTCAAAATGTGAGAGGATTTATTATTTAAACATACATGTCTTTAATTGACGTTTTCATCAACATGAATATTCAATGAATTCATAATTATATTAGAATTTCTATATTTTATTTTTATAGAATAAATTTTCATACTATTATTTAGATTTTTATAATTTAAAAACTCAAATTTCATAATGATAAAGGTATTTTCCAAAAGAAATGTTCATATGATATTCTAAAGGTATTTTTCATTAATTATAACATACATTTATTAAACATTTGATTAAATGGATATACAATTTTATGAGACCATTATTATTCTTTATTTATAATGTTTAGGGTGGTGATGATAAAATATATACGAATCTATTATTCTTTTCATCATATTTATTAATCATTTTCGATAAGTTTTTTCTTTATCTTGTGTCATAAATATCAATGGATTATGATTATGAGACGGGGAGTTAGTTATAACACTCAAATAGGATGGGGAAATGTTATTTATTTTTGAAACATTGGATACATGGGGGGTTATCCCATGCAAAAAAAGGGTATCATTGAAGTTATAGAAACCCCAGAAGAGGGTACACGTGTGGTTATCCCTAACCCAATGGAGGATTTATGGGAGGATATTATAGGCCAAAATAGGTTACACATGAAGTTATATCATGACCAATGTAGGTAAAAAAGCTTTTGAACGAATACTAATATATAATGAATGACTTTTATGGTAACCTTTAACATAATTTTTCTTTGATTATCAATATGATATTCCAATTACACACTTTTAATACATGATAATATATTAATGTTATACTCTCATGGTTCATTTAATTAATTTATTTATTATTCATGTCTTATAAACTATCTTTATTTCTTCCATGAATTATGATTGTGATATAAGTATTGATGATTATAATTTTAATATGCTAAAATCATGTTATCATACACTTATTCTCATGTAATGTTTATAGGATAATTGGTATATCTCATGATTATAGTTAATGAAAATATGACTTCACCTATTATTATGTTTCATTTTACCCATTATTTCATAAAGGATTTTGTGTATGATATATATAAGAAGGGTTCTAATTATGATGTAATTTATGAGAGATAATGTTTATCTTTTATATATCTGTTTTGTACATATCAATGTTTCAAAAGATATTAAACCTTTAAAGTTATATAATTAGTTTTAATATTATTTCTAGAATATTATTATTATAATATATAAAATTTATATATGGAATATTTATATATCATCAGATCAATTTTTATGATATTATTATATTTATTTCCTAAATAATATATCATGAATAATAATTTTCAATTATTATATGGGAATTATGTTAATATTTATGATGAATAAACATCTTAATGATTAATTTGTGGAAAAATTCTATGTTGAGATATATAATTTTATAATTTTAGAGTGTTAAGATAACTTCCATAAAGAATTAATTCCACAATACATTATAACACTATAAAAAACCTCTAAATATTGATAATGTTTTTTTGATTAAAATGATATATTTAATGTATTTGGATAAATATTACTCATATATTTTAAAATATGATGAATCCATATGATATTAAAAGAGTATTAAAAAATGATTTTTTATTATGATATGACAGTTACCGAGTTCACTAATCCTATTGATGTACTCTTTATTACTTATATAATTCACAAGACATTTAATCAGTAATGGGTTTACTTATGTTTATTTTTTTATTTTACTAATTTAATTTAATGATACTAAGATGTTTCAATGTTGAAATGAGATGGTTGGTAAAAATATATGTATCTTGTTATTTGATATATAAAAAAAATATTATGTATACAAGAGTTCAAAATTTTCATCGAATATGTATGAGTTAAACTAAAATGTTACCGGCTGTATAATAGTAATATCCTATTATGTAAGAGTCTTGTAGAGATAAAAATTTTGAATTTAGAAAACTATGGAGACACAATATAATACACATGATTAACCCTATGGTTTAATATAATGCATAACTGATTACCATACAATATTCATTATATACAGGGATTCATCTGATTCACAAAACAGTATGTAAGGTTCCATTTAATGTGGGATGAATTTTTTAATTTCATTTATATCATATGTAAATGTCCACATCCAACACATATGGTTATTTTAATCCTAAATAATGGTTACCTTATAATATGAATACAAGTTAACAATAACATGGAAACATCAAAAAAATATGGTTTAAATAATATGTCATGATGATGTTATTTAAGGTAATTTTCAGAATAACGTTAATTAATTTTGAGGATGATATTATAAAAACTAATAAAGAATAATATACAGAGATATTAATATGACATTATTTATAGAATTATTTTTTATGATTATAGAATGAAATATCATGATAATTATGATGGATTTATGATTCATGTTGAGTTTAATAGAGGGATGAATTGGTTGAAATTAAATTTATCCCCAAATTCATTTTGTCACCTTATTAACACTTTATAATTATTTATTGTTAATAAATATTAAATGATTATGGTATGGAATATTTTACCTCATACTAATAAAATGATTTATATTTTTGTAAATATATTCGCGGATTATATTATATTTGTATATGAAATCAGTTATGTGTTTAAGAATCTATAGAGCAATCTAGTATCATGATTTCTATTACTTAATTATAATATTCATATTTTAATGAGTTATATTTATTAGGATATATTTCGTAGATTGAATATGTAATAACAAGGAGAATATGACTATGTGAGAATAGTGTGATAATTTATATTACTATATCTTACATATTTTTTTGAGACAAATTAATTAATTAAGTATGAAAATATCTATGAAAATATCATATTTAATATTAAGTATGAATAAAAAGAGAATAGAGATAAAATTTTGAATAAGTTTTATTTTTTTAGTATACGTTAATTTATAAAAAAAAATTTATACCAAACAATGATTCCAAATATCATATGATTTAACATATTTTGGGAAAATAATGGATATAATTGAAATAAAGGGAACAAGAGAGAAATCACATCAAGATTGTGGCAAACAGACAATGTTTCCAAACATTTTTGTACTAAATTTATACTTATTTATTTTTTATTTCAGTTAATAAATATTAGACAAGTTTTTTTTATATTAATATGACTTGTAGTTACTAATAACTCTACATTTAGAAGATTCATCCAAATATTGTTTTTTTATGAATATGTGGTTGGAATAAGAATATAAGAAATACTAATTTAGTGATTTCATGTAAGCTAGTTTGTGACCAAATAACTAGTTTAAATGTGTACACATGGATGAGACAAATAGGGGTAATATAATAAAAGACAGATGTTAGTGGGAGATAAAACACCAAAAACTAATTAATTAGAGGTCCATATTATATGAGAACCATATTATAAAATTCATGAATGGATTTTGATTTATTTAATATTTATCATTACTTTAATTTAAAAAACTTGAGTGAATAATTGAGTTACCTACCTTTATAATATAAGCATTGAGATAAATAAGATAAATGGTTTAATTCATAATATGTCACATTCACTAGTTCAACCAATAAATATGGGGAATAATTTGATCCTAGTTGGATAAAAATCTATTTTGAAAAAAATTTACCTCATAATGTTCTTTAATAGGTTTCATGATTTTAATATATTAGTATCTTATTTTTGTGAGAATAAATTTTTTATGAAGTGTTTATAAAGATAATTATTATTAAATGGTGATTATAGCTCTATAACATATAACAATATAATGATTATAATGAATAAATATATAATTTTTTTAAATAAATCTTTGATTTTTTCAAAGAGAAAGAAAACAAGGTTTTCTCATTTTATAACTTTAGAGAAGTAAAATGTATCATGAATGAAATGATATCATTTTTTAAATATTGTCTTGATATAATGGAATTAATATCCACCTTCTTAGGATTATAGAATTCATTTTAAGGGGAGGTAATTTGAATATTTTATCTAAAAATACTTTTAACCAACCGTGAAAAATTATGGGAGAAAAAATATCTCAGGAATGCAAAGATGATTCAATTTATTATTTACTAGATATCCTATATAATAAACCAAATTTAATTTCCTCATTTATTTATGTCTTATTTTGAAACATAGGGGAGGACATCATCTATATTGGAAAAGTATATTCAAATTTTGACATTTAATTGTAACATGGTTTGTTGATGTGTGTAAAATACTCTTAACCAGAAAGATTTGTAAGTGAAATAATTATATATATTGATTAAAGGTACATAATATTTCATATGGACTAGATTATTACAATAATTATGAATATTGAATCCTTGATAGTTATTATTGAATATATCCCAATGTAATATTGATGAATGAATGTGTGGGATTCTATTAGGGGGTTAAAATAAAATATTAATTTTTGAGCTAGATATTTACATTTAGGAGAGTTATCATTTTCATTAATATAATGTTGATCAAATGAGAATTATATTTGGTTAAATGCTTAGTTCAATTTAGTATATTCAAATATCAACAAACTGAAATTTATATTTTTAAGAATTAATTTAAAATACATTAACTCATGATAACAAATAAATCACAATTCAATGAGTATGTAATTGAAATCAAATATGATATAAAGAAGGTTATTTTATTTTTTGATCTCCACCTAGTATAATAAAGGGACTACAAAGATTAATTGATAAAATAATGATGTTATAGAAATATTTAAACTACTCAGTCTATATAAAATTATTTGAACTAAATTAGTTAACATGTATTGTAAATTTATAAATTCAAATGTTGAGAAACTATGGAGGATAAAATTCGGATTGACCCACAACAAAATACAATGTAATTAGAATAACATATAAAGTATCTAATTACAGAAAATTATCAAAACTAATGAGTAATGTGAGAAAAACTAGTATGATAGAATGTCTATTAAATATTATCATAAAAATAGAAAAATAAATTTTTAATAAAATTGAATCTATAATGACATATTTGAGCAACTGTCTCTTGAATATTGGGATATGATTTAAATATATGAAATATATATACATACTATAAAATGATGGTGGAATGTGAAATTGATTCATGGTATATCAAGTAATAGGAGGAATCATTTCATTGCCAATAGATTTGGGAGAATGAAGAATATCTTTTTTATATATTTCCAAATTGGGTTCAGTGAAGAGATATAGTAGTCTAAATCAGATAATAATGACCATAAATTAGTAAAATGGAGAATACCACAATAGTAATAATTTTAATACCTAAATATATTACTATATTACATTCTATTAAAAAATCTATCTTTTTACTAACTTAATTTAAAAACAAAAACAAAATGAAATGAGATGAAACATGCTAGATGAATATTTATAGGAAAAATATAATAATAATTAAACCATTTATAAATAAAAAGATATTAACTAATTAAGAATACATAGATTAAATGATATACAATTAATATGATTGAAACGGAATGTCCATTACCATATAATGATTTATTGTACTTATAAATTAATATTTACCATTTTAAAATAATGACTATAATTCTATGAAATCAATGAATTTATTATATAGGATATTAAAATTATTTCAAGGTTCATGATGTTTATTTTTTAATAAAATCAATTTTTTTTAATCTCTTTTTTTATTAAATTAAATTATTGTCAATTATAGATTAATAATTTTTAATAAATAACATATTTTTTCAAATGCATATATCTATATTATATACATGTTAATTGAATATTTTTCCTCAAAATTTATGAATTTAAGTTAATGTTTAACAATACTATTTTTAATAAAATCATAGTGTTTATTATTATAAATTTATATATATATATATATTAAAAACATATATAACATTTTTCATATAAAATATGTATTTATTGAGTTATAAAATATATTTCATAAAAACAATTACAAATTTGGAATCCATTTTCTTAAAATTATTAAACACAAAAATTGTTTTTGCCATATGAATGGAGAAAAATGGATAAATGAACATAATGGATTGACATTTCAGGGTTATCATAACACCAATATGTGGCAACAATATTCAACATGATATTAAGACGATCCAAGGCTCATTGAACAAGGATTGTCATGAGTAAACCCTAATTACACATGACTTAGCATGAGTAAACACTAATTTCACATGGTTTTTCATGATTGTAACCATTACCCAATGCATTGGACTGCTATCAAGGTGCACACATCATAATCATTTTAATCTCATCCTTATGAGTGCCACACAGATAATATAAAATTGCCACATTAAAAAATATAATTTATTCCATG
Organism: Viscum album; assembly: GCA_963277665.1. Lineage (NCBI taxonomy): Eukaryota > Viridiplantae > Streptophyta > Magnoliopsida > Santalales > Viscaceae > Viscum > Viscum album. The sequence goes on from OY728134.1 coordinate 174,016,890, forward strand.
ATAACAGAATGTGGAATAAATACATGATATTATTTATTCAATAAGTATATGTGCGTAAAGGTGAATATCCTTTATAGAGAAATGGGCATCATATTCACTACATGATGATTTCTGTATGGAAAATCATAGTGAAATTTCAGCTGCCAAATGGCGTGAAATAAAAATTCAGAAAAAAATATTATTAGAGATAAATGGGAATCTCATCATATATACATGATATGGATAGTAATGGGGTCATATATATACATGTCCAAACACATGGAATTTGGAAATAGAAGGCATAAAATAATAATGAAACATGAAGAAAGGGGAGAAATGGAAGAAATTTGTGAAATTTTTACATTGTAACTAGTATACATTAGATGGATTAATGAGAAATAAATATGAATACCTTCATAAAATCCTAATAATATTAGTATGTGGGATGTTTCAAAACATACCCAATAATTCTTAATTGAAGATAAAATAGTGTAACAATATAAGGAATCTGGGATAAAAATGAGAAAGTAATGAAACACTTACATGAGTATGTGACATAAAATGCTTGAAGAGGGGCATATTTAAGACATAAGGATCCTTGAAGGGATTTTAGAAAAGTTATTTTAGTGTAGAGACATGATCCATGGATTTTTAGAGAAGATAAGATTGATCTTTGGTGGGTTTTATAGGATATGATAGGGGAATTCTTTAATATTCCAGAAAAATAGGTTTTGGAAGCTATATAAATAAATATTCAAAACCAAAAATATTCCCATGGGTTTTACCATGTTTTTATCATAATACGAGTGTAATCCATTAATTTACATTTCAATGGAGTGAAGATATTAATATATTTCATTTTAATATGTTTAGTCGAGGCACATTATCAAGGAAATCATTTTAAAATAGTAAAACATAGTATATGTCTGGGTGGATTCAATAAGGCATTATAAAATAGATTCAACACATATCAATTTTCTTAAATTAATGGGAATACATATATCTTGTTGATAATAACCATTATAGTGTATATTACAAAATTTTGTGGTCATTATTATGTCATAAAATACATATTTATTTATAGGATATTAAATTTTTACCAAAAAATTTGATCATATCATAAATTATAAAAATACACCATTGGATATTTTTGATGTCATGATTCAAAAAATAATATTAATTTTATCTAAATAATTTTCTATTTATGTGATTTTTCACATTAAAATTGAATGAAAATATTTATTGAAAATTCACAAGTATTGGAAAAACCATCATTCAAACCATAAATATATTATATTTTCCTTCATAATAAGTATATACTACTTCATAATTTTTAAAACTAATTTAATGAAAATATTTTGATAAATTATTAATCATTTCTAAAAATCATTAACTCTTTAAACTAAATTATTTACTAAAAAATTACATGTAATATCCTTGATGTAGAAGCCACCAAACCAGTGATCCTTATTGGGCCATCACATGACGTCAAGCACACTACCCAATATTCCAAAGGATGATGACTAGCAGTGAGGGTCTATTAAGGCACATGGGGAGACTATACCATATTTACTAATGTAATCCATAGTAGAACATTTTACAAATAATGGAAGAAATATGAAACAACCAATAAACACACAAAACAAATGTTTCCCAACAGGATATAGAACACAAATCAAATACAACCATGATTAACTGAAAATTAAATTTTTATTTGAATATAAATCTTATGGAAAAATTGAGAAACCAAAAAATAACAACATATAAGACATCCTACCCATGGGGATCCACCATTATAGACATGAGTCAGAACAATTTCCTAGATCACATTTATTTTTCAGTGAGAACAACATGTTAAACCCAAAAAACCATCCAAAAACATATAGTTGAAATAATTATTTTAACTCTTAGATTGATGATTTGAATCCTCATTAATGAGACCATTCTAGTGGCTGATGGAGTGAGTGTGTATCCTACCCATCCTACCTACCACCTCCTGTCTTCCAATGACCGATGAGGAAACACCCAGATGGAAGAGATCATTTGTTCTCTCCCGTATTTAGGGCTTTCATTTTGGTTGATTAATGTACCCAATGATATAAAAATTGTAATGGATAGACACCAGGGCATCTAATATAACTTGAATCCACAGGCCACCAATCATATTATCCTTAGGAATATGGTTCATAGAGGCAGGGTCCACATGCCCAGCCAAACTGATAGATTTAGTGACACTCCCTTTGGCACCATCGACCGTTGGGATACTATACAGTTTGGGTCATGCCTTCTCCACAGGGGCCAACCATGACACCCTAAAAAACATTTTCATAGGAAGTTCCGACACTTCCAGAAACTACAACAGTGATTCCCTTACCTTTCTTGTCTCCCCATGCATGATTGACTTCGGCACAATGAGAGGTGCATAAGAAGTAGAACATGGTAGGACAAAGGTAGAGAGGAGGGTTTTCTAGTGCTCAATGTGGATATAGCTCATTGGATGCCCAATAGGGAGTGATGACTACATTATGGATATCTTGGACTATCTCGGTACCAGAAAAATGCATTCCAATATCAACCAGAGGGACTGTGGTAGAAATTCTATCATTAGTACAAGTTGTTGATCCCTTGGGACCACAACTCCCAATTTGAGAAAAGAAAGATGCACAGTTACCTTATCGATAGCAATGAGAACAAAAAAAAATGTTACTCATAATTAATTCATTTACTAAAACCAAATGAACCATCCACCTCAAGAAGTAGATGTTTTGGGAGAGCCATCGATAAGACTACATCAACACAAATGAAAGCTAAGACGAGTTGCATCATGAAAATAGTATCATCGTCAATTCATAGAAAACAACAATTCATGTCACCAACACCTTTGAGGGCAGATGTGTTCAAAAAGGGAAGTGGATGAATAGTAAATCGAATCCACAATGCCACATTCTAGAAATCATGACCACAATAGATGTCAACTATCCAACGAACAAGAAAAAAGTTCTGATTATCTTAGAAGTGCGATTCCAATGACCATTCATGGGTAAAATCATCATCATAAAAAATGTGGATGCTTCGGTGCCTTTGATCTAAAGCACCCACTGTCCCCTAGAATGAAGACCCCACATCAAGTTGGTGAAACACTCAAACAACTACCATGATGGTCAATCTCCACCAAATCTAGTCACAATGGTCAGAGAGTGAAAGAATGCAGCATCCTAAAACTCTGATGCAGATAATCAAATTTATTGGGATCACATGAATGAAGACAGTTCCTTATTAAATACTAAAATTAAATGAATATGTTGAAAAAGGACAAGAGTAGGAACATCAGGGGGAAGGGTTCATGGTAGATCTGAAGCAAATGATGGGAGGGGGATCATCAGCTTGAAATTCTCCATACAGGTGTAGACACCTCCCAATTTGATTTTTGGATCCAGTCGTTTTGGGGTCACGCATCGCTCCTCAATCCACACTGCATCCTCCTGGAATTCTCCTGCATGTAGAAAATTCCAACACTATGGTACGACACACTCTTGAGTGTCATGAAGACATTATCTACCTGAGTCATCCCAAAGATCATCATCGAATTTAGAATCCTAGTCAATTAGGGTTCTGTTTCATGCATCACACCTCAACCCACCACTCTATCTTGTTTACATTCTTTATGTTAATTATTGTTTCTTATAAATAAATCGATTTTGTGCCACACTAGCTGCACAAAGAGAATAAATAAAAAATTAAACAAATGGGAAAATCTATACATGGGTTCAGACTCTACGTCAGTATCCTTATCTATGTACATCCCATTCCCTACTCGACATCCTATATTTGGGTCCTTTCCCTTTTCCTTGACTACAATTAAGAGATCTTCTCAGGTACACAACAACGGATTGATCGAGTGTGAGTAAAAAACACAGAAGGGCACCACCAATTGAGTCCACAAAATATCCAGTCAATTAGATAGTGCTTGAATGTACAAATTAAATTATAAGTAAACAATTCATAGTTTAGTTTTCATATGTTAACAGTGTTCATTTAATTTATTCATTGCATTTATCCTAATTACATTCTGTGTACCATCTTCACTACTCAATCAATAAAATATTATGATCCCTAGGTTAAGCCTAATTATCAACTACACAATGGTCTATGGAAATCAATGAATTAAATAGGAGAAATAAGTCATGTCCCTATCTCACTAGGAATACAGAAATCACATAAACACCTTATCATCACCTCGAAGCCTCATTCTGGGTGGAATGAAAATATTAAGAGAATAAAGACTATGTCACCTTCCCTAACCCTTGCATATTTTGGTGGAGTTTTGAGAATCAATCTAACTTGACTTGTGGGCCTAAAACCTCATGTCAATACCCAAATCTACCAATTCATGTGAACATGATTATTTACAAATTCACCCAAACCATAATATAAAAAAATAAAGTATATTCAATTCCCATAGAATTCACAATTCATGAAAAAATTTAGAATTAATATCATGACATAACCATCTAACACATTTTCCAATTACAATTCATAGACATCCATCCAAATTACAATTCCCTTTCCTTAACCCATTAGGTGCATCCAGCAACATAAATGCCTTATCCAAATTCATCATTGACCATTCATTAACCCATTTAGGCAATTTATAATTTCATGTACATCTCTTATATCACGTAACACAACCAACATCATGTGTTCAACCCATTTGGTGTACAACATAAATCCCATGTATTAACCCATTCATATTATTCACCAATTACTATATCGCATATAATTATCATATATTCACATTTTCATTCCACTTTATAAATAAAATATTCCCATTTAATATGCACTAACCCACATAGGAATTTATAAACAAATTTCATTAAACAAATGACATAATCACATTCGACCCAAATTTACCATTTTCATGACATTACCAACAACCTCTTATTCCTTATCACAGTAGTAAGATCTATTTTCATTAAATTTACAAAATAATAAACCATTAATATATGTTCATCATCGGTTTCAAACTTTTCTTGTAAATCATTAACATAACCCTTCCACTCTCTAGGTCCAGGACTTCCTGTGCACCCTGTGGGTGGCCCTAAAATGGCTAAGACAACATCCATGCATCCCATGGGGATTCTGAGGGTTTTAATTTTTTACATAGACACCCACTTTTATAATAAACTCTATTAGAAAATAGAATCCAATTAGGGAGAAATGATAACATGAGATTTCATGGACAAAGAAAAAAATAAAACGTTGCGATAACACTTCTAGACCACATACCTCAAATCTGAAGATGAAAACACTCTTAATCATGGACTTATATCCCCATCGATGCATCCCATGAATCCCAAAACTAGGTTCCACCTAAAAAATATGGTTTAGGGTTTCAGAAGAATATGGGAGAAACCAAAATCTCTAATCCAAAAAAGAAGAAGCAAGAGAAGCATTAGACATACCCAAGGATTCGATCTGCAACCAATAACTCTAAAAATGGACATGATTCTAAGGATAATCATATCTTGATAGAATAGGTCATCCAAGGTCATAAAAAGGGATGTATTGTGTTAAATAAATAAGAAACTTGAGTTGGGGTAAAAAATCACAGAGTGGCAATTTTTAAAATTTTCCAACATTATTGGGCTGCACAATTTACTAGCACGATTTGACAAACCACGTGAAAACTGTGCGAAAGCTACATCCAAAAAAATATCCCACATCATACCGTTTGATGGGAATTAAACCCGGGATTCTTAATAGTGTAGCAGCCATGCCTAATGTTTTATCTTAGGCTGCACAGTTACCAGATATGCTCTTCAGGGTTTGCACAGACCATGCAAAAACTGTGCAAAATTCACTAAAATTTATTTTTCATTCCATTTGTTGTCCTGAATCATTGGAACACCCTATGTACTTCACATGTACATGGGGAAGCACATACATAGTGAAAAATAAGAGGGAAAACAAAAACATAAACTAAAACATAGCTTAATATGTTTTGGGATCGTACTACTTGCCAACATTATAATGACTGATCCTCAAGCCGCTCTTATAAGAATCAATTTATTTCATAACAAGGGATCAAGACACATGTCATAACTATCCAGTCCCACATTCAATGTTTCTCATTCACATCACAATTCCACTGAACACAAACTAATGAAACAACGTTTCCCCTCAAGTCTCCCTCACCACAACCCACAACAAGAACCAGAAACATTTATCAATGATGCATCCAATTAATCTATTCTCACCCAAACAACTTCATGGTGGAATCCTAGGTGACACCAACTATCTCAAAATAAATGGAATCATAACACAAAACATCACATCATGATGGAGGAACCAATTATCACCTTATCGGCCCAATCCTCTACACACCTAATGACCCAAATCATGTGTTATTATTTTCTTGTTCAAACATCTCTAAATTGAGCAACCCCAGTATCACTCGATGGAAAACAGATGATCCTTCCAATAAAATTTCCTGATTATTTTTAGTCCATAATTGTAAAAAAAACTATCCAAAACTCTTGGGTACTCGGCTGACTAAAATCATTGCATGGCCCTCTATAATGGTTAACATACTCGAACTGTGACTAATCGAGTCCTTCCAATACAATACAATGATCACCTAATCATCCAAAATTTTATCTGGTATGGTTCTCTCCACCATTTTTGGTTACATGGAACCTCTCATAATGATGACGGACCACCATAACTCAACTCATATTTCCCATCCCATAACATGTTCCAACTCACCATGCCTCATAATACATAGAGGCATTACCCTACATTGGAATCTAACCACAGCATTGAAATTCTTCAAAAGGGCATTTATGCTCTTTCCCATTAAGGACTAATATCTACCAGACCTCACTTAGGTACTACTTCAATTCCAAATGGCACTATCCACCACATTATGATCTATGAGGTGGGTCACTCCAACCACACACATTCATGTTTATCAACTCTAGCTAGTACACATCCAACTGGATTTCCCCTGATCACCGACACTACACTGAGGTTATTTTTGGAATTTTATTAGAATTCCATTATAGTGGTGTTACCAACCTCCATAACTTCATGGTATTCAAACTTTTCATGAATCCAAATCACATGGATAGGGTTCACCCAACATCAAGATGTTCGAAAACCACCCAACATTATATTTACCAATTCTATGATTGATCATTACATGTGTTATAGAACCCGTGATCTCTTGCCACAACCTGTTGTCATATCCAACCACATCGTTCCAATAATTCAAAAATGGCATCACAAGATTAACACAGAACCACACTATGGCCAGACCCGACACATGGCTCATCCATAACCACATCCATTTCCCACATTGCCTCTCTGAGGAACCTAACAATCTCATTACATGTTCCTCATTGGAATCCCAGTGCTACTATGTCAATCGACGTACTCATCTCCATATCTATGAATAGAATATAACTGCCGACATATATGTTTTGTTACCACTTATATCAAGTGGTATTCCAACACACATATATTACACCCGATAGAAAAACTGAATTACATTCTTAGACATGGCCTTCATGTTTTTTTGGAAAAATAAGAAAATGAACATCACACAGTGCTCATTCCCAGCATCTGTGATTGGTAACAATGAAAATTTCAACATTCAATCCATCATATGGAACACACCTCATATAAATTGAGGGTGTACATTCCAACATCATGGTCTACACATTTCATTTACATGCACGTAAAAACACATGACGTCCCATATCCAACCAAACACATTCAAGTCAGTTGGTGTGAGCCAAAGCTTCTTAATGTACTAGGGATGGAGTTAGTGTATTGGGTACAATATCCACTAGTTGAGGTAGGCTAAGAAGTTTTTTATGAACACCACCACCAACTTATCCATTTCTAATTTCAAGCTATGGGACCCCATGTACTGTAAGGGATCTCAGGCATCCCTTCCAAATGTGTCTCATCAACACTTATCCCCCACCACTCGGGTGTTATTGCCAAAGAGGTTCATCCATCAATCAACAACCAATCCACCAACTAGTCATGAAATAGTGTTTTATATGGAACTACATCCACCACACTGGTCAGTTCCTTTTGATGTGTCCCTTCTGGCTAACAACCGAAGCACAATGGTCTACCACACCAATCAAACCAACTCTTTCACACAAATCAACCTTAAATTCGTTATATCCCAATTCCTACTTTCATACCTAACCTTGTCTATTGGGTAGACATTCTAATCTTCCATGAGGTGGCCTCTTCATCTCACCCAACAACCAAACAATTCACTGAAACAAGTTCATCAAAATTAACAGCCTAACATCTTGTTCCACCATTAAGAGAATGAAAATAACAACACTTCATCAACCTGTTTCTATTCCACTTAAAACAACTCAAACAATAAATTAATAATCATCAAACAGGTGAGATAGGAATCAATATGATACAACCCATCAAAAAAGTCCTTATATCCCATCAAATTCACTTTAGTGGCCTTAAAAAAGAACCTGGTAAATCAATATCATTTAAAAAAACATGGTGGTTCTTGATATTCTTTCACCCCACCTCGAGAGCATCACCCATGCTCAAATTCCAAGTACCTACACTGATGGCATATCCTCTGATGAAACGCTGTTGATTTTCCAAAACTATTATTGTTAACCAAAACTGACATTTCACCCCCAACACTCAAGCATACCACTTATCCTTACAGGCCAAATCCGCACCATAAACACTAAAAGTACCACAATCAGTGTAACAACCCAGGTAAATAAAGAGTATGACATTTTCACATTTATCCATATTTGTGAATAAAATATTAATTTAACATTAAAGGGGATGCTATGATCTATGGCGTACCCAACACGGAACAACGAGTTTCTTGGGAATCTTACGTTTCACTTTAATAATAAAATAATATTAGTTTACATGGTAGTTAACACCTAGTTGTTGTGATGGCTGGAATTAATAAAACTAACTACCAAATGATTATATATGTTTTTCAAATATTTTTTATTTTTACAATAAATGTTAGAGGATTAAAAATGCGAATGAATCCAATTTTAAGCGTAAACATTCTAATATTCTTTAAAAGGTCGATTAACCACCTTTTGATGGAGAACCTCTTTTAAATACACTTTTTGACAATTTTATGTGTTATAATTGACAAAATAAAATTCTTCTTTATAATCGGGGCATCAAAATATACTTTGTGTAAATTTTTGGTATTTTTCCGAAAAAGTTCAATTTTTAATGAATAGGGATAAATGTTGTATTTTAATTCAAAACCGCTTTTTAATCTAATTTTTTAATATGATTAAATTATCATTAGAATTGGTTTTAATGTGAAATTATAATATATTTTTTCCATTTAATCAAATAGTGGTCATTGTAATTAATTTCACTTTGAAATTAGTCTTAAACTACTGTCAATCTTTTGATATATATTGTTTCATAAAAACACACTATCTGTTCTGAAAATGGGAATTAATTATTAAATTAATTAATGTAACTTATATGTTATGAATTTTGAAAAATAGACATCATTTTTGAATTCTGAATATCAAATATAGCTTAGAGTGAATTTTTGGTATTTTTTTGAAAAACATCAATTTTTGATTAATAGTGAAACCACTAAGTTGTACTTATGAGAAATGATTTTCCGTTTAAATGAAAATTTTCCACCTTCTTGTTTTAAATATCAAAAATCCGACATATATGGTTGTCATTAAAAAGTAAAATGTGGTTCATTGGGATTAAAATAATTTTTTGGTGAATAGTAACTTGTTAAGTTTTTATTCTTGATTAGAGGTAATTAGTGTAGTTTAAGGTAAAAATAATGTTTTAATAATATGAAATGACCTAGAAAAATGTCCTCCCTTATTGGATGAGTCATGTCCGAGCAAGAAAATCCATGGGTCAACTTGGGGAACCCATGGAGCCACTTTGTTTGGAAAATGACAAAAATTAATTTTTTATTTAATGATAAAATTAAAATGACACAAACAGGAGTTGTTTTAATAAATCAATTTTTAAATGGGGATATACAAGTCAGAATTTTTGACTATAAATAGTCATTAGAAAGATAATACTATTTACTACATCATAGTAGTTTTTTTATAATTTATATACATTAAATAAAGTAAATTATTTATGACATAATGATGATGCAGCGATGACCTCATTATTTAAAGATTTAAATAAAATGGAAAGATAACGTAAAATCTAAGACCTAAACATTTCCAAAACCTATTGGATGGGTGTATTTAGAACCCTTATCACCTTATCCTCGAAAAACATCTATGTGGGACCATTAAAATCTGAAACTCGTTCTAAAATAAAGTAACATTTCTTTACGTTCCAAGAGTGTCCTTCCTCTTCTCTTATAAAATTCCCCCATCTCTACCTCCTTACCCACACTTCCAAAGCCTTTGGATCGGACAACCCCTGCCCATTTTGTCTCTACACATACCTCTGTAACTCATAGAAGCCTCACTTTGGTCATAAGTCTTCCCAAGGATGCCTTTGATCTCAAACCAAAGAGAGTTACCTGATTTTAATGTAATGTCTTCACTTGAGTCCTTTTGTTTTATTTTTCTTATCCACCCACCTAAACTCTTTTTATTCCTTTCTGTTGTAAAAAAACCAATATATTAAATATACTAGGATGTTGTTATGTTACGAATTCGATCTAAACTTACACACATCTTCGTCTAATGGTTAAAGAACATACTGTTTCTGTGGATGGTGAATTACTGCCTCATGAAAATATGATCGTTCATTCTTTTCTTAACACCATTCATAGTGGCCATTAAGATGTCACTATATTTATATATGATATATAATATGTTTAATTTTTAGTTAAGCTTCTAAATATTTCATTTATGTCATACCTTTATGGATTCCATTATGGGTATACGGGATATCTTCATTTTAGGAAGTGTGGACTATCGCCCCCTCAAAGTGATTTTATTCGTTAATACCATATGTGGTACGTATAAGGGATATATATAATTATATTAAATATGATACCATACTGGAATTAAAATATTATTATGTGTCATTATGTTTTAATTCCATTAAAAATGAAATAGAAATGTAAGTAGCATTCATGCGTACGTACGGCTTACCGTCTCCATGAACGGTGCATTTCATTTCTTAACTCTAAATGTTATGTAATATAATAAATGAATGAATATACTGGATATATATTATATATATGATATCTAAATCATGAATAAAATTCTGGATATAATGGATATTTTACCACATGAACAACTTGTAATTATAAAGAGTCTATTTTTGACTCAAGTACCAATGATCGTTAAAACGACCATTATTAGCTTAAATATTAACATAGTGTTAATGACATGGTAATAAGTGATATAAAAGGAATAATGAACTTTAAAAAGGTTCTTAAGGAATTATAAATTAACTTATGTTTATTATTCAGGAGATTAAAGAACGATCGAGTCAAGTTGTACCCGAGGTAAGGGAACCTACCCCTTAATTTCTTTTTAAGTATACTCTTTTATGTCATTCCTTTTAAGCTCATATTATTTATGATTGGGATGGTATTCTATATTAGTACTACTGTATTTTTTATGTTCTTGTTATGAGAGACCATATCTTCCCTCATCAATCCATTTTGGAAGATTTAAGTGGCACCGTTAGGCTGACGAGTTTTCGTAAGGGATTTTTCATCTCACTTTTAGTCCCATGTGATTTATGCTACATTTTCCACCATTTCCGTTGAGTGGTGTATGTACTTCCCATTATTATTCTCTTTGAGTAATATAATTTCATTTATGGATATTTACATATTTATTGTATCTCCCTTCTTCAATGGGGTGTATGTTTTGAAAGTTACCCAAGTCGGTAAGGGAACCTTTCACCCTACACTTTTTAAAAGACTTATTTTGTTATGTCTTTTAATTCACATACAATTATGTTGGGATATGTTCTTATATATCCTTATTGATGTAAATTTTATCACCAAGTGATGAGATACCCTTTTTATATCTCATCAACTATTTTTCTAAATTTTGAAGTGACGCTGTTAGACTGTCGAATTTTTGCAAGGGAACTTCTTAACCCAATTTTGATTATTTGAGATAAACTTGTACACCTTGAATATGTCGTTCTATGATTATGTGTGAATGTAATATGATTGTTTTACACATAATACCCACTAATATTTCATGTATTCGTTTTTCACACATAATTATGTAACTGATTTATCCTTAATCCAAGGATACTGTCTTTGTATGGGACTTCATCTCAATCTCTTTTCATTGAGGAATATTTTGTTTTATACTTGACTTTATTTTATACGGTGTATAAAACCCTTCGACTATTAAATTTATTCAAAAGTAATCTTTTTTTGACAAAGTGTTTAATAAATGACAAAAGGTAATGTTTTTGTCATATGTATGCGGCAACAACGACTTCTCAGCCGTCGTGACCGTTAATTGAGTTTCGGCTTCCTCTACAAGCCATACCTTCTTTTTAAAAGAAAAATAAATACCATGTTTTACTTTTCTTTTATTTTTGTATTGAAAATGGTTTTCATAATGTTTCTATATCAATGTGTTGTATTGATATCATGTTATTGAAAGTTGTAAATGTTATGTCTCCTTTATGCATGTTTTATGTGATAAGATTATGTTATGGTTCTTGGGAATTGTTATGAAGACTGGTGGTTCCGTGATAAAATAAGGGCGGGTGAGCCCGATATAGCTCTCCAGTGCATTGGGTAACGCGAAAGAGTGAAACGTTAAGGTTTCTCCGAAGAGATTTAGGGAATATACTTTGCTGGGTATTCCAAACGTAACAAAGAGGGTTACTCCCTACGTAAGAATGTTATGAATGCCTCAAGTTACCATTTATGACTTATGATTTCTATGATTTATTCATGATTTGATGAGGTATGGTAAAGTGCCTATGTTTTTTGGGTAATGTATGATTTCATTCTTATATATATATGAACTCATGTTTCTTTTCCATATTTTTATAACCCTTACTGAGCTTTTTATGCTCATCCCATGTTTTTTTGAAATGTTTTTCACAGGACAAGGGAAGGGTACATGATATTATGATAATGTCACGGAACTTTCAAGAAATAATCCATGCTTTATTTTTAAATATATTTCTGTTGATGGGAAAAAATGAATACTATCTTTTATGTAACCACTTTGTTTAAATGTGGAATGTAATTCATGTTTTATGATCTAATTCTAAAAAACTCAAAACCTGAAAAGATCCTCAATGTGAATTATTCATTTAATTCAATAATATGTAAGGATTAAGGATGGGGCCTTATAGTTGGTATAAGAGGTCGGTTTAGATTACTTTAGAGGTTATGGTATTCTTTAAGCATAAGTGACATTTGTATAATGGTTAGGATCTTAGAAAGAGTCATAGTTTTAGATAATGTGAATGAGTAAGTATATCTTAGTGTTTAACTTCATCATTATTACATGATGGTTTTGTTGATATACTCACATTGACCTTTTTGGTTTTAGTAAATGGATGGATCTAGCAGGCACCAATGTAACAGTGGATGTGAAGGAAACTGTGACAGTTTTTTGAGTGAGCAACTGAATGATATGAGATCTGCAATGAGAACTCTTGTGTTTATCCTCAACCAACTATCTGGAGTCATGATTTACCACCTAAACCATGGTGATTTCTCTAAGGAATCATATATTCGAGAAACAAATCCCTACAGAACTACATGTAACAATCATAAAGTTAAGTGTATTAAAAAAACTATGTGTCAAAGATTTGGAATGAAACACCTAAGAAAATGTTTCAATGGGACAGAAATATGCTATAGATGTGGAAATGAAGGTCATAAAGCAACAACCTTCCATGGAAAAAGGAAGCATCCAATTGACACGAGGAAAGGGAAATATGTTCTTTCTGAGGGATCAATTGAATTTTTTAAATGTGGTGTGCATGGTCATTATGCAAACACATGTCCTATGAAGAGGTTTCGTGAATGGTATCACCAAGATCATACAAATACTCGCTTACCAATACCTAATGCCATTCTGATTGAGGATAAAGAAACTGACAATGAACAATCAAAGGTATGGATTATTTCATACCTTTTGTTTTCCTATTTTGGAATCTTAGGATATGATTCATTATTTTGTTTGTAGGAAATAATTATTTCAGAATAAGTTGGAAAGGAATGGTTAATGGATCATGAAGAATGTTGAATGAGTATGAAGTCAACATATAAGGGCCATAAGAGTTATGGTGAAATTCTTAAGAGTGTTAAGTCTGTTTTGATGATGGGGTTACATTAGAAGACATTTTATAGTATGTGTAACCCAGATGTTTAATATATGAAAATTTTATTCAAGGAATAGTAATCTGTTCTTTTGTGGACATAGTTATAAAGAACCATACTTTTGAGGTAATTATGGGTTACTATATGTTATGATAGAGGTGAAAGGCATGGGATAAAATTGATGTTAAATTATTTTATGGTTATTTTTGATGATTTTATATCTTTTTGGGGAATCATTTGAGAATTATATATTTTGTAAAAAGGACAACATGCAGACCGTGTGACAACCCGTCATGTCGGACAAAGCTGCGGGAATCGAACCCACAACCAAAGTGCAACTGGTATTTATCACCTACCACTGGACTACATGAATTCCCATGTTAGTATGACTTATTATTTTTAGTTAGGTGAATATATGAATTAAGAGTAAGTTTATTTTGGGTTATTTATGAAAATTATTAACCTATAGTGGAGGATATGTGATTAGGTTAATTACTTTTCAATATGATAATTTAGGAGCAACTGATGTTGTTTGGAGATAAATGTTACGATTTAACTTGGAAGACTATGTGAATAAACACTTAAAATATTTGGGTTTCAATCGTAGTTTGGTTTAATTTGACGAATTTTATGGAAAAATTGATTATCAAATGGTCCTTGTTGAACTTTGGGTTATGTTTGACAAATTTTGGAGATTAAGAATATATTTTCTTTTTATAAAGGGTTATCCTTTTTTGGATTATCTGATCTCATACTAAAAATTTTGGTTTTGGTTTTTTTCTAAATACATGGGAAATATATAGTTCTCTTTTGTGGATTAGGTGATTTTCAAGAAGTTGATTATAGTACTCCTAATGTGAACAAGTCTTCCTATATACTAGTCTTTTGCAGAATATATGAGTTTGATTAAGGAATCTAGTAAACGTTGAAAGTATACATAACAAGTAAGTATGTTTCATTATGATTTAGTTATGCTCAAAAATAAATTCCTCAATGAAAAGTAATTTAAAACAAAAATGTTTTCTGTTAACATTTCCTACTAGGGAATCGAATACCGTTTAACCCATCATAAGTTTGTGATTTTCTTATGGTTAACTTTCTCCTAGACATGTTTACTATCACTCTCCAATAGAACATTACCCTTTTTTAGTCCATTTCCATGTTTTCTTAGATGGAATCATAGTATGGGTTAACTCAGGTGACCTCTGTACTCCTCTTTCTTTCTTTTAAAGTGATTATTTTATTAAATCTTGTTCTGATGTGGGATTTTCAATGATGTTTCCAAGCCCAATTTTAAAATTACTAGGACGCAATTCCCAAAAAGGGGGAAGGATGTAACACCCCAGGTAAATAAAGAGTATGAATTTTTCACATTTATCCATATTTTTGAATAAAATATTAATATAACTTTAATGGGGATGCTATACTCAATGGTGTACCCAACATGCAACAACGAGTTTCTTGGGAATCTTACATTGCACTCTAATAATAAAATAATATTATTTTAAATGGTAGTTAACGCCTAGATATTGTGATGGTGGGAATGAATAGAACCAACTAAAAAATGATTATATATTTTTTTCAAATATTTTTACTTTTTACAAAAAATGTTAGATGATAAAAAATTCGAATAAATCCAATTTTAACCGTAAACATTCTAATATAATTTAAAAGGTCGATTAACCGCCTTTGGATAGAGAACCTCTTTTTAATCCACTTTTTGACAATTTTATGTGTTATATTTTACAAAATAAAATTCTTCTTTAGAATTAGGACATCAAAATTTACTTTGTTTAAATTTTTGGTATTTTTCCGAAAAAAGTTCAATTTTTAATGAATAGGGAAAAATGTTGTATTTTAATTCAAAACCTATTTAAAATATAATTTATTTGTTTTATTAGAGTATATTTTGAATTTTTTTTAAAGTTAAATTAGAATATATTTTTACCATTTAATCAAATAGTGGTCATTGTAATTAATTTCACTTTGAAATTTGACTTAAACAAGTGTCAATCTTTTGATATATATTGTTTCATAAAAACACGCTATTTGTTCTGAGAACGGAATTAATTATTAAATTAATTAATGTAACTTATATGTTATGAATTTTGGAAAATATACATCATTTTTGAATTTGGAATATTAAATACAGCTTAGGGTGATGTTTTGGTAATTTTCTAAAAAACTTCAATTTTTTATGAATAGTGAAACCACTAAGTGGTACTTATAAAAACTGATTTTCCGTTTAAATGAAAATTTTCCACCTTAGTGTTTTGAATTTGAAAAAATTCGACATACATGGTTTTCATTAAGAAGTAATATGTGGTTAATTGGGATTAAAATAATTTTTTGGTGAATAGTAACTTATTATGCTCTTAATCGCGATTAGAGGTAATTAGTGTAGTTTAAGGTAAAAATAATGTTTTAGTAATATGAAATTACCTAGACACATGTCCTACCCTCATTGGATAAGTCATGGCCGAACAAGATAATCCATGGGTCAACTTGGGGACCCCATGGAGCCACCTTGGTTTGAAAATGACATTAATTCCTTTTTATTTAATGTTAAAATTAAAATGACACAAATATGAGTTGTTTTACTAAAATAATTTTTAAATGGTGTTATACAAGTTGGAGTTTTGACTATAAATAGTCATTAGAAAGCTAAAAAGATTTCCAAAATCATAGTAATTTTTTTTAATTTAAATAAATTAAATTATTTATGACATCATGATGATTCAGCGATGACCTCATTATTTAACGATTTAAATAAAATGGAATGATAATGTAAAATCTAAGACCTACACATGTCCAAAACCTATTTTATGGGTGTATTTCGAACCCTTATCACCTTATCCTCGAAACACATTAATGTTGGATAATTAAAATCCGAAACACATTCTAAAATAAAGTAACATTTCTTTACTTTCCAAGAGTGCCCCTCCTCTCCTCTTATAGAAGGCCCCCACCTCTACCTCCTTACCCACACTTCCAAAGCCTTTGGCTCGGCCATCCGCTACCCATTTTGCCTCTCCAAATCCCTATATAAATCTTAGAAGCCTAACATTGGTCAGAAGTCTTCCCAACGAAGCCTTTGAGCTCAAACCAAAGAGAGTTACCCGATTTTAAGGTAATGTCTTCACTTGAGTCCTTTTGTTTTATTTTGCTTCTCCACCCCCCTAAATTATTTTTATTCCTTTCTTTTGTAACAACAACAGTATATTCAATGTAATAGGATGTTTTTATGTTATGGATTAGAGCTACACATACACACACCTTCTTCAAATGGATAAAGAACATGCTGTTTCTGTTGATGGTGAATTACTGCCTCACGAAACGATGATTGTTCAATATTCTATTAACACCTTTCATGGTGGCCATTAAGATGGAACTATATTTATATATGATATATAATATGTTTATTTTTTCCTCAATATTTTTTATTTTTCATTTATGGAATACCTTTATGGCTTTCATTATGGTTATACGTGGTATCTTCATTTTAGGAAGTGGGGACTACCACCCCCTCAAAGTGATTTGATTCATTAATACCATATGTGGTAAATATAAAGGATATATTTAATGATATTATATATGATACCATACTGAAATTAAAATACTATTATGTGTCATTATGTTTTAATTCCATTAAATATGAAATAGAAATTGAAGTAGCATTCATGTGTACGTACGGCTTACCGTCTCCATGAACGGTGCATTTCATTTCTTAACTCTAAATGTTATATAATATTATAAATGCATGAATATACAGGATATATATGATATATATGATATATACATCATGAATACAATTCTGGATATAATGGATATTTTACCACATGAACAGCTTGTAATTATAAAGAGTTTATTTTTTACTCAAGTACCAATGATCGTTAAAACGGCCGTTATTAGCTTAAATAATAACATAGTGTTCATGATATTGTAATAAGTGATATAAAATTAATAATGAACATGAAAAAGTTTCTTATGGAAGTAGAAATTAACTCAAGTTTATTATTCAGGATATTAAAGAACGATCGAGTCAAGTGGGGAACGAGGTAAGGGAACCTACACCTCTCTTTCTTTTTAAGTACACTCTTTTATGTCATTCCTTTTAAGCTCATATTACTTATGATTGGGATGTTATTTTATATTACTCAGACTCTAATTTTTATGTTCATATGATGGGAGACCCTATTTTATCTCATCAATCCATGTTGGAATATTTAAGTGGAAACGTTAGGCTACCAAGTTTTCGTAAGGGATTTTTCATCTCACTTTTTGTCCCGTGAGATTTATGCTACATTTGCCACCATTTCCATTGACTGGTGTATGTACTTCCCATTATTATAATCTTTGTGTAATATAATTTCATTTATGGGTATTTACATATTTATTGTATGACCCTTCTTCAATGGGGTGTACATTTCGAAAGTTACCCAAGTCGGTAAGGGAACCTTTCACCCTCATCTTTCTAAAAGACTTATTTTGTTATGTTTTTAATTCACATAATATTATGTTGGGATATGTTCTTATATATCATTATTGATGTAATTTTTATGACCAAGTGATGAGATACCCTTTTTATCTCTCATCAACTGTTTTTATGAATTTTGAAGTGACGTCGTTAGGCTGTCGAATTTTCGCAAGGGAACTTCTTAACCCAATTTTGATTCTTTGGGATAAACTTGTACACCTTGAATATGTCGTTGTATTATTGTGTGTGAATGTAATCTGATTGTTTTAAACTTAATACCCACTTATATTTCATGTATTCGTTTGTCACACATAATTATGTAACTGATTTATCCTTAATCCAAGGATATCGTCTTTGTATGGGACTTCGTCTCAATCTACTTTAATTGAGACCTATTTTGTTTTATACACAACTTTCTTTTATACAGTGTATAAACCCATTTGACTTTTACGTTTATTTAAAATGAATCTTCTTTCAATGAAGCATTTACTAAATGACAAAAGGGAATGTTTTTGTTATACATATGCGGCAACAACGAATTCTCCGCCACTGTGACCAGCATTTGAGTTTCGGCTTCCTCTACAAGGCATACCTTCTTTTTAAAGAAAAATAAATACCATGTTTTACTTCTCTTTTATTTTGTTATTGAAAATGGTTTACATAATGTTTCTATATCAATTTGTTGTATTGATATCTTATTATTGAAAGGTGGAAATGTTATGTTTCCTTTATGCATGTTTTATGTGATAAGATTATGTAATGGTTCTTGGGCATTGTTATGAAGACGGGTGGATCCGTGATAATTTAAGGGCGGGTGAGCCCGATATAGCTCTCCAGTGCATTGGGTAACGTGAAGGAGTGAAATGTTAAGTTTTCTACATATAGATTTAGGGAATATATTGCGGTGGGTATTCCAAACATAACCAAGAGGGTTACTCCCTACGTAAGAATGTTATGAATGTCTCAAGTTATCATTTATGTCTTATGATTTCTATTATTTATTCATAATTTGATGAGGTATGTTAAAGTTCCTGTGTTTTTTTGGTAAAGTATGATTTCATTCTTATGTATATATGAACTCATGTTTCTTTTCCATATTTTTATAACACTTAATGAGCTTTTTATCCTAATCCAAAGTTTTTTTTGAAATGTTTTTCACAGGTCAGGGAAGGGTACATGATATGATGATAGTGTCAAGGAAGTGTCAAGAAAGAATCCATGCTTTATTTTTAAATATATTTTCATTGATGGGAAAAAATGAATACTGTCTTTTATGTAACCACTTTGTTTAAATGTGGAATGTAATGCATGTTTTATGATCTAATTATCTAAAACTCTAAACCAAAAAAGACCCTCAATGTGAATTATTCATTTAATTAAATAATAAGTAAGGTTTAAGGCTAGGACCTTATAATCAGAGTCCACAACATTGACTTGGGAGACACACACCCAAAAGCACTAAAAACCATGCATGACCTATCTCATAGGTCACCATGAAGTTTTAATGGTCCGAACTCCCATGAATTGATTCATACCCAAAAAATTTCATTGGTCCCCTCTCCAAAAATACTTATTATGACTCAAAGAAAAACAAGTATCATGAACGAAATTAACACCCATGTTCTGATGCAAATTGTTCCTAGCACACCAAAAAACCATTTTTTATAGGCTCTACACAAAAGCTCTACACATTCATTAACATTATTAGCCAAAAATCCCCACCAAGATTCAAAACACTACCTGTAATGTCTCTACTCACAAGGTCACCAATACCTAGACACCATCCTTAGGGTCTAAGATGAACATTGTATAGTCACACACCTTCATAGATTCCACACTCGCATTACCGAACTACACCACACAAACCAACACCCACAACACTACTAAGGGTTCATTAAACACACCACCTAGAAAATACATATATGGTAAGGCCTCACAATCCTAAATCAATGACTAAAACTAGAGCACTCAACCAATACACAGAACCACGCATACAAGGGTCAAATTGACAACACAAAGGATACCCGCATATAAACACAAACATTCTCATTTTAAACATATCATTCAACCAACAATTTGAAGAATGGATGATAGAATATAACCATAGATAGAATGATCCCATGATATTAAACATAAACAACTCATTCTTCACACTCTAACCCAATAGAACACATAACTCTTTAAACACTACACTATTCCATACATACCGCATGTCAAGGTCTACATGGGGTAACCAATTTACATAGTTACAAGTCCTTCATCAACACCTCTTCATACAGATTCTTATTTTACAACACAATCCATTCTTCTTATCACATTTTCCATTTCAATATGTGTTACAGTCATAATTTTCATATCATTTTCACTATTTGTTAGGAAAACATGTTATCCCTTTTTGCAAAACTACACAAATCATTATTTATGGAAAACCATTCAATAATTATAATTTATCATAACAAAAAATTTTAACCTAGTTAAAACATTTCTTTATACCCAATATTATTTGACTATTCACATACTTTCCTTTCATTCACCCACTTACGTTACAATTTTTTAGGTACATTTTTATTATATTTATCAAGGAATTGCATTATACTCTCCATACCCTACTGAACCATTCCATGTGACTTTCTACAATGATTCAGGACACCCATATCCTTAGGTACCTAGAATTATGCATGAATGCATGACCCCATGTCACTCTGAAAATAATAAAATAATCATAAATTAGTCAAATCACAAAACATGTGCATCACCCAATGGTGAAGTATCATTCAAATGTAACAACAAACCTGAAGAACAATAATTCCCAACAAGGGTAACATTTTTTTTACCTTATACACGGCTTAGCCACTCACAAAATTAATGGAAGAAATATGAAAAACCAAATAATAATGCATAACAAAACAGAGTAATCGACAACATAACAAAAAAAACAAGAAGAAATATGAAAACCCCAATATAAATTAATAACAAATCATTTCCCAACAAATTATGTACTGTATATCAAATACAACCATGCCATACCATACTATTAGTGCAAAGTGAATGAATCCCAAAATAAAAAAAGAACCAAATATCTATACAGGTCCCGAATCAATGTATGGTTCCTTCTCCATGTACATTTTGATCCTAACTCAACATCCTAGAGTAGATAACTTGAAAACTTCCTGACCTGCAACTAAGAGATCTGTTTGGGTACCCAATGGAATCCCGAGATGAGTGTGAGCAAAAAACATAGTGGTCCACCACCAACGATTTCTACAAAATATCTATTCTAATATAAAGTGTATGGATGTCCAAAATAAATGGTAAGTAAACAAGGGATAGTTCATGTTCCATATGTTAACAGTGTTCATTTAAATTATTCATAGCATTTATTCCCATCACATTCCTGATTCCATCTTCATTACACAATCCATTTAATAACATGATACCTATGTGAGAAATAATTATCATATATAAAAGGTCCTAAAGAAATCAATCACAATGAATTTGGGAAATAAATCAAGTCCCTATCTTACTAGGGATGCCAATATCATATGAACAAATTATCCTTAATTCGAAGCCTCAGTTAGGGTCGAAAGAAAACGTTAAAGGAAGAGAGAATCTTTAATTTCTCATACCTTATGGGTCCATTAAATTGCTAATTTTTCTTGTCCTTGGGATGCCTTGGAACCCATCAGTAAGTCTGGATATGTAGGGCAGAGTACAGATGGCATGATGTCACAGTGGTTTCACCCATAGGTGACATGATCATTGTGTCACCAATTTGTGTGACAGCAATCAGTGTGTGACTGATCGGGGTTACACCAATTGCTCTGTCACCAGTTAGAGTCACATTGATCCGTGCAAGAGGGGATTTTCGGGTTTTCGTTTTCCATATTTCCCATAATGCCCCTTTTGAGTATTTTATCCTTTTTAAAGTGGTATAAATATATTTATATCTCCATATACAATGTGTTAAATCCCCTATGAGTGGGACAACCCTCAACAGACCAGTTTTACTATATTTAAATGAAATCATTTAATGCACATCTATTATGGACAACTACTATATGAGAATTATTAGATGAAAATTAATTCTATTGTGTGCAACCACACAACTGCATGGTGAAACCACAATCTTCTATTAAACCTGTTCAGAATTATTAACCTATAATTCTGGGATCTCACCTTTTTATCAAAGATGAATTCCTTATTTCTCCTTCTTGGATGGGTTCCTTCTTCTCCTCGATGCAGTTGGAGTCCCCCTTCTTGATTCTAGTCGTGCGCCTATGCTGGAGCCTCTCCTGCTCGCTCTTGGAGTCCCCGTATTTCCTCCCCTACTAGTCATGCATCCCAGATATTGGAGAGAGGATAAAAACATTGATAATTGATCATCCATGTAGGTTAGTTCCTTCATCTATTTTTACTATGTATCATGTGGGGTGGTTATGCTAATGTTCCTATGGGGATGGGTGAAACCAAACATTAATGAAGATAATAAAATAACTTATAAAGAATTAAGGGTTGTGTTGATGATTATATTCTAAAAATTTACAATTTTATATATATTGTTAATTGAATGGATTTATGTCCAGTGAAAATCATTGCTGTTGGGGGTCCTTCCTTGCACACTAATATAACTCTGTTTTATAGATAATTATGGGATTTAATGGATGTAACATGGAAACTAGTTGATCCCGTAAACATGGTTGATTAAATGGATTCCCAATGAACAAGAATATATGTGTTGTCACCACTGTTAAACAAACATAATGGAAATTACTAAATTAATGGTGTGTTTAAAATCTAGAAACTCAATTTCTCTATTCTGGTGATATGTATGGTGGTTCTACTTGATGCATGCGGGTGATGAGGATGGGGATGGGATCCCTTGTTGTGGTGCAGTTGTTGGTTAGTGGATATGAGGTTGTGTGGGGATGTATGATGGACCTTTTTTTGGTTCCAGTACTATGAGGGATCTCATGAATCCATTTTTTTGTGTATTTACAAGAGAACTTGGTGTGAATAATTAAATTGCTACTTGGTGTTTTTTACTTGGCATCATTCAATTCCTGTTAGTTTTCCAATATTGATTAATTACTTAAATGAACTCTATTAAATATGAAAATAAGAATGGGAATTGTTTTCCAGGGGTGAGTTATGACTTGGCCGTGGGTTTTGTGCTTTTTGAATATATAATAACGAGCGTGTTTGTGTACAGGATGGTATTGGAACCCCTATGTTGGGAAGAGTGCTAGTTTTTTTTTTTAATTTGACATGAACTAGAAAACTAGTTCATGTTGATGGAATTTATTTATTAAAAAGGTTACAAAGGAAATTTGAGGTGTAATATGCTTACACTATCACAGATTTAAGGTTACAATTCAGGATTAACAATGAAAAATATAAAAGTAAAAGTGGAGTTTCCATACATGCTCTTTACTTCATGATATACCCTTCTTTTCCAGGAGAGATTGTATAAAATCCATAGGTTACAGAGAAGGAATCCAACATTCTTATTTAAATACAGAAGTAAATCTGTATCAAGGAGACATAAAAGATCTCCTCTGTAAGTTTTTATGTAGTCTAGATGATGTCAGGAGAGGTCTTCAAGCCAAACAGATGTGCAAGAAAACTTCTGACAAAAGTCAAAATTTCTATCCCAATCTCCAACGCAAATATCTACAGCATCACACAACTGGACGACAAGCATACCACATAGAAACACTTAAAAGTAACCTTAATGAATCCAAAATTTCATTCTCTAGAAGATCAAGAGAATTCATACCAAGAATCATCTATAGAACAACCTTAAGCTGAAAAGCATCCAAACAACATCTCCATTGCATCGCTCTCAGGAGCAGCGGAATAGGCTTCAAAAAATTGGGGCAGAATCCTCAATAAACATTGTATCAGGATACAAACAGGCTCCCTTTGGTTCCAAATAGAATCTCAGACATCAATTAAAGAAGAAAAACCAACAAACAGTGTATCCCTGTTGCATTCCATCTCAGAATATCCAGAATCACATTAGGCAGCATGACAGCAAAGGATTGATGAAATAAATGAAAATGCTTTAGGGAAATATCTAAAACAGATCCATCAAGACAGTAGAAAATTTCAAATCCTGTCTTCATAGTGAAAAATATCATCTACCAGGAAAGAAAAATCAAAAGTTGATCAAAGTTAGAAATTAGACTTCCAAAACATGATCAGTATAAGAAATCTTTCCTGATTATTTCCTTGAATATTTCCTGCTTTCAAGCCAAATATTAACTCTTAGTGATCTCTCCTTTCCTAAAATAATTGTATGGGGCTTCATCACTGAGTACCGCCAAAGAATTAGGAGCTTAACATGAGGGCATGTTATCTTTATCAACCCTTTTTTCTTATTGCTCCTTCTGTACATGTTGATTTCCAATAGGGGCAGATACATTATTTATAGCAATGTCCAAGGAACGGGTGACAATATTCCTCTCCACATGTGAAAAATCCCTGCGTTTTGTAGTTTTTTTAGGATTGGGTATAATAAACCCATCTGCATCCACTATTAGTTTCTTACCTTTCCAGGCCATGTCCCTTAGGTATTTCTCATCAATATTAGTAGATTTATCTTCCTCACCACTTTGTGGGAGTCTATCTTCAGATGCATCACACATCTCCTTTTCCTCATCTTCCTGAGTGCCTTCATTTATTTTTTCTATCGACCATTCTTTAAGTAAGGGTGAGGGACTATGATGGACATTTGCATTCACCAAAGTGGGTGAAATATCCTTCTCGCCCATATCTAGAGAAGAACATACCTTTAAATTCCTGGGGACATCCTTGGAAATAGGAGTCACAATATCATCATCAGGGTTTGATTTAGGAGGATCCAAGTTAATTTTAGATTTAGCTTTCTCTCCCAAGACTGCTTTGCAACGAGGTTGAGGTGGTTCCAAATTTTTTGACTCACAATCTTATATAGTATGACCCAATTTGCAGTAGCAATTACAATAAGGTTGAGCATTTTAAAATACCACATCTTGAGGATAACCTTTATCACCATTCTAGAGCCAAAATCTGGAAGGCAATGCTTGTGATATATCAATCTCGGTGCAGATCCTAGCCACTGAGGGACGAGATAAGTTCAAGGTGGAAGAATCTAATCTAATCAGAGATCCAAATAGACTTGCAATGGTAGTTAGAGCGCGCTTCTTAAAAAGATTTAGAGGAAAACTCGGAAACCAATCCAAATTGGAACAATAGGGTGCTCAGAACCAATTTCAAAATCTGGAGACCACTTGAAGACGTTCATAGAAGCCCACCCAAAAGACCATGAACCTCGAATCCAAAATCGGTAATAGTCATTATCCAAGGAGAACCGAAACCCAGCATTTATAGAGTTCAGAATTCCAATATGAATGTTTTTAAAACCTATGTTCTCAAGAGTTTTGCGTAAGAAGAACATAGAAGGGCGATTTTTTATAAAGCGGCCTACAAGAACAAATCATAGGTCTGAAGCAAGATAGTTTACCTCATCCTTGGAGAACGCAATTTTCCATAGACCTCTGTGTCTATAGTTTTTTAGAGCAGTAAAGCTGGAGGCCTTTGATTTGTGCATGGGATTCTACCCGAGACCACATCTGCGAAGGATCTCTGATCCTGGAACCCTTGATCAACAAAGTTATGGTTAACATTCCTACCACCTGATAGTGTCGCCTTCATCCCTCCCTTCTACACTTTCATTGGGAAGAGTGCTAGTTTACCTAAATGATTAATTTATTTCTTTTGATTATTATTAATTCCCCACCCATGTTGACTAATTTTTTCCAAATACCCCCATTTCATGGGAGATAGTGTTTTTTCCAACAACCCTGTGAGTGGTTGGGTTTTATCTCCTTTTTTTCATTCTTTCCCAAAGTATCCCAATACCCTTCAGCTAGGTTGTGATGGAATGAGGTCCATTATAGCACAAGATTCTTCAGGTAAGGAATGTGGTGGGGGTTAGACCACGTGTGTGTTGGTAGGTTGTTTCCCAAGTATATTCGGGATTAGGACTAGGTGTCTTTGGTCGTGATAGTAGTTCTTATGGCCCATGTGTCAGTGGGTGTTGTTATGGGTGTATGTTCTCCTGGTGTTTTTGGATGAGATATGAGGTTGTGGTATCCCAGTTGTGTGAGGGTAGGGTATGGCAGTGGGGATGTGGTGGAATTGGGTGGAAGTCCTGACGGTAGGATGTCTTAAATAACATTCAGGAAAGTGGTGAAGGGTAGAGAAACATAAATGTTTTATTACTATTAATTTACTTCACTTGTGTTATTTTGTGAGTGTGCCTTGGTGATGTTTGGGAGGATAGTTTTCTTGCTAGGTTCTTTGGTTTTCTCCTTTTCTCATGGGGCATTAGTATACCTCCCCACTTGTGCACGAGAGCTTTTGGTTTTACCTACTATGTATATCTATATACTCAAACTATGTATATAAAACTCCATTCAATTTTTCAGGAGGACTTCGAGGATCATGTGGGACCATATTAGTTCTGATGCTGGGATAATTGATATTGTTTTTTCCCATTTTATTTCTATTTATCTTTGGAGTATTTCTATTATTTTAGAACATATTATTGAACATTCATATGTGAAGGGATTGTTATGAAATTACATTATCTTTTAGTTTTGGTGTTTTTTGGAACATGATATCTTACCGCCCGATCCTACAAAACAAAAAGGGTCATGCCTTCCATATTGATTGTGATTATATACCATTAGGGATAGTAGTCTCTCTAGTACCTATTGAAGGTGGGTATCATGGGTCATTATCAATCATTCGACAGGAATTAGAAAGGGTCAAGAAATCCCTTTTCCATTCCTTCATCATGGTGGAGGTGGGTCATGATAGAATGGTATCAGTGGAAGGGGATGAGAGGTAGGATGGATCTCGGGTTTATGCATATTGAGCATTGAATGGTACGTTAGGGAAATATTGTAAGGAAATATTTTCATGTGAAATAGGCCAGAAAATATCAGCTAGGAAACGAGATTTTCGGCCCCCCTGTGATCCGATGCAAGGACTCTGGGTCTACCCAATGACAATGTGAGACTACAATGATTTCTGGATAGATATTCATAGGAAATTTACATGCATCATAATGACTTGTTTTATTGTGTGTCTTGGGTATATTGGGGTTTTAAAAATGTACAAGAAGTCTAAGAAAATTTAAAAGAAATCTTATACAACAACTCGGGCTTATGTAATTTTTATTTACCATGCATCCGTAGTGGATGCTCTACCTTTGGGAGAAGAGGGAGGTATTTGTCTCATCGACTAACATTTAGAGGGGTTCCATGTTGAATTCCTAAATTCCACAATGAAGGTTGAGAAGAGTAAAGAGCTACTATCCCTTCAATAGGGCAGTATTTCAATGAGATATTAGAAGATCAATCTCAAGTATCTCGGTCGGTTTTCACCAGACCTCTTCTAGGATGAGGAGTCTCGGGCGATACATTTAGAGGAGGCACATCGACCTTCTCTTCAGTATGTTGTTACTCCCTTCACCCTATCGACATACATGGAGGTCTAAAATAAGGCTATCGTGGTGGAGAGGATGCATACCCTGGGAGGTGTTCCGTGACAGAGGAGCCAGTTGGGCTTGTCAAAGGGGAAGGTCGTCATTAGTAGGCCTCCAACATCAGGGCCTTCTAGGTTTCGGCCACTAAGGAGCAGTCCCCTGCTATTCTAGCTTCGATCTCCCATTCACCATTCATTCCTTTTGGTCCCTGGACTGAGAAGCTTCATATGTGTCAACAGTGGGAATCTTATGAATCAGTTCTAGGATATTGTGCAGTACAGTGGTGGTGGGACTGTTTAGCACCCACCTCAGTAGTAGCAGTTTCCAGTGAGGCCCTTTTGGTAGAAGCTATTGGTACAGTGAGCTCCTACTCCTCTGAGAGTAGACATTTCAGGAGGTGTCCAACCTGAAGGCACTTCTCAGGGACCACTACCAAGGTGTGTTTTGGGAGGCGGTTGTCCGACGAGGGGTAGAGGAGCTGGGTTTGGGCAGTTACACGCCGTAGAGGTAGCAGTTCTAGCAGGCCCAGATGTTGTTCGCTGTAAGATAAACCTATTTAGTACTCATTAATATGCCTTTTTAGATTCAATAGAATCACACTCCTATGTTTCTCCCAGACTAGATCTTGTTTTTGGTCTAGATGTATATAGTTTTCCCATACCCCTGGTTTTGTGTATGCTAGTCGGAGGATAGACCAACTAGTCTGATGTTTTTCGAGGATGTAGACTAATGTTGGGACCACATAATTCTAGTAGGGAACTTCTTTTACTATGGATGAAGCCATAAGTATTCATTATTAGATTCAACTGGTTTCTCTCCATGTGTGATGTTATCAACATCTTCCAAAGGAGGATCGTGTATTCCTATGTGGGAGGAAACCTTATGACCTTTGTCTGTGAGCAGGGTTTCTAGGAGGGTATCTAGTGAGTGGATACCCTTCTTTCCTTGTTATCTGAGCTATCAGTCAGGTCAGTAGATACAAATTTGGTGGATGTCTCAAGGATTTCCATTGAGTTTATGGACATATTCAATGATGAGGTGGTGAATATACCACCTCGACGTGACATTGAGTTTTGGATAAACATGCACCTTAGTGCGCGTCCAATTTCGACAACCCCATATCTGATGTCTCCTTCTGAACTGTGGGACTTATGGATTCATGTTGATGATTTGATGAAGAAGTGTATTATTTGAATAAGTGTGTCACCATGGGGTTCTCCAGTCTAGTTTGTGACGAAGGCAGATAGTGGTCTCAAGCTAGGCATGGACTATCAGAGACTAAATCAGGTAACAATCAAGAACTGTTACCTTCTCCCAAGGATAGATGTCATCCTTTATCTCTTGAAGGGTGATTGATGGTTCTCCAATATTGTCCTTTTGTCAAGAAATCAATAGTTGAGGGTGGAGGAGGGTGACATCTCAAAGACTGGCTTCGGGTGAAAATATGTGATCTTTGAGTTCATGGTCATCTCGTTTAGCATTTCGAACATGCAAGTCATGTTCATGGAGCTCATGAAATCCATATTCTGGGAATACCTAGACAGGTTTATAGTCATGGTTTTTAACAACATCCTTATCCACTAAAGATCACATGAGGACCACACTGATCATTAGAGAATAATTTTAGAGGTCCTCCGACAACACCAGATCTACGGAAATGTTTCCAAGTGCAAGATATGAAAATGATAAATGAACTCCCCAGACACGTGGGGTCCGAGAAGGGGATACCGGTTGACCCTTTGAAGTTAGAAGAAGTTTTTTCTTGTTCAAAACCCATAAAAGTTGTAATGGTTATTAGTTTCCTTGGTCTTGTAGGTTACTACTGGAGGTTCTTACCCGACTTCTCCATAGTTGAAGCACCTTTAACAACCAAGACCAATAAAAACAAGCCTTTTGTGTGGAATGGGCAGTTCCAGGAGGTGTTCAGTTATCTGAAGGGAAAGCTGGTTAATGCCTTAGAACATAGGTTTCCAGAATAAGGACTGACATTCGAGGTGTTCTGTGATGCTTCAAACCAAGGCTTGGGGTGTGTACAGATGCAGTATCAGGGGTGGTCTATTATGGGTATAGGAAGTTACATCCCCATGATAGTAACTATTCCACCAAGATTTAGTTCATCTAGAGGTACTGTTTGGATTAAATCTATGGAAACACTACCTCATCGGGGACTGCTTCTAGGTCTTCATGGATTAGAAGAGCATAAGGTATATCTTCTCCCAACGGGACCTTAAATTGTGGAAGCGGACGTGGATGGTGTTTCTCCTGGATAAGGACTTCACAATATCTTAAACTGAAGGTAAGGGGAATGTGGGGGCTGATGCCTCGAATAAGAAGTCGTAGAAGGATGTGGTATGAGAATCGATAGATGCTTGAATGGTGATGGAGGAGTTGGTTTCCATAGATCTTGATGGAATTTTGGATGGTGGTAGTGGTTTTATATTTCAGATTATAGTGTTGTTCTCTCTATTGAGGATCGTATTGGAGTCTTTGATGGGTGACTTAGAGAGTGAAGTGATGTTGGATTGGTCTGACCATGGAAATTCTCTAGAAGGGTGTTTGAAAGATTGTATGAATCAGATGATGTTTTATGGGATGTTTTTTGTTCTGATGTAAATTTCAAAAAATATTTCTTGTTGTCTTCCAAAACACCCCCCCTGGCAGTGCACCCAAGGGTTTCCAAGATATACAGGGGCCTAAGAGAATTGTTTTGGTGGATTGGGCTGAAATGGGTAGTGGAAAAGTTTGTGGCTAGGTGTCTGGTGTGACCAGAGGTGAAGGATGAACACCACTTCTCAGGAGGTTTGTTGCAGCCTTTAGATGTCTCCAAGAAGAAGTGGGAGGTCATATTAATGGATTTCATCACAAGACTACCCAATGTTCAAGGAGGTTGTGATGCTATCTGGGTAGTGGTAGGACGACTAATGAAATCATCTCAGTTTCTAGTGGTCAAGGAGTCGAGTGTGGTGGATGCCTTAGCATGGAGATATGTGGATGAGGTGTTGCGGTATTATGGAGTTATAAAGACCAGAGTCTCGTATAGGGATGCACAGTTTCCCTCACTAGTCAGGTGGGGATTGTAGCATGCTTTTGGAACCCAGCTACTCCTTAGCACTCTTTTCCACACCAAAACAGATTGTCAAATAGAGAGGACCATCCAGACATTGTAGGTTACGCTGCGGGCATGTGTTTTGGACGTTGGGGGATTGTGGGTGAGACAAATTTCATTGGTAGAGTTTTCTTACAACAATATATATCACTCTAAAATTGGAATGGCTCCATTTAATGATTTGTACGTGAGTCTATTTCACTCACCAGTGTGCTGGACAATGGTCGGGGATGGAAGTGTACTTGGCCCGAAAGTGGTGTAGAGCACGACAGAGAAGGCTCAGATTGTACGAGAATGGTTGAAGGTGTACTAGGACTGACAGAATTCTTATTCTGATAGTAGAAGGAGACCATTGGATTTTTAGGTTTGGGAACTTGTGTTTTTAATAGTCTCCCCTCGGTGTGGGCAACAGTGGTTTGGCAGGGGGACTATGCTTTCTCTGATATTCGTCAAACCCTTCGAGGTGTTGCGGAGGGTCAGAAATATTTCGTATCATCTAGCACTAGCACCACCACTATATATGATGCATGACTTCTTGCATTTTTCATAGCTTTTTTATTATCTATAAGATGATTTAGATGCCGTTGACTGGGGAAAGTTGAATATTGATGGCGACACAATGTTCAAGAAGTGACCAGTGAGGATCGAAGATCAAAAAGATAGAGTGATTCTTTGATGAATCATCACCTTGTTTCATGTGTTGTGGAGGCATAGAGGGCTTGATGAGATTACCTAGGAATGGGAGGCAATAATGCATGCCCATTACCCTAAGATAACTTGAGTTTTGTTCTATCATGTTTCAACATGTTTTTTAAATAGTAGTTGGCCTTGTTAAATATTAAATCTGTTATTTTCTTTTTTCTCCAAATATGTGTGAAGATTCATGACTATGGAAAAGGGGAGGACCTAATAACAAATCTGTATTCCTTAATGTGGATGTGATTGAACCCGTGCGGGTGAGTTAGTGCCAAAAAAAGTGGAAAATATCATGACATTGGGGAAGTAACTACATAATCTACATGACTGGATGGTGTGAACTTAAATGTTTTTGATATCACATGAGGGAGAAGTGTTCCTAGTTTTCTAGGGTGGTTTTGCTGTGAGAGGTACCTTTGAAGAGGTGTTTCAGACCCCTATATTTACAACAGGTTATTTTTTATTCTTGAGGATGAGAATAGTTTGACTGGTATATAATGTAATGGCGCGTACCCTCTTAGTCAATTACATTTCCTATTTTTATGGTGTTTGGACTCCTCAAACCCCATCAGTAATTTGTATTTGAAGGGTAGAATACTAGTTGAGGGAGTCCACTATTGTGTCACCAATCGGTGACACAGATCAGTTCCAGAGGGGCGTATCTAGTTTTCTTTTCCCCATTTTCCCATAATGTCAGTTTTGAGTATTTTATCATTTGTAAAGTTGTTTAAATCTGTTTTAGCCCCATAAACTATGTTTTAAATACCCTAGGAGTGTGAAAAACATCAAAAGAACCATTTGCATCCCCGTAAATGATATCATTTAACGCAGAATGGTTATGGCCACCTCTCAGACAAGAATTATTAAATTACAATTACTTCGGTAATGTGTAACCACATAACTGCGTGCTGCATCCACGCTCTGCCTATAAAGTCTTTCAAAATCATTATCATGTAACTATAAGATCTCACCTTTTTATGGAATATTAATTCCTTCTTTATTCTTCTTATTTGTTTTTATTCTTCTCCTCAGGGCGTTCAGAGTCCCCCTTCTTGAGGTTAGTGGTGTGCCTATGCTGGAGCCTCTCTTTCTCACTCATGGAGCCCCTGGAGTTCCTCCCCAGTAAGGCATGCATCCCAGCAATTGGTGTGAGGAGGTAAACATATATTGTTGATCATCCAAGCAGGGTTCTTACATCATCTCTCTATACTGTGTTTTATGCGAGGGGGTATGCTAATGTTTCTATAGGGATTGAGGTAACCAAATATTAATGAAGATAATATAAAGACTTTTAAAGGATGAAGGGATTTGTTGAGGATTCTGATGTACTATTTTACCCTTTCTATATGTTGTTAATTGTATGGGCTTATGTCCAGTAAAAATCATGGTCATCGGTGGTACATTCAAGCACACTAATGAAACTCTATTTTACAGATATTTTTTTGATTGAATGGTTGTAACATCGATACCGGTTAATTACATAAACTAGGTTGATTAAATGGATTCATAATAAACAATAATCCTTCTGTGGTCACACCTGTTAACCAAAATGAAGGACATGACTAAATTAATGGTGTGTTTAAAATCATAAAACTCCCTTACTCTATTCTAGTGATGTGGGTGGTGGTACTGCATGATGCTTGTGGAGTGATGAGGGTAGGGATGGGATCCCCTATTATGGTGTAGTTTTTGGATTATGGATCTGAGGCTTTTTGGGGCCATATAATGGGGCTTCGTTTTGCTCCGTTACAATGAGGTATCTCATAGATCACCTTAGTTGTTGTGAATTTACAAGAAAACCATGTGTGATTGTGTACATTACTTCTTAGATATTTTTCCTTTTTTATGGGTATTCCTACAAGATTACCAGTAGTAAATAATTACATAAATGGAATCACTTAAATATGGAAAATGAATGGGAATTTTTTCCGGGGGTGAGTTGTGACTTAGTCATGGGTGTTGTGCTCTCTGAATGAATTGTAACAATGGTGTTTGTGTATAGGCTATTTTTGGAACCCCTATGTTGGTAAAATTATTGTTTACCAATATGTATAATTTAGTTCTTTGGTTTCGTATTCACTCCCCACCCATGTTGAGAACATCATGTCGAACACCCCCATTTCATCGGGGTGGGTGTTTTTACCAACACTCCAATGATTGGTCAGTTATTAGAAATTTTTATGATCCATTTCATGAGTATCCCAAGACACTTAGAGAAGGATTTGATGACCTAAGATCAATTATAGCATAATATTCTTTTCGAATGGTACATTGTGGTGGTTGGCCCAAGTGTCTTTGGTCATGGATGTAGTTGTTCTTTCCCGGGTGTCCTTAGGTGTGGCCATAGTTGTTCTAGCCTAGGTGTCATTGTGTGTGGTTATGGGTGGTTGTGGACTAGGTGTTCGTAGGCGATATATGAGGTTTTCATATCCTATATGTGTGCGGGGGGGGGGGTATGGTAATGGGATAGTAGTGTAAATGTCAGGGAAGGTCTGACGTGTAGGATGACTTCAATAACTCGTGGGAAAATGGTGTGGGGAAACCAAACATCGATTTTTTATTACTATAACTTTACATAACTTGTGTTATTTGGGGAGTGTACCATAGTGAGCTTTGGGTGGATAGTTTTCTTACTAGGTGCTTTATGTTTCTCTTTTTCTCATGGAGAATTAGTAGGCCTCTACACATGTGCACGAGAGCTTTGGTTTTCCCTACTGAGTATACCAGTATACTCACTCTACGTATATAAAACTTCTTTCAGGCTTCCAGAAGGACTTGGAGGTCCATGCGAGACCATACTAGATTGGATGTTGGGATAACTTTTTTTGTTGTTTCCCTTTTCATTAATATTTAACTTTGGCATTTTCTTATTTTTTATCACTTATTATTGAACATGTATATGGGAAGGGATTGTTTGGAATTTTCTTTTACTTATAGTTTTAGTGTTTTTTGGGACTTTCTATCTTATATTACGATACAACTAAACAATAATGGTAATATCTTCCATCTTGGATGTGATTCTATACCCTTGGTGCTAGTCGCCACTCCGGACCTATTGAAGGAAGGTATTGGGGGTCATTATCTCACCTTCAACATGAATAATGAATGGTCTGGACATCTACAATCCCTTCCCACATCATGGTGATGGTGGGTCATGAGAGCCTATGTCCCCTTCCCTAATCCATTCATTTTGTTTTAGTGTTTAGAGCCAAAGTCTTAATTGTCCTATTGGCATAGAACCTAATGTCAATACCTCTCACTTCCTTTCCAGGTGCACATTCGTATTTATAATGCCACAAAAAACCATACCATAACACAAAAAAGAATGTTCAATTCCATTTAAATTTATAATACATGACAACAACACGGGAATTAATATTTTTCCATAACCAATTAACACAATTACCAATTAAAATTCATACCCATCTAGAAAACATACCATTTCCTTGACTTAACCCATTAGATGTATTCAAAAATCCATATCCCTTATTCAAATTCATCATTGAACATTAATTATCCCATTTATCCCATTTATTATATCCTGTACATTTCATCTATCACATAACACAACCACATAATTACGTTCAACACATTAGTTGTACAACATAACATCAATATATTATCCCATTCAACTTATTAATTGATTCCGTAATTTCTATAATTAACATATCTCCCCCTTATAATCCCATTTTCCATAAATTTCATGCTACAATGTCATTAAAAAAAAACCCATTGTGCCTAATCACCCTAGGAATATCTATTTTTATTCCATTTAATACCTAGTAAACAAATAAAAAAACTTTATCTTAGGCTTCACACTTTACTCGGTAATCCTTTACATAACCCTATCACTCCCTAGGAATGCGATTTATAGCAGACCCCATGGGTGACTATAAAATGGTTAATACCTCTTCCATCCATCCCATGGGGTTCGTATGGGTATCAATTGGTCACTTAGACACCTCCTTTTATTAAACATTCCAACAGAACCCATAACAAAATTAGGGAGAAATAAAAAAATGATCTTCCATAAAAATATAAAAAACAAGGGATAATACATGTAGAACTCATAATTTGAATATGAAGATAAAAAAACAATAAATCATGGTCATAGATCTAGATTAATGAATCCTAGTAAGACCCATCCTAGGATCCACTGAAAAATTTTATTTTAGAATTTTGTAAGATTTTAGGAGAAACCATGTTCACTAATCCAAAAAATAAGCTAGAGGAGTGTTAGACTTACATAAGGCTTTGATCCATAACCAATGATTCTACCGATTAACAAGAATCAAAGATATCAACCTCTTATAATCTTGGGTAATCCAAGGTCATCACAAGGGTTGTAGTGGGTGAAATGTAGAAGAAACATGAGATGGGGTTAAAAATCGAAAATTGATAATTTTGTAAATTTTCCGACTTTACTAGGATGCATTGTTTACCTGCATGATATTGCATACGATCCACAACCCATGAAAAACATACTACCTAAAATAACCCACATCATACAGTTTCTTTGGAATTACACATAGTTTTCTTAACTGTGCACCAATCATGTGTAAGTCTCATTCCAAGGTAATTTGGTTGCACGGGATGCTCTGCACTGTTTTCACTAACTGTTAAAAACCTGTGCAACATGCCCATAAATTTATTTTTATTTTTCATTCATGTCCTAAATCCGAAGAACACCCTTGGGTCTTCAAATGAACATGGGGAATCAATTATTTATCAAAAAAAGAGGCCAAAAAAATAAACAAAAAAATTCTTTAAGAAGATCTGGGATCTTATAATACACTATTTATTTTATCGTATAATGATGTAACTCTTACCAAACTAATTCCATAATAATTTATTGATATGGAAATGATATTATCACAAATTTGATGAATTTTTTTACAGTATTAATACTAAAAATCATACAATAATATAATATTTTCAATAATTCTCAAAAGTACAATTTTTACATAATGAATCAATTTCTTAAATTTGTCATTTATTTAAGAAATTATATTATCAAAATGCAATTCATGGAATAAGGATTTTAATTATAAAAAGGATTACTGAATAATTAACTAATACCTAGTTTCATATCCCCTTATAACACATGCATAATCCATAAGAGTAAGGTTTTATAAAGTGACATACTTTTGTTGTGTCTTAGATAACAACACTCGGGTGGTATTTTTTCCAACTTAAACTTCTCTAATTGGAGATTCAGTTAAATCTTAACGTATTGATTCTTGTCCTAGGATTAGTCAAAAGAGAATCTGTGTGACAATACCTCGTTTTTGAGCTATAAAAAATGAGATTTATTGTACTCGAGTATACTAGATGAGGTCATCATCTCCGTTTTTTGCATCAAAAGGATTTTTTTTAAAACCCTTATATTTATATAAGTTATGTATCACTATTCAGTGGCTATATTATCAACGATAATTATAGTTAATGTTTATTTGAACCCAAAAATAATAAATAGAGTGTTTTTGTTTTATATAACTATAAATCATTAGTAGAAATGGAATTTTATTCATAAACGATCGGGTCATTACAAAATACACCCCTTATGAAATTTCACCCTCGAAATTTCATTTTCCCACACTAAAATAGATGTGTGTAACTCTAACTTATCACTTCCTCTTATCCCACGTAACCTCATAAAACTTTTTGTTTCACCACAACACCCTTATGAGGGGGGTCATCTTATCTTGTATAACATTTCCTCTATGATATAAGATCTTCATCAAATTCTCTTTTTTACAACCCTACTATTTATTACACACATAAACAAGATTTATTACATAAACATGATATGAACACAATTCTAATGATCAATTCGTCTAGTGTCGTGTGAAAGAAGAAACATTACATGACAATATAAGACATCAAATGCCAAATATTTATTGAAATATTCATTTTCATGACCACATAATTTCGTCATTGTGAGCATTTCTTGGGATAACCTAAGGAAATAAATAAGAAAAGGGTGATCTATAAGGCCAGATAAAGAAGTAATCAATGCATAACATGAAGAATACAATACATTTTGGCAAATAAGCATATTAATGGAGCAAAAACTTAAAGATGAACATAAATTCATGATATAGAAAGACTATCATAATATGAAAATGTTGAAAAACATACAACATGATATTAACATGAGCCAAGGACCATTACATATGGATTTTCATGAGTAAACCCTCCTTACACTATAATTAGCACGAGTAAATATTCATTGAACAAGAATTATCATGATTAAACACTCATTGAAGTTGAATTAGTCCTAGTAAACCCTCATTAAATATGAATTATAATGTGTAAACCCTCATTTAACATGGTGTATCCTAATACTAAACATTACATAATTAATTGGAGCACTATTAGGGTGCACCCTTTTTAAACATTTCATTTCACGAATAAGTGTGCCACATGGATCAGATAACATGGAACCATTCAAAATCATATGTTATTAAATGATCAGGGAATGTGGAAGAAATATATGTAAGTGAAATTCCATTTGTATAAGTGCATAAAGTTGATTACCATTGATATTGAAATTGGTATGGTATTCACTACACAATGATTTAGTCTAAGAAAATTGTTGTACAATATCAGCATTATAATAGTGTGAAATAAAATTTTATGAAAAAGTTGTTGATGAGAGAAATAGTTGTATCTAATAGTTTTTTAATGTAATTTATAGTAAGGGGTCATATAGATTCATGTACCAACATATATAATTTGGAAATATAGGGTGTATCATAATAATGAAACAAGAAAAAGAGGAGAAGTTGAATAACTCTTATGAAATTTCGTGATGGTAAAAGTTGTAACTCATAGAAATTAATGAAATTAATAGAAGAATTTCATTAGTAAAACATAAGGAGGTAAGTGTGGGGAGGAATAAATTAATCCATAATTTTTTTATTGAATTTAAAATTGTATTATGAGAATTTTGGAAAAATATTATAATGGAAGGAATCCCTATCATAAGTGTGTGAATTCAAGAGATTTACGGGGAGTGGTTTAGTGAGATCTTTGGGAACCTTGTGAGGATTATAGATAGAGGAGGGAAGAGTTGGGATGTCCTACGTGGATTTTTAGAGAATAATAGTGGTAGTTTTAGTGGGATTATTTAGTATATAAGAGGGGAATTCTTTAATATTTCACAAACATAGGTTTTGAAATCTATATAATTAAATATTCAAAAATTGAAACCATCTCATGGTTTCTGCCTAAGGTATTTTCCAAATGGGAGTGGAAAACATTATATTATATGGTCAAAGGTAGTACATAGTAAAATATTAGGCCTGATTATGTGGAGTTGAGTCACACTTTCAAGGAAATATTTTTAAATTGTAATAATATTTTATAAGTGTTGAAGGGTCCACTAAGGCATTATAAAATTAATAAAAAATCTAAAATCACATTATTTTAAGGTAAAACATTTATTGGATGAAAATTTATTTTATTCAATTTTATTAAATCAATATTCATTCATTTCGATGTCATAAAACACATTATGAATTTATATGGTATTTATTCTTCACCGAAAAATTCAATACTTTGAAAATTATAAAAAATTTACTATTGGATAATTTTCAAATATAGATCTAAAAATAATATTCATTTTTTTTGAAATATATTTTAAATATTTGATTTTTTTCTTTTAAAATAATAACTTGTATTTTTATAAAATTCCCAGGATTTGAAAAAAAATGATTTTAAACCTTAATAAAATTTTCAATTGTATGCATAAAAAATATATGTTCATTTTTGTTTAATAAAAAGTAAATAGAAATAATATTTTATTAAAATATTTTTAAATATGAAATCCATTAATTTGTCAAAATAGAATTATTTATTTAATTTAATGATTATATATGAATAATATTTGTGCATTAAAACCCTATTACAACGGCAAAGCTATTAAATGTGGGTATATTCATTAATCTTTAAAAAATATTGAAAAAAATCATAATGATAGGGTCTTGTTACATGTCCCTTTATTATACCATCAAATTCCCTAGTAGTATTTTTTGTGATGGTGGGGAATTCTTGGGGCCATTCGGTGAACATGGTTTGGTTCCTAATCTTGATGGGCTTGAACTTCTCTAATAAACTGATTCATTGATGATTAAGATGATGGATCTTAACATGGGATTGGCCTTGGTAAAAACTCAAAAATGATATCTCCAGTGAAGGATCTGATAAATGTTCTTCAAAGGGAACAATCCTACTACTCAAGGCCATCACATTGCCTCTATAAAAAGGATTGGTTACACCCCTATATTTATACTAGACACTTAATCACTATTCAAAAGTTATATTATAAAAGGTAATGATACATAACAGTCATTTAAATCAAATTGGAAAAAATAAATAATGTTCATGTGTTTTATATATCCATAATAAAATTAATTAAATAAAAGATTGTGCTTTTTTTCATGAATTTTTGGATCATTACAACCTTCCCCCCTTATGAAATTTCACCATAGAAATTTTCTTTTCCCACTCAAAATATGATTATGGTATCTTACCCTCATAACTCCCTCTCCTTCCCATGATGCACCTTCAAGCATTTGGTTTATCCACAACACTTTAAAGAGTGAAATTATATTATTTCATAGAATGTTTTACCTCTTATCTATTTCTTCACCAACTTATCTTCATAGGATATTTCATTCTCCAATGGGTACACATATGAATCGAGTTCTTGTGACAGTTCAGGTATGTACATCCTAAAGTGGGATAAAGGGAATATGTCTTGTACTTCAAATTGGTTCGGTGGGAGTGAAAGTTGATATTAAATTTATCTAATGATATCAAGGATCTAAAAAAGGATGATACACCTTGGACTTTGATTTCCCATCTTCCCAAATATAATAACTATATTCCACAGTGATATAAGGAGGAATACCATGTCTCTAACATCAAACCCTAGGTCATGTCAACAATTATGTTCATTTCACTTTTGTCATCTTTGTGAAAAATTAATGTGCATTTAGTTAGTCTTAATCTTCTCCACCATTTCTATGGGAATTTTTAGACCTAGGAGTTTCCTCTCCCCATATCATCACAACAACCTGATGTTCTACACCTCTTCATATAAAAGGGTTAAAAAAGAAAATTTTGGATTCTTTTCTGGAAGCTTTTATTTTAAGAGAAATCACCTAGAGGAAGATATTGATCCCATGATTTTTAAAGTCCATTGATCCCAATATCCACATCTCCTCAAGTGTATGGATGGTCCACTCATATTGGACTTTAGATTTAGGATTATTATTTGCAATTAAGATCAATTTAGTGTTTAGAGTATTTTGGAGAAAATTCCAGAACATTGAGGTAAATCGCGGTTCATGATCCGATACAATCAATAATGGTACCCCATGCAGCCTTACCACCTCTCTGATGTATATCTATACCAATTGATAAAATTAAGAGTCCCCTTGAATTAAAATGACATGTTCTATTATTATGATGATCCAAAATAACCCAAATACCATTGTTTCCTTTAGAGTGTTTATAAGTCTGGTGACAACGACCACGATGATGTTATCCCATTTCCATGTTGTCATGGGTAATTCTTGAATCATCCCAATTAATTCTACCTCTCAGCCTTCACCTGATGATATTCCATTCACTTTGATTATTACTCAGTGATCTCATTATTTATGTTATCCCACCAATAATTCTCTCGATGATCTCGATACGTCATTTTGTTTCTTGGGTGAATAGAGAAATTTGAACTATGTTCATCATCCAAAATTAATTTCATTAACTCTATATTTGACGTAACATATAGTCTTGACCCAAATATCATAATTCTTTCATAATTAGCATTGATCTCTAAGGATTTCCATTTTCCGATAGTTTCCACTTTTTCTGTTTTCCCACATAATCCTTTTGTGCACCCTTCAACCGTTCCAAATAAGAATTTTAAATAATCAGTTGTGAAAGGACTGATAATATTCAATACATTTTTATTCCTATTTTCATCTATATGAACTCTATAATGATTTGATCCATTCTAATTATCATCAATGAATTATTTGTTGGATCATTTCTACTTAGATCATATTCTACTTTATTCACTATTCCCAAATGGTATTGAATTGGGCAGTCATAGTATTTGATCATCTCTAACCATCTCCATTCACTAATGTTCAACTATTTCTATGTGAATATATAGCTGAGAATTTTGTGATCTATATATATTTCATACTTCTCCCAAAAGAGATAAGGTCAAATTTTTTTAAGAGAATATTACTTAATCCAACTCTAAATCACATGTTGGATAGATTTTATCATAATCAATAAATTTCAATAATGTATAAGAAATGAATTTTTCATTTTTCATCAACACATTTCCCAATCCCTTCATCGAAGAATCACTGAATACCCTTATAATTTATCCACTTGTGTGTAGTGTGAGCACATGTGTATTGATAGGCCTCATTTTTAAATCATTGAAACTATCTTATCATTCATTAATACATGAAAACATTACTCCATTCTGAGTTAGCTTAGAATTAGGGTTTGACAATCATGAGAAATTTCTCACAAATGAGAAATAATATCCTACTAACCCAAAGAAGCTTTAGATATACATCACAGATGTTGGGCTTTTTCATTTGTCATGGAGGGATTCACAGAGATACCATTTAATATAATTATATCACCCAATAATGAGACTTACTCTAACTAGAACTCACATATACTATACATTTCATAGATATCCCCCATTTCATGGTCTCTAGTATTATTCATAAATACTCCTCATGCTCCTCCTTTTTTTATTATATTAGAATATCATGTATAAATACTACCAAAAAATGGTTGAGGTAATTTCCAAAGACAGAATTCATCAAATACATGATGATTAATGGAGAATTAGTGAGACTGAAAGGCATTAATATGAATTCATAGTTCATGTACCATGTATGAAAATCAGTTTTTTGGATATCCTCCTTCACCAATGCATGTTAATATCTTGACCGCATATCCGCCATGTAAAAGTATTGCACTCTATGTAGCTAATCAAACAAGTCATAAAGTAGTTGTATATCATACTTTTTCTTTATCAGGATTTTGTTGCGATCAGTATATTCAATTCCAAGACACAATGACCTATACTTCTTCTTTATGAAGTGGACTGGTGCACCCTATGGTGAAGCACATGGACATATAAACACTTTATCCAGTTTCACTTTTATTTGTTTATTTAGCTCCTTAAGCTCAAAAACATCCATTCTATATGTAGTATTAGTGATTTTCATTTCCTCAGGCATAAGATCAATTGATAATTTAAAATCACTATTTGGAGGAAGTCTAGGAAAGTCTGTGGGAAACACATTAGAGAATTCTCTCACAATAGGCATGTCTTCATGTATGGTTCCTTAATGAAAATAAATCATTTATGTCATATAAATGTTATAATATAGAATTAATATCCATGATTGATATTTAGGTTCTAATAATGATTCATCCTTCTCCATGTAGTTGTATACAATCAGGGGTCGATTTCCATATGCAGAGTGATCGCCCTCTCGAGGAAATTTAAGGTGGCTCTATTTTGGTGTCAGAGAAAATTTACATGCATAATTTTTTATCAAATAATGAGTATTTTTAATATTTTTCTATGACAAAACCCTTTAATTTCATTGTTTTATTAATATGATGGTAAATTTGGATTATAGAATGAAAATGTGAAAAATCATTAAAACTGCTTAATTATGGATAATTTGATAGATGATTACCAGAACTGTATTTTGTTCATTAATTTTAAAATAATAATTTCAATGTTAGTGAATATTATTTTCATAGAATCTTTATTTTATTTCCTTCAACATTATCTTCAGTACTATGAGCTGATTTGGTAATCTAAAGGTCTTAAAAATCAATAATGTTTATGTTTTTTCGGGGTAGACCGCATGGACCCTACCACCATAACAAAACCACAACTCAGCCTAAACAAAATATATTGAGGTTCTTAAATTTTTTATATTATGAGGATTGATAGGGGTTGCTCTTGAACAAATTTGAGGGAGTTTTGATGAAATAAATATTTTCGTTGATTGTTATACGATTGGCGGAACCTTCCTAGAATCATCATCTCAAAAACAAAACCAATAATAAAAAA
The DNA here is from genome assembly GCA_963277665.1 of Viscum album. Taxonomy (NCBI): domain Eukaryota; kingdom Viridiplantae; phylum Streptophyta; class Magnoliopsida; order Santalales; family Viscaceae; genus Viscum; species Viscum album. The sequence goes on from OY728134.1 coordinate 174,061,130, forward strand.
GTCATAAAACATTTATAAAATGTCCAAATAAGTTTAAATATAGAGGGTTGCTGATCAACACATTTATGAAAAATATTTAAGAATGGTTTCATGTGTGAATCAGCCATTTAATGGGCCAAAAATGTGCAATCTTTCAGAGTATAGATTTTTGACTATAAAAGGAGGCCCTCACCTTCTTCTCAAATCATCAGCTTGAAACCCACAACCATAGAGGGATCCCACCGAGGAATAGGTAGTTACTGCTTCTCTCATCCCCCCTCATTTCTTCTTTTTATATTTTTTTAGATTTGTTATATTTTCATTTTCAACTGAAATTAAAATTTCAGTTTTATTAATCAATGTTGTGGTGTTTCTCCATCCACTTTTCTTAATTTCATTACCTATCTCTCTATTCTATTCCACCCACTCCACCATGTAACCTTTTACTCTCAAAAATTATAGGCTAACATTGAGGCTTGTCCTGGGTGCATTGATGGTGATCATGAAATTTCATTAATGTATAATTTTATATTTGTAGATAGAAATGAGTAGCATTCACAGGTAAGGAGAATGTCCCCGATGTTGTGACTACCTTCGCTGACATGTTACTCAACAAATCTGTATTATTCTATTTAATCAATTTATCTCTCTCCATTGGATAGTTCATAACCTTTTGGATTCGATCTAATGAATGGAATAAATGGATTCGATTGAACAAGGTCCTCGAAGACGACACATTCTAGAAAAATGTCTGTCATCAACTTGGAAAAATAGGGGAGGTGTAATTGAGAGTGCTCAAACATTCAATGACATTCAACAATTTAGAGAAAATAATTGTAGTTCCAACATGATATTTTAGGTTTGGATTATCAAATTGAAATAAAACATATAAAATAGGATAATGATTGAACATTTAACTAACCCCAAAAACCAAGTACTTTAATATTATTATCTTTTTTCTTAGACATGTATCACAGTATAATTTTAGAATTATTACTTTACATTTATTTGTTTTAAATAATAAATAAACACAAAATGAGATATTCTAGGTCATATAGAAGAATTAGGTGAACTACATTGAGATGCTCCTCAAGAGATATGACACTGGTCAGCCACAGTGATGCACTATGAAAATTATAATTGTTTTTTCTGTGCCCTGCAACAGGAGTGAGTCAAAACTGGCATCGTATCTGAGGATCCCATCATTAGACCATTTACATTTGATATTTTCACATCTTAGGTATATTGTATTTATATAATAAAAACACAAAAAAACATTCATGATGTATTCTAATTCAGAATTTTAAGCGTGGAAAATATACTCACAGGTGTAGCAAAAACAACAATAAGAAGAATATATTAGAAGGGATCAGGTGCGAGAACATAGATAAAGCATTGAAAAACTAGATAAATATGTTTAAAGATTTTTATATGTTGTTTTTTCATTAATAGAACAACCCAACCCTTAGCTGGATCATGAACCTGAGGAGAAAATTGATGAAGATGTACCTACTGAGCTAGAAGTGGGCAATCAATAAAGATTGGATGATTTCGAGATTAAAAGTGAGGAACTTCATGATCTCCCCATAAAATAAAAAGAAGTATAGCCAGCACCACTGAATGAAGACACCACAAATGTGGTGGAATTTGAAGTCAAGATGGAGGTGGTCGACTTCATGCGTCCATCATAAGGGAGTCTACTCAAAGAGTCATGTACCAATACTGTAGAGATTGAAGCTAATCCAACTCAGGGAGTGGAACCTTTAATTTACCCCATCTCTTATTATTTTATTAAAATGGATTTTTACAACACTCCCACTTGATTTGATTATATAGAATAATAAAATCTCTTTTATGACTTGGACGATGATGATGAACTGCAATATTCACCTGTTGTGGAACATATGAAGATCCCTAGATATTTTGAATATTTATTGAAGGAATATCATGAATAGATTCTAGAGGATTTCTCTAAGGAGAACAAGACAAAAGCTTCTTACTTTGATGGTGATGAATTTTATCTTGATACATCATGTTTAAATTTTATTCAAATGGAATTACACATTGAATTCCCAATTAACTATTCTTTTGATGCAGAATGCCATAAAGAACCAATAGATAGAGAATTAAAGGTATCTCAAGTAGAAACCTAGAAGGAGGTTGATTCACACTTCATATTACCCACAATATTCAAACTATACCACATTTTGAAAGTGGAGGATATGATGTACTATATCCATGATTAATTACTGACCATGAAGGATGAAGCACATGATGGGAAAAGCCACATGTGGTGGTTCAAATCAAAGAAGCTTTATCCTCTAACTAACTTTAGATAATAGCTGTTACGACCCTCTAGAGGATATAAAAAAACTAACACCCACTTGGGGGATCATACAAAGATTAATCTTTACTTTCTTACTAGGAAATTAGATTTCTTTTTTTTTTCTTAGAATTAGTGCAGCATGCATCCCACACCCCCTATCTTTCTGAGCTTTAATGACATGACCCATTATATTAATTATGTTGTTTTCTTTTTTAGGTTAATAATTTTGGATGGGATACCCAGATAGTTAACTAGATTGTCTATGATTCATTGAAAAAGGGAGTTCACATTTAGTTTTTGATCTTATAAAAACTCTATATTTTTGTCCACAACATGTTTTTTTCATCAATGATAAAATTGAATGACCACAATTGAAATAAAGTTTTACTAAACGTATCTAGGAGACATGAGTTTCATAGCAATCCTATGAACCCATGTTTTATATTTCAATGTTGAAATTATTAAATGATTGAAACTAAGAATTATATTTTTTAAATGAAGCATGGATATTGAAATAATGGCTCATGATTTGAAGGAATTAATTGATTCATGTAAATGAAATTTCTCTACCATCATTCATCATTTCAATTTATTAAGTTCATGTGAATTTATTTTTTATTAATATTCATTACATTAGTGATTTTCCAATGTTATATTTTCCATTACCAAGAGTATTTGAAGGCTGATTACTTAAAATTTATTCTTGAGCATTTTTCGTGGGTTATCTTGTGACGTGTAACTGACCAAAATATGTATTGAAACTTGTCAAAGCTATGACTGTGAAAAAACATTTAAAATGATTGAGTCATCCTTTGAGAAGTTAATTTTCCAAAATAGACCACATTTAAATCAATCTTTATTTTAGTCCATAGAGATAAGGAATTCCATTTATATTAATGAGACTTGATTCAAGCCATTTTTTTCCATTCCTACCCTCCACTATGTATTTGAATGATATTTTACTGCAATAGTGTGGGGGTAAAGGGAATCATGGTGGACGAGATGATACACATTTTAAGGAAGAAATTTGGGGGTATTATTTTCGGAATTATAAAAAGTTTTGGAATCATTCATTATTCTACTGCTTTCCTCGCATGATTTGAAAATTGATAAAATTACAAAAATAGCCAAAAAAGAAAAAATGGGTTGTGATTTGTGGGAAAACAATCGCCTTTTTTAGATCAACGTTCTTCTAATAATATGTTATTACATGGTGGATGTGTTTTTTGATCTAATCATTACATTCGAAAAACTGTAATGAAGAAAAAAATTTCATGATGGTGCAAAAATCATTCATTATACATAATTTGATCATGACGTTACATTGAGTTTTTTGATGTCGGTCTTGCTACATTGAAGGGGATATTTTCATTACACTTTTATATTTGATATCAAGAATTGTAATTAAGTGATTAGTATCCTTTATGAGCCTTAATTTTTAGAGCCTCAAATTATATGAACCTTAATACTCAGAGTAATTTGAACATTTATTGCAAGTCCTCATGATTTTATGTGTCTTTTGTATTCAAAAATTGAAGAATGTAGTTCATATACAATCCTATGGATTAAGAGGATGTTCTCATGATATGACCATAAATATACTGGAATTTTATCATGAGTGATGTGATAAAAGACAAAAATGTAAGGTAAATCATGAATTGACATGTTTAATAATAATTAATCAAGGAGCTTGAATGAATGGAAGGATAAGTACCATCAATTTTCAACGTGGAAAAGTAAAATATGTGAATTATTTTTTTCATTGAAAAATGGACAATTAAATTTATATTTTATGTAGATTTTTGAATATTTGATTTCACATTGAAAATTTATTGATTTTATTTCATTCAAGTTTGAATATTGGTATCATTGGTTCCTTCAGATTTCCTTGTTGAGATTTAATTCTCGAGGACAAGCATGGTTTAAGTGAGGGGGTATTTAACAGAGAAAATATAAGTACATATTTTTTATCAAATAATGATGATTTTTCTAATGATTTTTAATAATAAAACCCATGTGTTTAATTTTTTTCATAATATTTAGGGAAATTTGTATTATAAAAAGAAAATGTGGGATTTTTTGATAAGTTGTTAATTCTGGATTTTTTGATAGATTTTTTCTACAAGGGTATTTTGATAATTAATTTTAAAATATAATTCCTCATTTTGTGAGAATTATTTATTATAGAATCGGGATTTTATTACTTTCAACATTTTCTTCAATACAATGAGTTTATTCAACCATATTAAGGGTTCAAAAAATCAACGACATTTATGATTTTTTTGGGTGGACAACGTGTAGCCCAAAACCACAATAGAACAACAACCCAAACTAAACACATCCAATTGAGCTAATGCCACCTTAGATAACACTAGGAACAATAGGGTCATATGTTCAACAAATATGGGGGTGTTTCAAAGTCATTAAGACTGCTGTGGAATGCTATAAATTTGGATAAACCTTCCTGGATGCTTCATCCCAAAAAATAATCCACCAATAAAAAATTCATAACTCATTCATCCTATGTCCAAATGAGTTGAAATTGGGGGAGGGGTGAATGACCTACACAGTTATGAATGTCATTGAAAAAGGGTTCCAAGCATGAATTGGCCACTGTTATGGACAACAACACAAAAACTTTAGGGTTATTGAATTCTATCTATAAAAGGAGGCCCTTTCCTCCTTACCAAATCCTCATCTCAACACCCACGGCCAAGGAGGGATCCCAGAAGGGCTCATGTCTCTACTTCTCCTATCTTCCCCCCTCATATCATCTTTTCATTTTATTTTTATTTTAGTTTTTTTATTTTCATTTTCATTTTTATTTCAAATATTTGTTTTATTAATCCATGTTGTTGTGTTTCTCCATTCACTTTTCTTAATTTATTTCCCTTTATGTCTGTTCTCTTCCACACACTCCACCATGTAATCTCTTACTATCGAAAATGAGTGGCCAATATAAAGAATTTTCATGGGGGTGCTGATGGTGATCAGGAATTTTCTTCAATGTTTAATTTTAATTTTGTATATAGAATTGAGTAGCATGCACAGGTAAGGAGAATATTCCTGATTTTGTGACCTCCTCTGATGACATAAAACTCAACCTATCTCAATTATTTATTTTAATCAATTTTCCCTCTCTCCATTGATTAGTTATACACACATTGGATTTGATCTATTTAATGTATTAAATGGATTCGATTAAACCTAGTCAATGAAGATAACACATTCTATGTTTAGGTGCGTCATCAAATCAGATTAATGTAGGAGGTGGAATTGATATTTCTAAAACATTCAATGACATTTCACAATTTTTAAATAATGAATAGTAATTCAAGCTTGAGATTTCCTGTTTGGATTAACAAATTGAAATAAAACATATAAAAGATAATAATGACTGAACATTTAGAAAACCCCCAAAACCAAGTTCTTTATTACTAATTCATGTTTTTTAGACTTTCATATAATTATAAATTTAGAATTATTACATTACATGTCATTCTTTTAAATAATCAAAAAACACAAAAAGAAATAGTCTATGTCATATAGAAGATGTAAGTGAACTACATTGAGAATGATCTTCAAGAGAGCGGACCCTAGTCTTCCATTGTGCTACACAAGAAAAAATATAATTATTTTTTCCACAGCCCACGACAGGAATGTGTCAATTGGGAAGTTTAATACACAAGAATAAATGCATTAAATTACACTAGAGGGTGTATGAAAATGTTCTCAGGGAAGATCATTTTTCCGTAGTTAGCATATCATGGGATAAACTGATTAAATACATAAGAAAAGGGTAAACTATAAATCCATGTGGGGGAGTAAACAAGGAATAACATGAATAATAAGATACATGATAGGAAATAGGAATATCTATTGAGAATAAGAGAAAAATTAATTTAATGGCATGTTATAGAATGTTTATCATAACCTGGAAATGTAGAAATAACATACAACATGATATTAGCTTGATCTATGCCTCATTGAACATAGATTATCCTTAGTAAACCCTCATTACACATGAATATGCTTAAGTGAAACCTCAATGAACATGAATTGGAATGGGTAACCACCCGTTTAACATGGTTCATCATGATGCTAAACATTACCCAATGCATTGGACCACTATTAAGGAGTACTCTTTATAAAAATTTAATATCATGAATAAGTGTTCCACATGGATCATAAAACATGGAAAAATTCATAATTATAATTTATTTCACAATGATGTTAAGTATAATACAAATATCTAGGTACCATTAAGTATTAATATGATCAAAAAAGGTGAATACTCTTGATAGATAAATGGGAATGGTATTCACTACACAATGTTTTTGGCATAGAAAATAACAATATAATTTTGGCAGCATAACGACCTGACATAAAAATTAATAAAAAATGGTTTATAAGAGATAATGGTTTATCTAATCATATTTAATGGAAATTGTTAGTAAAGGATATGAATATATACATGTCCCAATACATTGAATTTTCAAATAGACGGTGTAACATAATAATGAAACCTGAAGAAAGTGATGCAATGAAATACCACTTATGATGTTTTGTCATGGTAACAGGTGTATTGCAGATGAATTAATTGGATAGGAAGAGGTACCTAGTTATTTATACAGAATAAGGAAAATATGGGTGAGGTGAAAAATCTTACCACCAACTTTTGTAATTGATTTTAAAAGGGTATTACCTCATAATGAAACCTATACTCTAATAAGAAATGAAGGAATTCCGTACATGAGTGTGTGACTTTTAGAGCTTGAGGGGGGGCTTCATTAATGCTTTTGGCACCTTTGAAGGGTTGTACAGAGAGTAGTGATTAGTAGGGACTTGTTCCAAGGATTTTGGGTGAAGAGAATTGTGAGCATGTGTGGGTTAATATAGGAAATGAGAGGGAAATTCTTAAATATTTCTCAAACATAGGTTTTCGAATATATATAGTAAAATATTGAAAACCACAAACCATCACAAGGTTTTTTCCATGTTTATTCCATAGGGGAGTGGAAAAAATTATTTTTCAAGGCCAAAGTCCAAAATTATTAAAATATTAGGATTTTTTATGTGGAGGTGTGTCACAATGTCAAGGAAATCATTTTAAAATGTAAAAATATTTTATATGACTTTGAGGGTCCACTAAGCCAATTATAATTTAATCAAAAAAATCTAAAATTACTTTATTTTAATGGTAAAAATATATATTTTCCTAAAATACCTTTTATAGAATTTTATTACATCTCTATTGGACACTATGATGTCATAAAAACATTATATATTTATACGGTATTAAATTTTTAACCAAAAAATATAGTGGCTCAAAAAATTATGAATAATTCAACATTGGATAATTTAAATATATTGATTCTATAAATAATATTCACTTTATCTAAATAATTTCCTAAATATGTCAATTTTCACAAAAAATACAGATATTTATTAAAAATTCATTGGTTTTGATAAAAAAAAATTAATCCGGAATAAAAATTTAAATTTTATTCATACAAAGTATAAAATCATTTTTATTTGATAAAAACTAATTCAGTAATAATATAATATTAAAATATTATTTAATTCAAACATCCATTAATTCATCAAAATATATTTCTTAATTGAATTTAAATATTAACTAAAAATAATATTTTTTATTTAACACCATTTACAATGATACTTAATAAAATGACAGTATATTATTAATTAGATACAAAAATAAGGCACAAAATCCTAAGTATAGGGTTTGGTTACTTTCCCCCTTATGAAACAAACATATTCCTTATGATTATGGGGTGCTATGGTGGGGCTTTCATGGGGTCATTCCTTGAATATGATTTTTGTTGTGATCTCAATGAACGTGAAATTCTATCATTAATGGTTTCACTAATGCTTAAGTTGTCAGATCTAATCATTGTCATGGTCTAGGGGATTGTCCATAATTTCAATCCCCCTCAAATTATTGAATAAATGGGCTTAAAATGGAAATATCTTACTAGTCGTGGCCATCACATTCTTTGTATATGTCAAAAGGATTTGTTAAAACATTATATTTATACTATACATGTGATCACTATTCTATGACAATATTATCAAAGGTAATGATTCTTAATGGTCATTTAAATATAATTGGAAAACATAAAAAAGTCAATGTGTTTTGAACACACATAAGACATTTAAATTAATAAAATTAAGGGAATTTTATTCATGAATGTTCTTGTCATTACACTATTTATAAGAGAGGTAATTCTCCAATGGAATAACCTCTAGATTGAGTACATGCAATGGGTCATGTATTTACATTCTCAAGAGTGATACACCGAATACATAATGTCGATGAAAAATAATTTGTGGGAGTGATAGAATATAGTCCACTGCTCAGATGGAATCAAGGATCTCAAATTGTCCATGTACTTTTTACTAATATTTTCCTTCTTCCCAAATATCATATCTCTATTCCATGGTGATATGTAGAAGAAAAACGTATACCTACCATCAAAATATAGGTATCATTGATGGATGTCAATGTAACTCTTTTGAAGACTCTGAGAATCTTTGATGTGCTGCTAGATGGTTTTAAACTCCTCCAACATTTCATCAACCATTTATAGACCTAAAAGTTTTTATTCACCATCTTCATCCCAACATGTCATAGTTTTTCACCTCTTACCATAAAGGGATCCATAAGGATCCATTTGTGTTCTTTAGTGGAATCATTTGTTATAAGATAACTCAAATAGAGAAAGATAATGATCTTATCCACCTTTGAATTCCATTGTGAATTAAATCAACATTTACTTATGTGATTGGATAGTTATCTAATATTGGCCATAGGTTTGTATATGATTATCAATACTTAAGTTCATATAAGTATTTAGAGCATATTGGAGACTCTTCTAGAACATGGAGTTGAATCTTGGATCTTGATAAGATACAATAGATAGATGCACTCAATGTTGCATTACCAAAACTCTGATATATATCCATGGTAGTTGATCCAATTAGAAATCCTCTTCAATCACAATGATATGTGAAACCGTTTAAATATGATTGAAAACAACCTATATAGAATTATTTTCTTTGTATGTCCCAGAATGTCTGTTGAAAAAATTCCTTTGTGATATTGTCCAACATAAATGTTGTCATGGGTAATGGTCGCATCATCTGATTACACATTTTCCTCTCAGCCTTCACTTTCTCATATACAAGGCACATTGATGTAAACTCATGGATCGTATCCAACAAATAATTTTCTTAGAGACCACAAAACATCATTGAGTTTCCAGGATGGGTAGAAAAATTCGATCTATATGCATCATCCAAAAGTTATTTCATAAACTCTAAATTTGTTAGAAACATAGTCTTGACCCAAATCTCATATTTCCTTCATTTTTACCAATGAACTCTGAGGATTTCCCTTTTCTGATAGTTTCCACTCTTTTTAGAATTAAAACATCAACCTTTTGATCATCCTTTATCATGTTCAAAGGAGATGGTTGAGCAATCATTTTCTGATTGGTTTGTTGATTTTCCCTTATTTATGATTCCAATATCTGTTGTCGTCAAATCTAAGTAGATTGGAACATTTACAATTATCATCAATGTAAGTGTTTCTATATCCTTTCTATAGAGATCATCTGCCACTTTTTTTTTGCTTTCCATGTATGAAAGTAAATTGAGTAGTTATAGTCATTGATCATCTCTAACCATCTTTGTTGATGCATATTCAACTCTTTCTATGTGAATATGTACTTTGTGGATTTTATGACCATATATATTTCACACATTCCCCAAAGATTTAATTTCACTAAATTTTCAATTTTAAGTTTACTGTAGCAAACTCTAGATCATGTGCTGGATACTTCTTCTCATAATCTTTTAATTTCTTTGAGGCATAAGCAATTACACTGCCGTTTTTCATCAAAACCCTTCATAGGCCCTTCTTCAAAGCATCACTAAATACCATGAAAATGCATCCACTTTTGGGTTGTGTGATCATGGTTGTAGTGATAATTCTCATATTAAAATCCTTGATTCTTTCTTCACATTCATCATTCCCGGAAAACATGACTCCATTCTGAGTTAGCATAGTAAGAGGGATTTCCAATAATGAGATATTTATCACTAATCAGCCATAATATCCAGCTAACACAATGCAGCTATGGATATCTGTCACAGATGTTGGCCTCCTCCATCCCTCAATTTCTGTTTTCATGGATGGATCCACATATTTTACATTTCATGTGATGATATTCTTAATGAATGAGAATTCCTTCATCTGGAACTATCACATGTCGTACAGTTTATATAGATTCTCCTTTTGCAGGGTTTCTTCTATATTTCATAGATCCTCCTCATGATCCTCCATGGTTTTTGGATTATATTAGAATAAAAACTAAAAAACAACCAAAAGTTTGTCAAGGTAATCTTCATAGACTCTATTCATCAAGACCATGAAGATTTGTGGAGAATGAATGAGTCTGAAAGGCATTCCTATGAATTCACAGTGCTCATAACTTTTTTTGAAATAATCCATTAGGATATCCAACTTATTAACTCTTACATGGTAATATCCCAACTGCATATCCACCTTGGAAAAGTATTGTGCTCCAAGTAGCTGATCGAAAAAGTGAACAATTCCGTGAAAATGATATTTGTTCTTCAGTGTGATTTTGATGATCTCATGATAATCAATGAAAAGGAGGATTGAACCATCCTTTATCTTGATGAAGGGGATGGGTGAACCCCATGGTAAAATTTGGGCACATAATCCCTTTATCCATATTATGTTGTAGTTGTTTCCATAGCTCTTCAACCTCCACAATATGAATTCTATATAGATTCATGGATAATCTAAATTTCCTAAGATCATGATCATTCTATAATTCAATATATTTTCTAGGAGTAGGACTAAGAAATTCCTCCAGAAATTCATAGTGAATTCCCTCACAACAGGCATGTAGTTAATGGCGGTTCTTTCCTTAGACTCAATCATCTAGGTAGGATACATGTACTGATAGTGACATAATATCCATTCTTGTGATTATTATATTAAATAATATTCATCCTCTTCCATGCACTTGTATAGAATCGGGTGCCCATCCAACATATGAAGAGTTCTTTCCCTCTCACAACTGTTTATGTTGACTCAATATAGGGAAAGAGAATCCATGCCATCAATTGCATCAAATTCTAATAGAGGGAGTATGTCATTGTTTTCTGAAATGTTCAATCCAAAAATTATGATAAGGGGTTATTAATACACATGGGATGAAATAATTTACCTATTTTCCATTATTACTAGAATATCTACTTACCGTCATTGTGGTGGTGTTTATATTTTTCTACTAACCATTATATATATAAAATAATTCTTATAACCAAATTAAAAATGTACTTTTTATATTTTTAATGGGATAACTAGCGTACCAATCACCCCTCTATTGACGAGATTTGTTTTGGTGGTAGTGTTGGAAAAATATCACCCTTTATTCATTGGAGTTTGTTGGTTGTCTTGGAAAACCCATGGCATAGGGAACTATTTCACAAATTTTTGTGGTTCATTGTAATTGTATCAATTACAATGTGTTGAGGATCAAACATAGAGTCCCTTTCCTCTATTTCATTTGTGGGTTTTTCTTGTCTATAGTTATTGGTCATGTGTCATTATCCTCCACAGCTAAAACATTTCTTCACCCACTTCATGCAATTTTTTTGGATCTTTTTTCCACACCATTGACATGTGTTGTGCTATAATTTCGTAGCACCATTGGATTTATCTATCTATCTTAAAAAATAAGGTTCATTTTTCCACATCTTATACTGAGGACACTCTATGATTATCTGATCCCTATTTCTACTTTTAGAGAACATCTTGAAATGCCATCATATCCATATATAAGAATATGGTTCTTCCTTTGATGAATGAGTTTCATTTATTCTTATTCTGTTAATTTTTTTTATAAAACATGGAGAATATAGATAATAACTGGAATCGTACTATCACACAGAAAGATTCAGGGTTACAAACCATGTAATCCAATGTATATGTTGTGTATTTTTCCCATTTATGATGTTAATACATGTTGTGTAGTCTTGTTGGGATGAAAAATAAGGAAGAGATACTACAGGCTGTATACTTGATAGTATGCGCCCTGTAGTCATGTCGACAAGCCCTGGTGAGTATGTTCGTGAAATTCAGTGATCAAATGAACATTAAAATGATATAAATAACGTGTATATTCACTTACAGGCTATGTATTTTCAATTATTCACTATAAATGTGTTGTATCCACTCCATTCAGTGGATTGGAAAGTGGTCTTGTTGTGGGATCTCTAGAGGAGTTCCAGGAAATCATCCCTTTACTAGTTGATCATCTGAAATATAAATCAATCATTTTCAGTCTCGTTTGAACCCAATCAATAAGTGATTGATTACTCTTGATCCAATCCTAATAATTTCTATTCTCAAAGATGATTGTTGAGTATGAGTGATTATACTTGTTTTGTAGATCTACACCATCCAATCTCGATTTTGATGTCGAGGCTAGATGAACAGAGTCATACAACGACAATATAGGTGGTATCGTGCAAATTTCTTAATGTCAAGTTGTTTATTTGTGACATTCTATCATGATCCAATGTTTGGGGTGTCAATTTTTTGTGACTTTGAAACATGTTAATGATTAAAGATGGTGAGGTGATTAATTATATGAATTGAAGAATGATTGGACCAGTATCCTTGATTAAGGTTCATCATGTGGTTTTGTTTCCATTGTATTGTTATTTTTGGTATATATAGCTAGTGATAACCATGGTTATGCCTCTATTGTCCTTATTAAGTGTCGTATGAAATGTATTTGGAAATTAAATACTTAAAAATGTGAATTGTTTCTTTGTTAACCATGTAATTTAGTGAAAACTCATGTGTTGACTTATTCTAAATTGCTTATATGTTGGGCTTGTCCATGTTGAATTATTTTTCCTACAAGAAGAGATTTGTCATGTCTGTGGACATGGTTTGGTGTGCATGTGGGAAACATTTTTTTATTCCTATTGGGAATTTCCTATGGTAATGGATTTTTTATGTATGGGGACTGCCTAAGGGAATGGTTTTGTACTGAAGAATATCTTATTAAATTACTTATATTGTGTCTGCCAATATAAAGCACAACCTTGGATTTGTTTTTAATATTAATATTTAGTTTCCTACTAGGGAATATGCTATTTCTTCTTGAATATGGGATTGGTTGGATAGGTATAGATTCTAAGAACATATGTATCAATGTAATTGAATTACATAATGAACATGAAGGATATAAATTGAACAAGACATGTATGTTTTCTTACATTTGGATACTTCCTAGTTTATTTTTTTCATAAGTCTACACTACAGCTGCATATCCTCACTGAAAGAATTTTAAAAACCTTTCGATATTTCATACTATGATTTATTTCTCAAACCATATTTGGGTCTTGTTGTTGGGATAAAACAAACTATATAATCAGCAGCTTTCGATAGAAGAAAGGATCCTTAAATAGCTACTTAATTTCTTCTTAGGTGAAGGAGAGAATAGGACCAAGCCATGGCTGGTGATGCTGTTGTGATTCTTTTTTTATTTTTTTAAAAAAATTACATTATTGTAATTGATAGTAGTGTATCCGTTTTCAATGATTTCTTAAAACATGTTATATGGTTCATAATTCTGATATTATAACCTTCTGGTTATCCTACATTCAGTCATCCATTGTTTACTTCAGTTCCATTATGTTTACTCTTTCTGCTATGTTACACTCTTATAATGAGGGCATAGCTTCCCCACAATCACACCATATTCCCTCAATTCTAGTCAATAGCCTCTGGATTTTTTGGAAATACACTTGAGTCCATGTCACCAACTGGGTATGGGGCACCAATTATTGTCTCATGGATCTGGGACATTGCAAAGTGATTTGAGGGTTTCTTTTCTTATATGATTTACTCATTATCGACAATATAAAGGATATAGAATTTGGTAACTATCTCTTCATGGGAGTAGCTACCATGTGTATAGAAAAAATACAAATTTCCTCATATTAAATTGTTCTTTTTGATTTTGAGTTATTAAAATTTATTCAATTTCACCATTGGATGACACAATTGTTTTTGTTCTATTATTATTGATATAATCATGGTTCTATTTTTTTGATAACATGATGAGATGAGGGTATTAAATGACATGAATCATATATAAATTTGATAGAATAACATTTCATGCATTATGTCATACCATCTAGGATGCATTAGTTATTTCATGTTTTTGTGATAGATGTGGTTATATAGATGCATGTTATTGTTACAATAACATGATGGATTTTCCTCCTGTTGTGATATATGTATTCGTATATGAGACGGATCAAATTGGATGGACCCCTAACACTGGCCTCTTAGGTGTATGGGCCCTTTGGGATTGGAATTTGGTGGATCAAATTTATGAAATTTTTATATAATTTTATTGTGATAAGTTATTGACGGGTTCCAAAAATTTATTCTTAGGGAGTATGGGCCCTAACCAAATATAATTTGGCATATGAGTGGTTGGTGTTTCTACAATGAATGGGATTTCTATGAATTATATAGTTTTTGTACTGAAAAAACAAGTATACACAACGTGTAGTTCAACATAACATGTTGTGTGTTCTTCTAGTTCAGGGAAGATGATGACAATTATTTAATATGAAAATAATGTGTACCATGTTTACATACCTTTTATTATACATCCATGCAATGTTCCATGGGAGAGAAAACATGGGTTGTAGTGTTTTGATCAGAACATGTCGGGTACGCTAAGTATATGTCTTGCGTCCAACTTATACATATACAGTGTGGACCTAGCAGTGTGGGAGTACATGGCTAGGAGGACAGACCTGTATACACACCATGTGAGAGTGGAGCACACCGTGTACCTGGGGTTGATTCACGCCTAGTTCGACGATGGAAAACAACCATGTAACATCGTAAGGAAAAACTCCATGTAGTATTTCTATATGTTGTGTAGTCCTTTTTTTCCAAACCTTGAGAGTCTTTTCATATAATGGTTTTGCAATCCTAAATGAAAAACCTTGGCGATGTTCATGAACTAAGCTGTGTTCTTGACCTTGTAGAGTAATGACACCATGACGACCATGAGATGTATTCTAAGAGAGTACTAAAGATCATAGTCCAGGGATGGTAGGCAATAGGGTACCAATGGATCCACCCGTTGTTCTAGCTATGAATCCAGTTGTTATAACAGATGTAGGTGCAGATTCATAGTTCGATGAATGATATATGAGGTTCATACAAACCATTTAGGAAGCCCTAGAGGCTGCCACATCTATGGCAGAGTTGACATCAATCATGTCGTAGCAGCATCTGCCCACTTTTTAGGGTGATGGAAGACCACATGGCTCTGAAACATGGATGGAATCAGTGATGACTATCTTCTATCATCGAGAGATACCTCTTGAAATGATGGTAAATCACGGGATGTATATTCTTCATGATTATGCCAAGAGATGATGGGATGTTATCACTCATGTAGAGAATCATCAGGATATGGCATGGGAAGACTTTTAGAAAGCCTTCTATGATTACTATTTTCCTATGATGCTATGGGCCGACTGAGCCCATGAGTTCATGAATCTTGTGTAGAGAATACTTTCAGGTATGGAATATTATTCCCATTTTACTAAGATTTAGTGATTCACATATATTTTAATGGTTGATGATATATCAAATTCTAGATATTTTGAGGATGATCTCAAGTTTGATATTCGATCATAGGAGAATGTCTTGGGGTTGACTTTCATCTACACTATTTTGAATCAGGATCCGATTACCATGCACAATCAATTGGAGTCTTATTGTCGGTGCCTTGGTGGTTTGACACCAGTTTCGGGTATGGTCTCAACTAGAAAGATGAAGCATCATGTGGAGTTCTCTTGTAGTGAAAGTAGCATCCAGAATGCTTCATCCAATGTCTAGGTGACAAGCTAACAATGTACAACAGTTTTCCATAAGAGTCCTCTATGCCCTGGGGACCTAGTTGAGTGCTGAGATTGATGTAGGATGGTATAACTACAGTGCTTCTATAGGGAATTTTCACCTGTGGATTGTGAGAGAGGTTATGTACAGACTTCATGTGCAAGAGTTTATCAGCAACTTCACACCATTCTGAAAACTGCAAAAAGTCGTGGGGGGGGGGAATTCAGGCCAAGGTGGTGGTCTTTGACATATTAGTTTGACCACAGGACCTCAGTGACAATACAACATTTCAGCTTAGGGTATCCAAGAGGTGTCTCAGGCAAACAGTGTAGGTCAGACTAATGTAGTGAAACATTCCCAGTAAAAGTAGGATCCAAGGCATTCTACTGTTAGAGTTACTATCCTTGTTGCCTCTATATTATCTTCTGTACTTTTTGATATTGGTTCTACATATATTTTTATATTTTTGGATGTTTTGGAAGGGCTTGGGATCCATTTTTATACATCCTATGTTGTTATAACTCTGCACAATCCATTAGGGATAAGAAAAGTAGGGTTGCATCATTGAAAGGTGTTACCCTTTGAGATTGGTGGGTGTGACATTCCATGGATCCACATTTTCTTGGAGATTATGGGCTTTGATATCATTCATGGAATGGATTTAATTGTTTCTATTCAAGTCATTGTTGATTTCTATCTCTGTAGGGTGAGTTTCACATCTCCTGAGGGTGGATAGTTTCTACATAATGGTGAATGGGATGTCTAGTTGAGATAAGATGGGCCCAAGCATCATGGATTGGCTAAGATGAATTACCAAATTTTGAGATTATATGTGGATGACTAGGTAACAGATTTAGAATATTTCCCTCCAATGGTTGATCATTTTATGGATGTTTTTACAGATGAATTCTTAGGATTACCTCTTGATATAGTGGTGGATATAACTACTAATATAGTGTCAAAATCTACACCAATAACCATTCCTCCTTAAAAGATAGATATGATAGATTTTAAAGAGAGGAAGTGGTAGTTGGAAGATATTGAAAAAATGGTTTTATCAGACCCAGTAAATCTACTTGGGGTTCACTAGTAATTTTCATGAAAATACAAGAGGGTACCCTTATGAAATATGGGGACTATAAGAAACTGAACCAGTTGCTGGTTATAAACCAATATACCTTGACATAGATATATGACTGTTTTTTATCAACTACGTGGTAATCGAGTGTTCTCAATGATTTACTAGACGTAAGGATATCAGCAGGTATGTGTTCGGCCTAGAGGCATACCACATAATACGTAATCTATCTTGTATGTTCTATATGAGTATCTAGTTATGTCGTTTGGTCTCTCAAACACACTAGTAGATTTCATGTTGATGATGAACTGGGATTTCCATCCATACCTAGATTTATTAGTGGTGTTTTTTGTGTATGACATATTTGTGTACTCTCACAATCGACATGACCATTATAATAATCTTGATACCATTTTTATTACACTAAGATATCATTAGTTATATGATAAGATCACAACATACCTCTTCTGGACTCATTAGATTCACATAATAGGGAAGACCATCAAAAATATAGGAGTATTAGTTGATCTAGAGAAATTGATAACAATAGTTTCTTAGGAGTATCCCAAGAATGTTTTTGAGGTGAGGAGTTTCATGGGGCCAGCTGGTAAATAAAAGAATTTTATATAGAACAATTAAATCTTAGCAGTGTCACTGATCAGCATTACTAAGAACGGTGGGAAGTATGAGTGGTCATATTCTTATGACATAGTTTTTTAGGAGTTGAAAGAGAGTTTAACTTCACTGTTGTTACTGATATTTCTAGATCCTATAAAGACTAACACAATATACTATGTTGAATTATGTATTGGGTTTGGAGCAGTGCTTATGCATGGAGAACATGTCGTTTAATAGAGGTATCCACATTTGAGGCCACATGAGGCGAATTTCCCAACACATGATCTTGATATAGCTTCAGTTGATTAAAAATTTCATTGTAGGAAACATATATATATGAGAGGTGGCATGACATCATGGTGTCTCTCGTTCTATCATTTGAAAAAGTCATGCCTGATTTACATTTCGTTTCTGGCATATTTTCTAGTGGGAATTATTTATATATGTGATTATGAGAACAACACACCATGCTCAGACAAATGGCTAGACAGTTCTAATGATACTAGTGCCAGAGAACGTGTTGCGTGCTTGTGCCCTAGATGTTGGGGCTCTTGGGAGAAGAATCTTCCCCCGTTCGAGTTCACCTATTATAACTGTTTTTAGGACTATATACAAATGCAACCATATGATGCTTTACGTGGTTGGCCATGTCATATTCCTATGTACTTGTTAGTGGTAGGTGTGGAATCATTACTAGGATAACATCTTTTTCAGTAATAGTATGAGAAGGTCCACTTGGCTCGGATACAAATGGGTACTATTCATTCCCGTCAAAGATCAAATGTTGATCACTGTAGATGACCTTTGGAGTCTGAGGTTGGTGATGGAGTTTTCCTACTTTTCACACTATGTTTGGGACAAAATGGAATCATGAAAAAAGGTTCATGTGGATGCCAAAATTTGGATACGGTCTTCACCGATAAGATAAAAGAGACATGAATGAATCCAGGAAGACAGGAAAAGATTCTAGGTCTCTAGATTTAAGCGCACACAAGATTTAGGGGATGCATGCAAGAGGACTTCTTGCATGAAAAATAATGTGTGTCTAACCCCCTTTACATTTCTAAGATGACATCAAATGGGTGTTTGTGCACCCGACCTCATTTTTGTGCCCAAGGAAATGTCAACCTTAGGTTTACGCACTCGTCCCCCTTTACGGGCCCATGGTGACGTCAACCGCGGGTTTTCACATCACAACCCTTTTCACACCCAATGTGATGTTAACCGAAAATCTTTGCGCAACACCCTTTCATGTTCCACCCTTGTGGAAATTGGTTATAAAATGAAAAAAACCCACCCTTTAGGGACGGTACCAGAAGACAAAGCGATGCTCTGCAACACGAAATCCACGTCTTCCAGAAATGTAGGAAAAACCCCATTGCCTTTAGTTATTGGATTTTGTGCGACAGGTCCCTTGAGGGTGATCTTTACGGTGGGTCCTCTTGGTCCTGTTCCTTGTGAATTTATTTTCATCCCATGTCATTTTTGAGAAACGGATCCCTTTGGCATGCATGTTCCCTCCTCATCAGGCTACTCTTGCGCACAACCCATCCATATTTCACACAACATTTAAATATTGCACGCACCCCTTAATCCTATGCATAACACATGCATCTTGTGTGAAAAACATCCATATTTTTCCTAGAACATTCTATTACGCATCCTCCATGTGTTTCCCTCACATTAAGGAACCCTTTCTGAGCCCCTCTTATGCAAAACACACCTGCATCACACACTCTCTACCCGTGCGGCCCTTCTAGTTTAATGGTGTGATCTCAAAGTCCATTGGGTTGTATTTCACATTGTATTGCTTCACCTCATGATAATTTATATAGGAATGATAATTAATATTACTTCTTTTCATATCCATGATAACATGGACCCCTCAATGGATCACTACATAACACCCCATCACCATGGCGTTACTAACGCCTTCCCTTCCACATGGGCTGGTGGGTATCAGTCATGTAAGTCCATGGGGTGCAGTGTAAATCTACCTTCTTTGAGCTGTAGAATGATAAACTGCCAAGTACCATCATCCCCAATACATGATATTAACCATTAACCCATCCCTATGCAGTCTACGTGTGCCATCCCATTTTGGACATTCTCCTCGACTGCTCATCTCCACCAGAGTTTGACCATTGCTCACATGAAATGAGATACTCTTTATTGGAGCGGTGTTTATCCATTTGGAATGGGAAACCATCTTGGTGTAATCCCCTATCCTTTCTTGCCTGAGGAATCACCCTTTCTACTTCTATATTCTTCCTAGAAGAAGACCCAAGAGGGGGGGCACTAGAACCCTCATTTCTTCGGTGATAAATCCATATACCTTTGGGATTTTTCATCATCCAGGCCTCAACCCTTGAGTAAGTCCCAGTCTCCATCTCCCTAGGCTACAGAACTTGCATGAGCACCTATTTCATCTTTTTGCTATAGACCATGCATAAGCCCCTATTTCCATTTTGGGTCACTAACCATGTGTAAGCCTCATTCCACTTCCCACAGATCCACCTTTTAGTGATGTAATCATTAGGACTCTACTACCTCTCATTACTCCCACTAAGCATGACTCACAAGTGATTAGAGTAATCATCGACCATGACATCATCTACAGGCTACCTAGAGTGCAATCCCCACACACTAACCCTATACTAGATGGAATTTGATCCTTTCCAAGAGAAGGAACGTAGGAAGCCTCCTCCAGGTTCACGCCCAACATGCATTGGTTACAAACCCCTTTACGCCAAACCATATTTGTCCAAAGTTACATTAAAATACATTCCCCCATTTTCTGTCCTGCATTCCATTAAACTATATCCACATATCCCGAACTACGTGGACTTTGATCCATTCCACGGTAAGGTACGTATGAAGCCACCATGAGGTTCTAGCATAACAACCATTGGTACTGAACACCTTCGCATCGCTTTACTGACAACTATTCTGAACTATGTTGGAATTGAACCTTGTCTCCATGAAAGGTTACGTAGAAACCGTCCGTGGGGTTCAAACCCATCCAACGATAAGTTGTTTTGACCCCTACAGCAGTATGTCGCTGTGACCCATCCAACAGTAATCCATAGTTACCTATCCAGTAGTAAGACATTATGACCCATCCATCATTTACCATTTGTGACCCATCTAGTGGTAAGTCATTCTAAGTCTATCCAGCGATAAGTTGTTGTCAAACCCAACCGACAGTAAGCCATTTTTTACCCTAATCAATGGTATGTTTTTGTCATTCCCAAACAGCGATAAGACTATGTGCTTCCAATCCAATGACAAGCTATTGTAGTCTTCTTTTTTGGGACCCACATATCCGGTCTTCCCTAAGACATGAGACAAAATAGTACTGCTAACCATGTTTAAGACCATGTATATCATTGGCATGTTTTCCTCGATGCACACCCTAGTCCTATACTTCAACCAAACAATGTGGACATTGTTTCCCTACCATGAAGATACGTTGGAAGTCTCTTCGAGGCCCAAGCCATACAACACCATCACCCACAAGTCGACCCCATCACTTTCTTTGTCCATGTCAATTATCCTCTTACCACCCATACTGATTCACACCAAGGCCACCACATCCCAATGATATTAGGCCAATTCCCCTATTCACTACTCAAACAGTAACTGGGTATCTAACCACGTGATAGCAGTGACGTCAGCTTCCCCTCTAGGGTGGCACCCATATGATCCACTCATGTCAGTGTTTTGATCAGTCCGATCCATCTCCTATAGAGGATAAACTCACATAATTACCTGTGATAAACATAGTAATCTAATGAGAACCTCAGAGACATGCCTATCACATATAATTCCCCACATTCGACATGGGATTCCATAGGATTATGTGCCCCTGAGAAGCCCTATAATAAGGGGATAAAACCTAGACACTCCATTGATCAATCATCCAGACATGCCAGTGATGTCCAACATGACTACTCCCCCAACCAAAGGTTTCTGCCCTGACCAGGCCTCTTGGAATGTCCAGAGAGAAGCAGTATAACTAAATAGTTTCCTTGAAGATATGGCACTAGAATGAGTTTCATGAACGAAATATTATGTTCGTAAGGGAGACCCGGACTATGTGATGAGTTGTGAGGAGGAATCCACTGAAGGAAGAAACAAAAAATCGTCATCCAGTTTCGATCAAGGAGAAAACGTCCCTGAATAAGGCACATATGCTTCCTGCCTTTGGAAAGTTGAAATGTGGAACAATAGCCAGCACATCCTCATTGATCACCAAATAGATGTATGTACGCGACCTGATGAAAGCGTCAAAATCAGAAATGGTGAACCCAACAAAAGGTTTTACTCCTCAATGCGGGGATTAAAAGTGTTTGAGTCATCAGTGGACAAGGTTGTCACCACATCCAGTTATCTGGCGTCATGTCCCACTAAGAAAATAGATGTCCTAGCTCGAAACTCACCAAATATTGGGGTAGTAAAAATGTTGAGAATCTCTGTCTACGACATTGTCAGTGTGGATCCTAGTTACCATCCTTGGAAGATGGAATAGTGTTGGTGTTGAAATAGTGGGTGCCCTAGACCCAACTATTATGTGCTTTTGATTACCATATCGTGTATAGAGTTAACTATGTATGATGTCATCTTACCATTATAGTGTAGACTTTTCTGCGTCCACTATTGAAATGGTAATGTCCAAAGATTAATTGTCGTATCGAAAGGTTATAGCAGTTCCCAGGCTATAATGAGAACCTCTAGATACTATGACATTAATCTTAAATATATGTTCTATGGTCTAGATACATCTTACTAATTGGACATAGTAGATGTCTGACCATCAGGTGCTGGGGGCTCATAAGCATTGAGACTTCTTCTCATGAAGTTCGCACTTGGTGATCTCTAGTAGTGAGATCATGAGGACGGACCCGCCAATAGGAACACCACATGTTTCAGGTGTCATTGGATGTTCCTATCTACGATCATGTGTAATGGTCTCCTGACTTGAGATCATTACCAATGTATGTCATTTGATCGCGTACTTTTATGCAATACGAAAACCATGGCAATAAAGTCATGGCGAGGTAGTTTGTGTTGGGTGCGTCATTAGTGGCATGTCATTGGTTGAATGGTCAAGAAAGGATTTGTCGCTTCCAGGTTATGGAAGTAATATATCTCTGGCCTTGTTGATATGGATGGCAGTACCTTTATAAGACCATGGCCATGGCAGTCGAGGGTAAATCCATCCAGTTACATCAACAAACAATAAAGCAAGAAAAGGGCGATGACACGAGAGTGCGTCCTGCTTTATGAGATATTATAGACAAAGAGATTATATTACACAGTGCATGTTCGTAAGTTGGTTGTCGCTGCTGTGACAATCCTTATTTCTTCAGGGGCCATGATGGGTTGCTAGATCCCGCTCTTGGTCTGTGAATACTATTCACGGCTGTCGAAATAAGGTCCTAGAGGGTCACACATAATAGCGTATTCAAGAATCTGCCCTATTCAGTTGAATAGGAGTATTGGACATAGTGGGCCCCGCCACAGGGGTCCGGGATTTGTCCAGAGTTAAACGATCACCAATGAAATAAATAAATTCATATTATTCGAGTTTAGAATAATGAGTATTGAATTTATTTATTAAATGTATTTACAGTAAATACATGAAAAAATATTAATTGACGAATATTAAATTATTCAAGGTTCAATTAATATTTGTGGGAGCGACGAGTCCAGTTAATGACTCAATTATTATCATGTGATATATTTTAGTATATTACAAGTAAATGATAATAATATTTATGGCTCAGTTTAGTAGTCATAAAATGTCGTTAATAGTGCGTTAAGTATTCGGGGATGGCGAGGCGATACCGGGTATTTTAATTGAGCACTATAAATATAAGAGGAGGGGACTTTGCCAAAGAAGATTCATGGAGTTTATCTCTCCTCTCCTCTCTCCCACATTCTAGAGAGAGATGCTCTGGATCCAAGGAGCTCGGATGGAGCTCTCTCTCGGGCATCGCTAGCGATGCGATGCGGTGGTCGTTGGAGCATCGAAGGCATCGTCGCAGATCCGCGCTAGCACCCGGATTACGACGAACGGCGCTCCCGCAGATTCCTTGAAGCGCGTGTGGACGATCTAGAGGAATTCGGCTTCGGATTCTTCGAGCAGCGATCGCCAACGACGAGCAGACGTCGTGCGCGGCTTTGGATTCAAACCAGGTATTTTACGGTTTAATTTTGTGCTTAAAATCCTCCACGCGTGGTCCTCGGCTTTGACCGGGCTGCCCTTCACCGACGTCGGCAAGTTTATGGCGAACGGAGGTGGAAAAATTTTAAAAACCCACCTATTTGGGGCTTCCGCTGCACGCCCGGTTCCAACAAGTGGTATCAGAGGGAGCGTGTGTCGATTTTAAGCCGAGAAAAATTTAAATTTGCATTAAAATGTTAAGAGGGTGTCGAAACGGTCCCAACGCCGCAGACGAAACCCGAATTGGATATCGGATGGTCAGTTTGCAGCCATCCGAAGTTTCGAATTCGGATTCGATATTGTTTTTCGGTACGAAATACTCACCGGAAAATCAATTTGGTTTTGATATTAATTTATTAAAATTATATTATATTATTATTATAATAATAAAATTATTTGGTTTTATTATAATAATAATATTGATATTGTTATAATAATATTATTATTATAATATTATTATTATTTTTCTAAAGCTTAATATAGGCTTTGGAAAAATATTTAAAGGAGGGAAGACTTAAATGTAAGTCTTAAGTTTTAAAAAAAGGGGGATGAAGACCTTTTTTTAGGTCTTGTAAAAATAAAAAATAAAAAAGGGAAATAAGACCTTATTTTAGGTCTTATTAAAAAAAAAAACTAAAAAAAAAGAGAGGAATACAAGGGGTCGACGGCCTGCATGTGCAGGTCGTGGGAATTTTTTTTTTGGGATCCTCTATTCCCGACGCACTGTAGCACCGCGCCCAGCGGCTACCCTCTCCCATGCGCGGCCTGCTACCCGCTTCAGCCGAGCCGGCTCATCTCAGCTCTCCGGCTCCAGCGAACCACCTTCCTCCGCCATGCAGTAGGAAGACCCGGCGCACAGCAGCATGTGCAGCGCCTCCTTTCCTCCTCTACCCGCTGCAACAGCAGCTCTGCACCAGGCCGCCGGACCACCTACTGCTCCAGCTCCAGCAGCTGTGTGCTGCTCCACCGGTCTGAGGCACCTCCCCCTCTGCCAGCCGAGGCCCCTCCTCCCTCACGGAGACCCCATGCAGCGGCGCTGCCACCTCCCGCGGCACCTGCACCAGGCCTCTCGCCAGGCCGCGCGTGCCAGCGCCTCCCTGCAGGTGCACCGAGACCAGGCCGGCACCCCTCTGGCCGCCTCTCCCTCCCGCGGCACTGCGCCGGCAGCCCGACTTGAGCCCCTGGCCAGCCCCTCTCCCCGGCAACAGCTGCAGCCCGCACCTCCCCTTCACCGCGCTGCAGAAGCAGTACACTACCTAGGCGCATCTGCGACCCTAGCCAGCCCTCTCCTGGCCTGCCCACCAGCAGCGTACTACTCCGCTGAAGCCTCTCGGCCAGTGACTCGCTGATCGCCCATCCCGGTCCAGCCGCTGGCCGCGGAGCCGCTCTTCACCGGAGGCCAGCCTCTTCCGGAACGGTGCAGCGGGTGCTCACCACCGGGAGGTAACCTTTTGCACAGATTGGGTTTGCCCTGGAACAGGCTCCGATGAGTATGTCTAGCCCGAAATTGACTTAGGCAGGCCTTCCCATCTCAGAACGCCCCTGCATGGGGTCGTTAGTGCCTGGACTGGGCCTGCGTGGGTTCGCCCCGACCCGCACGGGCCCTGCTCGGGGTTTGTGGGGCTCAGATAATTTTTTTTAAATCATAGGTTAATTAAATTAATTAATTTAATTTTGGTTCAGAATTAAATTAATTAACTATTAACCTTTGTTTATAATTAAAGCGGCGTAATTAATTTATTTTCTAATTAATTAAATTAATTAATTAATTTAATTTTAGTTTTAAAATTAAATTAATTAAATGGGACCGAACGACATAAATATTGGATTAAAAATTAGAGTGAAATTTTTAATTCAATTAAAACGCCCTCAAGTTTAATTTTAATGCAAGTTTAATTTTTATTCTGCACTTATTTAATATACGCAAGTTTAATGCGTATATAACTGATCATGAGCTGAGACCGACCAATGCATGTCTGTTGTATGTTTATTTATTTAATTATTTATTACATGTGGTTTTGTAATAATTATTATTTTAAATTAAAAGGCGATCTTCGTGTCGTCTCAAAGTCGTTATATGTATAAGGGCCTGCGCGCCCATTCTCATAATTGTATATTTTTTACTCCCAAGACCCCCTCGCCTGCGTGCGAGTATAATTGTATAATGTTGAGACGACCGGTGACGCTTTTCATGCCAAGTGACGGCGACACACCAGACATGAGTTGGATGCACTGGATGAGCAGTCATTGTTATTCAAGTTGCAAGCCACGCGACTAAAGGTATTTACCCCTAGGGTTTTGGTTGGTCCGTTATTCACTCAACGGATCAACCAATAGTACCGGCTCATGATCAGGTGTTCGTTTTATTTCTGCATGGTTTATTATTTTTGTGCATGTGTAATTTATTACGCGATCACATAGTGTAATAATAAACAAACATGCAAGATAAAATGAACATGTGACGCGATGAGATTTCTATTTCTTGCACGGCCAGTTGTGAGTGCGATCACATAGTTCGTGCTTATAAAATTAGAAAAATGATTTCTTTCGTCACACTAAAAATAATAAAACCCTCAATGATATATTAAGTCTAAACAGCCTTCCGTCTTTCAAATTTGGACAAAACCAGCTGTTTGAGGTGCCGGTTCATGCCTTAGCTGAGGGTGCCTCTTACTACTGGGGAGTCCTTATAAGAATGATGGGTCGACTTAACTAAAGTGCTAGTAAGGATTAGCCCTAGCTAACTTGCTATCATTTTAGAGGCAAGCGTTGAGTAAATCAAATTTTGATTTTAAGAAGCTGGGACTTCACTCAACAGATCAAGGAACCGCAAGTTAAAGCGGTTGGTCAGCCAAAAGCCTACCTAGAACCCTCCAAGTAGTGGCGTAGCCTTAGCTTGTAGACTATGAGGGGTGGTTCCGGGATCCTTGCCACTAGAATACTCAAGCGACAGAGTATTCCGATTCTAGCACAGAGGGTTCCTAGAATCTGATAAAATAGTGGGAGACATAAAATGATCAAAATGTCTAAACCGGTAATCCAGATAAAAGGCACTTATCTGCTAAAATTTATTTTTGTAGAAAAATGGCAAGTTATACCACAAGATTAAAACTGCAATATTATAATGGACAAAGTAAATGTCCATAGTGACACGAGTATCCATGAATAGTACAGGCGCGTGCGCATAGTACTATAATATAGGAAACTCAAGGTGTTAGTGTCCCCAGCACTGTTAAACTACCTCAAGAAGCGAGGGTGAAAATTGCTTACAGGAGACTAATATACAAAGCATATGATAGTTATATCATTATGATTTCATCAACGTCCGGTGTTAGTTGCGGTCGCTACACCAGGACATAGATGATATAACATAAAGTCTCATCTCCGAGATGTTTGTAAGGAGAAAGTGAAGCAATGACATGAATAAGGTGAAGTTTACACCGACATGTGTAAATTTAAAGATTGATCATGATCTTTAAATATCATTTTTACCACATTACTCAAGTCTCGTTTTAAGATACAAAACGAACAAGTATTGAGTAAATGCTTCATTACCTATCTAGGTAAGGTACTCCAAGTGAATAAGAATGAAATACAATTATGCTTCAATTCTTATGGAGGATAAATTGAAAGACAATGTGAAAAGGTCAAAGGCATTTCATACCAATGACATATTCGCGACGTCCTTCAATTAATGAGGTATTGAAAGAGGTTATTTTCATTGCATATTATAAAATAATACTATGGAAGTTTAAAAGCAATAAACTGATTTAAAGAAGCATGTTTCCGCTTCTACATCAGGTATATTCATCATTATAATGTTTCTCTTTTACTACTTGTGTATTAAATACAATATGTTGGCAACATATGTGTATTTTAATACGATAAACAAGTTAGTATAGAAAACTTACTAGAAGTCAGGTGTATTCTCCAAGTGGCTGTGAAAGGGTGATACCTAGGCCAGTGGTGAGAAGTACACAACTTCTTTAATTTCCAAGTGAAAGATTCGTGTTGAACTATTGTTGAGTATAACCACAAACATTAATCTCATGTGTCCTTGGACGCAAGGAGACATTCTTTTAGTTTCTGAAATGAATGTTGTTTTTGGTAAACTCAATCACTAGTTCAGTGATACATGGATCATAGGAAATTAGTGATGAATATAAATGTAAGACTTATACCCAGTTGTGACAGGATAATTCTTTGTCAAGTAATACTAAAAATGAACTTCACGAATATACCAAGTATGGTATTTAGGCTCGGCATAGCTAAATACTTTTGGTATTATCGATGTCTTTAGTTTAGACAAAGGAGCCTTTAGAAATAAAGGTACGTCACAAAGCTTTTGGAAATAGTTCAACACGAAAGTGTGAACTATTCCAAGTATAAGCTAGAGGGATATATACTTCATAAGATTCTTTTAAGTAATTAACGAATATCAAAGTGAAGTATTTGCATGGTCAGGAGATATGAGTTGCTTTGGGTTGGGATACCGAAGAATATCTCGACCAAGAATTCATCAATCATGATAATGTAGCGTGGAGCAATTCCTAAACGCACATTACCTTATCGACATCACGACATTGATGTTAATGGGGAGGATTGATGATGAAGTCTTACATATCAACATTGATCAACAAAATGTAGCGTGGAGTAATTCCTAAACGCACATTTTATACATCAAAGTATTGATGTAAGTAATATCAATGTTGGAACTAGCAGAAACTTCCACTATATTTCATGAATAGCTTTGCAAATAACAGCAATATCCCACAACCATATGCCAACTATAATGACAAATGGATATCATACGAGTCATAGTATGATGTAAACCCATTATGTCATAAGAACATGTGTTTAGATGCAAAGAGTTTGTTAGGACATAAACAAACTAGCGTCAAGACAAACACATTGTGCATTTAGTGTAATAATCCTAAAAGCTGTTTAGGATGTTACAAGATAGAAGAATATCTAGTCAAGCAATAGACTACACTTCTATATAAGGGTGCACATCTCTATTAGAGATAGTGGGAGCTATATTGACTTGTGTTTAGTCAATTCTCAAGATGCACAAAATAGCTGGCATAGGAACTAGTTCCACAAGTACATGTGGAACAAAGTATTTTCCAGAGACACATACTGCATAGGAAGAATAAAACCATGGTGATGATTTTATATTCACTACGGTCATGATCTATTACTCAAAGTGAATAATATTTCCTACAAGTAAGCAGTATATGGAAATTAGCTAAAATTGATAAGATCAACTAATATTCAATTAATGGATTCCATGTATCAAAGTATGAAAGGGGATATTATTTTGAATACTGCGGTGGGTATTCAAGTGAGTTGATACATGGATGGTACGAGCTTAGTACCAATAAGGCTCAATTGGTTTCACCAATTTTGCATAAATCCGTTAGAATTTTACTTATCATAGCTAATATCTATGATCAATTTATTTGGCATTAGATGTCATGACCACCAATCTTGGATGGTGTCTATATGACACAACCAGAAAGGGATGGTCACATCACCGAATGCTGATAATGGTTTCAAGTTACTAAAATCCGGTTTAGGATTAAAGTAAGCAAAATGATCATAGTAGAACAAATGTTTGCCATGTGTCTACCAGAGGTTAGTGGGAGTGCTAAGGTTTTCCAATAATAAATATGTTTGGTAACATATGGAAAACACACATTGGTCTGACAGTTAGTTAAGACCAAAATGAAATTTACTCTCTAATGATTGAATTAAAGTAGCAACCTATGTTCTAGGGAAAAAGATCTATTAAGGTAGATTTATAGGTTGCTTGGTTCTAGTCAATCGTACATATTGTGACATTATATTGAAAAATATGTTGGAACAATTCAAGAGATGAATTGTTGCCTACGTCACAGGGCATAATCTCTCCATGTTGACCTGTCTGTAACATGGGAAGAGATAAATGTGGTGAGTTTAAATCCATACGTCGGAGCGATGGATCAATCACGTATGCCATTATATGTACAAGTACCGATATTGCCAAGGTATATTTTACAATAGGCAAATATTAGTTATATCCAGGAGCACTGCAAGGGATGCAGTCAGAACAATCTAATTGTACTTCGGCAAGTACAAAAGATATGTACCTGGTAAGTAGAGAATAAAGGATACTAGTTTTTGGGGATAAAAACTAGTCTTCCAAAGATCAA
This sequence comes from Viscum album, assembly GCA_963277665.1. NCBI lineage: Eukaryota > Viridiplantae > Streptophyta > Magnoliopsida > Santalales > Viscaceae > Viscum > Viscum album. The sequence goes on from OY728134.1 coordinate 174,091,559, forward strand.
GAGATCTAGTATTGCAGTTAGGCTAAAGGAGATGAGCGAATCAAGCTCATATCAGCCTGTGGTGGCCATATCTATAAGACCGAGTACATTGCAGCTTCTAAGATATCTAAGAAGAAGTTAAATGAAATGATTTGTTCCAGTTCTTGGAATCGCACCTGGTGAGAAAAGTATTATCATAATGTAGATTATGATATTCTTACTATACAAGATGTCAAGTTATGACAGTGGACAAAAAGGGTATATACTCGGGATACCATCTCTTGAGAAGTTTTAATCAAAGAGATGAGGTCGCTATAGCAGAATAGCCACGCAGCAGAACCGTGGCAGACCCAGTATCTAAGGCCTTTACTCAGCAGAAACATGATGCTTATCATGTGAGTAGCTAACAAGTTTGGTTAGCAAGTTGGCTCTAGTGCAAGTGGGAGTGTTGAAATAGTGGGTGCCCTAGACCCAACTATTATGTGCTTTTGATTACCATATCGTGTATAGAGTTAACTATGTATGATGTCATCTTACCATTATAGTGTAGACTTTTCTGCGTCCACTATTGAAATGGTAATGTCCAATGATTAATTGTCGTATCGAAAGGTTATAGCAGTTCCCAGGCTATAATGAGAACCTCTAGATACTATGACATTAATCTTAAATATATGTTCTATGGTCTAGATACATCTTACTAATTGGACATAGTAGATATCTGACCATCAGGTGCTGGGGGCTCATAAGCATTGAGACTTCTTCTCATGAAGTTCGCACTTGGTGATCTCTAGTAGTGAGATCATGAGGATGGACCCGCCAATAGGAACACCACATGTTTCAGGTGTCATTGGATGTTCCTATCTACGATCATGTGTAATGGTCTCCTGACTTGAGATCATTACCAATGTATGTCATTTGATCGCGTACTTTTATGCAATACGAAAACCATGGCAATAAAGTCATGGCGAGGTAGTTTGTGTCGGGTGCGTCATTAGTGGCATGTCATTGGTTGAATGGTCAAGAAAGGATTTGTCGCTTCCAGGTTATGGAAGTAATATATCTCTGGCCATGTTGATATGGATGGCAGTACCTTTATAAGACCATGGCCATGGCAGTCGAGGGTAAATCCATCCAGTTACATCAACAAACAATAAAGCAAGAAAAGGGCGATGACACGAGAGTGCGTCCTGCTTTATGAGATATTATAGACAAAGAGATTATATTACACAGTGCATGTTCGTAAGTTGGTTGTCGCTGCTGTGACAATCCTTATTTCTTCAGGGGCCATGATGGGTTGCTAGATCCCGCTCTTGGTCTGTGAATACTATTCACGGCTGTCGAAATAAGGGCCTAGAGGGTCACACATAATAGCGTATTCAAGAATCTGCCCTATTCAGTTGAATAGGAGTATTGGACATAGTGGGCCCCGCCACAGGGGTCCGGGATTTGTCCAGAGTTAAACGATCACCAATGAAATAAATAAATTCATATTATTCGAGTTTAGAATAATGAGTATTGAATTTATTTATTAAATGTATTTACAGTAAATACATGAAAAAATATTAATTGACGAATATTAAATTATTCAAGGTTCAATTAATATTTGTGGGAGCGACGAGTCCAGTTAATGACTCAATTATTATCATGTGATATATTTTAGTATATTACAAGTAAATGATAATAATATTTATGGCTCAGTTTAGTAGTCATAAAATGTCGTTAATAGTGCGTTAAGTATTCGGGGCTGGCGAGGCGATACCGGGTATTTTAATTGAGCACTATAAATATAAGAGGAGGGGACTTTTCCAAAGAAGATTCATGGAGTTTATCTCTCCTCTCCTCTCTCCCACATTCTAGAGAGAGATGCTCTGGATCCAAGGAGCTCGGATGGAGCTCTCTCTCGGGCATCGCTAGCGATGCGATGCGGTGGTCGTTGGAGCATCGAAGGCATCGTCGCAGATCCGCGCTAGCACCCGGATTACGAAGAACGGCGCTCCCGCAGATTCCTTGAAGCGCGTGTGGACGATCTAGAGGAATTCGGCTTCGGATTCTTCGACCAGCGATCGCCAACGACGAGCAGACGTCGTGCACGGCTTTGGATTCAAACCAGGTATTTTACGGTTTAATTTTGTTCTTAAAATCCTCCACGCGTGGTCCTCGGCTTTGACCGGGCTGCCCTTCACCGACGTCGGCAAGTTTATGGCGAACGGCGGTGGAAAAATTTTAAAAACCCACCTATTTGGGGCTTCCGCTGCACGCCCGGTTCCAACAGTTGGGGCACTGGACATCGATTTTTTTGTTTCAACACTAATGGCTAAATATCCCTACTTTTAAGGAACCAAGATGTTGCACCAGAACCCGATCGCTACCCTCCAATTGACCCAAGGACAGGGAAAACATCAATGCTGCAACCCTACATTGCTTTGTTGCTTCTGCGATGACCTCCACAACCACAGTTGTTTCGCGCCCGTTCCCCATATCCCCTTCAAATATCATTCAAAAAATGGTGGAAAGTGACCTTGTATGCCGATATAAGGAGCATGGGATTATCCCAACTCGGGATATGGAACACCAGTATAAAGAGGCGTATGTGCCTCATCTATACCGCTACCCCCAAGGGCCATAGATGTATCCACTTTTCCCCACTCCGACATATAATCCTTTCGGGTACCTCTCCCTAAAACACCTCAATGACACCCTCCCCTATGCCGACAAGGTAGGGGATGTCTATGCTAGACCATTTGGGATCCTATTTTAGGGACTATTAAGGAGGGATCCTACTAGGCTATGCTAGTGCCACCACCAAGTCACCGAAGATGAAGAGTAGGTAATCTATGTACATAAATCGCCCACCCCGGTCCAGCTGACCTGACGCCAGCGTCGGGCACAAGTCGGGGAGGATTCCTGCCAAGGGGTGTCGATTTATGAAACTAATATGGCCCATGCCATCACCGTAATATATCATCTACCTCCTGTGTATACTGAGTATGGGAACATGAATATCCATCCCTAATCAAGGCTTCAAATTCCCAACAAGGAGGTTGGGTTGACATTCTTGGCCCCTGGTGTGGGTAGTTGTCATCGTAGACTAGCCCGTGACAACGAAACCCAGTATGGAGTCCCTCCCCATATCACTACCATGGAGAACATGAGTCCTACCCATATCCAATATCACCATGGATTTCCACTCCATGAAACCATCAATCCAAACGCGGGTCCTCCCAATGATGGTGATATTAAGTATGGAAGCCACTTCTGTGCTCACTACATCAGTTATGGAGTCATCCCTCCTGCCGTAGAACGTCAGTGTGGGGATGTTTCACATCTGGTCAATCATTGGCCTGGGGGGCTTCCCCATGTCCTGAAAGCATGTTGAAAAGGTTCTCCTCATCTCAACAATCTGAGAGGTGAAGTCTATCTTCACATTACCAGCACCAAGCATCTAGGTCCTATCCATGTTCATCATGACCAGTATGAGGACCCTCCTCACACTAGAACTACCAGAGTATGCAACCATGAAGGTCCCAAACATTCTCCTATCGGCTCTAGTTGAGGTCCTACCAACTCCAGCACTTCCCCTGATGGACCACCCATTTTCCCCTTTGAAATCATTATCGTTTCTCCTTGTACCCTAGCTCACTCAGGTGGGAGTCCTCCCAACCCCCGCACTATTACGCCCAAAGGTCCTCCTTGTATCAAGAATCTAACCTATAATAAAGAACCATCCCGGGGTAGGTTGGATGGTCATTGGCACCATATAATGAATGAGGAGAAGATTAAGACTAAGATTAATCTAGTTTTCTTCTCAAACTCTAAGGAAGAATACAACTAAGGGATGTAACCCTCACCAAGGTCCTCCATGTCAAGGGTTGGGGAAGGAACAAGGTGAATCTGCCTCATAATTCAAGAATGTGAGGTCTATCGGATTCCCGCCACCCTCTACAGGTATATCCTAGAAGAAAATAGTTTGGAAACTCCATAAGTTATGACAATGTTGTGACCCCCAACTTCACCAGAATCACTCCCTACCTCGACTAGAGATCAAGGAGAGCAATTATAGGATCCAATGATGGATGTGAAGTAGTGTGGTACACTGCCAACAGCTGCAGTCCCCATCCTAGAAAATTCATTCATTATCCCATATTACAGTGATGTCATGTATAAGGTACTATACTCTCCAATGGATAGCCTGAGATGTTTCATTTTGTCAACTCGCTCGCCATATTCTCCACCGGCTAGCCTACCGTCCCAGTGGTCTAACTCATTAACTCTACTGGTTCCCCAGCATCCTCCGGTTAATGAGTGGGGAAATGAAGTACTAGGCCATGAATTAGAGCTCAAGGGATTTTGGGATATTCTCCAAGCAGACCCATTCCTATAGATGTTTTTCCCAGTTGATGGGAAGAATTTTTGTGTGCCAGAATCCCTCACTCAAAGAGAAAGTCAATTTTTATGTCAAAAACTCTAGGCAAGGAATTTTATCTTTCATCACTAGTGAGTGACATACCATAAGTGCCAAGAACATTTCGAGGATATTGGCGAAAAATGTCATCTGGATTATTTGGTTGCACTCCCTATGGCCCAGTGCCCTTAGTCAGCAGTCCTCCATAGTTGCCTCCAACAATGATACATCCTATGTTTCAAAGTTCTCTATATTATTATCAAAGAGGTTTCTAACCCACATACATATCTATGGTTGGGGGATGTATGCTTCCATCCTCTATATTCTTATTCGGTGACAACCCAATTTAATAGGCAACATTGAGGATATGCCTCTAGGATGGGTTGCAGTTAACATGGACGACTTTCCAGATGGTGAGAATGAGCTATAGATTTTTTGAGAGGACCTAGACACTGAGGGAGACTCATCCCATTTGGATCCATCTGTAAGGATAAATATCCAGTAGAGAAACCTAATGGGTCTCCCCATTCCCGCTGAGGCACTAGTCATCAGCTGGAATCCCGACAATCGCATGGAACACCTCAATGTAGTTAAACCCTTCGACCTGTCTGGCTTGGTTCTGAAAGAGGAAGATGAACATGAAAATGTTGTGTTGCACCAGCAACACGCCAAACATGAGAAGATGGTCAATGACCTCATGGAATAATGCACTACAGAGCGACGACCTAACTATGATGATTCTTGGATAGGGCAGTAGGGGCATGAAAAAATTCCCCTCAGCTAGCTCCCTCTAGGTGACATTGACCATCCTACCCGTACAGACATGGTTGAGGTTGGAAATTACAGAAAAAGGGCATGGTATTTCTCACCTAATTCGCATGAATTGGGTGAAAATCATTGGGAACCAACTAAGGTTCTCCAAACTACTCAACGAGACATTCCACCTACTGATCCACAAGCCGCTGGGCCTGTTTACCTTGTTGAAGATCCCACCAACACACTGGTGGTCAGGGATCAATGTCAAGAGTGTGACCCTACCCAGATGATCCAATAGAGGCAATCATTTCCTGTCTCGATGAATTAGAGACATCAAAGGTGGATATCCTGCTTGATGTAATTCTTTATTAGGTGTGGGTGGATAATATTCCTACACCCCAAAGTTTTTCTGGAATCCCACATTTTCTCCATTAAATGGGACATGGGACCCAACATAGCACCTGGAAACCCATATCTCAATATGTGGACCCTTGTTGGGAACCCCAGCGTATCAGAAATCTTCCAAAATCTAGAATTTTATTCATACATTGAAAGAGCCTACATTTTTCTAGTATATCCTACTCCCAATTAGATCTGTAGCTAGATAGAGAGGCCTTCTTTGGAAATTCCTCTACCAGTTTAGTTCCACCTCATGAAAGGTGAGTTTCACAGACCTATTCATGTTCCAGCAGAGGACTGATGACCTTGTTGCGGACATTGTTTCCTGGTGGAATGGGCTCACGTACTCCATTGGCATGCCACTAAATCAAAAGCAATTGCTGACGATGGGAATGTGGAATGTCAATATGGAATAGGTCACCTCTCTAATAACCCAAAATTATCTCGGGGATTTCGATACTTCTCTGATAAGTCCCTTCGCCTAGAAGAATCCATACAACAGGATAAGCAGGAACATCCTTTATCTGCTACAATTCATGTGACAAGGGCCACCAGGGTCATTCCCGCAACGGTGAATCAGATAGGGGCCCCGGGAAACTAGTGTAGTTACTAGTGGAGTCACCTTTATAGCCTCACAGTGGCCTTCCACGTCGATTGCGCCCTCTGGCCCATTATCACCCCTGTCAGGATCAGTAGGCTCCCCTGTGTAATGCACTTCCTCCACCTAGGTTGGATTACCCAGCACCACATCCTCGGAAGGCCCCTTCAGCTCCTCATCAGGGCCAAATTCTAAGGCCCTTCTTCCAAAAAAAGAGGAACCATGCTTTCTCATTTATAGAGGCCCAGGTCTCTAGTTACATCTGTAGAGCATTGGAGTAGGGGATTGAACATTTTCATAAGTTCAAGTGGCTAGAAGAGGTGAACCTCACTGATCGCCCAAACTTCTACCCTTATCACTAGTTCCTGGGGCTCACTATCATCTAGTGAAATGAGTTTAATGACTGGATTCAAGACCATGTGGATAACAACATAGTACGGTGAAGACCTTCCCCAGTACATGTGGCATGTATCTTCTTTAGTCCAGAGAACAGTTGTGATAGCGAGGCTCAGTCTAATTAGTTTTCTAACTGCGGGTCCCATAAGTATGATGATTGGATGGATCGTAAAATAGCCAGTCTTTCCCATGGTGTTATCTGTGCATGCCTGAATTGATTAGTGCCTTCAAAAGATGTAGCTACTGCTTCTGCATCTGCGTCTTAGTCTTCCCTTTCTCAAAAAGGCATACACTAGTAGTGAAAGGGAAAACAAAGTCCCCCACCAATTCAATCGTCATCTCGTACTCTTGGGGACATCATGCACCCAAAGATGGGGGTTGCTACCAGAATATTCCCAGTGGTGGATGAATATTCGAGTGATGGTCAAGGGTACGCATCTGTTAATATCGTAGATCTGGTAAATTCCTACATGATTCATGATGATGAGGATCGCCATGATGATCCTCCCATAATCCCTAACTTGTGTCATCTTTGAGGATGATGTGTCTATATGGGCCATCGGAGTACCTCAGTCACCACTTCCTATTAGTGTGTGTGTGCTATCAAAACCAGGAAATAGTCTCAATGTAGAGCTCATTGGGCATAACATTCTCATCTGGTGGCATCAGGCCCTCCTTTTCGACCGTTCGTGTTGTTGGATTAGGTAGAGCCACCTCGACCTCATCATGACCAGCCTTTCTATAATACAGGTTGGTCTCAGTCGTTTTTCTCTCATCTGGTAGTCACTCCTATGACTATGACAAGTGACCAATGAGATTTTCCCAGTACCAGTCAGTTGCTGGTCTGATCGACAGGACCCTCCATACCTCCTTTCATAGAGTGTCCTCGTATAAGCTGATGTTCATGCCTATCACAAATGTACAACTTCCGAAAGAATCTTTATAGAATTCCATCAAGTCTCTCCAACCTTAATGCACTCTTCCTATCATAAAACATGCATGATGCCCTCACCATGGCTTTAAAAATACCCCACCATTTGAGATGGAAGTAGTATCTGCAGAATCCATTCATGGTGAGGTAGTCGGTAGTGCTAAATGCAAGGCCATCATCTTGTTCTATAGAGAAGATGAAGGCTCTTCCATTCAAGGTAACAATCACCCATGATACATCATTTTCCAGTTCATTGGTGTGGAGGTTTGCAGTTTCCTTATCAAAACAGGCTCTCGGATTAACATAATCCAGACATGGACAATGTAAAAACTGGGATTGTCTGAGGATGATTTAAGTCCTTCTGACCTATGAATAAAAGGTTATGACATGAAATAATAGAAACTTTTTGGAGATATCCTCAAGAATTCCATGTTTTGTGGACTAGATGTGAACAACAAATTTATCGTTGACTCCTAGGACACCGCTTACAACCCGTTTATTGGTAGGTTGTGGCTCCACCTGCATATGGAGTTTCCCTCCCCATATAACTAGTGCCTCAAGTACCCCCTCAATTGTTGATTGGTAATTTTTCATGGTGATGCATCTCCCTTTGCATCTTGCGAGGCCTGCTATCTAGATGTCAGCTAATACATATTCAAGGACAATCAAATTCAGACTATCGAGGTCGAGAATGATATGACTGCAACTTACCCATGGATTGATCATGATGAGGACTATGAATTTCCAATCCACTAATTAGATGTTACAACCCCAAACATGTGACAATGATTCATTATTTCTAGAATGAAGGAAGAACACATTCCCAAGTCTAGGTGACCAAATAATATCACCTCATACTCCTATAATAATCAGGTTCAGGTGATCCCAGAGCCTCCTACTTCTATAAGGTATTAGGATGTCAGCCCCATGGAAATGCAAATACATCAAAATTGCTTATTCTACCGATATGGGATATACTGGCTTAATATAACATGCCACTACTTCTTTGACATCATCAAGCGTGGCCCATTATGCCAAAGACCAAATGAGATCAGATTGATAGCCTTCATAGCTATGGATGCAGTAGCATAAGAGTCCACCGATGCAATGTCCACTTCCGCTTAGGCTGGTAGCAGCCTCCCGTCAGGATCTACCAACTCAAAAGATACTCCTAATTCCAAAGGTCCCTCCTCTATAAGGGGATAAATGGACTTAAGGTATTCCCCACCCACCTTTTATGAGGTCGTCTCTACCATAGTCGATGAATTGGTACATGTGATCCTTTGTAGCAATGCAGACTGAAGACCCACACATATTAGTGCCACTATGCCCCTCGAGGAACAAGATTAGTACATAGAATTCCTTAAAAAACACCATGATGTTATTTTCTAAGGTTATGATGAGAAGCTAGGACTAGATCCTCAAGTAGTTTTCCACTACCTCGGTCTCTCGAAAAATCATCATGGTTTCAAGAAGCCTCTTAGAATGATTCTACTTTCTCACAGTGTTATGGTAGAGGCAGAAGTTGATAAGATCATTTGAGAAAATTTCTTCGTGGAGCTTAAGTACACCAAAATGGATCAAAATCATTGTTCTAGTCAGTAAGAAGAAGGGACATGTCATAGTTTTCACCGGCTTCAATGATCTCATCCATCATTTCCTCAAGGATGAGTTTTCCCTACCTGTGACAGAATTGTCGATCAACGCTACAGATGGGTTCCAAGACCTCACATTCAGGGATGGGTACATCAGGAATAACAAGATCCAAATGGACCCTAAGGATGATAATTTTATATCATACAGGGCACCAATAAAAACTTTCTGTTACCATTTCATGCCCTTTGTATTAAATAATAAAGGTGCCACCTATCATTGGCCTATATGCCACATGTTTTTGTTGATCCTTGGATCAATGGTGGAATGCTATGTGGACAATCCGATGGAAAAATCTTTCCCGTGTTAGTACAATCTCAAAGATCATGAGAATGTGTTCTGCATCATTTATTCTCATAATCAGATGATGAATCCATTAATGTTCTCATACAAGGTCACCTCCCTAATGCTTTTTGGCCTCATTGTCTGATACAGGGGAATCAATATCGACCTACTGATGATCAAATCCCTTAGCCAGATATCTCCTCTATGGAACATTTTGGAGCTTCGAGTCATCCAAGATCACATAACATACAAACAATGATTCGTTGAGAATTTTTCAGACAATTGTAATCCATTTTCTCTGCTCATGAAGAAAGGAATCCTATATGAGTGGGATGTACTGTCCCAAACTGCTTTTGTGGAAACCAATCAGTACATGCTCCATCCTTCGGTCGTAATTCCATCTGTCTATGGAAATCTACAAGTACATTATGTTCCATACAATGAATGATCTATTGGAACACTTCTTTCCCACATGAACAATGAGGGGACAGAGAACAACCTCTACTACCTCAACTACATGATCCTCGATACAGAGACCAGATAGTCCCCCAATAAAAATCAACATTGAACAACCTCTGCTAATGTACATCCATGTTCCCCCCTTGTTGACTAGACACCTTGCCTAGTGGGAATTGATTCTCCATCAGTTAGACAACATTTTTTCCCTAATAAAGAAATTAAGGGGAATGTATTGTAATAATTCCTTACTACACATCCATATCTTACAGACCAGTCCCTATATCTCTATTTTCTTGATGAGGTGATTCTCTTGGTAGAACAAGCTATACTGTGATAGAAAATTCACTTTGATGGTGATTCCTATAGCCCCACCGGTAGTAGGCTCATTGATCTGTGATTCAATAGAGTAGTCATGTGCATCGTCTTCATTAATCTTGCATGATATATTCTGACATCCTCATTCCTATTGTAAGATGGCCACACCAACAATGAGGTAGAGTATCGGGCCATCATTACTGCCCTCGAGCTAGCCCTCGAGATTGATGTGCTCCATTTGCAGGTGAAATGGGATTCTAAACTATTCATCAAGAAAAAAACGGTGAATATGTTGTAAAAAAGTCAAAGCTCATACCATTGTTGGAGCGCAGTCTTTAGTAAATGGCCCAGTTCCCATCTAGACTGATAGTTACTCAAGTCCCTCAATCTAAGAATAGTCGAGCTGACAACCTAGCAAGCCTCGTTTCATCTCTTGATGTTCCCAAATTGGATGATAAATTTATCCACGTGGAACATTGTAGAGTCATTTCTCATATCAACCTAGATGAAGATGATAGAAAGTAAGTAAGCCACCTTACCTCAGACACCTCCATGTCAGGACCTCGAGGTCCCCAGGTAGCAGTGAATGAAGTGACTCCTTGTTTGAGAACCTCCTTTGGCGAGTTGCTCCAGAATGATAATCTCTTGACAAATTAGGCCGATCAGGAGCTAATCTGATTCCGAATGATATAGTTCACCCTATAGAATGACCCTTTTTGTGAGAATATCTTCTACAAGTGTTGGTTGGATGGGATTATCCTCTGTTGCACTCAATGAGTCAATATTTCTCTGGTCATGTAAGAGGTTCTCACTGGTTCTTGGGAGGCTCATCAGACTGCGCCAAAACTATCTCACAAAATCCACAGACTGGTGTACTTTTGGCCATCCATGATCCATTGATGAATCATGTTCTTCAATAGGATCCATGCATACCCAATTAATTCTAACATAATTCATCAGTCGCAACAGCCCCTCCACTCTACAACGTACTCTTGGACATTTGTGGTATTTGGACATAATGTTGTGGGACCTTATACACTAGAGATATCTCACCAGTATAGGTTCATCCTGAATGCAACATATTTCATCTCCAAGTGGGATGATGCAGTTCCACTCAAGGAGGCTAAGGCCCATGCCATCGTTGATATTGTGAGCTCCAATATCATCTATAAATTTGGAGTCCCTCACACCGTCCTAACCAATAACATCACAAAATTCCAGGTAGCTCAGCTAAATAAACAGTACGTTATGTACTACATCTATTCTAACCATACCTCCCACTATCATGAACAAGAAAATGGATTGATCATGGAGTTAAAAAACCCTCTATTACATTCTGCAGAAAATGGTTGGTCAGAACAAGAAGAGTTAACCGGAAATGCTTTCCAACACCCACAGGGCTGATCAAATGATGACATGTAATTCCACCTAGGTGACCCCATATTCCCTAGTGTATGAGATGGAGGCCTTATGACCCGCCAAGATTCAGTTTCACTAATTGCACAAAACTGTCTATGATAAACAAGTGCCAGATAATTTATCTAAAATCCTCCTAGACGAGCTTGAAGAGCACGATGAGAAATCACTTTGTGCCTTGCATAATATAGAAAGGCACCAATATAAGATGTCTAGAGCTTTCAATAATAATATTCACCTCCACTACTTCTTACAAGGTGACTTGGTACTAGCCCTAGGGACACCAATGATACCGAACAAGAAACCACCCATGTTTGAGCCCAAATGGGAGGGAACTTACATTGTTCACATGGTTTACACCAATGGTTCATACTCCCTGGTTACCATGGATAGTGTTCTTATAACTAATCTCACCAGTGACAATTTCTTCAAACAATACTTTTCATGAGATGTAATGGTCATGCATGACCTTAAACTATATGGAATTACCTGACCATAAACAGTTTATTTTCCCGCATGAGGTTAAATTACACGTAATCATGGAAGACGTTAAAATAGATCCCTAGAATAACATGAAGCACGATTCCCATTCCCATTTGGTATGTAGGAATGCCCGAACACCTTTTCCTGAGTTTATCCCAATGATCTTTTCATTTGTATATCCCTCCTCTGTGTAGTTCACATGGAAAATCTCATGTGATGTAGCTAGGTATCTTTGGCCCCACTCGCAGCACGATTATGAAGGTCACACAATGTTCCCCTCCTCATTATTACAGTCCTCCAACGTCCTTAACACAATATGTTAAACTACCTGGATATTTTAGAACAATGTATGGATTGATTCCCATCCTCATGGGATATGTAGGACCACCCATGCATTTTTTCTGTAGGCCCATCCCAAACATCGAAATCCCCCCACGAGTAAGAACACAAGGTGTGGTGTCGACCTCGTCCCTAATTCACACTAAGTTCATCCTGACCCAGCAATACATCCCACACCATAGAGAATTTCACTTCTATCACCACCCTTGTTGATGTTAAATTGCACAAGCACATCGATGATTCACTCATTCCTTTTTATGGGACTCCATTAACATTCACATTCAAATGGACCCCTCACTAGCATGAATGTTCAGCCCAAAGGCTCTCTTACAATTATTGTACAACATCCATGAAGGTTTAGAAAACAAATGGATATAAGTACTGAATTGCGAACATGGTGAGCGGTCAATGCTCATTTGATGTTCCCATTTCAGGTCACATGTTTAAGTTGTTTTGTTTCTAATTTGGTCCACATCCATCCTTTGTTGTTTTCACTACCCCCATACGTCCCAAACATGAAGTGTAGTGGTTTTTCCTATCCCCCTACCTCTTCATGCTTTATTATAACTCGGGTGGGAGTGTGATTCAAGCTAGTAGCCCCTTGTGTAATGAGTAGAGCTAAACCATACTCCTTTTTTCCCACACTGAGCACCACTCTCATGTTCTTCAGAGTTATGATAAGGTGATTCCCACATAAGAGGCCATATGGATATATTTTTCCAATATGTCCAGCCCCAGGTCCCTCGACCCCTTTGGCCCCTTGGCCCAAGTTCTCGTTTGGGAGTGTGTGGGGTGGTATTGACTCACGTACTTATTCATGTCAGGATATTTTATCCATGACACACGTACCCCCATTGACACATCCCTCAATTTATCATTTTTTCCGCAAGTGAAATCCCAGCTATGCTACACTAGCCCAATCATTTGGGTTTCCATCATCTTCAATATCCAAAAGGACACTCAAACGGTAATGGTTCCCATCCCAATGGCTCTTTTAAATTTTCGGGATGGCCTACCACAGTATTTTGAAATGAAAATTGATACATGTTTCATGTTGCGAATACTATCAATAGTTGACGCTAAATTGTTTTCCCTCAAACTCTGGTCAAACAAGGGTTGATACTATGTTGCGAATCTAGTCAACAGTTGTCCTCTATCATCATTTCCACTTTGGGGTTATCCATAGTCATGATGATTCACCATCTCTATTATTGTCCCATTCATATGACATTAATCTAGGAGTTTATGATCTGAGTACAATGACCTTAAACTATGATCATTATCATCCTCACTCCACGATGGTAAAATAAATGATGTTTGTGACATTCTATTCATAGCCCAGCCTCATGTCCCTTGACCTTCTGTAGCCCCTCTCCCATATTCTAACACAGGATTCTATTGTGTGGTATGGGATTATGTTATCAATCATGTTAGGTTACTCGTCATTCCGTACACATCCATCATTGGGGTATCTTGTTTATTTTTTGAGTCCTTACTACATGAAGATAAACTACAAGCCATTCTTCTCAATAAATTTTTGTGGCATGATTCCCATCTTTATGGGATACATAGGACTTCCCGAGCATTTAGTAATTGGGTCTAGCTATAAGGACTCAGCCTTAAACATTACTTAATCTTGAGTTATTTCAAGAATACACAGTGAGGATCATTTCAGGATTAGAGTTTTAGAGAATTAGATCATAAATCAACCATTACATTACACATTTAAACAAAGTGGTTACATAAAAGATAGTTTTCATTTTTTTCCCATCAATGGAAACATATTTAAAATAAAACATGTACTCTTTCTTGACACTTCCTTGATACTATCATCATATCAAGTACCATTCCCTTGACCTGTGAAAAACATTTCAAAAAAATGGGATGATCATTAAAAGCTCAGTAAGGGATATAAAAATACGGAATGGAAAAATTAGTACATGTATACATATGAATCAATGAAATCATACTTTACACATAAAACATAAGCATGTTAACATACCTCATAAAATCATAATATTTATGAATAACTCATAGAAATAAAAAGACATAAAGGTATCATGAGGAATTAATAACATTATTACATAGGGATTAACCCTCATGGTTGTTTTTGAAATACCCATTACAGTATATTCCAAAAATCTCTTTGGAGAAACCTTATCATTTATCCCTTTCGTGTTACCCAATGCATTGGAGAGCTATATCGGGCTCACCCGCCCGTAGTTTATCACGGAACCACCCGTCTTCCTAAATAATACCCAAGAACCATAAAATAATCATATCTCATAACTTATGCAGTAATGAAATATAACATTCCCACATTGCAATAACAATACAACATTTTAAGATATTGAAATAATGAATCCATTATAAAAATCATTTTCAAAACCATTTAAAATATTTAATAAAGAGATATTTTAATCGAAGTTTCCCTTACCACTTTGAAGATTTTAACATTTTAAACCATTAGTATCCATATAAATAAATCTTTAAAACCATTTTGAAAACATGGATATTAATGATAAATATTTATAAGAATAAATCATTAAAACATTTAAAATGATATTTTAGTTAAAGGGTTTTTATCAAAATGAGTGACACTTGAATACAATAATTGTGGAATAACATTTAATTAGAACATTATAATATCAGGAGAATAAAGGGATTCATGTTATAATAATTCAAAAGACAGTATATACGCCATATAAGAGTGAATTGGTGCATAACAACAATGAAGTCTCAATATAAATGTAAAATGAGATAAAATCCCTTATAAATAATGTATCGTTAAATTAAGGATCAATCAATCTCATAATTATGTGTGACAAGTATAAATACACACAATATAAGTGGATATTAAGTGTAAAAAAACCATAGGTAATTCACAAATATTCATAGGGTGACATATTAAATAACTACAAGATGAACCCAAATAAATAGAAATTGGGTTAAGAAGTTCCCTAGTAAAATTTCGACAGCCTAACGATGTCACATTAAAATTCAGAAAATGAGTTGATGAGACAAAAAGGGTATCTCTTCACTTAGAAATAAATTTTACCTCAATAAGGATATAGATGAACATATGCCTACATAATAATATGTAAATTAAAAGACATAGCAAAAGAATCCTTTTAAAAAGAGGAGGGTGAAAGGTTCCCTTACTGTTTTGGGTTACTTTTGAAATGTACACCCCATGGAAGAAGGACTATACAAAATTTATGTAAGTACTCATAAAATAAATTATATTACAGAAATTGTATAATAATGGGAAGTACACACTCCACTCAAAGGAAATGGTGGCAAATGTAGTATAAATCTCACAGGAATAAAAGAGTGATGAAAAACCCCCTTATGAAAACTCGACAGCCTAACAACGCCACTTAAAACTTCTAAAAATGGATTTATGAGATCAAATAGAATCTCTCATAATCTGAAAATAAAACTTACAGTAAGAGGAATATAAAATAACATCCCTAAACATAATAAATATGAGCATAAAAGAACTGACATAAAAGGGAGTACTTAAAAAGAACGAGAGAGGTAGGATCTCTTACCTCAAGTCCCACTTGTCTTGTTCATTTCTTTATATTCTGGAATAATAGAAATTTGTCAATTTATAATTTCTTAAGAACCTCTATGAATTTTTATTATTAAATTCATATCACATATTATAATGTTATAAAAATTTATTAATAATGTGAGTTCATATCAGACGTTTTTGTCGATGTTTGGTACATGAGTCAAAAATGAACATTTTTTAGAATGATTGTCCGTGTAGTTATAAGTAAATAGTCTCTAGAATAGAATTAAAGATTTAAATATCATATATATCCAGTACATATTCATTTTATGCTATTCCATAACATTTGAAGATAAAAAGAAATGAAATGGACCGTTCATGGAGACGGTAGGCCGTATGTATGCATGAACGCTACATCCATTTCAATGTCAAATTAATGGAATTAAATATAAAACAGATATATATATTATAATTACAATGTAATATATATGTTATATAAATCGTATATGTTCATTAATATCATTCTTTATACATTCCATGTATTGCATGAATGACTCAATCACTTGAGGGGCGGTAGTCCACACTTCCTCGTATGAAATTATCGCATTTGCACAACATGAAAAGCATAAAGGTGTGTTTTAATTATAAAATACAGAAGCATGGATAGGAAATAAATATAATATATATCATATAAAAATAGTGCCTTCCTAATTTCCAGCAATAGAGGTGGTATAAGAAGATATAACAATCATTGTTTCGTGAGGCAGTAATTCACATCCACAAAAATAGTACGTTCTTTAACCATTAGACAGAGGAGTGGGTATGTATAACTCGAATATTTATCATAAAAACATCTTACTATGTTTAATATAATGTTTTTGTTACAAAATAAAGAAATAAAAATAGTTTAGGGGGTGGATAAGCAAAAATAAAACAAAAGAACACTAGGGAAGACCTTACATTTAAATCGGGTAACTCTTTTTGATTTTAGCTCAAAGGCATCCTTGGAAAGACTTTTGCCAAAAGTGAGGCTTATAGGAGAAATATAGGGATTTTGAGAGAAAAAATGGGTAGGGTTTGGCCCAGTAAAAGGATTGAGAAGTGTGGGTAAAAAGGTTGAGGTGAAGGCCTTTTATAAGAGAGAAGGAGGGGCACTCATGGAAAGTTATAAAATATTAATTTTTTATAAAATTATTATAGGATTATAAAGGTCACAAAAGGATATATTTCTAGAATAAGGTTATATGGATTATAAATCCACCCATACAATAGGATTGTGACATGTTTAAGACTAAGATTTTACCATATCTTCTCATTTTATGTAAAACGTTTATTTCTGAGGTAATCACTACATCATCACGGTATCATAAATAAATTAATTTATTTACTGTCTAAATATAATAAAAAATATATAATGATGTAGAAAATCTTTTTATCTTTCTAATTAATATTTATAGTGAAAAATATGACTTGTATAACCCTATTTAAAAATTATTTTAGTAAAACAATACATGTGTGTGACATTTTAATTATAACTTTAAATAAAATGTTATTAATGTCATTTTCCTACCAAAGTGGCTCCATGGGGTCCCCAAGATGACCCATGGATTTTCTTGGTCGGAATTGACTCATCCAAAAAGTTTAGGACATGTTGAAAGTTCATTTAATATATTATAACATTATCTTTGCCTCAAATTACACAAATTACCTTTAATCACGATTAATAAAACATAAAAGTTACTATTCAACAAAAAATATTTTAATCCCATTGAACCACATTTTACAACCTAATGACAACCATGTTTGTAGGATTTTTTAAAATCAAATCACATAAGTGGTCAAATTTCATTTAAACGAAAAATCATTTTTTTAACTTCCACTTAGTGGATTAACTATTCATAAAAAATGATGTTTTTCAGAAAAAGACCAAAAATACACCCTAAGATATATTTGATATTCTGAATTAAAAAATGATGTCTATTTTAAAAAATTAAAAAGAAATAAGTTAAATTAATTAATTTAAAAATTAAATTACACTGTCAAAACAAATAGCTTGTTTTTAAGAAAGAATATCTATTAAAAGATTGAGACTGGTTTAAGTCCAATATCAATGTGAAATTAATTCAAATGACCACCATTAGATTAAATGGTAAAAATATATTCTAATTTAACTTTAAAAAAAATTAAAAAGATGATATATTCATATAAATAAATTATATTAAAAAAGTTTTTGAATTAAAATACAATATTTTTCAATTATTCATTAAAAATGAACATTATTGTAAAAATACCAAAAATTTTCACAAATTAAATTTTGTTGTCCAGATTATAAAACGAATTTTATTTTCTCAAATATAACACATAGAATTGTCAAAATGTGGATTTAAAAGAGGTTGAACATCAAAAGGCGGTTAATCGACCTTTTAATGAATATTAGAATATTTACGCTAAAAATTGGATTCATATGCATTTTAAGAATCTAACATTAATTGGAAAAAAGTAAAAATATTTGAAAAACATATATAATAATTTTTTAGTTATTTCCATTCATTCCCGCCATTACAACGACTAGGAGTTAACTACCATTTAAAATAATATTATTTTATTATTAGAGTGCGACATAAGATTTCAAAGAAACTTGTTGTTGCGTATTGGGTACTCAATCGGGCATAACGTTCCCTTTAAATTAATATTAATACATTATTCAAAAATATTAAGAAATATGAATAGGTAATATTCTTTATCTACCTGGTATGTTACAACCTTCCCCCCGTTTGGGAATTGCGTCCTCGCAATTTTAAAATTGGGCTTGGAAACATCATTGAAAGCCCCACATCAGAAATGGAGTAAATTAAATTGTCACTTCAATAAAAAGAAAGGGAATTACAAAAGTCACACGAGTTAACCCATACTAGGATTCCATGTAGGATAACATGGATATGGAAGAAAAAATAAAAAGTCATGTTCTGAGGAAGAGTGATAGAAAACATGTTTAGGAGAAAGTTAACCACAAGAAAATAACAAACTTCTGATGGGTTAAGCGATATTCAATTCCCCAGTAGGAAAAGTTAACACATAAAGTTTTTGTTTTCAGTTAATTTTCAATGAGGAATTTATTTTTGAGATTAACTAAATCATAAGGAAACATACTTAATTTCCATTTTGACATTCAACTTTTACTAGATTTCTTACACAAACTCATACGTTCTCCAAATGATGAGTATTTTGGAAGACTAGTTCACATTAAGAGTACTATAATCAACTTCTCGAGAATCACCTAATACACAAAAGAGAACTATATACTTACATGTCTTTAGACCTTAACCAAATCCAAAACCAAAATCGTTAGTAGAAGATCAGATAATACCCAAAAAGGATAATCCTTTTATGAAAATTCTATCATGCCTTTCATTTTCCATCATAACTTATAGTAACCCATAATTATCTCAAATGTAAGGATCATATAAACACTAATAGTTACATTTATAATTATTACATGAACATCCACATCGAGTCGGTTCTCTCTTACATGATGCATTAGAGAACTCACCAAGGTTCAAGTGGTTGATCATGACTCTTGATAGTTGGTTTAGAATAAACACAAGATTTCTCATTGAATCCCCCATTTCATTGAGTCTCTTAATCAGAGAACCACAACAGTTTCCTTCAAACCCATTTTCACTTTGGTGCATACTAGATACATCCATTTTCAAAAACCATTAAGGTCTGTGCAAGTATATATAAAAACTTCATTTACATATGAGGAAGATAAACACTAAGATATACTTACTCATTCACTTTATCTAAAAACTATTACTTTTTCTGAAATCCTAGCCATTATGATAATGTCACTTATTCTTAACCCTAAACTCTAAAGTTATCTAAAATGACCTATGATACCAACTATAAGGACCCAACCTTAATCCTTACTTAATATTGAATTATTTCATGAATACACATTGAGGGTTTTTTCAGGATTAGAGTTTTAGAGAATTAGATCATAAATCATTCATTACATTCCACATTTAATCAAAGAGGTTACATAAAAGATAGTATTCATTTTTCTCCATCAACGGAAACATATTTAAAATAAAACATGGATTCTTTCATGACACTTCCTTGACACTATCATCATATCAAGTACCTTTCCCTTCACCTTTGAAAAACATTTCAAAAACTAGGGATGATAATAAAAATATCAGTAAGGGATATAAAAATATGGAAAGGAAACATTAGTAAATGAATATATAAGAATCAATGAAATCATACTTTACACATAAAACATAAGCACGTTAACACGCCTCATGAAATCATATGATTTATGAATAACTCATACAAATCAAAATACATAAAGGTAACATGAGTC
The DNA here is from genome assembly GCA_963277665.1 of Viscum album. NCBI lineage: Eukaryota > Viridiplantae > Streptophyta > Magnoliopsida > Santalales > Viscaceae > Viscum > Viscum album. The sequence goes on from OY728134.1 coordinate 174,111,856, forward strand.
ATTCATAACATTATTACATAGGGAGTAACACTCATGGCAACATTTGGAATACCCATCACAATATATTCCTTAAATCACTTCAGTGAAACCATAACGTTTAACCACTTGGCATTACCCAATGCATTAGAGAGCTATATCGGGCTCACCCACCCATATATTATCACATAACCACCCATCTTCATAAAAAATTCCCAAGAACAATAACATAATCATAGAAAAAACATAATCACAAATGAATGATAAAATTCCCACATTTCAATAACAATACAACATTTTAAGATATTGAAATAATGAATCCATTCTAAAAACCATTTTCAGAACCATTTAAAACATTTAATAAAGCGATTTTTGAATCAAAGTGTCCCATACCACTTTTAAGATTTTAACATTTTAAACCATTAATATCCAAATAAATAAATCATTAAAACCATTTTTACAACATGGATTTTAATGAGAAATATTTATAAGAATAAATCATTAAAACATTTTAAATGATATTTTAGTTAAAGGTTTTTTAACAAAATGAGTGACACTTGAATACAATCATTGAGGAATAACATTTAATAAAAACATAATAATATCATGAGAAAAAAGGGATTCATGATATAATAATTCGATGGACAGAATATACACTACATAAGATTGAATTGGTGCATAACAACAATGATGTCTCAATAGAAATGTAAAATGAGATGAAATCCCTTATAAAGAAGGTATTGTTTAATTAAAGATAAATCAATCTCATAATTATGTGTGAAAAGTATAAATACACAAAATATAAGTGGATATTAAATGTAAAACAACCATAGTTCATTCGCACATATTTATAGGGTGAAATATTCAATAACTACAAGTTTAACCCAATGAAATCAAATTTGGGTTAAGAAGTTCCCTTGTAAAATTTCGACAGCCTAACGACGTCACATTAAAATTTAGAAAATGAGTTGATGAGACAAAAAGTGTATCTCATCACATGGAAATAAATTTTACATCAATAAGGATATATAATAACATATCCATACATAATAATATGTAAATTAAAAGGCATAACAAAAGAAGTATTTTAAAAATAAGAGGGTGAAATGCTCTCTTACTGATTTGGGTAACTTCTGAAATGTACACCCCATGAAAGAAGGACTATACAAAATTGATTTAAATACTCATAAAATAAATTATATTACACAAATATTATAATAATGGTCATTACATGCACCTATCAATGGAAATGGTGTCAAATGTAGCATAAATCTCACAGGAATAAAAGTGAGATGAAAAATCCCTTATGAAAACTCAACAGCCTAATGGCGCAACTTAAAACTTACAAAAATGGATTTATGAGATCAAATAGGGTCTCTCATAATAAGAAAAAAAAATTTAAAGTATGAGGAATATAATAGAACATCCCCAAACATATGAATGATGATATTAAAAGACATGACATAAAAGAGAGTACTTAAAATTAACGAGAGATGTAGGATCCCTTACCTCAAGTCCGACTTGTCTTGTTCGTTTCATTATATTCCTAAATAAAAAACTTTTTTCAATTTATTATTTCTTAAGGTCCTAGTTTAATGTTTATTATTCAATTCATATCACATATTATAATGATATAATAATTGATTAATAATGTGGGTTCATATCAGACATTTTTTTGGATGTTTGGAACTTGAGTCAAAAAATGAACTTGTTTGAAAATGATTGTACATGTAGATATAATAAAATCATCTCCAGAATAGTATTAATGATTTTAATATCATATATATCTAGTATGTATTCATTTTATACTATTCCATAACATTTGGAGATAAAAAGAAATGAAATGCACAGTTCATGGAGATGGTAGGACATACGTACGTATGAACGCTACTTCCATTTCTTTGTCATATTACTGTAATTAAAAATAAATGAGATATATATATATATATAATAATTCTAGTATAATATATATGTTATATAGGTCACATATTTTCATTAATCTCATTATTTATACCTTCCATGTATTGCATTAACGATTCACATCACTTGATGGGGCGGTTACCCACACTTCCTTGTATGAAATTGTCGCATTTGGACAACATGAAAAGATTAAAGTTATGTTTTAAATATAAAATACATAAGAAAAAAGAAGATTATAATATTATATATATCATATAAAAATATTTCCATCATAATGGACACCATGAGAGGTGGTAGGAGAAGATAGAACAATCATCGTTTCGCGAGGCAGTAATTCACCATCCAAAGAAACAGTATGTTATTTAACCATTAGACGGGGGTGTGTGTAACTGTAGCTCAAATATTTCTCATAAAAACATCCTAGTATATTTAATATTATGGTGTTGTTATAATTGAAAGTAATAAACATATTATAGGGGGGCGGAGAAGCAAAAATAAAACAAAATAACACTATGGAAGACTTTACATTTAAATCGGGTAACTTTTTTTTGATTTGAGCTCAAAGGATTCCTTCGAAAGACTTCTTCCCAATGTGAGGCTTCTAAGAGTATGAGAGGGATTTGTAGAGACAAAATGGGTAGGGTTTATCCGAGCCAATGGCTTGAGAGGTGTGGGTAAGGAGGTAGATGTGTGGGCCTTTTATAAAAGAAGAGGACGGGCACTCTTGGAATGTTATAAAATATTACTTTATTATAAAATGATTTTCGGAATTTAAAGGTCTAGAAAGGATATATTTCGAGTCTAATGTGATAAGGTTTCTAAATCCACCAATATAATTGGATTTTGACAAGGTTAAGACCTACATTTTACACTATCATTTAATTTTATTTAAATTGTTCATTTAAGAGGTAATCATTGCATCTTCACGGTGTCATAAATAAATTAATTTATTTAATGTCTAAAAATTATAAAAAATATTTCATGATATACGAATTCTTTTTATCTTTCTATTGAATACTTATAGTAAAAAATATGACTTGTATAACACCATGTAAAAATTATTTTAGTAAAACACTACATGTTTGTGACATTTTATTTTTGTCTTTAAATAAAAAGTTATTAATGTCATTTTCCTACCAAGTGGCTCCATGGGGTCCCAAAGTTGACCCATGGATATTAATGGTCGGCCATGACTTGTAAAATAAGGTTAGGACATGTTTCAAGGTCATTTCATTTTATTATAACATTATCTTTACCTTAAATTACACTAATTACCTTTAATCGTGATTAATTAAACTTAAAAATTTACTATTCACCAAAAAATATTTTAATCACATTGAACCAAATTCTATATCCTAATGAAAACCATGTATGTTGTATTTTTGAAAATCAAATAACAGAAGTGGTAAAGAATCATTTAAGCAAAAAATTAGTTTTTTAACTGCTACTTAGTGGTTTCACTATTCATAAAAATTTTATGTTTTTCAGAAAAATATCAAAAATTCACCCTAAGAAATAATTGATATTCTGAATTCAAAAATTATGACGATTTTAAAAAATTAAAATTATATAAGTTTTGTTAATTAATTTAATAATTAATTCCTGATGTCATAACATATAGCGTGTTTTTAAGAAACAATATCAATTAAATGATTGACACGAGTTTTAGTAAAATTTCAAAGTGAAATTAATTCCAATGACCACCAAAGGATTAGATGGTAAAAATATATTCTAATTTCACTCTAAATCTAATAAAAATTATTATCTAATCATATAAATATATTATATTAAAAGGGGTTTTGAATAAAAATACAAAATATTTCACTTATTCATTAAAAATGATCTTTATCGTAAAAATACCAAAAATTTAAACAAAGTAAATTCTGATGTCCCGTTTCTAAAACGAATTTTATTTTGTAAAATATAACTCATAAAATTGTCAAAAAGTGGATTTAAAAGGCATTCGCCATCAAAGGGCTGTTAATCGACCTTTTAATGAATATTAGAATATTAACGCTTAAAATTGGATTCATTAGCATTTTAAGCATATATAATTTATTGGAAAAAAGTAAAAATATCTGAAAAATATATATAATCATTTTTTAGTTAGTTCCATTCATTCCCACCATTACAACGGCTAGGCGTTAACTACCATTTAAAATAATATTATTTTATTATTAGAGTGCAACGTAAGATTTCAAAGATACTCGTTGTTGCGTATTGGGTACGCCATCGGGAATAGAGTTACCTTTAATGTTATTTTAATAAATTATTCAGAAATATTAATAAATATGAAAAGGTGAAATTCTTTATTTACCTTAGATGTTACCCGAGCCCCGTCTTTTAGAACCTCCCCTATCATCTTGGCACCCAGCCTGCGTCCTTCTAAGAAAAGAGTATATTTTTGGGAAAGGTCTTGTGTCCCCATTCAAATCAGGTTTATAACAACCACGCCGCATACCTATCTATCAAGAGATCCATTCTCTCCCTTTACCTACAGTCATTTATTCGAGTTGGTCTCCATTAATTCGGGTCCCCCGGACCTCTTCAGTGATTCACCAATGTGACGAGATGTACTCAAATTTAGATCCTAGAGTGTCATATTCTGCATGGACATGATTTCAACCATTTTTCAGGATATGTGTTCCCCTTCATAAACATTCCATTATATTTCACATTCGAAGGACCACCAATGGCATGGATGCTCGGCCCAAGGGCTCTAGCACCATTATAGGAAAATGCCCATGAGGGTTTTAGACAACAAATTGATACAAGTCCTGATATGTGAAGATGGTCAGTGGTCGATGCTCATTTTTTGTCCTCATTTCATGATTTCATGATATGTATATTGTGTTTTGAACATGGTAAATATTTATTCTACATCTTCATGCCAACTATTTCAAGTCATAAATGTTGGTTACATGATTCACATCATTTTGCACTCAATTATGTTCAAGTGGAATTTCGACTCTCCTGGTGTTATCCCTCAGTGAAAATTTGCACGTTAGAAGGAAAAAACCGTTGTGAGGGGTCGTTCGGGGCTCCAAACTAACATCCCATTTTCATGTATTCCATGTATTGAAAAAATAAACTCTTCCACCCTTTTTTCCACAACTGAGATTGAATCACATGGGCATAGGGATTTGATTGAGGTATGTTCCCTACATGGAATAGTTTCACCTCTCTATGTTTCGAGATCTAAGACCTTAATCTAAGAAATAATTATATTTCATCTTCTAGAACAACCTGAGGCTTGATTCCCATGATAATGGGATACATAGGAACACCAAGACATCTATTCTTTGGTTCCAGCTCGACATCCACAGATATATATCTCATGTTATGACTTTTAGGCCCCAAATCTTATAGGACTACATGGTGTGGCGTGTGTGGGATCATTCTTTCATTCACATTGGGTTTACAATCTCTGCACCATGTACTCCCCATTAAGGAGTTATTCCCTTATACCTCCTTTCCACAATGACATTAAACCATATATAGTACTTCAAGATGTTAAATCGCAAGAACTGGGTATGGATTGATTCCCATCTTCATGGGATACATTGGAACTCTCAGACATCTTGTCTTAGGTTACACCTTAACTAAGTGCTAGTCTCTCCTTCCTTGTATTCTCTAACATATTATGGCCCCTCGGACCAAGGATTCATTCCTGGAATTGCGTGCGATATGATGTGGAACTTTCCCTCATTCCCATTAGTTGTGCTTTATTATGCTGTACAAATTCGTTATTGATCTTCATCCCTCCTTTATATGACTGAGCCATATGAATTGAACATATGCTTCCTAGTCTCACATGATATAAAATTGTTGCATCTATACTTCACGATGTTAAAAGGGCATTCGGTCCCACCAAATGACCCTAAACTATGACATTATAATCCTCGCCACACGACGAAAAACAACACTGCATCACAGTGTCCTCACTTAAGGGGACATCATTCTTTGTATCAGTCACACACCATTCCATATGTCAATGACTCCATGTAGCTTGATTTATGTGGTAATGACTGTAATTTTCTTCCTAGTTCCATCGCTTCACAAGAAAAAAAACATATATACATTCATCCTAAATGACATAAAAATCTATCAAATGCTAATACTTTTGGTGAAATGGTCAGACCTGAACTATCTTATCATCCATATCATTGGTAACTTACCATTCCATATATAGTACTACTTTTGTGTTGATTCTCATTCTCATGGAATACATAAAAATGCCCACACTCTACCTCGGGCCCATCGTAAATTTCATTTTTAATCCCTTGACTTAAAACCTCCTAGAGAAACACATGGTGATCCCGAGACACACTCTTAGTCATGTACGGTTTTATAATTACCTCATAGTGTGTCACCCCCATTCCATACCATACCTGGTCTGGGATCTATGTTTATAAACTAAGATCACTCTATTCCCTTTCCGCAAGACGTTGAACCATCTGACATCTTCCGGAACTATGTATGGAATGATTCCCATCACCATGGGATATATAGGAATTCCATGACATCTCATATTCTGTTCTAGCCCCAACGAGTTAAAATCGTGTCCCCTCTCATTCGTCCCCTTGTCCCTAACACTTTTAGGGACATGTAGTGTTGTGAGTACCTCATGTGACCCATTCATGTTCAGTTCTGCAATAACCAAACAATGTTCCTCCCATTTATTTTCCCAACCTGGCCTAACTTCTCTGACCCAAAACTATGATCTGCCTATGGAAACTGCACGTTAGGTTTTTCTATTTCATTACCCTTCTCAAAATCTATTATATTAATTCTCTTTAATGGTCCACCATAGGACCTTATTCTAAAGCATGAAACTGCAAGACCCTTTCCCTTAGAAAGGGTCTTGAATCCCTATATTTAATACGTCTTATTGTTTTACTAAGATGTGTCTTGACCAAGAGGTCGAAGTGTGGAATTTTCACGGGGAAATTCCCCTCATTTCAAGTCCATGCTTCATGAGACCGTAATTTGGATCCACATACACTTCCACATATGAAGGGATTCCCCTTACAACCTAGTCTCATGCAATATTTTCCCACCTACTCTCTTAGACTAATGCCCATGAAGACACCCAGATGGAATTTGTGACAAGTCACAAGTTTCAAAAACTGTCAGGTGTATAACCTCTTCAATCTGTCCCCATATCAGTATAACAAGATATAGATAATGTGTTTTAAGCACATTCAACAACTTTCCACTATCATCATGCCGCCATCATTTTGTTCTAGAGATTATGCATCATGATTCTCATATTTCCTATTCCATGTTTTATAGTGGAATTGCCACATACTCATCTTTACTCATTCGTGTATCTTGGTGAATTATATTAGTGGTTCATCATCATTAGGATGTCATTGACCTAGCACCTCATCACGTCTAAAATGCTCAGTCCATTGTTTATAAGGTACCTTCAACACTTCTTGTTTCCCACATCGAGCATGACTCATGTGGGCATAGTAGTTTTGGTAGTACGTGTTCTGGGGCAGCCATGCCACACATGCCTTTCATCATCCCTCATGAAATTAAACTGTTCTCTTAGAACTACATTCGTATTGTTTCCAATTCTAATGGGGTATGTATGAATTCCTCACCTCTATTCTTTGGGCCCATCCTAATTTTCTACTTTTGGTCCCTTGACCTACGGAACGTCCTCTTGGGATACATGGTGTGTTGTGGGCTTCTTGCATCATCATTCACATTAGGTTTATGGATACCACATCATGTTCTCCCATATTAGGATATTTTCGTCAACTCATCCTATTTTATGATGTTAACTGAACAATCCCATATCTCCTCAATTCATGACAGTAAACTAAGGTTCTACCCTGAACATGTTCAGGATGCCCCATGTTGATCAGAAGATGCATCATGTTTCCACATCGGAGAGGAATCTTCTTGCTAGCATTGGTCTCTGACCACACTGTACTCTCAGTATCTACATACGACTTGATTCCCATCCTCTTGTGATACGTTGGAACACCAACAAATATTGACATTGGTTCCATCCCCTAGAATGGTAAGTCTATTTCCACCATTGTCTTCATCCCCTTTGCTTGAATTCTTTTAGGGATCATTGTAACTGTGATTCAATACTGAACTATATTGGGATTCCCAACAACAATGATGGGATGTGCCACCATCCTCATCAAAGAGATCCTGTCTAGAAGAAAGAATGATCCAATATCAAACTAGTATATCCACCTAATGTGTTCCCACCAGAGTGGCATGATTTCAAGAGTGTTGGACTCTATTAAAAAAACACATCAATCTACACTCAATGCTTCTTGTTCCCGTTATTCGGACCCTCATCCTCTTTCACGAATATAATAATTCCCTAACAGTGTCGATGCTCAGCCTATAGCTCGCCTGTTTTCCTAGCCCAATATTCTGTAAGACTAATGAGTAGCATAGTGATTTTGGCCCCATGTTTCAATCATTGTCAACAGTCATCCTTCATTTGTTCTCACCAGTTCCTGATAATAGAATAAGGATACTATGTTTCAAACATTTTCAACAATTATCCTCAATTTTTACACCACCACTACAATGTTCGAAATCATAGGTATCGTGATTCAATCTTCCAACTCCCCTATGTTCGAATCAATTCCAATGCCCATAGAATTACCCCGCCCATGAACAAGAGCACATTGGGGAAGTACTAGTTTGACTCACCTGAGGACTTCATTATCCAGTCATGTATTGCCATCTATTTTTAGAAGCCCAGATAGGACATTTTTTCCCTGGATGTTTGATGTATCATTTTCACTCCCACGTTCAAATGATGTAATAGTGAGAGTATCTCTTGTTTCTCAAGTCAAGGGTGACCCATGTGAGCTTAGGAATGTATTTCTGTTTATTTTGATATTCTGGCCAGATTACCAAAAAATAAATAATCATATAGTCTAATGATGGATTTAATTCAGAATTGGAAATAACAAAGAAGGATATGTTGTTTGTGGTTGGCTAAAAAAAGGCCCATAAGGATCAAAATTTTGGATGTATTGTTCCAATATTTCCACCTTTCAACATGTGGGATACATAATCACTTCCCAATCCTGAGATCCTTCTCTTAAATAGTATCAGTAGAGAAAAACTCATTAGTCCTGGCATGTTCCCATGAATGTTCAGAGTGGAGCTCAATCTTCTGGTGATTCGCCTATGCTATCTGCTCATGATCATCCATGAGTTGGGCCTTCAATCTATCAATGAGATCAGTTTAGATTAAAATGAAATACTCCCTTTCATTAACTTTTTCCTCAGGGCATTAGACCTTCATATCCACCTCTAGGAAGTCATGAGTATTGTATGAATCCTCCTGGAACTGAGAAATGCTTGAATGTTGGTTTTCCTCCAATATCTCCTTTTCCTTGTAACCACAGATCATTACAAGAGAATGGAGATTGTCAACCCATCCAGTGTAGAGAATTCGTATCCATTTGTATAGTGTCCCCATTCATATTAGCCATTCTGCCTGTGGTTGGATGAGAAAGCATCTGATTCACTTCCATGCCTCGCACCGTGTCGTATGGATCTCCTCCGCAGTATCCGAGTTGGAATCATCAATTTATTTAGGGTCTGTGGGCATGTATTCATGGAAAACGACCTGGAGTTTTGAGGGAGGGGATTCTTCAGGAACCCCCTCCTTGTCCACAGCTTCACTCTCATCGGGCTAGAGCACCACCCTGGCAGCATTACTATCCATCATTACAATCCCAGTCTCATCAAGTACTATGGTTCGGCCACCTAGAATGCTTTCTCTTATAAAGTCTAATACAACCGCTTCCTATCCAGCTCCTGCAAATGTCCCGAACTCAATGGTTTTTCATGCCTCTAACCATGTGATAACTGCATTATGAATCATTATCTTGATTAGCTTGATTATCGAGCAATGTGGAGAACCAAATAGAATGGACTTACAGGAGCCACGTGCGGTAGTGTCCAATGAATGTTTCATGGTAGCGGCCACCTCCATGGGGGATCCTTCGATACATTTCATATAAATAACTAGTGATAGCTCCTCTTGAACAGTGTGAATGGAAGGGGAATCTCTTTCTTTCTCATTGTAACCTACTCCAGCCAAAATTTTCACCCCACTATGCTCAGTCTTGAGGAAAGACTCCCTAGGTAACTCCTTGGTCTTCAGAGGCGTAACATTGCCCATGTGGGGAAGGCTTCCAGGGGACCCTCTCCCATGTGTTCCAAAATAGGATAGAGTTTGGTTGATAGATCAAAGTTATGAAAAATAAAAGTGTTTGAGTCATCAGTGGACAAGGTTGTCACCACATCCAGTTATCTGGCATCATGTCCCACTAAGAAAATAGATGTCCTAGCTCGAAACTCACCAAATATTGGGGTAGTAAAAATGTTGGGAATCTCAGTCTACGACATTGTCAGTGTGGATCCTAGTTACTATCCTTGGAAGATGGAATAGTGCTGGGGCACTGGACATCGATTTTTTTGTTTCAACACTAATGGCTAAATATCCCTACTTTTAAGGAACCATGATGTTGCACTAGAACCCGATCGCTACCCTCCAATTGACCCAAGGACAGGGGAAACATCAATTCTGCAACCCTACATTGCTTTGTTGCTTCTACGATGACCTCCACAACCATAGTTGTTTCGCACCCGTGCCCCATATCCCCTTCAAATATCATTCAAAAAATGGTGGAAAGTAACCTTGTATGCCGATATAAGGAGCATGAGATTATCCCAACTCGGGATATGGAACACCAGTATAAAGAGGCGTATGTGCCTCATCTATACCGCTACCCCCAAGGGCCATAGATGTATCCACTTTTCCCCACTCCGACATATAATCCTTTCGGGAACCTCTCCCTAAAACACCTCAATGACACCCTCCCCTATGACGACAAGGTAGGGGATGTCTATACTAGACCATTCGGGATATTATTTTAGGGACTATTAAAGACGGATCCCACTAGGCTATTCTAGTGCCACCACCAGGTCACCGAAGATGAATAGTAGGTAATCTATGTACATGAATCGCCCACCCCGGTCCAGCTGACCTGACGCCAGCGTCAGGCACAAGTTGAGGAGGATTCCTGCCAATGGGTGTCAATTTATGAAACTAATATGGCCCACGCCATCACAGGAATATATCATCTACCTCCTGTGTATACTGAGGATGAGAACATGAATATCCATCCCTAATCAAGGCTTCAAATTACCAACAAGGAGGTTGGGTTGACATTCTTGGCCCCTAGTGTGGGTAGTTGTCATCGTAGACTAGCCCGCGACAACGAAACCCAGTATGGAGTCCCTCCCCATATCACTACCATGGAGAACATGAGTCCTACCCATATCCAATATCACCAAGGATTTCCACTCCATGAAACCATCAATCCGAACCAGGGTCCTCCCAATGATGGTGATATTAAGTATGGAAGCCACTTCTGTGCTCACTACATCAGTTATGGAGTCATCCCTCCTGCCGTAGAACGTCAGTGTGGGGATGTTTCACATCTGGTCAATCATTGGCCAGGGGGGCTTCCCCATGTCATGAAAGCATGTTGAAAAGGTTCTCCTCATCTAAACAATCTGAGAGGTGAAGTCTATCTTCACATTACCAGCACCAAGCATCTAGGTCCTACCCATGTTCATCATGACCAGTATGAGGACCCTCCTCACAGAATAACTACCAGAGTATGCAACCATGAAGGTCCCAAACATTCTCCTATCGGCTCTAGTTGAGTTCCTACCAACTCCAGCACTTCCCCTGATGGACCACCCATTGTCCCCTTTGAAATCATTATCGTTTCTCCTTGCACCCTAGCTCACTCAGGTGGGAGTCCTCCCAACCCCCGCACTATTACGCCCAAAGGTCCTCCTTGTATCAAGAATCTAACCTATCCTAAAGAACCATCCCGGGGTAGGTTGGATGGTCATTGGCACCATATAATGAATGAGGAGAAGATTAAGACTAAGATCAAACTAGTTTTCTTCTCAAACCCTAAGGAAGAATACAATTAAGGGATGTAACCCTCACCAAGGTCTTCCATGTCAAGGGTTGGGGAAGGAACAGGGTGAATCTGCCTCATAATTCAAGAATGTGAGGTCTATCGGATTCCCGCCACCCTCTACAGGTATATCCTAGAAGAAAATAGTTTGGAAACTCCATAAGTTATGACAATGTTGTCACCCCCAACTTCACCAGAATCACTCCCTACCTCGACTAGAGATCAAGGAGAGCAATTCTAGGATTCAATGATGGATGTGATGTAGTGTGGTACACTGCCAACAGCTGCAGTCCCCACCCTAGAAAATGCATTCATTATCCCATATTACAGTGATGTCATGGCTAAGGTACTATACTCTCCAATGGATAGCCTGAGATGTTGCATCTTGTCAACTCGCTCGCCATATTCTCCACCGGCTAGCCTACCGTCCCAGTGGTCTATCTCATTAACTCTACAGGTTCCCCAGCATCCTCCGGTTAATGAGAGTGGAAATGAAGTACTAGGCCATGAATTAGAGCTCAAGGGATTTTGGGATATTCTCCAAGCAGTCCCATTCCTAGAGATGCTTTTCCCAGTTGATGGGAATAATTTTTGTGTGCCAGAATCCCTCACTCAAAGAGAAAGTCAATTGTTTATGTCAACAACTCTAGTCAAGGAATTTAATCTTTCATCACTAGTGAGTGACATACCATAAGTGCCAAGAACATTTCGAGGATATTGGCGAAAAATGTCATCTCGATTATTTGGTTGCACTCCCTATGTCCCAGTTCCCTTAGTCAGCAGTCCTCCATAGTTGCCTCCAACAATGATACGTCCTATGTTTCAAAGTTCTCTATATTATTATAAAAGAGGTTTCTAACCCACATTCATATCTATGGTTGGGGGTTTTATGCTGCCATCCTCTATATTCTTATTCGGTGACAACCCAATTTAGTAGGCAACATTGAGGATATGCCTCTAGGATGGGTTGCAGTTAACATGGCCGACTTTCCAGATGGTGAGAATGAGCTAGAGATTTTTTGAGAGGACCTAGACACTGAGGGAGACTCATCCCATTTGGATCCATCTGTAAGGATAAATCTCCAGTAGAGAAACCTAATGGGTCTCCCCATTCCCGCTGAGGCACTAGTCATCAGCTGGAATCCCGACAATCGCATGGAACACCTCAATGTAGTTAAACCATTCGACCTGTCTGGCTTGGTTCAGAAAGAAGAAGATGAACATGAAAATGTTGTGTTGCACCAGCAACACGCCGAACATGAGAAGATGGTCAATGACCTCATGGAATAATGCACTACAGAGCGACGACTTGACTATGATGATTCTTGGATAGGGCAGTAGGGGCATGAAAAAATTCCCCTCAGCTAGCTCCCTCTAGGTGACCGTGACCATCCTACCCGTACAGACAGGGTTGAGGTTGGAAATTACAGAAAAAGGGCATGGTATTTCTCACCTAATTCGCATGAATTGGGTGAAAATCATTGGGACCCAGCTAAGGTTCTCCAAACTACTCAACGGGACATTCCACCTACTGCTCCACAAGCCGCTGGGCATGTTTACCTTGTTGAAGATCCCGCCAACACACTGGTGGTCAAGGATCAATGTCAAGAGTGTGACCCTACCCAGATGATCCAATAGAGGCAATCATTTCCTGTCTCGATGAATTAGAGACATCAAAGGTGGATATCATGTTGATGTAATTCTTTATTAGGTGTGGCTGGATAATATTCCTACACCCCAATGTTTATCTGGAATCCCACATTTTCTCCATTAAATGGGACATGGGACCCAACATAGCACCTGAAAACCCATATCTCAATATGTGGACCCTTGCTGGGAACCCCAGCGTATCAGAAAGCTTCCAAAATCTAGAATTTTATTCATACATTGAAAGAGCCTACATTTTTCTAGTATATCCTACTCCCAATTGGATCTGTAGCTAGATAGGGAGGCCTACGTTGGAAATTCCTATACCAGTTTAGTTCCACCTCATGAAAGGTGAGTTTCACAGACCTATTCATGTTCCAGCAGGGGACTTATGACCTTGTTGTGGACATTGTTTCCTGGTGGAATGGGCTCACGTACTCCATTGGCATGCCACTAAATCAAAAGCAATTGCTGACGATGGGAACATGGAATGTCAATATGGAATAGGTCACCTCTCTAATAAACCAAAATTATCTCGGGGATTTCGATACTTCTCTGATAAGTCCCATCGCCTAGAAGAATCCATACAACAGGATAAGTAGGAACATCCTTTATCTGCTACAATCCAGGTGACAAGGTCCACCAGGGTCGTTCCCGCAACGGTGAATCAAATAGGGGCCCCCAGGAAACTAGTGTAGTTACTAGTGGAGTCACCTTTATAGCCTCACAGTGGCCTTCCACCTCGATTGCGCCCTCTGGCCCATTATCACCCCTGTCAGAATCAGTAGGCTCCCATGTGTAATGCAATTCCGCCACCTAGGTTGGATTACCCAGCACCACATCCTTGGAAGGCCCCTTCAGCTCCTCATCAGGGCCAAATTCTAAGGCCCTTCTTCCAAAAAAAAGAGGAACCATACATTCTCATTTAAAGAGGCCCAGGTCTCTAGTTACATCTGTAGAGCATTGGAGTAGGGGATTGAACATTTTCATAAGTTCAAGTGGCTAGAAGAGGTGAACCTCATTGATCGCCCAAACTTCTACCCTTATCACTAGTTCCTGGGGCTCACTATCATGTAGTGAAACGAGTTTAATGACTGGATTCAAGACCATGTGGATAACAACATAGTACGGTGAAGACCTTCCCCAGTACATGTGGCATGTATCTTCTTTAGGCCAGAGAACAATTGTGATAGCGAGGCTAAGTCTAAATAGTTTTCTAACTGCGGGTCCCATAAGTATGATGATTGGATGGATCGTAAAATAGCCAGTCATTCCCATGGTGTTATCTGTGCATGCCTGAATTGATTAGTGCCTTCAGAAGATGTAGCTACTGCTTCTGCATCTGCGTCTTATTCTTCCCTTTCTCAAAAAGGCATACACTAGTAGTGAAAGGGAAAACAAAGTCCCCCACCAATTCCAACGTCATCCCGTACTCTTGGGGACATCATGCACCCAAAGATGGGGGTTCCTACCAGAATATTCCTAGTGGTGGATGAATATTCGAGTGATGGTCAAGGGTATGCATCTGTTAATATCGTAGATCTGGTAGATTCCTACATGATTCATGATGATGAGGATCGCCATGATGATCCTCCCAACATCCCTAACTTGTGTCATCTTTGAGGATGATGTGTCTATATGGGCCATTAGAGTACCTCAGTCACCACTTCCTATTAGTGTGTGTGCACTATCAAAACTAGGAAATAGTCTCAATGTAGAGCTCATTGGGCATAACATTCTCATCTGGTGGCATCAGACCCTCCTTTTCGACCGTTCGTGTTGTTGGATTAGGTAGAGCCACCTCGACCTCATCATGACCAGCCTTTCTATAATACAAGTTGGTCTCAGTCGTTTTTCTCTCATCTAGTAGTCACTCCTCTGACTATGACAAGTGACCAATGAGATTTTCCCAGTACCAGTCAGTTGCTGGTCTGATCGACAGGACCCTCCATACCTCCTTTCATAGAGTGTCCTCGTATAAGCTGATGTTCATGCCTATCACAGATGTACAACTTCCGAAAGAATCTTTATAGAATTCCATCAAGTCTCTCCAACCTTAATGCACTCTTCCTATCATAAAACATGCATGATGCCCTCACCATGGATTTAAAAATCCCCCACCAGTTTGAGATGGAAGTAGTATCTGCAGAATCCATTCATGGTGAGGTAGTCAGTAGTGCTAAATGCCAGGCCATCATCCTGTTCTATAGAGAAGATGAAGGCTCTTCCATTCAAGGTAACAATCACCCATTATACATCATTGTCTAGTTCATTGGTGTGGAGGTTTGCAGTTTCCTTATCAAAACAGGCTCTCGGATTAACATAATTCGGACTTGGACAATGTAAAAACTGGGATTGTCTGAGGATGATTTAAGTCCTTCTGACCTATGAATAAAAGGTTATGACATGAAATAATAGAAACTTTTTGGATATCTCCTCAGGAATTCTATGTTTTGTGGCCTAGATGCGATCAACAAATTTATCGTTGACTCCTTGGACACCGCTTACAACCCGTTTATGGGTAGGTCCTGGCTCCACCTGCATATGGAGTTTCCCTCCCCAAATAACTAGTGCCTCAAGTACCCCCTCAATGGTTGATTGGTAATTTTTCATGGTGATGCATCTCCCATTGCATCTTGCGAGGCCTGCTATCTAGATGTCAGCTAATACATATGCAAGGACAATCAAATTCAGACTAACGAGGTCGGGAATGATATGACTGCAACTTACCCATGGATTGATCATGATGACGACTATGAATTTCCAATCCACTGATTAGATTGTTTCGGTGCGGATGTGCGTCGGGTTACGCTGTTCCGCCAGGACGCGTTCGCGCGTGCACCCGTCAACCCGAGGGGATGGGCGCGCGGCTTGTGGTCCCGCAGTCCCGCTTTCCAAGGGCGGGCGGCATCCGTCCCTTATTCAGGGGCGTCTGCTCCTTGATCGAAACCGGGATGATGGGATGTCGGCTTCTCCTTCCTTGGACGTCTCCTCGGAACTTGTCGCCTAATCCGGGTCTCCCTCATAGACTTAAGAATGTTCGTGAATCTCGTTCCCGGCGCCATATCTTCATGGACACCGGTTAATTACGCTGCTTCCGCCCGGACGTTCCAAGGAGTCTGGGCGGGGCAGCAACCTGCGGTGAGAAGGCCGGGTGGCTCTGGGTGCTGGGGGCGTGTTGTAACACTGCGGCTCTGCACGTCTGTCTTCCGTCCCTAATAGGGCTTCTCGAAGGCACGATGGCCTGAGGCATCCCGTACTAGGTGCGGGGAACTGTGTCACCTGAGGTTTTCCTCAGCTTCCCGTGTTTAACACGGGGTATGCCGCGAGTTTAACGTCCAGCGGGGACGGCATCGGACCGATCAACACGAAAAGTGGATCAGATGACAGAACCCCTTGCGGGGAACCTTCGACGCTGGGGCCAGCACATGGGCGGCTTCCCAAGTAACGTGGAGTGAAGTGAAGTGGCATGACCCCACCGGGATGTGGCGGCCCGGGTAAGGATCAGGGTGGATGATGGAGTAAAGAGCTTGGACCCCAGAGGGGCTTCCTACGTACCGCGCGTTAACACGGATCAAAGTCAACGTAGTTCGGGCATACAGTTTAACGTCATGCTGGACGTCGGCAAGCCGACTCACGAAGAGGTCGAGGCCGCCGGGCGGAGGATTGAACCGAACCACCTCGCACGGAGGGGGGATGGAACGGCCGGGTGGATCACAGTTTCTCGTCATGCTGGACGATAAAAGGGGAAATGGAAAAGGGGGGCTGTGGGGAGGCACCGTGGAGATACACACGGGCAGTCTTCCACAGGGGCGGATTCATAGGTGAATCAACGCAAGCGTGAACCCTGGAGGGGTCCACTGATGGACGAACGGACGTAAATACGACCGGGACGACCAGGTGGTGGGCTTGGACCTCAGGGAGGCTTCCTACGTACCCTGTATAGAAGACAGGGATCAAAGTCCACGTAGTTCAATCTGTCAGGACTTACGCACTTGGGGCAGCCCGGATACTGCAAAACTCAGTTGGAAGGGACTTGGACCGAAAGAAAAAGACACCTCGATCCCAGTCAGACCCTCTACTGGCTTCGGCAGTGGGGAGGTGCAATGGAGATACACATGTGCAGCCTCCCACGAGAAACTAGGGGTTTGTAATACCCTGCCCCCGTAGGGAAAAGCCACTCCCATTAAATCGTCCCAAAAGGGGGACAATCCCGACATCCCTGCAGAGACGAGCGGGTGGGGGCCACGTCCAAACCGGGGGAGACCCTGCGTGCGGAGCACGGGATCAGGTTGCGGACGGTTTAGCGTCTTGCCAGACGAAGTACAGTTTAACGTCATGTGTTGAGGACGAAGAGGACGGTTTAACGTCTTGCCGGACGAAGTACAGTTTAACGTCATGTGTTGAGGACGAGGCACTTGGCAGTTTAACGTCTTGCAGCACGGACGATGTACAGTTTAACGTCGTGCAGGACGTATATGCAGTTTAACGTCATGCTGGACGAGTATGCAGTTTAACGTCATGCTGGACATAGGTGCGTGTCACTTCGCGCAAGCCTGGAGGGCCGCACGGGAAGACAACGCACGGTGCGGGCACCCGGGATGAGAATCATCGGGTGCCACACAGGCGGGTAACCTTAGGAGGTCAACGGGGACGACCCTGGTAGATTGCGCGCAAAAAGGAAGCTTTGCGCGCAATACTGCGGGCCGGCGCGCAATCGGGGCGGCTGGCGCGCAATTGGGCCAGCGCCTTGCGCGCGGATGCTTGAGATTGCTCACACCGGGCTTCGGATAGCGCGCGGGGGCAACGGCTCATTCTTTAACGAATGGCCACTTGAAAGAAGGGGGGGTGCGCGCAATCAGGCCGGATTGCGCGCACCCCGGGGGAAATTGCGCGCAAGCGGGTTCTTTTGCGCGCAAAGGCCTTAGGGTGAGTTTTTATTCAAATGAAAGGAGCCAGCGGGGATTGCGCGCGAAGGCGGACCCCGAGGCTTTCTTGCGCGAAAGAAAGGAGGTTACCTGAAGTTCGTCATTGCGCGCGGAAGGGGTTGAATTGCGCGCACGGGAGACGTTTCGACTTCCAGCCACCTTTGAAACGTTGGGGGTCGCCTTGTATTTATAGGCAACCCCGGGCGCGGAATCCAGGATGCGAGCGCGAAATTCCCCCCGCGGGCGCGGAATCGGGCGCGGCGCGTAAGGGAGTCGCGCGGACCCGCGGCGCGCAAAATTGCGCGCCGGACCGGCGCATTGCGCGCATCCCGGGGGGTTTGCGCGCGGAACATCCCCTTTGCGCGCGTGCCTCTGAAATTCCGCGCAAGGCCTCCGGGCCCTCCGAAACATCCTTCCGACTCCAAATATGACCTCGCTTTCCGCATCCGGAGCTTCGTTTGGGAGCAACGGACTTTTCCGGCGTCTACAAAAGCCCCCCCTCGGAATCTGATCGGCGAGAGGTCGCAACGATCGGGTTCCGAGGGAGACGCCGGAATGCCGAAGTCCTGGGCGGCGCGGGACTTAGGCGCGCAAAAAGGGGCACCGGTCGCGAAATTCGCCGCTGCGGTCGCGCAAAGCGCTTTCCGCGCAGCGCGGGCCCGGCCTCGCCTATAAATAGGGGCGCTGGGTCCCGCGTTCCGTACTCTGGCCTTCCGCGCGATAAGCTCCAAAGCTCTCGTGCGCGAAATTGCCTCTTCCGGTCGCGAAATTCGCCCGATCGGCGCGCAAAACCGTCCGGATTTCGCCTGTTTTTGCGCGAAACCCCGGAACTTTGCGCGACAGTCTTCCCAATTGCGCGCCGTCCGCTTGGATTGCGCGCCAACCTTCAAACTTTTCCACCAGCCTCGTCCGATCCCGCACTCTTCATCCCTTAACCCGCACGACTCCCGAAACTTCTGAGATGGCCGCGCACAGAGGAAATGAGGGGGATGCCGCCACTCGCAGAGCTGAGATGGCGACGAACGAGGAGGTTTACGGAGCCAAGGAGATTGTTTCCAACAATCAATCCTTGTTCGACTTACTAACGCCGGGCCAGAAGACATATCCACTGTCGGACAACCTGCCGCTCTGGAACTTCGGCATCCTCGATGAGGTTCCGGTGCCAGGATTCGAGGTTGATGCGCCGCGAACCTGGGTGACTCGGGAGGACGAGCTTCACCGCTATAACATCACCAACAATGGGCATCCTGCCAGGGAAACCAGACACTTGGATGTCTACGTCCTGAACCCGAGGACGCGAACCATTGATGGGGGTGAGCCTACAACGGAGAATTCTCCAGCCCTCTACTCGAGCACATACCGTCAGAGTGTCACTGACGACACCAAGGGCTGGCTGAAGGACTGGGACTTGCGATCCGGGGGCAACTTTACCAGTGAATGGGCCTGGGCGTTCTGGGTACGCCACACTTGCGATCACTTCGCAGAGGAGCTGCGGTACATCGGCCTGTTCGAGGCGGTGTGGACGTCGCAGTTCCACTTCTACCAGCAGTCTGAGCTCGGGCCGGAGCTGTTCACTCGCTGGTCCCCGGATACCAACACCTTCCATCTTCACCATGGGGAGGTCGGCATCGGTCTCTGGGACATCCACTGCATCGGAGGTATCCCGCTGGAGGGCTACCAGTACGATGAGTTCCTGCCACCGAAGAACATCTGGGAGGACAGGTCACGGACTCCCATTCTGACCTGGCATCTTCTTGACCTGGCTACGCAGCGGCTCGGGATCCAAGACTTCCAGAAGGACATAGCCTACAAGGATTGGTTCGGCCAGTTCCTGGAGCATGACCCGGCGGTCAAGATGCCAGGCAGGGGGAAGCGGTGCCCGACCGCAGCTCAGAGGAGCCGGAACGGGTCGTACTGGCGGGTCCTGGAGACGGGCGATTACCGCTCATGGGGGTACCGCGTCATCGAGGCCCGGGACCCGAACGTCCGGTACGCGGCGTTCCTGGCCGCCTTTCTGAGCGGGTGGCTCCTGCCAGTGCGGGATGCGAGGATGGGCGTCCGTCCGGCGACGCTGGCGATGGCGGGCGCCATGGCTGCCAATAAGAGGTACAACCTCGGGGTCCCAGTACTGGCGAGGCTGTATGCCATTCTGGGACGCATCTCACGAGGGGGGTCGCCACGAAGGATCTGTGGGCCCTTTCAGTTCTTCCACAGCTGGGTGGCTGCTCACCTTGGTGGGTATACGTTCCCAAATGCCATCAGTCCTCCGGGCAACGGCCTGCGACCCTCCCTGCTGAACATTGCGGGGGTCGCTCCGATGACCCTCAGTGAGGAGGGCGTGAGGGTTCGGATTGGCAATCATGCCAATTTCAACTTCAGCCCGTTCCCCACTCCCGTCGGCCAGATGATCGACAACGGACAGGGCCCGCTGGAGCAGCATGAATACTTCCTGAACATGCGGGGTGGGGTGCTCGTGGCTCGGATCGACGGGAAGGTGATCTGCGAGCCTTACGTGCCGACCCGGTTCGCCAGGCAGTTCGGGTGCCTTCAGCGGATGCCGAAGAGGGTATTCACTGCTGTCCGGGAGGAGACGAACCCCGGCGTCCTTCGCCAGATGTGGCTGATGTTCGTCGCCTTCGGCTCTGGCGACGTCATCACCCTCCCTCCTACCGGAGTTAACGCAGGCTTGGCAACCGAGTACGCCGAACACTGGGCCATCGCGTACCCTGAGGGGCTCTTGCGGAAGCTAGTTCGGCGGCTCGAGGCTACCCGTGCGGAGACCGGGCGTCAAGGAAGGAGGCGAGGCGCCGCCACACGGGGGAGAACGGAGGCGCGCCAAGCAGCGGAGCCGGCGCGGGCAGGGACTTCGGCGGCGGGCGCATCGCAGGCTGCCGCCACGACCTCGGCGCCCAGAGAGGGGGCACATGCGGCGGTCGAGGAGCGGCCCGGGAAGCAGGTGAGACGTCTGCTCGAACCCTCCCACGATTCAGTCTTCCCGGCGCTGTGGTCGGCCTGGATGACCCTGCGGCAGTCACTGGG
Organism: Viscum album; assembly: GCA_963277665.1. Lineage (NCBI taxonomy): Eukaryota > Viridiplantae > Streptophyta > Magnoliopsida > Santalales > Viscaceae > Viscum > Viscum album. Next base: position 174,133,367 of record OY728134.1, read on the forward strand.
GACCGACTTCATCTGGCGAAAGATACTCAGAGAAGGAATCTATCTGCCAGAGGTCGGGCGCCTCCAGATCACCGACAGGGTGGACTTCAACCGGCAATATGCATATCTGACGGCCATGGACGAGTACGCGCGCCAACGTGGTCAGCGTGCGGAGCCATCCCTTCTGGTGAAGGTGATGCTCGGTCTCGAGCCCGCTCCGGAACAGATGCCGCCGGAAGAAGATGACAGTAACGACTCCGAGGAGGAGGAGGAGACGGGGGAGGATGAAGGCTCCGAGGGAAGGTCCCATCGGGGGAGCCCACGGGAGAGCGGCGAGGTGGCCGGCTCTGACAACGTTGATGTCACTGAGCTCCTCGAGGTCCGCTTCTATCCCTACTCAACTTGCTTCATCCATTCTCTTATGCAGCTTCTAACCCGTTTCTCCATCCTTCTCAGGAGCACACGGACGTCGGTCAGGCGTCCTCAACAGGAGTAGGAGAGGCGCCAGCAGGACAAGGCGGGGGCCAGGCACCCATTATCGAATTGACAAGCGCTAAGGGGTCCCCTGCTGCAACTGTTCCTGCGGCGACCGGGGTAGCGGAAGATGATGCTCCGAACTCCCGTAAGTCTCCCTACTTTACTGCTGGTGCTTGCCATTGACGATCCGTGACTAACCATGGCATGCCCTGCGCAGTGATCTCAACATCGGAGGCTCGTCGGGTTGCCGAACCCGGGCCATCTACGAGTGGACCAGTGGTGGACATGCCGCTTGCTCCGGAACAGGCTTCCCAAACCGAGCCGGCCCCACCAACTGCTGATCAAGGGGCTGCGGGCGTCGGCGGTGCTGCCACCGGAGAGAGGTTGGGGGCTGACGAGGGTGTCAGCGCCGCTGGGGAGAGAGAAGAAGGTTGCCCGGATGTTGGGGAACCTATCCCTCGTGAGGACCTCCCAGGGGCGGACCCTGCAGCAGACCTGCTGGCTGCCTTCCCTGCCTACCGGCCTGCCGACCCAGAGGAGATGGATGACTCGGACGCGGAGGCGGTCGAGGATAGCCGGGTAACGCGACGCAGGGGGTGGAAGTGCATCCAGCGCTTCCTCAAGCGAGACCCATCGGAATGGCTGGGGCGCATGGGATCACTTCAGACCTGGCTGCGCTTCCTGTGTGCCGGGGGAGCTGATGCTCAACGCCTCCATCTGACGGTCCGTGATTTCATGGCCGAGAAGATGCGCGAGAGCCGCCGGCGTGCCGACGTCGCACAAAGTCGGGACATGTCGGAGAGCACGCAGGCGCTCATCGCGGCAGAGCAGGAAGTCCGGCGCCTCGAAGGGCAGGCGGCAGAGAAGGAGGCCTTCGTCGCAGCATGTACCGAGCTTGTGGAGCAACTATCGGCACAACTGATCGACGCTCAGGTACAGCTGACGGAGGCGGGCCAACAGATGGTCACACTCCAAGTCGAGCGGGAGCGTGCACAGGCCAGGATTGACGAACTGCGTGCTGCGACCGCCGACGAGGAGAGGGCACGCAGAGAACGAGAAGCAGCCCTGGAGGCCGCCAGCCAAAGGGTAGTGGCATTAGAAAGACTCATTCAGCACGCTAATCCCTAAGGGCTGTTTTTTGCCATTCCCAGAACATTTGCTTCCGCTACTTAATATTTGATCCACTTGTACGAATCGCCATATTTATCTGCGTCTTTTGGTTTAACATGCTCAACCACAAATTGTCTCGTGGGAGCGTTAACCAAGCATCAGGCATCCATAATTGGGCCTGGGTTTCTGGAGAAAAGAGGGAGGTCATTCCTGGGAAAGGAGACCTCAGACCTAACCAATGTATCGTCCCCCAACTTGTTCCAACACACGAGCGGGACAACGCTAGGGGCGTTGAGAGTTTATCCGAACATAGGGAAATGAGAAAGGGTGAATCGCGTGTCCCGAATCCAGACATCCACAACGATCGGCCTTCCAGGAAATGCCCAAGACGGTAGGCGGACAGTGGATCGACCATAACAACTGCAATAGACGGACCGAAAAAGGCCATCATTCATATTGCAGGAGGCGGACCACATGTCATCATGAATACCGCTTTGGGGTTCCTTCAGACACAAGGGTGGAAAATCCAGATCAACAGGGCATGCGAAGCGTGGGGCGAAGTGACGATTTGTTCGGACAGAATCCAACGCTCTCAAAATTGCGCCACCGTGGGGAAAGCGTATTGGGCGGATGCACTAATCTGGCCGTGAGTCACCTCAATTCTCAGACAGCACCTCTCTGACGAGGAAACTGTCGCTTCCCATCATTGCGATGGGGCATCCCGAGCTGAATCGGGGAGAATATCACAACTGCACCACTCTACCCGAAGTCAGGCCAGACGGCCGGCGACGAGGAGGGGCGGGACTTATCGATCCCTGAGGCTGGACCCGAGTCGAAATGTCCGGGCGTTCCTACGTACTCCATCAGGCTGGAGATCAAGCCACACGTAGTTCTGTGAGTGCAGTTTAACGTCATGCAGGACGTAGGACCCCATTTGGGGTAGATCTTAGTTTAGGGTCTTAGAGCTCGGACCATAAGGGCTGGATCTTAGTTTAAGGTCTTAGAGCTCGGACCATAAAGGTGGAGGATCTTAGTTTAAGGTCTTAGAGCTCGGACCATAAGGGCTAGAGGATCTTAGTTTAAGGTCTTAGAGCTCGGACCATAAGGGCTAGATCTTAGTTTAAGGTCTTAGAGCTCGGACCAGAAGGGGAGATCTTAGTTTAAGGTCTTAGAGCTCGGACCATAAAGGGGGGATCTTAGTTTAAGGTCTTAGAGCTCGGACCATAAGGGGAGATCTTAGTTTAAGGTCTTAGAGCTCGGACCATAAGGAGAGATCTTAGTTTAAGGTCTTAGAGCTCGGACCATAAAGGGGGGATCTTAGTTTAAGGTCTTAGAGCTCGGACCATAAGGGGAGATCTTAGTTTAAGGTCTTAGAGCTCGGACCATAAGGAGAGATCTTAGTTTAAGGTCTTAGAGCTCGGACCATAAGGAGAGATCTTAGTTTAAGGTCTTAGAGCTCGGACCATAAGGGCTCAAAGCACGCCACATCGTGGTCATATCCCCTGGATATGCGAAGATGCACTGAGGGATAGTGTCAAGAGTGTCGAGGTTTCGCCTGGTCAGAATGGGAGGTGGAAAATGTGAATCATGCGGCCATTCACTCGAGGACCGGGAGCACCGGCGTGACGATATGAGAATACTGCCGACCGTGGCGGAAAAGCAGCATCAACATCGCACCAACCGTTGGTGGAATGAGGCAGCAAACGAGCATCGACCGCTCAATCGCAGGATTTATATCGATTTGCTGCCCGAGGCCATTGGGGGTACCGGCCCGAGTCGGTGGGAGAGCACTGAGGCATTGTGTCCGAACCGTTCACGGGGGCTCCACCCAGGGCGTAGACGATGGGTCCGAATGAAAGGGAGCACGAAGCCTGAAAAGTGGAGGAAACCTGACCAAGCGGATCCTGACCCTCCTGGCAATAAACCAGAGTACTCTTGACACCGGTGGACCACGGCAAGGGGTCGGGGAACACGCCTTGAGGGTGACCTGAAGGCGGCGGATTCCCCAGAGAAGGGGGAATCTCTAAGAGGTGGGGGGCTGGACCCGAAGTTTCAAACATCCGGGCGTTCCTACGTATCCCATAAGGATGGGAATCAAGCCGCACGTAGTTCTTGAAGCGCGGTGCAACACAATCGGGCACCAGCGCGGGGAAGAGTGCGGGTCTGACCCTCGCACACAAAAGGAGCGGCATTTGATATTTCTTGTTTGTCCTTAAAGATGAATGGTTTTTCTTTGTGCGGCGACATTCCCGTGATTGAGAAATCTCTGGCGTCGCCACAATAATCAAGCCATGGAAGGCATTGATGAATGGCGTGGTCATTAACCAGCGCCCAACATGAGTGTCCCCTGAGGAGGACATCACGATGCAGTGCCGTTTCTCGTCGGGCGGCCAAGACGATCACAGTTTACGGTCGTGTGGTAGGACCAGACAACACAGTTTAAGGTCGTGTGGTTCAGACCATGGGGGAATCCGCTTACCGCGGTACGGCGGACACGGCGGAGGTGGGAGCATACCCAGCCCTGCGGTCACGCACGATTCCAGGAGAAGAGTCTTGGGATGGGGGTCTGCGTATGTCCATCACCCGAGGGGCAGAGATGCTAGCCTCCAGATATACTGGGCCCAGAACGCAATTGTTCGGGCGACTCCCTCCTCCTTATGGGGACGAGGGTCCAGCTACGCATGGCCCTTAGGGAGGATATCTGCATATATCCTTGGTGCTCAGATCATGGGAGCCTCGAATGACATCATTACCCTGGTTGGTCTGCCTAACGTGTAGAGGCGTACCGGAGGTCGGTATGAAGAGAGTGTCAAGATCCCACTACAACGCACAAAGGCGGAGTGTGATGAGGACTGCGCAACCAATGTTCAGAGCCCGAGAGAGCTGACATGGCGATCAAGGACGTTGCTGAAGCATTCGCAACACAACATCCGATCGCGTCAGCCTAAGACGGGGCAAGCAAACGAGCATCAACCGCTCAATCGCAGGATTCATATCGATTTGCGGCCCAAGACCCGCCGGTAAATCGACCCGGAGCGGTGGGAGAGCACTGAGGCATCGTACCCAAACCGCTAACGAGGATCCCTTTGAGTGAAGGCTCGAACAAGAGGAAGCGCGAGGCCTGACAAGCAACACAGGACTTGTCGGGATTGAATCTGACACTACGAGTCATAGACCGAAGCACCCCAAAACATGTTAACAGATCTCCGGAAAGGGTCGGAGGACTCACCCTGAGAGCAACCGAAGGGGGGCAGGTCCCCGTGATCAACCAAGAGACGGGGCTGGACCTGAGACACAAGCGTCCAGGCGGTCCTACGTATCCCATAAGGATGGGAATCAAGCCATACGTAGTTCTGGAAAGGCAGTTTAACGTCATGCAGGACGATGAGGGGTGTGAGGTAGTCCCACACACGGGGGAGGCGTATGGCGCGGCCAGTAGACCGACGCGAATGAGGACATAATCCCCCGCTCACGCGATACGCCTCGCACAAAAAGGAGGGGAACTGGGGCCAGAGGCCCAACGCGGGATAGGGATTCCCGGGAAATGGGGCTGGGCCTGAAACATGATGTCCAGGCGGTCCTACGTATCCCATAAGGATGGGAATCAAGCCATACGTAGTTCTTGAAGTGCAGTTTAACGTCATGTAGGACGATGAGGAAAAAAGAAGGGGGGAGCAGAAGGCATCCCCAAACGTGGAGGGGGGCGTACAGCGTGACGAACAAACCGACGTGAATGAGGGCATAGCCCCGCACTCACACCATACGCCGCACACCCCGGGGCAACTGGGCCAAGGGCCCGAGATGGGATGGAAATTCCCGAAGGATGGGGCTGGGCCTGAAACACGAGGGTTCAGGCGGTCCTACGTATCCCATAAGGATGGGAATCAAGCCATACGTAGTTCTGGAGAGGCAGTTTAACGTCATGCAGGACGAATGCTGAACAGTTTAACGTCTTGTAGCTCGGACGTAGTGCAGTTTAGCGTCATGCGGGACGAAGCACTTGGCAGTTTAACGTCTTGCAGCGCGGACGAATGCTGAACAGTTTAATGTCTTGTAGCCTGGACGAATGCAGTTTAACGTCGTGCAGGACGTGGTGACACTCAGGCAAAGTATTGCTTGAGGAACCTAGCGTTGGTGGGAGGAGTGACACGCTCACCATCCATAGTCGCTAGGGAGTACGCGCCATTGGGATAGACCTTGTGGACAACAAAAGGTCCCTCCCACTTGGGCTCCAACTTGGGCGGCTTCCTGCCGGGGATCATCGGTGCTCTTAGGGCTAGCACTAGATCACCCTGTAGGAAGGAGCGGAGGCGAACCTTCTTATTGAAAGCTCGAGCCATCCTGCTTTGATGCCTCTCCAAGTTGTGCAAAGCGCGAAGTCTATTCTCATCCAGTGCTTCCAACTCGACTAGACGAGCTTCAGCAACTCTGTCCGGCGCTTGCTGGTCGTAGACCGCAGTGCGCAAGGACGGTAACTGGATCTCGATGGGCAGGACGGCCTCAGCTCCATACACCAGGGAATAAGGGGTCATCTGGGTGGAATTGCGAGTCGTCGTCCGATAAGCCCAGAGGGCGTTGGGGAGCTTGTCCGGCCAACTCTTCTTGTTCTGACCAACCATCTTTTGCAGAATGTTAGAGAGGGTTTTGTTAAACGCCTCGATCTGTCCATTCGCCTGCGCATGATAGCGAGATGTATGGTTCGAGCGGATGTTATACTTGGCGTACAACTTCTTCAACTCGGCTGCTCGGAAATTGGTTCCGTTATCCGTGAGGATAGCGTGAGGCACTCCAAATCGATAGATGATGTTGGAGGTCACGAAGTCAGCGATCGAACAGGATTTGACCTCTCTGAGCGGAATCGCTTCTGCCCATTTGGAGAAGAAGTCCGTGGCGGTCAGAATGAACCGGCACTGGCGAGCTGTCGCCGGCGGGTAAGGTCCCACAACGTCCAGTCCCTAGACTGCAAAGGGCCAGGAATACCTTGTGGTATGGAGAGGCTCCGGCGGCCGATGCACAAAGTTCGCGTGAACCTGGCACGCATGGCACCTCCTGGCGTACTCGATGCAGTCATGGATCATAGAGGGCCAGAAGTATCCCAACCTCCGAATCTGGTGGGACAGCTTCGGCCCAGTTTGGTGGGCGCCGCATGAACCAGCATGAACCTCTTGCATGACTCGTGGGATCTCAACTCCCTGAAGGCAACGGAGGAGAACACCATCAAATCCGCGTTTGTAGAGGATCTGCTCCAGGCCGGGACTGCTCTGGAGGACGAACTGCGATGCGCGGCGTCGAACTCGCTCGCGCTCGGCCCGATCTGACGGAAGAATGCCATGTTGGAGGTACTCAACCAAAGGCGTCCTCCAATCAGGGGCTGATCCGACTGCTATATCTGGGGTACTCGGGGCTCCGGGCATAGGGGCAACCGTGGTGAGATTACTTACCAACGGGCCGCGATCTTCTTCCGGGATAACGGGAGCGATGAGCCTGCGGCGCGTCACGCGGACGATCAGGTTGTCCTGTTCAGGTTCCGCAAGTGACGCAGCCAGGCTGGCCAAAGCATCTGCTCGACCGTTCTGCGACCGGGGAATATGGACAATTTCTGGCCGAGAAGGGAACCGGGCCATCAGAAGGAGGGTGCACTCCAACAATGGCACAAGTTCCGGCTTCCTGACAACATAGTCGCCATTGATCTGCTTAATGACCAGCTCGGAGTCCCCTTTCACACACAGATGGGGCACGTCGATCTCGAGAGCTAACTCGAGGCCGGTGATGAGGGCATGGTATTCCGCCTCATTGTTGGTACAGCCCTCTGACAACAGGAAAGAGTATGGCAGCACGGCTCGCTCCGGGATAATGAAGACGATACCCAAGCCCACTCTGTTGAGCTTAGGATTATCGAGTCTCCTACCGGTGGGGCTCCGGGAGGCACCGTCAAAGTGCATCTGCCAGCATGGATCGGCTCGATCAACCGAGAGAATGGTCTCATCAGGAAAGCCTAGATCCAGCGGCTGATCCGCGGAGGTCGGGTGAGCGGCCAGAAAGTCTGCCAACGCTTGCCCTTTGATGGCCTTCTGAGACACATACCTGATGTCGAACTGCTGGAGAATCACAGCCCACCGCGCTAGACGGCCAGTCAACATAGGTCGGCTCAGGATATATTTCAACGGGTCTACCCGAGAAACCAACTGTACCTCATGGTGCTGCAAGTAGTGCCGTAATTTCTGTACGGCAAATACGAGCGCCAGGCAGCTCTTCTCGATGGGGGAATACCTAACCTCCGCATCGAGGAGCATGCGACTGAGGTAATAGAGGCTATTCTCTGTTCCCTCGTTGTTCTTCTGGGCGAGAAGGGCACCCAGGGACCGTTCCAGGGCGGTCACATAAAGGACCAGCGGCTTTCCGGATACGGGCGGCATCAGGACCGGAGGTTGAAGCAGGTACTGCTTGATTTCCTCGAAAGCGGTCTGACACTCTTTATCCCATACATAGGTGACACCCTTCTTCATAAGCCGAGAAAAGGGCTTACACTTGCCGGCCAGATTCGCGATGAATCGGCGTATATAGGCTAAGTGGCCTTGGAACCCTTGCAGTTCCCGGACGGTACCCGGGGGAGGCATCTGGCTAATCGCCCTGATTTTCTCTGGGTCGATCTCAATACCCCGGTATCTTACCACAAATCCAAGGAACTTTCCGGAGGTGACCCCAAAGGCACACTTCAACGGGTTCATCTTCAGGCAGCGAGACCGGAGGAAGCTGAACACTTTCTCAAGATCTTTGAGATGGTCCTGACGCTGGCGCGATTTGACAACCAAGTCGTCGACGTAGCATTCCACCAGTGTGCCGAGGATTGGCTTGAATATGCGGTGCATCGCCCGTTGGTAGGTGGCACCTACATTCTTCAGGCCGAAGGGCATGACCCGGTAGCAAAAGGTACCTTGGGGGGCCCTGAAGGCAGTGAACTCCTCATCCTCAGGGGCCATCCGAATTTGGTTGTATCCGGAGTATCCATCCATGAAGGAGAGGGCTTGGAACCCTGCCGTGGCATCAATCAACAGCTCTGTCACTGGAAGGGGAAAATCATCCTTCGGACAGTGGCGGTTGAGATCGCGGAAGTCGATGCAGACTCTAATCTGCCCGTTCTTCTTCCTGACCGGCACAATGTTGGCCAGCCATTTGGGGTACTGAACTTCCCTCACGAAGTTGGCTTTGATAAGCTTGTCAACTTCGGCCTCAACCATGGCACCATGGGATGGGTGCATTTTCCTGGGAGGCTGCTTGAACCCGCGATGGTTCGCCGGGAGACCTAGGCGGTGGACGGCTACCTGAGGATCTAGCCCCGGCATCTCGTCATAGCCCCAAGCGAACACATCACGGTGCTGCCTGAGAAAGTCCACGTACTGCTGCCGCTCCTCAGAGGGCATGGCGGCACTAACCAATGTGGGTCTTGGATCTGCCTCGGTTCCAAGGTTCACCTGTATTAACTCATCGACCGTGGCGGGGACGGAGTGCCCGATGTCCCTTCCCCAGCCCCTGGCGGGTAAGACTGAATGCTTGGCCGGGCAACACGCCGGTCTTCCAACACCTCTGAAAGCCATCGGTCTTTGTATCGAGGAGAAGAGATTCACGTCGGGTTCACCATTTTTCTGTTTCGGTGCGGATGTGCGTCGGGTTACGCTGTTCCGCCAGGACGCGTTCGCGCGTGCACCCGTCAACCCGAGGGGATGGGCGCGCGGCTTGTGGTCCCGCAGTCCCGCTTTCCAAGGGCGGGCGGCATCCGTCCCTTATTCAGGGGTGTCTGCTCCTTGATCGAAACCGGGATGATGGGATGTCGGCTTCTCCTTCCTTGGACGTCTCCTCGGAACTTGTCGCCTAATCCGGGTCTCCCTCATAGACTTAAGAATGTTCGTGAATCTCGTTCCCGGCGCCATATCTTCATGGACACCGGTTAATTACGCTGCTTCCGCCCGGACGTTCCAAGGAGTCTGGGCGGGGCAGCAACCTGCGGTGAGAAGGCCGGGTGGCTCTGGGTGCTGGGGGCGTGTTGTAACACTGCGGCTCTGCACGTCTGTCTTCCGTCCCTAATAGGGCTTCTCGAAGGCACGATGGCCTGAGGCATCCCGTACTAGGTGCGGGGAACTGTGTCACCTGAGGTTTTCCTCAGCTTCCCGTGTTTAACACGGGGTATGCCGCGAGTTTAACGTCCAGCGGGGACGGCATCGGACCGATCAACACGAAAAGTGGATCAGATGACAGAACCCCTTGCGGGGAACCTCCGACGCTGGGGCCAGCACATGGGCGGCTTCCCAAGTAACGTGGAGTGAGGTGAAGTGGCATGACCCCACCGGGATGTGGCGGCCCGGGTAAGGATCAGGGTGGATGATGGAGTAAAGAGCTTGGACCCCAGAGGGGCTTCCTACGTACCGCGCGTTAACACGGATCAAAGTCAACGTAGTTCGGGCATACAGTTTAACGTCATGCTGGACGTCGGCAAGCCGACTCACGAAGAGGTCGAGGCCGCCGGGCGGAGGATTGAACCGAACCACCTCGCACGGAGGGGGGATGGAACGGCCGGGTGGATCACAGTTTCTCGTCATGCTGGACGATAAAAGGGGAAATGGAAAAGGGGGGTTGTGGGGAGGCACCGTGGAGATACACACGGGCAGTCTTCCACAGGGGCGGATTCATAGGTGAATCAACGCAAGCGTGAACCCTGGAGGGGTCCACTGATGGACGAACGGACGTAAATACGACCGGGACGACCAGGTGGTGGGCTTGGACCTCAGGGAGGCTTCCTACGTACCCTGTATAGAAGACAGGGATCAAAGTCCACGTAGTTCAATCTGTCAGGACTTACGCACTTGGGGCAGCCCGGATACTGCAAAACTCAGTTGGAAGGGACTTGGACCGAAAGCAAAAGACACCTCGATCCCAGTCAGACCCTCTACTGGCTTCGGCAGTGGGGAGGTGCAATGGAGATACACATGTGCAGCCTCCCACGAGAAACTAGGGGTTTGTAATACCCTGCCCCCGTAGGGAAAAGCTACTCCCATTAAATCGTCCCAAAAGGGGGACAATCCCGACATCCCTGCAGAGACGAGCGGGTGGGGGCCACGTCCAAACCGGGGGAGACCCTGCGTGCGGAGCACGAGATCAGGTTGCGGACGGTTTAGCGTCTTGCCAGACGAAGTACAGTTTAACGTCATGTGTTGAGGACGAAGCGGACGGTTTAACGTCTTGCCGGACGAAGTACAGTTTAACGTCATGTGTTGAGGACGAGGCACTTGGCAGTTTAACGTCTTGCAGCACGGACGATGTACAGTTTAACGTCGTGCAGGACGTATATGCAGTTTAACGTCATGCTGGACGAGTATGCAGTTTAACGTCATGCTGGACATAGGTGCGTGTCACTTCGCGCAAGCCTGGAGGGCCGCACGGGAAGACAACGCACGGTGCGGGCACCCGGGATGAGAATCATCGGGTGCCACACAGGCGGGTAACCTTAGGAGGTCAACGGGGACGACCCTGGCAGATTGCGCGCAAAAAGGAAGCTTTGCGCGCAATACTGCGGGCCGGCGCGCAATCGGGGCGGCTGGCGCGCAATTGGGCCAGCGCCTTGCGCGCGGATGCTTGAGATTGCTCACACCGGGCTTCGGATAGCGCGCGGGGGGCAACGGCTCATTCTTTAACGAATGGCCACTTGAAAGAAGGGGGGGTGCGCGCAATCAGGCCGGATTGCGCGCACCCCGGGGGCAATTGCGCGCAAGCGGGTTCTTTTGCGCGCAAAGGCCTTAGGGTGAGTTTTTATTCAAATGAAAGGAGCCAGCGGGGATTGCGCGCGAAGGCGGACCCCGAGGCTTTCTTGCGCGAAAGAAAGGAGGTTACCTGAAGTTCGTCATTGCGCGCGGAAGGGGTTGAATTGCGCGCACGGGAGACGTTTCGACTTCCAGCCACCTTTGAAACGTTGGGGGTCGCCTTGTATTTATAGGCAACCCCGGGCGCGGAATCCAGGATGCGAGCGCGAAATTCCCCCCGCGGGCGCGGAATCGGGCGCGGCGCGTAAGGGAGTCGCGCGGACCCGCGACGCGCAAAATTGCGCGCCGGACCGGCGCATTGCGCGCATCCCGGGGGGTTTGCGCGCGGAACATCCCCTTTGCGCGCGTGCCTCTGAAATTCCGCGCAAGGCCTCCGGGCCCTCCGAAACATCCTTCCGACTCCAAATATGACCTCGCTTTCCGCATCCGGAGCTTCGTTTGGGAGCAACGGACTTTTCCGGCGTCTACATAGATGTTACAACCCCAAACATGTGACAGTGATTCATTGTTTCTAGAATGAAGGAAGAACACATTCCCAAGTCTAGGTGACAAAATAATATCACCTCATACTCCTATAATAATCTGGTTTAGGTGATCCCAGAGCCTCCTACTTCTATAAGGTATTAGGATGTCAGCCCCATGGAAATGAAAATACATCAAAATTGCTTATTCTACCGATATGGGATATACTGGCTTAATATAACATGCCACTACTTCTTTGACATCATCAAGTGTGGCCCATTATGCCAATGACCAAATGAGATCAGATCGACAGCCTTCATAGCTATGGCTGCAGTAGCACAAGAGTCCACCGATGCAATTTCCACTTCCGCTCAGGCTGGTAGCAGCCTCCCATCAGGAACTACCAACTCAAAAGTAACTCCTAATTCCAAAGGTCCCTCCTCTATAAGGGGATAAATGGACTTAGAGTATTCCCCACCCACCTTTTATGAGGTCGTCTCTACCATAGTCGATGAATTGGTACATGTGATCCTTTGTAGCAATGCAGACTAAAGACCCACGCATATTAGTGCCACTATGCCCCTCGAGGAACAATATTAGTACATAGAATTCCTTAAAAAACACCATGATGTTATTTTCTAAGGTTATAATGAGAATCTAGGACAAGATCCTCAAGTAGTTTTCCACTACCTCGGTCTCTCGAAAAATCATCATGGTTTCAAGAAGCCTCTTAGAATGATTCTCCTTTCTCACAGTGTTATGGTAGAGGCAGAAGTTGATAAGATCATTTGAGAAAATTTCTTCGTGGAGATTAAGTACACCGAAATGGATCAAAATCATTGTTCTAGTCAGCAAGAAGAAGGGACATGTCATAGTTTTCATCGGCTTCTATGATCTCATCCATCATTTCCTCAAGGATGAGTTTTCCCTACCTGTGAAAGAATTGTCGATCAACGCTACAGTTGGGTTCCAAGACCTCACATTCAGGGATGGGTACTTCAGGAATAACTAGATCCAAATGGACCCTGAGGATGATAATTTTATATCATACATGGCACCAATAAAAACTTTTTGTTACCATGTCATACCCTTTGGATTAAATAATAAAGGTGCCATCTATCATTGGTCCATATGCCACATGTTTTTGTTGATCCTTGGAACAATGGTGGAATGCTATGTGGACAATCCGGTGGAAAAATCTTTCCCGTGTTAGTACAATCTCAAAGATCATGAGAATGTGTTCTGCATCATTTATTCTCATAATCAGATGATTAATCCATTAATTTTCTCCTACAAGGTCACCTCCCTAATGCTTTTTGGCCTTATTGTCTGATACAGGGGAATCAATATAGACCTACTGATGATCAAATCCCTTAGCCAGATATCTCCTCTATGGAACATTTTGGAGCTTCGAGTCATCCAAGATCACATAACATACAAACAATGATTCATTGAGAATTTTTCAGACAATTGTAAGCCATTTTCTCTGCTCATGAAGGAAGGAATCCTATATGAGTGGGATGTACTGTCCCAAACTGCTTTTGTGGAAACCAATCAGTACGTGCTCCATCCTTCTGTCGTAATTCCATCTGTCAATGGAAATCTACCAGTACATTATGTTCCGCACAATGAATGATCTATTGGAACACTTCTTTCCCACATGAACAATGAGGGGACAGAGAACAACCTCTACTACCTCAACTACATGATCCTCGATACAGAGACCAAATATTCCCCCATTAAAAATCAACATTTAACAACCTCTTCTAATGTACATCCATGTTCCCCCCTTGTTGACTAGACTCCTTGCCTAGTGGGAATTGATTCTCCATCAGTTAGACAACATTTTTTCCCTAATAAAGAAATTATGGGGAAGGCATTGTAATAATTCTTTACTACCCATCCATATCTTACAGACCAGTCCCTATATCTCTATTTTCTTGATGAGGTGATTGTCTTGGTAGAACAAGCTATACTGTGATAGAAAATTCACTTTGATGGTGATTCCTATAGCCCCACCGGTAGTAGGCTCATTGATCTGTGACTCAATAGAGTAGTCATGTGCATCGTCTTCATTAATCTTGCATAATATATTCTGACATCCTCATTCCTATTGTTAGATGGCCACACCAACAATGAGGTAGAGTATCGGGCCGTCATTACTGCCCTCGAGCTAGCCCTCGAGATTGATGTGCTCCATTTGCAGGTGAAATGGGATTCCGAACTATTCATCAAGCAAAAAAACAGGGAATATGTTGTAAAAAAGTCAAAGCTCATACCATTTTTGGAGCGCACTCTTTAGTAAATGGCCTAGTTCCCATCTAGACTGATAGTTACTCAAGTCCCTCAATCTAAGAATAGTCGAGCTGACAACCTAGCTAGCCTCATTGCATCTCTTGATGTTCCCAAATTGGATGATAAATTTATCCATGTGGAACATTGTAGATTCATTTCTCATATCAACCTAGATGAAGATGATAACATGTAAGTAAGCCACCTTACCTCAGACACCTCCATGTCAGGACCTCGAGGTCCCCAGGTTGCAGTGAATGAAGTGACTCCTAGTTTGAGAACCTCCTTTGGTGAGTTGCTCCAGAATGATAATCTCTTGACAAATTAGGCCGATCGGGAGCTAATCTGATTCCGAATGATATAGTTCACCCTATAGAATGACCCTTTTTGTGAGAATATCTTCTACAAGTGTTGGTTGGATGGGGTTATCCTCCGTTGCACTCAATGAGTCAATATTTCTCTAGTCATGGAAGAGGTTCTCACTGGTTCTTGGGAGGCTCATCAGACTGCGCCAAAACTATCTCACCAAATCCACAGACTGGTGTACTTTTGGCCATCCATGATCCATTGATGGATCATGTTCTTCAATAGTATCCATGCATACCCAATTAATTCTAACATAATTCATCAGTCACAATAGCCCCTCCACTCTACAACGTACTCTTGGACATTTGTGGTATTAGGACATGATGTTGTGGGACCTTATACACTAGAGATATCTCACCAGTATAGGTTCATCCTGAATGCAACATATTTCATCTCCAAGTGGGATGATGCAGTTCCACTCAAGGAGGATAAGGCCCATGCCATCGTTGACATTGTGAGCTCCAATATCATCTATAAATTTGGAGTCCCTCACACCGTCCTAACCAATAACATCAAAAAATTCCAGGTAGGTCAGCTAAATAAACAGTACGTTATGTACTACATCTATTCTAACCATACCTCCCACTGTCATGAACAAGAAAATGGATTGATCAAGGAGTTAAAAACCCTCTATTACATTCTGCAGAAAATGGTTGGTCAGAACAAGAAGAGTTGACCGGAAATGCTTTCCAACACCCACAGGGATGATCAAATGATGACTTGTAATTCCACCTAGGTGACCCCATATTCCCTAGTGTATGAGATGGAGGCCTTATGACCCGCCAAGATTCAGTTTCACTAATTGCACAAAACTGTCTATGATAAACAAGTGCCAGATAATTTATCTAAAATCTTCCTAGACGAGCTTGAAGAGCACGATGAGAAATCACTTTGTGCCTTGCATAATATAGAAAGGCACCAAAATAAGATATCTAGAGCTTTAAATAATAATATTCACCTCCACTACTTCTTACAAGGTGACTTGGTACTAGCCCTAGGGACACCAATGATACCGAACAAGAAACCACCCATGTTTGAGCCCAAATGGGAGGGAACTTACATTGTTCACATGGTTTACACCAATGGATCATACTCCCTGGTTACCATGGATAGTGTTCTTATAACTAATCTCACCAGTGACAATTTCTTCAAACAATACTTTTCATGAGATGTAATGGTCATGCATGACTTTAAACTATATGGAATTACCAGACCATAAACATTGTATTTTCCTGCATGACGTTAAATTACACGTAATCATGGCAGACGTTAAAATAGATCCCTCGAATAACATGAAGCACGATTCCCATTCCCATTTGGTATGTAGGAATGCTCGAACACCTTTTCCTGAGTTTATCCCAATGATCATTTCATTTGTATATCCCTCCTCTGTGTAGTTCACATGGAAAATCTCATGTGATGTAGCTAGGTATCTTTGGCCCCACTCGCAGCACGATTATGAAGGTCACACAATGTTCCCCTCCTCATTATTACAGTCCTCCAACGTCCTTACCACAATATGTTAAACTACCTGGACATTTTAGAACAATGTATGGATTGATTCCCATCCTCACGGGATATGTAGGACCACCCATGCATTTTTTCTGTAGGGTCATCCCAAACATCAAAATCCCCCCACGAGTAAGAACACAAGGTGTGGTGTCGACCTCATCCCTAATTCACACTGAGTTCATCCTGACCCAACAATACATCCCACACCATAGAGAATTTCACTTCTATCACCACCCTTGTTGATGTTAAATTGCCCAAGCACATCGATGATTCACTCATTCCTTTTCATGGGACTCCATTAACATTCACATTCAAATGGACCCCTCACTAGAATGAATGTTCAGCCCAAAGGCTCTCCTACAATTATGGTACAACATCCATGAAGGTTCAGAAAACAAATGGATATAAGTACTGAATTCCGAAAATGGTGAGTGGTCAATGCTCATTTGATGTTCCCATTTCAGGTCACATGTTTTAGTTGTTTTGTTTCTAATTTGGTCCATATCCATCCATTGTTGTTTTCACTACCCCCATACGTCCCAAACATGAAGTGTAGTGGTTTTTCCTATCCCCCTACCTCTTCATGCTTTATTATACCTCGGGTGGGAGTGTGATTCAAGCTAGTGGACCCTTGTGTAATGACTAGAGCTAAACCATACTCCTTTTTTCCCACACTGAGCACCACTCTCATGTTCTTCAGAGTTATGATAAGGTGATGCCCACATAAGAGGCCATATGGATATATTTTTCCAGGATGTCCAGCCCCAGGTCCCTCGACCCCTTTGGCCCCTTGGCCCAAGTTCTCGTTTGGGAGTGTGTGGTGTGGTATTTACTCACGTACTTATTCATGTCAGGATATTTTATCCATGACACACGTACCCCCATTGATACATCCCTCCATTTATCATTTTTTCCGCAAGTCCAATCCCAGCTATTCTACACTATCCCAATCATTTGGGTTTCCATCATCTTCAATATCCAAAAGGACACTCAAACGGTAATGGTTCCCATCCCAAGGGCTCTTTTAAATTTTCGAGATGGCCTACCACAGTATTTTGAAATGAAAATTGATACATGTTTCATGTTGCGAATACTATCAACAGTTAATGCTAAATTGTTTTCCCTCAAACTCTGGTCAAACAAGGGTTGATACTATGTTGCGAATCTAGTCAACAGTTGTCCTCTATCATCATTTCCACTTTGGGGTTATCCATAGTCATGATGATTCACCATCTCTATTATTGTCCCATTCATATGACATTAATCTAGGAGTTTATGCTCTGAGTAAAATGACCTTAAACTATGATCATTATCATCCTCACTCCACGATGGTAAAATAAATGATGTTTGTGACATTCTATTCATAGCCCAGCCTCATGGCCCTTGACCTTCTGTAGCCCCTCTCCCATATTCTAACACAGGATTATATTGTGTGGTATGGGATTATGTTATCAATCATGTTAGGTTACTCGTCATTCCGTACACATCCATCATTGGGGTATCTTGTTTATTTGTTGAGTCCTTACTACATGAAGATAAACTACAAGACATTCTTCTCAATAAATTTGTGTGGCATGATTCCCATCTTTATGGGATACATAGGACATCCCGAGCATTTAGTAATTGGGTCTAGCTATAAGGACTCATCCTTAAACATTACTAAATCTTGAGTTATTTCAAGAATCCACAGTGAGGATCATTTCAGGATTAGAGATTTAGAGAATTAGATCATAAATCAATCATTACATTCCACATTTAAAAAAAGTGGTTACATAAAAGATAGTTTTCATTTTTTTCCCATCAATGGAAACATATTTAAATTAAAACATGTACTCTTTATTGACACTTCCTTGATACTATCATCATATCAAGTACCATTCCCTTGACCTGTGAAAAACATTTCAAAAAAATGGGATGATCGTAAAAAGATCAGTAAGGGATATAAAAATACGGAATGGAAAAATTAGTACATGTATACATATGAATCAATGAAATCATACTTTACACATAAAACATAATCATGTTAACATAACTCATAAAATCATAATATTTATGAATAACTCATAGAAATAAAAAGACATAAAGGTATCATGAGGAATTAATAACATTATTACATAGGGATTAACCCTCATGGTTATGTTTGAAATACCCATTACAGTATATTCCAAAAATCTCTTTCGATAAACCTTATCATTTATCCCCTTCGTGTTACCCAATGCATTGGAGAGCTATATCGGGCTCACCCGCCCGTAGTTTATCACGGAACCACCCGTCTTCCTAAATAATGCCCAAGAACCATAACATAATCATATCTCATAACTTATGCAGTAATGAAAGATAACATTCCCACATTTCAATAACAATACAACATTTTAAGATATTGAAATAATGAATCCATTATAAAAACCATTTTCAAAACCATTTAAAATATTTAATAAAGAGATATTTTAATCGAAGTTTCCCTTACCACTTTGAAGATTTTAACATTTTAAACCATTAATATCCATATAAATAAATCTTTAAAACCATTTTGAAAACATGGATATTAATGATAAATATTTATAAGAATAAATCATTAAAACATTTAAAACGATATTTTAGTTAAAGGGTTTTTATCAAAATGAGTGACACTTGAATACAATAATTGTGGAATAACATTTAATTAGAACATTATAATATCAGGAGAATAAAGGGATTCATGTTATAATAATTCAAAAGACAGTATATACACCATATAAGAGTGAATTGGTGCATAACAACAATGAAGTCTCAATATAAATGTAAAATGAGATAAAATCCCTTATAAATAATGTATCGTTAAATTAAGGATCAATCAATCTCATAATTACGTGTGACAAGTATAAATACACACAATATAAGTGGATATTAAGTGTAAAAAACCATAGGTAATTCACAAATATTCATAGGGTGACATATTCAATAACTACAAGTTGAACCCAAATAAATAGAAATTTGGTTAAGAAGTTCACTAGTAAAATTTCGACAGCCTAACGTCGTCACATTAAAATTCAGAAAATGAGTTGATGAGACAAAAAGGGTATCTCTTCACTTGGAAATAAATTTTACCTCAATAAGGATATAGATGAACATATGCCTACATAATAATATGTAAATTAAAAGACATAGCAAAAGAAGCCTTTTAAAAAGAGGAGGGTGAAAGGTTCCCTTACTGTTTTGGGTTGCTTTTGAAATGTACACCCCATGGAAGAAGGACTATACCAAATTTATGTAAGTACTCATAAAATAAATTATATTATAGAAATTGTATAATAATGGGCAGTACACACTCCACTAAAAGGAAATGGTTGCAAATGTAGTATAAATCTCACAGGAATAAAAGAGTGATGAAAAACCCCCTTATGAAAACTCGACAGCCTAACAACGCCACATAAAACTTCTAAAAATGGATTTATGAGATCAAATAGAATCTCTCATAATCTGAAAATAAAACATACAGTAAGAGGAATATAAAATAACATCCCTAAACATAATAAATATGAGCATAAAAGAACTGACATAAAAGGGAGTACTTAAAAAGAACGAGAGAAGTAGGATCCCTTACCTCAAGTCCGACTTGTCTTGTTCATTTCTTTATATTCCGGAATAATAGACATTTGTCAATTTATAATTTCTTAAGAACCTCAATTAATTTTTATTATTAAATTCATATCACATATTATAATGTTATAAAAATTTATTAATAATGTGAGTTCATATCAGACGTTTTTGTCGATGTTTGGTACGTGAGTCAAAAATGAACATTTTTTAAAATGATTGTCCATGTAGTTATAAGTAAATCGTCTCTAGAATAGAATTAAAGATTTAAATATCATAAATATCCAGTACATATTCATTTTATGCTATTCCATAACATTTGAAGATAAAAAGAAATGAAATGGACCGTTCATGGAGACGGTAGGCCGTACGTATGCATGAACGCTACATCCATTTCAATGTCAAATTAATGGAATTAAAAATAAAACAGATATATATATTATAATTACAATGTAATATATATGTTATATAAGTCGTATATGTTCATTAATATCATTCTTTATACATTCCATGTATTGCATGAATGACTCAATCACTTGAGGGGCGGTAGTCCACACTTCCTCGTATGAAATTATCGCATATGCACAACATGAAAAGCATAAAGGTGTGTTTTAATTATAAAATACAGAAGCATGGAGAGGAAATAAATATAATATATATCATATAAAACTAGTGCCTTCCTAATTTCCACCAATAGAGGTGGTAGAAGAAGATAGAACAATCATTGTTTCGTGAGGCAGTAATTCACATCCACAAAAATAGTACGTTCTTTAACCATTAGACAGAGGAGTGGGTAAGTATAACTCGAATATTTATCATAAAAACATCTTATTATGTTGAATATAATGTTTTTGTTAAAAAATAAAGAAATAAAAATAGTTTAGGGGGTGGATAAGCAGAAATAAAACAAAAGAACACTAGGGAAGACCTTACATTTAAATCGGGTAACTCTTTTTGATTTTAGCTCAAAGGCTTCCTTGGAAAGACTTTTGCCAAAAGTGAGGCTTATAGGAGAAATATAGGGATTTTGAGAGAAAAAATGGGTAGGGTTTGGCCCAGTAAAAGGATTGAGAAGTGTGGGTAAAAAGGTTGAGGTGAAGGACTTTTATAAGAGAAGAGGAGGGGCACTCATGGAAAGTTATAAAATATTAAATTTTTATAAAATTATTATCGGATTTTAAAGGTCACAAAAGGATATATTTCTAGAATAAGGTTATATGGATTCTAAATCCACCCATAAAATAGGATTGTGACATGTTTATGACTTAGATTTTACCCTATCTTCTCATTTTATGTAAAATGATTATTTCTGAGGTAATCACTACATCATCACGGTATCATAAATAAGTAAATTTATTTACTGTCTAAATATTATAAAAAATATATAATGATGTAGAAAATCTTTTTATCTTTCTAATTAATATTTATAGTAAAAAATATTACTTGTATAACCCTATTTAAAAATTATTTTAGTAAAACAATACATGTGTGTGACATTTTAATTATAACTTTAAATAAAATGTTATTAATGTCATTTTCCTACCAAAGTGGCTCCATGGGGTCCCCAAGATGACCCATGGATTTTATTGGTCGGCATTGACTCATCCAAAAAGTTTAGGACATGTGGAAAGGTCATTTAAAATATTATAACATTATCTTTGCCTCAAATTACACAAATTACCTTTAATCACGATTAATAAAACATAAAAGTTACTATTCAATAAAAAATATTTTAATCCCATTGAACCACATTTTACAACCTAATGACAACCATGTTTGTAGGATTTTTTAAAATCAAATCACATAAGTGGTCAAATTTCATTTAAACGAAAAATCATTTTTTTAACTTCCACTTAGTGGATTAACTATTCATAAAAAATGATGTTTTTCAGAAAAAGACCAAAAATACACCCTAAGATATATTTGATATTCTGAATTAAAAAATGATGTCTATTTTAAAAAATTCAAAAGAAATAAGTTAAATTAATTAATTTAAAAATTAATTTACACTGTAAAAACAAATAGCTTGTTTTTAAGAAAGAATATCTATTAAAAGATTGAGACTGGTTTATGTCCAATATCAATGTGAAATTAATTCCATTGACCCCCATTAGATTAAATGGTAAAAATATATTCTAATTTAACTTTAAAAAAATTAAAAATATGATATATTCATATAAATAAATTTTATTAAAAATGTTTTTGAATTAAAATACAATATTGTTCAATTATTCATTAAAAATGAACTTTATTGTAAAAATACCAAAAATTTACACAAATTAAATTTTGTTGTCCAGATTATAAAACGAATTTTATTTTCTCAAATATAACACATAGAATTGTCAAACTGTGGATTTAAAATGGGTTCAACATCAAAAGCCGGTTAATCGACCTTTTAAAGAATATTAGAATATTTACGCTAAAAATTGGATTCATATGCATTTTAAGAATATAACATTAATTGGAAAAAAGTAAAAATATTTGAGAAACATATATAATAATTTTTTAGTTATTTCCATTCATTCCCGCCATTACAACGACTAGAAGTTAACTACCATTTAAAATAATATTATTTTATTATTAGAGTGCGACATAAGATTTCAAAGAAACTTGTTGTTGCGTATTGGGTACTCCATCGGGCATAATGTTCCCTTTAAATTAATATTAATACATTATTCAAAAATATTAAGAAATATGAATAGGTAATATTCTTTATCTACCTGGAATGTTACAACCTTCCCCCCTTTTGGGAATTGCGTCCTCGCAATTTTAAAATTGGGCTTAGAAACATCATTGAAAGCCCCACATCAGAAATGAAGTAAATTAAATTGTCACTTCAATAAAAAGAAAGGGAATTACAAAAGTCACACGAGTTAACCCATATTAGGATTCCATGTAGGAAAACATGGACATGGAAGAAAAAATAAAAAGTCATGTTCTGAGGTAGAGTGATAGAAAACATGTTTAGGAGAAAGTTAACCACAAGAAAATCACAAACTTTTGATGGGTTAAGCGATATTCAATTCCCCAGTAGGAAAAGTTAACACACAAAATTTTTGTTTTCAGTTAATTTTCAATGAGGAATTTATTTTTGAGATTAACTAAATCATAAGGAAACATACTTAATTTCCATGTTGACATTCAACATTTACTAGATTTCTTACACAAACTCATACTTTCTCCAAATGATGAGTATTTTGGAAGACTAGTTCACATTAAGAGTACTATAATCAACTTCTCGAGAATCACCTAATATATAAAAGAGAACTATATACTTACATGTCTTTAGACCTTAACCAAATCCAAAACCAAAATCGTTAGTAGAAGATCAGATAATACCCAAAAAGGATAACCCTTTTATGAAAATTCTATCATGCTTTTCATTTTCCATCATAACTTATAGTAACCCATAATTATCTCAAAAGTAAGGATCATATAAACCCTAATAGTTACATTTATAATTATTACCTGAACATCCACATCAAGTCGGTTCTCTCTTACATGATGCATTAGAGAACTCACCAAGGTTCAAGTGGTTGTTCATGACTCCTGATAGTTGGTTTAGAATAAACACACGATTTCTCATTGAATCCCCCATTTCATTGAGTCTCTTAATCAGAGAACCACCACAGTTTCCTTCAAACCCATTTTCACTTTGGTGCATACTAGATACATCCATTTACAAAAACCATTAAGGTCTGTGCAAGTATATAAAAAACATCATTTACATATGAGGAAGATAAACACTAAGATATACTTACTCATTCACTTTATCTAAAAACTATTACTTTTTCTGAAATCCTAGCCATTATGATAATGTCACTTATTCTTAACCCTAAACTCTAAAGTTATCTAAAATGACCTCTGATACCAACTATAAGGACCCAACCTTAATCCTTACTTAATATTGAGTTATTTCATGAATACACATTGAGGGTTTTTTCAGGATTAGAGTTTTAGAGAATTAGATCATAAATCATTCATTACATTCCACATTTAATCAAAGAGGTTACATAAAAGATAGTATTCATTTTTCTCCATCAACAGAAACATATTTAAAATAAAACATGGATTCTTTCTTGACACTTCCTTGACACTATCATCATATCAAGTACATTTCCCTTCACCTTTGAAAAAAATTTCAAAAACTAAGGATGATAATAAAAAGATCAGTAAGGGATATAAAAATACGGAAAGGAAACATTAGTAAATGTATATATAAGAATCAATGAAATCATACTTTACACATAAAACATAAGCACATTAACACGCCTCATGAAATCATATGATTTATGAATAACTCATACAAATCAAAATACATAAAGGTAACATGAGTCATTCATAACATTATTACATAGGGAGTAACACTCATGGTTACATTTGGAATACCCATCACAGTATATTCCTTAAATAACTTCAGTGAAACCATAACGTTTAACCACTTGTCATTACCCAATGCATTGGAGAGCTATATCGGGCTCACCCACCCATATATTATCACATAACCACCCGTCTTCATAAACAATGCCCAAGAACAATAACATAATCATAGCAAAAAACTTAATCACAAATGAATGATAAAATTCCCACATTTCAATAACAATACAACATTTTAAGATATTGAAATAATGAATCCATTCTAAAAACCATTTTCAGAACCATTTAAAACATTTAATAAAGAGATTTTTGAATCAAAGTGTCCCATACCACTTTTAAGATTTTAACATTTTAAACCATTAATATCCAAATAAATAAATCCTTAAAACCATTTTTACAACATGGATTTTAATGAGAAATATTTATAAGAATAAATCATTAAAACATTTTAAATGATATTTTAGTTAAAGGTTTTTTAACAAAATGGGTGACACTTGAATACAATCATTGAGGAATAAAAATTAATAAAAACATTATAATATCATGAGAATAAAGGGATTCATGATATAATAATTCGAAGGAAAGCATATACACTACATAAGATTGAATTGGTGCATAACAACAATGATGTCTCAATAGAAATGTAAAATGAGATGAAATCCTTTATAAAGAAGGTATTGTTTAATTAAAGATAAATCAATCTCATAATTATGTGTGAAAAGTATAAATACACAAAATATAAGTGGATATTAAGTGTAAAACAACCATAGTTCATTCACACATATTTATAGGGTGGCATATTCAATAACTACAAGTTTAACCCAATGAAATCAAAATTGGTTTAAGAAGTTCCCTTGTAAAATTTCGACAGCCTAACGACGTCACATTAAAATTTAGAAAATGAGTTGATGAGACAAAAAGTGTATCTCATCACATGGAAATAAATTTTACATCAATAAGGATATATAATAACAAATACATACATAATAATATGTAAATTAAAAGGCATATCAAAAGAAGTCTTTTAAAAAGAAGAGGGTGAAATGCTCTCTTACTGATTTGGGTAACTTATGAAATGTACACCCCATGAAAGAAGGACTATAAAAAATTGATTTAAATAATCATAAAATAAATTATATTACACAAATAGTATAATAATGGTCATTACATGCACCTATCAATGGAAATGGTGTCAAATGTAGCATAAATCTCACAGGAATAAAAGTGAGATGAAAAACCCCTTATGAAAACTCAACATCCTAATGGCGCAACTTAAAACTTACGAAAATGGATTTATGAGATCAAATAGGGTATCTCATAATAAGAAAAAAAATTTAATGTATGAGGAATATAATAGAACATCCCCAAACATATGAATGATGATATTAAAAGACATGACATAAAAGAGAGTACTTAAAATTAACGAGAGATGTAGGATCCCGTACCTCAAGTCCGACTTGTCTTGTTCGTTTCATTATATTCCTAAATAATAAACTTTTTTCAATTTATAATTTCATAAGGTCCTAGTTTAATGTTTATTATTCAATTAATATCAGATATTATAATGATATAATAATTGATTAATAATGTGGGTTCATATCAGACATTTTTTTGGATGTTTGGTACTTGAGTCAAAAAATGAACTTGTTTGAAAATGATTGTACATGTAGATATAATAAAATCATCTCCAGAATAGTATTAATGATTTTAATATCATATATATCTAGTATGTATTCATTTTATACTATTCCATAACATTTGGAGATAAAAAGAAATGAAATGCACTGTTCATGGAGACGGTAGGACATACGTACGCATGAATGCTACTTCCATTTCTTTGTCATATTACTGTAATTAAAAATAAATGATATATATATATATAATAATAATTCTAGTATAATATATATGTTATATAGGTCACATATTTTCATTAATCTCATTATTTATACCTTCCATGTATTGCATTAACGATTCACATCACTTGATGGGGCGGTTATCCACACTTCCTTGTATGAAATTGTCGCATTTGGACAACATGAAAAGTATAAAGTTATGTTTTAAATATAAAATACATAAGAAAAAAGAAGAAAATAATATTATATATATCATATAAAAATATTTCCATCATAATGGACACCATGAGAGGTGGTAGGAGAAGATAGGACAATCTTCGTTTCGCGAGGCAGTAATTCACCATCCAAAGAAACAGTATGTTATTTAACCATTAGACGGATGTGTGTAACTGTAGCTCAAATATTTCTCATAAAAAAATCCTAGTATATTTAATATTATGGTGTTGTTAGAAATGAAAGTAATAAACATATTATAGGGGGGCAGAGAAGCAAAAATAAAACAAAATAACATTATGGAAGACTTTACATTTAAATCGGGTAACTTTTTTTTGATTTGAGCTCAAAGGATTCCTTGGAAAGACTTCTTCCCAATGTGAGGCTTCTAAGAGTATGAGAGGGATTTGTAGAGACAAAATGGGTAGGGTTTATTCGAGCCAATGGCTTGAGAGGTGTGGGTAAGGAGGTAGATGTGTGGGCCTTTTATAAAAGAAGAGGACGGGCACTCTTGGAATGTTATAAAATATTACATTATTATAAAATGATTTTCGGAATTTAAAGGTCGAGAAAGGATATATTTAGAGACTAATGTGATAAGGTTTCTAAATCCACCAATATAATTGGTTTGTTACAAGGTTAAGACTTAGATTTTACACTATCATTTCATTTTATTTAAATTGTTCATTTAAGAGGTAATCATTTCATCTTCACGGTGTCATAAATAAATTAATTTATTTAATGTCTAAAAATTAAAAAATATATTTCATGATATACGAAATCTTTTTATCTTTATATTTGATACTTATAGTAAAAAATATGACTTGTATAACACCATGTAAAAATTATTTTAGTAAAACACTACATGTTTGTGACATTTTATTTTTATCTTTAAATAAAAAGTTATTAATGTCATTTTCCTACCAAGTGGCTCCATGGGGTCCCCAAGTTGACCCATGGATATTCATGGTCGGCCATGACTCATAAAATAAGGTTAGGACATGTTACAAGGTCATTTCATTTTATTATAACATTATCTTTACCTTAAATTACACTAATTACCTTTAATCGTGATTAATTAAACTTAAAAAGTTACTATTCACCAAAAAATATTTTAATCCCATTGAACCAAATTTTATATCCTAATGACAACCATGTATGTTGTATTTATGAAAATCAAATAACAAAAGTGGTAAAGATTCATTTAAACAAAAAATTAGTTTTTTAACTGCCACTTAGTGGTTTCACTATTCATAAAAATTTTAAGTTTTTCAGAAAAATATCAAAAATTCACCCTAAGCAATAATTGATATTCCGAATTCAAAAATTATGTCGATTTTAAAAAATTAAAATTATATAAGTTGTGTTAATTAATTTAATAATTAATTCCTGATGTCATAACAAATAGCGTGTTTTTAAGAAACAACATCTATTAAATGATTGGCACGAGTTTATGTAAAATTTCAAAGTGAAATTAATTCCAATGACCACCAAAGGATTAGATGCTAAAAATATATTCTAATTTCACTCTAAATCCATTAAAAATTATTATCTAATAATATAAATATATTATATTAAAAGGGGTTTTGAATAAAAATACAAAAATTTTCACTTATTCATTAAACATGATCTTTATCGTAAAAATACCAAAAATTTAAACAAAGTAAATTCTAATGTCCCGTTTCTAAAACGAATTTTATTTTGTAAAATATAACTCATAAAATTGTCAAAAAGTGGATTAAAAGGCGTTCGCCATCAAAAGGCTGTTAATCGACCTTTTAAAGAATATTGGAATATTAACGCTTAAAATTGGATTCATTGGCATTTTAAGCATATATAATTTATTGGAAAAAAGTAAAAATATCTGAAAAATATGTATAATCATTTTTTAGTTAGTTCCATTCATTCCCACCATTACAACAGCTAGGTGTTAAATACCACTTAAAATAATATTATTTTATTATTAGAGTGCAACGTAAGATTTCAAAGAAACTCGTTGTTGCGTATTGGGTACGCCATCAGGAATAGAGTTAACTTTAAAGTTATTTTAATAAATTATTCAGAAATATTAATAAATATGAAAAGGTGAAATTCTTTATTTACCTTATATGTTACCCGAGCCCCGTCTTTTAGAACCTCCCCTATCATCTTGGCACCCATCCTGCGTCCTTCTAAGAAAAGAGTATATTTTTGGGAAAGGGCTTGTGTCCCCATTCAAATCAGGTTTATAACAACCACGCCACATACCTATATATCAAGAGATCCATTCTCTCCCTTTACTTACAACCATTTATTCAAGTTGGTCTCCATTAATTCGGGTCCCCCGGACCCCTTCAGTGATTCACCAATGTGACGAGATGTACTCACATTTAGAGCCTAGAGTGTCATATTCTGCATGGACATGATTTCAACCATTTTTCAGGATATGTGTTCCCCTTCATAAATATTCCATTATATTTCACATTCGAAGGACCACCAATGGCATGGATGCTCGGCCCAAGGGCTCTAGCACCGTTATAGGAAAATGTCCATGAGGGTTTCAGACAATAAATTGATACAAGTCCTGAGATGTGAATAAGATCAGTGGTCGATGCTCATTTTTTGTCCTCATTTCATGGTTTCATGATATGTATATTGTGTTTTGAACATGGTAAATATTTATGCTACATCTTCATGCCAACTATTTCAAGTCATAAATGTTGGTTACATGATTCACATAATTTTGCACTCAATTATGTTCAAGTGGAATTTCGACTCTCCTGGTGTTATCCCTCAGTGAAAATTTTCACGTTAGAAGGGAAAAACCATTGTGAGGGGTCGTTCGGGGCTCCAAACTGACATCCCATTTTCATGTATTCCATGTATTGAAAAAATACACTCTTCCACCCTTTTTTCCAAAACTGAGATTGAATCACATGGGCATAGGGATTTGATTGAGGTATGTTCCCTACATGGAAGAGTTTCACCTCTCTATGTTTCGAGATCTAAGACCTTAATCTATGAAATAATTATATTTCATCTTCTAGAACAACCTGAGGCTTGATTCCCATGATAATTGGATACATAGGAACACCAAGACATCTATTCTTTGGTTCCAGCTCGACATCCACAGATATATCTCTCATGTTATGACTTTTAGGCCCCAAATCTTATAGGACTACATGGTGTGGAGTGTGTGGGATCATGCCTTCATTCACAGTGGGTTTACAATCTATGCACCATGTACTCCCCATTAAGGAGTTATTCCCTTATACCTCCTTTACACAATGACATTAAACCATATATAGTACTTCAAGATGTTAAATCGCAAGAACTAGGTATGGATTGATTCCCATCCTCATGGGATACATTGGATATCTCAGAAATCTTGTCTTAGGTTACACCTTAACTAAGTTCTAGTCTCTCCTTCCTTGTATTCTCTAACATATTATGGCCCCTCGGCCCAAGGATTCATTCCTGGAATTGCGTGCGAATGATGTGGAACTTTCCCTCATTCCCATTAGTTGTGCTTTATCATGCTGTACAAATTCGTTATTGATCTTCATCCCTCCTTTATATGACTGAGCCATATGAATTGAACATATGCTTCCAAGTCTCACATGATATAAAATTGTTGCATCTATACTTCACGATGTTAAAAGGGCATTTGGTCCCACCAAATGACCCTAAACTATGACATTATAATCCTAGCCACACGACGAAAAACAACACTGCATCATGGTGTCCTCACTTAAGGGGACATCATTCTTTGTATCAGTCACACACCATTCCATTTGTCAATGACTCCATGTAGCTTGATTCATGTTTTAATGACTATAATTTTCTTCCTAGTTCCATCGCATCACATGAAAAAAAACATATATACATTCATCCTAAATGACATTAAAATCTATCAAATGCTAATACTTTTGGTGCAATGGTCATACCTGAACTATCTTATCATCCATATCATTGGTAACTTACCATTCCATATATAGTACTACTTTTGTGTTGATTCTCATTCTCATGGAATACATAAAAATGCCCGCACTCTACCTCGGGCCCATCGTAAATTTCATTTTTAGTCCCTTGACCTAAAACCTCCTAGAGAAACACATGGTGATCCATAGACACACTCTTAGTCATGTACGGTTTTATAATTACCTCATAGTGTGTCACCCCCATTCCAGACCATACCTGGTCTGGGATCTATGTCTATAAACTAAAATCACTCTATTCCCTTTCCGCAAGACGTTGAACCATCTGACATCTTCCGGAACTATGTATGGAATGATTCCCATCACCATGGGATATATTGGAATTCCATGACATCTCATATTCTGTTCTAGCCCCAACAAGTTAAAATCGTGTCCCCTCTCATTCGGCCCCTTGTCCCTAACACTTTTAGGGACATGTAGTGTTGTGAGTACCTCATGTGACCCCATTCATGTTCAGTTCTGCAATAACCAAACAATGTTCCTCCCATTTATTTTCCCAACCTGGCTTAACTTCTCTGACCCAAAACTATGATCTGCCTATGGAAACTGCACGTTAGGTTTATCTATTTCATCACCCTTCTCAAAATCTATTATATTAATTCTCTTTAATGGTCCACCATAGGACCTTATTCTAAAGCATGAAACTGCAAGACCCTTTCCCTTAGAAAGGGTCTTGAATCCCTATATTTAATACGTCTTATTGTTTTACTAAGATGTGTCTTGACCAAGAGGTCGAAGTGTGGAATTTTCACGGGGAAATTCCCCTCATTTCAAGTCCATGCTTCATGAGACCGTAATTTGGATCCACATCCGCTTACACATCTGAAGGGTTTCCCCTTACAACCTAGTCTCATGCAATATTTTCCCACCTACTCTCTTAGACTAATGCCCATGAAGACACCCAGATGGAATTTGTGACAAGTCACAAGTTTCAAAAACCGTCAGGTGTATAACCTCTTCAATCTGTCCCCATATCAGTATAACATGATACAGATACTGTGTTTTAAGCACATTCAACAACTATCCACTATCATCATGCCACCATCATTTTGTTCTAGAGATTATGCATCATGATTCTCATATTTCCTATTCCATGTTTTATAGTGGAATTCCCACAAACTCATCTTTACTCATTAGTGTATCTTGGTGAATTATATTAGTGGTTCATCATCATTGGGATGTCATTGACCTAGCACCCCATCACGTCTAAAATGCTCAGTCCATTGTTTATAAGGTACCTTCAACACTTATTGTTTCCCACATCGAGCATGACTCATGTGGGCATAGTAGTTTTGGTAGTACGTGTTCTGGGGAAGCCATGCCACACATGCCTTTCATCATCCCTCATGAAATTAAACTATTCTCTTAGAACTACATTCATATTGTTTCCCATTCTAATGGGGTAGTATGAATTCCTGACCTCTATTATTTGGGCCCATCCGAATTTTTTACTTTTGGTCCCTTGACCTACGGAACGTCCTCTTGGGATATATGGTGTGTTGTGGACTTCTTGCATCATCATTCACATTTGGTTTATGGATACCACATCATGTGCTCCCATATTAGGATATTTTCATCAACTCATCCTATTTTATGATGTTAACTGAACAAGCCCATATGTCCTCAATTCATGATAGTAAACTAAGGTTCTACCCTGAACATGTTCAGGATGCCCCATGTTGATCAGAAGATGCATCATGTTTCCTCATCGGAGAGGAATCTTCTTGCTAGCATTGGTCTCTGACCACACTGTACTCTCAGTATCTACATACGACTTGATTCCCATCCTCTTGTGATACGTTGGAACACCCAAAAATATGGACATTGGTTCCATCCCCTAGAATGGTAAGTCTATTTACTCCTTTGTCTTCATCCCCTTTGCTTGAATTTTTTTAGGGATCATTGTAACTGTGATTCAAAACTGAACTATATTGGGATTCCCAACAACAATGATGGGATGTGCCACCATCCTCATCAAAGAGATCCTATCTAGAAGAAGGAATGATCCAATATCAAACTAGTATATCCACCTAATGTGTTCCCACCAGAGTGGCATGATTTCAAGAGTGTTGGACTCTATTAAAACAACACATCGATCTACACTCAATGCTTCTTGTTCCCGTTATTCGGACCCTCATCCTCTTTCACGAATATAATAATTCCCTAACAGTGTCGATGCTCAGCCTATTGCTCGCCTGTTTTCCTAGCCCCATATTCTGTAAGACTAATGAGTAGCATAGTGATTTTGGCCCGATGTTTCAATCATTGTCAACAGTCATCCTTCATTTGTTCTCTCCAGTTCCTGATAATAGAATAAGGATACTATGTTTCAAACATTTTCAACAATTATCCTCCATATTTACACCACCACAACAATGTTCGAAATCATAGGTATCGTGATTCAAACTTCCAACTCACCTATGTTCGAATCAATTCCAATGCCCATAGAATTACCTCGCCCATGAACAAGAGCACATTGGGGAAGTACTAGTTTGACTCACCTGAGGAATTCATTCTCCAGTCATGTATTTCCTTCTATTTTTAGAAGCCCAGATAGGACATTTTGTCCCTGGATGTCTGATGTATCATTTTCACTCCCACGTTCAAATGAAGTAATAGTGAGAGTATCTCTTGTTTCTCAAGTCAAGGGTGACCCATGTGAGCTTAGGAATGGATTTATGTTTATTTTGATATTCTGGTCAGAGTACCAAAAAATAAATAATCATATAGTCTAATGATGGATTTAATTCAGAATTGGAAATAACAAAGAAGGATATGTTCTTTGTGGTTGGCCAAAAAAAGGCCCTGAAGGATCAAAATTTTGGATGTATTGTTCCAATATTTCCACCTTTCAACATGTGGGCTACATAATCACTTCCCAATCCTGAGATCCTTCTCTTAAATAGTATCAGTGGAGAAAAACTCATTAGTCCTGGCATGTTCCCATGAATGTTCAGTGTGGATCTCAATCTTCTGGTGATTCGCCTATGCTATTTGCTCATGAGCATCCATGAGTTGGGCCTTCAATCTATCAATGAGATCAGATTAGATTAAAATGAAATACTCCCTTTCATTAACTTTTTCCTCAGGGCATTAGTCCATCATATCCACCTCTAGGAAGTCATGAGTATTGTATGAATCCTCCTGGAACTGAGCAATGCTTGAATGTCGGTTTTCCACCAATATCTTCTTTTCCTTGTAACCACAGATCATTACATGAGAATGGAGATTGTCAACCCATCCAGTGTATAGAATTCGTATCCAGTTGCATAGTGTCCCAATTCATATTAGCCATTCTTCCTGTGGTTGGATGAGAAAGCATCTGTTTCACTTCCATGCCTCGCACCGTGTCGTATGGATCTCCTCCGCAGTATCCGAGTTGGAATCATCAATTTATTTAGGGTCTGTGTGCATGTATTCATGGAAAACGACATGGAGTTTAGAGGGAGGGGATTCTTCAGGAACCCCCTCCTTGTCCACAGCTTCACTCTCATCGGGCTAGAGCACCACCCTGGCAGCATTACTATCCATCATTACAATCCCAGTCTCATCAAGTACTATGGTTCGGCCACCTAGAATGCTTTCTCTTATAAAGGCTGATACAACCGCTTCCTATCCAGCTCCTGCAAATGTCCCGAACTCGATGTTTTTTCATGCCTCTAACCATGTGATAACTGCATTATGAATCATTATCTTGATTATCTTCATTATCGAGAAATGTGGAGAACCAAATAGAATGGACTTACCGGAGCCATGTGCGGAAGTGTCCAATGAATGTTTCATGGTAGCGGCCACCTCCATGGGGGATCCTTCGATACATTTCATAGAAATAACTAGTGATAGCTCCTCTTGAACAGTGTGAATGGAGGGGGAATCTCTTTCTTTCTCATTGTAACCTACTCCAGCCAAAATTTTCACCCCACTATGCTCAGTCCTGAGGAAAGACTCCCTAGGTTACTCCTTGGTCTTCAGAGGCGTAACATTGCCCATGTGGGGAAGGCTTCCAGGGGACCCTCTCCCATGTGTTCCAAAATAGGATAGAGTTTGGTTGATAGAGCAAAGTTGTGAAAAGATAAAGGCCAGTGGAGATGAGGTTTGAACCATTCCTCAAGATTCTCTTCCAGTTCTGCATCAGAGCCTATGATTTCACCGCTCTCTCAAGAGCTTCACCGGTGAGCGGTAGCTTCTAAAGGCCCCTCGCTAAAAATACCTTGAACATGGTCACCATTATATACTTAATCTTCATCTTCATAACCACCTTCACCTACTACTTCTTCTTCTTCTTCTTCATATTCTTCTTCCTCTACACTTTCATCCTTAGATGACAGCTTCTCTAGGTCATGCTTGTGGCCAAGAATCATTTTATCAATGATATGTGGTTAATTATACTGCCCCAAATGGCATACGTACATATCCAAGGATGTCAGGTATGTATGCTGATGATGAATGATTACCATATCCATCAATTGGATGCACCCTATGTATGGAATATTTAGCCCGGTGCATACCAACCACTTTCACAACTCATTGACATACATCAATTGTAAAAGATTTTTCCCGGAAGAGAACATCGAATAGAAGATAAAATCAAAAGAATGCCTCAAGAGGTACCTGAATTGCTTTATTTGGTGATCCTTAGCATTTCCATGAGGCCGTATATGAGACCTCCCTTACCCGGAAGGTAGATGCACGTTCTCGGCCTGTGCCGCCCCTATTTAAGAAGTATTGTCTTATGCCATGCAAGCTGCTCGACCTGTTATTTTCCTCAATTAACTCATGGCACCATGGCTTCCTCACAACTCTTCAGTCTCTCCATTGGCCACATTGATCTACTAGATGTGTTTCCAATGAATCACCTTAGGATACGTTCTCGTCAAGTGTTCAACATACTCATTTGATAGTCACTCCATGACATTGGTGGGGAGAAGAGTGTTGATTTCACCCATGACCGATGTTGTGAACATAAGCCAAAACAGGCGGTGAATGCAGGGATAACACACTTCCCGAACCTCTACCTATACTTTATTGGGCATCTGCGGCATGCACCTGAACTATCTGGTGAACCTGGTTGGCAGGTACAGTTCACAAAATATTTCTCCATTAATCCTGGTCACTAGCACACCACCCCGGATGCCCTATAGGTACTCACTCTTCTCCAGTGGACCCTCCCATCATTAACCATTTGGCTTAATGGGGATCATATTTGGTGTAAGTTTAAGTTGGTATGGTTGTTGATCTTCTTCTTGATTCCCTCATCCCTAAGCATTAATGGAATGATTCTTGCAATGTTTAAGAGTGATGACCTCATACGAATACCAGGGGGAGAATGAAATTTGGCAAGTCAAACCCACCACAATGAGTTGTGACCATGCTAGGGAGAATCTAAAATGGCCTGCATATCCTCCTAGGCGTAGTTCCACTTGAGATGCACCCTAGAATACTGTACAACATAAACAACACTGGGACCCCTAGGATAACCTTTTCCTTTGGAAATATAATCCCTACCATCACTAGAATCCCTGGGTAGACTCTCATCCTCATTCCCTCATAGGAAACTACAATCCAATAAAGAATTATGTGAGAAGCTCGGCATATTGAAAATTCATGTCTAAACCTTCAATAATGCCAAAGCCCCATGATCGGTACACTCCTATCCCCAAAACTATCCAGTATGATACCGTATTTCCCCACTAAGATGTGTTTCAGAATCAATTCCCTCAGCATAGCATTATCATAGTCGTGTCCTAGGTTAGTAAAGTACTAAACCACCCTAAATATGATATGTACTTCAGAATATATTTTATTTTGAGCTCATCTCTAGCCAGCTCAAGTAGGTTCCATGATAGGATTGGGGTGCATGTCCTATTACCCCAGTCATTCTTCATCGTGAGGAAGTTGTCGTACTTGTACCCCTCCTAGGGGATTCCCCTGATACAGTTGACATCATATAGACTGATGCCCACCTCCCCATGGTGGATTTGGAAGGTGTTGGTATTAGGTGACCAACGACTGAACTACTCTACTACCAAGTCTTGTTGTCAGTAGAAGTGGAATTGGGACATCCAAACGAACTGAAAAAGTCCAATGCAGCCCGGATCTAGCCTGAATTCCACACGTGTCAGAAATACCCAATACGACCATTACCATTCATTAGTAATGTTTCCCCCAATATTGTAATCCCTTTCCTTCCATCCCTTCATCTTGTCAGTAATGATGCATCTGAAAGTACATGAATAAAGAGCGCGAGATTCCTCAATGATTGGATCACATCCCACAACCATCCTGGTAATTAGATTTATGACATAGATGGATGTTTTCTACATTTCTATAGTATTATGGCCATTTTTTGTATTATGAAATTTTGGAAGATTATCATTATGCGTCACCCAGGTCAGTAGTGTGTCCATCTCAATATCGGGCATCACAACCTCTTCCAAATTATCGATGGTCCCTATAAGTAGGCTAACACTCAGGATGTAATCCTTTTGATCTTGCATAAGCATACTAAAATACTTTTGGTTATTTGACACAAACCTCCTCAAACGATAAATCTGAGGATTCATGATCATTTGAGTTCTTCATGTAGTAGAAGAAGCCTCGCTCAGGACATCAGTCTGCTGAGAAGCCATTTTTGGAAATCCTATGTAATTGGAATGAATGAATGAAGTCGAGGTGAAAAAGATATTGTGGTACACACAAATGTTGACATGCCTAAAAAAATTTTGGTGGCACACAAAAACTAGAGTTGGCTTCAGAATCTTACAAGCTGATCGAGACCGTTTTAACGCACAAGAGAAAAATATCTGTCGTACAGAAAATCATTAAGTAGGGAATAAATGCAGGCCATCAGTATATTTATAAGAACCTCCACAATTACCACACATGTGGAATACTTTTGAACATAAAAAATGTGTTTTTGTTCACCCTCAAATATGTTTCCCTATTTTTTAGTGGACCCTTAGAATTTGACCTCTGGGTTCTCCTACAGCTCTCATTCTAAAGGGGGTCATTTGTTGATGTCGAAATTTGGATAAGGTCTGCATCAGGTGTATAAAAGAAAAATGAAAGAATCCAAGAAGACTGTATAATATTCAAGGGACGTGAAGAAGCAGCATTCTTGTTCGCAAACTCTTGTGCGCCCAGCCCCCTTAATGTTTCCAAGGTGATAGAAAACATGCGTTTTCATGCCCGACCCACTTTTTCATGCTCAAGGTGATGTCAACCGATTGTTTTCATGCCGATGTTAATGTCAACCACTAGTTTTCAAATCACGGCTCATTGTGCCCCCAATGCGTCGTCAAATAGCTATTTGTGCACAACACCCCATTGTATGCCACCCTAGAGGACTTTGTTTGTAAAATGAAACATACCCCCACCATTCTGGTATGGTATAAGAAGACAAATCCACACTCTATTGTGAAAAATTCTCATCTTCTACGACTGCGTTAAAAACCCCATGGCCTTCAGTTATTAGATTTTGCATGACAGGTCCCCTGACGAGACTCCTTCAGGTGGGCCTTCTTGTGCCTGATCCTCATGAATTTATTTACTCCCAAAGTCATTTGAGTGTAAGGGATACCTTCTTCAATCATGATCCCTATTCTTCGGGCCGCTCTTGCGCTCAACCTATCCATATTGCATGAATCCTTTCCCACTTGTGTGCAACACATTCATCATGTGCACAACCCTTGAATCTTACGTGCAGACCTTCCATATTTACCGCTTCCCATTGTCTTACATGTTCTCCATGTGTTTCAAACAAATTAATGTTCCTTGTCCATGACCCTCTTATGCTCAACACACCTACATCACATTCCCTCTTCCTATGTGGAACATTCATGTTTATAGGAAGCGATTCTGAATTCCCATGGGTGGTATTTCACATTGAGTTGCATCTCCTCCTACTTCTTCACATAACCACAATATCAACTATTTCTTCATTGCATTACCACACTAATGTGGGCTCCTCAATGGATCACTCCATTACAACTGATAAATATGGTGTTTCTTATGCATTCCCTTCCCCAAGGGAGGGTGGGTATCAGTCATGTAATTCATTGGGGAGAAAAGTAAACCCACCTCGTCCGAGATGCTGGAAATTAATCTGGCAAGAACCATCGTGCTCAACACATGACGTTAATCAATAACCCAATATTCTGCACTCTTTGCGGGGTGCCTCATCTCGGACATTCTCCACACCAACACATCTCCACGATACTATGACCATTCCTCACATGGAATGAGATCCTTATTATTAAAGTCATGTTTACCGTAGGGAATGGTCAACCATCTTGGTGTACGCCCCTAGCCTTTCTTGTAGGAGAACACACCTTGGGTTCTCCTCTCATCTTCTAGGTCGAATACCAGGGTGGGGGGGGGGGGGGTGGGCAACAGAGCCTTCATTTCATCAGTTCCAAATCCATCTCCCATTTTGATTTGTCACCATCCGAGCCTCCACCTTGGAGTAAGTCCCGATCTCCATATCCCTAGTCTGCAAACCGTGTGTGAGCGCCTGTTTCCTCTTTGGGATATGGACCATGCGTAAGACCCTTGTTTCTCAAACGGATCAGGACTCAAGTGGGATTACAGTAAGCATCGACCATGAAAACCTCAATGGGAATCCTATTGTGGAATCCCCACATATCAACATTGAACTACATGGATGTTGATCCTTGCCAAGGAAAAGTACGTATGAGCCTCCCCAAGGTTCAATCCCAATATCCATTGGTTTCATCCCTCTTTACGTTGGACCACCTTTGTCTCGCATGACATTAAACTATATTTCCCGCTTTTTAATATTGCCCAATATTAAAAAACATCAACCAATGTAGGACTATGTGGACAATGATCCTTGCCACGAAATGGTATGTAAGAAGCCCCCCCAAGGTTCAATCCCAACAACCATTGGTCCCGACCCCATTCATGTAGGTTCACCAACACCACTTCTGAACTACATAGACAATGATCCTTCTCTCCTAGATAGTGTATGTAGGAAGACACGATGAGGTTCAAAACCATATAGTGGTAATCCATTGTGACCCATCCAACAGTAATCCATTTTGACCCTTCCAGTAGTAAGCCATTGTGACCCATCTTGTGGTAATCCATTCTGACCCATCAAGTGGTAAGTCGTTGGGACCCAAGCAGCGGTAATCCTTTGTGAACCTATCCAATGAAAATACATTTTCAATCGCTATTGATTGTAAGTCACTGTGTACCTTGATCGATGGTAATACATTGTCAATCCCAACCAACGATAAGCCGTTGTGTTCCCAATGCAGCAGTAAGCCATTGTAGCCCTCTTTGTTGGAACACACCTTTATGGTCTACCCTCAGGCATCAGATCATCTCGGTCTACTAACCATGCGTAATCCCTTGTATATATTTGGGTCATTATCCGCAATGCAATCCCCGATCCTATACCCCCACCAAACTAACTCGTCTTTGATTCCATGCCATGGGGATACATAGGATGTCTCATTGAGGCCCAAGCCCTACATCATTGTCACCCTCGAGTCGACCCCATATCATTATACATCTACATCAGTTTACCACCCAGCGCCAATATTGATTCATACCCAGGCCGCCACATCTCTGTGTGGACTGGGAAATTCACCACTTCACTACTCCAAGCAGTAACCGGGTAACTAACCACACGATATACTCGACGTCAGGGTCCCCTCAATGGGTGGCACCCATCTGATACACTTTTTTCAGTGTTATGATCAATTCAATCGATCACTTCTATATGCTAAACTCGCGGCATAACCTATGTTATACATGGGAAGATGAGGAAAACCTCAAAGATATGCCTAGGGAATATAGTTACATGCATTTGATGTGGGATGCCTTGGGCATCCGTACCCTAGAGAAGCCCAATAAAAATGGTATGAAACCATGATGATCCGATTTTACAGTGTCCAAATACACCAACGATGTCCAACATGACTATTCCCCCAACCGAAGGATGCTACCGTGACTAGACTCTATGGAATGTCCCAACAGAAGCAGTGCAATAAACCGGTGTCTGTGAAGATATGGCAGTAGAATGTGTTTCATGAACATTTTATTAAGTCTTTAAGGGAGACCCAAACTTGGTGACGAGTTCTCAGGATGAATCCACATATAGAAAAAACGACATCACATTAACTCATTTCGATCATAGAGAAAACAACCCAAAAAATGAATGGATTCTGCCCATATTGGGAAAGCAGGAATGAGGGGCAATAGCCAGGGTGTCCTTTTCATCCTCCTAATAGATAAATGCATTTTCCAAAACGAAAGAATCTGAAACATTACACATTCACTAAGATATGTCAATATATTTTAGAATTTGGAGTTAGTAGATTCAGTTTCCTATCTGTTACATTTACCTCAAAGGTAACGTTCCGTGCATGTTTTCCTGCATATAGACCAGCTACGCTGCTATCACCAAAACCCATCTCATGATTTTCATCCAGAGGAGGTTGAGCATCTGGTTGATGCATCATTTTAGATGAATTTGAGTCATATTGCTGATAGGAGCACGAAGGTTCCCTGAGGTCGGCCAGTTCCTCCCGAATGGGTGCTATGGAAGCACAACAGAGAATAGGAAGAGAAATGGAAGAGGGAGGCTAACGTAAGTTCATAGTGGCCAGACTTATTCTCTTATATTCATTAACCACACTTGGAAGAAAAAATTTGGAATTAATTATTTTAATGGTGGATGTTTGTATGCACTTTATTTTTTCATTGAGGAATGTGTTTAATTTATTCTTTTTTCCATTATGTAATTTTTTGAAAACATGGAAAACGAATACAGGGAATGGAATCATATTATCACATAGGTTGATTCTGGGTTACATTCCATGTAATCCTCAGTACATGTTGTATATTTTAGAAGTTTATGATGTGAATACATGGTGTGTAGACTTTTTGGAATGGAAAAGATAAAAAACTCACTACATGACACGTATATCCTAGTACATCACATGTAGGAATGTTGGAATGCCCTAAAAAGTGAGTCAGGGAAATCCAAGCGCTAAATGAACTGTTAAATGATATATGAACAATGATTATTTTCTAACACGCTGTGAATTTTGGGGTTTTTTGTATAAAACAGGCAGTATGATCTATTTTCTAATGATTGGATAGTGGGATCGCCATTTGTACTCTAGAGGAGCACCATAACATTATTTCCTTATTGTTTGATCATCTAAAATCTAAATCAATCACTATTGGTCTCATTTAAACCCAATCAGTGAGTGCATGATTACTCGTGATCAGTAATTGGTAATTTATATTTTATATGATGCTATTTGAGGTTGATGAGATATATTTTTCTTGTAGATCTACTCAATTCTAGCTTGAATTAGAAGTCAAGACTGGACAAGGAGATTTATACAATGACAAGGTAGTTTGGATAATAAAAATATCATAATGTGTAATTGTTTAGATGTGCTATTATGTTACACAATGATGTTTGGGGGGATTATTGTTGAGACATTAACAAGTTTTATTTCTTAAGTATGGTTAAGTGATTAATTATACGAATTGAGTAATTTTGACACTGCTTGTTTTGATTTAGGGCTACCCCATAGGTGCGTTTTCCTTTGATAACTATTGCTGGGACGTTTTGCTTTGGATAACCATGTTAATGCCTATTTTCCCCTATTTTGAGTTTTCTGAAATGAATTAGTTTATCAAATGCTTAAGAATTTTTATTTTTTCTTTGTTAAACATGTACTAGTGTAAATAATTCATGAGTTTCCATAGTTTCCTCATGATAAATTGCATATATGTTATCCATGGACCATTTGAATTATTATACCTATTGGAATATATTTTTTAGGATTGTGGCCATGATTTTGGTGAATGTGGGTTAAGATTTGTTATGAATGTGGGTAATTTCCTCTGGGAATGGATTATTTATGTCTTTAGATTTCATGAGAGAAATGTTTGGAACTGAGGTTTTGATGTTGAAAAGACTTATATCAAATCTTCAAAGATAATGAAAAAGCTTTGAATTTTTTGTCATCTTACTCGTTAGATTGCATGCTGGTGTATCAAATGTGTTTTCTTGAATAGACGATTGACTAGATAGGGCCAGATTCCATGAACTATGAATCGATTTATTTGAATAGATTAATGAACATGAATTATTGAAATGGATCAATACTTTTAGGATTGTTTAATTTTGAGTAGTTCATAGTTTAATTTTTTCATTATTATACCCCAGTTCTACATATACTCACTGATATATTAGTACAGTCCTTTGGTTCTTTTCTACTGGTATATAATTCTCACGCACACTTTGGTTCATGAATTTTTGGATACAATAGACTATATTGATGCTGTATAATGTAAATTATACTTATAAAATTACATGATTTATTCATAAGAGTAGGAGAGTGTGGGAACAATCCATGGATTGTGATGTTGTTGTGTTTCATTTTGTATTGTTGTACCCTACTACTATATTATACTTGATATAATTGTATCGTGTTTTTGTTTCTATCACAAAACATGTGACATGCTGCATCATTCTGATATTATGTGCCTTCTGGTTATCTTACCTTTCATTCATGGGTTGTTTACATCAGTTTTACATTTTTTACTATTTCCTCTGTTTTTATTATTTATTACATTATCTTACACTCAACTAAGGATGGCATAGTTTCCCTCTTATCACATCCTTGTCCCTAGTTTCAAGTCAACATCCTCTAAAATTTGCCGAAATTAACATGATGACTTGTGGTCATCCAAGTACGGGGTACCTTTTAGTATATTCTTAATCTGGTACATTACACTATCTATGTCACAGTTTGCTTGGGATTTCCATAGGATAGGTTTTATCCCTCCAAAGAAGTGGTAAACATATCATTCAGGGGTAATGACAAAACTGAAGGCATATCATGAAATCCTTATGAGTGGTTTCTATTACACTCCAATGGATTCACCAGATTTTTTATTGATGATAAGAAGTCTCATTGAATTTTATGACGGAGGGTGTGTAGAGAATATTTACCAATTTTTTTTCTAGAAATACTTCCAATCCAATGACTTGGTCCCCCCTTTCAGGCTTCGTATTATGGAATAATGTGCACTATTGACCAGCCTCGCCCTCCAAACAATATGCATCCAAAAGTACCTACTCTTGTTCGTAACATTGATGGATTGAGATGATATTCTCAATGGACTAGATCCATTATTCAGATATGGAGATATCAGATTATCCATTGAAGGTAAGATCTATTTTTCTCATAAAGTTCATGATTTCTACTTGATCATTCATAAGGGTAGGGTGGTTGGATGTTACTCCTGACCCATAATTCTATTTAAAACATCAGTTCATAGAGAGATAATTCTGACAATGTTTGTGATTCTCTCTTATATCACATTTGGCATATCACCAGATCAGTTATCACAATGATCTTTGAATCGGTTCTTAGCATGAGTCCTCCTATTACTGGCCATTTGATAGAACAACAAGAAAATTATTGATATGTATTTTGAAATATTATACAAATAAGGGGAATCAAATGATATAATTGATAACTTATAAATAAAATTTATGTACCGCACTTATGAAATTATAGGATTCATTTTATGTTATCCCTAATCTACCTCTTAACATATATTCATAGGTGTAATTTTTTGTTCCCTTAATAATGGTTAATAATATTATTATGAATTTAAAGACGCATATCCCCTGGGAGTGTCTAACCAAGAGAGAACCAAGGCCCATTTTCATGCACCCGTACCCATTTGAGTGTAGATTAAAGAGGTGTTTTCAGGGTTTATAAACCACTCAATCTATAGTCGCCAATATTTAGGGATTATTTCCATATACTCAGTCTAATCCCAAGGAATTTCACTAGAGTATTATTACCATAATCAAAAAAATGTATAAACCTATCCTCTAATACAAACTGTAAGAACCCTTCTCTTTATTAAACATATAAACATGATTTTTTACATACACATGAACATGAAAATATTGAATATTGATAGCTATAGTGTATAATAAAATTAATAAAATTACATGAAAATATAAAAATGAAATATTACAACTTTATTTCTAATGTCTTTGACATGACCAGCTCATTCTTTCATGCATGACACTACATGGGATAACCTGGGGACATACATAATAAATGGGTGAGCTATAAATACCAGTATGCTGGTAAACAACACATAATAAGAATAATAGATTCTATGTTAGGAAATAGTCATATTAATGGAGCACAATAGAAACATGAACATAAAGGCATGATATAACATGGCTATCAAAACATGTAAATAGGGAAACAACATTCAAAATTATATTAACATGAGCCATGGATCACTACTCATGGATTAGAATGATTAAACCCTCAATTTAAAAGAATTAGAATGATTAAAACCACATTTCACATGGAATATCGTGATAGTAAACATTACCCAATGCATTGGAGAGTTATCAGGGTGCAACCATCATAATTATTTTAATATCATTCTTACGTGTGACACATAGATCATATTACATAGATTCATTAAGCATTATCATTTATTCCCTAATAATGGAATGTGTAATAAATACATGAAATTTTATAATCAATATGTATATTTTTATAACGGTGAATACCCTTAAATGTGAAATGTCATGGTATTCAATACATGATGATTTTGGAATATAATATCATTATGAAATTTTGGCATCCTAATGGTGTGAAGTGAAAA
Source organism: Viscum album (assembly GCA_963277665.1). Lineage (NCBI taxonomy): Eukaryota > Viridiplantae > Streptophyta > Magnoliopsida > Santalales > Viscaceae > Viscum > Viscum album. The sequence continues at coordinate 174,178,073 of OY728134.1, forward strand.
TAAAAAAATTGTAGATGAGTGGTAAATGAGAAATTAATCATATATAAATGAAATGGAATGTAATGGGTCATATAGATACCTGTCCCAAGATAATTAATTTTGAAATAGAAAGCATAAGATAATCAAGAAACTAGATGAAAGACGAAAAATAGAATAACTCTTACAAAATTTAGGCATGGTAATGAGAACACATGGGAGGGATTAAAGTGAGAGAAAGAGGTCACCAATCATAGAAAAATAATAATAGACATATATATGAGGTTATAAATCATACCACATCATATTTAATTTTACATAAAATGGTGTAACAAATTATGGAAACTTGGATAAAAATGGGAAAGGAAGAAAACCGTTACATGAGTTTGTGACATCAAAATCTTAAACTGTGGATTTTTTGAGAATTTGGAGCTCATTGGGTGCATATAGAGAGGCTATTATAGAGTAGGTACATGAACCATATATTTTTACTAAAGAGAAGTGTGATCTTGGGTAAGATTATATTACAAATGAGATGGTAATTTTTTAATAATATACATACATTGTTTTTGGAACCAATATAATTAAAAATTCAAAACCAAAATACAAACCATGGTTGTTACCCAGGGAGATTCCCAAGGAGGAGTAAAAAAATTATTTTATATGGAAAATGGATGGTTATATTAAAATATTTCCTTTTTTAATGTAGAGGCAAGTCACACTTTCAAGGAAATGATTTTGAAATCATAAAATATTCTATATATTCATGGGAGGATTCACTAATGATTTATAAAATAAATAAAAAAATCTAAAATAACATTATTATAATGGGAAAACATATATTTGGATGATAATACCCATTATAGTATTTATTATATCATTTTTGGGTATTTATGATGCCATAAAGATCATATTTAATATATAATGTATTTAATTTTTCCCTTCAATTTTGGCTATCTTAGATAATAATAAAAAAATCCCTGATGCATAATTTAGAATTTCATGATTCATAAAATACTATTTATTTTATCTGAATAATTTTATAAAAAGGTGATTTTTTAATTGTATAATGAAAAATTACATTTATTGAAAATTCAATAATTATGAAAAAAACAGTTTTCAATCCTTAATAAAAATGACATTTTACATCATAAAAATTATATACTCATTTATTATTAATAAAATTAATTTGATAGTAATATTTTATAAAAATTATATTTATTTTAAAATATAATGAATTCCTTAAAATAATGTCCTTAATTAAAAAAATACCATTTTAGTTTTATCATATAAAAATATAACTCTTATCAAATAGATTTCAACATCATTTATAATAATTATTTTATATTATTACAAATAAAAACCTTACTTTAAAATATTAATATTTATATTTCTCAAATTACCATTATTAACTGAATAATTGATTTATAAAATTCTTCATTTTTAATGAAATTTTATTCTCATAAATGAATTTATGGAATATAAATTTTATTTAGAAAAATGGATTACATAATAACTAATACATTTTTACATAATACCTTATAACACCCACATAAAACCTATGGTTATAATGTGAAATCGTGACAGACTCTTTTTTTTTAATGAATATCATTACCCGGGTTTTAATCATTATCAATATGAACATATCATGTAGTTTATTCTGTTCAAGCATAACGTTTTGATGCTCACCATGGGCTTAGTCGAGGGTGAAGCCTAGTGACTCTTCCTCTTTCATTGACTAAACGATTTAAATAAAACCCTTATATTTATATCAGTCGTGTGATCACAGTTAAATAGATGTATTATCAACAGTAATGATACATAATGGTCATTAAATCCAAATAATAAATAACTATTCATTTGTTTTCTATATCTATATGAATTTTTTTTAAATAATTTTATTCTTAAATGGTTTATTTGTTATAATAAATGAATCAAACAATCATTCACAAAAATATTTTAAAAAATATTTCATTCAATTTATTTTAGACTTTTACTTTTGTATTTTTTATTTTCATATATTGAAATTATTTAACAGAAATAAGGTCTCCAATATTGTTAAAAATAGGAATATAATCATTATATAATTTGTAACTATTGATTTTATATTAAAAATCCTTTTATATTGAATCAATATCTATAGGTACCAGAAATGAATTACGAATGAAATAGTATATATTAATATAAAAAACAATTTCAAGATAAACTTTTTACTTAGGATCTATCATATTAAATACAAATTTTAAAATAGGATGAATTATTTTTAAATATATAATATAAATCATAAAAAATATATTATTATTAAATAATTATTATGAAACATAAACCACATTATTATCAAATTACGATCTAATTCAAATTTTATTCATATATGGAAGAGATTTTTTAAAAACAAAAAATCATGATGGATTTTGAAGTGAATAAAAAATAATAGTAATTTGCGATGTGTTTTAGGACCCAATTGATTAACTATGGGTCAATGAATGTGAAATGAGAGTTTCTAGGGATACATGACTATAAAAATGGGCTCTATAATCCCATTATCATAATGAATAGTGTATTCCTGATATGAAATAGTTTATTGGATGCACCGGTCGGTTTATATATGGGATAATAGGGGATTGTGGATATTAAAATGAAATAACACTGTAAAACGTTTTGTTATTCCATTAATTATGCTTAGTAGGACTATTAAAGTATTTTTCATTGAAAAAATTATAGTGAATTTATTTTTCAAATAATAAAATTTTCCCAGGAAGTACAAAGTAGGAATTAAAATTTCCCAAATGATTATAAATCCTCAAAATGAAAATCCTCAAATCAATTATATGAAAATTTGGGGGAACGGGTAGTATATAATTCCAGGAGATCCCCTAATCTCATTTATCCATAGATTTATGTTTCATTCAATGTAATGGATCAATCCTTATGCTTTGTAGGTTCATTTATCCCTAGAAGCTATCAATTCACTTAAAAATATCTATCATTTAATGATTAATGGTTAATTCTGAATAGATAAATCTGATGGATGTTTTACATGGGCTCATTAGAATTGTTTGTGGATGATGATATCGATGGTCATCATGTAATTTTAATATCCCATGATGTTGAATGTTTTTAATTAATGGTCAATCAATTGATTATTATTTTTTCTATATTGGTGTTTGATTATCCTATAGAAATTTCAACGGACTGTTGGTCTAGGATCTGATTAGGTTATGACATCATTTATGACTTCCAACATGGGTTTCTGTAAACATTTTCTACATGATTTATTGTTATAATATAATTATTTATAATTTAGTAGAAATTAATTATTTATAATTACATAGAATTATATAATAACCCATGTATTCCCTGAAAACCCATTTGTACAAGGAAGATTGAGGAATAAAGTTTCATTTTTTTCTTTGAGTTAGGATTCTCTGAGGTAGGTGGTGTAGAAAAACCTCCACACATCATGTTTTTCATTTATTTATATGTATTAAAAGTGATATAATTATAGATCATAGTATTTGTGACCATGGTAAACTTTTAATTTACTTATTTTATGAGAAATAATATTCTTTCATTTTCCATGGATCATATCTGGTCTTTGGAATTGAGACTCTATATGTGTCAACATAAGATGTTCTCTTACTCTTATATATGTAATAAATTTTATATTATTATAATTTAATTGTGATAATAAATTTCAAATAACATTGTTTATAATAGAATAAATAAATTAATGTAATTTTTAATCAGTGAATTGATGATTTGAAATGATTTCATTTTATCCGTTGAGTTTCCTAATGCTTACCATATGTGATTCATCCTAATAAAATGGAATCGACTATGAAGATGATGTTTTACGTACATAATGATTTCTTTTAGAAAATAAAAATATTTATGATAATACATAAATTGAGAATGAATTAATTCATAACTAATATATAGATAACTTGAATGACATGAAATGACATGTGTTTTTTGAAAAATTATAACTAGGGTTGATATAATAAATATTATATGAACAAAGACAAGGTAATCAACAAATCAAAGTAAAATTAAAAGTAAATAATAAATTTTTTATATTTAAACTTTTTGATTATGAGTGTTATATTGACATGGTCGATGTATGACATGTTTGGATTCCTTTTACAATAGTTTATTTACATGATGCATGGTGGAATTTTCTATTATCTCATGATTAGAAACATTAGTGATTCTTAATATTTTAGAAAAAACAACCAAAAGATTAGTCATGAAACCCCATTGTATATGTCTCTATGATAATATATATTCCGTCCTAATAAAGTATAAGGGTCCATTCATATTGGTCATGATACCCTAAGTGTTGTGCACTTGGGAAAAGAGATAATATTAATATCATTTTCTAATGGACAAATGATATGGAAAATTTCCCCTTGGGAACATGTTCTCTAGAATTTTTTAGGTGGATCAAGTATAATATAATGTTCTAGTGTGATACAGATAAATGAGACAAGAAATTGGGTATTCATCTTATTGTATGTGTAACACCCCGACCCTAGATACCTAGAGACGGTGCATTATTACATAACATTGGTATAATCACAAAGGATAATGTCTCGAAAACCGATTAGTTTAGTAGTCTTGGAAACACTATATATATTCATAAGTCTTAAATTATATCATAAGGTAAAAAAACTACAACAACATGTTGTCTTCATATACCCTCATACTAGCCATGCAGGTCATTCATAAATTACATCTTCGCTTATTGGGAATAATAAAACATTAAAAGGGGTGAGCTCAGATGCTCAGTAATGATAACAATACAGTAGAAGATTTCACAGTTAAGCATAAACACATAAAGAAATTTATAAATAAAACAAAAGCCTTTTTAACATGAACATCAGCATAATATGGAAAAGATAAAATGAAATAATGCCATTTACATATTCACATGGATATTCTACTAGATGAACAATCACATGCAATATCAATAACCACTTTCATAATGATGGAATTCATAATTCCAGAATATCATAACCATATAGCCAAGGCCTCGTTCGAAGACTAAAAATAATATTATTCCAAGGCCTTGTGCCAAGACACTAGTTTATCTCATGAGACCTACTGATGCATCATGGAGCTATAGCGGGATCCACCTATCACTTATTAAGTCCAATTCATTCCTCATATGAATAGGTTTAAAAAGAACATAAACATTCGTATTAAAACTAGCATACGAAATGTCAATACTTTAACTACAAACCATGAATGGTATAAAAATAGCACATCCACAACCAAACATAACTCATTGAATACAATATGGAAGATTGTATTGTATCACATTAACCTCAATAATCAATAATGAAGGATGTTGACATAGATGAAAATAATAATCAAATCTATTTGAGAGAAATATACCCCTTTTCCTTGAAATCATTTAAAAGTCACACTATTTGTAAAGAAGCCATTTAAAAATAGATTTTTTAATCAAAGTGTCTCATACCACATTGAAAATTTTAAAAGGGGTTTTAATTTTAAAACTTTAATGTCCATATAAATAAATCCTTAATACAATTTTTAAAACATGGACATTAATGAGCAATATTTAAAAGAATGACTCTTTAAAACATTTAATAATTGTATTTTAGTTAGAGATTCTAATCAAAAGAGAGACAGTTGAATACAATTAATTGAGGTAATCAAAACTTTGTAATATCATGAGAATAAACGGATTCATGATATATTATGTCAATGTACATTATATACACCATATAAAAGTGATTTGGTGTATAACAATAAAGGAGTGTCAATGGAATGTAAATTGAGATGAATTCTCTCATAAAGCTCGTATCCTTAGGTTAAGGATAAATAAATGACGTAGTAATGTTTGAAAAATATAAATACACTAAATATGATTGGATATTTTGTGTAAAACAATCAAAGTACATTCACACGTAATCTTTTCAAAACAACACCAATGAATTGCATATTTAACTCAACAAATGGAGAATGAGTTCAAATTACTCTTTTCAAATTCATATCCATGACTTAAGAAATTATCAATGGAGTGATTATGTGTATAAAAAGTATTTCCACATAAATGGGGAGTGGAAATTATGACATAATCAAATTAATAGTGATTCCACACATAATCTCGGAGTAAAATAATAAATGAAGTATGCATAAAGCCGAATAAATGAAAATTGAAATTTCATATTCCCTTATCGATTAGGTAACATATGAAACATAAAATGATGGAAGAAGGATAATACAAAGATGATGTAAATACCCATAAATTAATGTATAATACACAATGAATACAATTATGGGTAGTACACATACACCACATGCAATAAATAAGTGGTGAACAATGGAATTCTCACGAAATTAAGAGTGAGATAAGAAACCCCTTACTTTTTACTTCTTCCTTGTTCGAAGGTAAGTTAACCTCATGTATAATAGTGAAATAATTGTTATTTAATTATTAGAGAATCATATTCATTAATATGATATCATAAATGATCTTTTAACATTGATTTGTTAATAATATCATAGAATTATCGATATTTTGGGTGTTAACAGATTCGTTTTACATTATACTATTTGTTATGAAAGCCGTATTTGTTATGGATGAGATGTATCATATTCATATCCAGATTTATTTCATGTCTCTAAACATTATATTTAGTCATCAAATTAAATTTAGTCTTGAATGGATATGATGGGGAATGATTCTCATCGCTTTCGTGGAGACGGTAATCCATACGTACGCACGAGCGAAAATATCACTCTTTTGATATTAAAATATTATATAATTGGATGGTATATAATATATACAGAATAATTATCATGTTATATTATTTATTTACATGAATTAAACATCATTATTATACCCATCCAATAATAAGATATTGAATTACTATTACACCACGACGTGGAGACGGTAAGCCGTACGTACGCAAGTATTGTGACATGTCATTCAAAGGATGGATAGAATACTGAATATGGTTTTACTATATTTATACTAACATCATATTATATAGAAGATACTGGAGTTATTATTTTAGAATGAAAATAACAAACAAAGAAGAAGTGGAAGAAGAAAGGAACATGAAAGAGGGTGGTCAAAACATTACCTCTTCTTCAGGTTCTTCCTTTTGATTTAATCTAAAGGACTCCATAAGTTGGTGTTATGACTATGTTAAGGCCTCTAGGATGAATTGAGGGACGTTGAGAGAGCATTTTGGAAGGGGTTGGCCGAACCAAAAGGCTTTTAAGGTGTGAATTAATAAGAAGGGGTAGTACTCTTTTATAAGAGTGGTGAGGGGCACCTATGGAAAAGCATGAAATAATATTTTATAATAAATTCATATTCCGTTTCTAAAGGCTCCAAAGTGTATTATTTAAATTTTAAGGTGGGAATGGGTCGAAAAACACTAAACCAATAGATTTTGTCTGGTTTGGGTCATTATATTAACCTTATCTTTTAGTTTTAACTCTTAGTTAAATGTTTGACACTTACCATGCCACTTTGTATTTTTATATTATATAGTTAATAAACATACTATATACATCCAATAGACCCCCATGTGGTCCATTAATGATACAAATATCATTATATAAGTTTGTTGGCCGAACTGTAGATTTTTAGGAATTTAATATCAATTAACAATATAATATTTTTTTAAAAAAACATTTTTATGTCAATTTTGACACTATTCAATAATTGATTTTTGTAAAAATCATAACAGAATGATTACTTCGAATAAAGTTAATTAAATCAATCCTCACATGTCATATTATCTTTGAAAATAATTTTTATTTATAAAAAGTCTCAAATTACATTTATTAGGATATTTATAATATCAATTAGTTTAATTTATCACTATTATGGTAATTACTGCATCATCATTGTGTCATAAATAAATTAAATTATTTAATGTCTAAAAATTATAAATAAACTATCATTATGTCGGATATCTTTATAGATTTCTAATGATTATTTATAGTCTAAAATACAACATATATAACCCTATGTAACAATTGTTTTTCTAAAAGATATATGCTTGTGTCATTCTTATATTCATTTTAACTTAATTAAAATAAAGTGTCCCTATCAATTACAAATGGATCCATGGGGTCCCAAAATAGACCCAAAGATGCCCATGGTCGGACATGTATCAACCAATATGTTTAGGACACGTTTTAGGATAATTTTTTATTGTAATAATATTATTTTTAACCCTTATTTACTGGATATACCCTTTAACCATAATAAATAAAATATTTACCGATGTAATTTTTCAAAATGCCTAAAAATAAAAGTTATCTATTTACACAATTTGGAAATCTTGATTCCAAATATGGAATCCATTTTTGGAAATTCAAAATACAGAAGTGGCAGAAATTAATTTAAAATTAATTCCCGTTGTTAAAACAAAAAATGTGTTTTTAACAGATAATAACTATCAAAAGATTTTCACTTGTTTATGTCTGGTTTAATCGTGAAATTATGTCCAAGGAAAAAAATTGAATTAAATGGTAAAAATATATTCTAAATATACATTAAAACTACTCAAATTGATAATTTGTCAATTTTACTTAATTCGATTAAAAAAGCTGTTTTTAATTAAAATTTAGTAATTTTCACTATTCATCAAAATGTGAAAGTTATCCGAAAATTACCAAAATTCCACCCTAGGATAATTCCGTTATTATGAATCCAAAAATGACGTCTATTTTACCAAATTCAAAACATAAAAGTTTCATTTATTAATTTAAAATTGATTCCCGATTTCGAAACCAAAATGCATATTTTTAAGAAATAATAACTATCAAAAGTGTGACACTTGTTTATGTCCAATTTCAAGGTGAAATTACTTAAAATGACCTTCATTGTATTAAATATTAAAAATATAATTTATTTATATTTCCAATCCATTAAAATGTATAATTTAATAATATATATTATTTTGATTAAAAAAAGTTATTTTCAGTTAAAATATAGTATTTTCACTATTCACATAAATATGAATGTTATCAGAAAAACACCAAAACATTATTGAAAATAAATTCTTATGACCCGTTACTAAATAAGAAGATCATTTTGACAAATTGAATATATAAAAGTTACAAATATTAGATTAAAAAGGCTTCACCATTAAAAGGCGGTAAAATTTCATTTTTTGAAAAATACATCTTTTATCTGAAAAAAATGAATTTGTTCATCAATCATGTCTTAGAAACACATAATTTTGATTAAAATTATAAGGATAATATAAAATTTAAAATTCAGTTAATAATATTCAGAACCACTTTTGAACGGCTATTTTGGAAAGTCGTGGTGCACTTGAAATCAGTGTTGCGTAAAACACATGCTATTGTATTATTCAAAGAGAAGTGTACCGTGGAAGCCTGGGGTGTTACATTAACCCCTACATCAATAAATTTCATCCACAAAATTTTAAAAATTGGGCCTGAGAATATAATGGAAAGTCCCACATCGGAAAAAGATTAAATAAAACTATAACATTAAAAGAAATAAAGAGAGGTATAAAGGTCACCCATGATAACCCATACTAGGATTATAGGTAGGAAAACCTGGATATGGATTATAAAAAAAGTGTCAAGTTCTGATGGAGAGGGATATAAATCATGATCAGGAGAAATTTATCAATATGAAAACCACAAAATTGTGTTGGGAAAAACAATCATTAGTCTCCTAGTAGGAAAAGTAAACGGACAAAATGTTTTGTTTTAAGTTACTTTACATAGGGATGAGGAATTCATTTATGATATTGAATAAGAATATAAAGATATATACATACTTTTTAAGTAGAGTTTCATTATTTAATAAATTTCCACCACTAACTCATTTTTTTAAACGATGAGTATTCAAGAAGACTTGGTCACACTAGTAGAGCTAGAATAAACTTCTATAGAAACACATGATCCATGCATGATAAACTATATATTTACATTGTATTTAGAGATTAATCAAAACCAAAATGGTTAGTACAAGATCAAATGATCCCCTAAAATGATATTACTTTAGAGAAATAAACACTAATCTTAATTTCTAAAATTAAACCAAAAATATCCCAAAGTTAAATAAATACCATTCAATAATCAATTTTCCTTAAATTCCATCAATATAATCCAAACTAATATTGAAACCCAAAACATAGAGGAGTTTGGTTATGTATGTAACACCCGAGACTTTTATGTTATATAAATCATCAATGGAATCTTTTTCTACACAACACTTGCTTGGCTTGCTTTGCACGCAATCGCGACCTTCCTCGATAGCTTGCGTCGTACGCAATACCGAGTTTCACTAAACAACAATATGCTATTAAAACTAGCCGTTATGAATAGTGATAACCACTTTTTAAAATTTTATAAATTTTATTTTTCAAAATGGACTTCATTTTTGGACTCAGAATATCAAAATTAGCCTAGGGTGAAATTTTGGTTTTTTTCTGAAAACTTTCAATTTTTGATGAATAGTGAAACCACTAAGTGGTAGGTTAAAAAACTGAATTTTGCATAAAACTTATTTTTACCGCTTCTGTGAATGGAATTTCGAAAATCCGAGAGACACGGTTAATATCAAGGACTAAAATGTGGTTCAATGAGATGAAAATAATTTTTTGGTGAATAGTAACTTTTTACCTTTTTTACCGCGGTTAATAGTAAATAGGGTAACTAAGGGTAAATATGATATTAATATTACCCTAACACATGTCCTAATTCCATTGGACAAGTGTAATTCGACCAAAAACAAACTTAGGAATAAAATATGACCATTTAGGCCCACTTGGATTAGATTAGGACATTTATTATTAATTTATTTAAAGAAGGGTTAAAATAGTTAAAATCAAAGTTTAATAAGTAAATCATTTTTAATATAGGGTTATACATAAGATAAATTAGATTGTAAATATTCATTAGAAAGCTAAAACGATTTCCTACATGATGGTATTTTATTTGTAATTTTTAGACATCAAATAATTTAATTTATTTATGACACAAAGATGATGCAGTAATTATCTTATTAATGCAATATTGACAAAATTGATAATATAAATACCAAAATAAATGTAATTTGAGACTTTTTATGAATTCCACTAATTTTCTAGGTTACTATGATATATTAGTATTGATTTAATCAACTTGGTTCGAACATATAATTCTGTTATGACTTTCACAAAAATCATATATCAAATAGTGTCAAAATTGACACAAAATAGTTTTTAAATCAAATATTATATTATTAATTGTTATTTTATTCCTAAAAATCTAAGGTTCGGCACAATGACTTAGATAAGGATATATATATTAATAATAAACAATTTGGGGTTCATTTGGCATGTTATAGTAAGTGTATTAACCATATAGTGAAAGAAAACAAAAAGACACGGTAAAAGTTAAATTAATTAACTTAGAGTTAAATCTAATTGATAAGGTTAAAATAATACCCTAAACTTGTCTAAATCCTATTGGTTGATAGGATTTCGACCCATCCCCACTTTAGCTTCGAAATAAGACCCTTTGGAACCATTATAAACCGATTTTGACTTTAATATAAAATAATATTTTGAGATATTCCTAAGGTGCCCCTCTCCTCCCTTATAAAAGGGCACCTCCTCCCCCTCCTCCTCACACCAATTTGAGCACTCAAGCTCGGCCAACCCCTGCCATTTTCCCTTCTACACTTCCCTAGAGTAATCCTAGAGGTCCTGGTATTCTCCAAAGACCAATCTTAGTTCCTTAAGTGGAGGATTCAAAAAGGCGTTCCAAAGAAGAGGTAATATCCATTACCGATCTTTTCAATTTCTTTCTTCTTAAACTTCTTCTTCTTTAGTTGTTTCATGATAAAGTAATAACATCAGTATTACTTACATACTGATATGTTATTATAAATATGAAACAACCCTAATTCACCTTCTATCCATCCTACGGAAAAATGAAATCACCACGCGTGCGTACGTACGGAATACCGTCTCCACGCCGTGGTGTAATCTATTTTCCACCATCACCTTACAAGGATGGGTATAATGGTGTAATGAGTAACTACATATGATTATTATGAAGTAATATTTATACTGAAATAATATATATATACTCCAATACAATTCCACGATCATATGAACGATATCATCACTCGTGCGTACGTACAGAATACCGTCTCCACGATGTGATGCGACTCGTTCTACATGATCTTCATTTCATAATGATTTTATAAATGAATTGAATGAATGAATATGGTATAAACTACACTAATACCATTCTGGAAATGAATTATCTATAACCTAAAGATAAGAATAAGAATTTATTCGAGAAAACACGCATAAGAACAAAAAGTTATAAAGACCCGGGTAACAAGTAACAATGAAATATGACTAACAAGAAGCTAATAATATGACCATATATGATATCATATAAATATGTATGATTCTGGAATAATTCAATAACATTATTTAAACCATTATACAGGAGCTTCGGACACGAACAAAGCAAATCGGACCTAAGGTAAGGGAAATATCACAATCTCATTTTTATCCGAGATTGTTTATTCGTAAGTATTTACTGGGGTGTATTTTATCATCCACATCCATGTTCCCTCAATATGTAATATTTTTTCCATCCACTTGAAATAGTTTAAATCCAATTTTACCCTTAGGTGAGTTTTTAGTAAAGAATATGAAAGGAATCTTTTGTCTTTTTTCCGTACGAGGTACTTTTTGACTTTTCCGACAAAAGTACGAAGAATGTTTTTTTTAACTTATACGGCATGAATGGATTTTTAAAACATTACTTCAAAGAAGCTTCCTTTACAAGTTTTCAAGTTTATTTTTAATCAACTTATTTTATTTTAAAGTTGTATGACATGTTATGAAAGGAAAAATGTTTTTGAAGAAGAAAGGATATTTTCCTCAAGAATTCAATTCAAGTGTTTTATCAAAATTATTTTTTCATCTAAGATAATAAAGGGTTCTGTTTCTATCCATATTTTTACATTGGTTTGACTATGTTGTGGTGGAATTATGTTTATGAATTCCTTTATCATATATGAATTGATTTATGATGTCATGATGTTTCCAGAATCCCATTTTTGTTATATGTGTTATGCGATGATGTATGTTTTATGATTATGTGGCACACATAAGAAAGGATTCATTATAAGATGGGTGAGAACTATATCTCCCTCCAATGCATTGGGTAATGATTTTATATCTCATGAGATAGACATGGCTGGAACGGAAGGTTATTTCGGTTCAGTGATACAGGACTGAAACGAGGAGTGAACTCGGTTCAGAAAGGGACTTTGTCCACTAAGATAGTCTTGGAAATGAGTCATGACTAACAAGAAATGATTTTCCATGATTATGTGTGCATGCCACAAAGATTCAAGTTTTATGTTATGATTATGGGGATCTCATTTTCACTTCTATGATTTATTCCATGTTAAGATATTATGATCTCTTTTGCAGGTTTTAATTTTCAAAAAGATATGATATGATTTTTATTTCCTTTATTTTCCCTTGCTGAGCATTTGAGCTCACCCTTTTATGTTTTCTTTTCCCCAGGTCAGGAAGATGGATATTAAGTAGAATATGCTAAAAGGGACCCTAGATATGATGAAATAAATGGGAGACACTGTAGAAGATTTATGAAGCAGTTGTTTATGTTTCCCCAGTTTCTAAAGACACTATACCTATACGGTCCTTTGTGGTTTTGTCATATGTTGTAATAAGAGTGCTTCAATTTTGAAGTATTAACAATGTATGTAAAGTGTGGGTCGTTATAGTTGGTATCAGAGGAAAGGTATAGTCAACCTTTGGAAACTAGGATGTGAAAGCCTTAGTAAGAACCCTAAGGATAAGTCTAAGCATAGAACACAATCTTAGAAATGGCCATGAATAACCTAGGATAAGACCATAAGCATGAAAATTTTATTCTTGAATTATGTGGTTTCCTATTATAATTAGTGTTGCTCACACTATTCTTCTTGGTTTTAGTCAATGGCTGGAACCCGAAGGAACCGTGTTAATGCGGAATGCGATGGGCAATGCAATGATTGTCCCCCTGAGCAACCAAATGATATGGGAGCTGGAATGCAAAATCTTGTAGCCATGCTCACACAACTTTCTCAAGCTATGAATCATGCAGGATTTCCAAACGAACAAAGGAGGGAGCAACATTCTGTTGAATCCTTCATGAGGCAGCGTCCACCATCTTTCAGCGGGTCTACTGATCCATTAGTTGCTGAACAATGGATTAGTACTACTGAAAAGATATTTTCAGTTCTTCAATGTTCTGAGCATGATAAAGTCATCCTAGCAGTGTATCGTTTGGAAGGAGATGCTGATCAATGGTGGAATCTTGTTAAGAATACAAGGCAAAGGGATGAAATTGAGTCTATGTAATGGGACGAGTTCAAGAACTTATTTTTCAATAAGTACTTCCCTCGTATTCTCCGAACAAAGATGGAGAAAGAGTTCCTTGAACTGAAGAAAAGGGATGATGAATCTGTTGGTACCTATGAAGAAAATTTTACCAGACTTGCAAGGTACGCTTCTGGTATTATTATCCAACCTGAGAGTAAGATCGATCGATTCTTTAGTGGCTTAAAACCAAGTCTTCGAAGGGCATTATCCATAAGGGACTTCAATAGCTACGAGGAAATCGTTCGATGTGCTCTCAAAGTCGAGATGGATATTGGAGTAACCCATCAGTCACATGGGTTTGATAAGAAGAGGAAGATGGAATTCAAAGAAAAATCTAAAGAGCACACGGAAAAGAAGATGAACTTTCCCTTATGCTCAAAGTGTGGAAAGAAACATGGAGGGAGTTGTCTTAAAGGGACAAGTAAATGTTTTAAATGTGGAAAGGAAGGTCACCGGGCATTTGAATGCCGTGATAATGGGAAGAAGATGTCTAATGATGCAAACAAAGGAAGGGATACACAGAATGAACCTGCTACACTTCAATGTTTCAAGTGCAAGGAGATGGGGCATTATGCCAATCAATGCCCAAATCCAAGGGTTGATGATGATGGTCGACGTCAACAAACTCTTAAGGCTAAAGAAAAAGGAAAGTCACATGCAATTTCTATCAGCGATGTGGAGTACGATAACGATGTGGTGAAAGGTACACTTACCATCCACTCTAAAGTAGCAAATGTTTTATTTGATTCTGGATCCACCCACTCTTTTATTTCTGAAAAATTTTCTAAGGGTATCACCGTATTACCTCAACAATTAGATGTTGAGTTAGCTGTGACAACACCTAATGGCACATCAATCGCATCAGAAGTTTATAATTCTTCTCCGATCGAAGTTTGTGGGAAAGTGCTTCCTGCAAATCTTGTGATCCTTCCTTTAGTGGAATTTGATGTGATTCTTGGCATGGATTGGCTTTCTCTACATGGAGCTCATATCAATTTCCAAAGAAGGGAAGTCACATTTCATATTCCAGATCAACCTACGATCGTCTATCAATGCAAGGATGAACATAACCTTCCAGTGGAAATTTCTTCCATCTTATGGGTATTGATTCCACTAAATGAAGGTTATTTATCTCAAATGGTTGGTGAGAAACTCACGATTAAGAATATGCCCATTGTACGGGAGTTTGATGATGTCTTTCCGGAGGAATTGCCGGGTCTTCCACCAAATCGTGAAGTTGAGTTTTCAATAGAACTCGTACCGGGTGTTTTGCCTATTTCAAAGACACCTTATAGAATGGCCCCAATTGAGTTGCAGGAATTGAAGAAGCAACTCCAAGAGAATCTTGATAAGGGATTCATACGCCCTAGTGTGTCACCTTGGGGAGCACCTGTTCTATTTTTTAAGAAGAAAGATGGATCAATGAGACTCTGCATTGATTATCGAGAACTTAACAAGATCACTATCAAGAACAAATATCCTCTCCCACGCATTGATGACTTATTTAACCAACTACGCGGAGCTCAATACTTTTCCAAGATTGATCTTCGTTCAGGGTATCATCAATTAAGGGTCAAAAGGGAGGATATACCAAAGACGGCTTTCCGTACAAGGTATGGACACTATGAATTTATAGTGATGCCATTTGGTCTTACTAATTCCCCTGCTATCTTCATGGATCTAATGAATAGAGTCTTTAGAGACTATCTTGATCAATTTGTGGTAGTCTTTATAGACGATATTCTTGTCTATTCAAAGAGAAAGGAAGAGCATGAAGATCACTTGAGAATTATATTGAAGACCCTGAGAAAAGAGAAGCTTTATGCCAAATTTACCACGTGTGAATTTTGGCTTCAAAAAGTTGCATTTTTGGGTCATATAATCTCAAAAGAGGGGATATCTGTGGATCCAGCAAAAACAGAGGTTATCGAAAGATGGTCAAGACCAACAACAGTAACTGAGATCCGAAGTTTTCTTGGTTTGGCTGGATATTATCGACGTTTTGTAAAAGATTTTTCACGATTATCTAATCCACTCACCAAGTTGACTCGGAAAGGAGTTAAGTTTGTCTGGACAGAGGAATGTGAAGAGAATTTCAAGGAGTTGAAAAGAAGGTTATCCAGTGCACCTGTGCTCACACTACCTTGTAGTGGAGAAAGGTTTGTGATCTACAGTGATGCATCCAAGAAGGGATTGGGGTGTGTTCTTATGCAAAATGATATGGTGATAGCTTATGCCTCACGACAGTTGAAAATCTATGAGAAAAATTACCCAACACATGATTTGGAGTTGGCTGCGGTAATCTCTGCATTAAAGATTTGGAGGCATTACCTTTATGGTGAAAGGTGTGATATTTATACTGATCCTAAATGTTTAAAGTATATTTTCACACAAAAGGAGTTGAATATGCGTCAAAGAAGATGGTTGGAGCTGATTAAGGATTATGACTGCTCAATCCAGTACCACCCTGGGAAAGCAAACAAGGCGGCAGATGCATTAAGTCGACAAGACCATGCTAGTTTATCCATGATGAGGATCACAAAAGATCCAATATTTATGGATTTACAAAGGATGGATCTTGGAATTATAATGGAAGGGGAAAAATCTTATCTTTCTCAAATGAATGTTCAACCATCTATACATGTGAAGATTAAAGAGGCACAGAAAGAAGATGTCGAGTTACAAAAGAAGGTGAGAAATGTTCCTGAATTCAACCTTGATTGTGATGGGATAATAAAGTTCAGGAATCGGGTTTGCGTTCCTCCCATCCCCGAATTAAAGAATGAGCTACTGGATGAGGCTCATAGTTCATCATTCTCTATTCATCCTGGAAGCACGAAGATGTATAGGGACCTGAAAGAGTACTTCTGGTGGGATGGCATGAAAAGAGATGTTGCTGAATATGTCTCTCGATGCTTGGTTTGTCAACAAGTTAAAGCTGAGAGACAGAAGTCTAAGGGGATGTTACAACCATTACCCATACCCGAATGGAAATGGGAAAACATCACTATGGACTTTGTCACAGGACTTCCTAAAACATCCAAAGGCAATAATGCTATCTGGGTCATTGTTGATCGTCTTACAAAGTCTGCACACTTCATTGCTATTAGAGAGGATTTCTCTCTAGATCAGCTTGCCAAGATATATGTAAAGGAAGTGGTAAGATTGCATGGAGTACCACTTTCTATTATATCTGATCGAGATCCGAGATTTACCTCGATGTTCTGGCGAAGTCTTCAGCATACTCTGGATACAGAGTTGAGTTTCAGCACTGCTTATCATCCCCAGACAGACGGTCAGTCTGAGAGAACAATTCAAACCCTAGAAGATATGTTGAGAGCTTGCTCTATGGATTTCAAAGGAGGTTGGGATCAACACCTACCTTTGGTGGAATTTTCTTATAATAATAGCTTTCACTCCAGTATTCAGAAGGCTCCTTATGAAGCTCTCTATGGAAAGAAATGCAGGACTCCAACTTGCTGGGATGAAGTTGGGGAAAGAAAGCTATTAGGACCTGATCTCGTAGATGAAATGGCAGAAAAGGTCAGATCTATTCAACAACACATAAGAACAGCTCAGAGTCGACAGAAAAGTTATGCCGACAACCGAAGAAAAGACCTAGAGTTTGAAGTGGGCGATAAAGTGTTCTTACGAATATCTCCCTGGAAGAGGGTTATGAGATTTGGAAAGAAGGGGAAGTTGAGCCCTAGATATATCGGTCCTTTTGAAATACTGGATCGTGTTGGGAAGGTAGCTTACCGATTGGCGCTTCCACCGAATCTCTCTCAAGTTCACGGTGTGTTCCATGTATCTCTCCTGAGAAAGTACATACCAGATCCTTCACATGTACTTAGCTCAGAAGATGTACCACTGGAGCAAGATCTTTCTTATGAAGAACAACCGATAGAGATTCTGGATCGTAGCGAAAAAGTCCTACGAAACAAGACCACTCGCTTGGTGAAAGTTTTATGGAGAAACCACCAATTTGAAGAAGCTACATGGGAGCTTGAGGATATGATGAGGGAGAAGTATCCTCATTTGTTTGTTACAAAGTGACGAATTTCGAGGGCGAAATTCTTTTTAAGGGGGGTAGAATGTAACACCCGAGACTTTTATGTTATATAAATCATCAAAGGAATCTTTTTCTACACAACACTTGCTTGGCTTGCTTTGCACGCAATCGCGACCTTCCTCGATAGCTTGCGTCGTACGCAATACCGAGTTTCACTAAACAACAATATGCTATTAAAACTAGCCATTATGAATAGTAATAACCACTTTTTAAAATTTTATAAATTTTATTTTTCAAAATGGACTTCATTTTTGGACTCAGAATATCAAAATTAGCCTAGGGTGAAATTTTGGTTTTTTTCTGAAAACTTTCAATTTTTGATGAATAGTGAAACCACTAAGTGGTAGGTTAAAAAACTGAATTTTGCATAAAACTTAATTTTACCGCTTCTGTGAATGGAATTTCGAAAATCCGAGAGACACGGTTAATATCAAGGACTAAAATGTGGTTCAATGAGATGAAAATAATTTTTTGGTGAATAGTAACTTTTTACCTTTTTTACCGCGGTTAATAGTAAATAGGGTAACTAAGGGTAAATATGATATTAATATTACCCTAACACATGTCCTAATTCCATTGGACAAGTGTAATTCGACCAAAAACAAACTTAGGAATGAAATATGACCATTTAGGCCCACTTGGATTAGATTAGGACATTTATTATTAATTTATTTAAAGAAGGGTTAAAATAGTTAAAATCAAAGTTTAATAAGTAAATCATTTTTAATATAGGGTTATACATAAGATAAATTCGATTGTAAATATTAATTAGAAAGCTAAAACGATTTCCTACATGATGGTATTTTATTTGTAATTTTTAGACATCAAATAATTTAATTTATTTATGACACTAAGATGATGCAGTAATTATCTTATTAATGAAATATTGACAAAATTGATAATATAAATACCAAAATAAATGTAATTTGAGACTTTTTATGAATTCCACTAATTTTCTAGGTTACTATGATATATTAGTATTGATTTAATCAACTTGTTTCGAACATATAATTTTGTTATGACTTTCACAAAAATCATATATCAAATAGTGTCAAAATTGACACAAAATAGTTTTTAAATCAAATATTATATTATTAATTGTTATTTTATTCCTAAAAATCTAAGGTTCGGCCAAATGACTTAGATAAGGATATATATATTAATAATAAACAATTTGGGGTTCATTTGGCATGTTATAGTAAGTGTATTAACCATATAGTGAAAGAAAACAAAAAGACACGGTAAAAGTTAAATTAATTAACTTAGAGTTAAATCTAATTGATAAGGTTAAAATAATACCCTAAACTTGTCTAAATCATATTGGTTGATAGGATTTCGACCCATCCCCACTTTAGCTTCGAAATAAGACCCTTTGGAACCATTATAAACCGATTTTGACTTTAATATAAAATAATATTTTGAGATATTCCTAAGGTGCCCCTCTCCTCCCTTATAAAAGGGCACCTCCTCCCCCTCCTCCTCACACCAATTTGAGCACTCAAGCTCGGCGAACCCCTGCCATTTTCCCTTCTCCACTTCCCTAGAATAATCCTAGAGGTCCTGGTCTTCTCCAAAGACCAATCTTAGTTCCTTAAGTGGAGGATTCAAAAAGGCGTTCCAAAGAAGAGGTAATATCCATTACCGATCTTTTCAATTTCTTTCTTCTTAAACTTCTTCTTCTTTAGTTGTTTCATGATAAAGTAATAACATCAGTATTACTTACATACTGATATGTTATTATAATTATGAAACAACCCTAATTCACCTTCTATCCATCCTACGGAAAAATGAAATCGCCACGCGTGCGTACGTACGGAATACCGTCTCCACGCCGTGGTGTAATCTATTTTCCACCATCACCTTACAAGGATGGGTATAATAGTGTAATGAGTAACTACATATGATTATTATGAAGTAATATTGATACTGAAATAATATATATATACTCCAATACAATTCCACGATCATAGGAACGATATCATCACTCGTGCGTACGTACGGAATACCGTCTCCACGATGTGATGCGACTCGTTCTACATGATCTTCATTTCATAATGATTTTATAAATGAATTGAATGAATGAATATGGTATATACTACACTAATACCATTCTGTAAATTAATTATCTATAACCTAAAGATAAGAATAAGAATTTATTCGACAAAACACGCATAAGAACAAAAAGTTATAAAGACCCGAGTAACAAGTAACAATGAAATATTACTAACAAGAAGCTAATAATATGACCATATATGATATCATATAAATATGTATGATTCTGGAATAAGTCAATAACATTATTTAAACCATTATACAGGAGCTTCGGACACGAACAAAGCAAATCGGACCTAAGGTAAGGGAAATATCACAATCTCATTTTTATCCGAGATTGTTTATTCGTAAGTATATACTGGGGTGTATTTTATCATCCACATCCATGTTCCCTCAATATGTAATATTGTTTCCATCCACTTGAAATAGTTTAAATCCAATTTTACCCTTAGGTGAGTTTTTAGTAAAGAATATGAAAGGAATCTTTTGTCGTTTTTCCGTACGAGGTACTTTTTGACTTTTCCGACAAAAGTACGAAGAATGTTTTTTTTAACTTATACGGCATGAATGGATTTTTAAAACATTACTTCACAGAAGCTTCCTTTACAAGTTTTCAAGTTTATTTTTAATCAACTTATTTTATTTTAAAGTTGTATGACATGTTATGAAAGGAAAAATGTTTTTGAAGAAGAAAGGATATTTTCCTCAAGAATTCAATTCAAGTGTTTTATCAAAATTATTTTTTCATCTAAGATAATAAAGGGTTCTGTTTCTATCCATATTTTTACATTGGTTTGACTATGTTGTGGTGGAATTATGTTTATGAATTCCTTTATCATATATGAATTGATTTATGATGTCATGATGTTTCCAGAATCCCATTTTTGTTATATGTGTTATGCGATGATGTATGTTTTATGATTATGTGGCACACATAAGAAAGGATTCATTATAAGATGGGTGGGACCTATATCTCCCTCCAATGAATTGGGTAATGATTTTATATCTCATGAGATAGACATGGCTGGAACGGAAGGTTATTTCGGTTCAGTGATACAGGACTGAAACGAGGAGTGAACTCGGTTCAGAAAGGGACTTTGTCCACTAAGATAGTCTTGGCAATGAGTCATGACTAACAAGAAATGATTTTCCATGATTATGTGTGCATGCCACAAAGATTCAAGTTTTATGTTATGATTATGGGGATCTCATTTTCACTTCTATGATTTATTCCATGTTAAGATATTATGATCTCTTTTGCAGGTTTTAATTTTCAAAAAGATATGATATGATTTTTATTTCCTTTATTTGCCCTTGCTGAGCATTTGAGCTCACCCTTTTATGTTTTCTTTTCCCCAGGTCAGGAAGATGGATATTAAGTAGAATATGCTAAAAGGGACCCTAGATATGATGAAATAAATGGGAGACACTGTAGAAGATTTATGAACCAGTTGTTTATGTTTCCCCAGTTTCTAAAGACACTATACCTATACGGTCCTTTGTGGTTTTGTCATCTGTTGTAATAAGAGTGCTTCAATTTTGAAGTATTAACAATGTATGTAAAGTGTGGGTCGTTATAATGTAGTCTCCCATGTTAAATTGTATCTACAAATGACATGAAATACTCTTAATGTCACATACTTAAAATTAATTAACTTCATCACATATTATCTATTATAGGTTAATCATTTCCATAATTAACCCAAATCACTAAAAATCCACAATAATAACGTAGATAAAAATCCACCATTACTCCAAAAATAAAACCCCATAGTATCCTATTTTCCTTGGGCATATAGTGATACCATCAAAGAAATCATTGTGCAAAATAACATTTATCACTTAATCACCAAATAATTTTCCTATACCAATGGTATTCATTTGATAAGACATAAGAACCAAAATCAACTTATTATTGATCAAAAAAATCATTTAACTATAAATAATTAGTCACACTATCCAGGGACTTCACGTAGTCCTGTGGTAGGCGATAAATCCCAATCGGACTTTGGTTGTGGGTTCGATTCCCACAGCTTTGTCCGACGCGACGGGTTGTCAAATGGTCTGTGTGTTGTCCTTTTTCAAAAAACTATGTTTTATAACATTACCAAAATGAGATAAATTCTTCAAAATAACCATAATTTAACCACAAACCTTATCTCATACTTTGCATTTTCATCCCAAATTTTAATAACTTATAATTACCTCAATCCCAA
Source organism: Viscum album (assembly GCA_963277665.1). Lineage (NCBI taxonomy): Eukaryota > Viridiplantae > Streptophyta > Magnoliopsida > Santalales > Viscaceae > Viscum > Viscum album. Next base: position 174,200,821 of record OY728134.1, read on the forward strand.
TGATAATATAAAACCAAATGGTTATTTATAACAATAGCCACAAGAGAAAAGATACTTCTTCCCCAAATATCATTCTCACATGGAAAACAGCAGGGTGAAAAATACAAGAGAAAATTATTCCAATGTAAACCCATCTACAAGGAGAACTAATACTTTGTAAACATTTCTCTAACCATTTATTTCCACATATCTTCTTCTTTGACCAAGAAAATATCCTATAAAATAGGGCATTCACTCAGGTAATGGCCAGGTCCCCTAAATTTTCGGCAAATGACTATAAATGGATTATTGGGACCATTTTTATCTTCTCCCATAGTACTATTCATATTTCTTCGGCAAATATTCATATTATGTCCTTCCTTTCTACACATAAAGCATTTCTTGGTCCCATTGAGACACTTTCCTGGGTGTCCCCTTACACATTTCTTGCATGATGGAAATTGAGGGTTCATTTCTCTATGGTCTCTATTGCTGGAGATCTTATTATTCATCCCCATTCTCGTCCTTGTTGAGTCCGGGAGTTGGTTAATATATATGTTGTTGATCATATTTATGGAAAAATGATTTGGAATAAATACGATATCTTTTATGCCTATCAACATTCCATTTTATTGCTCATTTCCACCACCGTTCCCACCTTTTACATCATTCTCAAAGTCACTATGACTTCCTTGGAATCAAGCCATTGAATAAAACTAGAAAACATTGTGTGAGTAACAATAGTCCTAAAATCATTTAGAGATTAACATGTCACCATATTCTCAATTTGAAACATATTAGGATTAACCAAGGTCATTTACTCTCATCTTATATATATATTACTTCAAATTGGTTTGTAAAGAAAATGTAAATTATCCTAAGCATATCCCCTGGGAGTGTCGTAACCAAGAGTGCAGCAAGGCCCATTGTCGTGCACCAGTTCCCATTCGAGTCTAGCTCAAAGCGGTGTTTTCAGGTTTTACCCCTAGGTACATATGTGCCAGAGCTGCCTCTACCTTCTCGTATCCAAATAAGGATTTATTGCTTAGAATACTCACAAAATATCTACAATACCAAAATTCTAGGAAGTTATTCTATACTAATCCTCAAAGTTCATCTTAGGTCTACATGCTCTAATCAAGGTTTATCTAAATCTAGTTTCCAAGGTTTATACTAAACTTCCTCTGATTCCAACTCTAACACCCCTACCATAGATACCCATAGTTGGTGCATTATTACATAACATTGGCATGATCACAAAGGATCACGTTTCAAAAGACCGACTAGTTTAGTAGTCTTGGAAACACTACATATATTCATAAGTCTTACATTAAATCATAAGGTAAAAAAAACTACAACAACATCTTTTCTTTATATCCCATCATACTATCCCTACAGGTCATTCATAAATTACTTCTTCACATACTAGGAAAAAGAAAACATTGAAAGGGTTGAGATTAGATGCTCAGTAAGGATAACAATATAGTAGAAGCTTTCATAGTTAAGCATAAACACTTAAAGCAATTTGTAACTAAAACAGAAGCCTTTTAATCATGAATTTCAGCATAATATGGTGAAGATAAAATGAAATAATGCCATTTACTTATTCATATAGATATTCTAGTAGTCGAACAATCACATGAAATATCAATAACCACTTTCATAATGATGGAATGCATAATGCCAGACTATCATAACCACATAGACAAGGCCTCGTGCTAGGACTTCAAGTAAGATTTTTCCAAGGCCTTGTGCCAAGACACTAGTTTTTCTCAAAAAACTTACCGATGCATCAAGGAGCTATATCGGGCTCCACCTTTCACTTATTATTTCCATTGAATTCCACATATGAATAGGTTTAAACATAACATAAACATTCGTATTAAAACTAGAATACGAAATGTCAATACTTTAACCACAATCCATGAATGGTATAAAAATAGCATATCCACAGTCAAACATAACTCATTTGATACAATATGGAAGATTTTATTGTATCACATTAACATCAATCAAGAATAATGAATATTATTGACATAGATTAAAATAATCATCAAAACTATTTGAGAGAAATAACCCCCTTTTTCATGAAATCATTTAAAAGTCATACTATTTGTCAAGAAGCCATTTAAAAATAGATTTTTGAATCAATGTGTCACATACCACTTTGAAACTTTTAAAAGGAGTTCTAATTTTAAAACATTAATTTCTATATAAATAAATCCTTAAAACCGTTTTTGAAACATGGACATTAATGAGCAAGTTTTAGAATAATGAGTCTTTAAATCATTTAAAAATCTTATTTTAGTTAGAGTTTCAATCCAAAAGAGAGTCACTTGAATACAAATAATTGAGGTAATCACAACTTTTTAATATCATGAGAATAAAGGAATTCATGATATATTTAGTCATAGTACATTATATACACCATAAAAAAGTGATTTGGTTTATAAGAATAATGGAGTCTCAATGGAATGTAAATAGAGATGAAATCTCTAATAAAGGCCCTATCCTTAGGTTAAGGATAAATCAATGACGTAGTTATCTGTGACAAATATAAATACACTAAATATTAATGGATATTCAGTGTAAAAAATTCAAAGGACATTCACACATAATCTTGTAAAAACAACACCAATGAATTGGATGTTTAACTCAACAAATGGAGAATGAGTTAAACTTACTCTTAAACAAATTAATATTGATGACTTGAGAAATTATCAATGGAGTGATTATGTGTATCAAAAGTATATCCACAAAAACTGGGAGTGGAAATTATGACATAAGTAAATGAATAGGGATTCCACACATAATCTCGGAGTAAAATAGTCAATGAATATTTCATAAAGCCGAATAAATGGAAATTGAAAATTCAAATTCCCTTATCGATTAGGTAACTTATGAAACATACACACATGAAATAAGGATCATACAATGATGATGTAACTTATGAAACATACACACATGAAATAAGGACATTTTTTATGTTTTAAAAACCAAAATTCTCATTACGTATGTGGGATAAAATTTAAATTAATTTTTTCTATATATGTAAAATAAGTTTTTAACATTGATTTAAATATTTTGAATAAAAATAATTTATAATTTATAATATTATCAACATAATTATTAATGAAAATGAATAGTGAAAACTGTAAGAAGTATTTACCATTGTAAAGGTAAAAATGGGTTTAGCAGAGGTTAATATAAGAAGATAAGGGTTAAAATGGAATAAAAACACGTTTAAAATATATTGTATATACATATTTCAACATTATATATTATATTTTAGATAATGAACCAATTTTTGAGTCCTGTAGAATGAAATCAATTTCAATAGAATTTAATTATTTTTTAAAAAATAAAAGAATTCCAGTAACCACTCTTATAAAAGGAAAACCATTTTCTACTAAATTCTACCTTTTCATATCCTTTTAGATCATAACATTATTCATAAAATTATTTCCTATAATCCCTAACCTCTATATATATTCCTTATTTAAGGCATAAACTGATCATTTGAAATATATTTGTCAAAACACAAAGTAGATACCTCAAGAATAGGTAACATTCTTCCAGGACAGTTTTTATAATATTTCATTCTCCTACTCCATATATTATTTTTATATAATCATTATATAATAAAACATATACCATAAATTTTTATTTTTTCATAATATGGTAATCAACTACAATAATATCTGCTCCATTCAATGGTTTACAAAATCATCATTTGACTGTAGGGAGGACTATGGTCTCTTGGACAATAATAATTTGTTTTTTCATAACAATATATCTCTAAAGGTTATGATGGTGAATATAAATTAAATATATAATATATATATATAATAGTTATACATATTGATTCATTATATCATATGTACATTTTTTATTACCATTTTTTTATTGACATGTAAATATAACTTGTTTTTACAATGGAATATATTATATCGAAGAAATGATATTTCTAATACAGTAGAACATAACATGGTAGGTCGAATGTATAATTTTAATTATTATATGTGATATACATGAAATATTTATTATATTCATGACATATAATTCATTATTTAATGATAATATATATCATATTATTTTATTCCATTTTACACAGAATTTATATTATAACATCATTCGTTTATGTGCTGACTACAGTCTTCACAATGTGACGAGACTCTCCTTTCATTACCACATCATATATATTAAATATAATAATAATTTATTGACTAATATAATATATATTATATTATGATATTTTTTAATGAAAAAATATTTCTTAACTATTTCCCATAATGATATTTAAAAAATAGAAATGTTGCTAATGCCTATGTATGTACTAACCGCTCCAAGATCATAACCTAGATCATTATTCAGAACCATAATTCTTGACATGTTTTAATAAAAATATTTATTTTTAAATATGATATATTTTTCAATATTGTTATTTTAAATTTCATATAACTATATATTATCCAAAAGAACATGATCTTTCATGATGAAACACACATAAGAAAACAAGGAAAAAAACACATGAATGAATAAAAATAATGAAAAATTATTAATGAACATGTGATAAGTGGTAATAAAATGATCATATATTAAATAATAAATATTAATATTTCTTTTTATAACTAAATTACATAATTATAAACAAATTTAATAAAGGTTAGTTCATTTTCAAACAAAAAAAAGTATGAGGATACAAACTTTGTCTCAATTTCATTCCATTCAAGAATTTTGTAATGTCATTAATTTTATTTATTTTATATTACATATAAAATTTAAAATTTAAAATTAATTTCATGAATACTTCATATGGATTTCTATTATAATTTTAAATTTTTATTTTCTCAACCAATGGGATTTTGAATTAGTTTGTTTAGTGGGAACTAATTTCATAACACAATTTTTTTCATTAGGTTATATTATTACCTACAATTCCATGATAATATAAGATGATTTTAATAATTAATGTTCATTATCTTATTATTTATTTATAAATATTTTTTAATTGATTATACTCCTAATCTATTGATCGTGTAATTATCACCTTAAATTTAGGATCATTATAAAGGATGATTTCTAGTTCTAATTCTTATTGGGATTATTTATTCTTGAATTTTTGTTGGAGGAAATTATTTTATCATTCTATAATAAACAGTTTAATTAAATTTATCTATGGTAATTAATAATATTTTCAAGAAATGTAATCATTTTCCCACACTTTTTTAACAAAAAAAATTTACATTTTTTAATTAACATATAACTTCAACTATCTTATTGGTTAGTGATATATTATCTTCCAAAATAATGTTTGAAGAAAAAAATTTCACAATTTTTTTTAAATATTTATATTTAGTTTTTAATAAATATTTACCCTTTTTATTTTTTTAAAATTATATTCAATGGAATATTTTATTTTAGTTAAAAAATGGAATTTTTTAACCTAAAATATAAAAGGAATATTATTTTAATTTATGAAACATGGATCGTTTATAACAATTTTATTTGGTTTTTTTAATTTTTAACTATTATGGCATGCACAATATTACTAACCTGCATGACATTCTGATCATTCATCATTCCGTGGAATGATTACAAGGTAATTTTAATGAATATTTTTTCCTCTTATTTTGGAAATTCATATTTTAAAAAATTTATCTTCATAAATAAATTATTTTAAAATGTATAATGTTTCAATTTTTTTTCAAACTGAGCATTATATTTTTATCAACAATGATTTAATGTTCTCTTGATGGTATTTTTATTCATTAATAAATTAAAATATTATTTTCTTAATTGAATGGTTATATGATGTATTAATATCTTATTAATAATTTTTATGGGACGTTAATATAATTTCAACCAAAGAAATATTTTATATTCACAATTTAATTTACTTTTTTCAGTCATTATCATTCACATAGAATTGTCAATTTCATGTGATCTTGTAATATTATATTTCCCCTAAATATATAATCATTATTAGGGATATGTTAATTTCCTAAGCCATTTATTAGTTTTATGTATGGTGTTCTACATTTATTATTATTTGTTTATTAAGGGAAATATTTAATAAATATGTATTATTTACTCAAAATATATATTTTATGATAAGGCTGATAGTTTATGAATTTCATTTATTATTCTATATGTGAGGAATTATTGGGACATAAAATATATTGTAGGTCCGAACATTATATATCCCATTGACACATCAATAGGTCTCATTAGACAAAAAATAATCTATATTTAATGTATATTTAATTATAGATAAAATTGAAATGTGGGTGGTCTAGATAGAAGAGGGGCCTTCTGTATATGAAATGAATACAAAATATTAATAAAATTATTAATTGAGAATTTTGTTGATATATCCATGAGATTATTTCAGTGATAATAAATTAATTAATTTAATTCTCATTTTATTGATTATATGTCATTGGATATCAAATAAATACTATTTGATATTGACTATTCATTATGAAAAAATGATATTTTTTTTTGATTTTGTCCCATGTTTATTATGATATTTCATTTTATATCATTTATTATACTCAATTATTCAAATCCCATGTGTGTTCAGATTTTTATGATTCCATTTATATCACACATAAATGTTTTAGTACACATACCACTATATATGACCCTTAATGATAATTTTAGATTACCCTTGTTTTCAATCCATTCTTAAGATTCCTTAAATTATACTAAAAAATTTTTTAAAAATTTACTCGATAGAATAATGATTTTCTAATAATAATAGTAAATAGAGTATTGAAATATAATATAGAGAAACTGAAGTATTCTTATTTAAAAATAATACTATGTATTAGGTACTTTAGGATTCAATTCCTACTATTATATTCCAATGTAAAAAATTTGGAACCATCTCAAGGTTATTGGGGTCATGGATTCAATTGTTTGTATCATAGGTAACTTAGAAGAATACATGGGAGCATGATTTATTAAATCATGGATTATAGATCATAATCCTATGACAAACATTGAGGATAGGTAAAGAAGATCATAAAAAAAATTGGGATTGAAATTATTATTTGGTTTTATAAAATAATAAACCCCTCATAGGATTCAACATGTGTACATTGTTTTGGTACAGATATATATACAGGTAATAACTCTAAAAAGAGCTCAGTAGGATGGATCAAATCTTCACCTGGTTTTTGAAAACAATCATTACGGAACAACTAGTTTGATACTTTTATGATTTATGCTTAGCATTATTAATATTTTCATTACAAACCACTATGATGGATTTGAATAGATGTTGAAAATCCATAACAATGTCAAGAACTATTTTGACATAGATTGAAATGATGGTGTGCGAAAGGCTATTTGAAAATGAATTATATGTTTACAGTAATTCCATAAATAAAATAATTTGTGTGGAAAATTAATAGTATTATGTAATGAAACAATTCTAATCATATGAATCCATTTAAACTTCATTATCATAAATATGAAGTGCCTAGGAATTATTATATTCAATTACCTTTTCATAAGTTTCACTAATAATACATGGATGGACCTATATTAAAATAAATTTATTGATGTATTTATTCATATTTATTATTTATATTAGTGTTGTTTTTAAAAAATTAATTTGAGAATATTATACATGAAAATATTAATTATTCTAAAAATATTGAAGGAATAAATGAATTCATTAACAGAAGATCTATGAATACCATCATAGGTTTATTATTTAAATATTGTCTATAAGTTCTATATATAAATTATTATTTTTTGGAGTTCATGTGATGGGAGTATTCTAAGACTAATGATAATTTATGTGATATTTATTGCAATGATATGTTTTTTTGAAAACTTATTTTATGAATAATTCCTTTACACATTATAAATGTTAGTTTTAATATATTTTTAACCAATGGGGTTAATATGATAATTATTGTTATTTTAATAATAGTAAAATAAGATTAGTAGAGTTATTTATAAGAGGATAGTACTAGAAACCATAGAAAAAGGATTACATAATGGTCGATTTTATTTAAAGGATGTTTATCATATTGTTTTTGGAATGTTATCATAAATATATGAATATTGTTTAAAAAAGAACTATTTACATTCTAGGTGAAAAAGAATCACTTCCAGAAAGGACATGGTGCTTTATCCCCCAATCAGATTATGATAAGATTATAAAAACATTGACTAGACTATGTGTTATCTTATTAGAGTTCTCATTGTAAAACCCTGAGATTTTATGAGAAATATTCTTTTTAATTTAATTAATGTCTTGTGTTGTACGATACACCAAAATGAGCTTTCACAACATGCATCCTTGACTTTCCTTGCATTACACGCAATCAAGACCTTCCTCGATAGCGTGTGTAGTACGCAATATCGAGTATCACTAAACAATGATATGATATTAAAATATTATTAAAACTGGCCATTATGAATAGTAATAACCACTTTTTAAAATTTTGTAAATTTTATTTTTCAAAATGGACTTCATTTTTGGATTCGGAATATCGAAATTAGCTTAGGGTAAACTTTTGGTACTATTCGAATAACTTTCTTATTCTGATGAATAGTGAAAATTACTAAATTTTAATTAAAAACAACTTTTTTAATTGAAATAATTAATAGTGATAAATTATTAATTTGAGTTGTTTTAAAGTATATTTAGAATATATTTTTACAATTTAATACAATGTTGTTCATTGGATGTAATTTCACAATTAAATCAGACATAAACATGTGTCAATCTTTTGATAGTTATTATCTCTTAAGAACACGCTAATTGTTTTTACGACGGGAATTAATTTTTAAATTAATTAATGCAACTGATATGTTTTGAATTTGGTAAAATAGAAATCAATTTTGAGTTCATAATATCAAATATATCTTAGGCCTAATTTTTGGTATTTTTCTGGAAACATTCATTTTTTTATAAATAGTGAAACCACTAAGTGGTAGTTAAAAAAATGAATTTTTCATAAAACATAATTTTACAGCTTCTGTGAGTGGAATTTCAAAAATCCGAGACACATGGTTGATGTCAGTAAGTAAAATGTGGTTCAATGAGATGAAAATAATTTTTTGGTGAATAGTAATGTTTTACTTTTTTTTACCACTGTTAAAAAAGTAAATTGGGTAATTAAGGGTAAAAATGATATTATTATTACCCTAACACATGTACTAATTCTATTGGTTAAGTTTAATTCGACCAAAAAAACCTTAGGAATAAACAATGACCATTTAGGACCACTTGGATTAGATTGGGACATTTATTATTAATTTATTTAAAGATGGGTTAAAATAGTTAAAATCAATGTTTAATATGTAACTAATTTTTAATATAGAGTTATACATAAGATAAATTCGACGATAAATATTCATTATAAAGCTAAAACGATTTCCTACATAATGATATTTTATTTATAATTTTTAGACATTATATAATTTAATTTATTTATGACACAAAGATGATGCAATAATTATCTTATTAATGAAATATTGACATAATTGATGTTATAAATACCCAAATAAAGGTAATTTGAGACTTTTTATTAATTTCACTAATTTTATAGGTTAATATGAAATTCTAGTATTAATTTAATTATCTTTTTTCGAATTAATCATTCTGTTATGAGTTTCACAAAAATCAATTACCAAATACTGTCAAAATTAACATAAAATAGTTTTTAAAACAAATATTATATTATTAATTGTTATTTTATTCCTAAAAATCTAAGGTTCGGCAAAATTATATAGATAAGGTTATATATATTAATTATAAAAAACTTGGGGTTTGTTTGTCTTGTTATAGTAAGTTTATTAACCTTATAGTGTTAGAACACAAGAAGACATGGTAAAAGTAAAATTATTTAACTTAATGTTAAATCTATATGATAAGGATAAAATAGGAACATAAACTTGTTTAAATTCTATTGGATTAGATTATGTCGACCCATACCCACCTTAGCTTCGAAATAAATCAATTTGGAGCTATTTAAAACTGAATTTGGCTTTATAATAAAATAATATTTTTAGTTATTCCAAAGGTGCCACACTCCTCCCTTATAAAAGGGCACCTCCTCCCCCTCTTCCTCACACCACTTTGAGCAATCAAACTCGGCCAGCCCCTACCCATTTCACTTAAAAACATCCATAGAAACATCCTAGAGGTCTTGGTGTTCTTCAAAGTCGAATTGTAGTTCCCTAAGAAGAGGACTAAAAGAGCCGCTTCAAAGAAGAGGTAATGTCTGTTACCGATTCCTTCAACTTTAATTCTTCTTCCACTTCTTCTTCTTAGGCTGTTTCATTATGAAGTAATAACATCAATATCACTCATATACCGATATGTTATTATAAGTATTAAACAACCCTATTTCACCATTTATCCATCCTACATAAAACGAAATCACCGCATGTGCATACGTATGGAATACTTTCTCCACGCCGTTGTGTAATCTATTTTCCACCACCACCTTACTTGGATTGGTATAATGGTGTAAATAATAACTATATATGATTATTTTAAATTGATATTGATTCTGAAATAGTATACATACACTCCAATAGAGTCCCACGATCATGAGAACGATATCATCGCTCGTGCGTAAGTACGGACTACCGTCTCCACGACGCGATGAGATTCATTCTCCACGTTAACCATTCATGAATGATTATAAAGTATATATAATAAGTTCCCATGAAATATATTACATAATAATGAAACTGGATTTATGTGTATATATATGTATGTCATCTATTTAATTCCATTCAACTCAATAAGGAAACGAAAATAGCGTTCATGCGTACGTACGACCTACCGTCTCCATGAACGGTGTATTTCTTTCCATTTACTGATTTATTATATATATGTATATTATGAATATAAATTATATATAAATCATGTTTTATAATCTGTAATTAATTAATCATGATCTAAGTAATAATATGAATAATTACAAGTCAAAAAACGGACGACAAATGAAACAATTTTACCCAAAATGCTATTTAACATGGAATTTACAAAAGAACGGGTAATATAAAGTCATAAGTGAACCATATATGATATCATAACAATGAGTATTATTCTGGAATAAGTCAATGACATTATTTAAATCATTATATAGGAGGTTCGGACACTTACGAAGCAAATCAGACCTAAGGTAAGGGAAATATCACAATCTAATTTTTATCTGAGATTGTTTATACTTTGTTATTTAATGGGGTGTATTTTATCATCTAAATCCATGTTTCCTAAATATGTAATATTTATATCCTTATACAATAGTTTATATCCAATTTTACCCTTTATTGAGTTTTTAGAAAAAGATATGAATGGAATCTTTTGTCGTTTTTCATACGAGGTACTTTTTTTACTTTTCCAACAAAAGTACGAGAAGAATTTTTTTTTAACTTATACGGCATGAATGGATTTTTAAAACATTATTTCCAAGAAGCTTCCTTTACATGTTTTCATGTTTATTTTTAAACAACTTCTTTTAGTTTAAAATTTTATGACATGTTATGAAAGGAAAATGTTTTTGAAGTAGAAAGGATATTTTCCTCAAGAATGGAGTTCAAGTGTTTTATCAAAATTATTTTTCCATCTAAGATAATATAGGGTTCTGTTTCTATCCCTATTATTACATTGATTTGAATATGTTGTGATGGAAATATTTTTATGAATTCCTTTATCTTATATAAATTTTTTTATGATGTCATGATTTTTAAGATTCCCATTTTTATTACATGGGTTATGCAATGATGTATGATTTATGATTTTGTGGCACACATAAGAATGGTTTCATTATGAGATGGGTGGGAACTATATCTCCCTCGAATGCATTGGGTAAAAATTTTATATCTCATGAGATAGACATGGTTAGAATGGTAGGTTATACCGGTTCAGTGAAACAAGACTGAAATGAGGAGTGAACTCGGTTCAGAAAGGGACTTTGTCCACTAATATAGTCTTGGGAATGAGTCTTGAATAATAAGAAATTATTCTCTATGATTATGTGTGTATTCCAAAAATTTGAATATTTTAAGTATGATTATTGGGATTTCATTTCACTACTATGATTTATCCCATGTTATGAAATTATGCTCTCTTTTGCTGGTTAAGATTTCCAAAATGTTATGTTCTTATGAATATGATGTGATTGATATTTCTTTTGTTCACCCTTACTGAGCATTTGAGATCATCCTTTTAGATTTTCTTTTCCCCAGGATATAAAGAACGATTTTAGGTAAAAAAAGGGGAAGATCTTTATGGGAGATGTTGAAGATCTTCTACCACGATTAGAAGATTATATTCCGTGTTTCCAAAGACACTAAACTATTACGATCCTTGTGAGTGTGTTTTTTGTTATGTACTAAGTATTCCGAAAAAGTAATGTAATGTCCATCTACGTCAGGCTTTAGGTCTCTACAGTTGGTATCAGAGGAAAGGTTTAGTCAACATTTGGAGACTATGATGTGAGAACTTTAGTGATATCCCTAGAGATATTTCTATGGTATTTCTAGGGATGTCCCTAAGGTTAAGTATAAGTATAGGTTATAGTGCTAGAATTGTTCTAACTATCTTATAATTAAAACTATGATGTTAGATATTGAAGGTACTCCCCCTTTATTATGTTGTTTTCCCTAGTATGATTTCTTCCTCTCACACTATTTTTTTTGGGGTTTAGACGATGTATGTAACCCGATGGAACCATGATGATCAATGCAATGGACAATGCAATGATTTTACTCCTGGGAAAACAAATGTTATGGGAGATGGAGTTCAAAATCTTATTGTTATACTTACACAAGCTATGAATCATTCTAGACTTTCAAATGAGCTGAGAAAGGAACAATATTCTATTGAGTGCTTCATGAGGAAACTTCCACCTTCTTTCAGTGGGTCTTCTGATCCACTTGTTGCTGCACAATGGATCAGTACCACTGAAAAGATATTTTCAGTTATTCAATGTTCTGAACATGATAAAGTCATCTTAGCAATATATCATTTGGAAGGTGAAATGATCAATGGTGGAATCTTATCAAGAATATGAGGCAAAGAGATGAAATTGAGTCCATGGAATGGGACGAGTTCAATAACTTATTTTTCAATAAGTACTTCCCTTGTATTCTTCGAACAAAGATGGAGAAGGACTTTCTTGAACTAATGAAAAAGGATGATGAATATGTTTGTATATACGAAGCGAATTTTACAAGGCTTACAAGGTATGCATCTGGATTTATCATCCAACCTGAATGTAAAGTTGACCGATTCATCAGTGGCTTAAAACCAAATCTTCGAAGGGAATTAGCTATAAGAGACTTCAGTAGCTATGAAGAAATTGTACGTTGTGCTATCATGGTAGAAATGGAAGTTGGTATTACTTATCCATCTCATAGTTTTGACAAGAAACGAAAGATGGAGTTTAAGGAGAAATCTCAGAATAATGGTGAAAAAAAGATGAATGTTTCCTTATGCTCAAAGTGTTGAAAGAGTCATGGTGGATATTGTTTTAAAGGGACAAGTAAATGTTTCAAATGTGGAAAATATGGTCATCGGGCATTTGAATGCCGCAATGATGGGAATAAGATACCTAATGATGCAAACAAAGGAAGGGATACACAGAATGAACCTACTACACTTCAATGCTTCAAGTGAAAGGAAATGGGGAATTATGCTAATAAATGTCCTAATCCAAGGGTTAGTGATGATCGGCATGAGCAACCACATAAGGAAGGACAAAGGTAAGTCACATGTGATCACTATTAGCAATGTTGAATGTGTCAACGATGTGGTGGAATGATTAAGTGTTTATGTAATGGGATTCCAAAATAATTTTGTATATAGTATCATGGAATATTAGAATATTTATGTATTGGTATATTGTGGTTTTCAATAATTTTATGGTACCAGTAACCATTGAAATTGATTGAGATATTTTTGGAAAAAAAGATGATATGCGCATAATGAAGGGAAACGAGAAAATGAAATATTTGACAGTACTCATGAGATCATGATTGATATAAGGACTATGTGATATCAAGGTTTGAGTATATAGAATTTTGAGGATTTTGGTATGTGGAATGTGTTAACTTTTAACTACATTCATGTTTTCACTAAGGTTCATTAGGTATTCAAGAGAATACATGATTAAGGGCTTTGAATGTTTGGAATGTGACCAACAAGACATATCTTATGATATATGGGGATCAACGATGGTATTAAATCTATTGTAATCGTTTTCACTGTATTATGAGAGTAGACTGCAGTATTATGGATAAGCCTAAAAATTGGAATAGATTATGTTAGAAATAAGTTAGTATTGTTTAAGGATAGAACTTTTTTCAATATTATTGATGGGATGTTATAGTAATATAGTTTTAAAAAAGGACAACCTGCAGGACGGGCGACAGCCCATCGTGTCGGACAAGGCCGTGGGAATTGAACCCACAACCGAAGTGTGACTGGCCTTTATCGCCTACCACTGGCCTACATAAAGTCCATGTTTAGTAGAAACTAGTTTTATTATATTATTCAGTATGATATATGAATTATAAGTCCATTGTATGAACTATATATGATTAATCTCACTATAGATGGACTTATGTATTATTTGATAACATTTCTAACCTTTTGTTTGAGACAGATGGAATGACCCATCATCCTATCAGATGATCTTCTAACACATCATGAATGGAAAATTAAACTTCATTTCTTTAAGAGATGAAGTGGAAGTTGTCCAATGAACGACCAACGGTGAGACTATACTGAAATAACAAAAGTATTTCTTCTAATTCCAATTTCATCAACTTTATGGAAATGATCTTGAAAACCAAAAATGTTATTCTAGTGATCTTATACCTGATTAATCAGATGGTACCTTAGATCGTCACAAATTTATGGCTTTGTGATTGCTGGCTTTTCCATATACATGTTCTCTACCACTCTCCATCAAGAACATGATGGTTAGATTTCTCTTCCATATCCATATTTTCACCTATGTGGAAACCCAGTGATTAGTTTATTTGGGTAACTGTTACGTTTCATACTTTTGTTTTTAAATATTGGTTTTGGTATTCTTTTTTACGATGTAAGTTTCTCTCAAAGAAACATTCGAATAGTAAACCATTTATAACCCTGGCGAATTTCGAGGGTGAAATTCATTTTAAGGGGGTTAGAATGTAACACCCTCATATTTTATGAAAAATATTCTTTTTAATTTCATTAATGTCTTGTGTTGTATGCTACACCAAAAAGAGCTTGTACAACACGCATACGTGACTTGCCTTTCATTACACGCAATCGCGACTATCATCGATAGCATGTGTACTACACAATATCGAGTTTCACTAAACAACGATATGTTATTAATTTTTTTTTAAAACTAGCCGTTATGAATAGTAATAACCACTTTTTGAAATTTTGAAAATTTTATTTTTCAAATTGGACATCATTTTTGGATTCGGAATATCGAAATTAGCTTAGGGTGAAATTTTGGTACTTTTCGAATAACTTTCATATTCTGGTGAATAGTGAAAATTATTAAATTTTAATTAAAAACAACATTTTTAATTGAAATAATTAATAGTGATAAATAATTAATTTGAGTTGTTTTAAAGAATATTTATAATATATTTTTACAATTTAATACAATGTTGTTCATTGGATGTAATTTCACATTTAAACCAGACATAAACAAGTGTCAATCTTTTGATAGTTATTATCTCTTAAGAACACGCTAATTGTTTTTACGATGGCAATTAATTTTTAAATTAATTAATTCAACTAATATGTTTTTAATTTGGTAAAATAGATCTTTTGATAGTTATTATCTCTTAAGAACACACTAATTGTTCTTAATGTAGGAATTAATTTTTAAATTATTTAATTCAACTAATATGTTTTTAATTTGGTAAAATAGACATCATTTGTGAGTTCATAATATCAAATATAGCTTAGGCCTAATTTTTGATATTTTTCTGGAAACTTTCATTTTTTGATGAATAGTGAAACCACTAAGTGGTTGTTAAAAAAATGAATTTTTCATAAAACAAAATTTTACCGCTTTTGTGAGTGGAATTTATAAAATCTTAGAGACATGGTTGATGTTTGTAAGTAATATGTGGTTCAATGAGATGAAAATAATTTTGGGTGAATAGTAAATTTTTACATTATTTTACCACGGTTAAAAGTAAATAGGGTAATTAAGGGTAAAAATGAAATTATTATTACCCGAACACATGTCCTAATTCTATTGGATAAGTGTAATTCGACCAAAAACAACCTCAGGAATAAAATATGACCATTTAGGCCCACATGGATTAGATTGGGACATTTATTATAAATTTATTTAAAGAAGGGTTAAAATAGTTAAAATAAATGTTTAATAATTAAATAATTTGTAATATAGAGTTATACATAAGATAAATTCTACTATAAATATTAATTAGGAAGCTAAAAATATTTCCTACATAATGGTATTTTATTTTTAATTTTTAGACATTAAATAATTTAATTTATTTATGACACAAAGATGATGTAGTAATTATCTTTTTAATGAAATATTGATATAATTGATGTTATAAATACCCAAATAAATGTAATTTGATACTTTTTATGAATTCCACTAATTTTGCAGGATAATATGACATTCTAGTATTGATTTAATTAACTTTTTTTGAACTAATCATTCTTTTATGAGTTTCACAAAAATCAATTACCGAATAGTGTCAAAATTGACATAAAATATTTTTTAAAACATATAATATATTAGTAATTGTTATTTTTTTCATAAAAATCTAAGGTTAGGTCAAATGACACAAATAAGGTTATATATATTAATAATAAACAACTTGGGGTTCGTTTGTCTTGTTATAGTTAGTTTATTAACCTTATAGTGTAAAAAAACTAGAAGACACGGTAAAACTAAAATTATTTAACTTAACGTTTAATCTAAATTAAAAGGTTAAAATAGGAACCTAAACTTGTATAAATTCTTTTTTATGAGATGATTTAGACCCATCCCCACCTTAGCTTCTAAATAAATAGATTTGGATCTATTTAAAACTGAATTTGTCTTTATAATAAAATAATATTTTTAGTTATTCCAAAGGTGCCACTCGCCTCCCTTATAAAAGGGAACCTCCTCCCCCTCTCCCTCACACCACTTTGAGCCTTAATGCACTGCCAAACCCTGCCCATTTCACTTCCCCACTTCTCTAGAAACATCCAAGAGGTCCTGGTATTCTTCAAATACCAATTTTAGTTCCCCAAGAAGAGGACTCAAAGAGCTACTTCAAAGAAGAGGTAATGTCTGTTACCGATTCTTTCAACTTTATTTCTTCTTCCAATTCTTCTTCTTAGGTTGTTTCATTATGAATTTATAACATCAGTATCACTCATATAGTGATATTTTATTATAAGTATGAAACAACCTTATTTCACCATATATCCATCCTACGGAAAACGAAATCACCACGCGTGCGTACGTACGGAATACCGTCTCCACGTCGTGGTGTAATCTATTTTCCACCACCACCTTACTTAGATGGGTATAATGGTTTAAATAATAACTTTATATGATTATTATAAAGTGATATTGATTCTAAAATAGTATACATACACTCTAATACAGTCCCACGATCATGAGAACGATATCATCGCTCGTGCGTACGTACGGACAACCGTCTCCATGACGTAATGAGATTCATTCTCCACGTTAACCATTCATGAATTATTATAAAGTATATATAATAAGTAATCACGAAATATATGACATAATAATGATACTGGATTTATGTGTATATATATGTATTTCATCTACTTAATTCCATTAAACTCAATAAGGAAACGAAAACAACGTTCATGCGTACGTACGACCTACCGTCTCCATGAACAGTGTATTTCGTTCCATTTACTAATTTATTATATATATGTATATTCTGAATATATATTATAAATAATCATTTTTTATATTCTGGAATTAATTAATCATGATCTATGTAATCATATGAATAATTACAAGTCAAAACCCGGACGACAAATGAAACAATTTTACCCAAAACGCTCTTTAACATGGAATTTACAAAAGAACGGGTAATATAAAGTCATAAGTGAACCATATATGATATCATAACAATGAGTATGATTCTGGAATATGTCAATGACATTATTTAAATCATTATACAGGAGGTTCGGACACTTACGAAGCACATCAGACCTATTGTAAGGGAAATATCACAATCTCATTTTTATCCGAGATTGTTTATACTTTGGTATTTAATAGAGAGTATTTTATCATCCACATAAATTTTTCCTCAATATGTAATATTTATATCCTTATACAATAGTTTATATCTAATTTTACCCTTCGTTGAGTTTTTAGTAAAATATATTAATGTAATCTTTTTTCGTTTTTCATACGAGGTACTTTTTGAATTTTCCGACAAAAGTACGAGAAGAATGTTTTAGTTAAACATATACGGCATGAATGGATTTTTAAAACATTATTTCCAAGAATCTTCCTTTACAAGTTTTAATATTTATTTTTAAACAACTTCTTTTAGTTTAATATTGTATGACATGTTAAGAAAGGAAAATGTTTTTGAAGTAGAAAGGATATTTTCGTCAAGAATGGAGTTCAAGTGATTTATAAAAATTATTTTCCACCTAAGTTAATATAAGTATATGTTTTATCCCTATTGTTACATTGATTTTATTATGTTATGATGGAAATATTTTTATTAATTCCTTTATCTTATATGAATTGTTTTATGAGGTCATGATGTTTAAGATTCCCATTTTTATTACATGGGTTATGCAATGATGTATGATTTACGATTTTGTGGCACACATAAGAATGGTTTCATTATGAGATGGGTGGGACCTATATCTCCCTCCAATGAATTGGGTAAAGATTTTATAACTCATGAGATAGAAATGGCTGGAACGGTAGGCTATACCGGTTCAGTGAAATAGGACTGAAATGAGGAGTGATCTCGGTTGAGAAAGTGACTTTGTCCACTAAGATAGTCTTGGCAATGAGTTTTGACTAATAAGAAATGATTATCTATGATTATGTGTGTATGCCACAATGTTTCATGTTTTATGTTATGATTATTGGGATTTCATTTCACTATTATGATTTATCTCATGTTATGAAATTATGCTCTCTTCTGTAGGTTAAGATTTCCAAAATGTTATGTTCTTATGAATATGATGTGATTGATATTTCTTTTGTTTACCCTTACTGAGAATTTGATCTCACCCTTTTATGCTTTCTTTTCCCCAGGATATAAAGAAAGGTTTTAGGTAAATAAAGGGGAAGATCATTATGGGATAAGATTAAGATCTTTCACCACGATTAGAAGATTATATTCCAAGTTTCCAATGACACTAAACTATTACGATCCTTGTGTGTGTGTTTTTGTTATGTACTAAGTATTCCACAAAAGTAATGTAATGTCCATGTACGTCAGGCTTCGGGTCTCTACACTCATTGATTTTAACTAAGAAGTTTTATGACTATATTTAAATGATGAACCAGTTGTTTTACTTTTGAGGAGTATATATTAATTTATTTTATTGAATAAAATTTTCGAGATATATTGGATTTAAATAAATACTTAAAGACTAATGAAATAAATGTAACTACATTATGGCTCATGTCGTCTATTTAAAGTGTACATTAGTTCTTTGAGAATTAAGAATTCATTTTTAATAATAATTTCATTGAGTTAGCAAGAATTGATATTGATCAATTCATATCCAAAGGATTAAAATTCACATACAAAATTGAAATTCACCATGGGGGAATTTTTAGTTATATTCCGAATCATTAGGATATCTATATCGAAACAAATAAATTATACTATTATTTTAATTTTTTATGAATCATATAGAATATAAAATCATTATAGATATATGTTTTTTCTCCTTAACATTCTATTGATCAGCTACTAAATTTTGATCAATGAACTATATCACTATCTATATTTAATAAAACATTTACTATATTTTTATATGTTCACATTCCACATATTTTCCGACCATATAAAACTAGTTATATGATATTCCAGAAGAAATTTTTTACTTCTCTTTCTCTCTTATTAAGATATTATTGTATTTACCCTTTTAGGATGTCAATTATTCATCAAATGTGTTTACAAATGTTATAACCTTTATTATTGAGATAATAGTTAAATTGAAATGATGTAATTCCACTTATATGGGGATATTTAATAACCCCAAGTTTCTATAATATGAAAATTATATCTGAGAGTATAATCGACATCCATTAATGATCGTAAAGAGCCTAAGAAATTTATTTATTTAAAATAAATATATTCTATAGCAGGTGGAACACACACCACCCGATCGAAGTGAACCATAATATAGTATACCATTATTACTCAAACATTAAAATAGATTATAGGGTAATACTAAAAAATGAAAATTATTCTCATCTATAAATTTAAAATAAAATAAGAATTACTTAAATTAAAAAGAATTTTGTGATGAAATAACATAATTTTTTAAAAGATGTTATATTTTCTCTTTGAACACATAATTTAAAAGTAATTTTAACCAAATATCATAATTTATTTTAAATATTAATCATAATTTTAGAAACCATAATCTCAAAATTATATTATTAGCAATTTTTTTGATTTTTCAAAAAATATTTCTTTTTTATGAATAATTAGAATAATGAATATCAATTTAAACCATCATTTTAATTTAAATAATTTATCACATTGAATTAAATTTTTAAATGGATTTTATGTAACATTAGTAAGAATATATATTTTTTTATATAAATTAAGTCCTTAAAATCATTTAAAAAATGAAAATGGATAGAAAAAATATTCTGAACAACATCACTTTATAAACCAAATTTCTTAATATTTATGTTGGAATAACATTAAAATTTAAATTATTCCAATAATCATAATTTTTTTTGGAATAGAGGAAAAAATATGTCACGACCCGTCCTCGGGGCCCGTACCGTGACTACCCCAAGCCCGCCTTCCGTAGGCTAGGGGCTGACGATTAGCACGAAGGCGTAAATCCCGGAAAAAGGGAAGGCATTGCCTTTGAAAAGTAAACAGGCACCACAAAGTAAGAAGGTGGAAAAGTAAACACTAATTAAAAAATGTAACAAGCTATGCTGAAAGTAAAAGGGGCCGAAAATACAAGCCCAACAGTAATGTACAACTGAAAGGGAAAAAGAGAAACTAAAAGGAAAAGCCCCAGCGTCGAGCCGTCCTCTGGAAGTCCCACCTGAAGGGTGGGTACAGATAGCATCCACTGCACCTCGGGTCCACATAACTGCTCCGAGTACGTCCCACCCAGTGGTCCACCTCCAGGTACCGTCATGATCCACATGCCTCCACCACAATCAGCATTGTCCATCGTCTGCAACCAACACAATGAAGGGCGGGAATAGCCCATGCAGGGGTGAGTATAAGATACTCAGTAGGGACCCTGAGACCCACGAAGGACTCCCGAGATCCACCAAGGATAATCCACAATGGAAAGATAAAATCACGAAGTAACAACCGAGACTGCCTAGGTATATTCCCATACATATACCTAAGTCATCATTTCCCGTTCGGCTCCAACGTCCGAGCCTAAGCACAACCCAGTCCACACAGGAAAGGAAAACGTAAATACACACAGGATAGCACAACACAATCCACAAAGGAGAGTAAACAGTAAATCCACACAGGATAGCTCAACACAATCCACAAAGGAGAGTAAACAGTAAATCCACACAGGATAGCTCAACACAATCCACAAAGGAGAGTAACACAAGATTCAGCTGACACATGTATACTTCTTTGAAAAGGTGAAAGAGATGACCAGACATGGATACTGAATCATCTATGCTGGGACCCACATAGGATACAAGACCAGCCGTCTTCATTGTTTAGTTTATGCTGGGACCCACATAGGATACAAGACCAGCACAGCTAGGACCCACATAGGATACAAGACCAGCTGTTTTCATTGATTCATCTATACTGGGACCCACATAGGATACAAGATCAGTATTGAATCATCTAAGATGGGACCCACATAGGATACAAGACCAGCACAGCTAGGACCCACATAGGATTCAAGACCAGCTATCTTCATTGATTCATCTATACTGGGACCCACATAGGATACAAGACCAGCACAGCTAGGACCCACATAGGATACAAGACCAGCTGTCTTCATTTATTCATCTATACTGGGACACACATTGGATACAAGACCATTATTGAATCATCTAAGCTGGGACCCATGTAGGATACAATACCAGCACATCTAGGACCCACATATGATACACGACCAGCTGTCTTCATTGATTCATCTATACTGGGACCCACATAGGATACAAGACCAGTATTGAATCATCTAAGCTGGGACCCACATAGGATAGAAGACCAGCACAGCTAGGACCCACATAAGATAAAAGACAAGTTGTCTTCATCGTTGCAGTCCACTGAGGATCTCTGCACAGTCGTCGAAGTCGCAGTCCACTGAGAATCTCTGCACAGTAATCGAAATCGCAGTCCACTGAGGATCTCTGCACAGTCGTCGAAGTCGTAGCCAACACTAGGGTTCCCGCACACAGCAAGCTCGTTCGGGAGGGTCCGCTCCACGAGCTGAGAGGCTGATACATCAACTGAATCAAAGTCTGAGGTTGATGTATCCAAAAGTTACGTATCGTCAACAGGAAATCAACGTCGCAGACGGCGCGTCAATCGGACGCCAGGTCTGAGAGTTATTGGCTTTTCCGTCCAAGGGGCCCGGTTGGTTTTTAAGACAAAACCAACCCGACCATACTCCACCAGCGTCCAAACCTCGGGTGGAGTGAGCCAAAATATTCTTCTCACATAGATGAATTTGACGAAGCTGACGGCACGTCAATCGGACATCCGTAGCTCATGATTTGAGAGTTTCCGCTCCGAGGGCCCGGTTGGTTTCGTGTACGAACCAACCCGGCCGAACCCAAAGTATTCCGAAACTTTGAGTGCGATATACCGAAATGACCGCCTCGACTCGAGGATCGTGTTGCTGCTAACGGGGAGTCGTTTGGAGGCCCATAGCTCATGTTAACAGCATTTGAATGAAAATGGTCCGAAGACGGGGGGTCCGGGCCCGGGCTGACCCGGGCCTACCCCCCCCAGCCCTTGGGTCGGCCGAACCAGGTAGACCCGACCCGGTCCGATCGGGTCCGGTCCGGCCAGGGCGCGGCCGGGCCGGTCGGACCGGCCTGGCTCGGTTTGGCCGAGCGGTCGAACGGCCGTGCGCCGCGAGGCGCTGCCCCCGCGGTCTGGAGGTGCCGCAGCCCCGCATTGGGGTCACGCTGGAGCAACGGACGCGGTTGTCGTCGCGTCCCATGAGGGCGAGCCGGACCCGCGCGGACGCGGGTCCGCTGGCTGCCGCCACTGCGGTCGCCTCGTCTGGTGGCGCGCCGGGGCGCCGCCGCCTCCTGCCGCCGGTGCCGCCGCGCCGGCGACCAGCACCGCTGGAATCTTCCGCGGGCCACCAGAGTTGCTCTGGTGGTCTGTTTTCTTTCCCATCTGTGCTGTTGTTCCTCCCGGGTTCCGTTCTTCACTGCGGGATCAACAAATTTCCCTTGCGTCACGTTTTTTCTTTGCCCGCCGAATCCGCACAACCACGAAGAACGACGGAGGGTTGTCGGGCCGTGTTCGTTTGGTCCGCACCCTCCACATTAGATAACAACAATGGGAGAAAAATAATTCAACACATGAATCAACAATTTTAATAAACTAAAATTGTTCACTTAAAACCGGTTCATCAAATTTAAAGAAACGTTCATGAGACTAAGGGAATTTCCAAAACAAAATCCCTACCTCGTCAAGTCGTCGCACGCGTTCTTCGTGGAATTGTTCGTCGTGGAAGGAGGGGATTGTCGCGTCATCGCGGAAGGGTGTCGCATCGACGAACTCCGAGGTTCAAGAACAAAATATTTAATTAAAAATAATTAAATCATTCTTGAGTTAAAAACCACAATGGAAATTAAAAGAAAAACCAAAACCCTTACATCAATGGATGATCGACGGTTTTTGTTGCGGATTAAAGAACGTCGTCGAAGAACATCGTGGGAGAGGTAACGTCGACGTCGTGGCACACGGCATCACGTCGTCGATTTCCGAGGGTTCAGTGTTCTTCTTCGGAGGCCGGTGTTCTTCGCGTTCTTCACGTTCTTAACGTTCTTCACGAAGAGGGGTGAAGGCACAAGAACCTCTGCCAAAAACCTCTCAACGAGTAATCCTCCAAAATGTCATGTTGGTCTTATTTTATTATTACGCCAACAAAAGAATAAGAGGTAAGTAAAGACCCATTAATTCGTAGAATTAATTCAACGAAAGACACTGCCCATTTAATTCACGAATAAAACCGCCCAATTAAATGGTGTGTTAAGAATTTAAGAAAACGCGTCAGTTGACTTTCATAAAGACGGGTTTTCGCGGGTGCGTTACATAGCGGAAATGAAACGGCGGGGCTCGTGCGGGCCCCACCTCACCAATATCCTACCAAGAGGGTTGGATATTTATGGATAGCACCCTATCTGTTCCAACTCAGTTTAAGTGGCTTTCAAGTGGCTTAAGTGAAATAAAATAATGTTTGTCGAACAATTTATTTTATTTCATAACATTAAGCCCAAACATTAAAAACCACACCTGAGTAAACGCAACTCCGGAAGAGGCATTTATAAGAAATTACCGGCGTTGCGATTCGTTCGGTGCCCTCCAAATTCGATTCCGGGCACCGGTTCAAAAGTTAGTAAAACTCGCTCGTCTGTTCACTGAACGTACCCGAGCCAAACTTCGGAAAATTATTCCGGGCACACCGGGCCTCAGAATCAGGTGCCTTCAGAAACCGTGTTCTTGTAAAATTCCATGGAAATTTAAGAAAACAATTTCCTTGAAATTTACGGGTCTTTACATTACTCCCACCACAGGGCTTTACGTCCTTGTAAATCTTCACCACAAACTTAGGGATACAAAGGTGGTATTGAGCACGCAACTGAGCCTCCCGCTCCAAAGTGCTCTCTTGGGAGGTTTTCGTGCTGCTATCTGAAGCGCACTAGAGGAATCGATAATCCACGTAGGACCTGCTCCTGTCGATCCTTGATCTCCACTGGGACCTCCGCAAAAGTCGTCCCATCATCAAAGACTAGCTCTCCATGGTCAATTGTTTGCGTTGGGTTGTGCACATATCTCCTAAGCTGAGATACGTGGAAGACGTCGTGTACTCGGTGCAACTGAGGTGGTAGAGCAAGGAGACAAGACACCTCGACAATCCTACTGAGGACCTGGAAGGGTCCGATGAAGCGTGGAGACAACGTGCCGCCTCGACCAAATCTCTGTAAACCACGTCGAGGTGAGACCCGCAAGAAGATGTGGTCGCCATCCTCGAACTCTAGTGGCCTCCGCCTCATGTCAGCATATGACTTCTGCCGGCTCTGAGCTGTCCCCATCCGCTCATGGATGACTTGGACCTTCCTGGTCCAACAAGAGCTGCTGAGATTTCTTCCTCACCAATAAGATAAATTTGGTCTCATCCCCTAGATGAACCACGTTCTTTCCCTAATACCGTCAATCCTGACATGGATGATACTAATCCATACCAATGATGACGTCGTAAGGCCTCAACGCTACTACGAAGATATCCAACCATTACTTTCGCCTCTAAGGGTTGAGTCACACTGTCGGCATCAGTGTGTGGTAATTGGGTCTCCTCCAGTAGATGTCTCAAAAGTGAGGGTCTAGTCAACAGTCAAAAATAGAACCTCTTAATAACAACGCAAAAGTGCACAAGAATGAAAATATCACAAGGGTATGCGTCTTTTATTATTGCTTCTCATAATACAAAGACGCTACACAATAGCAACAAGGAACTAGAAGTAAAAAAGACGTATCCACTAGTTCCGCTCCTGTCCATTTTCTCCCAGAGCACCATGATCTAAGGCCTCAGCTGCCTGAATCTGAGCTCTCCCATGTCCACCAACTCCCTACGGTCAGGGTGGACCTCCTGGTGGTGGTGGTGGCAACACCTTGAAGTGTCTCCCACCATCGGCTACTCAGCCAGCTCCTCTGCCTCGTCTGCCTGCATCCTGCGAACCACCGTGGCCGAACCTCTGTCTGGGTGGTCCCTCTACCACCTGCTGCGCATCTGTAAGACAAGTCAGACAGTTTCGAGCCATGTGACATTGCCCGCTGCATGCGTAGCAATGCTTGCCCCTCGTGTAGCTGGCTCTTCTTCGGGTGCCCCGCACAACCGAATCTTCATCCTGAGATTGACCATCTGATGGGCTGGCTCGTTTGAACCTCTGCGTCACCTATCTACTTCCTGCTGCAGAAGACCTAGCTACGGGCCGTCCTGCAGGGGGCCCTGTCACTGGAGCCTGCTTGGCGAGAAAACTCTCCACTAGAAGGGATTTCTCCAACACCTCTGCCTAAGTCAGAATGTTGAGGGAGATCATCAAATCCCTGATCTCATGCCTCAGCCCCAGCTCGAAGGTCTGGGCCTGGAAGAATGGGTCTCGTACCATATATGTGGAGTAGCACGAGAGATCAGTAAATCTCACTGATTACTGGGCCACTATCAAGCTTCCCTGCCGCAACTGAAGAAGCTCCTGAATTCGCACCGCATAGAGGGTGGATGGGACGAACTCGGAGCGGAAGATGCTCTCAAAGTCCGTCCAGAAAAGAGATGCCTCGTCGTGCACCTGGAGCATCATGCTCCACCATCGGGCCACTACTGCGTGCAGTAGGCTCGCTGCGAGGATCACCATGAGGTCTGCTAGTGTCCTCACTAGCCTGAAAACTTGCACCACTGCCTCAATCCAGTCCTCGGCTGCCTGGGGGTCCGTCTCCCCGTGGAACCTGGGCGGTCGCTGACGCTGAAACTCGTGCAGCGCGCTAAGGCGACATGCATCGTCTGTGGCTGGGGCTGGTAGCATTGGTGGCTCTATAGAGACCCGAAGCCTGACGTACATGGACATTACATTACTTTTGCGGAATACTTAGTACATAACAAAAACACACACACAAGGATCGTAATAGTTTAGTGTCTTTGGAAACTCGGAACGTAATCTTCTAATCGTGGAGAAAGATCTTCAATATCTCCCATAAAGATCTTCTTTTTTTTCTACCTAAAACCTTTCTTTATATCCTGGGGAAAAGAAAACATAAAAGGGTGAGCTCAAATGCTCAGTAAGGGTAAACAAAAGAAATATCAATCACATAATTTTCATAAGAACATAACATTTTTGGAAATCTTAACCTGCAAAAGAGAGCATAATTTCATAACATGGGATAAATCATAGTAGTGAAATGAAATCATAACTTAAAACATTACTCATTGTGGCATATACACATAATCATAGAGAATCATTTCTTGTTAGTCAAGACTCATTGCCAAGACTATCTTAGTGGACAAAGTCCCTTTCTGAATCGAGTAATCCTCGTTTCAGTCCTGTTTCACTGAACCGGTATAACCTACCATTCCAGCCATGTCTATCTCATAAGATATAAAATCTTTACCCAATGCATTGGAGGGAGATATAGGTCCCACCCATCTCTTAATGAATCCTTTCTTATGTGTGCCACAAAATCATAAATCATACATCATTGCATAACCCATGTAATAAAAATGGGATTCTTAAACAACATGACATCATAAAACCATTCATATAAGATAAAGGAATTCATAAATATAATTCCATCACAACATAGTCAAAACAATGTAAAAATATGGATAGAAACAGAACCCTTTATTATCTTAGATGGAAAATAATTTTGATAAAACACTTGAAATGAATTCTTGAGGAAAATATCCTTTCTTCTTCAAAATCAATTTCTTTTCATAAAACATCATGCAATTTTAAAAGAAAGAGATTTTATTAAAAATAGTCATGAAATCTTTTGGAGGAAGCTTCATGAAAATAAGGCTTTATAAAACCATAAAAATCCTTTCATGCCGTTTAAGTTAAAAAAAACATTCTTCGTACTTTTGTCGGAAAAGTCAAAAAGTACCTCGTATGAAAAAGCGACAAAAGATTCCTTTCATATTATTTACTAAAAACCCACCGAAGAGTAAAATTGGATTTAAAATATTGTAAGTGGATGGAAAAAATATTACATATTGAAGGAACATGGATGTGGATGATAAAATACATCCCAGTAAATACTTACGAATAAACAATCTCGGATAAAAATGAGATTGTGATATTCCCCTTACCTTAGGTCCGATTTGCTTTGTTCGTGTCCGAAGCTCCTGTATAATGGTTTAAATAATGTTATTGAATTATTCCAGAATCATACATATTGATATGAGATCATATATGGTCATATTATTAGCTTCTTGTTAGTAATATGTCATTGTTACTTGTTACTCGGGTCTTTATAACTTTTTGTTCTTATGCGTGTTTTGTCGAATAAATTCTTATTCTTATCTTTAGGTTATAGATAATTCATTTCCAGAATGGTATTAGTGTAGTATATACCATATTCATTCATTCAATTCATTTATATAATCATTATGAAATGAAGATCATGTAGAACGAGTCGCATCACATCGTGGAGACGGTATTCCGTACGTACGCACGAGTGATGATATCGTTCCTATGATCGTGGAATTGTATTGGAGTATATATATATATATTATTTCAGTATCAATATTACTTAATAATAATCATATATAGTTACTGATTACACCATTATACCCATCCTTGTAAGGTGATGGTGGAAAATAGATTACACCACGGCGTGGAGACGGTATTCCGTACGTACGCACGCGCGGTGATTTCATTTTTCCGTAGGATGGATAGAAGGTGAATTAGGGTTGTTTTATATTTATAATAACATATCAGTATGTAAGTAATACTGATGTTATTACTTTATCATGAAACAACTAAAGAAGAAGAAGTTGAAGAAGAAAGAAATTGAAAAGATCGGTAATGGATATTACCTCTTCTTTGGAACGCCTTTTTGAATCCTCCACTTAAGGAACTAAGATTGGTCTTTGGAGAAGACCAGGACCTCTAGGATTATTCTAGGGAAGTGGAGAAGGGAAAATGGCAGGGGTTGGCCGAGCTTGAGTGCTCAAATTGGTGTGAGGAGGAGGGGGAGGATGTGCCCTTTTATAAGGGAGGAGAGGGGCACCTTAGGAATATCTCAAAATATTATTTTATATTAAAGTCAAAATCGGTTTATAATGGTTCCAAAGGGTCTTATTTCGAAGCTAAAGTGGGGATGGGTCGAAATCCTATCAACCAATAGGATTTAGACAAGTTTAGGGTATTATTTTAACCTTATCAATTAGATTTAACTCTAAGTTAATTAATTTAACTTTTACCGTGTCTTTTTGTTTTCTTTCACTATATGGTTAATACACTTACTATAACATGCCAAACGAACCCCAAATTGTTTATTATTAATATATATATCCTTATCTAAGTCATTTGGCCGAACCTTAGATTTTTAGGAATAAAATAACAATTAATAATATAATATTTGATTTAAAAACTATTTTGTGTCAATTTTGACACTATTTGATATATGATTTTTGTGAAAGTCATAACAGAATTATATGTTCGAACCAAGTTGATTAAATCAATAATAATATATCATAGTAACCTAGAAAATTAGTGGAATTCATAAAAAATCTCAAATTACATTTATTTTGGTGTTTATAACATCAATTATGTCAATATTTCATTAATAAGATAATTACTGCATCATCGTTGTGTCATAAATAAATTAAATTTTTTGGTGTCTAAAAATTACAAATAAAATACCATCATGTAGGAAATCTTTTTATATTTCTAATGAATATTTATAGTCGAATTTATCTTATGTATAACCCCATATTAAAAATGTTTTAGTAAATAAACTTTGATTTTAACTCTTTTAACCCTTCTTTAAATAAATTAATAATAAATGTCCTAATCTAACCCAAGTGGGCCTAAATGGTCATATTTTATTCCTAAGTTTGTTTTTGGTCGAAATACACTTGTCCAATAGGATTAGGACATTTGTTAGGGTAATATTAATATCATATTTACCCTTAGTTACCCTATTTACTATTAACCGCGGTAAAAAAAAGTAAAAAGTTACTATTCACCCAAAATTATTTTCATCTCATTGAACCACATTTTAGTCCTTGATATTAACCGTGTCTCTCGGATTTTCGAAATTCAATTCACAGAAGCGGTAAAATTAAGTTTTATGCAAAATTCAGTTTTTAACCTACCACTTAGTAGTTTCACTATTCATCAAAAATTGATGTTTTTCAGAACAATGCCAAAATTTCATCCCAAGCTATATTTCATATTCCGAATTCAAAAATGAAGTCTATTTTACCAAATTCATAACATAAAAGTTGAATTAATTAATTTTATAATTAAATCCCGCTGTTAAAACAAATAGCGTGTTTTTAAGAAACAATATCTATCAAAAGATTGACACTTGTTTATGTCTAGTTTAATTGTGAAATTACATCCAATGACCAACATTGTATTAAATTGTAAAAATATATTCTAAATATACTTTAAAACCACTCAAATTAATGATTTATCACTATTAATTATTTCGATTAAAAAAGTTGTTTTTAATTATAATTTAGTAATTTTCACTATTCATCAGAATATGAAAGTTATCCGAAAAGTACCAAAATTTCACCTTAGGCTAAATTCGATACTCCGAATCCAAAAATAAAGTTCATTTTGAAAAATAAGATTTACTGGATTTCAAAAAGTGGTTATTACTATTCATAACGGCTAGTTTTAATAATATTTTAATAGCATATCGTTGTTTAGTGAAACTCGGTATTGCGTATTACACACGCTATCGAGGAAGGTCGCGATTGCGTGTAATGCAAGGCAAGTCAAGGATGCGTGTTGTGCAAGCTCCTTTTGGTGTAGCGTACAACACAAGATATTAGTAAAATAAAAAAGAATATTTTTCATAAAATCTCGGGCTGTTACATTCTACCCCCCTTAAAATGAATTTCGCCCTCGAAATTCGTCGGGGTTATAAATGGTTTACTATTCGAAAGTTTCTTTAATAGAAACCCACATCGTAAAAGGGAATACCAAAACTTGGCTTTAAAAACTAAAGTATGAAATGTAACGATTACCCAAATAAACTAATCACTGGGTTTCCACATAGGTGAAAATATGGATATGGAAGAGAAATCTAACCATCATGTTCTGATGGAGAGTGGTAGAGAACATGGCTATGGAAAAGCCAGTAATCACAAATCCATAAATTTGTGATGATCTAAGGTACCATCTGATTAATCAGGTATAAGATCACTAGGACAACATTTTTTGTTTTCAAGATCATCTCCCTAAAGTTGAAAATTTGAATTAGAATAAATACTTACTTTATTTTGGTACAATCTCACTGTTTTTCGTGCCTTGAACAATTTCCACTTCATTTCTTAAATAAATGAAGTTGAATTTGTTATTCGTGAAGTGTTAGCAGATCATGTGATAGAATGACTGTTCATTCCATCTGTCTCAAACAAAAGGTTAGCAAAAGTTATTAAATATACATAAGTCATTCTATAGTGAGATTAATCATATATGGTTCCTAAAATGGACTTATACTTCATATATCATACTGCTTTATATAATAAAACTAGTTTCTACTAAACAGGTACTTCCTGTAGGCCAGTGGTAGGCGATAAAGGCCAGTCGCACTTCGGTTGTGGGTTCGATTCCTACAGCCTTGTCCGAAGCGATGGGCTGTCGCCCGTCCTGCAGGTTGTCCCTTTTTCTAAAACTACGTTACTATAACATCCCATCAATAATATCGAAAATCTTCTATCCTTAAACAATACTAACTTATGTACAACATAATCCAGTCTAATCTTTAGGCTTATACATAATACTGCAGTCCACTCTCATAATATAGTGACATCGATTACCAGAGATTTAATACTGTCGTTGATCCCCACATATCATAAGATATGTCTTGTTGGTCACATTCCAAACACTCAAAGTCCTTAATCGTGTATTCTCTTGAATACCTTAGTGAAAAAAGTTAACACTTTCCACATACCAAAATCCTCAAAATTCTATATACTCAAACCATGATATCACTTAGTCCTTATATTAATCATGAGCTCATGAATACTATTAAACATTTCATTTTCTCGTCTTCATTATGCGCATATCATCTTATTTCCAAAAAATTTCTCAATCACTTTGAATACCACATCAATAAATATTGCAATACTCAATGATACAACATTATTTTGGAATCCCATTACATAAACACTTAATCATTCCACCACATCGTTGTCATATTCAACATTGCCAATAGTGATCGCATGTGATTTCCCTTTGTCCTTTTCCTTCAGTGGTTTCTCATGTTGATCATCACTAACCCTTGGATTAGGGCAATTATTAGCATAATGCCCCATTTCCTTGCACTTGAAGCATTGAAGTGTTGGCGGTGCGTTCTCTGCAGTTTTTGCTTTATTCACATCATTAGAAACCCTTTTTCCATTACTTCGACACTCAGCTGCTCGATGACCTTCTTTTCCACACTTAAAACATTTTCTAGTCCCTTTTAGACAATCTCCACCATGCTTCTTTCCACACTTTGTGCATAAGGAAACATTCATCTTCTTTTCACCATTATTCTGAGATTTCTCCTTGAACTCCATCTTTCGTTTCTTGTCAAAACCCTGAGATGGATATGTAACACCAACTTCCATTTCTACCTTGATAGCACAACGCACAATTTCGTCATAGCTACTGAAGTCTCTTATAGCTAATGCCCTTCGAAGACTTGGTTTTAAGCCACTGAAAAATCGATCAACTTTACTTTCAGGTTGGATGATAATTCCAGAAGCATACCTTGCAAGTCTTGTAAAATTTTCTTCATAGGTACCAACAGATTCATCGTCCCTTTGCTTCAGTTCAATAAACTCTTTCTCCATCTTTGTTCGAAGAATACGAGGGAAGTACTTACTGAAAAACAGGTTCTTGAACTCGTCCCATTCCATGGACTCAATTTCATCTCTTGGCCTCGTATTCTTGATAAGATTCCACCACTGATCAGCTTCACCTTCCAAACGATATACTGCTAAGATGACTTTATCATGTTCAGAACATTGAAGAACTGAAAATATCTTTTCAGTAGTACTAATCCATTGTTCAGCAACTAATGGATCAGTAGACCCAGTGAAAGAAGGTGGACGTTGCCTCATGAAGGACTCAATAGAATATTGTTCCCTTCTCTGCTCATTTGGAAGTCCAGAATGATTCATCGCTTGTGTAAGTATAGCAATAAGATTTTGCACTCCATCTCCCATAACATTTGTTTGTTCAGGAGGGCAATCATTGCATTGTCCATTGCATTGATCAACACGGTTCCTTCGGGTTCCAGCCATCGTCTAAAACCCAAAAAGAATAGTGTGAGAGGCAAAAATCATGCTAGGGAAAACAACATAGTAAAGGGGGAGTACCCTTAATATCTAACATCTTAGGTTAAATTCTAAGATCGGTATCGTAGTTCTAGGATTATATCCTATACGTATACGTATCCTTAGGGACATCCCTAGACATACCTTAGAAATATCTCTAGGGATCTCACTAACGTTTTCGCATCCTAGTTTCCAAAGGTTGACTAAACCTTTCCTCTGATACCAACTGTAGAGACCCGAAGCCTGACGTACATGGACATTACATTACTTTTGCGGAATACTTAGTACATAACAAAAACACACACACAAGGATCGTAATAGTTTAGTGTCTTTGGAAACTCGGAGCGTAATCTTCTAATCGTGGAGAAAGATCTTCAATATCTCCCATAAAGATCTTCTTTTTTTTTCTACCTAAAACCTTTCTTTATATCCTGGGGAAAAGAAAACATAAAAGGGTGAGCTCAGATGCTCAGTAAGGGTAAACAAAAGAAATATCAATCACATAATTTTCATAAGAACATAACATTTTTGGAAATCTTAACCTGCAAAAGAGAGCATAATTTCATAACATGGGATAAATCATAGTAGTGAAATGAAATCATAACTTAAAACATTACTCATTGTGGCATATATACATAATCATAGAGAATCATTTCTTGTTAGTCAAGACTCATTGCCAAGACTATCTTAGTGGACAAAGTCCCTTTCTGAATCGAGTAATCCTCGTTTCAGTCCTGTTTCACTGAACCGGTATAACCTACCATTCCAGCCATGTCTATCTCATGAGATATAAAATCTTTACCCAATGCATTGGAGGGAGATATAGGTCCCACCCATCTCTTAATGAATCCTTTCTTATGTGTGCCACAAAATCATAAATCATACATCATTGCATAACCCATGTAATAAAAATGGGATTCTTAAACAACATGACATCATAAAACCATTCATATAAGATAAAGGAATTCATAAATATAATTCCATCACAACATAGTCAAAACAATGTAAAAATATGGATAGAAACAGAACCCTTTATTATCTTAGATGGAAAATAATTTTGATAAAACACTTGAAATGAATTCTTGAGGAAAATATCCTTTCTTCTTCAAAATCAATTTCTTTTCATAAAACATCATGCAATTTTAAAAGAAAGAGATTTTATTAAAAATAGTCATGAAATCTTTTGGAGGAAGCTTCATGAAAATAAGGCTTTATAAAACCGTAAAAATCCGTTCATGCCGTTTAAGTTAAAAAAAACATTCTTCGTACTTTTGTCGGAAAAGTCAAAAAGTACCTCGTATGAAAAAGCGACAAAAGATTCCTTTCATATTATTTACTAAAAACTCACCGAAGAGTAAAATTGGATTTAAAATATTGTAAGTGGATGGAAAAAATAATACATTTTGAAGGAACATGGATGTGGATGATAAAATACATCCCAGTAAATACTTACGAATAAACAATCTCGGATAAAAATGAGATTGTGATATTCCCCTTACCTTAGGTCCGATTTGCTTTGTTCGTGTCTGAAGCTCCTGTATAATGGTTTAAATAATGTTATTGACTTATTCCAGAATCATACATATTGATATGAGATCATATATGGTCATATTATTAGCTTCTTGTTAGTAATATGTCATTGTTACTTGTTACTCGGGTCTTTATAACTTTTTGTTCTTATGCGTGTTTTGTCGAATAAATTCTTATTCTTATCTTTAGGTTATAGATAATTCATTTCCAGAATGGTATTAGTGTAGTATATACCATATTCATTCATTCAATTCATTTATATAATCATTATGAAATGAAGATCATGTAGAACGAGTCGCATCACATCGTGGAGACGGTATTCCGTACGTACGCACGAGTGATGATATCGTTCCTATGATCGTGGAATTGTATTGGAGTATATATATATATTATTTCAGTATCAATATTACTTAATAATAATCATATATAGTTACTGATTATACCATTATACCCATCCTTGTAAGGTGATGGTGGAAAATAGATTACACCACGGCGTGGAGACGGTATTCCGTACGTACGCACGCGCGGTGATTTCATTTTTCCGTAGGATGGATAGAAGGTGAATTAGGGTTGTTTTATATTTATAATAACATATCAGTATGTAAGTAATACTGATGTTATTACTTTATCATGAAACAACTAAAGAAGAAGAAGTTGAAGAAGAAAGAAATTGAAAAGATCGGTAATGGATATTACCTCTTCTTTGGAACACCTTTTTGAATCCTCCACTTAAGGAACTAAGATTGGTCTTTGGAGAAGACCAGGACCTCTAGGATTATTCTAGGGAAGTGGAGAAGGGAAAATGGAAGGGGTTGGCCGAGCTTGAGTGCTCAAATTGGTGTGAGGAGGAGGGGGAGGATGTGCCCTTTTATAAGGGAGGAGAGGGGCACCTTAGGAATATCTCAAAATATTATTTTATATTAAAGTCAAAATCGGTTTATAATGGTTCCAAAGGGTCTTATTTCGAAGCTAAAGTGGGGATGGGTCGAAATCCTATCAACCAATAGGATTTAGACAAGTTTAGGGTATTATTTTAACCTTATCAATTAGATTTAACTCTAAGTTAATTAATTTAACTTTTACCGTGTCTTTTTGTTTTCTTTCACTATATGGTTAATACACTTACTATAACATGCCAAACGAACCCCAAATTGTTTATTATTAATATATATATCCTTATCTAAGTCATTTGGCCGAACCTTAGATTTTTAGGAATAAAATAACAATTAATAATATAATATTTGATTTAAAAACTATTTTGTGTCAATTTTGACACTATTTGATATATGATTTTTGTGAAAGTCATAACAGAATTATATGTTCGAACCAAGTTGATTAAATCAATACTAATATATCATAGTAACCTAGAAAATTAGTGGAATTCATAAAAAATCTCAAATTACATTTATTTTTGTGTTTATAACATCAATTATGTCAATATTTCATTAATAAGATAATTACTGCATCATCGTTGTGTCATAAATAAATTAAATTATTTGTGTCTAAAAATTACAAATAAAATACCATCATGTAGGAAATCTTTTTATATTTCTAATGAATATTTATAGTCGAATTTATCTTATGTATAACCCCATATTAAAAATGTTTTAGTAAATAAACTTTGATTTTAACTCTTTTAACCCTTCTTTAAATAAATTAATAATAAATGTCCTAATCTAACCCAAGTGGGCCTAAATGGTCATATTTTATTCCTAAGTTTGTTTTTGGTCGAAATACACTTGTCCAATAGGATTAGGACATGTGTTAGGGTAATATTAATATCATATTTACCCTTAGTTACCCTATTTACTATTAACCGCGGTAAAAAAAAAGTAAAAAGTTACTATTCACCAAAAATTATTTTCATCTCATTGAACCACATTTTAGTCCTTGATATTAACCGTGTCTCTCGGATTTTCGAAATTCAATTCACAGAAGCGGTAAAATTAAGTTTTATGCAAAATTCAGTTTTTAACCTACCACTTAGTAGTTTCACTATTCATCAAAAATTGATGTTTTTCAGAACAATGCCAAAATTTCATCCCAAGCTATATTTCATATTCCGAATTCAAAAATGAAGTCTATTTTACCAAATTCATAACATAAAAGTTGCATTAATTAATTTTATAATTAAATCCCGCTGTTAAAACAAATAGCGTGTTTTTAAGAAACAATATCTATCAAAAGATTGACACTTGTTTATGTCTAGTTTAATTGTGAAATTACATCCAATGACCAACATTGTATTAAATTGTAAAAATATATTCTAAATATACTTTAAAACCACTCAAATTAATGATTTATCACTATTAATTATTTCGATTAAAAAAGTTGTTTTTAATTATAATTTAGTAATTTTCACTATTCATCAGAATATGAAAGTTATCCGAAAAGTTCAAAATTTCACCTTAGGCTAAATTCGATACTCCGAATCCAAAAATAAAGTTCATTTTGAAAAATGAGATTTACTGGATTTCAAAAAGTGGTTATTACTATTCATAACGGCTAGTTTTAATAATATTTTAATAGCATATCGTTGTTTAGTGAAACTCGGTATTGCGTATTACACACGCTATCGAGGAAGGTCGCGATTGCGTGTAATGCAAGGCAAGTCAAGGATGCGTGTTGTGCAAGCTCCTTTTGGTGTAGCGTACAACACAAGACATTAGTAAAATAAAAAAGAATATTTTTCATAAAATCTCGGGCTGTTACTGGCTCGGCGGGTAAAGGTACCGCCGGTGCCTCTGCTGACAAGGTTCCCTGCACCGAATCCTCGTCGCTCGGTGGGATTTCATCACGCTCCACTCTCGGAACCCTAGCTGCTGCCGTTGTGGGGCCATCCTGAAAAGAAGCAGGTGCGCCACGGTCAGAACTGTATACTTGGTGAGATGAAACAAGTAATCACAAAGAAAACTTGAACACACATGCAATCAGTGTTTTCGTGCATTAAGTAGGAAATCAGAAGTTAGGGTCCTGGTGTACAGATACGTCGGCCGTCGCACCAACACTGGACTCCCTGGACTGATAACCACATCCAATACGCTGAACACTATTGTTTCACATAGATGAAAGATCAGAGTCTGCGGTAGAACCGACCGCCTCGAATACCAATTTGTCACGACCCGTCCTCGGGGCCCATGCCGTGACTACCCCAAGCCCGCCTTCCATAGGCCAGGGGCTGGCGACTAGCACCAAGGCGTAAATCTCGGAAAAAGGGAAGGCCTTGCCTTTGAATAGTAAACAAGCACCACCGATTAAGCAAGCGGAAAAGTAAACACTAAGTAAAAACTGTAACAAGCTGTGCTGAAAGTAAAAGGGGCTGGAAATACAAACCCAACTGTAATGTACAACTGAAAGGGAAAAACAGCAGATGAAAGGAAAAGCCGCAGGGTCGAGCCGTCCTCTAGAATTCCCACCTGAAGGGTGGGTATAGATAGCCTCCACTGCTCCTCAGGTCCACCTGACCACTCCGAGTACGTCCCGCCCAGTGGTCCACCTCCAGGTACCGTTCTGCTCCGCACGCCTCCACCACGATCAGCGCTGTCTGTCGTCTACAACAAACACAACGAAGTGCGGGCATAGCCCATGCAGGGGTGAGTATAAGCTACTCAGTAGGGACCCCGAGACCCCTGAAGGTCTCCATAAATCCACCAAGGATAATCCACAATGGAAAGATACAATCACAAAGTAACAACCGACACTTCCTAGGTATATGCCCATACATATACCTAAGTCATCAATTCTCGTTCGGCTCCCGCATCCGAGCCCTAGCGCAACCCAGTCCACACAGGAAAGAAAAAACGTAAATCCATGCAGGATAGAACAACACAATCCACAAAGGAGAGTAAACAGTAAATCCACACAGGAAAGCTCAACACAATCCACAAAGGAGAGTAAACAGTAAATACACACAGGATAGCTCAACACAATCCACATAGGAGAGTAACACAGGATTCAGCTCATACCGGTATACTTCTTCGAAAAGGTGAAAGAGATGATCAGGCATGGAGACTGAATCATCTAAGCTGGGACCCACATAGGATACAAGACCAACCGTCTTCATTGTTTCGTTTGTGCTGGGACCCACTTAGGATACAAGACCAGCACTGAATCATCAAAGCTGGGACCCACATAGGATACAAGACCAGCACAGCTAGGACCCACATAGGATACAAGACCAGCTGTCTTCATTGATTCATCTATACTGGGACCCACATAGGATACAAGACCAGTATTGAATCATCTAAGCTGGGACCCATATAGGATAGAAGACCAGCACAGCTAGGACCCACATTGGATACAAGACCAGCTGTCTTCATTGATTCATCTATACTGGGACACACATAGGATACAAGACCAGCACAGCTAGGACCCATATAGGATACAAGACCAGCTGTCTTCATAAATTCATCTATACTGGGACCCACATAGGATACAAGACCAGTATTGAATCATCTAAGCTGAGACCCACATAGGATACAAGATCAGCACAGCTAGGACCCTCATAGGATAAATACCAGCGGTCTTCATTGATTCATCTATACAGGGACACACATAGGATACAAGACCAGTATTGAATCATCTAAGATGGGACCCAAATAGGATACAAGACCAGCACAGCTAGGACCCACATAGGATACAAGACCAGCTGTCTTCATCATCGCAGTCCACTGAGGATCTCTGCACAGTACTCAAAGTCGCAGTCCACTGAGGATCTCTGCACAGTCATCGAAGTCGCAGTCCACTGAGGATCTCTGTATAGTCGTCGAAGTCGCAGCCCGCACTGGGGTTCCCGCACACAGCATGCTCGTTCGGGAGGGTTCACTCCATGAGCCGAGAGGCTGATACATAAACTGACACAAAGTCCTAGGTTGATGTATCCAAAATTTTTGTATCATCAATTGGAACTCAACGTCATAGACGGCGCGTCAATCAGACGCCTGGTCTGAGAGTTATTGGCTTTTTCGTCCTAGGGGCCCGGTTGGTTTTTAAGGCAAAACCAACCCGACCGTACTCCACCTACGTCCAAACCTCGAGCGGAGTGAGCCAAAAGATCCGTCTCACATAGAGGAATTCAACGATGCTGACAGCACGTCAATCTGACGTCCGTAGCTCAAGATATGAGCCTTTCCACTCCGAGGGCCCGGTTGGTTTCGTGTACGAACCAACCCAGTCGAATCCAAAGTATTCAGAAACCTTGAGTGCGATATACCGAAACGACCGTATCAATCCAAGGATCGCGTTGCCACTGACGGCGAGTCGTTTGGAGGCCCTTAGCTCATGTTACGGGTATTTGACCGAAAATGATCCGAAGATGGGGAGTCCGGGCCCGGGCCGACCCGGGCCAGTCCGGCCAGTGCGCGGCCCGGCCGGTCGGACCGACCTGGTTCGGTTCGGCCGAGCGGTCGAACGGCCGTGCACCGCGGGGCGTTGCCCACGTGTTCTGGAGGTGTTGCGGCCCCACGTTTGGGCCGCACTAGAGTAACAGACGTGGCTGGCGTCGCGGCTTCAGCCGCGGCGGCCTCGTACGGCGGCGCGCTGGGGCACCGCCGGCAACCTGCTCCGCCTGAATCTTCTACGGGCCACCGGATTTGCTCCGGTGGTCCAGTTTCCTTCCCGTCTGCGCCGTTATTCCTCACGAGTTCCGTTCATTACTGCGGGATCAACAAATTGCCCTTGCGTCACATTTTGTCATCACCCACTGAATCCACACAACCACGAAGAACGACAGAGGGTTGTTGGGCCGTGTTCGTTTGACCCGCACCCTCCGCGTTAGATAACAACAATGGGAGAAAAATAATTCAACACATGAATCAAAAATTTTAATAAACTAAAATTGTTCATTTAAAACCGGTTCTTCAATTTTAATGAAACGTTCACGGGACTAAGGGAATTTCCAAAACAAAATCCCTACCTCGTCAAGTCGTCGCACGAATTCTTCGCGGAATAGTTCGTCGCGGAAGGAGGGGATTGTCACGTCGTCGTAGAAGGGTGTCGTGTCGATGAACTTCGAGGTTCAAGATCAAAAGATTTAATTAAAAAAAATTAAATCATTCTTGAGTTAAAAACCTCAAAGGAAATTAAAAGAAAAACTGAAACCCTCACCTCAATAGAAGATCGAAGGTTTTTGTTGCGGATTAATGAACGTCGCTGAAGAACGTCGCGGGAGAGGTAACGTCGGCGTCACGGCACAAGACGTCGCGTCATCGATTTCTGTGGGTTCGACTTTCTTTGTCAGAGGCCGGCATTCTTCGCGTTCTTCGCGTTCTTCACGAAGAGGGGTGAAGTCACAAGAACCTCTGTCAAAAACATCTCAACGAGTAATCCTCAAAAATGTTGTGTTGGTCTTATTTTATTATTACGCCAACAAACAAATAAGAGGTAAGTAATGACCCATTAATTCGTAGAATTAATTCAACGAATGAAATCGCCCATTTAATTCATGAATAAAACAAACCAATTAAATGGAGCATTAAGAATTTAAGAAAACACGTCAGTTGACTTTCATAAAGACGGGTTTTCGCGGGTGTGTTACTTAGCGGAAAAGAAATGGCGAGGCTCGTGTGGGCCCCACCTCACAAATATCCTACCAAGAGGGTAGGATATTTCTGGATAGAACCCTATCCGTTCCAACTCAGTTTAATTGGATTTCAAGTGGCTTCTAGTGCCTTAAATGAAATAAAATAATGTTTGTCGAACAATTTATTTTATTTCATAACTTTAAGCCCAAAAATTAAAAACCACACCTGAGAAAACGCAACTCCGGAAGAGGCGTTTCTAAGCAATTACCGGCGCTGCGATTCCATCGGTGCCCTCAGAATTCGATTCCGGGCACTAGTTCAAAAGTTAGAAAAACCCGCTCGTCCGTTCACTAAATGTACCTGATCCAAACTTCGGAAAATGATTCCGGGCACACCGGGCCTCGGAATCAGGTGCCGTCAGAAACATCGATATTGTAAAATTTCAAGGAAAATTAAGAAAAAAATTTCCTTGAAGTTTACGGGTCTTTTCAAAATATATTGAATAAATATAATGTAAAATTTATAATAAGTCTAACATTATTATATAAAAATCAGATTATTGAAAATAGTACATGTTCTTTAACATAGTTAAGGGGAAAATTTATTTAATCGGCGTTATAATGAAATATCCAATTATAAAAACCCCATTTTATCGGATGATATTGAACTAATACATTATATATTATAGAATGTATCATTATAAATGTTATTATAATTATTATAATGTGGTTATGATTGAATAATTTTCAAAAAATTACTTGTGTTCCACACAACTAACTTATAATTCACCACCCATTATCTTATATTCTTCGTAAAATAAGTTGAAGTAACGCCTCACAATGATATGTGATTCATCCATCACTATTTTATAACATGGAATGAGATGAGGATAAATTTAAAAATTACATGTGTTATAAATTAAATTATTATGATATATAAGATATAGTAAAATTTTTAAAATGATAACATATATCGGTTTATTTAACTCTTTTCACGAAATTAAATACAATAGCATCAATAGTATTAGTGTGGTCTTCCGTCTTCACAATGATTTGTGAAATTATATTCATAAAAATAAAAAATAGGTTATATATAAATATATTTAATGAATTAATAGTATATATATGATATTTTTATCATTCTGGAAAGAAATGTTTTTCATACCTCATTCCTTAAAAGATCACTATAAAATAGAAATGTTACCGATTTGTATATATGGCGTACCATCTCCATTTTTACAATATACATAATTACCCATAAAAATAAACCATGATTGGTTTGAGAATTATACTTTAGGTATAGATATGATAACAATCTTTAGATAATTATTTTTTAAATGATGTAACTATAAATTATGGGTAATAACGTGATATTCCATGATGAATCATACATGAGAAAACACAAATATTATCACAAAAAACAATGAAAATGACGAAATATTATTAATTTATGGGAGATAATATATTAGGAACAGATCATATATGACTTACAAAAACTAATATGATTCCAATATAATTTTATAGAATGTTTAAAACCACGTGAAAGGAGGTTACATCATGATTAACCAAAATCATGTTTCATGTAACGGGCTTCATCTCAATTTCATTTTATTGAGGCATATTGTAATTTAATGATCCGAATTTATATTATATTGAGTATATAATACCATTATAAAATATTATAAAATGAATAATTAATAATTTATGTTTTTTATATTGTAATTTGAAATATTTAATATTTGGTATATTGAATTAATTTATAAAATGTGCTAATTACTTTCATAAATCAATTTTCTTCATTACATTAAATTATTTCATCATTAGATTTCATATTATAATATTATATTTGTAATGAATTTCAATTACATTATATTTTATTTCCATATTCATTGTGTGGATTTAATGTTGATACACATAATTCCGTCACATAACAATTATTATTTCAATGTTATAATGATTTAATTTGTTTAATTTACTATTTCATCGTAACACCCCTGGAAAAGTGATATTTAAATTCTAAATGTTACTACACTTGTCAACTAGGTGCACCGTTTTTTTCGAGAGCCTACTTGATTAGAACTCCACAATTAAGCATGCTTGTACTGGAGTAGTAATCAGGATGGGTAATCTTCTTGGAAGTTTCCCAGGGTGTGTGTGAGTGAGGACAAAACACACTAAATGAAAAAGTATTGGCCTATGGTGATAATCATTTGTCTGTTAAGCGACCATAGTGAGAAATAGCCTATGGTGTACTGGGAAGGCAACCAAGGTATTACAGGAGCTACATGGGGTCAGATAAAAGGGTTCATGGCCCGTGGAGGTGGGTCGTGAAAAATGGTATTAGAACCAATACTCAGTCGGAAGTTCTTAGGAACTACATGCGTTTGAGGATTGGGGTCCACAATGAGGGCGTTGTGCTTTAAAGGGGTGGATAAGGTAACACCCCTGGAAAAGAGATATTTAAAATTCTAAATGATACTACCCATGTCAACAAGGTTCAACATTCTTTTCCAGAGCCTACCTTATTAAAACTCCATAATTAAGCATTATTGGCCTGTAGTAGTAATCTGGATGGGTGACCTTATGGGAAATTTCCTAGGGTGTGTGTGAGTGAGGAAAAAACACACTGAAAAAAATGTGTTGTCGTGGGGGGACAG
The DNA here is from genome assembly GCA_963277665.1 of Viscum album. Lineage (NCBI taxonomy): Eukaryota > Viridiplantae > Streptophyta > Magnoliopsida > Santalales > Viscaceae > Viscum > Viscum album. Next base: position 174,244,973 of record OY728134.1, read on the forward strand.
TCATTATTCTGACAAGCGACCCTAGTGAGTAATACCCTAATGTGTTCTAGGAAGGAAACCATGGTTTTACAAAACACCCATGGGGTTAGATGAAAATGTTCATGGCCAATGGAGGCGAGTCGTGACATTCATTCACATCCAGATGTTTTTTCCTGATTTTATGTTGAAGGAAATTATTATCAAATTGTCTATTAACCCTATAAATTTTATTACCACCTAGTTTTCGATTATATTTTAAAATAATAGGAAAATTATACATAATTTGGTACATAAATTAATTTCTAATTTTTTTTATAGAAATATGAATTCATTAATATATTAGGTTAGAAATTTTTATTCATCTTATTTTTTTTAAATGTTTTAAAAATGATTAAACATTCTGAAATTATTTATAAAAAATTATTAAACAATTTAATTTTATGAAAATTAATTCAAATGAATTTGTATTTCATTACAAAAATAATGCCTAATTTACTTTTACATGATATATTTACGGTATAGTATTACCATTTTACAATCATAGAATATATATATCCTTTTTAACATGAAAATGGAATGCCATTTTTATCATATACAACATAGTAGAAATTAATCACTGACTTAACCATAATTTCTATGATGATTCATTTTCATGTTGAAAATGATATTTTTAGATAATATGTTTTTTACAATATTTAAGAAATTATTATTTGTTAATGAGATTTTCAAAGTTCTATAAGTTATAAAAACTAAGTTTCAAAAAAAAAAAATTTACTCAATTATTTTTTAAATATATTATTTTAGTATTCACATTCATAAATGATAAAACCCATTATTCTTACTCCAATCTATATGTATTGAATTTATAACATCCTTATTAAACTTATGGATGGATTTTGGTCATTTTTGACAAAGGAATGCATTGAAATTCACATTAGTAATATATTTTTGTATTTATTAAATTTCACATGTTACATTTATTTTCGTATGATCATCAGACATTAAAATTACAGAAAATATACATATTAATTTTCATGTATATTTTAATTTTCATAAACATAGGTCTTTTTCTCATACGATGTTCTATATTTAACTTATTATTTTTTTTGAAATATTTATAAATATATGATATTTAATAAATGCTGATATTTGATGATAAGAGACTTTCATTCTAAAATAAATTTATTATTTAGTATATGATTAATGCTATGGTCAAACAAAGATTAGTTGGGAATGAAATTAATTAACCCATGATGTATTGGTATGTATCAAGAGAAAAATAAAAAATAAAACATTAAATTAGTTTTTAAATAGAGTTTAAACATTCTTTTGAATGGTCTTGAATGTATTGGTATAATTCTTCTATGATATGACATCTAGTAATTTTATATTTTCATTATTAAGTATTTAGAAATTACTATCCATGATATTATAACAATGATATAATATCGGCATGCATTTAATTTATAATTTATTTATTAAAAAACATGGTTTTATATTTATTTTCCATTCAATATTTTTTTTGAATTATCTAAATAATATTGTTTTGTTATGGATTATATGGTATCTTTTTACTTATTTCAAATTCCTATGATTATGAGCATCAGTTATATAAATGGAATATGTATTAAAATATATATCAATTCAATTTTGTTCATTGATTATTGATTATAATTCATTTATTCATTAAATAGTGTATTTTACATATCCCTTACTGATCATTTGATCACAACCTTATTTTATACCTTTCACATGAATTAATTATGTTTTCTACGAATGATATGAAGGAATATTATAGAGGGAATAATGATATTCTTGAAAATAATTGAGTTTTATTTTATATATACCATTGAAAAATGGAAACCATTTAAGAATGTAGTTTACCAATACAAATAAAACGATAGGTCCTTTGGGATGTGATTCAATTTATCTTATACTTATTTAATAAAATATTAATAGTCTTTAGTCTGTTATAGTTAAAGTATCTATAGGTTGGGGAATTAATTCATATAATTTAAATAATAATTCCTTATTAATCATTGAATAGTGGGTAATGAATTAAAATTGATCATCAGTAATTATGATTTGATTTTATTTCCTTCAGAATTCTTGATATTATTATCCACCTCTATCAAATTTATCAAATCTGGCTGATTTTTTTATAAAATTTCATTAAGGATTCTTCTAAAATTTTGAGGTAATTTATCTTTTAACATTAACTCATTCATGATCTTTTTCATTTGAGTTGTGTTAATAATTTTCTATAACACATAAATTTATTGAAATAAAATTATATTTTATTATATATATCACTAAATGTCAAGCTTATATTGTACATCAAATATATTACATTATATTTTATGTGTTCAATTGCATATAGAACATTCAACCCTGAATGAAAATCTACCATAATATAGTTTAAAATTATTACCTGAGAAATAATATGAATGGAATGAATAGTTCAAACAAAATTAGTAAAATTAATTTTTTCTATTGATTATAATCAAAATGAGAATCATTTAAAATAGAAACAATTATTATATAAAAACATTATAATTTCGAAAATAAGAATTATTATATTTTAGTGAACATTATTTTAAGTTATTTTTAATCAATTTTAGTAAAATATACTGAATTATATGATATAAATTTTAAAAATTATAATTATATAATTATATTATGGTTAAATTTTAATATTTTTTTGATATATTTCATTTTTTATGAATATTGAAAAAAACTAATTTTACATGAATAAATAATTTTTTGAATATTATATATTACAAAAATTATATTAATTATTTGTTTTGATCTAAAATTTGTTCAATTATATATTTATAAATGTAAAATTTTTATTTAGAATTATTTTCTTAATGATTTATAGTATAATTTTTTAAAACCTTTAAATAGTTAATCTTTAAATAGAAGCTTCATCATTGGGTCAACTTTATAAATATTAAATTATATTTTCTTATTATGTGAATTGACTATGAATATTTTGATTCAATATTATGAATCAGAGTAGATTATTTTATATAAAATTTTAGACATTATTTTTTACAATAATGAATAGTATAAATGGAAGATATTGTTTTGTGTGATTAAGGTAAAAATTGGTTTAATAGTGGGATAACTAAGATGATAAGGGTAAAAAAACAAAAAAACATATAAAAATTATTTATCCTAGGAATATTTATGCCATATCATGTCATTTTACCATTAATTCTCCATTTATAAGATTTTATCTTCTCAATAGCATCGGAACACCTTTAAATTTTCAAAAAATATAAGTATGCCACTCCACTCTCATAAAAAATGCCACCCTCTTTCATCTCTCATTCACACTATCACAACTATTAGGACGTGGAAATACCAATAAAAATAATATTTTAAATTCCATTCCTTCATATTATAATCTATTACTTGGTAAAATAAATAAACATGGATGAATTTTGTTGCAATCAAAAAGTGGTTACCCAAAAAAGAAGTAACACTCTTCAATAAGTGTTTTTTATTTAATTTCATCAACCACCTACCAGAATTAATATTAAAAATGATCATATAATATCTATTTAACATCAATATTATTGAATGTTTTTATGTTATGTTAATTTACTACATCAATCCATTCTAATATCAAATGGTTTTTGGAAGCTTTATTCGTTCGTATGGCATACTAGGACTCGCAAACCGATGTCATTAGTTTTTCCATTACAACCTCATACGATTAGCTACGGTTAAGGTTATAATGAATATATATATATATATGTGCGTATATATATATGATATCAATAATACTCAAATACCTTATGATTAATTAAGTCATATATACCATTTTACATCCATTTCTTATAGGATATGATAATGTCAGTTGTGTATACGGTTGAATACCGCCTCTTGAAGTGATGTGATTTGTCTTTCGGTAATGATTTTAATGGATCATGGTAATGTAAATTTATGGAATATATGTTATATATATTATATAATTATTAAATTATTTTCATATTTATCGTTAATAAAATTAACAAATTACTTTGTTTGTAATATATAACAGATGATATTGTTGCTTTTATACGTGTTGACTACTGCCCTCATGAAGAGATTGGACTATCATATCATTACCACACAACATGGTTGATAATGTAAGTATACGTTCATATTTATAGTGTAATTATGATATTAATATATTTATTAATTTAAATTTATTCTATATATCTTATCTATATTGGTCGTTGAGAAATGAAATGACACAGATGTGTATGGATGGCCTACCGTCTACATGATCATAACATAAATAATTTTCATCAAAATAATATTCATGATTGGAAATAAAATATGATTAATGTATATATATTATATTTATTTCATGATTATTACTCACGAGATGATGGAACAATATAATATTTATATGAAATGGAACATTTATAACATACCACGAATGATGAAACAATTCAATTAACAACATAAAAAATGAATGCAATATATTTTTGTAAATAAATTTGTATTGATATGTTATAAAAGATAATATCTGTTATTTTAAATATTTATGTTGTTATTTTATATGGTAAGAATGTGTTTATAACTAATATAAAGGAGGTTAAATAATAGTCAACCAAAGTAAAGCATTAGATATGGGATTTTTAAACACAATTTCTATTCATATAGTAAAACATTAACTTATTGATTCTTTTATTATGATATTATATGTGTAATTAAAATTTATTATTTGAGGGTTATATTATTATTATATGTTTAGATTTTAATTTGATAAACATTATCTATTGATTGATTAATCTTCACTTCAATTATATGTTCTTTATAAAGGACATCAACTAAATTTTTCTTTATTGAGTCATATTGTAATGCTACACAACTCATTTATTTAATATTATGTATATATTATCCCATTGACATTTGATATCATGATTCAATAATTGTTAATATTATGTTATTTTTAAATTTCAATTACATCATCAAAGTGGATTTTATGTGAAAATTACTACATGGTTAACAATTTCATAAGATAATTTCTATGTCATGGGTAATATTACATCTTTACTATATTTCATATTATATGATTATGCGTATATATTGATTTTATTACATTATTTTTTATTATAAAATTATTTTAATTTTATTATGAGGACACAAATATTCAATTCAATTACGATTTATCAGTTTCACATTAAGATATTTTTAATGGTTTATTTCAATATATCATTTTAATCAGTATTGTTTATAAACTATTTCCCAATGAGGGAAATTATTTTACAACATTTCAATAATCAACTTAAATTTTCTTCTATTATGTTTATTAATGAAATTTTAATGTAAATTTACAATTTTCCACTATTTTTATATTAAATAATTGATATTTCCTTCATAGAAATATGACATCATTATTCACTCATCAAAGAAATATTTTTTCTCAAAAACCCATGATTCCTAGAAAAAATTCAATAATATTTTTGACTATAACAATTAGTAATTAAATAAATTTTCCCATTAATCTTTTTAAGAAATTTTTAATCGAATATTCATGGCATTTACAAAAAAACCCATAGCAGTTTAATAGAAAATATTGTTGGAATGATTATTTCAATACATATACCTAGCCAAAACATCTCTAAAAAGGGTGCTCTAGGTTTTCCATATTTCCTTGTAATCCACAATAGTGGACCCTAATGCATACCTAGTTTAGAAATGGTTACGATAACTCACAATTTCATTATAATCAATTATATGGTATTTGATGTGATGATGAAAATGAATGACTACTGTTAAACTGAATGAGTGAAAAAGAAGGATATAGAGTAAGGAATTACTAGGTAATGATGATGTGTACAATTTCATACTATGGACCCAATTATAGTATAATTTAAAAAATGTGGATGGCTAGAAAATTATCTGAGTAACTTAAAAGATATAAAATAAATATAATAAACCATGGTAAGAAATATATAAAAATAAAATGGTTGATGTATTTATTGGGATTCCATAATAACATTATAGATTTATTTTTACCACTATATTTTGGTATAAGAATCATTATCACTCGAAGTAATTTGTTATATATTATAAGAATTGTAGTATTCATCAAATTAATAGTTATCAATTTCTTCATGGGTTTATAATATTAAGGTTTATAATAAGTAAAACTAAAAATATACCTTACTAAACTGTTAATGTGGCTGGAATATTATTGATTAATGATATTTTCGAAAAATAATCATGGTAATATAAAACATTATTTTGGTATATGAAAGTCTATTTTATTAAATAATGTCATTACATTTTCGACATATGATCAAGGGTATTAGTAAAAATTATGCGTTATCATATCATTGATGTCGTAGTCATTATTTTTCATCAAAATATTGGAACCTTATAAGAAATAAATAAATTTAGTTTTGTAAAATGAAAAACGCTTTGCATTCAATCATATCAGTGTTGCCGCATCCCAAAAATAGTGTTAGATAATAATTCAGTGCATACAATTATCCTAGGTGATGACCTAATTAATATGTCATGGTTTTTAGTTAAACAAAGTCATAATTAAAAATAATTAATGAACCTTTGGTGTTGCTATTGTGGAATTACTGATCATATATTATATTAAATTATATTTATAACTATATTATTTATACAAAATAGTTATATGTATATAGATTGATATTCCACTCATTGATGGATCTTAGGATTAATTATAGTTGAAATTTAATGATTTTTTAGTAAATAATTCATTATTTTTCATTTCATGGAGTGTGACATGGATTAGTATTTTATTCAAGAAAACCCGAAGAATGAAATATTTCTTATGAAATATCAATATAATAACTATTTATATTTTCTAATATTCCAATATATTAAATGAGTAACCCATATTTTGGAAAATTATTTTGAAATAAAAATGGTATCATATTTCCCTTATAATTGATGAATCATATAGTATTTTATATATCCACAAATTTATGGTATTGTTTGTTTCTTATAATGATCTATGATCCATTTACCATCCCATGATGAAGGACCTTTGTCATTCTATTATATTATATATTCTTTTCCACAATTTTAATATCTTCAATTACCACCAATTTCAACAAACTAGAAACATAGTAATGTTTTATTCTACATGACCATTGTATATCTCATTATATATTAACTATACGATATTTTATTTACTATTTTTATAATTTTTTTTCAATAATAGTAATCTTAGAACAAAACATTTTCTTAATGACATCCGGAATAAATTGAAAGGAAGTAATTTTTTTATGGAAGTGGTAATGTTAAAATATGATATTATAAAATAATATCATTTTAATTGATATTGTAAAAAACATTCAACACAAAGAAAATACAACCCATAAAATATAGTACATCAAATTTAATCTCCTTAGAAGCATGTAGAACAGAAAATCCTAAGTCAAAATGAATGATAATAAAGTATGAAGTTATAAACTAAATATTAAATTTTTTTGAAAAAAATTTAATTTATAATTTATAAAATATCATTTTTATCTGTTGGTTGTAATTAAAATTAGAATCAATTAATATAAAATAAAAATTTATTTCTGGAAAATTGTATTTTCTCCAAATATGTGGTTTAGTCTCCCATTACATGGCACAATAACAAAAATAATTTTTTCCACATTTAGGAATTTTATTTGAAAAAATGACCATCATTTTTTTCAAGGGTTAAATTTTATTAGGATGATCTTATGGTTTTCTTCTAAAATATTTTATTTTCATTGAGTATTGAATAATACCGCATTATAATTGAAAATTGACTATTGGTTTATTTTATTTAAATAGATAAATAATAATTATTTTTATTTTTATTGTTAATATAGATCAATTAAATAACTATTAATTAATTATATTTAATTTTAATAATTTTCACATTTTATTTTTTATAATAACATTTTATATATGTTAACATTTTATCTTTAATAACCGTCTTTATCATCACATCTCCATGATAAGTATTAAATATCAAATTTCAACTAATGTTACTATATTTTGAATAATGGATTCCATGTTTTAAAATCATTAATTTTTATATTATCTTATAAGATAAAATTATCTAATTACTCTATTTAATAACAAAAATAGTACAAATATATATATTGTTGTTAAGGTTAAAATGTGTTTACTAGGGGTTAAATAGAAAATATAATTGTTTATATGTTATTAAAACATATTTGAAATATATTTTTTGTTCTTATTTATAACATCATATTTTTATGTCTTTAATAAACAGTATTTTGGACACATTGGCATAATAATATCATCGGAAAAACATTTTTTCATTTACAATTATGTACCTCACCAAATATATAAAAGGAAACCCACTCTTATGTATTCGTCAAACTATAAATGAATTTTAGTTTAGAAACAACTGGAAAAAATAACTTCATAGATACCATGATCTCAACGTATAAGACATTTTTTAGACTATAATGCAACTTTGGAATGATTTTGGTTGAATTCAAAAGAGGTTAATCATAGAAAAGGCAATACTCATCGACATGATTTTTTTATATTATTTTGTCCTCTACCTAAATAAATTATTATTAAACTATTATTATTAAATTACTATTTTATATTACATATACTAATGATAATATATTATTTTATGACCACCAATCATCAACACTTCCATCAAATTTGATAAGAATTTTTCATCTAGCTCATAAACGAACTACAACCTTTATAATAAATGTAATTAATTTTTCAATAACCACATCCCATGTATAGGTATGATGATTTATATAATTTAAATATATTACATCTATAACATAATTTTAATATTTTATTAATTATATAATATATAAATTTATTTAATTACTTTCCATAGTGAATATGATATTGTCACTCATGTGTACAGAGGACTATCCCATCACAAATTGATGTGATAAGACATAAATAATTCATTTCAAGAAAGGTCATATGTATAAAATTAATAAATAATTTTTATATAAATTAAATTAATATGATACTCATGTCATGTAAATCACTATATTAATATAATACATTTTTTAATTTTTCACTCACTAAATGGATATATCATTTCACATATATGTTTGGACTACCACATTCATTAAACGACATAACTATCCATTAATCACACTATCACATGGATGATATATATTTATATTTGAAGAAACCTGATCCCTAATATCATAGAGCTTATATAATCTTCATTTGATTTTTATATTAGAATGATAATAACATCTTGAAGGATCAAATTGACTAGTAGTCTTGGTAAAATATATAAATATTTGAAATTGAAATCACATTTTATTAACAAAACTACACAATGAATTTTCATTAACAATACCATTATTCATATCCATGAATGTCAATATTGATCTACTTAAATGTGTCATAGTGAAAATATATTCTGAAAAATGGTTGATCCTAGATGATCAATATGTGTTATCATATAATAGATGATTAGAATAAATGAATTATAATCAATATGGAAAAGTAAATAGTTTAAAAACACTATTTAATCAATAACTCATGAATAATATGGAATAAATAAATTATTACCAAATAGTTCCATATAAATAATCACATGACATTGAAAAGTTACCCTGGGTATTCTAACTAATCAAATAATCATGTTGAATATCTATATCATATTTCATAATGATAAAATGAATAATGCTTAACATCTAAATATTAACATCTAGGCTTGTGAAAAGTCATATAACACCATCTTTTAATGCCTCATATCCACTATATAATTGATTAATTCCTTATCCAATACCATATTTACATTATATCATGAGACCAACATATACATCGAGTGGCTATAGTTGTCCAATACTATAAAATACAAATTGTAATGAATTCTCCATACAAATGGGGAAAACAAAAAAATCATAATAAATTATATTGAAAAAATAATATATGAAATTTTAATACTAATATTAATCAATAATTATAATTATATACATTTTAGTTTAATTTTTTTGTATTAATAAAATAGTATATCATTAATTAAACTAATCATAAACTATCTAAAGAAAAAATAAAAATTATATCAATATAACATATCTCCAAGGGATACAAATTAAACTAAATGTTGGATGTCATTGATTAATATAGATAACATAATAAAATCAGTAAAAACATTCAGAAGGAAAAATACTGTTTAATTCAGATAAATAAATTATAAAGATAAAAGTCCACAAAAAATATTAACACACCATACTTTGATGATATATTTTTAACCATATAATTTAATATTGAAACAAATCAGTGGAAAGTGAGGAATGAAATTATATACACACCAAGTACATTAAAAAAAATTAATCATTTTATATTTTCAATAACATCCAATAGTGAATTATTGTAAAAATTAACATAAAATTTAAATAATGTTTTTTAAAAATATAAAAAATGGATAATAAATTATTTAGTAATTTATATGAAAAAGGAAAGAAATTAAAAATGTTTCTGGAAGACATTAGTATTGATTTAAATGGATTATCAACTAGAGGGTGAAATAAATATAAATTTTAATAAAACAGATTTCTCAATAATTTAATGTACCCATAACTAAAAAATAGCACTATTACATAAAATTATCATGTACAACTCTATCATAATAAAATATATTTATATCAACATATAAATATTAATTAATTCATACATGTTAGACATAAAAATTAATAAAAATGAATAATATTGAGACCGTGAAATAGATCATTACAACAATTGAAACATTTAAATCATATGTCCCATGATAAAAATAACATTTACCAAAACATATATTAGAATGATTTTAATTAATTAATTGTAGAAAAAATTGTCAGTATGTACACCATACAAAATAAATAATTTTGGAATATGGCATATGTGTTAAGGAAGTAAAATTTGGATGTGAATCCATTACCTCCACTTCCACTTGGTTGAACATTCATTAACCTTTTGTATAGTGGTACCAGCCATGTTATTAATGTATTAATGAACAATGATAGTGTTTATAATATCAAATATTACCCTTTAAAAAATGATTATAATTAATTATTACAAAAATTTCATTATATTTATTTTTTGAACGATATTTTCAATTATTTTATAAATCATGATTTTTTATGAATTTGAATGTTTTTTGTAAATAAATATATATATATATATATATATATCCTTAATAAATATAATAATTATAATTAAATAATTTTCATACATATTCTCCAGTATTACATTTAAACCCAATCATGAATGATGATTGAGAAAAATTAAATACATAGCAATCATTGAAACCGTATGTTATACTTTTGAATGAGTAATATTCCGTTTTCAACTTATCATTCTTATTAGAATGTAAGTAATATTAAATCATTAAAAGCGATCATAAAATCATATATTATATAATATAAATTTATACTTACTAAGAAATATTCTACATGTGTTGTAGGAATTAAAATAGAGTCACATCACATATTGAAGGTGTTATTCCAAACAAACATGAGTTTTGTTATCAATTAGTAGTGTAATAAAAAACAATATGTTATTATTTCATTATTATATATCATAAATTAATATAATAATTTGTCTATATATTTCACATATATTTATAATCATTAACTTTATTATCGTCTATAAATAATGTAACTCATAAATTAATCACATCACTTCATGATGCAGTCTTCTATTGTACACATGATCGACATTATCATATACCCTATATAATGGAAAGTAGAAAATTTATAAATTATAAATTGAATAAATAAGTATAATTATGTTTTAAATATAATATTTATACTATATTTCCATGACCATCCAAACGTTGATATGTGGTAAAAGGAAAATGAATAACATCGTGTCACATGGTTGTAGACTGCCAAACACATGAATTATGATTTCATATCCCTTTTGATAGAAGAGGAGATGTTTTATGGCCATGAAAATAATATAAAAACAACTAACTAAATTGACGATAAATTGTATATTATATCAAAATGAATTAATAAAAAAATGAAGTGTTGGATGAAATAAAAAAAATTATTATTGGAGAAATTCACTCCTTTTTTGATTATCCACCTTACGTTTAAAAAGAATACATATATGGATGGTTATATCGCCAACATAAGGCCTCAATGATGATATTATGGTTGTTGGTTGTTGATTTTTTAAGGAAATGGATATTCAAAAATTGTTTTGAGGTTTCATGTGGTGAGGATAGTGGGAGACCATTTATATCTGAGGTGAGTGTCACACATATATATATATATATTAAAACATTTAAACATTCCCATATAGGATTCATTCAAGAAGCCCCTAAAATTATCCATACTAAATCATAAAATATATTTGTTCTAAACATGGGTAACAATTATGTGTTTTAAAAGATGCTAGTTCATTCCGTACCCTTATATTCTTTGTATAGCCTTGTTGTAAAACAATTTTTACATTTACCATGGTAATTTATTTTTATTGATTAAAATGTTAATATTACTCAAAAATTAATTTGAAAATATTTAAAAATATAAATTATTCTAATGAAATATTTGGAAACATTTATTTATATTCAGATCATTTTCATGGAAATTTTTATTTTATATTTAATCATGTATATGTGAGATGAATGTTGGGTTTTAAGAGAAAATGTCCTGAAGAATTCAGAATTTGAATATCAAAATTCAACAAAAAAATGGTAAAAAATAAAAAACATAGTAACTAATATATAATTGAACAAATTTTAAATTGAATGTAATTTATAAGATAATTTACCTGCATAAATAATTTAAAAGAAGTTTTTTTCTATTAAAAAGTATTATTTTTTAATATTCATCTAAAAATGAAGTAATTCAGTAAAATAAAAAATTCCCCCCATCTATAAATCTGGAATTCTTATTTCAAAAATTATTTCAATTATATATATTATTTTCAAAATTAGTAAAATTTAAATCATTATTATGTGAAAAAAAGAAAGACTAAACCATATTTATAAAAATAATGTTTTCCAAAAAACATTTCATTTTCTTTTAAATTATCCATATTTTATTTGCAAATAATACATAAATTTTTTATTTATATTTATCATTTTTAAAAGATGTAATTTTCATTATTAAAATAGTGGTATTAATATCCACTAATTTAATGGGTATGGATTTATGATAATGTTTAAATTGTTATATTTTGATAGAAGAGAGTGTTTTGTTCAAACTTGATGTTTACTTCATTGAATGATCTCATTGATTTTGAATATATTGAAAAATAAATATATAATGTAGTTTCTTTTTTACTCCGTTTTAAATATTGTGTTCATGTCCAACACTCTATCGGATAAAATTTTTCGTTTAAAATCCTTTGATGTTACATTATCCCAATCTTAAATAAATTCCATCCTCACGCATTATATTGGATATTTATAATCATAGGATTCACATTTAAAAAAACCATTATTAAAATTCCACATAGTGAGAAATTTTGATAAAATTTCCTCTTTATAAGATTTAAATGAATAAATAAAGTTCATGAGGAATAAAAAATTACATGGATTATATTATTGAGATCATAGATGGGATATGGGAACATGGTAACAGTAGAGAAATATATCACCAATAAACTGATAGAGGGTGATTGTTAATGTTAATCAAATGAATGTGGTTGATATATAAAAGGCTAAATAGCATGAATCCATAAACCAAATAGGAATGAAAATTTAAATTTTATCATAAAAATCATGATTACAGAACTATATTTTATTTTATGACCCTATTCATATTATTGGAAAATTTATATTACATGCAGATTAAACCATATTAGAATATATTTACATGATATAATTCAATGTCATATGAAAATTTTCATAATTTATTTTTTCAATGACCATTTTCATCTTTAGTTTTATAATACCCAAATCTAATGTTAATGGGTGACTTGGACATATGGTTAATATCAAAACACCAATCACACAACAATCATAAATAATATTCGTGAACTATATCCCCATCTACAAAAGGATTCTCAGGACATGTGATCTCACTAAGACCTTTTAACTATCACTCTTTCCATTTCCCAAATATATAACAATTTTAATGAACTAATGATTCAAAATGATACCCAAATTTACATGGAAACTAAAGGTTAAGCCCATAATGTGTTTTCTAGAAACTCCCCCAAACCTATAACATATTCTCAAACAATCCTATTACATCTATATTTTAACCCAAATTCTATAGGGTTCCCTATATGCTTGTTCATAAGGAAATAACCTATATATGATACCATTTTCTCATGAACTATGCTAAAATACCATCCATCTCGGCACTTGAACTAGTCTATGGCATGGCCTGAAGGGTATTTCCAATCCCAACATTATAACAACTAGTTCATCGGTATTAGTATCATACATTTTATTTATTTCCCCAATTTAAATAAAGAATGGAAATCATTAAAAATGGATATTACAATAATAAATAATAAATTCCAAAATACAGAACCATAATTTTCTCATTCAAGGATTAAAACATTAAAAGGAGTAAATAACACATTTGAAGATAAATAAAAAAACATAGAGACCTCCATGAAACATTCACACTTCACCTTATATCCACCACCACCAGTACCTGCAACAATTAGTGGAACTTCAAATACCAAATCCACCATGAGTAATTTTCCTTTACCTTGATCATAAATAAATATGGCTACATTCAACAATTGTTTAAGTATGGTTGGAGGAAACCTAGTATGATTCTTTAAAAAAGAAATTATTCTATTATGTAATACTAGAATACATTTCAACTTTAATATATATGTAAAATAAATTAAAACATTTTTAACAGAATGTTTTACGGAAGGAAATTATGAAGAAGAGAAAATTTCAGGGGGACCAACATTAACCAATCATGGTTCGAAATGAGATAGAACAAAAGGTATACAATATAATTATTATCACAAACTATTATTGGTACCATAATTACCCAATAACTATGCCAGCCCGAACGTAGCACAAAAGAAGTTCCTGATCCCCATAGGCCTGGGACTAGTACTTGAGATCAAACAACATGAATGTGGGAACTAATTTTCCAGAATACATTGTAGAAGTACATGAAACCTGCTAAAATGAATAATAATTATACTCCTCTATGAGAAATATAATTGAATAAAACAATAAATAAATAATCCCAAAGTTTTGAAAACCATGTAAGAAGATACGAAAATAACCCTATTCCCTAACAACACTTCTCACCAACACCAAGGTTCAACTACTAGATTGACCGCAATGAGATCTTTTCCCCTTTCTAGAACCACGATGGTGATAATCAACAAGCACCTAATGGCCCAAGCAGGGTTTGAGCTAAAAACATCATTACGGTCTCACCAATGATTCTATAATTGAGGCCAACAATATATTAACAATAAAAAATCCATTCAATTTTAAATAAATAGTATTGTAATTTCTATACATATTTATACGAGTCATTCGATATAGTTTAAAGGCTTCATATTTATTTTATACAACGGATTAAAAAATTATTGATTATTTCTTAAAAAAGGATAAAATAAAATATTTACATAAAATTGTTTTTGTAAATTCAGAAGGAATGTAATGTAGGTCAAAGAACATAGAAATACATTTATATTTCAATTATAAAACATTCGAACAACATAGTCATCTTCCAAAAGGAAGAAAATATTTTAGGCTATAGAACAACACACAATATATATAATATCAGTAATATGTGTATACAAACAGCCATATTAAATTGACCAAAGGTAAATCATCACAATCCAATCAGGGAAGTGACCCGCTAAATGAATGATTTAAATCATTTTAATAACATAGAGTGTATCCAAATAAATCGCCAACTACCTATGGTTTTCATGTGATTTTGAAAAATCAATGAAGGGGTATTTTTTAGACTGATTAATATATAATTAAAAACAATTCATTCAATTTAAATTCCAATTCCCGTTTTTACCCCAAAAATAATTTACAAAAAATGCATCTTTCTATGATAAAACCAATAGGTTTCTATCAAAATAAATTCCTATTTAAAAAGTTTAAAATCCATAAATTCTAATTCCATAATTTTAGAATTAATTCCCATTATTAAATTCAACAATTTCATATAAATAAGTTACATCATATTCATAACTTATAATTAAACATTTTAAGGTAACTAGTTTCCATAAAAACCCTCTAAATCACTAAAATTGGGGGTTTTACAAATTTTAATTCTAAAACCATTTAAATCTACCAATTCACTTGAATTTGGTTTTATCAAATCTAGTGAAAGAAATTTTGAGAAATTTTTTTTAAATATGATATAGAAATAAATTGTGAAAATCAATGGCAATAAAATTTTCAATTTAGGATAGAATGAACTAACTTTTCTCTAAATAACACTCGCAATGACAGATATCTACTAGAACGAATGTGTAGAAGTCCTTCAAGAACAATGTAGAGGTGAGATAAAACACAATGAGACATATATCAATGAATTATAGAATTAGTTTTTAAAATACCAAAAGAGAAGAATTAATGCTATATAGAGATCATTGTGGAATGATTACTCTAAATTCACACCACAAGCACGATGATGATTTAATGGAAAAATAAATAATATAAAAGGGTGTGGTAATTTCATGATCACTTGGGGAATACCTTATGTTAGGAGAGAGGAAAATAGAGTGTAGGAGAAAAGAAAAACTAAGACACAAGACATTTTTAAAATCCGCAGTCATGACATTACATGATGGGAAAAACAAAACACATCATGTAGTTGTTAGATTCATTAACCACATAAAATATCGTCACGTAAAATAAAAAACCAATTATAAGAGTTAAAAATTATCTATAATTCATTCAAGACATGTATAGGGACATAAATATGTGTACAACTCACGACATGAGGCTTTTCGTGACGTGTATTTAGAACCCTGACATGATTTCTTGCATTGTTATATGAGGTCTAACCCTTCTGTGACCTATAAAAAATTCTTGTTTAACATAAGAGTCCAAAAAATAAATGACTTCACCATTAAATGTATCCTCAAAAATAATTTTAAACCTTTTCCATAAAAATAAAAGGAAAACCATTGACCTGGTTTATGATGTACTCTTTTGATTATTAATGGGATTGTAGAACCACCCCACCATAAACATTCTTCCAGAAAGCCTATGAAAAAGATTATGTGCCCTATAAATGAGGCCATTTATTTGGCCATAGTTCCTCTTGTTCCTACATTTCTTGAAAATCAAATCTATACATCCATGAAACATGGACTAATGTAATAATCCATTAAGGATGTAACATGGTCTCAGAATAAACTATAATAAATTCATCATCATTAAATGATAAATTTTGTTCTATATCAGGATCATTATAGCTCAAATATTGATATGGATCATGTGTATGTATTCTCAGAATCAATAAATGGAATATTTTATGTATTGGTGATAGTTACGGTGTAAGTACTGAACAAAATTTATATGTACCCACCTGTTAAAGATCCTAAAAAGTCTCAAAAATTGATAAGAAAATAATTCCTTGCCTCCAAAGCAGTCAATGACCAAATCAGGGTGAAACATTCAATCACACCTTCTCACATACAGAAAATGTAAAAATTATACGGTGAATATTAACATATGAAATATATCATCTCTATGTTATATACATTATTTGATGAATCATCTATATAATTTATGTCCTCTCTTCCACCGAGCATGGTCTAACCAATGAAGATTCATTAACTACTGACCAACACCACAAAGATTTACAATACCGGTCAGACAATGAATCAAAATGATCCATTACAATCATGAACTGATAACTATAATTACAAGAAAACATAAAATGCACAATGTGATCATCCCAATCCCCCCAGAAGTAATGTTCAAATGCGTGATGTGTTTCTTCAAAAATATATATAACTCCATATGTATGTACATCCAATATTTGACTGTATGTCCTGATCAAATGGTTCTAAAATCCTTGTACATCATAAAGGCCTTTCCAAAAGTTAAAAGTAAAATGAGGATCTATAATATATAATATAGTATAAGGATTTACATGATAATGTAAAGTCTAATTCACATATAGTTTTACTAACTCCTCAAATTCCGTTACAGTTCAAATACAAATGAAATGAACAAATAAAGATTTACTTTTGTAGAAAACCCATTTCATTTTTTTAATTTCAATGAACAAGGCCTCCCAACAATAATGTCCATAGTGATTTTATCCTACTTAAATATATGGACTATAAGGGGTTGAATCAATGAAAAAGGATTCTGGTTCTAGGACTTTACATGCTGGCATGTATAATAATGAGAAGAAAACTCAAAAATGCCCCATCTCATACTTGGCCTCCCGAACCATCACTCCATAACATAGAATATCATTGTGGTTCCTATATTCATAACTAAATAAATGTAATGATAACCCCCAATTTCATCCATTCATACTACTAATATTTTATAGAAGTGAATCTGATAATATAGCACACCCTCCATCGAGAACGTCAACTAGGAATCTGTCTCCCCACCATAAATAGAGTCTCTAATTATATTTAACTCATCATCATGATATTGATTCTATAGAATTCAGTCAAGATGAGTGGATGTAAACTTAACGCTAAATAATGAAAATTCATCCCCTTTCTCAGAAACTCTAATATTCAATTGTACATAGAGAGCCATCAAATTACATTCATCTGAAGATTCTCTAACTACATGGGCTTGGAGTATCCTTCTCAGTTCTTCTATATTTAAATTAAATTTCCCCATAGTGTTGGGGATGTAAATTTCGAAAAAATTCCAATTGTTCTACCCAATTCATGAGGAATAGATTCAAATATTATTGACATATGTTATAACAAAAGATTTTGTGGTCCAGATAAATGGTAACCCATTATCAATAAGTTAATTCTACCTACTATTAAGCCCATGAATTACTGTTTCAAGTTCAAGGTCATGGGTAGGATATATCTTCTCGTGTGGACTATGATAATGATAGATAATATAAACTACATGATATAGCTACATAAGAATACATCCCAATCTAGAAACCTTTGGATCACAAAATACCACATTTCCCTCCCATCCTCTGAAAGTATCAACAAGTGAATAATAGTAAAAATGTGTTTCATCTCATCATATATAATTTACAATTATCATCCAAATAAAACATCGCCCCTTTTGACTTAGAGTAGTCATCAGAGAATCCAACTACAATAAGACATTCATAAACAATTGCTAATATATATGTATTCCCAAGAGGATTTGAATCTAAATGACATAATGTTGATTCTTCTAGGTCATCCCAACCTTCATATTCTTAGGATCAACTGATATACCCTTTTTATGCACCACATTTCCAAATAACATCATTTCTGGAATCCCAAAATCAATTATTGAAAGCATGGCATAAATTCAAGGATTTTTTACTATCTAAGAGTTGTTCTCAAATGATTCACATGATCCTTCTATGATATATATATATATATATAATGAGTATTTCATCAACCAATAGTACCATAAATATATCAAGATACATGAGGAAAATCAAAGTCATCAAATACAGGAAACTGAAGGAAAATTCTTCAGATCGAAGGGTATAAAAAGGTACACATAATTGTTTTACGTACTCTTATAGGTAGATTTATTAATTTAAAATTCATTTATCCTAAATTGATGGAATCTAGAATATTGGCTGGTCATTGAAGACCACTTCTTCCATTTCATATTCTACAATAGATAAAAAATACATGGGAACATATTATTTTTGTTTACCATAACAAAACATAGTTTTCAATAATAATCACTTATGATAAGAGAACCATTATCCTTCATGGTGATGAGAAAAAGTGATTCACATGGTGAAAGACTCACACATATAATTCATTTCTCATAAACATCACCCTACTGGTACATCATCTCTTTTATTTTATATGTTTCCATATTGTATGAGGTAAATAAAACAGGATGAGTACGAAGATCTAAGTAAATTGAATAATCAACATCAATTTTTGGTGGAAACCCTGATTAATCAGAAAAAAAAAATTAGGAAATGTAATGATGACTATTGGAAGATCTCAATTGGACAATTTACACTTAAGAGAAAAGAAAAACACTAATATTGCTATTTCCAACACTGGATAAGAATATTAGTCTCTACATGACCATGAGTCCCACTATGGTAGAATGATACAAGAAACACCACTAGGTGTAGTAAAGTATAACCATTTAAATAATTATATATCTGGACATTATTGGAAATTACCTAATCCACCCATAATATTATGTCGATATATTTCATGTCAAGGATTTTTCAACTACTAACCATCTCACAATTTTATATAGAGAATACAAAAATAGGACTATAAACACCCTTCCTCTATTTGTTCCAACAAGTGTAGTCATATCCATTGTACATGAAAAAATATGAATAGAAATATTTTTTATATGGACAATAATACAAGAAATAAACAAATTATGTGAAGTAGTATAAAAAATATTAGTCAATAACAAAGATGTATAAAAATAGTGAATCTTATTGTTGATGTACCTGTGTATAATTCCTCTAGAGACTCCCCCCCTATGTGAAGAGGATTTATTCCATGTTCATATTTATAGAACCCTTTTATACTTGTAACATCTGATTTCCCCATAGGGCTAGGAGGAGACTATGATCTCATTCCTTTATAGGATATATAAATTTTATTTTAGAATTCCTATTAGGGTATTAAATGTATGTAGGACCCATAGTACTAGGGAACATCAGTGAAAACCCTATAAGAATGTCATGGCCTTCCACACTGAAATAAAATAAAATGTCATCCTCCTAGAGCATTAGAAGATCTGGGAGGACTCAAACATAGATAAAATCCATAAAATTCATCGCGATTCCACTTTACCATAAAATAACTACATATGTCCTTATGGACACTATTGAACTCCCATTAACCCTGACATTCTTATCAGTTCTTTCCCAACCATCATCACCATATCCATCAAATAATTTTAAGTGGGAATCATCAGAATGAAATGCTAAGAAAGAATATCTGATCAAAGTACAATATCATTCCATCAATCCTTCATAATCTCATTGTATATAATATCATGAACAACATTTACCATAACAAAAATGAGTTTTTAATATTATGTCACAGTTCATTTTTCCTTTCCATGACTGATAAACTCCACAAAAATAGCCAACACCATCGACTGTAGAAGTATATGGTTAGTGAAACAAACCTTGAATTATGTCCACGCTAGCCCTTAGTTTTATTTTTCGTCCACATTTTTTCGACCTTCACTTTCATTGTTTGTCTTGCAATAAGTGGCACACTTCACCTTGATCACGTCTAATGTCTCAAAGAACTCAAAAATATGTTCTATCTATCCCATACAATTCATATAAGGTTGGGTATTAATGGTTACTTTTAATACTGATAGATTATGTAATAGGAACTCTTCCAAACAACATTGAAGAACAACCCCTTGATGATATATTATTGGGGATTGAATGTATATTGTAGGTCTTGCCTCTCAAATAGCTTGAAAAGTGCTCCCAATTAACCTGTATATATTTGGGTCTACTGGTGGACTCAAAAATTGTGAATCAGAATAAATAATTCATGATTCCTGTTAATATGACTACTTAGAGTCATGATACTACCCAACATCAGCAAAAAACAATGAAGACAGTAGATTGGCACTCAAACTGTCTAATAACGGATATATTCCCTCCAAAAGGAAAAAAAGATTTGGGTTTCCTAATATCCAAATCAAAATTTGTGAAAAGAAGAGAACTAATCCACATTTCGTATTTCCATGACCACCCCCAATGACTTAACATTCATTGATGTTAGAGCTGGGCATGAATTCAATTAGAACTACCTCTTATGTCCTAATACGTTAGGAAAAAAATTATCTACAGCCTCCATTGATACAAATTTTTCATGAAATGGCTTATGTACCCTGGAAAACCAATAATCGAGTCATTCATGACGTATCCTTAAGGGCATTCCCGAACTCCAAATGTCAGCAATTAGCACTTGGAATCATAAAACATGAATGTGAAAATACATTTTCCACAATACATTATGAATGAAAATGAAACCATACAGTATGCATAATAAAGGCATTAAGGTGGGATAAATGTACAAAAATACAAAAAGGAATAAACATTCCCAAATTACTAAAATCTAAGAACCATGACTATAAAATAACACATTCCTCTATGGATACTACACACTATAACCTAGGATCAACAGGTGGATCCAAATCCAAGGTATCATTTACTGTTGTTCGAACATCGAAGAAAATCTATGAACACCCACATGCATAAGTAGAGTGTGATATAAAATGAATAGTAGGGTCTCACCAAGGATTCCATAACAGATGAAAACAATAGATTTACCAATTAAAATTCATTTTATTTTAAATTAAGAGATTTTATATTTCAAGTAATATTTATACAAGTCATGTTATATAGTTCAAATGATGTAAATATATTCCCACAAAAGACTTTACAAATGATGGAATATTTATAACACAATTTATTAAAAATAGTTACATAAAATAGTTTTTCAAATTTCATAAGGCATGCAATGTAATTAAAAAATCATTTTCGTATATTTATATATGAAATATAAAACAAGAGATAGACATGGTCATCTAACAAAAGGAATGATAATATTTACAAATATATGACTCTGAAGTCATCAATTGAACTCGACAATATTTGTATACACACATCCATTTAAGAAATTCCATTGGCAAATCGTCCCCATCCCACCAGGGATGTGACCCTCTCCATTTATGTTTTAGAACAATGTAATAATGTTGAGTGTGTCCATATAACTCAATAACTAACAAATTATTTCATGTTATCATACATAATTAATGGTCGGTAATTTATTGTTATCCTTCTTAAATTATAAATAAATCTCAATCCTTAAGTTTACATTCCAATTTTCCATCTGAAAACCATAATTTTTTTAATCCATAACATGCCTCTTTGTTAGATAAAACAATCGTGTTTCTATTAAACATTTAAAATCCATTTTTACAAGATTTAAATCCATTCAAAACCAATTGAATTATTTCACAATTAATTCCCAAAATTAAATTAAAAAATTTAAATGAAATGATTTCATTCAAATACATAATTTAAATTAAATAATTTAAATTAATCAGTTTTCATAGAACAACCCAATTTATTTGGAATTACGGTTTTCAAAATTCTCATGACAAAACCATTTCAAATCACCCAATACGTTGGAATTGGGGTTTAACAAATAATTTTAATGAGTTTTTTAGAAATTAAATTAAAAAAACAATTAGAATAAAACATGGAAACCGAAGGTAATCCATTTTGTAAATCGGGGAGTAACCACCTACTTTTTCCCAAAACAATTGTTGCAATGAATCCAAATGAGAATGATGTTGTATAAATCCTATAATAACAATATAGAGGATATATATAACAAAACCAAACATAGATATATCAATTTATGGATGATATATTGAAATCACACATTTAGAGAAAAAGATAATTAAGTAGATCATTTGAGAATGCTTACTTATAATTCACACTACAAGAACAAAAATGATCATATAAAATATGAGTGGGTACAAAAGTGATTGATAGTTTTATAATCACATTGAGATGGACTTTGGTTGAGGGAGATGAAACTGGAATTGAGGAGAAAATATAAACACCATGGCACTTTCTGTTTATAATCAATAAACGAGGTATTGCACGACTTGTAATACCAATACACGTCGTTAAACCATTATATTCATTAGCAACTGAAAAATCAATATCAAAAAATTAAATTCTGACTCTCTAAGTTAACAAAAAGAAATGTAATTCATTCATGACGTATAAAAGATATTCATGACATGTACCCCTTCATGAGTCATGCCTTTCATGGACTGTATGCAAAATACATACACAATGTGTAACCATGTTACATGATGACTAACCCTGTAGCAGCCTATAGAAAAGGTTTAGTCAAATCTGAGAGTCCAACAAATCTCTTACATCAATATTAATGGTACCATCTATAATCATTCAAAACTAAACACTTCAAACAAAAAGGGAAAATCTAAATATGTTTTAAGATGTACATTTAGTATTATTAGCGAAATATTACCCCAATGGACTACACCACATCATATAATCATTTAGTTGCAACATTGAACCATGTGTATATAACTATGTGTAGTTAGATAAAGTTGAAATCTAGAAACCCCAAACCTAGGTGAAATGTAGTATCGAAACCACAAACATCACCTCTCAAATGCACAATCCACAAGGAGGTAACACCCAATGGGGATACAATTACCTAATCAAAACACATGTTTATTTAGATATATAAACGATAATCATGTGATGTGAATCTGGTTTTTTCATATTCTGAGTCATCTAGAATCAATAAAATAGAAGAACAAAGTACTATAACATATTAATCAATAGTCTACTACTTTTATTTTTTTAATTAGTTTCCTGATACTCTCATTGTTCTCAATACCATTTCACAAGTCACACAATTCATCACTTTTTCAAAGACATACCAATCATCGTAAAATTGCTGGGAAATCACCACATTCACCATCCATTACATGGAAAACACCATTTCATAAAAACATACACATTTCATTGTATACACACCAAAACTATTTCAAAATACATTTCACATTACATTAAAAATCCATAAAACACATTATAAAACATTAAAAAAATTATATGTTCAGTTTACCCATTTCTATTTGAAAATCCCCTTTTAATTCCACACAAAATCCAAATTCACATCAAAACAATCATCCTTAAATTACACAATCCTGAATAAAAATATATTGTGATGATAATTATCAATATTTCTAAAAAAATTCAAATCTATTGAAAAGATCACATGTTGGTCGGAGTGGATACTCAAGATTGGTTGAATTGAGTTCCAATTTAAAATTGCTGTTATAATCTATATAGTTATGAAAAAAACCCCAATTTTAAAAACAACCTAGTTAATTAAGGCAATAGAAATGTAAAAGATCAATTGGTCAACTGGTCTATCAAAGGGTGATTAGCCCTCATATAAATCAATGTAGAACTCAAATTTAACTTTTGAAACAATTTCAATGCATTAAACAAATAAACACACTAACCAAAAGTAAATATCAATGTGTAAGAAAAAACAGTTATAGGTTATTGCAAATATAAGCAGCAAATAAAAAACAGAGTAATTAATGATTGGCACAAAAATGTAAACAAGAGGTTCATTCTCAAGATGATACTTAATCCCCTCCACTTGGTGATTATATTCCAACAAGATTTTTATATAAATAGATTTTTGATCCACACCTTGGATCGGGGTTTACTACAACACACAAGGTGGTCAATGTCACACATTACCTCTACAATAGTTATTCATGGAAAAAATAAATAAGTGATTGAGATGAAGGATAGTTTTATATCCTCTAGTTATGCTAAGGATACAGTGTGTGTAATACAAAAAATATACACACTACTAAAATAAATGGAATAAAACACAACAAAGGATGAGAATAGAATTAAGAACCCTCCGGGTGTTGTGAAGAAAGGATCTAGACTCAATGTATGCTGGGAAACTAGTATTTGAGTCTTCTTCTAGAAGATATCTTTAGAACATAGTATCTTAGTATCTGTAATACATATTCTAGTTTGTGATGTAATACATATCTATCTAAAATTAATTACCTAATTTCCAGAAAATTTAAATTCGAATTATCATAGGAATCAAGGAAATGAATTAATGAATAAAAACACTATATTATGTAATTTTTTGGGAATATTGTTACAAAATTTTTCATCTAATTATATTATTCTCAATTCCATAAATTTCAATGATTTTTTCAAAACAT
Source organism: Viscum album (assembly GCA_963277665.1). Lineage (NCBI taxonomy): Eukaryota > Viridiplantae > Streptophyta > Magnoliopsida > Santalales > Viscaceae > Viscum > Viscum album. The sequence continues at coordinate 174,270,828 of OY728134.1, forward strand.
TTTATCTAGTCCAGGTTTTTCTAGTGTTATTATTATCACATATACTGTTAAAACGACCTGACATAATATTTATAGATTTTTTAGGAAAATATTTATCATTATTTGTTATCAATTTATTCTCACATAAATAATACCACTATTTAGTCTTTTAATCTCTTTTCATGAATTACTATCTTATATTTTAAAGATAATTTTTGGAGGATGAAATTTTTATTTCTTTAATTAAATCTTAATTACTTTTTACAAAATCATTTCATTTTGATTATTCATTATATTTTAATTCTATTTAATTTTTAATATAATTTTATTTATTTTATAAATATGTCGAAATTATAATTTTATATTTGTTAGTCTCATACATCATTCCATTGTACATATTAATGAATTTTATTTCGTTTCTCATAATATTTTTCCAAATCTTCTAAATTAGATCCGAGAAAATACATTATGATGTTTCATCACAACATTCATAATCATGATGTGATTAGGAATTATATTTTATTACATGATCCATAAAGTATTAAATTTACATGTAACATCATCAACTAATTCTTTTACAAATTTCAGGGTATTCATATTTTTTAGTTATTAAACGAATTCTTAGTATTGCTAGTAATTTATTCTTACTTCTTCAAACATATACTAAACATTTCATCACATTACTATTATTTCATATAATGTTGTTTCATTTTAACCCTCACCATAAAACCCATTGTTTTTATAATTTTAATATTTTACTACAATTTTCTAGATTCCTTAACATATGAAAAAAAAATTATGGAAATTTTCTTTATATTTACTTTTTTCCCAATATTTCCATTATAAAAGAGACATAATTATATTAATATATTTATCTGTATAATCATAATCATAAAACCCATCATATTTATCATGTCATTATTCATTAACAAAAATATTATATTTTATTAAAATTCTCTATCTTCCGTGAAATTGTTTATTAATGGATGTTTTGTCCCCAATTCATATTCATTGATAATTTTATGAAATTTGTTTAGTGAGAGACAAATCTAATCATTAGTTTAGAAATGTTTTCTTCCAATATATCTAAGATATTCCATATTAGAATCAAAAATGTTTTTTAAAATAATAATGGGTTTCACTAATTTATCATATATTGATCAATTTTCATTTATTTTAGAGATGCATTCCTTATTTCATACTACTATGATAAATTATGTATCATAAAATACTATTCTATACAATTTATATGATAAATTGTAATTATAATTATCATTTACTTCATATATACTTAAATGGATTTCCAAAACCAAATTATAATTTTTAACATCATCATTATTGTTAATACATATTCTATGATAGAACAAAAAAGTACATTTAGGTATCTTCCATTAACCACAGGGTCTCATTTTTTATAAAAAATCAATTTTTACACCCCATTTAATGCTTTAAAATACCAAATTACCATCATAATAATTTTTATGAGGAACTATGACAAATATGGATTTATCACATTTCTACATCTATCGGGTTTTTGACCATAAATACATAATCTCCTAATGTATTAAGAGAGTCAAAATTATCCTCCCTTATAAAAATTGATAAAATATAAGAGTGGTGATATGTTTCTATTGGATTTAAATAGTAAATGTAGATTCTCAAATACTAAAGGGGGTGTGGTGAATTTTATGTTTTGAAAACATTAGTATTTACCCTTATGGTAAAATTTTTTTAAAAATTTAAAAAATGTAAACTCAGAAACCCTAAAATAGTTCTTTAAGACAAAATTGCTTATGTTTTTGAAATATTGTTCTAGAAATGAATGTTAAAAAAATTAACCTAAGAAATTATTTTACCTTAAAACGTATTGAATATTATTTATCAGAGTACAAAAAAGAATAAAAAATTATAATATAGTTATACATTCTTCCATTATCAAAATACAATAGCATAAAACTTGAAACAATTCAATTAACAAGTATAAAATCATTTAACCCAAATAAAAGTGTATGCATCAAACTTGGATAATGGAACCTTGATTTATAATTTTTTGGAAATCTATCTTATCCACACAAGGGTATTCACTCGATATAAATATCAAAAACTGATTTGCTATCCCCATATGCCCTAGAACATTATAGTAGTTGGTACCTCTGTCTTGCTATCCATGAAAGTCATTGAAAATTAAGGTAGTCGGAACCTCTATCATCATATCCCCAGTATCCCTCGATTGTACACCACACTAATCGAATTCTACTAAAGAAAGATGAAAATCATGATCAGTACACACAAACAATTATAGCCACTCTCTCTCTCTCCCTTGAAATCACTTCAAAAGCATGTAATCTCTAGAGTGATGGAAAAATGTATTTCTCATTCAAATGAGTTCCTATTTATAGGAACATCTCCAATGGTGGACACCATCGTCCAGTAGTCATATTTTTCATGAATCTCAGTGAGACCTATACATGTGTCACTCCAAAAATGGTTAATTACAAACATATTTTTCAACATTATTCCAGAATAATAGAATGTGTATGAAAATGAAGTTACATAACCAAATCAATTTTTCCAGACTACGAGAATAAAAATTACGGAGTCTATCCTTGTAAAAATTTAGTGTCTATAAGACATGGACATTCATATTCTATTTTACAAATAATTCCTAATATTAATTCTAATGATTTTGGTGTCTGAATTCCAATGAATTCTGAATCTAAAATCTATGGAATTCAGTGTCTGAAGTATGAGGAATTCGAAATCCAAATTTCAAATAATTCATATTTTGAATTTCAAAAAAAAAAATAGAGCCCAGATTTTATATATTTTAGAGTATGAATTTCAATGAATTCGAGAACTACATTTCATAGAATTTGGAGTCTGAATTTCATAGAATTCGTATTCTGAATTTTAGAGAATTTAGAAACAGAAAATTGAATACTCTATATCCAACGACTTATAATATTTTGAGGTTTTATATATAAATTCTAACTTATGACATAGTAATATAATGATTTAAATTTAAGGATATTATAAAATGAACAATGATAAAAATGTAATGATAAAAATTTCCTAAGAGAATAAAAATTTTCAATTTTAAAATAATGCATAGGGAAATTTATTTTTCCCCAATATAATGTGTTTGAGATTTTCAAAACATAGAGGAATTGAAATTTCATAAGTAAACATTATTGACTCAATAGTTTCTATGACACTAATTTTTTATACTAAAGTGATAAATAGATATAATAATAGAAGTAAATTAGATTATAAATAAAATAATTTATTTAATAAAATATAAATAATCTGATATATATTTTTAGGTTTAACATTTATCCCTATTATACAGTTAAATTATCACTTACGTGCTAATTAAATAAAATAATTAAGAATAAGATTCCTATTTTCTTAAAAATTTTATCATTAGTGTAATTTTTTAATCCATGTTGTAACTTAATGTTTTTATAATTTATATTTTTTATCTATATATTTATCATCAAAATAATATGGAAAGGATGTTATAATTCATAAAAAATATTATACATCATTCTACTCATCACAATTGTAAAATGACACCTCATAATTAAAATGAGATATAAAAACTGACATATGAGACAATTCATTAATTAGATTCTTAATGATTGAGAATAATAAGATATTTTCCACTTTGATCAACCATGATATAATTAACAGAATATAAATCACTATGATCAATAATATTTAATATTTAACCAACCAATTGAATAAAATATGATGAACAATATTTACTCAACTCATTGATATCTAATCCTCAATGGAATGCTTCTTTTCATCACAGTTGGCTCGATCTAATATTGTAGGCTCCATGTTTGGAGGATAACTGATACCGGGGGTGAACCCGTTAACATATTTGTGGATAATTTTTTTATTAAACATAAAAAACAGGATATTGATCTCTATAAACTCAATTAAAACTCAAAATCCACCATATATGAAAAAGAATATGTAATAGAACATCAAACTGTATTAACAATGTTTAGAAGAAAATAAAATATTTTCATGGTTTCATTGACACCCCAAACATATGGATATCCCAATATAATATATTTACTATTAAAATTTTCTCTAAAATCAAACATTTGATTGATTGATGATACAATATAATCACCAATCATAGGTATTAACTAGTTATATAAACATTTAGTCATCCCACCATTCATTATTTGTTCTACACGCCAAATATCAACTCGTCTACCAATGATGGAAGTATTCCCCAAACACATTATACTATAAATTATTGGTTATAAAACTATTTTATTCCTTTCAAACATTTTGATCCAATTATATGATGTTCTCTATTAGAACCTTTTCCTTATTCATCAACATCATATAGATCCACTTCCTTTTACATTCAGGATATTTTTTTCTCTTATAATAAATAAATACTACTAATATATTTAATCTTCAAAACAATATTGTCTAGTTTTCTAAAATTATCATAATTTTAATTATATTAATTTTCTTTTATTACTGAATAATTGGGCATTCCTGTGTTCTAGTAGAAATACTATTTGTAATTATTACCATGAACATCCGCTTTATAATAGTGAATCACATTCTATAGAGTCTTCTCATCTCAATTATTTATTATTTAACTTCTAGAAAAAAATAATTCCATTATTTTATTAACATAAATTTCATTGACATATCATAAAATACAAATTTTCTGGAATATATATTCATCTCCACATTGATGTGTCTCATAAAACTTAATTCTAAAGAAAATTATGGTGATCCAAATCCTTAAATAATCAATTTCAATTTAATGAATCTTCATTAAGGAAAAAACACATTAAAAATGATTCACAATATCTTTAGATTCCAAATTAACAATAACTATGTGACCAGTGCACACAATTCTTATTCATAGCAAATGGATATCATTGTTCAATGCACATGTAAACTAGACCACAAATCCCCCAACATATCCAATTAAATCATATGTAGATCTCACTTATACAATATAATTTATTTTTTCAATATGTGTTTTGTCTCCTCCTACATCTTTATTTATTATACTATCTGTCCCCATAAAAATTTATTCCATAGTGTTTTTTTCATTAATATATTATCCAATTGATTATTTCATGTTAATGTTATAATAGATGGTATTTATAGATAAAAATGATGATTATATCCCTTGATGATTCCCCAAAATACACATAACCATTCATACACATATAGATCCATGAAATATATTTTTTATGAAGATCCACGCTCAAAACTTCTAAAACCGATCTCACTAACATCCCTTAAACATCAAACACAATTCATTATGTCAAAAAATAATGGTTTACTGAAAACATTCACAATACCACCACCAATCACCCACACAACAAAACCTTAAATATATGTTGTTCTCTTTGATTTGTCAATTTTCCGTCACTTTATACTAGTAAAATATTTCATTAAATAATTTTTGATAGGGGTAGCTTTAGTATCAAAATTGTGAAATAACATTGAGTTTGGCCACCAAAATGAAAAAACCAACCACATCGAATGAATAAATACATTGAATATCATCATTATAGTTTATGACACTCTATTTTTAGAAATGTAACTTTTTTATAATAATGGATTATTATTTTACACAACATATGAAATCAGAAATAGATTTTTCATCACTAAACTACTTATAAATTATTTCAAATTTTATCCCACATAGGTGATGAAATAATAATGCCCGTCAATTCTCATCAATTGTTAACTATGACACCCTAAATCATAGAGGATTAATATGACTCACCCATAACCATCAATGATACATGCACCACATAGATTTATACCTTTTTTTAAAGGTTTGGGCCAAAGCCTCATTTTGCTTAAGGCCCATTCTATGAATAGTAACCTGGAGTCTACAGTACCAGCTGCCGCTACAGTGACAAGCCACTGCTATGGTATCCTTTCATAGCTATAGTACCCATCGATCAACAGTACACCAATGAAACAGTACAGCTACAGTAACCTGCACCCATGGGTTTTTGAACCCCCATTTTTCATGGGTTTTTATGATTATGCTCTGATGAATACATCAGGTTACAATGGTCAATTTTTTTCCAATGGGTTTCCAAATTTACTGGTATTTTAGAAATCACCTCATAATTAGTTAGTAAAATATTTTAGTCATTTCATACTCCTCTATAAATGTAATATTATCATTATTAACATCAATTTAGTATAAATATATGTATGATTTATCTATTTATAATGAACTCATTACATTTAATAAAACATTTTTCATCTATTTTGAAAACACTACTAATTTGATTTCATTATGAATTGTGAAAAAAATCTTCCAATATAAATTTTAGGCTATATCCATAAAAATTCACAAAACATCAATAACTCCATTAATCAAACATAAATTAAAACACTACAATAACATAATATTCATCTAATCTAAAATTTAATCACCTCATTTGGATATTGTTTTGAATATACCCTCACACTCATCAATTCAATATGTGTGGATATTTTTCTACATATTATACTCAAGAAATAAATTAAAAAATATTTTGGTTCCCCATTTTCAAAATAAACAACACAAGACCTGAAGATATATTATTCTTCCTCATTTATTTAAATCCACATTTGTATCCTAATATGGAAGAGGGATAAAATCATCAAGATTTAATTTAAAATATCCACTATATAGACAATAAAATTTTAAAATTGGAAATACCATGTAGATAAAAGGTGGTATATCAATGTGATCGACGTTTTCCATACATATACAAGAATTTGATACAAAATATTGATATTTAATTCCTCACATTTTCATGTTTCCCAGAAAATAAAATCATTAAATATATTTATGCTTCACTAAAATAATCAATATAATCATAATCATCTTTTAAAAAACATATTGATTCTCCGTTTTAGATAAATATAAACTGATCCATGTTTATTTTTTAAAAAATGGAATGGTAATATGGGATTCATAATCAATAAAACACATTCATATTTCACCATACATTTTTGAAATTTCACATCAATTATATAGTAATGATATAAAACATTTTACTCATTTGTTCTCCCCCTGTAGATATTAATTCATATGTTTCATTTTAGTACATTACATTATATGATAATATAATTAAAGGAATAAGATGAAAACTCATTTTCCCATGAGATCTCTTGGAGGATGATATTTTTATCTCAAAATTGAAATCCATATTATTTAAATCACATAATATAGTATTCTATTATTCTTATTAAAATGGTTTGGAAAAATTATTTCAATTACACAAAGGTAATTATTCATTAGTTGATGATTTATATTAAACAAAATTTTTTAATCCCCTAAATAAACATTGGACATTTGTTCATAGGAGGATTGAATTGTTTCATTTTGTTCCTTTACTTCTTTAATGTTATACAAAACAAATTTATGATTTTTTTTATTTATTTTTATTAATTTTTATCATAATTAGATACACACACCGTGCTTCATATCACCATTGATTTTCCACATCCCCACTGTTTCATATTTGTTGAAGATATCACCTTCATTATTTTTTATGGAATTAGATAAGTTAATTAATCTATAATATTTTATCCTCCAGTAATGATAATTTTCATTTTCATTTAACATATACCTTTTCCATAGATGTTAATTTTTATACTCATTTTTTCATCATCATGTTCATGGATATCAACAATTTCTATTAATTTATATGTTATAACAATATACTTATTCCATTTTCTTAATATTTTACAAACACTATCAATTACATTATAATCACGAAATTTTTATGTGAGTTTAATGTTATACATCAATAATAACAAACTTTTTATATTAATTCTTCTATTACATTAGGACTTCAATTATGAAACAATATTCACAAAAAAACCATTTAATTAAATATGAAAATAGTTTTTACAATATCATGGAATTTTCAAATCTATATTTGAATATATTTTACGAAAATAATTCATTATATCTCAAAATAGTTTCTTTTCATTCAACATATGTTGATATGGATGGTACCATTTTTAAAATATGAACACATGATGATTTTATGAATCTAATTACAATATTCTATGTCTCATTAGGATTATTACTCTCAAATGCAGTTTGTGTGTTATAGTTTTTCTTCCCAATAGAATGGAGTGTTCTAGAATATGTGGATTCTATAATTCATTTCCTTGAATCAGGTCTAATGTACTACCCATTGAGGGAGTTATTTTCATCCCCATAAGATCTTAGGATGCCTCCATAATCATCTATATTTCTCTTTTTTCATTATAAAAATAACATAGTTTTTTTAATTAATGGACTATATCTATTTTTAACCATTCAATGTCCTTGATTTTCTAATTTTTAAGGCCCATTGTTATTTTTTTTCAGTTTTTAATTGAATTGAAATATTTAAAAAATAAAATTCTATAGTCTTATTTATCACAAAAAAATCACTGTAATTATTCATTGACAAGGAGAAATAAAATAATGCGAAATGATATTTATTAGTATCTTTCATCCAATTGTATTTTCTTAAAAATAATATTTATAATATTCTTATATATTTAGTCATATATTTCATCAATTTATTTTATATGTTATGTTGTTTCATTATGAATCCCCTTGGATAAATTAAAGATAAATGGTAACAATACATTGTGATGTTACTTGTTATGATATTTAGTGTTTAGAGGATAATAAATATTTTATAAATAAAATTGAAATATAGAAGAATATTAATTAATATAAATAAAAATATTATTATTATTTATACATTTACATCATTGATTAAATTTCGTAAGTAGTGTTTCTCCCCTATATTTTCATTATTCCTCAACTTCAATGTGTCACATTTCCTATTATTATTTTGATACATTCATAAAATTTGTAGATTAGATATGTAATGAGTATCATTCTCTTTTTACTTATAGTGTTTCCAAAAAAAATACCAAAATATTTACCTTATTAATGATATTTAATTTAACACCGAAATATTATCACTTTTTATAGGGAGACTACGTTATATTTTTTGAAATTTATTGTACCCAAGTCTAATGATCCAATAATATGGTATAGGAATGAAACAAATGATAATGTATAAAAATTTCCCTTATCTATTTAAATAATGATCATATTAATGTTATCAATAATCTCATCAAAATATCATTGCATCATGTTATATAAAACACTATATTATTGATAAAAAATGTGATTTTTAAAAGTATCAGCATTAAATTATTCCCCATATGATAGGTGGTTAGTTACCTAGAAAATATGGTTTACCCTATATAAAATTGTAATATTTAATAGTGGCCTCCTAAATCAGACATTCACAAGATAATTTATATATTTATTTCAATAAAAATCTGTTATAACTAGTTATACACCCATCTGGTTGATAATCTAGTTGTGACATATTTTACACTATATCCAAAAACACCACAACCAATGATGAATATAAAACCTATAAACTTTTTTATTTCTATTACTAATATACAACACAATTAGTATTATCTTTACTATTTATCCATAGATATAAAGATCTCTATCGGATCTCAAATGCTTCTTCACGAATATGAGAATGATCATCCTCCATAAGAATATTTGATTTGGTTCTCTCTAATAAATTTTTTTTATTGTATACCCATGTATTATTTATAAATATAATTTATATAATCATTATTTTCTATGATTTCTATCCAAAATGTGTTATATTATATTAATTTATATATATAAATTTAATTATTCTAGGGAAATGATCATCAAACTTCTCAATATTTAATTTCCTCCATACAATAAAATATAATTTTCATTAATGTATTTTATTTTTATGATTTCATATATACAATATAGTACATAGAAAATTATTCAGAAATTATTTTACACTATATTCATTTCTCATATTCAAAAAATCACATTTTAGTAAATTGTTTCTCCACTTTTGTAAATTAAATATTATGTTATTCTAAAAAAAATGTAAACATTAAAAACTATATACTTGAAAATAAATAATTCCCATTATGATAAATTATGATTGAAATCTACATCACATATAAATGACATAACCTACAACTTCACTTTGAACAATTATTATAAGGTTTTCAACTACATTCCAAACGCATACCAACATTGTCTAATTATTATTTATCCTACAAAAATATATAAGTATCTCAGATACTCTTCTCACATTACACCTCACACTGATCTCACTTATCTAGAATCTTAACCTATCAGTCATAGTTATTGGGCTCATCTCATATCTTCTTGTAATGTACTACATTGAAAACAAAAAATAGAGTGCACAATTTATTATCTTGATAATATAAAATCTATTTACTTTTTACTTACTATGGTGATCATGATGGTAGGAATATAAATATTTTATTAGAATCTCCCTTAATTTGTCCTCAAAAAAATCATAACAGTTCATAATCATATATCTGACAGAGATATATTGTTTTTTTTTCAAAAATACATAACATCTCTTCAACTTAATATATACAATGTTTGAAATCGATGAATAATCACATACAATCCCCATGAAAAACCCTAAAATTTTACACCTGTATTAAAAACATACATCATTAAATCACATAAAATATATATTCTACCCACATTTTGTTTATTCAAATCGGTTTACAAGAGGTATTAGGTTGTGAATTTTTAGAGGTTGATGTTGTTGTAGTAGGTGACTATAGTGTTGGATTCTGCTCGATCAATGGGTTCACGCTAGGACTATTATTCATTTTTTTGTAATGATTCTTCAACGAGTGATTTTAATATATCATTTTCACTATGAAAAAAATTCATGGTGTATCTATATCTGTGGGGATAATGTGGTTAACATTGGTGAGATGGTAGTTTCTGTCACATGTTGTCATCGTCGATGGTGAGGGAGACACGTAAGGTGGTCAGGGTGTTCCTTGTGAGTTGTTTTGTTGAAAAAATAAGTAATCATGTTGGATACTTGATTTTTAATATTTTGAAAATAAAATATTAAATTCAATCCCAACTCTCTAATCATTTTAGGTTGGGGATGCTGCTGATGATGGTATGTTGAAGGGTTATTTTTCTCTATTGATATTTGAAATTGGTTATTGCAGTTTATGTATATTTATGTTTTTGTATTTTATGTTTATAAATGATTCATTAATTGAATTATAAATGGTGAAGTTACCACTAAACCATAATGTGGGTTTTATAAAATAATGAGTATTATTTTGAGGGGTACTCAAATATTATTTTATTGGCCTCATGGGTTAAATAACTCCATATCTATAAAATATTTTTATATAATCATGAAAATATCATGTAAAATCCTTGATTAGTGTTATAATATGATATTCTCTCCATATTAGGGAAACATTATTATATATGAAAAAATGATTTCTATAATATAATATTCCTCAAATATTATGGAACCCCTACTGTGTAAGACCTAATAAAAAAACAATGAGAAATATTATTAATGTAATAATCAAGATACTTAATACCCCATCCTAAATCCTGATCTCAAATGGGAATCCACTTTGATGTAATTCTACAAATTTCTCCAAAATTAAAACCATTGGGATCTAATATTTCCCAAGGTATGATCATTATACCTCATACATCAGCAGGCTGAGAAGTTAAATTAACTACAATTACAATGATTCTTACTATCACTAGGATATATAGGAAGCCTTTCTCAGGCCCAATCACTATAATAAGCGTTAGGAGGGATGTATGTTTTCCTAAGTCCCACATCCAAATTATGTGAGGATGATTACTATATATATCCCCTTTTTTCTCACACTGGGCAGGGAACACATGGTATTTGGGAGATGTAATGGTTATTTCACTTGAATTATGAATCACCAATTGTCAGGGAAACCATTGTGCGTAATACCTAATTAGAGGCATTATATGACTGCACAAATATAAGGTTATCCACCCCAAGCTCACACCCAATATTGTAATTGATCTAAAATGAATATGATTCCTACCATAACTATGATACGTAGGACACCAACACGAGGTTCAAGAATATATATCACTGCCTCTTTTTTCACATATATGTCATTTTAGAATGATATAAAACAACATGATGCTAATGAACTACATATATTTTAGTTACATCTATAAATAGTATATTTAGGATACCTTATACTAGCTCTATTCCATCCTTGATATATTAAATTCCATCTGACATGAAAGAGAATTATGAAGAACATAACTGTTAGTAAATAACATAAATGTATAATCCAAATGTTTAAATGGATTATAAAACCAATATATATAGATAAGAACTCACTAAATAATTCCCCTTTCAACTATAAAAATATTTATCCCATTTTTATTTTGTCAGAGTAACTTATTCCATATTTGGATAAGGAAAACGTTCCTGAAAGATATGGTGATTTTGATATAGTAAAAAGTTATATATATACATTATCAATAGATTCCGGAACATATCATAAATCTATTAGAGATTCTTATACTAGGAAACAAATATTGTAAAAGGGTTCGATCAGCCCAACCTACAGACCACTCGACAAATTTCAGTTTATAACTAACATTTGGTCTGAAACCCTAACTGATCAACTACCATTAAAATGTCAGTCTGTATCCATTAATGAATGTGTTATAAATTTGGATTTTCCATCAAGTAAAATAATGGTGACCTAGCATTTTTGATTTATCAATCAACTAAACCCCCACCAACAATCAATTATAGGCCATACCAAATGAATGATTTTTTTGAAAGAAAATACTTATGAATCTAGAGCAATCAATATTATCCATGAATTCTCATTCCAATGAGAAACTGTATCACCCAAATCCTAGTTACCCAGATTCAATACATTATTACATAACATTAGCATGATCACAAGAAAGATCAAGTCTCGAATGACTGATTAGTTTAGTATCCTTGGAATAACTAGATACATTCATAAACATTACAATACATCATAAAGTGAAAATACCACAACATCTTTTCTCAACACTTATATCACGTTATACTATCCCTGGAGGTCTTTCATAAAATACTTCATCACATCCATGGAAAAATAAAACATTGAAAGGGGTGTGATCAAATATCCAATAAGGATAACAATATATCGGAAACTATCATAAATAAGCATAATCATTTAAGGCAATGTATAGCTAAAACAAAAGCCTTTTAAACTTGAACTTATTTATAATATGGAAAAAATAAAATAAAATAATTCCATTTAATTATTCACATGGATATTCTACTAGTCAAATAATCACATGCAATATCAATAACCACTTTCAAAATGATTGAATGCATAATACCAAGCTATCATAAGCACATATCCAAGGCCTCGTGCCAAGACTACAAATAAGATTTTGTCAAGTCCTTATGCCAAGACACTACTTTGTCTCATGATTCCTACTGATGCATCGAGGAGCTATAAAGGTCTCTACCCGTCACTTATTATGTCCAATGCATTTTTCAGATGAACAGTTTTAAACATAACATAATCATTCATTTTAAAACTAGCATATGAAATGTCAATAATTTCTCCATTATCGATGAATGGTATAAAAATAACACATCCACAGTCAAACATATCACAAAACCTTCAATAAAATATTGATGTTTTGTATCATAATAAATAAACATAAAATAATCTTAAAATCTATCAAAGGATGTTGACATAGATAAAATCACAACTACTTGATAGAAATAACTCTTTTTTTGAAATCAGTTAAAAGGTAAATAATTATAAAATAAAACATTTACATTGAATATATATTTATAAGAATGTAAGGGAATCTTTAATGATTTTATAATTGCGCAAAATATCTGCACGCACCGTATACTTTAAAATAGACATTCTTACCTTAATGCTGTCTATAAGGTTAAAAAGGACCTTGTTTGGAAAACGACAGAAATATTCCTTTATAAACCACTTATACAAAGTAAAACATGGGTATAAATTACATTAAACCAATTTCTAGTAAATATTAAAAAAAAATTGAAATAAATTTTTAAGAAACATGGATGTGGATGATAATGAAATCCCAGTAAATTATTAGGTATAAACAACCTCAGATAATGAAGAAATTGCGAAATAAACCCTTACCTTTTACTTTTCCTTTGTTAGGGGTAGGTTAACCTCCTTTATAATTGTGAAATCATTGTTATTAAATTATACAAGAATCATTCAAATTAATATGATATCATATATGATCTTTTAACATTTATTTGTTAATAATATCTTAGTATTATCGTTGTTTCGGTTGTTAACTTACTCATTTTCTTTTATATGATTTGTTATATAAGCCATGTTTATTATGGATAGATTGTATCTTATTCATATCAAGAATTATATCAAGTCCTTAGAAACTATTTTTAATCATCAAATGAGAATTATACTTGAATGGATATGATGGAGAATGAATCTCATCGTGTTCGTGGAGACGGTAGTCTGTACGTACACACGAGCGACAATATCATTCTTTTGATTTTATAATAATATATAATTGGATGTAATATCTTATATAAAGAATACTTATCATGTTATATTTATTATTTTAATGAATTAAACATCATTATTTTACGCATCCAAATAATAATATTCTGATTAACAATTACACCACGACATGGAGACGGTAAACCATACGTATGCACGTATGGTGACATGTCTTTCAAAGGATGGATATAATACTGAATATGTTTGTACCATATTTATAATAACATCACAATATATATAAGTAAATGGAGTTATTATTTTTGAATGGAAATAACAAGGAAAGAAGATGTTGAAGAAAAAAGGAACTTGAAAAAGGGTGGAGAAATCCTTATATATTCTTCGGGTACTTCCTTTTGATTTGATCAAAAGGGCTCCATAGGATGGATTTCTGACTAATGTATGGATTATTTGATTAATGGATGATATTTGATAGGTTATATAGGTAGAAGTGGGCCGAGCCAAAATTCATTGAATTTGTGAATTAGAGAGAAGGGGGGTACCTTTTTCTAAGAGTGTGAGGGTCACCTTTAGAAAAGCTATAAATATTATTTTATAATAAATTAATATTCGGTTTGTAATAGATCCAAAGTGGATTATTTAAAATTTATGGTGGGGATAGGTCGAATACCATTCAACCAATAGTTTTTAGACTGGTTTGTGTCACTATATAAACCATAGTTTATATTTTTAACTCTTAGTTAATTAGTTTGACATTTACCAAGTCACATTGTATTTTTATATTATATAGTTAATAAATGTACTATATACATACAAGAGACCCCAAAGTGCTCCATTAATGATACATCTATCTTGATATAAGTCATTTGGATGATATTTAGTTTTTTAGTAATTTAATATCAATTAATAATATAATATTTGTTTTAAAAACTATTTACTGTCAATTTTGAAACTATTGGGTATTTTGTTTTTGATAAATTCATAACAACATTATGAATTAGAAATAATTATTTATAAACAGTCAAAATATGTATTATTAACCTAAAAATATTATTGTAATTTTTAAAAAAATTCAAATTACATTTATTTTGTTATTTATAATATCAATTATTCTAATTTTTCATTAATTAGGTAATTACTGCATCACCATTATGTCATAAATAAATTAGATTATTTAATATATAAAAATTATAAATAAAATACCATTATATAGGAAATATTTTTATATTTCTAATGAATATTTATAATCGAATTTATCTTATGTATAACCCTATATTATAAATGTTTTAGTAATTAATCCTTGATTTTAACTCTTTTAACTCTTCTTTGAATTAAATAATAATAAATGACCTAATCTAATTCAAGTTGGCCTAAATGTTAATATTTTATTCCTATGGTAATTTTTGGTCGATATACTCTTGTGAAATAGAATTAGGACATGTGTTAGGGTAATATTAATATATTTTTTACCCTTAATTACCATATTTACTTTTAACCGTGGTAAATAAAAGTAAAATGTTATTATTCACCAAAAATTTTCTTCATCTCACTGAACCAGATTTTACTTCTTGATATTAACCTTCTCTCTTAGATTTTTGAATTTCCACTAACATAAGAAGTAAAATTATGTTTTATGTAAATTTTAAAATTATCCTAGGAGATGGGTAAAAGACTGTGAGATGTTCAAAAAAAATTTATATGTCTAAAATTATTATAAACTGAATCCAATGAATTAAATTGAAAATATATAGGTATTAATTATCTATTTTTACCTAAAATAAATTTTAATAATGGAAATTATTACTCAATTAAATAGTCGATTTTAACCATTAGCTTAGTATTTTTTACTCATTATAAAAAATTGAATGTTTTCAGAAAAATATGAATAATTATCCCTAAGAGAATTTCGATATTACGAATCCAAAAATGAATTCCATTTTGAATGAAAAAATTTATAAAATTTAAAAAAGTTGGTATTACTATTCATAATGGCTTGTTTTATAGGATATGGTCTGTGTTAGAACTCGAAGTTGTGTACAACACACGCTATTGTGTTATTTTCAATGAGAATTGTACCATGGAATCTTGGGCTGTTACGTTTTCCCCTCCATCAAATAATTTCTTCCTCAAAATTTTTTAGAATACTACAGCATGAAAAGACTCAGGTGTTTCTTCATCATAAGTTCCTCGGGTTCCCACGTTGCCTCTTCCAACTTATGGTTTCTCCATAGAACTTTTAACAGATGAGTCGTCTGGTTTCTCTTCACTTTTTCTCTCATATCAAGAATCTTAACGGACTCTTCGCAATAAGGCAAACCCGGTTCCATTTCTAATTCCTCATAAGTGAGTACATGCATTGGGTCAGGCATGTATTTCGTCAATAGTGATATATGGAACACATCATGAACTTTGGAGAGATTTGGAGGCATTACCAAATGGTATGCTACAACACCAATTCGTTCTAGAATTTCGAAAGGTCCGATGTACCTAGGACTCAATTTACCTTTCTTACTGAAATGTATAACTCCTTTCAATGGAGATACCTTCAATAAAACATGATCTCCAACCTAAAATTCCAAATCCTTCCTTTGGTTATCAGCACAGCTCTTCTGCCTACTTTGAGATGCGTTGATGTGGTTTTGGATTACCTTCACCTTCTCCATCGTTTTCTCTACCAGTTCTGGGCCTACAAGTTTTCATTCATCAACATCATACCAATAGTTTGGTGTGCGAAATCTCATTCCGTATAACGCTTCATGTAGTGCCATCTGAATACTCGAATTGAAGCTATTGTTATAAGAAAATTCTACCCGAGGTAAATATTGATCCCACAGACCCAGAAAGTCATTTGATCATGATATCAACATGTCTTCTATGTTTTGAATATTTCATTTTTATTGTCCATATGTTTCATTGTGGTAGGCAGCGCTCAAATGAAGTTCAGTATCCAAGGAATTCTGAGGAATTTTCCAGTAACTTTAAGTAAAATGGTGATCACGATTAGAAACTATTGATAGGGGTACTCCATGAAGTCTCACAAAATCATTAATATATAGTTTTACAAAACATTCATGTGGTAGAGCTTCTATTATAGCAAGAAAATGTGTTTACAAGGTAAGACGGTCAACAAAAATCCATATTGCATCATTCCTTCTAGGAGTCTTTGGTAGTCCGATGACAAAGTCCATCGTGATATTATCCTATTTCCACTCAGGTGTGGGAAGAGGTTGCATGACTCCTCCTTGATGATGCCTTCTAGCATTCACTTGTTGAAAAACCATACATCTTGACACAAAATCAACAATCTCCCTCTTATTATTGTCCCAGAAAAAAATGTTCCTTCAAATCACTATACATTTTGCTTCTCCAAGGGTGTATAGAGAAATTGGAGCTATGAGAATCATCTAACAATTCCCTTTGTAGATCAGGTATATTGGGAACACAATGTCTCTTCCCAAATTTCAATATTCCATCTTCATTACCAAATTCACCCAATCTCCCATCATTCACTGCTCTAATCTTCTTTTTAAATTCATCATCATTGGTCTGAGAACTCTTAATCCTTTCTAGTAAAGATGGTTTGGAAACCATTTGAAAAAGCATTGATGTATCACCTTCCATGCTGATTCCCATATCCAACATTACTAGATCCATTAAAATATGATCCCTTTTAATTCTCATCATGTTCAAAACTCCATGATCTTTTCTACTAAAAGCATCTACCACCTTATTTGCCACCCCGGGGTGGTAGTGTATTATTCAATCATAATCCTACAGTAGTTCAATCCATTACCTTTGCCTCATGTTGAGTTCTTTTTGTGAGAAAATATTATTCAAACTCTTATGATCTGTATAAATCTCACATTTTTCACCACAGAGGTATTGTCTCCATATCATAAAAGCAAATATCACAGCTTCTAACTGGATATCATGAGTAGGATAGTTTTTCTCATTAATTTTCAACTATCATGATGCATAGGCAATAAACCTATGATTCTATATAAGGACACAACAATGTATTTTCTTCAATGCATCACTATAAATAACGAACTCTTCATTCCCAGATGGTAGAGTCAATATAAGAGCATTGACTAATCTTCTCTTCATTTCTTCGAAAAATTCTTCACACTCTTTTGTCCATACAAATTTCAGCCCTTTACGTGTAGGATTTTTAATGGGTTATCCAATAGGGAAAAATTATAGAAGAAACGATGATAATAACTTGATAAGCCAATAAAACTGTGTACCTCGGTTATACTAGTTGGTTCTAGACATTCTGGGATTTCTCTTGTCTTAGAAGGATCAACAGAGATTCCATCACTACAGACAATATAGACACGAAAAGAAATCTCCTAAAGCAAGAATTCACTCTTGAAAAACATCGCATTAAATTCAGGTCTTCTCAGAGACTTCAGGATAATGCGCAAGTGATTTTCATGATCTTCGTAGCTTTTGAAGTATACTAGGATATCATTAATAAATACCACCACAAAATCATCGAGATATTACTTGAAAACTCTATTCATTAGATCCATGAATACATAGGGTGCATTAGTTATCCCAAAAGGCATTATTGTAAAATCATAATGCCCATACATAGTTTGAAATGATGTATTCGGAATGTCTTCCTTCTTCACACACAAATAATGGTATCCAGATCGAAGTTCAATCATTGAAAAGTATTGATCTCTATTCAGTTGGTCAAGAAACCATCAATGCGTGGTAGGGGATACTTTTTCTTTACTGTTATAGCATTGATTCCCATGTAGTCGATACATAACCTCATAGGTCCATCTTTCTTTTTAACAAAAAGAAAAGGGGATCCCCACTGAGAAACTCTAGGGAGAATAAATATTTTATTACTCA
The DNA here is from genome assembly GCA_963277665.1 of Viscum album. NCBI lineage: Eukaryota > Viridiplantae > Streptophyta > Magnoliopsida > Santalales > Viscaceae > Viscum > Viscum album. The sequence continues at coordinate 174,290,115 of OY728134.1, forward strand.
ATTCATCTAGTTTTTTATTTAGTTCCACTAATTCTACAGTGGCCATTCTATAAGGGGTCATTGATATAGGCCTTGATCCATGAATTAAATCAATGGAAAACTCAACTTCTCATTCTGGAGGATATCCTTGTAAATCTTCATGAAACACATCTAAATATTTTTTCACAATAGTTACATCCTCTATTTCAACATTATATTCCTCATCCACTATCATTTCAATCTATTCCACCCTAATAATTGAATTTTGTTAACCTACTGGGGGTTGATCTAGATAAGATCATGGTGGTGACGATTCTTCTCTAAAGATAAGGTATTCCTTATCAACATCATCGAAAATTATAACCACTTTCTTCTTAAAATAAATCATCACATCATGTTCCAAAAGCCAATCCGTACCGTGGATTATATCAAACTCAATCATTGGTATGACGATGAGATCAGTGGATAAAGAACATTTATGTGCTCTAGTGGGGACTGATTCAAAAAACATTATTGCAATGATATTTCCCTTATGAGTCTTAACTGAAAACTACCTTGTTAAATCAAATTTTAAATATCTAATTTAATTAGAAAACTAGGAAGATATAAATCAATGCGATGATCCAGAATCAAATAAAGCATTGGCTAAACATGAGGAAACCATTAAATTACCTACCACCATGTCCTTTGGAGCTTCGACCTCAGTTGTAGTGATAACAATTGCTGGGCCTTGATCCCTTGGACTTTTCCGAGGAAAGATCCCCTTTAAACATAGGACATTCATTTTCATAATGTCCTATCTCCCTGAAATTGTAGCATTGGACATTGGTAGCTTCCTTCTTCCCCTTGAAATCACGATCTTGGTGGCCTTTTTCACCACACTTGTAACAGACTATCATTCCTTTTAAGCAAGTACCGGGGTTTTTCTTCCCACATTTACTGTTGAATGAATATTCAACTTTTCCCTTCTTTCCCTTATTTCCATTCCTAGAGTGATCAACAGATCTGTTCTTCTCCTCCTTTGCCTTAAGGTCATAAGAATTAGAGATTTCCTTTTCTGTCTTGATAGCACATGAGACAATATCTTCGTATGAAGAGAAGGATTATGACACTAATACTTGATGATGAAATAGTTTTAACACATCATAGTAATGACCAATCTTACATCTTGGGTTATGTATATAATCTCTTGCATACCATGATAACCCTGCAAAGTTAGCCTCATACATTACGACATTCTCATCCGAATTTTGTCCCAGACTCAGAAATTGCATTTCCATATCTGCTCGATGGTCACACGGAAAATATTTTTCTATGAGAAGATCATTGAACTCCCTCCATTCCATATTTGACACTTTATCATCTTCCTTCATTATTTCAATCAATGAACACTATTGATCAGCATCTCCAGTGAGGCGGTAAACTGCCATGATAACTTTTTCCCTTTCACCACTCTCCAATGCCTGAAATATTTTCTCTAGGTAATTTATCTATTTCTTAGCTACTAAAGGGGTTGTACTCCCATTGAACGTTGGTGATTGTTGCCTCATGAAGAGATTTAACATTGATCCTCTGCGCTTTGGATCTGTCAGCTCCATATAGGTAAGGTTATTATTCATAACCCGAGTAAGTTCTCCCAGTATGGTGATAAGATGTTCGGTACCAATTTTATCACCAGCTCCACTATAATTATCTTGAGTAGGAGGGAAATACCTACATGTAGTGCGTGCATTGATATAGTTTTCATTCCATCCACTAGGATCCATTTCTAAACAATGGCATAAACTAGATCAGTTTATGAATAAAAATACATAATTCCATACTTATAAAACACTTAACATAAATTGACCTATTTATAGATATAATCCATAACCATAAACATGTTTTAATTGAGCAAGTATATTCTCATAATCCCTTCATAATGGTGTGTAATGAAAATGAGAATTATCCTAAACATATCCCATAGGAGTGTCGTAACATAGAGTGCAGCAAGGTCCGTTGTTGTGTACTAGATCTTGTTGAAGTCTAGATCATTGTTGTGTTTTTGGGTTCTACCCCTAGGTACATCTCTTCCAGAGCCACCTCTACCAGCTCATAACCAGACAGGGATGTATTGATCGGAAAACTCACAAAATATCTACAATACCAAAATTCTAGGAAGTTCTTCAACACTACTACTCAATGTCCATCTTAGGTCTATGTACTCTAATCAGATTTTATCTAAATCCAGCTTCTAAGGTTTTTACTAATCATTTTCTGATACGCACTATAACACCATGACACCATTTACCTAGAGTCGGTGCATTATTACATAAAATTGGCATGATCACGTGAAACATCAAGTCTCGAAAAACCGGTTAGATTAGTATCCTTGGAATAACTAGATAAATTAAAAAATGTTACATTACATCATAAAGAGAAAATACAACAACATATTGTCTCCACACTCATATCCCCTTATTCTATCCCTCCTGGTCATTCATAAAATACTTATTCACATCCTGGGAAAAATAAATCATTGAAATGGGTGGGCACAAATTCCCAATAAGGATAACAATATAGAGGAAAAATTTATAAATAAGCATAAACATTTAAGGCAATGTATAACTAAATCAAAAGCCTTTTAAACAAGGACTTCATCAAAATATGAAACAAAATAAAATGAAATAATTCCATTTACTTACTCACATGGATACTCTACTAGTCTAATATTCACATGAAATATCAATAACCACTTTCATAATGATGGAATGCATAATTCCATACTATGATAACAACATAGCCAAGGCCTTGTTCCAAGAATACAAATAAGATTTTGTCAAGGCCTTATGCCAAGACACTAGTTTGTCTAATGAGACTTGCCGATGTATCAAGGAGCTATAGCGGGCTCTACCCGTCACTTATTAGGTCCAATGCATTCCTCATATGAACAAGTTTAAACATAACATAAACATTCGTAATAATAATAGAATACGAAATTTCATTACTTTCTCCATAAACCATGAATGGTATTGATATAACAAATCCACATTCAAACATGACACAAAACCATCAATACAATATGGATGTTTTGTATCAAAATAAATAAACATCACATAAGCTTAAAATCTGTCAATGGATGTTGACAAAGATGAAATAAAAACTATTTGAAAGAAATATATATTTTTTTGAAATCATTTAAAATTTAAATAATTATAAAAAACATTTTCATTGAAAATATAATTATAAACTTGTAAGGGAAGCTTTGAAGATTTTATAATGGTGGAAAATAGTTTCACCCACCATGTATGTTAAAAATGTCATTCTTACCATAATTATGTAGAAATGGTTAAAAAGGATATTGTTTTGAAAATGACGGAATGATTCCATTATAAAACTCTTTAAAAAGTCAAACAAGGGTATAAATGACTTTAACACATATTATAGTAAATATTAAAAATGTTTTTAAATACATATTTAAGATACATGTATGTGGATATAAAGAACTCCCAGTAGATTATTACATATAAACAACCTCAGATAATGAAGAGATTGCGAAATAAACACTTAAATTGTACTTTTTCTTGGTTGGGGGTAGGTTAACCTCCTGTATAATGGTGAAATAATTTTCATTTAATTATAAAATAAAAATTTATATTAATATGATATCATATATGATCTTTTATCACTGATTTGTCAATAATATCTTAGTATTATCATTGTTTCGGGTGTTAACTTACTCATTTTCTTTTATATGATTTTTACATAAGCAGTGTTTTTTATCGATAGGTTGTATCTTATTCATATCAATAATGATATCAAGTCCATAAACATTATTTGTAATCATCAAATGAGAATTACACTTGAATGGATGCAATGGAGAATGAATCTCATCGCGTTCGTGGAGACGGTAGTCCGTACGTACGCACAAGCGACAATATAATTTTTTGGTATTATAATATATATAATTGGATGTTATATCATATATAGAGAATCATTATCATGTCATACTTATTATTTACTAAATTAAACATCATTATTATACGTATCCAAATAATAATATTTGTAATAACAATTACACCATGAAGAGGAGACGGTAAACCTTATGTACGCACGTATAGTGACATGTCATTCAAAGGATGGATATAATAATGAATATGGTTGTAACATATTTATAATAACATCATAGTATATATAAGATACTGGGGTAATTATTTTAGAATGAAAATAATAAGGAAAGAAGAAGTTGAAGAAGAAAGGAACTTGAAAAAGGGTGGTGAAATCATTACCTCATTTTCTGGTTCTTCGTTTTGATTTGATCAAATGGGCTCCGTAGGATGTATTTATAAATAATGAAGGGATTCTAGTATTAAGGGAGGATATTTGAGAGGGTATTTGGGAATGGGATGGCCGAGAAAAAAGGCTTTGAATTTTTTAATTAGTGAGAAGGGGTAGTGCCTTTTTATAAGAGGGTGAGGGGCACCTTTGGAAAAGATATAAATATTATTTTATAATAAATTCATATTTTTTTTATAATGGCTCGAAAATAGATTATTTAAATATTATGGTGGGGATAGGTCAAAAAACGATCCTAGAATTGGTTTAAGAAAGGTTTGAATAACTATATTAACCTAATCTTTTAGTTCTAACTCTTGGTTAATTAGTTTGACATTTAACATGTCACTCTTTATTTTTATATTATATAGTTAATAATCATTCTATATACTTCCAAGAGACCCCCAAGTTGTGAATTAATGATTCACCTATCATGATATAAATCTCTTAGATGAACCTTAGAATTTTAGTAATTGAATATCAATTAATAATATAATAATTGTATTAAAAACTCTTTTATGTCAATTTTGAAACTATTGGGTTTTTTGTTTTTGATAAATTCATAACAACATTATTACATCAAACACAAATAATATAAACATTCCTAATATGTCATATTAACCTAGAAATATTATTCAAAATTTATAAAAAGTCTCAAATTACATTTATTTGTGTATTGATAATATCAATTATTGTATTTTTTCATTAATTAGGTAATAACTACATCACCATTGCATCATAAATAAATTAAATTATATAAAAACTAAATATTATAAATAAAATACCATTATGTATGAAATATTTTTAGATTTCTAATGAATATTTAAAATCAAATTTATCTTTTGTATAAACCTATATAAAAAATGTTTTAGTAATTAAGCCTTCATTTTCACTCTTTTAACTCTTATATGAATTAAATTATAATAAATGTCTTAATCTAATCCAAGTTGACCTAAATGATAATATTTTGTTCCTAAAGTTGTTTTTGGTCGATATAAACTTGTCCAATAGAATTAGGACACGTGTTATTGTAATATTAATATCATTTTTACCCTTAATTACCCTATTTAATTTTAACCATGGTAAATAAAAGAAAAAAGTTAATAATCACAAAAAATTATTTTCATCTCATTGAACCACATTTTAATCCTAGATATTAAACATGTCTCTTGGATTTTCAAAATTACACTCACAGAAGCGGTAAAATTATGTTTTATGTGAATTTGCAAATTCTCCTAGGAGATGGGTAAAAGACAGTAAAAAGTTCAACAAAATTTTTATATGTCTAAATTTATTATAAACTGAATCCAATGAATTACATTGAACATATATAGGTATTAAGTATCTATTTTGACCTAAAATAAATTTAAATAATTTAAATAATTATTTAAATAAAAAGTTGTTTTTAACCAATAACTTAGTGTTTTTCACTATTCTTCAAAAATTGAATGTTTTCAGAAAAAGACCAAAAACTTACCATAGGATAATATCGATAATACAAATCCCAAAATGAAGTCCATTTTGAAAATAATATTTATAAAATTTAAAAAAGTGGTCATTACTATTCATAATGGATAGTTTGATTGGTTGTGGTGTGTGTTAGAACTTGAAGTTGCTTACAACACACACTATTGTATTATTCAAAGAGAAGGGTACTGTGGATGCTTGGGGTGTAACAGAAACAATATGGGATTCCAAATTACTATGAGGTCATTTTATCCTATTATGAGAGTGCCTAAAAGTTTATTTCTTTTTTTGACTAATTAAAAATACTGCACTTGGTCTGAATCACTCAAACAAAAAAGTGATCAGTTTTCCATATGTTGGGGAAATTTTATAAATCGACTACATAAAATGGGAAACCTGACATGATTCTAAAAAATAAAGAATTGACAACTTGAGAAATATTTATATCATTTATTTTTCATATCAAATGGAAAAAAATGTGATCCTAAAATGAATAAAAAATATATCATAGTGTTTGGTTGACCATGCAACAAGCCATGTTGTTTTCATATCATACACAAAAATGGAAAACCTGAGATGAATATTATGGTTTACAGTATATATTAAATGATGTTATGATTTAATTCCCTCCTCACATTAAATGTTCAATAAAAAATAATGATCATATAGAGACTAAAAGAAAATTTTTGTAATCCATTCATTTCTTATTTAGAGAATATCATGCGTACGATGATGCACTAATCAATGAACATGTTCCTTATTTTTTTTATTATTGCTGAGACTCACTTTCTTAACCCATGATCTGAAATTTCTTTATCTAGTGACCATTCTAGAAAATCACCTGCATTTGGAATTCCTAATAGCCCAAGAATTACGATAACCACATTTTTTAATCAGCATAAGGTGGAAAATGTAATTTTTTGGAATACTATCAACATAGAATGATCTATAACCTCAAGGTTTCCAGTGTGGGATTTGATGTGCTAAAAAAGATTAGTCAAAAACAGCCAATTAGGCATATAGTAATGTTAGTAGTGGTCATCTATATAACCAACTGCTTCAGTATATTTCCTTAGAGGGTAAATATCACAACCATCAGTATATAACACAGTTGGACTATGTATTAAGATACAACTCTCTTGATTTTTATTGACCATGAAAGAAGGATCCTATGAGCCTATGTCACTACCACCATCGACATAGTGCCCTTCACACACAATCTGAGAGTACAACCTGACACATTGCCTCCTATGATACCCAAGCATGGGAAACAAGGGAGATTAATCGATCATGCAAGGATGTGTATAATCATGGGTTTGATCATATATCCACTCCCATTGATAAATTATTTTCAAAATATATCAAAAGTAAAAAATAATTCGGCTCATATCCTTTCCCACATGGAATATTCCTATGCATGTATTATTGAATCTATTTTGGTGGAGTTTTATAATCCTTCCCATGAGCATTAAGCCCACCGACATATTCCAACAAACCAAGTTGGAAAATGTTTGCTCAAATTACCACATCAATCGAACACATACACCGGTATATACTGTAGATAGAAAATTTGTAGGTTACATTCCTATTCCAAAATTTTGTAAGTGTCAATACATAATATAAATAACTAAAAAACACCTCCATAATATTCTAGAAAAAAGTATATATACCATGAAAGACACATGTACTTTTCCCTAAATCCGTGGTATCAAAACACTTTGATCATAATGAATTGGTTTTTTTGACTTGAGAAATAATACATTATTTCTTTCATTTATGTATATATATTTTATATTCAAATAAAGGAGAAGGCATCCATCTATGAATATATTTCCATTCCCATCATATTTAACCATGATAGAGCATAGCATTTCTCAAGACATTGGAATATTCCTATCAAAAAGTAAGGATGTATATTATAAATTTCCATGGTTGAGCTAATATCCCCATAATGGCCAGGCCTCAACAATTTATAGTTGAACATTCCTCAGTTTAGTATCATATTCGTTTTTGGGAAGACCATATTAATACAAAAATATAAGATGATCATGTTCATATGATTTCCCTACTCCATGATCACCAATAAAGAGTGGGACACTCTTTGGGAAACCCTCATATTCCTACCAGTGAATCTATATGGAATATTCAAGCAAATCATAGATGTTAGGCTTGTATCCCAAATTGCACTGATGAATGAATTCACTGACCTTCTTGTAATTATATATTGTAGGAAGATCATATTTATTCACCCATTTTAGAGGTCCTTCACTATATTATGATAAGTAGTGTATATTCAGACAGGGATTATACTCCCACTCAAATGGGGGCCCACCATGTGATAATGCCACATTCCTTAGGACATGCTCATATTTCTACCAAGAAATATCGACATCATATTCCAATGGCCCACGATCAGTCGCATATCTTCATTATGACAAGTTTTACCATGTTAGTTAAAAAATGTTTTTTAGAAGGCTCATATTCTCTAAAATAATGATGAGTCTAATTGGAATCTTCTAGGAGGATCAAATAAATGGGATCATTTTCCGAAATTACCAGACGATTATCAACAATGTTCAGAAGCCATCATTGTGTAGGCTCAAATCCATGAACAATTTCAAATGGAATGCCACCAGATAGTTATCCATCCTGCATCTAAATGTGATATATATTATCATTGAATTTATAATCCATCATTGATACGTGGTCTGAATGAATTATAATTAATTTTTATGACTAAATCAATATTTAGGTACACCACATCTTGTCTTCCTGGATGACCATAGAGTTTTATAGCTGGAAACCATGATACTAAACATCGCTCATTCAACTAATGTAGATGATGACGATGAAAAATTGATCAATTAAAAATATTTTTGAGATGGGTAATCCCCATGATGGATATCCAACATCATCCATATTTAAAAAAAATAAAAATAATAATAGGGTCTACATCAAAATAAAAGAAATTAATAGATACTTCATAAATGAATATTTTCCATTGCCGATCATAGAAATCATGTTTGATCCAACTATTGGATTCAAAGCCGTACCCATCAAGGATGTGTACTCAGATTACAATCAGATAGTGATTTCCATTAATTATGAAGATTAAACTACATTTAAGGATTGTAGGATGATTTTTTATATCATTCCATGCCCATTATTATCACAAATTATTGTTCCACTTATCTTTATGACATCTAAAATTTTGTCAATCCCTTCTTTGGATGAATAAATGAATACTATGTTGATTGCATGGTGGTGAAATCCTACGAGTGATGTCATCACTACATGGATATGAATACAATATTCATTAACCTATTGTAGAAAAATATGACGTTATGTCCACTGAAATACGCTCTCATGTTTACATTATGGATGTTCTTTGGCTTCATGGTATTCCACTTTAACCTCAAATATGACCATGAAAATAGAAATGAAATTCTGACAAAGGAAACCAATGGGATATCAATGAACTATTGGGCCCTAATTAAAACCCTCATACATTTGGGGTTTTATAGCCTACATGGTCACAAAATATCTCCCCATCACCAACGTAATGTATTAGGGAATCACTTGTGAATGGGAATTGTAATTAAAATAAGACTTAGAGGATCATTAAAATTATCAGTTGCACCACTATTTGTGATGATACTGCTGGAAGAAAGGAACTCATCTTATATGTGACCATTATGGAATGCTCATAAGGAACCCACACAATATAGAAGAATGATTTAGGAAGTGTAAACAATCTCTTATATCTTAGAAAAATGATATTTGGTTCTGAGACTCGATACTAGGATGTCAAGAAGAACTACCTCACACACATCATGGATATGAAAAATATGAGACAATACATATTGTAATAATAAGTCCAATTGATCTTTAATATTGATTATCTACAATATATTTGTGTCCATGCTTGGTTTCATAATAGTTTGGACTGATGATTGGTCATTACGAAACAATATGACATTCATTTCATGTCATATATGTTGATGAAAGATAAAAACATAACTGATTTCATTAAGGATCATCCTACTAAAAAATATAATCAAGATGATAAAACAATTTAATATGATGAGTTTTTATAATCATAAGGAAATCCAGAGACATGATATTTTGTTTTGGAACTTCCAAGAATCCTACCTGAAAGATAATGGAAATCCCAAAACTCAAAACGGTTGCCTTATGTATTGTGTTTTTTAAACTAAGAATATTTTTCCTTACCATGACTTGTTATCTAAAAGCTCTAAATATAAAAATGATGAAATAAATTCCTTTATCACAATCGTAGAAAATCCTTACTAATATTGATACCATACCTAAACAACAATGTGGAGTTTGAGTGTAACGCCCCGACCCTAGTTACCCAGAGTCGGTGCTTTATTACATAACATTGGCATGATCACAAGAAAGATCAAATCTCGAAAGACCGATTGGTTTAGTAGCCTTGGAAACACTAGATATATTCATAAGTTTTACATTACATCATAAAATGAAAAACTACTACAACAACATAATGTATCCATAATCCACACTCATATCCCCACATAATATCCCTGCAGGTCATTCATAACATACTTCTTCACTTCCTGGGAAAAAATAAAAAAATGAAAAGGGGTGGGCTCAAATGCCCAGTAAGGATAACAATATAGCGGAAACTTTCATAAATAAGAATAAACTTTTAAGGCAATGTATAACTAAAACAAAAGCATTTAAAACATGAACTTTCAACATTGTATGGCATAAATAAAATGAAATAATGCCATTTACTTATTCACATGGATATTCTACTAATCGAATAATCAAATGAAAAAATCAATAACCACTTTCATAATGTTGGAATGCATAATGCCAGACTATCATAACCACATAGTCAAGGCCTCGTTCCAAGACTACAAATAAGATTTTGTCAAGGCCTTGTGCCAAGACACTAGTTTGTCTCATGAGACCTACCGATGCATCGAGGAGCTATAGCGGGCTCCACCCGTCACATATTAAGTCCAATGCATTCCCATATGAAAAGGTTTAAATATAACATAAACATTCATATTAAAACTAGCATACGAAATGTCAATACTTTCACCATAAACTATGAATGGTATAAAAATAGAACATCCACAGTCAAACATATCACAAAAACTTTAATACAATATAGAAGTTTTGTATCATAATAAATCAACTTCAAATAATCTTAAAATCCATTAAAGGATGTTGACATAGATGAAATAAAGACTATTTTAGAAAAATATATCTTTCTATTTTGAAATCATTTAAGAGTCTTATATTTATGAAATAAAACATTTTTTTTGAAAATATTCTTATAAGATTGTAAGGAAAACTTTGAAGATTTTATAACGGCAGAAAATAACCGCACCCACCGTATAAGTTAAAAAAACATTCTTACCTTAATTTTGTCGAGAAGATTAAAAAGGACCTTGTTTTGAAAATGACAGAAAAATTCCTCTTATAAAAAGTAAAACAAGGGTATAAATGACTTTAACCCATATTCTTGTAAAAATGTTTTGAAATACATTTTGAAGAAACATGGATGTGGATGATAACGAGATCCCCGTAAATTATTACGTATAAACAACCTCGGATAATGAAGAGATTGTGAAATAACCCTTACCAATTTGTTAAATTATGAAACATACAACCCATGAAAGAGGTATCATACAAAGAATATGTAAATACACATAAATTAGTGTGTATTACACAAATAATATAATTATGGGCAGTACATACACCACACAGAAGGTGATGGTGGCAATATGACATGAATCTCACGGGAATAAGGAGTGAGATGAAAACCCCTTACCACGTTAATCAACTGAGTCGTATGGACAAAAGTTAATAACCACCAAATAATTTACAGAATAACATGAATATAAATATAATCATGAATATATATCAAATGGTAGTACACAATACACCACTTTCAATAATTTAGTGGCGAAAAATGGAAATCTCATGGAATTGAAAGTGAGATAAGAAAATCCCTTACTTTGTACTTTTTCCTTGGTCGATGGTAGGTTTACCTCCTGTATAATGGTGAAATAATTGTTATTTAATTATACAAGAATCATTTACTTCAATATGATATCATATATGATCTTTTAACATTGATTTGTTAATAATATCTTAGAATTATCGTCATTTCGGGTGTTAACGGGTTCATTTTACTTTATATTCTTTGTTATGTGAGCCATATTCGTTATTAATGCGATGTATATTATTTATATCCAGAATGATATCAAGTCCTTAAACATAATTTTTAAATCATCAAATGATAATTATACTTGAATGGATACGATGGAGAATGAATCTCATCGCGTTCGTGGAGACGGTAGTCCGTACGTACGCATGAGCGACAATAACATTCTTTTGATATTAAAATAATATATAAATGGATGGTATATCATATATAAAGAATCATTAACATGTTATATTTATTATTTACATGAGTTACATATCATTATTATACCCATCCAAAATAATAATATATTGAATAACAATTACACCACGACGTGGAGACGGTAAGCCGTACGTACGCACGTATGGTGACATGTTATTCAAAGGGTGGATAGAATACTGAATATGGTTGTAACATATTTATAATAACATCACAGTATATGTGAGATACTGGAGTTATTATTTTAGAATGGTAACAACAAAGGAAGAAGAAGTGGAAGAAGAAATGAACTTGGAAAAAGGGTGGTGAAATCATTACCTCTTCTTCGGGTTCTTCCTTTTGATTTGATCAAAAGGGCTCCTTAGGATGGCTTTCTGATCAAACTAATGCCTCTAGGTTGTAGTGAGGGATGTTGGAAGAGTATTTGGGCAGAGTTTGGCCGATCCAAAAGGCTTTGAAGGTGTGAAGAACTGAGAAGGAGGGGTGCCCTTTTATAAGAGGGGTGAGGGGCACCTTTGGAAAAGCTAGAAATATTAATTTATAATAAATTCATATTCGGTTTCTAATGGCTCCAAAGTTGATTATTCAAAGGTTAAGGTGGGGATAGGTCGAAAACCACTCAACCAATAGAATTTAGACAGGTTTGGGTACTTAGATTAACCTAATCTTTAAGTATTAACTCTAAGTTAATTTGTTTCACTTTTACAATGTCTCTTTGTATTTTTATATGATATGGTTAATAAACATACTATATACATCCAAGCGACCCCCAAGTGGTCCATTAATGATGAACCTATCATGATATAAGTCTCTTTTCCGAACCGTAGATTTTTAGGAATTTAATATCAATTAATAATATAATATTTTTTTAAGAACTCTTTTATGTCAATTTTGACACTATTCAATAGTTGATTTTTTGTGAAACTCATAACAGATTGATTACTTCGAAAAAAGTCAATTAAATCCATCCTAATATATCATATTATCCTATAAAATTAGTTTAATTCATTAAAAGTGTCATATTATATTTATTTGGGTATTTATAATATCAATTATTTTTATTTTTCACTATTATAGTAATTACTGCATCATCATTGTGTCATAAATAAAATAAATTATTTAATGTCTAAAAATTATAAATAAAATATCATTATGTAGGAAATATTTTTATCTTTCTAATGAATATTTATAATCTAAATGCCAACATATATAAACCTATGTAACAATTATTTTTCTAAAAGATATATGCTTGTGTCATTTTTGTATTCATTATAACTTAATTAAAATAAAGTGTCATTATCACTACATGTGGATCCATGGGGTCCCAAAATCGACCCAAAGATGTCCATGGTCGACCATGTATCAACCAATAGGGTTGAGACACGTTTTAGGGTAATTTAGTGTTATTATAATATTATTTCTTTAACCCTTATTTACCGGATTTACCCTTAACCATGGTAAAAAAAATATTTACCGCAGTAATTATTCAAAATGTCTAAAAATAAAAGTTACCTATTTACACAATTTGAACATCCTGATTCCAAATATGGAATCCATTTTCCTAAATTCAAAACAAATAAGTGGCTGAAATTAATTTAAAATTAGTTCCCGCTGTCAAAACAAAAAGCGTGTTTTTAAGAGATAATAACTATCAAAAGATTGACACTTGTTTATGTTCAGTTTAATTGTAAAATTATGTCCAATGGCAAACATTATATTAAATTGTAAAAATATATTCTAAATATACTTTAAAACTACTAAAATTCATAATTTATCATTATTAATTATATTGATTAAAAAAGTTGTTTTTAATTAAAATTTAGTAATTTTCACTATTCATCGAAATATGAAAGTTATCCGAAATGTACCAAAATTTCATCTTAGGCTAAATTCGATATTCCGAATCCAAAAATGATGTCCATTTTGAAATATGAAATATATATAATTTCAAAATGTAGGTATTACTATTCATAACGGCTAGTTTCATTGGTTATGGTGTGTTAGAACTCGGTGTTGCGTACAACACACGCTATCACATTATTCTAAGAGAGGCGTACCATAGAAGCTTGGGGTGTTACATTCTACCCTCCTTCAAATAATTTCGTCCTCGAAATTTCTAGAATATTTATCACATGAAAAGACTCAGGTGGTTCTTCATCATAAGTTCCTCGGGTTCCCACGTTGCCTCTTCCATCTTATGGTTTCTCAACAAAACTTTTACCAGACGCGTCGTCCAGTTTCTCAGTACTTGTTCTCTCGTATCAAAATCCTGACGGGCTCCTCGCAATAAGACAGATCAGGTTCCAGTTCTAATTCCTCATATGTGAGTACATGCATTGGGTCAGGCATGTATTTCCTCAACAGAGATACGTGGAACACATCATGATCTTTTGAGAGACTTGGCGGCATTGCCAATCGGTAAGCTAAACCCCCAATTCGGTATAGAATTTCGAAATGTCCGATGTACATGGGACTCAATTTACCTTTCTTACCAAAACGTATGACTCCCTTCCACGGAGATACCTTCAGGAAAACATGATCACCGACTTGAAATTCCAAATCCTTCCTTCGATTATCGGCATAGCTCTTCTGCCTACTTTGAGCTGCTTTGATGTGATTTTGGATTACTTTCACCTTTTCCACCGTTTCCTCCACCAGTTCTGGGCCTACAAGTTTTTTTTCACCAACGTCATCCCAACAGGTTGGTGTACGACATCTCTTTCCGTATAACGCTTCATATGATGCCATCTGAATACTCGAACGGAAGCTATTGTTATAGGAAAATTCTACCAGTGGTAAATATTGATCCCAGATACCCTGAAAGTCAAGTGAGCAAGATCTCAACATGTCTTCCAAGGTCTGAATAGTCCGTTCTGATTGCCCATCTGTCTGAGGGTGGTAAGCAGTGCTCAAATGAAGTTCATTATCCATGGATTTCTGAAGACTTTTCCAAAATCTTGAAGTAAAACGGGGATCACGATCAGAAACAATCTATAGGGGTACTCCATGAAGTCTCACAACTTCATTAATATATAGTCTTGCTAGACATTCCAGGGGTAGATCTTCTCTTATAGCAAGAAAATGTGCTGACTTGGTAAGACGATCAATAATAACCCATATTGCATCGTTCCTTCTTGGAGTCTTTGGTAGCCCCATGACAAAGTCCATCGTAATATTGTCCCATTTCCACTCCGGTATGGGAAGAGGTTGCATGACTCCTCCAGGCTGTTTCCTTACAGCTTTCACTTGTTGAAAAACCATACATCTTGACACAAAATCAGTAGTCTCCCTCTTCATGTTGTCCCACCAAAAATGTTCCTTCAAATCTCTATACATTTCGGTGCTCCCAGGGTGTATAGAGAAATTGGAACTATGAGAATCATCCAGCAATTCCTTTTTTAGATCAGGTATATCGGGAACACAAAGTCTCTTCCCAAATTTCAAAATTCCATCTTCATACACAAAGTCTCTCAATATCCCATCATTCACAGCTTTAATCTTCTTTTGAAATTCTTCATCATCGGTCTGAGTACTCTTAATCCTTTATATTGAAGATGGTTTGGCAACCATTTGAAAAAGAAATGATGTTTCTCCTTCCCTGGTTATTCCCATGTCCATCTTCACTAGATCCATGATAATTGGATCCCTTTCAATTCTCATATTGTTCAAAACTCCATGGACTTTTCTACTCAAAGCATCTGCCACCTTGTTTACTTTCCCCGGGTGGTAGTGTATCGTGCAATCATAATCCTTGAGTAATTCAAGCCATCTCCTTTGCCTCATGTTGAGTTCTTTTTGGGAGAAAATAACTTCAAACTCTTGTGATCAGTATAAATCTCACATTTTTTACCATGGAGGTAGTGCCTCCATATCTTCAAAGCAAAGATCACAGCTGCTAACTCGAGATCATGAGTAGGATAGTTTTGTTCATGAATTTTCAACTGTCGTGATGCATAGGCAATAACTCTATCATTCTGCATAAGGACACAACCATGTCCTTTCATTGATGCATCACTATAAATAATGAACCCATCAAAGAAACTGTCAATCTTACTTCTTGGGTTACGTATATAATCTCCAGCATACCTTGCTAACCTTGAAAAGTTAGCCTCATACTTTGTGACATTCTCATCCTCCTTCTGTCTCAGACTTAGAAATTGTCTTTCCATATCTGCTCAATGGTCGCGAGGAAAGTATTTTTCTAAAAACAGATCTTTGAACTCCCTCCATTCCATATTTGATACTTCATCATCTTCCTTCATATTTTGAATCAATGAACACCGTTGATCAGCATCTCCAGTGAGGCGGAAAACTTCCATGATAACTTTTTCCCTTTCAGTACTCCCCAAAGCCTGAAATATTTTCTCTAGAGAATTTATCCACTGCTCGGCTACTAAGGGATTTGTATTCCCATTGAGCGTTGGTGGTTGTTGCCTCATGAATCGATCTAACATTGATCCTCCACGCTCCGGATCAGGGTGCTCCATACGGGTAAAGTTATTATTCATAACCTGAGTAAGTTGTCCCAGTATGGTGATTAGCCGATCGGCACCAGTTGCATAACCAGCCCCACTATAATTATCTTGAGCAGGAGGGAAATCCCTACATGGAGTGCGTGCATTGATACAGTTTCCATTTCTTCTACTAGGCGCCATTTCTAAACAATGGCATAAACTAGATCAGTTTATGAATCAAAATACATAATCCCATACTTATAAAACACTTAACATAAATTGAACTATTTATGGATATAATCCATAATCATAAAAATGTTTTCGTTGAGGAAGTATATACTCATAAACCCTTCATAATTATTTGTAAAGAAAATGAGAGTTATCCTAAGCATATCCCACGGGAGTGTCGTAACCAAGAGTGCAGCAAGGCCTGTTGTCGTGCACCAGTTCCCGTTCAAGTCTAGCTCAAAGCGGTGTTTTCGGGTTTTACCCCTAGGTACATCTGTGCCAGAGCCGCCTCTACCTGCTCGTATCCAGACAGGGATGTATTTCTCGGAAAACTCACAAAATCTCTACAATACCAAAATTCTAGGAAGTTATTCTATACTAATCCTCAAAGTTCATCTTAGGTCTACATGCTCTAATCAGAGTTTATCTAAATCTAGCTTCCAAGGTTTGTACTAAACTTCCTCTGATACCAACTGTAACGCCCCGAACCCAGTTACCCAGAGTCGGTGAATTATTACATAACATTGGCATGATCACAAGAAAGATCAAATCTCGAAAGACCGATTGGTTTAGTAGCCTTGGAAACACTAGATATATTCATAAGTTTTACATTACATCATAAAATGAAAAACTACTACAACAACATAATGTCTCCATAATCCACACTCATATCCCCACATAATATACCTGTAGGTCATTCATAACTTACTTCTTCACTTCCTGGGGAAAAATAAAACATAGAAAAGGGGTGAGCTCAAATGCCCAGTAAGGATAACAATATAGCGGAAACTTTCATAAATAAGAATAAACTTTCAAGGAAATGTATAACTAAAAAAAAAGCCTTTCAAACATGAACTTTCAACATGGTATGGCATAAATAAAATGATATAATGCCATTTACTTATTCACATGGATATTCTACTAATCGAATAATCACATGCAAAAATCAATAACCACTTTGATAATGTTGGAATGCATAACGACATACTATCATAACCACATAGTCAAGGCCTCGTGCCAAGACTACAAATAAGATTTTGTCAAGGCCTTGTGCCAAGACACTAGTTTGTCTCATGAGACCTACCGATGCATCGAGGAGCTATAGCGGGCTCCACCCGTCACATATTAAGTCCAATGCATTCCCATATGAAAAGGTTTAAATATAACATAAACATTCGTATTAAAACTAGCATACGAAATGTCAATACTTTCACCATAAACTATGAATGGTATAAAAATAGCACATCCACAGTCAAACATATCACAAAACCTTCAATACAATAGAGAAGTTTTGTATCATAATAAATCAACGTCAAATAATCTTAAAATCCATTAAAGGAGGTTGACATAGATGAAATAAAGACTATTTTAGAAAAAATATCTCTTTCTATTTTCAAAACATTTAAGAGTCTTATATTTATGAAATAAAACATTTTTTTTTTGAAAATATTCTTATAAAATTGTAAGGAAAACTTTGAATATTTTATAATGGCAGAAAATAACCGCACCCACCGTATAAGTTAAAAAAACATTTTTACCTTAATTCTGTCGAAAAGGTTAAAAAGGACCCTGTTTTGAAAATGACAGAAAGATTCCTTTTATAAAAAGTAAAACAAGGGTATAAATGACATTAACCCATATTCTTGTAAAAATGTTTTGAAATACATTTTGATGAAACATGGATGTGGATGATAACGAGATCCCAGTAGATTATTACGTATAAACAACCTCGGATAATGAAGAGATTGTGAAATAACCGTTACCAATTTGGTAACTTATGAAACATACAACCCATGAAAGAGGTATCATACAATGAATATGTAAATACACATAAATTAGAGTGTATTACACAAAGAATATAATTATAGGCAGTACATACACCACACAGAAGGTGATGATGGCAATATGACATGAATCTCACGGGAATAAGGAGTGAGATGAAAACCCCTTACCACGTTAATCACCTGAGTCGTATGGCCAAAAGTTAATAACCACCAAATGATTTACAGAATAACATGAATATAAATAGAATCATGAATATATATCAAATGGCAGTACACAATACACCACTTTCAATAATTTAGTGGCGAAAAATGGAAATCTCACGGAATTGAAAGTGAGATAAAAAAATCCCTTACTTTGTACTTTTTCCTTGGTCTATGGTAGGTTTACCTCCTGTATAATGGTGAAATAATTGTTATTGAATTATACATGAATCATTTACTTTAATATGATATCATATATGATCTTTTAACATTGATTTGTTAATAATATCTTAGAATTATCGTCATTTCGGGTGTTAACGAGTTCATTTTACTTTATATTCTTTGTTATTTGAGCCATATTTGTTATTAATGCGATGTATATTATTTATATCCAGAATGATATCAAGTCCTTAAACATCATTTTTAAATCATCAAATGATAATTATACTTGAATGGATACGATGGAGAATGAATCTCATCGCGTTCGTGGAGACGGTAGTCCGTACGTACGCACGAGCGACAATATCATTCTTTTGATATTAAAATAATATATAAATGGATGGTATATCATATATACAGAATCATTAACATGTTATATTTATTATTTACATGAGTTACATATCATTATTATACCCATCCAAAATAATAATATATTGAATAACAATTACACCACGACGTGGAGACGGTAAGCCGTACGTACGCACGTATGGTGACATGTTATTCAAAGGGTGGATAGAATACTGAATATGGTTGTAACATATTTATAATAACATCATAGTATATGTGAGATACTGTAGTTATTATTTTATAATGGTAACAACAAAGGAAGAAGAAGTGGAAGAAGAAATGAACTTGGAAAAATGGTGGTGAAATCATTACCTCTTCTTCTGGTTCTTCCTTTTGATTTGATCAAAAGGGCTCCTTAGGTTGGCTTTCTGATCAAACTAATTCCTCTAGGTTGTAGTGAGGGATGTTGGGAGAGTATTTGGGCAGAGTTTGGCCGAAGAAAAAGGCTTTGAAGGTGTGAATAAATGAGAAGGAGGAGTGCCCTTTTATAAGAGGGGTGAGGGGCACCTTTGGAAAAGCTAGAAATATTAATTTATAATAAATTCATATTTGGTTTCTAATGGCTCCAATGTTGATTATTCAAAGGTTAAGGTGGGGATATGTCGAAAACCACTCAACCAATAGAATTTAGACAGGTTTGGGTACTTATATTAATGTAATCTTTAAGTATTAACTCTAAGTTAATTAGTTTCACTTTTACAATGTCTCTATGTATTTTTATATAATATGGTTAGTAAACTTACTATATACATCCAAGAGACCCCCAAGTTGTCCCTTAATGATGAACCTATCATGATATAAGTCTCTTGGCCGAACCTTAGATTTTTAATAATTTAATATCAATTAATAATATAATATATGTTTTAAGAACTCTTTTATGTCAATTTTGACACTATTCAATAGTTGATTTTTTGTGAAACTCATAACAGATTGATTACTTCGAACAAAGTCAATTAAATCAATCCTTATATATCATATTATCCTAGAAAATTATTTTAATTCATTAAAAGTTTCATATTATATTTATTTGGGTATTTATAATATCAATTATTTTAATTTTTCACTATTATATTAATTACAGCATCATCATTGTGTCATAAATAAAATAAATTATTTAATGTCTAAAAATTATAAATAAAATATCATTATGTAGGAAATATATTTATCTTTCTAATGAATATTTATAATCTAAAATCCAACATATATAAACCTATGTAACAATTGTTTTTCTAAAAGATATATGCTTGTGTCATTTTTGTATTCATTATAACTTAATTAAAATAAAGTGTCATTATCACTACAAGTGGATCCATGGGTTCCCAAAATCGACCCAAAGATGTCCATGGTCGACCATGTATCAACCAATAGGGTTAAGACACGTTTTAGGGTAATTTATTATTATTATAATATTATTTTTTTAACCCTTATTTACCGAATTTACCCTTAACCATGGTAAATAAAATATTTACCGCAGTAATTATTCAAAATGTATAAAAATAAAAGTTACATATTTACACAATTTTAACATCCTGATTCCAAATATGGAATCCATTTTCCTAAATTCAAAAAACAGAAGTGGCAGAAATTAATTTAAAATTAATTCCTGCTGTCAAAACAAAAAGCGTGTTTTTAAGAGATAATAACTATCAAAAGATTGACACTTGTTTATGTTCGGTTTAATTGTAAAATTATGTCCAATGACAAACATTATATTAAATGGTAAAAATATATTCTAAATATACTTTAAAACTACTAAAATTCATAATTTATCATTATTAATTATTTTGATTAAAAAAGTTGTTTTTAATTAAAATTTAGTAATTTTCACTATTCATCAAAATATGAAAGTTATCCGAAATGTACCAAAATTTTACCTTAGGCTAAATTCGATATTCCGAATCCAAAAATTATGTCCATTTTGAAATATGAAATATATATAATTTCAAAAAGTAGGTATTACTATTCATAACGGCTAGTTTCATTGGTTATGGTGTGTTAGAACTCGGTGTGGCGTACAACACACGCTATCACATTATTCAAAGAGAGGCGTACCGTAGAAGCTTGGGGTGTTACATTCTCCCCTCCTTCAAATATTTTCGTCCTTGAAATTTCTAGAATATTTATCACATGAAAAGACTCAGGTGGTTCTTCATCATAAGTTCCTCAGGTTCCCACGTTGCCTCTTCCATCTTATGGTTTCTCCACAAAACTTTTACCAGACGCGTCGTCCGGTTTCTCAGTACTTGTTCTCTCGTATCAAAATCCTGACGGGCTCTTCACAATAAGACAGATCAGGTTCCAGTTCTAATTCCTCATAGGTGAGTACATGCGTTGGGTCAGGCATGTATTTCCTCAACAGAGATACGTGGAACACATCATGAACTTTGGAGAGACTTGGCGGCATTGCCAATCGGTAAGCTACAACCCCAATTCGTTCTACAATTTCGAAAGGTCCGATGTACATGGGACTCAATTTACCTTTCTTACCAAAACGTATGACTCCCTTCCATGGAGATACCTTCAGGAAAACATGATCACCGACTTGAAATTCCAAATCCTTCCTTCGATTATCGGCATAGCTCTTCTGCCTACTTTGAGCTACTTTGATGTGATTTTGGATTACTTTCACCTTTTCCACCATTTCCTCCACCAGTTCTGGGCCTACAAGTTTTCTTTCACCAACAAAATCCCAACAGGTTGGTGTACGACATCTCTTTCTGTATAACGCTTCATATGATGCCATCTGAATACTCGAACGAAAGCTATTGTTATAGGAAAATTCTACCAGGGGTAAATATTGATCCCACATACCCTGAAAGTCAAGTGAGCAAGATCTCAACATGTCTTCTAAGGTCTGAATAGTCCATTCTGATTGTCCATCTGTCTGAGGGTGGTAAGCAGTGCTCAAATGAAGTTCAGTATCCATGGATTTCTGAAGACTTTTCCAAAATCTTGAAGTAAAACGGGGATCACGATTAGAAACAATCGATAGGGGTACCCCATGAAGTCTCACAACTTCATTAATATATAGTCTTGCTAGACGTTCCAGGGGTAGATCTTCTCTTATAGCAAGAAAATGTGCTGACTTGGTAAGACGATCAACAATAACCCATATTGCATCGTTCCTTCTAGGAGTCTTTGGTAGCCCCATGACAAAGTCCATCGTAATATTGTCCCATTTCCACTCCGGTATGGGAAGAGGTTGCATGACTCCTCCAGGCTGTTGCCTTCCAGCTTTCACTTGTTGACAAACCATACATCTTGACACAAAATCAACAATCTCCCTCTTCATGTTGTCCCACCAAAAAAGTTCCTTCAAATCTCTATACATTTTGGTGCTCCCAGGGTGTATAGAGAAATTGGAAATATGATAATCATCCAGCAATTCCCTTTTTAGATCAGGTATATCAGGAACACAAAGTATCTTCCCAAATTTCAAAATTCCATCTTCATACACAATGTCTCTCAATCTCCCATCATTCACAGCTTTAATCTTCTTTTAAAATTCTTCATCATCGGTCTGAGTACTTTTAATCCTTTCTATTAAAGATGGTTTGGCAACCATTTGAAAAAGAAATGATGTTTCTCCTTCCCTGGTTATTCCCATGTCCATCTTCACTAGATCCATGAAAATTGGATCCCCTTCAATTCTCATATTGTTCAAAACTCCATGGTCTTTTCTACTCAAAGCATCTGCCACCTTGTTTGCTTTCCCCGGGTGGTAGTGTATCGTGCAATCATAATCCTTGAGTAATTCAAGCCATCTCCTTTGCCTCATGTTGAGTTCTTTTTGGGAGAAAATAACTTCAAACTCTTGTGATCAGTATAAATCTCACATTTTTCACCATAGAGGTTGTGCCTCCATATCTTCAAAGCAGAGATCACAGCTGCTAACTCGAGATCATGTGTAGGATAGTTTTTTTCATGAATTTTCAACTGTCGTGATGCATAGGCAATAACTCTATCATTCTGTATAAGGACACAACCATGTCCTTTCATTGATGCATCACTATAAATAATGAACCCGTCAAAGAAATGATCAATCTTACTTCTTGGGTTACGTATATAATCTCCAGCATACCTTGCTAACCTTGTAAAGTTAGCCACATACTTTGTGACATTCTCATCCTCCTTCTGTCTCAGACTTAGAAATTGTCTTTCCATATCTGCTCAATGGTCGCGAGGAAAGTATTTTTCTAAAAATAGATCTTTGAACTCTCTCCATTCCATATTTGATACTTCATCATCTTCCTTCATATTTTGAATCAATGACCACTATTGATCAGCATCTCCAGTGAGGCGGTAAACTGCCATGATAACTTTTTCCCTTTCACTACTCCCCAAAGCCTGAAATATTTTCTCTAGAGAATTTATCCACTGCTTGGCTACTAAGGGATTTGTATTCCCATTGAGCGTTGGTGGTTGTTGCCTCATGAATCGATCTAACATTGATCCTCCACGCTGCGTATCAGGGTGCTCCATACGGGTAAGGTTATTATTCATAACCTGAGTAAGTTGTCCCAGTATGGTGATTAGCCGATCGGCACCAGTTGCATCACCAGCCCCACTATAATTATCTTGAGCAGGAGGGAAATCCCTACATGCAGTGCGTGCATTGATACAGTTTACATTTCTTCCACTAGGCTCAATTTCTAAACAATGGCATAAACTAGATCAGTTTATGAATCAAAATACATAATCCCATACTTATAAAACTCTTAACATAAATTGAACTATTTATGGATATAATCCATTATCATAAAAATGTTTTCTTTGAGGAAGTATATACTCATAAACCCTTAATAATTATTTGTAAAGAAAATGAGAGTTATCCTAAGCATATCCCTCGGGAGTGTCGTAACCAAGAGTGCAGCAAGGCCCGTTGTCGTGCACCAGTTCCCGTTCGAGTCTAGCTCAAAGCGGTGTTTTTGGGTTTTACCCCTAGGTACATCTGTGCCAGAGCCGCCTCTACCTGCTCGTATCCAGACAGGGATGTATTGCTCGGAAAACTCACAAAATCTCTACAATACCAAAATTCTAGGAAGTTCTTCTATACTAATCCTCAAAGTTCATCTTAGGTCTACGTGCTCTAATCAGAGTTTATCTAAATCTAGCTTCCAAGGTTTGTACTAAACTTCCTCTGATACCAACTGTAACGCGCCGACCCTAGTTACCCAGATTCGGTGAATTATTACATAACATTGGCATGTTCACAATAAAGATCAAATCTCGAAAGACCGATTGGTTTAGTAGCCTTGGAAACACTAGATATATTAATAAGTTTTACATTACATCATAATATGAAAAACTACTACAACAACATAATGTCTCCATAATCCACACTCATATCCCCACATAATATCCCTGCAGGTCACTCATAACTTACTTCTTCACTTCCTGAGAAAAAATAAAACATAGAAAAGGGGTGAGCTCAAATGCCCAGTAAGGATAACAATATAGCGGAAACTTTCATAAAAAAGAATAAACTTTTAAGGCAATGTATAACTAAAACAAAAGCCTTTCAAACATGAAATTTCAACATGGTATGGCATAAATAAAATGAAATAATTCCATTTACTTATTCACATGGATATTCTACTAATCGAATAATCACATGAAAAAATCAATAACCACTTTGATAATGTTGGAATGCATAATGACAGACTATCATTACCACATAGTCAAGGCCTCGGGCCAAGACTACAAATAAGATTTTTTCAAGGCCTTGTGCCAAGACACTAGTTTGTCTCATGAGACCTACTGATGCATCGAAGAGCTATAGCGGGCTCCACCCGTCACATATTAAGTCCAATGCATTCCCATATGAAAAGGTTTAAATATAACATAAACATTCGTATTAAAACTAGCATACGAAATGTCAATACTTTCACCATAAACTATGAATGGTATAAAAATAGCACATCCACAGTCAAACATATCACAAAACCTTCAATACAATATAGAAGTTTTGTATCATAATAAATCAACTTCAAATAATCTTAAAATCTATTAAAGGAGGTTGACATAGATGAAATAAAGACTATTTTAGAAAAATATCTCTTTCTATTTTCAAAACATTTAAGATTCTTATATTTATGAAATAAAACATTTTTTTTTGAAAATATTCTTATAAGATTGTAAGGAAAACTTTGAAGATTTTATAACGGCAGAAAATAACCGCACCCACCGTATAAGTTAAAAAAAACGTTCTTACCTTAATTCTGTCGAAAAGGATAAAAAGGACCTTGTTTTGAAAATGACAGAAAGATTCCTTTTATAAAAAGTAAAACACGGGTATAAATTACATTAACCCATATTCTTGTAAAAATGTTTTGAAATACATTTTGAAAAAAACATGGATGTGGATGATAACGAGATCCCAGTAGATTATTACGTATAAACAACCTCGAATAATGAAGAGATTGTGAAATAACCCTTAACAATTTGGTAACTTATGAAACATACAACCCATGAAAGAGGTATCATACAATGAATATGTAAATACACATAAATTAGAGTGTATTACACAAAGAATATAATTATGGGCAGTACATACACCACACAGAAGGTGATGGTGGCAATATGGCATGAATCTCACGGGAATAAGGAGTGAGATGAAAACCCCTTACCACGTTAATCAACTGAGTCGTATGGCCAAAAGTTAATAACCACCAAATGATTTACAGAATAACATGAATATAAATAGAATCATGAATATATATCAAATGGCAGTACACAATACACCACTTTCAATAATTTAGTGGCGAAAAATGGAAATCTCACGGAATTGCAAGTGAGATAAGAAAATCCCTTACTTTGTACTTTTTCCTTGGTCGATGGTAGGTTTACCTCCTGTATAATGGTGAAATAATTGTTATTTAATTATAAAAGAATCATTTACTTTAATATGATATCATATATGATCTTTTAACATTGATTTGTTAATAATATCTTAGAATTATTGTCATTTCGGGTGTTTACGGGTTTATTTTACATTATATTCTTTGTTATGTGAGCCATATTCGTTATTAAAGGGATGTATATTATTCATATCCTGAATGATATCAATTCCTTAAACATAATTTTTAAATCATCAAATGATAATTATACTTGAATGGATACGATGGAGAATGAATCTCATCGCGTTCGTGGAGACGGTAGTCCGTACGTACGCACGAGCGACAATATCATTATTTTGATATTAAAATAATATAAAAATGGATGGTATATCATATATACAGAATAATTAACATGTTATATTTATTATTTACATGAGTTACATATCATTATTATACCCATCCAAAATAATAATATATTGAATAACAATTACACCACGACGTGGAGACTGTAAGCCGTACATACGCACGTATGGTGACATGTTATTCAAAGGGTGGATAGAATACTGAATATGGTTGTAACATATTTATAATAACATCACAGTATATGTGAGATACTGGAGTTATTATTTTAGAATGGTAACAACAAAGGAAGAAGAAGTTGAAGAATAAATGAACTTGGAAAAAGGGTGGTGAAATCATTACCTCTTCTTCGGGTTATCCCTTTTGATTTGATCAAAAGGGATCCTTAGGATGGATTTCTGATCAAACTAAGGCCTCTAGGTTGTAGTTAGGGATGTTGGGATAGTATTTGGGCAGAGTTTGGCCGAACAAAAAGGCTTTGAAGGTGTGAAGAAATGAGAAGGAGGAGTGCCCTTTTATAAGAGGGGTGAGGGGCACCTTTGGAAAAGCTAGAAATATTAATTTATAATAAATTCATATTCGGTTTCTAATGGATCCAAAGTTAATTATTCAAAGGTTAAGGTGGGGATAGGTCGAAAACCACTCAACAAATATAATTAGGACAGGTTTGGGTACTTATATTAACCTTATCTTTAAGTATTAACTCTATGTTAATTAGTTTCACTTTTACAATGTCTCTTTGTATATTTATATAATATTGTTAATAAACGTACTATATACATCCAAGCGACCCCCAAGTGGTCTATTAATGATGAACCTATCATGATATAAGTCTCTTGTCCGAACCTTAGATTTTTATAAATTTAATATCAATTAATAATATAAAAATTGTTTTAAGAACTCTTTTATGTCAATTTTGAAACTATTCAATAGTTGATTTTTGTGAAACTCATAACAGATGGATTACTTCGAAAAATGTAAATTAAATCAATCCTAATATATCATATTATCCTAGAAAATTAGTTTAATTCATTAAAAGTTTCATATTATATTTATTTGGGTATTTATAATATAAATTATTTTAATTTTTCACTATTATAGTAATTACTGCATCATCATTGTGTCAAAAATAAAATAAATTATATAATGTCTAAAAATTATAAATAAAATATCATTATGTAGGAAATCTTTTTATCTTTATAATGAATATTTATAATCTAAAATCCAACATATATAACCCTATGTAGAAATTGTTTTTCTAAAGGATATATGCTTGTATCATTTTTGTATTCATTATAACTTAATTAAAATAAAGTGTCATTATCACTACAAGTGGATCCATGGGGTCCCAAAATCGACCCAAAGATGTCCATGGTCGACCATGTATCAACCAATAGGGTTAAGACACGTTTTAGGGTAATTTAGTATTATTATAATATTATTTTTTTAACCCTTATTTACCGGATTTACCCTTAACCATGGTAAATAAAAAATTTACCGCAGTAATTATTCAAAATGTCTAAAAATAAAAGTTACCTATTTACACAATTTGAACATCCTGATTCCAAATATGGAATCCATTTTCCTAAATTCAAAAAACAGAAGTGGCAGAAATTAATTTAAAATTAATTCCTGCTGTCAAAACAAAAAGCGTGTTTTTAAGAGATAATAACTATCAAAAGATTGACACTTGTTTATGTTCGGTTTAATTGTAAAATTATGTCCAATGACAAACATTATATTAAATGGTAAAAATATATTCTAAATATACTTTAAAACTACTAAAATTAATAATTTATCATTATTAATTATTTTGATTAAAAAAGTGGTTTTTAATTAAAATTTAGTAATTTTCACTATTCATCAAAATATGAAAGTTATCCGAAATGTACCAAAATTTCACCTTCGGCTAAATTCAATATTCTGAATCCAAAAATGATGTCCATTTTGAAATATAAAATATATATAATTTCAAAAAGTTGGTATTACTATTCATAACGGCTAGTTTCATTGGTTATGGTGTGTTAGAACTCGGTGTTGCGTACAACACACGCTATCACATTATTCAAAGAGAGGTGTACCGTAGAATCTTGGGGTGTTACATTGAGCTTATGATAAAGTAAATCAATGGTGAATATTACATCAAAACAAAGAATGGACCCCTCTCACTAGCTATGTGAGGGGACTAATTAAAGAGCTACCGTATATGCCAAGACGTTATCATGTTCCCTGATTGTTGAAGGAGCATGTGGATGCATTGGATAATTATGTAACATTACTAGTTGAACCTTATTGGGGAATGAAATATTACATATCATGGACCAAAAAATGGTATCATGAGTCGTCATATGTGATATGAAATAAAAAAATGAGATAAAATCATCCCAAGAGTGTGATGATCCAATATCCATTCATTGATGGATGGACCCCGTTATTGGATATATTATTTTGGGAATTTAATTATATGCCAAAATGGAAGGGACTGGATTCATATTCATGCAATGAATATTAGTTTTTGTGATGGTAAAAATCAGGCGAATGCCCTGTACAAGTTAGGATTAAATTGAATCCTCCTCACATGCATATTAGATTTTATGATTCCCACTATTATGGATGAATTACTTACCGGCTCCTATATTTGTCAATAATTTTGAACTATGCCCCTAAAATATCAGGAGGATGGGTTTCTACTAGAAAACAATAATTCATGAATGTGTGTAAGTCAACTGGGAATGTTATCCATTCTAGATCAATGAAAATGAAATCTGTAATCCCCCATAATAGCTAAATATCTAAATATTACTTGAAGTTTTTCATATAGGGAATAAGTGTTGTGGGGTCATATCCCCCCCCCCACAAATAACTAATAATCTCAAGTACATCATAACTGCTACTGAGTTGTTATCCATATGGGATAATGAAAAACACCCCAATGATGGAAGGAAGAAGAATATCTTCAAATTCAAAAAGTCTCATATCATCATCATATTAATAGTCCATCAAAATATATTGATGGAAAATGGATCCAACCTCTGTTCTCTAAAGTTGAATAAAATATATGTTAAGTAACACATTGAGTCCAATCATATATATCTATAACATTCAATGGATAATTAAAATATTTTGGTGTTTAATAAGACACTATAAAATAATATACTATAGATTGTTATTTTAGAAATGATTTCCATTACATACAATCACATCTTTGAATTTTTTGATTATCCTACAACCACATGTACCACAAAAAATGAAACTAAATATTCTTTATTATACGAGAGCAAGGTAGTGATTTCTATAGAATTCAAAAAACATTTTCATCATATATCCATTTTGAAACTACACTCATATAATGTTAAATCACAAAAGTGACTGAATTAATTGGAGATTATTAATTATAACATGTTATATATATTTTTAATCATTGTAATACATGAGAATTATATTTCAAGATCCACTAATAACAAGGTTTTACTCTATTTGTTCCTCTAAGGTGAACTAATACTGGCACTCAAAACCAATCTTAAATGGAATGGATCTTCTAATGCTATAATACATATTGGATGGTTCTTATATTATATATATTTTTTGTCATAATGGACATTACTCACTATCGAAAATGGGTGTGGAACAATTCATTCACCAAAATATGTATGATTTCTCATGAAATATAGTGCAGAAATGTCATCAAGCATCCTTCATCCTAGTGAATGATAAAAAACTACAAAAATTAATCGGTGGTTGATGATATTAAATTGCTCAAACTCTTAATATTTTGATGAAATTAAACTACAGAAAAACACATCCTAGTTTCATGTTGGTAATCATAATAAAAAAATTCATGATTGATTGATATTAAACTGCCAAAATTCAAATTGTACGTAATAATATAAACATTACATCATCTCTTTCATTGAACACATGTTGTTAAACCGTACATAACCAGTCATAGAAGCTGTAGATTAAACATAACATAATATATTATATTTGACACAATATGTTTAAACTAAATGGATATTTTCCCATCCTAATGATATTAACTTGAATAGAAAGCATCATATTTCCAACAATTCACCTGACATAAGCTAGATCTATGTGAAATAAAAAATAAATTCCCCAGTCCAAGTGTGGGATTATAATATATATTGGGAATTATTTTTTTAAGATCTATTAGTGGCCTGATTCTGAGCATCATAGGATACATAGTGATGTAGATAACTCCGTTCCAAGGTTCTGGAAAAATATTTCTTATATTTCACATCTGGTGAACCTCTTCGTTAATTCATGATGTTATAATAAACATATGATGTAAATACCACATGACGTAAATCTACATGGATCCCCAATATTCATTTTCCTTCACATCAAGTGACACATATCCTTACTACAATATGTTAAATTACAGGGTTGCTGTAATTGTAATAATACACTAAATCCAAAGAGGTCTCTAGAACTGCATAGAGATTGATTCTCATTGTGTTGAGATTCTTAGGAACACATGGATAATATATCATGGACTATCCAGGACATGTTAGAAAATAACCCAAATTATCATCCAACTATCTCCATTCTGTGACACTTTTCCATTTCCTATTCCTCACACCGTGAATAGAACAATTAAGATTATGAATTTTGGGTTGGGATCTCCTATCATATGTGAGACATATCAATTAAGACAATGACTTCCAAGACCATAAATAAAAAACGTTAAGTGGAACACCATGAATATCCACTACATGATATTAAACTTCATTATCTATCTCCCTCACATGACACAAACTGCACATGTTTGTGATCCTTGCTCGATAGGACCACTACCAATGGTGTTGACCTCCAACATCACCTCCATTCAAAAACAACATATAAATTTATTCAAGTAATCATATGATATGTAGTGACTTCCAGAACTCTAGTCATTGAATAATCTACAATATATAACCATAATAAATCCCCCCTCATTGAATTTAGTTCAGAACAATGATGGGATATTTAGTTCAAAAACTATGTATGGATTGTTTCTTATAATGACACGATATGTAGTGAGGCCACTAGGATTCCAATATCTAGATCATGATAGTACATAAAATCATTAAGATTCATTAGAAACACACAAATATATACATGAATATTACTATATTTATGATTAGTGGACCAGTGAAGCATTGGTGGGACATTCTAATGATGGAAGGGAAGTAGTATGAGTTTCAATGGAAAAACATCTAGATGATGTTCTTAAATGATTACAATCCTCATATATTGAGGGATGGTGAATCTCATTAGATCAGGCATATGAAATACTATATCTTGTCAGATTCGGACTACTAAAACCATTTCACTAGCCTAGAACAATATGTGTCATCATTGGTAGTTTATAATATATATAGGGCATGACGATTAAAAGTTGTTATTTCTAAGGAGATCATGTCACATCTGATTATTTTTATTTTATTTTTTTTTCTAGATTTCATAAATTAGGAACTCCCCATGGAATAAATCATTGAGGGGCCCTAATTGGAGTCCATTCTATTCTAGTAAGGAAAACCATTAACTCTTCTTAGATTGAAATTATGAATTTATATGGACTATTATTCTAGGGAATCAATGGTTGGAGAATTCAAGGTATTGGGAATAGATATCTACCCCATATTCTATTATAGTTCTATCATTATAAAATGTTTATTCAAAAATGAACTCAATGACTTTTCCCCTTTTTAGAGTGGAATTTTTTTTTCACATTTGGACACAATAAGTTGTGTATAATTGGAATATAAGAGTATGGTAGTGGAAGTGGAACAAGATTGGTTCCTGTATTCCGTAAGGACTCTACTACGCATTAGTAGATAGGTATCTGGTCTTCTATGAAATGTTATGGTCAATAAAGTTAGTGTGGTACCCTTTTTAATAAATGAATGTTATAGGAAGAGGGTATAACTTGTGTTTGTTAGTGTTGATTATAGGTAATATGGCCTGATTAGCTACATGTTATAAAGAAAAAAGACCTAGAATGGGTGCATGATTCTCTTCTTTCAGAGGCATGATTCATGTATCATCTATCATTTCATTTGTTTTATTTGATAAATGAAATTTGTATTGATTTATATATTATGTTGTTTTAATTAATGGGGGTTTTATATGGAATCCATGGATGGTTTTAAAACCACATTCACTCCATTAGTAGTGAGAATAGATAATATCAATGATTCAAGGTGGGTTCTCATGGGATTGGTGGTCACTATTTATTTTTAGAATTGTTTGTTCCTAAAATTATTGGAATCTATTCCATTGGTTCTATAGATTGTTTATTTTTATAACTAGATCATATCAACTATTACCAAATGATGTTTATATTTTTAACTATAGAATGAAGAATCTATTCACACCACGATGAATTCAATCTTCATTTTGGTCTTCTTGTACTAATTTTGTGAAGGTTGGATTATCCTATTGTTTAGATATATGGTCTATATAATGATGATGGTTGAATGAAACATATTTTTATCCTCTAATGTTATAAATTATTTGGGATTTCTTTCTTGAAGAGTTTTACAACTTATCATCCATGACAAATATTGAGTTTTCAATCAAGTTGGTGTTTGGAGAAAAGACAATTTCTATCCCATTTTAAAAAATTGTACAAATAGATCATTGAGATTTGAAATTCATATTAGATTATATTGAAAATAAATATTCATATGGGTGAGTAAATATACATGGACTTCATTTATTCTCTTCAAAAATAATGTTGATATAACATTGTGCTTATGTTTAAATTATTTAAGACTGAACCTGAGGAAATTCAATAACCATCATCTTCGACAAAATGAGGATAGCCTCGATCAACTAGAATATCCTATTATATTTTATAAAATAATTTTTTCGACAATGATACAATTATTTTACAGTGACACCGTCCAAAATACCATTTAATTTTTATACTAGGAGGTATAGTTTTTCAGTTTTCATTGTGATCCCTTATGGTTTAAGGAATTTACAGTCTGTATTCATGGGATTTATGAATGGGATCATTCAATATTTTCAAGAACATATTTTGGGGTTTTTTTGGAAGACTTATTTATGAAATGAAAATCAGATGACGATCATTCCAATCATATTGATATCATCCTGAGTACAATGAGAGGGCATAATCTTTTTTCCATGAGAAACAATATTATTTTTTCTGGACTGATATTCTAAACATCATTTTCCATGTTATATCAGATTCATGGGTGTTAGTTGAGAGAAAAAATTTGTATCCACAGTATAATGGTAGTATACAATGACTGTAATCGATATTTGGAGATGTGTTAGTTTAGAAGGATATTATTAGAGCTTTATCCATGACATCTCCCAAATAGCAGCACCAATTCCATGGATAAAATAAATGGGGTGTATAATATTTGGTATGGTGATTTTCGGAGGTAATTTCAGAAGTTGAAATGTAGGATAAACACTAAAACAATCCATACATTACATAATCTAGGTAAACAATATACCATGTATATTGGCACATTTAGTGTTAGACTCAGAGCAGTTATGATATAAGAGGATTAGGGGCAGCTTATGGATCCATACAATTGAGACTATATGAGAAGAATTATCAAAATCATGACCTTGATTTAATATCATTGGTTTATGTTCTAAGATTCTAGTGGTATAAACTCATGAGTGATATTTTTTTGTGGTATATATCGTCCACATGAGCCTTAGTTACATATTTTATCGGTGGGACTTAAACATTAAGTAGAAGTGATGGTTTGAGAAACTATAGTCATTCAAAATCATGTTATCCAATTTCCCCTGCATAAAAATGATTTCTATTCATTGGCCCATATGAAATTAGAAGAGGAATTATTTGAGTATAGCGATTAGTGTATGATAATCATTATTTTTTTAGAGATGCATCTAAATTATTAGGACACTGAAAGATGGGTATATATGATTTCAAAATATGTTATACCCATGAATTTTAACCAAATTATGACTGAGCACATTTTAGATCCAGAGTGATAAATTATGATAGAATAATAGTATTGTGGTAGGACTCCATCATGATGGTCTCTTGGAATTTCAAAATATATTCTTTTCCATGTCCATGAATGGATTCCAAAGGGCTTGTGTAAGGAGCTGATGAAATAAATTTTTACGTCCATATTGGTAATACATTCAAGTTTTTCAAAGATGTATCTTGATCACCATAGATAGTATTTCTGGTCAGGAACAAACAAGGATTTAATAGGATTTGTGGTGACATTTTTCACATCCTAGTAGGTGGACGAGGAACACTAGAGTCTAGATGTGATTTTTCACACCTGTCGTATTACTATGTTGAAATGGATTAATGCCACTATTGATTATGTGATATGATTTCCTAAAACTACATTTAAAAATGATTAATTATTTATAATTATGGATATATCAATGAAGGTATCCAACATCATCGTACCATGAAAACGATAGCAATTGATGAACTGGGAAGTCTATATTTGTGAAAGGTAGTTATGCGTAATGGTGGTCTATGGATTGACATTTAATATATATATCATTGTTTGACATAAGGATTCTAGAATGGACTAATGAAGGTTCATGGATCACATGTGTTGAGTATATATTATCATCGCAATACTGATTCTCAATCTGAGAGTAATATTCATGACTTTGATGATTTGTTATGACCATTTGTTCTTTGTTTTTTTGTTAGTGGGTGATGCAAATCACACTCATGGTTTATTCATATAATTAAAACTTATATGTATCTATCCATATGTCACATTTTTATGATTTGTGTGGAAATCCATTCTGTTAAGCTATTTCCTATTTGGAGGAAGGAGGGTCCTCAATTGTTGGGCCTAGACTCATAATGAATATGTCTTTGTAACATTAGTTGATCAAACATTGATTGGTGAGAATAATTATTAGGAAGAGATATTATGATGGACATCAAAGAAGACATTTTTAATTCGAGGTTAGTCAACATATTTTCTTATGAGTGTAAAATATAGTGGTGAAACATCATATTTCAGATTCGGGTAATGTTATACCATAGGATATTCGGGATTTTGGAGATAGCAGATAGGTTCAGTCCAATTTTATTCCATTTAACACTTCCATTGGGCTATTGTTACTTACATTATGTGTTCCACATGTCTTCAATTTAGAGATATTATCTATAACCTTCTAAACTGATATAAATAACATACATCATCCATAGTGTTTAATTCTTATATAAGGATTACCTAATATTGATTGTGTACCATAGTGGAGAATTATCTATATGGTAGGACTATAATGTGGGTTTGGGTGTAGGGGTATCATGATCGAGATTAAGGGGAGATGTTGGAGAGGGATTCTAATAATAAATCACATTAACACGAATTATTACTTGTTCTACAATAGAGATTATTTTAGTATCTCAGTTATGAGATATTATATGGTATGTATGACATAAATAGAATATTTTTTTTATTTCCATCAATCAATTTATTATTCAAGACTTATTAGTCGAGTCTTATTCAGATATATATAGGATTTATTTGGGAAAATGAATTAATGTCCATAGAAGTATGATTTTTTTGTAATAATAGATTCTATGTTTAATTGGTTCAAATTTCTCTATTGTTTTGTGGTATGAAGAGAAAATATAAGATAATGTGATGATGATGATTTTTTAGAATAGTTACACACCATGTGTCTATCATAGATGCTACGTTATTGTTTCCAAAAACATTTCGAGAAAATCTACATACTATGAACTGATTCACAACATGAAATTAATAGACAACATGATATTTTATTACATGTAATGTTATATTGTATTGGAATAAATAATTATCTGTGGTGATGATTTATTTGGAATATATAGTTAAAAATAAATAAATGACGTGTAATTATATCGAAAAACATGTAGCTCTTTGACCTGTTGTTATAATTTATTTATCATGGAAATTTTTTCAGTCAACTATGAGTAATTATACTTATATTGATGTAGGGTGACAATTTAGATGATTTTGGAGTTACAAATTCTCATCTAGATATCCCAATCAAACATCATCTACTTCGTAATTTCTTTTCCATTGTTAGTTCATTCTATCAATTATTTTGTTAGCTATTGCACTATAATCTATTAAATGTTTTTATTTTTTGGTTGTATTTAATCTATTTTAAACTATTATACTTCATTTCATCATTCAATCCTTCTTCCTTAGGAATGTATTCCATTGAATGTATTCTATTGGTATCAATTATTGATAAGGGGTATAATCCTTAACCTGATTGTCTGATAATTGTCACGTGAGTGAAATATTGAAAATCAAACCAACAAATCATGTATAAAAAATTTATAATAATGATGGTAATTATTCGTAAGAGTCCTCTTCGATTTAAAGTGGTTTTGAAAATGATTGTGGCTACAATTCGGGTTAGTGAAACACTCAATATTAATAAATTGTTAATGTATTATATTTTATAGCATGAAATGGATTGAGGGTTTTTTCTTGATAGAAATTCACCTAGTCATGGTTTTTATATTTTTATGACTAGAATTATATTTCTGGAGACAGTTTTTTAAATGAAATGTTTAATGTTGTGTAAACTGTTATTTTTTATTATTTACCCCTGAGATTAGAGATTTGATATTGTGAAATCTATATTGTTCTTAATTGTGAATGTGTAAATGAATAAATGATTATTCAGGGTGATGGACCAGTGATACATGTTGAAATGAATTTATAGAGGGCTAGTCCCAATGAAACAAGATGAAATGTTGATATAGAGAGTTTCGAACCATTGGCATTCTAAAATGATCATATATTAAGATAGGACCATGGAAACATGAAGAAATGATGATATAACAATATCAACCAATATTAAATGTTAAAATGCATTTATAGTGGGATTATCTGGGATAATTTTGAATTATACTTTGTTCATATGGTTCTGTTATTCCATGGTATTATGAAAATGGTCAGCATGGCTCTCAGACTTGATCAGAGACATTATGGTATGGTTTTAAGAGAGGTTACATTTCAATATAGGTATATGGTTTTGGTTGGCATGGATATTATACATGCTCAGAGAAACTCAATAATGGAGTCGATGTTGGTTATTGGGGAATCAATATTATTGTTTATTTAACTGATAATCTTTTTTGTTGCATTATTTTATACACTTGTTATCAATATTTTTTTATTTACTCATTGTTTTCTTGATCTACTATGTTATACCCACATCTTAGTTAGCCATCCATATGGTACAATAGAAAATTATATGTTGCATGTTTCGATAAGAGTAAATGACCATGTTTTTTGATTGATTTCATGCTAGATAGGCTAGAGTATATTGATGGGATCGACATGGGGTTTATGACCAGGGACATTTGATTCATTTTATGAGTCTCAGGATAATTTCATTAGTATTATAAATATCATTATAAAATGTTAGATTCATTCATTCAATTCCATTACATGTTTATTATTTATTGTACTATATATATTTTCTTGATTATTTTTATTCTGCAGTATTATATAGATTCAAATGATTCAGTACATCGTTGTTTTTATAATTATTATAGTTTTTTGGATTATTCCTCTTTATTCTGACTCTATAACTAGAGGGTAACGTCTCCCAGGTATTTTTATTTGACCCCTGATGCTAGTCAATATCTAGTAAGGTATGGGGACCACTATTGGGGACTTGTAAACAACCCATTATGGCTACATGAGAGAGTTTTAGATTTGGGGAAAGTATATACTATCTATTTATTTCAAATTAATAGGAAATTTTCGTTTTCTATAAATATATTTACTCATTTTTTCATAAGTTAAAAATACCAGTGAGGATGTTTTCTTACAATATTGGTTCTATTATTATAAAATATTGACAGCTATGTGGAATCTGATTCGAATAATAAACATGTTGGATGTGAAGCATTATCTGTGATTGGATTGGAGTAACAAAGAACATGATAATATAAAAAATGATAATAATAATACATGGTAGACGAAATCGCATCCAAATTTGGATTAAATACAATGAAAATAATATATTTAGAGATTGAAGATCAAGTACAATGTTCATAGTGAATCCAAACCTATAAATGTATAAATGATGATGAAATCAAAATATATATTTTTATGGTATTTTGATATTCAAAGTAGAGATAAATGGAAAATCATGGTCCATATTAACTAAATAAAGATCCCATGGTATTATATGAGTTGGTGATAGTGGTTATTTGATGTAAATTGAAATCCTATCATGGATTAATATTTTTATGGGTAATTTTTTAATGAATAACTATTTGATCATAATGATGATGGATGAATTAGTTCGTGAAGATAAGATTGAGGAATCATTTACCAAAATAAAATAATATTTTGACTTATAATAATTTGATTAAAAATAATATTATTTAGGAAAATATATTAAATCAGTGATTTTTTTTATTATGATGTATTTATATGGATTATTTTATAGTTTTCTTTATGATCATTATTCAATTGAAATGCATTTATTTATTGTAATTTTTAATGTAAAATAATTATGTCCGTAATTTACATATATATCATGTTGAATCTATGATAATGAACACAAGGTATTGAATTTATTGAATCATTTCATCTCATTATAAAAAAACTGGGAATCTTAATAGAAGTCATTTATTCATCATTTTCTATTGTCTAGCATCCATTAAAGTGGTAAACTAAACCTAGAAGAAGGAATCTATATCACATTTAATTATTTATAAAATCAGGAGGATATTATTTTGAAGAATTAAATGATGCATTATATTTATTAAAAATCAATATAAATTTCATAAAATGTGTTTATGAAGGTTAGTATTATCAAACTTCATGTAATATTCATTTTTTTATATAAAATTCACATGTGAGGATTTTAAAAATGGTTAGGTCAAAATGAAAAAACATATTTTAAAGGAGATCAAGTTATAATAATTTTAAATCATAATTAATTTATTTTCATGTTTGATAAGTCAATGATTCAATATCATAATATAATAACATTCCATCAATGATGGAGATGAATATACATAATGAGTTGTATTCATGGGGATTAATCATATGTTATAGGATGAGAAATATTAGTTTCACTACAAAATGAATTAGATATGTTTAAAGAATAATAAAGTGTTTCCACATAGATAAATTTTCTTAGGATGAGATATATATAACTAAAGATTTAAGGGTTCATTTATATTCTACTACATTCATGGAATTCGTTGAAAATTTATTTTGGGAGATAAATCCTGATAAGATTATAATATATTTTTTTCTAGTGGTATTATATCATTAAATAAGGATAAATAAAGATGAAACAAAAGGATGGAGGAAAATTTTTTCATGAATATGATATTTAGGCAGGATTTATTTTCTAAATTTTTCTCATCATTCGAATTTATATTAACTCAAAAATTTATATTTATTTTTGTAAAAAATGATGTATAACTAAAATTTGAGTGGGGGAATATGAATGGATTTTGATAGATTATTAATTATTTTAATTAATTTTACAAATTGAATCATCATTATTATAATTCACCAGTGAATGAATTTTTTATTCAAAAACTACAAATTTAGAACAACTATGGTCCATATGAACAAAAATGGTTTCTATAAACATCTTTATATTAATGAACTCCATAATATTTTCAAATTTGAAGACAAATCTTTAAATTTGTTGATCTAAGTTTTCATAACATTTCATTCTTATTCATTATATTCACCTTGTTATTATATGTCTATTTTTCAAAGTCTCATAAATCTCATAAATAATTCATCAATTTTTTTAGGAATGAAATTTGATATATTCAATAGATAAAAATTATTCTCCCAAAAATATGATTGTAGTTGTATTTTCCTCTATCTTAATAAAATATTTAATTTTATTTCAGATAAAGACAATGTTTCCATTAATATAATCATTTATGGTACTATAACGTGATTTCAATTTTAAAGGATCAATGAAGATGGACATATGATGATAGTGAATTCATTATTTCATAAAAAACATATAAAAATTCTATGTTTATTGAATGAATAATGTTTGAGTAAATTGATCAAGTATAAAATTTTATCTAACAAATTTTAAGAATATATATTTATTGGATAAATAAGAAATAATTTTACATTATATCATGAGGATAGTGGAAACTCCATTAATGAGGATAGAGAGAGTTTTATAGACCTGATTATGAAATCCCCTATAAATCAATATACTTCCTAGGCCCTCAAGGATATCTCCTGTAATGTATTTTCATCCATAGGAGAGAATATAATAGATCAATCAGATAAGGAAAATTATGATGATAATACTAATGGGGTGTTTTGAAATATTTTCATAAAATGTAATTTAAATAATAAATAATAATTGACTATGAGTATATTGGATAACAGTTGAGTAAAATCTGATGACATTTATTATAAAATTAATTGTAATCATTTTCAAATATGTAACTAAATACAATACTAAATTAATAAAAATGAGAGACATCAATCATAGGGAAATTTCCCATATCATGTCCTACAAACATGAATTCTATTCAATTACCAATTAGGAATCCCAAGTAGGGTGTGTGTACAACTCAGTAGACCAACACCATCTCTATATAAAATAATAATCAATCAATATAGATTATGTAATTTTCTAATGTAATAAGTATATTCTATAAATAAAACATGTTCACAATAAAATTTATTCATTATTTACAAGCATTAACCCACAGGTTCAAAAAGATATCAAAACCTCACTACCTACTTCATCACAGGAAATATTTTTAACCATTTCACAAAATCAACTCATAGTTCATTCATAAAATGTACTTTCATTATCTATTTTATGTCAATTCATAATCAAGATAATTGGAACCATAGTACAATAACAATATTTTTGGTCTAGATCATTTTTTCTAGCGTCCCATGAGTATTTGGAGCATGATTCCCAATCTCATACATCATTGGTATTTGGAGAATCATAACTATACCACACATCATCAGTATTTGGACCCTCTGTCCATATCACATACAATTTTCTTACATGACTTTGGTCTGGAACTCCATGTATAGGACCAACAAGTATTTTGAGCATCAATATATGCCTCACACCCCATATTCTAAATTAATCACATATATCACATCTATAAAAAATATCAATATAATTATTTCAAATATAAATTAATAATAAAAATTAAATTAATTAATTTGATAATTAATTAATCATTCCAAACCATTCAATTTATTCATTAATAAATTGGTCACATCAATTATATTAAATATTATACAATAAATTAATCCCATGACATCCATTAAATATGTGAAATATTAAATCAATAATTAACTGTCCTGGTTTCTTAATCAATAGATCTCAGTAATCAATTCCAAAATTAATTGTCCCAAATCAAAAAAATATTCCCAAATTGTCATAAATTAATTCAACAATAAATTTTTATAGTTAAATAATGTCTATATTCTATAACAAATTAAACCACTAATTTTAACAATTAAATTACAATTATATGCCAAAATTATTTAAAAAATTAAATATTTTATAAATCCCCAATTTCAATATTTCAATAATCAATTAAATAATTAATTATTCCATCCACAATTTTGGAATTTAATAAATTCCCAAAAATTAATTCGACAATTGATTTATACAATTCATGATTACTTAATTTATTTATTCACCAAACTAATGAATTTAATTTTGATATCTAATTACTATAAAACCATCGCAATTATAAAATTACATACAAGTAATTGAAATAATGACTACATTATTTTAATAATATACCAACTACCTTGATTAATTGGAAAACATTCACCCAATGGAAAACCCCAAAAATCCACACAGTAATGACGTATAATGACATCTTAACCTATAGACTAAATGTCGATTAAGAAAATCAATATCAGTTAAATCCAAATATGTATCTAAAATCATATATATATATATATCAAAAAAAATTTATAAATCCAACCACAACATAGATTAACATCCCATAATTAATGAGAGATAAATGAAAGATGAATGAAATGGAATATGTGATGAGATCCTCTTACTAGGGGGGTGTAGATCATTGATCTGGGATTCAAATAACAATGATTGGAAGTTGAGACTACTTAAAATTTATCCGAGATGGTCTAAAATCATGATAGATATGTTTTAGTCAAATTGGGGTTGATATCGGAGTAATATTGGTTTTTGGGAATTTTTAAAATTATGTTTTGTGTTAATTTAATTCCCATGAATGATTTATGGGGTAGGGGCACACGATTTCCCCTAATTGGGTATCTAAAATTTGTGCCTCCTATTTAGTAGTTTATAGTTACTCCTAAGAGGGTATATAGGTTGAGAACTCATGCACCAACTATTCATTTCCCCTATGTATTGGGTATCACTATTTTATTACATATGGTGCACCTTTAGGGCATACTATGCACAAACAATACACTACACTATATCTTCTATTATTCTCAAATTTACATCCTAACCCATCCCAAGGAATGTCCAAAATGAAGTCTAGTCAATAGAGGAATATTATTACTGGTAAAATAACCTAGGGCTACAAACGATAAGGCCAAGATCTTATAATAAAAATCATTAAATGTTTCATATTCCCTTTAATATTTAATATGATTTAAACAATTATTCATAATCGATGATAGTTTAATGGGAATTAATTTTTTACTATTAACCCAATATCAATTTTGAAAAATAAAAAACATGAAAATTATTCATATATTAGAAATTTCATTCATTATTTTTATGCCGATGCTATCTTTTGGTGATCACACAATGATTTAAATTTTTTCACATTTTTTATATATGTGCTATAAAATGACATGTTCAAGATATAAATAGAGATTTTGTAATATGAAAATAAATAATGTAATATTTTAATGTTTTTTTTGGAAAATATGCATACTATGTAGATG
Source organism: Viscum album (assembly GCA_963277665.1). Lineage (NCBI taxonomy): Eukaryota > Viridiplantae > Streptophyta > Magnoliopsida > Santalales > Viscaceae > Viscum > Viscum album. The sequence goes on from OY728134.1 coordinate 174,333,675, forward strand.
ATTCCAATTTTTTATTTAATAGATATTTATTTGAATATAATGACTTAATTCTATGAAACATTAAATCTAAAATATGACAAATAATTTAAGAAAATAAATTTAGGAATAAAATCGCCATATTATGTATTTTCTAAATGTCTATAAATAATTTGCCTTCTTATTATAATATTCAATATTTATTGTATGTGAATGAATGTTTTGAACCATTTAATCTATGCTAGTTGTGTTATAGATTATTTATTATCACCTATATTTTTAAAATGATCTGACATAATATTTAGAGATTATATAGGTACATATTTATCCTAATCTATTATTCAAGTGTTATATTATAAATTATATTTTAATTAACTCATTAAAAAAGATTTCATAATGTACTATCTAATATGATTAACTAATTAACTGATAAAATAAATTTGGATCTCATTTCAGTTATCTTTATTTATTTTAACAAAATAATTTCATTTTGATCACTCTTGATCTATTAATTCCGAGAATTAATTAATTTAATTTTATAAATTTGTCTTATATGACCATATTTTAATTTTAGAAGTTTTATTTGTTTCCCATATATCATTTCATTGTTCATATTAGTGAAATTTATTTCCATTTTCACCATTTTTTTGTTTAATAAAACAGGACTCTAATTCAAAACAAATCATATGCTATACTTTTTTTTATAACCTTCTTAAAAACTAGGTTATTATGTTTTATATATTTTTAGATGTTCTATAAAATTATTTTATTTACATAAATCATCCTCATATAAATTAATTCCAATTTCAGTGTCTTCATCTTCTTCCATAGTTATAAAACTTATTCTCATTATTCTCAGAAAATTTTTATTACATCCTCTATACATATACACTATTTTAAATCACATTCCAAATTTTTTCATGTAGTTTTAATTCATTTTTAACATCATAATAATAATCATTGTTTTTAATTTTTTAATGTTTCACTATAATTTTTTAAAATAATTAACATGTTAATCAATTTTTGGGAAGATTAACTTTATATTTACTATTTTATTTTCTAAACTATCTGAAGAATAGAGACATAATTACATATATATCAGCATTTATATCACCATCAATATCATTAGAAAACTCATCATATATAAAATTTCATTATTACTAAAAAATAACCATTATCATGTATTCGAATTCTATATCATATATGAAATTATTTTTAATGGATATTCATTCCCCAATTCATATTCCTTAATAATGTTTTAAAAATTATTTAATGATAGATCTAAAAAATAATTAGTGTATAATTATTTTGTTAAATCTATCTTGGATTCTACGCATGAGTTTCATAATATTTATAGAATCATAATTTTTTACAAACTCCTCATATATTTATTACATTTTCTTTTTTTAGAGATGTGATCATTAGTGATTTTTACTATAGAAAATTTAATATCATAAAATATTATTCATAAAATATATATCATGTCTTTTTCATCTAATTTATACTTACATCATAACTACAATCTTGTTTATTGAAAACCAAATGAGAATTTTTGTTCATCATCATGATTTTAAATTCTCTCCATGTGAGAGACATGAAAAGTTCATTCTAAAATTTTCCAATAACATCATGGTCTCAAATGTTAAAAAATTCCATTTTTTAAAAACATTTAATATGATAAAATACCACCATAGGATCATCATAATTTTTATCATAATGTACAAAAAATATGGATTTATTCTCTTTCTCCATCTTATTAGTTGATTTCAACCAAATGGCCCAACATATCTACTATTAAGAGAATTAATTTTAAACTAATTGCTACAAATTGATCAAATATAATGTATTTGACATGATGCTCGAACAAAATATGGGTTTTCACAGGGTTTGGATAGATACAGTAATATGGATGAATCATAAGAGAAATAATTTTAATTTTTTTATAATATAAGAATTATCTGATATATATTTTTATGTTAATCATTTCAATCTGTAAATAAATAAAACTTACCCTTTAATGATATTTGAGTTAAATAATGATATAATAACGAACAACCTATTTTTTTTAAAATTTATTCTTAGTGTGAGTTCTTAATATGTGTTATAATAGGTTATTTTGTAGTGTATATATATATATTTTCAATATATTTATAACAAAAATAATTTGGGAAGGAAGGTATAATTCATAAAATATAGAATATGTCATTATAATGGTTACAATAAAATAATAACACCCATTAGTCAAAATTAGATTCAAACATCGACTAATGTGTATGTTCATTAATATCATTCATTATTTTGGATAGAAAAATAATATATAGTACACTTTGATCAAACATGATATCAGAAAGAGAATATATATCACTTTCTTCAAGAATAAGAAATTTGGAATTCACATACTGTTTAAAATTTGAGGAACTATATCAAATATACTCATTTAATTTTGAAACTCAATGGTTTTCTTCTTTTCATAATTTTAGACTAGAGATCGTAGTTTAGTGTCAATGTATTAAGGATAAATGGGGGATGTGGGGAACCAACTGACTTTTTAATGAATTGATATTGTAAATTCTATATCATAACCTTTTAATGGCTCTCTATAAACTCAATAATAACTTTCTCAATCTCCCCATATAAGAATATAATATTAAATAGTACACAAAATTATAATAACAATGTATAGAAAAAAATGCTCATTTCCATGGTTTGATTGAACACCCAAACCTTAGGATCCCTGATTATTATATTGTTCTAAATTAAAATGTTCTCTAAAATTAAAACTGAGATTGATTGAATATATTATCTAATAAAAAATATTTTTTTAACAGATTATACATTCATGTAGTCAACCCTCATGTAATGACCTTTTCTACAAACCAATAAACAACACCTCTACTAAATATGTATATATTCCCCAAAAAACTGATTTAATCAATTGTTTGTTATACAATCAAATTAGTATTGAATAAAATGTTGATCCAATTTTAGAAAGATATCCAAAACTTTCATGTTTATTATTCAATGAAATGATATTGATGTGCCACCATTACAATTCATTATCATGATTACTCTTATACAAAATCAGGCACACACATCGATTTCTTATTAAAAATAAGAATGTGTAGTTTACAAAAAAAAATATTTTTTACTTGATATAAATATTAATAGACTAATTAATAATTAGACATGCATGTATCCTAGTAAAAATATCATTTCTCATTAATATCGTCCATATCTTTTTTATAAATGTGTATTTATTTACATAATGTCTTCACATCTAATTAAATTCTTCCACACCTTATAATACCCAACTAATACATTATTTTATTATATAAATTTATTTCTCATATACTAATACTAAAATTTCAGGGAATTTAAATTCAGGTCCATATTGATGTTTAAAATACTTTGGTTTTCAAAAAAAAATAATTTAAACAAAAGAATTCAGTTCTCAATATCCTTGTAATGATTCTTGATAAAAAACCACATTAATAATGTACCAGAAGATATTTATAATTCCATTTAATAATAAATATATAATCAGTGCACGCAATTATTGTTCATATTAGGTGGGTCTAATTTCATAATCTGTAGCTAAAAAATCCATTGAACTCCCTCTATCGCCTTCACCTACATCACATGTAAGCCTCAGTACTAATATGTAACTTATATCCGAAATATGTTTTTTCATCACCCAAATTATTTTTCATTATACTATGTGTTCTCCTACCAATTTATTATATATATATTCATTCAATAATATACTAAAAAACTGATTACCACATGTTTATATTGTCAAATATGGTATTTACTACTAAAAATGATGATCATATCCCATGATAAATCCTCAAAATACACCTAACTATTAAAACCCACATATATCTAAGAACCTATTTTTTAATGAAATCGATACTACGTTCTTACATGGATGAAATCATATTGTGATCTATATATTAACTCATAAAATGTCCTAAAAAACTTTTCTTTACACTGAATCAACATTTTTCAAGGGGAAAACCACTTACACCAATCTCAATAACAACACGTAACCATCATAAAAACATAATCATTTACCAACAATAGGCTTTCCCATAAAACATCACGTTAAACCCACAAAAATCATGCAAAAAAACCTAAAAAATATGTGGTTATCATGAATTTATCGCTTATAATTAATTTAATAATAGTAATATATTTCTTATTTATGTTGTTTATATGGAATGGAATCACAAGCTCATTTTTACACTCACAATGAGTTTGAATTCCAATAATGATAGAACCAAACAAATAAAAAGGTTGAATGAAATGAATGTATCCAATTTCATTTTTAACAACCTCAAGAATGAAATATATATATATTATATTAATGGATGAATCTTTTTCCATGTTATTTATATCCCACATTGATTTTATATTCTATTTAAAATTACTAAATTGTTTCAACTTCAGACACACATAGATGATGAAATAATAATTTTTGCCAAATCTCAACAACGATTAACTATGAAAGATAAAATCAAAAGGGATAAGAAAATCTCACCCACAAAAATTACCTACCCACAGACCAACATGATTATTCTCCGGACTCGACGTGTTATTTGGACATGTTTAAACTACTCAATATTATCATGTTCTAATATTGTTTTGTTGACCATTCTTTAATGGATTCTTCATGATGCTATAGTCAAACTAGCATCACAAGCTAGGCATATTCATTTGTATATCTTAAATATCCAATAAAATACACATATAAATTTTATAGAGATATATTACTCTACTAAATAAGTAAAATTATTAGCATTAACATGCATGTAATATTAATAAAAAGATGATTTATGAATTTATAATGAACACATTACATATAATAAAATATTTGGTTTATGTGAATAAAAAATCACACTTATTTGTTTTTACTATGATTTGTATTAAAAATTAATTATATATAATTTTAGGATATACCAAAAAATTGATTTATAAATAATTAAATTCAAGAATTACTCATAAATTAAAACATTACCATTAAATACAATAAATCAAATCTACAATTTAATCCCCATTTAGATATTATTGTTAATATAAATTGACATTCATCATGTCAATATGTGTTGATCTTTTTCTCCCACTTATTGTCAAAAATAAATAAGGAAATATGAAGGTTTTAATTTCACCATTATACTTCACAATCTCTAAAGACATCCTATCTAAGATGTTTTTAGGATTGTAATTTGATATATTCAATAGGTAAAAATTATTTTCACAAAAATATTATTGTAGTTATATTTTCCTCTATCATAATAGAATATTTAATTTCATTTCAGATTAAGACAATGTTTCCCCTATTATAATCCTTAATGGAACTATAAAGTGATTTCCATTGTATGGGAACACTGAAGTTGGACATATGTTTATTGTGAATCCATTATTTCATATGAAAACTTATAAAAAATCTGTTAATATTGATTGAATCATGTTTGAGTAATTGGATCCAGTATACAATTTTATCTAAACAAATTTTAACAGTGTATATTGATAGGATAAATAAGAAATAATTTTACATTATATCATGATGATGGTGGAAACTCTATTCATGAGGATAGAGAGAGTTTTATAGACCTAATTATGAAATCCGCTAAAAAGTAATATACTTCATAGGACCTCAAGGATATCACATGTAATAGAATAAAAACTATAGAGTGTGTGTACAACCATGTCCTACAAACATGAATTCTATTCAAGTACTAATCAGGAAACCCATGTAGGGTGTGTGTACAACTCAGTAGACCAACACCATCACAGTATAAAATAATAATCAATCAACATAGTTTATGTAATTTTATAATAAAATATGTATAATAAATAGTTAAAACGATTTCACCATAAAATTTATTCATTATTTACAAACATTAACCCACAGGTTCCCAAAGATATCCAAACCTAACTACATACTTCTTCAAATGAATGAGTTTTAAAAATTTCACAATATCAACTCACAGTTCATTCATAAAATGTAGTTTCATTACCTATTTTATATCAATTCATAATCAAGATTATTGGATCAATAGTTCAATACCACTATTTTTTTTCTAGATCATCATGTCTAGCACCCCAGGACTATTTGGAGCATGATTACCTTTCTCAAAAATCATTGGTATTTATAGAATCAAAACTATACCACAAATCATCTGAATTTGTACCATCAGTCCATATCAATGACAATTTACTTACATGCCTATGGTCTAGAACTCCATGTATAGGAACAAAGAGTATTTTAAGCGTCATTCATTGTCCCACACCACATTCTTTCAATCAATCATAAATATCAAATGTATCACATGTGTCAATATAATTAATTCGATTATTAATTAATAATAAAAATTACATTAATTAATTCGATAATTAATTAATCATGTGAAACAATTCAATTTATTCATTAATAAATTTGTCACATCGATTATATTAAATAATTATTCAATAAATTAATCCCGTGAAATTAATTAAATATTTGAAAAATTACATCAATAATAAACTGTCCTGGTTTCATAATCAATACATCTAAATAATCAATTCAATAATTAATTATCCAAAATCAAAAAAAAAATTAAAATTCCAAAATTGTCATAAATGAATTAAACAATTAATTTATATAGTTAAATAATGTCTCTATTCTATAATAAATTAGACAGCTAATTTTAACAATTAAATTACAATTATATTCCATAGTTATTTAAAAAATTATATATTTTCTAAATCCCCAATTTTAATATATTAATACTCAATTCAATAATTAATTATTGAACCCACAATTTCAGAATTTAAGAAATTCACAAAAATTAATTCGACAATGGATTTATACAATTCATGATTACTTAATTTATTTATTCAGCTAATTACTGAATTTAATTTTGATATCTTATTTATATAAAACCATCAAAATTATAAAATTACATACATGTAATTGAAATAATGACTACATGATTTTAAAAATATACCAACTACCTTGATTCATCGACAGACATTCACCGCATGGAAAACCCCAAAAATACCCATATTAATGACGTATAATGGCATCTTATCCTATAGGTTAAATATATATTAAGATAATCAATATTGAATAAATTAAAATATAGATCTAAAATAGAATATATAGATCAAAAAAAATTTCTAAATCCAACCACAACATAGATTAACTTCCCATAATGAATGAGAGATACATGGAAGATGAACGAAAAGGAATATGAGATGACATCCTCTTACTAGGAGGGGTGTATATCCTTGATCTGAGATTCAAATAACCATGATTGGAGACCGAGACTACATACAATTCATCCCAAATGGTCTAAAATCATGATTGATAGGTTTTAGTCAAATTGGTGTTGGTTTCAGAGTAATATTGTTGTTTGGGAATTTTTATAATTACGTTTTTGGTTAATTAAATTCCCGTAAATGGTTTGTGGGGTAGGGGCACATGATTTCCCCTAATTGGGTATCTAAAATATCTTCCGACATTTTAGCAGTTTATAGTTACTATTGAGAGGGTATATAGGTTGAAAAACCATGCACCAATTATTCATTTCCCCTCGTTATTGGGCAGCACTATTTTATTACCTGGGTGCACGTTTAGGGAATATTGTGCCCAAACTATACACTACAATCTTTCTTCTATTATTCTCAAATTTACATACTAACCCATCCCATGAAAAGAAAAAAATGAAATCTAGTCAATAGAGGAATATTATTACTAGTAAATAAAGCTAGGACTACATTAGATAAGGAAAATATCTTACAATAAAAAACATTAAATGTTTCATATTCCCATTAATATTTTAAATGATTTAAACAATTATTCATAATTGATGACAGTTTACTGGGAATTAATTTTTTACCATTAACCCAATATCTATTTTGAAAAATCAAAAACAAGAAAATTTTTCATATATTAGCAATTTCGTTCATTATTTTTATTCCCAATATATCTTTTGGTGCTCACATGCAGATTTAATTTTTTTCAAATTTTTTATGTATGTGCTGTAAAATGATATGGTCAAGATTAAAATAGAGATTTTATAATATGAAAATAAATTGTGTAATATTTTATGTTTTATTGGAAAATTTTCATACTATGTTAATCATTCCAATTTTTTAAATAATAGATATTTATTTGAGTATAATGACTTAATTCTGTGAAACATAAAATCTAAAATATGATATGTAATTTTAGGAAATGAATTTTGGAATAAAATCTCCACATATGTATTCTTTAAATGTCCACAAAGAATTTTTCTTCATATTATATTATTATATATTAATTGTATGTGAAAGAATGTTTTGAACCATTTATTCTATGCTAGTTGTGATCTAGATTATTTATTATCACATATACTATTAAAATGATCTGACATAATATTTAGGGATTTTATAGGTATATATTTATCATAATGTGTTATTAAAGTGTTCTATTATAAAATATAATTGAATTAACTCATTAAAATAGATTTCATGATGTACTGTCTTATTTGATTAACTAATTAATTAAGAAAATAAATTTGGATTTCATTTCAGTTATCTTAATTTATTTTAACAAAATAATTTTATTTTGATCATTCTTGATCTATTAATTTCCATAATTAATTAATTTAATTTTTTATATTTTATTAATATGAAAATGTTTTCATTTTAGAAATTTTATTTTTTTGTCATAAATCATTTTATTGTGCATATTAATGAAATTTATTTCCTTTTTCATCATTTTTGAATTTTAATAAAACATGCCTCAAATTCAGATCTAAGCATATGCAATGCATTTTTGTCTTTATAACCTTTATAATAACTATGTGATTAGGTTTTTTATATTTTTAGATGTTCTATAAAAGTATTTAATTTACATAAATCATCATCATCTAGTTTTAATCATATTTTAGTGTCTTCATCTTCTTCCATAGTTAAAAAACATATTCTCATTATTCCCAGAATTTTTTTATTACATACATTATAAATATAAACTATTTTAAATACCATTCCAAATTTTTTCATATAGTGTAAATTCATTTTTAACATCATCATAATAATCATTGTTTTTAATATTTAAATGTTTCACTATAATGTTTTAAAATCATAAACTTGTTAAACAATTTTTGGGAAGATTATTATCATTAACATGCTTGTAATATTAATTAAAGTATGATCTATGAATTTATAATGAACACATTACATATAATAAAACATTGTGTTTCCTTGAATAAAAAATCACACACATATGTATTTACTATGATTTGTGGAAAAAATTAATTATATATAATTTAGGGGATATACAAAAAAATTGATTTATAAATTATTAAATTCATGCATCATTCAGAAGATAAAACATTACCATTAATTACAAAAAATCCAATCTACAATTTAATCACCATTTAGATATTATTGTTAATATAAATTGATATTTATCAAGTCAATATGTGTTTACCTTTTTCTCTAACTTATTGTCATGAAATAAATAGGGAAATATGAGGGTTATTAATTTCTCCATTATGCTTCACAAAATCTAAAGTCATCCTATTCTTCATGTCTCTATAGAAGATCTTGCACCACTAGCTGGGCATATTCATTTGTATTTCAAAAAATTTCAATAAATTACATCTATAAATTTTATTGAAATATCTTACTCTAATAAATAAGTAGAATTATTAGAATTAAAATGCATGTAATTTTAATGAAAGGATGATTTATGAATTTATAATGAACACATTACATATAATAAAACATTGTTTTGCTTTATTAATAAATCACAGTTATAAGTTTTTACTATGATTTTTGGAAAAAATTAATTATATATAATTTTGAGGATATACCAAAAAATTGATTTATAAATTATTAAATTCATGCGTCATTCATAAATTAAAAAATTACCATTAAATACAATAAATCCAATCTAAAATTTAATCCTCATTTAGATATTGTTTTTTAGTGTCCATGTACGAATGATAATTAGGGGATGGTTGGAATCAATTGACTTTTTAACGAAAAAATATTGTAAATTCTACATCATAACCTTTTAATGGAAGTTGATAAACTCAATAATAACTTTCTCTATCTCCCTATATGATAATATAATATTAAACTGTACCCAAAACTGTAATAACAATGTATAGAAAAAAATCCTCATTTCCATGGTTTGATTGAACCCCCAAACATAAGGATCCCCCCTTATTATATTGATTTAAATCAAAATGGTCACTAAAATCAGAACTGAGATTGATTTATTATATTATCTACTAACAAATATTTTTTATAAACTAATTATATATTCATGAAGTCAAAAATGATGCCATGACCTTTTTTACAAACCAACAAACTACTCCTCTACTAAATATGTATATATTCCCCCAAAAAATGATTTAATCAATTGTTAGTTATATAACCATATTTGTATAGTATAAAATGTTGATCCAATTGTAGAAATATTACCAAAAGCCTCAAGTTTATTATTCAATTAAATGATAATGATGTTCCTCCCTTACCATTCATTATCTTGATTACTCTTATACCACATCAGGAATACACATCGAATTCCTATTAAATATACGAATGTTTGGTTTTCAAAAAATATTTATTTTTTACATGATATAAAAATTGATAGATTATTTTATAATTAGACATGCATGTATCCGAGTAAAAATATCATTTTTCATTAATATCATCCATATAATCTTTATAATTTTGTATCTATTTACATAATGTCCTCTGATCTAATTAAATTATTTGGAACCTTCAACTACACAACTAATACATTATTTTATTATATTAATTTATTTCTCATATCCTAATACTAAAATTAGAAGGATCTAAAATTGATATCCATATTGATGTTTAAAATACAGTTGTTTTCAAAACAAAAAAAAAATCTTGTAAACCAAAGAATTTAGTATTCAATATATATGTAATGATTCTTGATAAAAAATCACATTAACAAAGTACTAGAAGATATTTTAAATTCCATTTAACAATAAATATATGATTACTGCACATAATTATTGTTAATAGTATGTGGGTCTAAATTCACAATGTATAGCTAAAAAATCCATTGAACTCCCTCGATAACCTCCATCTACATCACATGTAGATCTCAGTACTACTATATAACTTCTTTTCTCAATATGTTTCTTCATTGCCCGAATTTTTTTTCATGATACTATGTGTTCTCCTAGAAATTTATTTTATACTATATTCATTCTATAATATAGTAGAAAACCTATTATCACATGTTTATATGGTCAAAGATGGTATTTACTGCTAAAAATGATGATCATATCCCATGATAAATCCTCAAAATACAAATAACAATTAAAACACACATATATCCGACAACATATTTTTGAATTAAATCCAAACAAATTTCTTACATCGATGAAATTAAAACATGAACACTATAATAACTCATAAAATGTCCTAAAAACTTTTCATTACACTTAATTATAAATTTTCAAGGGGACAACCACCCACACCAATCTCAATAAGAACCTGTAACCATCTTATAAACATCATCATTTAGAAACATTTTGTTTTCCCAAAAAACATCACATTAAACCGACAAAAATCACAAATGGAAAAACCTAAAAAATATACTGTTCTCATGAATTTATCAATTATAATTTATTTAATAATAGTAATATATATATTTATTTATATTTTTTTTGGAATGACATCATAATATTAATTTTACACTCACTATGAGTTTGAATGCAAACAATGATAGAACCTACCAAATAAAAAGTTTGAAAGCAATGAATGTATTCATTTTAGTTTTTGACAACCTGAAGAATTATATATCAATATGTTATATTAATGGAATAATTTTTTTCCACGTTATGTTATATCCCACATTGATTTTATATTCACTTGAAAATTTCAAAATTGTTTCAACTTCACACACACATAGGTGTTTAAAGAATAATTTGTGCCAATTCTCAACAACGATTAACAAAAAAAGATAATATCAAAAGGTATATGAAAAACTCACCCCTAAATATCACCTACCCATAGAATAACATTATTATTCTCTTGACTCATCATGTTCTTTGGATATGTTTATACTACTCAATAGAAACATGTTCTCACAGTGTTTATTTGACATTTCTCTAAGGGATTCCTTGTGTCGCTAGAGTTAAACTAGCACAACTAGCTGGTCATATTAATTTGTATTTCAAAAATATCCAATAAATTGCCTATATAAGTTTTATATACATATCTTACTACACTATGTAAGTATAGTTATTAGTATTAACATGGATGTAATATTAATGAAAGGATGATTAATGAATATATAATGAAGAGATTACATATAATAAAACATTTGGTTTCCTTGAATAAAAAATCACACTTCTATGTTTTTACTATGATTTCCAGAAAAAAGTAATTATATATAATTTTATGTATATTCCAAAAAATTGATTTATAAATTATTAAATTCATGCATCTTTCATAAGTTAAAATGTTACCATTAAATACAATAAATCAAATCCACAATTTAATCCCCATTTTGTATTATTGTTAATATAAATTGACATTAATCAAGTCAATATGTGTTGACCCTTTTCTCCCCCTTATTGTCAAGAAATAAATAGGGAAATATGAGGGTTTTTAATTTCACCATTATGCTTCACAATATAAAAAGACATCCTATTCTTCATAATTTATTTAAATCATCATCATTATGAATAATTGAAAGGTTGATGAAATCATTATGTTTTCTTTTAAAATATAAATTAGGTAAACAATTATGTCTTAACCATGGAATTACTATGAAGATAAATTATGGATTATCAATGGGATCAAAGTTTTATATACATATTCATGAATATGATACCATGATTAGATATTTCAGAACCCATATTTTTGGGTTTCTCCAACTATCTAAAAAAGAAATATATTTATTCTTCACTAAAATAAAAAATCTTCTCATAATATTCATTTGAAAATGATATAATTTCTCCTTTTAAGATTGATATAAACTACACCAATATTATATTTAAAAACAATATTTCTAATGGGGATATGTAAGACCCTGAGATTTTATGAAAAATATTCTTTTTAAATTCATTAATGTCTGCTGTTGTATGCTACACCAAAAGGAGCTTGCAAAACATGCATCCCTGACATGGGTTTCACTACACGCAATTGTGACCTTCCATGATAGCGTGTGTTGTACACAATACCGAGTTTCTCTAAACAACGATATGCTATTAATATATTATTAATTATAATTGTTATGAATATTAATACCCACTTTTTGAAAATTTATAAATTTTATTTTTGAAAATGGACTTTATTTTTGGATTCATAATATCTAAATTATCCTAGGATGAAATTTTGGTATTTTTCGGAAAACTTTCATTTTTTGATGAATAGTAAAAACACTGGGTTACTATTTAAAAACTGAATTTTTATTTAAATAATTATTTATTTTATTTAAATTTATTTTAGGTCAAAATTTATACATAATACCTATATAAGTTCAATATAATTCATTGGAGTCATTTTATAATAATTTTAGATATATAAAAATTTTATTGAACTTTTGACCGTCTTTTACCCACCTCCTAGGAGAATTTGAAAAGTTACATAAAACAAAATTTTACCACTTCTGTGAATGGAATTTAAAAAATCCTAGAGACATGGTTAACGTCAGTATGTAAAATGTGGTTCAATGAGATGAAAATAATATTTGGTGAATTGTAACTTTTTACTTTTTTTTACCACCGTTAAAAGTAAATAGGGTAATTAAGGGTAAAAATGATATTATTATTACCCTAACACATGTCTTAATTCTATTGGATATGTTTAATTGGACCAAAAACAACCATAGGAATATAATATTACCATTTAGGACCACTTGGATTATATTAGGACATTTAATAATAATTTATTTAAAGAAGGGTTAAAATATTTAAAATCAAAGTTTAATAAGTAAATCATTTTTAATATAGGGTTATACACAAGATAAATTCGACTATAAGTATTCATTGGTGTAATCTATTTTCTACCACAACCTTACTTGGATGGGTATAATGGTGTACATAATAACTATATATTATTATTGTAAAGTGATATTGATTCTTAAATAGTATACATAAACTCCAATACATTTCCACGATCATAAGAACGATATCATCGGTCATGCGTATGTACGGACTACTGTCTCCACGACGTGATGAGATTCATTCTCCATGTTAACCATTCATGAATGATTATAAAGTATATATAATAAGTAATCATGAAATTTATGATATAATAATGATACAGGATTTATGTGTATATATATGTATGTCATCTACTTAATTCCATTCAACTCAATAAGGAAACGAAAACAGCATTCATGTATACGTACGGCCTACCGTCTCCATGAATGGTGTATTTAGTTCCATTTACTGATCTATTATATATATGTATATTCTGAATATATATTATATATAAATCATGTTTTATATTCTGTAATTAAATAATCATGATCTATGTAATCATATGAATAATTACAAGTCAAAACACGGACAACAAATGAAACGATTTTACCCAAAACGCTCTTTAACATGGAATTTCCAAAAGAACGGGTAATATAAAGTCATAAGTGAACCATATATGATATCATAACAGGGAGTATGATTCTGGAATAAGTCAATGACATTATTTAAATCATTATACAGGAGTTTCAGACACTTATGAAGCAAATCAGACCTAAGGTAAGGGAAATATCACAATCTCATTTTTATCTGAGATTGTTTATACTTTGGAATTTACTGGGGTGTATTTTATCATCCACATCCATGTATCCTCAATATGTAATATTATTTCCATCCAACTACAATATTTTCAAATCCAATTTTACCCTTCGGTGAGTTTTTAGTAAATGATATGAAAGGAATCTTTTGTCGTTTTTTCGTACGAGGTACTTTTTGACTTTTCCGAAAAAAGTATGAAAAGAATGTTTTTTTAACTTATACGGCATGAATATATTTTTAGAATATTCTTTCCATGAATATTCCTTTACTTGTATTCAAGATTATTTTTAATCAACTTCTTTTAGTTTAGAATTGTATGACATGTTAAGAGAGGAAAAGTGTTTTTGAAGTAGAAAGGATATTTTCCTCAAGAATGGAATTCAAGTGTTTTATCAAAATTATATTCCATATAATATAATAAAGGGTTCTATTTATATTAATATTATTACATTGATTTGATTATTTTGTGATGGAATTATTTTTATGAATTCCTTTATCTTATATGAATTTTTTTATAATGTCACAATGTTTATGAATCCCATTTTTATTACATGGGTTAAGCTATGATGTATGATTTATGATTTTGTGGAACACATAAGAATTGTATCGTTATGAGATAGGTGGGACCTATATCTCCCTCCAATGCATTGGGTAATGATTTTATATCTCATGAGATAGACATGGCTGGAACGGCAGGTTAAACCGGTTCAGTGAAGAAGGACTGAAACGAAGAGTGAACTCGGTTCAGAAATGGACTTTGTCCAATAAGATAGTCTTGGAAATTAGTCCGGAATAATAAGAAATTATTCTCTATGATTATGTGTGTATTCCACAAAGTTTCATGTTTTAAGTTA
Organism: Viscum album; assembly: GCA_963277665.1. NCBI lineage: Eukaryota > Viridiplantae > Streptophyta > Magnoliopsida > Santalales > Viscaceae > Viscum > Viscum album. The sequence goes on from OY728134.1 coordinate 174,349,273, forward strand.
TGATTATTGGGATTACATTTCACTTCTATGATTTATCTCATGTTATGATGTTATGATCTCTTTTGCAGGTTAAGATTTCAAAAATGTTATGTTCTTATGAATATGATGTGATTGATATTTCTTTTGTTTACCCTTACTGAGCATTTTAGCTCACCCTTTAATGTTTTCTTTTCCTCAGGATATAAATAAAATATTTAGGTAAAAAAAAGTGAAGATCTTTATGGGATATGTTGAAGATCATTCACCATGATTAAAAGGTTATATTCCGAGTTTCCAAAGACACTAAACTATTACGGCCCTTATGTGTGTGTTTTTGTTATATACTAAGTATTTTGCAAAAGTAATGTAATGTCCATGTACATTAAGCTTCAGGTCTCTACAGTTGGTATCAGAGGAATGGTTTAGTCAACCTTTGGAAACTAGGATGTGAGAAATTTAGTGAGATCCCTAGAGATATTTATAAGGCATGTCTTGGGATGTCCCTAATGTTAAGTATAAGTATATGTTATAGGACTAGAATTATGGTAACCCAAGATGTTAGATATTTAAGGTACTCCCCATTTATTATGTTGTTTTCCCTTACATGATTTTTTCCTCTCAGACTATTCTTTTTGGGTTTTAGGCGATGGATTGAACCCGAAGGAACCGTGTTGATCAATGTAATGGGAAATGCAATGATTTTCCTCCTGAAAAAAACAAATGTTATGGGAGATGGAGTGAAAAATCTTATTACTATACTTACACAAGCTATGAATCAGTCTGGACTTCCAAATGAGCAGTGAAGTTAACAATATTAAATTGAGTCCTTCAAGAGGCAATGTCCACCTTCTTTCAGTGGGTCTTCTGATCAACTTGTTGCTGAACAATGGATCAGTACTACTAAAAAGATATTTTCAGTTCATCAATGTTCTGAACATGATAAATTCATCTTAGCAGTGTATCGTTTTGAAGGTGATGCTGATCAATGGTGGAATATTATCAAGAATACGAGGCCATGAGATGAAATTGAGTCCATGGAATGGGAAGAGTTCAAGAACTTATTTTTCAATAAGTAGTTCCCTCTTATTCTTAGAACAATGATGGAGAAGGAGTTTCTTGAACTAAAGAAAAATAATAATGAATCTTTTGGTATATACGAAGTGAATTTTACAAGGCTTGCAAGGTATGCATCTGGATTTATCCTCCAACCTGAAAGTAAAGTAGATCGATTCTTCAGTGGCTTAAAACCTAATCTTCCAAGGGCATTATCTATAAGAGACTTCAACAGCTATGAAGAAATTGTGTGCTATGCTATTAAGGTAGAAATGTAAGTTGGTTTTACATATCCATCTCATGGATTTGACAAGAAACGAAAGATGGAGTTCAAGGAGAAATCTCATAATAATGGTGAAATGAAGATGAATGTTTGTTTATGCTCAAAGTGTGGAGAGAAGCATGGGGAAGATTGTCTTAAAGGGACAAGAAAATTTTTTAAGTGTGGAAAAGAAGGTCATCGAACTGCTGAGTGTCGAAGTAATGGAAAAAGGGTTGCTAATGCTGTGAATAAAGAAATGACTGTAGAGAATGCACCAAAAACACTTCAATGCTTCAAATGCAATGAAATGGGGCATTATGCTAATCATTTCCCAAATTCAAGGGTTAATGATGATCAACATGAGCAACCACTTAAGGCAAAGGACAATGGGAAGTCACATGTGATCACTATTGGCGATGTTGAATATGAAAACGATGTGGTTAAATGATTAAATGTTTATGTAATGGGATTCCAAAATAATGTTGTATATAGTATCGTGGAATATTGTAATATTTGTGTATTGGTCTATTGTGGTTTTCAATAATTTTATGGTACCGGTAACCATGGAAAGTTATTGAGATATTTTTGGATAGAAGATGATATGCGCATAATGAATGGATAAGGAGAAAATGAAATGTTTGACACTATTCATGAGATCATGACTGATATAATGAAATAGTTATATAACGGTTTGAGTATATAGAATTTTGGGGTTTTGGTATGTGGAAAGAGTTAACTTTTGACATCACGCATGTTTTCACTAAGATTCAATGGGTATTCATTTTTCACGAGAATACATGATTAAGGATTTATAATGTTTGTAATTTGACCAACAAGACATATCTTATGATATATGGGTATCAACTATGGTATTAACCTGCGGGTTATATGAAATCTCTGTTAAATTGTTTTCACTATATTATGAGAGTGGACTGCAGTATTATAGATAAGCCTAAATATTGGAATAGATTATGTTGGACATAAGTTAGTATTGTTTAAGTATAAGTGTTTTTTCTATATTATTGATGGGATGTTATAGTAATGTAGTTTTAGAAAAAGGAAAACCTGCAGGACGGGAGACATCCCATCGCATCGGACAAGGCTGTGTGAATCAAACCCACAACCGAAGTGCAACAGGCCTTTATCGCATACCACTGGCCTATGGGAATTCCCTGGTTAGTGGAAACTAGTTTTATTTTATTAAGCGGTATGATCATTTTTGGAATCATATACAATTAACCTCAACATAGATAGACTTATGTATATTTGATAACTTTTGCTAGCCTTTTTTTTGAAACAGATGGAATGACCCATCATTCTATAACATGATCTGTTAACACTTCATGAATAACAAATTCAACTTCATTTCTTTAAGACATGAAGTGGAAATTTTTCAAAACACGGACAACAGTGAGATTGTACCAAAATCAAGAAATTATTTATTCTAATTCAAAATTTTCAACTTTAGGGAAATGATATTGAAAACCAAAAATGTTGTCCTAGTGCTCTTATATCTAGTGAATCAGATGGTACCATAGATCATCACAAATTTATGGCTTTGTGATTGTTGGATTTTCCATAGCTGTGTTCTCTACCACTCTCCATCAGAACCTGTTGGTAAGATTTTTCTTCCATATCCATATTTTAACCTGTGTTATTCTACATGAAAACCTAGTGATGAGTTAATTTGGGTAACCATTATGTTTCATACTTTAGTTTTTAAAGCCATGTTATGGTATTCCTTTTTACGATGTGGGTTTATATTAAAGAAACTTTCGAGTAGTAAACCATTTATAACCCCGACGAATTTCGAGGGCGAAATTCATTTTAAGGGGGGTAGAATGCAACACCCAGAGATTTTATGAAAAATATTCTTTTTAATTTCATTAATGTCTTCTGTTGTACGCTACACCAAAAGGATCTTGCAAAACATGCATCCTTGACTTGGCTTGCACTACACACAATCATGACCTTCCACGATAGTGTTTGTTGTACGCAATACCGAGTTTCGCTAAACAATGATATGATATTAAAATATTATTAAATCTAGCCGTTATGAATAGTAATACCCATTTTTTGAAATTTTATAAATTTTATTTTTAGAAATGGACTTAATTTTTGGATTCAGAATATAAAAATTAGCGTAGGGTGAAATTTTGGTATTTTTCTGAAAACAATCAATTTTTTATGAATAGTGAAAACACTGGGTTACTATTTAAAAACTGAAATTTTATTTAAATTTATTTTAGGTCAAAATTGATACATAATATCTATAATAGTTCAATATAAATAATTGGATTCATTTTATAATAAATTTAGTTATATAAAAATTTTATTGAACTTTTGACCGTCTTTTATCCACCTCTTAAGAGAATTTTCAAATTTACATAAAACATAATTTTACCGCTTTTGTGAATGTAATTTCAAAAATCCGAGAGACATGGTTGACATCAGTAAGTAAAATTTGGTTTAATGAGATGAAAATAATTTTTGGTGAATAGTCACTTTTTACTTTTTTTACCATGGTTAAAAATAAATAGGGTAATTAAGGGTAAAAATGATATTATTATTACCCTAAAACATGTCCTAATTCTATTGGATAAGTGTAATTGGAAAAAAAACAACTATAGGAATAAAACATGACCAATTAGGCCCACTTGGATTAGATTAGGACATTTAATAATAATTTATTTAATGAATGGTTAAAATAGTTAAAATCAAAGTTTAATAAGTAAATAATTTTTAATATAGGGTTATACATAATATAAATTAGACTATAAATATTCATTAGAACGATAAAACGATTTCCAATATAACGGTGTTTTATTTGTAATTTTTAAACTTTAAATAATTTAATTTATTTATGACACAATGATGACGCAGTAATTATCTTATTAATGAAATATTGATATAATTGATGTTAGAAATACCCAAATAAATGAAATTTGAGACATTTAATGAATTAAATTAATTTTAAAGGTTAATATGACATGTTAGTATTTATTTAATTAACTTGGTTATAACTAATAATTCTTATATGATTTTTACAAAAAACAATTATCAAATAGTGTCAAAATTGGCATAAAAAAGTTTTTAAAACAAATATTATATTATTAATTGATATTTTATTCCTAAAAATCTATGTTCCGGAAAAATGACTTATATAAGGTTATATATATTAATAATAAACAACTTGGGGTTATTTTGGCTTGTTATAGTATGTTTCATAACCTTATAGTGTAAGAAAACAAGATGACAAGGTAAGAGTAAAATTATTTAACATAATGTTAAATCTAATTGATATAGTTGAAATAGTAACCTAAACTTGTCCAAATTATGTTGTATGAGATTATTTAGACCCATCGCCATCTTAGATTTGAAATAAATCAATTTGGAGCTATTTAAAAACGAATATGACTTTATAATAAAATAATATTTTTAGTTTTTCCAAAGGTGCCGCTCTCCTCCCTTATAAAAGGGAACCACCTTTCACTATTCCTCATACCACTTTGAGCCTTCAAGCTTAGAACAACCCTACCAAATTCTCTTCTCCACTTCCCTAGAAACATCTTAGAGGTCATGGCATTCTTCAAAGTCAAATTTTATGGCCCTAAAAGGAGGTCTCAAAGAGGTGCTTCAAAGAAGAGGTAATGTCCGTTACCGATTCTTCCATCTTTATTTCTTCTTCCACTTCTTCTCCTCTAGTTGTTTCATTATGAAGTAATAAAATAATTATAACAAATATACTGATATGTTATTATAAGTATTAAAAAACATTATTTAACCTTCTATCAATCATATGGAAAACTAAATCACCGCGCGTGCGTACGTACGTAATACCGTCTCCACACCGTGGTGTAATCTATTTTCCACCACCACCTTACTTGGATGAGTATAATGGTGTAAATAATAACTATATATGATTATTTTAAAGTTATATTGATTATGAAATAGTATACATACACTCAAATACAATTCAATGATCATGAGAATGATATCATCGCTCGTGCGTACGTACGGACTACCGTCTCCACGACGCGATGAGATTCTTTCTCCTTGTTAACCATTGATGAATGATTATAAAGTATATATAACAAGTAATCATGAATTATATGACATAATAATTATACTGGATTTATGTGTATATATATATATGTATGTCATCTACTTAATTCCATTCAACTCAATAAGGAAATGAAAACAGCGTTCATCCGTACGTACGACAAACCGTCTCCATGAATGGTGTATTTCTTTCCATTTACTGGTCTAATATATATAAGTATATTCTGAATATATATTATATATAAATCTTGTTTTATATTCTGGAATTAAATAATCATGATCTAAGTAATCATATAAATAATTAAAAGTCAAAACACGGACAACAAATGAAACGATTTTACTCAAAACGCTCTTTAACATGGAATTTACTAAATAACGGGTAATATAAAGTCATAAGTGAACCATATATGATATCATAACAATGATTACGAATCTGGAATATGTCTATGACATTATTTAAGTCATTATACAGGAGTTTCGGACACTTACGAAGCAAATCAGACCTAAGGTAAGGGAAATATCACAATCTCATTTTTATCCGAGATTGTTTATACTTTGGAATTTACTGGGGTGTATTTTATCATCCACATCCATGTTTCTTAAATATGTAATATTATTTCCATCCATCTACAATTTTTCAAATCCAATTTTACCCTTCGGTGAGTTTTTAGTAAAAGATATGAAAGGAATCTTTTGTCATTTTTCGTACGAGGTACTTTTTGACTTTTCCGAAAAAAGTACGAAAAGAATGTTTTTTTTAACTTATACGGCATGAATGGATTTTTTAAAAATTATTTCCAAGAAGCTTACTTTACAAGTTTTCATGTATATTTTTAATCAACTTCTTTTAGTTTAGAATTGTATTACTTGTTAAGAAAGGAAAATTGTTTTTGAAGTAGAAAGGATATTTTCTTCAAGAATGGAGTTCAAGTGTTTTATCAAAATTATTTTCCATCTAAGATAATAAAGGGTTCTGTTTATATGCCTATTATAACATTGATTTGATTATGTTGTGATTGAATTATTATTATTAATTCCTTTATCTTATATGAATTGTTTCAGGATGCCATGATGTTTAAGAATCCCATTTTTATTACATTGGTTAAGCTATGATGTATGATTTATGATTTTGTGGAACACATAAGGATGGTATCATTATGAGATGGGTGGGACCTATATCTCAATCCAATGAATGGGGTAAATATTTTATATCTCATGAGATAGACATGGCTGGAACGGCAAGTTAAACTAGTTCAATGAAATAGGACTGAAACGAGGAGTGAACTCGGTTCAGAAATGGACTTTGTCCACTAAGATAGTCTTGGCAATGAGTCTTGACTAATAAGAAATTATTCTCTATGATTATTTGTGTATTACACAAAGTTTCATGTTTTAATTTATTATTATTTGTATTACATTTCAATTCTATGATTTATCCCATGTTATGATGTTATGTTCTCTTTTGCAGGTTAGGATTTTGAAAATGTTATGTTCTTTTGAATATGTTGTGATTGATATTTCTTTTGTTTACCCTTACTGATCATTTGAGATCACCCTTTTATGTTTTATTTTCCCCAGGATATAAAGAAAGGATTTATGTTAAAAAAATGGAAGATCATTATGTGAGATGTTGAAGATCTTTCACCATGATTAGAAGATTATATTCTGAGTTTCGAAAGACACTAAACTATTACGGTCCTTGTGTGTGTGTTTTTGTAATGTACTAATTATTCCGCAAAAGTAATGTAATTTCAATGTACGTTAAGCTTAAGGTCTATATAGGATATAGGTGTGATTTTTATAATAATCATTCATGGTCTTACTATACTATCATGAAATTATTCATATATTATATATCAGTGGTTTAAAATATTTAACAAATACTTTCTACCACTCAAGAGACTAACCCATAAAATTCGATTCACTATATTTCAATACACAATAATATAATTAAGGGAATACAGTTTTGCCTATTTGTATATATGAAATATCATTTAAGATGAGGTTTTTATCTCAATATTAACATCTCAATTCCTTTAATAATGTAATAGAGTGTACTTTTCTTCTTATTTACACCCTTTAAAAATATTATTTCAATTACTCAAATGTAAGGAATCCTTATGTAATGTTTATTTAATAAAATTCATTTTTAATTTTTTAAATATTCTTAGTCCACATTTTACATTAGATCATAGAAGGATTTATTCTTTTTTAATTTATTCATAAATAACACTAATATGGTAAGAAATAATATTATGATTTTCTTGGCTTTTGATGATGGATTTTTCATCTGACATAGAAACACCCACCGACCATCATATCACTATTGATTTTTCGCACCTCCATTTTTTCCAAAGTATTATGACATATCCATCACCCTAAAATGAATTTAATATAGTAGATAAATATTTGAATCTCATTTATTTTATCGTATAGAAAAATTAATTATCTTTTTAATTTAATTTCAACATTTTCCCTAGATGTTTTTTTTATGATTCATTTTTCATCAAAATGCTCATGATTATCTATGATTTCAATGAATTTAATGGTTATGGAAAATTTTTAATTTTTTTTCTTAAATCATTTAAAAAACATTAAATTTGATAAAAAAATCATATTTTATTTTAATTTAATGAACTATAAGAATAATAACATTCTTATTTTGGAAGATCATCTAATATACATGGAATCCACTTAGGGAACATGATTAAGAATAAACCCATTAATTCATTTTCATAATACTTTTTACCATCACATTATATTTTATCATCAACATTTTAAAATATTTTACATTAATAATACATTATTTAGAAAACTGACTATATAAATTCAACTTATGTTGATATTGATGGTATAAATTTTATTAGAATTACAAAAAATGATTTTAATAACATAATAACACTATAGAGAGTCTTATTAAGAATATAAATATAGTTATTTAGTATAATTATTCGTCTCAATATTCTAGGGATTTATAAATTATGTGTATTCTATAATTCTTCTATTTACATCATTCCCAATGTACTACCCTTTCAGACAGTAATTTTTATCCACAAAAGATCAATGTCTATCTCCATACTGAACTATAATATTAATTTTTTTATTATAAAATTAACATAATTATTATAAACTTGTGAAATTATCTTTTATTATCTTTTCAAAATCCTATAATTTTGAATTTTTAATTCTCAACATATTTATTAGGTGTTTTTAGTATAAATAAAACATTCAAAAATTGAAATTTCATTTCCCTCTTTATCACAAACTAACCATTGAAATTATTCGTCGATAACATGAAATCCACTGTTGTGAAATGATATTTAATGAAACATTTATTACATATGGTTTGTGGGAAAAATACAATTCATAAACATATGAAATATTGATTAATATTTGTTATCAAATTCTTATTCCCATTGAGCTGTTTATTTTTTAATCCCCTTAGATATATAAAATATACTTGTGACCACTACTGTAGGATGACTCATAATAATATCATTAGTGACTGAATGATAGTTATTATTTTATGAGTATAAATTAAACATTGAATAATATCTACTAATTTAATTATAATTTATAATATTATATACACATTTATGTATAAGGACCCAGCCTTAAACATTACTTATTATTGAATTAAATGAAAAATTCTCATTGAAGATCTTTACAGGTTTAGAGTTTTAGAGAATTATGATATAACTATTACATCTCAATGGTTTTAAAGTAGAGACATCTACTCATCCTCCATTTTTTCACAAAAATAAAAAACTCTTGAACAAAAGAGTCATGTTTAGTTCCTTGTTTCAGACAGCCTGACATTTCCTTGGTCCCATCCATGACCCTATTCAACATTATGTCCTGTGAAAATCATTTCAAAAAAAACATGGGATGGGCATAAAAAGCTTAATAAGTGTTATAAAAATACGGAAATAAAACATTATTCCATGAATATATAATAATCAGTGAAATCATACTTTACTCATAAAGCATAAGCAATTTAACATACCTCGTGAAATAATTATATTTACGAATAACCCACAGAAATCATAAGACATAAAGGTAACATGAGACATTCATAACATTCTTACATAGGGAGTTACCCTCATGGTTACATTTTGAATACCCATCACAGTATATTCCCTATATCTCTTCAAAGAACCCATAACGTTTAACTCCTTCGCGTTTCCCAGTGCATTGGAGAGCTATATGGGGCTCACCCGCCCTTAGTTTATCAGGGAACCACCCGTCTTTATAAACAATTCCCAAGAACCATAACATAATCATAAAACATAACATAAGAATAAAGGAAAGATAACATTCCCAACACAATAACCATATAACATTTTAAGATATTGAAAATAATGAATCCTTTCTAAAAACCATTTTCAAATCCATTTAAAACATTTAATAAAGAGATTTTTGAATCAAAGTGTCCCATACCACCTTGAAGCTTTTAACATTTGAAACCATTAATATCCATATAAATAAATCCTTGAAAACATTTTGAAAACATGGATATTAATGATAAATATTTATAAGAACAAATCATTAAAACATTTAAAGCGATATTTTAGTTAAATAGTTTTAACAAAATTAGAGACACATGAAAATAGTAATTGAGGTATAAAATTTAATCAGAACTTTATAATATCAAGATAATAAATAGATTCATGATATAATATTACAAAGGATAGTATATACACCATATTATACTGAATTTGTGCATAAAAACAATGAACTCTCAATAGAAATGTAAAATGAGATGAAATCCCTTATAAAGAAGGTATCCTTAAATTAAGGATAAATCAATCTCATAATTATTTGTAAAAAATATAAATACACCCAATATAAGTGGATATTAAGTTTAAAACAATAAAAGATCATTCACAAATATTCAAAGGATGACATATTCAATTATGAACCTAAAGAAATCGATATTGGGATAAAAAGTTCCCTTGGTAATATTCGAAAGCCTAACAGCGTCACATTTAAATTCATAAATTTTTTTAATGACAGATAAAATGGTATCTCATCACTTGGACATAAAATTTACATCACTAAGGATATATAAGAACATATCCCAACATAATAAGAAGTAAATTAAAAGACATAACAAAATATGTCTTTATAAAATAGGAGTGTGAAATGTTCCCTTACTGATTTGGGAAACTTTCGAAACGTAATCCCCATGAAAGAAGAGTCATACAATGAAGATGTAACTACCCATAAATTAGACTATATTATACAAATAGTAAAATAATGGGAAATAAATACACCACACAAAATGAAATAGTGGGCAATGTAGCATGAATCTCACAGGAATAAAAAGTGAGATGAATACCCCCTTATGAAAATTCGGCAGCCTAATGGCGCCACATAAAACTTCCAAAAATGGATTGATGAGATAAAATAGGGTCTATCATCATTTTAACATAACATTTATAGCACTATTAATATAAAATAACATCCACCAACACAATAAAGAGGAACATAAAGTGAGTTACATAAAAAGAGTAATTAAAAATAAAGAGACAGGTAGGATCCCTTACCTCGGATCCGACATGACTTGATCATTATTTAACCTCCTAAATAATAAAAATGAGTTTATTTATACTTGATTAAGAACCTTTTTAAATTTAAATATTCCTTTTATATAACTTATTACCATGTCATTAACATTATATAATTATTTAAGTTAATAATGGTCGTTTTGTCGGCCATTGGCACTTGAGTAAAAAATAATTTCATTATAATTACCCGTTGTTCATGTGGTAAAATGTCCATTATATCCATAATTATATTAATGATGTAGATATCATATATATCATATATATCCAGTATATAAATTCATTTCTAATATTACATAACATTTAGAGTTATGAAATGAAATTCAACGTTCATGGAGACGGTAAGCCTTACATATGCATAAACGCTACTTCCATTTCTATTTCATATTTAATGGAATTAAAAAATAATGATAGATAATAGTATTATAATTAATGTATAGTATAATATATAATATTATTAAATATATCCTTTATACGTACCACATATGGTATTAACTAATCAAATCACTTTGAGGGGCGGTAGTCCGCATTTCCTTAAATGAAGATATCGCATTTACCCATAATGGAAACCATAAAGGTATGACATAAATGAAAAATACCAAAGCTTAATGAAAACATAAACATATTATATATCATATATAAATATAGTGACATCTTAATGGCCACCTATAAAGGTGTTAGAAGAATATTTAACAATAATTGTTTCGAGAGGTAGAAATTCGCCATCCATAGAAACAGTATGTTCTTTAACAATTAGATGTAGGTTTGTGTATGTGTAGCTCAAATAATTCTGATAAAAACATCCTAGTATATTTAATATACTGTATTTTTTACAAAATAAATTAATACAAATAGTTTTGGGGGTTGGAGAAGCAAAATAAAAAAGAGAACACAAGTGAAGACATTACCTAAAATTCGGGTAACTCCCTTTGGTTTGAACCAAAAGGGTTTTTCTCCAAGAGCTTCCTTCCTAAGGTAAGGCTTCTTGGATTAGTGTAGAGATGTGGAGAGAGAAAATTTTCAGAGCTTGGCCGAGCCAATGTCTTGAGAAGTGTGGGTAAGGAGGTAGAGTTGGGGGCCTTTTATAAGAGGAGAGGAGGGGAACAATTGGAATGTAAATAAATGTAAGGTTATTTTTAAATGAGTTTTGGATTTAAAAGGACCCAAATTGATATATTTTGAATATAAGGTGATAAGGGTTCGAAAAATAATCATCCAATATGTCATTGAAAATTGTATATATTAGATTTTACATTATTTTTTCATTTTAATTAAATCATTTATTAATGAGGTAATCACTGCATCATCATGATGTCATAAATAATTTAATTTATTCAATGTCTAAAAATTATAAAGAAATAAAATGTTGTAGGAAATATTTTTAGCTTTCAAATGACTATTTATAGTCCAAAATGTCATTTATGTAGACAATAATAAACATGTTTTTCTCAGGTGATACATTTATTGTTATATTTAACTTTCTTTAAAAATAAAAAGATATAAAGTCATTTTCACACAAAAGTTATTACATGGGGACCCCAAGATTGAAAAATGGAATCCCATGGTCGACCCTGAAACAACCATTAGAATTAATACACATGTTTTGGTAATTTGTTATTATTATGATATTATTTTATTATCCTTAACTACCTGATTACTAATTAATCATGATAATTAAAGATAATTACCATTGTTACTATTAATAATGTCCAAAAACAAAAGAATCTTAATTAGATAATTTGTATCTTCTGATTCCATATATGGAATCCATTTTACCAAATTCCAAACATAGAAATTTCAATAATTAATTTAAATATAATTCCCATTGTCAAAACAAATAGCGGGTTTTTTTTATACAATATCTACGAAAAGTTTGGCACTTGTTTATGCCCAATTCCCAAGTGAAATTTATCCCAATGACCACCATTGGATTAAAAGGTAATATTTTATTCTAATTACACTTTAAAACAAATTAAAAAGATAATCTAACAATATAATTAAATTAGATGAAAATGCATTTTTGATGTAAAATGCAGTATTTTTTCACTATTCATTAAAAAATGATCAATGTCAGAAAAATACCAAAAATTTATCCAAATTAAATTTCAATGTCCGAATTATAAATAATAAGTTTATTTTGAAAAATAGAGCTTATAAAATCGTCAATGTTTATATTTAAAAAATGTTCGCCATCAAAATGCGGTAAAACAGTCTTTTAAAAAGTATTAGAGTATTTATTATTAAAATTGGATTCTTTTGGATTTTAAGCAAATATTTATTCCATAAATGTAAAAATATTTGAAAAACATATATAATCATATTTTAGTTTGTTCCATTAATTCCCACCATTAAAATAGCTAGGCGTTAACTACCATTTAAAATAATATTATTTTATTATTAGAGTGCAACGTAAGATTTCAAAGAAACTCTTTTTGCGTATTAGGTACGGCATCGAGCATAGAGTTACCATTAAAGTAATATTAATATTTTTTACACACATAAGGATAAAAATAAAAATGTCATATTCTTTATTTACCAGGGGTGTTACATCCTTCCCCCCTTTTTGGAATTGTGTCCACGAAATTCTAAAATTGGGTTCGGAAACATCATTGAAAGTCCCACATTAGAACAAGTGTCGGTAAAACAAGCACTCTAAAAGAAAGAAAGAGAATTAAATAGGTCACCTGATTTAACCCATACTAGTATTCCATGTAGGAAGACATGTATATGGAAGAAAAAATCAAAAGGCCATGTTCTGAGGGAGAGTGATAGAAAACATGTTTAGGTGAAAGGTAACCACATGAAAATAACAAACTTGTGGTGGGTTAAACAGTATTCGATTCCCTAGTAGAAAAAGTTAATAGAAAAAAAAATTTAAGTTACTTTTCATTGAGGAATTTATTTTTGATCTTAAGGAAACATACTTAATTTTCATGTTTACTTTCAACTTTTACTATATTTCTTAAACAAACACATACTTTCCCAAAATATGAGTATTTAAAAAGACTTGTTCGCATTAAGAGTACTATAATAAACTTCTTGAGAAACAAATAATCCACAAAAGATAACTATATATTTCCCATGCCTTTAGATCTCAACCAAAACCAAACGAAAAAGTTTAGTACGAGATTAGATAATACCCAAAATGGATATTTTTTTACAAAAAGAAAAACAACTCATAATCTCCAAAATTCGTTAAACAAAACCCAAAGTTCAACAAAGACCATTAAATAAACATATATCCATAAAATTATTCAAATTAAACCAAACAAATATTGATATCCAAATCTCAGAAGGATTTAATCAAATAGTCTCATATGATAAATCTTAACATTTTTCTCCAAAATAACATCAGTTACTCTTACATTCTCATATTAAAAATTAATTAACCTAATCACATATTCTCCATGATAGGCTAATCATTTCTATTAAGAACCCAAAATCAACATACTCTTAATTCATAAAATCATCTAACTAAAAAGGATCATTCAAACTAACCAGGGACTTCATGTAGTCTAGTTGTAGGAGATAAATACCAGTTGCACTTTGGTTATGGGTTCAATTCTCGCAGATTCGTCCGACGCGACGGGTTGTCACATGGTCTGCATATTTTCCTTTTTCCAGAACTATATAATTCTTAAAACATCCCCCCAAAAAGAGGTAAAATCTTAAATAATAACATTAACATATTTTAACCACAAATGTTATCTAATAACTTCCATTTTTCAACACAAAATGTATTAACGAGTAATTTCCTCAAATTCCAGGATTATATAAACCCAAATGGTTTATTATAACTATATCGACAAAATAAAGGATAATTATTCCTTGAATAAAATTTTCATATATAAAACGTTGGGGTTACTATAATAAGTCTTCTAATGTAACCCCATCATCAAAAGAGACTTAATACATCTAATAATTTCACCATCCTAAAATCTACCATAACTCTTGAATCCCTAATCCGTTGACTTCCTACTCATTAAACATTCTTCATGATCCATTAGACATTTATTTTCAACTTATTATGATGTACTTCTTTCCTAAAAACAAAATCATGAATCATATCTTATGATTCAAATAATAGGAAAACATATGTTAAGAAATAATTCATACCTTTCATTGGTCATTGTCAGTTTCTTCATCCTTAATTGGAATGCCATTAGGTGTTGGTAAATGATTATTTTTACGATCTTGGTGACCCATTTCCCGAATCATCTTCTTAGGACATGTTTTTGCATAATGACGATGAACACCACAATTAAAACATTCAATTGATCCTTCATAAAGAAATTCTTTCCCTTTCTTATAGTAAACTAGATGCTTCATTTTTCCATGGCACGTTCATGTATTATGACCTTCATTTACACATCAATAGAATCTTTTTGTCCCTTTGAAACAATTTCCTATGTGTTTCGTTATACTTATTTGACACATAGTTTTTTGAACATACATACTATTATGATTATTACCGGAACATCTATATGGATTTTTTTCTCACATATAAGATGCGTTATAAAAATCCTTAATGTTTAGGTGGCCAATCATGACACCAGAAAGTTGGTTGAGGATAACAACAAGAGTTCCCATTTCAGCACCCATATATTTCAGTTGTTCTTTCATAAAATTGTCATAGTTTTCTTCAAATCCATTGGTTTTTTGGTGCCAACTAGATCTAGCCATTGAGTAAAACCAAAAAGGTCAGTGTGAGTATATCATTAAAATCATCATATAATAAAGAGGAAGATAAACAAAAATATATACTTATCCATGTTATCTCAAACTCATTCTAACTTTCAAAAAAACAATGACTCCATATAATATACTAACAATTATTGTTATACAAAACTTGTCACTTTCATAAACAATAGTCTAACCTCTAATGTTATCTAAACTGACCTCTGATACCAACTATAAGGACCCAACCTTAAACATTACTTTTTATTGAATTAAATGAATTATTCACATTAAGGATATTTTCAGGTTTATAATTTTAGAGAATTAGGACATAACTATTACATCTCAAAGGTTACAAAGTAGACACATCTACTCAGAATCGATTTTTTTCACAAAAATAAAAAAATCATGAACAAAAGAGTCATGTATAGTTCCTTTTTTTAGACAGCCTGACATTTCTTTGATCCCATCCATGACCCAATCCAAATTTCTATCCTGTGAAAAACATTTCAAAAAAACATGGGATGAGCATAAAAAGCTCAGTAAAGGTTATAAAAATACATAATGAAACCATTAGTCCATGTATACATAAGAATCGATGAAATCATACTTTACTCATAAAGCATAGTCAATTTAACATACCTCATGAAATCATAATATTTACGAATAACTCATAGTAATCATAAGACATAACGGTAACTTGAGGCATTCATAACACCCTTACATAGGGAGTAACCCTCACGGTTACATTTGGAATAACCATAACAGTACATTCCCTAAATCTCTTTGGAGAAACCTTAATGTTTAACTCCTTTGCGTTACCCAATGAATTGGAGAGCTATATCGGGCTCACCCACCCTTAGGTTATCTCAAAACCACCGGTTTTCATAAAAATTACCAAGAAACATAACATATTCATAACACATAACATAAGCATAAATGAAAGATAACATTCCCAACACAATAACCGTTTAACATTTTAAGATATTGAAAATAATGAATCCTTTATAAAAACCATTTTCAAAACCATTTAAAACATTTAATAAAGAGATTTTTTAATCAAAGTGTCACATACCACCTTGAAGCTTTTAAAATTTAAAACAATTAATATCCATATAAATAAATCCTTGAATACATTTTGAAAAAAAGGATATTAATGATAAATATTTATAATAACAAATCATTAAAAAATTTAAAGAGATATTTTAGTAAAAGGGTTTTTAACAAAATTAGAGACACTTGATTACAATAATTGAGAAATAACATTTAATCAGAAAATTATTATATCATGAGAATAAATGGATTCATGATATAATATTCCAAAGTACAATATATACACCATACAAGAGTTAATTGGTGAGTAACAACAATGAAGTCTCAATATAGATGTAAAATTAGATGAAATCCCTTATAAAGAAGGTATCCTTAAATTAACGATAATTCAATCTCGTAATTATGTGTGAAAAAAATAAATACACCAAATATAAGTGGATATTAATTGTAAAACAATAAAAGTTCATTCACACATATTCAAAGGATTAAATATTCAACGTTGAACCCAAAGAAATCGAAATTTGGTTAAAAGGTTCCCTTGGTAAAATTCGACAGCCTAACGACGTCACTTTAAAATTCATAAAATTTGTTGTTGAGAGAGAAAATGGTATCACATCACTTTGACATAAAATTTACATCAATAAGGATATATAAGAACATATCCTAACATAAAAATTTGTAAATTAAAAGACATAACAAAATAAGTCTTTTTAAAAGAGGAGTGTGAAAGGTTCCCATACTGATTTGGGAAACTTTCGAAACGTACACCCCATTAAAGATGGGTCATAAAATGAAACTGTAACTACCCATAAATGAGAGTATATTATACAAATAGTAAAATAATGGTCAGTAATTACATCACAAAAAATGAAATAGTGGCCAATGTAGCATGAATCTCATGGGAATAAAAAGTGAGATGAAAATCCCCTTATGAAAATTCAGCAGCCTAACGGCGCCACATAAAACTTCAAAAAATTGATTGATGAGATAAAATAGGGTCTCTAATTAAATTAAAATAATATTTACCGCATGAGTAATATAAAATAACATCCCCAAACACTATAAATAGTAGATGAATGTAAGTTACATAGAAAAAGAGTACTTAAAAATAAAGAAACAGGTAGGATCCCTTACCTCGGGTCTGACTTGACTCGATCGTTCTTTAACCTCCTGAATAATAAACCTGAGAAAATTTCTACTTGAATAAAAACATTTTTAAATATAATTATTCCTTTTATATCACTTATTACCATGTCATGATCAATATGTAATTATTTAAGTTAGTAATGGTTGTTTTTTCAACCCTTGGCACTTGAGTCAAAAATAAATTCTTTATAATTACAAGTTGTTCATGTGGTAAACTATTCAGTATATCCAAAATTATATTCATTATTTTTATATCATATATATCATATATATCACGTATATACATGCATTTATAATATTGCATAACATTTGGAGGTAAGAAATGAAATGCACTGTTCATGGAGATGGTAAGCCGTAAGTACGCATGAACACTACTTCAATTTCTATTTCATAGTTAATGGAATTAAAACATAATGATAAATAATGGTATTATAATTAAAGTATTTTATAATATATAATATCATTAAATACATCCTTTATACATACCACATATGGTATTAACGAATCAAATCACTTTGAAGGGGAGGTAGTCCACACTTCCTTAAATGAAGATATCACGTTTACCCATAATGGAAACCATAAAGGTATGACATAAATGAAAAATATAGAATCTTAAGGAAAAAATAAACATATTATATATCATATATAAATATAGTGATATCATAATGGGCACCTTTGAAGGTGTTAGAAGAATATTGAATAATCATCGTTTACTGAGGCAGAAATTCGCCATCCACAGAAACAGTATGTTCTTTAACCATTAGATGTTGGTGTTTGTAAGTGTATCTATAATACATCTTATAAAAACATCATATTATATTAAATATAAAGGATTTTTTACAAAAGAAATGAATAAAAATAGGTTATGGGGTTGGAGAATCAAAATAAAATAAAAGGACACAAGTGGAGACATTACATTAAAATCGGGTAACTCCCTTTGGTTTGAACCAAAAGGTTTTATTGAAGAGATCCCTGCATAAGGTAAGGATTATAGGATGAGGATAGGAATTTTGAGAGACAAAATGATCATATATTTTCCGAGCCAATGGTTTGAGGAGTGTGTGTATGGAGGTAGAGGTGGGGGCCTTTTATAAGAGGAGAGGAGGGGCACTCTAGGAAAGTAAAGAAATGTAACTATATTTTAAAATGTTTTTCGGATTTAAAAGGTCCCAAATTGATATATTTCACGGATAATTTGATAATGGTTCTAAATATACTCATCCAATTTGCCTTTTACAAGTTTATGTCTTAGATTTTACATTATCTTTTCATTTTATTTAAATCATTTATTAATGAGGTAATTGATGCATCATCATGATGTCATAAATAATTTAATTTATTTAATGTCTAAAAATTATAAAAAAAATAATATGATGTAGGAAATCTTTATAGATTTACAATTACTATTTATAGTCCAAAATATCATTTATTTAAATAAAATTAAAAATGTTTTACTCAGGTGATACATTCTTTGTTATATTTAACATTCTTAAAAAATAAAATGATAAAAAGTTATTTTCACGCAAAAGTGATTTCATGGGGTCCCCAAGTTTGGCACAAGGCATACCATGGTATTACATGAAACAACCAGTAGAATTAGGACACATTTTGTGGTCATTAATTTTTATTATGATATTATTTTATTATCCATAACTACCTGATTACTAATTAATCTTGATAATTAAAGATAATTATCGTTGTTACTAATCATAATGTCCAAAAAACAAAAGAGTCTTAATTATATAATTTGGAAGTTATGATTCCATATATGGAATCAAATTTACCAAATTCCGAACATCTAAATTTCAATATTTAATTGAAATATAATTCCCATGGTCAAAACAAATAGCGGGTTTTCTTAAACAATATCTATGAAAAGTTTGGCACTTGTTTATGCCCAATTCCCAAGTGAAATTATTCCCAATGACCACCGTTGGATTAAATTGTAAAAATATATTCTAATTAAATTTTATAATCAATTAAAAAGATAATTTAACCATATAATTAAATTATATGAGAAATAATTTTTCATGTAAAATGCAGTATTTTTTCACTATTCATTAAAAAAATGAACATTGTCAGGAAAATGCCAAAAATTTATCCAATGTAAATTTCAATGTCCCAATCATAAATAATAATTATATTTTGACAAATAGAGCTTATAAAACTTTCAAAATGTGGATTTAAAAAAGGTTCACCATCAAAAGGCTGTAAAACAATCTTTAAAAAAATATTAGAGTATTTATTCATAAAATTGGTTTCATTTGGATTTTAAGACTCTATTTATTGGATAAATGTAAAAATATTTGACAAACATATATAATTATTTTGTAGTTAGTTCCTTTCATTCCCGCCATTACAATTTCTAGGCGTTAACTACCATTTAAAAAAATATTATTTTATTATTAGAGTGCAACGTAAGATTTCAAAGAAACTCATTGTTGCGTATTGGGTACGCCATCGAGCATAGAGTTCCCTTTAAAGTAATATTAATATTTTTTCCACAAATAGGGTTAAATATAAAAATTTCATATTCTTTATTTACCTGGGGTGTTACAATATGTCTTTGTATTAATTTAGTTACTTTTGTTTCTCCCATTATGGTTGGATTCTTCCTCAACCAATGTGTCACTTATCTCTTATTTTTTTACACACATTGATGAATGTTTTTGTTTATTAATAGTAGTAGTGTATTCATTATTATCCATAAATTTTTTATCTAATAATACATAAAATATTTACCATTTTTATTATATCTAAGTGAATATGGACGTATTTGTACTTTTCATACAGACACTAGTTTATCAATGATTCCACTTATATTGCCTAAGTCCAATGATCCCATACGAGGGAGTGAGGTTGAACCTGTTGATATTGTATAAAAACTACCCATATTGATTAAGAATCGGGAAATTATTAATGTAATAAATCAACTAATTAAAATAACATAGCTTCATGTTATATAAAACACAATAGGGGAATGTAAGATATTTTATAATTAAATGGATTGACATGAAATCCTTCACCTGAACATTGGTGGTTAAGTTACCCAAAAATAATTTTTACCGCTATAAAATCATAATATTTAATAGTGGTCTCCAAAATCCCATGTTATCATCATAATTTATATATCACTATCAATAATCATTAATTTAAACTTGTTATACCCATCCCTTGTTGATAATCTAGTACAGTCTGACTTCACACTGTTACCACAAACTCTTCAACCGTAGTTGATTAATCACAATGAGAGCATTTTCATTTCAGTTGCTAATTATATATCTAAATTATTATTATATATCAATGTTATTCCATATGTAAAAATATATCAATCTGTTCTCATAAGAAGCTTCAAAAATATTTGAATAATCAACCTCCATAGGCATATATAATTTTTTTCTCTCATGTAAAACATTTTTCGTTTATTTCCATGTCTTCTTCAGAAATAAAATTTATATAATTATTATGGTCCCATATTTCTACCCAATATTAATTATCTTAGATTAATTAATAAATATATCCTTTATTATTCTTGTTAAATGATTATATAACTTATTTATATTCCCCTCTTCGATATATTACTATAATATTTTCATTATTGTAATTTTTTTTTTGATTTTATATATACAAGATATTGCTTAAATTGTTCTTCAAAAAATATTTTTCACTATATTATTTTCTCATATTCAACAATCAAATTTCAATGATATTTTTCTTCATGTATGTAAATTACATATTCTATTATGAAAAAATATTAACCTCGCAAATTATATCATTTACATTCTATTATTCACCTAATAATATTTCATTAATTTACAATTCATCAGATGAAAATGAAACAATCTAAACCTTCAATTCAAACTAAACATAATAGGATTAAAACTAAATTCGCCATTTAGACAAAATAAGTTTTATTCTTCTCAATGTAGTTAAAAAATTCCATGAACTCACTTCTTCTATTCATATTACACCTCACACTAATCTCACTTTTCTGAAATATAAAAACATCCTAATTTTAGATCATTGGTTTATCTTCTATTTTCATGTAATGTGCAATATACAAAACTTAAAATGCAGTTCAACGTTCCCATCATGATAATATATTATCATTTCATAAAACACTTAATATAGAGATAACGATTATATCCATATAAAATTTATATTAGCTTATATGTTAACATATCCTCAATACATTATTAACCATTATTACTCATATATATAATATAAATATAATATGTTTTGATAATAAGAAACACTCCCTTATTTCTATAATATATACTATATTTAAATTAAATGAATGATCACATACTCTCCTCATAAAAACACTCACAATTTACTCCTAGATCACAATCTAATGTCATTTAATAACAAAAAAAAATTATACAACCCATGTATTGTGCACTCATATAGCATTCCAATGATTCATGGGTTTTTCATTTCAAGAGTCCAATGATGTTTAATGAGGATACTCTCGTTGGGGATTCCACTCAATCCATGGGTTCTTGGTTGGATTGTTCTACATGTTTTTTGTGATGCTTCTCTGACGGATGATTTTTATGTTTTAGTTGTCTCATTAGATATTATTATGGTGAATATATTGTGACAGTGATGATGTGGATGGAAGTGCGGATATGAAGGTTATTGTGACATGTTCTCATATACGATGGTGAGAGAGACAAGTACGGTGGTCAGGGTGCACAGTGTGAGGTGTTTCGTTGAATGTGACGATAATCATGGTGGATGTATGAATTTAAAACTATGAAAATCAATTTTTAATGTAGATATTAATGGTTAGTTGGTTTTTTTCTAAGGGATTTATTTGTCGAGGTGATCGTAAATGGTCATGTTTTTACTACAATTTTTTGAATCTAGTCATTGTGCTTTATATCTACTATTGTTTTGGTGGATTAAGTGTGTGATACATTTGTATTTGAAAAATGAATTGTGATGGTATCACGAAACCATAATATGGATTTTAAAAAATTAAAAAAATATATATGGAGGTTTAAAATATTATTTTTTGGACCTCATGGGTTTACAAACTCCTCCAACTTACAACATCCTAATCCTATCACAAACCAACATTCAAATTACGATGTTCTAATGCCATTATTTTTTTTATTACATCACTATGTTTTGTGTGACACATTTGGAAATTTTAATGATTTATGCACTTACAAGATCAACCATGAATTAAATATACATTCAAAATATACCTCTAGAAATCCCAACCCAATGTGAGGATGAAAAATTCTAACATCATCATTCTAGTTTTTTCATATTCCTGCTATATATATCAAAACGTTTTGTAGAAGGATTAATATTTTTGAATTAAATTCTAATAACACATCAATTTCATAATTACTAGGATATTTATTAATTATATTATTAGCCCTTAATAGTAGTGATAAAATCTAAATATTTTTTAGTTCTTTCCGAAGGTCTCATCATCCACCCCTCACTTTTGTGGATAAGAACAACCATTTACTACACACGATGAAACACACAATTGAATTAATTGGGGGAAAGATCATGCATGTTTGTTTGAAAGAAATTTAATAATCCATAACCACATTATCTTTAAATGTATGATTATATTGGCTCCATCAAATTCCTAAATCAATTTTGGTCAATCATGGACCCTAACCTTCACTGGATGGTGATTTTTCAAAATATCATCTAAAAAACAAATACCCAATAATTGAAGACTAAAATTTTCCAACCAAATATCAAAATTTAATTTCCATAATTAAATTTAATTAATATTAAACATAATAATTATTTATAATTATTGGAGTAAATCATTATATCTCATAAAAAAATTTAGAGAGTGAATGTGAAATGAGAAAAAATAATTTTTAATTACATTAGTTATCCACCTTTTATCAAAATTAATTTTGATGATGTATCTATAACAATAATTTAGAAATCATTAAGTCAATACATGATACACATAATAAAACGTTTATAATTAATAAATTAAATCCAATAAGAAGTTAAATTTATTATTGAAATCACAACAACCTCTCTTAATCACCCTCAATAACTTCTTCTACTTATTTTGTTTCAACTATAACTGTACACCATTTTATAACTTTTTAATAGAGATATTACATCTTTTAAAAATAAATTTTTCATATGGATATTAATTTATTAAATATCCAATACAATAATACATGTAATATATAATATAACATGACTCTTAAAAGAATAAACAATAATCATTTTCACATTTTTGTCTCCAACAAATTTCATATATCTCCCAAAAAACCATATCATATTGCTTGTTACCCCAATTACACTAAAAAATATTTCTGAATATATCCATCTAAATTCAATTGATTTAAAAAAAATCTTAGAAATTTTTATATTTTTATTATTATTTTTGAACATTACAAAATATGTGTTTTTTCATTCCAAAAATTAATAGCTTGGGTCCCTTTATCAATTAAATTGGATCATAAAATGTTTTACAATTCTAAACATGGTTTCATGTAAATTGATATTCTTCAACATATATGTGGATAAAATAAGTCAAATTCATCAATGAATCAAACATTCATAAAACATAAATTTCATAAAAACATGATTAGAATTTTATTTTAGAATGATGAAGGATGAAATCGTATTATCATATATATATATATATATATATATATTTCTTGAAAATAGATAAAATCATTCATTTTATTTATCATTATGTTGATATAAACGACATTCTTAGCGGTCCTAATGTGTTTTTATAATATATGTTATTATTATTCATTGTGTGATGACCATGAATTTTTCATACATATTGTATCAAAATTATTATTTTTTGCTACAACTACTAAATATTTTCTATCCCAACATCCTAATTATATTCACTATTCAAATTATAATTATAAATATTCATATTTTAGTATGAATAATTTTTAGAACACTCTTCTTATATGAGTCAAATTCATGTTCTAGATGTCCTGTAATAAGATTTATATGACTTATACATAAATTGAAATAACTAGTTTTCTTATCTGGATTGCTCATATTAAATTTTTAATGAATCATATATATGTTTTCACATGAGTTAACTACACATAAAAATGTTCCAAATGACATATATGTAAGTTATAAAATATATCTTATGCATCATTGAAATTATTCTTAGGAAAATTGACTTGAAAATTTTATACATATTCGTGGAATTCACGATTCATTCATACTATTATAGAATATCTATCAACTCAAATCCATCCATATGCAATCCTTAAAAAAATACACCAAATATTTTCCAATATATTTTATAATTTATTTTCGTATTATGATAAATATAATACGATGAAAAAAAAAATCCAAGGGACACATCACCGATGATAATTTACATCAAAATTACGTGATAATTTTATAAAATAGTTATGTATATAATTCATAATCTGATTTATCATAATTATATGTTACATAATATTGTAATGAGGAAAATAAATTTAATTCCCTATAATTATTGTAAACTGGATCCAATTTTCATTGGTGAATTCATGGATAATGAATGAAAAAAATAAGAATAATAAAATATATTTTTTATGATTATATAAAATTTAATCAATGGAAGTTTCAAATATAAGATATATTAGAAAAAGAAAATATTATGAATTTAAAAAAAACATGTCTTAATCTACGTGAAATTATTTACAAAACTAAGAAATAAAATCATATCAAGCATTTCTTGATTTTTATTAATGTATGAAAAAATAGATATTTTTTGGAATACATTGTCAATTTATAAGAAATTTCAATATATTTCTTTTGAAATTTTTCAGTGATATTCCCCAAATGAAAAACAATATAATTTTCTTAAATAATTATTATGATTTTTTTTGATTTGAAACCATGCGTAATAAATATATATATGGGAAAGAATGACTCATATACAATTTTTATATTGTTAACATTATTTAATAAACTAAAATATTCTAAAAAATGAATCAAAATAATTGTAATTATTTTTATACTTACATTTAATTTTTATTTATTTTTAATTAATAGTGAATTAGACGTTATTTTAAATATTGTTTACAATTGTTTATTAAATATTATTTTTAATCTTATTAAATATTTATAACTTTTCATGTCTTTGAATTTAAATAATTGTATTATTTATATTAATTATTTAGGTTTTTCATTTAATAAATGGAAATGAATTATATTTTTTAAATTTTTCATTTTATATTTATAAATATTATGTATTGTGTATATATAATTTATATAAAAAACATTTTTTACATTTATCATTTTATTAAATCTATTCATAATTTAAATAAATAGTTTTATTGAAATTTTTAATGTTTTTGGAATGTTAAATATATTGATTAAATATCAATATATTTTTATCTTATGAAAAAAAATTATTCAGTAATATATGTCAAATACATAAATTTTATTTGTTAATCATTTTTGTGACCCACCATCACCAAAAAGAGAGAAGGGTCAGCATATTGCCAGACCCCTCCATATTTAAGTTGAAGGAGACATAATGACCCTCGAAACCCACCTTCAATAGGTCTTATAGTGGCGACCACCACCAAGGGCATGAATTCACACACTAAATGCAAGGAATTACCCTTTTGTTTCTTTTAATAGGATCTGGATATAAGATAGTAAATACCACAACACATAATTGAAAGTAAAAGTAATGCTAAGAACAATTCCCACTACATGTTGCAAATGTAAAAACCATAATGTATAAGGAGACTACAAAGACAAAATTCCAAAAGAAAGAACAACAACAACTGCGATGATCTGTCACAAGGTCTGAGCTAGTACGGTCCAACATGATCCCTGAAGTCTTCCTGGATACCTGAAAGCAGTTTTATATATGTAGGGTGAGCATACAAGTATACTCAGTAAGGAAAACCAATGACTCTCGTGCACAAGTGGAGAGGCATACTAATGCCCTGTGAGAAAAGAGATAACCAATCACCTAACAAGGAAACTAACTACCCAATCCTCACCATGGCACACTCCCCAAATAACGCAAGTCATGTAATGTATAGTAATAGAACATCGATGTTTGGGTACCCCGCGCCACATACCCACTTGTTATTGAAGACATACCGCACATCGGACCAATCCCACCATTCTCATCGTAGTCCCACTGCAATACCCCCACCCGCACACACCTAGGCCACAACCACACTTCCCCCCTTCAAACAACTGGGCCACAACCACTAACACGCCCACATACCCCTTGGCTAGAATAACCACGACCATTCCCGAAGACACCTGGGATAGAAGAACTACTACCACGCCCAAAGACACCTGGGCCTCTTCCCGAATATACTTGGGAAACCACCTACCCGCACACACCAGTGCCAACCACCACACTACCCTGCCCGAAGATTCATGGGCAAACAATGGACTTTAGGCCATCACATCCTACCTGAAGATACATGCGCTATCTGTAAATGGGAGTAGAAAGGATCTAATAACCATCCACTAATAATATTTTTGGGAAAAACACACTCACCCATGATATGGGTGTGTTTCGCACTAAGTGCTCTACTTGGGTGGGGTGTGAATAAAAAACACAAAAACTACAATTATATGTATAGGTAACAAGAACTCAACCAATCTAGGTTTTCCTTGAGCCAGAATAAAGAACAATATACTTACTATTCATTTATTAGAGAAGAGAACAACACTCATGCCAAGTCACAACTCACATAAAACCAAAACCCCATTTTTTCATATCCTTGCTTCCATGTTCAGTAATAATTTATAAATAAGTTTCTGCACTACTGAGAAACAAATAGCATATGCACAAACGAAGGGAAAATGTTACACCCAACATCAATTTCAGCATTCACACCTGGTTCCATTGCAAAGTCACAACAATAAGGGGATAAGGGAGATCCCTCAAAGTACTGGAACCAAGGAAAACCCCATGATGCAGCCCCATGTCCCCAAAATACAGGTGTCAACGGTTTCTCAATAACAGAGGATCCCACCCCAATTCTTGATATAAGCAGAGTAATCACACAACCTCAAATTCACAACCAGCAAAAGTATAACAATTGAGGATCTCATCACCACCCGTATCACCCCATCAATCTAAGCCCTATCCAACTGTGGAGGAAACAACCAAACCAATAAATCCATCACAAGGCAGACTCAACAGGTATTTTCAGATTTAAAATATTTAACACACTCTATGATTTCAATTTCACAGGGCTTAAACTGGGGTTATCAGAGAAAAGGATTTGATCCATGTGCTTGCAATTTATTTAGCCGAATGTACGTGATTAACCAATTTCCT
The DNA here is from genome assembly GCA_963277665.1 of Viscum album. Lineage (NCBI taxonomy): Eukaryota > Viridiplantae > Streptophyta > Magnoliopsida > Santalales > Viscaceae > Viscum > Viscum album. Next base: position 174,377,363 of record OY728134.1, read on the forward strand.
TTAAATAGAAAAAGGTTCCCAACCAGTATACAATCCATCTAAACATTGTGAGGGGTATGGGTTTATTAGCGCACAGTGACAGACCACCAAGGCCATGATTATCAATAGGCATAGGCACGCACAATTCAGAAATCATTATTCATGAATGAGGATAAAAACATAATACCATTATCGATCACACCCCTCCCCTTCATTCTTTAGAGTCCATTTATTATCTACATTAAAGATTGGTTCATCCAATTCTATAGAAGCTGTAGCGTACCGACCCCTCAAGATACACAGAAATGAGAGACGAAGGTGAAACCCCTATCTCGTTGATCAAAGATTAACGTTAAGTCCTCGTGTGGAAATTGGGAAACATGAGTGGCAAGAACTCCACGAGATGCGATCAAGAAAACTTCGACAGGGGTACAACTTTTCTAGAGGAAGGGTACTCCGAGTGTAGGCTGATCGAGAAAAGAAACTTAGGAGGAATCCTTTAGGTTAAAAAGGTTGATAAGGCTAAGATACATCACACCTGGGATGGTTATGATACAGAGAAAAAGACTCGATACCATGGATCGTGGGATGGCTACGCAGCTGGGACACCCCACATGTCATTAACGGGTACCCATCTTTTGGGGCTTTATAAAACGGACTCACAATGCAACAAAATTTAATTAAAACCCATTAATTTCTTTAAATGGGATCAAAATGTGGTTAGAAATCCAATTTTCGAAAAAAGGAGGTGGCGCTAGAAAAACTCGTGGTCACAGGCTAGATCTACTGGTTGGCCAAAGCTACCGGTAGACCGAGCCACCGGAAAGAAAAAGATACCAGTTGGCCCAGCTACTGGATGGAAAAAGCTACCAGTAGGATGAGCCACCAGTAATCCAAATCTATGGGTTGGCTGAGCTACCAGTTGGCCAAAGCTACAGGTAGGAAGAGCCACCTGAAGGCCACGACTACTGGTAGGCTGAGATACCGGTAAGCCGAGCTACCGGTAGACCGAGCTACCTGTACCCTGAGCTACCGGTAGGCTGAGATACCAGTAGACTGAGCTACTGGTATAATGAGCTACTGGTAGACAATGCTACCGGTAGAATGAGCCACTGGCATACAGAGCCACTAATAGACCAAGACACCAGCAGACCGAGCTTCCGGCAGTCCGAGCTCCCGACAGTGCGAGCAACCGGCAGGCCGATCTACCGTTAGCCAGAGCTATCGGTAGACTGAGCTACTGGTAGGCCAAGCTACCAGTTTTCCCATGCTACCGATAGGTCGATCCACCAGTTGGCTGCAACTACTAGTAGGCAAAGATACTGGTACGCCGATCTACCTGTAGACCGAGCTACCGGTACGCAGAGCTACTGGTAGGCCGAGCTACCCGTAGACCGAGCTATCCGTATGCCGAGCTACTGGTAAACCGAGCTACCTGTACGACGAGCTACTGGTATGCTGAGCTACATGGAGTCCGAGCTACGGGTAGACCGACCCACTAGTAGACTGAGCTACCAGCAGACCGAGCTACTGGTTGTACGAGCTACCCGTAGGCCGAGGTACCAGTTGACCAATCTACTGGTAGACCGAGCTACCGGTAGGCCTACGCTACTATTAGAAGCTGTGATAGCTTCGCAGACTACCCGAAACACCTCAAAAACAGATTTTTACTAAGTAATGGACCCCAAAAACCCATGCCATTACATCAGATACTTCTCAAACAATTGTTGTCTAAGAGAATATAAGAACAACCCAGAAAGGAAAAAAGTGGGGTCCAAACTAGCACCCTCTAAGGATACATCTCAGGGGAAAACCCCAAAATTGTTTGAAATCAAGAATAGAAACCTCCCCCTACATCCATAACAAGCACCAGGATCACATGTTCAACATGTGAGTTTAGAGTCCCTTCCTACATGTCAGGATATTATCCGCATTTGGCAGCACTGACTCGCCTGCATTGGTTTAATCGCATCCACATTAATGCGTCCTGATTAGTAGTCAGGTATTCCCATAATCATCACACATTCACACACACACGCAATAAACAGGGAATAGATCATCTAAAAACAAGAATATCATATATTAAATCACAAGGTACAACATCTCAATGATCAGAACAAAACATCAAGTCAAAACAACTCTGGGTACTGAAATCACAACTAGGCCTCCCTCTCCCATGTGCTCTCTTCCAGGCCACCATGCCTCCAAAACACACGATTCAAAGGGATGGTTCATCCATGAAGCACATTATCCTTACGATCCTCAATCCTGATAGTTCATTCTATGAAGGACTCATCGTCTTCGATATTTAATTTCCCCCAATTGATGAAGTGAGAGTCATCGAGTAGATATCGACGAAGCTGTGACACATGGAATACATCATGTATCCTCAGTAGCAACGGTGGTAGCACTAGATGATAGCCACTTCACAGACCTGCCATAATACTTCGAAGGGTCCAATGAACCATGGAGAATGCTTACTTCCCCTACCGAACCTCCTCTATCCATGCCTAGGGGAGACCTTCAAGAACACGTGGTCCCCAACCTCGAACTCCAAGGGTCTCCTCCTATCATCGGCATGCGACTTCTTCCGGTCCTAAGCCACCTTCATCCTTTCATGTATAAGTTGTACATTCTCTATCAGGCTATGCACCACCTCTGGGCCAAGAACACCTGGTTCCCCAACCTCAGTCCAGCACATGAGTGAGCAAAATAGCCATCCATATAGGGCTTCAAATGGATCCATGCAAATGGTAGAGTGATGTCTATTATTGTATGTGAACTCTACCAGAGGAAAGTGTCGCACCCATGATCCCCAAAAGTACAGAATACATGCCAGCAACATATCCTCCTTCGTCTAGATGGTGCGCTCTGTCTGCCCATATTTTTGGGGGTGGAAACCAGTGCTAAGGTGTAGCTCGTTGCCAAAGGCATGCTGCAAACCCTTCCAGACTAATGATGTAAAACGCGCATCCCTATCTGAGACTATGGAGCATGGAATTCCATGAAACCGCACCACCTCATCCACGTACCTTCATGCAAAAGCATCCACTGTACTTGACTCCTTAATCACCAAAAAGTGAGCCGATTTCATCAACTGGTCCACTACTACCCAGATGGAATCATAACCCCCTTGGACCTTGGTTAGTGTTGTGATGAAATCCATCGATATGTACTCCCACTTCCATTTGGGGATATCTAGAGGCTGCAGCAAGCCACCTGGAACTCGGTGCGCAACCTTCACCTACTGACACACTAGTCACATAGCCATAAACTCGACCACATATCACTTTACTCTGGGCCACTAGAACAATATCTTCAGACCCTTGTGTATCTTGTAAACTCCTAGGTGTACCACTAGGGATGATTTTTGAAACATACTAAGAACCTGGCCATGCACTGCCTCTGGAACAAACAACATTCCTCAGAAAAGCATCTGGTTTTGACCAGCCTCTATCTGTCCTTCCGGAGCATTGCTCAGGTCAACACGGTTACACATCACTTTGCACTCTAGGACTCCCCACTGTGACTCATCCACTTGCTAAAACAACGAATACTACACTATCATCTGGTATAGGCAACCTCTAATGTTATCCATCCTTGCATCCAGGTGCAAGGCAACCAACTCCTCCATTTCCTTCCATGCGCCTTCCGACTCTCGAACTACATCCTTCTGCGACCTCCTTCTCAAAGAACCGTCCACTACATTCCATTTTTCGGAATTTTAGGAAATCTCAAAGTCGTAATTCTGGAAGAACCCCATCCACCTTCACTGTATTAAGTTTAGGTCCTGCTGAGAGAAGAAATACCTCATGCTTTTGTGATCCGTGTAGACCACAATGTGTTCTATGATGAGATAATGCTGCCATAAAACTAGTGAGAAAATGACCATTGTACGTTCCAGATCGTGGGTGGAATAATTAAATTCATGAGGGCATAGATTCCTGACGCATATGATATCACCCCTTGTTGCTGAATTAACACTCATCTGTGGATTTTCCCTGAAGCATCACAGAAAACCTCATACACCACCCCTCCTTCTGGTAATCTCAGCACTAGGGCACTAAAAAACTTCTCCTTCAGATAGATGAAGGCTTCCTCACACTGCTCACTCCAAAAGAAAACTGGGTCCTTCTTGGTCAAGGCTATCAATGACGCCTCAACTCGAGAGATGTTTGGTACGAACCTCCGGTAGTAACCTGCCAGCCCAAGGAAAATATGAACCTTTTCCACATTCATGGGTGTTGCCCAAGAAACAACCAACTCAACATTTGATGGGTCCACTTCTATGCCTTTCTCGGACACTACGTGCCCAAGAATGTGCACCTCTACCGTCTAGAACTTTCTTTTCGACAACTTCCCAATGAGTTGGTTTTGTTGGAGGACCTCCAAAACCATCTTCACATGCTTCGTGTGGTCCTCCTCTAATATTGAATAGATCAGTATGTCTTCAACTAACACTACTATGAACCGATCTAGATATTCCCAGAAGATGGAGTTCATAATCCCGATGACCATAGCTGGAGAATTCATAACGCCAAAGGGAATAACAACAAACTCAAAGTGCCCATATCCACCAAAATGTCATCGTCAAGATGTCACCCTCCTTTACCCTCAACTGGTGATACCCAGACCATAGTTCAATCTTCGAGAACCATCATGAACATTTCAACTAGTCAAAGAGATAGTCTATCCATGGATGACGGTGGTGATTCTTGAAAATTACTTGATTCATCCTCATGTAGTCTATGCACAACCTGAGACCACCATATGTCTTCCTGGAGAACAAGACTAGAGAACCCGATGTCGACACACTTGGTCGAACATAACCCCTCTTCATCAGATCTTCAATCTGAAACCGCAACTCCCATAGCTCCGAAGGTGCCATCTGGTAGGGAGACAATGAAATTGGGCGAGCACCAGGCTGCAAATCTATACCAAACTCGATATCACGTCAAAGGGGTAGGGTCATCACCTCCTCAGGTAAGACATCCATAAACTCTCCGATGATCCCATGTACTTCCACCATCTCAGCATCCACTGACTCTACCGATAGCTCGGCTATCAAGGAGTGGAGGGGTACCTCTCACCTGCTACCCTTATGACCACTCCGCTTGCCGATGAAAGTAACATGTTGTCCAACCATGTCTGATAACACAGATCATCCTCAGAAGTATTTGATAATGTCCCACACACATAACAGCCAGTCGATGCCCAGTATAACATTGTATGGTTGTATCTGTAGTAGTAGTAGATCCATGACCGACTGATGTGGCCCTATCATCAGTCTACATCATCGGAAAACATATAACAAGTCGGTATGACCTCCGACTGGTGTGCTCAACACCATGGGAACTGGAAGTCTCCCGGCACCTAGACCCAGAGCATGGACCAGATCGGGTAAAAAAAGGATTACAAAGATCTGGTATCGAACAACGGGTAAGAAATGGTACTGAAAAAATTGATCGTACCTCAAACAGCCTCCGGTCCTGCTAGAACAGCTACCTCAATGGCATACAAATATCCACTCCCAGCTCCTCTACCCCTTGGCTGTCGGCCACCTACCCGACCAAACCCTGGTCGAGGTCCTTGAGGAGCACCCTGAGGTCATCCTACACCCAACAATGTATGCCCTCGGAGGAGCAGGAGCTCACTGCCCCTGCTGCTACTGCTGAAAGGTCCTTGTAGAAATCTGCTACAGAGGCTAGTGCTGGGACTGCCGACCACTTCTGTACTGCACTCGGTCTGGGCACTGATACCGAAGATTTCCATGGCTTCCACAGATAAAGAACCATGGTCATGTGCCCGATGGAAAAGGGTAAATACCAGGGGACTGTAACTGGAACTGCTGTAGCCTGCTTCCTGCTCGTCGGAACCTAGGGGGTCCCGATGCTAGAGGTCTGGTGCTGACGACCTTTCCCTTTGACGGGCCTAGCTGAATCCCCTCTCTTGAAACATCGACAAGCGTGTCCATCCTCTCCACCACCTATGCCTTCTATTGTACCTCCATGCATGTTGTCGAGGTGAAGGGGGTAACATCGTACTGGAGGGAGGGTCGGAGCGCCTCCTCTAAACGTCTCTCTTGAGACACCTCATCCGAAAAGATGTCTGGAGAAAAGTGGAGGAGATCCTTGAACGTGATCCCCAGTTCCCTTAACAACACACTCCCATGCTAGAGGGAGAGTAGCTCTTGCATCTTCTTAGCCTTCATCGTAGATTAGAGGAACTACGCCCGGAACTCCCTCTCGAAATCAGCCCATTCCACCTCATCCTCTCTTCTCACCCCCAGGTAGAGCATCCCCCACTGACGCATTGCTCCCTACATTTGGCTGACGATCAGAGAAGCCTAGTACTCGGTCGGAGCCCGGATCAAGCCAAACGCTATCACCAGCTCCTCTAACCAACCCTCCGTCTTCATGCCAGAGGTGTTGCCCTCGTACTTCTTGAGGGTCTGTCACTGGAAAGCTGGAAGCGTCCTTTTCCACTGATCATCTTCCTCCTCTTGTTCATCCCTCTGTCAATCATCTTGGTCGATGCCTAGGCCTCTATCGCTCATACAACTCATGGTCGTATCACGGGTTCCATACCAGCCAGGTATACATGGAATGCCTAAGCCCAAGTAGTGAAGAATATTGTTCTTAAAACATCATAAACATATTATTTATTTCAACTTCCCAAAAAACCTATTATAAACAAGAACACAAGTCATTATGATGCATGTACCTTTCCTAGGGTCTCTACCCCGTAGTCAACGTGGCCTCACTTGGATGTTCGTTAGGTCTAGAGTCCTTGCAACGGATCACAGGGGGCCCTAAAATCCCATGTCTTAGCTGGTATTCACTGGACAAATTCATGTACCAAGGTCATCCAACCATGTCTCCCTACCATCCCATGAAATCCTCACTATGCCTAACTCTAGACCATATCCTATCTCTCAACCTGACCATTGATACCATTCTGTCCCGAACCTTCTTCACCAAAAGGAGGGAAGGATCAGCAAATTTTTAGGTCGTTTCGTATTTAAGTTGAAGGAGAGATAATGAACAATGAAATCATCCTTCAATAGGTTTTGGAGTGGTTACCAACACTAAGGGAATTAAATCACACATTATATGGAAGGAATTACAATTTTTTAATAGGATTGAGAGATAAGAGAATAAATCCCACAACACCAAACTGAAAGTAAATGTAATTCCAAGAAACCTTCCCAATGCATGATACAAAAGTAAAAATCATAATGTATTGGGATATTACAAAGAAAAAATATCAAAAGAAAGAACAACAACAACTGTGATGATCTGTCATAAGGTTTGAGCTAGTACGGTCCAGCATGATCCCCGAAGTGCTCCAGGAAACCTGAAAGCAGTTTTATATACGTAGGGTGAGCGTACAAGTATACTCAGTAGGGAAAACCAAAGACTCTCATGCACAATTGGGGAGTCATACTAATGCCCTGTGAGAAAAGAGATAGCCAAGAACCTAGAAAGTAAACTAACCACCCAAACCTCACCAAGGCACACTCCCCAAATGACGCTAGTCAAGTAATGTATAGTAATAGCACATCGATGTTTGGGTACCTCGTGACACTTTCCCACTAGTTATTGAAGTCACCCTACGCATCGGACTAATCTCACCATTATCATCACAATCCCACTACCATACCCCACGCTCACACACCTGGGCCACAACCGCACATCCTGCCTGCAAACACCTGGGCCACAATCACTAGCCCGCCATTAGACACCTGGTCTAGAAAACCCACTGCCACGCCCGAAGTCACATGGGTTAGAAGAACTACTGCCACACCCAATGACACCTGGGCCTCATCCAAAAGATACTTTGGAAACCACCTACGCACACACACCTAGGACAACCACCACACTACCCTGACTGAGGATTCTTGGGATAACAATGGACTTTAGGCCATCACAGCCTGCCCGAAGATACATGGCCTATCAAGGAAAGGGAGACAAAAGGAGATATTAACCAGTCACTAATAGTAGTGTTGGAAAAAACACCCTCCACCATGAAATGGGGGTGTTTGGAACTAAGTGATCATCTTGGGTGGGGTGGGAATAAGAAACAAAAAAACAACAAGTATATGTATAGGTAACATGAACTCCCTCAATCTTGGTTTTTCTTCAACTAGACTAAAGAACAATATCCTTACTATTTGTTTATAAGAGAAGAGAAAACACCCATGCTATGTCACATCTCACATCAAACCAAATCCCCATTTTTATAATCTGTGCTTATATGTTTAGGAATAATGTTTAAATAATTTTCTGCACTATTGGGGAACTAACAGCATAAGCACAAACCAAGGAAAAAAGTTAAACACAATAGAAATTTCAACATTCACACCCGGTTCCATTGAAAAGTCACAACAACATGTGGATAAGGGAGACCCCTCGAAGTCTAGAACTAAGGAAAACCCCAATATGCAGCCCCATGTCCCCAAAATCAATGAGTCAAAAGTTTCACAACAACATGGGATCCCAACCCAATTCGTGATATAAGCAGAGTAATCACATAGCCTCAAATTCACAACCAGAAAAAGTACTATAATAGAGGAACCCATCCCCACCTGTATCACCCCATCAATATAAGAAACTATCCAACCATAGAGGAAACAACAAACCAATACTACCAACATAAGGCAGACTCAACAGGTATTTTCAGATTTAAATGATTTAACAAACTCTATGACTTCAATTCCATAGGGATTATACCGGGGTTATCATGGAAAAGGAGTTGATCCTGGTGCTTCAAATTTATTTAGATGAATGTATGTGATTAACCAATTTCCTTTACACAGAAAAAGGTTTACAACCAAAATACAAGCCATATAAACATCACAGGGGTATGGTTTTATTAGTGCACAAAGAAAGACCACCAACGGCCAAGATTTTTAATAGGCTTAAGCCCGAACAATTCAGAAATCATTAATCAAGAAAGAGGATAAAAACATAACACCATTATCGATCACACCCCTCCCCTTCATTCTTTCGAGTATGTTTATTATCTTCATAAATGTTTGGTTCATCCAATCATATAGATGTAGTAATGTACCCACCCACATGATACAAATAAAAGAGAGACGAAGGTGAAAACCCTACCTTATTGATCAAGGATCGACGTTATGTCCTCGTATGGAAACTGGGAAACATGAGTGGTAGGAACTCCATGGGGCGTGATCAAGAAAACTTCGACTAGGGTACGGCTCATTTGGAGGAAGGGTACTCCAAGAGCAGGCTGATCGACAAAAGACACCGAAGAGGAAGCCTTTGGGTTAAAAAGTCTGATATGGCTGAGATACCACACACCAAGGATGGTTTGAATATAGATAAAAAGACTCAAAACTGCGGATCGTGGGTTGACTAAGTGGCTAGGACACCCCACATGTCATTAAGGGGTACCCGCCTTTTGGGGCTGTTTAAAATAGACTCACACCCCACCAACATTTAATTAAAACCCATTAATCGATTTAAATAGGGTCAAAACACGGCTCAAAAGCTAATTTTCTCAAAAAGGAGGTTCCATTGGGAAAACCCACGGTCACAGGCTAAGTCTATCGGTTGGCCAAAGATACCAGTATCCCGAGCCACTGGTAAGCCAAATCTACCGATAGGCTGAGGAAAAGGTTGGCCAAAGCTACCGGTATGCCGAGCCACCGATAAGCTAATGCAACCGGTAGGATGAGCTACCTGTTGGCCAAAGATATCGATAGGCCAAGCCACTGGTAAGCTGCAACTACTGGTAGGCCAAGCTACCGGTACATCGTGCTATCGGTAGACGGAGCTACCTGTACGCTGAGAAACCGGTAGGCCGAGCTACGGGTACACCAAGCTACTGGTACACTGAGCTACCGGTAGACCGATCAACCAGTATGCCGATCAACTGTTGGGTTGGGCTTCCGGTAGGTCGAGCGACGGGTTGATCGAGCTACCAGAAGAACGAGTCACTGGTAGGCCGAGCTCCCAGTAGACTGAGCTACCGATAGGCCAAGCTACCTGGAGACTGAGCTACCGGTAGACCAAGCTACTTTTAGGCCTAGGATGCAGTTAGAAGGTGTGATAGCTTCCCAGACTACCCAGAACACCTCAACATCATATTTTTACCAAGTAATGGACCCCAAAAATCTGGGCCATTACAATAATCATGTGATTTTTTATTTATTTTAATTTATAATTTTTTAATCATTTTATCATTTTATAAATATATAATACAAAAAAATTTATATAATTTTTTTAAAAAAATAAATAAATCTTTTTAAATATATTTATTTTTAAATATAGTATTAAATAATTTAAAATTTTAAAATAAAACCTTAATAAATGATTTTACATTTATTTTATTAAAATAATTAAAAATTCAATTTATTTCATTTTAATTAATTATTATTTTCCCAATGGGCCATCTAAATTATTGGTAAGGGATTTTCATGAGATAATTATTTCTTTTCTCATTTTACATTACAAGGGTAACCGATTCAATGATTTCAATATCGAACAATAGGGTTTATCATGCGATTTTGGTTTTTAGTGGATCAATCTCATCTGATTTTGGTCATCATGAATGGTATTGAGTGATGTGTCATGGGGAATTTTAAATGTTAATCATTTTAATTAGTTGGGGGAATTAATGAATACTTGTATTTCATTAAATTAAATAAATCATTGGTCGATCAAGTTGGTATTACTAAATTAGTATTGGAAAAGAGGGTCAAAGTTTAGTGGCCCAACCATAGTAACCCATAACAAGTATATTAATTTATCACATTGAAATAAGATTAATGGAATTGAATACCAAAGGATTGAATAGTTTAGTAGACTTTGTAAAAGTGATATATACTTAATTTTTTCATTAAATATGAAAATATAAATTGCAACATAATTTTTTGAAGAGTAAGAATATTCCCCATAATATATATTTGTATATTGATCACAATACACTTCATGGATTCCAGGGAAAATAAATAAAATATGGGTGAGCTAAAATCCACATTATAGGTAATGTTAAACTGATACTAACATGCATTAATTAGAAAAAATCACATGGAATAGTAAACAAATGAAGACATATGGAATTTAAATAATTTTACTATCATGATTTTAAAAGACTTAATAAATATGAAAATTTAAATAAATAATATCACATACCATTTAATCAATAACCTGAGTATATGTCAATGGCCACAAAATCAGAATCAATGAATCCATAAGAGAAGACTTACACAAAATATGAGTATTATTTTATTTGTAATAAAAGGAACTGAAAGGTCTAAAACATAGGAATCGTGTAACATTCCAAAGTACAAGTTTTATCATAAACATAATAAGGCTATACAAAAGATCCATGTGTAATGCATGAACTAAATCAGATCTCATGGAGCCCATTCCACAATACCATCAGTTCTCATAAAGGCATATGAGACATTGACCAATAATTTAGTGCTAGCATGATAATATTCACTAAGTCATGAGATGTGCTTATCCGTGGCTGGATAAAATAAGTAAAAAACATTAAATTAAGAGATTTAAATTTTAAAATATGTGATCATTTTTGGGTTTTAAAATGTCATGTGATATGTCCATGAAGTTTTCATGATGCTAGAAATGTTATCATGTCATGCCCTATTAGACGAGCATGATCTAGCTAGCAAGTCACCCTCATTAAGTGAAAAGCATCAGACATGACTATGTGATCATACACAACCACTCAAGATATAGGGACCAATAAAATTGTTTTCTTGTCAATTATAACACACCACCATGAGACCCTTTATCGTTAATGTGTCGCATATTCGATTTGGATAGTGGTGGGCTTTGACAACACTGAAGAATATTCTTGAGATACACATCCATTTTCAAATAAATAATTGAAAAAAATGGGATATTATGAGAAATTATTATATGAGTAATATAGGATGATATTACATGAATAATGTTATATTAAATGAGAAATAATCATAGGAAACATGATTATCCCACCAAAAATCTTCTGGATATTACAGAGGCCACTTGAGAAGCTGTATTTATCTCACAGAAGACCTCAGACAAGGTATCATTGGCCTGGAAAAAGTATTTTAATAAGAGTCTTAATCATAATAAATCACCAATATATGTTATCCCAGTATTATAAAATCCCATTAGAATGTACACATGATTAGGAAACCCAACTTTTAATGGATGTAATCTAATAGATGGAAGAAATAGGTGATTGTATTGAACTCATTGAAAAAAATTTGACACCCACATAATAACCATCATTACGATATCACAAATTGAGTGATAACTGGACCATCCACTAACCCTATCTAAAATTTTCATGATACAACCAATGCATTTCATTAAATAAACAAGGATGTGGGTACTACGAACCACTCCCTCCATTTCAAAAAATAAATCATTGGATCCACTTATTGTAGTACCAAATCATTGATTTAGACATCATAGACTGTTATATTTACTGATTTAAAGTTCATTCTACATGAAATTATTTGGGGAAAACCCGAGGGATCACAAGGAATGAATATTCATTTTGGGTGATAGCACGAGATCACATAAAGAAAATATGGTGTGTCTTCTATATTATGAGAATGACAACCCTCATGTCTACGGAATCAGGTGACACCTAAACATGTTAACATTGAAAAACATCATTGATCTTATGAAATAAATGGAAAAATGTGATTAAAAACATAAGAGGTTTATGAAAAGATCATAAACAATGATGGTAATGTGATGTCCATAAACAACAAAGGTCATCCGAAAAAAAGAGTACATCATGCCCATATCATGTGATACTCCCTTGTGATAATAATTTGATCATAGGAGGACCTAGGGGAAGTCATAATGTGTCACATGGCACCATTGGGAAAGAAACCAATGTATTGAATAACCCTTAGGGATCACCATCTGATAATTTTTATCTACATTTTACATGTCTCCAAAATCATATGAAGACATATTGTCTATTTTTGTAATGTATCACTAATCTCCTTGTAAATTTTATGTAGATATTATGGAAACCTATAACCATTTTTTTTGTATTTCACAATGGAAATGTGACATGTTACACAGATCATATGATGAATAAAATACATGTGATACCTTACATACTATATCCTCCAAACAAGTCATATGAGTTTATGTTATGGCCTCATGTACAAGTCATATTAGATTGTATGATAGTCAGGATTGGCCATGTGATAGACATCAAACATGCCATCTAGATTATGTGATGTCACATAAACATGTCATCATGATCATGAATTTTTAATTTGACATGTCTTCATTACCAATTGGAATGTTCTGACATCCTTCGACCTCTCACCCAAATATAACATTGTGCAAATAAGATAATCAGCTAATTTAAGCAGACAACTAGGCCATGTCAAACATGTATATGAGGACATGAAAACCATTCCCATTGAACATAATAAGGAATCCCCTATTGGTAATCCCTATTCGATTCGATAATAGGATGTATCCCATATATTAGGGGAAATGTGGTGTGCATGACCTAATATGTGGAATGATATAACATATATCATATTAGGGAAACCCCAATTTGTATACCCTGATAAATATCATAATATAATATTCCCAATATACAAGGAAAAGCATATTAAGTAAGCCCCAATTAGTGGCATGGTGTTATTTTCTACACATATTTTTTAATCATTATTGTATATTCCATTATCTGTGGTATAATATATTATGCCCCACATAAAATGGAAAACTGAGTTTCTATTCCCCAATAAATTGAACAATGAGATACCTAATTCTGGTTAAAATTTGGATACTTTAGATTCCTTACTATGTCCATATCTCAAATGGGCACACACATCGGTATAATCTTAATAATGTATCCAAATATTTAGCCATATATCCCCTATATATCCCATGATATGATCAATATACTACATTCATAAGTAGATTATGAACTCAATTTAAATATTAGGAATGTAATTCAATATATTAAAATGATATGTAGAATTCCTTACTCATACCTGATCACTATAAAAAAAGTGTTGAGGGTGTCATAATTCATATGAAACTCATCCATATTTAGTCTAAATAGTCACTAGTTGTCCCTGGTTTCTCGCAACAATCATGGATCACATGGGATTAGGTTGTTTCAATTGTCTTATCACTCGGATTATGAGTATCTTCCACTCTAGGAAACCTCATTGTGTTATACCAATGAGGTGGCATGATATGACTACCCCCATATAAGGGAATCCACCCTAGGTCCAGTCCAGAGGGAAGTATCAATCTTTGATGAATATGATTCCTACCATAACTTTGATATGTAGGATTCATTCCTGAGGCCCATGGAAAAAATCTATAGACCTAATTTCCCAGACATATTTCTTTTCGAGATGATGTTAAAAACACCAGATTGGATAAATTCGTATATTTTTATTTCTTCTATAATCCTGAAATTTGTGATACCTTATAAAATCTCAATGCCATCACTGATATATTAATTTCCTTTGCCCCATGGGAGAAAATTTTGGAGCACCTGGATTTTATTATTCAACATATAGGTAGAAACCCATCAGTCAGAAGGGATTATGAATCATGGAAATATATAGATGGACTCACTAAAATATTATCCTTCACATATTAATTGTCCTAGCCCATGATCATTTTGTTAGTGTAACTAATTTTGTATCATGAACAAGAAGAGATTCATGACTCATATGGTCATTTGGTCTAGTTAACTCTTTAAGGATATTTGGATGACATTCAAGAACATATCATAAATCTATAAGATATTTCTATAGTAAGAAGTATTCATCATAAAGAGGGTGTGGTGATCCCTACTTTCTGAACCCTTGACCAGTGTGAGTTTCTATGTTCCATAGGATCTAAAATCCTATCTCATAGTCAACCTTTGGAATGTAGGTCTCTGCCCAATATAAGATGTGTGGTCTAATTGATGTTTCCATCAAGAATAATAACAATTACATGAAATTAGTGATTATGAGAAATATTTAACCCCCACCCATAATAAATAATTGGTCCAACCAAAATTTAATGTTTTTTATATAGAATAATGGTGATATGGTGATAATTCACTTAACCATGACGTCTCATTTCCATGAAAAAATATGGGAAACCAATTAATATCAGAATTTCATTATATGATGATTTTCCCCAAAATTTGTTTTCATTTTCAATGAATCTAAAATGGTGAACATGATGTGAATATCCTAAATAACTATGTGATTTATGGACCATCAGTACTAATATTTTATTTTCAAACAATACAAAATAAGTTGTTGATCCTGACATGACTCTCTAAAATATAAAACTGATCATTTGAAAATGATTTAGACTATGTGGTTAGTTTATCCAATGAAAACAATTTTTATCCCAACATTAATCTAAATAAACATAGTTTTAGGTTGATCATGCATTGATCTATTTTATTTTGATATTGTATAAAAACGTGGACACCATGAGGTGATTCTTATGGTTAAACCTATAATGTGATAATTCCAATGAAATAATTCCATCCTCACCTTCTCATGTCCACACAACAATTATTGTCAAATAAATAATAGAAGGGAAATTTGGATACCCATGCATATCTTATATTTGAATAAAACATGTGTAAGCTGATTCCATGAACTGTTAACATGTTCCTTATTGACATTATGAATGCATATACTACTATTGAAAACAAAACCCAAATCTATCATGTGTTCATCTAGTGACCATTCCAGAAAATCACTTACTTGGGGAACCCTTGAGGATATCAGAATGACCATAACAACAGGTTATCTTCAACATAAGATGGAAATTGAAATTTTATGGGAATACCATAAGCATGGTATGATCTTGACACATGATGTTTATCAATAGGGTTTTCATGTTCTATGACATACAATTCAACATATTCAAATGAAACATATTGTATTGATATTGGTAGTTATCTCTATAGTCAACCAATTTTTAATCTCACTCATAGTGATTAAAAATCACCCCATTTAGTATCTCATTCATATAGAACTAGGATTTAAATATAGCTATCTTATTTTTTAGGGAACACCATGGAAGGGTCCCATAATCCTCTATCGCTAGAACTTTATAACCAGTGTCCATTACTCACAAGTTGATAGTACCCCCTAAAAAACTAACACATCAAATACCCATTCTTAGGAAACTTGGAATATGCATCGATCCTGAAAGGTAATGGATAATTGTGAGTGGGATCATATCTTTAGTCCCAAGATAAGAAATGAGATGACTCATATCCATTCCCACTATGAATAAATCTATAGGCATATTCCTACAATGGGTTTGGAGGAGGTTCATTTTTCATCCCCGAGAATAAAGACCATCATCATATTCTGATATAACAAGAAGAACAATGTGGGCCCAAATTACCACATTAATCGAAGTATACATCTAGTATATCATGGAGACATATTATATGTAGGCTTATATTCAATTTTAAACTTTCCAAAATTCTCAATACAGTGTATAAATAACAGTGAGAACCTCTATCAAAATCCAAAACTATTATAAAAATACGGATAGACACATGTTCTTATCCTATAATTCATGTTATCACTACACTCTGATCATAATGAATAATTTTTTTTCTAGAGCATGCTCAAATTATTGATCTCATCTAGGTTGATTAGTTTTATAATCCAATTATGGATTTGAAACCAGACCGGGATTCTATTACCTTTCCAATTAGGGTTCTTCATATTAGAGTATAACATGCATTAGTACATGGGTGTTTTCTTATCGACAAGCTAGGAAATATATTCTTAAGGCCTATGATTGAACCCATATCCTCGTTATAGTTGATATTAACCTTGTGATAGTGGATATTTTTTTCATTTATGGTCAAAATCCTTTCAAGGAAGACCATATGAAATATCAGATGGCTGATGATCATGTACATATCCTAGTTCTCATCATTTCACATCAAGCGAGAGTGGTACATTTTTTCGGACATGCTCATTCTCCTACCATGGATTATGTCTATAATATTTAATCTAATCACAAATTCATGGCTCGTATCCCAATATCTACCAATGAATGTCTTTTTAATTATCCATACAATTCTATATTAGAGGAAGTTCATATCCATTATCCCATTATAGATATCCTTTTCAATATTTTGGTAGGGAATGAATATTCAGATAGGTCTTGTAATCCTAATCCAATAAAGCTCCACCAAGTGATAACACTACATTCCTTGAGATAAGTTCATATTCCTACTGTGAAGTAACATTTTCATATTTCAATGGACCATGATATAGATCATATCCCTATTCTGACCGAGGCACACCATGTGAATGAAGAAGATATGTTTGGGATGGATTATATTCTATGAAATAATGAACAATTGCCTTGGAATATTCCAGTAGCATCTCAGAATTGGGATCATATTCTTATAGAAACAAATAGTTATCAATAATTCTTCTAAATCATTATATACAAGGCTCAAATCCTTGCACCATTTCAAATGAAAGGCCGTTATATTATGATGATGAATTCTATTGAGGATCAAGTCCCTTATCTTCTCAATTTATGTTTCCTTTAGTTCATTAAAGATGCATTCTCAACCCCCCAAGGGTCCATCAACTCTCCAACAATAGTAGAAGGTTATCCTTGCATTTATTTTCATCCTCGTGGTAGTGCGGAGATAAGGACCACGCACTCTACTCAAGAAAACATTCTGGGTGAACCTTTTAAGGATTATATCTCCCATAGACATGGAATTAAAATTCTTTCCCAATAAACTCTGTATAGTTATGTGTTCAAAAACCCAACTTCATCATATATAGAGGTGCTTTAAAAGTCAGGGATAATTGTATATAGTTCCCCATAAACATCATGATACATTACACTATGCTTAGTATGAGAGACCCTGAAGAACCATATATGGTATGTTAAAATAGAGGCATGCATATCAGATGAATATTAAGCTAAAATTGACAAATGGAGAAATTAATCATGAAATATCATCCATGCTATATAATCATCCATATCCTCTTATGAATTTACGATCCCAAATGAACAAGAAATGTATCTAATTCAATGTATTTGAAATAATATTTGGGAAAATCAACTATAAATTAATGCTAGAAAACTCTCTTTATAAGGATACTAGGGTCACGTATAGACTATCATGATATTATATTTGTAGCTAGACATGGATACTATCTAAATTATACAAGATCAAAAATCATTATAATAGCGTATAAAACAAAACATGATTGCTCGATTACATCATGAATCTTCTCAAAATAATACATGAATCTAAATCATGAATATCAATTTTATGATTTAGAATGTACTGAGAGTTATACATTACAACAATACTAAAACAACTAAACCCCTTAGATTTAGTCTCGTATAATGTTATAGACTTCAGCGAGATGAGGGTGTTTGGAAATTTATAATAAAGTTGGTCACTACAACATAATTACTACACATAAACTATAAAACTCATCACTATCTATGGGATATGAAATAAAATGTATATTTTAAATGTACCCCTATAAACAATTGTATTTCATTTCAGTCACCCTATTTGGAATTATTATCATTCTAAAAATATCCAATAGAAACTTACTCTCATCATTATTTTCCATGTGACACAGTTCTAATATGATAAAAACTACACCAAATATTATAATATATTATAATAGTTGTCATAATATACATCCCTTAAATAACCAATATCATTGGGATGGGTCACATCTACCCCCACCTCCACCCCTTGAATTATCAATTCCCAAGAGGAATAAAAAAATATTGTTCAAAAATTTAAACGAACACCATCCCACTAGTATGGGGTAATTTGTATTCCATTATCCATTACCAAGTTCATCATCCCACAAGGGGCCATAGATACCTCAATTGATATTCAAAATTATCCCTAGAAATCCTAGATAGGGGCATTTATATCTCAATTGATTCATAGTAATCATCAAATCAATGATTGATATAAATGGATCCTTAAAACCATGAACAATAAAATGTATCATGGCCTCGAATTGGCGCAAACACATAGCGATGGGTGTCAATTATCATCACCAATATCATTATTGAGGGAATAAATCTTCATTATGTTTTTTGGAAAATATCAATGTAAATTATCCCATATATTACTCAAATAGAAGAAATTCCCACTTCTTTTCATGGTATCTTTTGTAGGCATGACTTGAAACACCCTCACAATAACTTCTCAATGGTTGAGATTAGAGAGTCTTAAAATGAAGGAAATAAAACCCAAGTGGGTTAACAAAAAAATTCATATATATACATGGGCTCAAGGAATGACCTATAAGAATACATTAAAAAATCAACTCAATTCATTGATTGTAATGATGCAACCACCATTGATCAATATACCTATTTAAATGTATGTATCATCATAATAACTGATAATGTGGGTCAATAGGGATAATTGGAGGGTTAAAATAAGGATTATATAACCTAAGAGGATGATCTGGATAAACCCACTGAGGTATAACATAACCAAAACCATAGGAGGATCCAAAACATGGAACCTCTAAATATTGAGATTCCACCTCAATGGCTGAACAATACTACTGATAAATTGAATGATGTGGCTACATCCAAATCCCCACCACTAAGAACTAAAAATCCTTCCATTTAGGAATGGTTGTCCAATTATGGGAATATTATTCACACTCCTAGAAATTTAATCATTGAGAAACTTATAGGAAATGATCTCATGGAATACCATCTACTGGTAGCGAAATATATAATTCCTCCCAATGTCAATCATATAACATAATTGGAAAATAACTGTTAGAGAAACACATGATCTATGAAGCATGTCTACAAAAAATATGATGTTGAAAATGATCATGAATTATCTCAATTATGGAAACAATATCTCCCAATCCAAGTAAGTATTTCAGTCTATGTAGGGATTCTGATTCAATTAGAGATAAAAAGTGTACCAAATCATTAGGTCATTCATAATTCCTTTATATTGGAGGTTATTCAGACAACAATACCTCTATAATTTTTCAATGCCACATACTCCATAGATGATTGAATTGAATCCTTGGATTGGTGATTCACACCTATGTTTCCTAAGGAGAATCCATATCTTTAATGGGTTGGAGAGAATTTTCAAAAAATAATCATTTTAAATCCTTATTTCTCCACATTTGATGGACTGAGAGACCATAAATAGTATCTCAAAAATTATGTATCCTAATATGGTCTAATGATATACCCTCAAGATGAGAAGGAGGGGAAAATGATAAGGTATTTAGTATATACTATGTTAGGACCAGCCCCATTTGGTACATCATCTTTCTTTTATGATCCTTTTATTGATGGGAATACCTTCTTTATCAATTCCATTAAAAGTTCAACACGAAGCCATGAAAGATTATAATTTTTTACTAAATGAACATCATGAATCATGGAAATGAAATGGGGTCAAAATTTATTTCCGTATTTAATGTCTTTTCATATTCTATGAAAATCCATCTCTCAAAGGATTTTTTTTTGGACATTTATACTAAAAATATCAAGGGTCAGTTATAGAAAGCACTTAACCCATTGAAGTGTCCAATTGGGTTGCTTGAATTTTTAGAAATGGTACAACATATTTACTAATATCCTATTAAAAGCCAAAATAAATCTCATATCATTCCCTCATCACAATGATTATGGCAATGTAAGAACAAAACATTCATTATTAACCTTATCCCACTAAAAATCCAATTCAAGAATCTATAAATGTTCCAAGCTACATATTTCTTACTATTAAAAGTTATAACCACAAAATCAATCTCATCCATAAGATATATAAGATAAGGGAAACCTAAGAATTGATGAATATATTAATATTAAAAAACATCAATAAATTTACTTGTCCATTTTTTTTACATACCTCGTTAAAAAAAACCTTCTCAATAACCCAGAGCCTAGGAAGCCTAACCAGGTAATCCAAACCGATCATCCATACTATATATCTTTTTATAGAATTTATTTTCATATCTTCTAGTATATATCTATCCTTAAATAAGTACTCCAAATAATAGAAAATTATATATATGGTATTTTGGATAACACCCCAATTAGAGATACAAGAAAGAGTATAAAACAGTTAGAAGAAGAATGTTATCTGTTGAATGTTTTATCCATTCATGGATAAAAATTCATCAACTAGATTATTGGAAGAACAATTGTCCAAGATCATGAATCCCTAAGTGAACATCTTTGCAGAACCAATAATATTTACACGACTATACATTGAAATTGGATATTTCTTCTAAATGTTAATTTCACAAATAGAAACCTGAAGATAAATAATAGGAATAGTCCTATTATACTTTGATGAAATGCTTTAGTCTATCCGATTACATCCTTGACATATCTACTGCATAGGAACTACCCAAGAAAATAGAACCCTCATAAGAAAACAATATCAGGATAGGATTTGATAATATATATTTTTTGGAATACTACTTATCTAATGGTGAACACGATTACAATTTTTAGTTACTCTTACAAACCTGAGGAATGAGAGGCCTCAACCGCAAGATCTTAGGATACAATGGACTGCACGGTCAAGGTAAGACCCGTTATTTTAGTCACATCCTCTAAGATTAAATTTATCAAGATATAAACCACAACAATGATATCATGAAATCTAGAAAAAAACACATGTTGATGTTCAACAACACTCTAATGGTCGTTTGTGCCATGTTTTCTGCATGACCTCCTAGAAAGAGTGTGATTATAAGATCATCCCATACAATGTGGATGGTCAGAGCAAAATATACCACTAGAATATGATTATCCCTTATCCTCTACATAAAAAATTGATACATCTAAATAATATATGTCATCACATGATACAAAAAATATGGAGAAACCCCTACATAAGAAGTGATGAACTTTGGTAAAGAATTACATCATTTTGAAAAGAACTATAATTTTTCACATCCATTTTCAAAATCATGATTGTGCTCCCACATTATAATTTAATATTGGAGTCAATAGTTGATTCTATTCATATACCACATGATATAATGTGTGATTTCATTATAGAAGAGTCCTATCAAGTGGAGACAATGTAATAAAAATGACATGTCTCCATAAAATTCAAAGAGAAAGGTCAAGTGTAAGTCATCCAGGGACAAATAATAACCCAATATTAGTAGGGTTTCCATGATAATGTTGAAATCAAATGGGATAAAATTTCCAACAGTTATTATATCAACATCATATTTACTGAAACCATATGATTTATGAGGTATAATGTAGGGTATTTTTTCCCCAAATGTTTTACATGCATGTGTATGATAGGCGCGTGAAAATAAATATTGAGAAGGTCAACCCCAAAGATGAGTTTTTGTATCTCAAAAATAACATTGAGTTTAGGATTATCAATATGGACATTTATACAATATACTACACATATTTCCTGGGCTATATAACCTTATGGTGGTACCGTAGATATTTAACTAGTGTATGAATTACCCCAAAAATGGTATTTTCATTGTACTTTATGGTGATATTTCACCCTTCGGGACATGGGATGCCACAAATGCTGAGAAATGATTATATAAAATGGAAAGAATATAGCCAATGTAATACAGTAATATATATGTTTCATCCACCAACAATTTGATAAAACCCTTCAAAATCCATGGATTCTTCATGACATCAACTATGTGTAACCAATAAACATAGTTGAGGGAACATACATGATCCCTTATGTCGAATAACCTTCCACCCCCGTAGACATTTTCAAAGAATATCGGCTCCAAAATATGTCTTCATTGACTCTATAAAATGGAGATGACATTGTGTTTTCATTTGTCATATCTCACCTCAATAGTGTCATAGAACAAATAGATTTCCAACTTCTTTTGAAAAGGCCTCTAGATACTCATAATAGAAAAATGAATATGATCACCATAGGATATACTATATTGAATTTGATGAAGGATTATCCACCACCATTAATGATCTTGGGAAATTTATTCTTGTAATTAATGAAGTCCAAACATCATTAATAATTAAAGCCAACATTCCTCTCAAGGATACTATAATTATCATTTAATTTGAAAACAAACACTGATATGTCTTCTCATGGCATTATAATGAATTTCTAGGCTTGAATCCTGATATTTCTACACTAAATCATGACATACCATATGACCATTGAGGTTTATATAAAGTAAGAAGAGCCCTATAATGCTACAAATTATGAGTGTAAGATGAAAACATGATTAATGAAAATATTTTTGATATGTACAATAACAATGATGTCTCATAGACATCATCACTATCAAAGACATTACTTGATGGATTATGTATATATAGAATTCAAATTCATTAATAAATACACAATGATGACAAATTTACCATTTCCTACTAGAGAACACTTTTTCGATGATATTACTAGATTTCATTCCCTATCCGTGTGGGATTGGTACTCAGGGTAAAATGGGATAAATAAGGCCACTAAAGAAGAAGATACCCCAACAATTACAACACCCCATGTAATTTTTTCTATTTGGAAATTCCCTTTTCTTAATGAATTATCATTTGACATATCATTATCTCTTGAATCATGTATTCAATCCCTTCTTTGGATGAATATTTTAATTCTATGTCGATGACCTAGTGATCAAATTTAAGCATATAGTCATCACTTCTAGGATATTCAATCTATTCTAGAAAAATCGTTGTAGAAATGTATAAAGTTAAATCAACTAATAAATGATTTCATGTTAAAATTTTGGATATTCTATGTCTTTAGGTTATTCTACCTCAACATTACATATTTCCACGAAATGAAAAAAAATCTAAAATATAAACACATATGGATATCACTGATCATAGGGGGAAAATGGAAACCCTATTGGATTTTGATATTCATAGAAAAAATCCATTAAATATCTCCAACATACCCTGATAATGTATATAGGAACATACTATGAATAGGATAGGTAATTCCAAGAAGTCATTGAGGGTCTTATGAAGTATCAGTTGCACAACTGGTCCTGATTATCATAGTGGAAGGAAAGACTCTCTAGTTATATATGGCCACCATGTAATGACAACTAGGATCCCTCCTCAAATATAATAATGATGTATAATGATTTAATATTTTTTAATACATAAGGAAAACAATAATAGGTATATAAAACTGATACTAGTATGTTGAGAAGAAATTCATCACACTCAAATTTGCAATGAAAAAGATGAGACATTAATTTTCATCACCAAGAAGACCAGTTGGTCTATTCTATTGAGCCTATAAATTCAAATGTTGATAATCCACTGTTGAATAGGTTCTTGTCCCAATGGTTTTTCATTTTGAGACAATACTATATTCAATTCATGTTATAAAAATTGGTGAAAGGGAATACTCATGATGATTTCGTTGAGTACACCCCCACTCCATAATGTACATCAGAAGATAAAAAATATCATGATGATGAGTTTTTATAATCCCATAAAACTCCAAATATATGGAAGATTTATTTTTTTGGACACTACCAGAGTCATATCCTCTTGAAAATTGATACAATTAAATTTAATAGTGTTAGAATATGGATGGTGTTTGTTTTTCAATGGATTTTTGTTTCACTACTCATTATCACTATCTAATTATTTAACAAAAAACAAGTCAGATTACCAATCCATCATCGCGGACATAGAATTAACCCTACATATTGTAGATAGACTACTAGAACAACTATTTTGGTTTAGATAATATATCAAAGTAAATCAAAGGATAATATAATAAAAAATGGTGAATTGTCCCATCATAGTACCAATAAAAGTGGGATACTGGTACAGTTCGGTTTTGAGACCACATATAGCATAATTTTCCCTGATCATAGAATGATCAATCCAATGCATTGGATAATTCATCCATAGACATGGCTGACCTGGATTTTAAGGATGAAATAATACATTTCATGGAGTGAAAAATAGTCTCATGATTCATCATCTGTGATATAGAAGAATAATATATTGTTAACTACACCACAAAGTGTGATAAACAAATATCAATTTTTGGATGAATGGCTCCCATGATATGATATATTAAAATTGGGACACTCTGAAAATAATTGAGATATAAGGGAAAGGAATCCATGCTATGCAGCAAACATAAGAATGTGTGTCGGTCAAAATGAGGAGAGAGACCTATACCAGTAAGGCTTCTAATGGAATCCTCCTGAAACGTATATCAAAAAATGTTTTTCCCACCATCATTGATGAAGTACTTGAAGGATTTTACGGTTCTAATCAACTTGTGACCATTCCCACCTATTAAACTAAAACGATGGGTTACTACTAGAAATCCATGATTCATAGTTGTGAGAAATTATATAGGACGATCATGTATTCTAGATCCATTAAAACTTTGTCTATAATCACCTATAATTTCTATATACATATAAAATATTATTGGTTGTTTTTCATATGGGGAATGGGTGTTTTGGGGTATTACCCCCACCCATAGCTTTTGAGTTAATGTTCATCCTTTCAGTTACTGAATTCCTTTCCATTTGGGATGAGGAAATACCACTCAAAGTTGTCATCATGAAAAATTTCATCAAGTTCTCGATGTCTCATATCATCCCAAGTATCATAATCCCTCAATTGATATTAATGAAAAATAGACCCATTTTCTGTTCTATAATGTTCATAAAATTATTCCACACATACCACATTTACTCTAATCACACATCTCCCAATCATACAAGGGGAAATGAAAAGATAGAGGTTTCCATTAAGGATTTAACATATTATACATATTAATATTAACATGTACATGTTTTCCATGAATGATAAACAACTATATGATTTATGGGATCAATTACTAACAAGACACACTGCTTTACACAAAGCTACAAATTCATTAGTGTATACGTGTTTGGTTTTGTTTCCAATAGAATCCCATCTACCTTCAATTAAAATAATCATGTTCAATCTAATCCCATATGTTGATAAATTAAAAATGTGGCTTGATGAATTGTAAATGCTTAATGGGAACATGTTGTTTATGTTACACCACATTGTTGTCTTTCATATTCTGTCATGAGATCATTTAATAAGAAACTTATATTGAATTTTTACTTATACGAAGAACATATGATTTATCTCAAACCAATATGAAAAAAATGGAATGAAGAATCCAAATTTAGATTATGTATGGGAAGTGACTTATATCATACCTAATTTCAATCACAATACATATAACTCACTTGAAAAAATGAATGGGGAATGAGGTATTACCATAATCAATCAATGGATTTTCTAGAACACAGTGCATAAAATTCATCATGCATCAGCCATTCTAGTTAAATTATGATAAACAATTGTCTTCGTTTCATGAATACTGCACATATTCATCATTGTATCATGACAATAAACTAAACAAATTTATCCTTGGTTAATGACAGAAAACCAAACAATTTTTTCCTTCTTGGACAAAATTAAACTACACATATTCATCCTAGAAGCAAGACATTAAACACTATAGTGTCTCTTATCTTGTCCAAATGTAGCTAAATTTTTTGGAACCCGTCGTAGAATCAATACATTAATACGAAAATCATTTGTTTCCATGATAATATGTATTTAAAATTTTGTTGATGTGGTCCCAATATCAGGATGTTAAACCACACATATAGAATGAAATTAACAAATATTATCCAAACATAAGCTATATATGTGTGAAATAAAAATTAAATACCCTAGTCAAAGTGTGAGATTTAGATCCACATTCGGAATATCTTCATTCATGATCTCTGTGTGGCATGATTCTAGCCATCAAATGATATGTAGTGATGCCCATAACTCTATTCACAATACTGGATAAAATATAAATTTTATTCCATGACATGTGAACCTTTTCAATACAAGATGATGTTAATCTACACAGAAAATGTACATTACATGTGATGTTAATCTAAATGGAACCCCTAAAATCAATTTCCATCACATCATGTCACCCAAATCCCAACTACAAGATGTTAAAGTGTTGGGATAATGTCCTCTTTGTATGAAACTAAATTTTCATAGGTATCTAGAACTATGTACCTGTTGATTATAATTTTAATTATAATAAATGGGATACATGGATCTTATATATTGAACCAACCACAAATTATTACCAATACCCCTCACCGCAATCAAATTTTATCCCATTCCTGAAGACCCTTTTCCATTACTTATTTCTTACACCATGCATAAATAAAATGAAAATACTAATTTTGGATAGTCGTATCAAAAAATATATGGTTCATAATAATTAAAACCATAGTTTCCATGGTACAAAATGTAATACTTTAAAATGAAAATCCAGATTCATAGCTGCATGACATTATGTTGCATGGTTTATCTCCATTGCATGACACAATACTATGTATTGTTGCAAACATTTGACAGGACCCATACTCAATAAGTTGGCCTCCCACATATCATCCATTCCGATACAATATATGAATTTACATCTATCATCACAGGAAATGTAGTGACACCTATATCTCTAATAATGATCTCATCTGCATCAAATAAGAAAAAAATTCCCCCATTTCATATAATCTTACTGACAGTGGAAGATTTTATTAAAAAAATAAATGGATTGTTTCTTATCAACACTTGATATGTAGTGATGCCACCATGATGGCATGTTATAGATCAAGTAATTATAGAGGATCTATTAAAATATTCCCACTTCCATTGATTAGAGGGGGAACATTACTACATATATGTTGTATGGACCATCAAATCATTGGTGTTAAACTATAGATAAGGTTGTGAAGAAAGATAATTTTTATTGGATTGAAATTGATATGATGTTCTCATGATATTTAAATCAAGATACATTGATGGATGAAGTGGATATCATGTTCATGTATGTGTGAAATCAGATCTTGTTAGTGTTAAATGATTAATAATGTTTATTTGACCAGGAAAAAATTGCACCATCTTTTGAAGCTAACGATATTTCTATTGATTAAAAATATTAGAATGATATTTTCTATTAGATCAGGTAAAATATGAATATTTTTTTTATATCATAAGAATTATATACATGATAAATTATGAATTCCTCATGGAAGATATCTGGGAGAGGCCATGAGTAGTGGAAATGCTATTCCAGTAGGGAAAACCATTAACACATAATAATGAGAAAAAGGTCCATTTTAATGATATATTTTTTAGAGAATTAGTGCTGAAAGAAGTAAGTGTAGTGGGAGTCTATCTATGGATCATATTCAATCAATGTGTAATCATTGTTCCATGATGGGTCACATATGACTGTAATGTCCATAAAAATCGTTGGTCTCTCACACAAGCATTGTATAGGGACATTATACGATGTGTTACTAGGGAATTAAGGAGTAGGGAAGTTGGTGGGGAAAATTATTGGTACCATTGTCTAACAAGGACTCATATACACCTCTTTATATATATATATATATTGTTTCCTAATATGTTCTGGTTGAGGTAGTGGGTGTGCTAACCATGTGATGGGATTAATGTAATAAATAGGGAATACAACATAGGAGAGTCAAGCTAGATCTAATGGAATATGGTATGATCATCTACACATTATGAGGACTCCATGAGCTACTGTTGATGCGAGACAATATTTTTTGAGATCTGTGACTCAGTTAACATATACAATCTCATGTGGTTACATTGATAAAGAATAATCACACTAATTATATATATTATATTTTATTAATGGTTTGGGTTATATGCACAAATATTTGATGGGTTACAATCCAACATCACAGTATTGGGATTGAGATTATGGAATATCAAATGTTGATAGGCGTGTTCTCTAGTAATATGTGGTTACTGATTCTTTTGGGAATATATTATTCTTGAAATTATAGGATTCAATGTCATTCTTGGTATTTATTTGTTACTTATATGAATGGATCATATAGACTTTTATCATGTGATACATACCTTTATATATGTTTAATGATTCATATATTCTATCCTAGGTGAATGAAATCTTCATACTGGTCATGATAGACTAAATTATTACATTTTTCATTGACCCATGGTTCATATAAACGGTCACACTTTGGATGGTGGTTGAATTTGGAAATAATTTTATCCCCTAGTGATATTACTTTTTATTATTGTCTTTTATTATAAATTATATAGATTACCTACCAATATCGGGATTTATTTTACATTGGAATTGGATTCATGAGAAAAGTTAGTTTCAATACCTCATGAATGATTAGAATCAATAGAGCTTCGAGAGTATAACCACAAATTAAAAGACATGGAAGACACATTTTTCATATGGATGAGATCATATCCCTTGAGTTCACTAGTTATATTCTTAATTTATGTTGATATAACATTATTCTACTATTTGGACTATCATAGACTGAACTAAATGATATTCAAGAACCTATATCCTCATACACACATTGATGATCTCTTGGAGTAGCTAGAAGTCTCTAAGATATTCCCCAAGTTATATTTAAATAAGGATTACAAAAAATTATTGTGAGACCATTAGACATAACAAATAAATTTATTAAGAGGATTTATATCTTCTATATTTTCTTTGTGATTCCATTTGGTTTGAACAATGTATAGTCAGTATTCATGTTCTTGATGAATATGATCATTCATCATTTTCTGACATATTTTTTGTAGTTTATTCGATAAATTGTGAGTGTAATCCCAATCAGAAGATCAACATGCCATGAAAAACATGAAATCACCCTATGTACATTGATTGATGATTGACATTACACCAGGGTCAAGAAATATATTTTTATGATTGGTAATTTGATCTTTTGGGGCCATGTAATATTAGAAATACAGGTTCCAATGGATATAAAAAAAATCTATAGCCATGTTATCATGGGTATATTCTAATAATGTCATTGATATTAAAAACCTTAAGAGTTTGGAATGTTATTAATAGATTTTTATCCAAGAAGTCTTCTATATGGAAGCAACAATGTCAAGGATAACAAAAAAAATTAGTGAAGTTTATTTAGAATGATTATTATGAGAGAGGATTTTAGTAGCTGAAATGCAGGATAAATTATCAATCTATCATCATATTACCTTTTATGTGTAAATCACATACTAGGTATACTGATTCATCCAGAGATTTACTCGAATAAGTTTCGATGGAGGAGGATCAAGTGGAAGCTTATGGATCAAGAATTTTGAGCCTAGATGAGATTAGTTATCTCATATAGGACAATTAGTGTACAGAATTGGTATATACCCTAAGATATTTGTAGAATTATATCATGAGTGACAAGATAATTGTATATAATGTCCACAAGATAAATAATTACATATTTTTTTAGTGGAAATTGAAAACATTGTAGAGTAGGTGGGTTAAGTAACTTAAGAATTTCAACATCATGTTAACCTATTACCTGGGTTTGGGAAACACAATTGTATATGCATTGATCTAAATTCCACATGAAGTGAAATTATGATAGTCTTATGATGAATGGAAGATAATTATTATTTTTAAACATGCATCTAGTTATTTATTAGTCTTCCTTATCGGTATATATATATTAGATATCTATTATTCCTATTATTCTGTTACAAAATAAGAATTTGAACATGTCTGTTGTAGAGGGAATAATTACAATAGATGGATTATATGGTGTGTAGACACCATCATGTTTGTGTATGGTTTTTGGAAATTTTCTTATTTTAAATAGATAAGTATGGGTTCCTATAGGCCTATGTGCAAAGATGATGAATGTGTTTGTTGCTTCACGATGAGAGAAACATTTAGGTTTGAGAATGATGTGGCATGATCTTCATAGATAGTATTGGTGGCCAGGAATGATGAAGGATGTGGGACTCTTTGTAGTGGTATACTTAACATTATATTAATTATAAGGGGAGAACCACATGCTAGATGGGATTTTGATGCATTTTCCAATTCCTGATTCTAAATGGGATGATGTAGTTATTGATTTTGTGATAGGGATAACAAGAAAAACATGTATTAATGATGATTTATGGATGATTTTGGATAAATGGATAAAGGTAGCCATATTTTTTCGATCATGGAAACCTTCACTATAGAGGAATGAAGCATGACATACATGGACATTAAATTACTTTTGCCGAAGAAATAATACAAAACAAAAACAGACACTCAAGGACCGTAATAGTTTAGTGTCATTGGAAACTAGGAATATAAACTTCTAATCATGTTGAAAGATCTTCAACATCTCCCATAACGATTCACCCCTTTTTGATTCCTTTAAAACCATTCTTTTAATCCTGGGGGAATATAAAACAAAAAAATAGTGAGCTCAAATGCTCAGTAAGGGTAAGCATGGAGAAAATATGACAAACCATATACATTTGAACTTAAAAAATGAACATAATATTTAAACATAAAAATATTAAGAAATGACATAAAACATGGTAGTACATAAGACATAGATCATAATGGATCATCAATCATGATAAAATAGCATATGAATAAATCATGTAATTGTGTAATCCATTAATCATATGTAATGATTTCAATAGTAGCCCAGGCATTACTACCATGACCATCTTAGTGGACAAAATCCTTTTCTGAATCGAGTTCACTCCTCGTTTCAGTCCTGTAACCCTGAACCAGATTAACTTACCATTCTAGCCATATCAATCTCATGAGATATAAATCTTTAACCAATTAATTGGTGGGAGATATAGGTCCCATCCATCTCATAATGAAATCATTCTTACTTTTTCCACAAAATCATAAATCATAGCATAACCCATGTAATAAATTTGGATTCTTAAACATCATGCCAACATAACAAAATCCATATAAAACATATGGATATCATTTCATTATAAGAATAATCATACCATGTAAATAATTGAGACATTATACTTGAAACATAAACATATTAAATAATGTCATCTTAGATTTAAAACAGTTTTGATAAAACACTTGAAATGAAATCTTGAGGAAAATATCCTTTCTTCTGAAAAATAATTTTATTTTCTGAAATTGTCATTAAATTTTAAAAGAAAATGATTTTATTGAAAATAATCATAAAATCTTGTAGATGAAGTTTCATGAAAATGAGGAGTTATGAAACCATAAACATTCTTTCACGCCGTACAAGTTACAAAAAACATTCTCCTCGTACTTTTTCTAGAAATGTCAAAAAGTACATCGTAAAAAAAAGATTCCTTCCGTACCTTGTGGTAAAAGTAAAAAAAGGGTAAAAATTAATTTAAAAATACAATTAATAATATTAAACATTTTATGAAAACATTTTTATAAAACATGGACATGGATGATAAACATAACCCCAGTAAATACTTACGAATAAACAATATCGGATAAGAAACGAGATTGGAATAATTATCCCTTACCTTATGTCTGATATGATTAGTATGTATCCGAACCTCATGTATAATGATTTAACTAATTTAATTGAAATATTATAGTATCATATTAAATGTTATGATATCATATATGGTTCACTTGTGACTTTATATTACCAATTCTTTTGTAAATTAATGTTAAAGTAACGTTATGGGTAAAATCGTTTCATTTATCGTTCGTGTTTTAACTTGAAATTATTCATATGATTACTTAGATTATGTTCACATAATTCCAGAATGTAAAACATGATTTATATATAATATATATTCATAATATACATATATATAATAGATCGATAAATGGAAATAAATACACCGTTCATGGAGACGGTAGGTCGTACATACGCATGAACGTTGTTTTCGTTTCATTATTGAATTGAATGGAATTAAGTATATGACATACATATATATATATATACATAAATAAAGTATCGTTATTATGTCATATATTTCAGGATTACTTATTATATATACTTTATAATCATTCAGGAATGGTTAATCATTGAGAATGAATCTCATCATGTCGTGGAGACGGTAGTCTGTACATACGCACGAGCGATGATATCATTACCATGATCATGGAATTGTATTGAAGTGTATGCATAATATTTCATAATCAATATAACTTTACAATAATCATAAATAGTTATTCTTTACAACATTATACCCATCCATGTATGGTGGTGGTGGAAAATAGATTACACCACAGCGTGGAGACGGTATTCTGTACGTATGCATGCACGGTGATTTTATTTTCCGTAGGGTGGATAGATGGTGAAATATAGTTTTTTCATACTCATAATAACATATCAGTATTTGGGTGATACTAATGTTATTAATTAATAATGAAAAAAACTATAGAAGAAGATGTAGAAGAAGAAATAAAGTTGAATGAATCGGTAATGAATATTACCTCTTTTTTCGACACGCCTGTTGAAACCTGCACTTAGGGCACTAAGATTGGTCTTTGAAGAAGTCCAACACATCTAGGATGTTTCGAGGGAAGTGGAGAGGAGAAATTGGAAGGGGTTTAATGATCATGAAGGCACAAAGTGGTGTGAGGAAGAGAGGGAGGAGGTTCCCTTTTATAAGGGAGGAGAGGGGCACGTTTGGAAAAACAAAAAATATTATTTTATTATAAAGTCATATTCGGTTCTAAATAGCTCTAAATTGATTTATTTATAATCTAAGGTGGGTATGGGTATAAATCCCCTCATAAAATATAATTTTGACATGTTTAGGTTACTATTTAATCCTTATCATTTAGATATAACTTTAAGTTAAATATTTTTACTCTTACATTTTCTTCTTGTTTTCTTACAGTATAAGGTTAATAGACTTACTATAACTTGCCAAACAAAACCCAAGGTTTTTATTATTAATAAATATATCCTTCTCTATGTAATTTGTCCGAACTATTCATATTTAGGAATAAAATATCAATTAATAATATAATATTGTTTTTTAAAATATTGTATGTCAATTTTGACACTATTACGTAATTGATTTTTGTGAAAATTATAACAGAATGATTAGTTCGAACCAAGTTAATTAAATCAATAAAAACATATAATATTATCCTATAAAATTAGTGGAATTAATTAAAAGTCTGAAATTTTTTTTATTTGGGTATTTATATCATCAATTATGTCAATATTTCATTAATAAGATAATTAATACATCATCATTGTGTCATAAATAAATTAAATTATTTAAAGTCTAAAAATTACAAATAAAATACCATTATGTATGAAATCGTTTTATATTTCTAAATAATATTTATAGTAGAATTTCTCTTATTTATAACCCTATATTAAAAATGATTTAATTATTAAACATTGATTTTAACTATTTTAACCCTTCTTTAAATGAATTAACAATAAATGTACAAATCTATTCCAAGTGGGCCTAAATGGTTATATTTTATTCATAAGGTTGTTTTAGGTCTTATTACACTTATCCAATAGAATTAAGACATGTGTTAGGGTAATAATAATTTGATTTTTACCCTTAATTACCCTATTTACTTTTAACCGTGGTAAATAAAAGTAAAAGGTTACTATTCACTAAAAATTAATTTCATCTCATTGAACCACATTTTACATACTGAAAACAACCATGTCCCTTATATTTTTGGAATCACATTCACAAAAGTGGTAAAATTTTGTTTTATGTAAATTTGCATATTCTCCTAGGAGGTGGGTAAAACATGGTCAAAAGTTCAATAAACTTTTTATATATCTAAAATTCTTATCAAATGAATCCAATGAATTACTTTGAACATATAAAGGTAATATGTATCAATTTTTACCTAAGATAAATTTAAATAAAATACATAATTATTTAAATAAAATGTCGTTTTTTAAATAGTAACCTAACGTTTTCACTATTCTTCAAAAATTGAAGGTTTTCAGAAAAGTACAAAAATTTCACCCTAGGCTAATTTCGATATACCGAATCCAAAAATGAAGTCCATTTTCAAAAATAAAATTTATAAAATTCAAAAAAGTGGGTATTACTATTCATTACAACTAGTTTTAATAATATTTTAATAGCATATCGTTGTTTAGGGAAACTCGATATTACGTACAACACACGCTATCGTGTAATGTCGCGCTTGCATGTAATGCAACCCAAGTCAGGGATGCGTGTTCTGAAAGCTCTTTTTGGTGTAGCGTACAATACAAGACATTAATGAAATTAAAAAGAATATTTTCTATAAAATCTTGGGGTGTTACATTCTACCCCCCTTAAAATGAATTTCACCCTCGAAATTCATCGAGGTTATAAATGGTTTACTACTCGAATGTTTCATTAATAGAAACCCACATCGTAAAATGGAATACCAAAACATGGCTTTAAAAACTAATGTTTGAAATGTAACGGTTACCCAAATTAACTATTCACTGGGTTTCCACGTAGGATAACATAAGTGAAAATATGGATATGGAAGAGAAATCTAACTGACATGTTCTGATGGAGAGTGGTAGAGAACATGCCTATGAAAAATCCAACAATCACAAATCCATAAATTTGTGATAATCTAGGGTACCATCTGATTCATCAGATATAAGGGCACTAGGACAACATTTTTGGTTTTGAAGATCATTTCCAGAAAGTTGAATAATTTAAATTAGAATAAATACTTACATTATTTTGGTACAATCTCATTGTTGTTCGTGCCTTGAACAATTTCCACTTCATCTCTTAAATAAATGAAGTTGAATTTGTTATTCGTGAAGTGTTAACAAATCATGTGATAGAATGATGGGTCATTCCATCTATTTCAAACAAAAGTTTAACAAAAGTTATCAAATATACATAAGTCCATCTATGGTGAGGTTAATCATATATGATTTCAAAAATGAACTTATACTTCATATATCATACCGCGTAATAAAATAATACTAGTTTCTACTAACCAGGGACTTCTTTTAGACCAGTGGTAGGTGTGAAAGGCCAGTCGCACTTCGGTTGTGGGTTCGATTCCCACAGCCTTGTCCGACGCGATGGGCTATCGTCGGTCCTGCACGTTGTCCTTTTTCTAAAGCTGTATTACTATAAAACCCCATAAAAAGTTATTACCTTAAAGAATACTAACTTATGTCCAACATAATCCATTCCAATCTTTAGGGTTATCTAAAATAATTCGGTCCAAGATCATAGTATAAAGAAAATGATTACTTGAAATGTCACATAACAATCATGTGAATGCCATCATTTATACCCCATATATCATATGACTTATCTTGTTAGTCAAATTACAAACATGTGAATACCTTAATCATGTATTCTATTGAAGAATGAATACCCATTGAACCTTAGTGAAAACATGAATGCAGTTAAAATATAACACATTTCACATGCAAAAATCCTCAAAATTATTTATACTTAAACCATGATATCACATAGTCCTTATACCAATCATGAGCTCATGAATACAATCAAATATCTCATTATCTTCTTATCCTTTCATTATGCGCATATCATCTGCCTACCAAAAATATCTCAATCCCTTTCCTTGGTTATCGGTAATATAATATTATTGAAAACCACACTAGACCAATACATAAATATTCCAATATTCCACGATACTATATATAACATTATTTTAGAATCCCATTACATAAACACTTCATCATTCCACCACATTGTTGTCATATTCAACATCACCAGTAGTGGTCGCATGTGACTTCCCTTTTTTCCTTTTCTTTAAGTGGTTTCTCATGTTGATCATCATTAACCCTTGGATTAGTGAATTGAATAGCATAATGTCGCATTTCATTTCACTTGAAGCATTGATGTGTTGTTGGTGCGTTCTCTATAGTCTTTTCTTTATTCACACCATTAGCAACCCTTTTTCCACTACTTCAACACTCAACTGCTCGATGACCTTCTTCTCCACACTTAAAACATTTTCTAATCTCTTTAAGACAATCTCTTCAATGCTTCTTTCCACACTTTGAGCATAAGGAAACATTCATCTTCTTTTCACCATTATTCTTAGATTTCTCTTTGAACTCCATCTTTCGTTTCTTGTCAAAACCATGAGATGGATATATAACACCACCTTCCATTTCTACCGTAATAGAACAACACAAAATTTATTCATAGCTACTGGAAGTCTCTAATAACTAATTCCCTTAGAACATTTGGTTTTAATCCACTGAAGAATCGATCAACATTACTTTCAAGTTGGATGATAAATCCAGATGAATACCTTGCAAGCCTTGTAAAATTCACTTCGTATATACCAATAGATTCATCATCTTTCTTATTTACTTCAAGAAACTCCTTCTCCATCTTTGTTTGATGTATAATGGGGAAGTACATATTGAAAAACACGTTTTTGAACTCGTCACATTCCATGGACTCAATTTCATCTCTAGGCCTCGTATTCTTTATAAGATTCCACCATTGATCCACATCACCTTCCAAACGATATACTGCTAAGATGACTTTATCATGTTCAGAACATTGAGGAACTGAAAATATCTTTTCAGTGGTACTGATCCATTGTTCAGCAACAAGTGGATCAGAAGACCCACTGAAAAAAGGTGGACGCTGCCTCATGAAGGACTCAATAGAATATTGTTCCCTTCTCTGCTCATTTAGATGTCCAGATTGATTCATAGCTTGTGTAAGTATATAAATAAGATTTTTCACTCCATCTCCCATAACATTGGTTTTCTCAGGAGGAAAATCATTGCATTGTTTATTACATTGATCAAGACAGTTCTTTTGGGTTCTATCCATCGTCTGAAACACAAAAAAAGAATAC
The DNA here is from genome assembly GCA_963277665.1 of Viscum album. NCBI lineage: Eukaryota > Viridiplantae > Streptophyta > Magnoliopsida > Santalales > Viscaceae > Viscum > Viscum album. The sequence goes on from OY728134.1 coordinate 174,415,046, forward strand.
TGTAAGAGGTTAAAATCATGCTAGGGAAAACAACATAATAAAGGGGGAGTACCATTAATATCTAACATATTAGGTTAAATTATATGATTGTTTCTATAGTTCTAGGACTATATCAAATACGTATACTTATCCTTAGGGACATCCTTATGCATACCTTAGAAATATCTCTAGGGATCTCACTAACGTTTTCGCATCCTAGTTTTCAAAGGGTGACAAGACATTTCCTCTAATACCAACTGTAGAGGCCCGAAGCTTGACGTAAATGGACATTACATTAATTTTGCGGAATATCTAATACATAACAAAAACAGACACACAAGGACCATAATAGTTTATTATCTTCGGAAACTTGGAATATAAACTTCTAATCATGTTGAAAGATCTTCAACATCTCCCATAACGAATCTCCCCTTTTTGTTTCCTTACCTAAAACCTTTCTTTTAATACTGGGGGAAAAGAAAACATAAAAAGGGTGAGCTCAAATGCTCAGTAAAGGTATGCATTGTGAAAATAAAACAAACCATATATATTTGAACTTAAAAACATGAACATAATTTTTAAACATCAAAATCTTGAGCAATTAAATAAAACATGGAAATACGTAACACATAGATCATAACGGATCATCAATCATGAAAAAATAGCATATGAATAAATCATGTAATTGTGGCATCCATTAATCACATGTAATGATTTCCATAGTATCCAAGGAAATATTTCCATAACCATCTTCGTGGACAATGTCCTTTTCCGAATCGAGTTCACTCCTTGTTTCAGTCCTGTAACACTGAACCAGATTAACTTCCCATTCCAGCCATGTCTATCTCATGAGATATAAATCTTTACCCAATTCATTGGAGGGAGATATAGGTCCCACCCATCTCATAATGAAATCATTCTTACTTGTTCCACAAAATAATAAATCATAGCATAACCCATGTAATAAATTGGGATTCTTAAACATCATGCCATCATAACACAATCCATATAAAACAAATGGATATCATTTAATCCTAAGAAGAACCATACCAAGTAAATAACTGAGACATTATACTTGAAACATAAACATATTAAATAATTTCATAATATATGGAACATAGTTTTGATAAAACACTTGAAATGAATTCTTAAGGAAAATATCCTTTCTTCTGCAAAATAATTTTCTTTTCCGAAATTGTCATTATATTTTAAAAGAAAAGTATTTTTTTTAAAATAATCATAAAATCTTGTAGATTATGCTTAATGAAAATGAGGTGTTATGGAACCATAAAAATCTGTTCACACCGTATAAGATACAAAAAACATTCTCCTCATACGTTTTCCTGAAATGTCAAAAATTTCATCGTAAAAAAAGATTCTTTTTTACCTTGTGGTAAAAGTAAAAAAGCAGTAAAAATGAATTTAAAAATACAAGGAATAATATTAATCATTTTATGATTTTTTTTTGAAAAAACATGGACATGTATGATAAACATAACCCCAGTAAATACTTACGAATAAACAATCTTGGATAAGAAACGAGATTGGAATAATTATCACTTACCTTACGTCTGATATGCTTCGTATGTATCCAAACCTCTTGTATAATGATTTAAATATTGTCATTGACTTATTAAAGAACCATATTAATTGTTATTATATCATATATGGTTCACTTATGACCTTATATTACCCATTATTTTGTAAATTAATGTTAAAGTAACATTTTGGGTAAAATAGTTTCTTTTTTCTTTCGTGTTTTAACTTGTAATCATTCATATGATTACATAGATCATGGTTACATAGTTCTAGAATTTAAAACATGATTTATATATAATATATATTTATAATATACATATATAATAGATCAATAAATAGAAATAAATAGACCGTTCATGGAGACGGTAGGTCGTACGTACACATGAATGCTATTTTCGTTTCCTTATTGAATTGAAAGGGATTAAGTAGATGAAATACATATATATATATATATATATATATACATATATCCAGTATAATTATTATTTCATATATTTAATGATTACTTATTATATATACTTTATAATCATACATGAATGGTAAATCATTGAGAACGAATCTCATCGCGTCGTGGAGACGGTAGTCTGTACATACGCACGTGCGATAATATCATTACCAAGATCGTGGAATTGTATTGAATTGTATGTATAATATTTCAGAATCAATATCACTTTACAATAATCATATATTGTTATTATTTACCACATTATAACCATCCATGTAAGGTGGTGGTGGAAAATATATTACACCACGACATGGAGACGGTATTCCTTACGTACGCACACACAATGATTTTGTTTTCCGTTGGGTGGATAGATGGTGAAATAGAGTTGTTTCATACATATAATAACTTATCAGTATATTAGTGATACTGATGTTATTAATTCATAATGAAACAACTAAATAAGAAGAAGGAGAAGAAGAAATAAAGTTGAATGAATCGGTAAGGGATATTACCTCTTTTTTTGACACGCCTTGTGAAACCTCTTCTTAGGTCACTATGATTGGTCTTTGAAGAATACCATAACCTCTAGGATGTTTCTAGGGAAGTGGATAGGAAAAATTGGTAGTTGTTGGACGAGCTTGAAGTCTCAAAGTTGTGTGAGGAAGAGAGGGAGGAGGTGCCCTTTTAATAGAGAGCAGAGGGGCACCTTTGGAATGACTAAAAATATTATTTTTATATAAAGACATATTCGGTTTTAAATAGCTAAAAATTGATTTATTTCGAAGCTAAGGTGGGGATGGGTCGAAATATTCTCATCCAATATAATTTTTACACGTTTAGGTTACTATTTAAACCTTATCATTTATATTTAACGTTAAGTTAAATATATTTACTCTACCTTGTCTTCTTGTTTTCTTTAACTATAAGGTTTATAAACTTACAATAACAATCAAAAAAACCCCATGTTTTTTATTATTAATATATATAACCTTATCCAAGTAATTTGGACTAACTACAGATTTTTAGAAACAAAATATCAATTAATAATATAATATTTGTTTTAGAAAATATTTTATGTCAATTTTGACACTATTTGGTAATTGATTTTTTGTCAAAATCATAACATAATGATTAGTTCAAAAAAAGATAATTAAATAAATAATAACTTGTCATATTAACCTAGAAAATTAGTTTAATTCATTAAAAGTCTCAAATTACATTTACATGGGTATTTATAACATTACTTATATCAACATTTCATTAATAAGATAATTACTGCATCATCATTATGTCATAAATAAATTAAATTATATAAAATCTAAAAATTAAAAATAAAATACCATTACGTTATAAATATTTTTATCTTTATAATTAATATTTATAGTCTAATTTATCTTATGTGTAAACCTATATTAAAAATGATTTACTTATTAAACATTGATTTTAACTATTTTAACCCTTCTTTAAATAAATTAATAATAAATGTCCAAATCTAATCCAACTGGGACTAAATGGTCATATTTTATTCCTACGGTTATTTTTGGTCGAATTAAACTTATCCAATATAATTAGGACATGTGTTATTGTAATAATAATATCATTTTTACACTTAATTACCCTATTTACTTTTAACCGTGGTAAATAAAAGTAAAAAGATAATATTCACCAAAAATTAATTTCATCTCATTGAACCACATTTTACTTACTGGCATCAACTGTGTCTCTTGGATTTTTGAAATTCCATAATCAAAAGTGGTAAAATTACGTTTTATGTAAATTTGCAAATTCTCCTAGGAGGTGGGTAAAAGATGGTGAAAAGTTCAATAAAAGTTTTATATATCTAAAATTATTATCAAATGACTCCAATGAATTACTTTGAAATTATAAAGGTATTATGTTTCAATTTTTACCTAAGATAAATTTAAATAAAATAAATAATTTTTTTTATAAAAAGTCTATTTTTAAATAGTAACCTACTGTTTTCACTATTCATCACAAATTGAAAGTTTTCAGAAAAATTAAAAAATTTCACCCTAGGCTAATTTTTATATTCAAAATCCAAAAATGAAGTCCATTTTCAAAAATAAAATTTATAAAATTTTAAAAAGTGGATATTACAATTCATAACGGCTAGTTTTAATAATATTTTGATAGCATATTGTTGTTTAGGGAAACTCGGTATTGCGTATAACACACGCTATCGTTGAAGGTCGCGCTTGTGTTTAATGAAAGCCAAGTCAAGGATGAGTGTTGTGGAAGCTCTTTTTGGTGTAGTGTACAACACATGAAATTAATGAAATTAAAAAGAATAATTTTCATAAAATCTTGGGGTGTTACATTCACAGTCAATGATCTAGGTAGTCCATACATGCGGGAGGTAGTTATACAAACAATTTACCAAATAGTAACCATTTAGATATAGACTATTGTTTCAAATTACATTTCTTGATGAGTATTTATATTGACTTGGTATTGCACGTTCTGATTATATCTTATCATCCTTAGACTGATGCTCATGCTGAAAGTACTATTCATTGTCTAAAATATAATTTATGATCCTTTATTATATTTTTTTTGATTAGTAATAGTATCATATAACACATATTGAGTTTGAATATAATGATTTTCCATATATCAAACTAGATGGATCCTTTTGAGGCATTGTATGGAGTGCGATTTTTTTCATATGTTTTCCTGTAGGAGGTGGGTGATTCAACACTTGTTGGGCCTAGACACGTGCAGGAGACATATGAGTATGATATAATGAAATATTATGCTAACCATTAGATATAAACATTTTAGTTTGTCGTTTTTCATCATATTATGCATCTAGTGTTTCCTTGAGTGGAGAGGTGTAATATTAATAAAATAGGAACTTTTCTCCCCTTATAGATTAGGATATTTGAGACAATGGGTATTCAATGTACAAGGGAATGCAATTTATTCCATCTATAGAGTTATTGTTCTTTATAGGATGTGCAACACATGTTGTATCTTCTGAGACATAATCCAGAACCTTCTTCTATGATAAAAATAATAAACATAGTTCTTTGTGATGATGTTTCATATCAGGATAATTTGATAAGGATTTTGGTTAATAGTGAGAAGAAACAACATGGTAGGAAAATAATGTTGGTTCAGGTGTAGTGGCAGCATGGATGAGTTTTGGAGGAGAGATAGGATATGGATTATAAAATAAAAACATAATATCAATCCTTATTCACTGATCCCCCATATTGATTTTTTCAGTAGCTAAGGTATGATATATTAAATGCTTTTATGTTATAATATCCAATATTTTATTAAGTATGAACCTATTTCTATATATTGTATGAGACTTATTGGTTGATTATTTTTTAGATACATAGATCCTTTGATAGAAAAAACAATTTAATGTTCATAAAATTATTCTTTTTTTAATTAATAGATTCCTTGATTAAATGGGTTTAGTCTCACCATTGGTTCTTGATTTATTGAGAATTATTAATGTTTATTAAGGTTTTAATAAAGATAATTGTCCGAATAAATTTATCAAAACATTTAAACATCATGTAACTGCCATACATGTCATGCAATTGTTTCCAGACACATGTTGGGAAATGACACATGTCGTGATCTAATCCACAACAAGACTATGTTACAAGACATGGTATTATATTACATGTCAGGTTATATTCAATTTCAATAAATAATTTCATTAGGTGATGTGTTTTTTGGAGTATCCCATTAAAATAATTATACTACTGGTAACTCAATTACATAATGTTTAATTCCCCAAAATATTTTTTCAATGAATTTTGTATAGAAAATTTATTAATTCACATATGTTTTGTTGTTCTTTTCTTGATGTAGGATGACCCTCTATGTTATTTTGGAGTGCTAAAGTTCCTTCCAGATATCCTGATCACACAAATTATACATTGTAATATCTTTTGATTAGTTATCCCTTGTCTGTACTAATTGTTCAGCCATTACAGTATAAAATCATTACAATGTTCATTCATGGTTTTGATCTAGATCTATTTTAATCGAGGATATTGCATGTGACCATAAAATAATATTACTCATGAATGATTTCCATTTGAAGTGTTTCATGAATATTAGTTAATTATTGTGGTATAATACTTGAACTAATGGTTTGATAAATTTTATGTTAAAGAAATATTGAAAATCAAACAAAGAAATAATATTCTGAATAAATTTAAATTATGAATGAAATTATTACATATATTCCTGTTGGATCTAATGGTGGTTTAACTACATTGGAGAAACGATTCGGTTGACTGAACAATTTAATATGAACGAATTGTGAATGGTTTAATGTGTTTTTATCCTAAAATTGGTTGTTTGTATTTTCATGATATATATTCAACATGGCATGTCTTGATATTGTTATTATTTTCATTTTATCAATAATGACTTATTATTATATAAAATCTAGAAATTATTGTTAAATAGAAATTTGTATAATTTTTTATAGAGCTTTTGATTTCATATTATGATATCCATGATCCCATGACTTGTGATATGATTAAATCCCAAAATTATTTTATATAGTGTTGGACTACTGATACATGTTGAAATTCATATACAGAGGACTAGAACTAGTAGCCCGTGTTGAAATGTTTATATAGTATGATTAAAACCTTTGACATAATGAAATTACCAATATCTATCAAGGTCTAGTGACACATGCTGAAATGCTTTTATAACATTATAATCCTATATTAAATGTCCAAATTCATATATAAATGGATTTTCTTGGATTATTGTGATTTATAGTTTGGTTAAATGTTTATGTTGTTCCAACGTAATATGGATCATGTTGGTAGGGCTGTGAGAAATGCTCAGAAACATTCTGGAATGTTGCATAGGGATGTTGTGACACCCATTGTTTTTTCGACCTAGATTTTGAATAAATTAATATTTACATTTATATTATTCAATGATCTAAATCAGACATTCCTTTCACACTAAACCAACTTTTCATATGTTACATGAAACACTGAGTTGGCATACAATACATGGAACATTTAGTATTGAATATTTTACATTCAATACAAATGGAGTCAAACAATACAAACAACACTAAATTTTATTGTGCTACACAAAAATGCGACCTTCCTCAATAGCTCGTGTAATACACAATTCCTAGTTTCACTAAACAACGACATACTATCAAATATTATTATCTAATGGGATATAAACTAGCCGTAATGAATATTATTAACATCATTTTGAATTTTATGTATAATTTAAATTCACTTTAATTATTTTCTAGTCATTATATAAGAACTAACTCTATTATTCAAATAAATGATGTATTTTTCTAAAAATAACTATTTTCACTTTTTGATGGTTCACCCATTAAAAATATTTTACTAACACATATTGATATTATATTTGATAATATAAAATTATTATTTGGGACTTGGAAATAAAAATTAACATTTGTTGAAATTTGGATATTCTTCTCATAAAAAGCATTTTTCAATGAATAGTGAAAATCAATGCATTTTAATTCAACAATGCATTTTTTACTAATTTATTTATATAGTTAGAATGCCTTTTTAATTTTTTTTACAATTTATATATATTTTGTTTATATAATTAAATACAGTTCAAGAAATTTAAATTAATTTCACATTTTAATGGGTATAGATACACTTGTTAATCTTTTGATTGTTTTTACATCATTATAAAATGTTTTATAGTTTTGACATCTAGAATTTATATAAAATTAATTTAATTTCAAATATTTATTTTTAATTTAGAAAATTAAATTCCATATTAGGATTAATAAGGTTTAAATTGTTTAAATATTTACCTTTCATGTTTTGATATAAAGATTAGTAACATCAATAATTTTTTTTATTTACAATTTTAAAAGGGTAGATCAGGTAAATATGGGTAAAAAAATATATTATAATAATATAAACTAATTTAACAAATGTCTTAATCCAATTGGTTGATTAATGGGAGACCATGTCAAACCATAGGATGAAATACTGGCATTTTAGAACCACTAGGGTGTTCAAATGACATGTTATAATAAGTAATTTATAATAAAAAGAAATATAACATAAATATGTATCTTTTTACCAAAATAGTTTTATTATGGTTTCTATATCTGATATAATAAATTATAAATAATCATTTGAAAACTAAAAGGATTTCCATCTTCATGGAATTTTTTTTAAATTTTTAAACATTTAATATTAAAAATTTATGTCTTACTCAATGATGATGCAATGATCTATTTATTAATGAAATATTAAATTAAATGATATTAGGATAATTAAAATAAATATAATTAAACATTTTTATTCCATCCATTATTTTTAAATTTCAAATTTTTATGTTAGAGATGCTTTATGTAATTTAATTGAAGGAATAATGTTTTTTTGACATTAAAAAATTAAATTACAAAATAGTGTCAAAAATGACAAAAATATATATTTAAAACAAATTCAATTTTATTATATGATATTATTGTCCTAAAAATATAATATTCTATCAAATAACATAGATAAAATTTCAAATTTCATTAATTATCCATTTTTTCTTCTCTTGGCATTTTATAGTGATTATAGTTACCATAGATTATTAAAATACATGAAGACATGGTTTGAGGTAATGTTGTTAACTATGGGTTTATGCTAATATATAAAGTATATTTTGTGACGTAAAGTTGTAATAAACAAATTTTATTGGAGGAATTATACCCATACTAATCTTTTATTTAAAAAAAATTATTTTCGGACCATTATAAATAGAAATTAAATTTCAAATATATCTGTATTTAAATACATTCCTAAGTTCCCCTCACCACAACTGTAAAAGGAATCTTATACTTATATTTTAATAAAACCTCTGAATTCCATATTATCTGCCAAAAAAATACAAATTTAATCTCCCAACATCCATACGTAAATCGTAGTGTGCACAATATGGGCCTAAAATTATCCCAGTAAGACCTTTTGTGAAAATCAAATGGGGATACTCCAAAAAAAAGGTAATTGATTTAACATCTATTACATAAATCATTTCTTCTTCTAATTCCACATAATATGTTGTTACCATAATAAAGAATTAAATATAGTATCTTATAAATTATGAAATTTTATTTTAGATATAGCACTAACTTATACATACTTTTATCCATCCTTCAAATAACAATATACCTATGTGTGCAAACGAACTGCTTAACGTCTCCCCACCATTACGTAATTTGTTATTCAACGATACTAAAATTGGATCGGTATAATGATGAGTTTATTATAATTAAATAATGAATATTACATGATTATAATTCTATATAATTAATATACCATACAATTCAATATAATTTAACCATAAAGTGAATGACATCGACACTAATTCTTACGTACGACCTACCATCTCCATAATGGGATGAGATGCATTATCCACTCTGACCAATAAAAAATTATTATGATATATATATAATAAAAAATCCTGAAATATAAGACAAAATAATTGTACAAGATTATTGTTTATATATATTTTATTTACTTGTTTCCATTCAATTCAATATGAAATCTGAAACAACGTTCATTAATACGTACAACCTACTGTCTCCATGAATGGGGTATTCCATTTCATTTATCAATATATTATATATAATTCAACACTTAATAATTATGATTTATAGCTCATATTTTTAAATATATATTTAATTAAATCATGATCTATATATTAAGATTAATAATAACATATCAAAACATGTATGACAAATAAAACGATTATTACCCAAATTGTTAAATTAACATGTAATTATTAAATAAACATGTAATATAATGTCATATGTTATTCATATATGATATAATAAATACTATTATGGAGTTTTACAGGTTTATAATATTTTTCATCCAATTATACTTGATTTTGTGACACATATATAAGAAATTGCACCTAAGGTAAGGGATAATTTTTCAATCTCATTATTTTCTAAGATTCATTATTTGTATGTATTTACTGAGTTATATTAATAATTCAATTCCATATTTCCAACATATATAATATTATTTCTATTACTATATTATTTTTTAAAGTGAATTTTACCAATTTTACAATTTTTATTAAATGGTATGGAAGGAATCTGCCTTTAATTTTCCATATGAGATACTTTTTGATTTTTCCAGCAAGAATACAAGAAGACTGTTTTTTAACATATTCAGCATGAATTGTTTTTTTAAGTCTCAATAATTAATTATTTAAAAGAATATTCCTTCATAAAATTTCAATTTTATTTACAAATAAATAATTTTATTTTAAAATTGTGTAGAATTATGATTAAAAAATGTTTTGAATATGAATTGATATTTTCTTTAGGAATTATGTTTGAGTGTTTTGTTGAAATTATTTTCCATCTATATTGATTTTATTTAAATAGTGTACGTTTCTATATCTATTATTATGAGGGTTGTATTTATATAATTATGGAATGATATTTTATATGGATTATATTATGATAGAATGATGTTTTAGAAGCACAATTTATTTCATGGGTAAGGATATGATAAATCATTTATGTTTTAGTGGCACATGTATGAATGTTTTCATTATGATATGGGTGGGCCCTATATCTACCTCTAATAAATATGGCAAATAATTATATCTCATGAGATAGAAATTACTGGAACGAAATGGAAATATGGTTTAGTAATACATGGTTGGAACGGGAATATAATATTGTTCTGTAATATTTGGCTAGAAAAAAATGTAAATCTGGTTCAGTAACACATGGATGGAACATCTAGAATTCCAGGATTAGTAATGGAAATTTTTCACTATTATGGTCTTTAAATAAATAAATTTTTCCAATATGTAAATCATATTATGATCTTATTTACTCACCAAAATTCAATGTTTATTCCAGTTCAATTTTATCATCGTTAATTTATCTTTTATGATCTGTGCTTTATATAATGCCAATATTTATTACATGAATCAGGATTTTGATATTTAATCTCTATTTTTATATTTCCACCTTCATATATTTATGGTTTTTTATATGATTAATATGTTTAAAATTTTTGAAATGTTGTGGTCTCCCATTTTATGTTTTCATTTCCTCAGGATATAATGAAATTTTATAGGTAGGAAAACAAAATGTTAATATCATTATGGTATATGTTTAAGATCTTCAACCATGTTTGAAGATTTTTTCCCTTGTTTCCAATGACACTAAACAAATATTGTATTTGGGAATATATTTATTTACTTTATTATGTATTTTACAAAAGAAATGTAATTTCCATATATGTCAAGGACGGAACAGTTGATAGGTTATGATTTAATAAATTTATATCATTATGGATTGAATGGTTGTGATACATGTTCACAGGCATTACTTAATGGAGCCGAAGTAAGTTAATGATGAATTTACTAAATTTTTTAATTAAATTATACTCTAGTTTATTTCATTATTTTATATACTTGATATCAATGTAGTTTTTATTTATACACAGTTGTTTTGAAATATTGCATTATAATTTCATATTATCTGTTCCTACATATATAATCCAAGAAGATTATATAAATGAATTTTTGGATTTGGGTAAAGGAGACTGTTTTTTGTTGTTTTCCTACAGGATTCGGTAGAGTTTGTTGATTGGATTGAAATGGGGTTCATTACTAGGGACTTTTGAGTCCTTTTTTGAATTTTATATTCATATATTTTGTAATAAATTTAGAATAAATTATGTTCAATAATTTCACATCATCACACTATTTTTTATTATTAATTGTATTATTCAGTTTTATTGATTATTGAAATTATATGGTATTATATTGTTCAAATGTTTCAGCACTCTGTTGTTTATTTATTAATAAGGTTTTTGGATTATTCACCTCTATTTTAACTCTGTAATTTTATTATATAGTATTCCCATTATATATATCTCATCGCCCAATGATAGCCAATAGCCTCTATTGTATGGGGATGCCACCTAATGTCTTGTAATCAACTCCTTCAGGCCACGCGAGGGAGTTTCTAATTTGGGGAAATTAGAGATTATCAATGTATTTCATATAAGTTGGAAATTTGACTTATCAATAATTCCATTTAATCATTCTTTCATAGTATAAAAATTCTTATATTGTTATGCTTTTATATTATTGTCTACATTAGTAAAAAATTATTACACCTGTGATGAACCCCATATGAATAATCAACATGATCATTGTAAATAATGATATGAGATTGGATTGGAATAACAAAGAACCTAATAATAATTATCTTGATAATAACATTACATGGTTAGGGACATCTAGGGTTAGATGTATTTAATCTAAATGAAACTGTGTGGGTAGACAATGAAGAACAAAAAACATCTTTATAGTAAATTGTATCATATGAATGAATAGTTGATCCTGAAATCCCAAAATAATATATTTGGTTATTTTTTGTTTGGGATTAAACATACAAGTATAATCATGCTCCATATTAACTGAATAATGTGCCCCAATATGCTATGAGTTGGTGATAGTGGTTATATGTAGTAAATTAAATTCCAATCAAAGAAGATCATTTTTTATGAGTTATTTTGGGAAGAAGAAATATTGGATCTTGATGAGGATAGATGAATTCAATACATAAGATAATTTTTAGGAATGATTTACCATAAAAAATGAAATAATTTCAAAGTTGGATGTGTTAATAAAAATTATTTATTTGGAAAATGAATTAAATGATTGAATATTTTTGGGATTATGATGTTGATGGAGATTTTTTTTAAAAAAAGTATATTATTTTTACATATTAAATAATTTATAGAATTTAATTTATGATGAAAAATAAGGATGTTCTTTTTCTACATATATTTCATTTTTCAGGTTTGAGTATACACATAATGTATTGAATTGATATCTTTAGTGAATCTCGTACCAAAAAATTGGGATCTTAATTATAGAATTTTTTCAACACTTGTTATTGTGTGATGTCAATTACAATAGTAATTTAAACCTATAACTAGTGATCAATAAAAAAATTTCTTAGACACACAATATGATACTGTTTTAGTGAAATCAATAATTTGTAGTGATTATTAACAAGCCATTTGAATTTCAGAAACTTTTTTGAGGAAGGGTGGTAGTCTATTACATCATGAATTTGTCATTATCTCCTAACCAACTCACATGTCTAGGTTTAAAATTTTGTTATCAATGAGAATGAAATATTGTAAAGAAGATCAAGTTAAAATAATTGTAAAACATAATAATTTTCTTGTAGAATTTTTTTTTCATTCTCATAATACATTTAAATCCCTTCAATGATAGATATGAGTATACTTATTAAGATTTATTAATTTGAAGTCATAAGAGAAAAATTAATTTGAAGTTATATGTGGTGTGTTAGAACCATTAAAATATGTATGAATGAAATGCACTCTGATATAATATAGAGCATACTATAGGTGTTTACGTATGATTTATCAATAGTTTTTATTAAATATGATTTTTTAAATACTTTGGAATTTTTTTAGAAGAGGCACCTATAGTACAATCATATTCATAACTAGTTGAAATTATAATTTATATATACTTTGGGTGCTTCTCTGCTTAATAAAAAATCTAAGATAACAATATAGGTTAAAAATACTAATATATTGTTCAGTTTGATGACAACACAACCCTTGAATGAAAATTGATTTAGTAATTTTCAAATAAATTACATGATTTAAGGGATATTCAGAAATTATTTTTATAAAATAACTAGGTCTCTAGGACCAATTATTTAGAAAGATACACCTTCCATTGTTGATTAAATTCATCCCAATCAATGATATATTTCATTTTTCACCATTCTGTGGACATTATGGATTAGGGATTCTTGCATAAAATAATTATAGTTTTTGTTATTCTAGCTATTATCCTTTATGTAGAATATTATTTTTTAATTTTTACTATATAGGTTTTTATGGATTGGAAATATTGGTCGAAATCTAGAGCATCTAATAAAAATGATTTAATAAAACAAAAATTTCTTTGATTTTTGGGGGTAAAATGTTGGACCATTTCGATCATCTTATTGTAAGGATTTCATATTATTTTATATAGGATATATTTACACATGCGATAATGTAGTGGATCATCAACATACTCAATTGAACTGTCTGAAAATGGTTATTCAGAATAATGTCATTTTAATTTTTAGGGGGTAAAAATTTTCTATCAGTAAAATATGATCCCAAAATTACAAAGATATGATATAATCATAAATTTGAATATAAATATATAATAAAAAATTGTATTGTAATATCATCCTCATAATACAGGAAATGTTAAAATATTAAATAGTTATCTTAAAATTATTTGACATAATATTGTGTATAATTCCATGAATAACTGGTGATTGAATCATGATGAGGCTTTGTGGGGATATAAAGTAACTTATTAATCCTAAAAAATAATTCCACTTTGTATTATAGTTTATGTGAAAGCATTTAACAAAATTATGATTTTGAAAAAATGACTTATATTATTCAAGAATCCATATATTAATGTTAAAATTACAGGAGAATGAAGACATCATGAGTTTAGTATTCCTGATATGATTAGTAAAGACTCCTAGGAAAATTCCTTGATATAAAATAAGTTAACTAATATATCTAATTATTTCATCATCTAAATAATGAATTTAAATATGGTCAAATGGTCAAGATTTTGGATTATATCATTTCAAATTTTTATAGGAATCATAAATCCTTGTTCTATGTGCCATTCACCTTCAATATTATTCTAATAAATACATTTTTAGATCTTGTTATGGATTATAATAAACTATTTGATATTAATATCCAAGCATTAAATCATTATAATGAGTATAATCCAAAGGGCATGGATCCCATAAATGTTCATGAAGAGAGAGAATCAATTCAATACACCTTATTGCAATAATATTTTTTTAATTGGAATCAAAACATGGTTGTTATATGTGTTTTAATATTTATTAAAATAGTTTTATAAAATTTTATCTTCTTTTATTTTTGTTCATGGATATGTTTAAGGCGTATTTATGTTTCCATGTTTTAATAACATTCAAATATATTGTGTCTAATTAATATAATTCTCATACTCTATGAAGTATTTATTTTCTATGAAAATAGATATGAGCATCAACAATACATAACTTTATTTATATTTTTTTGACATAAATAATACATAATCTGTTTTTAATCTATTATTTTTATTATAATCTACAACAAATTAACCCTGAGATCAATAATCAATACATAAATAGGGTAAATTATGAATGAATTAAATTTAGTACGTTATTATTTCCACGAGAGTTTTATTATTTATTATACTTTTCAATATATATTTCAGTGATTCATACATGAATTTTACTTGAATGTAGTAGACATTTTACATATTCCCTCTACCTATACTATTTACTGGTTCCATTTACCCTATTTTTTAAATTTATTGAGGCAAAAACCTATTTTATGATGTTTTTTACTTATCTAATTAATTTCATACAATATTGTTTTAGAAGTACATAAATTAATTTTGACTAAATTGGATGAAAAAATGAATATAGATTTTAAATTCTATATTAATGAATCATTTTAAGATTATTGATAAATTTTTAAACTATATTTTACCAGTTTTAAAAATATTTATCTATTTTATGTTATTTTATTGAAAATTTCCATTTTAAAATAATTATCAAACCATTTCATTCAACACTGTTTATAAAATTTGGATTTCTATGCTGTGTATGGGATAAAAATGTTATAAATATTACATCAAATTATATAAAATCCAAAACAATTAATAATTTTATAAATTTTTTTATAATCAACCTGAAATATATTTATAAATATGATGAATCTTTATCAGAACTATGATAATTGATTTTCCATGTTGTAGAGGTTAACATGATATAATTATTCATTATTCTATTAGTTTGAATAATATAATTTTTTATATTAAAAACTATTTTTTGTTCAATCATTGAGATTAGTATATAAAAAAATATATTATTTTGACCTATATGAATGGATTTTCATATTTTATGTTATAAATTAAAAGGATATATAAAAAATAAATCCCTATCATTTGTTATCTATTTTAATTTTGTAATTAATCTATTAGATGTGGTATGTAATCCATTTAAATAATAATTATTTCATTAAAATTAATTTATATGTTATGTTTTCGATGATTATAAATTATGTGTTACTATTATTGTTGATATATAAATTTGTATTAATGATCCAATTTATTTTATGTTAATGTTTGTTTAAACCCTTACAAAATTTCCAATCAAATCGATTTTTATAAATTCAATGATTTATTTAACAAAATCACATTTATTTAAGAGATAAGTGTAACATCACAAGTATGTAATGAATAATAGATATTCTTATCTATGTCTATTCATGAATTATATAGTGTTTTAGAGGCTTAAAATGAGAATAAATCCAATCTTAAGCATGGAATACACTAATATTTAAAAAATATTGTTTTGTTGCCTTTTGATGGGAAACTCTTTTTAAATAAAAATTTTGGAAATTTTATAATATATATTTGTCAAATTATTCATATTATTTATTATTGGGTCATTTAAATTTTCTTTGGATAAATTTGTGGTATTTTTCTGACAATGTTCATTTTTAATGAATAGTGAAAAATACAGCATTTTACATCAAAACTGCTTTTTCATCTAATTTAATTATATGGTTAGATTATCTTATTAATTGGTTTTGAAGTGTAATTAGAATATATTTTTACAATTTAATAATATTTTGGTCATTGGGATTAATTTTACATTTGAATTGGGCATAAACAAGGGCCAATTTTTTCATAGATATTGTTTCTAAAAAACCTCTATTTTTTTGACAACGAGAATTATTTTCAAAAATTCATTAGTGAAATTTATATGTTTGGAATTGGTTAAATTGTATTCCATATTTGGAATCATAAGGTCCAAATTATGTAATTAAGACTCTTTTGATTTTGGATATTAGGAATAGTAACAAGGTTAATTATCTTTTATTATCTTGATTAATTAGTAATCGGGTAGTTAAGGGTAATAAAATAATATCACAATAATATCAATTGACCTCAATATGTGACCTAATAATACTAGTTGTCTCATGGTTGACAATTGAATTCCTTGTGCCAAACATGGGGACCCCATGGAATAACTTTTGTGTGAGAATGACTTTTTATATTTTTATTTTTAAAGAATTTTAAATATAATAAATAATGTATCACCTGAGGAAAAAAATTTAATTTTGTTCATAAAATATCTATTAGACTATAAATTGTAATTTTAAAGCTAAAAATCTTTCAAACATCATTGTATTTTTTATAATATTTATAGAATAAATAAATTAAATTATTTATGACATCATGATGATGCAGCGATTACCTCATTAATAAACAATTTAAATAAAATGAAATGATAATGTAAATCTAATACTTACACTAGTCAAAGACCTATTTTATGAGTATATTTAGAACCCATATCAACTTATCCTAGAAATATATCAATGTTGGACCTTTTAAATATGAAACTCATTTTAATATAAAATAACATTTCTTTACTTTCAAAGTGTGTCCCTCCTCTCCTCTTATAAAAGGCCCCCACATATACCAATTTATACACAATTCTCATTCCTTTGGATCAGCCAAATCTTCTCATTTGGTCTCTCCACATCCCTATACATATCCTAGAATCCTTACCTTAGGTAAGAAGCTATTCAAGAAACCCTTTTGGATCAAACCAAAGGAAGTTACCCGATTAAAAGGTAAAGACTTCTCTAATGCTCTTTTGATTTATTTTCCTTATCCACCCCCCTAAACTCTTTTTATTAATTTCTTTTGTAACAAAACTAGTATCATACATATACTAGGATTTTGTTATAAGAAGAATTTGAGATACAGTTACACACCTACATCTAATGGTTAATGAGCGTACTATTTCCGTGGATGGAAAATTTCAGCCTCACGAAACTATGATTGTTCAATATTATTCTAACAACTTCAAAGTTGTCCATTAAGATGTAAGTTTATTTATATATTATATATAATATTTTTATGTTTTTCTTATGATTATGTATTTTTAATTAATTTCATACCTGTATGGTTTCCATTATGGGTAAACCCGATATCTTCATTTTAGGATGTGCGGACTACCGCCCCCTCAAAGTGATTTGATTTGTTAATGTCATACTTGGGATGTATAAAGGATAGAGTTAATGAAATTATATATTATATTATACTGGAATTATAATATATATTTATATCATAATGATTTCATTCCATTAAATACGAAATAGAAATCAAAGTAGCAATCATGCATAAGTACGGCTTACCGACTCCATGAACGGTGCATTTCATTGCATACCTCTAAATGTTATGTAATATTATAAATGCATTTATATACTAGATATATATGATATATATGATATCTACATAATTAATATAAGTCTGGATATAATGTATATTTAACCACTTGAACAACATGTAATTATAAAGAGTTTATTTTTGACTAAAGTACCAATGAATGAAAAAACGACCAATATTAACTTAAATAATTACCTAGTGTTCATGAAATGATAATAAGTGATATAAAATGAATAATGAACTAGAAAAAGGTTATTAAGAAATTAGAAATTTACTCAAGTTTATTATTCATGAGGTTAAGGAACGATCGAGTCAAGTCGGACCCGAGGTATGGGACTTCGTCTCAATCTCCTTTTATTGAGGCATATTTTGTTTTATACACAAATTTCTTTTATACGGTGTTTAAATGCCTTTTACATTTAAATTTATTCAAAAGGAATATCTTTTATAAGAATCATTTTCTAAATGAAAAAATGGAATGTTTTTTTGTACGTATGTGGCGACAACGACTTCTTCGCCGCCGTGACCATTATTTGAGATTCGACATCATCTACAAGCCATAACGTACTTAAATGAAAAATAAATACCATGTTTTACATTTCTATTTTTTTGGTACTGAAAGGGGGTTTCATAAAGTTTTTATTATGTCAATGTGTTGTATTGATATCTTGTGATTGAAATGTGGAAATGTTATGTTTCCTTTATACATGTTTTATGTGATATGATTATGTTATGGTTCTTAGGAATTATTTATGAAGACCATTGGTTCCATGATAAACTAATGGTGGGTGAGCCCGATATATCTCTCTAATTCATTTGGTAACGTGAAGGAGTTAAACATTAAGGTTTCTCCGAAGAGATGAATATACTGTTATGGGTATTCCAAACGTAACCATGAGGGTTAATCCCTATGTATGAATGTTATGAATGCCTAAAGTTACCTTTATGTCTTATGATTTATATTATTTATTCATGATTTGATGAGGTATGTTAAAATGCTTATGTTTTATGAGTAAAATATGATATCATACATGGACTAATGTTTTCATTTCATACATTTATATCCCTTACTGAGATTTTTATGATCATCCCATGTTTTTGAAATGTTTTTCATAGGTCAAGTGAAAGGTACATGATGTGATAATTGTTTCAAGGAATTGTCAAGAATGAATCCATGTTTTATTTTAAATATGTTTCCGTTGATCGTAAAAATGAGTACAATCTTTTATTTAACCACTTTGCTTAAATGTGGAATGTAATTAAAAATTTATGATCTAAATCACTAAAAATGTAAACCTAAAAAGATCCACAATGTGTATTCTTCAAATATCTCAAGATTAAGTAATGTTTAAGGTTGGGGCCTTATAGTTGGTATCAGAGGTCAATTTAGATAACATTAAGAGTGAGAATTCTAGTTAAATGATCATCCGAAAATATATTTTTTATGGTAAAATTGAAATGATATTGCATTTAAAGATTACTGTGTTACTTCATCAAAGACATGTTTGTTCAGAATGGTTTTCTGTAGGGGAAATAGGGAAGCAGTGCTAGGAAGGCATACATAAGGAAATGACCTTACGAATCAGAATCTTGAGATGGTCAGAATTGGAACTAAATAGTTTGTTGCAGTAATGGCGCAGTTGACTCAAGCGATAAATGGTTGTGGTATCCATGCACGAGACCAGCCTGATCAATCACAGAGAAACATGTCAGTGGTGGAACATTTCATGAGGCCACATTCCCCATCATTTAGAGGATCATCTGACCTTATGCTAGCTGAAGGGTGGATTAAAGAACTGGATAATATTTTAGATGTCATGGGGTGTTCAGAAAATAAAAATGTTAGTCTTGCTATTTACCATTTGGAGGGTGAAGCAGATCAGTGGTGGTGGATGGATAAAAATATCAGGGACGCTGATGAGATTGATGCTCTCGACTGGGGTGAATTCAGTGG
Source organism: Viscum album (assembly GCA_963277665.1). NCBI lineage: Eukaryota > Viridiplantae > Streptophyta > Magnoliopsida > Santalales > Viscaceae > Viscum > Viscum album. The sequence continues at coordinate 174,435,343 of OY728134.1, forward strand.
TATGTTTCCTGAGAAATATTTTCCTAATGGTTATCTACTTAGGATGGAAAAACAATTCATGGAATTGAGGCAGGAGGACGACTCAATGGTTTCTTATGAAGAATTGTTCACACGATTGGAAAGGTATGATCCAAATTTTATTCAAGACCTTGATATTAAAATCAATCATTTATAGTCAGAATTAAATCCAAAAAATCAACATGCATTAGCTTCTTGTGAGTTCAAAAGTTATGAAAAGCTTGTTTGATGAGCTGAGAAGGTGGAAATGGTGTTTTCCTATGATCAAGTGTTCTATAACAACTAGCAGAAGAAGAGACCAAGGTGTCATGAGAAAGGAAATAATTCTTCAAAAAGGTTTAATGGTGAGAAAACTAAGTTTCCAGTTTGTGATAAATGTGGTAAAAGGCATGCTGGGGAATGTCTTATGAATTTTGGAATGTGATACCAATGTGGTAATATGGTACATAAGGCTTGTGATTTCACTGAAAATGATCTGGGTGATGGTAAGACCAAATTTGATTTACAATTAGTGAAATGTTTTAAGTGCAATGAGATGGGTCACTATGCAAACGAGTGTCCAGCAAAGAGCTCGAGTGATGGGATGCAGTTAGACTACTGGAAGAAAGGGGTGGTGAAATCATTTGCAACTACTTGAACAGATGTTGGGAAAACTAATTAAGTGGTATCAGGTACTTTGTTTGTTTTTTTTAGATTATGCCAGTGTGTTGGTTGATTCATGGTCGACACATTCTTTCATCCCTGAAAAATCTTCCAGTAAAATGGGAATTCCATCTCAAGAAATGAATCCTGACCCTGTGGTAAAAACACATGGGGGAAATGTTCAGGAAAAAATAATTTATAAGATTCTTCCTATCCTTATCCATGGAAAGAACCTACTTGGAAACATTATTGTTTTACCTCTAGTAGTGTTTGATGTTATCATGGGTGTGGATTGACTCTCTATTTACTATGCTAAGATTGAATGTAGAGATAAATAAGTTTCTTTTCAGAAAGACATTCAGTTTGTTTACAATAATGAACCCTTACTGTTGATAACATATCAAGAGGCCGAGAAACTGGTAAAAGATGTAAATAAATGTTACCTTGCACATATTGTTGAAAATAAGGGAACTGTTCAGATTAATGATGTGCCAGTGGTAAATGAGTATCCTGATGTTTTTCCTGATGAGTTTCTTGGAATAATACCAGATCGAGAAGTTGAGTTTACTATTGACTTAGTTATTGATGTTAATCCAATTTCAAAACCCCCTTATCGAATGGATCACATTGAACTTTTAGCGTTGAAGGAGCAATTGCAAGTTTGATTTGAGAAATGATTCATTCAACCTAGCACATCACCATGGGGTGATCCTGTTTTATTTGTTAAATCAAAATATGGTTCAATGAGAAGTTGCATTGATTATATATCCTTGAATAACATCACTATTAAGAAGAAATATCCATTGCCTCATATCGATGATTTGTTTGATCAGCTCCAGGGGGGGTCAGAATTTTTCAATGATTAACCTGAGATCGGGGTACCATTAGTGGAAGGTAAAGGAAGTAGATATTCTAAAGACCGTGTTTCATACAAGATATGGCTAGTATGAATTTGTAGTAATACCTTTTGGGATAACCAATGCACCTGCTGTATTCATAGTCCTTAGGAATATAATGTTCCATGAGTTCTTTGATAAGTTTGTGGTAGTTTTCATTGATGATATTTTGGTGTTTTATAAAAGTAATGTGGATCATGAAAGGCATTTAAGGTTTATTAGAAAAAACATAAAAGAAAAGAAATTGTATGGTAAATTCATAAAGTGTGAGTTTTGGTTGCAAAAAATTTCTTTCCATGGTCATGTTGTCTCTAAAGATGGAATAACTGTTGATCCTGCAAAAACAAAGGTTTTTGAAGAATGGCCAAGACTCACAAATGTTACCGAGATTCATAGTTTTCTAGGTTTGGCAGGATATTACCGAAATATTGTTAGAAATTTTTCACGGCTAACTAGTCCAATGACTAAGCTAACTCAAAAGGGTATTATGTTTATTTGGACAAAAGAATGTGATGATTGTTTTCAGGAATTGAAAAGAAGATTGGTGAATGCTCCAGTTTTGGCACTACATTAAATAATTTGGGAGTTTTTTATCTACAGTGATGATTCATTAAAAGGACTTGGTTGCGTCCTAATGCAGAATGATCAGGTAATTGCTTATGCTTCATGTCAGTTGAAAACACATGAGGTAAATTACCCTACACATAATTTGGAATTAACTATTGTTGTTTTCACATTAAAAATTTGGAGGCATCATTTCAATGGAGTAAAGTATGAAATATATACCGATCACAAAAGTTTAAATTATAAATTCAATCAGAAATAATTGAACATGAGACAGAGGTGATGGACAGAAATAATCAAGGATTATGATTTTACAATTCACTACCATCCAAGAATAGCAAATAAAGTGGCTGATGCTTTGAGTCAAAAAGTTAATTCTTTATTTACAATTATGCATTTGGAACGTCATCCTTTGGTTAAGGATTTGATGAACATTGGAATAGAAGTTGTTAGTGCATGATTTACTTCTATTTTGTTTCAGGTATTAGTGAAATATTCTCTACCAGATAGAATTAAGCAAGCACAGAAGAAATTTATCGAGTTGCAGATAAAGGTAGAGATGGTTCAAAAGGGTAAGTTTCCTAAATTCAACATTGTTAATGATTGTGTATTGAGATTTTGGAAGAGGTTGTGTGTGCCTTGTGATTCACAGCTGATGAGGGAGTTGTTATGTGAAGCTCATAGTTCTCCGTTTTCAGTTCATCCTGGGAGTACTAAGATGTATAAAGATCTTCGAGAGTATTATTGGTGGGATGGAATGAAAAGGGATATTTTTTATTTTACTGTGAAGTGTTTGACTTGTCAACGGGAAAATGCAGAGCGGTAGTTACTAAAAGGGATGCTTCAACCTTTACCAGCGCCAGATTGGAAATGGGAGGACATATCCATGGACATCGTTGTGGGATTGCCGAAGACACCTCGAGGTAATAACGCAATCTGGGTCATTGTTGATTGCTTGACTAAATCTGATCATTTCCTTTCTATACAAGATAATTTTTCCCTTGAGTAACTTTCTCGTTTAAATATTAAAAATCTTGTCAGGTTACATGGATTTCCAATCTCCATAGTATCTAACCGTGATCCCATGTTCACTTCTAACTTTTGTAAAGGCCTTCAGAAGTCATTGGGTACTGAATTAAATTTTAGTACAGCTTTTCATCCTCAATCAGATGGGTAGTTAGAACGAACAATTCAGACATTGGAGGATATGCTACATGCTTGTTCGATGGATTATCAGTGATGTTGGGACCGTCATCTTTCTTTGGTTGAGTTTTCTTATAATAATAGTTTTTATTCCAGTATACAGATGGTACCAATTGAAGCATTATATGGGAAGTGGTTTTGAACTCCTACTTTTTGGGATGAAGTGGGTGAAAGGAAGTTAATGGGACCAGATTTGTTAGAAGATTTGGTAGAAAAATTTCAGCTGATATAGAAACAAATGAGAACAACTTAGAGAAGGTAGAATAGTTATGCGTACAATAGGAGGAAGGATCTCTCTTTTGAGGTTGGTGATCATGTTTTTCTAAAAGTTTTACCATGGAAAAGTGTGATGCAATTTGGTACGAAAGGAAAGCTAAGTCCAAGGTTCATTAGAACATATGAAATTCTAGAGAGAGTTGGATTAGTTGCAAACCGAGTGGCATTACCTCTGAGTTTATCTCACATACACAATGTTTTTCATGTTTCAATGTTAAGGAAGTACATGCGAGATCCATCTCATGTTTTGAGTCGAGAGGTAGTTCAGCTGGAAGAGAATATATCTTATAAGGATGAACCGGTCATGATTCTTAACCACATGGAGAAATTTTTGCGAAATAAGGTGATTCATGATTTAATGGTTTTGTTGAAAAACCACATGATTGAAGAGGCAACATGGGATTCTAAAAATGCAATGAGGGATAAATACCACCACTTATTCGATAAGTAAATAAATTGCAAGGAAACAATTTTCTACAGGTGTAGGGATGTAACATCCCAAGTAAGTAATGAATAATATATATTCTTATATATGTATATTCATGAATTATATAGTGTTTTAGAGGGTTAAAATGAATATAAATCCAATCATAAGCATGGAATACACTATTATTTTAAAAAAACTATTTTACTTTATTTTGATGGAAAAAAAATTTTAAATCAGATTTTTGACAATTTTATAATCACTATTTGTCAAAATAAACTTATCCATTATAATTGGGACTTTTAAAATTAGTTTCGACAAATTTTTGGTATTTTTCTTACAAAGTTAAATTTTTAATGAATAGTGAAAAATCCTGCATTTTAAATCAAAACAACTTTTTCATCTAATTTAATTATATGGTTAGGTTATATTATTAATTGGTTTTAAAGTTTAATTAGAATATATTTTTACCATGTAATCCATTGGTGGTCATTGGGATTAATTTAACTTTGGAATTGGGCATAAACAATTGCAAACTTTTCATAGCTATTGTTTATAAAAAACCCCCTATTTGTTTTGACAACATGAATTTTTTTTTAATTCATTATTGAAATTTCTATGTTTGGAATTGGTAAAATATATTCCATATTTGTAATCAGAAGGTCAAAATTATGTAATTAATATTCTTTTGTTTTTGGACATTATGTCTAGTAACGACAGTAATTATCATTAATTATCATGATTAATTAATAATCGGGTAGATAAGGATAATAAAATAATATCATACTAATAAAAAATGACAACACCATGTGTCCTAATGCTACTGGTTATCTCATGGCCGACCATGGGATGACTTCTTCCAAACCTAGGGACCCCATGGAATCACGTTTTTGTGAAAATTACTTTTTATCATTTTATTTTTGAAGAATGTAAAATATAACAAAGAATGTATCACCGGAGTAAAACATTTTTAATTTTTTCTACATAAATTATCTATTGGACTATAAATTTCCATTTGAATGATAAAAATATTTCCTACATAATTGTATTTATTTTATAATTTTTAGAGATTAAATAAATTAAATTATTTATGACATAATGATGATGGATTGATTACCTCATTAATAAATGATTTAAATAAAATTAAAAGATAATGTAAAATATTGGACATACACTTGTCAAAGACCTATTGTATGAGTATATTTCGAAACCTTATTACCTTATACTCGAAATATATCAATGTGGGAATTTTTAAATCCGAAACTCATTTTAATAAAAGGTAACATTTCTTTACTTTCCAAGAGTGCCCCACCTCTCCTCTTATATATGACCCCACCTCTACCTCTTTACACACACTTCTCATGACTTTTGCTCGGACATGCTCTGAAAATTTTGTCTCTACACAACCCTCTACTCATTCTAAAATCCTTTCCTTTGGCACAAAGCTCTTCACGAAACCCTTTTGGATCAAACCAAAGGGAGTTAACCGATTAAAATTTAAAGTCTTCTCTAATGCTCTTTTGTTTTATTTTGCTTCTCCAACCCACTAAACTCTTTTTATTCATTTATTTTGTAACAACAACAGTATATTACATATACTATTATGTTTTTATAAGAATTATTCGAGCAACACTTACTCACACCTACATATAATGGTTAATGAGCTTACTATTTCCGTGGATGGTGAATTTCTGCCTCACGAAATGATTATTGTTCAATATTCTTCTAACACTATGAAAGGTGGCCATTAAGGTGTCACTATATTTATAAATGATATATAATATGATTATGTTTTCCTTATGCTTCTATATTTTTTATTTATGTCATACCTTTATGGTTTCCATTATGGGTAAATGCGATATCTTCATTTTAGGAAGTGCGGACTACCGCCCCCTCAAAGTGATTTGATTCCTTAATGCCATACGTGGGATGTATAAAGGATAGATTTAATGAATTTATATATTATATAATACTGTAATAATAATATATCTTTATTTCATTATGATTTAATTCTATTAAATACGAAATCGAATTAAAGTAGCGTTCATGCGTACGTACGGCTTACCGTCTCCATGAACGGTGCATTTCAATTCTTACCTCTAAATGTTATGAAATATTATAAATGCATTTATATACTTTATATATATGATATATATGATATCTAAATCATTAATATAATCATGGATATAATGGATATTTTACAAAATGAAAAACTTGTAATTATAAAGAGTTTATTTTTGACTAAAGTACCATTGAACGACAAAATGACCATTATTAACATAAATAATTACCTAATGATCATGACATGGTAATAAGTGATATAAAATGAATAATTAACTTGAAAAATGTTCTTAAGCAAGTAGAAATTAACTCATGTTTATTATTCAGGAGGATAAAGAACAATCGAGTCAAGTCGCTCCTGAGGTATCGGACTTCGTCTCAATCTCCTTTCATTGAGGAATGCTTTTTTTGTACACAAATTTCATTTATATGGTGTATAAACCCCTTTGAATTTTAAATTTATTCAAAATGAATCCCTTTTATACAAAGCATTTATTAAACAAAAAAAATGGAATGTTTTTTCGTCATACGTATGTGGTGACAACGACTTCACTGCTGCCGTGACCATAATTTTAGTTTCGGCTTCCTCTACAAGCCATAACCTTTTTTAAATGAAAAATAAATACAATGTTTTACTTTTATTTTATTTTGGTATTTAAAATGGTTTCTATAAATCTTTTATTATATCAATGTGTTGTATTGATATCTTGTTATTGAAATGATGAAATGTTATGTTTCATTTATGCATGTTTTATGTGATACGATTAGGTTATGGTTCTTGGGAATTGTTTATGAAGACGGGAGGTTCCCTGATAAACTAAGGGTGGGTGAGCCCAATATGGCTCCCCAATGCATTGGTTTACGTGAAGGTGTTAAATGATAAGGTTTCTCTGAAGAGATTTAGGGAATATCCTGTGATTTGTATTCCAAAGTTAACCATGAGGGTTACTCCCTACGAAAGAATGTTATGAATGACTCAAGTTACCTTTATGTATTATGATTTCTATGATTTATTCGTGATTTGATGAGGTATTTTAAAATTCTTATGATTTATGAGTAATGTATGATTTCATACAGGTACTAATGTTTTCATTTCGTACTTTTATATACCTTACTCAGCTTTTTATGCTCATCCCATGTTTCTGAAATGCTTTTCACATGTTAAGGGAATGGTACATGATGTGATGATAGTGTAAATAAAGTTTCAAGAATGAATCCATGTTTTATTTTAAATATGTTTCCATTGATGGTAAAAATGAGTACTGTCTTTTATATAACCACTTTGCTTAAATATGGAATGTAATTCATGATTTAGGATCTAATTCTCTAAAACACTAAACCTGAAAAGATCCTCAATGTTTATTCTTGAAATAACTCATGATTAAGTAATGTTTAAGGATAGGGACTTATAATAAGTATAAATATTTTCTCAAAATATTCACTGGGAAATAATCCTTTTAAAATAAAATTCATAGTGTTACATCACCATTCAACAAATGGATGTATTTTCATTAATTGAATTTGTTTAATACAATTGATTAACGAATACAAATATCATTTGTGTTAGGGATTTTTGGTGGCTTATCTATTTTACAATTTGACACATTTTTTAATGAAATCATGGAAATCAAAATTTTGATATTCTATTAATGAGGATGAATATTTAATATTTGAAGTATTTGATGGTTTATTGGTTAAATATTGATTATTCCAATTAATTCTATTAACATAAATAAAATATTTATTGTATTTACATTTCCTATTATTACTTATAATTAATATGTAACTAGTGCTACTGAAACATTATTTTGACTATATATTTTCAAAGATTTTTGAAAAATTGGATGTCAATTAGGAAACAATTTTTATTAAAATATTTTATTAAATATAATATTTTGAGAAGAATATAAATATCTTTTTCCTACATTTAGAATTGTGAAAAAAAATTAATGTCTAATTTAAATTTTATTTTTAAAAATTTATATATTTATATATTTTTTCTGTGTTTAATGACTGATGATTCATGAAAAATCCAAAATATATGATTATTTGGTATAGAGTAAGGCAATCCATGTCTAAGAGAGGTGAATGACCCTTTATTTGGATAGGACATGATTTTTTTCAAATAGAATTATTTTAGAAAATAGGAATAGTCACTGGGTGACTTCATAATGTATTATTTAATCTACTGAGTGTTTTTGATAATGTTTTCAATCAATCATCAATTTTTTTAATTAATAGAAAACACCCAATGCGACCATGAGGTTTCCATGCAGTATAATCCTACCATGAAAAAAATTAATTATTTAGAAAATATGGGGCCCAATATAATGAATCGAAAGAAATTTTGATCTTCCACACATGTAATAAAATATTGACTTCATCTAATGGAAAAGATATTTATATGAAGAATCATGAAATTTTTTAATGGATTTAATAAAAACATTATTTATAATATAGTAAAAACTTTCATGATATGAAATTACATTTAATCCATTGAACATAGGAGAAAATGTTTAATGAGGATGATTATTTAATGGATATATATAAGTAAACAAAAATTTAGATAATCAAAAGGAAGATCATAGGAATACTCTACGAGCACATTGTGAAGCATGATCCATGATTGGTTTAAACATAATGAAAACCATAAAATTTGACGTAGATGAAAAAGGACTTGGTCAAAGAGTATTGAAGAATAAAAATCACTAAAATAATATGGAAACCATACAAATTTTAATGGTCTTTTACTTTGTATGATTATGTATTTGGGATGACCCCTCTATTATAGTAAATATATTATGATCCCTTGGTATGATACTTGTTGATGAAAATATATGTTTTAATTGATAGTAAATACTTCCAGGCATGAATTCTTTTAGTATATATTCTAAGAAAAAATAGATGGGAGGTGGATGAGGTTGGTTGAATTCAAAGGAGGTGGTATAATTGAAGGATAAATTTCTAGTACTAAACTATTATGAGTTCCACTAAGGCAATGTTGTTGATGTATGATGGTATTTAAACTCCATCAAATGAGTTGAAAATAATTTTGATTTTCAATATGATAAATTTTTGTATTCAAGTTGAGTAAATATATTATATTTACTAGATATTAATTTGTTTAACCCAAAAAATAGGATTATTAAGGAAGCATGTTTTCCTCTTATATAGGTTTTCGTATACATGAGGATTCAAACAAGGGGACAGATTTATTTCTTTTTTGAAGCTAAAATTATTAAATAATGATCTTACTCCATATCATATATTAAATTTGGGGTTTTGTGAGTAATTGATTTTGCTGTAATTGATTTCATTGGGGGTCTGAACCTAAAAAAGAATATTCATATTGATTCTTGCCATTGAATCTATTATAAATTAATATTTTTTGAGGTATTAACATATTCATAAATGTCACAAAAAAATTATAGAAAGTTGAATAAAAATTTTATTGAATTGTATTAATATGTCAAATCCGGGAGAATTAATTGTAGCATTGTGCACTGTCATGGGAGGTTGAAAATGACTGAAACGTTAAGTTTAAATTCATCTCCTGTTAATGGAATTAATAAATAATTATGATATAAATTTGGTATTTTATTCAGACACTAATGGATAAATTTATTATTCATAGAATATATCATTATTCGTGTTGATTTGGAGATATGAATACTTTCTCAATTTAATCCATGTGAAATACTTGTTGATTGTTGGAAGGGAAATTTTTTTAATATATACATTAATAAAGGATGATTAAAATGAATCATGTTTTTTACCCAATATCAATTAAATTTTATGAATTTTATATCATAAAAGTGTAAAATTAACATATATACTCCATAATATTTTTTTAAATGAAGCTCAAAATTCATTTTTTAATATCCCATGGGTAAGAAATTGAAAATATTTATAATATGTTTCCTGTGTGGGCATAGAAGTGGGCTTTGGAAGAAAAAATATTATGGATGATGATTTGATAAAATGTATAGGAATGTGCATATATATAATTTCATTTATTATATATTAAATTTTTTTGATTTGTTTGTCATATTATTTTAGTTTTTATGTAATAAATATTATGATTTGATTACTTTTGAATTGTTGAAAAATATTTATTTTCTTCCTTTCATCAAATTGATTATTTTCATCCTTTAAATAATTTAATAAAATAAATTAGAATTCATATTTTTATTAAATACTTATTGATAATCCAAATACCCATCATATTTCTATAATTATTCTAAAAATATATTTTTGGATTCATGGTTTTTATTTTTGATGTTTGTAAAATAATAAAAAACATAGAAATGAATTTTAATATTTTAGTTTATATTCCCCAATTATTTCACAATTTTTCATTCCCCTCTTGTGTGTTATTATATGTAGGATTTGTGAATAATCTAATAAAATTCATCATTAACTCATCACATTTTTGTAAACAATTATAGACATCATAACTATTTAAATGTATGACTGATCAATTCTTGTTCTTTTTTAGTTTCTTTCCATTGTATAAAAGTTATTTCACTATCTATATGGATGGATTCCTTATTCACAACTACCTATGTAATTTTCTTATTAAAATAATATATATTCATTGGTTGATATCATATATAATATATATTTCATTAGTGATAATAAATATTGGGAGATGGTATGATTTTAATATTTCAAAATAAATCAATTTGATCATTTCAAATATATTGTAATGATAATTTTTTCATTGTTACAATTTATAATTTATAATTTTATTTTATTCATTAATATATTTTTTTGTTATTTTAATATTGTGATTTATTTAAATTATATTTAATATTGGAGAAATATCGTGAAATTTTCCTCAGGAATAACATTTTCACAAATCCACTGTAACATAATTTGAGTGTTTAGATTTTCAGAATAGAGAGAAAAATTTTCTATATTTCACTACCATAAATGAAATATTAAGTTATACTATATAGATTAAAATGACATATTCCTTGGAACCTCTAATATCTCAATAAATTTAATATATTTTAAATTAAAAAACATGTTGTAAAGGACCAACATTCATGTTTTCAAATAAAAATGATTGTATTAGAATGATGAAAAGTAATATATAATTCATTTGATAAGGATCCCAAAAAAAACAGAAAAGGAAAATGTGTAATATTTATTATAAAACTATTACAATTTTTCTTATTATTCCCTCAATTTCATAAAATTGAATATAAAATATAATTATAAAGGATTTTGTTTAAAATTTATTCAATATTGAATTTAAGATGAAAATTTGGAATTTTTTATATTAATTTAATTAACTTTAGATGAGAGATAATTGGTTCCACATAAACATAGTGCCAATAGATAGTCTTCTGATTCATCATTTTTAACGTTTTCTCATTATATTTTTAATTTTAAATTTTAACATAACTCTGTTGAAAATACCGTTATGTCAGCAAAAGTAGAATATAAATTATTTAAAAAAATTTAATTAAATTTCATTACATTTTTATCTTGATAAAAAATAGAAAATTTAAAAAACATTAAATTTAAATAATATAATACTCTTATAAAATTTTAAAAAATTATTTTATCTGTTTCATTATTTTTATCCTCTATTTTGTAATTATTTAATCTTTTTGGTTATTAGATTCTTTTTTTATTTTACTTCATTAATTTTGTTTAATGTATATCATAATTAAATATATTATTATTTTAGTAATGAATTTATTTTTTTAATTTAAAAAGCCTTGAAATATTAAAGTACAATGAATAATTGTTCTATAAATTGTTGTTTTCTATTATTATACTTAACAATGAGTTTTGTTGTTTTATTTTATTCAAAAAATATTTATTATAGTGGTGGATGACATCAATTTAACACAATAACCTAGATCACCATACTATGAAACCAAAAACATATATTATAAAAAACATATTCAATGTTATCAACATTCACTGAATATAGGTGATTCTCTAAAATTAAAAAACAAAATTTACAAATAAAATTGAAATAGTGTCAAGTGATTCCTTGATATAATGTGTATCAACGATTACATTGAATCACACCAATCACATGTTGAAGTCTCCATCAAAACATGATATGTTACTATATCATAAAATAATAGATGAATTATATGAGTGATTTCAAGAATGATTTGCCAGTTGGATGAGTTTAAAACCCATCTCAATTGGTTCAACCACATTATTTTTTCAGTAGGGATACTAATATGTCCTTCATATATTTTACACATATGGTCATAGAAATTGAGTAAACATAAAATTTCTACAAATGGGATAAAACCCATCAGCGACAATCTCAACATTTGAGTATATTCATCTACCATTGTCTATATGATATGATATTTTGATGATAATTTATAAAATTATATATAAGAAGATCCAATAGTAAAATTATTACATCTAATAGTATCTATCCAATAATATAAAATGATTAACCCATTTAAGAATCCATTAAATATATACATTTCATATAATGTGATATTGAAGAATAAGATATGTGATATCATTTTGAAAACACTATGTTATGCCAATCAATGAATAAAATGTTCATTGATTTGTATATATTATAGCCCATTGCATATTGGAATCATTGGTTAATATATAGACCTAATATTTGGTTATCAGCTTCAAATAATCCCATAATTTTGAAATAACTTTCACTATTAAATCCGAAAACTAATGAAATACCTGTTTTGAAATTTATAAAATATATAATATAAAATGAAGGAAATATATACCTTAAACCCATATTGGTCATGTCATATATCATCCAATATCGATTTTATTAAAATAAATATTAATAGGATCAATGCATTATGATGTATTCATTATTAGGGAATCACCACACTTTTGGGGATGATTCCTTTAATAACACAAATGTTCATGTACATCTCAAGTTGTAAAGTATAGATTGGAGGGATTCCATGATGAAATTAATCATAAAAACAAAAAACATAGGAGTATTAAGTAGGTTCTAAATAATATATAAATCCTCATGTACACTTGAATGTATATATGAAATTGACAGATTCTATAATTTCCATTACATTTAACATATGAATCATAAATGATTAAGGATAACACTACAATGAAGAATATTGGAATGTTAATTCATATCATTAGAAACCCAATTATTAATGTAATTTAATTGTAATAATATAAAATGATTCAACATTGAAAAAACATAAGATATGGAAATATAGTATAGACATATAATATTATATGTTAGGATATTTATGGGATTGATATATATATACATATATATCAATAATTATGATATACCCACATAAACTCATATGATTCACTTTGGATAAATACATGTCACAACATATGTAATGTCAATAACTGTACATATGATAAAAATGAGACATTATATGTTTATGGTATTCAATGTGTAGCTACATCAATTTATAAATTAGATTAATTCATAATCCACATTATCCCTTTTCACATTCTGATGTATCAAATAAAAAAACATATGAAAACATATCCAAAAACCATTTTCATTATTTTCAAAAAATATAAATATGTCAAAATCTTCAACATTTATCATTTGAAATTATATATACTATCTTTCTCTATCCAAAACCATATTTTGTTAAAATCTATAACATATTTTGTGTTATCATTGAGTATTATAAAACCCAATCCATTTTACATTAACAAAAATAATTTTTTTGGATTTTTTTTATGTCATTTAAAATAAAATTTAACTCATGATGCCATTAATGTTAGAGTATAAAACAATCTTTAGAATCATCACATCTACAAATGGTAATAACAAATAATCGAATGATGTCAAGCAATAACAATAACCAATATATCTATTTACAACATATTTATATAATACAATAATTAAAAATCATAGTTTTGGTTGATCTTGGTAATAAATGATCTGGAATGGGTAGTTCCAAATAATGAAATTCAATAAATTATAAAAAATAATATCAAAACAAAATGATTATAGAATCTCAAAAAACATTAAACAATATCATAAAAATTTAATTTATATATAACTTAACATAAGAATTATCAAAAACTAAGAAAATCAACATGTTGATCAAACCAATAACCAACTTTTTTATATTTTCTAACTAATGATGAATCAAAATTAGATATCCTCTATCAGTGACTATGCCTTCAACATGAATCTCAAAAAAAATGTGGAATTTGGGTTCCATCATTAATGAAGTAATCAACATTCTTTATCAGTTATTAATATGAAAAAATTGTACATAGATCTCTCTGAATTATTGACAAAGATAATGGAATTTAATATATCTAATAATGGGAGAATACAAATATATGTTTTTATTAATAATTTATAAATATAAAATTTATTTTTAATTTATATAATAAATTTGGTTCAAATAATAATATAAACATGAGGTCCCTTTATCTAAATGATTATTAATATAAAACTCGATCTCAAATAGTAATAATTTTACTATTAAATTCTCAGGACATTATAAAATAATGGTATTTAATAGATCATATCCTTTGATGTTACCACCTGGGTAATGACATAAAAATCATTTTAATATTTATTAATATTAATTACGTAGTAGTTTTTATTATATAAATACTATGTAATTATTTAATCAATGGATTAATTGTTTTAAATACAAATCCATTTTTGTAATGATGTAATTTCAATATTTTAGTATATTATTTTCATAAAAATGATTTAAATTAGTATATAAACATATAAAAATTTTAATATGATGAATTTATTGTTTTTTTGAAAATTATTATTGGATTTATGAAATGTATAAATAGTGCGATTTTAATGAAGTCTTCTTTTTCATTTTAATAATTTTAAATTATTATTTATTATTAGGAATTTTTTAATGATAATTTTGTTCAATTATAAAGACATAGTCCAATTTATGTTATTTTAGTATATTTCAAGTTAAATTTTCAAATTACTACATTTCAAACATTTGAAATTTTTATCTTTAAAACACCCATTATCTAACCACATCATTGACATTTATTGCCAGGACCTGACCCCAGTTTCTCAAAGTCAGTTAATTGTATTATTAAATTGGAATATAAAAAATAAATCTTATCCTAATGTAATTAATAGTTTAGTATCATTGTAAAAGATGATATATACATAATTAAACATTACAACATCAAAGGAAATACAACATGTTATATTCTTTTAAACAAATATAATGTCCTAGATTATCCTTATAGGTCATTCATAATATACCTCATTATAACCCGAGGAATATAAAACATGTGAAAGTGGTGAGATCAAATACCCATTAATGGTAAATAACAAAGTAGAATTAATTAATGACGTAAATACTATTCATGATGAATAAATAAAAATTCAATCCTTTAAAAATACACATGTGAAAAATATGCCACAATAAATAGATTAAATAATTCCATAAAACCAAACCACAGATATTATAATACTTGAATAATAAATTGTAATATATTTATCGATTTTCACTATAAGGTAATTCATAATGTTCGGCATCATAATCATATTATAAAGGCCTCATGCCAAGACCATACATAAATAGGACAAACCCAAAACAATTTTGTCTCATTAAACCAACTGATACATCCAAGAGCGTTGGAGTGCCACACAAATCAATAAAAAGTATAATTAATTATTCATATTAATTTTTATAATCATAAAATTCATATTAATTCATAATAAAACTATCATAATAAATTTATATATCTTTCCCCAATTAATACATTTGACCACTTACTATTTGGAGTACTATGGTGATTGGAATCAAGATAGAACATCTAAAATCAAACTAATAATAAACAATTAAATAAAATATGTTATATGATATAATTAGGTATTAATACCAATTGAACATATGATTCATCATGAGTGTTGAAATAGATGAAAATACTAGTATAAATTCAAAAAATAATTCATAACATAAATATACTTTTACTTTGAGAAGAAGTGTTCTTTCCAAATAAATATTTTTTTAAAACTAACAAATAATTAAGGTAGTTTTTTAATTATAAAATACTTGATTTTTAACAAATTATGATTTCCAAAATCTTATTATAGAGTACCATTGAAAATTGAAATTAATTTGATAAATTCCCTGGAATCAGGCTTGTATTTCAGGAAGAATTTTTGAAATATCCTTTTAAAACATGTAACTCACCTTAATGGAAAAAAAAAGGATTAAGGTTAGTAAACATGTATAGAAATTAAAACAGAAATTATTAATAGTAAATAGTAATAAATAATAACTTCATTTTTGTGATTAGAGAATAAGAGTAAGCCGAATGATTATGGAAGTGCAAGTACAAAACCCTTACCTTATGTCCAAACTTGTTTAACACTTGACGTTAAATTCATGGATAATAAAATTAAACACGTTAATTAATTAATTCATTACAATATATTAATTTATATGATTCATTGATATTATATTAATTCCATTTATGGACTTATCAATCAGTTATATGACTAAATTTTGTCGTTCAAGAGTGTTCCTTTCCTTGATATTCCTGATCGGTTCACTTGTTTATAATTAATGGAGTTCATGATGAATGGAAAAAATTCTATAGAAATAGTTTCATATGATTCTAATAAATATTAATATTATTAAATTATCATATAAATCATTTTTTATATGATATGTGGTTCAGTTTTTAGTTGAAACAATAATGGAAACCATTGAAATTATTTTGGTAGTATTTTGAATATTTTGAACTATATTTGTTGTATTTAATAATTTTATGAATATAAATACAGGTTAATAAACATTAATTTTGTATTAATAAATATATTATAGTTGTTTTAACTATAAAAATTGTTTCATGACCAGAATATAAAGATAAATTTAAGATCTAATGTTCATCATCGATAAAGGTTGTAAAATGGGACCTCCGATACGATGATTCAATTATTAAAACATTAGAGAGATATTAAAGGGATTGATGATGTATGTTCTATTAACACAATAAAATTCCTTTATATAGATTATTATGGAGTTAATATGAAAATTTTGATAGAGGATTTGAGTGAGTGATAATGAGAAGAAAATAAATGTAAAATGATATTAAAGGGAAATGGAAGAGGATTTACCTCTTGAAAAATCCTCCATGAGAACCACTAAATTGAAGTGGTTTGGGATTTTTATCAAGACCAAGGGCTCCTACAACATGGTAGGGACTATGTTAGTGTAATATGGAAGAACATTGGCATTATTCATGGATCATAGGAGTAAAAAGAATAGGGAGTGAGAGATGGCTATTATAGTGGATGAGATGTGTGATTCTTGAATATTTTAATCAATATTTTATTATTTTTCTAAAGTAAAGATATAGTCATTTTTTATTGTAATAAAATTATTAATATGTGAATTTATATTCTATAAAATGACCATTTCAAAAATCCATGAATAAATCATTATGCATAAATTTATTTATTTAGCTAATTTCCTAAATTATCAAAATTCACTATGCACAAACAATTCATGTATTTTAGAAAAATCCCAAAAATATCCCCCAAGAATATTTTGACCTATTGAATTAAAAAATTTACATTATTTAATGAAAATATTTTTCTTAATAATAGAAATTTATTTTTAAAATAAAATCATTATTTCATCAAAAATTTCATATTTTAAATTTAAATCTAATTTTATAATACATTCTAAAATTAACTAAGGCTCATAAAATTATATGAAAAAAATAGGAAAAAAAAAATTTATTTAGAAATATATATTATATATTTTAAATTTATTCTAAATAAATCTATTACTTTAAAATTTTAATTAAATATTTTCAATTCAAAAAAATGGGAACACATAATTATTAATTTTTAAAATATTCACTCTTAGTTATATGGTGAATAAATATTATTCATACGTACATTTATGGGGTTTATATTAATATGTTTGCATTGATATTCTTAATTTTATATTAGTTTTTTGAATGCCATGTTACTATTAAACAAATTATTATGTTCATCCTTTGAAACTCTAAATATCTTGCTGATCCAAACTGGGTGTATATGTTTTTCCAATTTGAAATCACAGACATGGAAAAATTATGTTTTCCAGCTAGGTTGTAAATATATAATATAATAACGTGTTTGTCTCATAGGGCTCTATGTTTCATGAATTCTATATTAAATTCATTTGAAAAACTATGGGGTGTTATGTTATTACCCCATTCGAAAAATTTTGTACTTGAAATAACTAGGATGATACCTCATAAAAAAATTTGGATATGCCTTCATCTGAAAATCCTCAGGATCCTATATTATATCATTAATTTTATGATTTCTTCAATGTAGCATTACTAGAAGTGTTGTCCAATTACTAAAAACCTGTTTCTTAGTTTCCATAATCCAAATATTCACTTCCTAATAAGATAATTTAGGTTCTAATTATATTCCATTAGAAGTGAGTACATGTGTTGGATCTGTCATATACATTCTCACCCATGAGACAAGGAACACAATGTGTACCATAGAAATTCTTGGTTTCATTTCCAAATAATAATCTGCAACTCCAATTCCATCAAGAAATTTAAAAATTTCTTTGTACATAGGGCATAGTTTACCTTTAATCCTGAATATTATAACAGCTTTCAATGGAGATACAATTAAGAAAACAAGAACCCCCACTTGAATTTCCCAATACTTCATTTATCATCATAGATTTTTTTCATCCATTGATCATATTGGATATTGGTTTCAGCAGTCTTTACCATCACAATTGATTCCTCCACACGCTCTGGGCCCACATTCCTCTTTCCACCAACTTTATCCCAACATGTTGGTTTATGCTAAATCTTTACATACAATGCATCATATGATGCAATTTAAATACTATAATGGAAATCATTATTATAGGAAAACTCCACCAAAAGTAAATACTTATCTGAAACACCATTAAAGTCATGTGAACATGATATAAACAAGTCTTATAATGTTTGTATCACCCTTTCTGATTACCCATTGGTGTGAGGGTAAAAATAATAACTCAATCGAAGCTAAGAATCAAAATAATTTTGAATAATTTTCAATAATTTTCATGTGAACATTTGGTCACATGAGACACAACTAAGAGTGCTCTTCCATGATGTCTCCAAAAAACATTAATATTGATTCATGCAATATGATCTAGTGGAACATTCACTCTTATAGCATGGAAATTTTCACATTTCATTTTTCGATCAACAGTTACCCATATTATGTAATTTATTCATGGTGTTTTGGGTAATATAGTGAAAACCCATGGTGGTGTAATACCATTTTATTATTGGAATATGTATAGGTTGAATTAATCCTATATGATGATGTCATTTGGCCTTCACATGTTGATAGATCAAATATATTGATAGAAAATCAGAAATTTCTTACATTATGTTATCCCACTAAAATGGTCTTTCAAATATGTAAATATTTTGTAACTGCTGGGGTGTATAATGAAACATGAGCTTTGGGCATCAACCAATAACTCCATTTTCAGCTTGGGAATAGAGGTAACACAAAGCCTCTTCCCAAATTTTAAAAATTCAATCTTCACACATAATGTCATCCAACATCTCATCATTCAAACCATTAATATTATTTTTATTATTCTCATCATAAAAAACATAGGTTTTAAATTTTCATATACTTATTAATGGGGAACCAATTAAAAATACAAATATTATCATCCTCTATGAAAATTAACATATCCGTCATTACTATATAAATGAAAAAATGATCCCTTTAAACCCTATTTGATTTAAAATCAACATGGCCATTTCTTATCAGAGAATCAGCTACCATATTTTCCTTTCCATGGTGGTAGAATAGGAAATAATTTTATTCCATGATTATCTAAATCAATCACCATTTCATAATGTTTATTTATAATTTCTATGAAGATATTGTGTAATCATTGTGATCTATACATATCTCAACCCATTCACCATTGTGATAGTGTCTCCATATCTTCAAAGAAAATATTATAACTACTAACTCCAGATCACGAGTTGGATCGTTCCGTTCATGAGATTTTTTCTTCAATTATGTATATACAATAACTCTATAATTATGTATAAGGATGCATCCAAGTACATTTTTTTGATACATCACTGTATATAACAAATCGACCATTTCTTGATGGTAGAGTCAAGATCATATCATTCTTAATACCCTCTTTAATTCCTCAAAAAACTCTTCACATCATCTTTTATAGATGGGAATAACCCATTTATGAGAAAGATTTATCAATGGGCTGGATAAATGGGAGAAATTCAAAATGAAACACAAAATATAAAAATATAAACTAATAAAACTACGTAACACTGTTATTTTGGTGGGAGTAGGATATTATTAGACACCCTTTTTTGTCACAATATCATCGAATATTTCATAATTAGATATAACAATTCCATAAAAATAAATATACTTAAAAAAAATTCACACTTTTTGTACATTCCAAAAATATGATTTGTCAAATGATTCTTTAGAATAATGTATAAGTCATTCTTTGGATCATAATATTTTTTGGGGTATACAAGTATATAATTAATAAATAGAAAAAAAATTCCATCATGATATTCCTAAAACACCATATTTATTAGATCCATGATAATAGAGGTTGCATTAGTAAGTCTGAATGTAATTACTATAAACGTGTAATTCCGATACATAGTTCATGATACTATTTATAGAATATCTTCCCTCCTCACACAAAACTGATGATATCCTGATTGAAGGTCAATCAGCTAAAAGTATTTGTCTCCTTGAAGATGATCAAATAAATCATCGTTGCGAGGAAGAGGATACATGTTCTTTATCATAATATTATTGATCACCCAGTATTCAACACATAGACTCATAGATCTTTTTTACTATAAATGAAATCAATAGGGGCTCCTCATAAAGATACACTAGGGTGGATAAATAATTTATCACTCAATTCCTCTTTTTTTCTAAATCATTATAAAAAATCCATAATGGCAACTCTTTAAGGAATATTTTATATAGGTTTTGAACTGGGATCTGATTTAATAGAAACCACAATTTCCCTCTTGAGATGATGTGTAGGAAAATCAAATTGAAACAATTCTACATATTCTATTTCACGTTAGGTTAATCCCAAATTTGAATATTGTTTTTTTTTTCACCAATAGATATTGTTTCCTACTCCTCCCCATTAATATAATTCTGTATGGCTATTGGCGGTGGATCTATATATAAATAAGATGATAATGTTTCTACTCTAAATATAAGGGATTCTACATAATTCTCAAAAAATGTAACTTCATTCATCTTTTAACAGTTTTCACATCATAACATTAAATACAATTCATAATAGGGATTACATCAATATCATATCATGCTTATGTTGATATGGTTAGAAATTAAAGAACATTTATGTGTTTTAAGGGGGAGATATTGACACATCTATTTTACAATGATAGATTCCATAAGAGAATTTGATGACTAATACTTTGTTATATAAAATTTTAAATTCCTAATTTTCATAGAAAAAACGAAATATATAAATCAATAAAACGATGTAGAATAAAATAAATCATTAGATAATATATAGGAAACAATTAAATTACCCTCCAACACATCATTATGAATACACACAATAGTTGATGTTATTGAATAAGCTTGTCCTTTCCCCCATGGAATTTTTAGGTGAATGTTTCCTCTACGCATAGGAAACTAATTTTCATAATGAACAATCACATTAAAATTGTAGCATTGGAAATTGGTGTCTTATTTCCTTCCATTACAATAACAGGATTTGTGGCCCTTTTCTCCAAAATTATAACAAACATCAATACCATTATGTTAGTACCATGGTGTTTCTTCACATGATTATCAGTGGATAGAAAATAAATTCTTCCCCTCTTACACTTTTTTATATTTCATTTTCAAGATTGTTAAATTAACATATTCTTCTATTCAATTTATATAAGGTTGTAATAATCATAGATATTTTTTTTCTATCTAGATAGCACATGGGAATATAAATTTATATGAGGATAAACATTGATAGATTAGTTCCTTTCAGAAGAATGGTTTTAAACCATAAAATAATCGGTCAATATTTCTCCTTGGATTACATATGTATACTTTGGAATGCATTTATATCCCTGTTAGGTTATATTCATACTTTTCGACGTTATCATATTATTCTTTTATCATATTCAAAAACTACATTTCAATATTTGCTTGCTGTTAATGAGGAATTCATTTTAATAGGAATATTTCCTAAAATACAACTACTCCATATTTATAATATCCCCATTCTCACATGTGTTTTTAATTAGTGACCATAATTGATCAGATTTTCCTGATAAACGATAAACATCCATTACATCCTTCTCTTTATTGTTACTTCCCAACGTGAGAAATGTCTTCTATAAAGAACATTTCATTGTTATGATATTATTCTATTTGTTGTCCCATTAAACTATTGGGGTTTTTTTCCAAAATAAGTCGAAAATTGCTACTCTATATTATAGTTATGGGTTATCAAAATGGGTAATCTTATTGTTCATAACCTGAGCCAGCTTTCCCAATATAGTTATCAGTTGTTCATCACAAGTTGTATATCGAGAAAAATCATCATTATCTTTCATTGGGGTAAATACCTACATATTATTTACGTGTTCTTGTATTTTCCTTTTCTTACACTAGGCAGTATTTATAAATGATTTAATAGACCATATTAGGTTATTAATCGTATTTTCAAAAAAATAATACTAGAGTACTAAACATAAATTTAAATCATATACATATCTAATCAAATAATCATTAATATTAATATTTTTTTTAGAAAAACATTACTTATAAATACATCTAAATGGCTTGTAATGAATAATTGATTTACCCTAAGAATATCCGGCATGTTTTTCAAACCTGGTTCACAATATTTCCAATTTTCATATTGTAGGTTAACCCGGGTAAAGCATAAAACACCATGTTAGAGTTGTTGGTCTTAGGTATATCTGTTCTAGTCCCACATCAACTAGTATTATCCATACATGTATTCATTTTATAGGAATATAAAAAAAATATTTCTTAAAAAAATTTATATATTTTCTTGAATGATTATCCTCAATCCCTATGTTAGGTTTTTTTCTCTAATATACACTTTCTAAATCTATTTATTATGTTTTATTCTAAAAATACTATGATATCAACTATACTGACCCCACCATAGTTGCAGAAATTTGATTCCCTATATTATTACATTCACATATAAAAATGGGAATCATATACTGAATGAACAAGTAGATTATTAGTATTGGAAAACAAGATATATATACAAGTCAAACATTGAAAACTTAAAGTAAATTCAACAAATCATATTCTTTTTAATCACGTATAATCTCTTAGATTATCCATGTAACTCATTAATAATATACCGATTCAAAACCTCGGTAAAATAAAACATGTTAAAGGGGTGATATTTGATTCTCTTTAAGTGTAAATAATATAAAGAAATTAATTATAATCATAGACAATTTGCATGTTGAATAACTTAAAATAAATTACTTAACAATAAAATTTATCATAACATGGAATAAATAAATATGAATAAATAATTATATAATTCATAAATATGGATATTCTACCGGTGAAATAATGACGTCGAATATAAATATCGAGTTTCATAATGAGGAAATTCATAATTCCTGACATAATAATCATACAGTGAAGGCCTAATGCCATGATCTTATAGGAATGGGTAAAAACCAAAAATACTTTTTCACGTGAGACCTACCGATGCATTAAGGGGCCATAGTGGGTTCCAACCTTCACGCAATAAGACCAATTATTTCTCATATAAATGGGGATAAACATAACAAACATTTAATTTCGTATTGAAACTAACATATAAAATATAAATAAATTTTCTTAATAATTAAATATGAACACCACAATTTTTGAGTAATATTGTTAATGATATCTTGATATCACATACAAAGAAAAACTAAAAATATATCATTCAATAAAATATTAGAGATGATATAATACACTATTAATATGAATTTAATAGATGAATCATCGTGTTTGTTGGAATAAATGAAAATAATCGTATAAAATCATCATGTAATTTTAAAAATAAATGATATTTTACATGGAAAAGAAGTGTTGTTTGGAAAATATAATTTTATAAAACCATAATTGAATTTAAATAGTTTTTTCGTAATAAAATTAGTGATTTTAGAAAAATTATTTGATTAAAAAATATATTATTGTATTCCCTTGAAAATTGGTAAATATTTGAAAAATACATTGAATTATTCATATATTTTGGGAAGAATTAAAATACTTTAAAAACATATAAATTATCATCAAGGAAAGAAGTATAATGGTTTTTACATATATATGGTACATTCAGTAAAAATTATGATGATTATATAAGAATAAATTATAATTTTGTTATTGTATGTTGATAATAAGAGTAACCCAAATGAAAATGGATGTTCGGGTTGAAAAATAATACATTTTGTGTGAACATGTTCTACATGTGAACATATTATCATTAATAATAAAATTAAAAAAAATTAAATAATTAAACCATAACCTTAAAAAAAATTAATTTCAGATTTTTATGCCCATTTATGGCCTTATTGTTATGTTATATGATTGAATTTTTTCAATCCAGTGATCATTTTTCATTGATTTTTATAATGTGTATTCTTGATTATAATTAATGTAATTAATGTGCAATGAATATAATTTTATGGAATTTGTTTTACATGATACTAATATATATATATATGGTTATATGTTCATAAAATTAATTTTGTTATATGTTATGAGGGTTATTTATTAGGAGAAATATTAATGACAATCAGTTAAATTATTTTGTTGGTATTTTGAATATTGAGAATAGGTTTGGTGGTATTTATTAATATTATGTATATATAAACCGGTTCAAAAAATTAAATATGTAATAATACATATATTATAGTTTTTTTACAATAAAATTTATTCATGACATGAATTTAAGAATAATTTTAAGGATGATTGTTCGTCAACTACGAAGGTTGTCAATCATCATATCTCAGATGAAGATATTTTTCCTAAAATAAAATAGAGGGAGTAAAGATATTAATGGTGGATATTCCATTATCATATTATAATTATATCATATAGATACCACTTGAGTTATCATGATCATTTGGATATATGAGGTCCTTAAGAGACTATGAAAAAAATCCAATGAAATTAATTGAAAATGGAAGAGGATTTACATCCTTAAATATCCTGTCTATAACTCCTTATGGGAATGGTGTTTTTTATAAAAGAATGAAATGTGGTATTCGACCTGTTAAAGGACTATTAAATATTTTGGGATGAAATTTGAAAGGCATAAAGGTCTATAAGATTGAATAGAATATAGAGTGATTCCTGTTTTCTATAGTGTGTATGTGGAGTGATTTTTGATTATTTTATTCATTATTTTATTATTTTTCTAAAACAATGAAATAGGTTTTTACATTTGTTACCAAAAATAGTAATATATTCATGCTAGTTAAAATTAGTGGCCATTTAATTCACCCATGAATCATGTATGATTTATTATTTAATTTATTTAGCTTATTTTTTCAACTATTGTATTTCAATATTCACCAAAAATCCATGTATTTTAAGAAATTCTCATATAATCACCCTAAACATGCATAAATTTATATAAATCAAAAATTAAAATATTTTTCTCAAATTTATTTTGTAATTAATTGATTTTTTTAAAACAGGATTATTTTCATTAAAATTTCATATATTAAAATTAAAACTGATTTTATAATAGACTCAAAATTTAAATTAGGTCTCTTAAAATTTTCTTGATATCATAGGACAACTTTTTTCATCAATATATTTGTCTATGTGATTCATGATATTAGTTTTTAGCTATAATAATTCAAGGAACTAATACAGTTTTTCTTATATCAAAAAAATCAAATGAGATGTATAAAATATATAATTTTTATTAAGATTGATTTTTTTACTTCCACAAAAAATATTGATTACCATGTCATATCATTATATGAAGATGACTGAATGTCTTAAGATAGGTAATTACTTGATAGTTAAATATGATCTATGTCTGTCATCTAAATTTTCAAGTACAAGATAATAAATATGATTAATGTTTTTCATAGTATTCCTATGATACCATTATATTATTAAAATAATATTACTATATGATATGAGAAATGGTTTAGGAAAATTATATACTTAATTTTATGAATGATAAATATCTTCCCATAAATATTAATAATTTGAAATTTTCTTCATCTATTTTATATAGTAATTTTTTAATAGAAAATTAACTAAAATATATTGTATTATGAACTGTATAAAGCTACAAAAGCATAACTTCTTTTATCTAACATGTTAAAAAGGATTCCATTAATGTATATAAATTACTACAATTCTTGACACATTATCATGTGTATATTTTTCTTAATGAGACTTATCTCCATTAATAAAATATAAAAACATTTATTTTCCGGTGTTAAATATTATGAATATAACATGGACCAAAGGTCATGTAAAATACTAGAATCACATGTTTATTAGTATACAAATTATGAAAATACATTTATCTTGGTCAAATAAAAAATGTATAAGTACTGTATTGTTAAAAATAATCATATGTTTCATCAAAAAATGAAATAAAATCACTCTGTAAAGATATGAATAAAGCCATATTGTATAACATTCACATTAATATTAAATAAATATTATCTAGGATTCTATAACATATTGATTTAAAATAATAATAGTTATGTATACCCTTGAATACATGAATTCCAATTCCTCAAACTACTTTGAACACTTCTATTTTAATCCATATGTATTAATGGATTGTTCTTATTTAATCCATATAAAATTCTTTAGGTTTTGATTAATATTTCTCCTTTTTGAATAATAAAAAAACCTGAAATACTAGTACACATCATGGAATATATTACTTTTACATATAATTAATCATATTGAATTTTATATAAAAAAATTATCAGGTGTTTTAACAGATTATTTTGAGATATTTAATTCCATGTAAAATAGTGATAAATGACATTCTATAATTATTTTATCATTTAATATTTCAATAAATTCTTTAAATAAGTATTATTTCATTATCCATGAATACTCGCCACACTATCTTGGTTGATATAGTTCCTCAAAACATGGATTAATACTTAATTAATCCTTAGAGAAATATTAATTATTTTATTCTTAATTAAATGTAAGAATAGTACTTTCCTTCAATAAATTTTCAATAAAATTTTAATTTAAATCTAATGTTATACAACTAAAGGCTTGAAAAAGTATATTTATTCATTCTTAATACAAGAACAGACCCATATATAGTTATCATAAATAACATTCCATGATCAAGATGATCTATTCAGTATAAAATTGTATTTATTTAATATTTTTATCATAATAGAATTCAATTGTTTCACTAAAACATCTAGATTAATCAGGTTGAAATCAAATACATAGTCCCAATTAATGAATTTGGTATTTATATATGTTTTTAGGAATGACATGATCTTGTATTATTTTTCGAGAACTATAATTATAATATATTTTAGTATGATAACAAGTTAAATGGTGTCATCAATAACATGTCTTGAAATATAGAAAATCATTTAAAATAAATTCCTAATTTATTATTTCCATAATTACCATACATATTTTGATAATCCTTGAATAAACATCAATGGATTCACATAAACTAGTTTTAAAAAACAATATAAATTAAATTCTTGTATATGGAATCAATTAGTGATTCCCAAATAAATTTTTAATAATATCATGTATCAATGTATCGATGACCTAATAGAAATCATTATTTTTATCAAATTTTATGTCACATTACAAGATCAATAATTAAATATTTTTTTTTAAAAAAAATAAATAGAAATACATGATTCTCAAATAACCACTCCAACTACAAATTTTTTTGTTTCCTATTCATTTAACAACTCATGTGATACTATATAGTTGAAATTATTTATTTCCCACATTCTCCAACTATATAAAAAGGTATCTTAAAATATATTATATTAAAAAATTTAATTCCTTAACTAATACCTTTCTTTCTTAGAAAATGTTATTTAATTATTACATTTTAGTATAGTTATCTATGATGATTTTAGTGTATACCAGATGGATATTTGCAGATAAAATAATATTGAATAATGTTTTATAATAAAATCACAGAATTATGTGATATTATTGTTTATTTTATGTTATAGTATATATGATACACATTAGTCAATATAATTGGATTACAGTTAGTTTTAGTAATAATATAATCCCTCCAAATGTCATCGAATTAATTTTTGGACTACTTTTTAATAAATAATTAATGTTGAAAAGGAATCATATGAAGGTTAAATTTAATTATTGAAAATATATTATGATAAAATTATATTATATTTTTATGTATTATTTGGATTTGTTTCATAATTTCTCATACACAAGGTGTCGATGTTTCTTAGAGTTTTCATAATTTATGGGTCCAAAATTTTGACTACGGTAATTTTTTGTGATAGAGGTCAATTCATATTTCATAATGATAATTAGGAAATTTCATGAAATTCATGAAGGATTTAATTATCATTGATGTAATGGTAGTTTTGAAGGAAATATTTACTATGGTAGAATGTTTCCTGACTGAAAAATTTTAGGCAATGAACATATGATTTTTAGAGGAATAAATGATTACAATACATCATTTGAAGATTCATTAAGAAAGGGTGTATTAAAATAAGAGACCATAGTTACTTGAAAACGTATTTTGTGATTATTTATTCTACATTAATAGGTCTATAAGTCAAAAAATAATTTTGAACCCATATCATTTGGATTGAGGAAGCATTAATTAGGATATATTGATTCTAATTTAAGAAACTAATTTCATGAAGGTTATTAATTTGTGAGGAGTTCAAAAAATATCCTTTAAATAAAAAACTTTTCAATATAAAAAAGCTAATTTTAAGAAATATAATAGGTATTTGTAAAGGGTTGATAAAATGACAATATGGAATCTTTTGAGAAGCCTTGTGATGTCTTTCAAAATATTAACATGAGTTGAGTAAAATTCCATGTTATATGAACATGAATGAATTGTCAAAGAATAAAAGGAATAGTGTTATTCATCTATTAGGTTAATTATTAGCTTATGGATGGCCACAATTAGGTATAAACAATATTGAATCATGTATTCAATATAATAATATTATGATAGAGTAGTGAGAGAAATTTATTCTGTGAGTTCTCTGTTTTCAACGTATAATTGTTAGCAAATGATGATAGATAGGGGAACCCCAAAAAAAACATTTTGAAATATATAATTTGTAAAATTAAAAAAAAATCTATATGGATGTATCCTTTTTTTGTGAAACATGTAATATTTCTTGTCTAATGCATGTTTTAATTTCCTCATGTACATTTCTGTCTGAATGATAGAAAAGATCTTTTTTAATCAAAGATAGAAGAAAAATTTACTGTGTGTTTTAATATATCATTTAATAATTCACTCAATTTATGATTATTTGTATTATTATAGAAAATAATTTCTATTAATTGAAAATTTTAATATCATCAAATCTAACCCAATGGAATCAATATAGTTCATTATTTAGAATTTTTTTACAATCATCGATTTAAATAATTTCCAGTCACCAAATATGTAGATGAAAAACTAATTATGATCATTATTCATGATTGTTTATACCTTAATGATTCATTTTATTGTATATAGTATATATAGAAAAACATTCATAGATGAAATCTATTTATATATTGAATGACTATGTGAATGTTTTTTTATAGGATAAATATATTCCTTGAGAAATACTCAATGATTGAATGATATTCATGTTAATCCAATGATTCATTCACCATTGTTTAGTCTTAATGTCTCTATATATGAAGAGAATGATCCATGTATCTGACATATATAACATAAAAACCACATATATATTACATGTGAAATAATGAAAATAATATTTTAGAAAAATTCCATCTATTGGTGTAGAATTAAATTCTATGTTGATTATCACTATAGAGTGTAATAAATATAATTTTGAGTGTGGTTATTTCATTTAATTATATTACATAAATATGGAAAGGGTAAAAAAAATCGAATGAAAATTTTCTACTAGCTTGCTTTTGTATTGGAAAATGTTAACATCATGTTGAATGATATTAATTTATATTTCAATATGTCGATAGTGTGATGATAAAATATTCATTAATTTTTCAACAAAAAATATGAGTGGTTACAATTATTTTTGGATAAATTTCATAAAGAATATGAAATTACTTCTGAAAGTTTGTGAAATATATAAGGCAACCGATAGAGTTTAAAATTCCAAAACTATATAAATATAACTACATGATATGGTGATGAAGGTCAGAAATTCATAGAAAACTATATTAATTGATAATGAAGGCGGATAAATGGAATGCATTTTCGACATCCATGATTTTTTGGAATAACCTTTTTATGGTATAGATTTCATGATAAAAAATTAAATGAATTATATTATACCCTGATGAACAGCTATATTTGTTGAATTGTGGTGAAGAAATGTATGAAATAAAGGATGAAATTTATATGAATAAATTTTGATATCTTTCAAACTATGAGATTGAAATTGAGTTTGAGAATAATGATTAAGTATATATTTCTAATATTTTTTGTTTAACTAATATAATAAAAGACATGGTAAAATGTATTAATGATGTTGGAGAAAAAATTATTGATCTCTGATTAAACTTTGAATATCATGAGAGAATCATTACTCTTGGTATTACATTAGTGATGAAGTAATAAATAAAAATAAAAATATGGAATTTATATTGGAATGGTCTAGAAAAATAGTTATATATTTTAATAATAAGAAACAGACCCATCAAAATTACATAGGTGATGTAGTGAATGACCAATAATAATTAATCATTTATAATTATTTCATTTTAACAATGAGAGGTTATACTATTGAAAGTTGATTATGAACAAATAAAGAGTATATGGTTGATCAAACATAATGAATATCAAATCATAAAAAAAATTATATTTGAATTCATCTCATATCAAGTGTTACTGTGGTGTATAAATGATGTTTTCCAAAAAAACATAAATACACCAGTGGCACAAAAAACAATATGGGAAAGGATAAAACTAACATAAAACCAATATACAATGAGTAATTTTAATTCTCACGATTTCATGTATAGATGATTTGGAGTCATGGATGAATATTTTTCATCGATAATATAAATGAATGTGTCGATGTTTATACAAAGGAATCATATTTAGTTTTTAATAATATCATCTAATCTGGTAAAATATCAAATTAATTCAACTCATTACGTGATTAATTTATTCCATTGATTTCTCTAGAAGACGTTGTATATAATTCACAACCATGTATGAATCCAATGTTATGGATCAAAATAGAATGAAAAGATTAGATATTTGCTGTGGGTATTTTCATTGATGAACCCAATCTGATTAGAAAATATATTATATAAACCCAATACATCCATAGATGTATATTTAATAATTTTTTTGAATTTCTTCAAAATTACATAAACAGAACATGAGCGTTATAACAATTTTATGACTTTAGAAACATTGAAAAATTATCATCTAGTCGATAAGTAAAACACACGACATATCCCTCTAGAATCATCATGAATATAATTCTTAATTGATATTCTATACGTAATACATATCATCATAAACATGGTAATGGGAACAAAATAAAGAGTGTATAATGATGCTCAATACGGTTAAAAATTATTGATACATATGAATAAAATGTAAAGAAGGGGATAAAACAAAAACAGAAAATTAAAAAACCATACCATGCATATCCTTTATTATAGTATTGAGTTAGGGAGTAAATATTGGCACTAAATAAGACAAAAATTGTAATGGATTCAAATATCATTAACAACTAGAAAATAATATTAACATAATACATTTTGTTATGGAATACACATAAGAATCAGAAATACTTTTTCTGATAGTCAAGGATCATTTCGAAGTATATAATAGTGGAATTGGTTCATTATCCATTATATAATTGTAGTCATGTTTCACTCACATTGCTATCATTGTAGACAATTCCCTATACAGAATCAGGTTCACTCTCTATTCCATTATAATCATTACCATGATATACAATTCATTAACAAATGAATTGAATAGAGATATTGGTCCCACCCATCTCAAAATGAAACATTATTTATTTTATTCAAGACACCATTAATAATTTATAATATCATAGAAAATGAAAAAACAAATCAGTTTCATAAACATTTATTCATATCATAACTTGTGGAAAAAGTCATGTTTCATAATCATTTCATCATTTCATCAACAAATATCCTATGTAAAAATAAAGGGATTCATTTTTCCTTTTTATCATATAATTAACCATTGAAAATATCATCATTTCATAAACAACTTATAATCATAAAAAAATTAGAGAGTGATTATTAAATTTACCCTAAGATCGAATTCATGTAAAATCATGATTCACGTCAAAGGACATTATTTTGGATGGAAATTATTGTCGAAACAAAAAGCAATTGTATTATTTCATGAGAAAGATAATTTTTTAAAAAAATAACTTATTAAAACATAACACATTTTAGAGAAAATATTATTTTTTAAAATAAAATTAAAATATAAAAACTCATAATTAAATAAAATTTAATATATATATTGAGGAATGTATGATTTCCACATTGAGAAATTTGTTTCAATAGTTTTTCATCATCGTTTTTCTATTGAAATTTTTTATATAAAATCTAAAAATTTCATAAGGAATATGAAAAAAAAATTATTTGAAATGAAAAATAAATAATTTTGAGGGGTTTATTGATATCAATGAGGGATCATGACACTGTTAAATATAATTTATTCCATGAGTGTTAACAAAATATTATGTTATCATTTTATATAAAATCCCAATGGGATTTTTCAGAAATTGACATAGATATATCTTTAAAAATATTTTCTAAAAACTAAAAAAATTTGAAAACAATATTATGATATAATTTATGAAAAAAATTTAAAACATGTTTGAAATAATATTTAGAAATTATGATTTCAAAAGAAAAAATGTTTTTGAAAAAAAGTTAAATAAACTTAATATTGTTAAAACAATTATTTAGAAATCATCGTTATATATAGAGATGAAATTATAGGGAATCATATATTCTCAAGGAATATATAGAAAAATATAAAATCAAATATTTTCCAAAGAGATTGATCATATGATTTTATCCTCATTAACATAATAATTAACCATCGTAAGAAATGATGATATTGTAATATAAAATCTTGACAACATTGGAAAAATCGAAACATAATACAAATTAAGTAATATAATTTAATTATTCTTAAAATGTCATTAATGATAAAATAGTAAATATATAACATTTAACAAGAAATATATATATATATTTATATCACTCAAAAAAATAGTATACATGCGTAGCATAACACATGATTTAAAAAAGGAAAATTGATAAAAATATACATTTCTTATTTGGGATCTTATTAATTGTAAAACCC
Organism: Viscum album; assembly: GCA_963277665.1. Taxonomy (NCBI): domain Eukaryota; kingdom Viridiplantae; phylum Streptophyta; class Magnoliopsida; order Santalales; family Viscaceae; genus Viscum; species Viscum album. The sequence goes on from OY728134.1 coordinate 174,469,026, forward strand.
ATGAAATAATGAATCTAATATAGATATTTGAACATAAATATATTCCAGTGGTAGAATCCCCAAATACCTTTATGGTTAGTATAGTAACCACGTAAATGATATAGCTTATGAATATCGATGGTGTTTCACAAATGTAAAATTGGGAAGAAAATCACATTCTACAAACTTGATTGACTAGAATTCTTTCAACCATCCTATATAATAAATATATGTTTATTATAAATATAATAAAGAAACACAAATACATATATCATACCATATATGGGATACTTATTTTATTGTATTGAACTTTTTCATAAAAAATTTAGGCTAATGTCATGTTTTGGGTAATAACTACCTTTTTAGTATATATTAGGATTTTTTTATTTATCCACATAATTTTACTATGGTACCTTATTCTCTAAAATTTTAACCATGATATAAATATCATATAAACTCATTATATATGTCTTTTTAGACTTCATGAAAATTAATATATATATATATATATAATATAATTCACCATTCATAGAGAAAATAGTTAATACATACATCTGAATAGTATTTCATTTTTTATAGAATAAATTGAGATAAAATTAAAATATATATTTTCATCCATAAATAATTTTTTATTCATAAATTCTACATATTTTATTCAACCCAACCAAAATAATTTCTAGGTATGGAGATTATGATTCAAATATCATTTTGAGTAGGTTGTCTAGTGTACACACAAGAGACATTAACACATTCATAAAAAGTTATTGGAAGATTTTATGTTTGAAAAAATAATTTAAAAAATATATTAATTCCATATATATATTATATAAAAAAGGAATCCTACTTGATTCCTATCAATTTTAGGTGGTTGTGACTAAATAAATTACATTTATTCAGGAGGCATTAATTTATCGTATAGAAGAACACCAATTTTATAAAAAAAATTGATGGAAGTGGAAATTGTTGTATGTAATTCCAAAAAATAAATATCTATATAAAGAATATACAATGGTTATCATATACTCATTTTGTAGTAATAATTTTGTATGAGGATTATGAAAGAAAACAAAAAAACTCTTTAATGTTTGTTGCATCTTCTTCAGATATGTCTATTATGTTTTCACAAAAATACTTCCCAGGTAAGAATTATATGAAATCAATGTATTATAGTATCCAAGGAGGGATGTTGAGAATTTTTTTCCATTAATATACCAAAACCAATGCAGTTGAATGTGTGAATAAGAGATGATAGATGTGCCCTTTTCTAAGTGGTGGAGAGGCCAAACATTGTATTTTTATAAATAGATAAGTTCTATAACATTTTCCTTATGTAAAAGGATCTCAAAAAGACTATTATATAACATTATAGGTGTAATGGTATAAATATTTTTATCTAATATGTTATGGAATATTTTATTTGTAGGAACCCATTTTTTCAATCAGGTATGGATCATTAAATTTTCTGTATAAATTTTTACATTTAACTATTATGGATTCATAATGACCTATAAATAATTACATGGGTGTTTAGGGATTATTAAAATAAAAAACCAATCATTTTTGAGAAATATAATCCTAGAACGGTTTAGTGTAATCCGTGGGAATGGAGTTTTTTTTAAAGAGACACCTTGCCCTGTTGGCACACAACTGTGTGGCCTAACCATTTTAACACTGATTTTTTCCTAGCACCCATGCTTGGCTTGTAAATGGTATCGTCAAAATGTGTAGCCAAACCATTTGGGTGGAGGCATCTCACACGATTTTCACATGGTTTGACAAAACCATGTGGACAAACTATGAGTATGCTAATTTTTTGGGAAATTTCGACTATTTACCTTAGTGATATATTAAGCCAACCCTTCCTCATTAACATTAGAAACAAAAAGGTTAACCCATTTCCCTATCAATGTGGAGATATTTGAATGACAGTTCTAGGAATCAAAATATCTCCTTTGTGTTACATCCAATCGAGCTTAATTTCATCACGTTGAATGTGAAACGGTAAATAATCATTTCCTCTTTAGCCATTCCTCTTCTCACATTCTCTCATCCTAGATATAGCCATGTGATCATTTTCCACATTTTATTATATCTATACTGATCTGTGGAAAATCAATAGTTGATACCAAAGGATAAGGATCTTACAACTCTAAGGTGAGTGGTCTATAATGTTTCTCTAATGTTGGATGTTTCTGGAATGTTTGTGTGGCACCCAACTATTTCATCAAAAGTCGTTTCTTAAATTGGCATGTTATAATTATACATGTAATAATTGTATGGTTATAGTATTTCTAAATAGGTGATTAGTTGATAGTGGTTACACCCACAACTCAATCTACCTCATGTCAATGGTTATGCCATGTTTGGGTTTTTGGTGTTTCAACATGTTTGAGACAATGTTCGGTTATTCCTTACCTTAACCTTTCTAAAGGTCAGTTTTTCAATAATAAATGACTTATTATTGATGAGAATTTCGTAATGTAACGTACCCTGTATAATCACAACTTGACCCAACTAAGGTAAGTGTTTTCAATTGATAATAATGTGATTTTATGAATGGAAAGTATATAATGTATACAACTTGGATTTTTAAAAGAATTTGAATGAAGGAAACATGTCTATAGAACCCATTTCACTATTGATTGAAGGTAGAGGAGAGAACATCAATAATTAAATATTCCATAACATATAAAAATGACTTCATTAAATTGTTGCAATGTTACATGGTGTATCTAAACTAATGGAAGAAAAGGCTTGAACCTAATTAATGATTACATGATTAAAATATCAAAAAAGGAAGGGACTAACTCGATCTCCCATTAGATTATGAAAGGATAATACCATGGGACTATGAAAACCCAATCGGATTAATGTATGTGGTCTGCGTAGGTTGATACCCAACTAGACTTTGGTTCTTTTCAATTCCTTGGATTCCCTGTATAAAACCATAGGGTCTTTATCATTGTTACAAGATACCTCATACACACTCCTTGGATCTAGCATTGACTATTAGGTTCCATGATGAAATACCATAGTGAACTATATTTTCTTAGAATAATTTTACCTTGAATGATACCTTTGACTCATTAGCCACTATATTTTGGAATACCATGGATTACACTCCTTGGAATACAATCTTTCCCCTTTCATAGACTTATATAGTACTGTGATAGTTTTATGTGAGATCTATATTACCAGGTTTGTTACCATAGAACTCCTTCATTACATAACATTTAAGGTTGCCTTATTATTTCCTAGGACCTTCAATGTTTATACTATCAGGAGGGGATGATAGTGTTTTATGCCTCATGTAACCTATTAACAATAAATGGTAATTTCATAATTAGTAAACTGGATACATGTTCAGACACCAGCCGAGGATTCATGCCAACCTTTTCCATGAAGAGAGTATAAAAAACAAACTTCCATACCCTTACATCTTCATGTTGAAGGAATGGTATTTTCCCAAGAGTCTCACATTCAATATGCCCCAAATTTCCGACTAGCACCAAGGGTATAGAATCAGAACCAATATTGAATGAAATTTTTGTATTGAAAATTATTGGGAGATAAGAGTGTAAATCCCAAAAATCTCCCAAATCTGTTAAAAAAGATAATCCCAACAATCCATTCCCATAAGAATGTTCAAAGCGAAGTGCTATAAAAAATTACATGAAAACTCTATTGGAATATACCAAAAATAATGAAACGATGCAACGACAAATATCATATTGTCCAAGATAGTATTTCCCGGCACGGTCCTCAATGTACTTCCTGAAAACTGAAAGCTGTTTTATATATGTAGGTTGAAAATAAAGGTATAATAATTAGGGAAAACCAGAAACCCTTTTACACATGTGTTGGGGAAATCGAAAGCCATTTGAGAAAAGTATATATAACCAAAGCACCTAACACGGAATCAATCCATCGATCCACACAATGGGACACTCCCCAAATAAAGAAATCCATGTTAATTTATAGTAACAACACATAAATTTTTTTCATACAACACCAATTTACATATAGTTATTTATGACATCCTACGTGTCACACCTCCCCCATAAGTTCCACTACAGTCCCACTTCCTCCCCAACAAAAACATTGTGGGCTATCACAGCGATGTATCCTTCCCAAAAACACATGGGAAAATACAAACACATGAATCCACTTCCATAGAAAATTTTTCTACAACAACCACTTCCATGAACAACCAAACATGTGCCAGTAAAACTGATGCCACACCAAAAGACTCCTGGGCCTCATCCCAGAGTTGCATGGAAAATAATCATGCAAGCGCACACCTGGGCCATATACTATAACACAAAGTGCCAAAAGAGTATTGGGAAATAATGAACCTTAGGCTATCACAGCCTGCATGAAGAGCCTTAGGATACCAGTTATTGGTAGTATAAAAGAGAAAATAACAATCCACCCATATTAATGTTGTATAAAACACCATCCCATGGGAAATGGTGGTGTTTGGCATGAAGGGCTCAACCTAGGTGTGCAGAGAATAAGGAATAGAAGAACTAAATTTATATGTATATTTATACACTCACAAATCCCATCCTTATGGTTTAAAAAATATCCCTTAGACAAACACAGTCATTACAATTCATTCATAAAAAAACAAAATAGCCACCCCTAGGGCACAACACATTCCAGAAAACAAATTCCAATTGATCCCATTCTTATTATAACATTGAAGTGTTCCATTGTAATTATCCATTACAATCGAGAAAATAACAGGAATAACCATAATACAATGAATTAAAAATAGATAACAATCAATATAAGTATTCACACACGGTTCTCTTATAATTTCAAAACATAAAACAGGATATGTGAGTTAGGTCAATGTACTAAAATAAAACCAACCCCAAACATATTCCCCCATACGACCTCATATCCAAAGGATGACAACTAAAAAATGGGGGATCCCATCCCAATGCACATTACCCCACAAGAATTATGCATAACAGTAATTTTTATTAGCAAAACAGAGCCAATGAGTTTTCATATTTTATCACACCATTTTTCACATTCCATCATCCATTTATTTAGCATGTTTTATCACTAAAGTATTCCTAATCATTGAAAATCATTTTAATTAACCAAGTTTTACCGATTATCCTACTTCCGTTTTATAGTCATTCAATCACATGTTTATCATGAAAATAGGGGTCCATTAGTGAAAATGGAAGGACAACCAATGAAAAAAATTTTCAGTGTGCATAAGCCCATATAACACACAACATAAAGATAATGATAAAAGAAATATAGAAACAACATCATCAAACAAACCCATTCATTATTTAGTGTACGTTTATTATATTTATTATGGTTTGGTTTCATCCACTTCTTAAGGGAATCATTGTCACACATGCCCCGTATGATACATTGTAAAGTGAGGAAATGGAAAACACCTACTTTTTTTATCAAGGATCGCCATTTCCTCCTCGCGATAAGAACTGTGGTTGCATAATAAGAAGGAAAAAATCCATGAAGGATATGCAGTATGGGTTCTATAATAGGCACATTACTCATCTCGGGAAGTGGGACTCTAAACACACAAAGGAAGGGAAAAGATACCTAGAAAAAAGAAGATTCATAGTGATAAATGGACTGATCCTAGTGTTATGGGATATGAAATCATGAACCCATTAAGGGCAGATCATGATTTCTCTAGGCAGTTGGGCTTTTACACATGATGAAAGTAATTTTTATTTAATAATTTTCCTCATAGAGGTGGCCATAATGGCTGCGAGTAAATAAAAATCCATTAAATGGAGAAAACATGTAATAGGGGTAATAGTGGTAACATAGTAATGGAATGATAGGGCACTCATTTTCGTATCTCTAGGGTTTCCCGACCCTTGGGTGTTTATTACATATTTTATTGTCTTTAAAATGGGGTTTGAAAACATTACAAGGATATGAAGACTAAAAAAGATGTACGTTATAGGAAAAATGGGGAAGGAAACCCTAAAATCCCCATACCCCACTTATGGAATTGATAGGTTGCATCACAGTGATACCCTTCCACAAACATTGTTGTATTCCTTTTTACACCCCCAAACTTCCACGGTATGTTTCCCTTTGAATTATGTAATAACTTTCATTGTACGCAACATTGAGATTCTAACACACTGCGACCAATCTAACTAGCCGTTATGGATATTAATACCCACTTTTTGAAATTTTATAAATTTTCACATTTAAAATGGTCTTCATTTTTTGGATTCGGAATATCAAAAATAGATAAGGGTGAATTTTTGTATTTTTCTGAAAAATTTCCATTTTTTCTGAATAGTGAAAAACACAGAGTAATAATTTAAAATAGAATTTTAATTCTAATAATTATGTATTTTATTTAAATTTATTTTAGGTAAAAATAGAAAAATAATACCTATATAAGTTCAATGTAATTAATTGGTGTCAGTTAATAATAATTTTAGATATATAAAAATTTTATTGAACTTTTAATAGTCTTTTACCAACTTCCTAGGAGCATTCACAAATTTGAATAAAACAATATTTTACCACTTCTGTTAATTGAATATTGAAAATCCGAGAGAATGGTTGATATCAATATGTAAAATGTGGTTCACGAAGATAAAAATATTTTTTTGTGAATAGTAACTTTTTTCTTTTATTTACAATGATTAAAAGTAAATAGGGTAATTAAGGGTAAAAATGATATTATTATTTGCCATAAACATGTCCTAATTCTATTGGTTAAGTCTAATTCGAAAAAAAACAACCTTAGTAATAAAATATGATCCTTTATGTCCAATTTGATTTGATTTGGACATTTATTATTATTTAATTTAATGAATAGATAAATGTGATAAATTCAAAGCTTAATAACTAAAGAATTCTTAATTTAGGGTAATACAAAAGATAGTTTCGATGAGAAATATTAGTTATAAAGATAAATATATTTACCACATAATGGTATTTTATTTATATTATTTAGATGTTAAATAATTTAATTTATTTATGACACAATGATGATGCAGTAATTACCAAATTAATAAAATATTAAAATAGTTGATATTATAAATATCCAAAAAAATTCAATTTAATACTTTTAATGATTTGCAATAATTTTATAGATAAATATGACATTTTATTATTGGTTAGATAATTTTTTTGAAAATAATAATTCAGTTATGAATTTAGCAAAATCCAAATACCAAATAATGTCAAAATTGACATAATAGAGTTTTTCAAAAAATATATAATATTATTAATTGATATTATATACCTAAAAATATAAGGTTCGACCAAAGATTTATATAATTATAGGTGTATAATTAATGAAACACATAGGGTTCTCTTGTATGTATATTGTACATTTATTAACCATATAATATAAAAATACTAAGAGACGTGATACATGTCAAACTATTTAACTAAGAGTTATATATAAATGATAAGGTTAATATAGTGACCCAAAAATGTCTAAATCCAATTGGTTGAGTGGTTTTCCACCCATACCGACTTTATTCTTCATATAATCCATTTTGGTACAATTATAAACAAAAAAAATTTATTATAAAAATATATTTCTAGTATTTCCTAATGTGCCCCTCACCCCTCTTATAAAAGGGCACTCCCCCTTTTCTCTAATTAACACATTCAAAGATAATTGGATCGGCCAAAACTGACCCAAATACCCTATTAAATTTCTTCCCTTCATCTTAGAGTCCTTTCTTTAGTCAAAAAGCCAACCTAAGGAGCCCTTTTGATCAAATCAAAAGGTAGGACCTAATGAAGAGTAAAATATTTCATCACCTCTTTCATGTTCCTTCCTTCATCCACATCCTATATATTAGTTATTTCCATTATAAAATAATATCACCAATATATTATACATACTTTGATGTTATTATAAATATGGTACAACCATATTCATCATTAAATCCATCATTTGAAAGAAAATTCACTATATGTGCATACGTACGGCTTACTATCTCCACATCATGGTGTAATTGTTATTCAATACATTATTATTTGGTTCCCTATAATAATGATTTTTAGTTGATGTATATAACAATATAAAATTATAATTATTCTATATATATGATGTACAATCCAATTATATATTATTTTAATATCAAAATTATTATATTGTCGCTCGTGTGTACGTACATATTACTGTCTCCACGAACGCGATGAGAATCATTCCCTATCGTATCCATTCAAGAAAAGTTTTCATTTTATTATTTATAATATTTTTTAGATCCCTAAAATAGTACTGGTTATAAATAATATACATCCCATAAACAAAAAATATATCTCACATAGTGAAGAATATAAAGGAAAATGAATCTATTAACACCTGAAATGATGATAATACTAAGATATTATGAAAATTCAATGTTAAAAGATCATATATTATATCATATTAATGTATATGATTATTGTGTAATTTAATAAAAATTATTTCACCATTATATAGGAGTTTAACTATCCCTCGACCAAGGAAAAGTAAAAAGTAAGAGGTTTAATATGTCACTTTTAATTCCATGAAATTTCCAATGTTCTACACTTGTTTATTGCATGTGGTGTATTGTGTACTTCCAGTTTACATATATTATCATTATTATATTTATATTCATGGTATTATGTGATCAATTTGGTGGTTGATAACTTTTGGTCATATGATTCGATTAATTACTATGAAGTAAGGGGTTTTCACCTCAATTTTATTCCCATGAGATTCATGCTAAATTGGTCACTATTTCCTTTTGGGTGGCATATGTAATATTGATGATTGTATTCCTGGTGTAATATAATTTAATTTATGAGTATTTACATATTCATTTGATGATCATTCTTTCATGGGTTTTATGTTTTATATGTTACAAATCGTTAAGGGAATTTCAAATTTCAATGTCCACTTAGTGGCCTTTATACATACTTCATTGACTATTTTACTCCATAATTATGTGTGGAATCAATAATTATTATTTATATAGTAATTTCAACTCCCCTTTTTGTGGATATACTTTTGATACACATAATAAAACAATTGATAATTTCTTGTGTCATTGATATAAACTTGAGCTTAACTCAATTTCCATTCATTGAGTAAAATATCCATGCAATTGGTGTTGGTTTTTATAAGAATATGTGTGAATGTCCACTGATTGATTTACACTAAATATCCAATCGTATTGAGTTTATTTATATTTTTCACAAATAATTATGTCGTTGATTTATCCATTATCTAGGGATAATGCCTTTACAATGGATTTTATCTCAATTTATATTCCATTGATTTTTCTTTGATGTTATAGGCCAATTTACTTTTATATGGGGACTATTTTGTAGTGTGGAATAGTATATCCTGAATCCATTTATTCCAATGATGTTATAAAAAAATTTACCTCAATTATTTTTATTCAAGTGAATCTATTTTGGTTAGGAACTCTAATTAAAATATCATTTTAAAATGTTATATGGATTTATTATTCTAAATAATTCTCTTTAATGTCCATGTTTTAAAAATATTTTTTAGGATTTAATAATATGGACATTATATTTTTAAAAGTAATAATCCTTTTAAATGTTTCAAAATGGAATTGGACACTTTATTTAAAAAATATATTTTATACGTTTTATTGATAAATAGTGATACTTTTAAATATTTTCTAGAAAAAGGGGGATATTTTTATCAAATATTTTTATGATTATTTTTATCTATGTAAATATAATTAGTTATTCTCTATTGAATTTGATCTATTATAATATATTATTCTAGATTGTATTGAATGATTTATTTTTTACTGTGGATATGCTATTTTTATATCATTCATGGTTTGTGGTTAAAATATTGTCATTTTTTATGCTAGTCTTAATACGAATGTTCATATTATGTTTCATCCTTTTCATATGATGAATGAATTGGACCTATTAAGTGATGGGTGGAGCCCGCTATAGCTCCCAGATGCATCGATAGGTATCATGAGAAAAACTATTTTCTTGGCACAAGGACTTGAAAAATCATATTTGTAGTCATGGAATAAGGCCTTGACTATGTGGTTATGAATGTCTGGCGTTATACATTCCATAATTTTGAAAGTGGCTATTGATATTTCATGTGATTATTCTAATAGTATAATATTCATTTGAATTAGTAAAAGTAATTATTTTATTTATCCTTTCCATATTATTCTGAAGTTCAAGTTTAAAAGGATTTTATTTTATTCTTATACATTACCTTAAATGTTTATGCTTATTTATGAATGTTTCTGATATACTGTTATCCTTACTTAGCATATGAGCACACCCCTTTCTATGATTTATTTTTTCAAGGATGCAATGAAGTATATTATGACTAACATGAGGGGATAGTCTATGGGATCTCAGTGTTGTCTATGGAAACAATGATGTTGTATTTTTCAATTTTATGATATAATGTAGACCTTATGAATGTATCTCGTACTCCCATGGCTTCTAAAATTATCGATCACTTGAGACTTGATCTTTTATTATCATGCCAATGATATGTAATAATGCACTAACTCAGGGATTCTGGTGTAGGGGCGTTACAGTTGGTATGCGAGGAAGTCTAGTAAAAACCACGAAAACTAGATTTAGATGTACTCTGATTAGAGCACGTAGCCCTAAGATAGACATTTAGGATTAGTATAGAATAACATCAAAACATTTTGGTATTGTAGATATTTTTTGAGTTTTCCTGGAAATAAATCCATGTCTCGATACGAGTAGGTAGAGGTTGCTCGAGCACAAATGTACCTTGGGGTAAACCTTGATAACAAATATTTGTGCTAGACTTGACCATAAACTAGAGCACGAAAACGGGCCTTGCTGCACACTTGGATATGACACACTCATGGGATATTCTGAGTATAATTACATTTTCATTATAAACCTATTTGAATGAATTTAATATATGATTAGAATAAATGACATTGGTTAATCCTAAGGGGTTTCAAATTGAAAACATGGTGTCATGATATTCTATAAATGATTTTATGAGTACTTTTAATCAATCAATGATTTCTGTTTTTAGTCAATGGCAGGACTCCAAGGACGTTATAGTAACTTTTAGTGTGATGTACAAGGTGGGAACGATAGGGGAAATGATAAAAAAATGAAATGTTGATAGGCGTAAAAGTTATTGTGTTCATTCCAAATAAGTTTTCCAAAAATATAATCAACACCATATATATTAAACAACTCCCAATCATAAAAAATAAGTGAAAGGTGATGAATGATAAGATCTCTAGCAGTGGAGACCATATAGAAAAGAATAATCAATTTCTATCATGTAGTAAATGTGGAAGGAGACACCTAGAAAAAAGTCTCAATGGAACAATGAAATGATTTACATGTGGGAAAGAAGGACATAATGTAATGATTTGCCGAGGAAAAATGATGATTTCTATCTAAGAATATAAATATGGTCCTAAGAATACATTTACAGTCATTTATTGTAAATATAGGGGACTTGGCCATTATCCAAGTGAATTCATTATTCTATAGGATATTTTCATGGTCAAAGAAGAAGCTATGTGGAAATAAATGGTTGGGGAAATGTTTAAAAGTATTAGTGCTTATTATTGATGGGATTACATTGGAATAATCTTCACCTGTATTTGTAACCCTGTAGTTTTCCATGTGAAAATGAAATTTGTGGAGGAATTATCTTTTCTCTAGTGGATGTAGTTATAAAAACCCATTTTTTTATATGATCATTGGGTTTGAGGCAATTACAAGTTATTATATTTTGGAATAATAATGAATGGTATGAGATAAAACTTGAGGTAAAATTATGTTATGGTTATTTTGAAGAATTAATATCATTTTGGTAATGTTATAAAAAATATTTTCTGAAAAAGGATAACACGCAGTGTGGCAATCTGTCACGTCAGACAAAGTTGTGTCAATCAAACCCAAAACTAGAGTGTGATTAGGATTTATCACCTACCGCTGGACTACGTGAAGTCCCTATTTATTGTGACTAATTATTTTTAGTAAAATAATTTTATTAATACATAGTATGTTTATTTGGGATCTTAAGTATTTTCAAATGAATACCTTTAGTTTAGAAAAATGATTTGGTGATTAAGTTATAAATGTTATTTTGGAAGACATTCGCTCTGTTGGGAACACTATATGCCTATGGAAAATAGAATACAATGAAATTTCATTAGAGGAGTAATGGTAGATTTTTATCTATTTTTTTGTGTGTATTTATAGTTATTTGGGTTATTTATGGGAATTATTAACCTATAATATAGAATATGTTACTAGGTTAATTACTTTTCAGTATGTGAATTTAAGAGTAATCGATGTCATTTGGAGACACAATTTAACGTAGAAGAATACATTACCAAAATCATCTATGTTTTGGGTTTCTATATTATTTTTGATTATATTTATGGATTTTAAAGACACTTGTTTATTTATTGGTTCTTATTTACCTTTGTGGAATTGTTGGATTGGTTTTAGAAATTAAGAGTAAAGTTTCTTTCTCAAAATGAATATCATTTTTGGGGATCAACTGATCTTGTACTAACTGTTTGGTTTTGCTTAATCTCTAAGGACATGGTAAATATATCATTTATCCTTCATGGATCATGTGATTATCTAGAAGGTTATTCTAGCTCTCCCAGTCTGACCAAGTCATCATGAATACTCATTATTTAAAAAAATTGAGTTAGTGGTATAAATTTATTAATGAATGAAACTCTACTTAAAATGTATGTATATCTATTTATTCTATTACTCAATCTCTTAAATAAATTCCCTATCTTTATGAAATTTAACTTAAAACAAAAAAAACATTGTTCATTTAATTTTATTTCTGGAAAATAATGATTTTTTGTCCTATAATAATTTTGCGATTTTCGTATTGATAAATTTCTCCTGATCATGTTTTTTATTCCTCTCTATTAGAACTTCACATTTATTTTATCTACAGTATCCATGTTTTCCTATATGGAATCCTATTATGGGTTATCTCGGGTGACCTTTGTACTTCTATTTATTCCTTTTAAAGTGATTGTTTTATTGTCCTTTTTTTGTTGTGGGACTTTCAATTATGTTCCCATGACCAATTTTAAAAGATGCGAGGATGCAATTTCTAATAGGGGGGAATACTGTAACACCCCATGTTTCCACAATACGATTCTCTTTGAATAATGTAATAGTCTGCATTGTCCGCAACTTCGAGATTCTAACACACAACGTCCAATCAAACAACCAATTATGGATAATAATAACATATTTTTGAAATTTTATAAATTTTAACGGCCAAAATGGACTTCATTTTTTGGATTTAGAATATCGAAATTAGCATATGCTGAATTTTTTGTATTTTTCTGAAATCATTCAATTTTTAATGAATAGTGAAAACACTATGTTCTAGTTTAAAACCTTATTATTATTTAAATAATTACATATTTTATTTAAATTTATTTTAGGTCAAAATAGATACATAATACCAATATAAGATCAATTTAATTGATTAGATTCAGTTTATAATTATTTAAGATATATAAATATTTTTTTAAATTTATAACCCTCTTTTACCCACCTCATGGGAGCATTACTAAATTTAAATAAAACACAACATCAATGCTTCAGTGAATTTAATTTCAAATAACATAGTGACACGGTTGATATCAGTAAGTAAAATTTGGTTCAATAAGATAAAAATAATTATTGCTGAATAATACTTTTTGACTTTTATTTACCACGTTTAAATGTAAATATGAAAATTAAGGGTAAAATGATATTATTATTAACCTAACACATGTCCTAATTCTATTGGATATGTTTAATTTGACCAAAGTCAAGACTAGGAATAAATATTATCCTTTATGACATCTTGGATTATTTTTGGGCATTTATTAATATTTAATTTAGAGAAGAGTTAAAAGTATTAAATTCATAGCATATTAATTAAACCATTTTTAATATATGGTTATATATAAGATAAATTAGATTATAAGTATTCATTATAAATATAAAATTATTTCTTATATAATTGTATTTTATTTATATTTTTTAGACATTAAATAATTTAATTTATTTATGACACAACGATATTGCAGTAATTACCTAATTAATGAAACATTAAAATATATTATGTTATAATTAACCAAATAAATGTAATTTAATAATTTTTATTAATTAAAACAATTTTATAGATTAATATGACATTGTGGGGTTGAATAGATGAATTATTTTTTAATTAATAATGCTGTTTGAATTTTGAATAAAAAAACAAATTACCAAATAGTGTCAAAATTGACATAAAAGTGTATTTAAAAAAATATTATATTATTAATTCATATTCTATACCTAGTAATATAGTGTTCAGAAAAAAACTTATACAATGATAGATGTATCATTAATCAACCACTTAGGGTTCTCTTGGTAGTATATAGTAATTTTATTAACCATATAATATAGAAATACTAAGTAGCATGGTAAATGTAAAACTATTTAACTATGAGTTAAATCTAAAAGATAATGTTAATATAGTGACCCAAACCTTTCTAAAACCTATTGGTTGAGTGGTTTTCGTCCCATCTCCACCTTATCCTTTAGATTATCCATTTTGGAGCCATTATAAATCGACAAATATTTTATTGTAAATTAATATTTCTAACTTTTCTACGATTCCCCTCACCCTCTTATAAAAGGGAACTAACCCTTATATCTAATTAACAAATTCCAAGCCATTTGGCTATGCCAAACCCTACCAAAATACCCTATAAACTTTACTTCCTTCATCATAGAGTCATTCCTTTAGTTATAAAGCCTAACAATGGAGCCCTTTTGATCAAATGAAAAGGAAGAACCCGAAAAACAGGTAAATATTTCATCACCTCTTTCTAGTTCCTTTCTTCTTCCACGTCATCATTATTTGTTATATATAGTCTAAAATAATAACAACAGTATCTTCTATTTCATATGATGTTATTATAAATATAGTACAATCATATTCATTATTATATCCATCCTTTGAATGACATGTCACCATACGTGCGTACGTACGACTTATTATCTCCACGTTGGGGTGTAATTGTTATTCAATACATTATAATTTGGATTGGTATAATAATGATGTGTAATTGATGTAAATAAAGAATATAACATTAAAATTATTCTGTATATATGATATACCATCCAATTATATATTATTTTAATATCAAAGAAATGATATTTTCGCTCTTGCGTACGTACGGATTACTGTCTCCATGAACACGATAAGATTCACTCCCCATCGTATCCATTCAAGAATAATTTTCATTTTATGATTAAAAATAATTTTTAGATAATTTATATCATTCTGGATAAAAATAAGATACATCCCATCCATAACAAATTTGACACACATAACAATGAATATAAAGGAAAACGAATATGTTGACACCCGAAATGAAGATAATACTAAGATATTATTAAAAAAGCAATGTTAAAAGATCATAAATGATATAAAATTAATTTATATCCTTCTTGTATAATTTAATAACAATTTTTTCACCATTATATTTTAGGTTAACCTACCCATGTCCAAGGAAAAGTAAAAAAGTAAGATGTTTCTATCCTCACATTTAATTCCATGAGATTTCCATTGTTGGACACTTATTTATTTCATGTGGTGTATTGTGTATTACCATTTGATATAGATTGTCATTACTCACTTAATATTCATGGAATTATGTGATCCAATTGTTGGTTATTAATTTTTGGTCATATGACTTGATTGATTACAACGAGGTCAGGGTTTTTCTCCTCACTTTTTATTGCCTTGAGATTCATGCTATATTGGCCACTATTTTCATTTGTGTGGTGTATGTACTGTACATGATTGTATTCTTGGTGTAATATAATTTAATTTATGAGTATTTAAATCTTCATTGGATGATCCTTCATTCAAGGGTTATATGTTTCATATGTTACCAAATCGGTAGGTGAATTTCAATTTTCTATTTCAACTCAGTGGGATTTTCAGATACTTCTTTTATTATTTTACTCAAAGATTATATGTGGAATAACTATTTATTTTTTATTCAGTAATTTCCACTCCCCTTTTCTGGATATACATTTGATACAAATAATCACTCGATTGAAAATTTCTCAAGTCATTAATATAATCTTGAGCTTAACTAAATTTCCATTCATTGGGTAAAACATCCAAGTTATTGGTGTTGTTTTTACAAGAATATGTGTGAATATCATCTGATTGATTTACACTAAGTATCCAATAATATTGAGTGTATTTGTTTTTTTCACACATAATTATGTCTTTTATTTATCCTTTATCTATGGATACTGTCTTTATAAGGGTTTTCATCTCAATTTATATTCCATTGAGATTTCTTTGTTGTTATACACCATTTCACTTTCATATGGTGTATATATGTTACTTTCACATAGTATGTCATGAATCCATTTATTCTTGTGATATTATATGGTTTTGATTGCCTCAATTATTGGTATTCAATTGTTTCTTATCTCGTTTTGAACTCTAACTAAAATATCATTTTAAAATGTATTAAAGATTTATTATTCTAAATCATTCTCATTAATATCCATGTTTTAAAAATGGTTTTAAGGATTTATCTATATGGGAATTAATGTTATAAAATTAAACTTCATTTTAAAATTTTCAAATTTGTATCGGAAACATTTTTTTAAAAGAATCTATTTTAAACTTCTTCTAGATAAATAGTGTTCCTTTTAAATGTTTTCAGAAAAAGGTAGATATTTATCTCAAATAGTTTTGATGATTAGTTTCATCTATGTAAATATAATTAATTATTCTATATTGAGGTTGATCTATTATAATAGAATCTTCCAAATTTAATTTAATGAGTTATGTTTGACTATGGATGTTTTATTTTTATAACATTCTAGGTTTGTGGTTAAAATATAGACATTTTGTATTCCAGTTTTAACACGAATGTATAGATTATGTTTCAACCTTTTACTATGAGGAATGCATTGGAATTAGTAAGTGACTGATGGAGCCTACTATAGCTCCTCAATGCATCGGTAGTTCTCATTATGTATTCCGTAATTATGAAAGTGGCTATTGATATTTCATGTGTTTTTTCAACTAGTACAATATCCATTTGATTATGTAAATGACATTATTTGATTTTATCATTGTCTTATTATGTTGATGTTAATTTTCAAAATAATTTTTTTATTCTTATACACTGCATTAAATATTTAATCTTATTTATGAATGTTTATGCTATATATTTATCCTTACTGAGCATCTGAGTTCACCCCATTCTATGTTTTAATTTTCCCAGGATGCAAAAAATTATATTGTGACTGACCTACAAGGATAGTCTATGGGATTTCAGTGTTGTTTATGGCAACAATTTGTTGTATTTTTTCATTTTATGATGTAATGTAAACCTTTTGAATGTATCTAATACTTCCAAGGCTACTAGATTAATCGTTCATTCGAGACTTGATATATTGTGATCTTGCAAATGATAAGTAATAATGCACCATATATGGGCATCTGGGGACAGGGTGTTACATTCCTTTCTCATTAATGGTGTCCATGATGCACCAAACACTAGAATCATTCTATGTAATTTACCAGGAGGTTGTGGGCTATTACATCTAATATCTCTCAATATATTCTCATCCTCTATAATCCTTGAGTAATCCTAAAGAATAGATAGGGGTCTGAACAAAAACCTCATGATATTACTCTCACCGTCCAAACAATATGGTCTTAATAAAACCTGGAACATCGCATGAAATATAAGAACACCTCTCCCTCATCAATATCATGAACAACTATGTATAGTCCACTGCTTCACAAGGATTCCTCATGGATAATTATGAACACATATCCCTCAAAATAATCAATTGTATAAGCACTACCGCTCCTCTCCATTATGCAACCAAACTAATAGATAAATGTCATACCATTGATTAATATGTATTAGGGAGTCCCTTCATCCTTGTCGAATACAATCCACTTTGGGTGAAACTGACTCACCCACATGGGTTTAATCGCATCCACCTTATTGTGTCTTGATTGGGGATCATATCCTCCACTCCCCAGAGATAGGAATATTCAAACACATTTAGAGAACAAGGGAAAAAACCCTCCTCAATGCTAACTAGTTCAAGCATTACATCACAATCAATATCAAAAAGAAATTATAGAACAAACCCAAAACAACTCTTGGTAGTGGGCATGCATTGGTGCCTCCAATTCTCAGGTACCCTCATCGTGGCCACCAAAACACTATAACACATGAACTATGGGAATGGTTTGTCCACGAAGCACCTTCTCCTCATGATCCTCGGCCCTCACTGGTCGCTCTATGAATGTAGTGTCATCCCCTAAATCCAACACTCCAATGTTAATGGCATATGAGTTATCATGTAGATATTGATGAAGGTTGGAGGCATTGAAAAAATCATGCATCCTCTATAGTAGCAGTGGTAGCTACATCTCATAAGAGACTTTGCCAACTTGCCGCAACACCTAAAAGGGTTTGACGAACGGGGGAGAAAGCCTACTCCCCTATAATAACCACTATATCCCATGCTGAGGGGAGTCATTCAAGATCATGTGGTCGACGACTTCAAACCCCAATGGCCTCCACCTATGATTGACATACAACTTATGCCTTTCAAATGCCTCCTTCATCTTCTCTCGTATAATCTGAACCCTCTTGGGCATGATCTCTACTTCCTATGGGTGGGGAAAAATTTTCTTTCCCAACATCTGTCGAACACACGAGTGTGTGACATGGTCTTCCGTTCAAGGTTTCGAACTGATCCTTACCAATTATAGAGAGAAATCTATTGTTGTTGGAAATCAATAAAGAGGAAACTGTCATACCCACAATCATACAAAGTCCAAAACACCTGCTCGTATCATATCCACCAATTTATGGATGGTCTACTATGTCATCCCATCTATCTGGGGGGTGTGGTACTAAGGATATGTTGTGTGCCAAAAGCATGTTTCGCTCCCTTCCTGCCATGTGAGGTAAACCGTGTATCTCTATCCGTTAATATGGACCACGAATCTCAATTAAACCACCCCACCTCATCCACATACCATTGTGTTAAGGAATCCACCATACTCAACTCCTCGATCACTGAGATGTGTAATAATTTTGCTAGCTGGTCGACAATTACACAGAGGGTATGGTGTTCAGGGTTCACCTACTAACAAACTAGGAACTTTTCCACAATCTTATCCACTACCTACTTCACCCCAAGCCACCTAATCTGACCACTCAAGCCCCTTTACATCTTGGAAACTCATGGGTGTAATGCTAGGGGTGAGTTGTGGAACAAAAGAAGAACACTATTTCTCATCTTCCATGGTATTATAAACCTTCCATAGAATATCATCAGATTCGGACCATCTTCTGACCTTCATTCCATATCATTGTCCTGGCTAACATGATCGTGAACCATTTCAACCTCAATGTACCCCCATTGAGACTCCTCCACCTGATGCAATAGAGATGACAACTTTTTCATCTGGAATTGGTAGCATCCACTATTCTCCACCATTTCATCTAGGTGTAAGGTATCCAAATACTCCATATCCTTCCAGGAATCTACTGATTCTCGGATGCATACTTTTGGGAATTCGTACTCAAAACATTGGACACCATATTCACCTTAACATCAGTGTATGATATTTTGATGTGATAGTCCTGAAGAAACTCCATTGACCACAACTTCCCCATGTTCATGCCATGATGGGAGAAGATGTACCTGAAGATATTGTGATCCGTGAAGACCACATTGCGTTCCCCAATGAGGTAATTTCTCCACATACTCAACATAACACTATAGATAAAAGTTCTTGGTCATGGGTATCATTGTTTCATTCATAATGATGTAACTGCCTTAACCCATAAGAGATCACTCCCCAATGTTACATATGAACACACCCAAATAATATGCATAAAGGAACACATGACACATCATATTTTTTCACATATTCTGGAAACCTATGCACTAGGACACTCCCCAATTTCCTCTTAAGATTACTGAAGGATCACTAGCAGCGCTGACTCTAATTAAAATCCTATCCATTCTTATTCAAGGATGCCAAAAATTTTGTAACATGAGAGAAGTTAGGAATAGCCCTCCTGTATTAACATGAAAGACACAAGAAACTATAAAACTCTACCACGTTCCTAGGTAATTCCCAGAAAACAACCACTTCAACCTTCGACGGGTCCACTACTATTCCCTACTCAGACACCAGGTGTCTAAGGAAGTTCTCCTATCATGTATAGAACATTCCCTTGGACAAATTCCTGTAGAGAGGGTACTATCAGAGGACCTCTAAATCATTTTTAGATTCTCAACATGATTCACCATTGATCTTGAGTAGATCAGGATGTCATCATATAACCATACATCCAACTATTCCATATATTCCTTCATGATGGAGTTCATGACACCCATGAAAATGGATGGATCATTCGTAATGTCGAATGACATGACCATGAAATCAATGATACCATTTCTACACCTAAAATAATTATTCAAGATGTCAAATTCTTTTTCCCTCAAATGTTGTTATCCTAACTGCATGTCGATCATAGAGAACCAACCAGTTCCCTTCAACTGGTCAAAATGAGTTTCGATCCTTTGGAGTGGGTAATAGTTTTTTATGTCACCTGATGCAGACTTCTGTAGTCTATACACATCTTGAGACCACCGTCTTCCTTCTTTGAGAAGAATATTGGGTCACCCTATTGTGACATGATTGGTTAGATAAAACCCTTTATCATCAGGTCATCAACATGGATCCTTAACACCAACAACTCACAAGGTTTCATCAGATAGGGTTCCATAAAAATACAATGTGCACTGTGTTGCATGTTTATCTCGAACTCGACATCAGGTTGATGGGGTAGAGTCCCAATCTCCATTGGACAGAAAACCTAGAACAGTTTGAAAACTCCTGGAACATCTATCATCTGTGTGTTTACTAACTCAGTTGATAGCTCAACTAACAAAGGAAGAAGGAGATCTTCTTGCTGGTTTCCCTCATGGAACCCCCACTCAGTAATGAAAGATTCACAATAGCCACCCATATCTAAAAACACATACCTTATTTAGAAGAAGTTGATAAATGTGTTTTCAGAAAATTTCCACTATATGCCTAGGATGACATCATATTGATACATTTGTTGAAGAAATACATCCATACTAGACTGATGCTTCCCCAATATAAGTTTTCATCCTTAAAAAACATCTAACAAGTTTGTATGAACCACCAACTAGCATACTCGCCACTAGGGAAATGGAGAGTCTCCCTATGCCTAGTACCAAGGAATGGGCTAGACTTGTTTTATCAAAGTTGTGTGAATCTCTTGAATCAAAAAAGGAACATAAAAAGTACTCAAAAGGTGATCGTACCTCGAGCGACATGTTCCCATGCTAGAATGGATACCTCTACGGTGTGAAACTGCCCCCAAAAAGCTCCCATTCCTCTCAATTATCGCTGCCTCCATGACCATGCCCTAGATGAGGACTTTGAAAAGCACCTTGAGGTCATCCTCCTCATGCAATTTCTAGTCTTGGAGGAGTGGGATCTCACTTCCCCTACTACTGCGTTTGAATATGCCCAGTTGGAAAATACATCTGGTGAGATGGGTGTTAAACCTTCCCACCTCCACTATAATGCCCATTTCATGGGAAATGATTCTAAAGGTACCAAAAGCTTTCAAAAGTAAGTCATTTAAGTACTAGGAATATAGGGAAAGGTAAAGGACTAGATGATTGAATCTATAACTACTCGGGACTTCTCCCCATCAGTTGAAACCTGGAATATCCTGATGTTGGAGGCCTACTACTGACAGGCGTCCCTTTTGACAAACCTAATTGGCTCCTCTGTCATCGCACACCTCCTAATGTCTGTATCCTCTCCACCACATCAACCTTCTTCTGGACCCCCATGTACGTCGGTAGAGTGACGAGAGTAACAACATACTGAAGAGAAGCTTCGAGTACCTCCTCTTAATGTATGACCTGAAACTCCTCATCTAGAAAGAGGTCACGAGTGAAGCTAAGGAGATCCATGATCTTGATCCCCAAGTTTCTTAATGACATTATAACTTGTTGGTAGTAGATCATATCTTTCCCCTCCTCGACCTTCATTATTGATGAATGGAATTCTTCTAGATACTCATTCTCATAGTCAGTCAAAAAATCCACATTCTATATCCACTCTCTGAGGTAGTGCATCCATCACTGACACGATGATCCCCTCATATTCTTGACTACCAAATAAACCCAATAATCTCTCAAAGCCCAAATCAAGGTAAAAGTGATCTACAGGTCCTCAATCCAGCCATTTTTCTACATATCAGAAACACTGCCCTCATACCTCCCAAGGGGCTACCGTTGGAAGGAACGTATAGTCTTCTTCCACATTTCATCCACTTCCTCTCATTCAATCCTCTGTTGATCGACCTGATCAGCATCCTAGTCCCCAATTCCCCATACAAGTTAGGGGCATTTTTAAGGTGCCATATCAGCAAGGTAAATATCGAATTCATATGCCTGGGTAGTGTATAGGATTCCATTTTATTGTTTCTTAAACATTTTTTATTTTAAAATCATAAAACACCAAAGACACACAAGAACACGTGCCATTATGATTCAGGTACCTTTACTAGGATCTCTACCATACAATCAGTGTAGCCTCACCTAGTCATTCTATAGGCCTAGATTCCTTGCATTGTATCAATGGGGAACCTAAAATTATGTGTCATTTATGTCCTTCCATATAAAATTTCACACACCAAGATTTCCTAATATCGTTTCCCTACCATCCCCTGTAATCCTCACTGTTCCTAACCCTGGACAATATCCTATCTCTCAACCATCACCTCATAAACCATTTTGTCACTTCCAGCATTCACCAAGATGATGGAAAGGATAAAAAACTGCCAGAACCATCTTTCATGATATTAAAGAAGATATAATGACCCCCCTGAGTCCCACCTTCAATATGCCCCGGAGTGTCGACTAGCACCAATGGTATATAATCAAAAATAATATGGGAGGAATTACACATTTTATAAATAATGACCATGAGATAAAATTGTAAATCCCATAAAACCCCAAAAGATGAAAAATGTAATCCCAAAATTCCATTCCTATATGCATGTTCAAAGTAATGTGCTACAATAAAAGGTACAAGAAAACTACATTAGAAGGTACAGAAAGAAAAAAGAAGCAACGACAACTATCTCGACGTCCAAGATAGTACGGTCTGGCATGGTCATCAATGTCCGACAGGAAACCTGAATGTAATTTAATATTCGTAGGGTTTGTATATAGGTATACTCAATAAGTGAAACCAAAATTTCTCGTGTACAAGTGGGTAGGAAATCTAATGCCCCATGAGAATAGTAGAGATAACCAAAGAACCTAGCAAGGAAACTGTCCACCCATCATCACCATGGAACCCTCCCCAAATAACACAAGTAAAGTAAAGTAATAGTAATAACACATCAATGTTTGGAAACCCCACACCACATTTTCACTGGTTATTTAGGACATCTGACATGTCAGATGTCCCCCATAAGTTCCACTATAGTACCATTATTTACCCAAAAAAACCTTGTGGGATATGAGAACCATAAATCCCACCTCTAGATACCTAGTCCATCACAACCACACACATACATATTTGTAAACACATGGTCCACAACAACCACTTCCATTCCTCAAGACACCTAGTCCAAAACAACATTTACCTTTCCTGAAGACACCTAGTCCAGATTACAATGATGCATGGGAAATAATCATACCTACACAAACTAGTTCCGACTACCACAACATACCATACCCAAGGAGTATTGGGCCATAATGAACAAAAGGCTGTCAAATCCTTCCAGATGTGACATGGGAAACCTAGGAGATGGAAAAGAAAGGAGCTGATAACCATACTTTCATAAAAATTGATTGGAAAACACCAACACCATGAAATGTGGGTGTTCAAAATGAAGTTCTCAACTTGGTTGGGGTGAGAATCAGAAACACATGAACTATATTTAAATGTATAAGTATAAAAACACTTATCCCAACCGAAGGATTCCAAAACCAGCCAATAAACAAACAACTTCATTACTATTTATTCATACAAAAGCACAAAGGTCGCGACCATAGCACAAATCATTCCAGAAAAGAAATCCCCATTGAACTCATTATTGTTATCAAAATAAAGTGTTCCATTTAAATAAACCTTCGATACTGGGAAACTATTACGCATAGGAACAAGCCATGGAAGGAAAAAAAATATCCATGTAGCCTTTTAAGAATTGACACTCGGTTCTCTTGTAATGTAAAAAACAACAAATGGAATCTATTAGACCCCTAAAAGTAAGAAAACTAAACCAAGCCCCAATATAAGGCCTCCAACAGCTTCATATCCACAAGATAACAAGTCGAAAACCTGGGATCACATCCCCATCCATGTCACCTTACATGAATCAATATGAAGAATTGTTCCTATTAGCAGAACGGAGAAAATGAGTTTTCACATTTTACCACACTAATTTTCACATTCCCTCATTCTGTTTGATTAACTGAGGTGATCATACAAGGATTTATATTCATTGGTAATAAATTTATTCAAACTAGTTTATATGATTAACCTCTTTCCACCACACATCTATTCAATAAAAAGATTATCAAGAAAATAGTGGTTGATTAGTTCACAAAGAAGGACCACCAACGACCACTATTTTCATTTTCCTTAATCCCATACCACTAAAAACATAAAAACATAGATAAAATAAATATATAAACAACATCAAAAAAACACACCAGTTTATTATTTAGAGACTTTTTATTATCTTTCATCAGGTTTGGTGTCATTAACATCTTAAGGGAAGCATTATAATACCCACACCGCAAGATACAGAGTAAAGGGAGACGAAGGGAAACCCCCTACTTGGTTGACCAAGGATCAATATTTCCTCCCCATGCTAAGAACATTGGTCCCACGAGATATAGGAAATAATACAAGAAGGTTGAGAGGGATGGGTTCCGGTATAAGCACATGAATAGTCGCAGGAAGAGGGTCTCCAAACACACAATGAAAAGGAAAAGGGACCAGTGAACAAGAAGATCCCTTGTAATAAAATTCACGATGCTAGTGGTACGAGATATGAAACCTTGAACCAAATTAATGGTAGATTATTGTTTCTCCATGTAGTTGAGTAGTTACACATATTGTAATTAGTTTATATTGAATAATTTTCCACTGATAGGTGGCGATAAATGTTGTTAGATAATGGATATCCATTAAACAAGAAAAACATGTAACATGAGTGAGGGTGGGAAACAAGGCAAGGGTGTGATAGGCAACATGTGTTGGAAACTCAAGGGTTGACAAACTCATGGAGATTGAAAAGAAAAATTGTTATCTTTAAAAATTAGCTGAACTAAATTAAAATAAGTATAAGACAAAAAAAGATTGACATTACATGAAATCTAGGGATGGAATCCCTGACACCCTTGTTGCACTGATAGGTGGCACCATAGTGATACCCTTCCAACGACACTACCGCATTCCTGGCTCACTAATGGGGTCCATGATTCCCCAAACACTAGAATCCAGAATATGTAATGGACCAAGTGGGTCCAAGATGTTACATGAGGTAAAACGAATATATGTTTGAATTCAGTTACATTGAAATTATTCCTTTAGTTTAAATAAATTAGACTACACATTGCTATATTCCATTATAGTGGCTGGATGTTATAAACACCTTTGGTTGTGACCCACTTATATTTATCTAAAACTCTATACGAGAGCCATTTGGTACCTGGAGTAGATTACATGGTTGCAGGAGTTGACAAAGGGATGCATACAACTTAAAACATATGATTGACTTCTGTTTAGGATGAATATTGATTGGAGATGACTGAGTTGGGACTCAAGATAATTAGAATAGTATTTGTTTTATTTTACATTGTGGAACATATCGTTCCTATTATCATATGTCCATGTTTAATCGTTTTCTACTTTCATGTCATGACGTCATCATTATTTCATTAGATACATGTATGGTTATTCTCATTTACCTAAAGCATCATTTTTCTTCTAATTTTTATTTATATTATTTATATTGATTACACTATTTACTATCCATATATATTCCTTCCACTATTCTAAAATCTAATATTGAGATAATAGTCTTCCCAAATAGACACCATAGGCCCTCGATACTAGTCACCTGCCTCTGTTGTTTTTGGAGATGCACTTGAGGGCATGTGGGCCACCAGGCTCGGGGCACTTGTTAAGTGGAACCCAGGTTTAGGACATCACAAAGTGTTGTGAAATCTATTTTATTTTCATTAATTACTATTTGGAGTCAATAGATAGGAGAAAATGAAGTGATGGGACACGGTCATAAGTAAATCTTGGGTGTCAGGAACCCATGATCAGGGTAAAAGCCATGTTGCCTAAATTATAATGGTTATTATAATTTATCCTATTAGATTGGATATTATTTATACAATGGGTGACACACATGCAGTGTGGTGTATTTTACATTACTCTTTTGAGATTTTATTTCATCTATTTCCTGATGATATGATGTCCTGAAGTATCATTACATGAATCATTATGGTCACCAATCATTCACATTCCATGAATATTTTAATTCCATATAGATTCATTTAACTATTTTTCCATTTTTTATGCATATTATTGTTGATTGATGATGGATATTTACCTTATCATATTCTACAATTGGTTATGATTGAGAGATTTGTTTCCCAATTCATGAGGAGTATTGTATATCATAGGATAAATGATTAATTTACCTAGTCAAGCCATTTTTTATAAATATGTGGGTGTCGTTTCTAGTGATGGGTATTTGGGCACTGATTCCTCGGAAATTGATATCCATTATAATGTGAGTCTTGAAATCTAAAATGAATTGTTTTTACATCATTATCATTCCATGTAATCTCTATCAATGGTAAAGGAGTGAACTTAGAAATTAACTGCAAAATGACACGATACTTATACTTTATAACATACCGATACTTGGCCATCTAAAAGGGTAGATTGGGCAGTATACCTTAAGTAGTGTGTTTTTGTACATTCAGTTCCTTCTAGTGGATCTATCCTTTCTTATAAGCTTGTTCTTTGGAATGTTCATGTATTTTTTATACCAATTCCACTGCAACACCCTCATGTTGTTTGTCAGGATTGTGGTGATGATCACACTCTAGAGATAGTAGGCACTGAGATTCCAGTCATACCTCTAAGAGTGCCACAGAAGTAACCAACTATTATACCTGATCCAAGAACTGATTCACATGTCTATGATATTTTTGATGTATTATAGAGTCTATTAATGGTGCTCCACATGTTTCACATGAAATGGTTTATCTTACCTATGAGTTCCAACATCCGCATAACTAATTTTTTAGGGGATGGTGGTTTTTAAGCTGTTGAGACATGGATAATAGTAATGATACCAATCATTTAGCATCTAGAAATGCATCCGGATTAGATATTAAAGCTTTCTACATACATACATTAGAATTTGGAATGTGTTGGTGGGATGTGGTTACCATGGTAGGTCATCAATAGGGAATGTTATGGGTTTATTTCAAGACTACCTTTTATGATGAGTTCCTTCCTTAGGAGTTGATAGCTTAGAGAGAAAGACATTTCATTCATCTCAATCTGGGTTCTATATTAGATATGGAATATTCAAAATGTTTCACTAATTTACATTTATTTGAACTACTTATTCCCAGTTATGATATTTCACATGATAGATGTTTGGAGTATGGGCTCCTGTATGCTATTCGAAATCTGGTGAATTACATTCACCTTCCTAATTTTGCTGCAATATTTGATCATGCGTTTATCACTGATCGTGACCTAAGGGAAAACACGAGTACTGGGTTTCACGGATCAGGGTCGCGTGAGGCTCGTAGATCTTCTGGTGGTAGGAAACATTCATTTGAGGTTTCTCATCAAGGCAGTGGTACCCATAATATTTAGTTTGATAGATCTATGTTGTTTCATTACTGTGTATGACCAAGGAATTAGAAACGTCAATGTGATAGATTTAAGTACCCGACCCCAGTTTCCCAGAACCAATGCCTTATTTTATTACAATTGCATATAAACAAGTAATCTGTATCCCGAAGGACCAAGTAGTTTATTAGATTTTGGATTCAAGATATATATATAAGTGTAACATTACATCATGAAGGGAAAACAACATGAATTTATTCCATTATAATTATCCAAACCTCCTAGATAATTCCAACAAGTCATTCATAATTTACTTATTTATATCCTGAGAAAATGAATCATTTGAAAGGGGTGAGCTCAAATGCTAAGTCAGAGTAATAAAAACAGCGGAAGATAACAAAAACATAAGTAAAGGAGAAAAATTTAAATCACATGCCTTTAATAATAAGCTATAACACATTATGGTAGGAATATGAGCCGAGTAAATAATGCCATAATAAAACATAATCATGGGTAATATACTAGTCCAATAACCACATGAAATTTCTACTACTATGTACATAATGATGTCAGTTCATATGATGGACATTCTGAAACATTTAGTCATGGACACATCCAAGATGTATAATGATTAAGGTCTCAGCCAAAATCCATATATCACATTGGGAAAGGCCTCGACGAATTCCACTTCTATTTGTCTCATGAGACCATTCGAATCAACAGGAGGATATAGAGGGCCCCACCTGTCACGTAATAAGTCAAATGAATTCCTCATATGGGTGGGAATAAATATAAACAACATATAAAAAAATAATGAAACTATCATATGAAATGTAAGTAACCTTCTCCAATATTTAAACATAAAACTCTAACCATTCTGAGTATTATGGAGAATGGTTTTAGAATAAATCCTCCTCAATGAAGTTATTCATACACCATTCTATATAATATGGAATAAGAAATTATAAATTATTAACCATAACAATATATAAGAATCAACAAGTGTAATGAATCATACGAGAAAACTCTTATAAAATCATTATGAAATTCATGAGATAAATAGACTTTTATTTTCAAAAGAATAGTTCTTTTGGAAAACTCATTGAATAAAACAAGAAGAGAAGATAGAATTTATTTTCATAAAAAACAGAATAATTTAATAAAGGCAATAGATTCCAATAACAGATTATAGTGTCCCTTCTAAAATATGTATGAATTTGAAAAATTCCCTTGAATCATGCTTCTATTGTGGAAACAATATTGAATGTTCCTTTAAAAACATGTATCTGTCCAAAAAATAAGGAAGGTTTATCGTTGGTAAATATATATAATACAGTAGAAGAAATTAATGAGGATGATATAATAATATACAAAATTTTCATTGAGGTAATTGGACAGTAAATGTAACTCGAATGAAAATGGATTTTCAGGTGGGAAAACCCTTACCTTAACTCTGAATGTGTTCTTCTCTCGAACATACGCTCTTGGAATAGGAAATAGTACTTATTAATAACTTAATTAAAAACCAATTAGGCAAATATTTATTTTAGAGTAACTATTGAATGTTCATTTATGAACTTATTGATAAGTAATTGCATTGAGTTTTGTCGTTCCAAAGTGTTTATTTTCATTATTTTCATATTTAGTCCACTTGTTTTTAAATATGTGGGATTGTTGTAAATCTAAAGATATGAAATAATATGATATTTATGAACATAAATAGGTGTTATTGGTCATTTATATGACTTAGTTACATGAAATGATGATAAATTATTATATAGAAATTCAATAGTAACTTTTTTAGTTAATTTTTGGGTTTTGATTACAACGAACTCATTTTTCATTATAACTTAATACCATTTGTACAAATGGTTTACAAAATATATCATATGTTATATATCAAATATTGTAATCTTGTTAAACTATATCAATAATGGTTTCATAACAATAATTTTTAATGATAATAGATATTGAGAGTGCATAGTCCTAAAATGTGGAAAATTGACACATCTCATATTCTGTTCTTTCTAATAGTATAAAAGAAGGTAAAAGGGAGAGATGATGATAACATATTCTACTATCATGAAAACATTATAGAAAATATATGGTAGTGGATTCATCACAAAATTTTAATAATGAGAGGTAATAGAAAAAAAAATTACATAAAAAAGAAAGACAAAGAGTTGAAAAGAGGAATTTACCTCTTCAACCAAACTTCATTGAGAGCCTATTTAAGGGATATGTTTGGGTATTTTTATGAGACCAATGCATTCTGCATGTGGTAGAGAAGTTTGGGAGAATATTTGGACAGAATATGGAGATGTAACAAGGCTTGAGAGGAGTGAAGAGAAGGAGGAGTGAGAGGGGGTTCTTATAGGGGAGGGGAGAGGGGATTTCTCAATTTAATATTCATTAATTTATTATATCAACTCATGAAAAGGAATAGTGAGTATTCCATGACCAATAATAGTAATTTTTTCATGTGTTTTGGAAGAAGGTAGGAATACATTTCTTGTGATGTCATGAATAGTATATTTAACTGATTATTTTTATATTTGGTATTTTACCAGATTTAACTATTCATAAAAAATTCTAGTATTTCCAAAAAATCCCAAAAATTAACATCAACCATTTTTTAATCTATAGAATCCTAAAATGTTTTCCTTTTTTCAAAAATAATTTCATAGGGGTGATTATTTTTATATTTAATTAAAATAAACATTTATTCTAAAAAATATAATTTAAAACGTTCTTTTTATTATTACAAAGAATAGGAATAAAGTAAATTCACTGGAATGTTTTTATATACAATCACATGAATAGTTACTATAAATTAGGGATTATAAAAATTTATAAGGGTATGTTACTATTAATAAAGGCAGGATACTAATCACCAAAATTTCTGCTTTTATTATTGGACTCCATATAACATACTGATTGCAACCGTGTTTATAGGATATTTGAAATTCCAAACAAATAACTGAAAAAATTATGTATATATCGCTAGGTTATAACATATTTTTTTTAGACTCACTCATCCATTCATTATATAATAAATCAATTTTTAATTCTTGGGGTGTTACATTATCCCTTCCCTAAAAAATTTCAATCACAAAATTTGAAATTGAACATCAAAATTTAATAGTTGATACATGAAAATTCTTAAATGGAAACCCACATCAAAAATATTTTTAAAAAATATCCTCCTAATTTTTTTTAATATAGATGATTTGGTCACCCCATAGTGTATGATTTCATATGAGGTGACATTAGTTAGAAGAAAACAATTGGGCATGGAAGAAAAATCTAACTATGATGTTCTCATGAAACATGATAGAGGACATGTTAAGATGAATGTTGATTACTAAAAAACTATAAACTAAATTAATCTATGTTATCAATGATTATTATAATAGGAAAACATTTTTTTAAGAATACATTCCTTGAGTTGAGGAATTCTTCCACTATATAAGAGTATAAATATGAATTTATACTTATAAACCAATCATTTTATTGTAATTTAACTATCTATAACTCATCACATAGCATGGGGTATGCCATTTTGTGAAGAAATTGAATAAACTATAGAACCTCATAAAATTATCAACATAAACCATTTAATAAATGGTTAAAAAATTCAAAAAAAATAATTATTTAACACATTATAATGAATTCCTATAAATTTCCAAGATGTGATTATCATTAATCCATAATAAAAAAGAAGTAGCTCTATAATTCACATTCCAAAAATTTTAATAATTTCATCATGTATCTTCAGGAAATATGGTAATAAAATGAATAACCGTAAAAACTATATAGGAAACATGAATTCTTCCGTATTCCTAAAGTAATATTCAAGTTATTGGATATATTACTGAAATCAGAAAGTGTTTTTAACTTCATTGATGATACCATAGAATACTTCTTGACACGTCAATAATCAGTTCTAAGGTATTCAATACCTATTCAGATCAATCATTTATTCATCATTATCTCAACATTAGATATATATTATGTGTTTTCTTTCCCCCAATCATGTTTTTTTCATAAAAGTTTAACATTCCATTGAATCCATTTTCCATTCGACCATTCATCATATGGCCTCAAATACTTAATCAAATAGTAATTTAGTAAAATATTTATATATCTCACATTTAATAAAACTAGTATATTACTAAAAAATATACAAATGAAATGATTCTTAACTAGCCATATTAAGAATTCTACATCATCATTGGCAGCATCATAACTTTCTCATTATCCAAAATAAAAATTTGGGCAATATTCATTTGAATATTGGGAAATTGATTCGCATAGTGTCTTATCTCCACGAAATTTATGCATTGTACATTGGAAACAATTTTCGTACCCTAGCAATAATGAACCTGGTGTCCATGTTCTTTACACTTGTAGAAAACACCCATTACCTTCATGTATTTAATAGGGAGATTCATTCTAAAGGTATCTTATGTGGGAAAACCATTTTTTCCCTTCTTCACTTTATTTTCGTATCTCTCTTCCATACTCGTATTATTTTTCTTCCCTTCAAATCCATAGGACATAGAGATGTATTTACGTACCCTAATAACAAATGATATTATTTTATCTTATTATGAGGATACATAGGAGATAATTTTTTATTGAAAATTTGTCTTAAGACCATTAAATATATGAACCTTCATAATCTTCACATTCCATGCATTGGTGATGTTCTAATTCCTTCTAATATGCCCCATATCTTATAAATTCCATATTATATTTTAGCTCATAAAATTATGAACTCTCTATAACTCCAAACATGTTATAGCATAAATTAAATTATTGTAAATCCTAGAACCATTTACTTTGGTTACATTGGGGACATAAATCACTCACAATGGTGGGTAAATAAAATTTTAATTATCCTAGGAATATCCTCTGGGTGTGTCAAACCAAGAGTGCAGCAAATCCCATTGTTGTTTACGATTATACCCTTGGTGAAGCCCGAAACTCCTTGTTGGAGTATTCACTCCTAGGTACATCTGTTCTAGATCCACCTTTAATTATTTGTATCCAGATAGGGATGTGCATGCAAGAATGATAAACATAATATATTAATTAGAAACATTCTAGGATTTTTTTGTCTGTTTATCCTCAAAGACCATTTTAGGACATTGTTTCCTAACCAACCTTTTCAAAATCTAGTTCCCAAGGTTTCTACTAAACTTATTTTAATAAAAACTATAAGGACCTGAACATTGTTTCCTAAATCTAGTGCCTTGTCTTATTACATTAGAATATAAACAAGGAATGTGTATCATGAAGTAACAAGTATTGTAGTTTCTTTTGGAGACAACAGACATATATAAGTTCAACATGACATCATGAAGGGAAAACAACACTGATTTATTGAATTATAAATAACCAGTCCTTCTAGTTAATGCCTGCAAGTCATTCATAATTTACTTCTTCGTGTCCTAAGAAAATAAAACATAAGAATGGGGAGAGTACAAATTCATAGTAAGAGTATGAAAAATAGCATAAGTTAGAATAAACATAAGACATGGTGCATAATTAAAAACACTTTCCATTAATAATCAACATGAACACAGTATGGCTGGAATATTAGATATGTAAATAATTCCATAATAAAAAAAATCATAGGTATTCTAATAGTTGAATAACCACATGAACTTTCAATTACTAGTTTCATAATTAGGGAGTGTATATATTGGAAATTATGAAACATTTTTTAAGGCCTCTACCAAGACGTCTAATGACTAAGGCCTCAGCCGAAATCCATATATCACATTTGTAATGGCCTCATCCTATTCTACCTCTATTTTTCTCATCATACCTACTGATTAATTGAGGGTCTATAACAAAGCCCACCTGTCACATGACGATTCCAATTAATTCCACATATGAGTGGGGATAAACATAAAAAACATATACATTCATATTGAAACTATCATATGAAATGTAACTAACTTTCCCCAATCATTAAATATAAAACTCTTACCTTTCTAAGTAATATCGTGAATGGTGTTAGGATAGATCATCCACAATAAATATATTGAAAAACCATTCAATCAATTATTTTATATGACATCATAAATGATTAAACCCAACAATATGTAATAATCAAAAAGGGTGTTGAATTAGTCGAGAACACTCTTATAAAATCATTAAGCAATTCTTGAGATAAATACTCATTTATTTTGAAAAGAGGAGTTCTTTTGAAAATAAACATTTTATAAAACTCTAAGTGATATATGATAGTATTTTCATAAATAAATAAGTTATTTTATAAAGATAATGGTTTCCAAAAATATATTATAGTGTGCCTTTGAAAATAGGAAAATTTTTAGAAATTCCCTTGAATCGGTCTGGTATTTGTCAAAAAAATTTGAGATATTCTTTTAAAACATGTAACTATCAAAAAAAAATAAAGAATTATTCTGGTTGTTAATCATATCTAGAACACTAAAAAAATTTATGAGGATTAAATAATAAAATTCAAGAATTTCATTTAGGCAATTAGACATTAAATGTAACACGAATGAAAATGGATGTTCATGTGACAAAACACATACTTTAACTCTGATCATGTTCTACTCTCAAACTTATGCTACAGTAATATGAAATTATACTTATTAATAATTTATTTAAAAAACTATTAGACATTTATTTGGTTTATCATAATTCTAGTTAGTTGATTTATTACTTTATAGATAAGTTATTGTATTGAATTTCGTCATTCTAGAGTGTTCATTTTATTTATTTTCATATTATTTTTAGTTGTTCTTAAGTATCCAGGATGGATGTCAACCCCTATAATGGAAATTATATATTATTTATGAACATAAATAGGTTTTATGGGTTATTTATATATCTCGGATACATGGAATGATGATGAATTGTCATATAGAACATTAATGATAATTGTTTCGGTTAATTTATGGGTTTTGATTACAACGAACTAACATTTCTTAATAACATAATACCATTTGTAAAAATGGAATACAGATTCCTAGATTGGTTATATTACATATATAATAATCTGTCTTGATCATAAAAATAATGGTTTCATGATAGGAATTTAGAATGATAAAATAAATTGAGAGCCCATCGTCTATGAATGAGGAAAATTGACACATCTTAGATGGTGTCCTTACTAGAAGTATAAAAGAAGGTAAAAGTGAGAGATGATGATAAATTAATAAAATATCATTAAAACATTACATAACATATAGGGTAATGATGTCTTAAAACTATTTGGATAAGGATAGGTAATAAAAAAATCACAAAATAACATAAAAATAAAGACAATGAATTGAAAAGAGGAATTTACCTCTTGAACTAAACATTTTTGGGATCCTCTTGAAGAGATAGTTTTTGGTCTTTTTTTGAGAAAAATGTTTTCTGGATGATGGAGGTGATGTTGGGAAAATATTTTGACCAAATTTGGAGAAGATACAAGTCTTGAGAGAAGAGAAGAGAAGTGGGTGTGAGAGGGAGGTTTATAGTGGAGTTGAGAGGGAATTTCTAAATTTTATATTCATTAATTAATTATATCTATTCAAGATAATGAATATTGAGTCTTACATGACCAATAATTGTAATTATATCATGTGAGTTCAAACCAAGTTAGATTACATCACTTGTGATGTCATTTATAGTGTATTTTACTTATAATTTTTATATACGGTATTTTACCATATTTCAATATTCATAAAAAATTCAGGTATTTCCAAAACACCCCAAAAATTCACCCCAACTATTTTTCAAAATGTAGAATCCAAAAATGAAGTCCATATTTCAAAAATAATTTTCTAAATATGATTAAGTTAATATTTACTTAAAAATAAAATATATTCTAAAAACAATTGTTTTAAAACACTCTTTTACTTATTCCAAAGCATAGGTACATCGTACTTTCAATTGAATATTGTTTATATACTATAATAGGTAAGGTTACTTTACATTAGGGAATATCACTATTCATAAGGTTATTTTACTATTCATATGGGTATTTTACTATTCACCAAATATATATTTTTCATATTGTACTCCAAATACCATACTTATTGGAATTGTGTATGTCGGATTTCCATGATCCCATACACATATGTGAAAACATATGATTACCTCACTAGTTTATAACAAAGTTGTTTCTGTAGAGACTCAGTGATCAATGAATTATATAATAAATCTATTTTTAAATTTTTGGGTTGTTACAATAGAGACACTATGGAGTGTCTTTGTTGCGTCCATATGGGCCATCTTCACAGTTTCTGCAAGACCTGGGCTCTAGCTTCAAGTTGAAAAGGATTAACATCTGCTCCACCTACATGAGTGAGTTTATTTTTTTTCACCCCATTAGGCAAGGAGTTAGAATAGCACTAACATTTCTTGCCTATGAGTAGGTCATGTCCATGGTAGTATGATCCATGATAACCAGTAGTGCCACAAAAGCAGTCAAGATCATAGTAATCCATCTATTTCACTAGGATGTAGATCCGGACAAGTTCATTCTTTATGGTTGATATCCAAGGATCAGAATGTAGGAAAGTCTACTATATAAGTTTCTAGTCTAGTATCCTCCACTATTATCTCTGATTTTTTTGGTATATGTGATTCAAACTCGTTCATTTATGTATATATTCTGGAATTTCTTGGACTGGAGATTGAGTTTCACTATGTTGTTATAACCCTCAATACAACATTGGGAATACAGATCGAGGGAATTCGCTACTGAATGGACTATCCCCTTGAGGTAGGTTGTTACCCTGTCTTCTAGAATAATTGTGTTCATAAGATGTCAAGATTCAATTTCATTATCGGGATGTACTGGCTATTCCTCTATCACGCCTTTGATGACTAACATCATCTCAGGGTATCATTTACATCACTATAAGGCAGAAGGTTCTATTCAAAGTTGTGTTGGATGTCGATGGTAAGAGATTTGTACTGAAGGACCATGGGCTCGTTGAATTGAACACCTATATTTCTAATCTTTTCATGTAGGATAACCATTTTCATCGAACTATTTTACCTCTTGTATTTGATCATTTCACAGATGTATTTTTTTGATGAATTTTATAGCTATCCTCCTAAAAGAGAGGTTGAGTTTACTATTGATCTTGTTCCAAGAGTAGATATAGGTCCCATTCCTCCGTATAGGATGTCACCTACTGAGATACAGGAGATCTAGAAGTAGATAGTGGATATAGAGGCCACAAGATTTATACATCCTAGTATATCCACAAGGGAGTTCGCCCAATCGTTTCGCTAATAAGGAAAAAGAAACCTTATGTCAATGAATGGATTAAAGAAGGTTGAACAAAGTTATGGAAAATAATTGGTATCTACTTCATCGAATATATTATCTCTTTAATCAGCTCTATGGAGAAATGGTGTTCTCTATGATGGACCTGATATCGGGTTAACATCAGTATTGAGTCAGACCATCAGACATACTTCGTAAAACGTTCTGTAGCATATATGGTATTTATCAATATGTTTTTATGACGTTATATCTTATGAAACTGCCTTTGGTATTATTGGCTTTGATGAATATGGGTTTCCACACCTATATAGACTATTTTGTGGTGGTATTTGTGGACTACATTTTGGTGTATTCTCGCACAGGTAAAGACCATGCCAATATTCTTGAGATCGTTCTGAGTACATAGAGAGGCCATAGGGTTTATGAAATTATTTCAATATCCAAAATATGGATTGAAAGGTTCCACATCTAATGTTATATTATCTCAGAACTAGGAGTCTCTATTGACCATAAAATGGTTAGTTTTGTAGTTTTGTAAGAGATACCCAAGATTATGGTTGATATCAAGAGTTTCATAGGGCATTATGTATATTTTAGTTGTTTCATAAAGTACTTTTCATGTCGTTCTTCATCTGTAACTGGACATACAATGATTTTTTTAATGTTCATCTCAACAAAATCATGAGAAAAATCAATTCAAGAACTAAAAGGGAGGATTTTCTCGACACCCATTATGATTCTTCTAGAATTCGTATATGTTATACCATCTATTTCAATGCATCATGAATTGGTATATGAGCAATGTTGATGTAGGACGAAAAATTTATATTGTAAGAATATAATCATTTGAGGCCTCACAAGAGAAATTATGCATCACACAACATTGATCTAGTAGATGTTGTCAATGCCTAACATTGATGGATGCTTTATCTTTTGGGTGAGTGCTTTGTGTTGTATACCAATTACAAAATCGTCAAGTATATATTTTCCCATAAAAACCTAAACATCAGACTGTGGAGATGGGTTGAATATCTAAAATCATTTAATTTAGAACATGATTATACTCCTTGAATGGGAAATGTGGTCTCTGATGCACTGAGTTAGAAATCCCAAAGGCTGGTAGTAGAGGAAGCAAGTGATGAATGGAAGTTAATGGCTCTCTTTTGCAAACATCATTTGGAGTTTCATGATAGTAATGAGCAGTATTACCTATCTTCTTTAACAGTTATCTCTTCACTCCATGAGAAGGTGAAGAGTAGGCAGTTTGAATATACGAATGGTTTGGTTCTTCATTAGAGAATATAAAGGGAAAACCAAACTCTTGATAGGTATATGGATAAACGAAACTTAATTTTTCTACATTGAAATATCTGGGTTCTTTTGGATATGAGAGAGGAGTTTATGAAATATTCATGTACTTCTCATTGGGAAGTTCATCCAGGAATCTCCTAGATGTATCGAGATATGAGACAACATTATTGTTTTCCATGAATTAATGTTCAAAATGTAGGCATTATCACATAGTGTTCCACTCATCAGTTGGTGAAGTTGAAGCATTAGAGACATGCATTGTTGTTATGTTCACTTCCAGCCTTGGAAGGGAAATGGAAAGATGTTACTAAGGATTTCGTAGATGGCTTACCTAGGTTTCCAAGGGGTAAAAATTCTTTCTGGGTAGTCATTTAATGACAAAATAAATTATCCCACTTCATTCCCATATGGGAGAATTTTTTATAAGATGAGTTCGGAAGACTATATGATTGTGATATCATATAACAACATAGGGTTCCATGTACTTTAATTTTAGATAGGGATTCTCTTTTTAATTCATGGTTCTGTAAATGTTTGCAAAAATATTTGGGAACTTAGGTGCTTCAAAGAACAACTTTTCACCATCGTAGAAATGGACAATCAGAATGGAAAATACATGTTATAGAGGATATTCACTTAGTATGTTTCTTTGATTTCATCTTTCCATAGTTGAATCATATCCCACTCATTGATTTCTCTTATCATAACAGTTTTTAGTCGATGATTTAGAAGTCTCCGTTTGAGAAATAACATGGTAGGTCATGTCATTCAACCCAATGCTAGTTAGAGAAGGTGAGGAAGCCTTAATAGGTCCTCTTATTTTTCAGGATCCCTCAAAACAGGTTCAAGTGATTAGGAAGCGTATGACTACTGCATAGTCTAGGAAGAAATATAATATTGATCGACATTGATTTCCTTTTGTGTTTGAGGATGGGGATCATGTTTTCCTTATGTTATCACCCATGATGGGGAATTGATGGTTAAGGAAGCATGGAATGTTGTCACCTCATTAGTTCGGTATGTTTTAAATTCCATATAGAGTCATGCGGGTATTCTATCAGCTAATACTACCTTAGTGGTACCATTCTATGAACAGTGTCTTTCATGTCTCACAGCTTCACCAATATCATGTTGACCCATCTTGTAACATTGATACTGAAGAATTCATGTTATTTTTCAATACTAAATTTATTGAATATCCAGTACTTATCATTGACTGAAGAATGAAGGCTCTTTAAAACAAGTTTTCCCCTCTTATATGGGTGTTATGGAAGAATGGTCATGTACATGATGAGGCTTGAGAGTTGGATACTATTGTACATTTCCAGTGGCCAATGATATTCTCATACATTGTTTCTTTACACGTGTGAGGAGATCTCAATGAAGTCGGTGGAGTTCTTTAAATGCAAGAATACTGTATGAACTCAGTTTTTCACTCAAGTATGGTTCCTTTTATATTTAGTCTAAATATTTAATTTGGAAATAATATTAAAGCCTAATGACATTATTAAGGATGAAAGCATGTACATGGATTTTCAGGAGAACAGAACCCATATTTTTATTGAAAACAGTCTCTAGGCATGGTTTAGAGTAAACTGTGTGGGAATTTTACATGGCTTTCCTAAGTGTGTGGATATTGTTTTTCCATATAGAGGCCCCTCGCAAAGTTGGTGCTTAGAAATGTGGCCTAACCATATAAAGGCCCATTTTTTCCCCAGTAAATCATGCATGACATGCACACGATTTAATAATACTATGCATCCAAACCATTTGGGTAAAACTGTCTCAAATGGTTTGAAAATGGTTTGACAAACATTGCAGACAAACAACGTGCAAGCTATTTTTCTGGGAAAATTTCTTTATTTTTCCTTAATGATCTATTAAGACATCCATTCCTCTCAAATCTTAAAAACAATGAGATTAACCAATTTTTCTCTAAATTTTTATCTTTTCGATGGACAAATATATAGATCACGAGATCTCCTTCATCTGACATCTGATTGAGAATATTTTCATCATGTTCGATGCACAATTGTATGTAATCAAGTTGAATATATCGTTTCCTTTTATCAATTGGTCATGACCTAGATATCACCATGTGATGGTTATTCACCTTTTCTTAGATCTACTCCGATCTGAGCCAAATCAAGGGAAGATACCAGAGGATAAGGGTCATTCAACCCTTAGGCTGGTGGTATATAACTTATCCCTAAATTCCATTATTGTATTATGTTAGGGTGGGCCCCACAAATTTCAGTGGAATAAATTCCTTAAATTTACATTAAAATGATTATACATGTTAGAATCTTACAATTATTATCTATCTAAATATGTGTTTCGTTTTAAGTGGATAATCCCACAAATCAATCTTCCTCAGGTTGAAGGTTATGCCTTACTTGGTATTTTATTATCTTGGCACGTTTGAGCCACTAATCTGGTATGCCTTTGGTGGACAATTCTAAAGGCGAGTCTTTCAATAATATATGTCTTTTTATTGATGAGAATTTCCAAATGGGTTTTACAATATATGTTCACCACTTAAAATTTCCAAGGTAAGTGATTTTAAATGATTATGAAATTTAAATTGTGGAATAGAAAAAATTCTATGTATATAACCTGGCCTTATCAAATGAGATTGAATAATGGTTAAATGACTATAGAAACCCTTTCCATATAGATGTAAAGTAGTGGAGTGAACCTCAATAATTTAATATTTAATAATGGTAAATAAATTCATGATTAAATGGATTCAATGAAACATGGCATATCAAAAGTAATGTAATACATGTATTGAACCAAATGAACTATTATAAGATTGCAATATCAAAATGGAATGGACATACTCAAGTTCCCATTGGATTCTGAGAGGATAATACCATGTGAATCGTAACCACATTATATTATAAGAATCAATTTTCATAGGTTGATACCCACCTAGAATCTGGATCATTTATAATCCTCAAATTCTTAGTATACTATTGTTGGGTCCATTTAAATGATACACGATATCTAGGATACACTCCCTGGATCCAGCATTGACTATAATGTGCTATGGTGAAAGACCACATTGCCCTGTCACTGCATATCCCAATATTACCTTGGTAGAACTCCATAGTTTGGGTAGGTGACTTATTTTGAAAATCCATGGATTACGCTCTATTGATTACACTCTTGCACCATCGCTAGAATCAGATACTTCTGAGTTATTGTTCTATGAGATCTAGGATACCATGGTTGTTACCATAGAAATCACACAGTGGATATCATTTTTAGGGTTCCTTGTTATGTCATGGGATCTTCACTACATATACAATCATAAGGAGATGTTTGTGCTAGCTTTTCCTCACGTCGACTCTTGACATTAAATGATAATTGCTTGATTAATGAATTGGTGACATGTTCAGACACCTTTTGGGGGATGAAGCATGTAAATGGGTATTTAGATACATTGAATTTATTTCATCACATTATATGTACATTCCTTCACACTACAATATTCTATTACGTGGATCAAATTAAAAAGCACCATTGGTGGTGGCCCACTGAGATTTATCTCACACCCTATCTGGGGTCTATTTGGTACTACGATTAGATCACATGGTTGCAAGTGTTGAAAAATGAAATAATATGGATCCAAACACTTGATTTCTTATTGTTTAGGATGGATCATGATAGTAGTTGTCCATGATGGATCATGGGGTGTGTGTTTTAGTATTTTATTTCTTTTATATTGTGGATATTGTTATGCCTATTGATCAATATCCATGTTTTCTTGTTTTCTACTGAATGGTCATTGGATCGTCATTATTTCTTTTGATATAGACATTTTTATTCACATTTACATATTTCATCTGTTTTCCTCTATTATTTAATTATATTATTTACATCTTTTCTATTGTTTAATATTCTTTTATATTCCTTTCATTGTGCTACACATTTTTAATTAGTGCATAATCATCCCACAGACTCACCCTAGGTCGTCGCTGCTAGTCGCCAGCCTCTGGCATTCGGGGAGATGAGCATGAAGCCATGTGGCTCATCGAGCCCGGGGCACCTGTTATGTCGCATATGGGTCTGGGGCGTCATTGTAAAGGCCATTTTAACCCTTATCATTTATGACTAACCCCAGATATAACCATTTAG
The DNA here is from genome assembly GCA_963277665.1 of Viscum album. Lineage (NCBI taxonomy): Eukaryota > Viridiplantae > Streptophyta > Magnoliopsida > Santalales > Viscaceae > Viscum > Viscum album. The sequence continues at coordinate 174,511,763 of OY728134.1, forward strand.
ACCAGAACCACTATAAATATTTTTGAAAAATCCAACCGTCATTTTGTTCAAAAAGTATATTGAACTTAATAATAAGTATAAATAAATCTAATTAAAAATAATTTTTCCATTTCACTTTTTTCCAATCAGAAATGTGAGAAATTTTTATTTAAAATTAATCTCACAGATTAGACAAAGTACCAGGGTTTTAATGACAAAATCTAATAATGATTACAATGTTTGTGTAAAAAAACTATATTTATTTGAATATGATGAAGAAAATGTATTAGTTGATTTAAAATTGATTTATTTTTATTTTAAAACCAATTCATTTTTTTCATTACAAATTATTTTATGGAATGTGCAGTTTCTTATAAAAAAACATTTAGATCACTATTCATTGAAAAAATGAATGTTTTCAGAAATAACAAAAAACTAACACTGTAAATTATGATAATATTATTTAAAAATGTATTAATATTTGGAAAATTTAATCATTCAAAGTATTAATAAATTTATTTAAAAAAGATACCATATCCAATAAATCCATTTTTTCAAAAATATATTTTTAACTGTAAAATATCATTTATTCATATTTAATATTTATAAAACTAATATGATTAATATTAAAAATTATATTAAATATAAAATATGTAAATTTAATTTATTTAAAAACCAAGCATCTATTTTATAACTTATTAATTTAAAAAAACATGTTCCCATAAAAATAGTTTCATAGTGAAAGATTTCATCTTATTTTAAATGGATTTTTATTATTATATCTAATTAATTGTTCATTAATGATTTATATATGCATGTGTAAACCATATATTCATATTTTTTCTATTTATTTTTAACCTTATATTTAATAATATTGTTGATAACACTGTTATTAATATTTAAATAATATGTATTGTTTTATTAAAAGTTATTGGTTCATGTTTCATGACATAAAATATATATTTCATTTAATGAAAAATATAATAAATATTAAATTCATTTCAATGAAATATATTTTACATTATCTATAGGTGTTTTATAAAATTCTATTAAATTTAATTTCCCCTAAATTTTTTTTCATTCATAAATGTTTTTACATTTTATTATAGAATCCCACATTGTAAGAATTTATAACAAGTCATCATGTTTAAAAAGTGAAATGGATGCGAAGAAACCAACTATAATAACACAAACTTGTTTCCAAAAGTGGTTTGTAGAGGTGGGAAGTTAAAACTAGCAAATTAAAGTTAAAAATAACAATCAAATACTTATAAATAGTGATATATAACATTGATCATTAGAATGTGGGTGTTCCATAGAATGTTAATGAGAATAATGACATAATAGAAAGATGAGTGGAAAAGGTAGTTGGTATCATGAAAAATTATGATATTAGTGAAAAGAATATAATTTTAGATCCTTTTACAATTTTTTGTGAAATTCTCTTCCATATATACTAAAAAATATGAAAATGTACTTAATTTATATATTTTTACATTATACATACAATTTCATCATTTTTGTTTTCCATAATGAATTTTTACTTCATCTTACACTCTAATAAGGGAGTTTTATTTATAGAACTAAATAAGATCACAGTATAATGATACAACATTACTTCATTGTCTTATTATCAATGTTGAAAAATACATGTAAATAATAAATAAATCATCATTTGGTGTTGTAATATAATAATCTCTAAAACCAAATCCAATGTTCAATGAAAACCATTCCTTAAATTATTAATTATATAAAGGATCCTAAAACAATAAAATCCAAATATTTAGAAATTGCATTTCCAAATTTTAGAAAATAATCTTTTCATCAATCCCAAATATAAAAAAAATTAAACTTGATTGTCACAATCAATTCTTGTGAATACATTCATCATGTATTATCTTAAATCATGATAATAAACCAAATTTTCATAAAACCGCAATGATAACATTCCAACATATTCATTCAATAAAAAAGACCATATTATTGGAAATATTCCATAATTATAAAAATCAGCTAAACCTAATAAATAATTTCATTTACTAGAGTTTCCACAAATCATTAAGTTTTTATATGGAAAATAGTAATATCCAATTTAATTATTCATATCAAACATATCATTTTTCAAAAACATTATATCCATATCTATAACATATTATGGGTTATCATCCATTCATTAAAATATCTCCCATCATTTAAAACATTTTTCCAATCCATCACTATCATTTAACGTATTCACGAAAATTATTAATAAAATACATTTATATCCAATCATTATTTTTATTATTATTACATAATTCTTTAATTAAAATACCTAATTACATCATTCAACCAATTTCCATCTAAACCCACTATATATACTTCATCATAATATTGCTCTGAACCTCTATCCATTCATATTTAATTTGAAGTATCCTAATCATCCAAGATATTACCTTTACCCATAAAACCATGATGATTTTTCATCATGGGTATTCACATTATGACATAAATTTTTATAATTCCCATACATTCCACATTTATGGATTCAAAAATACATGACATCTGATGGAGAAAATTATTATGATCCATTGTATTAATTAAAAATATCATTTTCCCTAATTATTTAATTTCATTTCGTCTTTTATTTCCATAATTGTACCAATTCTAGTTCCTCTAGGACATCAACATGGGTATTACATCACACATTCTCAATTATCAGGAAACTAAATAATCATTCAACCATGGTCTCACAACATGAATTCTATGTGAACTAATTCATTCTCTTCATCAGTGAGTCTGGGACTTTGTTCAAGTACATGTTTTTAATCATGTTCCATAAAAACTGATTAGAAATAATCAACCTGTCATTTTCATCTATAAACATACTATTTGGATTATAATAAACAATTCTTCTCTCACATTCAGTGATAACATTATAGCTTCTAATTACGGCTATTGACTAAAACTTGAATACATTGTTGGATAAACTATAATCCTAATGGAAAATCACATTGACTAAAAAATAATAAATGAGTTCTAAATCATTATAGATAGTTTTTAATTTACTAACAATTAGGATTATAAAAGTCCATTAATAGTCATATGTTATTTAAATCAAACAGGATGGTTGATAAGGATTTTGTGAACTAGTATCCAACAAATAAATTGTCAGTATATAACATTTAAATAAAAATTCTTATAGAAATTCTCATGATTTTATTTTATAAGAATAATTATACATATGAAATATAGGAAGGATAAGAATCATATGATATACTGATAATTGAAACATAAAACAAAACCAAATCACAAAAAAATAGTTGAATAATGTAATTGAATTTTGGTATATTCGGTTTTTTAGCCTCTAAAGGTTAACCAATTATGCTAAATTCACTGTTATCTTCATCACATATATCAATTCATTCTTCAAATTTATCTCTTAATGGAATCTTTATATTATAAATTATATAAAATGACTCTAAAATTTTACAAGACTTAATGGAGATAAAATTTAAAATTAATTAAATGATTATTTTGTATCTATAAATTAGTTGAATAATTTAATGTCATATTTCATTTGAATTTGCTGTACTTATGAATAAAATAAACCAATGAACAAAAATAATTTAATAATACATAATTATTTATGTCATTATTTTTTCACATTCACTGTAAAAAAATATTCTGTAAAAATATTGCTTCAACCATGTTTGAAGATAATTGAAAATTATTTTAGGTGAAAAAAATTAATTAAATACGATAGTTTTGAATAATGTGGGTACAATTAATTTGGAATTCCAAATAACTATGAAACACATTTTTAGTAAATCTAAATAAATTAGTTAAATCTTTTTCATTATATATATATATATATTATGAATAAATAAAATTATTTTTTGTTGGCCACAAATAACTATAAATTGTGTTAACATGAATATGATATTTAATGATGGTATTCAACTGTATGATCATAAAACTGATTATCATCCATGTATTATGGAATTAAAGTGTGGGGAATGTAATACTCAATCTGACCATAATAATTCTCTTAATATTCTTATTATTTAATGTGATGTTTCCCAAACACATACACGTAAAAATGACTAGAGTCACAACGTCATAGATTTGACGGGGATTACTAAAAACTCCCAGGATAACCAAATTTGTAGTGAGGACGTTTGATCCTATAACAGTTCACAAATTAAAATATTTGGTCTCATTTTATTCCCCATGTGGTTTTTTCAGTCTCTATTATGGGTCAGGTTCAAAATGTGATGTATATTGAAGGGTAGGTGAATGTTGTCTCACTCTCTTCTGAGTGTAAAACTTTTTTAGATCCTATTAAATACAATTTTTTATTACTAAACATCCTACAATACTAAGGGATCATGAAAAATAATTTTAAAAGTGAAAATGTTGAGTCAAACATTTTAGGGAAAAATAAAAATAAATAGTAATAAGTAACATGAATGCGCCATTGAATCCATAATATTATCACTAATTAAGAATAATTTTCACTAAAATTATCATTAGTTCTATAGATAAGACAACGGCAATTTATATTCTATCTATCTTCATAGAGTATGTGGGAGAATGTCCCATTATGTTTTAGAATCTAATGAAGCCACATCTTTGCTCAATAATATTTTCAATAAACAACTATATTAAAAAATGGAATACAATATACATAATTAAGTTATTATCATTGAATTAGCAATGGAAATTTATAAATGGAGAACCATTGTAATTATCACAGAATGCATACTTGTTTAATGTTATGTTACAATTTAAGTATTTAGTGTCGAATACATGGAAAAGAGAAACATAAAAATATAAAGGAATGGAAATAATCTGATGAAGAAATTGTTAGGGTATTATTTATTGGATGGTATTAATAAAATGATAATTATGTAGTGGTGTACTATATTGAATTTTAATATAGGTATATAATATAATTACTAGTCATTGTGTTCATTAAACCTTTTGTATTATTACTATATATTTTTTTAGGAATTTTGTTGTGATGAATTACTCACAATGTGACATATTTAACCAATAATATTGAAACTGTATTTTTTCACAATGTGATTTTATTTTTCTCTGTTTCTGAAAAAATTAATCATATTAGATACATTATGTAATTAACAAAACTTATTTTCCTTCAAACTCATCTCCCAACCTGATCTGTCACTTACTCGAAGGGCATCCCCAATCCCCACGGGATTGCGACAAACATTCGTGAATCAAATAATGAACCAAATGGAACGATTTCACCCAACCTCAACAATAATACTCTATATATGTACTAAACAAAATGGAACAACAAAAGACCAATTAGTTATATATAGGGCATAATTGTAGGAAAACAACTGATGAAGAAAAAATGGAATGTAGCTAAAAATTTCTAACATCAAGTCCAACTGTAAAGGACTGAAACCAAATAACTACACTACAATATGGAATGGATAAACATCCATAATCTCACAATTATCTACCCAAATGGATAGCAAAAATCACATTTCATAACTATATCACCTTGCATTTCCCTGCATTATAAGAGAACAATGGTCTATAGACCCACAAAATGATGCATAAGGTGTGAGTTCACAAGCTCAGTAGGATCACACCCTTGTGTTACATATCAAATATATTACTAAAAATCCATTTAGGCTCATTTTTAATTAAACATTCCATGAATAGATTTAATATCGTTTTATAGAATACTTGGTAAAAACATCCATTTTTAACTGTTCTAAATCAAAATTAGGTATATCAATTTCAATGTACATGTTACATATCATTTCTAAAAGCATAAAAATGAATATAAAAGATTAAATAGAAAGTCAAGAAACATAAACCAAACGAAATGGTATCGCAATACTAAGGATGACTACAGTCCCTGGTTATGAATTCTCATAACACAATAATAATGTACAAAAATTCCAATCCTAGAACAATGGGATTTGGATGTAGAGGAATACCCTCTGAGTAACCCCCCCCCCCCCAAATATCATTATCAATCTCCAAGTACAATAGGCCTAGAAAATAGAGTAATTCTCAAGGAAAATAATCCATGATAATCACAAAACAATGGATGATGGACACAAAATAGACCTTCTACTTATGTACCCAAGGTTACCGATAGAATTTCTTCCACAAGTCATTCTGATGCTTCAAAAACAATTTTAAAATCATTTCACAACATCCATTTCAATGAAACAAAATACTCATTTTCTCTACTTTTATCAATAATCAGGGAAAACAACTTTTTTATTGAAAACAAATTTAAAAAACATACAGAAAAAAATTTCCAATTTTGATATGAATCATCTTTCAAAGATAAAAAACTATATCAATTATCATATTTTAGAAATAGAAACCAAGAACCTAAAAACCCAGTTTGCACATTCCTACCACCAAATCCATAAAAAATGATACCCAAAAATGTCAATGATGAAACTAGATGAAAACTCAAATAAAAATTGTTTCAATTTAGGCTTCAAGGGGTTGTTGGAATAGTGGAAACCTACATACCTTAAAGATGAATGTCCCCCATAATACGACCAAAAGAATAAAAGGCCTCTAGAATAATATCACACACACAAAGTAGGAAATTAACCAATAACAATCACCATGAATAGAAAATTGGTTCAAAAAGCACAACCCAATGAATGTATCCTGATCACAAGAAATGGAGGATCAAAGAACATGCTTACTTGAGGAAGCGCACCACAACCACAAAAGAGGCCAACTGTCAGACAGATCGATCTGGGTTATTTTTTGTCTTCAAAAACATCATGGGATGAGTTCCAATTCATGATATAAGAGGATTGGTGAAGTATTACCAAAAAGGACTCTCATCAATTTATAAAATTGTATGTGGGTTGTTTCTCGATTTTAAATATAGCTACATGCCATGAAATCCCTGGTGTACAAATAGGACAAAAAAATCCATCAACTCAGATTTAGAATATGTTATTTTTTTAATTCATGATGTAAAAAAACCATTCTAGGAATGTAATATTTCAAAGCATGAATCCACTTTCATAGATTGTACCAAACAACAATTACATGGAATATATCCCAGATACATGAGAGTTATTTTTCTAGAATCATGCAGAAAATGCTATTTAATGTTCAATGTTTAAAATATCACAGACATCACTATTATAGGTATCCTCATGATATCAATGCAGGGGAAAACAACAATTAGGTTATTCGATTACCTGATAAAATAGTATTTATATGTTATTAACACCCCATAATATTGAAAATCCAACCCCATGAAGTCATGTGGGAGATGTAATCCCTAGAAATAAATCAGTCCACTACTCCATCATCAATAATTATCATTACCATGTCTCATGAGAATATAATATTTATTTCCCTAGAACTATGACCAATGAAATCGACTTCCCATGAAAAATTTTCACTTGAGAGTAAACAATCTCAACTAATATCTCATGAATAGAAGCATATGGCTATAACTCAATTTCATAACAAATCAGAACATGAGATGGATTTGGATGTTGTTTCATGGGAAGTGATATATGGAAATCATCATTAATACCTATCAACTAAATTAAGTACTCTCATCGATAAGAAAAATGTATGAGATTATTAGTAACCAAAAATGGTCCAACATTTTTCAATGCAAGAATTCCCTTCTTTCTGAATTGATGTTGAATAAACTGATTAACAAGATTCAAGAAAACCATGTCACCTAATGAAATGAACAAGGTCAACAATGCAAATATTTTTATGATTTTAATTAGTTGAAGGCTATAACTAGTCATTAATATGCATCCAGAATCTTCATGGATGTTTCCTGAACAAATGATGTTCTAAAATATGATACTTCACCCACCTCATCCCAAGAAAGATATAACCAGCACAGGGGTCCATACAATACCACAAATTGTCCCATTATGATTAAAAACTAATAAAAAATCTAATACAAATCTATAAACCTATCACAAATGACTATAACGTCATCCTCTGAAATCAATGAATAATGAATAGAGAATATCCTCTAGAATATGTATTAATTTCTTTTTTGGATAATATTTTAATGTATGGTAGGTTTTTCAAAAATTCACATAAGTTCTCATTAACTATTGTAGACCCCTCGATGACATAGAGGTAATCCTAGGATGTTTATACAAAATAATAGAAGAAGGACTCCCATGAAACCTCAAAATTTTAGGCACATACATATTACACACATCATCAACATTAATACTTTTTTTGATTGGAATTTAACTAAAGACATAGTTTTCTTATATACAAGTACGCAGAAAGAATTCATTACTTGGGAGTCCCAGAAATCCAACAACGAAATAAATAGATAAATCATCCCATTTCTAAACTAGAATTTAAATAAAATGAAGCAACCCATAAAGTTTCAAGTCATCTAACTTTATTCCATTGGCTGGCGTAATTATGAGACACAAACTATGTGATGTTACACATCATGACCAACCACCAGAATCACTGCCTAATTACATAATACATCTTCATAGTTCCTAGATGAATGGATCATGAAGAGTTGTTACAATTTAACCATACTAAAATTCACAAATATTCTAGAACATGAATATGTTTCTTGATGTGAATCATACTAAATGAAGAGAGATACCATCATTACAATGAATCCCCATAATAAACTATTTCTAAAGTATTATATAACTCAATATACTACTGCCGAATCTACAAAACTGAAATAAGATATATTATGACAACTAATAATTGTCAAAACCATACCCCCAAAAATCCCCTTGGGCATCCAGATTCTTTTGAAAAAAATACCTACATTGTTCCACTCGTCTATCTATATAATAATAGCATTGACTGTATATTCTTTCTAATAGAATAAACAACAACATATCCAGTACATAGAAGGTAGGAGATAAAAACTTTTATCCTCTAGTAGTATTATAACCATCATCTCCATGTGAGAGTGATGTATTTCTGAGAAAAGATATAACTCAAACTTTTGTGATCAGAAAAGACAATGATCCTTTACCTAAAAAGAGAATGAAATCAACCTTTTTGTTCATGGATGACTTCAGAAATCTCTAAATCATGACTTCATTATTCTCTTCAAGTGTTCAATGACAAATATATCCATAGGATACCACTTGGTAATCTTGTATAAGCACACATACCATTCCAGCACCAAATGTATCATAGAAAACCACATATCAATTAACAAAATAAACTAAGAATATAATAGGATCTGATGTCATAAGAAATATTAGTTCATTAAATAAAGTATGAAACATTTCATCCTAGGTGACTTTAACATCATTTATTAGAATAACAATCAATGGTGACCCCATTTTTGATATAACAAAGGCAAACCATTAGTAGTATCTAGAAATTCCATGGAAGCTTAGTATCTCAAAGAAATAACAAGGATATTTCACTAACAAATCAACATTTAACTTATTTATATAAAATAATAAGAAAAGATAAAAAATAATAAGCAATATGAACATGACATCTAAATACATAATCTACATTTCCAATGTATTACTTTTAAATAGTGTCTTCTAAAAATCTCTATTACAAAACATAGTTGGTGATCTTCCTCACAATCATATTTTGAATAATCATAAATATAATCCACAAACCCTACCATAAATGAGTTATATTACTTATTGAGTATCTGATTCATCAGGGCCATAAACAGTGTAGGATCATTAGTCTGAAACAATTTATTCCCAATATGTTTATTATGGCCACACCAACAACTAAATTTTGTGATTGGTATATTATACTCCCAAAATCTGAGCCGATAATAACCTCACTGAAGATTGATCTTTTAAAACCACATTTACCCTTTAACGTATCAAACGGATCATCCACAGAAGGAAAATATTATTTGTTCATAACATTTAAGAAATTAATCATTTAATAGTACACACATTGAGGAAGTAATCCATCTTCATTATTGTCAATGAGAATTAAGGTTTCTCAAAGTTAAACACTGGGGTGAACAAAAGCATATTCTATCAGGTCATTGATATGAATCATGGTCTCATTCAGCTCCATCGGTTCCATAAGATAATATGGTATTAATATTGTCTCCATAACTAGAACCATATCAAACGTAAACTATAACCCTCTATCTATATGATGTCCAAAGAAATTATCTTCAAAAAAGTTAGTATACTCATAAACAATAATGGTATGACTAGAAATAGAAGAGACGTTTTTAGGAAAAAACACTATAGAATCAAAAATATAATAATATTTGGGAGGGATGGTTCTAAACATCCTAACATAAAGTCTCATTCCCCATATAACTCACAAGATCTCCCATCGACATAAAGAAAAGAATCATGCTAATGAAAACAATTAACCTCAACTCGTTGAGTGATAAGACAATCCATACCAATGATGATGCCAAACAGATCCAGATAGTGAACGAGAAAACCATGATCAACACTATATCAAATATCATTAACAAACAATAGGGGCACCAAAAATCCTAATCTTCTATCATACCAATATGTTATTATAACTACATATTAAAGGATATATGTTTTTTTGGATAATTAATAACATCAAAAAAATGTGTATATTTATATTATTAGGATGCCACAGTATTAAATCAATATGTATAGTACCTCCCATTATTTCCAAACATGCATCAGATTCTTCTAGGAACTCATCTATGGCTTGAAAGTGCATCATTATTGTGGCCTATAGATAGATCTTTGTAAACATTGAATCTTATGAATTCCCTTAGATACATTTAGAGCTGAATGAACCTGATAATAATGAGATATAGTCATAGGATGAATGAATTTTGTATGTGACCAACACGTAAATGTTTATTCATTTATTCACGAGAACATGGATGTTATTTTTTTTGTTTCCTCCCTTTGTAGAATCTCTGAAATTCATAGTAACATTACCAACTATAAAAAATTGGGGAGAGGAGGCTCAATGTTGAGACCCAACACCACTACTCCTATGATGATTAATATAATTCATCTTCTTCCCATGAGAACCTTAAAAGAAGAATCCTGATGTATGAGAATAGGTTGAAAATCCAACATTGCATTCCATATTCATTTATTGAATCACATATATATGTATCATCTTCATACAGGTATAATGTATCATCATGAACATATGTGATCTATTATATGTTCGTATAACCTATAGGCACTTTTCTTCCTTCAACTAGTCATTCTTCGTCAATTCCAAGGAAAATGTACAGTCTTCGAAAAATGATTTGGGTATATTAACACCGAATGATCTCTATATTGTAATGACAAAAAATCCTGAGTCCATTATAATATTAGTGAATCTGGAAAAAATTGGTGAATGAAAATGGTTTTAATACCTTTCCAATCCACGTTTATATTCCTATGTTCCTAGAATATAGAATCCCAACATCACTAGTTGGACCCATCCCGTCTGAATGTTATGAACATTAACTTAATTTTCTCTCATGTATCCACATAGTAGAATATTTTGTCGATTCTATCCATCCATTCCTTCAGCACATTATTTTTAGACATCTATTTTAAGTTTAGTGGTTTCTTATGTAGTAACTCTTGTGATCTCTCTCTCCCTCATCCAGCTCATCGTTTTACCCAAAAAAATGTGTTCTGAAATCAAGGTTCATTCTGATCCTCAACATGGACATCTCAAATGAATTTCTAGATCAGATTTGACTCTATATGTGGGCTCCCTTGTGGTGAATTAGTTTCACCTTATTGAGGTCCTCATGGATGATGTCTTAGAGGCATACTCTTGTATGACAAAAAATAATAATGATCGGAGAGATGAAAAAATATAATGTCAAACTAAAAAACCCACAAGGAAAAAAATATATTTTCCAAACCAAATCAAATACTAGAGACACACATTCCAATGTTTCATGGTATCTTGAATCTTGTTACAAAAAGAGATCGCTAGTCAATTTTCGCAACATACCTCTCAAATCCTGACAGTCCTATCTATAGTTTAACATATTTCCCAAGACATGGTCCCTTAAGGATATACCACCTTTGATACAAAATTTTAAATAATTTAACCAGGGTTCCCTAAAACCCCACACTCGACCCAATCAGTCACATTCCTGTAGGGCTCTCCCGATCCCCATTAGCTAGTTACAAGCACCCAAACATCAAACAATGAAATATATAGAATAATTTAACCCAAACTGAACAAACACATTGAATATATGTACTAAAAATTTATGATTATAAGATGTAAAAGATATATATGTTCCATAACCAAAATGAAACGATATATTAACAAAACAATGAAAGTAAATAAAAACTCTTAATGCAAAACCAAACTGTAAAGGACCCACACCAGAAAATACACATGATCATTAATAAACGAAATCCAACCGTCTCACCACCAGATAAACAACTAGGTGACATGAAGCTCACTGCTTCACAATGGTGCCTTGCCTTTCCCTACACTAGAATTATAAAATAGGTCTACGCACCACTGAATAGGTTTGTAGTGTGCGAGGTAATAGGCTACAAAAGATTCCACCATGTTGTTTCATATCCAGTATCTTTATAAAAATACATTTAATCCAATTTTATGAAAAACTAGGCTTGATGAGATGTAATATAGTTTAATATAAAACATGGTGAAAATTTCCCTTTTTTATATTTCTAATGAAAAATAAGATATATCTATTTCAATTAAAATTTCCATATCATTTACCATAATAATAAACATGAAAATCAAGGGTAAATCCTAATGCCATGAAATACAAAATATATGCACAAATATCACAATAAAAAATAATTATATGGGTCCGTGATGAAAATTACTCATACCAATTTAATAATTAGAAAAAATTTCGATCCTAGAGAAAAGTGCTTTGGATGAATAAGAATAACCCATGAGTAAACAACTAAAATGTCATTATCAGTCTCCTAGAACATCGATCCTTGGAAATAAGGGAATCCCCCATAACAAAAATCATTGATAATCACAAAATATTGGACCATTTCTCCATGATAAACCCTCCCCAAATATACCCAAGGTAACCCTTGTGTTTAATTCACAATTTAATCAAATGAATTGTTAATACACATTTCCTCACCATTTATCAACAACTATGGATACCGAAATTTTTATTGAAAACACTTTTCAAAATATTGAATGAAATCATGAAAATTTAAACATTAATTAGTTTGTAAAGGAAAAAAACAAGGACCATTATCATAATGTAACACCCCATAATTTTATGCGATATATTATTTTATTTTCATCGATGTGTTGTGATATATGCTACACCAAGATTAGCTTGTGCTATAAGGAACACTATATTACGAAACACTATTATTTTCTTGTTTTACACGAAGTTTAATGTTCTTTTGATATAATCCAATTCACACAAGATTGAGTAAAAGTGAAAACTTCATATTATATCCTAGAAATTATAATAGATAGTATGTATAGTATAAATAATTATAATAAAATCACTGAAAATAAGTGAGTCAATAAAAATATTTAATCAATCTTTATGGTTTATATTACTGAAATATATATGTAATATTTAAATTTATTTATTTTAAATTAATATTATATGTTTTATATATGATATAATTCCAAATTCCTTTTGTTTGATAAAAGATGTATTTTTAAAAAAAATACTCTTTTCCACCTTTTGATGGAGAATCCTTTTTAAATCAAATTTTATAATAATTAAATAATATCAATTTTTTATTATAAACTTCTTATTTGGAAGCATTCCATACTAATTTATCTTGGATTAAATTTTGGTATCTTTTCTAATGAAATTCATATTTTAACTGACAATGAAAAATACTACATTTTAATTCAAAACAGTAATTTTGTCTAATTATTTTCTATATTTAGATTATTGTTTTATATTTTTAAAGTGTTACTGTAATATTTTTTTATCATGTAATCCATTTAATATAATTTGGTGTAATTTCACATTTAAATTGGAAAAAACACTAGTTAATCTTTTGATAGTTTTTTACTTCATAAAACCCCTCTTTATAGTTTTGAAAATAGGAAATAATTTTTAATTATTGATTGTGAATTAATTATTATGAATTTGAAAATATAGATTCCAAATTTTGAACCATAATGGACACCTTACGTAAATAGGTCAATTTTATTTTTTTAAATTATGTATAGTAACATCAATAGTTATTATTATTAGATAGTGTTAAAGGGTAAATTAGTTAAATTAAGGTCAATATAATAATTTAATAATACAATATAACACTAAAATGTGTTCAAATATTATTTTATGAGATATAAGAGACCATAAAAAACCTTATTCCTAATATTTGGTATTTTAGAACAACTTTATTGTGAAAATGGGATGATATAATAATTTATTTAAATTAAAGGGAAATATAACATAAACATGTATCTTTTTCTAAAATAATTTTACTCTGTGGTTATATAATTAATCACATTATATATAAATTGTAATTAAAAATAATAAATTATTTCATACATCATAGTATTTTATTTGTTATTTATAGACTCTATAAAAGTAAATAAATTTATGACACAACGATGGTGCAATAATTACCTTATTAATGATATATTTAAATAAATGATATTATAAATATTAAAATAAATGTAATTTGATTGTTTTTAAGCCATATAATATTTTTTGGATTAAATTGACATATGAGGGATTTTAGAATTCCATTGGTTCAAATGAATCAATTTTTTATTACTTTATCAAAAATAAATTACTAACTTGTATCAGTATTTACCAAAATGTGTTTATATAAAAAAATTCTATTTTATTAAATTATATAATAGTCCTAAAAGTATATGATTCATCCAAATGACTAATATAATGTGATAATTTCCAATAGTGATCCACTTTTGATTATCTTGGCATTTTATAATAAATAAATATTCAATATATTGTGAAAATACAAGAATACATGGTAAGAGTTAATGTTTTTAACAACGAGTTAATGCTAGAAGATAAGGATACTTTTTTGATGTAAAATCTATAAAACCTATTTGTTGATATGATTTTGATCTATCATCATTTTATCCTACAAATGAATCACTTTTGAGAAATTAGATAACTAAAATCATTTTATATTTAATTATTATTTCAAGAAATTCCTAATGTAAACCCACCTCTCATATAAAAGGGGACCTCTCCTTCTCCTTTATTGACACCTCGAAATACATTTGTTTTGAACAAATAATTAAAAATATATCCTACCAACATCCCTAAAATAATTATATAGGCTACACATAGGGCATGAAATAAACATAGGGTGTCATTTGGTACAAATTAAAAAGAGACACCTGTAGAAAAGGTAATAATTTTATCCCTTCTTTCAAAGATCATTTCTTCTTCTACGTCCTCTTCATATGTTGTTTCCATACTATAATAATAAATTTTGAATCTAATATATTCTGATATGTTATCATGATTTTAGGACATCCATAATTTTCCTTTTACCATCATTGGAAAAATAGTATCACTATGTGTGCATACGTACAACTAACTGTCTCCACGGCACGATGCGATTCATTCTCAATGTTATCCATTCAAGAATAATTAAAATGTATATCTAATAAATAATAATTAAATATATGACAGAATAATTATAATATATTTATTTAAATGTTTATATAATTTATTTAAAATCTTCCATAAAATAAAATAATGCAACATAAACAATATTCATGAGTATGTACAACCTACCGTCTACCTGACCGGAGTTTTCCATTTAATTTATCTGCTTATTATATATATTTAAAAACTAAATATTTATGATATATAAATAATGTTTTACATACTATATGTATTTAAATTAAAATCTATAGAAAATAATCAATAAAAAAAGTGAATACATGTACGTTAAATAGAGTTATTATTGCACAAAATGTTGATTTGACATAGAATCCAAATATAAAAGGGTAATATAATGTCATAAGTGAATAAAATATGATATCATACATGTTATTATTGTTCTATTATAAGTTAATAATATGATAAAACCAACTATAGTGGATTTTCTAACACATATATAAGAAATCAAATCTAAGGTATGGGATAATTTCATAATATCATTATTAATAAAGATTATTTATACGTAAGTATTTACTGTGGAATATTTTTCATCCATATGTATGATACCTAATAATGAATTATATAATATTATTAATATTATTCTATAATTTTTGGAATTAAATTTCTCCCATTTTTAATTTTGTATAGGCGGGATGAAGGGAATCATTCATCATTTTCAAATATGAGGTACTTTTTTGACTTTTCCAGGAATTGTATGAGAAGAATTTTTTTTACAACACTATAAGATTAAAAAAATTTGATAACTACTTATTTACATGATGCTTTCTATAAATTATTTCATGTGTAGTTTCAATTAAATTATTTTCTTATAAAATATCATGGAATATTGAGAAATGAAAACATATTTGATGAATATGTCATATTATTCTCAAGAATTAAGTTCATGTGTTTTATGAAAATTGTTTTCCATCTAAGATGAATTTATCCCTATCATTACTAATATTTTATTATGTAAATAAATTAATTTTATTTTATATGGAATATGTTATGATAGATTTATTTTTAAGAAATAATGATTATTTATCGTGTTATGATATGATGAGTGATATATATTTTTATGGGACATGTAGAAATGATTTCATTATGATATGGTTAGCACCTATATATCCATCCAATGAATTGGGTAATTATTTATATCTCATGAGATTATATGTAATTGAATTACAAGAAAATACAATTTAGTAACATAGGGATGGGGGGAATATATATATAGTTCAGTAATACATTGCTGGAATAATATGTAAACTCGGTCCAATAATAAAATTTTTCCAATATGATGATATTGGCAGTAATTCCGTGGATACTATATAAATCATATTATTTGATTATTTATTTCCCATGATTCTATGTTTTATGAAAATTTTATTTTATAAGGGATCATTTTCATTTATCATTTTAGCATTACAAATTGCAATGACTTATTTAAAGGCTCACACTTATTGTATTCAAAATTTATTCTCATGTTTTTAGATACTTATGTTTGTGATTCGTTTTATGTTCTCTATATTAACCCTTTATGAGTATTTGATCTCACGTTTTTATGTTTTATTTTCTCCCATGTATAGAGAAATTTTATATGTATGAAAACTAATGGTGAAGATCCTTATGGGTGATTAGGAAGATCCTTCACCAATGTAGAAGAATATCTTCCGAGTTTCCAAATATACTAACTAATACTGTCATTAGGAATATATTTTTGTAATTTATTATTTATTCAGTAAAATTAAATTAAATTCCATGTACACAATTCTTGGATTATTAGAGTTGGTATCATAGTGAAGTTTATTTTACAATTGGAAACTATGATGCAAAAACATTATTGAGATTATTAAAAATATTTCAATGATTTGTCTAGGGAATTCCCTAAGGGTATGTCTAATTATATGAAATAATCATAGAATTATGGTAATAACCAGGTGTAACCTAGGATTAAACATATGAATTTATATATTGAAAGTAATACCTCTTGATTAAATGGGTTTTCTAGTATGATTTTATCTCTCAGAATATTCAATTTTAGATTTTGAAAATGGCAGGATCCATAAGGAATCATATTAATGATCAATTCAATAGGAATTGAAATTATTGTCCTATAAAAACCTTCATATTATGGGAGATTTAATAAAAATATTTTTTATATGGATATAAATGTTATGAATCATTTTGAACATCTAAATGTGCATAGAAATGAATAGAATTCTGTTGAGTTCTTTAGGAGACAACATCCATCTTCTTTTAACGGGTCGTGTGATTGACATTTTGCAAAAAAAAAATAATTTTTACGTTTTAAATGATATTTTACATAATTTTCTATTTGTAAAATGAATAATTCATTCAGAATGTTCATTATTGAGAAGGATAATAACACCAGTGGTGTCCTCTAATCAATAATATAGGGAAGTATGATGATATAGAATCAATGGAATGGGATGATATCCTGAAATTATTTTTCAATGATTACTTTACACATATTCATCAAAAAAATAAGGGAAAAAAATTTCTTGAGAATAATAAAAAGGATGATGAATCAGATGGTACATATGAGGAAAATTTAATAAGACATCAATGGTATGCTTTTGGTTTTATCATCCAACATAAAAGACAAGTTGATTGATTCTTCATTGGATTAAAACAAAAAATTCTATGGGAAATAACTCTAAGATGCATTAGCTTATATGATGATATTGTGAATTGGGATATATTAGTAGAAATGAAATTTGGTGTTACATATCAATCTCATGGTTTTGACAACAAAAAAAAAATGGAGTTCGAGGAAACAACTTAATACAATGTTGAAAATATGATGAATGTTTCCTTTTGCTCAATGTATGGAAATAAGTATAGTAATACAATATTAAAGGGTTTATAAAATTATTTAAGTGTTGAAAAGATGGTCATAGATAAGTTGAGTTCCAAACTAACCAGAAAATGGATCATAAAAATTTGAATAGTGAAAATAATACATAGAACCCACCACCCACACTTTAATGCTACAAGTGCAATTAAATCTGGAATTATGCTGAAAAATTCCCTAACCAAAGAGTTATGGATGATTATCGATGTCCAAAACCTATTAAGATAAAAGACAGTGTCAAATAACATGTTATCACTACAGGCGATGATGAGTATGAGAAAAAATTTGTGGAATGAGTTAGTGTTTATGTAATGGGATTCCAAAATAGTGTTGTATTATCTATATTATTGTATTATAGAATATTAGAATATCTATCTATTGGTTCATTACAGTTTTACCAATATATAAATTACATGTATCAATGGAGAGTGATTGAAATATTTTTTTAGAAAGAAAACAATCTTTTCATAATGAAGGGATAATGTGATAATGAGATGTTCTATGGTATTAATGAACTCAAGAATGATATAAGGATAATGTGAAATCTTGATTTGAGTATATAGAATTTTTCGGGATCGTTGGTTTTTGGAAAGGGTAATTTTTGAATGAATTGATTATTTCAAAATTGTTCTAGGGTAATTAATTGTATTATATTGTGTCTAGAAAATAAATTATTGTGGAATTCAAATTTTTAGAATGATACAAAAATGACATAAATTATGAGATATGAGAGATTAATTTTAATTTTATTTATTTCACCTCTTTCTAATGATTTAAATTTTTACTTTCTAGAATGATTGTAAGGAAATCCCATTATGGATAATATAATTTGAATTCTGGTTGAGGTTTTTTAGATTACTATATTATTTCACTATATGCAGATTTATGCATATTTGATTACATGTGCTACCCTTTTTTTTGAGATAGATGGAATGACCAATCATTATTTCACATAATCTTCTAACAATTCATAAATTGAATATTCAACAACATTTGATTAAATATGAGATAATTTGTAAATTGTTCATGCAATTAACAATGGTGAAAATATACCAAAATAAATTATGTATTTATTCTTATTTTTTTTCAAATTTAGGGAAAGGGTCTTGAAATCCAGAAATTTAATCATAGTACCTTATTATTTAATGAATCTTTTGGTCCCTTAAATCATCGTAGATTTATAGATTTCTTGTTCTTAACATTCTTCAGATCTTTTTCACTATCACTATCCTTCATGGTGTGATGGTTAGATTTTTCTTCCATATACATATTTTCACATTCCATCTATTTTCTACTATGTGGAATCCCAGTGATGAGTTATTTTGGGTAATCATTATATTTTTATCATTCATTTTTAAAATGATGATTTAGTATTTCTTTTTACGATGTTGGTGTCTATGATGGAAACTTTCATGTAGTAATCCTTTTTTTACCCCAATGTATTTTTTGGCTGAAATTAATTTAGTGAGGGTCATAATAGAACACACCAATATTTTATGAAATATTTACTTTTTAATTACTTTAAAGTCTTGTGTAGTGCAATACATCAAGATTAGTTTGTTCTATACGGAACACCATTTTAGCATGCGGTGTAATTAACCCTATTCATGGATTTTATTTCATAGGATTTCATGTTATTATGAGATAATTCAATTCACATAATACTGAGTATATGTTATCACTAAATATTATATCTTATTCATTATAATGGCTGTTATGATTAGTATAAACCTCCTTTTAAAAAACTATTTAAATGAAATTAAGTGTGTCTAAAAAATAATAAAAGCACTCTTTATGGATTTTATTTATGATATATATATGTAATATATTCAATGAGATTATTTATATTAATAATATATTTTATAGATATGATATATGATCAAAATGAATTTCTTGGATTAGAGAAGTATTTTTTAAAAAAGAATATTTTTTACCTCTTTTTGATAGAGAACACAATTTAAGTCCATTTTTTTTTGAAAAATATATGTTATATTTAACATATAATAATTTTTAATGGATTCAAGGAATAAAAAATTTAACAGTGTTGATCTTTTGGTATTGTTTTGATAGAGTTCATATTTTAATGAATAGTGAAAATTACTGCATTTTAATTCAAAATGACATTTTTATATAATTTATTAATAGATTTATATTATCCAAATATTTTGTATTAAAATATAGTGGGGATATTTTTTATCATTTAATAAATTTTTTTAAGATGTAATTTCAAATTTAAATTTAACATAATCACATGTAAATATTTTTGATAGTTTTTACTTTTGAAAAACAAGCTTTATAGTTTTCAAAACAGTAATTAATTATTAATTATTTTCATCCAATTATTATTTTTGAAATAAAAAAATGATTCCTTATATGAATCAGAGGGTCTAAATTATGTAAATTGGTTCCATTTATTTTTCGACAATATTGATATTAATTTCAGTAATTGTTTTCATATAAAATAATTAATTGGTAGATTAGTAAATAAGGGAAACAATTGTATTATAGTACTATAAAAATACCCAAAACTAGACATAATATTATAAGACGAGTAACAGATATACAAAAATACCCTTACGCTTAATTTTCGTAACATTAGAACCACTTGGCTGTGAAAATTACTTGTTATAATAATAAATTTAATGTAAAGGGAAATTTGACATAAACATGTTACTTTTTAATAAAAAATTTTATTTTGTGGTTATATAATATATATCCATAACTATAAATGCTTATTAGAATGCTAAAAATATTTCCTATGTCCTGGTTTTTTTATAATTTTCCAACACTATATAAAAAACAAATTTATGACAAAATGATGATGTAGTGATTACCTTAATAATAAAATAATCAAATAAATATGGTTATAAATATTAAAATAACTGTATGTTTAAAAATGTTTCCCATAAAATATTTTCTAGTATTACATTAACATGTGAGGGATCATTTAATTCCATTGGTTGTATGGAATAATGTTTTTATTACTATAAAGAAATAAATTACAAAATGGTGTCAAGATTTAAATAACACAGTTTTCTTAAAAACAAATACTATTTTATTAGATGATATACTAGTCATATAAAACTATTATTATTTACAATGTCTTATATAATGTTAATAATTTCATTAATGATCCAATTTTGTAAGTTGTGTTATTTTATAGAATCTATATTAACTATATACTATGGAACTACAAGTAGACATGGTAATATAAAATGTTTCTAACTAACGGTTAAAGAAAAATGAGAAGGTTAATTTTGTGACATAAACTTGTATAAAACCTTTTATTTTAGATTATTTAGAAAAATATTCATCTTATATTATAAATGGATCATAATATATCCATTAGAAACAAATAATAAATTAATAATAATTTAATATTTCAAGACATTCTTAATGTGATCCTCTCCTCTTCAATAAAAGGGAACTTCTCCTTCTCTTATATTCACACATATAAAGCCTATTGACTCGTCCAACACCTGACCAAACCTCATCCCTACTTACCACAATTCATCTTAGAGGCAACCCATTGGTTATAAAACCATTTTTAAATGTCCTTTTGTTGAAATTAAATGAAGACACCCGAAGAAGCAGTAATCATTTTATAACTTCATTCAAACTTTTTTTCTTATTCAACATCCTCTTAATAATATTATAATATACTAAAATAATAAATATAGAATAAAATATATTCTAATATATTGTAATTATTAAGGGACATCCATATTCCTCATTTTAATCATCCAATGAAAGACAATATCAGCTTGCATGCGTATATATGGATAATCATCTCTAGGATGAGATGAGATTCATTATCCACGTTAACCATTCAAGAATTATTATAAAGTACATATAATAAAAAATAATCTAATATATGACATAATAATGATACTGGATTTATGTATTTATATAATTCATTTACATTCTGTTATTTAATATAATGAGGAACAGAAACAACGTTAATGCAAACGTACAACCAATCGTCACTTTTACCCTGTAATCCATTTCATTTATCATTGTATTATATGTATTTCAATACTGAATATTTATGATATATAATTTATTTTTTAAATTATGTAATTAAATAAATTGTGATATATATAATAATATTAAGAATATAAACTTAAAACATGTACTCTAAAAAATCAATTATTACCCTAAACATTTATTTACAATGGAATTGATAAAGAAATTTTTAATATAATGTCGTATGTAAATCATATATTATATAATAAATATTTTTATGGGTTTTTACAAGTTAATAATATTTTTAACCATAATATACATGTGTTTCGTAAACATAAGGACGAAAATGGCCCTTAGATAAGGGATAATGTTTTTATCACATTATTATTCGAGATTTTTTATATGTAAGTATTAACATGGTTATATTTATCATCCATTACCATGTTTCCTAATTTTTTATTCTATAACAAAATTTAAAATATCCATAATTTATCAGATTAAATTTTAACATTTGTTAATTTTTTATTAACTCGTATTAAAAGAATCTTATGTTGTTTTCAAATCAGAGGTACTTTTTGACTTTTCCCGCAAATGTACAAAGAAATTGTTTTTATAAGACATGAAGGGACTCATAAAATTACATAAAACCTTATATCTATGAAACATCATTTATATTTTTTAATCTTTAATTTCTATTAAATTATTTTCATTTAAAATTCCATGACATTTTGATAATGGAATCATTTTTTGTTGAGATTTTATTATCCGTAAGAATTAATTACACGTTTTTTATCCAAATTGTTAACTATCTGTGATGATGCTATCCCTATTGTAAATTTTAATTTAATGTTTTAATGATGGTATGACATTTTATACGGATTATTTTATGATGGAATTATGTATTAGAATCACATTTTATTTCCTGGGTTAGCAAAGATGAACTATTTATGTTTTTGTTGAACATGTAAGAATAATTTAATTATAAGATTTGCGGGACCTATATCTCCCTTCAATGCAATCGGTAAATATTTATATCACATTATGTATAAATGACTATAATGGGAAAAGGTATAGTTTAGTAATACATGGTTGGAATAACAAGTAAATCATATTCTGTAATATATGGCAGGAATAATAAGTAAACCTTGATCAGTAATGGAAATTGTTCACAAATAATGTCTTGGAATCAATGCCTTTTCTACTATAGAAATCATATTATGTGATTTCCTGTTTTCCTAAATCCAATGTTTTCATTCAATGTTATTTTATAATGTATCAGGTTCATTTATGATTTATTTCTTATGATCTACATAAACATATTCCATGACTCACGGTTTGATATTTAAATTTTAGGTTCATGTTTTTTACATTCTTATATTTATGTTTTATTAATTTTCAGGATGTTTACCGTTACTATGCATTAGACCTCACCCATTTTATGTTTTCTTTTCTAAATGATATAACTATATTTTTTAGGTTGGAAATATAACCTCAAATATCTTTATGAGAGATGTTGGTGATCTTTTACAAATCTAGGAGAATGTGTTCTGTGCTTCCAAAGACACAAAATTAATATAGTCATTGGAAGTATAATTATGTAATTTATTATGTGCTATGAAATTGAAATGTAATGCCCATGTAAATCAATCATAGGATTTTAGATTTGATATTATAGTGATGTTTTAGATAACCATGGTAAACTAGGATGCAAAACCCTTAGTGAGATCCTTAGGTATATTTATAAGGAATATCGAGGGATGTCCCAAATTGTATGTCTAGCTATAGGATACAAATATATAATTATGGTAATGATCACAAATAACCTAGGATTAAACCAAACATTTTTTTATTGAATGTACTCCCCCTTGGTTTTTTTTCTACTAGGATTTTTGTCTATCACACTGTTCTATTTGGGTTTTAGAAATGTCTTGAACCCGAAGGAACCATGTTAATGATCAATGCACTGGGAAATGTAATGATTTTACACCTCAAAAACCATATGTTTTGGGAGATTGAACTCAAAATCATCTTGTTATACATACAAATGATATTAATCATTCATGAAATATAAATGTGTATATAATGGAAAAACATTTTGTTGATTTCTTCCTGAGACAACCTCCACCTTCTTTCAGTGGGTATTATGATCTAATTATTTGTGTATAATAGATTTGTACCATTGAAATGATATTTTCCACCTTTCAGTATTCATAAAATAAAAAAGTCATTCTCAAAATTTATCATTTAGATAGTGAACCAGACTAGAAGTGGACTCTAATAAATCATAAAAGGTAACAAGAAGAAATTTAATCCATGGAATTGGAGGAGTTCATTAAATTATTTTTCAATAATAACATTCCACATATTTTTAAATAAAATAAGTAAAATATGGTCATTGATCTTATGAAAAATGATGATTAATATGTTGGAACATAAATGGAGAATTTTACATGACATTTAGGGTATGCTTTGGGTTTTACCATCCTTCTGGAATGTCATGTCAATCAATTAATTTGTGGCATAAAACCAAGTCTTCTATTGGAATTAGGTATAACATAATTTATTATATATTAAGATATTTCTCACTATTCAATCATGGAATAAATTTATAATTGTGTTACAAATTGATCTCATGGTTTTGACAAGAAACAAAATATGGAGTTAAAGGGGAAATATCATAACCATATTGAAAAGGTTATGAATATTTCATTATTATAACAGGGTGGAAATACTCATTATTGTGATTTTACTAAATGGACATGAAAATGTTTTATGTATGGAAAATATGTTCATTGGGATGTTGAGTGCCAATGTAATGGGAAAATGGATTCTAATTATGTGAATATATAAAATACTATATATAAGCCAACACCCACACTTCAATGCTACTAGTGAAACAAAATAGGGAATTATTTTAAAAAATTCCTTAATCCCATGGTTATGTATTATTGTCAATTTCGATAACCTTTTAAGAAAATATAAAAAGTAAAATAACATGAGATCACTATTTTCGATGTAGTTTTTGACATCAAAGTGTTTTATTGATTATGTTTTTATGTAATGGGATTCCAAAATATTATTGTAGAATCTCTTTTACAGTATTATGGAATATTGGAAAATATATGTATTGTTAAATTGTGGATTTGCATTAGTATAGAGTTCTGTTTACCATAAAATGTGATTGAAATACTTTTTGAAATAACATGATATGCACATAATGAAGGGATAAAGAAATAATGAGATGTTTTTACAGTATTAATTGCCTAATGACTGATATAAGTACAAAGTGATATCATGTTTTGAGAATATAAAATTTATGGTATTTTTTGTTCGTAGAAAGAGGAAATTTTTTGGGAATTAATGTTTTTATTATGATTCGAGGGTAATTATTGTTATTACCATCATTCAATACACAAAATTATTAATGAATTTACATGTATGGAATGTGAAAACCATGAACTACCATTTGAGATATGAGTGATGTATGTTATGATGATTTATTGAATGTTCATCGAATTTTTTAGTTTTTTTATTTTAAGCGTGTAAATGTTATCCTATTATGGAATTTATATATTATATTCTGGTTGATTTTTGTTAGATTAATTTTGCAGATGCCGAAAATCCCTACAGATCTGAGGAAAGTTTAGAGGTGAAAAACAAATGCCATATTTTGAACTGGTGATCTGTTATGGGGGTCCCGAAGGTGTAGCGCCATAAAAAGTTTGGGTCGCATGAAAATTATGTGTCCCCATGAAAAAAATTGGGATTCTCGAGAGTTTTCCATGTGGGTGCTGAACCCTTTCGTGCCACTGCTCCGTGCAGTTGATCTATGTGATTCTAAGAGCGGGAAACACAAGAATATAACATTGATGTGTTTTTTCTCATGGAACAATGATCCCGAGTGCCTATAAAGAGAATGCCACCCCCTTCGACCTAAGTCTGATGAATTTTTACAACCTCTCCCACGCGAAATTCCTCTCTCGTGTGTGCAAAGAAGATGGCTCTCAGGTACTAAATTTTTCATGCCAAGTCGTCTGGGAGTCCGCCATTACGCACGACTACTAGGGCCTGATTCTTATCCAAATCCCCTTGAACCCATTCTCCGGCACACAATTCCTTCTGATTGTGCACAATTAGGTCTTCGGCGTGTCATTCCTTTCGCACACAGACCCAGTCTATTTTGTTCCTAGTTCTCAATTACATACCGGCCCAGATATTTTCCCGTGCACAATTATTTATGCGTACCGGCCTGGCCCCTTTTTCGTAAAATGACCTCTTTTTCATGAAATCCTCCCTTTTTGTGTGATCGCGATATATCTCTTCTAGGCATAATTTTCGTGCACCTCTCATGCACACAACACTTACGCCATATAGTCATTTCCCAAGAATCCTCCATGGTTTGCACGAAATAACTTCAATGTCCCTTGGATGATACTGCCCATTGCGTTGCTTCACCTCAAGCTTCACCACATAGGCATGCTAATGGCTATTGCTTCTGTAGAGACCCGAAGCTTGACGTACATTGACATTACATTACATTTGCGGAATACTTACTACATAACAAAAACACACACACAAGGATCGTAATAGTTTAGTGTCTTTGGAAACTCGGAACGTAATCTTCTAATCATGGTGAAAGATATTCAACATATACCATAATGATCTTCTTTTTTTAAAACCTAAATCCTTTCTTTATGTCATGGGGAAAGGAAAACATAAAAGGGTGAGCTCAAATGCTCAGTAAGGGTAAACAAAAGAAAAATCAATCACATCATATTCATAAGAACATAACTTTTGGAAATCTTAACCTGCAAAAGATAGAATAATTTCATAACATGGGATAAATCATAGTAGTGAAATGAAATCCCAATAATCATAACATAAAACATGAAACTTTGTGTCATACACACATAATCATAGAGAATCATTTCTTGTTATTCAAGACTCATTTCCAAGACTATCTTAGTGGACAAAGTCCCTTTCTGAACTGAGTCACCCTCGTTTCAGTCCTGTTTCACTGAACCGGTATAACCTACCATTCCAGCCATGTCTATCTCATGAGATATAAAATCTTTACCCAATGCATTGGAGGGAGATATAGGTCCCACCCATCTCATAATGATACCATTCTTATGTGTGCCACAAAATCATAAACCATACATAATTGCATAACCCATGTAATAAAAATGGAAATCTTAAACATCGTGACATCATAAAACAATTCATATAAGATAAAGGAATTCATAAAAATAATTCCATCACAACATTATCAAATCAATGTAATAATAGAGATAAAAACAGAACCCTTTATTATTTTAGATGGAAAATAATTTTGATAAAACACTTGAACTCCATTCTTGAGGAAAATATCCTTTCTTCTTCAAAAATAATTTTCCTTTCATAACATGTCATACAACTTTAAAATAAAGAATTTTATTTAAAAATAAACTTGAAAACGTGTAAAGGAATCTTTTTTGGAAATAATTTTTTAAAAATCCATTCATGCCATATATGTTAAAAAAACATTCTTCGTACTTTTGTCGGAAAAGTCAAAAAGTACCTCGTACGAAAAACGACAAAAGATTCCTTTCATATATTTTACTAAAAACTCACCGAAGGGTAAAATTTGAGATAAACTAGTGTAGAAGGATATAAATATAACATATTGAGGAAACATGGATGTGGATGATAAAATACACCCCAGTAAATGCCAAAGTATAAACAATCTCGGATAAAAATGAGATTGTGATATTTCCCTTACCTTAGGTCTGACTTGATTTGTAAGTGTCTGAACCTCCTGTTTAATGATTTAAATCATGTTATTGACTTATTCCAGAATCATATTCACTGTTATTATATCAT
Source organism: Viscum album (assembly GCA_963277665.1). Classification (NCBI taxonomy): domain Eukaryota; kingdom Viridiplantae; phylum Streptophyta; class Magnoliopsida; order Santalales; family Viscaceae; genus Viscum; species Viscum album. The sequence goes on from OY728134.1 coordinate 174,540,004, forward strand.
ATATGGTCCACTTATGACTTTATATTACCCATTCATTTGTAAATTCATGTTAAAGTAGCGTTTTGGGTAAAATCGTCTCATTGGTCATTCGTGTTTTTAACTTGTAATTATTAATATGATTACATGGATCATGATTACATATATCCAGAATGTAAAAAATGATTTATATATAATATGTATTCAGAATATACATATATATAATATATTTATAAATGGAATGAATTACACCGTTCATGGAGACGGTAGTCCGTACGTACGCATGAACGTTGTTTTCGTTTCCTTATTGAATTGAATGGAATTAAGTAGATGACATACATATAAATATACATAAATCCAGTATCATTACTATGTCATATATTTCATTAGTACTTATTATATATATACTTTATAACCATTCATGAATGGTTAATGTGGAGAATGAATCTCATCGCGTCGTGGAGCCTGTATTCCGTACGTACGCACGCGCGGTGATTTCCTTTTTCCGTAGGATGGATAGAAGGTTAATTAGAGTTGTTTAATATTTATAATAACATATCAGTATATAAGGAATACTGATGTTATTACTTCATCATGAAACAACTAAATAAGAATAAGTTTAAGAAGAAAAAAATTGGAAGGGATCGGTAATGGATATTACCTCTTCTTTGAAGTGCTTCTTTGAGACCTCCTTTTAGGGCACTAAAATTGGACTTTTAAGAAGACCAGGACCTCTAGGATGATACTAGGGAAGTGGAGAAGAGATTTTGGCAGGGTTTGGCTGAGCTGGAATGCTCAAATTGGTGTGAGGAGGAGAGGGAGGAGGTTCCCTTTTATAAGGGGGGAGATGGGCACCTTTGGAATAACTAAAAATATTATTTTATTATAAAGAAAAATACGGTTTTAAATAGCTCTAAATTGATTTATTTCTATGCTAAGGTGGGGATGGGTCGAAATCTTCTCATCCAATAGAATTTAGACTCGTTTAGGTTCCTATTTTAACCTTATCATTTAGATTTAACATTAAGTTAAATAATTTTACATTTACCGTGTCTTCTTGTGTTCTTACTCTATAAGGTTAATAAACTTACAATAAGAAGCCAAACGAACCCCAAATTTTTTATTATTAATATATATAACCTTATCTAAGTCATTTGGCCGAACCATAGATTTTTATGAATAAAATAACAATTAATAATATAATATTTGTTTTAAAAACTATTTTATGTCAATTTTGACACTATTTAGTAATTGATTTTTGTGAAAATCATACAAGAATGATAAGTTCGAAAAAAGTTACATAAATCAATACTAACATGTCATATTAACCTAGAAAATTAGTGGAATTCATAAAAAGTCTTAAATAACATTTATTTTTGTATTTATAACATCAATTATGTCAATATTTCATTAATAAGATAATTACTGCATCATCTTTGTGTCATAAATCAATTAATTTATTTGATGTCTAAAAATTACAAATAAAATAATATTATGTAGGAAATTTTTTTATCTTTCTAATGAATATTTACAATTGAATTTATCTTATGTATAACCCTATATTAAACTTGTTTTAGTAAATAAACTTTGATTTTAACTCTTTTAACTCTTCTTTGAATTAAATAATAATAAATGTCCTAATCTAATTCAAGTGTGCCTAAATGGTCATATTTTATTCCTAAGTTTGTTTTTGGTCGAATTACACTTATCCAATAGAATTAGGACATGTGTTAGGGTAATAATAATATCATTGTTACCCTTAATTACCCTATTTTCTTTTAACCGTGGTAAATAAAAGAAAAAAGTTACTATTCACCAAATATTATTTTCATCTCATTGAACAACATTTTACTTACTGAAATCAACCGTGTCTCTCGGATTTTTGAAATTCCACTCACAGAAGCGGTAAAATTAAGTTTTATGAACAATTTAGTTTTTTTTAACTACCACTTAGTGGTTTCACTATTCATCAAATATTGAATGTTTTCAGAAAAATACCAAAAATTAGGACAAAGCTATATTTGATATTATGAACTCAAAAATTATGTCTATTTTACCAAATTCAAAACATATCAGATTCATTAACTAATTTAAAAATTAATTCCCATCGTCAAAACAAATAGCGTGTTTTTAAGAGACAATAACTATCAAAAGATTGAAACTTGTTTATAACTGGTTTAAATGTAGAATTACATCCATTGACCAACATTGTATTAAATTGTAAAAATAGATTCTAAATATACTTTAAAACCACTCAAATTAACAATTTATCACTATTAATTTTTTCGATTAAAAAAGTTTTTTTTAATTAAAATTTAGTAATTTTCACTATTCAACAGAATATGAAAGTTATCCGAAAAGTACCAAAATTTTACCTTAGGCTAAATTCGATACTCCGAATAAAAAAATGAAGTCCATTTTGAGAGATAAAAATTCTAAAATTTTAAAAGGTGGTTATTACTATTCATAACGGCTAGTTTTAATAATATTTTAATAGCATATCGTTGTTTAGTGAAACTCGGTATTGCGTACTACACACGCTATCGAGGAAGGTCATGATTGCGTGTAATACAAGGCAAGTCAAGGATGAATGTTGAGCAAGCTCATTTTGGTGTGGCGTATGTAACACCCGAGACTTTTATGTTATATAAATTATCAAAGGAATCTTTTTCTACACAACACTTGCTTGGCTTGCTTTACACGCAATCGCGACCTTCCTCGATAGCTTGCGTCGTACGCAATACCGAGTTTCACTAAACAACAATATGCTATTAAAACTAGCCGTTATGAATAGTAATAACCACTTTTTGAAATTTTATAAATTTTATTTTTCAAAATGGACTTCATTTTTGGACTCAGAATATCGAAATTAGCCTAGGGTGAAATTTTGGTATTTTTCTGAAAACTTTCAATTTTAGATGAATAGTGAAACCACTAAGTGGTAGGTTAAAAACTGAATTTTGCATAAAACTTAATTTTACCGCATCTGTGAATGGAATTTCGAAAATCCGACAGACACGGTTGATATCAGTAAGTAAAATGTGGTTCAATGAGATAAAAATAATTTTTTGGTGAATAGTAACTTTTTACTTTTTTTACCGCGGTTAATAGTAAATAGGGTAACTAAGGGTAAATATGATATTAATATTACCCTAAAACATGTCCTAATTCTATTGGATAAGTGTAATTCGACCAAAAACAACCTTATGAATAAAATATGACCATTTAGGCCCACTTGGATTAGATTAGGACATTTATTATTAATTTATTTAAAGAAGGGTTAAAATAGTTAAAATCAAAGTTTAATAAGTAAATCATTTTTAATATGGGGTTATACATACGATAAATTCAATTGTAAATATTCATTAGAAAGCTAAAAAGATTTCCTACATGATGATATTTTATTTGTAATTTTTAGACATCAAATAATTTAATTTATTTATGACACAAAGATGATGCAGTAATTATCTTATTAATGAAATATTGACATAATTGATAATATAAATACCAAAATAAATGTAATTTAAGACTTTTTATGAATTCCACAAATTTTATAGGTTACTATGATATATTAGTATTGATTTAATTAACTTGTTTAGAACATATAATTCTGTTATGACTTTCACAAAAATCATATATCAAATAGTGTCAAAATTGACACAAAATAGTTTTTAAATCAAATATTATATTGTTAATTGTTATTTTATTCCTAAAAATCTAAGGTTCGGCCAAATGACTTAGATAAGGATATATATATTAATAATAAACAATTTGGGGTTCGTTTGGCATGTTATAGTAAGTGTATTAACCATATAGTGAAAGAAAACAAAAAGACACGGTAAAAGTTAAATTAATTAACTTAGAGTTAAATCTAATTGATAAGGTTAAAATAATACCCTAAACTTGTCTAAATCTTATTGGTTGATAGGATTTCGACCCTTCCCCACTTTATCTTCGAAATAAGACCCTTTGGAACCATTATAAACCGATTTTGACTTTAATATAAAATAATATTTTGAGATATTCCTAAGGTGCCCCTCTCCTCCCTTATAAAAGGACACCTCCTCCCCCTCCTCCTCACACCAAATTGAGCACTCAAGCTCGGCCAACCCCTGCCATTTTTTCCTCTCCACTTCCCTATAATAATCCTAGAGGTCCTGGTCTTCCCCAAAGACCAATATTAGTTCCTTAAGTGGAGGATTCAAAGAGGCGTTCCAAACAAGAGGTAATATCCATTACCGATCTTTTCAATTTCTTTCTTCTTCAACTTCTTCTTCTTTAGTTGTTTCATGATAAAGTAATAACATCAGTATTACTTACATACTGATATGTTATTATAAATATGAAACAACCCTAATTCACCTTCTATCCATCCTATGGAAAAATGAAATCACCGCGCGTGCGTACGTACGTAATACCGTCTCCACGCCGTGGTGTAATCTATTTTCCACCATCACCTTACAAGGATGGGTATAATGGTGTAATGAGTAACTATATATGATTATTATGAAGTAATATTGATACTGAAATAATATATGTATACTCCAATACAATTCCACGATCATAGGAACGATATCATCACTCGTGTGTACGTACGGAATACCGTCTCCACGATGTGATGCGACTCGTTCTACATGATCTTCATTTCATAATGATTATATAAATGAATTGAATGAATTAATATGGTATATAATACACTAATAACATTCTGGAAATGAATTATCTATAACCTAAAGATAAGAATAAGAATTTATTCGACAAAACACGCATAAGAACAAAAAGTTATAACGACCCGAGTAACAAGTAACAATGAAATATTACTAACAAGAAGCTAATAATATGACCATATATGATATCATATCAATATGTATGATTCTGTAATAAGTCAATAACATTATTTAATCCATTATACATGAGCTTCGGACATGAACAAAGCAAATCGGACCTAAGGTAAGGGAAATATCACAATCTCATTTTTATCTGAGATTGTTTATTTGTAAGTATTTACTGGGGTGTATTTTATCATCCACATCCATGTTCCCTCAATATGTAATATTGTTTCCATCCACTTGCAATAGTTTAAATCCAATTTTACCCTTAGGTGAGTTTTTAGTAACGAATATGAAAGGAATCTTTTGTCGTTTTACCGTACGAGGTACTTTTTGACTTTTCCGACAAAAGTACGAAGAATGTTTTTTTTAACTTATACGGCATGAATGGATTTTTAAAACATTATTTCCAAGAAGCTTCCTTTACAATTTTTCAAGTTTATTTTTAATCAACTTCTTTTAGTTTATAATTGTATGACATATTAAGAAAAGAAAAGTGTTTTTGAAGAAGAAAGGATATTTTCCTCAAGAATGGAGTTCAAGTGTTTTATCAAAATTATTTTCCATCTAAGATAATAAAGGGTTCTGTTTCTATCCTTATTATTACATTGATTTTATCATGTTGTGATGGAATTATTTTTATGAAATCCTTTATCTTATATGAATTGATTTATGATGTCATGATGTTTCAAGAATCCCATTTCTGTTACATGTGTTATGCGATGATGTATGTTTTATGATTATGTGGCACACATAAGAAAGGATTCATTATAAGATGGGTGGGACCTATATCTCCCTCCAATGCATTGGGTAAAGATTTTATATCTCATGAGATAGACATGGCTGGAACGGAAGGTTATTTCGGTTCAGTGATTCAGGACTGATACGAGGAGTGAACTCGGTTCAGAAAGGGACTTTGTCCACTAAGATAGTCTTGGCAATGAGTCATGACTAACAAGAAATGATTTTCCATGATTATGTGTGCATGCCACAAAGTTTCAAGTTCATGTTATGATTATGGGGATCTCATTTTCACTTCTATGATTTATTCCATGTTAAGATATTATGATCTCTTTTGCAGGTTTTTTGATTTTCAAAAAGATATGATATGATCTTTATTTCCTTTATTTGCCCTAGCTGAGCATTTGAGCTCACCCTTTTATGTTTTCTTTTCCCCAGGTCAGGAAGATGGATATTAAGTAGAATATGCTAAAAGGGACCCTAGATATGATGAAATAAATGGGAGACACTGTAGAAGATTTATGAACCAGTTGTTTATGTTTCCCAGTTTCTAAAGACACTATACCTATATGGTCCTTTGTGGTTTTATCATATGTTGTAATAAGTGTGCTTCAATTTTGAAGTATTAACAATGTATGTAAAGTATGGGTCGTTATAGTTGGTATCAGAGGAAAGGTATAGTCAACCTTTGGAAACTAGGATGTGAAAGCCTTAGTAAGAACCCTAAGGATAAGTCTTAGCATAGAACACAATCTTAGTGTTTTAGAAATGTCCTTGAATAACCTAGGATAAGACCTTAAGCATGAAAATATTATTCTTGAATTATGTGGTTTCCTATTAGTGTTGCTCACACTATTCTTCTTGGTTTTAGTCAATGGCTGGAACCCGAAGGAACCGTGTTAATGCGGAATGCGATGGGCAATGCAATGATTGTCCCCCTGAGCAACCAAACGATATGGGAGCTGGAATGCAACATCTTGTAGCCATGCTCACACAACTTTCTCAAGCTATGAATCATGCAGGATTTCCAAATGAGAAAAGGAGGGAGCAACATTCTGTTGAATCCTTCATGAGGCAGCGTCCACCTTCTTTCAGCGGGTCTACTGATCCATTAGTTGTTGAACAATGGATTAGTACTACTGAAAAGATATTTTCAGTTCTTCAATGTTCTGAACATGATAAAGTCATCCTAGCAGTGTATCGTTTGGAAGGAGATGCTGATCAATGGTGGAATCTTGTTAAGAATACGAGGCAAAGGGATGAAATTGAGTCTATGGAATGGGACGAGTTCAAGAACTTATTTTTCAATAAGTACATCCCTCGTATTCTCCGAAAAAAGATGGAGAAAGAGTTTCTTGAACTGAAGCAAAGGGATGATGAATCTGTTGGTACCTATGAAGCAAATTTTACAAGACTTGCAAGGTACGCTTCTGGTATTATTATCCAACCTGAGAGTAAGATCGATCGATTCTTTAGTGGCTTAAAACCAAGTCTTCGAAGGGCGTTAGCCATAAGGGACTTCAATAGCTATGAGGAAATCGTTCGATGTGCTCTCAAAGTCGAGATGGAGATTGGAGTAACCCATCAGTCACATGGGTTTGATAAGAAGAGGAAGATGGAATTCAAAGGAAACTCTAAAGAGCACACTGAAAAGAAGATGAACTTTCCCTTATGCTCAAAGTGTGGAAAGAAACATGGAGGGAGTTGTCTTAAAGGGACAAGTAAATGTTTCAAATGTGGAAAAGAAGGTCATCGGGCATTTGAATGCCGTGATAATGGGAATAAGATGTCTAATGACGCAAACAAAGGAAGGGATACACAGAATGAACCTACTACACTTCAATGTTTCAAGTGCAAGGAGATGGGGCATTATGCCAATCAATGCCCAAATCCAAGGTTTGATGATGATGGTCGACGTCAACAAAATCATAAGGCTAAAGACAAAGGAAAGTCACATGCAATTTCTATCAGCGATGTGGAGTACGATAACGAAGTGGTGAAAGGTACACTTACCGTGCACTCTAAAGTATCAAATGTTTTATTTGATTCTGGATCCACCCACTCTTTTATTTCTAAAGAATTTTCTAAGGGTATCACCATATTACCTCAACAATTAGATGTTGAGTTAGCTGTGACAACACCTAATGGCACAACAGTCGCATCAGAAGTTTATAATTCTTCTCCGATCAAAGTTTGTGGGAAAGTGCTTCCTGCAAATCTTGTGATCCTTCCTTTAGTGGAATTTGATGTGATTCTTGGCATGGATTGGCTTTCTCTACATGGAGCTCATATCAATTGCCAAAGAAGGGAAGTCACATTTCATATTCCAGATCAATCTACGATCGTCTATCAATGCAAGGATGAACATAACCTTCCAGTGGAAATTTCTTCCATAATATGGGTATTGATTCCACTAAATGAAGGTTATTTATCTCAAATGGTTGGAGAGAAAATTATGATTAAGAATATGCCCATTGTACGGGAGTTTGATGATGTCTTTCCGGAGGAATTACCGGGTCTTCCACCAAATCGTGAAGTTGAGTTTTCAATAGAACTCGTACCGGGCGCTTTGCCAATTTCAAAGACACCTTATAGAATGGCCCCAATTGAGTTGCAGGAATTGAAGAAGCAACTCCAAGAGAATCTTGATAAGGGATTCATACGCCCTAGTGCGTCACCTTGGGGAGCACCTGTTCTATTTGTTAAGAAGAAATATGGATCAATGAAACTCTGCATTGATTATCGAGAACTTAACAAGATCACTATCAAGAACAAATATCCTCTCCCACGCATTGATGACTTGTTTGACCAACTACGCAGAGCTCAATACTTTTCCAAGATTGATCTTCGTTCAGGGTATCATCAATTAAGGGTCAAAAGGGAGGATATACCAAAGACGGATTTCCGTACAAGGTATGGACACTATGAATTTATAGTGATTCCATTTGGTCTTACTAATGCCCCTGCTATCTTCATGGATCTAATGAATAGAGTCTTTAGAGACTATCTTGATCAATTTGTGGTAGTCTTTATAGACGATATTCTTGTCTATTCAAAGAGCAAGGAATAACATGAAGATCACTTGAGAATTATATTTAAGACCCTGAGAAAGGAGAAGCTTTATGCCAAATTTACCAAGTGTGAATTTTGGCTTCAAAAAGTTGCATTTTTGGGTCACATAATCTCAAAAGAGGGGATATCTGTGGATCCAGCAAAAACAGAGGTTATCGAAAGATGGTCGAGACCAACAATAGTAACTGAGATCCGAAGTTTTCTTGGTTTGGCTGGATATTATCGACGTTTTGTAAAAGATTTTTCACGATTATCTAATCCACTCACCAAGTTGACTCGGAAAGGAGTGAAGTTTGTCTGGACAGAGGAATGTGAAGAGAATTTCAAGGAGTTGAAAAGAAGGTTATCCAGTGCACCTGTGCTCACACTGCCTTGTAGTGGAGAAAGGTTTGTGATCTACGGTGATGCATCCAAGAAGGGATTGGGGTGTGTTCTTATGAAAAATGATATGGTGATAGCTTATGCCCCACGACAGTTGAAAATCCATGAGCAAAATTACCCAACACATGATTTGGAGTTGGCTGCGGTAATCTTTGCATTAAAGATTTGGAGGCATTACCTTTATGGTGAAAGGTGTGATATTTATACTGATCATAAAAGTTTAAAGTATATTTTCACACAAAAGGAGTTGAATATGCGTCAAAGAAGATGGTTGGAGCTGATTAAGGATTATGACTGCTCAATCCATTACCACCCTGGGAAAGCAAATAAGGTGGCAGATGCATTAAGTCAACAAGACCATGCTAGTTTATCCATGATGAGGATCACAAAAGATCCAATATTTATGGATTTACAAAGGATGGATCTTGGAATTATAATGGAAGGGGAAAAATCTTATCTTTCTCAAATGAATGTTCAACCATCTTTACATGTGAAGATTAAAGAGGCACAGAAAGAAGATGTCGAGTTACAAAAGAAGGTGAGAAATGTTCCTGAATTCAACCTTGATTGTGATGGGATAATAAAGTTCAGGAATCGGGTTTGTGTTCCTCCCATCCCTTAATTAAAGAAGGAGCTGCTGGATGAGGCTCATAGTTCTTCATTCTCTATTCATCCTGGAAGCACGAAGATGTATAGGGACCTGAAAGAGTACTTCTGGTGGGATGGCATGAAAAGAGATGTTGCTGAATATGTCTCTCGATGCTTGGTTTGTCAACAAGTTAAAGCTGAGAGACAAAATTCTCTTGGGATGTTACAACCATTACCCATACCCGAATGGAAATGGGAAAACATCACTATGGACTTTGTCACAGGACTTCCTAAAACATCCAAAGGCAATAATGCTATCTGGGTCATAGTTGATCGTCTTACAAAGTCTGCACACTTCATTCCTATTAGAGAGGATTTCTCTCTAGATCAACTTGCCAGGATATATGTAAAGGAAGTGTTAAGATTGCATGGAGTACCACTTTATATTATATCTGATCGGGATCTGAGATTTACCTCGAAGTTCTGGCGAAGTCTTCAGCATACTCTGGATACAGAGTTGAGTTTCAGCACTGCTTATCATCCCCAGACAGATGGTCAGTCTGAGAGAACAATTCAAACCCTAGAAGATATGTTGAGAGCTTGCTCTATGGATTTCAAAGGAGGTTGGGATCAACACCTACCTTTGGTGGAATTTTCTTATAATAATAGCTTTCACTCCAGTATTCAGATGGCTCCTTATGAAGCTCTCTATGGAAAGAAATGCAGGACTCCAACTTGCTGGGATGAAGTTGGGGAAAGAAAGCTATTAGGACCTGATCTCGTTGATGAAATGGCAGAAAAGGTCAGATCTATTCAACAACACATAAGAGCAGCTCAGAGTCGACAGAAAAGTTATGCCGACAACCGAAGAAAAGACCTAGAGTTTGAAGTGGGTGATAAAGTGTTCTTACGAATATCTCCCTGGAAGAGGGTTATGAGATTTGGAAAGAAGGGGAAGTTGAGCCCTAGATATATCGGTCCTTTCGAAATACTGGATCGTGTTGGGAAGGTAGCTTACCGATTGGCGCTTCCACCGAATCTCTCTCAAGTTCACGATGTGTTCCATGTATCTCTCCTGAGAAAGTACATACCAGATCCTTCACATGTACTCAGCTCAGAAGTTGTACCGCTGGAGCAAGATCTTTCTTATGAAGAACAGCCGATAGAGATTCTAGATCATAGCGAAAAAGTCCTACGAAACAAGACCACTCGCTTGGTGAACGTTTTATGGAGGAACCACCAACTTGAAGAAGCTACATGGGAGCTTGAGGATATGATGAGGGAGAAGTATCATCATCTGTTTGTTGCAAAGTGACGAATTTCGAGGGCGAAATTCTTTTTAAGGGGGGTAGAATGTGACACCCAAGACTTTTATGTTATATAAATCAACAAAGGAATCTTTTTCTACACAACACTTGCTTGGCTTGCTTTACACGCAATCGCGACCTTCCTCGATAGCTTGCGTCGTACGCAATACCGAGTTTCACTAAACAACAATATGCTATTAAAACTAGCCGTTATGAATAGTAATAACCACTTTTTGAAATTTTATAAATTTTATTTTTCAAAATGGACTACATTTTTGGACTCAGAATATCGAAATTAGCCTAGCGTGAAATTTTGGTGTTTTTCTGAAAACTTTCAATTTTTGATGAATAGTGAAACCACTAAGTGGTAGGTTAAAAACTGAATTTTGCATAAAACTTAATTTTACCGCTTCTGTGAATGGAATTTCGAAAATCCGACAGACACGGTTGATATCAGTAAGTATAATGTGGTTCAATGAGATAAAAGTAATTTTTTGGTGAATAGTAACTTTTTACTTTTTTTACCGCGGTTAATAGTAAATAGGGTAACTAAGGGTAAATATGATATTAATATTACCCTAACACATGTCCTAATTCTATTGGATAAGTGTAATTCGACCAAAAACAACCTTATGAATAATATATGACCATTTAGGCCCACTTGGATTAGATTAGGACATTTATTATTAATTTATTTAAAGAAGGGTTAAAATAGTTAAAATCAAAGTTTAATAAGTAAATCATTTTTAATATGGGGTTATACATAAGATAAATTCAATTGTAAATATTCATTAGAAATCTAAAACGATTTCCTACATGATGATATTTTATTTGTAATTTTTAGACATCAAATAATTTAATTTATTTATGACACAAAGATGATGCAGTAATTATCTTATTAATGAAATATTGACATAATTGATAATATAAATACCAAAATAAATGTAATTTAAGACTTTTTATGAATTCCACTAATTTTCTATGTTACAATGATATATTAGTATGGATTTAATTAACTTGTTTCGAACATATAATTCTGTTATGACTTTCACAAAAATCATATATCAAATAGTGTTAAAATTGACAGAAAATAGTTTTTAAATCAAATATTATATTGTTAATTGTTATTTTATTCCTAAAAATCTAAGGTTCGGCCAAATGACTTAGATAAGGATATATATATTAATAATAAACAATTTGGGGTTCGTTTGGCATGTTATAGTAAGTGTATTAACCATATAGTGAAAGAAAACAAAAAGACACGGTAAAAGTTAAATTAATTAACATAGAGTTAAATCTAATTGATAAGGTTAAAATAATACCCTAAACTTGTCTAAATATTATTGGTTGATAGGATTTCGACCCTTCCCCACTTTATCTTCGAAATAAGACCCTTTGGAACCATTATAAACCGATTTTGACTTTAATATAAAATAATATTTTGAGATATTCCTAAGGTGACCCTCTCCTCCCTTATAAAAGGACACCTCCTCCCCCTCCTCCTCACACCACATTGAGCACTCAAGCTCGGCCAACCCCTTCTATTTTCTCCTCTCCACTTCCCTAGAATAATCCTAGAGGTCCTGGTCTTCCCCAAAGACCAATCTTAGTTCCTTAAGTGGAGGATTCAAAGAGGCGTTCCAAAGAAGAGGTAATATCCATTACCGATCTTTTCAATTTCTTTCTTCTTCAACTTCTTCTTCTTTAGTTGTTTCATGATAAAGTAATAACATCAGTATTACTTACATACTGATATGTTATTATAAATATGAAACAACCCTAATTCACCTTCTATCCATCCTACGGAAAAATGAAATCACCGCGCGTGCGTACGTACGGAATACCGTCTCCACGCCGTGGTGTAATCTATTTTCCACCATCACCTTACAAGGATGGGTATAATGGTGTAATGAGTAACTATATATGATTATTATGAAGTAATATTGATACTGAATTAATATATGTATACTCCAATACAATTCCACGATCATAGGAACGATATCATCACTCGTGCGTACGTACGGAATACCGTCTCCACGATGTGATGCGACTCGTTCTACATGATCTTCATTTCATAATGATTATATAAATGAATTGAATGAATGAATATGGTATATACTACACTAATACCATTCTGGAAATGAATTATCTATAACCTAAAGATAAGAATAATAATTTATTCGACAAAACAAGCATAAGAACAAATAGTTATAAAGATCCGAGTAACAAGTAACAATGAAATATTACTAACAAGAAGATAATAATATGACCATATATGATATCATATCAATATGTATGATTCTGGAATAAGTCAATAACATTATTTAAACCATTATACAGGAGCTTTGGACACTAACAATGCAAATCGGACCTAAGGTAAGGGAAATATCACAATCTCATTTTTATCCGAGATTGTTTATTTGTAAGTATTTACTGGGGTGTATTTTATCATCCACATCCATGTTCCCTCAATATGTAATATTGTTTCCATCCACTTGCAATAGTTTAAATCCAATTTTACCCTTAGGTGAGTTTTTAGTAAAGAATATGAAAGGAATCTTTTGTCGTTTTACCGTACGAGGTACTTTTTGACTTTTCCGACAAAAGTACGAAGAATGTTTTTTTTAACTTATACGACATGAATGGATTTTTAAAACATTATTTCCAAGAAGCTTCCTTTACAAGTTTTCAAGTTTATTTTTAATCAAATTCTTTTAGTTTATAATTGTATGACATATTAAGAAAAGAAAAGTGTTTTTGAAGAAGAAAGGATATTTTCCTCAAGAATGGAGTTCAAGTGTTTTATCAAAATTATTTTCCATATAAGATAATAAAGGGTTCTGTTTATATCCTTATTATTACATTGATTTTATCATGTTGTGATGGAATTATTTTTATGAAATCCTTTATCTTATATGAATTGATTTATGATGTCATGATGTTTCAAGAATCCCATTTCTGTTACATGTGTTATGCAATGATGTATGTTTTATGATTATGTGGCACACATAAGAAAGGATTCATTATAAGATGGGTGGGACCTATATCTCCCTCCAATGCATTGGGTAAAGATTTTATATCTCATGAGATAGACATGGCTGGAACGGAAGGTTATTTCGGTTCAGTGATTCAGGACTGAAACGAGGAGTGAACTCGGTTCAGAAAGGGACTTTGTCCACTAAGATAGTCTTGGCAATGAGTCATGACTAACAAGAAATGATTTTCCATGATTATGTGTGCATGCCACAAAGTTTCAAGTTTCATGTTATGATTATGGGGATCTCATTTTCACTTCTATGATTTATTCCATGTTAAGATATTATGATCTCTTTTGCAGGTTTTTTGATTTTCAAAAAGATATGATATGATTTTTATTTCCTTTATTTGCCCTTGCTGAGCATTTGAGCTCACCCTTTTATGTTTTCTTTTCCCCAGGTCAGGAAGATGGATATTAAGTAGAATATGCTAAATGGGACCCTAGATATTATGAAATAAATGGGAGACACTGTAGAAGATTTATGAACCAGTTGTTTATGTTTCCCAGTTTCTAAAGACACTATACCTATACAGTCCTTTGTGGTTTTATCATATGTTGTAATAAGTGTGCTTCAATTTTGAAGTATTAACAATGTATGTAAAGTATGGGTCGTTATAGCGTACAACACAAGACATTAATGAAATTAAAAAGAATATTTTTCATAAAATCTCAGGGTGTTACATTCTACCCCCCTTAAAATGAATTTCGCCATCGAAATTAGTTTGGGTTATAAATGGTTTACTATTAGAAAGTTTCTTTAATAGAAACCCACACCGTAAAAAGGAATACCAAAACCAATCTTTAAAAAAATGTATGAAATGTAACGGTTACCCAAATTAACTCATCACTGGGTTTCCACGTTGGAGAACATAGTTGAAAATATGGATATGGAAGAAAAATCTAACCATCAAGTTCTGATGGAGAGTGGTAGAGAACATGGCTATGAAATAGCCAACACTCAGAAAGCCATATATTTTCGATGATATAAGGTACCATCTGATTAATCAGATATAAGGGCACTAGGACAACATTTTGGGTTTTCAAGATCATTTCCCTAAAGTTGAGGAAATTGGAATTGGAAGAAATACTTTCGTGATTTTGGTATAGTCTCACTGGTTGTTGTTCTTTGGACAGTTTCCACTTCATCTCTTAACGAAATGAAGTTGAATTTTTCATTCGTGATGTGTTAGCAGATCATGTGATAGAATGATGGATCATTCCATCTATCTCAAAAAAAGGTTAGAAAAGTTATAAAAAATACATAAGTCCACCTATAGTGAGATTAATCATATATGGTTCCTAAAATGGACTTATACTTCATATATCATACTGCATTATATAATAAAACTAGTTTCTACTAAACAGGAACTTCGTGTAGGCCAGTGGTAGATGATAAAGGCCAGTCGCACTTCGGTTGTGGGTTCGATTCCCACAGCCTTGTCCGACGCGATGGGTTGTCGCCCATCCTGCAGGTTGTCCTTTTTCTAAAACTACATTACTATAAAATCCCATCAATAATATCAAAAAAAGAACTTTTATCCTCAAACAATACTAATTTATGTCCAACATAATCCATTCTAGTCTTTAGGCTTATCCATAATACTGCAGTCCATTGTCATAATATAGTGAAAACGATTACCAGAGATTTAATACCATCTTTGATCCCCATATATCATAAGATATGTCTTGTTGGTCACATTCCAAACATTCAAAGGCCTTAATCATGTATTATCTTGAATACCCATTGAACATTAGTGAAAACATGAATGCAGTTAAAAGTTAACACATTCCACATACCAAAATCCTCAAAATTCTATATATTCAAACCATGATATCACTTAGTCCTTATATCAATTAGGAGCTCATGAATACTGTTAAACATTTCATTTTTCTCGTTTTCCCTTCATTATTCGCATATCATCTTATTTCCAAAAATATCTCAATCACTTTGAATACCACATTAGACCAACACATAAATATTCCAATACTTTATGATACCACATTATTTTGGAATCCCATTACATAAACACTTAATCATTCCACCACATCGTTGTCATATTCAACATCGCCAATAGCAATCTTATGTGACTTCCCTTTTTCCTTTGCCTTAAGTGGTTGCTCATGTTGATCATCAATAACCCTTGGATTATGGAATTTATTAGCATAATGACCCATTTCCTTTCACTTGATGCATTGAAGTGTTGGTGGTGTGTTCTCTGCAGTGTTTACATTATTCACATCATTAGAAACCCTTTTTCCATTACATCAACACTCAACTGCTCGATGACCTTCTTTTCCACACTTAAAACATTTTCTAGTCCCTTTAAGACAATCTCCACCAGGCTTGTTTCCACACTTTGTGAATAAGGTAACATTCATCTTCTTTTCCCCATTATTCTGAGATTTCTCCTTGAACTCCATCTTTTGTTTCTTTTCAAAACCATGAGATGGATATGTAACACCAACTTCCATTTCTACCTTGATAGCACAACGCACAATTTCTTCATAGCTACTGATGTCTCTTATAGCTAATGCCCTTCGAAGACTAGGTTTTAAGCCACTGAAAAATCGATCAACATTACCTTCAGGTTGGATGATAATGCCAGATGCATACCTTGAAAGTCTTGTAAAATTCTCTTCGTATATACCAACAAATTCATCATCCTTCTGCTTCAGCTCAAGAAACTCCTTTTCCATCATTGTTCGAAGAATATGAGGGAAGTACTTACTGAAAAACAAGTTCTTGAACTCGTCCCATTCCATGGACTCAATTTCATCTCTTTGCCTCATATTCTTGATAACATTTCACCATTGATCAGC
Organism: Viscum album; assembly: GCA_963277665.1. NCBI lineage: Eukaryota > Viridiplantae > Streptophyta > Magnoliopsida > Santalales > Viscaceae > Viscum > Viscum album. Next base: position 174,556,755 of record OY728134.1, read on the forward strand.
TTCACCTTCCAAACAATATACTGCTAAGATGAATTTATCATGTTCAGAACATTGAAGAACTGAAAATATCTTTTCAGTGGTACTGATCCATTGTTCAGCAACAAGTGGATCGGAAGTCCCACTGAAAGAATGTAGATGTTGCCTCATGAAGGACTCAATAGAATATTGTTCCCTTCTCTTCTCATTTGGAAGTCTAGAATGATTCATAGCTTGTGTAAGTATAGAAATAAGATTTTGAACTCCATTTACCATAACATTTGTTTGTTCAGGAGGACAATCATTGCATTGTCCGTTGCATTGATCAACACGGTTACTTCGGGTTCCAGCCATCGTCTAAAACCCAAAAAGAATAGTGTGAGAGGCAAAAATCATTCTAGGGAAAAAAACATAATAAAGGGGGAGTACCTTCAATATCTAATATCGTTGGTTTAATTCTATGATCATTAGCGTAGTTATAGTACTATAACCTATACGTATACTTAACCTTAGGGACATCCCTAGACATACCTTAGAAATATCTCTAGGGATCTCACTAAAGTTTTCGCATCCTAGTTTCCAAAGGTTGACTAAACCTTTCCTCTGATACCAACTGTAGAGACCCGAAGCTTGACGTACAATGACATTACATTACATTTGCAGAATACTTAGTACATAACAAAAACACACACGCAAGGATCGTAATAGTTTAGTGTCTTTGGAAACTCGGAACGTAATCTTCTAATCGTGGTGAAAGATCTCCAATATCTCCCATAAAGATCTTCCCTTTTTTTACCTAAAACCTTTCTTTATATCCTGGGGAAAAGAAAACATAAAAGGGTGAGCTCAAATTCTCAGTAAGAGTAAACAAAAGAAAAATCAATCGCATCATATTCATATTCATAAGAACATAACTTTTGGAAATCTTGACCTGCAAAAGAGAGCATAATTTCATAACATGGGATAAATCATAGTAGTGAAATGAAATCCCAATAATCATAACTTAAAACATGAAACATTGTGGAATACACACATAATCATAGAGAATCATTTCTTGTTAGTCAAGACTCATTGCCAAGACTATCTTGGTGGACAAAGTCCCTTTCTGAACCGAGTCACCCTCGTTTCAGTCCTGTTTCACTGAACCGATATAACCTACCATTCCAGCCATGTCTATCTCATGAGATTTAAAATCTTTACCCAATGCATTGGAGGGAGATATAGGTCCCACCCATCTCATAATTATACCATTCTTATGTGTGCCACAAAATCATAAACCATACATCATTGCATAACCCATGTAACAAAAATGGGAATCTTAAACATCGTGACATCATAAAACAATTAATATAAGATAAAGGAATTCATAAAAATAATTCCATCACAACATTATCTATAAGGCCCCAGCCTTAAACCTTACTTAATCTTGAGTTATTACATGATTAAACGTTGATGATCTTTTTGGGTTTAGAGTTTTAGAGAATTAGATCATAAAACATGCATTACATTCCACATATAAACAAAGTGGTTACATAAATATAGTATTCTTCATTCCCATCAATGGAAACACATTTAAAATAAAACATGGATTATTTCTTGACACTTCCTTGACACTATCATAATATCATGTACCTTTCCCTTGACCTGTGAAAAAATTTTCAAAAAAACATGGGATGAGCATAAAAAGCTCAGTATGGGTTATAAAAACATGGAAAGAAAACATGGGTACATATATACATAAGAATGAAATCATACTTTACCCATAAAACATAGGCACTTTAACATACCTCATAAAATCATGAATAAATCATAGAAATCAGAGGAAATAAAGGTAACTTGAGGCATTCATAACATTCTTACGTAGAGAGTAACCCTCTTGGTTACGTTTGGAATACCCATCACAGTATATTCCCTAAAATCTCTTCGGAGAAACCTTAACGTTTCATTTCTTCGCGTTACCCAATGCATTGGAGAGCTATATAGGGCTCACCCGCCCTTAGTTTATCACGGAACCACCCGTTTTCATAATAATGCCCAAGAACCATAACATAATCGTATCACATAAAACATGCATAAAGGAAACATAACATTTCCACATTTCAATCACAAGATATCAATACAACACAAAAACATTGTGAAAACCATTTTCCATATCAAAATAAAAGAAAGGTAAAACATGGTATTTATTTTTCTTTAAAAAAAGGTATGGCTTGTAGAGGAAGCCGAAACTCAAATAACGGTCACGACGGCGGAGAGGTCGTTGTCGCCGCATACGTGCGACAAAAACATTATCTTTTGTCATTTAGTAAACGCTTCATATAAAAAAGATTCCTTTTGAATAAATGTAAAAGTAAAAGGGGTTTATACACCGTATAAAAGAAAGTTGTGTATAAAATAAAATATGCCTCAAAGAAAGGAGATTGAGACGAAGTCCCATACCTCGTATCCGACGTGACCCGGCCGTTCTTTAATCTCCTGAATAATAAACTTGAGTTAATATCTACATGCTTAAGAAACTTTTTCAAGTTCACTATTCCTTTTATACCATGTTATGGACACCATGTAATCATTTAAGTTAATAATGTTCATTTTGTCGGTATTTGGTTCTGAAGTCAAAAATAGACTTCTTACACTTACATGTTGTTAATTTGGTCAAAGGTTCATTATATCCAGAATGATATTAATGATTTGGATAACATATAAATCATATATATTCAGAATATACATGTATTTATAATATTACATCACATTTAGAGGTCAGAAATGAAATGCACCATTCATGGAGACGGTAAGCCGTACGTACGCATGAATGCTACTTCCATTTATATTTCATATTTTTTTTGGAATGGAATCATAATTATATAAGAGTATATTATAATTCAAGTATAATAACATATATAATATCATTAACTTTATCCATTACACATCCCACATATGGTATTAACGAATCAAATCACTTTCAGGGGGCGGTAGTCCGCACTTCCTAAAATGAAGATATCGTGTTTACCCATAATGGAAACCATAAAGGTATGCCCAAAATGAATAAAAACATAAGCTTAAGAAAAAAATAAACATATCATATATCATATATAAAAATAGTGACATCATAATGGCCAGCTTTGAAGGTGTTAAATGAGTATTGAACAATCATTGTTTCGGGAGGCAGAATTTCGCCATCCACGGAAACCGTATGTTCTTTAACCATTTGATGTAGTTTTGTGAGAGTGTAGCTCAAATAAATCTTATAACAACATCCTAGTATATTGAAGATACTGTTTTTGTTACAAAAGAAGTAAATAAAAAGAGTTTAGGGGGTTGGAGAAGAAAAATAAAACAAATGAACATGAGAGAATGAATTACCTTCAAAAGTGTAACTCCTTTTGATTTGAGCCTAAAGGCTTCCTTTGAAAGGATTCTGCCCAAAGGAAATCCTCTAGGATGAGTATAGGGATGTGGAGAGAGAAAATGGGCAGGGTTTGGCCGAGCCAAAGGCTTGAGGAGTGTGTGAAATGAGGTAGAGGTGGGGGCCTTTTATAAGAGGAGAGGAGGGGCACTTTTGGAAAGTAAAGAAATATTACTTTATTTGAAAATGTGTTTCGGTTTTAAAAGGTCCCACATTGATATAATTCGTGGATAAGGTGATAAGGGTTCGACATCCACTCATCCAATTGGTTTTGGACATGTGTAGTTCATAGATTTTACATTATCTTTCAATTTTATTTAAATCGTCAAATAATGATGTCATCACTGAATCATTATTATGTCATAAATAATTTAATTTATTTAATGTCTAAAAATTATAAAAAAATACTATGATGTAGGAAATCTTTTTAGCTTTCCAATGACTATTTATAATCAAAACTCGGATCTTTATAAGCCCATGTAAAAATTGTTTTCGAAAAACATATTATGTTTGTTCCATTTTTACTTTTACATTAAATAAAAAGTTATTTTTGTCATTTCCCAAACAAAGTGGATCCATGGGGTCCCCAAGTTGACCCATGACTTTTCTTGGTCTTCCATGACACAACCAATATGGTTGGGACATGTTTCTAGGTCATTTCATATTATTAAAACATTATTTATACCTTAAACTACCCTAATTACCACTAATCGCGATTAAAAACTTAATAGGTTACTATTCACCAAAAAAAATATTTTAATCCCATTGAACCACATTTTACTTCTTAATGACAACCATGAATGTCGGATTTTTGAAATTCATAACAAAAAAGTGGCAAAGTTTCATTTAAACAGAAAATCAGTTTCTTTAACTACCACTTAGTGGTTTCACTATTCATCAAAAATTGATGTTTTTCAGAAAATTACCAAAAATTCACCCTAAGCTATATTTGATATTCAGAATTCAAAAATGATGTCTATTTTACAAAAGTCAATACCTATAGGTCAAATTAATTAATTTAATAATTAAATCACGCTGCCAGAGCAAATAGCGTGTTTTTACAAAACAATAAGTATCAAAAGATTGACACCAGTTTAAGTCTAATTTCAAAGTGAAATTGATTCCAATGACCACCATTGGATAAAATGGTAAAAATATATTCATATTACACGTTAAGACCAATTCAAAATATAATCTAATCATATAAATAAATTAGATTAAAAAGCAGTTTTGATGTAAAATGCAGTATTTTTCGACATTCATTAAAAAATGAACATTGTCAGAAAAATACCAATAATTCACAAAAAGTAAATTTTGATGTCCCAATCATAAAGAATAAGTTTATTTTTGACAAACATAGTTTATAAAATTGTCAAAATATAGATTCAAAAATGGTTTGCCATCAAAAGGCAGTAAAACAATCTTTTAAGAATATTAGTGTATTCCATGCATAAGATTGTATTTATTTACATTTGAAGCCTCTATAACACTATCTAAATCATTAATAGACATAGATAAAAATATCTATTATTCATTACTTATTTGGGATGTTACATCCTTCCCCCCTTTAGAAAATTGCGTCCCTGCAATTTATTTACTTATCGAATAAATGGGGGTACTTATCCCTCATTGCATTTTCAGATTCCCATGTTGCCTCTTCAATCATGTGGTTTTTCCACAAAACCTTTATCTGGTGAATCAACTTATTCCGTAACACTTTCTCCCTGTGGTCTAGAATCTGGACCGGTTGTTCCTCATAAAATAGGTTCTCTTCCAGCTGAACTACCTCTGTACTCAAAACATGAGATGGATCTGGCATATACTTCCTCAACATTGAAACATGAAAAACATTGTGTACCTGAGATAAACTCGGAGGTAAAGCCACCCGGTATGCAACAGATCCAACTCTCTCCAGAATTTCATATGGTCCAATAAACCTTGGACTCAGCTTTCCATTCTTACCAAATCTCATCACACTTTTCCAAGGAGAAACCACGAGAAAAACATTATCACCTACCTCGAAAGATAGATCCTTCCTACGGTTATCCGCATAACTCTTCCGCCCACTCTGAGCTGTTCTCATGTGTTTCTGAATCAGCTGAACTTTTTCTGCCATGTCTTATACCAATTCTAGTCCCATCAACTTCCTTTCACCCACTTCATCCCAGAAAGCTTGAGTTCGACACCGCTTCCCATATAATGCCTGAAATGGTGCCATCTTTATACTAGAATGAAAGCTGTTATTATAAGAAAACTCAACCAAAGAAAGATGTTGGTCCCAACTTCCCTGATAATCCATAGAACAAGCTCGTAGCATATCCTCCAATGTCTGTATTGTTCGTTCTGACTGCCCATCCGATTGAGGATGAAAAGCTGTACTAAAATTTAATTCAGTACCCAACGACTTCTGAAGGCCTTTCCAAAAGTTAGAAGTAAACCTCAGATCACGATCCGATACAATTGAGAGAGTAACTCCATGTAACCTGACTATTTCCTTAAGATACAAATGGGAAAGTTGATCAAGAGAGAAAGTATCTCGTATAGCAAGGAAATGAGCAGATTTGGTCAAGCGATCAACAATAACCCAGATTGCATTATTACCTCGAGATGTCTTCGGTAATCCAACAATAGAGTCCATGGATATATTCTCCCATTTCCACTCTGGAACTGGTAAAGGCTGAAGCATCCCTTTCGGTAACTGCCTCTCTGCTTTAACCTGTTGACATGTCAAACACTTTACAGTAAAATTAGCAATGTCTCTTTTCATTCCATCCCACCGGTAATACTCCCGCAGATCTATATACATCTTTGTACTGCCCAGATGAACTGAAAATGGAGAACTATGAGCATTACATAACAAATCTCTCTTCAACTGTGAATCACAAGGCACACACAATCTCTTCCCAAATCTCAAAACACAATCATTATCAATGTTGAATTCAGGCAACTTACTTTTCTGAACCAGCTCTACCTTTTTCTGCAACTCACTGTCTTGCTTCTGTGCTTGCTTGATTCTATCTGATAGGGAAGATCTCACTGATACCTGAAACAAAATAGAAGGACTTCCTTCACCAAAAACTTCTATGCCAATGTTCATCAAATCCTTGACCAAAGGATCACGTTACAAACGCAACATTGCAAATGAAGCATTACTTTTTCGACTCAAAGCATTAGCCACTTTATTTTATTTTACCGGATGGTAATAAATTGTACAATCATAATCCTTGATTAATTCTAGCCATCTCCTCTGTCTCATGTTTAACTCTTTCTGAGTGAATATATACTTTAAACATTTCTGATCGGTATATATTTCACACTTTACTCCATACAAATGATGCCTCTAAATTTTTAAATCAAAAACAACAGCAGCTAATTCCAAATCATGTGTAGGGTAATCTACCTCATGAGTTTTCAACTGTCGTGAAGCATAAGCAATTACCTGATCATTCTACAATAGGATGCAACCAAGTCCTTTCAATGAAGCATCACTGTATATAACAAACTCACCATTCCTGGAAGGTAGTGCCAAAACTGGAGCATTCACCAATCTTCTTTTCAATTCTTGAAAACAATCATCACATTCTTTTGTCCAAATAAACATAACACCCTTCCGAGTTAGCTTAGTCATTGGACTAGATAACCGTGAAAATTTTCTAACAAACCTTCGGTAATAGCCCGCCAAACCAAGGAAACTACGAATCTCGGTTACATTTGTGGGTCTTGGCCATTCTTCCACAACTTTTGTTTTTGCAGGATCAACAGTTATTCCATCTTTAGAAACAATGTGACCAAGGAAAGAAATTTGTTGCAACCAAAACTCACACATGCTAAATTTCCCATACAGTTTCTTTTCTTTTAAGGTTTGCAAGATAACCCTTAAATGTCTTTCATGCTCCTATTTACTTTTAGAAAACACCAAAATATCATCAATGAAAACCACTACAAACTTATCCAAGAACTCATGGAAAATTCTATTCATTAAATCCATGAATACAGAAGGTGAATTGGTTAGACCAAAAGGAATTACTACAAATTCATAATGGCCATATATCGTACGGAAAGCGGTCTTCGGAATATCTACCTCCTTTACCTTCAGCTGATGGTACCCCGATCTCAAGTCAATCTTTGAAAAAAATTGAGCTCTCTGGAGCTGATACAACTTCATTTGATGGCCTGACATCTGCTGAAGTAGTTGCAAAGGATTTCACCACCCCTTTCTTCTTGTAGTCTAACTGCTTCCCATCACTCAAGCTCTTTGTCGGACACTCGTTTGCATAGCGACCCATCTCATTGCACTTAAAACATTTCACTAACTGTAAATCAAATTTGTTCTTACCTTCACCTTGATCCTTTTCAGTGCAATCACGATCCTTATGTCCCATCTTACCACATCGGTAGCACTTTCCAGAATTCAGAAGACATTCCCCAGCATGCCTTTTTCCACATTTATCACAAACTGGAAACTTAGTTTTCTTACCATCAGACTTTTTTGAAGAATTCTTACCTTTCTCCTACCACCTCGGTCTCTTCTTCTGCTGGTTGTTATAGAACACTTGGTCATCGGAAAACTCCATTTCCACCTTCTCAGCACATCGAACAAGCTTTTCATAACATATAATCTCACGAGAATATAATGCCCTTCGATATTTTGGCTTTAATCCTGAGTAAAATCAATTGATTTTACTATCATGGTCTCGGATAAAATTTGGAGCATACCTTGCCAATCGAGTGAACCTTTCTTCATAGGCAGCCACTGAGTATTCCTCTTTCCTCAATTCCAAGAATTTCATTTCCATCCTAAGTCGAACAGCCTTAGGAAAATACTTCTCAAGAAACATACCTTTGAATTCATCCCAGTCAAGAGCATCAATATCATCGGCGTCCCTGATATCTTTAACCATAGACCACCACTGATCTGCTTCACCCTCCAAACGGTAAATAGCAAGACTAACCTTTTGATTGTCTGAACACCCCATGACATCAAAAATCTTCTCTAGTTCTTTAATCCACCCTTCAGTTAGAACAGGGTCAGATGATCCTCTGAATGATGGTGGATGTTGCCTCATGAAATGTTCCACCACTGACATGTTCCTCTGCGGTTGGTCTGGCTGATCTTGTGTATGGATACCACCGCCATTTATCGCTTGAGTCAACTGCGCCATTACTGCAACAAACTGTTCAGTTCAAATTCCGACCATTTCTGGATGCTGATTCGGAAGGTTATTTCCTTCTGTATGCCTTCCTAGCACTGCTTCCCAGTTTCCTCTACGGAAAATCATTCTGAACAAACATGTATTAGATAAAGCAACATGGTAATCTTTAAATGCTATATCATTTCAAAAAAAAATATTTTTGGATAATCATTTAATAGAATTATAACTCCTAAAGTTATCTAAACCGACCTCTGATACCAACTATAAGGCCCCAACCTTAAACCTTACTTAATCTTGAGTTATTACAAGATTACACATTGAAGATCTTTTCGGGTTTAGAGTTTTAGAGAATTAGATCAGAAAACATGCATTACATTCCACATATAAACAAAGTGGTTACATAAAGATAGTATTCTTCATTCCCATCAATGGAAACACATTTCAAATAAAACATGGATTATTTCTTGACACTTCCTTGACACTATCATCATATAATGTACCTTTCCCTTGACCTGTGAAAAAAATTTCAAAAAAACATGGGCTGAGCATAAAAAGCTCGGTATGGGTTATAAAAACATGGAAAGAAAACATGGGTACATATATACATAAGAATGAAATCATACTTTACCCATAAAACAAAGCCACTTTAACATACCTCATAAAATCAAGAATAAATCATAGAAGTCATAGGATATAAAGGTAACATGAGGCATTAATAACATTCTTACGTAGGGAGTAACCCTCTTGGTTACGTTTGGAATACACATCACAGTATATTCCCTAAAATCTCTTTGGAGAAACCTTAACATTTCACTCCTTCACTTTACCCAATGCATTGGAGAGCTATATCGGGCTCACCCGCCCTTAGTTTATCATAGAACCACCCGTCTTCATAATAATGACCAAGAACCATAACAAAATCGTATCAAAGAAAACATGCATGAAGGAAACATAAAATTTCCACATTTCAATCACAAGATATCAATACAACACAAAAACATTGTGAAAACAATTTTCCATACCAAAATAAAAGAAAGGTTAAACATGGTATTTATTTTTCTTTAAAAAAAGGTATGGCTTGTAGAGGAAGCCGAAACTCAAATAAAGGTCACGACGGCAGAGAAGTCGTTGTCGCCACATACGTACGACAAAAACATTCCCTTTTTTTGTTTAGTAAATGCTTCGTATAAAAAAGATTCCTTTTGAATAAATGTAAATGTCAAAGGGGTTTATACACCGTATAAATTAAAGTTGTGTATAAACTAAAATATGCCTCAATGAAAGGAGATTGAGACGAAGTCCCATACCTCATATCCGACTTGACCCGACCGTTCTTTAATCTCCTGAATAATAAACTTGAGTTAATATCTAATTGCATAAGAACCTTTTTCAAGTTCACTATTCCTTTTATACTATGTTATGGACACCATGTAATCATTTAAGTTAATAATGTTCATTTTGTCGGTATTTGGTTCTTAAGTCAAAAATAGACTTCTTACACTTACATGTTGTTAATTTGGTCAAAGGTTCGTTATATCCAGAATGATATTAATGATTTGGATAACATATACATCATATATATTCAGCATATACATGTATTTATAATATTAAATCATTTTAGAGGTAAGAAATGAAATGCACCGTTCATGGAGACGGTAAGCCATACGTACGCATGAACGCTACTTCCATTTCTATTTCATATTTTTTTGGAATGGAATCGTAATTATATAAGAGTATATTATAATTACAGTATAATAAAATATATAATATCATTAACTTTATCCTTTACACATCCCACATATGGTATTAACGAATCAAATCACTTTAAGGGGGCGGTAGTCCGCACTTCCTAAAATGAAGATATCGTGTTTACCCATAATGGAAACCATAAAGGTATGCCCAAAATGAAAAAAACAGAAGCTTAAGGAAAACATAAACATATCATATATCATTTATAAAAATATTGACATCATAATGGCCACCTTTGAAGGTGTTAAATGAGAATTGAACAATCATCATTTCGGGAGGCAGAATTTCGCCATCCACGGAAACCGTATGTTCATTAACCATTTGATGTAGTTGTGTGAGAGTGTAGCTCAAATAAATTTTATAACAACATCCTAATATATTGAAGATACTGGTTTTGTTACATAAGAAGTAAATAAAAAGAGTTTGGGGGGTTGGAGAAGCAAAATTAAACAAATGAGCATGAGAGAATGAATTACCTTCAAAAGTGTAACTCCTTTTTATTTGAGCCTAAAGGCTTCCTTTGAAAGGATTATTCCAAAAGGGAATCCTCTAGGATGAGGAGAGGGATGTGGAGAGAGTAAATGGTCAGGGTTTGGCCGAGCCAAAGGCTTGAGGAGTGTGTGAAATGAGGTAGAGTTGGGGGCCTTTTTTAAGAGGTGAGGAGGGGCACTTTTGGAAAGTAAAGAAATATTACTTTATTTGAAAATGTGTTTTGGTTTTAAAAGGTCCCACATTGATATAATTCGTGGATAAGGTGATAAGGGTTCGACATCCACTCATCCAATTGGTTTTGGACATGTGTAGTTCATAGATTTTAAATTATCTTTCCATTTTAATTAAATCGTCAAATAATGATGTCATCACTGCATCATTATTATGTCATAAATACTTTAATTTATTTAATGTCTGAAAATTATAAAAAAAATACTATGATGTAGGAAATCTGTTTATCTTTCCAATGACTATTTATAATCAAAAATATGATCTTTATAAGCCCATGTAAAAATTGTTTTCGTAAAACATATTATGTTTGTGTCATTTTTACTTTTACATTAAATAAAAAGTTATTTTTGTCATTTTCCGACAAAAGTGGATCCATGGGGTCCCCAAGTTGACCCATGGCATGTCTCGGTCGGACATGACACAGCCAATAATTTTGGGACATGTGTCTAGGTCATTTCATATTATTAAAACATTATTTATACCTTAAACTGCCCTAATTACCACTAATCGCGATTAAAAACTTAATAAGTTACTATTCACCAAATAAAATATTTTAATCCCATTGAACCACATTTTACTTTTTAATGACAACCATGAATGTTGGATTTTTAAAATTCATAACACAAAAGTGGCAAAGTTTCATTTAAACGAAAAATCAGTTTCTTTAACTACCACTTAGTGGTTTCACTATTCATCAAAAATTGAAGTTTTTCAGAAAATTACCAAAAATTCACCCTAAGCTATATTTGATATTCCGAATTCAAAAATGAAGTCTATTTTAAAAAATTCAATACATATATGTAAAATTAATTAATTTAATAATTAATTCCCGCTGCCAAAGCAAATAGCGTGTTTTTACAAAACAATAAGTATCAAAAGATTAACACCAGTTTAAGTCTAATTTCAAAGTGAAATTGATTCCAATGACCACCATTGGATAAAATGGTAAAAATATATTCATATTAAACTTTAAGACCAATTCAAAAGATAATCTAATCATATAAATAAATTAGATTAAAAAGTAGTTTTGATGTAATATGCAGTATTTTTCACTATTCATTAAAAAAATGAACATTGTCAAAAAAATACCAAAAATTCACACAAAGTAAATTTTGATGTCCCCATCATAAAGAATAAGTTTTTTTTGACAAACATAGTTTATAAAATTGTCAAAATATATATTCAAAAATGGTTTGCCATCAAAAGGCAGTAAAACAATCTTTTAAGAATATTAGTGTATTCCATGCATAAGATTGTATTTATTTACATTTTAAGCCTCTATAACACTATCTTAATCATTAATAGACATAGATAAAAATATCTATTATTCATTACTTATTTGGGATGTTACATTATCAAATCAATGTAATAATATAGATAAAAACAGAACCCTTTATTATCTTAGATGGAAAATAATTTTGATAAAACACATGAACTATATTCTTGAGGAAAATATCCTTTATTCTTCAAAAACATTTTTCCTTTCATAACATGTCATACAACATTAAAATTAAAGAAGTTGATTAAAAAAGTAAACTTTAAAACTTGTAAAGGAAGATTTTTTGGAAATAATGTTTTAAAAATCCATTCATTCCGAATAAGTTAAAAAAACATTCTTCGTATTTTTGTCGGAAACATCAAAAAGTACCTCGTACGAAAAATGACAAAAGATTCCTTTCATATCTTTTACTAAAAAATCACTGAAGGGTAAAATTTGAGATAAAATATTTTAGAAGGATATAAATAAAACATATTGAGGAAACATGGATGTGGATGATAAATTACACCCCAGTAAATGCCAAAGTATAAACAATCTCGGATAAAAATGAGATTGTGATATTTCCCTTACATTAGGTCCAACTTGCTTTGTATGTGTCCGAACCTCCTGTATAATGATTTAAATAATGTTATTGACTTATTCCAGAATCTTATTAATTGTTATTATATCATATATGGTCCACTTATGACTTTATATTACCCGTTCTTTTGTAAATTAATGTTAAAGTAGCGTTTTGGGTAAAATCGTCTCATTTGTCATTGGTTTTTTTAACTTGTAATTATAAATATGATTACATGGATCATGGTTACTTATATCCAGAATGTAAAACATGATTTATATATAATATATATTCAGAATATACATATATATAATATATTGATAAATGGAATGAAATACACCGTTAATGGAGACGGTAGTCCGTACGTACGCATTAACGCTCTTTTCGTTTCCTTATTGAATTGAATGGAATTAAGTATATGACATACATGTAATTATACATAAATAAAATATCATTATTATGTCATATATTTCATTAGTACTTAATATATATATGCTTTATAATCATTCATGAATGGTAAATGTGGAAAATGAATCTCATCGCGTCGTGGAGACGGTATTCCGTACGTACGCACGCGCGGTGATTTCCTTTTTCCGTAGGATGGATAGAAGGTTAATTAGAGTTGTTTCATATTTATAATAACATATCAGTATATAAGGAATACTGATGTTATTACTTCATCATGAAACAACTAAAGAAGAAGAAGTTGAAGAAGGAAGAAATTGGAAAGGATCGGTAATGGATATTACCTCTTCTTTGATGTGCTTCTTTGAGACCTCCTTTTAGGGCACTAAAATTGGACTTTTAAGAAGACTGGGACCTCTAGGATCATACTAGGGGAGTGGAGAAGAGATTTTGGAAGGGTTTGTCCGAGCTTGAATGCTCAAATTTGTGTGAGGAGGAGAGGGAGGAGGTGCCCTTTTATAAGGGAGGAGAGGTGCACCTTTGGAATAACTAAAAGTATTATTTTATTATAAAGCCAAATTCGGTTTTAAATAGCTCCAAATTGATTTATTTCAAAGCTAAGGTGGGGATGGGTCGAAATACTCTCATCTAATAGAATTTAGACAAGTTTAGGTTACTATTCTAACCTTATCATTTAGATTTAACATTAAGTTAAATAATTTTACTTTTACCATGTCTTCTTGTGTTCTTACACTATATGGTTAATAATCATACTATAAGAAGCCAAACGAACCCAAAATTGTTTATTATTAATATATATAACCTTCGATAAGTCATTTGGCCAAAACTTATATTTTTAGGAATAAAATAACAATTAATAATATAATATTTGTTTTGAAACTATTTTATGTCAATTTTGACACTATTTAGTAATTGATTTTTGTGAAAATCATAACAGAATGATAAGTTCGAAAAAAGTTACTTAAATCAATACTAACATGTCATATTAACCTATAAATTTAGTGGAATTCATAAAAAGTCTTAAATTACATTTATTTTGGTATTTATAACATCAATTATGTCAATATTTCATTAATAAGATAATTACTCCATCATCTTTGTGTCATAAATAAATTAATTTATTTGATGTCTAAAAATTACAAATAAAATACCATTATGTAGGAAATCTTTTTATCTTTCTAATGAATATTTAAAATATAATTAACTTAAGTATAACCCTATATTAAAAATGTTTTAGTAAATAAACTTTTATTTTAACTCTTTTAACTCTTCTTTGAATTAAATAATAATAAATGTCCTAATCTAATTCAAGTGGGCCTAAATGGTCATATTTTATTCCTATGTTTTTGGTCGAATTACACTTATCCAATAGAATTAGGACATGTGTTAGGGTAATAATAATATCATTTTTACCCTTAATTACCCTATTTACTTTTAACTGTGGTAAATAAAAGTAAAAAGTTACTATTCACAAAAAATTATCTTCATCTCATTGAACCACATTTTACTTACTGAAATCAACCGTGTCTCTCGGATTTTTGAAATTCCACTCACAGAAGCGGTAAAATTATGTTTCATGAACAATTCAGTTTTTTTTAACTACCACTTAGTGGTTTCACTATTCATCAAAATTTGAATGTTTTCAGAAAAATACCAAAAATTAGGCCTAAGATATATTTGATATTATGAACTCAAAAATGATGTATATTTTACAAAATTCAAAACATATCAGTTTCATTAACTAATTTAAAAATTAATTACCGTCGTCAAAACAAATAGCGTGTTTTTAAGAGATAATAACTATCAAAAGATTGAAACCTGTTTATAACTGGTTTAAATGTAGAATTACATCCAATGAACAACATTGTATTAAATTGTAAAAATATGTTCTAAATATAATTTAAAAACACTCAAATTAACAATTTATCACTATTAATTTTTTCGATTAAAAAATTTGTTTTTAATTAAAATTTAGTAATTTTCACTATTCAACAGAATATGAAAGTTATCCGAAAAGTACCAAAATTTCACCTTAGGCTAAATTCGATACTCCGAATCAAAAAATGAAGTCCATTTTGAGAGATAAAATTTCTAAAATTTTAAAAGGTGGTTATTACTATTCATAATGGCTAGTTTTAATAATATTTTCATAGCATATCGTTGTTTAGTGAAACTCGGTATTGCGTACTACACACGCTATCGAGGAAGGTCACGATTGCGTGTAATACAAGGCCAGTCAAGGATTCGTTTTGAGAAATCTCTTTTTGGTGTAGCGTACAACACAAGACATTAATGAAATTAAAAAGAAATATTTTTCATAAAATCTCGGGGTGTTACAGCTTCTTCGCATATCCAAGCTAACGTAGACCCCCCGATGGTTCTCCCTATGACACCCCCTCACTAGATCATGGCATGTCCCCTCTCTAAACCAAGGATCAGAGTGTTCATGTTATGTATATCCTAGGGGTGCTGAGAAAGCCCAACTCGTACCAGCAACATGACGTTAAACTGCCAAGCACCTCCATCCTCAGCACATGATGTTAAACTAGGACCTTGTCTTATGCCTCGCACGTGGGGTATCCCACCTTCGACATTCTCCATTCCCACTGGTCTCCACAGGGAATGGTATCCTCCTTATGGGAGTGGCATTTGTCCATGAGGAAAGGGAAACAATCTCGGTGTAGGCCCCTAGCTTTCTTGTAGGAGGAAGAATACCTTCTGTTCCTTTTAACCTTCGGACCCCAGGGCCATCATAGGGAAAGATGGGAAATGTTTCTCCTCCTTTATTCTGTCCAAAATACATCTCCTGCTGCACTTTGATGCCCACAGGGCCACCATCCTAGAGTAAGTCCCGACCTCTTCCGGCTGCTAACCACTCATAAGACCTTGTTTGTCTATTGGGCTGCTAATCACGTGTAAGCCCTACTCCACTTCCCATGGACACACATTTCATGAAGAGATCGTTAGGTCTCTTATGACTCTTGTTTCTCACATTGAGAAAGACTCACGTGGGTTTAGAGTGAACACTGACCATGACATCCACCTTGGGTAACCCAGAGTGTAATCCACACACCCAACCCTACCTGAACTATGACGACTTTGATCCTTGCCAAGGAATTATAAATATGAAGCCTCCCTAAGGTTCTAGCCCACCAACACCTGGTCACTCCGACCCCCTTCACATTGGTTCACCAATACCATGGGCATCCTAGAGTGTAAACTCCACCCACCTTCCAGAACTACGAGGACTTTGAAAATTTTCATGGAAGGGTACGTAGGAAGCCTCCCTGTGGATCAATCCCAGTAACACCAAGTTTCTCTGACCCCCTTCACTTCGGTCTACCAACACCCTGGGCAGTATAGAGTGTATTCCCCACACCAATCTTCCGAACTACGTGGTCATTGAACTTTTCCAAGGAAGGGTATATAGGAAGCCTCCTGGATTATCATGCCCAACTCTTACTTTCCCCGACACCTTCACGTCAGTTAACCTTCATCCGGCATGATGTTAAAATATATACACCCACATGAACTATGTGGTCTTTGATCCATTCCAAGGCGATGTACATGGAAAACTCCACGAGGTTAAATCCCACCACCCATCAGACCCCAGGTCCACATTCATGTCGGTTGCCACCCAACGGAACTATGTGGTCATTGCTCATTATAGAGGCAGGGTACGTAGGAATCCTCTATGAGGTTCACGCCCAAAACTGATCATACCGATCATCATCATGTATTTTCACCAACTCATTGTGCTACCTCAGTGTGTAATCCCAAAATGCCCCATCTAAACTACTAGAACTTTGATCTTTACCATGGAAGGGTACGTAGGAAGCCTCCCTGAGGATCAAGCCCAATACTGACTTTCCCCGACTCCTTCACATCGGTTCACCTTCTTTCTGTTTGATGTTAAAATATATCCACCCACCTAAACTTTTTGGTCTTTGATACTTTCCAAATCAAGGTACGTAGGAAGCATCCATGAGGTTCAAGCACACCACCCATCAGACCCGATGTCTACATTCACGTCGGATCCAACGCACTTGTACTATGTGGTCTTTGATAATTTCCATGGCAGTGTACGTAGGAAGCCTCCATGAGGTTCAAGAACTACACCGGTCATCCCGACCATCATCACGCTAGTTCACCAACTCATTGTGCCGCCTCAGAGCATAAGACACAAATGCCACATATAAACTACGAGGACATTGATCATTTCCAAGGAAGGGTAAGTTGGAAGCCCTCACGAGGTTCATGCCAAATAACCATTTGACCCCAGGTCGTCCTCCATGGTGGTTCACCAACACCCTGGGACGCATCAAGGCATAAGCCCCAAACATCACCATATGAAATATGTGATCTATGATCCTTACCAAGGTGAGGTGCATAGGAAGACTCCACGAGGTTAATTACCAGCACCCATCATTTCCAACCACCTTTATATTTGTTCACCCCCATCATGAATGATGTTAAACTGTAGAACCCATCCAGCGGTAAGCTGTTGTGACCACATCCAACAGTAAGCTGTTATGTCCCAATCTAGTGGTAAGCTGTTGAAACCCCCCATCGGTGGCATGCTGTCATCAGAAAAATTACGTGGAAATTGATACCCTTCCACCGAGATACATATGAAGCTTTTTCGAGTCTCATTCCCAATACCTTTTCCATCCTCATGATGGTTCTATCCCATTCACCTCTCCCCTCACGAAATTGTCCATCATCCATCCTGATTTTTACCTGGGATGCCACATCCCCTTTGGATCATTCCACCCCATTCCCCATTCCAACAAACAGCATTCAGGATGACACCCACAAGTTGACCATAGTATCTGCATTCCCTATAGGGGGTTCCTCCATCTGATCTACTCTAATAATTGTTCTTATTATCCTGATCTATCCTTGCTAGAAGTTATTCATGTGGAATAGCTTGTGTTAAAAATTTGATGATGGGGAAAACATCGGATTCATTCTCATGGCATACGATTCCTCATGTTCGATATGGGATGCATCATGCTTCCATGCCCTCGAGAATCCCTATAATAAGGAAAAGAAGACAGACATGCCAATACCCCGTCGTGAAGACATTCCAGTGATTCCCAATGTGACAACTCCTCAAAACGAAGGTTTCTTCCCAGACCAGACCCCTTGGAATGTCCTGACAGAATCAGCATAATTAACTGATGTCCATGAAGATATGACACCCCGAAGAGTTTCATGAATAACGTCTTACATCTATGAGGGAGACCCGAACTAGGTGATGAGTTCCGAGGAGAAATCCATGGATGGAATAACTGACATCCCATAATCCTATTTCGATCAAGGATCAGACATCCCTGAATAAGGAGTGGATTCCACCCGCCGTTGGAAAGAGGGAATGTTGGGAAACAAAAATCGCAGCTCTCGTCCCCCAATGAGACAGACCCGGGCACCACGATGAAAGAGACAAAAACAGAAATAGTGAACCCAGTGTGAATATCATCTCTAAAATATGTAGATTAGTAGAGCTCAAAGAATCTATAGATATATGAGTCACTAGATCCAGTTATCCGCCACTAGGTTTTGCCAAACAAATAGTGGGACTTAAGTGAAACACACTAGATGTTGGGGCAGTAGAACATTGGACATCCCATTCTGCGACTTTGTCAATGTGGATCCCTCTAACTGGTCACGGAAGACGGGATGGCGCTAGGGCATTGGTCATCAATTCATTTTTCATAGATCACTAATGAGATCATCACCCTTCTTTTCAGGAATAGGGTTGTTACCTCAAGAACACAATCACCACCTGCCCATCTATGTAGGGGCAGGGGCAATGCCAGCACAGCCGCTCTGCGTGGCCTCAACGCTTCCGTGACAACTTCTGCATATGTGACCATGGGGTAACCATGCCTCATCACCCCATCGGATGTTATTAAACGATGTGTAATTAATTACATCATTAATCGTTATAAGGAGGAGGGTATAATCCATACACGAGATATTTCCCACCTAGATCTAGAGCCCTCTTCCCCACATCGCCAACACCTACCCCTCGGGCCGCACAGGGAGCCACCGCTCCCCACCCTGACATACAACCACATAAGGAGCCTTTCCCAAATGTTCCGTGAAGACTCCTTTCCTTATGCTGACTTGGTAGGTGATGGGCAGCCCAACCCAGTCGGAGTCCCAATCTAGGGGCTCCTAGTAAGGCCTCCCACCCGGCCGCATCATCACTGCTACCAAGTCTTTCTGGAAAAAGATAATATAAGCTATGCACCTGCATGACTAGCCATGGTCCGTCCGACCTGACCCTAGCGATGGGCGCAAGCGGAGGATGACCACCAAGGTGCATCAACGTCGGCATCTACTATGGCAAGATCCACCACTGATGCGTATCATCAAAACCCTACATACAATGAGCTGGGGAACTTATATAGTTAGTGAGGATCGAGGCCCCTACCACCCCATGGGCAGGCTGGGTTGACTCTCTTGGTCATCGGCACGAGCAGTGGTTGCTGCGAACCAACCCGCATCAATGCCACCATGTACGGAGTTCCTTTCCATACCACTACCATAGAGAGAATGGGACTTCCCCACATCGAGGCTCGACATGGAGGCCTGCCCCATTCTACCCCCATTCGGAATGAATGTATAACCCACAACAGTGATACTTGGAATGAAAGAATATCCCGCGCTCATTACACTGGGTGTGGAGTCATGCCTTCAGCCCCAGATTGCCTGTGTTGGGACATTGCCCATCTGGTCTCTCTATAATGTGGGGATCCTACCTATGTCCTCTCTATTGCTGGTGATTGTCCTCTTCAGCTCAACAACCAGTGGGGTGAAGGCCAGCCTCACCTCACTAGCACCTATCATAGAGCTCCTCCCCATACTCAGCTAGACTGGTACAAGGAACCTCCTCATACTAAAGTCACTAGAGAAAATAGGCATGGAGGTCCTCTCCATGCATCTTCTAGTTCCAGTGGAGTTTTTTCCCACTCTAGTGCTATCCATGGAGATCCTCCACATGTCCCCATCGACATTTGTCCTGGTTCTCCTGGTACCCCGACTTTCTTAGGTGTAAACCATGTCCGCCCCAGCACTAGTTGTAACACCCGAGACTTTTATGAGAATTATTTTGTTATATAAAACATCAAAGGAATATTTCAATACACACAACACTTACTTTTCTTTCTTTACACGCAATCGTGACCTTCCTCTATAGCTTGCATCGTTCGCAATACCGAGTTTCACTAAATAATGATATACTATTAAGATATTATTAAAACTAGCCGTTATGAATAGTAATAACCACTTTTTGAAATTTTGTAAATTTTATTTTTCAAAATAGACATCATATTTGGATTCCGAATATCCAAATTAGCCTACGGTGAAATTTTGGTATTTTTCTGGAAACTTTCAATTTTTGATGAATAGTGAAAACACTAGGTTACTGTTTAAAAACTGACTTTTTTTTAAATAATTTTTTATTTTATATAAATATATTTTAGGTCAAAAGTGAAACATAATATCTATATATGTTCAATGTAATTCAATGGAGTAATTTTATAATAATTTTAGATATATAAAAATTTTATTGGACTTTTCACCGTCTTTTACCCACCTCCTAGGAGAATTTTCAAATTTACATAAAACATAATTTTACCACATCTGTGAGTGGAATTTCAAAAATCTAAGAGAAATGGTTGATGTCAGTAAGTAAAATGTGGTTCAATGATATGAAAATAATTTTGGATGAATAGTAACTTTTTACTTTTATTTACAACGGTTAAAAGTAAATAGGGTAATTAAGGGTAAAAATGATATTATTATTACCCTAACACATGTCCTAATTCTATTGGATAAGTGTAATTCGACCAAAAACAACCCTAGTAATATAATATTACAATTTAGGCCCACTTGGATTAGATTAGGACATTTAATATTATTTTATTTAAAGAAGGGTTAAAATAGTTAAAAATCAAAGTTTAATAAGTAAACCATTTTTAATATAGATTTATGCATAAGATAAATTCGACTATAAATATTCATTAGAAAGCTAAAACTATTTCCTACATAATGGTATTTTATTTGTAATTTTTAGACCTTATATAATTAAATTTATTTATGACACAATGATGATGCAGTAATTATCTTATTAATGAAATATTGAAGTAATTGATGTTATAAATACCCAAATAAATGTTATTTGGGACTTTATATGAATTCCACTAATTTTATAGGTCAATATGATATGTTAGTATTGATTTAATTAACTTATTTATAACTAATAATTCTGTTATGATTTTCACAAAAATCAATTACTAAATAGTGTCAAAATTGACATAAAATAGTATTTAAGACAAATATTATATTATTAATTGTTATTTTATTCCTAAAAATATAAGGTTCGGCCAAATGACTTATAAAGGGTTATATATATTAATAATTAAGAACTTGGGGTTCTTTTGGCTTGTTATAGTAAGATTATTAACCTTAGAGTGTAACAAAACAAGAAGACAAGGTAAGAGTAAAATTATTTAACTTATAGTTAAATCTAATTGATAAGGTTAAAATAGAAACCTAAACTTGTCCAAATTATATTGGATGAAGGTATTTCGACCCATCCCAACCTAAGCTTCGAAATAATTCAATTTGGAGCTATTTAAAACCGAATATGACTTTATAATAAATTAATTTTTTTTTGTTTTTCCAAAGGTGCCCCTCTCCTCCCTTATAAAAGGGCACCACCTCCCTCTCTTCCTCACACCACATTGAGCCTTCATTCTCAGAAAACCCCTGACAATTTATCCCCTCCACTTACCTAGAAACATCCTAGAGGTTTGGGTCTTTTCAAAGACCAATCTTAGTGCCCTAAAAGGATGTTTCAAAACGCGTGTCAAAAGAAGAGGTAATATCCTTTACCGATTCTTTCAACTTTATTTGTTCTTCTACATCTTCTTCTTCAGTTGTTTCATTTTCAAGTAATAACATAAGTATCACAAATATACTGATATGTTATTATAAGTATGAAACAACTTTATTTAACCACCTATCCATCGTACGGAAAATGAAATCACCGCGCGTGCGTACGTATGGAATACCGTCTCCACGCCGTGGTGAAATCTATTTTCCACCATCAACTTACTTGGATGGGCATAAAGGTGAAAATAATAACTATATATGCTTATTGTAAATTTTTATTGATTCTGAAATAGTATAAATACACTCCAATACAATTCTGTGATCATGGGAATGATATCATCGCTCATGCGTACGTACGGAATACCGTCTCCACGATGTGATGCGACTCGTTCTACATGATTTTCATTGCATAATGATGACATAAATGAATTGAGTGAATAAATATGATACATATTAAACTAATACCATTCTGGAAATGGGGTATCTAAAACCTAAATATATGAATAAAATTTTATTCGACCAAACATGCTTAAGAACAATAAAGCAATAAACACCCGAACAACAAGTAACAATGAAATACTACTAATAAGAAGCTAATAATATGACAATATATGATATCATAACAATGATTATGATTTTGGAATAAGTCAATGACATTATTTAAATCATTATAAAGGAGGTTCGGACACTTACGAATCAAATCAGACCTAAGGTAAGGGAAAATATCACAATCTCATTTTTATCCGAGATTGTTTATAATTTTGTATTTACTGGGTTGTATTTTATCATCCACATCCATGTATCCTCAATATGTAATATTATTTCCATCCATGTATAGTAGTTTAACTCCCATTTTACCCTTTGGTGAGTTTTCAGTAAAAGATATGAAAGGAATCTTTTGTCATTTTTTGTATGAGGTACTTTTTGACTTTTCCGACAAAAGTTTGAGAAGAATGTTTTTTTAACATATACGGCATGAATGGATTTTTAAAACCTTATTTCCAAGAATCTTACTTTACAAGGTTTCAAGTTTATTTTTAATCAACTTCTTTTAGTTTAGAATTGTATGACATGTTAATAAATGAAATGTGTTTTTAAAGTAGAAAGGATATTTTCCTCAAGAATGGTGTTCAAGTGTTTTATAAATATTATTTTCCATCTATGATAATAAAGGGTTCTGTTTATATTGATATTATTCCATTGATTTTATTATGTTCTGATGGAATTATTTTTATGAATTCCTTTATCTTATATGAATTTTTTTAGGATGTCATGATGTTTAATAATACCATTTTTATTACATGGGTTATGCTATGATGTATGGTTTATGATTTTGTGGCACACATAAGAATGGTATCATTATGAGATGGGTGGGACCTATATCTCCCACCAATTCATTGGGTAAATATTTTATATCTCATGAGATAGACATTTCTGAAACGGCATGTTAAACCGGTTCAATGAAACAGGACTGAAACTAGGAATGAACTCGGTTTAGAAGTGGACTATGGCCACTAAGATAGTCTTGACAATGAGTATTGACAAATAAGAAATGATTCTCTATGATTATGTGTGTATGTCACAAATCTTCAAGTTATAAGTTATGATTATTGTGATTACATTTCACTACTATGATTTATCCCATGTTATGAAATTTTGATCTCTTTTGCAGCATAAGATTTAAAAAATGTTATGTTCTTATGAATATGTTGTGATTGATATTTCTTTTGTTTACCCTTACTGAGCATTTGAGCTCACCCTTTTGTATGTTTTCTTTCCCCAGGTCTGGAAGAAGGATATTAAGTAGTATTTGCCAAAAAGAGACTATAGATATGATGAAATAAATGGGAGGTAGTGTAGATGCTTTATGAACCAGTTGTTTATGTTTCCCAATTTCTAAAGACACTATAACTATACGGTCCTTTCATGGTTTTGTTATATGTTTTAATAAGTGTGCTTCAATTCTGAATTAATAACAATGTATATAATGTATGGGTCGTTATATTTGGTATCAGGGGAAAGGTATAGTCATCCTTTGGAAACTAGGATGTGAAATCCTTAGTAGGAAACCTAAGGATAATTCTAAGCATAGAACACAATCTTAGTGTTTTAGAAATGGCCATGAATAACCTAGGATAAGACCTTAAGTGTGAAATTTTATTCTTTATTATGTGGTTTTCCTATTATAATTAGTGTTGCTCACACTATTCTTCTTGGTTTTAGTCAATGGATGGAACCCGAAGGAACCGTGTTAATGCGGAATGCGGCGGGCAATGTAATGATTGTCCCCCTGAGCAACCAAATGTTATTTGAGCTGGAATGAAAAATCTTGTAGCCATGCTAACACAACTTTCTCAAGCTATGAATCATGAAGGACTTCCAAACGAGCAAAGGAAGGAGCAACATTCTATTTAATCCTTCATGACACAACATCAACCTCCATTCAGTGGGTCTACTGATCCATTAGTTTCTGAACAATTGATAAGTACTACTGAAAAGATATTTTCAGTTCCTCAATGTTCTGAACATGATAATGTCATCTTAGCAGTGTATCGTTTGGAAGGTGATGCTGATCAATGGTGGAATCTTATCAAGAATACGATGTCAAGAGATGAAATTGAGTCCATGGAATGGGACTAGTTCAAGAACTTATTTTTCAATAAGTACTTCCCTCGTATTATCCGAACAAAGATGGAGAAAGAGTTTCTTGAATTAATGCAAAAGGATGATGAATCTGTTGGTACCTCTGAAGCAAATTTTACAAGACTTGTAAGGTACGCTTCTGGTATTATTATCCAACCCAAGAGTAAGATAGATCAATTCTTTAGTGGCTTAAAACCAAGCCTTCAAAGTGCGTTAGCCATAAGGGACTTCAATAGTTATGAAGAAATTTTTCCATGTGCTCTCAAAGTGGAGATGGATATTGGAGTAACCCATCAGTCATATGGGTTTGATATGAAGTGGAAAATGGAATTCAAAGGAAAATCTAAAGAGTACACTAAAAAGAATATTAGATTCCCCTTATGCTCAATGTGTGGAAAGAAACATGGGGGGAGTTGTCTTAAAGGGAAAAGTAAATGTTTCAAATGTGTAAAGGAAGGTCATTGGGCATTTGAATTCCGCAATGATGGGAAGAAGTTGTCTAGTGATGCGAACAATGAAAAGGCTACACAGAGTGAACCTACTACACTTCAATGTTACAAGTGCTAGGAAATGGGGAATTATACCAATCAATGCCATAATCCAAGGGTTTTGGATGATGATCGACGTCAAAAAAATCTTAAGGCTAAATGCAATGGAATGTTACATGCAATTTCTATCAACGATGTGAAGCATGATAACGATGTGGTGAAAGGTACACTTACCATCTACTCTAAAGTAGAAAATGTTTTATTTGATTCTGGATCCACACACTCTTTTATTTCAGAAGAATTTTCTAAGGGTATCACCGTATTACCTCAACAATTAGATGTTGAATTAGCTTTGACAACCCCTAATGGCACAACAGTCACATAAAAAGTTTATAATTATTCTCCGATTGAAGTTTGTGGGAAAGTGCTTCCTGCAAATCTTGTCATCCTCCCTATAGTGGAATTTTATGTGATTCTTGCCATGTATTGGCGTTCTCTATATGGATCTCATATCAATTTCCAAAGAAGGGAAGTCACATTTCATATTCTAGATCAATCATAGATCGTCTATCGATGCAAGGATGGACATAACCATCCAGTGGAAATTTCATCCATATTATGGGTCTTGATTCCACTAAATGACTGTTATTTATCTCAATTTGTTGGTGAGAAACACATGATTAAGAATATTCCCATTTTACGGGAGTTTGATGATGTCTTTCCGGAGGAATTTCTGTGCCTTCCACCAAATCGTGATGTTTAGTTTTCAATCGAACTCATACCGGATGCTTTGCCTATTTCAAAGACCGCTTATAGAAAGTCCCCAATTGAGTTGTAGGAATTGAAGAAGAAACTCGAAGAGAATCTTGATAAGGGGTTTATATGCCCTAGTGCGTCACCTTGGGGAGAACCTGTTCTGTTTGTTAAGAAGAAATATGGATCAATGAGACTCTGCATTGATTATCGAGAACTTAACGAGATCACTATTAAGAACAAATATCCTCTCCAGCACATTGATAAATTATTTGACCAACTACACAGAGCTCAATACTTTTACAAGATTGATCTTCGTTCAGGGTATCATCAATTAAGTGTCAAATGTGAGGATATAACAATGACGGATTTCCGTACAAGGTATGGACACTATTAATTTATAGTGATGCCATTTGGTCTTACTAATGCCCCTGCTATCTTCATGGATCTGATGAATAGAGTCTTTAGAGACTATCTTGATCAGTTTGTGGTAGTCTTTATAGACGATATTCTTGTATATTCAAGGAGTAAGGAAGAACATGAAGATCTCTTGGAATTATATTAAAGACCCTGAGAAAGGAGAAGCTTTATGCCAAATTTACCAAGTGTGAATTTTGGCTTCAAAAAGTTTCCTTTTTGGGTCACATAATCTCAAAAGAGGTGATATCTGTGGATCCATAAAAAACAGAGGTTATCGAAAGATGGTCGATAACAACAACAGTAATTGAGATCCTATGTTTTCTTGGTTTGGCTCAATATTATCGACGTTTTGTGAAAGAATTTTCACAATTATATAATCCACTCACCATGTTGACTCGGAAGGGAGTTAAGTTTGTTTGGACGGAGGAATGTGAAGATAATTTCAAGGAGTTGAAAACAAGGTTATCCAGTGAACCTGTGATCACACTGGCTTGTAGTGGAGAAATTGTTGTGATCTACAGTGATGCATCCATGATGGGATTGGGGTGTGTTCTTATGAAAAATGATATGGTGATAGCTTATGCCTCTCGACAGTTGAAAATCCATGAGAAAAATTACCCAACTCATGATTTAGAATTTGCTGCGGTAATCTTTGCATTAAATATTTGGAGGCATTATATTTATGGAGAAAGATGTGACATTTATACTTATCATAAAAGTTTAAAGTATATTTTCACCCAAAAGGAGCTGAATATGTGCCAAAGAAGATGGTTGGAGCTGATTAAGGAGTACAACTGATCAATTCATTACCAACCTGGGAAAGCAAACAAGGTGTTAGATTCATTAAGTCGACAAGCCCATGCCAGTTTATCCATGATGATGATCACAAAAGATCCAATATTTATGGATTTACAAAGGTTGGATCTTGGAATTATAATGAAAGGGGAAAATCGTATCTTTGTCAAATGAATGTTCGACCATCTATACATGTGAAGATTAAAGAGGCATAGAAAGAAGATGTGGAGTTACAAAAGAATGTGAGAAATGTTCCTGAATTCAACCTTGATTGTGATGGGATAATAAAGTTCATGAATTGGGTTTGTGTTCCTCCCACCCCCGAATTAAATAAGGAGCTGCTGGATGGGGCTCATAGTTCTTCATTCTCTATTCTTCTTGGAAGCACAAAGATGTATAGAGACCTGAAAGAGTACTTCTGGTGGGATGGCATGAAAAGTGATGTTTCTGAATATGTCTCTTGATTCTTGGTTTGTCAGCAAGGTAAAGCTGAGAGACAGAAGTCTAAGGGGATGTTATAACCATTACCCATACCGGAATGGAAATGGGAAAAAATCACTATGGACTTTGTCACAGGACTTCCTAAATCATCCAAAGCCAATAATGCTATCTGAGTCATAGTTGATCATCTTACAATGTCAGCACACTTCATCGCTATTAGAGAGGATTTCTCTCTGGATCAGCTTGCCAAGATATATGTGATGGAAGTGGTAAGATTTTATGGAGTACCACTTTCTATTATATCTGATCGGGATCCGAGGTTTACCCCAACATTCTGGCGAAGTCTTCAGCATACTCTGGATACAAAGTTGAGTTTTAGCACTGCTTATCATCCTCAAAGAGACAGTCAGCCTGAGAGGACAATTCAAACTCTAGAAGATATGTTGAGAGCATGCTCTATGGATTTCAAAGGAGGTTGGGATAAGCACCTACCTTTAGTGGAATTTTCTTATAATAATACCTTTCACTCTTGTATTCAGATGGCTCCTTATGAAGCTCTCTATGGAAAGAAATGCAGGACTCCAACTTGCTGGAATGAAGTTGGGGAAAAAAATCTATTAGGACCTGATCTTGTTGATGAGATGGCAGAAAAGGTCTGATCTATTCAACAACACATAAGAGCGGGTGAGAGTTGACAAAAACGTTATGCCGACAACCGAAGAAAAGACTTAGAGTTTGAAGTGGGTGATAAAATGTTCTTATGAATATCTCCTTGTAAGAGAGTAATGAGATTTTGAAAGAAGGGAAAGCCGAGCCCTAGGTATATCGGTCCTTTTGAAATACTATATCATGTTGGGAAGGTAGCTTACCAATTTTACCTTCCACCGAATCCCTCTCAAGTTCACGATGTGTTCCATGTATCTCTCCTGAGAAAGTACATACTTGATCCTTCACATGTACTCAGCTCAGAAGTTGTACCATTGGAACATGATCTTTCTTATGATGTACAGCCGATAGAGATTCTCGATCATAGAGAAAATCTCCTACAGAACAAGACCACTCGCTTGGTGAAAGTTTTATGGAGGAACCACCAATTAGATGAAGCTACATTGGAGCTTGAGTATATGATGAGGGAGAGGTATCCTCATCTGTTTGTTATAATGTGACGAATTTTGAGGGTGAAATTCATTTTAAGGGGGGTAGAATGTAACACCTGAGACTTTTATGAGAAATATTTTTTTATATAAATCATCAAAGTAATCTTTCACTACACACAACACTTTCTTGGCTTGCTTTACACACAATCACGAACTTCCTCGATAGCTTGCGTCGTACGCAATACTGAGTTTCACTAAACAACGATATACTATTAAAATATTATTAAAACTAGCCGTTATGAATAGTAATAACCACTTTTTGAAATTTTTAAAATTTTATTTTTCAAAATGGACTTCATTTTTGGATTCGGAATATCGAAATTAGCCTAGGGTGAAATTTTGGTATTTTTCTAGAATCATTTAATTTTTGATGAATAGTGAAAACACTGGGTTACTATTTAAAAACCGAATTTTTATTTAAATAATTAATTATTTTATTTAAATTATTTTTAGGTCACAAGTGAAACATAATATCTATATATGTTCAATGTAATTCTTTGGAGTAATTTTATATTAATTTTAGATATATAAAAATTTTATTGAACTTTTCACCGTCTTTTACCCACCTTCTATGAGAATTTTCAAATTAAATAAAAAATAATTTTATCACTTCTGTGAGTGTAATTTCAAAATTCCAAGAGACATGGTTGATTTAATTAAGTAAAATGTGGTTAAATGAGATGAAAATATTTTT
Organism: Viscum album; assembly: GCA_963277665.1. Lineage (NCBI taxonomy): Eukaryota > Viridiplantae > Streptophyta > Magnoliopsida > Santalales > Viscaceae > Viscum > Viscum album. The sequence continues at coordinate 174,586,321 of OY728134.1, forward strand.
TGCTGAATAGTACCTTTTTACTTTTATTTACCACGGTTAAAAGTAAATAGGGTAATTAAGGGTAAAATGATATTATTATTATTACCCTAACACATGTCCTAATTCTATTGGATAAGTGTAATTCTACCAAAAACAACCCTAGGAATAAAATATGACCATTTAGGCTGACTTGTATTAGATTAGGACATTTAATATTAATTTATTTAAAGAAAGGTTAAAATAGTAAAAAATAAAAGTTTAATAAGTAAAACATTTTTATTATAGGGTTATACATAAGATAAAATCGACAATAAATATTCATTAGAAAGATAAAAATATTTCATACATAATGGTATCTTATTTTTAATTTTTAAACGTTATATAATTTAATTTATTTATGACACAATGATGGTGCAGTAATTATCTTATTAATGAAATATTTAAATAATTGATGTTATAAATACCCAAATAAATGTACTTTGTTACTTTTTATGAATTAAACTAATTTTATAGGTTACTATGACATGTTAGTATTGATTTAATAAGATTTTTTCGAACTAATAATTCTGTTATGATTTTCACAAAAATCAATTACTAAATATTGTAAAAATTGACATAAAATAGTTTTTAAAACAAATATTATATTATTAATTGTTATTTTATTACTAAAAATATAAGGTTAGGAAAAATGTCTTAGATAAGATTATATATATTAATAATAAACAACTTGGGGTTCGTTTGTCTTGTTATACTAAGTTTAATAACCTTATAGTGTATGAAAACAAGAAGACAAGCTTAGTGTAAAATTATTTAACTTAAAGTTAAAAATAATTGATAAGGTTAAAATAGAAACCTAAACTTGTCAAAATTATATTTTATGAAGGTATTTAGACCCATCCCCACCTTATCTTTGAAATAAATCAATTTGGATCTATTTAAAACCGAATATGACTTTATAATAAATTAATATTTTTAGTTTTTCCAAAGGTTCCCCTCTCCTCCCTTATAAAAGGCCACCTCCTCCCTCTCTTCCTCACAACACATTGAGCCTTAAAGCTTGGACAACCCCTGATAATTTCTCCTCTCCACTTCCCTAGAAACATCCTAGAGGTTCTGGTCTTTTTCAAAGACCAATCCTAGTGCCATAAAAGCAGGTTTCAAAAGGCATGTCGAAAGAAGAGGTAATATCCTTTACCGATTCTTTCAACTTTATTTCTTCTTCTTCTTCTTCTTATTTAGTGGTTTAATTATGAAGTAATAACATCATTATCAATCATATACTGATATGTTATTATAAGTATGAAACAACTCTATTTCACCATCCATCCATCATACGGAAAATGAAATCATCGAGCATGTGTACGTACGGAATACTGTCTCTACGACGTGGTGAAATCTATTTTCCACCACCACCTTACTTGGATGGGGATAATGGTGTAAATAATAACTATTTATTATTATTGTAAATTGTTATTGATTTTGAAATAGTATACATACACTCCAATAAAAATCCACGATCATGGGAATGAAATCATCGCTCGTGCGTACGTACGGAATACCGTCTCCACAATGTGATGCAACTCGTTCTACATGATTTTCATTGAATAATGATTAAATAAATCAATTGAGTGATTAAATATTATATATATTACCCTAATATCATTCTGGAAATGAGTTATCTATAACCTAAAGATAAGAAAAAAAATTTATTCGACAAAACACGCTTAAGAACAAAAAAGCTACAAACACCCGAATAACAAGTAACAATGAAATACTACTAATAAGAAGCAATGAATCTGACCATATATGATATCATAACAATGAGAATGATTCTATAATAAGTCAATGACATTATTTAAATCATTATATAGGAGTTTAGGACATTTACGAAGCAAATTGGACCTAAGGTAAGGGAAAATATCACAATCTCATTTTTATCCGAGATTGTCTATAATTTGGTATTTACTGGGGTATATTTTATCATCCACATCCATGTTTCCTCAATATGTAATATTATTTACATCTATATACAGTTTTTTAAATCTAATTTTACCCTTCGGTGAGTTTTTATTAAATGATATGAAAAGAATCTTTTGTCATTTTTCGTATGAGGTACTTTTTGAATTTTCTGACAAAAGTACGAGAAGAATGTTTTTTTAACTTATACTACATGAATGGATTTTTAAAACATTATTTCCATGAAGCATCCTTTACAAGTTTTCATGTTTAATTTTAATCAACTTCTTTTAGTTTACAATTGTTTGACATGTTAAGAAAGGAAAAGTGTTTTTTAAGTAGAAAGGATATTTTCCTTAAGAATGGAGTTCAAGTGTTTTATAAAATTTATTTTCCATATAAGATAATAAAGGGTTATGTTTATATACCTATTATTACATTGATTTGATTATGTTGTGATGAAATTATTTTTATGAATTCCTTTATCTTATATGAATTTGTTTATGATGTCACGATGTTTTAGAATCACATTTTTATTACATGGGTTATGCTATGATGTATGGTTTATGATTTTGTGGCAAACATTAGAATGGTATCATTATGAGATTGGTTGGACCTATATATCCCTCCAATGCATTGGGTATAGATTTTATATCTCATGAGATATACATGTATGGAATGACAGGTTAAACCAGTTTAGTGAAACAGGACTAAAACGAGGAATGAACTCGGTTCAGAAATGTACTTTGTCCACTAAGATAATCATGACAATGATTCTTGACTAATAAGAAATGATTCTATATGATTATATGTGTATTCCACAAGGATTCATGTTTTATGTTATGATTATTATGATTACATTTCACTACCATGATTTATCCCATGTTATGAAATTTTGATCTCTTTTGCAAGGTAAGATTTCCAAAATGTTATGTTCTTATGAATATGTTGTGATTGATATTTCTTCTATTTACCCTTACTGAGCATTTTTTCTCAACCTTTTGTATGTTTTATTTCCCCAGGTCATAAAGAAGGATATTAAGTAGGATATTCCAAAAAGGGACTATAGATATGATGAAATAAATGGGATGCAGTGTAGATTCTTTATGTACCAGTTGTTCATGTTTCCCAGTTTCTAAAGACACTATATCTATACGGTCCATTACTAGTTTTGTTATATGTTGTAATAAGTGTGCTTCAATTCTGACGTAATAACAATGTGTGTAAAGTATGGGTCGTTATACTAGTGCAGCAAAAATACCTCTTGTCTAAAATCAGCCCTATCCCAAGGAGCCTCCCAGGGGCAGAAAGGCGGGTTGTTGCCACCATAAGAAGAATTTTGGGAAGGTCTGGATGGAGATCAAACCGGCCTGATTCTCAGACTCTAAAGTGGTGTACAAATCAGCTCGGGACCCCCCCCCCCCCCCGCCCACATCCGAGTTATGGGACGGGGCATTGACAAGGCCCATCATCCTGGTGCTCATGGAATCTGACGTTCATATAATCCTCTCCTTCCTACAATGGTATATCCAAGAGGATAAAATTTGGAAACCCTGCATGTTATGATAGTTTAATCAAAATCATCATCAACAGAAGTGATCTCTACCTCGATAAGAGATCTTGAAGAGATATAATGGGGACCAATGGTTGGCGAGCAGCATTGCGGACTATCACTAGTAACCCTAGCCCCTTAGCTGGGAACTGTGGCCATCATCCAATCCTATCGCGACATAGCGGCGAGGTCGCTACCCACTTCAGAAGACGGACCAAGTTATGGCTGCCAGTGTGCCCCTTTGCAATACTCTCCACCAGCCATCCTATCATCCCAGAGGTCTGACTCAGTTCTGCTACAACTTCCTCATCCACCACTTGTAGACGAGTGGGTAAAACAAGGGATATACTCCGAATCTAAGACGAGGAGCTTCGGAATCATCCTCGCATTAGACCACTTTCCTGAGAAGTTTTGGCCTAAGCCAGCATAGAATTTATGCGTACCAGAATCCCTCACTCTGGGAGATGTTGAGTGTTTTTGATACACACTATGGGAGACACATTTCAGTCTTCTTAATCAGCGTGTGCTTTATACTAGGAGCATAAAACATTTTGATGACATCAATGAGCAATTACATTTGGTCGATCTACCTGTGCTCTCTATGGGTTAGTGCCCTGAGTCACCAGGTCGCTATGAGGGCCTCAAGAAGTAATGTGTTCAGAGTATCATGATACTCAGAAATATTATCAAGGTCGATACCACCATATTCAAATCCATTGATGGGGGTAGTATGTCACCCCATCTTCAGTCTTATTTGGAGGCAACCTGACCTGCTAGGAGATATCTAGGATATTCCCCTCGGAAGGCCCACAATCAATATGGCCATCCTAGTGGACACCGAGGACGATATGGAGCTTCTCGATGGATACATACCTCCCGAGGGTGTTCCACCACTATTTGACCCATCTAGAAGGGTTACGCACCAGAAGATTACCCTTCTAGGTCTTCAGGTGCCCATTGAAGTATTTGTACTCCACATGAATTCTAGTGAGGGAAAAGTGCACGTCTGAGTTTTCAAGCACTCTGTCCCATCCACCTTAGTGTTGAAGAGGGAGGGGGATCCCAAGAAGGCCATGATGTGCTGAAAACATGATGAGAAGATGTCGTTGGCTGACGATCTCATTGATGATCAAGATGAAGAGAGACAACCCAACTACAACAATCCTAGACCAATACAGCAGGGGCAGGAACAACAACCCATCGGCGAGCTTTCACCAGGAAACCCTGATCATGATACCCCTACAGTTAGGTCTGATGCCGCAGCTGACAATAATAGGTCACGGTATTTCTCACCATACCCTCCCAAATGGGGTCGCAATGCCAGGAATATGGCCCGGGTCCCCCCAAGATGCATGGCCGACCACTCCACCAGCTACTCCACGAGCTGCTGAGCATGTCTACAGAGATGAAGAACCTGAAAACGCACTTGTTGTTAGGGATCCCCATCAAGATAGGGACCTCCACCCAGATGATCTTATGGTGGTGCTCATTGCCAGCCATGAGGCATTGGAAATGTGACAGGTGGAAATCCCACCATATGGCAAGCCATACCCGACATGTGTTGATGATATGTCGGTGCCTTCAGGACTTTGGAATCCAAAATTATCCCCATTTTATGGGATAGAGGACCCAACACACCACCTGGACCACTTTAACTCAAGGAATGTGACAATGTTAGGAACTCCAGCGCAGTAAGAGGCTACCAAGCTCCACTATTTTTTTTCAGACATTGGTGTGGCCAGCATTCATCTGGTACAGCGAGCTCTATGTTGGATCTATAACCAACTAGGAGAACCTTCGAAGAAAATTTCTCTACCTGTTCAGTTCCACCACTAGGAAAATGAGCATCACAGAACTCTTAATGATCATTAAAATTCATGATGAGTGATTTGGGTACTTTATCACTCAATGTAAGGGGATTACATACTCGCATTACAATCCACTTACTCAGGATAAATTTCTAATGATGTGCATGGGAAATTTCAAAACAGAACTGGTTCCTTCTTTAATCACCCAGAACTACCCTGGAGGGTTCCGAGACTTCTTCGATAATGCCCATCTCCTGGAGGAATCCTTACAATAGGCCATCCAAGCATGTCCATTTCCCCATGTATTTCTAGAATTGAGAACTTCCAGAGCCACGCCCACCGCGGTGACCCAAATCGATGACCCCAGACAGTTGGAGTTACTACCAGTGGAAGTATCCCCATAACCACACAGAGTCCCTCTTACTCATGCATATCATTTGGGTCAGCAACATCTGCTTAATAATCTGCAAGAGACTCTGTGGCATGCTCCCCCACCACCCATGCAGGGCAACCAGACTCCGACTCCTTGATAAGCCACTCTGGAACCTCCTCAGGGCCAGACCACAAGGCCCCCCTTTCTAGACAGAAGAAACTGGAACTACTCTTTTAGTGAGAATCAGGTTACCATCTATTTCATAAGTGCTATAGAATAGGGGATTAAACACTTGCCTGAGTGCATAAGGCCGGAAGAGGCAAATATCACTGATATCACCAAGTACTACACCTATCATCAGATTCTGGGGCACACCCACAATAATTGTTATGTGTTAGAAGACTAACTTCAAGACCAAGTCGATAACAACATAGATAGGCTGGGCTTGACCCCATCATATGTGGCAGATGTCCTTGTAAGGCTAGACAGAAGAAGTGATAGTGAAGGCGATTGGCTGCAATCGTCTAACTGCGGGACCTAGAAGTACGATGACTGGATGTCTCGGAAGATAGTTTCTCACACCCATGGCATCATTTGGGCATACCTGAATCAGCTAAAGCCATCAGAAGTTGCGTCCCCCACTTATGCATCATAATCTCAGCCAACCACTTCCTAGAAGAGAAAGTATCAGCAGCGCAAGAAAAATCCATGCACCTCGGCAATGCCATCATCACCCCACACTCTTGGAAACATTATTCTTCTATAGATGGGGATCCATTCTTAAATTCTCCCAATAGTTGATGAATCATCAAGTGATAGTCAATGGTATGCTTCTGTTAATACTGTGGAGTTGGTAAAACCCTATATGACTTTTGACGACGGGGAGTGACAAGCGAACCTCCTAGACAACCCCAACCGATGCCAACGTCAGCAGAGCCGTGAAAATATGGGTTATTGGGGCACATCTGTTAGATCCTCCATCCAGACCATGCATGCCACCAAGACCATACAACACGCCCATCACAAAACTCAGCTTCCCCAACCTCTTCATCAGGTGTTTTCAGGACCGCTTCCACCACCATTTGTGTTACTAGATCTGGCATAACCACTTTGGTTGTGCCATAGACAGCCTCACCTAGATGTAGGGAGAACTCAGCCATTCAGTATTTATCTGCAAGCTACTCATCATGCTTAACTTGTGATTAGTGGGTTATACCCAGCACCAGCCAGTAGTTGGTCCATCCGGTAGCACCAACCATTCCTCCAATCGTAGAGCAGCCTCCTATAAGATGAATATCATTCCTCGCACGAAAATATGATTATCTCAAGAAACTCGATATAATCCCATTGACAATTTCCATCCTTAAATTCCTTCGGATGTCGTCATATATGTGTGGGGCCATTGTTGAGGCATTATGAATACCCCTCCAGATTGAGACAGAGATTTCAGCTACAGAAGCCATTCATGCAGAAGTGGTCAAGGATGCTGAATGTCAGGAAATAATTTCATTCTCATGAAAATATTAAGGATCTCTTGTACAGGGAAATATCCTCCCATTGTACATCACTGGCCATTTAATCCATGTAGAGGTTATCTGTTGTCTTAGTGATACTTTCTCCGGGATCAACCTTATCCTGATGTGGACATTGCAGAAGCTAGGGTTATCCAAAGATGACCTGACTCCCTCCAATTTGGGGATCCAGGGATATAACCGAAAAGAGCAGACCCTAGTAGTCATGGTCCACTTAATTTCCTAGTTTGTGGCCTAGTTTCCAATACTAAATTTATGGTCATGTCCCAGGACACCACTTAAAATGCACTGATGAGCAGACCATGGCTCCACCTACATGAGGTGATCCCGTCATCATATCACTAGTGCCTCATATACTCCCTTAATTGACATGTAGTTGTACTCCATGGATATACATCTAATTTCACCTCATGTGAAGCCCAATACCTGGATGCCGACTATTACATGAGCAAGGATAAGCAGATTGTGGAATGCGAGGTTGAACCGCAACGTTCAAAACTGACCCCTGGGAAGGTCTGAATGACACCTATGTCTTTTTAGTCCATCGATTGGGTTCCACAACCACTGATATGGGGAAATTCATTGTTGTCTATGTTACAAGAGTGAAGCATTTTCCCAAGTCCATGCAGCGATGGAAAATCACCTCAAACTCCTACACAATCTAGACTCAGGAGATCCCGGAGCCTCCTACCCCCGTAAGGTATCGGGATGTCTGCCCCTTGGTAATTCAATTATGTCATACATTTCTATTTCTCTGGGATGGGATTAACCCTCTAAAGACGACACACCACTATTGTTTTGATATCATCAAGTGTGGCCCCTTGTTCTGAAGACCAGAAGGGATCCGATCGACTTACATCATCCCTATGGTCTTAGTGGCATGTGAATCTCATGATATGTTTTCCATTATTATCCATGCTGGTACCGGCCTCCTATTAGGTTCTTCCGTCCAAGATGAAGATTATCTCACTAGGAATCCCTCCTCCACATGCAAAGAATATGATATGGAGGATTCTCCCCCTGCCATTGAAGAATGTGTTTCAGCATTATTCGATGTACTGGTATAGGTGAACATTGGTAGCAAGGATGATCTATGTCCCACATTGATCAGTACCGCCATGCCCCTCAAGGATAGTAGTGTAAAGAGATTTTCTGAATTTTCATTGTGATGTATTTTCTTGGAGCTATGACTAGATGCCAGATCTAGATCTACTGGTAGTTGTTCACTGCCTTGGTCTATCGACGAATCATCATAGGTTCAAACATCTTTCCAGAAAGATGCACCCTTCACACGCTCCCATGGTCGAATCCAAAGCTGAAAATCTCAATAGGGCTAGCTTCGTCAAGGAGGTTCAGTAACCCAAGTGGCTAGTGAACATTGTGCTAGTCAATAATAAGAACAGAATGATCAGAGTCTACTTCAACATCTGAGATCTCAACCGTCATTTTCCGAATGATTATTTCCACTTCCGGTGATAGAATTGTTGATCGATGCTACAATTGGGTATCATGCCCTCTCTTTTATGGATGGTTACTCCGGATATAACCTGATATGAATGGCCCCTGAGTACATGGAGTCTACCGCTTTCAGAGCACCCCAATGTACTTTTTGTTACCAGGATAGGCCCTTCATCTTGAAGAATGCAAGTGCCACCTATCAGAGGGACTTTTACCTCATATTCAATGTAATCCTCAGGGCATAGGTGGAATGTTATGTGGATGATCTGGTGGTCATATCCCGCCAACACCAGGACCATCTCTAAGACATTGGTAATGTATTCATCTTCCTCTATTACAACCACCTGAAGATGAACCCATTGAAATGTGCCTTTGGTGTTACCTATGGGATGTCTCTTGGCTTTGTTTTCAGGTACGGGGGCATCGAGATTGACCTCGAGAAGATCAAGGCAATCAGTTAAATGCCACCCCTGAGAAATATTAGAGAGCTTTGAGGTTTCTAAGGACACTTTGCCTACAAACACTGATTCATTGTGAATTTGGCTGGAAAATGTAATCCATTTTATAATCTAATGAATAAAGGCTCTTACTACCAATGGGATGAAGATTTCCCAACACCGTTGGAGGAAATAAAGCAGTATATACTCTATACTCTTATCTTGATACCACCCATCTCCGGAAAACCGATAATCCATGACATTACTTCCCTCGAATGATCTCTCGACACCCTTCTCACCCAGAAGAACAAGGTGGGGACAGAAAACAGTCTATACTACCACAGATACATGCTCCTCAACCTGGAGGCCAGATACCCCCAACAGAAAAGGGCAACTTTATGCTGGTATTCACAATATAAAAGTTGTAACACTAATTGCAGCACAACGAGGTACAACTTCTATCTCAGGAAAACCCACTGAAGTACATTCTGAACCACCATATATTGAAAGGATGTTTAGAGCGGTGGGATGTAGTTCTCCTGCTGTATGAAATCAGATTTTTCCTAATAAAGCTATCAAGGGATAAGAATTGGTAGACATTCATGCTGCCCATCAAACCCTCGCAGACCAGTTATTGGACTTGGATTTTCCCGATTAGGAAATCCTCTCGATAGATCCTGCCTACCCCTGTTGTCAGATGCTATTTGACGGTGCCTCCTAGAGCCCCACCAGCATGAAACTCAATGATCCCAAACTCAACAGAGTGGGACTGGGAATTGCCTTTATTACCTCAGTGCAAGCCATTCTATCGTATTTTTTCCAGTTGTCATAAGGCCCCACCAACAACGAGGAAGAGTAACAAGCTCTTATCACTGGCCTCGAGCTGTCACTCGAGATCGATGTACACCATTTTCACATGAAAGGGGATTCTGAAATAGTTATCAAGAATTTCAATGGTGTCTATGTCGTCATAAATCCAAATCGATTACTATTTTTGGATCCACCCTCCAGCTAATAGCCAAGTTTCCATCACGACTGGATGATACTCATGTCCCTCGATCTTAGAACGGTCGAGCTGATGCCCAGGCCAGCCTAGCGTCATCACTTGCAGAACCAGAGCAGGATGATCTGATTATACACATTTCCGTTAGAGGTTCATTTCTCCTGTCAACTCAAATAATGATGATGGATTATGATTAAGCTATCTTACCACCGGATAATCCACATCATGACCCCTAGGATCTTTAGATGTAGTGGTTGAAGTGACCACCAACTCAAGATCCCCCTTTGTCATGTATCTCCAAAATGGTTTCATCCTGGCAGATCTGGCCATGTGTGAGTGATTCCAATTCCACGTACTGCATTATACCCACCAGAGTGGACCGATTCTAGGGGAGAACCTCTACAAGAATGGGTTCGATTGTGTTCTCCTTCATTGCATCCATGATGTTGAGATTTCTTAGGTAATGCACGAGGTTCAAACTGGTTTCTGTGGGGCTCACCAGGATGGGGCAAAGCTATCCTATCAGATTCAGAGACTTAAGTATATTTGGCCCTCCCTGATCTATGATTTTATCGAGTCCTCCATGAGATGTCACACATGCCTGATTCATGCTAACTGCATGCATCGTCTACCTGAACCTATACACTCTACAATGTACTCTTGGCCATTCGAGGTATGGGGACTTGATGTCATGGTACCATATCCACCGGCGACCGCTAGCCAATGCAGGTTCATCCTGACTGCTATAGATTTCAATTTATTGCGGAAAAAGTTATTTCCTCCCAACGAGGTCAAGGGATATTCAATCGTAGACTAAGTAAGCTCTAACATCATCTACTTATTTTCGGTCCCTCACATCGTCCTCACCGATAACGAAACCAACTTCCATGTCGCTGAGTTGAAGAAATTGTAATCAAAGTACAACATTCGTTCGAACCATACCTCCCTCTATTATGCACATGGGAATGGACAGATCAAGGAGTTCAACAAAACCTTCCCTAAAATTTTGCAGAAAATATTTGGGTAAAATAAGAAGATTTGTCCTGACAATCTCCACAATTCCCTCTTGGATTATCAGACGACGACCAGAAATTCCACCAATTTGACCACATATTCGATGGTTTATAGAGCTGAGGTTGTCCTACGCATCATGATCTAGCTTCCCTCAGTACACATAACGGTCTATGACCAACAGTCTCCATATAAGGTATCAGAAATTCATCTGGTTGAATAGGAAGGACATGACGAGAATAGGCTTCATGCCCAGCACAATCTGGAAAGGCATTAGAATAAGATAGCTAGAGCCTACAACAAGAAGGTTTGTCTCCGCTCTTTTCTACATGGAGTCATGGTATTATCCTTTGAGAACCAATGGTCCCTAGCAAGAAAACACAAAAGCTGGATCATAAATGGGAAGTATCGTGCATAGTTCACATGGTTACCCCCAATGGAGCATTCTTCCAGGTGAATCTGGACGGCGGGCATGTAACTCCTCCAACTACGGCCATGTTCCTAAAGAAATAAATTGCATGAGACTACTGGTCTTGCACGACCTTAAACTTCCGGATGGTCCCACATGACAATAAACTGCATGATGGTCCTGCATGACCTTAAACTGCATAATGGTCTTGCATGACCTTAAACTGCATGATTGTCCTACAAGACCTTAAACTGCATGATAGTCCTAAAAGTCCTTAAATTGTGACCATAGAACTACATATGTCTTGATTCCCATCCGCATGGGATACATAGGAATGCTTAAGTGTATCATGTTGACCCCAGACCTTAATTTATATTCTTTGACTATTTACCCTTGGTATAGTTCTCTCGAGGTATCATTGCATGATATGGTTTAGGCTTCATTAGAACCTATTATACTAGGATTATAATGGTCTCACCATGTTACCACTTTTCGTTCTTCTATCCTCCCACATCCTCATAGCTTGATTTTAAATTGCATGGCCTTCTAGAACTATGTATGGCTTAATTACCATCCTTATGGCATACATAGGAACGCCCGACCATTTCATCTGTTGGCCCATCCCAAACACCAGATCATCCCCTTGGGTAACGATATATGTTAGGGGTATAGACCTTTTCCCCATTTCACCTCGAGCTTACCTCGGTCTAGCCTTACATCCTGCTCCCTGGAGACGTTCTCATGTTTCATAGATGGGTATAGTTATGCATCACCAACTCCATTGATTGGGACTCCATCATCCTTCCCATCCAGAAGGGCTCCCATATGGTATAGATGCTAGGCCTATGGTCTCTCTTACTGATTCGAGCCAACTCACATGGGGATGTCGATCCATAAGCTGATACAAGTCCCACGTTGTGAATATGGTCCGTAGTCGATGCTCATATTTTGTTCAAATTTCATGTCACTATAGGGATGTAGTGTTTCGAACATCATCAAGAGATGTACTGCGACGTTGGAACCACCACAGGATGTCCCAAAAATTGAGTTTAATGTTTCATTCTACCTCGTTGTATCTCTAAGCTGCAAAATCCAATCGGTAAAATCATGGTTATAACCCCCTATATGACTGGGAGAGATGAGACAGGCTCATTTTTTCCCACATCAAGCACTACTCACATGGTCTTAGGAGCTGTGATGAGGTGGTAACAGCAAAAGATGACGTATGGCATCCCATTCAAGGCCCAAAATCACAACCCTTTGCCTTCTTATTCCTCGCCCAAGATCCAATTAATGATTATATAGTGTGGTGTGAGATTATTTCCTCATTCACATCAATTTATTCACCATGTCATACACCTACCTTTTTTGAGGTAACGTAGTCCTCTCCTTATCCTCACTACATGATGTTAAACTGGAAACATGTCATGCCTTTCAGACCGAGGTGCAGCCTTCGGCCACTTGGCCTTCTTGGACCCTGGCCCATGTTCCTATTCAAGATTATATGGTGTCATTTTGGATTAAGTCCTCATTCACGTCAGGTTATTCATCGTGACGTACACCTCCCTTTTTTGGGGTTTCTTACACCACTTTTTGTCCTCACTACAAGACGTTAAACTTCAAACTATTCTGGCCTTTCCGACAAAGGCCACACCTCTGTTCCATTGGCCTTCTGGGGACCCATCCCAAGTTCCTATTCATGATTATTCTATGTGGTATGGGTTTACATCCTCATTCACATTGGTTTACTCGCCATGCCATATATCCCCCTCATTATGGTATCCTACCCCCATATGCGATTCCAGGAAAATGTGTGGCATGATTCCCATCCTCATGGGATACGTAGGACCACTAGAATGTCTAAAATTTGGGTCCATCCCTATCTCTCATAAATCTCCCATTCACCATGGACTCCTTTCCAACCCATTTACAGGGAGGGGGGTATATGGTGTGGCATTGGATTATGTCCTCAATCACGTTGAGTTTGTTAGAACAACGTTGCGTACCTCTCCCTTAGAGGAGTTCTCTATCTCTATATTCTATACTCATCCCTTAAAATCAGCAAATCTCATGTTGAGCACCCACTTAAACCATCATTGGTGATTCAACAATATGCCTTTGGGTACTCTGGATTAGTACCTGGAATGTCGGTCTCTACTCGAACATGCATGCAACTGTTTCCCACACTTCATGTTCCCCTTTGTTAGGGCTTCCATTACTATTCACACCTGAAGGGACCCCCAAGTGGCATGGATGCTAGGCACATTTTCTCTCCTACCATTATGGGACAATTTCCTCGATGGTCTTAGACAACAAATTGATACAAGTCCTACATTGCGAATATGGTCAGTGGTTGATGCTCATTCGTTTATCCCTAATTATGGCTAACACGATATGCATGATGTGTTTCGAAAATGTTCACCAGTCCTTCTACATCATCTCTCCATACCCATTAAGTCCAAAATTTCGGTTACATGATTCACATCCTTCCCCACCTCATCATTTTCAAGTAGAACATCAAAAATCTTGTTACTATTCCTCATTGTGCATCCACACATTAGGATGAAAAATGCTAGGATAAGGAAAATGCTTGGGGATTCACCAGTTACCGCTTTTCTTTTATTTCATGTATTATGAATACTTTATCCGCCCTTGTTTCCAACAATGAAATCAACTCAAGTAGGCGTAGAGATTTGGTTATGATTCGCCTTTACTTGGGATATTCATGCTTCTCCAAGGTCAAAGTTCTAGGACCATAAACTAAGAACATTTCATATCACCCCTTTGTGAGAACCATGTATATCTCGATTTCTATCCTGATGAGATACGTAAGAGTACCCAAATGTATCTTTTTGGGTCCATGTCAAATAGGGATCTCATTTCTCTTTCCCCTTACCCTTTTAAATCCATTTTGGCCCCTTGGACCAACTTTTCATTCACGGAATCGCATACGGTACTACGCATGTGCCACATGATGTTAAAATTGAAACCCGGTCTTATCATATGACCCTAAACTGTGACATTATCATCAGGGCCTCACAATGAAAAACAGCACCGCATTGTGATTTCCTCACTCAAGGGGACACCATATTTGGTCACACACCAAAAAATTTGTCAACGCCTGAACATGAGTTGATTCAGGTGGCGATGTCGGGACTCATTACCCTATGCCAGTTGCTTCACAAGAAAAACCATTCACCTTAATAGAAAACAAGATTTATGAAATATTGCTTCTATTGGTGTGGGGGCTACACCTACACACCCCTCTTATCTCCAGTACTAGTACCTTACCATTCCACTTCATAGAGCAATTTGCGGCATGATCCCCATCCTCAAGGGGTACCTAGGAATGTTAATTCACCTTTCCTTGGGACTAGTTTAACTCTCATTTTCAAACCATTATACTAAAACCTTATTAGGGAACACGTGGTGGTCGGAACACCTAGTTCTTATTCATGTCGGGTTTTGTAAATACCCCACCATATGTCTCCCACATTTCCTTCCATCTGCGGTCTGATCTCTATGAGCACAGTCTAAGACCACTATGTTTCCTTTCCACGGGACGTTAAACTACACAACATCTTCTAGAACTACATATGGATAGATTCCCATCATCACGTGATATGTAGGGACTCTCAGGTATTTTTCCATGGGTCCAGCCCTTGGAATCATAAATCATCTTCCTCTTCATTTCATGTCCCCTGGCCAGACTCCTTGTGGCGAACCAAGTAACTTAAGCTTTTCCATGAACAAGTTCGGGATGTCCCATGTAGTCATTTGGAGGAAATAACTCCCTCGATAGAGAGGTTCAGTATAAAATAATGAATGATACATGATAAAACCGATGCACACTTTTAATGTGCTCCCACCATGGTGGAATGATTTCAAGTGTTGGATTATTTTCGAACAAAACATCATTCTACATTCCATGGTTTGCGTACCCCTTATTCAGACCCTCATCATCTTTCATTTATAAGGGAATCCACTAACAGTATGGATGCTCAGCTAATGCCTTACTAATTGCCATAGGCCAACATTCCGGAAGCCTAACAAATAAAATTTTGAGTCAGTCCCCATGATTCAGTCATGATCCGTGGTGATACCTCATTTTCTATCCCCACAACAGGCTAACACAATATGGATACTGTGTTTCGAATGCGGTCAATCGTTATTCTTCATTGTCACGCCACCTCCATAGTGTTCCATGTCCTGGGTATCTTGATTCACACATTTCATTTACCTGTTGAAATTTATTCCAACTCCCCTAGAATTATCCCATTAGTGTAGAAGAGAACATTGGGGAAATGGTAATTCGGCTATTTTGAGG
Source organism: Viscum album (assembly GCA_963277665.1). NCBI lineage: Eukaryota > Viridiplantae > Streptophyta > Magnoliopsida > Santalales > Viscaceae > Viscum > Viscum album. Next base: position 174,602,166 of record OY728134.1, read on the forward strand.
GTTTCATCAACAAGTATGTTATCTCCCAATTCCACTCAAAAATCTGGGCCGGTTATTCAAACCCGGGATGCTCGAATCTGGGTTGATTCTCTTAGAATCATGCGAAGTAAGAGTATGAACAGCCCTTGTTTCACACATTGGAGGAGACCCACGTGAGCTTAGGAATGGATTGATATTTAATCTTGGATTGTTGTTGGTTTCCTTACGACAAACAGACAAGTAAATAAATTCACTTATACATGCAGTTAAGAATAAGAAGTAGTAAGGAGAAATGATTATATGAGTTCGGCCAAAACATGGCCTTTAAGTGTCAACTCTTTGGGTGGATTGTTCCAGCTCTGCTACCCATTCGCTGGGGGCCTCCAGGATTTCTTCCCACCCCATTAGAACTTTCTCTTAATCAGTGGCCACAATGTTCTTTCTACTGAATCAATCCCATGCTTGCACATATTCATTTTGAAGTGCAGAAATTAAGTGACCCGGCTCCACTAGATGCTCTTGGGCGTCTACCAGCTAGGCCCTCAACTTATCCACAAGCCTAAAATAGTATGCGATGAATATATCATTTACTTTCACCTCTTAATCAAGGAGTTGGGAGTCTTGTTCTACCTGGATTTTCACATGGGTACTCCCTAACACCTCCTGACACTGGGAAATGTCGAACTGGTGGATGCTCTCATGCAAATTTTCAACCATGTATTAAACTACAATCAAATGAATGTAGTAAGCATCCACCCCTCCAGCACAGAGAAAGTTCATCTAGGTTTCGAGTGATCCAATCCATTTCAGTCATTATATTTTAGGCTTACCGAGAAATCGCTTGATGCACTTCCAACCTTTTAACCACATCATTTGCCTCTCCTTGGCCACATCCCTGTCTTAATCATCAATATCGTCGGGTTTTTCCGGCCGATTGGAGGGGAAAGCAGCCAACATACCAATAGTAGGGTCTTCTTCGGGTACCCCTCCCATGGGGTTGGGCTATTCAATGCATGGGAAACCTTCCCATCGCACATCAGTCATTGAAGCTCCCTCACCGACATTTAGCCCTAACCTGTCATGAGTACCGCAGAAGTCATCTGCTCTCTTCTCACCATGTTCTGGAGCCGACTGGGATGACACACATGTAGTTGAATCAATTGTGGATGACTTGGGTTCTACAGCCTCTTGAGCCTCCAAAGCTATTCTTACTGAACAAACCAGGAACTCCATGATAAATTTAGATCTCCAATGATGAGTAATCGACATTTAATTAATGAAAGTATAGGATCCCATATCAGCAACCTCTTGTGTTCTAGCTGCTACAGGAGTTTCCATTGAAGGGGATCTCTCTGCGCGCATTAGTTCAATAATGGGAGTCCGTCCCCCACCTTATTCTACAATCACCTCCTCCTCTTCGCATGGAGACCCTTGGTCATCACCCATATTCTCCTGAACCAGATAAGGAGATCTAATTTAGAGCTATAAATGATGATGTGGTGAAAAGGATAGATAAGGGCTGAGACGTATCTCAAGAATCTCGGTTAAATCCACACCAGAGATGACGATCTCACCGCTCTCTGAGAGACTCCCTTTGATGGAAGCCCCCAGAGACCCTCCAAGTTTAGGATCCTCTTCTTATACACCTCATCCTTCACCTTATCATCCTTCCTCCACTTCTTCCTCAACTCCTTCCATCTCATCATCATTGTTATCGTCCACTGACGGAATCTTTTCAAGATCATGCTCCTGGCCGGGTATTATTTTCCCCCACAAGTGTGGATCCACACACCGACCCTGTTGACTTGCATATGAATCCATGGACTTCAGGTATGAATAGTGATGATGACTACTCACCCTATCAACAACCCCAATGAGTATGACCTCCATCAGCTAGATTATGTCTGGCATTATATTTTTCCAAAGAGGTTTGGTTCCCATCGACTATCATAAGGTCATCCAGGCTGACCATAGAGCCGTGGAGATTGTGTCATTGGAGGGTTGATGAAGATTCCTCATTTTCTTCCCTTGGAGATCCCTAACCGCTTCATGTGCCCCTCTCCCCTAGGAGATGAGGGCCTGACTACGCCACGCGACGACCCCGCTATTGAAGTACTGGCCTGTGCAGCCCTGGTTGCCTGACGTGCTTCTGACCTTCCCCATCAACAGAACCATGTCTGCTCTCTCACCTCCCAGGTTCTACACTAGCTACCTTGAGTTTTTGGACTCGCTTCCGCAAAAGTCCCTCAGTGTATGCTACTTCCCTATGTTCATCATATTATAATGAGAGGCCATCGTCAACTCATGTGGGGGAAAGGTGATGACCTCGCCTGAACTCTAGGTTGTGAACATCAGCCACATTTGGCAAGGAATGCTGGGGTGCCTCTCTTCCCAAACATCCGTGTACACATTTTTCGGCATCCACTGATGGCATATGAATTGCCTAGAAAACCTGGATGACACTTAGGTCTCAAAAAATATCTTCTCATCAATCTTGTCGACGGGAACCCCACCACTGATGCACTTGATGTATTACCTCTTATCTAGTGAGCCTTTGCTGTTATCTATTATCTGGCCTTTCAGGGTGTGGAATGTGATGAATGTGATGTTTGTATGATTGTCGATCCTTATCCTTACTCTCTCCTCATTAAGCATCAACGGTATGTCCCTGACGATGTTCCACAAGGAAGGGTGTAGGCCATTACCTGGAGGACGAATGGCGTTCGTGAAGATATACCAACCACTATGGGCTGCGAGCCAGCCATGATAGATCTGGAATGGGACAAAAATCTTCCTTGCTGACCCTCTTCTTGAGATCCATACCAAAATGGAATATAGACATTATAACATGGGGATTTCTAGATTGAATCTTTGATTGGAACCCATGATTCTGGCATAACTAGGGTCGCAGGATGAACCACCATCCTTGTATCTCTCACTGGTAGGAACTATCCACTCAATAATGTTGTAAGGAATCTGGAAAATCAGTTGTGTGGGCCTCAAATATCATTTATTCTGAATCCCCATGACTGATAGTCCCCCAACAATAGTATCCTTCAGTATGATCTGCTTTTTATACTCTGTGCCGCGGTCGGAAAATGTCTCCCTCACCCTGGCATTTTTACTTCTAGATATTTTTTCAGGAACAAGATGATCCATATCTTGTAAGCAATGTCCTTCAAGAAATACTTGACCACCATCCTTTCCATGGCCAACATCAATAGTTTCCATTTCAGTATAGTTTTTCGTGATCTTTCACAACATGTGTTACTCGTTGGGATTAATTAATCATATGGATGCCCATCGAGAGGGATAACCCCGATGCAATGGATGTCCCATTGGTTGATGCTGACTTCTCCATGGCGAATGTGGAAGGTATTGGTGTCTGGATTCCATTGAGTAAATTTCTCTGGCCCAATATCATGATAGCAAAAGAAATGATACTACGACGTCCACACAGCCTCGAACAAACCAATGTGCCACAGTTCGACCACAAACTAGTCGCATTTCTAGTGATCCCAATACACCAAGGCCCATTAACTGGAGAAGTTTCCTCCAGACTGCAAATCCTAATACTGAAGCCATCCTTTGGCCTCATCAGTAACATTCTGACTGATGGTTCTTGCGTAAAGGGCTGGACAACTCTTTGCGACAAGGTCACTCCTCGAGATGGACCATGTCCTGGGATTCAAGAAGTCAACATCCAATTTCATGGTTTCTCTAGTAGGATGGTCATTGTATGTGATGTTATACTAGGTTAGCTCATCCTCGCTGGTCACCAATGATTGTAGTGTGCCAACCTCAAACCTGGGCATGAGTACCTCCTCCAAAATTCCAATGTCCCAGATCAGCAGATTGGAAGACAGTACATACTCACTCTAGGCTAGGGTCAACATGTTAAAGAGAGTATGGTTGTCTGAAATGATCCTTCTGGTGTAATAAACCAAAGTCATTTTGTCCATCTCAACCCTTCGAGCATCAGATGCAGCATCCCTCTCACCCTCAACTCGATTGCTGGCCATCTCCTACAAGCATGATTTTAAGGAGGTGGAAAAAAAATGTAGGTTTGGGGGTGAAAAAATCTATCTTCCGCTCGAAAAATCAGCAGCTGGTGTGAAAAATCAGGACTGGTGCAGAAAATCCTTGCTTGTCATGAAAACAGATGACTAATCGTGGATAATTAAGGGTAAATGAATAGTTTTTCACATAGATAGAGGATTTTTTCATTCACGACAGCTCTGGGATTATCTTGCAGGAAAATCTGTATGGATTGGGGGACCCGCAGAACCTTTTATAGGTGTGAGGGGCAGTTTCCGCACATGTGTGAAAAGCAGACTATGTGGTCCAGACCAGTTTTTTGTGTTGCACTGGTTATAAGCACGTGACTACCCCCGGAAGCCCTGTATCTCGGCGTTTCCCTCAGAATCCGGCTTTTGCGGCCCCTCACCAGTCTGATTCCAAGGTGGGGGGGATTTGTAGACGCTAGAATGCTCTCCAATGGTGGGGAAGGATTTAAAACGACAAGCGAAGGCATATATGGAACTGGAGATCCATTTCAGGAGTCCATGAGGGGCGGTGCAATGATATTTTGATTTGCGTGAAACAAATGTGTCATGTGCGAAAAACATTAGGATTCATGATAGTTTTATGCATGGGAGCGATGCTCTTCCATGCCACCGCTCCACATAGTTGATCTCAGCGCTGTCGACAGCAGGTCGTGCATGAATTTTGTTACGTAGTGTTTTTTCATGCAGACTTGTAGTCCTGAGCGCCTATAAATAGAAGGACACCTCCTTCGACTTCAGTCTAATGAATCTGAACTTCCTCTCCTGTGCAAAATTCTTCTCTCATGTGCACAATGAAGATGGATCTCAGGTAATATATTTTTCGCACCAGGTCGCACAGGGGTCCGCCTTTGCGGATGACTACTCGGGAAGGATAATTTTCAAAATACCATCAAACCCCTTCCCCTGCGCTCAATTCATTATGATTCCCCACAATTAGGTCTTCTCTGCGCAATTCCATTTGCATTCCTGCCAAATCTATTTCACACTCAGTGTTTAATTGAGTGCCTTCCCAATCATTTTCATTTGTGTAATTACTTTTGTGTGCTGGCCCAACCCATTTTTCGCACAATGGCCCCTTTTCACCCTATCCTTCGGCCTGGTGCGACTGTGATGTCCCTCTTCCGGACATCATTTTTGGGCACCTCCAATGCCAATAACACCTTATCCATATACCCATTTCCCGTGAAACCTCTATAATTTGCATGAAGTAACTTCAAAGACCACTGGATGATACCCCCCCATTGCATTGCTTCTCCTAATGCTTCTTTACATAGGCACTCAAATGGATATTTCTCATTGGCATAGCCATGCTAACTTAGACCCCCCCTGATGGTTTGCTCTATGAACCCCCCCCCCCCCCCCCCCCCCCGCCATGACTTTTCCTGTCCCCTCGATGCACCTAGTAGTAGAGGGTACCAGTTATGTAAGTACAATGGGGTCAGAGCTAACCCAACTCATCCGAGCAGCTGGACGTTAAAAATCCAAGCACCTTTGTCCTCATCACATGACGTTAAACTATGAACTCATCTCGTGCCTCGCACGAAGGATATCACGCCATGGATATTATCCATGCACACTGGTATACACAGGGGATGAAATCCATATTATGGGAGTGGCATTTTTTCACGACGAGATGGCTAACATCTCAGTGTAAGCCCCTAGAATTCTTGTAGGAGGCAGTATCCCTGGTCCTCCTTTCTTCTTCTATCCCCAGGGCCCACCTAGGGCGTGATGGGGAATAGTGCTTCTCTTATCTTTGGCCCCAAATCACTCTCCTGCTATGCAATGTCACCGACGGACCACCATATTAGTGTATTTACCAACAACTTCGTGATGATAACCATGCAAAGCCCATGTTTCCTCTTTGGGCCGCTAATCAAACCTAAGCCCCACTCCACTTCCCACAGAAGCACCATTAACATCATGATCGTCAGGTCTCTGCTATGTCTTGTTTCTCGCACCAATCATGCCTCATGTAGGAATATAGTGAACACTGACCATGAAATCAACCTTGGGTAGCCCAGAGTATTATCCCCACACCCAACCCTACATGAACTATGATGACTTTTGTCCTTCACAAGGCTGGGTATGTAGGAATCCTCCTTGTGGATCAATCCCACCAACACCCAGTCACTCCGACCCCCATCACGTCAGTTCACCAACACCCTGGACAACCTAGAGTGTAAGCCCCACCCACCTAACTAATCTATGAGGTCTTTGATCATATCCAAGGTAGGGTATATAGGAAGTCTCCATGAGGATCAAGCCCAACAACACCCAATCGCTCTGACCCCCTTCATGTCGGTCCACTAACACCTTGGACATCATAGAGTATAAGCCCCAAAACCACCATCCGAGCTACATTGAAATGGATCTTTGCAAAGGCATGGTACGTAGGAAACCTCCCTGAGGTTCATGCCCAACACCCACTTTCCCTGATACCTTCACGTCGATTATTCGTCATCCCACATGTTGTTAAACTGTATCCACCCACAAGAACTCTATGGTCTTTGATTCTTCCCATAGAGAGGTAAGTAGGAATGCTCCATGAGGGTAAATTCTACCACACATCAGACCCCATGTCCACATTCACGTCAGTTCCCACACTCTTAAACTACGTGGTCTTTGATCTTTCCCAAGGAATGTTACGTAGGAAGCCTCCATGAGGTTCATGCCCAACATCGGTTATCCCGACCATCTTCACGTCAGTTCACAAACTCATTTGGCCGCCATAGATCATAATACCCAAATCCCCCATCTGAACTATGAGTACATTGATCTTTTCCAAGGCAGGTTACGTAGGAATCCTCCCTGAGGTTCAAGCCCGACACCCAATTGCCCTGCCACCATCACGTCGGTTCACCTTCATCCTGCATGATGTTAAACGGTATCCACGCACCTAAACTACGTTGTATTTGATAATTTCCAAGTCAAGTTAAGTAGAAATCCTCCACAACGTACAATCCCACCACCCATCAGACCTCAGGACCACATTCATGTTGGTTCCCACACACCTAAACAATGTGGTCTTTGATCCTCTACAAGGCAGGGTATGTCGGAATCCTCTATGAGGTTCAAGCCCAACACCGGTCATCCCTACCATCTTCATGTCGGTTCACCAACTCATTGGGCCACCTCACAGCATATGCATGAAATTCCCCATCTAAACAATTAGGACATTGAACTTTTTCAAGGCAGGGAATGTAGGAAGCCTCCATGAGGTTCAAGCCCAATAACCATTGGAGAACAGGTCCTCCTCCACATCAGTTCGATGAAATCCTGGGACGCCTTATAGTGTAAGCCCCATACATCACCATATGAACTACGTGATATTTGATCCTTTCAATGGTGAGGTACGTAGGAAGCCTCCAAAGGGTTCATCCCCCACACTCAGCAATTCCGGCCACATTCATGTTAGTTCACCCCATCCTAGATGATGTTAAACTGTGGACCACATCCAGTAAGCTGTTGTAACCCCATCCAACATTATGCCAAAGTGTCCCAATCTAGGTGTAAGCTCATGAAACCCCCAATCGGTGGTGGACCATCGTCAGAAGAACTATGTGGACATTGATTTCATTCCATGTGGATACGTAGGAAGTCTCTTCGAGGATAATTCCCAAACCCATCATCATCCTCATGACAGTTCTATCCCATTCACTACCCCCCACATGAAACCATCCATCATCCATCCTGATTTTTACACAGGCCGCAGCATCCCGGTTGGATCATGCCACACCATTCCGCATTCCAAGTAACATAATTTTGGAGGCCACTAACAAGAAGACCCTAGTATCGACGTTCCCTCCAGAGGGTTCTTCCATCTGATCAACTCTATTCAGAGTTATGATCATCCTGATCCATCCCTGTTGGATGCTAAACCTGCTACATATCACATGTTAATCATGGAAAGCTAATGAAAACCTCATATACTTGACAATGACTTGTGATTTCCCACATTCTATGTGGTATGCCTTGGGATTCCATGCCCTCACGAATCCCTATAATAAGGGATAGAAGATAGACACACAAATTCCCCAGCGTCTAGACATACCAGTGATGGCCAACGTGACTACTCCCCTAATCTAAGGTTTCTCCACTAATCAGACCCCTTGGAATGTCCTGACAGATGCAGTGTAATTAACTGGTGTCCGTGTAGATATGATGTCATGAAGAGTTACATCAACAACATCTTAAGTCTTTGAGGGAGACTCGGAATAGGAGATGAGTTCTGAGGAGGAATCCACAGAAGGAAGAACATACATCCCATCATCACATTTTGATCATGGAGATGACATCCTAGAATAAGGAGCAGATGTCACCCACCATTGAAATGTGGGAATGCGGGGCAACAAAAACTGTGACTCTCTTCCTCAAACGAGACGAAAGTTCACGCCATAGAGAAATAATTAGAAACTATTGTATTATATCACTATAGGTGGATTTATTCGTATTTGATTACCTATTGAAATTTTTTTTGAGATAGATGGAATGACATATCATTCTATCACATGATATGAAAACACTTCATGAAATAAAAATTCCGCATCACTTCAATAAATAATATTTGAAGTGGAAATTTTTTAAGGAATGAATAATTGGGAGATTATACAAAAAATAATGTAAGTATTTAATCTCATGCAACATTTTTCAACTTTTAGGAATGGATCTTGAAACCAAAAATTGTTACCTAATTACCTTCTTATCTGGTGAATCAAATGTTCCCCTACATCATCACATATATATGGATTTCCAATAGTTAACTTTTTAGAATCATTATTCTCTATTAATTTACTTAATAAAGTGATGGTTAGATTGTTCTTCCATATAAATGTTTTCACTTCCCAATTATGTTCTCGTATTTGGAAACCGAATGATTGTTTATTTTGGATAACAATTATGTTTTAATCATTCCATTTTTATGTTATGGGATTCTATAAATGTAACATTCTAGTAGTATACCTTTTATAACACGAAGGAATTTTGAGGTAGAAATCCATTTTAACGTGGCTATATTGTAACACCCTAAGATTTTATGAGATTGATTCTTTTAATTTTTTTTATGTCTGGTGTAATACGCTACACAAAGATTAGGTGGCACTATACAAAACATTGTATTATCATTCAGTGTATGCAAGACTAGTATTGGCTTGTTCCAGATAAAATTTAAGTTCTATGGTTAGAATTTATTTCACAAAAGAAAATGTATATGTGATAACTAAATATTATAACATAGTCATTATAAGGGTAGTTTTTAATAGGATAAACTTCCTTCTAAAAATAGGTTAAATGAAAATAAGTGAATTCATAATAAAATAAAGTCACATTTTTTATATTATTAGTGGAATATATATGTAATATATTTAATGAATTGTTTTAAATTCATATTATATGTTTTTTATATTATATAATAGTAAATTCCATTTTTAGATAAATGACGTATTTTTCTAAAAAAATGTTTTACCACTTTTTGATGGTGAACCGTTTCTAAATAAATTTTGTGAAAATTTTTTAAATTTTATTTGAAATAATAAACATATTCTTTGTAATCAGGATATACAAAATTACCTTGGTTGATATTTTGAAAATTTATAATTTAATTAATATTTTACTGAATAATGAAAAATAATAAATTTTAATTCAAAACATCAATTTCGTCTAAATTATTTATATAGTTAAATGAAATTTTTAATTGATTTTAAAGTGCAATTGTATTTTTATTATAATTTAATCAAATTTGGTTAATTTTACATAATTTCAAAATTACATTGAACATAATGAAATTTCAATCATTTGATAGTTAATACTTTTTAAAAACCCACATTCTAGTTCTATCATCTAGAATAAATTTTTAATTTATTTCTTAAAATTTTAGGATTTTAATTTATAAAAATAGATTACATATTTGAAATCATAATATCCAAATTATATAAATTTACCATTTTTGGAATTTTTTTAATATTAAATTCATTAATTTTTTTTATTTATCATGGTTCAAATTTAAATTGGGAAAATAAGGTTAATAATAATACTATAATAATATAGAACTACCCTTACATGTGTCATCATCAAATTAGTTGATTAATATGTGACAAAAAACCCCTTTAGATGAATTTTGTTTGTAACCACTTGGGTGTGAAAATGACATGTTATAATAATTAATATTAAGTAAAGGGAAATATAACATAAACATGTATCATTTTACTAAAATAATTTTAATTTGGGGTTATATAATGTATATCATTTACTGTAAATAGTAATTATAAAGATAAAAATATTTCTTATATCATGTTAGTTTTTAATAGTTTTAATACCCTAAAACAATGTATTTGTTTAGGACACAACAATGATGTTGTGATTACCATATTAATGAAAAATTCAATTTAATGTTATTATAAATATTGATATTAGTGTAATTTGAAAATTTTGATGCCCTAAATGATTTTTTTGAATGAAAATAACATTTTATTGATGATTTAATTCATTTTGTAATAAGTAATCACGTTTTTATTACTTTTAAACAAATAAATTACTAAATTGTGTAAAAATTGACATATATGAGTTTTTAAAACATATAATATTTAATTATATAATATAATATTCCTAAAATTATAATTTTAAAAAATACATATATAATGTTTCAAGTGTCATTAATGAACCACTTCTGATTCTATACAAATTTAATATTAACTGTAGTAACTATATATTCTTAATATACAAGAATACATGGTAAGAGATAATTATTTAATCTAAAGGTTAATGCTAAAAGATAAGGTTATACTTATGACATAAACTTTTCAAAACCCACGTGGATGAGAGGATTTAGAAATATCCTCATTTTACCCTCAAAAGTTATCACTTTTTGAGCCATTTTAAATGTAATATATGTTTATAATAATGTAATATTTCAAGACATTTCAAAAGTTCCCCTCGCCTTTCCAATGAAAGGGATTTTTTACTTGTCTTTTACTCACATGTTAAAATACCGTTGACTCAACAAAAACTAGACCAAATATATTATAAAAATATCTTTATTCAACATATAGGCCACCCTTTGGGAATAAAACCAACTAAATGTGTTTTTCTGTTGCAAAACAAAGATACACTAGAAGAAGAGGTAATTGTTTAATTTCTTATTTCAAAGTTCATTTAATCATCTACTTACAATAATTAAGTTTTTACCATAATAAAATGATAAATAAAAAAATTAATATATTCTTTTGTGTTGTTATGATTATAGGGATACCATATTTTTACCATTTCCTATCCTATGAAAAACAATATCACAATACATGTGTACATTCGTCTTACCATATCCATGATGCGATGAGATTCATTCTCCACATTTAATATTGAAGAATGATTAAAAATTATATATAATAAATAAGAATTAAATAAATTAAACAATAATTATAATTTCATTTTGTATAAATATATATATTTCATTTACATCCTTCAATTAAATTCATTGAGAAATGGAAACAACAGTAATGCATACGTACAACCTACCATCCCCATGATGGGTGTTGTCAATTTTATTTATCTATCTATAATATATATTTAAATACAATATATTTATGTTATATAAAATAGTTTTTTAATTATGGATGTTTGTAAATTATGATATATGTAATATGATCAAGAATAACAAGTCAAAACACATACACTAAATAAAACGATTATTTCCCAAAATGTTGCATTAGCATTGAATTGATAATCAAATTGGTAATATAATGATATATTTGAGTCATATATGATAAAATAAATAATATTATAGTTCTATTAAAAGTTAATAATATGTTTAAACCTGCTATATAGGGGTTTCAGACACATGTAGCAGAAATCAGACCAATGGTAAGGTATAATTTTGCAATCACAATATTATTTGAGATTATTTATATGTATGTATTTACTGGGGTATATTTTTCATCCATATCCATGATTCCTAATTATATATTATAAAATATTATTTCAATTAATCTATATATTTTTAATTTCTATTATACCCATTGTAAAATTTTTATTAAGCAGAATGAATGGATTCTTTTGATGTTTTAAAAAAAATGTAATTTAGGAATTTCCTACTAAATATATGAGAAGAATGATTTTTATATGTTATGAATGGATTCATAAACTTTAATAACACATTATCTTCTTGAATATTATGTTATAGTAGTTCATTTTTATTTATAATTACATTTTTTACTTTTAATATTCCATGGTATGTTTCAAAAATAAAATGGATTTGAAGAATAACGTATATTTTCTTCATGAATTATGTTCAACTGTTTGATCAATTTTTTTTCCATCTATGATGATTCTATCCCACGTATTACAAAGATATTATTATTTTTAATGATGGAATGGTATTTTATATGGATTAAGTTATGATGGAATGATATTTGGGAAAACAATTTTATTTCTTTAGACATGTTATGAAGAATTATTAATGTTTTTGTTGCACATGTAAGAAAAATTTCATTACAATATATGTGGGAAATATATATCCCCCCAATTCATTGTATAAGGATTTAGATTTTATGAGATAAAAATGAATAGAATTGAAAGAAAATCTAGTTTTGTAATAAAAGACTAAAATGCCATGTGAATCTAGTGTTGTAATACATGGTTTGGAACCTAGGTTAACTCAGTTCAGTGATAGACATTGTTCCCTATAATAGTTTTAGAAGAAATGGATTGGCTGCTATAGAAATCATATTATATGTTTTTTTTACACAATTCTATGTTTTATTTCAATGTATTTTTATCACAGTTCATGTTTTATTTTGGATTATTTCTTTACTAGCTGCAAAAAAATTATTTTATGACACGTGATTTTAATATTAAAAATTTATGTTCATATTCTTACACTATTGTGTTTATGTTTTGTTTGATGCTCATCATGTACACCATTACCAAGTATTTGATCCCAACCAATTTTATTTTTAATAATACATAGAATATAAATAAAAGATTCATGTAAAAAAACTAAAGGGGGTGATATTTATGAGAGTTTTTGAAGATCTTTTACCAAGAAAGAAGAATGTGTTACAAGTTCCCAAAGAAACTAAACTAATATGTTCATTGGGAATAATTTTATAATGTATTATTTATATCCCAAAATAATTCTACTGTACATGTATATCAATCTTGGGTCATTAGACATAGTCTAGGGGAGGAACAACCCACTTAAAATCTTGGTTCTCCAACACCCGCAAGGGATTCCATAGTAAATTAGAAAAAAAAATATAAATGAAGGCCCTAGAATCTATTTAAAATAATATTGATTCAATTTATAAAAAAATAGGTGGGTGGAAAAGAAGAATCATTTTTACCTGAAATACGAATAGCCGCCGCACTACAACCAATGGAAGTTAAGGACATTGGTTTGATATCAGATAACATATCTTGGATGAAAAAAATAAATGTCATCCCTAAACTAACAGATCCAAATATGCCACCCAATTATGATACTATTTTCAAAATAATTGAAGGAATGGAATGGTCTCCTACCTAGACAGGATCACCACAACTTCAATAGAGATCGAGTGTTGAACCAATTGATCAAGGTGGACGAGAGTCTCCGAAATTAACATTGGATATGTTACAGATCAAGATCCAAGTGGATTGGAGTAGGATTTAGGAAAAAATATTCTCTCGTCTATTTTTAAAAGATGATATGATCAATTTCATGTCATTTAATATAGTTACAGATGAAATCCATGGTGTAAAAATAGGCATATAAATGACACCTTGGTTTAAAAATATGCAATTTAAAGAAGACACAATGAGAAAACACCATTCACATAATGAAATCAGTCAAAATGGGAATAATCACTCATGGATTGTACTCGTACACCATTAAATAGTGTGTAACCCAGTTACACATCTTTTAGTCATCCTACATCCTACAAAATATGTTACCTATAGTCGAATGTCCATTTTTTGGACTTCAACATTATAGGTATCTTCCCAATATCTAATGAGGGGAAAACCATGAAAACATTATGGATGTACCTGATAATATTGTATTGGGATGTTACACCTCACATTATTAATTTTTAAAGGAAATACCTCACTTATTGTTATATTGAAAAATTAATATGATGTGTGATGTTTATGTTAATACATGATATAAATTGTCATTTTATAAAAATCATTTGTAATAATATTTTTTGTATACTATAAATAATATATAGTCCCAATGTTTAAAAAAAGTACAATTAATTACCATTTATATTTTTTACATAGACATGATTAAAATTAATAATTATGAATAATATAAATTAAATAGAATTTAAAAAATAAATTTTAATAAATATAATAAATATATCTTATCTCATGTTATATGGAAATGATAAAAACCAAAAAAAACTAAAATTCCCATATCTAAGATGAAAAATTATGATTTTAAAGTCAGAAAGAAATCAAAATACCATAGAGATGATGTATGTAAACACAAATGAAACAAAAATGGAAATTACAATTGGGTGAGGGGAAATTAAATCACTATAAATAGATATTAATGATCTTTTCATAATAATGTATTTGGATCTAAGTAGTGGTATATTTCAACAAAAATATTATCATTCTTATTTATGACATAGAATGTTCTATCATATAATCAGGTAGGTTTCCCACCAAATAATAACAATCTAGTTTATCTTCAAAGATGCTTCTAGTGAGGGGTACATGTCTATCCTCCTCAATTATATCACACAATTCACTATGTAAAGAATAGGTCATTTTTATATTTTGTATAAAAGTTAATTGAGGAATAAAAACATCAAAGACATTAAAATTTAAAGTTGAGGATTTTTTTGATGATATAACAACTTGGGATGTGATGGATTACACATCTAAGTACTTGGGAATGAAATATTTATATTAGAGTTGTATAAATAGAAATATATATATATATATGTAATGAAATATTTTATAAAATACCGCTTTCAATTTATTACAGTTTCAGAAAAAATATCTAATACAATGTTAAAAAATTGAGCATCATTTTTTCAACCATAATAATCCCAAGATGTGGTATAAATAATGTTCCAAATGACATGATCATTTAGGGATAATGTAGTGATCGATGAATAATTGATATTTAAGAAATGATGGTGTTGTTCAACTATGTGGTTTAATTTTCAAGTTTCTTAGTGTGGGGTCCAACACATCATGAAATGATTTCCCTAAAATGTATGATGATGGATCATGATAATAAATTAATGACAGCAATCAATATAGAATTTGGATTATTTTATAATGTGTAGTGAAAATTATTTTAACATAATATACTAAAACATACGAAAAATAATAAACATAAATTCTAGGTAACCTGATATATACAATAAGGAAGTTATTCAGAGTTTTTTGATAATGTTTGTAGGAATTTTGGTAATGCAGAGCATTAAGAAACTATGTTTGATATCCCAAGGATATTATATTTTTTTCTCAACCATTTTTATAGGAAGAGGCTTTTTAATAAAACGGAAGGTTGATTTCAATGTAAGGATAGGTAACTCCTTAAATTCAATAACATATCAAGAACATAATGCTCTTGGAATTGATGGATCAATAATTCATTGAGTAAACACATTATTTGATAATTTGTATCTTTAATTTATATAAGGATCACTGAAAATGTATATATTTTCACATTTATGGATAAAATAATTCACATTCATCCATCAGACATGACATCTTAAAACCCATCATCAACAGCAAGGTGAAGCCATATGTTTTTTCCTAGGAATCCTTATAATTATGATTATACAATGTCCTCTAAATGTCAAGGAAATTAAAATCGTGTGAACCACAAAAATCTAGGGGAATCCATAAAATGTTACACCCACAAACTAACAAGGGATGAAAGGGAGGGTTTCAGTAACATCCCATCCATATGTTGGATCATTCACTAATGATGATTATAGTATATCAATTGAGAGTTAGTCCTCCAAGAAAGAGCATGAGATAGAAAACAATGACTCCAAGATGAATTTTATCTAATGTCTAGAGACAGTAGGTGTAAGATATCCTTGAAGGTCAAATTACCAACATAATTAAAAATATCCAAAAACCCAAAGATAATAGTGAATATTAGTTCATTGAAGAAAAACACTAGATATATGAAATATAATTGTTATAAGGCCACCTGTGGAAAAATAAACCCCCTTATTTGAAGCATATATCCTATAGTTGGAACATATGGTTTAATCTGATAATTGGGCATCAATTATTTCTTATAATAATGTTTAGCACTCAATACAACACCCAAATTAGACTAGATATTATAAGACACTACATACGTTCTTTTATGTATATGGGGAACATTATTTAAATAATGACTGTACACAAAAAAATGACAACAAATATCTTGGGAATTATATTTGTCAACCATATATTTGGGATGCCAATTCATCATATACTAATTCTATAATTATTCCACTAGAGGTGTATGTAGATAAATATGGAACAAAAATGATCAATAGAAATGCTAGTGTGGGTTCATATTATGAAGATGTTCCAAAAGGATGGGATGTTGGTGTTGACTTCCCCCCTTGGAATTTACAAAAAATCATAAGTAGATAAATATATCCACATAAGAACATGAAACACCTTCCTTGGATATTTATGAATGTTCTAATAAGTAGCCATGTTCTACGGGAAATGAATAATATTAATATTCTTCCTATAAAAAACATTTTCATTGACATGGTGTTCAGACTATAATTTTTAAAGCACCTTCCACTCCACATTATGTCAACTTCAAAACATAACAATGAGTGGTTCTACAAAAACATGTAATCATACAACATAATATCAATTGGGGGTGGGAAAAATTTTATGATTCAAATAGATTGATCTTAATTTAACAATGAAAGACACATATTGATATTAAAATGAAGATATCATGGAGAAAATAAATGAAATCAAACACATTTTTATACTCAACCCCTCTTTTAAAAAATCAAAAATAACAGTAACAAAGGAAATAAAATTTTGATACCTAATGTGATGTGTTATTTATAATTGACTCTTCATTGTCTGGACGGTAAATACCACCATTGATACAAATGAATTTCTTCTACATGATCCTAATTTCATGCATAACTGGAATGTTCATGAAGTTATCCTAAAATAATTGTTTCAATGTATTATTTCATATGAGTAATATTCATAATTTTTAGTTCATAAAAAATATTATGTAGTGTATTCAATTTAAATTTACTGAATACAAATTATCAATATTAAAGGGAAATATAGATGCATTTATAACACATATACAGTTGGAAACACATGTGTAGTTGAAACACATCATATTAATAATGGAAAGACTAATACTGAATACAATATAGAGAAAGTAAACGAATAAACATATATTGAGGATTCAATTTTAAATGAATGAAACATATTAATATTGAAAAAAACATACTAAAAATGGACAAAACATTTCGACCATAAAAAATTTGTGATCATAACATAGTAACATGAAAAATATCAATAATGGATTCAAAATATATAATTTTAACAACAAACTAATTGAAAATGGTAGAAATATACAATGAAAAAATATTACAATGAATACAAAAAAATGACAAAATCACTAAAAATCTGATCTTGGAATTCTTCACATGTAAACGCTAATATATAGAATAATCAATTATAAATTTTACAAAGAACTTACTACTATTAGGAGGAATGTATCAAGGAGATGTTATTAAACCATTCAATACACTTATGAATGATAAAATTTTCATCAAAATGATGATGGAATTACTGATATGAAAACATTGATATACATAATATCTAAATAGGATTGTTATGAAGAACTCATTTCTCATGGGAGGAAAGGATAAGGGAGATGGTAGAGAACCATTCATTACCATCATACCTTGGGTCATTTAAGGGATGTTGGTTTTTCATAACTGAAAACAAAGAAAGCATTTTCACTTATTGATACCACATAAAATATATTTTCAGTCATGATATATTTAAATAGTTAAAAATATCAGACATTGGGAAACAACTTGGGAAACAACAAGTGAACCAATCCTTTAGAACCTCAAAATATATAACACCAAAATTATTATTGTGGTGATAACCTGGTTAAACATTACCACATAAAAAAATTCTTCAGAGAAAATAATTTATGGATCATATATAATAAAACCCATCAATTCCTTATTGTTTTAAAAATAAATATAAAAAATATAATTTGATATAATATTAGATGATTTCTGCAAACCTCCATTTTTTCGTAAAATGTTGGAATAGAAATTTTGAATTGATTATCCTTCAAAAAAAATAAATTAATAAAAAAATTGTATTAATAGAACAAAAATCGTTATAGAAAAATATATTATACATTGTGTACTCATATAATATCAATGGAATGAAATGAAATAAATTTTTCTTATATAAACAATGAAAATTAGAAAAAATAACTATCAGTGGATGATGTATTTTTATACATGAAACCAAATATGTGTAGATTCACATTCTGAGATCACATATGATATTCTGTGGATATATTTATTTAGGAGTTTTCGAAACATATATATCATAATAATGTAGTTCTTGTTGGGTAACTAAATTATTAATTGAATAAATTATTCCAAAGTGAAAAAATGTAAAAAATAAATCAATATATTGAATATAATAATATATGTAAACCATCAATAAAAAACACTTAATAAAATTTTAAATTAATATTTAAAAATAATTGAAATTCAACATATATATTACCTCCATTTAAATCATAAAACTATAGCATAGTAAAAATATAGAGTTTAGAGACGTGGATTATAAATAAATTACTAAAAATAATAAATAAAAATAACAAATGAAACTATAGAAACAATTTCACAAAAAAAATTAAACGCCATGACCTAAGATAATATCAATGGACCAAAATGAATTTAATGTTTCTAATAGGCACAATAAAAAATAGAAAAAAAATTATCATTAATGGAAGATGGGTTTTCATACCTTGAACCAAATAATAGCAGATTAACTTATTAAGATCATGTATCATATTATGTAGATATATCAATTCATGGGTGTTCAAAATATATATATCATAATTAAGTAGTTCATGTTTTGTAACTAATTTAGAAATGGAATAAATTATTAAAAAATGAAAAATGGTAAACAAAAAAATAAGAATATAGAATATAGGAAAATATTAGAAGAAACTATGAAAAAAATAGAATAAAATATTTTCTTAGTTATTCTAATGAATTGTAATTCAAAATATAGTTTCTGTATGTTTTTGTCTTAAAATGTTGGAATATCATCATTTTTGAGTTGATAATCTGGGATTCTTTTGAAATGAATAAAAATATAGAATTAAAAGAACAAAAAAATTACCCAAGAAAAGTTGCACAAAAATAATGTTATATTATATGATCTCATATAATATCAATGGAATGAAATGAATTTTATATTAATAAAAGAAAATAATTTATAAAAAAAATTATCTAGGGAAGATGGTATTTCATACATATATCCAAATTGAGGTACATTTGTATCATGATATCACAACTCATATCAATCAGATCCAAAAATAATTAAAATGTTTAACATTTCAGATAGTGAGATACATTTAGGGGAACAAAAAATGTTCCTTGAAATATATATGTTGTTTATAATTAGAGTGTGGATAACAGAGTTACACATCACCACATATTATAAAACAAATTATAGAACATTATTCAATGATCATTTAATATAAAACAACTCATTTAGATATAGTATTAAAAAATAAATTTGAAAAAATTATAGAATTAAAAATCACTGATTTTAAAAGACCTCAATTTTTTTATAATATGATGGCATAATAATATGGAATTGAAAGACAATCCTTATAATGAAATGAATAAAAATATATCAATGATAAAAAACGATAAAAATATCCATAAAAATTTATTATTTGTTATGATTTAATATAATATCAATGGAATTAAAGGAATTTAATTTTTCAAATAGAAAAATAGAAAATTAATAAAAAAATTATCAATGGTAGTTGGATTTTCAAACATGAATCAAAATATAATTATATTCAATTATTGAGATCAAATTTCATATTCGTTGAGTATATGTTTGTGTGATTGTGTAATATATATATATATATATATATAAAAGAACCAGTTTATGTTGGTTATCTATGTATGAAAATGAATAAATTATTTAAATTTCAGAATAGGTAAATAAAAATTATATCATAATAGGGAATATAATAAAATATTAAAAACAACATTGAAAATTTAGAAATTAATATGTTAACTTAATATATAAAAATAATTGTTATTAAACTGATAAGTGGCCACCATTTTTTCCATAAAACACTAGTATTGAAATATGGATTTAAAAATCCTATATTATAAATACATGACAGACACAACTTAATTGGAATCATTTTATCATACCATAATATGTTTGAACACAATTTCAATTTCCCCATATCACCCACTAGAACTGGAAAATTATAATTTGGAATAAAAATTGAATGGACTCTAATATAGAAAATAATTACATTGAATAACATATCACTGTGTATAGAAATGTTATAATAGTCACGAATGAACCTAATATTGATGACCATGAATTTCTCTCTATATTAGTTAAATAATATTTAAAATATCTAAGAGGTATCTATAATCTCTTATTAGTGGTAAATTCGTTGGGGGAGAAAATTAAAATATTGATGGGAAAATGTAAAACCACATGGTCAATGATATGGATCATAGGAACCCTATCTGATGGATACATTAAGGATATGAAATAGGGAATGGTGTGTATGCATCCAATAATCATGAACCCCAACCCAATGAGATAAATTTGATGCTGGTGTGGGAAGACATGACTGATTGTTCAGTGAAGGATGAATCTATGTTATTATAATGGGGGAATAACGAAGATTATAATAGGTAAATGGAAACCTTGTGGAAGGTATAGGTTGAGTCTAGGACCAAGGAGAAGACAAAGGATAAGGTTGATCCACCAAAGAAAGATGATGTTGAGGCAATTCTGGATAATGATGCAGACTCAAAGGCTGATACGAAGGAGTGTCATATAGGGGATACAAGGATTTTGGGGAGGGGAGTTAAGGTGAGGGGAGGAAATCAAGAGAAGTTTAATATAGAGAGGATGAGCAAAATTAATGTAGGGGGAGACACATAATCGATAATTTCTATATAGATGATATATTTATGAAAATTTTATATCTTAATTATAGATAATGGATATCCATAAAATGGTACATGGAGTCACTGAGGAACATTTTATAGGGTAATTTATTGAATTATGATATTTAAATCCTATTATATAAAATCTATTATTAGAAAATAACAACAATATGTATATATGTAATTATTTATTTCCATACAATTTCAATGTTAAATTATCATTGGAGGACCCTTTATTGAGTCATTCCGAAGTCCTAATATCAACTGGTTTTTATATATGGAGTGAAATTTCCTGGAGGTTGATTGTTTTATAGATAAAGAAATACATACTCTCTTATAATCATTATTTTGCTACCTATAAATGATATATAAGTATGATGCCCCCTAAATTTTTTCCCCACCTATTATCCTACAAACTACTGAAAAGTCTATTTTTACCCCATACATATATTTAGAAAACATTGGATCAATATTTTGGGATCTAGATAATAAATGAGTCATTATTAATGCATTGCATGATTGTGTGTATGAGGAAAGAATAGAGACAATCATCACACTAACATCATTCGATGTAATGCTTCATGATAATCACTGGAATAATTATCACTGTGTGGTTTTTATGCAGAATGTAGTAATAGTACCAATGAATTAAAAGGTTACTATGTAGCCTTCATGGTTAACCCTCACACATGATAAAGAAAAAAAATCATCTGGTAGGAGCTGAATGCCAAAAAATATTAAATATAGAAAAGTGGAGTTGAGAAATAATATATATGAGAGATTAAAATAACTCAAAATTTTATTGATTTTACAAAAAAAATATTAGTAACAAATACCAAAATTTGAGATGGAAAATTGAAAAGAACATTGTTTTCAATGTATTTCTGCAGATAATATAATGTACACCTGAAAAATGATTTGATAATTGTTCTTGACTGAGACTATATATATGAAATTTACCTAAATTTACATTGAATGTCATATAATTATGGCCATATAACAATGATAATATTTTTATGATTATAGTGAAAGATTGAAAATATTATCATTATAAAAAATCATAGTTAAATGACACAATCTATTCAATTGTTATGACTTTGTCCTTAAAATTATGTTAATATGCCTATGATAAAAAAATCCATTTAGAGAATCCAACTAAATTAAAAAACTAGGATATAATAAAAATAATGTATGAAAAAAATATAAAACAAGGAATGTGATGGAAATATTAAAGCAGACAACATGATTTGGTGTACAGGTGTTTGTAGTCTAGAGCTGAGTATTGTGTTTACATACCCATTATTTCGTGAGGATACTATTCTACCATTATATTTTTTTGAGACAATTGATTGTCGTGACTATCTCATTGCAAGGAACCATATTTTATTTTTATATATGGATCTTGTTTTTGGGTTGTTTTGAGGAAAATGATGAAAATAATATTTTATTGCTACAAGTCTTGTACTTTTGTGTACAAACCATGTACCTAGATTGTTTCATACAACAACAATTTTACCATGTAATGGAAGAATACATGTCTATGAGGTGACCTAGAATACCCCCTAATATATGGGTTAGTTTAGGATACTACAAGACATGTATAGTTATTGAACATGGTGTGCAGTTATCTTTTTATTTGATATATCAAAGGGGGTCGAGTATCATATCTTGAACCAAATTCTCCTCTATGTGTTTCATACAGGAGAGCTCCAGAATGACTGAAGAATTCCGAACTCCTGATTCACTATATAATCTCTGATTGGGACACCATTAGGTGAATAATTGAACGATTGTGACATGTATACTAGGAAATAACACAATCATGGATTCATCCTTGCTTTATTGACTATATACGCTTCTGAGACATCTTTTTTGTTACATTACATGACATTTACAATACCTAGGAAAGATCCTTGGGTTAAATGATTCCATTGATGAATTATAAATTTTAAATAAAGGAAGTTGAAACCTCAAGTATTGTTTATTTTTGGTACTTCATAGTATATTGGTTCATTTTTTTCATATTTCATACTTTATATATATATTCCCTGACAAATAGGTATAGATCTTTTAGAGAATTCTTACTGTGATTCATGCCACACCCTTTTTTGGTCATGATTTTGGACCTGAGATGCTTATATTATTGTAGGTTTAGATATGGGAAATAACTCTTCTTCATTTGGTACATGATTTCTGTTGAAGCATGAGTACATGGAACCATAATGAGGCATGTGATGTTGATGGAGTTTAGTGTATATCTACTTTTATTGGATTTCAATATATTTCCTTATTTTTGAGATGTTTTGGATACTTCCCTAGACACATATGATATTTATTATATATATATTCATATGCTCAATTCGTTATATTACTATCATTATTCCTCATATTTACTTCTGTTGTATAGTATTACTACTTCCTCTATTGTTTTATTCTTTATTCTTATGTGTATAATATACCAATGACGGCATCATTTCCCCTTTATCTGACCATGACAGTCACTATTAGTTGCCATCCTCTATAATATTGGGAAATGTGCATGATGTGTTGTGACCAACCAGGTATGTGGCATATTGGGTGGCACCCAAATCAGATACATATAATGTTTAATCAGAGGATGGCCTTTTTTAGGTTTTCTTACTAGTTTTGGACATTAGAAATTAATATGAAGGAAATGAAGTTTTGTAATTATCTAGGCCCAGGAGTAGGTAACCGGTGTATAGGGAAAATCGAAATTTCATTAAATTAAATTGTTATTTTGGGATATATAACTATTATAGTTGATTTGAGTTCACCATTGAGTGAAACCGTCATTTTTTCTTTCAATATTGATATAATTTTGTTATATTGTTTCACACACTAATGATATGAGGGTATGCCATCACATGAATAATATAATCACTTATTACAAATTACATGCCATATATTTTTTCTATTCTATTTAGAAAGAATTGTTGACTATATGATGTTGGGATAGATTTTTCCCTAGATATTCATGTTTTTGTGAATGATAATGTGATATAAATACATTGCCTTTTAATATGATACTAGAATATATAATGCTTTTTTATATGGATGCCAATATTTGGTCCCTAAGGTGTTATTGGCCCTCTTGGATTAGAATTTGGTGGATCATGTTTGAACGTTAATTGAATTCTAATATGATATGAATAGAATAAGGAGTCCCAACATTGATTCACAGAAATTATGGGCTCTCATGGATCAGATCTTGGATCGCCGTATACAAATATTATGATTATCGGTGTTCTGGAGAAGGTTCATAGGCTTATTATCCAATTTTTTTTAGAAAACACGGTGTGTGATGTTAGGAACACACAACATTTGTACTTATATTCTATAAAAAATGACCATTCATATGTACATGATTTGTAATATATGTAAACATCTTGTATTTGTTGAACATGTGGCTTACTGTTTCAATAGAGACATGGGGATGGTAATCTTTTGGTAGAACTTGTTGTGATATTGGAGTACATTCCATGTTATAATAAATCGTGCATCTTTCCTTGTGATGAAAATTATGGGTTATTGGGATTTTTTAAGTACACATCGTGTATAGAGTGTGCAGTCTATGTAGGGTTACACTGGAAAACCCGTGTAGTTATTTCTATATAGATGTAAATGGGAATGAAAGAATTTTCACATACAAGAAATTTCATAGGGGGGATGCACCATGTTTATGGGGTGTTACACAATCATTTTGAAATAGTTACACACTAATGTTAAGGTTTAAGGGAACACACTGCATAGTAGTCTAACACGCCATGTGACCCTCTATTGTGAATCATGAATTCAATGTTTGACCTATTCTATTCATGCACTTCAGATATGTTTTTATTATTAGTCTTGTAATGAGGTGTTCACTTGAACATGCAGTGTCATGCCACCAAGAACTCCTCTAGTTGTAATTTTGGTACTATTTGATGATCAGTCACAAAATATAGTAGATCATGGGATACCAGTAGATCCTTTTGTCATTCATATCTACAAACTAGCTATTATACTGGCTGCAAGTGTCGACTCACATTTCTTTGAAGGCTTCTTGAGGGTGATTGAGACCTTTCAGGGAGCACCACATCCAGCCCCAACTATGGAAGAGTTGAAAAAAATCTTCCAGTAGCAATATCCTTCCACTATTTCTAGGTATGGATGACCATTGGATGATGATTATTGGATGGAGTCCATGCTTTTTATCTTTGAACAATTAGATATGCCTCCTTAGATGATGTTGAAGCTCACAACTTACATGATATGTGATCAGTCCATTAGATGGTGGGATGATGTTTCACGGGTGGGAATTCATCATGATATTTCATGGAAAGAGTTTTAGTGGACCATCTATGATTACATCCACCCTAATGCATTTAGGGATGACTAGGTCTGAGATTTGATTCATTAGAAGCAGGGGGCACATTCAGTTATGGATTACTCTTCTTTTATTACAAAGCATCATCACTGCTCCCCTGTTCTAAGGGATGATTAGTTATCACTGACATTGTGATTTGAGGATGGTCTCATGTATGACATAGGATCATAAGTGAACATTTTCAGGTTAACTTGGTTGACTGCTATTGTAAACAAGGTGCTGATTACCAAGCACAATCTGAGGGTGTTTGGAGCTACAAGCCAGGGCGGTTCAATATCCAATGATACTACCCCTTTAACTATTAGTAAGAAGATCCACATGGAAATTTACACAGTGATTTCAGTAGTAGGGATGTAACTTCATGTATCCAGGTGAGGTGCTACTAGTGTAAGAAGAGTGGGAACACAAGACCACAGTTCCTGAGAGACCAAGGTGAGTGCCATTATTTTTGAATGTTGGTTCATGTTCATCATTTTCCTAGATGATCTAACTAGAATCTAGTGAGAGGGGATCTGTAATGAATGTACATACAAATGTGGAGCCACTAGTTCCTCATCAGTCAGGGAACTGGAGTATTTTAGGTCATTCTGGCCGAGTTGGTCATCATGGTCACGGTATCTCGACAAAAAAATTTTAGTTACAACTAGGTGGATTAGATTAGGGTATCCATGAAGGGTCATAGGACCACAATAGAGGTTATACATTTACGATAGAGCTGACCCAACAATATAAGGCTCTTGGACCCTCTACGGATTAAGGTACGATTCTATTTGTCTCATTTTTAGCTTCATCACTTTTTGATGTGTGGGCTTCCAATATTTTTATATCTTTTTTCTATGGTTGAAAGCCTTGGGATCTATATATATAATTATGATGATGTTATTATGCTAGACACTCTATTGGGGATTTGAATAGCTATTGTTTGACAGAGAAAAGAGTTCCCTGTTTTGGTTAGTGGGTGTCACTTCTTATAGGACATATATGTCTTCAAGATGAAAGGCTTCAATGTGACTCTAAAAATGGGGATTTCTATATTGATCTTGCTCCATGAGAGGAAACTATGTCCATTCCTCATTGTTTACCAATGTAATGCAAGGTATATCTTACCATACCCAGAAAAATTTCTAGTCTATGTGAAAAATTCAAGTTTTTTTTCAGATATTCATCCACCAGGAGTCCTGGATTTTGGGGCTATTGGGAGAGATACAAACCCCTTGTGGAGTTTTCTTGGAATAAAAGTTTTCAAGCAATGATTCAAATGGAACCTATTTAGTATTTTTATGGCAATCCATGTTGTTCACCCCTATGTTGGCTAGATGCTTGAGAGGCACCTATGATATGACCTTGTCTTGTCTATGAAAACCATGAGCATGTGATGTTTATTCATATGATGATTACTATTGAACAGTCTAGACAGTAATCTTATTCTGATCGACAGAGAAAACCTCTAGTGTTTGAGATTGGAGATCATGTTATCATACATGTCACACTGAGAATGGGAAATAGGAGGATTAGGAGATAGAGGAAACTTTCATCGAGGTACATCAGGCTATTTGTGATTTTGGAGAGAGTCAGGACAGTTGCCTATCGGTTGCAGTCACATTATATGTATCTTGCTATGCACAACATCATTAATGTTTCTCAGCAAATACCTCAATTTTCAGAACAATAACGAGTTTTTCAACCCGATGAGTTCATGTTGGAGGTTGATTAATCCTTCGAGGGGCACCATATTCAGATTATAGATCCCAACATGAAAATTCCCTACAGTCAGTCTATTCTTCTCATACGGGTTCTATGGTAGCACGAGCGAGCTCAGGACGAGAATTGTGATAAGGATGAAAATGTTTGATCATATTTTCTAGAGTTGTTTGAAGATTCATCTTTACCAAACATGGAAGGGAAATTCTAGGAAAAAATACTTTAAGGGAGGATGTTTGTAAGTACCCAGGTCATATTTTTGAGTATTGATCTTGTTTTAGGGTAGTTTTGAGGAAACTGGAAGAAAAGTGGGTTTTCTCAGTACAATATATGTTTTTATGTGTTCAAGTCGTTTAACATTCATACCACATACTAAAATATTTTTACAATGTAAAAAATTAATACATGTCCATGTGGTGACCCGGAATACCTATTTTAGTCTGGGTCTAAATGAAGATACTATATAAAATTTAGTATTAATGAACAAAACATGTTTTTATATTTTTATTTAATATATTTGCGGGGGTCACATCTCATTTTCAGAACCATATGCTTCTCTATGTGTTTCATACATTAGCTCTCTGGAATGACTGATGATGTCTGTACCACCAATTCCCCATCCAAGCTCTGATCGAGACACCATCAGGTGCGTTGGAATCCCACTAGAGAGATCTCAAACCCTCTTGATCACTTTTCCATAATTCAACTTCTATTTGGAGTTATAAAAGGTTGGGATTTTTTCACCATTTGTATATATATGACGATTTAGGCTCATTTAAGGCAGACATTCAAATATATTAAGTGTACGACATTGTGGTAGGTGTTTGGTGCCTTTTTTTTATTTGGATTATATAAGATAAAAGTGACACATTAAAATATTTTTTGCATAGAATGATTTTTATTTTAAATATGTTATTACATGTAATGGTTTTAATGATTGATAAAGGGTGGTTGTGTATGAGTAAAGTTGGATACCATGTCTAAGTGGCACCCATGGGTGAGTTTCCCTTGTTTTATTGTTTATGAACCTTTTTATAGGTTTTTTTTGAGACATTCCTTGATTTATATTCCTTGTATAATTAGTATAAAGTATATTAATATAAGATACCACTGATATGCATTACGAATTCTTATCCATATTGTAGTTATAGATTACATGAGCTGCCTTGATATTATATGCACACTATTTTTTTGATAAACATTGATAGCCATTGACCACGATGATTGAGGGGACATACATGTTATTTTTCCAATGAAATATGACAGACATGGACCAGGAAGACTAATTGGTATTCAGGATTACTTACACAGGACCATGAGAGCCTTGGTGAAAATAATTATCTCAGGGGGGGAATAAACTGTGAGATCTTTCCTAGAGAGTCTTTATTTAAAAAATTAATGATATAATAGAACAAGGATGATAAGACATGAGATATTTCATAGAGGGTCATTATTTAATGAATATATTCTATAATGGATCAATGGGTTATACCGTTAGGGATTTCCAAGAGGGTGTTTATTTAATTAATTGATGCTATGATGGCCCAAATGAGTAAGACTCTGAGAAACATCCTAGAGGGTTATTTGTGAATAATTGATTAATTGTGATGTGTCTTCCAAGCAAAATCACAAGCCTAGATTCATATTTACTTGGTTTTTTAGATGATCATCTAAGACATATGGAATGATACATTACATGGGGGATAAATATGATAAGCATGATCTTAGGGATACGTGAATCAATAAATGAATTATAAATGATAAATAAATGCAATTGAATAATAAAGAATTGTTTACATTGGGAACTTCCTAGTTTATTGCATTAATTTTTCATATTACCTAATATAATTATATTCACTATGATATAGGCATATGTTTTTTTGATTGCCGAATGGGATTTGTCTCACACCCTGTTTAGGTGATTCTTTTGGACTTAAGAAGATTATATGATTGCAGGTATAGATAAGGTAAATTAACCTTCAACTTTATGAACATTATTGTAGTTGCATAGAAATACATGGGACTAAACTGAGGATTGTGATGTTGTTGGATTTTGCATGTTATTTCCATGTATTGGATTATATTGTACATCCGAATTTTTGACTTATTTTGGCTTCTTTACTAGACACATATGACATGAATACTGTATATATATATATTCACCTATTCTATTATTAACATTAGTCATTATCTTTTTTACTTATTTTGTATGGTATTATTTTTTATAGTATTGTTTTATTCTAAATTCCATTGTTTATACTATCCAAATGAGAACATCATCTCACTATTATCAGACATTTCCCCTCATTGATACTCAATTGTCTCCCATGTTTGGGAAAAATTGACTAAGGTCATGTGACCAATCAGGTATGGGGAACCTTAGGGAGGCACCCAAACCGGCGATGTCACACACATAACCAAAAATAAAATGAAAATATTTTTCCTGAAAAAGTACCATCAAAATCAATTCAATAGGGAAAATATAAATTCAACCATGTGCTTCAATTCAAATTTACATGGGAACTGGACAATGTTAGAAACATTATAGTGATAGTGATAATGAATCACGTTATTATAGTTTAGATAATACTAGCCTTATAGATTTCCAATAATTTAATAAAATGATATATGTTCATAAATAGGCAACTCAAATAAGGCCACTACATTGAACATGTCTTTCCTCTATCAACTAAAATCCAAAATAGTATTTTTCAATGAAACAAGAATTCAATGAAATATATCATAAGAAATTATATTTTCATGGGATGCATATTTTCAAGGGACATAATAGCTTATCAATATGTTGGATGACTGATTATATTGATGAATGAGAGAGGGAGAAACTTAAGTTAGAGTAGGAATATTTTAACGATAGGGGGTCCCATAATTTATAATTGCATAAAAAATATGCATATATGAAATGCACATAGGATACAAAAATTCATATAGGTAGGGCTTATAAGGTCTACAAGTTGGAAATATATTTATTATACGGAAATGATGAAATGTAATTTATATACAAAATAAAAAATGGAAAACAATATAGAATAAGAATAGAGAGTATTGGATATGATAATGAGTGAAAATATATCTATATGAAATACCATTAAAATATGGAAACTAAATATTATTGAACAGTATGATAGGGGATATACAATAGTTCTACAGATTAAATTCATATAGAACACCAAAAATTTTAATATGGAAGAATATAATATTATTTAGTGGAATATAATATATAAAATACATAAATAAAACGATAAATTTTCTAGAAAGTATGAAACATGGACCATTTTTCATTTTAAGTTCTTGATTTGGAATGGAAAGAAATTCTAGGGGATGAATTCCTTAACCACATCAGAAGGAACCCCAACTATATATGAAGAGTTTCTAAAATATAATAAATAAAATGTATAATATTGATTCCAAATGATTCATCACACTATTATTTAATAGGAAAAAAATATCTAATGTGTCATATAGAAATCATCATGAATGAAAAAATGTTGCAGGACATAATGACAATCTGACAGTTTCATGGAATTGCTTATTTTATAATGATAAACTATGAATGAATTAAAATATATATATATATGACAATATTTTGTATGATTTGTGAAGTAAAAATAAATTTTATTGGACATTTTAAATATCTAAGGATGTAATATGATTGTTTAACAGGATTACTGATATATTTCTACCTCTAATGCAATGTAATAGAGTTGAACTATCCAAATTAAATATTCATAGAAAATCCTATGATACAAAAATATATATACTAAATATTTTATTAAATTTGAAATCAAATAGCAAGGAACACCAGTTATATGATTAATTAGACAACATTAATTAACTAATGTTTATAAGTGATATGTGATAAAAATATTGGTGAGAGTATAAAAGGGTAAAATATGATTGGATAATATAACTTAGCATCATCAATTATTTATTCTCAAGCTCAATTAATGCATTCCAATATGATTCAACTACCACATCAAACATTAAAAAACATGGGTCTGAAAATTCATAAATCATAACATGAATAATAGGTTAATGAAATTATTATGGAATATTTCAAAAATGTATTACCACAAAAGTGATGCTTGTAATAATATATGTAGAAAAATAATTATTTTTAATATGTTTAATGTATTACAAAATTATTTGGTTGAAAAAAATAAATTTGAAGAATTAAAAGAAGAAAAAAATAATAAGAAATTCAAATATATGTTCTATGATAATCAAATTTTATTCATTGCTCAATTTTTCTCACATTCCTAAAGGAAAATAGAGGAATGATATGATTATGGATATTCTCATTTGGAGATGAAATTGGTATGGGGGATAGAAATTAATTATTTCCAATATAATTTAACATTGATTTGAATCCCACAAGTGTAGGATGAGGTTCATTATAAAAATAAACACTTTAGAGAGGGAAGTAGTATTAGGGATTAAAAAATGTTACAATGATATAATGATATAATGGAATGATAAGGATACCTATTCTGATTATATTTTAAAACACTTGGTGCTAATTTTTATTGGATTTTAGTTAACATCTTATGGATGTGAATAAAAAATTTCCAATTAGCTGTTCGTCTGACCAGATCATATAGAAATGGATTTAGAATTCTACAAGTCTTCTTTGTAAAGTAATGATTCTACACCGTTATTTATATTGATGAAAGAACCGTCAATCCAATAAACATATATACAAGAAAATAAATCCATGAACCCACTAAAAATATAATATGAAAACATGTATTCTAGAAGGATCATTAAAAACTCTATTCCCTAGGAAGGCGATCAGTCATGAATTATATCAACTTATCAAAAGAATAAACAACATAATGATTATAATATCACTATTTGGGGATTATGATGGTGGTATCTCATAGAGATTTCTCAATCATTTGGTAAGAATTGGGATTCCTTGAATCAATTTATTCTCCGAGAGAGGGGTCATGAACATTTTTAGTATAACAAAAAAATGAGTAAACATCAAATATGGGATGGATATGTTTTTTTCATTGTTGATATGGGGAATTATTTTTGAAATATATTAATCTTCAGCACACATACAGATAGCATATGATTCTTGGGCCGAGAAATAATTCAAACCAATCATATAACCATGTAATATTATTTTAATAAATCCACATGAAAAACATATTTCTTTTCAATGGTCATAGTTTAGTGATCCATGTCTGCATATATGGATACATGATCAAGATTGTTCCCAATTTTATAATCATCAATAAATACAATTCCTCAATCATAAAGAACCATTAAATTGACTTCTTTCCATTAATTATCCTTCTATATAAAGGAATTTTTATTTCCATAACATTCACATTCAACAACAAGATAATATGATTCCAAAACAACCTCGAAAACACATAAAAATAAAGAATCTACAAAAATATTTCATCCTATATTTATATTAGACTGATGAAAAATGAAAACATATTCATAATAAACCCAAAAACCAAACATTGAATTGCAAGACTCTATTTCAAAAAGTAGTGAATATTACATAAAAATCAAAACCTAATTCCAATTTAGGTTATGTGAGAACCCATATGAACAATATGCTGAATTTTTTTCAATTTATCATAAAACCATTATTTCCAAGTCAATTCCTTGATGTCAAATGAAGGATGACACCTATGGTTTTCATATTTAATAATATTTAAGAAGTATCATACCACAAAAAATTCATCAAAATTGATGATCAGATACCACGAGCAAAACAGATCTTTAAATCTAAATCATTATCAATGTGTTTAAAAAAACCACAGACTGAAGGTCCCCTATGACAAAAAATACCCACCAAATAACAATCAATGAACTAACAATCCAATAAAAATTCTGCACAACTGGTCTCATATCTCACGAACCATGGACCATTTAGAATATTAGAATCATTGGGAGTAAATGTAGGAATTGATAATGATATGGTCAAGGGAAATTGATTTATTAGAGTTTACAGATACAAAGGTGGAGGCAGAGCATTTAGAGGCATGAGAGACGAAGTATTTTAACACTATGGACCAATATATAGGAAAGTATGTGACACTATGCATGAAACTATAAAAATAAGTATGAACATGTGGAGTCATTGATAATATAATGGTATGAATGAGATTTCGAGGAGGAGGTGGAGGCCATTGAAGAGGTGAAGTCATATCAAAATTGGTGGAGGATACACAGTTGGAGTGGTGGTGGCAGAGAAGGGGAGTCGGAGAGGTGGATTCATATAGGGTAGATGGAGAGTGAGATTGGTAATTGTGAATGTAGGTATAGGGAGAGGATATAATAGGTTTTAGGGGATGAATTTAGAATGAAATGTGGGGTATTTTAGTGGATTTTAAGGATATGGAGACACATATGGCAGAGTTGTTGTGGAAGATTTTTTACAAGAATTAGTATAAACAATTTATTTTCAAATCATCTCCCATAATAGTGTCAAACTATGTATTCATAATGTCCAGTTGTAATGTAGCAGATGGTGATCATGTCTATCCCAATAAAACATTTTCTGTGTTTTTACCGGTATGAACCTATGTACCAGTTAATAATCCTTTTGTAGTGTCTAGAATGGTATATATTTTTATTATAACAACATTCTCTTTAATTTATAATAATTATTGGAAATTTTCTCATATATTTATTCTTTCATATACATATCATTAGAAATTTACAATGGGATATAAATAATTAATTTCATCCTTTTTTATAAGGATATCTGAACAATTCATCTAATATCAACTATAGTGAAAAAATATTATCATACAAAGATATTACGACATTTGTTTAATGAATGAGAGTAGCATTATATCTTTTATTTAATAATATAATTAATTGTTTTAAATATCACTCTGATTAATGGTGTATACCCAGTTATATGAAATGGATTCCACATGATAAAATATGTTGGGTGATCACCCCTATTTATCAATTTATATTTAAATAATATTGTTTACCAAATATGAATAAATATTTTTTGATAGGTGGGGTTGTGTGCTATGTTCTGTTGGGTTTTGATACTTTGTGACTAATATTTGGTTCTTCTGTTGGGAGCATTTGTATGGGTACAATGGTATAATGAATATTTTGTTCTCTGGGAAGGTTGTGGTACTTGTGTTTTGTTGGGGAATGGATGTAGAATGGTTGTTGTGTGCTTCGTGTATGGGGAGGAACATGATATGCGATGGAATCTTAGGTTGAGAGATTGATTGATTATAGAATGGATAAGCATATTTTTAGTGGGAAAACCATTTGTTTATTATGTACCCATCGAACATGTTGTGCAGTGTGACTAATTCAATGTTGTGATTGGGATGTCAGGCTATATGATTTGATTGTTTCCTGACATCGTGATTATAGGTGTGTTGAGTGTGGTGTTGTGTGCAGTGGGGTTGCTGGGTTTTTTTTCATGACCTATCCACTAGGACTCTTGTTGTGACATCCCACAAGCATACCTCCTGATGGCCTGGTCTACGCGACTACTGCCAAAGGCATCAACGTGCATGTGGGATGCATTTTCATGAAAAGTTGTATGCATGAACACACAACCACATTACAATGCTAGAATGGAAACATGGATGCCACAAAAGAACCAGTGACTTAAAGTAACAAATTTAGGTAACATGGTCCAAAATAAAAACCCATCAAAAGACGAACTAGAAACCAGAATGTAGAAGGAAACACAAAAAGTAATCCACTAAAAACACCACATGATGGTTAAGTGTGTATTTGACGATGAAATCCCTAGAAGTACACCTCATGTTCCTAGTCTCATTGGGAACCACCGGGTCTTTAGCCACCAAGTCCTCCATCTAAGCGGTAGTCATCTTCAACAGAATCACCACATGCAGGAGGATTACGTGCTAGGGTGAGTAATAAAATACAAAGTAAGGTCCCCAAACCATAAGGAGAAGTCCAAAAAGAAATCCAGAATGAAAATACCGATGCATGATCATGAAGCAATGAAACTGAGACATTTATAATATAATGTACTAAATTCATGACAATCTGTTGTAAACACTTAACAACTTTGGTGGTTGAGGTACTTATCCTAGATGAGTACCATGGGACTTCTGGTTCACACAAAGCCACTTCTCGCTAATCCACACATTGTCTCTAGGAGCCGATGCACATAGGGTCTCTAGGTGATCATCCACATAAGGTTGCTAGTAGCTGATCAACAAAGGGTCTCTAGGATATGATCCAAATCTGGTTTTTATGAGTACATATGAACATGGTTTCTAGTAGCTGATCCCCACTGGATCTCTAGGTTCTAATCCACACTAGGTCATAAGTCTTTGGGTCTCTTCCTGACATCGGATTTCTGTACGGATCTCTCAGGATTTTGGGGGAATATACTCCTCAAGAAAATAATTGTACTCCAACATCCATGATAATCTCCGTAGATCATGCCATAATGACTGCCTCATCACGAGGTATATCCTGATTCAATCTTATCATCAAATTTACAAACTATTTTTAATGTTATCGATGTTGTTTTGAAAAGGGGCTGGTCATGTCGGTGTCTGAGTTGATCGAGTCAGCTGACCTGACACAAACCATATCAATCCTAACCCATTTGCTGTGGGTTTGACCCGCTAGGGAGGGTCCGACCCTCAATGGTGTCCCACACCCTTCCGGGCCATCCATGGATTGGCTAACTCGTACCTGGCTAGGATAAATATTGAAGGTGCATCTGTAATCATACCATGTGGGTTGTTTCTTGTAAACCTACACTACCATGGTAATTTGATCATGGCCTTTCCAAATGTGAAGTGATGCAGTGCTATGTCCATAGTTCGTCCCACACGATCGGGTGGCCGATTTCGCTCATTACTAGCCATCAACACGGGGGGCGGAAACCCCTACTGCTTCGTCATGGATTTATCTAGATGTAGTCTACCATTCACTGCACCATCATGACTTGTGTCCACCAACCCATGACCACCATCATTGTCTATATCCAAGGGTCACTCGTTCGCGTATCTCCTTCTGTGGACCACTGGGTCCACTCTGGTGGTTCGTACAACACGCTCCTTCCAACTACTTCCTTAGGGGGATAACATATTCCCTGTGAGGGCCTTGAATCATCCATGACAGCATTTTTAATAGTCATCCAAGAAGAATAAAAAAATATGAACATGGTGGAGGGGATTATTCCTGGGTTGTTTCGGATCGTGCCCCCTGTAGTAGTGGATTATAAACAAGCGATAAAGGACTGAAGATCTACCAAAATTTAACACCAATTAAATCCTAATACAAGAGATAGTTACTTCAAGAACAAGAGATCCGTAGCTCAACTTGTTTGTGGGTTGATCAATGTATGTTTTTTTATAACAAAGACCTACAAATATTAATGAAAAATGAAAACACCAACCTAGGTTGGATCGTTTGTTGGTGATGAATGGTGTCACTACGTTTTTCATTTTGTGATCATATTTTTACGACCTTTGGTCGATGATTGTCTTCACCCACAAATGCTGTAGAGAAGAACCAGTATTGTTCCAATAAACCTACATTGTATGTTTGACCAATAAATAATGAAACATTAATCAAAGTTTCAGTTATGTTTATGTTAAGAAGTCGTTAAACTATTTCATTTAATAAAACTGTATATTCAATTTCTTGTGGTTGGAAAACCATTGAGCTTAAATGAATTTAAAAGAAAAAAATTAAAATAAACTATAAGTTTTATGTCACTTTAATTTTGTCTTTAGAAATTATTTAAAACAACTTTTTCCCTTGACATGTGTTGACTATGGTTAGGTCAAATGTACATGAATTTCGTCGTTAATTGTTCAACAGTACCCATAGATTTTTTATCCGAGAACAAATTAATATTCTCAAAAAACCCAATAACACGTTGATACAAATGAATTAAAAAATGTTCAAAATTCTATTCTAGGAATACCATGTTTTAGAATTGGGACTCTTCAAAACGTATGGTCTTGAAATAATCCCATATAATTAAAAAAAATTATACGGAATTTCTGGGACATTATATTATCCCCACCTTTATTGATTAACATCTCCATAATCCAAAAAAATATAAGTGATGAAATGGGTGTACTGAGCATGAATCTGAGACTCCCACTCCAAAATGCACTCATGGAGACTCTCGTGTTTCCACTGAATGCACATCATGGGAATAGATTGTCCATGAAAAACCAACTCCTATCAATTCTCTATATCAACTGGGAACTCCCAAAACATCATCCCCTTATCAATGTATTCCTCTCCCTAGATGATGAAATGCAATGGATCATGAACCATCCTTCTCAGCTGTGAATAATGATTAACATTGTGCACTAGGTTAATCTATGGGAGATGTGCTAGGTGGAACTCCACCTCATCAACTTTGCTCAGAATCAGAAATGTATTGATAATAATCAGAGAAAATTTGCCACCATAGACAAATCTCGGCAATCCCTTTTTGGGTGAGACCTGAAGGAACACATTTTCATCCCACTTGTACTCCACTGGACTCCATGTCCTGTCATAATAATATTTCTATTGGCACTGTGTTTCCAAACCCACTCATGAATAATCTACAAATTATCTATTGTAGCCATTACCACCTCTAGACATATGAGCGTTGGCTATCCGGGGTCAGTACGACATACGGGTGATCTAAAAGCCCTCTAGTACAATGCCTCTAACTGTTCGATGCAAATGATGGGGTGATAACTGTTTTTATAATGAAAATTCAATAGTGGAGGATTTTTCACCAAATTTCTGCGAAAATCAAGATAGAATTATTGATGAATGTCTTATAATGTCTATTTGGCCCTCTCTATCTTTAAATCATTCTATGGGTGAAAGGATGTGCTCAGCCTCAACTAATTGCCTAACATGTATGCTAATCCCTTCCGCATCCGAGATGTAATGGGAGCATCATGATTTGAGACAGCAATCAATGTCACCTTGTGAATCAAAATAATCTCTTGATAGTAGAGGTCTCCAAATCCATATATTGTTACATTCTCCCATATGGGTTCGAAGTGATCCATCTTGATGAGTTGGTTAACAATCACCTAAATATAATTGTGGCCCTTGGATGTGAATGGTAATCCTTTCACGATGTACATAGATATACCATCCCACTCCCACAACTATACAACATGTGGTTGTGACAATCCTAATATGACTTGATTCTAAAACATCACTTACTAACAAGTTAGGATTTGTGAAATGAACTTGGACACCAAATTTCTCATCACGTTCCACTAGTACAGATGTTTCAAATCCCAGATAATATTCGCCAATAAATGATGTACCACCAAATATGAGTTATGGAACTCCATAAAAATATCATCTCATTACAACACTGGTACTACTGTGCACCACCAAA
Source organism: Viscum album (assembly GCA_963277665.1). Lineage (NCBI taxonomy): Eukaryota > Viridiplantae > Streptophyta > Magnoliopsida > Santalales > Viscaceae > Viscum > Viscum album. The sequence continues at coordinate 174,640,872 of OY728134.1, forward strand.
TTATGAATATGATCTCCCCACCTATCAAAAAATCCATCAAGATCATGTATTGTGGATAACTGACCATGTCATGCCCTATAGGAAACATCCACCAATTGTCCCTCCAAATCTAACTATAAGAGTTGGGATGTAAATTTAAAGAAATTAAGGTTAGATTCTTCATCATCATCCAAAAAATTTATCTGTATCGCTGATAGATGATCTATCATCTCACTCAGTAGCTAAAATCCAGATTTCAACCTGAGCACATCTACCATTAATTTCCCCATCCCATATGACTAGACTATCTCGAAGTCATAGTCGGGTAGGAACTCCAGCCATCACTGTTGTCTCAATTTCAGGGCCTTATGAAAGATGATATACCTAAGAATATTGTGGTTGGAGTATAAAGTAATCCATTCGCCAATCAAGTAGTGTTGCCACCTTTTCAGATAAAGACCAATGTTTCTAACTACATGTAATGGGTCTTGTATATCTGATCGTGATGCATCAACTGCTGTGAACTGTAGGCAATCACCGCTCACTCATGAATTAGGACACAACCCAGTTCAATGCCTATTATGTCATAGAAAAATACATACACAATTCCTACTTCTGATAGTCTCAGGATTTGTGAACTCGTCAGTCACCACCGTAGATTCTTGAATATCATATCGCACTTATCCAACCACACAAAGGGTTGTCCCTTCCGAGTCAAGGCTGATAAGGGTTACGGTACACTCAAAAAGTCTTCACCAGACATTCGGTAGTATCATGTCAACCCCAAGAAACCCTGCACCTCAATCACTCTCCTAGGTGGCTCCCAGTGATGCACTACCTCTATCTTTACCAGATCCACTACAACTCTTACCATCGAGATGATGTTTCCCAAAATGTGGACCTCATGAATCCATACCTATTAGTTCAAGAGAGTCAAATTAAATTGGTTCTATTAATGTGTATCTAATACTAGCTATAGGTGTGTATAATACTCCCCCACTGATATAGACTGCAACTAGGTGTTATTAATTAATAAAACCATTAAAAGATCAATGTATGGTTGGATGATGTTGTTCATTATCCCCATGATCATTGTTGGGGCACTGGTCACACTTACGGGCATCATCATGAACCCATTGTGGCCATAACGGCATCTGACGGTTGTTTTATTTAAATCATCATCCCATATCTGGAGATGATGATTTCCTAATCTGATGACGATCCTCGAAAACCACCTCACTACCATCAGCTAGTCGAATATGTCATATATTCTTAGTAGTGGATTCTTTTTCCATAGTAACCTTGTTCAATCACCCAATGTCTCTACATTGCCTCAATTTCACATATGCATGATGGGAAAACAACACAGTTTCTAACCATGGAGAAATGTTTGGACTCATGAATCCCTTTTCTAGCAAGTCATATTATTGTACCGTTATCTCCCTAACCCCACAAGTTCCATCTGATATGTAAGTGCAGATATTTGATTCATCCCAGGATACATGTTGATGATGAATTCTACCTGACTACAGTGTGGTGGTCCAGGAACACCCTCAATAATGACATCTTAATTCTCATCAACCAATACAGGAAATCTTGGACTCTCCTTGTACACTTCACCAAGGGTGGGGCTAGACAACTTGTGAGTTATGTGCTCCAACATCCGACTAGAATTCCCTTCATCTGCTTCAAGAGTTTCCTTCTCACCAATGAAGGAAAACCATGCATCATCAATGTAGATACATGAAACACAATATGTATGATAGTTAATATGATAATGAACATTAGATATCTAGACATTCCCAAGATGAAATTGTAAGGCCTTTATGCCGCTAATAGGAGATCAATGATAAATCTATCGCCTCCTTGAGTAAGCTGACACTATTAGAACTAGTTTATAATAATTGAATATCCACTTATAGAAGTCTCTAACTATAAGGATTGATCCAATGCCTCAACAAGAATCTAATAACCTTAGAAAATGTTTGTGGATAGTAAAATGTGATTGTAACTTCAATCCATATGAACTGCAAACAAGGTTGAATGACACATACCATACCACTAAACATCACCAGAGCGACATGGTTGTAGGAATCCATTTCCTGGAGCTATCCTCAGCCCTATCCACTCACTCCCTCTGCCCGTTGTGGAACACTTTTTGTGGTGTTGGTAACACATCAAAACGTTGTCCACTACCTACAGCTTATCCTACTCCGATTCAACGTTTTTTGCCATATCGAGCACCCCACATGAACCTCTGTCCCTGCATTAGTAATCCATTGATCACTTGTTGATATTCTTTGTGGAATGTCGGGAAATCAAGAGAAATTAGTCCCTTCCCACTTCATGAGTGTTATTAACATATCCTTTGTGGACTATCACTACCTTGGTGGCCTCACACGAGCAATCATGTTCCCTAGGGTCACCATTCAGATGGTATGGCCTACTTGGACCCCTGCATCATTGGTCATCTATCCTCTATGGATGACTCAATCACCTTTCACCTGGTGGTAGCTTCCATTGTAGATGACCTCTCTCTAAGAATGATCTCTAAAACTAGATCTCCCTCTAGTATTCCCACTAGAGTGGGGATGCTGAGCGATATCATCGATGACTTGATCTCTCATAAGTGTCCCTACACAAATGTTTGGGACTGGAAGAAAGGGTCTCGTACCATTTCTGTTGTGTAAAGGGAGACATCAGTGAACCTCACAGATTACTAATCCACTGTCATGCTGACCTGCATTTGTTGAAGAAACTGTTGTATGTGAACTAAGCGCAAGGCTGCGGGGAAGAACTCCTCTAGAAGAAAATGCTTCATGTATACCCTAGAGAAGGTCACCTCATCATGAGCCTAAATGGTCAAAATCAACAATCTCCTAGTTGATACCAATATAAGGATTGTTAATATAATCACCATTTGTTCATGTAGCTTCCTTTCTTATAGGAAGACATTGAATCACTACCTACATCGTATCCTCATTTACCTGAATATTTTTCTCTCCCATGATCCTTGGAGGACTATGTCACTAAAAAACAAATAGGGTGTGAGCATACATGTTTCCAATACTAGAAATGTCATCAGTATATGTTGACCAATAGGATGTGGTAACACTCATCTACCACTCAGTGGATTCATCTTTTTTGGAGTTTTTGAATATCTTTCACCAATAAAGATGAATGTGTTACGATTTCCCAAAGAAACTAAACAAATAAGTTCATTGGGAATGTTTTTTTAATGTATTATTTATTTTCCAATATTAATCTATTGTACATGTATATCAATTTTGGGTCTCTAGACATAGTCTAGTGAAGGAACAACCCACTTGAAAACATGGGGTGCCAACCCCCGCAAGGGAATACATAGTCAATTAAACACAACAACATTAACGAAGGCTCTAGAATCTATTACAAATAATATATATTAAATTTAGAAAAAATTGGTAGGTGGAAAAGTGGAATCATATATACCTTAAATATGAATGGCCACTGCACTACAACCAATGGAAGAGAAGGACTCTGGTTTGATATTAGATAACATATCTTGGATGAAACCAAAAAAAATCCATCCCTAAACCAACAGATCCAAATATTCCACCCAATGATGATACTATTCTCAAATGAATTAATGGAATGGAATGGTCTCTTACCTAGATAGGATCACCACAAGTGCAATAGAGATTGAGTGTCGAACCAATTGATCTAGTTGGATGAGAGTCTCCCAAATTCACATTGGATATGTTACAGATCGATATTCAGGTGGATTTGTGTAGGATTCAAGAAAAAATATTCACACGTCAATTTCTAAAAGATGAGATGTTCAATTCCATGTTATTAAATATAGTTACAGAGGAAATCTGTGGTGTAAAAATAGGATGAAATAAATGACACCTTGGTTTAAAAATATGAAATTTAAAAAAGTCACAATTAGAAAACACCATTCAAAACATGAAATCAATCAAAATGGGAATAATCACTCATGGCTTGTACCCATACACATTTAAATGGTTTGTAACCCAGTTACACATCTTGTAGTCTTCCTACATCCTAAAAAATAAGCTACTTATTATGAGTACTCGACCTTATAACATTACATAATCACGAATTAAATTAATAATTCACATATAGGATCCTTTACGGTTTATTGTTTTAGATTATTAAGACATAAATATTGCATCTCAAAAGATCACAAATTAGACACTTCTACTAAGATTCCATAAAATAAAAACTCTTAAAAAGAAACATGTCTATTACCAGGTTTTAGATAGAATGTATGTCCATGATCCCATCCCTGACCCTATTCATCTTTAAGTCCTGTGGAAAACATTTCAAAAACATTGGATGAGCATAAAATCCCAATAAAGGATACACAAAAAAGGAAAAATGTTATTTTTTTCAAACAACAAGTAAACCATGAATACTTTATCAAAATAATACTTTTCACCATTACGAAGTAGCAAATACTCTTCACTGAATAAAAGATCACCACTTATCCATTGTAACAAAAAGATTACCATAAACCCATATAAAGAACACATAACATACAAAGGTGACTCGGAACATTAACATACATAAATGAAATAACCATACGGTTGACTTCCACACATATCACTACATGCAATATCCATATAGCCGACTTCCATACCCAATGAATTAGAGGTTATAACGTACCCACCCATCTTGGTATTCACTGAATCACCAGTCATATTGTTTATCATGTAACCACCCATCAAATGTCGAAGTACCATTATAAAATCATAAGACATCAAAAAATATAACGGAAAGAAAACATTTCCATGTTCTAATTCAAAATATATCCCTTACATATATTGACATAATAAATCCATTTTAAAAACCATTTTCAAAACCATTTAAAACATTTAATAAAAAGATTTTTGAATCAATGTGTCCCATACAACTTTGAAGATTTTAAAATTTTAAACCATTAATATCCATATAAATAAATACATAAAACCATTTTTAAATCATTTATATTAATGGGAAATATTTATAAGAAAAAATCATTAAAACATTTAATACGATATTTTAGTTAAAGAGTTTTTAACAAAATGAGAGACACTTGAATACAAATAATTGAGAAATAAAATTTCATAAGAACTATATAATATCATGAGACTAAATTGATTCTTGATATAATATGCCAAAGAACATTATATACACCATATAAGAGTGAATTGGTGCATAACAACAATGAAGTCTCAGTTGAAATGTAAAATGATATGAAATCCCTTATAAAGAAGGTATCCTTAAATTAAGGATAAATAAATCTCATAATTATGTGTGAAAAATATAAATATACCCAATATAAGTGGATATTAAGTGTAAAACAATCATATGTCATTCACACATATTCATAGGATAACATATTCAATGATTAGAAGTTGAAACCAAAGAAAACAAAATTGGGTTAAGAAGTTCCTTTGTAAAAATTCGACAGCCTAATGGCGTCACATTAAAATTCAGAAAAGGTGTTGATGAGATGAAAAGGGTATCTCATCACTTGGAAATAAATTTTAAATCAATAAGTATATATAATAACATATCCCAACAAAATAAAATTTAAATTAAAAGACATAAAAAATAAGTCTTTTAAAAAGAGGTGGGTGAAAGGTTCCCTTACTGATTTGGGTAACTTCTGAAACGTACACCACAAGAACGAAGGGTCATACAATGAAGATGTGAATACCCATAAATTAAATTATATTACCCAAAGAATACAATAATGGGATTTACAACACCACACAAAATTAAATACTGGAAAATGTAGCAATAATCTCACGGGAATATAAGTGAGATGAAAAAACCCTTTCAAAAACTCAACAGCCTAACGACGCCACTTAAAACATCCAAAAATGGATTGAAGATATCAAATAGGGTCTCTCATCATATGAAAATAATATGTAAAGTAATATGAATATAAAATAACATCCCCCAACATTAGAAAGATTATCTTAAAAGAAATGAAATAAAAGAGAGTACTTAAAAAGGAAGAGAGAGATAGGATCTCTTACCTCATGCCCGACTTGTCTTGTTCGTTTCATTATATTCCAGAATAATAAACATTGGTCAATTTATAATTATGTAAGTAACTCCATTAAATATTATTATTCAGCTCGTATCACATATTATAATGTTATAATAATTGGTTAATAATGTGAGTTCATATCAGACATTTTTGTCAATGTTCGGCACATGAGTAAAAATTGAACTTGTTGGAAAACAAATATCGTTGTAGTTATAAATAAATCATCTCCAGAATAGTATTAATGATTTAAATATCATATATATCTAATATATATTCATCTTATACTATTCCATAACATTTGGAACTAAAATTAAATTAAATGAACCGTTCATGGTGACTGTAGGTCGTACGTACGCATGAATGCTACTTTAATTTCATTGGCACATTAATAGAATTAAAACTAGATAAGAGAGATATATATATATTATAATTACAGTATAATATATATGATAAATAGGAAATATAGGTTCATCAATTTCATTCTTTATACATTCCATGTATTTCATGAACGAGTCACATCACTTGAGGTGGCGGTAGTCCACACTTCCTCAAATGAAATTATCACATTTGCACAACATGCAAAGCATAATGGTATTTATTATATATAAAATACAAAATCATAGAGAGGAAATAAATATAATATATTTCATAAATAAATATTTCTCCATCATAATGGACACCATGATAGGTGGTAGAAGACGATAGAACAATCATCGTTTCATGAGGCAGTAATTCACTATCCACGGAAACAATATGTTCTTTAACCATTAGATGGAGGTGTGTGTTAGTATAGATTTAATATTTCTCATAAAAACATCCAAGTATATTTAATATACTGTTTTTGTTACAAAATAAATTAATAAAAAGAGTTTAGGGGGTTCGATAAAAAAATACAAAAGAACATTTTGGAAGACTTTTCCTTTAAATCAGGTAACTCCCCTTGGTTTGAAACAAAAGGATTTCTTGAAAAGCTTTCAGCCTACGGGAAGGCATCTATGATGGATAGAGGGACGTGGAGAGATAAAATGATCAGATTTTGGCCAATCTAATGGCTTGAGAGGTGTGGTTAAGGGGGTAGAGTTGGTGGCCTTTTATAAGATGGAGGAGGGGCACTCTTGGAATGTCATTAAATGTAACTTTATTTTAAAATGACATTCAGTTTTTAATGGACCCAAAGAGATATATTTCCAGGATAAGGTGATAAGTGATAGAAATACACCCATAAAATAGGTTTTTTACATGTGTATTTCTTATAATTTACATTATCTTTTCATTTTTTTAAATCGTTTATTAATGAGGTAATCGATGAATCATCATGGTGTCAAAAATAAATTATGTTATTTAATGTCTAAAATTATAAAAAAATTCTATGATGTATGAAATATTTATATCATTACAATGAATATTTATAGTCAAAAATATGTCTTGAATAACCCCATGTAAAAATTGTTTTAGTAAAACAATACATGTTTGTGACATTTTTATTTTATCATTAAATAAAAAGTTATTAATGTCATTTTCGTACCCATGTGGATCCATGGGGTCCCCATGTTGAACCATATATTATATCGGTATTCCATGACTCATAAATTAAGGGTAGGACATGTGTAAAGGTAATATAATATTATTATAACTTTATCATTACCTTAAATTACACAAATTACCTTTAACCGCGATTAATAAAACATAAAACATACTATTCACCAAATAATATTTTCTTCGTATTGAGCCACATTATACATCCTAATGACAACCATTATTTTTGATTTTTTAAATTCAAATCACATAGGTGTTAAAATTTCATTTAAATGAAAAATCAGTTTTTTAACTACACTTGGTGGTTTCACTATTTATCAAAGATTTATGTTTTTCAAAAAAATACCAAAAACTCACTCTAAGCTATATTTGATATTCCGAATTTAAAAATGATTTCTATTTTAAAAATTTAAATATATATAAGTTTCATTAATCAATTTAATAATTAATTACCGTTTTCAAAACAAATAGCGTGTTTTTATGAAACAAAATATATCAATGCATTTACACTAGTTCAAGTCCAATTTCAAAGTGAAATTAATTCCAATGACCACCATTGGATTTAATGGTAAAAATATATTCTAATTTCACTTGAAAAACAATTTATAATATGATCTAATAATATAAATAAATTATATTAAAATAGGTTTTGAATTAAAAGACAACATTTTTCACTTATTCAATAAAAATGAACTTATTCAAAAAAAATTAAAAAACATACACAAAGTAAATTCTAATGTCCCGATTCTAAAGAAGGATTTTCATTGGTCCATTATAACATATAAAATTTTCAAAATAAGGATTTAAAAAGGTTCTCCATCAAAAGGAGGTTAATTGAAATTTTAATGAATATTAGAATATTTACGCTTAAAATTGGATTCATTCTCATTTTAATCCCCTAGCATTTATTTTAAAAAGTAAAAATATTTGACAAACATATATAATAATTTTATAGTTAGTTCTCTTCATTCCTGCCATTAGTATGGCTAGGCATTAACTACCATTTAAAATAATATTATTTTTTATTAGAGTGGAATGTAATATTTCAATGAAACTCCTTGTTGCGTATTGGGTACGCCATCGAGCATAGTTTTCCCTTTAAAGTAATATTAATATTTTATTCAAAAATTTTAATAAATATGAAAAGGTAATATTCTTTATTTACCTGTGATATTACATCTTTCCACCCATTTTGGAATTGTGTCCTCGCAATTTTAAAATTTGGATTGAAAACAACATTGAAAGCCCCACATCGGAAAAGGAGTACATTAAACTATCACTTTAAATGAAAGGTAAGTACAAAGGTCACCTGAGATAACCCAAAAAAGGATTCCATTTAGGAAATAATGGACATGGAGGAGAAAAAAAGGGTCCTGTTCTGATTGAGAGTGATAGAAAACATTATTAGGAGAAAGATAACCACAAGAAAATCCTAAAATTGTGATGTGTTAAATGGTATTTGATTCCCCAGTAGGAAAAGTTAACATACAACATTTTTTTAAGATACTTTTAATTGAGTAATTTATTTATGGGCTTAACTAAATCCTAAGGAAACATACTTACTTGTCATGTAGACTTTCATCTCTTACTAGATTTGTTACACAATCTCATATTTTCACCAAAAGACAAGTATTTAGGATAACTTGTTCACATTAAAAGAGCTATAATAAACTTCTACAGAATCACCAAATCCACAAAAGAGACCTATATATTTTCCCATGACTTTAGACCCTTATAAAAACCAAAATTGTTATAACAAGATAAGATAATCCGCAAAATGATAATCCTTTATAAAAAGAATATCTATTCTTATTCTCCAAATTTTTTCCAACAAAACCCAATATTCAAAGAAGTCCATTCAATAAACAATTTGTCCATAATATTCTTCAAAGTAAAGAAAACTAAGATTGAAACCCAAATATTTTAAGGATTTTATCCTATAGTCTTCCAAAGTAAAAATTAACATTTATCTCTAAATAACATCATTTTCTCTTAAAGTCTCATATTGAAATGTAATTATCCTAATCATATATCATCCATGATAGGTCACTATTTTCCTATATATCCCAAAATCAACTTATTCTTTATTCATAAAATTGTATAAGTAAAAAGAATTTCTCATACAAACTAGGGACTTCATGTAGTCTAGTGGTAGGAGCTAAATACCAGTCGCACATTGGTTGTGGGTTCAATTCCCACAGCTTTTTCCTATGCGACAGGTTGTCGCACAATCTATGTGTTGTCCTTCTCAAAAACTATATAATTCATAAAACATTCCCCAAAAAGAGATAATATCTTCAAAAATAACCAAAACATAATATAACCTCAATTTATCCTCATACCTTTCATCTTCCATAATATAGTAACCCATAATTACCTCAAAAGTAAGGATCAAATAAACCATAATTGTTACCATTATAATTATTACATGAACTTCCACATCGAGTTAGTTATTTTTTATATGATGCATCAGAGAACTCACCTAGGTTCAAGTGGTTAATCATGACTCTTTGATAGTTGGATTAGAATAACCATAAGATTCCTCATTGAATACCCCATTTTATCCAGTCTCTTAATCAGTGAACCACCACAGTTTCCTTCAAACCCATTGTCACTTTGGTTCCTGCAAGATTAATCCATTTACTAAAACCAAAAATGTCTATTTGTGTATATCAAAAAAATTATCCTGTACTAATGAGGAAGATAAACAGTAAGATATACTTACTCATTCAATTTATCTAAAACTGTGACTCTTTCTGAAATCCTAACCATTATGGAAATGTCACTTATGCTTAGAGAATACCCTAACCACTAACGTTATCTAAACCGACCTATGATACCAACTATAAGGACTCGGCCTTATAAAATATCATAATAATGAATTAAATGAATAATTTACATAGAGGGTATTTTTAGGTTTATCGTTTTACATAATTTGGACATAACTATTACATCTCAAAAGATTTCAATGTAGACTCTTCTACTAAGTTTCCATAAAATAAAAACTCTTAAAATGAAACATGTCTAGTTCCATGTTTTATATAGCATGTCTTTTCTTGACCCCATCCTTGACCCTATTCATCTTCAAGTCATGTGGAAAACATTTCAATGACATGGGATGAGCATAAAAATCCCAATAAAGGATAGACAAAGAAGGAAAACTGTTATTTTTTCAAAACAACAAGTAAACCATGAATACTTTATCAAAGTAAGATGTTTCACCTTTACGAAGTAGTAAATACTATTCACTAAATAGAATATCACCACTTATCCTTTTTTAAAAAAGAATACCATAATCCCATATAAAAAACACATAACATATAAAGGTAACTTTGGACATAGAAATACTTAAAGGGAATAACCACATTATTGACTTCCACACAAATCACTACATGGAATAGCCATACGGATGACTTCCACACCGAATGCATTGGAGGATATAACATAACCACTCGTCCTGATACTCACAGCACCACCCATCATATGGTTTATCACGTATCCACCCGTCAAATGTCCAAGTACCATTATAAAAACATAAGACATAAAACAAATATAATTTAAAGAAAACATTTCCACATTTCAATTCACAATATATCCCTTACATATATTGACATAACAAATCCATTATAAAAACCATTTTCCAAACAATTTAAAACATTTAATAAAGAGAATTTTGAATCAAAGTGTCCCATACCACATTGAATCTTTTAACATTTTAAACCATTAATATACATATAAATAAATCCTTATAACCATTTTGATAACATGGATATTAATGAGATATATTTTTCAGAATAAATTATTGGAACATTTCAAACGATATTGTAGTTAAAAAGTTTTTAACAGAATGAGAGACACATGAATACAAATAATTGAGGAATAACATTTAATCAGAAATTTATAATATCATGATAATAAAGGGATCCATGATATAATATGCTAACACACAGTATATATAGTATATAAGTGTGAAATGGTTCATAACAACAATGAAGTCTCAATAGAAATGTAAAATGAGATGAAATCCCTTATAATGAAGGTATCCCTAAATTAAGGATAAATCAATCTCATAATTATGTGTGGCAGATATAAATACACCAAGTATAAGTGGATATTATGTGTAAAACAATCACAGGTCATTCACACATATTCATTGGATGACATATACAATAACTACAAGTTTAACCCAAAGAAAAAGAAATTGGGTTAAGAAGTTCCCTTTTTAAAATTTGACAGCCTAATGGCGTCACTTTAAAATTCATAAAATGAGTTGATGAGACAAAAAGGGTATAGAATCACTTGGAAATAAATTTTACATCAATAAGGATATATAAGAACATATCCCAGCATATTAATATTTAAATTAAATGACATAACAAAAGATGTCTTTTAAAAAGTGGTGGGTGAAAGGTTCCCTTACCGATTTGTGTAACTTCTGAAACGTACACCACAAGAAAGAAGGGCAATACAAAGAAGATGTGAATACCCATAAATTAAATTATATTAAACAAATAATACAATCATGGGAAGTACAACACAACTCAAAAGTAAATAGTGGAAAATGTAGCATAAAAGTGAGACGAAAAATCCCTAACGAAAACTCGGCAGCCTGACAACGCCATTTAAAACATCCAAAAATGTATTTACGAGATCAAATAGGGTCTCTAATAATATGAAAATAAAATTTACAGTAAGAGGAATATAAAATAACATCCCTCAACATAATAAAAACGATCTTAAAAGAAAAACAATGAAATAGAGTACTTAAAAATAAAAAGAGAATTAGGATCCCTTACCTCAAGTCTGACTTGTCTTATTCATTTCCTTATATTCCTGTATAATAATCATTGGTCAATTTTTTATTGCATAAGGACATCCTTTAAATATTATTATTGAGATCCTATCACATATAATAATGTTATAATAATTGGTTAATAATGTGAGATCATATCAGACGTTTTTGTCGATGTTCAAGAGCGGCAAATTAAATTGCTGCTATTAGTGTGTATTTAATACTAGCCAAAGGTGTGTAGCATACTCCCCCACTGATGTAGAGTGAATCTAGGTGTTATTAATTAACAACACCATTAAAATATCAATTTATGGTTGGGTGATTCTGTTCATTAGCCGAATGATCACTGTTGGGGCACTGGTCACACTGAAGGGCATCATCATGAACCCATTGTGGCCATAACGACATCTGATGGTTGTTTTATTTAAATCATCATCCCATACCCGAAGACGATGATTTCCTAATCTAATGATGATCCTTGAGAACCACCTCACTACCATCACCTGGTCGAAGATGTCATCTATTCTTAGTAGTGGATTTGTTTTTCCATTGTAACCTTGTTCAATCACCCAATGTCTGTACATTGCCTCAATTTCTCATATGCCTGATGGGAAAACAACATAGTTTATAAACATGGAGAAATGTTTGGCCTCATGAAACCCTTTTCTAGAAAGTCATATTATTGTACCGTTAACTCACTAACCCCACAAGTTCCATATGATATGTTAGTGTAGATATCATATTCATCCCAGGATACATGTCGATGATGAATTCAACCTGACTACAATGTGGTGGTCCAGGAACACCCTCAATAATGAAATCTTAATTCTCATCAACCAATACATGAAATCTTGGACTATCCTTGTCCACTTAACCAAGGGTGGGGCTCGACAACTTGTGAGTTATGTGCTCTAACATCCTAAAGAATGCTCTTCATGTGCTTCAAGAGTTTCCTTTACACCAATGAAGGAAAACCATACATCATCCATGTAGATACATGAAACACTATATGTATGATAGTAAATATGAGAATGAACATTAGATAACTAGACATTCCAAATATGACATTGTAAGGCCTTTATGCCGCTACTAGAAGATCAAAGATAAATATATCGCCTCCTAGAATAAGCTGACACTATTAGAACTAGTTTATAATAATTGAATATCCATTTATATAAGTCCCTAACTATAGGGATTGATCCAATTCCTCAAAAAGAATATAATAACCTTATAAAATGTTTGTGGATAGTAAAATGTGATTGGAACTTGTGTCCATATGAACTGCAAACAAGGTCGAAAGACACATTCCATACCACTAAAAATCACCAGAGCGACATGGTTGTAGGAATCCATTTCTTGGAGCTATCCTATGCCCTTTCCAGTCACTCCCTCTGCCCGTGGTGGATCAATTTTTGTGGTGGTGGTAGCACATCAAAATGTTGTCCACCACCTACAGCTTGTCCTACTCCAATTCAACATTTTTTTCCATATGGACCACCCCAAATGAACCTCTGTCCCCGCATTAGCAATCCATTGATCACTTGTTGATATTATTTGTGGAATGTTGGGAAATCAAGAGCAATGAGTCCCTTCCCACTTCATGAGTGTTATTCACAAATCCTTTGCGGACTGTCACTACCTTGGTGGCCTCACACAAGCAATCATGTTCCCTAGGGTCACCATTCAGATGGTATGGCCTACTTGGACCCCTGCATCATTGTTCATCTGTCCTCCATGGATGACTCAATCACCTATCACCTGGTGGTAGCTTCCATTGTAGTTGACCTCTCAATAATAATGATCTCTAAAACTAGATCACCCTCTAGTATTCCCACTAGAGTGGGGATGATGAGCGATATCATCGATGCCTTGATCTCTCATAAGTGTCCCTACACAAATGTTTGGGACTGGAAGAAAGGGTCTTGTACCATTTCTGTTGTGTAAAGGGAGACATCAGTGAACCTCACAGAATACTAATCCACTGTCATGATGACCTTCATTAGTTGAAGCAACTGTTGTATGTGAACTAAGCACAAGGCTACGGGGAAGAACTCCTCTAGAAGAAAATACTTGAAGTATTCCCTAGAGAAGGTCACCTCATCATGAGACTAAATGTTCAAAATCAACAATATCCTAGTTGATAACAACAAAAGTCTTGTTACTATAATCACCATTTGTTCATGTATCTTACTTTCTTAGAGGAATACATGAATAACTACCTCCAGCGTATCCTCAGTGACCTGAATATTTTTCTCTCCCATGATCCTTGAATGACTCTGTCACTAAAAAACATATAGGGTGTGAGCATACATGTGTCATATAGTGGAAATGTCATCATTATTTGTTGACCAATAGGATGTGGTAACACTCATCTACCACTCGGTGGGGCCATCTTTATCGGAGTTTTGGATTATCTTTCACCATGAAAGATGAATGTGTTATGATTTCCCAAAGAAACTAAACTAATATGTTCATTGGGAATATTTTTTTAATTTATTATTTATTTACCAATATAAATCTATTGTACATGTATATCAATCTTGGGTCAGTAGACATAGTCTAGGGAAGGAACAAGCCACATGAAAACATGGGGTGCCAACCCCCGCAAGGGAATCCAAAGTCAATTAAACACAAAAACATTAACGAAGGCTCAAGAATCTATTAAAAATAATATATATTAAATTTAGAAAAAATTGGTAGATGGAAAAGTGGAATCATATATACCTTATATATGAATTGCCTCCGCACTAAAACCAATGGAAGAGAAATACTCTGGATAAATATTAGATAACATATCTTGGTTGAAACCAAAAATATTCCATCCCTAAACTAATAGATCCAAATATGCCACCCAATGATGATACTATTCTCAAATGAATTGAAGGAATGTAATGGTATCTTACCTAGATAGGATCACCACAACTTCAATAGATATAGAGTGTTGAACCAATTGATCGAGTTGGATGAGAGTCTCCCAAATTCACATTGGATATGTTACAGATCGAGATCCAGGTGGATTTGTGTAGCATTCAGGAAAAAATATTCACACATCAATTTTTAAAAGATGAGATGTTCAAATCATGTCATGAAATATAGTTACAGATGAAATCAGTGGTGTAAAAATAGGCTAAAATAAATGACACCTTGGTTTAAAAATATGAAATTTAAAGAAGTCACAATTAGAAAACACCATTCAAAACATTAAATCAATCAAAATGGGAATAATCACTCATGGATTGTATCCATACACAATTAAATGATGTGTAACCCAGTTACACATCGTGTAGTCTTCCAACATCCTACAGAATAAGCTACTTATTATGAGTACTCGACCTTATAACATTACATAATCACAAATTAAATGAATAATTCACATATAAAATCTTTTTCGGTTTATTGTTTTAGATTATTAGGACATAAATATTGCATATCAAAAGATCACAAAGTAGACACTTCTACTATGTTTCCATAAAATAAAAACGCTTAAAAAGAAATATTTTTATTTCCAGGTTTTAGATAGCATGTCTGTCCATGATCCCATCCCCAACCCTATTCATCATTAATTCTTGGGGAAAAAATTTCAAAAAACATTGGATGAGCATAAAAGCCCATTAAAGGATACACAAAAAAAGAAAAATGTTAGTTTTTCCAAACAACAAGTAATCCATTAATACGTTATCAAAATAATACTTTTCACCTTTACGAAGTAGTAAATACTTTTCACTGAATAAAAGATCACCACTTATCCATTGTAACCAAAATATTACCATAAACCCATATAAAGAACACATAACATACAAAGCTGACATGGAACATAAACTTACATAAATGCAATAACCATACGGTTGACTTCCACACTTATCACTACATTGAATATCCATATGGCCGACTTCCATACCCAATGAATTTGAGGTAATAATGTAACCACCCGTC
The DNA here is from genome assembly GCA_963277665.1 of Viscum album. Taxonomy (NCBI): domain Eukaryota; kingdom Viridiplantae; phylum Streptophyta; class Magnoliopsida; order Santalales; family Viscaceae; genus Viscum; species Viscum album. Next base: position 174,657,158 of record OY728134.1, read on the forward strand.
TTGGTATTCACAGCACCACCAGTCATATGGTTTATCACGTAACCACCCATCAAATGTCGAATTACCATTATAAAATCATAATAAATAAAACAAATATATTGGAAAGAAAACATTTCCACATTTCAATTCACAATATATCCCTTACATATATTGACATAATAAATCCATTATAAAAACCATTTTCAAAACCATTTAAAACATTTAATAAGAAGATTATTGAATCAATGTGTCCCATAAAACATTGAAGATTTTAAAATTTTAAACCATTAATATCCTTATAAATAAATCCTTAAAACAAATTTGAAATCATGTATATTAATGGGAAATATTTATAAGAAATAATCATTAAAACATTTAATATGATATTTTAGTTAAAGAGTTTTTATCAAAATGAGAGACACTTGAATACAAATAATTGAGGAATAACATTTAATAAGAACTTTATAATATCCAGAGAATAAATGGATTCTTTATATAATATGCCAAAAGACATTATATACACAATATAATAGAAAATTGTTTCATACCAACAATGAAGTCTCAGTTGAAATGTAAAATGAGATGAAATCCCTTATAAAGAATGCATCCTTAAATTATGGATTAATAAATCTCATAATTATATGTGAAAAATATAAATACACCAATATAAGTGGATATTAATTGTAAAATAATAATATTTCATTCACAAATATTCTTAGGATAACATATTCAATAATTAGAAGTAGGAACCAATGAAAACAAAATTGGGTTAAGAAGTTCCTTTGTAAAAATTAGACATCCTAATGGCATCACATTAAAATTCAGAAAATGTTTTCATGAGACAAAAAGGGTATCTCATCACTTGGAAATAAATTTTAAATCAATAAGGATATATAAGAACATATCCCAACATAATAAAATTTAAATTAAAAGACATAAAAAATAAGCCTTTTAAAAAGAGGAGGGTGAAAGGTTCCCTTACCGATTTGGGAAACTTTTGAAACGTACACCCCAAGAACGAAGGGTCATTCAATGAATATGTGAATACCCATAAATTAAATTATATTACCCAAAGAATACAATAATGGGAATTACAACACCACACAAAATTAAATAGTGGAAAATGTAGCATGAATCTCACGGGACTATAAGTGAGACGAAAAACCCGTTACAAAAACTCAACAGCCTAACTACGCCACTTAAAACATCCAAAAATGGATTGACAATATCAAATAGGGTCTCTCATCATATGAAAATAATATGTAAAGTAATAGTAATATAAAATAACATCCCCCAACATAAGAAAGAGTATCTTAAAAAAATGACATAAAAGAGAGTACTTAAAAAGTAAGAGAGAGGTAGGATCCTTTACCTCATGTCCGACTTGTCTTGTTCGTTTCATTATATTCCAGAATAATAAACATTGGTCAATTTATAATTAATTAATTAAATCCTTTAACTATTATTATTCAGCTCATATCACATATTATAATGTTATAATAACTTGTTAATAATGTGAGTTCATATCAGACGTTTTTGTCAATGTTCGGCACATGAGTAAAAATTGAATTTGTTGGATAACAAATGTCAATGTAGTTATAAGTACATAATCTCCAGAATAGTATTAATGATTTAAATATCATATATATCTAATATATATTCATCTTATCCTATTACATAACATTTGGAACTAAAAATAAATTAAATGAACCGTTCATGGAGACGGTAGGTCGTACGTATGCATGAACGCTACTTTCATTTCATTGGCATATTAATAGAATTTAAAATAGATAAGATATATATATATATATTAATAATAAGTATAATATATATGATAAATAGAACATATAGGTTCTTCAATTTCATTCTTTATACATTCCATGTATTTCATGAACGAGTCACATCACTTGAGGTGGCAGTAGTCAACACTTCCTCAAATGAAATTATCACATTTGCACAACATGCAAAGAATAATGTTATTTATTAAATATAAAATACAAAAGCATAGATATGAAATAAATATAATATATTTCATAAATAAATATTTCTCCATCCTAATGGAAATCATGATAGGTGGTAGATGATGATAGAACAATCATCATTTCTTGAGGCAGTAATTCACTATCCACGGAAACAATATGTTCTTTAACCTTTAGACGGAGGTGTGTGTTAGTTTAGATTGAATAATTATCATAAAAACATCCAATTATATTTAATATACTTTTTTTGTAACAAAATAAAGGAATAAAAAGAGTTTAGGGGGTTCGATAAAAAAATACAAAAGAACATTTGGGAAGACTTTACCTTTAAATCAGGTAACTCCCCTTGGTTTGAAACAAAAGGATTTCTTGAAGATCTTTCTGCCTAAGGGAAGGAATCTAGGATGGATAGAGGGATGTGGAGAGATAAAATGATCAGATTTCGGAAAATCTAATGTCTTGAGAGGTGTGGTTAATGAGGTAGAGGTGGGGGCCTTTTATAAGAGGGAGGAGGGGCACTCTTGGAATGTCATGAAATGTAACTTTATTTTAAAATGACTTTTGGATTTTAATGGACCCAAAGAGATATAATTCGGGGATAAGCTGATATGTGTTAGAAATACACCCATAAAATAGGTTTTTTACATGTGTATTTCTTAGAATTTAAGTTATCTTTTCATTTTTTTAAATCGTTTATTAATGAGGTAATCGATGAATCATCATGTTGTCATAAATAAATTATGTTATTTAATTTATAAAATTATAAAAAAAATACTATGATGTATGAAATATTTATATCATTCCAATGAATATTTATAGTCAAAAATATGACTTGAATAACCACATGTAAAAATTGTTTTAGTAAAATAATACTTGTTTGTGACATTTTTATTTTAACATTAAATAAAAAGTTATTAATGTCATTTTCGTACCCATGTGGATCCATGGGGTCCCCATGTTGACCCATAGATTGTCTTGGTCTTCCATGACTCATAAATTAAGGGTAGGACATGTGTAAAGGTAATTTCTTATTATTATAACTTTATCATTACCTTAAATTACACTAATTACCTTTAATCGCGATTAATAAAACATAAAACTTACTATTCACCAAAAAAATATTTTCTTCCTATTGAACCAAATTCTACATCATAATTACAACCATGTATTTTGGATTTTTTAAATTCAAATCACATAGGTGGTAAATTTTCATTTAAACGAAAAATTCGTTTTTTAACTACCATATAGTGGTTTCACTATTCATCAAAGATTTATGTTTTTTAAAAAAATACCAAAAACTCACCCTAATCTATATTTGATATTCTGAATTCAAAAATGATGTCTATTTTAAAAAATTAAAAATTTATAAGTTGAATTAATCAATTAAATAATTAATTACCATTTTCAAAACAAAAAGCATGTTTTTGTGAAACAAAATATATCAAAAGATTTACACTAGTTTAACTCCAATTTCAAAGTGAAATTAATTCAAATGACCACCATTGGATTAAATGGTAAAAATATATTCTAATTTCACTTTAAGAAAAATTCAAAAGATGATCTAATCATATAAATAAATTATATTAAAAAGAGCTTTTGAATTAAAATACAATATTTTTCACTTATTCAATAAAAATAAACTTATTCAAAAAAAATTACAAAAACATAAACAAAGTAAATTATAATGTCCCAATTCTAAAGAAGGATTTTCATTGGTCCAATATAACAAATAAAATTTTTAAAAAGAGGATTTAAAAAGGTTCTCCATCAAAAGCTGGTTAATTGACCTTTTAAAGAATATTAGAATATTTACGCACAAAATTGGATTCATTCACATTTTAATCCACTAACATTTATTGTAAAAAGTAAAAATATTAGAAAAACATATATAATCATTTTATAGTTAGTTTTGTTCATTCCCCCCATTAGTATGGCTAGGTGTTAACTACCATTTAAAATAATATTATTTTTTTTATTAGAGTGCAACATAAGATTTCAATGAAACTCATTGTTGCGTATTGGGTACGCCATCGACCATAGTTTTCCCTTTAAAGTAATATGAATATTTAATTTAAATTTTTTAATAAATATGAAAAGGTAATATTCTTTATTTACCAGGGATGTTACGTCATTCCACCATTTTCAGAATTGGGTCCTCGCAATTTTAAAATTGGGCTTGAAAACATCATTGAAAGCCCCACATCGGAAAAGGAGTACATTAAACTATCACTTTAAAAGAAAGGTATGTACAAAGGTCACTCGAGATAACCCAAAAATGGATTCCATGTAGGAAAAAATGGACATGGAGGAGAAAAAAAGGTTCACGTTTTGATTGAGAGTGACATAAAACATTATTAGGAGAAAGATAACCACAAGAAAATCCTAAACTTGTGATGTGTTAAATGGTATTTGATTCCCAAGTAGGAAAAGTTAACATACAACATTTTTGTTTTAAGATACTTTTAATTGAGGAATTTTTTTATGAGCTTAAATAAATCCTAAGGAAACATACTTACTTATCATGTAGACTTTCATCTCTTACTAGATTTGTTATAAAAAATCATATTTTCACCAAAAGACAAGAATTTAGTATAACTTGTTCACATTAAGAGCGTTATAATAAACTTCTACACAATCACCTAATCCACAAAAGAGAACTATATATTTCCCATGTATTCAGACCCTTCCCAATACCAAAATTGTTATAACAAGATAAGATAATCCACAAAAGTATAATCCTTTATAAAAATAAAATCTATTCTTAATCTCCAAATTTTTTCCAACAGAACCCAATATTCAACTAAGACCATTCAATAAACAATTTTTGCATAATATTCTTCAAAGTAAAGAAAACTAAGATTGAAACCCAAATATTAGAAGGATTTAATCCCATATTCTTCCAAGGTAAAAATTAACATTTATCTCTAAATAACATAATTTTCTCTTAATGTCTCATATTGAAAAGTAATTATCCTAATCATATGTCCTCCATGATAGGTCACTATTTTCCTATATATCCCAAAATAAACTTATTCTTGATTCATAAAATTATATAAGTAAAAGGAATTTCTCATACTAAAAAGGGACATCATGTAGTCTAGTGGTAGGAGCTAAATACCAGTCGCACATTGGTTGTGGGTTCAATTCCCACAGCTTTGTCCCATGCGACAGGTTGTCGCACAATCTACGTGTTGTCCTTTTTCAGAAACTATATAATTCATAAAACATTCCCCAAAAGAGATAAAATCTTCAAAAATAACCATAACATAATTTAACCTCAAATTATCTACATACCTTTCATCTTCCATCATATAGCAACACATAATTACCTCAAAAGTAAGGAACATATAAACCCTAATGGTTACCATTATAATTATTACATGAACTTCCACATCGAGATAGTCATTTCGTACATGATTCATCAGAGAAATCACCAAGGTTCATGTGGTTAATCATGACTCCTTGATAGTTGGTTTATAATAACAATGAGATTACTCATTGAATACCCCATTTTATCCAGTCTCTTAATCAGTGAACCACCACAGTTTCCTTCAAACCCATTGTCACTTTGGTGCCTTATAGATTAATCTATTTACTAAAACAAAAAATGTTTGTGTGTGTATATCAATAAAATTATCCTGTACTAATGAGGAAGATAAACAGTAAGATATACTTACTCATTCAATTTATCTAAAACTGTGACTCTTTCTGAAATCCTAAACATTATTGAAATGTCACTTATGCTTAGAGAATACCCTAACCACAAACGTTATCTGAACAGACCTCTGATACCAACTATAAGGCCCCGACCTTATAAAATACCATAATCATGAATTAAATGAATAATTCACATATAGGTTCTTTTCAGGTTTAGCGTTTTACAGAATTAGGACATAACTATTACATCTCAAAAGATTAAAAAGTAGACACTTCTACTAAGTTTCCATAAAATAAAAACTCTTAAAATGAAACATGTCTAGTTCCATGTTTTATATAGCATGTCTTTCCTTGACCCCATCCTTAACCCTATTCATCTTCAAGTAATGTGGAAAACATTTCAAAGACATGGGATGAGAATAAAAAGCCCAACAAAGGATACACAAAGAAGGAAAACTGTTATTTTTTCAAAACAACAAGTAAACCATGAATGCTTTATCAAAGTATGATGTTTCACCTTTACGAAGTAGAAAATACTCTTCAGTGAATCTTAGATCGCCACTTATCCTTTGTAACAAAAAGATTACCATAATCCCATATAAAGAACACATAACATATAAAGGTAACTTTGGACATAAAAATAATTAAAGGGAATTACCATACTGTTGACTTCCACACATATCACTACATGGAATATCCATACGGATGACTTCCACACCCAATTCATTGGAGGATATAACATAACCACCCGTGCTGATACTCACGGCACCACCCGTCATATGGTTTATCACGTAACCACCCGTCAAATGACCAAGTACCATTATAAAAACATAAGACATAAAAAAATATAATGTAATGAAAAAATTTCCACATTTCAATTCACAATATATCCTTTACATAAATTGACATAACAAATCCATTATAAAAACCATTTTCCAAACAATTTAAAACATTTAATAAAGAGAATTTTGAATCATAGTGTCTCATACCACTTTGAATCTTTTAACATTTTAAACCATTAATATACATATAAATAAATCCTTAAAACCATTTTGAAAAAATGGATATTAATGAGAAATATTTATCAGAATAAATCATTGGAACATTTCAAACGATATTGTAGTAAAAAAGTTTTTAACAAAATGAGAGAAACATGAATACAAATAATTGAGGAATAACATTATTCAGAACTTTATAATATCATGATAATAAAGGGATCCATGATATAATAAGCTAACACACAGTATATATAGTATATAAGAGTGAAATGGTTCATAACAACAATGAAGTCTCAATAGAAATGTAAAATGGGATGAAATCCCTTATAAAAAGGTATCCCTAAATTAAGGATAAATCAATCTCATAATTATGTGTGGTAGATATAAATAAACCCAATATAAGTGGATATTAAGTGTAAAACAGTCACATGCCATTCACAAATATTCATAGAATGACATATATAATAACGACAAGTTGAACCCAAAGAAAACGTAATTGGGTTAAGAAGTTACCTTTTAAAAATTTGACAGCCTAATGGCGTCACAATAAAATTCATAAAATGAGTTGATGAGAAATAAAGTGTATATAATCAATTGGAAATAAATTTTACATCAATAAGGATATATAATAACATATCCCAACATAATAATATTTAAATTAAAAGACGTAACAAAATAAATCTTTTAAAAAGAGGTGGGTGAAAGGTTCCCTTACCGATTTGTGTAACTTCTGAAACGTACACCTCAAGAAAGAAGGTTCATACAATGAAGACGTGAATACCCATAAATTAAATTATATTACACAAATAATACAATCATGGGTAGTACAACATAACTCAAAAGTAAATAGTGGAAAATGTATCATTAAAGTGAGACGAAAAATCCCTTACGAAAACTCGGCAACCTGACAACGCCACTTAAAACATCCAAAAATGGATTGACAAGATCAAATAGGGTCTCTAATAATATGAAAATAAAATTTACAGTAGGAGGAATATAAAATAAAATCCCTCAACATAATAAAAATAATCTTAAATGAAATGCCATAAAACAGAGTACTTAAAAATAAAGAGAGAGGTAGGATCCCTTACCTCAAGTCTGACTTGTCTTGTTCGTTTCATTATATTCTTGAATAATAAACATTGGTTGATTTATTATTGCATAAGTAAATCCTTTAAAGATTATTATTCAGATCCTATCACATATTATAATGTTATAATAATTGGTTAATAATTTGAGATCATATCAGACGTTTTTGTCGATATTCGGTACATGAGTAAAAATTGAACTTGTTGGAAAACAAATTTCAATGTAGTTCTAAGTAAATCATCTCCAGTATAGTATTAATGATTTAAGTATCATATATATAAATTATATATTCATTTTATACTATTCCATAACATTCATAGACAAAAAAGAAATGAAATGTACCATTTATGGAGAAAGTAGTACGTACGTACGCGGAAACGCTACTTTCATTTCTTTGGAACGTTAATGGAATTAAAACTAGATGATATATATATATATTATAAACCAAGTATAATATATATGTTATATAGTTCACATAATTTCATCAATTTCTTTCTTTATACATTCAATGTATTGCACGAAAGAGTCACATCACTTGAGGGGGCGGTAGTCTACACTTCCTCAAATGAAATTATCGCTTTTGCACAACATGAAAAGCATAATTGTATGTATTAAATATAAAATACAGAATAATATAGGGTAAATAAATATAATATATATTATAAATAAATATAGGTCCATCATAATGGACCCCATAAGAGGTGGTAGAAGAAGATAAAACAATAATCGTTTCTTGAGGCAGTAATTCACCATCCTCGGAAAAAGAATGTTATTTAACCATTAGACGGAGGTGTGTGTAAGTGTGGCTCGAATAAATCTCATAAAAACATACTATTATATTATATATACTGGTTTTGTTACAATAGAAAGGTATAAAAAGAGTTTATGTGGTTGGAGAAGAAAAATAATACAAAATAACATTAGGGAAGACTTTACCATTAAATCAGGTAACTCCACTTGGTTTAAACAAAAAGAGTTTCTTGAAGAGCTCTATGACCATGGAAAGGCTTCTAGTACGAATAAAGGGTTGTGGAGAGAAAAAATGATCAGATTTTGGTAGATCCAATGGCTTGAGAGGTATGGGTAAAGAGGTAGAGGTTGGGGCCATTTAAAAGAGGGAGGGGGGGCACTATTGGAAAGTCATGAAAGGAATCTTTATTTTAAAATGATTTTAGGATTTTAAAGTTCCCAAAAAGATATAATTTGAGGATATGGTTTTAAGAGTTTTAAATCCACCCATAAAATAGGATTTTTACAAGTTTATGGCTTAGATTTTACAATAACGTTTCATTTTATTTAAATTTTTCATTAATGAGGTAATCGCTACATCATCATGGTGACATAAATAAATTTATTTATTTAATGTATAAAATTATAAAAAAAATTTATTATATAGTAACTCGTATTATCATTACTATGAGCATTTATAGTAAAAAATATGACTTGATTAACCCCATGTGGATTTTTTTAGTAAAACAATACATGTTTGTGACATTTTTATTTTAACATTAAATAAAAAGTTATTAATGTCATTTTATAACCCATGTGGCTCCATGGGGTCCCCAAGTTTACCAATGGATTTTCATGGTTTGAAATGACTCATCCAATAAGGATAAAACCCATGTAAATGTAATTTCATATTATTATAACATTATCTTTACCTTAAATTACACTAATTACCTTTAATGGCGATTAATAAAACATAAAAGTTATTATTCACCAAAAAATATTTTCATATTATTGAACCAAATTTTACATTCTAATTATAACAATGTATGCTGTATTTTTGAAATTCAAATCACATTGGTGGTAAAATTTCATTTAAATGAAGAATCAGTTTTTTAACTACCACTTAGTGGTTTCACTATTCATCAAAAATTGAAGTTTTTGAGAAATATACCAAAAACACACCGTATGATATATTTGATATTCTGAATTCAAATAGAATTATATTTTAAAAAATTAAAAACATATATGTTTCATTAATCAATTTATTAATTAACTCCAGTTGTCAAAACCAATAGCGTGTTTTTAAGAAACAAAATATATCAAAAGATTGACACTAGTTTAAGTCCAATTTCAAAGTGAAATTAATTACAATGACCACCAATGGATTAAATGGTAAAAATATATTCTAATTTCACTTTAAAACCAATTCCAAAGATAATCTAATCATATATATAAGTTATATTAAATAGTGGATTTGAATTAAAATACAACATTTTTCACATATTCATTAAAAATGAACTTTATCAAAAAAAATAACAAAAACATACACAAAGTAAATTTTGTTGTCCTGATTCTAATGAAGTATTTTATTTCATCTAATATAAAATATAAAATTTTCAAAAAGTTTATTTAAAATTTTTTCTCCATCAAAAGGTGGTTAATCGACCATTTAATGAATATTAGAATATTTATGCTTAAAATTGGATTCATTATAATTTTAATCCTATAACATTTATAGTAAAAAGTAAAAATATTTTACAAACTATATAATCATTTTATATTCAGTTCTGTTCATTCCCGCCATTATAACGGCGAGGCCTTGACTACCATTTAAAATAATATTATTTTATTATTAGAGTGCAACATAAGATTTCAAAGAAACTCGTTGTTGCATATTAGGTATGCCATCGAGCATAGTGTTCCCTTTAAAGTAATATTAATATTTTATTCAAAAATATTAATAAATATGAGAAAGTAATATTTTTTATTTACCTGGGATGTTACACTTATAGTCGAATGTCCAAATTTTTTTTTGACTTCACATTATAGGTATCCTCCCAATATCTAATGAGGGGAAACCATGAAAACCTTATTGAAATAACTGATAAAATTGTATTGGGATGTTACACCTCACATTATTAATTTTTAAAGGAAATACCTCACTTAGTGATATATTGAAAAATTAATATGATGTATGGGGTTTTATGTTAATACATCATATAAATTATGATTTTATAAAAATCATCTTTAGTAATATTATTTTTATACAATACATATTATATAGTCACAATGTTTACAAAATGTACAATTAATTATCATTTAGATTTATAACATAGATATGATTAAAATGAATAATTAACAATAAAATAAAGTAAATAATATTTACAAAATGGATTTTAAAAAATAAAATAAAAAAATCTTATCTCATGTTATATGGAAATGATAAAAACCAAAAAACAATTATAAAATTTCCATATCACAGATGAAAAATTTTGATTTTAATTTTGAAAAGAAATCTAAAAACCATAGAGATGATGTATGTAGACACAAATTATACAAAAATGGAAATTAAAATTGGGTTAGGGGAAATTAAATCACCATAAATAGAGATTAATGATCTTTTCAAAAAAAATGTATTTGAAACTATGCAGTGTCAAATTTTAACAATAACATTATAATTATTATGTATGATGTAGAATGTTCTATCATATAGTCATGGGGGTTTCCCACAAAATAATAACAATATAGTTTATCATCAAAGATGTTTCTTGTGAGGGGTACATGTTTATCCTCCTCGATTCTATCATACAATTCACTATGTAAATTCTAGGCTATTTTTATATTTTGTATAAATGATAATTGAGAAATAAAAACATTGAAGGCATTAAAAATTATAGGTGAGGATTTGTTTGATGATATAAAAACTTGGGATGTGATGGATTACACAACTATGTACTTTGGTAGGATATATTTATATCAGAGTTGTATAAATAGAAAGATATATATATAATGAAATATTTTATAAAACACCCCTTCCAATCTATCACAGTTCCAGAAAAAATATCACTTCCAAAGGTAAAAAATTGAGCATCATTTTTTCAACACTAATAATCCCAAGTGTTGGTATAAATAATGTTCCCATTGACATTATCTATTAGGAATAATGTATTAATCGAATAATAATTGATATTCATGAAATGTTTGTGTTGTTAAATTATGTGGTTTTATTTTCATGTTTCTTAGTGTGGGCTCCAACACTTCATGAACAGATTTACCTAAAACATATGACGATGGATCGCGATAATAAATTAATGACAACAATCAATATAAAATTTGGATTATTTTATAATGGGTAGTGAAATTTTTTTAACGCAATATACTAAAAAAATACCAAAAATAATAAACAAAAATTCCAGGTAACCAGATACATTCAATAAGGAAGTTATTCATAGTTTTTTGATAAGGATCATAGGAATCATGGTATTGTAGAGCGTTAAAATACTATGATAGATATCCCATGGATATTTTGATTTTTTTTAACCATTTTTAGAGGGAGAGGCTTCTTAAGAAGATGGATGGTTGAATTTGATGTAGGTAATGGTAACTCCATAAATTGAATAAAATATCAAGAACTCAAAGATCTTGGAATTTATGGATCAAGAATGAATCGAGGAAACACATTATTTGATAATTTTTATATTTAATTTATAAAAGGGTCACTGCTAATGTATATATTTTCACAATTATGGATAAAATTATTCACATTCTTCCATTAGAAATGACATCTTCAAAACCATCATCAATATCAAGGTGAATCCATATGTTTTTTCAAAGGAAACCGTATAATTATGATTATATAAGTTCCTATGATTTTCAATGAATTTAAAATTGTGTGTACCATGAAAATCTAGGGGAATCTATAAAATGTTATACACACGAACTAACAGGGGATGAAAGAGAGGGATTCAGTAACATCCCATCCTTATGTTGGATCATTCACTAATGATGATTATAGTATATCAATTGCGAGTAATTTCTCCAAGAGGGAGCATGACATAGAATACGATGACTCTAGGAATAATTTTATCTAATGTCTAGAGACAGTAGGAGTAAGAAATCCTTGAAGGTAAAAATACCAACATAATGGAAAATATCCAAAAACCTGAAGATAACAGATAGTATTAGTTCATTAAAGAAAAAAACACAAGATATATGAATGATAATTGTTATAAGGCCACCAGTGGAAAAATAAATCCACTAATTTGAAACATATATTCTATAGTTGGAACCTATGGTTTAATCTTATAATAGGGCTTCAATTATTTCTTATACTAAGGTTTACCACTCAATACAACACGGAAATTATACTAGATATTATAAGACTCTATATATGTTCTTTTATGTATATGGGGAAAATTATTTAGATAATGACCATACACAAAAAAATGACTAAAAATCACTTGAGAATTATATTTTTCAAAAATATATTAGGGATGCTAATTTATTATACACTAATTCTATAATAATTTCACTAGAAGTGTATCTAGCTAAATATGGAACTAAATGATCTATAGAAAGGCTAGTGTTTGTTCAAATTATAAAGATGTTCCAAAAGGCTGGTATGTTGGTGTTGACTTCCCCACATGGACTTTACAACAAATCAGATGCCAATAAATGACTCCATGTAAGAACATGATACACCATCATTGGATATTTATAAAAGTTATAATAAGTAGCCATGTTCTATAGGAAAGGGATAATATTAATATTCTTCTTCTAAATAACGGTTTCATAGACATGGTGTTCAAACTATAATGTTTGAAGCACCTTCCACTCCACATTATGTCAAATTCCAAACATAACAATGTTTGGTTCTCTCAACATTATGTAATCATATAACATAATGTCGATTTGGGGCGGGAATAATTTTAGGATTCAAACATATAGGTCATAATTTAACAATGAAAGACACATATTGATTTGACAATGAAGACATCACAGAAGAAAGAAATGAAATCAAACACATTTTTATACGCAACCCATATTTTAAAAAATCATTAATAACAATAATGAAGGATATGATTTTTTATACCTAATGTGATGTGTGGTTTATAATTGAATCTTCTTGTATGTATGGTAAATACCACCATAGCTACAAATGAATGTCTTAAAAAAGATCCTAATGTCATGCATAACTGGAATGTTCATGAAGTTATCCTAAAATAATTGTTTCAGTTTATTATTTCATATGAATAATATTCATAATTTTTAGATCATAAAAAATATTATATGGTGTATTCAATTTATATTTACTGAATACAAATTAGCAATTGTGAATGGAAATGTAGATGCATTCATAAATCATATACAGTTGGAAACACATATGAAGTTGAAACACAACATAATAATAATGAACAAAATAATGATGAATACAATTAGAGAAAGTAAAAGAATACACATATATTACCGAATAGATTTTAAATGAATTAAACATATTAATATTGAAATAAACATACTAAAAATGGACAGAACATGTTGACCATAAAAAAATAGTGAACATAACATAGTAACTAGAAAAACCTCAACAATGGATTCAAAATATATAATGTGAACTACATACTAATTGAAAATGGAAGAAATATACAATGAAAAAATATTACAATGAATAAAAAAATATAAAAATAAAAAATCATGACAAAATTGCTGAAAATGTTATCATAGAATTACTGACAAGTAAATGCTGATATAAGGAATAATTAATTATAAATTTTACAAAGAACTCACATCTATTAGGAGGAAAGTATCAAGGAGATGTTATTGAACCATTCAATACACTTACGAGTGATACAATTTTAATAAAAATGTGGATGGAATTTCTGATATGAAAACATTGAAATACATAATATTTAAATAATATTGTTATAAAGAACTCATTTCCCAAGGGGGGAAAAGATAAGGGAGATGATAGGTAACCATTCACTACCATCATCCCTTGGGTAATTTATGGGATGTTGATTTTTCATAACTGAAAACAAAGAAAGAATATTTGCATATTGAGACCACATGACATAGATTTTCAGTCATGAGATATTAAAATAGTTAACAATATCCAACACTAAAAACCATCTTGGGAAACAACCAATGAACCAATACATCAGAACCTCAAAATGTATAACACGAAAATTATTATTTTTGTTATAACCTCGAGAAACATTACCATATAAAAAATTCATCAATGAAAATAATTTGTGGATCATATATAAGAAATTCCATCATTTCATTTTTGTTTTAAAAATAAATATAAAAATATAATTTGATATAATATTAGATGATTTCTCCAAACCTCTATTTTTTCATAAAACACTGGAATAGAAAATTTGAATCGATAATCCTTCGTAATATATAATTTAATAAAAAATTAAATTAATAGAAAAAAAACTTTATAGAAAAAAATATTATACATTGTGATCTCTTATAATTTCAATGGAATGAAATGAAATAATTTTTTCTTACATAAACAATGAAAATTAGAATAACTAACTATTAGTGGATGTTGGATTTTTATAGTTGATAACAAATATTTTTAGATTCAAATTCTAAGATAACATATCATATTCTGTGGATATATTTATTCGGGAGTTTTCAGAACATTTATATAATTATGAGGTAGTTCTTGTTGGTTTACTAAATTATAAATTCAATATATTATTCCAATATGAAAAAATGTAAAAAAATAAATCAATATATAGAATATAATAAAATATGAAAATCATCAATGAAAACCTCATAATAAAATTTTAAATTAATATATAAAAATAATTGAAATTCAACATATATATTCCCTCTATTTCATTAATAAAATGCTAGAGTTGTAGAAATATAGAGTTTAGAGACATGGATTCTAAAGAAATTACTAAAAAAATTAAATTAAAATAACAAATGAAACTATAGAAACAATTTCACAAAAAAATTAAACGATGTGATCTAAGATAATATCAATGGAAAAAATGAATTTAATGTTTCTAACAGACACAATGAATAATAGAAAAAAATAATCATTAATGGAAGATGGTTATTCATACCTGGAACCAAATAATAGGAGATTCAATTATTAAGATAATGTATCATATTATGTAGATATATCAATTCATGGGTGTTCAAAATATATATATCATAATGAAGAACTTCATGTTTGGTAACTAATTAAGAAATGGAATAAATTACTAAAAAATGAAAAAAGGTAAACAAAACAAATAAGAATAGAGTATATAGGAAAAGATTAATAGAAACTATGAAATGAATATAATAAAATATTTACTTAGATATTATCATGAATTGTATTTCAACATATAGTTGGCCTATATTTATGTCTTAAAATATTGGAATATCATCATTTTTTAGTTGATAATCCGGGATTCTATTGAAATGAATAAAAATATAAAATTACGAGAACAAAAAATTACACAAAAAAGTTTCACAAAAATATTGTATTATTATGTGATCTCATATAATATAAATAGAATAAAATGAATTTAATAATTATAAAATAAAAATAAAAATTAAAAAAAATAATTATCCAGGGAAGATGGAATTTTAAAACATATATCCAAATAAAGATACATTGGCTTCAGGATATCACAACTCATATCAAGCATATCCAAAAATAATTAAAATGGGTAACCTTTCACAAAGTTAGATACATTCAGGGAAACAAAAATATACCTCGAAATATATAATTTTTTGATCATTAGATTGTGGATAACACAGTTAGACAACATCACATATTATAAAACAAATTATATACAATTATTCATGGAACATTAAAAATAAAACAACTCATTTAGATATAGTTTTAAAAAATTAATTTGGAACAATTATAGAATTAAAAAATCGGTGATTTTAAAAGACCCCTATTTTTGTTATAAAATGATGGCATACCAATATGGAATTGAAAAAACTACATTCTATTGAAATGAATAAAAATATATCTATTATAATAACAAATAAAAGGATAAAAATATTCTTAAAATTGTATTATTTTGTATGATCTCAGATAATAACAATGGAATGAAATGAATTTTATTTTTTAAATAGAAAATTAGAAAATTATGAAAAAAATTATCAATGGTAGTTGAAATTTCATACATGAATCAAAATATTATTATATTCAGTTATTGAGATCAAATGTCATATTCATTGAGTATATGTTTGTGTGATTGTGTTATATATATATATATATATAAATGAACTAGTTTATGTTGGGTATCAATATATGAAAATGAATAAAATATTTAAATTTCATAACAGGTAAATAAAAAATATTTCATAATAGGGAATATAATAAAATATTAAAAAAAACTTTGAAAAATTATAAATTAATATGTTAACTTAATTAATAATAATAATTGTTATTAAACTGATAAGTGACCACTATTTTTTCCATAAAACACTAGTATGGAAATATGGATTTACAGAACCTATATTATAAATACATGACAAACACAACATAATTGGAATCATTTGAATATACCATAACATGTTTCAACACAATTTCAATTTCCCCATATCACCCACTAGATATCGAAAAATATAATTTGGAATAAAAAATTGAATGAACTCTAATATAGAAAATAATGACATTGAATAACATATCGCTATTTATAGATTTTTTATAACATTCCCGAATGAACCTAATATTGATAACCATGAATTTTTCACTATAGTAGTCAAATAATATTTAAAAAAGCTAAGAGCTATCTATAATCTCTTTTTACCTATAAATTCATTGGGGGAGAGAAATAAAATATTTAAGAGAAAATGTAAAACCACATGGTCAATGATGTCACGACCCGTCCTCGGGGACCGTGCCATGACTACCCCAAGCCTGCCTTACATAGGCCAGGTGCTGGCGACTAGCACCAAAGGCGTAAATCCCGATAACTGGGAAGGCATTGCCTTTATAAAAGTAAACAAAACACCACAAAGTACATGAGGATGTAAAACACTAAGTACAAAGATAAGTGCTGAAAGGTAAATGGGCCAGAATACAAACCCAAAATATTGTACAACTACAACTGAACAAAGTACAATAGAAAAAGACAACAGCTGGAAGAAAGGAAGTAGCTCTTGGGCCGTCCTCCTCGGATCCTACCTGAAGGGTAGGTACAGATGGTGCAGCTCCTGGATCGTCCACCACGGATCCTTCCTCAAGGGTAGGTACAGATAGCCTCCACAACGCTCTCTCCCATCAAACTCCTCTGAGTGTCATCTCACTGTGAAGTCCACCTCCGGATACTGACTTATCGTACAGTCCACCTCCAGGTACCGTCCAGTCCTCAAACACCCGGCCTTCGTCAGCACTGCCTGTCGTCTGCAACCAACACAACGAGGTGCGGGCATAGCCCGTGTAGGGGTGAGTATAATTATACTCAGAAGGGACCCTGAGACCCTCAATGTATCACTAAAACCAACAAGGATAACCACAAAAAAGATCTCAACAGATAACCTCTACCTAGGTATACGCCCCTACATATATCTAAGTTATCAAGTAACCCATCTCAATCATGAGGAAAATACAAGGATTAAGAAATAAACGGATAACCACCACTCAGGTA
The DNA here is from genome assembly GCA_963277665.1 of Viscum album. Classification (NCBI taxonomy): domain Eukaryota; kingdom Viridiplantae; phylum Streptophyta; class Magnoliopsida; order Santalales; family Viscaceae; genus Viscum; species Viscum album. The sequence continues at coordinate 174,675,203 of OY728134.1, forward strand.
TATGCCCATACATATACCTCAGTTATCATGTAACCCATCTCATCATGATGAAACACAAAGGTCAAAGACTCATCTCAAACCAGGATTTTCGTTATCGAAACTGTAACTGCTGTAGAGCTCCGTCTCTGAAGTGTACAGTGGTCCTGTCATGACTCTGAGGTATTTCTCACTTACCTAAGACTGCTGAGGTACTCCTCTTTTTGAGTACCACGGGTCTGCGGCCTACTACCGGGAGCTCCGTCCTCTGAGGGTCTTTCGCCAAATACCGGGTGCTCCCCATAATATCTTACAGAGGTACTCCTCCTGTCGAGTACCACAGGTCTTCGGCCAACTACCGGGCACTCCATCCATCGTGGGTCTATCGCCGAATACCTGGTGTTCCGTCCACTGGGCTAGATGACTCACTCCAAGTCGAGTCGGCCAAGCAGTCGTCAGGTCTCACCCGGCTACACTGTCTCCGTACTCCGTATGCTCGTCTCCAGGAGGGTCCGCTCCACGAGCTACAGGTCGATACACCATGTATCACAATGTCCCACGAAGAAGTATCTCAACGGACCGCCTCGTCATAGGGGTCTCAACGCAATAGACGGTGCGTCAATCGGATGCACGGTCTGGGAGTTACTAGCCTTTTCATTCCATGTGCCCGATTGGTTTTGTGAGTGAACCAATCCCGGATGTATCTCAATTGTACCCCGAACTCTCATAGGGTACACTCATAGGGACCATTTTTCAATGAGATCATCATAGTCGCTGACGGTTCGTCAAACGGACATCCTGTCTGAAAGATATCAGCTTTTCCATTCTAGGGGCCCGGTTGGATTTCGGGTACAATCCAACCCGGCCACTATCCAACAGCAACCAAAACTCGTGCAAAGTATGCCAAATGTTCCGTCTCATCAAGAGGAAATCAATGAGACAGACGGCCCGTCAATCGGATGCTCGGTCTGTGAGTTACTATCCTTTTTCATTCCAGGGGCCCGGTTGGTTTTGTGAGCGAACAAACCCGACCGCACTCCGACGACTTCCAAACCTCAAGTGGAGTAAGCTAAAAGATCCGTATCACTAAGAGGAATCCAACAATGTCGATGGCACGTCAATCGGACGTCCGGAGCTCAAGATACGAGCGTTTCCACTCCGAGGGACCGGTTGGTTTCGCATCTGAACCAACCTGGCCGAACCCAAAGTATTCCGAAACCTTGAGTGCGATATACCGAAATGACTGCTCGATCCAAGGATCGCATCGCCGCTGACGGTGCATCGATCAGAGGTCTACAGCTCAAGATATGGGCAAAAGACCAAAGAGGGTCCGAAACGGGGAGTCTGGGCCCGGACCGACCCGGCCCGACCCCCACTGGGTCGGCCTGAACCGGGTCGACCCATCCCGGCTCGGGTCCTACCCGGATGGGCCCGGCCCGGCCGGTGTGGCCCGGCCCGGCCGGCTCGGTCCGGCTCGACCGTCCAGCCACGGCTCAGCCTGCGCGGCCGAGCGGAAGCTGCGGGCGGGGGTGTGCGCGGCCCACCCTCGCCGCTAATTGAAGCCTGTGGCAACCGCCGCCGCCGTTCTTCCGGAAGATCACCACGGCCGATGGGCGCCGGCGCCACCGCGCCGGTGGGGCGCGCTGTCGCCGCCTTCCACGGACCACCAGACGCACTCCGGTTGTCTGTTTCTCCATCCGTCTTCTCCTAAGGTCCTCCCGGGACTCGACCTTCACTGTGAAGGGATTCAAACGGCATAGTGGCCTGCTTCGTCGTTGTCCGTCGATCCACACATCAATAAACAAGCTGCAGATGGTTGTCAGTCCGTGTTTGTTCGGCCCGCGCCCTCCGCTTTATGTGTTATCAATTGGAAAATAATAACACATGATTTTAATCATTGACGAGGGTATAATTTATCGAAATAATTTATACGGTCACCTTGCAATCAAATACCCATGCACGGGGGTTTAAAATTTTTTGAATGTGCGGTGTGACGACATCACGCATTCTTGCCGCTCTATCCCGCACGGCGTGACGATGTCGTACATCATTGTCATTCTTTCCAACGTGGTGCGATGACACCGCATCACTCTCTTTCGATCCACAACGACAAGAAAGAATAAAAAGGGAGGAGTTTTGGCCGTGTTCGTGCAGTATGGCCTTCTCCCGTTAAACGATAACAAGGGGTTCTCATTACTCGTAGAACGTCAAAGATAGAATCAAGAACAAAATGAAACAAACCCCTACTTTTGATTCGTCGATCGGCGTTCGTCGTTCGTTGACGGTGTTGCGGAAAGAAGACGATGAAGTTCGTCTTTCTGCGCATTTGTCACACACTCCCAATCCTGAGCTACGTCGGTCGTGGAAGACACTACACGTCGATAGGATCCGAGGGAGGAATTTGTAGAAGGATGGTGATGTTCGTCGCTTTCGTCATTATAGAAGTTCAACCAAAGAATAATAAGTGTCTCCTATCTTGTTGCATGAAGAATAGGATAATGGGTGCGTCGTCATTCTTTGTTGAAGAGGCGTCATTCTTTGTTGAAGATGAAGTTCTTCAAAAGAGGGAAGATCTCTCTTCAAAATTCTCTCACACAACCAAACTCCCAAAATAAAATAAGGCCAATCCTTATTTTATTATTTTTCCATGAATTAAAACTTACAAAAAATTCAAAACATAATTCACTAAATCAATTAAACAATGAGTTTTCTAATTAATTAAGTGATAGGTTGGAAAGAATTTAAGAGGGAGAGAGGGGAGAGGAAGAGTTACACAACTTATGTGGGGGGGTTTAGAGGAGTTAGGGAGTTATGGGGAATTTGAAAAGGTGGGGGCTCGTGTTGGCCCCACCACAAATTATCCTCTCATTTATCCTCACATGGGTAGTTAGGTTCCACACCAAATTCCCCATGTAGGATTAAACTACCTTAGACTTGAGAAACAAAATTGTCTCACAATTTTATTCATTCCTCAATTATGCCAAAAATTTTAACAACTCCTCCCGTGAAAACGCAACTCTAGAATAGGCGTTCCTAAGTAAATACTGGCGCTGTGGATCCATCGTTGCCCCCAGAATTTTATTCCGAGCACCAGTTTCAATGTTAAAAATTCCCGCTCATTTGTTCACTGAACGTACCCGAGATAAACTTTGGAAATTAATTCCGGGCACACCGGGCCTCAGAATCAGGCACCGTCAGAAACTGAATTCTTGTAAAATTCCAAAAAAAATTAAGAAAAAAATTTCATTGAAATTTCTGGGTCTTTACATTACTCCCACCTTAGGGATTTATGTCCCCGTAAAGCTTCAACACAAACTAGGGTCACAATAGCGGTACAGAGCACGCATCTGAGCCTTCTTCTCCCTTGCGATCACCTGGAGGTTCCCATACTACCAGAGAATGTGCACCTGAGGAATAGATTGTCCTCATAGGATCCACTCCTGTCGATCCTCAATCCCCACTGGAACCTCCGTGAAAGACACCCCATCGCCATCGTCCAGCTCCTCGTGGTCGATGATATGAGAAGGGTCGAGCACGTATCTCCTCAGTTGAGATACTTGGAAGTCGTCATTCACTTGGTGCAGCTGTGGTGAATGGGTCAAGTAGTAAACCACCCCGCCTACCCATCTGAGGACCTAGAAAGGTCCGTTGAACCTCTGAGATAACTTGACGCCTTGGCCAAATCTCTATTATCCTCGTCGAGGTGAGACCCGTATAAGGACATGATCGTCATCCTCGAACTCTAGAGGCCTCCAAGTCCTAACAACATAAGGCTTATGTTGGCCCTGTGTTGTCCCCATCTGCTCTTGGATGACTGGGTCCTTCTCTAGTCTCCTAAGAGCTGCTATGATTTTTTCTTTGCTGATAAGAGAAATCTGGTCTCATCCCCTGGATGAACCACATTCATTTCCTAATATAGTCTATCCTGACATGAATGATGCATTCATGACATGGATGACGCCGTAAGGCCTCGATGTAACTACCAAGAGATCCAACTGTCACTCTCATCTCCAAGGGTCGAGTCACACTCTCGGCATCAGTGTGAGGTCACTAGGTCTCCTCCAGTAGAAATCTCGAAAGTGAGGGTCAAGTAAACAGTTTTAACCTGAACCACTCAGTATCAACCAAACAAAAGTACAGGAAAGAAAACATCACAAAGATAAGTGTCTTTTTATTATTGCAGCTCATAGTACACAGACACGAAGCAACTATAGACAAACATCAATAAAACTAGAAGCAACAATATCAATAGCCTCCAGGTCGGAAGCTAGTCCCGCTCCTGTCCATCTGCTTCCGGAGCTCCATGACCATAGGCCTCAGCTGCTTGAAGATGAGCTCTCCCATGTCCTCTTATCCCCTACGGTCAGGGTGGGACTCCTAGTAGTGGTGGTGGAAACATCCCGAAGCATCATCCACCTCCAGCTGCAGACCATCTCCTCTTCCATGGTCGCCTACTCCTTGCGGTCTGCCCTGATCGAACCTCTGCCTCCGGCTGGGAGGTTCTTCATTTAACTGCTGGTTATCTGCATGGCGGGTCGGATAGTCACGTTTCATGTGACCAGTTCTGCCGCAGGAGTAACCCTGTCCACTCTCGGCACGTCTGGCTCTGACTCCACCCCAGTTTCCCCGCACAACTGAACCTGACTTGTGCAGTTGGCCACCGGTAGGTATGGTCCTCTTGGACCTCTGAGTCATCTCTCTACTGCCTGCTGCAGAAGACTCTGCCACAAGCCGGCTAGTGGTGGGTCCTACTGCTGGAGACTTCTCAACAAGGAAACTCTCCAGTAATAGGGATCTCTCCAACACCCCTGTCTGCGTCGGAATGCTGTGAGAAACAACATAAGCTCTTATATTTCGCCTGAGCCCCTGCTCGAAGGTTCGGGCCCTGAAGAACGGGTCCCGTACAATATCTGTGGAGTAGCGTGAGAGGTATGTGAACCTCGCTGAGTACTATGCCACTGTCATGCTGCCCTGCCGCAGCAGAAGTAGCTCATGTATACACACTGCTCGAAGGGTGGCTGGTACAAACTCTGCCCGGAACAGTCTCTCGAAGTCTTCCCAAAGAAGTGTCGCCTCGTCATGCATCTGGAGCATCAGGCTCCACCATCTGCCTAATGCTGCCTGAAGAAGGCTGGTAGCAAGGATCACCATGAAGTCTGCTGGCATCCCCACTAGCATGAAAACTCACACCACAGCCTCCAGCCAATCCTCAGCCGCCTGCGAGTCCGTCCCTCCCTGGAACATGGGTGGCCTCTGGCGCTGGAACTCGTGCAGTGCGCTCAAGCAACGTGAACCCTCTGCTGTTGGGGCTGGTGGCATCGGTGTCCTAATGGGTACTAGTGCTGCTAGTGCCTCCACTGGTGCCTCATCTGAGATAGGGCCCTGTACTGAGGCCTCGTTGCTCGGTGGGATGTCAGTACGTATAACTCTCGGGGCTCAAGTTGGTCGTCCGCAGGGAGGCATCCTGAAAGAAACAACGTGACACGGTCAAAGGATTTACCTGGTGAGCTGACCTAGTTTGAGATGACTTTTAAAACTTATGGAATCACACACACAAACAGTGTTTTCAAGCACAAAGTCGGAAATCAGTTTTCAGGGTCCTGGTGTATGGATACGTCGGCCGCCCGAACCAACACTGGACTTCCTGAACTGAAAACCACACTCGGTACTCATAACACTATCGCTTCACAAAAATAAAATATCAGAGTTATAAGTTCTGTGGTAGAACCAACTACTCTGATACCAATTTGTCATGAACTGTCCTCGAGGCCTGTGCCGTGACTACCCCAAGCCCGCCTTCCATAGGCCAGGGGCTGGCGACTAGCACCAAAGGCATAAATCCTGATAACTGGGAAGGTGTTGCCTTTATAAAAGTAAACAACACACCACAAAGTACAAGCGGATTTAAAACACTAAGTACAAAGAGAAGTGCTGAAAGGTAAATGGGCCAGAATACAATCCCAAAAGAATGTACAACTACAACTGAACAAAGTACAACAGAAAAAGACAACATCTGGAAGAAAGGATGCAGCTCCTGGGTCGTCCTCCTCGGATCCTACCTGAAGGGTAGGTACAGATGGCGCAGCTCCTGGTTCGTCCACCACGGATCCTACCTGAAGGGTAGGTACAGATAGCCTCCACAACGCTCTTTCCCGTCAACCTCCTCCGAGTGTCGTCTTTCCATGATGTCCAGCTCCGGATACTGACTCATCGTATAGTTCACCTCCGGGTACCGTCAAGTCCTCGAACACTCGGCCTCCATCAGCACTACCCATCGTCTGCAAACAACACAACGAGGTGCGGGCATAGCCCGTGCAGGGGTGAGTTTAACGATTCTCAGTAGGGACCCCGAGACCCTCAAGGTCTCACTAAAACCAACAAGGATAACAACAAAGAGTATCTCAACAAATAACCTCTACTTAGGTATATGCCCATACATATATCTAAGTTATCAAGTAACCCATCTCAATCATGAGGAAAAGACAAGGATTAAGAAATCAATGGATAACCACCACTCAGGTATATTCCCATACATATACCTAAGTTATCATGTAACCCATCTCATCATGAAGTAACACAAAGGTAAAAGACTCCGCTCAAACCAGGATTTTCATTATTGAAACCGTAACTGCTATAGAGCACCGTATTTGAAGTGTACAGTGGTCCTGTCATGACTCTAAGGTACTTCTCACTAACCTAAGACTGCTGAGGAACTCCTCCTATCGAGTACCGCGGATCTGCGGAAAACTACAGGGTGCTCCGTCCGCTGAGGGTCTGTCGCCAAATATCGGGCGCTCCCCCTAATAGCCCACAGTGGTACTCATCCTGTCCAGTACCACAGGTTTGTGGCCAACTACCGGGCACTCCGTCCACCGTGGGTCTATCGCCAAATACCGGGCACTCCATCAACTGGGCTAGTCGACTCACTCCAAGTCGAGTCTGTCAAGTAGTTGTCAGGTCTCAGCCTGCTACACGGTCTCCGTACACTGTACGCTCATCTCTGGGAGGGTCCACTCCATGAGCTACAGTTCGATACTCCATGTATCACAAAGTCCCATGAAGAAGTATCTCAAAGGGCCTCCTCGTCATAGGGGCCTCAATTCAATAGACAGTGCGTCAATCGGACGCCCGGTCTGTGAGATACTAGCCTTTTCATCCTAGGGGCCCGGTTGGTTTCGTGAGCGAACCAATCCCGGTCGTATCTCAACTGTACCCCAAACTGTCATAGGGTATACTCATAGGGACCATTTTTCAACGAGATCATCAACGCCACTGACGGTTCGTCAAACGGACGTCCTGTCTGAAAGATATCATCTTTTCTGTTACAGGGGCCCGGTTGGATTTTGGGTACAATCCAACCTGGCCACTATCCAATAGCAACAAAAACTCAGGTGAAGTATGCCAAAATTTCCGTCTCATCAAGAGGAAAACAACGAGATAGACGTCACGTCAATTAGACACCCGTTCTGTGAGTTACTATCCTTTTTCGTTCCAGGGGCCCGGTTGGTTTCATGAGCGAACCAACCCGATCGCACTCCGACGGCATCCAAACCTCGAGCGGAGTAATCCAAAATATCCATCTCACTAAGATGAATCCAACAAACTTGACGACACGTCAATCGGACATCCGGAGCTCAAGATATGAGCATTTTCGCTCCGAGGGCCCGGTTGGTTTCGTATCCGAACCAACCCGGCCAAACCCAAAGTATTCCGAAACCTTGAGTGCGATATAACGAAATGACTGCCTCTACCCAAGGATTACATCACCATAGACAGTGCGTCGATTGGAGGTCTACAGCTCAAGATATGGGTAAAAGACCAAAGAGGGTCCAAAACGGGGGGTCTGGGCCCGGACCGACCCGGCCCGACCCCCCCTGGGTCGGCCCGAACCGGGCCGACCAGTCCCGTCCCGGGTCCGACCCGGATGGGCTCGGTCCGGCCCGGCTGGCTTGGTCCGGCTCGGCCAACGCGGTCGAGCGGAAGCCACATGCGGGGGTGTGCGCGAACCGCCCTCGCAGCTAATTGAAGCCTGCGGTGACCACCGCCGCCGGTCTTCTGGCGGAGCGCTGCCACTACCGCATTCCACGGACCACCGGACGCGCTCCAGTGGTCCGTTTCTCCTGTCGCCTTCGCCTAAGGTCTTCCCGGGACCCGACCTTCACTGCGAAGGGATTCAAATGCCATAGTGGCATGCTTCGTCATCGTCCTTCGATCCACACATCGATAAACAAGCTGCGGAGGGCTGTCTGGCCGTGTTTTTTCGGCCCGCGCCCTCCGTGTTAGGTGTTATCAATTGGAAAATAATAACCCATTATTTTAATAATTGACGAGGGTATAATTTATCCAAAATAAATTATATTATCACCTTGGAATCAAATACCCATGCATGAGGGTTTAAAATTTTGTGAATGCGCGGTGTGACGACGTCGTGCATTCTTGCCACTCGATCCCGCATGGCGTGAAGATGTCGCACATCCTTGTCGTTCTTCCCCACGCTGTGTGATGGCACCACATGACTCTCTTTCAATCTGCAATGACAAGAATGAATAAATAGGGAGGAGGTTCGGCCGTGTTCGTGTGGTATGGCCTCCTCCTGTTAAACGATAACAAGGGGTTATCATTACTCATAGAACGTCAAAGATAGAATCAATAACAAAACGAAACAAACCCCTACTTTTGATTTGTCGATCGACGTTCGTCGTTCGTTGACATTGTTGTGGAAAGAAGACGATGAAGATCTCCTTTCTCCGCGTTCATCACACACTCCCAATCCCGAGCTACGTCGGTCGTGGAAGACACTACATGTCGGTAGGATCCAAGGGAGGAAGTCGAAGAAGGTTGTTGACGTTCGTCGCTTCCGTCATTGTAGAAGTGCACCCAAAGAAGAATCGGCATCTCCTATCTTGTCGCATGAAGAAGAGGATAATGGGTGTGTCTTCGTTCTTCGTTGAAGAGGCATCATTCTTTGTTGAAGATGAAGTTCTTCAAAAGAGGGAAGAGATCTCTTCAAAATTCTCTCACACAACCAAACTCCCAAAATAAAATAAGGCCTCTCCTTATATTATTATTTTTCCATGCATTAAAACTTACAAAATATTAAAAACCTAATTCACTAAATCAATTAAACAATAAGTTGTCTAATTAATTAAGTGATAGGTTGGCAAGAATTTAAGAAGGAGAGAGGGGAGAGGAAGAGTTACACAACTTAAGTTGGGGGGTTAGAAGAGTTAGGGAGTTATGGGGAATTTGAAAAGGTGGGGGCTCATGTGGGCCCCACCACACATTATCCCTCATTTATCATCACATGGGTAGCTAGGTTCCACCCCAACATCCCCATGTAGGATAAAAATACCTTAGACTTGTGAAATAAAATTGTCTCACAATTTTATTCATTCCTCAATTATGCCACAAATTTTAACAACTCCTCCCGTAAAAACGCAACTCAGGAATAGGCGTTACTATGAAAATACCGGCGCTGAGGTTCCATCGGTGCCCTCAGAATTTGATTCCGAGCACCGGTTTCAATGTTAGAAATTCCCACTCGTTCGTTCACTGAACGTACCCGAGCTAAACTTCAGAAATTAATTCCAGGAACATCGGGCCTCAGAATCAGGCGCTGTCAGAAACTGCATTCTTGAAAAATTCCAAAGAAAATTGAGAAAAAAATTTCCTTGAAATTTCCAGGTCTTTACAAATGATATGGATCGAAATAACTCTAGAAGATGTATATATTGTGGATATGAAAAAGGGAATGGTGTGTATGCATCAAATAATCACGAACCCCTACCCAATGCTATAAATTTGATACGGGTGTGAGGAGACATGAATGATTGTTCAGTGAAGGATGAATCTATGATATTATAATGGGGGAATAAAGAAGAGTAAAATTGGTAAATGGAAACCTTGTGGAAGGAAGAGGTTGAGTCAAAGACCATAGGGAAGAAAAAGGATGAGGTTGATGCACTAAAAGAAGCTGATGTTGAGGAAATTGCAGAGAATGAGGCAGACTCAAAGTTTGATATGAAGGAGTGTCATATAGGGGATACAAATATTGTTGGGAGGGGAGTTAGGGTGTGGGTATGAAATTAGGAGAAGTTTAATGTAGAGAGGATGAGCACAATTGAAGTAGTTGGAGACACATAATTGATAATTTCTATTTAGATGACACATTTATGAAAATTTTATATCATTATTATAGATAATGGATATCCATAAAATAGTACATGTTGTCACTGAGAACATTTTATAGGGTAATTTATGGAATTATGAGAATTAAGTCCTACTATATAAAATTTATTAGTAGAAAATAACAATAATATGTATATATGTAATTATTTATTTCCATACAATTTCAATGTTAATTAATCATTGGAGGACCCTCTATTGAGTCATTCTGAAGTTCTAATATCAACTGGTTTTTATATATGGAGTTAAAGGTCATGGAGACTGATTGTTTTATGGATAATGAAATGCATCCTCTCTTATAATCTTAATTTTACTACCTCCTGATGATATATAAGTATGATTTCCCATAAATTTTTTCGCCTCTTGTTCTCCTACAAACTACTACAAAGTCTATTTTTACCCCATACATATATTAAAAAACTTTTGGAACCATATGTTGGGATCAAGATATTAAATGAGTCATCATAATTGCATCGCTTGATGGGTGTATGAGGAAAAAATAAAGACAATCATCACACCAACAACATTCGATGTAATGCTTTATAATAATCAAGGGAAAAATTATTGGTGTGTGGTATTGATGCAGAATGTAGTATTAGTACTGAAGAATTACAAGGTTAGTCTGTAGCCTTCATGGTTAATCATCACACATGATAAAGAAAAAAATTCATCTGGTAAGACCTGCATGCCAAAAAATATTAAATATATAAAAGTGGAATTGAGAAATAAGATATAGGAGAGTTAAAATAACTCAAAATTTCATTGGTCTTAAAAAACCAAAAATATCAAGAACAAATACCAAAATGGTAGAAGGTAAATTGAAAAGCACATTGTTTTCAATGAATTGTAGCTGATAATAAAATGTACACCTGAAAAATGATTCGATAATTGTGCTTGACTGAGAATATAAATATGAAATTTAACTAAATTTACATTGAATCTCATAAAATTATAGCCAAATAAACATGATAATATGTTATGATTATAGAGAAATATTGAAAATATTATCATTATAAAAAATCATATTTAAATGACATCATCTGTTCGATAATTATGACTTCGTCCTTAAAATTTTGTTAATATAACTATGATTAAAAAATAAATTTAGAGAATTCATCTAATTTAAAAACTAGGATATCAAAAAAATAATGTAAGAAAAAAATACAAAACACAGAATGTGATGGAAAAAATAATGCTGACAACACGATTTGGTGTAATAGTGTTTGTAGTCTAGTACTGAGTTGTGTGGATTCATACCCATAATTTTGTGAGGCTACTCTTCTACTATTAAATTTTTTAGAAACAATTAATTGTGGTGACTATCTCAATGCAAGGACCCATGTATTATTTTTATGAATGGATCTTGTTTTGGGTTATTAGGAAGATAATGATTAAAATAATATTTTATTGTTACACATCGTGTACTTCTCTGTACAAACCATGTACCTTGCTGGTTTCTTACAATGGAATTTTTACCATGTAATGATCGAATACATGTTTTTGTGGTGACCTAGAATTCCCACTAATATCTGGGTTAGTTGAGGATACTACACAACATCAATTTTTAATGAACATGTTGTGTAGTTATCCTATTATTTGATATATCAGAGTGGGTCGAGTCTCATATCTAGATCCAACTTTTCCTATATGTGCTTCATACAAGAGTGCTCTGGAATGACTGACGAATTTCGAACCCATGATTCACCATACGAGCTATGATTGGGACACCTTTTGGTGTATTATTGAATGATTGTGACATGTCTACTAGGCTATAACACAATCATGGATTCATCTTTGCATGATTGTTTCTTTACTCTTCTGAGACATCTTTTTTGTTACATCACATGAAAGATATAATGCCTAGTCTAGATCCTAGGGTTAAATAATTCCATTGATAAATAACAAATGATAAATGAAGGAAATTTAAAACTCTAGGATTGTTTATTTCTGGTACTTCATTTTATATTGGTTCATTTTTTTCATATTAAATACATTATATATATTCACTGTTAGATAGGTACATATATTTTGGAGGATTCATACTGTGATTCATGCCACACCGATTTCTGGTCATGATTTTGGACCTGAGATGCTTATATGATTGTAGTTTTAGATAAGGGAAATAACCCTTCTTTATTAGGTACATGATTTCTATATGAGAATGAAAACATAGAACCAAGATAAGGCATGTGATGTTGTTGGAGTTTATTGTATATCTACTTGTAATGGATTTCACAATATTTCCTAATTTTTGAGATGTTTTGGATACATTTCTAGACACATATGACATGCATTATATATATATTCATATCCTCAAGTTGTTTTATTACTATCATTCATCCTCTTTTTACATCTATTGTAATTTATTACTACTTCCTCTATTTTTTATTCTTTATTATTATGTTTATAATCTACCAATGACGACATCCTTCCCCTTTATCAGACCATGTCACTCACTACTAGTTTTCGACCTCTACAATTTGGGGAAATGTGCATGAGGTATTGTGACCAACCAGGTACGTGGCATTATTTTGTGGCACCCTAATCAAAAACATTACAATGTTTAATCAGAGGATGATCTTTTCTTTTTTTTTACTGTTTGCAAACATTAGAAATTAATATGAAGGAAATTGAGTTTGGTAATTAGATAGGCCCAGGAGTGGGTAACCCGTGTATAGGGAAAATCAAAATTTCCTTAAATTTAATTGTTATTTTTGGATATATAACTAATATAGTTGATTTGAGTTCACCGTGGAGTGAAACACACATTTTTTCTGTCAATATTGATATCATTTTTATTATATTTTTTCACACCCTAATGATATGAGGGTATGCCATATCATGAATAATATAATCACTTATTACAAATTACATGCCATACATTTTTTCAATGCCATTTAGAAAACATTGTTGACTGTATGATGTTGTGATAGAAGTTTTCCCATATATTCATGTTTCTGTGAATGATAATGTGATATAAATACAATCTATTTTAATAGGATACTAGAATATGTAATTTTTTCAGATGGATGCCAATATTTTGTCCCTAAGGTGTTATTGTCCCACTTGGAGTAGAAGATGGTGGATCATGTTTGAACTCTTATTGGATTATAAAATGATATGAATAGAATAAAGAGTCCTAACATAAATTCACAAAAATTATGGGCTCTCAAGGATCGGATCATGGCTCGCCGTATAAAAATTTTATGATTATGGGTGTTCTAGAGAAGGTTCATAGGCTTATTATACCAAAAAACATAGAAAACACGGTGTGTGATGTTATTAACATAGACCATGTGTTCTTTTATTCTATACAAAATGAACATTTTTATGTACATGAATTGTAATATATGTAAACATATTGTATTTGTTGACCATGTGACTTAATGTTTTAGCAGAGACAAGGGTTTGGTAATCATATGGTGGAACGTGTTGTGATATTGAAGTACACTATGTGTTATAATCAATCGTGCATCTTTCCATGTGACAAAAAAGATGTGTTGTTGGGATTTTTGATGTACACGTCGTGTATAGAGTCTTCACTCTATGTAGTGTTACACCAGAAAACCCGTGTAGTTCTTACTATATAGATGTACATGGAAATGAAATAATTTTCACAAACATGACATTTCTTAGAGGGGATGCACCATTTTTATGGGGTGTTACATGATCATTTTGCAAGAGGTACATAGTAATGTTAAGGATTAAGGGAACACACTATGTAGTGGTCCAGCATGCCATGTGTCCCTCTATTGTGAATCATGAATTCATTGCATGAGCTATTCTATTCATGCTCTTTAGAGATGTTTTTTTATATGTCTTGTAATGAGGTGTGCGCTTGAACAAGCAATGTCATGCCACCAAGACATCCTCTAGTTGTAATTTTGGTACTATGTGATGATAAGTCTCAAAATATATAAGATCAAGGGCTACCAGAATATCCTCTTATCATTCTTTTTTGGAAACTAGCTGTTATACTAGTTTCAAGTGTTGATTCACATTTCTGTGAAAGATTCTTGAGGATGATTGAGTCCTTTCAGGGAGCACCACATCCTATCCCTACTATGGAAGAGTTGAAACAAATGTTCCAGCATCAATATCCTCCCACAATTTCTAGGTATAGATGACCATAGGATGCATATCATTTTATGGAGTCCATGCTTTTTATCTTCGAACAATTGGATATGACTCCTTAGAGGATGGTGAATCTCGCAACTTATATTATATTTTTTTTGAAAGGATGGGGTCGAAGCCTCAATTTACTATTTAAATCAAGGACCCCTTTAGTGTGGGTAGAGGGAGACCCATAACATAGCCCGAAGGCCCAATGCCCAGTTTCCTGAATACAAGGCTTGAAAGCCCATTTATTGGCCCAAAGGACCCCTTAGTGAACAGTACTGTTACAGTACCCGCACAACTACAATACCTGCTACAGTACCAGCCACCACTGTAGTAACCTGCAATAGGGCCTCCACCGTAACAGTACCGCCACTAGAACAGCTCTACTACTGCTACAGTACTACTACAGTGCCCCAAAAATTCATCCATGACCGGATTTGATCATGGGTATTTTAGATGCAATGCAAGATCTTGTACCACTTGGGTGCACGCTCATTGGCACTTAAATGATATGTGATCACTCCATGAGAGGGTGGGATGTTGTTTCACTGTTGGGACATAATCATGATATTTTAGGGAAATAATTTCAGTGGACCTTCTAAGATTACTTCCACCCTGAGACATTGAGGGCTGACTAGGCCTGAGAGTTGATTCATTAGAAGCATGGTGCTGTTATAGTTATGGATTACTCTTCTTTCATTACAAAGCATCAGCACAACTACCCTGTTCTGAGGGATGATGAGTTATCACTGACATTATGATTTAAGTATGGTATCATGTATGACATACAATCATAGGTTAATGTTTTCAGGTTAACATGGTTGACTGCTATTGTAAACAAGGAGCTAATTACAAAGCACAATCTAAGGGTGTTTGGAGCAACGAGCCAGGGTTGTTCAACATCCAATGATACTACCCCTTCAACTGTTAGTAGGAAGTTCCACATTGAGCCATTACATAGTTATTCTGGTAGTAGGGATGTAACTTCATGTAGCCAGGTGAGGTGCAACCAGGGCGAGAATAGTGGGCACACGAGACCACAGTTCCTGAGAAACCAAGGTGAGTGCCATTATTATAGAAAGAGGGTTCATGTTCATCATTCTTTTGGGATGTTCTAACAAGCATCTAGTGAGAGGGGATATGTAATGACTGCACATACAAAAGTGGATCCACTAGTTCCTCATATGTCAGGAACTAGAGTATTTTAGGTCATTATGGTGGAGGTGGTCATAATGGTCACGGTATCCAGACAACATGTTTTTAATTACAACTAGGTGGATTATATTAGGGTATCCAAGAAGGGTCATATGACCTCAATATAGGTTAAACATTTATGTTAGTGATGACCCAACAGTAGATGGCCCTTGGACCCTCTACGGGTTGATGTATGATTCTAGTTATCTCATTTTTAGCTTATTCTATTTTTGATGTGTGGGGTTCCCGTATTTTTATATCATTTTCTATGTTTGATAACCTTGGGATCTATATCTATAATTATGATGAAGTTATTACACTATAAAATCTATTGGGGATTTGGATAGCTATTGTATGCCAGAGCATGGAGTTCCCTCTTTTGGTTATTGGGTGTCACTTCTTATAGGATATATATGTCTTCGAGATGAAAGGATTCAATGTGACTCTCAAAATGGGATGGTAGGTCTACATTCAGTTATTTTTTTGACTACTATCACTGTAGTATGACTTACACGTCACTAGAGGGAATATAGTTTTTACAGAAGGGTGAATTTTACATTCATTCGAGAAAATATTGACCCACGAATCATGGGTTGGGTAAAATCCCATCATAGATTTCTTGTTCAAATCTAGATGATCAGATGACATCACATATAGACATTCCATCTATGGTGGATTATTTCTGAGAAGTATTCCAAAATAAATGTTTAGGTTTACCTATAGTGCGAGATGGGGATTTCACTATTTCTCCTTCTCCATGAGAGGAAATGATGTCCATTCCTCATTGGTTACCCATGTACTGCTTGGTATAACATACCATACCTAGTCAAAATGCCAGTCCGAGTGAACAATTTAGGTTTTTCGGACATGCTTTTACCAGGCGTCCTGGATTTTGGGGCTATTGGGAGAGATAAATACCCCTAATGGATTTTTCATAGAATAATAGTTTTCATGCAATGATTCAAATGGAACCTGTTGAGTATTTGTATGACAATCCATGTTGTTCAGCCTTATGTTGGCTAGAGGATTGAGAGGCACCTATTCTAGGACCTCGTCTTGTCTACGATAACATTGAGCACGTGATGTTTATTCGTAAGAGGATAGTTATTGCATAGTATAGACATAAATCTTATTCTGATCGACAGAGAAGTCCTCTGGTGTTTGAGGTTGGAGATCATCTTATCATACATCTCACGCTGAGGATGGTACATAGTAGGATTAGGAGATAGAGGAAGCTTTCACCGTGGTACATCGGGCTATTTGTGATTTCAGAGAGAGTCAGGATAGTTGCCTATCGATTGTAGTTACATTATATGTACCATTCTTTGCACGACATCATTCATGTTTTTCAGAAAATACGTCAATTTTCAGACCAATCAAATTTTTTTCAACTTGATGTGTTCAAGTATGAGGTTGAAGCATCTTTCAAGGGGCACCCTATTCAGATTATAGATCACATCATGAAAATTCTCTATGGTCGGTTTATTCCTCTGGTATGGGTGCAATGGTAGCACGAGCGAGTTCAAGATGAGAACAGTGATAGATATTCTGATGATTATACATAGTGTCTAGAGTTGTTCGAAGATTCATCTTTACCACACTTGGAAAGGGAAATTCTAGGAATAATTACTTTAATGGAGGATGTTTGTGAGAACCCATGTCATATTTTTGAGTATTGATCTTGTTTTAGGGTAGTTTTGAGGAAAATGGAAGAAAAGTGAATTTTCTATGTACTATCTATCTTCTTATGTGTTCATGTCATATTACCTGCATACCACATACGACAATATTTTTACTATGTAACAACTTAATACATGTCCATGTGGTGACCTTGAATACCTCTTTTAGTCAGGGGCCAATTAAAGTTACTACAAAAAATGTAGTATTAATGACCCCAACATGGAGCTTTATTTTTATTTAATATATTTTTGGGGGTAGTATCTCATATTCAAAACCATCTTCTTATCTCCGTTTTTTGTACTTGAGCTCTGTGGAATGACCAATGATGTCTATACAACCAATTCCCTATCCCAGCTATGATCGTGACACCATCAGGTGTGTTGGAATCCCACTAGTGAGATCTCAAACCCTCTTGATCACTTTTCAATAATTCTTCATCTATTTGGTGTTATACAAGGTTGTGAGTTTTTCAATTTTTGTATATCAATACTGATCTAAGATAATTTAAGGGTTGACATTCAAATATATATATTTAACGACATTGTGATAGGTGTTTGGTGCATTTTATGTTTGTATTTGGATTATATATGATAAAAGTGCCACAAAAAATGTTTTTTTCTTAGCAAGATTTGGATTTTAAATATGTTTTTACATGTAATTGTAATATTGATAGATAAAGGTTGGTTGCGTATGAGTACGGTTGGATACATTGTCTAAGGGGCACCCATGTGTCAGTTTCCCTTGTTTGATTGTTTATGAATGTTTTTCTAGGTTTCCATTGAGGTTTACATTGATTTACATTCCTTGATTAATTAGTATGAAATATGATAATATCAGATTCCTCTGATATGCATTATGAATGCTTATCCATGTTGTAGTTAGAGAGTACACGAGCTGCTTTGATATTATTTGCACAATATTTTTTCGATAGACCTTGATAGCCATTTACCATGTTGATCGAGGGGACATCCATGTTATTTTTCCAAAGAAATATGATAGGCTTGGACCAGGAAGACTAATGGGTATTCAAGATTACTTACACAGTACCATGAGATCCCTGGTGAAAATGATTTTCTCGGGGAGGGGGATAAACTGTGAGATCATTCCAAGAGGGTTGTTATTTAACAAATTAATGATATACTTGAACAAAGAGGATCTGCCATGAGATATTTCATAGAGTTTCATTATTTAATGAATAGATTTCTGATTGGAACATAGGGTTATACCGTGAGGGATTTCCATGAGGATTATTTTTTAATTAATTGATGCTATGATGGCCCAAATGAGTAAGACTTTGAGAAAATTATCAATGGGTTTTTTGTGAATAATTGATTAATTGTGATGTGTCTGCCAAACCAAATCACAATCATATATTTATATTTACATTCATGATTAGATGATCATATAAGATATCTTCATTGATACATTAAATGGTGGATAAAGATAATAGGGAAGATCTCAGGGATTCATGATTCTATAAATGAATTATAAATAATAAATGAATGTAATTGAATACTAAAGAATTGTTTACATTTGAAACTTCCTAGTTCAATGCATAAATTTTTCATATTTCCTGATATATTTATATTCAATAATAGGTAGGCATATGTTTTTTTGTTTGCCTAATGGGATTTATCTCACACCCAGTTTAGGTGATGCTTTTGGACCCAATAAGATTATATGATTGCAGGAATAGATCAGGTATATTAACCTTCCAAATTTGGTACATTATTGGTGTTGGAATAGGAAAACGTCGGACCAAACTGGGGTTTGTGATGTTGTTGGATATTGCATGTTATTTCTAGGTATTGGATTATATTGTACATCTAACTTTTTGACCTATTTTAGATTCTTTCCTAGAAACATATGACATGAATCGTGAATATATATATATGCACCTATTGTATTTTTAATAACAGTCATTATCTTTTTTACTTCTTTTGTATGGTATTATTTCTTCTAGTATCATTTTATTCTAAATTCCATTGTTTATACTATCCAAATGAGGGCATAATTTCACTATTAACTGATATTTCCCCTCATTAATACTCAGCTGTCTCCCATGTTTGGGGAAAATTGACAGAGGTCATGTGACCAATCAGGTATGAGGAACCCTTGGGAGGCACCCAAATCGGGGATGTTACGCATATCACAAATAATAAAATAAATATATTTTTCCTGAAATAGTACCATCAAAATCAATTCCATGGGGAAAAAATAATTTCAACCATGTTCATCAATTCTAAAGTACATGGGAACTATACTATATTAGAAACATTATAGTGAGAGTGGTAATGAATCAGGTAATAATAGATTAGATAATACCAGCCTTATATATTTCTAATAATTTAGTAACATGATATATGTTCATTATTGGGGAACTCAAATAAGGCCACTACATTGAACATGTCTTGCCTCCATCAACTAAAATCCAAAATAGTAGTTTTCAAAGAAACAAAAAATCAATGAAATATATCATATGAAATTATATTTTCTGTGGATGTATATTTTCACGGGACATAATAGCTTATAAATAGAGTAGATGATGGATTATAATGATGAATGAGATGGGGAGAAACATAGGCTGGAGTATGAATATTTTAGACAGAGGAGGTCCCATAATTTAAGACTACATACAGAATATGCATATAGGAAATGCACATGGGATATGAAAATTCATACAACTAGGGCTTATAAGGTTTACAAGTTGGAAGTCTATATATAATATGGAAATGGTGAAATGTAATGAATATACAACATTAAAAAATGAAATTGATATTGAATATGAATAGAGAGCATTGGATATGATAAGGAGTGAAAATGAATCTATATGAAATAACGTTAAAATATGGAAACTAAATATTATTGAACAGTATGATATGGGATATACAATATTTCTAAACATAAATTTCATATACAACACCGAAAATGTAATTATGGATGAAGATAATAATATTAAGAGGAATATAATATAGAAAATATATAAATAATATGATAAATTTTCCAAAAACTAAGAAACATGGATCATTTTTTTTAGGTTCTTGAATTGGAATTGAAGCAAATTAGAGTGGAGGAATTCCTCAACCACATCAAAAGGAACCTCAACTATATATGAAAAGTTTCTAAAATATGATAAATAAAATTTATAATATAGATTCCAAATGACTCATAACACTATTATTGAGTAAGAAATAAAATATCGAATGTGTCAAATAGAAATCTTCATGAATGAAAAAATGTTTTAGGATATGTTCACAATCTGACAGTTTCATAGAATTGGTTATTTTATAATGATAAACTATAAATGAATTAATATATATATAACTATATTTTTGATAATTTGTGAAATAAAATTAAATTGTATGGGAAATTTTAAACATATAAGGATGTAATATGATTGTTTACTAGGATAACTGATATATTTCTACCTCTAATGCAATGTATTAAATTTGAACAATCCAAATTAAATCTTTATTTAAAATCCTATGATACAAAAATATATACACTAAATATTTTATTAAATTTTAAATCAAACACCAAGGATCACCAATTATACGATTAATCGGACAACATTAATTAACTAATGTTTATAAGTGATATTTTATTAAAATATTAGTGAGGGTATGAAAGGGTAAAATATTATTGGATAATGTAACCTAGCATCATCAATTTTTTATTCTCAAGCACAATTAATGCATGCCAAAATGATGAAACTACCACATAAAACATAAAAAAACTTGGGTCTGAATATTCATAAATCATAACATGAATAATAGGTTAATGAAATTATAATGGAAGATGTAAAAGACGTATTACCACCAATGTGATGCTTATGGAAATATATGTTGAAAAAGAATTAGTATTAAAATGTTTAATGTATTACAAAATTAATCGGTTTAAAAAATCAAATTGAAGAATTAAAAGAGGAAAACAATAATAAGAAACTAAAATATATGTTCCATGATAATAAAATGTTATTCAATGCTCAATTTTTTTCACATTAATAAAGACAAAAAAATAAATTTTTTTATGTTTATTTTGAAAATTGGTATGATAAAGAAATGAAATTTTTTAATTACCCCTTCATTTGTAAAAACACATTGTTTTCAACAAAATAGGAATTATTTATTTTATATAAAACCATTTGAAATTAGTCAAAAAGTTGAATAAAAAATGATGAAAAACACATATAGGGTGTTTTATTTACATTGTTGTGGGGGTGAAAAAAAAAACAATGTACCAATGTATACTGAGGATTTTAAAATATATAATATAGGATACAAGGAATGAAAAATTAAAATATACACATTGGAAATGGAAATATAGAAATGAATAATTAAATGATTATTCTATTATAGATGATGGATTATGATTGCAACATCGAATAGAAGAATGATATGATTATGGATATTCACATTTAGAGAAAAAAATTAGTATGGTGGATAAAATTAATTGTTTTCAATAGAATTTAACATTGAATTGAATCCTACAAATGGAGGATGAGGTTCATTATAAAAATAAACACATTGGAGAGGGAAGTAGTATTAGGGATTAAAAAATGTAACATTGATCTAATGATATAATATAAAGGTAAGGATACCTATTCTTATTATAATTTGTAATGCTTGATGCTAATATTTATTAGATAATAGTTGACTTCTGATGGATGTGAACAACAAATTACCATTACTTGTTCGATTGACTAGATCAAATAGAAATGGATTAGTAATTCAACAAGTTTTCTTTGGAAAGTAACAATTATACCCTATTATTTATATTAATGAAAGAACATTCAATCAAATACACATATAAATAAGGAAATAAATCCCTGAACCCACTAAAAAGATCATAATAAAACATGTATTCTAGAAGGATCAATAAAAAATCTATTCCCTAAGAAGGCAATAGATCTTGAATGATATCAACTTAACATAACAATAAACACCATAATGATTGGAAGATCACTATTTTAAGGATTATGATAGTGGAATCTCATAGAGATTTCTCAGTCATATGATATGAATTGGGATGTCTTGAATCAATTTATTCTCTGAGAGAGGGGTCATGTACATTTTTAGTAGAATAAATTAAATGAGTAAACATCAAATAGGTGACAGATATGTTTTTTCTTAATTGATGATATCGTGAATTATTTTTCAAATATATTTATCTTCAGCACACATACATATATAATATGATTATTGGGTCATGAAATAATTCAAACCAATCATATTACCATGTAAAATTATTTTAAAAAATCGACAAGAAAAATATATAGCTTTTCATTGGTCACGGTTTGGTGATCCATGTCTTTATATATGGATACATGATCAAGATTGTTCACCATTCTATAATCATTAATAAATAAAATTCTCCAATCACCAAGAACCATTAAACTTACTTCCTTCAATTAATTATCATTGTTTATAATGGACTTTTGAATTCCAAAACATTTCACATTCAATAATAGGATAATATGATTCCAGAACAACCTCGAAAACAAATAAAAATCAAGCATCTAATGCAATAGTATATTCTATCATTATATTACACTGACTAAAATTGAAAACATGTTCATAATAAACTCAAATACCAAACATTGAATTACACGACTCTATTTCCAAAAGTAGTGAATAGTACATAAAAATCCATATCTACTTCAAATGTTGGTTTTGTGAGAACCCATATGAACTATATATTGAATGTTTTTCACTTTATCATTACACCATTATTTCCAAGTCTATTCCATGATGTCAAATGCAGGATGACACCAATAGTTTTCATATTGAATATAATTTATAAAGTATCATACCAAAAAAAAATTCATCATAATCAATGTTTAGAAACCACGAGGAAAACTAATCATTATATTTAAATCATTATCAATGTGATTTAAAAAACCATAGACTGAAGGTCCTCTATAACAAAAATTACCCACCAAATTACAATCAATGAATTAAAAAATCACTAAAAATACTTCACAACTAGTCTCACATCTCACGAACCTATGACCACTGAGCATATTAGAATTATCAGGAATAAATGTAGGAATTGATAATGAGATTGTCGAGGAAAATTGATTATTAGTAGTGATTGATGCAAAGGTGGAGACAAAGCATTCAGTGGCATGGGAGGCAGAGGATTCTAACTCTATGGACCTATATATAGAAAATTATGTGACACTTTGGATGAAACTATAAAAATAGGTAAGAACATGTGGATTCATAGATAAGATAATGGTAAGAATGAGATGTGGTGGAAGATGTAGAGGCCATTGAAGAGGTGAAGTCAGATCAAAAGTGGTGGAGGATACACAGTTAGGGCAGTGGTGGTGGAGAAGGGGAGTCACAGAGGTTGATTCATATAGGGGAGATGGAGAGGGAGATGGGGAATTGTGATGGTAGGTATAGGGAGAGGATATAATATGTTGTGGGGGAGGAATTTAGTAGGAAATGTGGGGAATTTTAGTGGATTTGAAGGAGATGAAGACACATATGGGAGAGTTGTTGTGGAATAATTTTTACATGAATTAGTATAGAAAAATTGTTTCCAAATAATATCCCATAATAGTGTCAAACTATGTATTCATAATGTCCAGTTTTAATGTACCATATGGAGATCATGTCTATCCCAATAGAACATTTTTCGAGTTTTTACACCTATGAACATATGGACCAGTTATTAATCCTCTTGTAGTGTCTAGAATGGTATATATTTTTGTGGAAACAACATTCCCTTTAATTTAAAATAATTATTGGAAATTTTCTCATATATTGATGCATTCATAAAAATATCATTCGAAATTTACAATGGGATATCAATAAGTTATTTCATCCTTGTTTATAAAGATATCTGAACTATTCATCTAATACTAACTATAGTGAAAAAAGATTATCATACAATGTTTTTACAACATTATTTTATGAATGAGAGAAGCATTATAACATTTATATTATTTTATGAATAATTGTTGTAAATATCAGTCTGATTAATTTTTTATACCACGTTATATGAAATGGATTTCCCATGATGAAGTATGTTGGGTGATCACCCCAATTTATCAATTTATATCTAAATAATATTTTTTACCAAATATGATCAAATAATTATTGATAGGTGTGGTTGGGGATATGTTTTTTTCGGTTTTGATACATTGTGACTGATATTTGGTGCTTCTTTTGCGAGAATTTGAATGGGTACAATGGTGGAACAAATAGTTTGTTCTCTAAGAAGGCTTTGGTATTTGTGTGTTGTTGAGTAATTGTCTAAGGGAGGTTGTTGGGTGCTTCGTGTATGGGGAGGAACATGATATGTGAAGGAATATTCGGTTGAGTGATTTATTGATTGTGGAATAGATAAACATATAGGTAGTGGGATGTCCATTTGTTTAATATGTGTCCATCAAACATGTCCTACAGTGTGACTAATTCTGTGTAGTGCCTGGGATGTCAGGATATAGGATTTGATTCATTAATGACATCAAGTTTATAGATGTGTTGGGTGTGGTGTTGTGTAGTGGGGCATTCAGGTTATTTTTTCATGACCAATCCCCAAGGACTCCTATTGTGACATCCCAAAAGCCAACCTCTTGATTGCTAGGTCTTCACGACTACTGCAGAAGGCATCAGCATGCATGTGGGAGGCATTTACTTGAGATGCTGTATGAATGAACACAAAACCACATTACAATACTGGAATGGAAAACATGGATTCCACAAAATAACCACTGACCTAATGTAAAAAATTTAGGTGACATGGTCTAAAATACAAACCCATCAAAAGACGAACTGGAAACCATAATAAAGATGGAAACTCAAAAGTCATCCACTAAAAACACCACCAGATGGTTAAGTGTATATTTGCTGATGGAATCCCTAGATTTACACCCAATGTTCCTAGTCTAATTGGTAACCACCAGGTTATTATCCACAATGTCCTCCATCTAAGTTGTAGTCAACTTCAACAGAAACAACATATGTGGGAGAATTACGTGCTAGGCTGAGTAATAAAATACATAGTATGGTCCCCAAACCATAAAGATAATACCATAAATAAATCCATAAAGAAAACCATGAATCATTATCATGAAGCAACGAAACTCACACATGTATAATATAATGTACTAAATGCATGAAAATCAGTTGTAAACACCGAACAACTTTGATGGTTGAGTTACTTATCCTTGATGAGTATCGTGGGTCTTCTGTATCACACAGAGCCACTTCTCGCAGATCCACACAGTGTCTCTAGGAGCTGATCCAAATAGGGTCTCTAGGAGATGATCCACATAAGGATTCTAGGAGATGATCAACACTGGGTCTCTATGATATTATCCACATATGGACTCTATGAGTACATCTAAATAGGGTTTCTCGTAGCTGAACCCCTTCGGGTCTCTAGGTGCTGATCCAAACTAGGTCAACAGTCTTCCGGTCTTATCCTGCCATAGGATTTTTCTGTACGGATCTCTAAAGATTATGGGGGAATATACTCCTCATCCCAATAGTAGTACTCAAACATCCATGATAATCTTCGTAGATCATGCCATAATGACCACCTCGTCACGAGGAATCTAGTGCCAAAAACTCCTCATCAAACAGACACACTATTTTGAATGTTATCAATGTTGTATTGAAAAGGGGTTGGTCTTGTCTGGGTCTGAGCTGATCGGGTCAGCTAACCCTACCCAACCCATATCAATCCTAACCCATTTGTTATGGTTTTGATCTTCTAGGGAAGGTATGTCCCTCAAGGGTGTCCCACACCCTTCCGGTCCGTCCAAGGATTGGCTAACTCGTACCTGGCTGGGATAAATATTGAAGGTGCATCAATAATCATACCATGTGGGTTGTTTCTAGGGAATCCTCCACTACCATGGTCAATTGATCATTGCCTTTCCACATGTGAAGTGAGGCAGTGTCATGTCCACAGTTCCTCCCACACGATCAGGTGGTCGCTTCAACTCGTCGCCAACTATCAACACGGGAGTGGAAACCCCTACACTTCATCGTGGAATTAGCTGGCTGCAGTCTACCTCTCACTGCACTATCATGGCATGTGGCCACCCACACACGATCACCATCATGGTCTATATACAGTGGTCACTGGTTCTATTATCTCCTTCCGTGGACCACTGGGTCTGCTTCGGTGGTCCGTACTATATGCTCCTTGCGCCTACATCCTCTAGGGGAAGACCTATTCCCAATGAGGGCCTTAAATCCTCCTTGCCTCCATTTTTAATAGTCACCCAAGAAGAATAAAAAAATATGAACATGATGGAGGGGGTTATGCCCGGTTTGTTTCAGTTTGTGCCCCCCGCAGAAAATGATTATAATCTAGAGATAAAGGATTCATGATCTATCAAAATTTAAAACCGATGAAATCCTAATAAAAGAGATAGTTACCGAAAGAACAAGAGATCTGCATCGCAAATTCTTTTTGGGTTGATCAATTGTAGTTGCTTTTGAATAGAGAACAAAAAGCATTAATGCACAATGAAAACCCCTACCTAGGTTGGACCGTTTGTTGGTGATGAATGGTGTCACTATTTTTTTCATTTCGGGATCATATTTTTACGACCATTGGTAGATTAATGTCTTCACCCACAAAGGCTTCAAAGCAGAACTAGGACTGTTCCAATACACCTACATTTTATGCTTGACCTATCAAGAATGAAACATGAATCAGTGATTCAGTTATGTTTATGTTAACAAGTCATTAAAATATTTCATTTAATGAAACTGCATATTCAGTTTCTCTTGGATGGAAAATCATTGAGCATAAATGAATTTAAAAGAAAGAAAATTAATATAAAACATTTGTTTTAAATTATTTTAAATATAACGTTAATAATTAATTAAAACAAATTTTTCCCTTGACTCGTGCCAATCAAGATTAGGTCAAATGTACATGAATTTAGTTGTTATTTTTTCAATGGTACCCACAGATTTTTGATCCTAGAAAAAATTAAAATTTTCGAAAAACCCAATCACACGTTGATACAAATGAATTAAAAAATGATCAAAATTCTATTCAAGGAACACCATGTTTCAGAATTGGGATCCTACAAAGCGTATGGTCTTGAAATAATCCAATATAATTTTTAGAAACTTTATATGGAATTTCTGAGACATTACATTATCCCCACCTTTAGGGATTAACATCTCCACAATCCAAAAAAAGACAATTGATGAAATGGGGGTACTGAGCCGAAATCTGAGAATTCCATTCCAAATTTCTCTCATGGAGACTCTCGTGTTTCCACGGAATGCACATCCAGGTAATAGATTGTCCATGATGGACCAACTCCTATCGATCCTCTATGTCAACTGGGAACTCCCTAAATATCATCCCATTATCAATGTATTTCTCTCCCTAGATGATGACATTCAATGGATCATGAACATTTTTTCTTAGCTATGACATATGAATAACATTGTGCACCAGGTGAATATATGGTGGAAGTGCTAGCTGGAACTCTGGCTCATCAAATTTTCTTAGAATGAATTTTTTTTTAATAATAATAAGAGAAAATTTGGCACCATAGACAAATCTATGCAATCCCTTTTTGGAGGAAACATGAAGGAACACATTGTCATCCCACTTGAACTCCACTGGAATCCATGTCCTGTCATCATAAGATTTCTATTGGCACTCTGTTTCGAAACCCACTCATGATTAATCAACACATTTTCAGTTGTAGTCATTACCACCTCTAGACACATGAGTGTTGGCTATCCATGGTCAGTATGGCATATGGGTGATCTAAAAGGCCTCTAGTACAATGCATCGAACTTGGCCATGCAAATGATGGGGTGATAACTATTTTTATAAAGAAATCCACTAGTGGCAGATTTTTCACCAAATTATGGTAAAAATAATGATATAATGCTTGATGAATGTCTTATAAGGTCTGTTTGGCCCTCTCTATCTAAGAATAATTCTATGGGTGAAAGGATGTGCTAAACCTCAACTAATTCCCTAACTCGTCTGCTAATCCCTTACACTTCTGGGATATAAATGGAGCATCACAAATTGAGACAACAATCGATGTCACCTTGTGAATCAAAACTATCTATTGAAAGCAGAGGTCTCCAAATCCCTCTACCTTTCCCTTCTCCCAGATGGGTTGGATGTGATCCATCTTGGTGAGTCAGTTAACAATCACGCAGATAGAATTGTGTCCCTTGGATGTGAATGGTAATCTCGTCATGAAGTACATTGATATAACATCCCACTACCACATCTGAGCATCATGTTGTTGTGGAAAGCCTAATAGAACATGATTCTCATACATCACTTACTAACAAGTGAGGAATTTTGAAATGAACTCGGACACCAAATTTATCATCCCTTTCCACTAGTACTGATGTTAGAAATCCTAGATAATCATCACCACTAAGGGATGTGCCACCAATGGGGAGATATGGAAATCCATAAAAATATCATCTCATTAAAACACTGGTATTATTTTTCACCATCTAAACAGGATTACGTTCTCCCCACCTATCAAAAATCCATCAAGATATTGTATTGAGGATAATTGAGCAAGTTGAGCACCATAGGCAACATCCACCAGTTGTGCCTTTTAAACTCACTATAAGAGTGGGGAAGTAAATTTAATCAAATAAAGTTCAGATTCTTCATCATCATCCAAAAAAGATATATGGGTCACTGATAGATGATCTCTCCTCTCACTCAATAACTAAAATCTAGTTTTCCTTCTGAGAACATATACCATTATTTTCCCCATCACATATGATTAGACTATATCAAAGTCATAGTCTGGTAGGAACACAAGACATCACTATTGTCTCAATTTAAGAGCCTTATGAAAGAAGATATACCTAAGAATATTGTGGAAGAAGTAGACAGTAATCCATTCACCAATCAGGTAGTGTTTCCATCTTTTCAGATGAAACACCAATGTTGCTATCTACACGTCATGGGTTGCGTATATCTAATCATGATGCATCAACTACTGTGAACTGTAGGAAATCACTACTCACTCTTGTATTTGGACACAACCCTGTTCTATCCCTATTGTGTCATAGAAAATTCCATACACAATTCCCTCTTATGATAGTCTTAGCATTTGTGCACTAGACAGTCACCACCTTAGCTTCTTGAATCTCATATCGCACTTCTCCAACCACACAAAGGGTTGTATCTTCCGAGTCAAGGTTGATATGGGTTATGGTACATTAAAAAAGTCGTGAACAGACCTTCTGTAGTACCCAGTCATCCCCAAGAAACTCTGCACCTCAATCACTCTCCTAGTGGGCTCCAAATAATTCATTACCTCTATCATTTTCAGATCCACAACAACTCCTTCCATTGAGATGATGTTTCCCAAAATGTGGACATTTTGAATCCAGAACTATCAGTTCATGAGAGTCTAATTAAAATGTTGCTATTAGAGTGTATCTAATACTAGCCATAGGTGTGTAGCATACTCCCCCTCTAATGTCGAGTGTAACCAGGGTTTATCAATTAATAGCTCCATTAAACAATCAATGTATGGTTGGATGATGATGTTCATTAGTCCCATGATCACTGTTGGGGCACTAGTCACACTGAATTGAATCATCATGAACCCATTGTGGCTATACCAGCATCTGAAGGTTGTTTTTTGTAAATCATCATCCCATACCCAATGCCTGTTATTACCTAATATTATGTAGATCTTCGAGAACCACCTCACTCCCATAAACTAGTTGATGATGTCATCTATTCTCAGTAGTGGATATTTTGTTTTCCATAGTAACCATGTTCAATCACCCAAATTTTTTACATAGACTCAATTTCTCAAATGCCTGATAAACAAACAAGATAGTGTCTACCCATGGTGAAATGTTGGTCCTCATGAAGCCCTTGTCCAGCAAGTCATATTGTTGTACCCTCAACTCACGAACCCGACAAGTTCCATATTATATGTCGGGGAAGATATCAGAGTCAACCTAGGATAAATGTCGATGGAGAATTCTACCTTACTATAATGTGGTTGTCAAGGAACACCCTCAATAAAGACATGTTAATACTCATACACTAATATAGGAAATCATGGACTCCCCTGGTCCACTTCCCCAAGGGTGGGGCTTGACAACTAGTGAGTGATGTGTTGCAACATCCTAGTAGAATTCTCTTCATATGATTCAAGAGTTTCCTTCTCACCAATGAAGGAAAACCATGCCTCATCCTTGCAGATACATGACACTCTATATGTATGATAGTCAATATGAGAATGAACGTTGGATAACTAGTCATGCCCAACATGACATCGTAAGGACTTTATACCACTAATAGTAGATCAAATATAAATCTATCACCTCCTAGAGTAATTTGACACTACTGGAACTAGTTTTTAATAATTGAATATCCACTTATAGAAGTATTTAGCTATAGGTATTAATCCAATGCCTCAACGAGAATCTATTAACCATGGAAAATTTTTGTGGAAAGGAAAATGTGATTGGAACTTGTGTCCATAAGAACTACAAACATGGTTGAGAAGACACAGACCATACCACTAAACATCACCAGAGTGACATTGTTTTAGGACTCCATTTCCAGTATCATGCCTCATCCCTATGCACCGGCTCCCTCTGCCTATAGTGGAAAACATTTGTGTGGTTGTGGTAGCCCAAAAAAAACATTGTCCACCACCTGCAACTTGTCCTACTCCCATTCTACGTTTTTCTTCATTTAGACCACCCCACATGAACCTATGTCACTGCATTAGCAATCTATTTATCACTTATTGATATTCTGTGTGGCGTGTCCGGTAATCAAGAGCCATGGGTCCCTGCCCACCGCATGAGTATTATTCACATATCCTTTGCGGACTGTCACTACCTTGGTGGCCTCACACAACCAATCATGTTCCCTAGGGTCACCTTTCAGATGGTATAGTCTACTTGGACCCCTGCATCATCATTCATCTGTCCTCCATGGATGACTCAAACACCTGTCACCTGGTGGTAGCTCCCACTATAGTTGACCCCTCAGTAAGAATGATCTCTAAAAGTAGATCTCCCTCTAGTATTCCCACTCGAGTGGGGATGTTTAGTGATATCATCGATGTATTGATCTCTCATAAGTGTCCCAACTCAAATATTTGGGACTGGAATAAAGGGTCTCGTAGAATTTATGTTGAGTAAAGGCAGACATCAGTGAACCATGCTGATTACTAATCCATTGTCATGCTGCCCTGCTTTAGGTGAAGAAAAACTTGTATGTAAACTGACAGAAAGGCTGCGGGGAAGAACTCCTCTAGAAGAAAATGCTTGAAGTATACCCTAGATAAGCTCACCTCATCATGAGCCTAGATGGTCAAAATAAAAAATCTCCTAGATGATTCCTACAGAAGGCTTGTTACTTGAATAACCATTTATTCATGTAGCTTCCTCGCTAAGAGGAAAACATGAATCATTACCTCCAGCCTATCCTCATTGGCCTGATGATTTTTCTCTTCCATGATCATTGGTGGATTCAGTAACTAAAAAGAAATTAGGGAGTGAGCATACATGCTTCCTATACTGTAAATGTCATTAGTATATGTTAACCAATAGGCTGTGGTAACACTCATTTACTAATCAGTGGGGCCATCACTAGCACTGGTCACTGAACAGATGATTCATCGCTAGGCTGGCTATCCACATGACAACTTATTAGAATCTTGTCTAGTTGTCTTCCTGGAGGCATCTTGAAATAGATCATTATATCACACGATCGATAGATTATACCTGGTCAGAGGACTCTAATTCAAGAAGAATATGAGGGAACACACAATTTATATATGATGCATGAAACATTTGTTTTATGTATAGTGTTTAAAAGAATAATTAAAGGTCCTGGTGTCTGGATATTTCAGCATCCACACCATCACTATATTTATCAAATCAAAATGTGGAACTACAATCATTTTTCATTGTGACCAAAAATACAAAACAACATACTCATGATCATTAAGGTTGAACTGACAACCTATGCTATCACTTCATCACAACACATCCTTCAGGGCCCGTGCTATGAAATTCCACCTCTTCAAGGCCATGGGGTGGTGACTAGTGAAAAAGGTGTCAACCAACAAGTTGTAGGAATTTCCCTGAGAATTTATATGCACACACATACACAACCACATCCCAGAGCTAGAACGTAAACATGCATGCCATTAGACAACCACTGAGTAAAAGTTCAAAATATATGTCAAATGGGAAAGAATACTAACCCAAAAAAATAAAAAATAAAAATAGGGAAGTACAAACAAACTCCGAGTTTCATCAATTGAAAACCACACCTGATGGTTAAGTGTATACTAGCTATTGAATGTTGTCAATGTACTCCCTACCTGCATGGTCTTAGTGTGCACCACTGGGTCCTGGGCCACTAAGTCCTTTGTCTTGGCCACAGAAATCTAGACCAAAAATAACATGTGTGGGCGATGCCCATGAATGTGTGAGTAAAAAAATTCTCTATAGTGACCTAGAACAACAATTTATTGAACACTATAAAATCTAAAAAGCAAAACACAAAGCATTATCATGAAGGAAGAAAACTCACATAGGTATAATCTATCATATGAAAATGAATACTATAAGTAGAAATGTTGAACACTGTGGATTGGTCAGGTACTCATCCCAGATGAGTACTGCGGGTCTCCTTGGACCAACATATCCACTTGTAATAGATCCAATCCAGGTCACTAGAGCTGATCCACATAGGGTTGCTATGAGATGATCCACATAGGGTTTTAAACATCTTTTCCAAACATGGAATCTATAATTTAATTAATCTAGGATGTTTAGGATATAATCTACATAGTTTTGGTAGTAATAGGGTCTCAGCCAGTCGCTATATTTTTGCATGGATTTTGATTAATTCTGAAAGAATATACTCCTAATAAAAATCATCTTATTCCAACTTTAATGAAAGTATCTTAGATAATTCTGGAAGGGACAAATATTTTGAGGGTTTCATGGAAGCCAATTGCTGGAAAATTGGATGCATGGTTTTAATGTTATGGGCATTTTCCCGAAAAGGGGTTGGTCAGATAGGGGTCAGTTCAGACCTGATCTGACCATATCGACTCAGCCTGGGAACTTTAAACCAACTACTATCTGACTGAACTAGATCCATCCTTTTTTAGATCCAGCCTAATGGGGAATTCGAGCTCTTACTAGGGAGGGAGGCGGCCAGATGTTGTGTCTGCCCTCCTACCCCACGGGTCATTCATGGGGACACCTCTTCTACCATGTGGGAAGTGGAATATTTACTACGACAAGGCCAGGTGGCCATGTCATCCCATCTATGGCCACTGACAAAGAGACTGATGGCTCCTTCCACTTCACCGGAACCCGATCCGGCCACGGCCTTGAGTCAGCTACAACATGCGCCTACTACGACCAACCTCTCCACGTGTTGTCACCCATCTGCGGCCGTCGACGTGCCAATGGCGCCTTCTGTGTACCACCGAGTTTTCTGTTCATTATGTGACTTATGCTCACATCCTCCTTAGATTCTATCTTAGTTGTGATTTACTGAAGTCCTCGTTGACACAATTTTGAATATGTGGCCATGATGAACACACGAAAATTCCCAAGGCCGAGGGGCTCTGTCCATGTTCAGGTCGACATGTTCCCTCCTCCATAGAGATTTAGAAACATGGGTTAAAGGATTGGTGTTCAATCACAATTTAACCCGAATTTAATTCTGAGAAAATATTAATGTCCCACAGGAACAAGTGATCCATAGATCAACCTATTCATTGGCTGATCCACATTGATTGTTTTAGAATGAAGTAGGAGGAAAACTCAATCACCATGAAAACCACTAACTATGTCAGACTATTAATTTGCGAGGAATCATGTTATTGCATTCATCATTCCCTGATCCATTATTTATGGTCATTGTTTGATCGTCATTGTCACCCAATAGTGTTTCAAAGAATCACTGTGATTGTTCCAATATTCCTATGTTATCTTTTAGGCCATTAAAAGATGAATCGTAAATTATGGATTCGGTTACACTTCTATTAATAATTCATTATGAAATTTCATTTAATGAAATTATGTATTCAGGTTTTCTTTGTTGGAAAACCATTCAACATCAATATTTGAATATTCAGATAATGAAAATAACAGAAGTTTAATATAAATTTTTTTTTTATATTTTCATTATAAATTTTGAAAATTTATTTTTTCCATCAACTCATGCCAATTGAGGTGATGTCCATTCCAAGTGAATTTTTTCATTCTATGTTCAACACACCCATCAGATTTTTGATCTGAACACTAGTTTAAATGTTAGAAAATATCACTTTTACATCTATTTAAATGAACTCGAAATGTTCAAAATACTATTCTGGGAACACCGAGCCTTGGAATCATGTTCCATAAAAGAGTTAGGTCTAAAAACAATCCCATATAATTTATTAGAATTACATTGAATTTATGGGACACTAAATTTGTTATGATTGGATGATAGAGTGGGATAAATTTGATGAATGATGGATGGTTGTGGTTGAAAGGGTGTTTTTGAAGAATTGGGTGTGCAGTTGGACATTAGGTTGGTTATTATCCATTTTACATGAATGTCTGTTAAATGGAATTTCCATACATTTCTCCCTACTTCCTGGTTTCCCATTGATTTATTTAGTGGTCGTTAGCCTAACGAAAATGATTGCAGATGTTTTTCATTGAATTTTCTACGGTTAGTGATAGAAAAAAATAAACTGAAACCGTATTTACTTAATGTAATGTGGATACATTAAATAGGGGGATGGGTTAATACGTTAATTGTGTTAGTTTTTTTGTTGTTTATATAGGGGTAGTATCAATGTGGTTTTACATGGGATTGTAGTTTTTTTTAAATCTA
This sequence comes from Viscum album, assembly GCA_963277665.1. Lineage (NCBI taxonomy): Eukaryota > Viridiplantae > Streptophyta > Magnoliopsida > Santalales > Viscaceae > Viscum > Viscum album. The sequence continues at coordinate 174,710,231 of OY728134.1, forward strand.
TTTTTTAGGTTGAGTGTTTATTATTTATATCTAAAAATTGTAGTTCATTGGAATTTCATTTAGAACCCCATCATTGTTGGATCCCATGTTCCAAAACCCCAATTTCATGGTATATGATGTCTTAAACAACATCCCATTAGAAGGATGGATGGCCGGTTACTAAAATTCTTCCCCAAACACTCTTATGTGTTATTACCCCTCGACTGTATCTTGGCAGGCTGTAATGGCTTGTGGTTTCAAATAGCTCAATATACTTCAGGGAGGTTTTGGTCTGGGTGAGATGTCAAGGTGTTTGAAGGACAATTTTTTTCAACAGTTTCTTTGGGATGATGACCATTTGTTTTGGTTGAAGAGTACTGGTTTCCATTTTGTAGGTATCTACTGTAGGGATGTGTGGAATGATTGTGGCCTATGCGTTTATAGGATTTGATTGTGTCTGGATTGAGGCCCCATTGATGGTGGATATGTTTTGGTAGTGGGACTTCATTTTGGAATAGTGGTTTTATCTAGGTGATAGCTGTTATGAATGAGCGGGTAACCAGTGGAATATTAGTGCAGTGTGCCCAAAAGTCGTTGGGCTTATACTACTACTTTACATGACATGTGTTATTTGGTAAGTTTTACTAGTTGATCATGGTAGGTTAGTACACAATGTTTGGTTCCTTGATGATCTAATATAACATAATAGGGGAATTAATATGTTCCCCCACTTTTTCAAGGGTCGATTTAGTCTTCATATACGATATACTTATATAATCACTCTAGGTTTTTGGAGTTGTTTTCATTTTCCAAATAGGTCATTGAAAACCATGTAGGACTTCACTAGAATGGCTATTATGATATTATTTATTTTTCTACTTAGTCTCATTCTTTTCATACAGTCTTTGGTGATGTGGTTGTAAATTTGTCATAATTTACGTTTAAATCATGCCTGGGTTGGCATTTGGTTTCATTAATATAAATTGTTGGTGTTGTTTTTTATTTTAGCTATCTTATATCCTAATCCTATTTTCATAAAAATGGTAATTACTTCCATTTTGGGTGACATTATATACTATTGGTGCTTATATCCACTCAAGGGATTGTTGAGGGTGGGACTCAGGGGTCATTATCTCTACTTCATCTTGATAATGGAAGGGTTTATCACTTTCTTGTCCCATACATCATCTTCAAAAAGTAGGGATGTCACATAATGGTATCATAGTTGATGGTAGAGAGATAGGATGGAGGTCACTGTTAGGTACAATGAGAATTGCATGGGATGGTAGGGAAACACTGTTTGGATATCATGGTTAGTGAGATTGTCTAGGAAAAACCAGCTTGGACATGGGATTTTAGGTTCCTTAGTGATCTGATATAAGAACATTGATTATAACGAATGATCAAGTGAGGTGACATTGATTTTAGGGTAGAAACCCTAAGAATGTTTCATTCATAATTATGATATGTGATCTTGTGTGTCATGAATGTTTTTGTAATTTAATATAAATGAAGAGTGAAAATGAATTAAAAAAGAAAATTTATATATCAAAAGGGAATTAGAGTTCCATGTTTACCCTCTTTAATTATGGAACTCAGACGTCACCCACATGAGGTATGAGCATATGAGGACTATAAAGTAGAATTGGTAGATTACTGAAGTGATGATCATGAGGAGGAAGATGAATTAAGGAAAAATACCCTAAATGATTTCTAGTAGAAGAACCTTGGGAATTAAGAAATGAAGTATTCTAGACGTAGAGATGGAAGGCCAGATTGAGGAGATTAAAATCTGTATTACCATGATATGTGCTCTGAGGGAGTATTGGGTTACTATTGAAGTGATCCATACGCGAGGAGAGGCATATATGTGGAGGATACATTACCTCATGTAGAGGAAGGATATTGATGTCTTGTGTGATGACAGTAAGAACTTTTGAGCATATTTTATTTCCATGATGATTAAGGCTATGAAGAGAAAGGAGCCTCTCTTCCTCTATAATATGAGTATGTCTGTGAGGGAACATAGGATCATGTTCAAGGATCTCTTATGATTTTCTCTGTAAGTCTTTCTCGATGGAGAGTCTCTTGTGAGATGCTTAGACGGGACACTCTAACCTTTTCTTTAGTATCTCATCACACATTATCCCTACAAACAAGCATATGAATTCTAAATAAGGATGATGTAGTGGTGGTGATTATCTCACCGGGAGGAGTCCCAAGAGAGGGGAGAAAATAGAGTTCATCAAAGGGGAAGCTAGTCAGCACCAGGTGTTCGGCGTTAGGGCCATCCTGGTATCACATAGTGGGATGTTGGCCTCATCAATTCTAGTCTATATCTACTGTTCATATCCCTTTCTCTATTGTCCATGTAATTTTGTACATTGCCATTTGAGATCATTGAAATCATTAGATAGATTTCCTAGTTTGATCTCACAGTACGGTGGGTGTGGGATGGTTCAATACTCGACTCAGTAGAAGTATTTTCCATGAAGACCATTCCAATAGTTAGGGTAGTTGGCTCCCACTCAACTGAGTGTAGACGTTGGATGATGAGTCAGAGATCAGGGAGATCCACAATGACCGATATCTGGGTGTGGTCGAGGAGGCGGTCAACTCTAGATGGGTAGGGGGGCAAGGAGTGGGTAGTTGAACTCTTCCAAGGCAGCAGTTCCTATGAGGCCAGAGGTTGTTCAAGATATGATTAGTCTATTTATTACTCTTGGATATGCATTTTTTGACACAAGTGCATAAAAATCCATTGATGACCACAACCTATCATGTGACATAGTACTATATGAAGAGATAATTTCCATTCCCCTTGTGTTGAGAATGAATGTTAGAGGTTAGACCAATATGTTTGATTATTTCTAGTTATATAGACTGATGTCGGGGCCAAATCAGTCTAGTGAGGATAGTCTAATACTATGAATGAAATCATATGATTTCATCATTTGAAAAAAATTGGTGTTCTTTTTTCATGCCATAATAGAGTGATTCTATATGAGATTCATGATTTCATATATGGATGCCCAGTGTATGAATTTTTTTTCAAGCGCAGTCTCCAGGAAGGCATCCAGCATGTGGACCCCATTTATTCTTTATTATCAAAGATGATAGAGGAGAAAATCGGTGGTGAGATATTTGATGAACCAAGATTTGTCGTGGAGTTCCGATATATTTTCCCTAATTTTTTTTACTCTACCCCCCAACATGTCGTTTGGTTTCAAATATTCATGAAACTCTGTGAATGTGCGATGTTGATGGTTCCAAATTTGATAGTGCCTTTAATGATTGGGGATTTGTTTATTTAATATGATTACCTAATGGTAATGGGTTTTATCTAGTCTAGTGTGTCATCGCTTGGTGATCGTTTCTAGTTCTCAACGAAAGTATATGGTGGACTAATGTTGTGAATCAGCTATTGAAGACTCAATTGCGTAACAATCATGAATAGTAACCCTCTCCCAAGAATAAATGATCTTTTAGACTAGTTAATTGGAGTATGTTGGTTCTCCAAGATCTATATGTGGTCTGGATAAAGCTAGTTGTTGATGAAATAGAGTGACATTCAAAAGTCTACATTCTAGTTATGTAATGGGAAATTCGAGTTCTTTGTCACACCCTTTAGTGTTACAAATGCACATTCAATTTTCAAGGATCTCATGAACTCAGTCTTCCGCAAGATCTTATACTGGTTCTTCATCTTTTTCATCGATGGTATTCTTATTTTATGAATGTGATTGGAAGATCATGTTGAGAACATCTGTATAGTCTTGGAGATCCTCCGGATGATTTCCATGTACATGTTCTAGATGTGAGAGCTGCACGTCCTTGGACATGTGGTGTCTCAACAATGGATAAGATTGGACCCATCAAAGGTAAATGAATATTTTTCTAGAGAAGTACCCATGAACATTGAATAGGTACCCATATTAATGGGTCTAGTGGGGTATTATCTGAGGTTTGTAACTGACTTCTCTTGAGTTTCGGATCCGTTGATAGCTTTTTATTGAAACTATTAGGTAATTGTGTGGAGTGACTAGTGTCAGTAAGCTTTCAGCTACCCAAAGTGGAAGTGGGCGTGTGCTCCTATGCCTTAGTTTCCTGAGGAACTGGTGACGTTCACGGAGTTCTAGGATTCCTATAGTCAATGCATGGGATTTTTTTGATGATTCAATAGTGGGGGTGATCTATTATGGGTCTAGGTAGTTACATAAAAATGTATTTATCCATGCCACAAATTATTTTGAGGTTACAGTGGTCATGTTCATGGTGAATTTTTGGTGACATTATGTCATTTGTGAGAACTATGAAGTCATCACATATAACAAGAGCTTGAGTAATATCTTCATTGAGTGAGACCTAAACAAGATGATGTGAAGGAGGGTGAATTTTTACCAAGACTATTAATTTGTTATCACTTACACCTCATAAATGTGGAATTTGTTTTCTGATAACATATGTTTGATGTCCCAAGAGGATATAGTCTGGGAATCCATAGATTTGGGGTAGGTAATGGAGGAGTATTCTATTTTCATCTAGATGAAAGAGTGGATGGAGGTATATTTTCTCTATTTTAGATGTCAGTGTAGTCTTCCATGGTGTGCCCAATGAAGGACACTCAGTTGGGAGACTTAGATACTGATGTGAGGCATGATCGTGATATTTAGGGTGATGATCAATATGGATGGTAAGAGGATAGTATGAATAAGATGTTTATCCATGGGATGTTGTTTTCCCTAGTGTAAATATATGAGGGAGTTATCTATGTGTATCATAGATAACCCATAAAAATGAATCCAATAGTTTATAAAATTTACTAATTCTTGAGTGGATAGGTTTGGGTTTTATGATGATGTGTGTAGTGGTGGAGTTTATGGAACGGTTCCAAGTGTGTCAGCATGTGATGGCTGAGAACCATGTTACCAGTGGTCTATTCCAGCACTTAAGAATTCTTGAGTGGATGTGTGATAACATCATTATTTATTAATGACTATATTTCCAAGGACTTAGATAGGATGTGATTCTCCTTGGGTGTTAGTGGACCGGTTGGAAAAATTAGATCACTTCATAGTGATCAAGGATTTGAGTGCATTTGATGTCATGACATAGAGGTATGGGTATGTTGTGGTGTAGATGTATTTAGTTCAAAGATCCATTGTCACATATTAGGATACATGTCTTACATTGCATTTCTGGAAGGTATTGAAACATGGATTTGGCTCTCAATTACACCTCAACACTACCATCCACCATCATATTGAATGATATACAAGGAAGACCATTCAGACATTGGGGGACATATTGGGGGCATGTTTTTTAGACATTAGTGGGTCTTGTTTGTCAAATTTTATCTTTGTAGTGTTTTCGTAAAATAATAGAAATTACTCTACAATATTTAGGGATTTATTATATGCTCTCTTTGGGAGGTTGTTTCATTCACCCATGTGATAGATAGAAGTTGTGGAGGTAGCTATTCATGGCTCAGACATGGTGTAGGGTACAACAGAGAACATGCAGCTTGTCTATGAGTGGAAAAAGGCATCATGTGAAAGAAAAAAGACGAATGTGTATCATATGAGGCAGAATTTCATGTTTGAGTTTGGGGCCATGTTTTCTTAATGGCGTCCCTCTGCATGGGAAGTATAGGTTAGGAATAAGAAAAATTATTTCTCCCTGGATCATCTGATCATTCAATGTGTTAGGATGAGTTTTCGAGTTGGCATTTTAGCTAGCATTTCCACCATGGATCGAGATGATCTATGACATCTTCCATGTCTCTCAAATCAATTTGTATCTATACGATGAATCCCTTATCATTGACTGGGAAGAGTTGGGTATCGAGGACTATTTGACACTCAAATAGAGACTAGTAATAATTAAGTAATGCAAGGAGAAGGTTATTTATGGATGGACCATTGCAATGGATCATGTGTTAGGGAGGCATAATAGACTCCATGGGAGTACATTGTAGTGAGAGGCTCATACATAGTCACACAACCCCGATCTGTTCAATAAATTTTTATGTGTTTCACTTTTGTGATTCATTTTATTATTTAATGAATGACTGTTTTAATTATCAGATGTTTTTCCCTTATTATCAATTTTGTGTTGAATTTCCCATCATGTGGGGAGGGTAAAACCTAATCCATAATCAGGACACATTAATGTGGATTAGAATAATCTTTTGTGGGTGAATCAGTGCCTTCAAGAGTGGATAATATCATGACTTGGAAGAATGGATTCCTTATTCCATATTTTCGAGAAGTGGTCCCTTAGTGTTTTTATATTTTTACATATAATTGATGTCAAGGAGGTGTTCTTTCATGTCGGGGTTTTAAATCAAGTTTTTGAACAACAAATGGTACATTGTCAATGATATGTATCTTACATGGTGGCTATTCTATCCAATAATTTTCAATGGTTTGTTCAAAATTATCAAGGATGAGAATAGTTTGAGATGAATCTAATATAATGACACAAATTTCCCCAATACTTTCCAGAGGGAAAATCTTGTTCATATGGCATTATTGGTTGTCGTAGTTATTTTTTTCGTTGTTTTCCAAAAACCAACGTTAACAAGATGTTTTCACCAATATGGTTTCACCATGAGGGTGTCACCCCAAGATAGTGGTACAAGAATGGTGGAACACCAATTCAGTGACACTGTAATAGTGGCCCACTAACATGGTGGAACCGTAATGGAGTCACACCAAAATGGGGTCACACCGAAACATTGGCACAAAAACCATGGAACACTGAAATGATGGAACTGTAATGGTGGAACCATTATGGTGGGAATAAGATATTGTGGAACACAAAATGGTGTCTCACATATTCCAAAAAAATTTAGTTTTTCACAGTTTCTGACAGTTTCTCCAGTTTCATCCCTCTTACATCTTATTTGATGAAAACCAAGTTTGATGCCTCTTTTGTCCATTTTTTAAAAGTATATTAATTATATCATTAATTTCATAACTCCTCATGAACATTGAGATATTAAAATCATGTGATACTGACCATGATCACACGTTAATGAATTTTTAAACTGTTACTCCTTTAATATTGGATGATTCTAGTCATTGTCAAGTCATTCCCATCCAAGTGAGTTTCTAATACATATTAGTGTTCCTAGAGCCATCCCTTCCAATGGAGATTCATGTTTTGTTCTATCCATCGATCTTGAATTCCATAGAGTTTTCTGTGTGGATTTCATACTGCTCATGGGACCCCCTCAATTAGAGCCAATAATGCTTTTAGTCACTTGTTGTTTCATGTTGGGATTCTTCTTCATCCCTTTATTTGGGTATCATGTTGTGTGGGTGTAGTAATGTTAATTTTTGAAATAATTCAAATAAAAAATTTAACTAAGTTGTATTCTAAAAATAATAGTAAATGGGATTGGAGTGGATTGATATCTACCAAATTTTATATTCGTTATTATTGTTCATGATGTGATCTTTTTTAGTAGTATGGATTCTTAAAATAATAGACATTGGTTGTGTTTGTATGTTCATGGGTGATGATTTATAACTTATGTTTTTTCCTTATGAATAATTGGTGTAATCAAAAATATGATTAATAATGTATACCAAATTATATTAAATGATTTCCCCCAAATGAAAACCCTCATGTGATCATCCCTATTTATCAAAGAAGATTTAAAGAACATTGTTCATGAAATTTGAATAAAGTATGTTTTATAGGTGCGGATATGTTCCATGTTCTGTTGGGTTTTTTCCTATATGTGGGATATGTAGTGCTTCTCTCTCGAGTACAATTATGGGTATAATGGTAGACATAGTAGTAGGTTCTGTGAGAAGGGTGTGGTATGTGTGTGTAACAAGGTTTTTTCTTATGGGTGGTTGTTTTGGGATATCTGTATGGGGTGGTACAATAGGTGTGACAGAATATGAGTTTGAGAGATTAATTGATCATAGAATGGATAATCATTTAGGTAGTAAGACTAGATTTGGATTTTGTTTTGTCTATAAAAACATATTGTGCATTGGGAATTATTCTAGGTATTGGTTGGGCTGTGGGGCTATAGAACTATGTTGGGTCGTGAAATCATGTTTTTAGGTGTGTCAGGTGGCGTGGGGTTGTGCAATATGGAAGCTAGGTATGGTTATGAGAGGAGGATTTAGTTGGATAACATTGAATAATGATAGTTTGCAGTGCTTGAATAGGTGTCTTGGAAGAATGGGATGTGTAATGGGACTGAATGTATGTTGTTATATATTGTTTTTTTTAAATTGGTGTTCAAATGAATTTCCATACCTTAGTCCCTACTTCCTTGTATTACATGGAGATGTTTAATAGCCTTTTACCATATAAAAATGGATACAGATGATGTGATTGGTAGTTTCCTCATGTAATGATGGAATAAATTAATGTGAACTCTATAATTAATTAATAGAATGATGATAAATTAAAAAGGGGTTGGGGTTATGAACATGAGGAGCTGTTCATGTGGTTATGCATATAGGGGTTATGGCAATGTGGCTCTGCACGAGCTAGTTGTTAGTTTTGAAAACTAGAGGTTGGTCAGAGTGTTTACTTACATATATATTTAAAATGTAGTTATTTGTTATTTCTATACCCACCCCACCCTTGTTGAGAACAATGTACTAAACACCCCTATTTCATTGGTGAGGGTGTCTTTCCCGACGTCCTAGTGGGAGGATGGATTGATGGTTACTAACTCTTCTTCTAACCCTCATCAAGGATTTTATCACTCGAGTATATCTTGTAATGCTGTAATTGATTGTTGTTTGCTATAGAATAATATATTTCACGCAGGTTGTGGTATGGTAGAGAGGACTGTGTGTTTTTGGTCCTTGTTTTTTTCCCAAGTTACATCGGGATAAGGCCCAAGTGTTTTTGTGAGATAGTTGTGGTTGTTCTGGGTAGGTGTTTGTGGGTGAGATGTGAGGGTTGGTTAGGGCCTATGTGTTTGGGGCATGTGTTTTGTAGGTTTTGAGTCCCAACTATTTGTGAGAAAGTATTGGCATTGGGTTTGTAATTTTTTAGAGTGGTAGTGTCAAGACGTTAGCTGTTAGGAACGAGAAAAAACCATGATAGAAAACATAGTGCGATACCCAAATGATGATATACTTATACTACTATATTACATGTCACATGTTATTTTATGTTTGTGACTTCTGAGGTTTTCCTGGTTAGTATTCAATTGTAGGTTCCATGAGTTTCTAATGTTCTCTCATATGAGAATAAGTATATTCCCCAACTTGTGCAGGGGTTGCTTCAGTTTTCCAATTGCGGATACTTGTATACCCCTCCAATATTTTTGGTACTATTTTCAGTATTCTTGGAGAAATTTGAGGATATTTATTGACTATAGTATCTTTGGAATTAGGATAGTTGTTGTTCTATAATTTACTCTCTTTCATTGAGTACTTTATTTGGTTCTCTAGTTTTACTTTTGTCACATTTGTAATTTAAATCATGAATAGGTTGGATTTTGGATTCCTTTTTATAAACGTTAGGCTTAGGTTATGATATTTATCATATAATATCTTTATCAAGTTTTAATTTAAATGTTTAATCCCTTTAATTTTATGATTGATTTTATACCCTTGGTGTTGGTCACCACTATATGGCCTATTGATGGCAGTACTCAGGCGTCATGATATTTCCATCATCATGAAGAAGAAATCACATGGTAAATTTCTATCCATTACCTCATATTTAAGAAGGAGGGTCATGACAACATATCCAATATTTTCAATAAATATATCCTTAATAACATCCATGTTTATTGTGAATGAATCATATCTCTTCATGTAGTTGTTGTCTGACGTACAAATGAGTGACATAATCATATTAAAAATGGAAATCATGAAACTATATTTGATATAAAAATTATAATGAATTATAATATAATAAATATCCTATACAAAAACATAAATTCATCATTATGATCTACTACCATCGGTGGAAATGGAAAAATGAATGATATTAGAACAAGAGACAGTAGTCCTCCGTTCAAATGAACAATGATTTTGTAACCCATTTGATGGAAATAGAGACCTCTGTAGGCCATTCACATTACATAAATAATAGTTACATGTTGTTTTTTGGGATTATTTATTATCAGTTATAAAAAATGTGTAAATATAGAATTTTTTACTTGAAGATGTTGATGTAGGTAGATAACTTGTTTGTTATGAATATATTGACAATCCAGATGAAAAATGTGTTTATGGACATGTTGGTTGTCAAATTCCCCATTAGTATTAGAAAATTTTCATGTGATATTAGATCCATTAAAATTGATTTATATTTTTCAAATATTATTTCATCCTTTGAAAATTGAATTCAATGTGTGGGCCTGTTGATGAACTCAAACATTTTTTAATGTAAATGAAATGATAGTATAAATTAATGATTATGATTAATTATTTATCTTTCATGTTTATAAATAATCATATATAAATAACGATACACCATGATGTTTGAAAGAGAACATGATATGTCCCATACACTAAGATCATCTGATATAGATGTTAATAATCCGACCATATAAATCATCTTATGATCCATTAGATTCAGTTTATGATTGAAATGAAATAATTCTACATCAATATATAATGAGAAAAAAAAAATTGATTCTAAGTCACAATGACAATCCATTGGCCTAAATGTTTCTTATTGTTTTGATCCTTAGAAAAAAAAAATATCATATTGAGAAAAAAATTTAATCTAATCAAACAGAATATTTTTTTTTCATAATAAGGGTTGTTCAGAATTCTCTATTTTACCTGAGAAAATAAATATGGGGGGAAATGATTAATTGGACTATATTCCACAAATAGAATATATTTTAATCTAAGTGATCATAAGTATATGAGTATAAATTTTCTCTAGGAAATGAATCTAAAAACATTTTTTATATTTCAATACAGTCATTGCAGGATGCCTAGGTCATTAGAAGTTGAAATAATGAACTCAAATAATATCTATTGTAATTTTTCATCAAAGTGAGAAATTCATAATTTTATGTGCATTTATTTTTCTTATTAGTTTTCAATTTGGTTAATAGAAAAGGATGTTAAATTAGTATTTATGAAGTACAGCTTCATCCGAGGATGGTTATGTATTAAAGTCTAGAATTTCCATTTACTATATGAATGTCTATCAAAACTACACTGAGGAAGACTGAAAAACTAGTGTCACCAAAAAATTAACGATCTGGCTCAAATTATCATACTGGAGAGTAGTTTTTCAATTTCTTGGATTTTATTGTTTTGAGAAGATTCCTATCCATTTGAATAGGAATATGAAATATTACAGAGAATATAAATTTTCAAACATAAAGATAAAATGGACATTAAATTCCAAGGATTATTAATCTCATTGAGTGAAAAGATTAATTGCTTCATTATACACAATCATAAAGTAATTATAAAAAATATAGATCATAATAAATTATTATTTTATCTCTATCAATGGGTGTATATATATGATGAGATTACATTTTTTATAGGATGAGTTTCCAACCAATATATCTCTTCACCTTTAGGATAAGGAGATTAAAGAGAGTTCCACCATAGAAAAATCCATTAGTGTATGTTCTATTAGAGTGAGGAACATTATAGAGAGACCCATCATATGGAGTTATAATGGATAAAGAAGTCAAACATTACAAATTGATATTATTCAATGTTGAATTAGGAATACTGAAAGAAATATTGGACCAATAAAATCAATTGTTTCCATAAAGTCTATGGTCACATGAGGAATCCTGATTAGAATGACCATTTCAAGGTATGATTTCCATATATAATTTCATGATTTTTTGTTTTTTGAATTTAAATTTTAAATAGATATTGTGGATGATTCATGACCAACACATTCCTATGATAATAGATTATGTTCTTGATGATTGTATACAGGTTAAAATGGGAAGTATTACTTGTCGATAAAGTGAAGAATAATCTAATGTAGATCAGAAAAGAAGGAAAAAAGAAATGATTTGAGCTTGGGGTATGAGGAGTTACTGAAAATTATTTTAATATCGGGTTAATAACTAGTTGTTAGGATTTGGACATGAAATGGATAGCTAGTTGGTATAACCAATAATAGATGAAAATTGGACAATTGGGTTATATTTATTTTTTATTCTGGTGGATTTTTTTTCCTGATATATATTTATGGAGAAATCCATATTGCTTGGTCTATCCAAAATGGAATAGAGTTGGAATTTTCACCACACCATGAAAATATCATGTAATAATCATTTAATATATTATCATATAGAAAATGTGTGGTTCAGTTTTCTTTTTTTTTCAGATCATTACTCCAATAATATTAAGAGTTAAAGAAGAGATTATAATTTTTTTAAAAATAATTCATATAGAAATGAAAATAATAACCCTAGATTCACCCTCTTATAAGTGACCATAAATGATGAATTTATGACAGCCTCAAGTAATTTATGTTTCAAATTTGTATGAAGATCTATTAATTCTATCATGATAGATTTCACTAAAAATCAATATGAAAATAGTATGGGTTTTCTAATAGCTATGAATTTATGGGGTATGTAGAGATGAATATATGAAGGAAATGGTAATGATAAAGAGTGTACGTTACAAATTTTGAGAATTAGATTTCATTTTAGTAATGTGGACAATGATGAAATCGTTGATTAGTACATTACAAGAGTGAATATGTTTTTCAGTAACATCTAATTTTTTTGTGAGATGATGAATTATTCAATTATTATTAAGAAACCTTTGAAAATAATTCATGATTAATGTGAATACAATGTTTTTTCTTTTGAATATCATAATGATATATCCATTGATGAACTTTAGAATATCATTATTGTAGAATAGATGCTATAAAAATAGAATTCCTTATGATAGGAAGAAGAAAATAAATTTGACCATAATAAGGATGGATGATTCCTTAGAAAGTGAGTAATATTATTAACATTCAACCATCATTTGTGAAGACATAAACAAAAGAAATTTATCAATAAATGATGATAATTTTGAAGATATTAGTGAATTTGAATAATTCCAAAAAATAATTAGGAAAATTCACTATATTAGAATCATTATGTAATGAAATAATGATGAATTATGTTGCGATATGTTAAATACATGTCATTATAGAATGGTTATCATATCATTGAAGAAGACATAAATCCTAATTTTATTATAATAAGGGAATTAATATTGGTAATTTTTAAATAAAACTAAATATTTATGATGAAAGCTCAGATAGGGAATATAATCTCAACATGATTGAATGTACACATGTTAAATAAATCAAGGACAACATGTAAAATATAGTCAAATCTGTTAGGATAAGAAATGTTTTTAAAAATCTAGTAGCTGAAAAATAATTGGATTATTTACAAACACAACCAATGTTTCTTACAACAAAATGATATATAGAAAATATTAGTGAATAAATAACCAAATAAGATGTTGTTAAAGGTGAATCAATAGAATTTGTTCAAACTAAGGGTCTATAAAAGCATAATCCTAGGATATTATCATCCACTAAAAATGAATTATTCATGAAATCATATAAATTTGTAATGTGGTCATGTTTTACGATGAAGAAAATACATGTTCAATATAATTTTACTACTATACATTATGATCAATTATAAGAGCGTACTATTTATGTTGTGGAATTTTTGGATACAATGATTATTTTTTTGGTACAATATTTATTTAGTTATAAATATTTATCAAATAAATTGTTTTATAATGATAATTGAATATACTCTTTATCTAAAAAATCTCATCAAATTAGAAGAAGATTTATATGGTAATGAATGTTGAATTATCATCCAAGTTCAATGAAAATAATATTAGTTTAGATTAAATTAATATTGTTGAAAAACAATGACAATGACGATAAATAATTCTTATTTATTTTAAATGATTAATTTTCCATTGATTTAAAGTTATTATCGGAAACATTATCTACTAATAAAAAGGTTTAGAAAATGATTTTTGATAATGATAACAAATTTGATAAAATAATATCGACATATTATGATTTAATTATTCATTAAATGTGTATTATATGAGAGAGGGAATGGAATGTTACTTATTGTTGTATGACTATTTTAATATCCCAATAGGATATCATGAAGAGACTATTAAAAACTCATTATATAAAAATGTTACTAAATTGTATGTGAATATAAATTCATAATATAATTATTTTATATATGAGAATTTGAAATTTTTTGGGAGATCCATATAGAAGATGAAATGGAGGCAATTAGGAGAATAATATTTCTACGAATGTTTCTTCTACGTAACTATTATGGTTCCACATAATTCTGAAAATATTTGAATATTTTTGCTAACTAAGGGGGTTTTAATATTGTTGATTTAAGGATGGTGATATTTTAGTCACTTACACATCTTGATGAAGAAAATAACAAAGTTATGAAAAATTATTTTATAGGAAATTTTTCTTTACAAACATTCATGTTTTGATATGTTTTTTGAGGAACATAATATTTGGTTGTATCATGACAAATTTTCATATCATTTTCCAGAAATGAGAATTATTAGTGTATTAATAAATTTTATTACATTAATGTTATGTTATATAAATCATTGATCAATGTGATTATTTACTCTTGTTTCCCACACTAGGATCACCAATGTAGACTTAGAGGTTTTTAGATTATGTATTCACGTTATGAAACTCATGGGATACTAATTTTACCGTAAATAAGTGTTTCATGATTTTGAAATGTATAGTAATATTGCAGGGTGGACCCATTAAATATTATATTTAAAAGGCGGGTTATAAAAAATTAGGGGGATCATTAAATTTTATGTGGAAAATTTATGTTGATGTAATTTTTAGTGATAATTTTATTCAATATGATATTCACAAATAATAAAATGGGATATACATTTAGTCAAATATTGTGTAATGGTTGTATTTTTTTTCTGCAAGATAAAAATTGATAAGTTGGGATGGTGGAAATGTTTCTTCTAGATGTAAATATATTTAATGATGATATGGTGATAAATATCTAGATAGAGAAACTATTTTATTTAATTTATACGTCACAAAAAATATCAAGAATCACCAATTGACAGGAGATTATAGATCCATTCCATTATATACACATTTTAATGAGAATTCAGGATCTAGTAGATGTCTTTTTCAATATTTGAGAATGCTAAAGATATAAAAAAGTTTGAATGTGGAGGAAATGACATTAAAATTTAAATGTGATGATGATTTTTAAAAAATTCAATTCCCTGATATATCAAGACTAACTAATCAAAAAGTATGATGTAATAAATGAAGGATTAATATATTGAAGACGAAGATAATATGTTGAAGATGTTGAAAATTGAATTGGATATGACATTATATATTCCACCAAATTCAGAAGATATTATAATGAAAAAGGTATTTTAAAATATTAAATGATAAAAAATAAAATAGATGGTTTAAATAAAAAAAATTATCCCATAGCTTCAGGGTTCTATCTGATAAAAATAATCAAACTCTACAATTCATATTGGATGGAAAATATATATTCAAAATGATCAATTAGAAGTTTCCATGTCACTAGAGGAGTTTAAAACAACATTCCATTGCACCTAAGAAATAATATCAGAGAAGATATAGTTCAATCAGACTATATTGTTAAGAATGATATGACGTTATGATGAGTGACTAGAGGAAGATGATTCAAAGAGTCTCCTAAAAATGACAATTTCATGTGTGTCAATTGGTTAATACTATACATACTATGTACTAAAGGACTTATATGTTTAAAATATGTATTAAACCATATTCAATTGAAACAGAATATCAGTATGAGGAATTTTTTTTCATTGGATGAAGCTGTTTTATTTTTTTCTCATTTCATTCGAGATAAAAGGATGTAAACTTTCATTTTGTGAAGTACATATTCACTTTAATAATTTTCTTTAATCTGTTTTATTAGACACAATTTTTTAAGAAATACCCTAAGACTGAAACTAGTGTAGAAATTACAATAGGTGTCACCAAATAATGGATGATTAGACACACATGAGAGAACTGTAGGATATATTTTAAATTAAAAAAAAGATAATGTGTTGTGAAAATTATTCAATATGGATCTAAAAATATTTATAAGAATTTATATATTCAAATATAATGTTAAAATGATCATGAAATTAAGAAATTTATGAATTTCATTATGTGGGAAGAAGAATTGGTTTTATTTCGATTATAATTATAAAATTCCAATAAATAGAGAGAAAATATATTCATAATTTGACAATTTTCATGTGTATAAAATGATGTTGTTATATTATTAAGGTCAATGGGTCATTTTCCTACAAATTGTTTGTTTCAGGTTAATGTTGAGTGTTCTATAATGATTTTAACCACAATGGAATCCATCATAAAATGTTCATTCATAGGAATTACCTTTAGATCATAAAACATTGTATTGGGTTCTACCAGAACAATATTATGTATGTTGTTGATATAGTTCATATATTGTTGTATTATTAAGAGGAGAAGTAGAGTGGGATCCTAAAAAAAGCACTAACCTAAATGATAGAGGTTACAAGATTAATCTTATAAGGACACAACATTATAAATTACACAATCTTGGGTCATGTCAATAATTAACATTGATGTACTTTTCAGGTTTATAGGATTAGATATTTAGGCAATAACTATTAAATTACATCTCAAATATTAAAAAAATAACACTTTTAGACTATCCAAAATTTTCACAGTAATAAGAACCCTTATATAAAAGCATAATTCTTTTTTTGACAAAAATCACATTGAATTCTTCCTTTCTCATACACTTCTTTATACCCTGTGAAAAAAAATTAAAAAAACATGGGATGAGCATAAAATATCAACAAGTGATAAAAAAAAACATTTATACATGAATAAATACAAATAAATAAAATCAAAATTTACACTCATAAAAAATAAGGTCGTTAAGACACATCAGGAAATTATAAGATTTATAAATTACTCAGAATTCATAAATAGTCATGGAAACTTGTAAAATACATAATATACAAACATTGTAGCTTTAATATATATATAGAGGTAACCATCATGGTTATGATTGTAATACCCATCACAATATATTCCCTAAATCTCTTAGGGGTAATATTAGAGTTTACCTCTATCACTTTACCCAATTCACTAGATATCTATCACAGGATACCCCACCAATGTATTATAATAGGACCACCCATATATGTGATCATTTCTCATGAAAAAAAAATATAATCATATCATATTACACAAGTATAAGGAATGATAAAATTTCTACACTACAATCACGATATATAATTTCAAAATATTTACATAACCAATGGTTTCTCAAAAACAATTCAGTACCAAAATACATAAAAAATGTATATTTTATTTATTTTCAATTTAAAAACATTACATCTTGTTAATGAAGACAAATAATAAGTAATTCTTGTAGAGGTAGAACTATCATTATCATCATGTACTTTAAAAAGACACATTCCATTTTTTCATTTAGTAAAATTCTTCAGAGAAAAAGATTCCTTTTGAAATATATTGAATTTAATTAAAATAAAAATGGTAAAATTATAAAACATATAAAATAATGTGGTGTATAACATCCAAAGATTCCTTCTTGAAGAGAGATTGAGTCAAACTCCCTTACCATCCGACTGAGTTGTCTAATTCATTCTTTAAGCACATGAATGTTAAAAAAATTAAATTCTACTTGATTAAAATAATTTTAATATTTATTATTCCTTTTATATCAATTATTACTTTCCAAAAGAAATAATATTATTTTTCAAGTTTATATTGGTCATTTTTTCAATGTTCGACACTTGAGTCAAAGATGAAGCTGATATAATAAAAAATTGTCCATGTAGTCAAAAGTCTCTTTTATCAAAAATAGTTCTTATGATTTAAATGAAATATGTATAGAGAGTATATATATGTATCTATAATTTTAAATAACATTTGGTGATAATAAATGAAATGAAATTTTCATGGATACGGTAGACCATACATACTCAAGAACAGTAGATTCATTTCTTTGGCATATTAAAGAAATGCAAACAAAATGATAAATTGAAATATTATAACGCTATTATAATATCTATCTTATATATGTTATATAAGATCATTAATTATGTCCTTTATACATTGCATTAATTGCATGAATGAATCATATCACATTAATGGGGTGGTAGTCAGCACTTCTTCAAATAAAATTATTATATTTCCACATTATGGAAAGCATAAAAGAATACTGTAAATAAAAAATAAAGAAGAATAGAGGAAATATAAATATAATATATATCATTTCTAAATATATTCCATTATAATGGCCACCATGAGGGGTGGTAGGATAAAATTGAACAGTAGTCTTTTTGTGAGGTAGTAGTTAACCATACACAGAAACAAAATGTTCAATTCCATTAGATGGAGGTGTGTGTAAGTGTAGTTGAAATAATTTTCCTAAAAACATTCAAGTATATTGAGGAAACCAGTGTTGTTATTAAATCAATGAATAAATAGTGAATATGGAGTGGGGAAGTAAAATAAAAGAAAATAACTTAAGAGAATAAGTTTACTCTAAATCACGTAACTTCTATATATTTGAGCCAGAAGTATTTCATGAATTTCCATAATCAAAAGGTAAGGATTATAGGAGTAAGTTTGCGATGTTATGGGATTATTTCAGTATAATTTGGAAGAGAAATGGTTCTTGAAAGGTGTGGTTTATGTTGGTTGAAGTGGTGGCCTTTTATAAGAGGGTGCAAGGGAACATTAAGAAAGTCTAGAAATATTAATTTATTGTAAATTAAAATTTGATAAAAAATTTCCAAAATAATTAATTTAGAATATATTATGATTTATGTTATAATACCAATCATCCAATAATATTTAGGCATGTTTTGAATAATTTTTATCCTTATAATTTCTAATTTACACTTATTTTACCCTTTTTAATCTTATAGTTATATCATGTTATTTACTCATTATGGGCTTATTTAATTACCATATCATGTCAAAAGTACCCAAAAAATGACATTTATGACATATTTCGACCATTAATTACAATTTGGATAAATATTAATTTTTTAGTAATTTAATAACATTTAATATGTCATATATGTTTTTTTTTGGTATTTTTAAAATAAACCACTTTTAAGGGGAATGTGGGAAACTACATGAAATTTACATGAAGTAAAAAAACCAAAAAAAACAGTATCCTTAAAGAAGATCCCACATCCAATTTTCAAATTTAAAACATTAAAAATTCAAAATTAAAATCACAATGTATCACTGCCACCATGTAGAGACTATTTGATCCATTGACATTAGAACCTCAGTTCACAATAACCTGATTCCTTTTATCCAAAGGAATATAATATAATATAATATGTCAATATAATCCATAAAATTCTATTATGGAAAAAAAATAATAATATTTCATTTATTTTAATATTTATAATATCATTTATTTGAATCCCTTATTAATGAATCAATCATTGCAACGTCATTGTGCCTTTAATAAATTCATTTATATAATAACTAAAAATTATAAGTAAATTTCATTATATTGGACAAAATATTAGATTCTTAATAACTATTTATAGTCAAGAAGATCATTTATATGACCTATATTAAATTTTCTTAGGAAAATATTTATGTTTAGGTAATATTTATCATTACTTTAAATTTAATCTTATAAAATTCCATTTTCACATCCATGAGGTTCCATGGGTTCAGAAAATATACTCAAGGATCCCTACGGATGGAAATGTATATTAAAATATGATAAGATAATGTGTTAGTGTAGTTAAATGTTGTTATAATACTTTTTTTACCCTTATTTACTAGATTTACCCTTTAACCATGGTAAATAAAATAATTAATGAAATTACTATTCATAATGTACGAAATAAGGTACCTCTTCACACAATTTAGACAATCTAATTCAAAATGTGGAATATATTTTTTGAAATTCAAATCAATGATGTTCCATTAATTAATTTAAAATTATTTACCAGTGTCAAAACCATAAATTCTGTTTTTAAGAAGTAATATCTATCAAAATATTGACATGTGTTAATATCCGTTTTAAAAGGAAAATTACATCTAATGACCAAAATTGGGTTAAATGATAAAAAATTATTCAATTTATACTTTAAAACAATTAAATAATATTATTAAAACAAATAAATTTTCTTTCTGGAAAATGTAGTTTCCATTTAAATTTTAACGTATTTTTGCTATAAATCAAAACATGATATTGGCCATAAAAATATAAAAAACACATAAAAAGTATTTTTATGTCTCTTTTATAAATAAGAAGCTTATTTTGGAAAATATAACATATAGTGGTGTATGAATCTAATTCAAAAAGTGTTCTCCATCAAAAGGTGGTAAAACTACATTTTTATAAAGAGGCTTCTTTTATTCGGGAAATTTAAATTGTTCTTATATCATATCTTGATAACATATAACATGAATTTGAATCATTATATAGTATATATATCATATATTTTTCATTAAACAAAAATCCTTAATGAGTAATATGATTTTATAAACTGTAATATTATATTTTAAATTTGTTTTCACAAAAATAAATCATTTATATTCAATATATATTCATTTCCATTTCTAATAAATTTAGTAACCAATGAATAATTATTTAAACTAGTGAAAACCATCATTAAAAGTTAATTTGATATTGTCCATTCACTCCACACAAATGAATAAGTGCTAACTATCATTTAAAATAATAATGTGGTAATTGTGTTATATTTTGGTATAACTCAATGTTTTGTGCAACGTAAGATTTCAGAGAAACATGTTGTTCCATGTCGATTTTTCCATCAGTAAAAGAATACCATTTAAAGAATAATTAATATTATTTAAATAAATAATAATAGAAATAAAAAATTATTATTATATAACTACAAAGATCATTACATTATTCCACCCTTTTTAAATTGTGTCTTTGAAATTTTAAAAATGGACTCAAAAACATCATTGAAAATCCCACATCGAAAAAATGTTAATAAAATATCACATTATAAAAAATAAGGATAAGTACAACGGCTACTTGAGCTAATACATACTAGAATTTCTTGTAGGAAAATATATATATAGAATAAAAATTAATCATCATCCTCTGATGTAGAGTGATAGAGAACATGATCAAGAGAATGTTAACTACCAGAATATGTTAATATTTTGATGGGTTAAATGTTCATTGATTTCACAGTAGGAAATTGAAATGGAAAATAATTTTTTTACAATAATTTTTATAATATTGAAGAATTTTTTAATACAATGTATGTGAATAGAAGAAAATTTATTTACATGATAAGTATAGTTTATTCCTTTAATAAATTTATTCCACATAGTCATCTTTTCTCTATAAAATCACATAATACCCCAATGATGATCTATATATATCCCCATATTTAAAACACAACGAAACTCAAAACGTTTATTAAATGATCAAATAACCAAAAAAATAATAATCCTTTATAAAATGATATACAACTCTTAATAAAAAAACTCAATAAACAATACCCAAACGTCAATAAGTTCCATTAAATAAATAATCTTCCTTAAAATTATTCAATATATTCAAAACAATGATTTAAATAAAAAAAAATTAAGTATTATATCAAATAGTCATCCAAAAAAATCATATCATTATTTTTCCAAATAACATCGACTACTCTTAAAGTCTCACACATAAAACCGATTAACCTAATCACATATTCTATTTGATTGGTAATCCATTTACATAATAACCCAAATAATTATAAGTAAATAATAAATACAATGATTCCTCCAAAATAAAATTCAAAAATTATTCCTCGATTGAAATCCCAGAGTATTCTATTTTAATTAGGATTATAGTATTCCCAAAATTGAGAGTGTCTTCCAAAATATCATTTACAACTTAATTAGACAATAATTTTCCTATACTAATGATATAAATTTGATATAACATAATTTCTAAAATTAAAATTATTCATTATAAATAGAATAATTTAACTAAAAATAATTAGTCATACAAACTAGAGACATCGTGTAGGCCAGTGGTAGGCGATGCACCCTTATTTCCCTTCGTTTGTGGGTCTGATTCCCTTGGCCTTTTCAGAAGTGATGGGTTGTCACCCATCCTATGTGTTTTATTTTTTCTAAAACAATTTAATTCCTATATAATTCTAAAAAAATTAATTTTTTAAAAATTAACCATAACATTTTTATCCATAAATGTTATTTAACACCGTTCATTTTGAATCCCAAAATGTCAAGACACAAAATCGTCTAAAAAATCATATTTACCCCTATTATTATCCATTTTTTATGCTCAAGAAAAGATAGTTACTCCATGAATAACAATTTCAAATATAATACATCAGGATTACACAAACTAGAAAATGAATACAAAATTAATCACATCATTAAAAGATCATTAATACTTTTAAATATTTCATCACCATAAAATCTACCATAACTTTTGGATCCCTTATATGTAGATTTCATACTCATTTACTACTCTTCATAATACATCAACTATTAATATAATCCCAATTACATAGTACATAATTCCTCAGATTAAATTTCCTCATCATTTATATATATGATTCCAATGGTGAATCAGTCTTTATCGATAGTAAAATAAGTCATACCTTGAATCCAGACATCATTATCTTCTTGATATTCTCTGCCACTTTCATAATGTTTTCCATATTTAAAAAAGTAATCATTTTATCAACTTTTGTAATTTAATTTTCTATATAGTTGGAACAGATGATATCTTGAAATTATATTAAAAATATACAATTTACCAATTTTTTTTAGAAATAAGCACATTTTGGATAACTCAAATAATTTATTGTATGTGATTTGAAGTCTCAAGAAGCTATATAAATCATTAAAACAGTATTTATCCCTAATAGGGATAATAAAATAATTTGAGAGGAATGATAATGTTGTGAAATATCTCTTTCATTCATTTTTGAAAAAAGATACTCAATCATCTTAAAATAATCAACACAAAAACATGAACCTAATTATTATAATTAAAAAAAGAATCCTCTATAGGTTGAAGATAAAAAAAATTTAAATATTCTAATCCATAAACCTCTTTATATCTAAATTGTTAATATTTTTATCCAATAAACTTAATTTACCATATCTATCCAAAAAATTCCATATGATAATAATTATCGTGGTTATATGGGATCTTTTATGTACATCAAGATAACACCTTAACATCTCATGTCATCTAAAACGACCTCTTCCACCAAATATATGGCCCCATTATTAAACATTACATAATCTTGAGTAATGTCATGAATTCACATTCAAGATCATTTTTTGGTTTAGAGTTTTAGAGAATAATGCCATAACTATTACATTACATCTCAAATATTAAAAATTTGACACATCCACTATATCCATTTTTTCACAATAATAAAACTCCGTAAATAAAACAAGTATTACTTTCTTGATAAAAATAAACTTCAATTATACCATTCTATTTCCATTCCTTAGTCCCTATGAAAAACATTTCCAAAACAATGTATGATCATAAAAATTTCAGTATGGTATTTATAATAAGGAAAGAAAATATAAGTACATTAAAAAACATAAATCAATGAAATAATAATTCTCACTCATATAAAATAATATCGTTAAGATAAAACATGAAATAATAATATTTATGAATAAATAAATGAAATAATAAATTATAATGTAATCTTGTTTAATCCATAACATATTTATATAGTAGCTTTCACAACTTCATAGTGTGTAACCTTCATGGTTACATTTGTAATACCCATCCCAGTATATTCCCTAAATCTCGTATGGGGTACATTAATGATTACCTCTATCACTGTACTATATGCATTGGAGATCTATCTTGGGCTCACCCACTTTATTTCTATCATGGAGCCACCCGTATACATATACAATTCCTGTGAACCAAAACAAAATCATAACACATAAAACAAGAATAAAGTAATGATAATATTTCAACATTGAATCACAATATATCATTTCAACATATTGGAATAATAAATGATTTATCATACCAATATCAATAAAAAAATATGTAAATTATGTATATGTTATTTATTTACTGTCTAAAACATTACGGCTTATTATGTATTCCCAATATCAAATAATTCTCACGGTCGCTGAAATGTCATTATTGTCGTGTCTGTTAAAAAGAAACATTACTTTTTGTATTTTATTAAAAATTTTCATAGAGAAAATAACTTCTGAAAAAAAATTAATTAAATTAATATAAAAATTGAGTAATTAAACCCAGTATAAATGAAGGTGGTGTATAACAACAAAACATGACTCAATGAAAGGACATAGAGACGAAGTCCCTTACCTTATGTCTGACTTGTCTTTTTTCATTATATATTTGAATGAATAATAATCATAAGATAATTTATACTTTCATAGGAACATTTTCCAATTTTAATATTCATTTTATATAACATAATAGATTTCAATATCAATCATATAATTATTCATGTTCAGATCGATTGTTTTGTGGATGTTCGGTACTTGAGTCAAAGATGAACTTGTTGTAATTAAAAATTATCCATGTCGTCAAAAGTAAATTATATACAGAATAGAATTAAGGATTTAAAATTCATATATATGCACTATATATATATATTTGTGTATTTATAATAGTAAAAAAATTGAGATAATATATGAAATACACCATTCATGGAGACATTTGACTGTACGTACCCAAGAACTATACATTCATTTCATAGTCATAATAATAGAATGATAACTAAATGGTATATTGGTATATTATAATACCATTTTAATATCTATGCTATATATGATACATAAATTCATTAATTCCTTCCTCTCTATGTCCAATGTATGGATTGAATGATTCATATCACCTTAAGGGGGCGGTAGTCCGCATTTCCTCAAATTAAATTATTGTATTTACACATTATGAAAAGAGAAAACCTATGATATAAATAAATAATAAATAAGAATAGAGAAAATATAAATATAATATATATCATATATAAATATTTTTCCATCATAATGGCCACCGTGATAGGTGGTAGAAGAAAATTGATCAATCCTCATTTTGTGAGGAAATAGTTTGCCGTATAAAAAATAGTATGCTCATATCCATTTGATGGATGTATCACCCCGAAATTTTATGAAAAATATTCTTTTAATTTCATTAATGTCTTGTGTTTTATGCTACACCAAGATTACCTTGCGCTATACGCAACACTGTATTATCATGCAGTATACACAACACTATTCATGGATCGTGTTACACACAATTTTGATAATAGTTATTCTACGCAACATTGAGTATATATATATATATATATTCAATGTATAAATGAAATATGTTTGGATTATGTAATACAAAAAAACAAAGGATTCTTGCATAACACAGAACCCTGACTTGGCTTGCATTACACGCAATCACGACCTTCCTCGATAGCGTGTGTTGTACGCAATACCGAGTTTTACTAAACAACGATATATTATTATAATATTATTATGAACTAGCCGTTATGAATAGTATTTACTAAATTTTGAATCTTATAACATTATTATTCATCTTACACATTTTCTAAAACATTTTATAAGAAGAAAATAATGTTTTCGTGTAAAATAAGTATTTTTTTAAAAAATGCAGTTTTCCCGACATTTGATGGCGTACCCACCTTAAATCTAGTTTTTGACATGTTTATAAGTTCAATTTGACAAAATAAAATTCTTCTTTGCAATTATGAAATAATATTTTACTTTGGATAAATTTTCCATATTATTTTGGTAACTTTAATATTTTGATGAATAGAAAAAACACACTATATTTTAATTAAAAACAACATTTTTTATCACAATAATTTATATGGTTAAATTATAATATTTAATGTTTTTTATGTATAAATAGAAAATATTTTTACTATTTAATATAAATGATGACATTAGCATGGATTCTACCTTGAATTCGTAGGATAAATCAATTCAATCTTTTGCAATGTTTTAAAGAAAAACTCGTTTTCTTTCAACAACGAGATTAATTTTTAATTTAATTTCTGCAACTTTTGTGATTTGAATTTGGAAAAATGGATTCCATATTTGGAATCAGTGGATCCAAATTATTTTAATAATCTACTTTTTATTTTTGGGAATTATGAATAGTAACTACGGTAAATTTTATTTACCATAGTTAAAGGTAAATCGGGTAATTAAGGGTAAATATAATATTATAAAATTATCCTAAAACATGTCAAAATCTTATATGATGATTAAAAGTCGACCCATATCACCTATGGGTCGGATTAGATTCATTTAACTGTCTTTTTTCCATGAAAATAATTTAATTATTATTAAAACCAAAGAATGTGAAAACATGTCACTTTCATAAATCTTATAAGTATAATAATTTTAATTTAGTGATAAACTTCATGAAACATCGAACATGAATAGTATCAAGAGATCTAATACATGTATATACATCATAGGAATTTATTTAGAATTTTTAGGGATTAATTAATTATCATTTTTTATGACACAAAGATGATGCAGTAATTGTCTTATTAATGAAATATTGACATAATTGATGTTATAAATACCCAAATAACTGTAGTTTAAGACTTTTTATGAATTAAACTAATTTTATAGGTTCATATGACATGTTAGTATTGATTTAATTAACTTTTTTAGAACTAATAATTCTGTTATGATTTTCACAAAAATCAATTACTAAATAGTTTCAAAATTGACATAAAATAGTTTTTAAAACAAATATTATATTATTAATTGTGATTTTATTCCTAAAAATATTAGGTTCGGCCAAATGACTTATATAAGGTTATATATTTTAATAATAAACAACATGGGGTTCGTTTCACTTCTTAATATATGTTTCTTAACCTTATAGTATAAGAACACAAGAAGACCCGGTAAAAGTAAAATTATTTAACTTAATGTTAAATCTAAATGATAAAGTTAAAATAGGAACCTAAACTTGTATAAATTCTATTGGATGAGATACTTTCGACCCATCCCCACATTAGATTCAAAATAAATCAAATTGGAGCTATTAAAACCCGAATTTGACTTTATAATATAATAATATTTTTAGTTATTCCAAAGGTGCCCCTCTCCTCCCTTATAAAATGGAACCTCATCCCTCTCTTCCTCACAACACTTTGAGCCTTCAAGCTCGGACAACCCCTAAAAAATTCCATTCTCCACTTCCCTAGAAACATCCTAGAGTTTCTGGGTATCCTCAAAGACCAATTTTAGTTCCCTAAGAGGTGGTCTCAAAGAGGCGCTTCAAAGAAGAGGTAAATTCCGTTACCGATTCTTTCATCTTTATTTCTTCTTCCGCTTCTTCTTCTATAGATGTTTCATTATTAAGTAATAACATTAGTATCACTCATATACTGATATGTTATTATAAGTATTAAACAACCCTATTTCACCATCTATTCGTCCTACGGAAAATGAAATCACCACACTTGCGTACGTACAAAATTCCGTCTCCACGCCATGGTGAAATCTATTTTCCACCACCACCTTACTTGGATGGGTATAATGGTGTAATTAATAATTATATATTATTACTTTAAATTCATATTGATTCTTAAATAGTATACATACACTCCAATACAGTCCCATGATAATGAGAACGATATCATCGCCCGTGCGTACGTACGGACTACTGTCTCCACGACGCAATGAGATTCATTTCCACATTAACCATTCATGAATGATTATAAATTATATATAATAATTAATAATGAAATATATGACATAATAATGATACTGGATTTATGTTTATATATATGTATGTCATCTACTTAATTCCATTCAACTCAATAAGGAAACGAAAACATCGTTCATGCTGACGTACGACCTACCGTCTCCATGAACGGTGTATTTCTTTCCGTTTACTGATTTATTATATATATGTATATTCTGAATATATATTATATATAAATCATGTTTTATATCTGGAATAAAGTAATCATGATCTATGTAATCATATGAATAATTACAAGTCAAAACACGGACGACAAATGAAACAATTTTACCCAAAACACTCTTTAACATGGAATTTACAAAAGAACGGTTAATATAAAGTCATAAGTGAACCATATATGATATCATAACAATTAATATGATTCTGGAATAATCCAATGACATTATTTAAATCATTATACAGTAGGTTCAGACACATACGAAGCAAATCAGACCTAAGGTAAGGGAAATATCAGAATCTCATTTTTATCCAAGATTGTTTATACTTTGGTATTTACTGGGGTGTATTTTATCATCCACATCCATGTTTCCCCAATATGTAATATTTATATCCTTATACAATATTTTATATCCAATTTTACCCATCGGTGAGTTTTTAGTAAAAGATATGAAAGGAATATTTTGTCGTTTTTCTTACGAGATACTTTTTTGACTTTTCCGACAAAAGTATGAGAATAATGTTTTTTTTAAATATACAACATGAATGGATTTTTAAAACATTATTTCCAAGAAACTTCCTTTACAAGTTTTAATGTTTATTTTTAATCAACTTCTTTAGTTTAAAATTGTATGACATGTTAAGAAAGGAAAATGTTTTTGAAGTAGAAAGGATATTTTCCTCAAGATTGGAGTTCAAGTGTTTTATCAAAATTATTTTCAATCTAAGATAATATAGGGTTCTATTTCTATCCCTATTATTACATTGATTTGATTATGTTGTGATGGAATTATTTTTATGAATTCCTTTATCTTATATGAATTGTTTTATGATGTCATGTTGTTTAATAATCCCATTTTTATTACATGGGTTATGCAATGATGTATGATTTATGAATTTGTGGCACACATAAGAATGGTATAATTATGAGATGGGTGGGACCTATATCTCCCTCTAATGCATTGGGTAAAGATTTTATATCTCATGAGATAGAAATGGCTGGAATGGTAGGTTATACCGGTTCAGTGAGACAGGACTGAAATGAGGAGTGAACTCTGTTCAGAAAGGGACTTTGTCCACTAAGATAGTCTTGGCAATGAGTCATGACTAATAAGAAATGATTCTCTATGATTATGTGTGTATTCCACAATGTTTCATGTTTTATGTTTTGATTATTGGGATTACATTTCACTACTA
The DNA here is from genome assembly GCA_963277665.1 of Viscum album. Classification (NCBI taxonomy): domain Eukaryota; kingdom Viridiplantae; phylum Streptophyta; class Magnoliopsida; order Santalales; family Viscaceae; genus Viscum; species Viscum album. The sequence goes on from OY728134.1 coordinate 174,739,428, forward strand.
TGATTTATTCCATGTTATGAAATTACGATCTCTTTTGCAGGTTAAGATTTCCAAAAGATATGTTCTTATGAATATGACGTGATTGATATTTCTTTTGTTTACCCTTACTGAGCATTTGAGCTCACCCTTTTATGTTTTCCTTTCCCCAGGACATAAATAAAGGATTTTGGTTTTAAAAAAAATAAGATCTTTATAGTAGATGTTGAAGATCTTTCACCACGATTAGAAGATTATATTCCGAGTTTCCAAAGACACTAAACTATTACGGTCCTTGTGTGTGTGTTTTTGTTATGTACTAAGTATTCTGAAAAAGTAATGTAATGTCTATGTACGTTAAGCTTCGGGTCTCTATAGTTGGTATCAGAGGAAAAGTTTAGTCAACCTTTGGAAACTAGGATGCGAAAACGTTAGTGAGATCCCTAGAAATATTTCTAAGGTATGTCTAGGGATGTCCCTAAGGATAAGTATACGTATAGGATACAGTCCTAGAACTACGGTAACGATCATAGAATTTAACCTAAGATATTATATATTGAGGATACAACCCCATTATTATGTTGTTTCCCCTAACATGATTTTTTCCTCTCACACTATTCTTTTTGGGTTTTAGATGATGGCTGGAACCTGAAGGAACCGTGTAGATCATTGTAATGGACAATGTAATGATTTTCCTCCTGAACAACCAAATGTTATGGGAGATGGAGTGCAAAATCTTATTGCTATAATTACACAAGCTATGAATCATTCTGGACATCCAAATGAGCAGATAAGGGAACAATATTCTATTGAGTCCTTCATGAGGCAACGTCCACCTTCTATCAGTGGGTCTTCTGATTCACTTGTTTCTGAACAATGGATCAGTACTACTGAGAAGATATTTTCAGTTCTTCAATGTTCTGAACATGATAAAGTCATCTTAGCAGTATATCGTTTGGAAGGTGAAGTTGTTCAATGGTGGAATCTTATCAAGAATACGAGGAAAAGAGATGAAATTGAGTCCACGGAATGGGACGAGTTCAAGAACTTATTTTTCAATAAGTACTCTCCGCGTATTCTTCGAACAACGATGGAGAAGGAGTTTCTTGAACTAAAGAAAAAGGATGATGAATCTGTTGGTATATATGAAGGGAATTTTACAAGGCTTGCAAGGTATGCATCTGGATTTATCATCCAACCAGAAAGTAAAGTTGATCGATTCTTCAGTGGCTTAAAATCAAATCTTCGAAGGGCATTAACTATAAGAGACTTCGGTAGCTGTGAATAAATTATGCGTTGTGCGATCAAGGTAGAAATGGAAGTTGGTGTTACTTATCCATCTCATAGTTTTGACAAGAAACGAAAGATGGAGCTCAAGGAGAAATCTCAGAATAATGGTGAAAAGAAGATGATTGTTTCCTAATGCTCAATGTGTGGAAAGAAGCACGGTGGAGATTGTCTTAATGGGACTAGAAAATGTTTTATGTGTGGAAAAAAAGTTCATCGAGCAGCTGAGTGTCGAAGTAATGTAAAAAGCGCTTCTAATGATGTGAATAATGAAAAGACTGCAGATAACACACCAACAAAACTTCAATGCTTCAAGTGCAAGGAAATGGGGCATTATGCTAATAAATGCCCTAATCCAAGGGATAGTGATGATCGATGTGAGCAACCACTTAAGGGAAAGGACAAAGGGAATTCACATGCGATCACCATTGGCGATGTTGAATATGAGAATGATGTGGTGTATTGATTAAGTGTTTATGTAATGGGATTCCATAATAATGTTGTATATAGTATCGTGGAATATTGGAATATTTATGTTTTGGTCTATTGTGGTTTTCAATAACATTATGGCATTGGTTACCATGAAAAGTGATTGAAATATTTTTGGAAAGCAGATGATATGCACATAATGAATGGATAAAGAGAATCTAATATGTTTGATAGTATTCATGAGCTCATGATTGATATAAGGACTAAGTGATATCATGGTTTTAGGATATAGAATTTTGAGGATTTTGGTATGTGGAAAGTGTTAACATTTAACTGAATTCATTTTTTCACTAGGGTTTAATGGATATTCATTATTCAAGAGAATAAATGATTAAGGTATTCAAATATTTGTAATTTGACCAACAAGATGTATCTTATGATATATGGGGGATAAATGACGGCATTCACGTGATCATTTTATTTATAATATGAGCTTAGACCGAAGTATTTTAGATAAGCCTAAAAATTGGAATGGATTATGTTAGACATAAGTTAGTATTGTTTAAGGATAAAACTTTTTTTGATATTGTTGATGGGATGTTATTTTAATATAGCTTTAAAAAAAGGACAACCTGCAGGACGGGCGACAACCCATCGCGTTGGACATGGCTGTGGAAATTGAACCCACAACTGAAGTGCGACTGGCCTTTATCGCCTACCACTGGCCTACAAGAAATCCCTGTTTAGTAGTAACTAGTTTTATTATATTAAGCAGTATGATATATGATGTATAAATCCATTTTAGGAACCATATATGATTAATCTAACTATAGATGGACTTATGTCTATTTTAATAACTTTTCTAACCTTTTGTTTGAGACAGATGGAATGACCCATCATTCTATCACATGATCTGCTAACACATCACGAATGACAAATTCAACTTCATTTCGTTAAGAGATGAAGTGGAAATTATCCAAATAACGACCAACAGGGAGACTATACCAAAATCATGAAAGTATTTCTTCTAATTCCAATTTCATCAACTTTAGGGAAATGATCTTGAAAACCAAAAATGTTGTCCTAGTGCTCTTATATCTGATGAATCAGATGGTACCTTAGATCATCACAAATTTATGGCTTTGAGATTGCTGGCTTTTCCATAGCCATGTTCTCTACCACTTTCCATCAGAACATGATGGTTAGATTTCTCTTCCATATCCATATTTTCACCTGTGTGGAAACCCAATGATTAGTTTATTTGGGTAACTGTTACATTTCATACTTTGGTTGTTAAATATTGGTTTTGGTATTCCTTTTTACGATGTGGGTTTCTATTAATGAAACATTCGAATAGTAAACCATTTATAACCTCGACAAATTTTGAGGGAAAAATTCATTTTAAGGGGCTAGAATGTATCACCCCAAGATTTTATGAAAAATATTCTTTTAATTTCATTAATGTCTTTTGTTGTATGCTACACCAAGATTACTTTGCGCTATACACAACACTGTATTAGCTTGTAGTATAGGCAACACTATTCTTGGATCGTGTTACAAACAATTTTGATAATAGTTATTCTATGCAACATTGAGTATATATATATACATATTCAATTTACAAATGAAATATGGTTGGATTATGTTATACAAAACAACAAAGGATTCTTTCACAACACGCAACCCTGACTTGGCTTTCATTACACGCAATCGCGACCTTCCTCGATAGCGTGTGTTGTACGCAATACTAGGTTTCACTAAACAACGATATTTTATTATAATATTATTATGAACTAGCCGTTATGAATAGTATTAACTAAATTTTGAATCTTATAACATTATTATTCATCTTACACATTTTCTAAAACATTGTATAAGAACAAAATAAATTTTTCGGGTAAAATAAGTAATTTTTTTTAAATGTTGTTTTGCCACCTTTTGATGGTGTACCCACATTAAATATAGTTTTTGACATGTTAATAAGTTCAATTTGAAAAAATAAAATTATTCTTTGGAATCATGAAATAAAAAAATTCTTTGGATAAATTTTTCATATTATTCTGGTAAATTTCATATTTTGATGAATAGTAAAAACATGCTATATTTTAATTAAAAACTTTTTTCATCGCAATAATTTATATGGTTAAATTATAATATTTAATTGTTTTTAAGTATAAATAGAATATATTTTTACCATTTAATATAATGTATGACATTAGCATTGATTCTACCTTGAATTCGTAGGATAAATCAATTCAATCTTTTGCAATGTTTTAAAGAAAAACCCGTTTTCTTTCGATAACGGGATTAAATTTAATTTAATTTCTAAAAATTTGTGTATTGAATTTGGAAAAATGGATTCCATATTTGGAATAAGTGGATCCAAATTATGTTAATATAGCTACTTTGTATTTTTGGGAATTATTAATAGTAACTATGGTGAATTTTATTTACCATAGTTAAAGTTAAATCGGGTAATTAAGGGTAAATATAATATTATAAAATTATCATAACAAATGTCAAAATTCTATTGGATTACTACAAGTGGACCCATATCTCCTAAGGGTCAGATTAGATTCATTTAATGGACTTTTGTCCATTAAAATAATTTAATTATTATTAAAACCAATGAATGTGACAACATGTCACTTTCTTAAATTTTATAAGTATAATAATTTTAATTTACTGATACACTTCATGAAACGCAGAACATGAATAGTCTCCAGAAAGCTAATACAATTATCTACATCATAGGGATTTATTTAGAATTTTTAGGGATTAAATAATTATCATTTATTATGAAACAATGATGATGCAGTAATTGTCTTATTAATGAAATATTGACATAATTGATGTTATAAATACCCCAATAAATGTAATTTAAGACTTTTTGTTAATTACAATAATTTTATTGGTTATTATTACATTTTATTATTGATTTAATTAACTTTTTTCGAACTAATAATTATGTTATGATTTTTACAAAAATCAATTACTAAATAGTGTCAAAATTGACATAAAATAGTTTTTAAAACAAATATTATATTATTAATTGTTATTTTATTCTTAAAAGTCTAAGGATCGGCAAAATGAGTTATATAAGGTTATATATATTAATAATAAACAACTTGGGGTTCTTTTATCTTCTTATAGTAAGTTTATTAACCATATAGTATAAGAACACGAGAAGACATGGTAAAAGTAAAATTATTTAACTTAATGTTAAATCTAAATGATAAAGTTAAAATAGGAACCTAAACTTGTCTAAATTCTATTGGATGAGATTATTGCGACCCATAATCACCATAGCTTCGAAATGAATCAATTTGGATCTATTTAAAACCGAATTTGTCTTTATTATAAAATAATAGTTTTAGTTATTCCAAAGGTGCCCCTCTCTTCCCTTATAAAAGGGAACCTCCTCCCTCTCTTCCTCACACCACTTTGAGCCTTCAAGCTCGGCCAACCCCTGAGATATTCCCTTATACACTTATCTAGAAACATCCTAGAGTTTCTGGTCTTCCTCAAAGACAAATTTTAGTGCCCTAAGAGGAGGTCTCAAAGAGGCGCTTCAAAGAAGAGGTAATTTCTGTTACCGATTCTTTCATGTTTATTTCTTCTTCTGCTTCTTCTTATTTATTGTTTCATTATGAAGTAATAACATCAGTACCACTCATATACTGATATTTTATTATATGTATGAAACAATCCTATTAAACCATCTATCCATCCTACGGAAAACGAAATCACCGCGCGTGCGTACTTACGGAATACCGTCTCCACGCCGTGGTGAAATCTATTTTCCACCACCACCTTACTTGGATGGGTATAATGGTGTAAATAATAACTATATATGATTAATTTAAAGTGATATTGATTCTGAAATAGTATACATACACTCCAATACAGTCCCACGATCATGAGAACAATATCATCGCTCGTGGGTACGTACGGACTACCGTCTCCACGACGCGATGAGATTCATTCTACACTATAACCATTCATGAATGATTATAAAGAATATATAATAAGTAATCATTAAATATATGAAATAATAATTATACTTTATTTATGTGTATATATATTTATGTCATCTACTTAATTCCATTAAACTTAATAAGGAAACAGAAATAGCGTTCATGCGTACGTACGGCCTACCGTCTCTATGAACGGTGTATTTCTTTCGATTTACTGATTTATTATATATATGTATATTGTGAATATATATTGTATATAAATCATGTTTTATATTCTGGAATAAAGTAATCATGATCTAAGTAATCATATGAATAATTACAAGTCAAAACACAGACGAAAAATGAAACAATTTTCCCCAAAACACTCATTAACATGGAATTTACCAAAGAACGGGTAATATAAAGTCATAAGTGAACCATATATGATATCATAACAATTATAATGATTCTGGAATAAGTCAATGTCATTATTTAAATCATTATACTGGAGGTTCAGACACATACGAAGCAAATAGGACCTAAGGTAAGGGAAAAATCATAATCTCATTTTCATCCGAGATTGATTATACTTTGGTATTTACTGGGGTGTATTTTATCATCCACATCCATGTTTCCCCAATATGTAATATTTATATCCTTATAAAATATTTTATATCCAATTTTACCCTTCAGTGAGTTTTTAGTAAAATATATGAAAGGAATCTTTTGTCGTTTTTCATACGAGGTACTTTTTTGACTTTTCCGACAAAAGTACGAGAAGAATTTTTTTTTAACTTATACGACGTGAATGGATTTTTAAAAAATTATTTTCAAGAATCTTCCTTTAAAAGTTCTCAAGTTTATTTTTAATCAACTTCTTTAGTTTAAAATTGTATGACATGCTAAGAAAGGAAAATGTTTTTGAAGTAGAAAGGATATTTTCCTCAAGAATGGAGTTCAAGTGTTTTATCAAAATTATTTTCCATCTAAGATAATATTGGGTTCTGTTTCTATCCCTATTATTACATTGATTTGATTATGTTGTGATGGAATTATTTTTATGAATTCCATTATCTTATATGAATTTTTTTATGATGTCATGTGGTTTAAGAATCCCATTTTGATTACATGGGTTATGCAATGATGTATGATTTATGAATTTGTGGCACACATAAGAATGATATCATTATGAGATGGTCGAGACCTATATCTCCCTCCAATTCATTGGGTACAGAATTTATATCTCATGAGATAGACATGGCATGAACGGTAGGTTATACCGGTTCAGTGAGACATGACTGAAACGAGGAGTGAACTCAGTTCAGAAAGGGACTTTGTCCACTAAGATTGTCTTTGCAATGAGTCTTGACTAATATGAAATGATTCTCTATGATTATGTGTGTATGACACAAAGTTACATGTTTTAAGATATGATTATTGGGATGACATTTCACTACTATTATTTATCCAATGTTATGAAATTATTATCTCTTTTCAATGTTAAGATTTCCAAAAGATATGTTCTTATGAATATGACGTGATTGATATTTCTTTTGTTTACCCTTACTAAGCATTTGAGGTCACCCTTTTCTGTTTTCTTTTCCCCAGGACATAAATAAATGATTTAGGTTTAAAAAAAAGAAGATCTTTATGGAAGATGTTGAATATCTGTCACCACGATTAGAAGATTATTTTCCGAGTTTCCAAAGACACTAAACTATTACGGTCCTTGTGTGTGTGTTTTTGTTATGTACTATGTATTCCGCAAAAGTAATGTAATGTATATGTATGTTATGCTTCGGGTCTCTACAATGGAGGTTTTTTTAGTGAATTTATCATTATTATAAAATAGATACAAATATTTATATTATAAACTCGTTGTAATATAATCAATCTATAATAAGATCACTGATAGTTTATATGCAAAATAAAAGAAATGAATTTGAGGGATGATGTTACCTCAACTCAGAAAACATCATTTGATTTGAGAAAATAATGGATTTATTGATCTTATTTCTACCTAACGTAATGAATCTTGAATTAAAGTAGGGATATTGGGAGCTTATGTGAGAAGAATTTGGATTAGTAATGGGACTTGAGAGGTGTGAGTTACGTTGGTAGAGTTGGTGGACTATTAGAAGACAGATTAGGGGCACTATAGTAATGCCTAGAAAAATTAATTTATTATAAATTAAAGTTTGATTAATAATGGTCCAAAAATAATTAAATTATAAGATAATATGTTTTGTGTTCAAATAATCATCATCATATTTTTTTCATGATTTAAATATTTTTATATCCATATATTTTTTGTATAACTCTTATTTGACCCTTTTTAATCGTACCGTGGGGTCTTTTTATTTACATATTTTAGGTTAATGAAATTACCATACCATATCAAAAGACCCAAAAATTATATTATTACATATTTGTGCATTTACTCACAATTTTTCAGAATCGTAGAGTTTTAAAAATGTAATATCATTTAATGAGTTTTTATAATTTTGTTATCTATTATTTAAATTGTAGGCACTATTCATAGTTGTCGTTTTTATAAAATTGTAAATTTCTGATTCCTTCGATCCAAAGGCATTAATTAGAATTAAATATGTCAGAATGAGACAAAAAACTCACGGATGGTGTCGAAATATTCAATTTACATTTATATAAATATTTATAATATCAGCTATTTGAATCCATTATTAATGAATCAATCATTGCATCATCATTGTGTCATAATTATGATTATTTTTTTAATGTAAAAAATTATTAATTAAATATAATGATATAATAACTCATTTTATATTCCTTATTTCTATTTATTCCCCCTGATACCAATTATATAACCATATACCAAATATTTTTATTAAAAGATGCACTGTTAGGTTGTATTTCTCTTTACTTTAAAATATTTCTATTAAAATTTAATTTTCACATCAATATGGATCCATGGGGTCCCAATAATTGATCCAATAGTGACCAGTGTCAGAAATATCCAATCCAATAATATTATTAAATGTTTTAGGGTTGTTTAACATTATTATAAAATTATTTTTCCCTTATTTATGACATTTACCCTTTAACCATGGTAAATAAAATAATTACATAAGTTACTATAATATTTTCCAAAAATAAATTATTACAATTCAAAAAATATGGAATATATGATTCCTAATATGGAATACATTTTTTCAAATACAAAACATAGACGTTAAAAAAATAATTTAATATTAATTCCCATTTGAAAAACCAAAAAGAATGTTTTTAAGAAGTAAAAACCATCCAATGATTGACATGTTTTTATATCGAATTTAAAATTGAAATTACTTCAAATGACCAATGTTGGAATAAATGATAAATATAAATTATATTTATACATTAAAACCATTAAATAATATGATTTAACCATATAAATTTTCATAATGGATAAATATGTTTTCAATTAAAATTTTGCATATTTTTATTGTTATTTAAAACATAATTATTATTAGAAAAATATAAAAAAATTCATCCAATGAAAATTTTTATCACCTTCTAATAATTAAAAAGTTTATTTAATCAAATTGAACATATTAATATATTAAAACTAAAAATTAATAAGGGATCAACAAGAAAAGGTTGAAAATCTGTATTTTTAGAAAAATACTTCTTTTATCCAAAAAAATAAATTTTTTTATATATCATATCTAGAAAACATATAAGATGAATGTAAAAAAAGAAATTGAATATATTACATATATTTTACATTTAATAAAAATATATAATTATTGATATGATTTTATAAAATCAATTATTATATTTTCAATAAGTTTTCATAAAAACAAATACATTATATTCAATTGGTTTGTATTTCAATTTCAAAAATATTTCTAAAAAAATTATTAATTATTCAAACTTGTGTAAACCATATTTCAAAATTTAGTTGATACTATTAATTTCCTCCATTCTAATGTCTAGGCATTCATTACTATTTAAAATAAAAAAAATATTATTATATTTTGTATAAGTTAATGATTTGTGCAACGTAACATTTCTGGGAAACACATTGTTGAGTTTCGAGTACACTAGTCGGAAAATAATCCCCTTTTATAGAATATTAATATCTTATTCATAAATATTAATATAAATGAAATATTATTAATCTATAAATAACTAGGTTATTAAAAATCTAGTTGAGACTTTTTTTTCTTATTTTTGATTCTAGAATGAATAAATTTAATGATTGAGTTTGATGATATTCATATTGTATAATTAAATGTGTTTTTTTTCAAGTACAATAACATCATAAAAAATGTATTATGTTCATGAATATTTTACATAGATGATGTTGTTCCATATTACTTGTGGGAGAAGTGAATAAAATTTTTAAGTGGATCAGAAAACAAGAAGAAATGTGAAGCTTATAAATTGGTGTATAATCAGTTACTAAAATGATTTTTTTGTTGGAGATGTATAAATTGATGTTTTAAAGTACATATGTAAAGGATATTTGGGGAAATGACGAACTACAATAGAAATTATGAAAAATACTTTTGTAATCTTGATTGTTTCCAATGCCATCATATTTTTGAAATGAATTTGTTTACAAATCCATTTTGATTGGACTATCCAACATGGAAAAGAGTAGGTATTTATACTAATCATTTTAAATATAATTTTTTAATCTTTATTTATGAATTTATCATTTGAATTTAGATTATCATATTTTACATTTAGTGTATTGTTACTCTAAATTGTTTTAGAGGTTTGGTATTTTTTATAAAGTACTTATGATTCATTCTTATAAAATGAATAACGTATTAAATGATTCCGGATCAACCCATAGTACCCTAGTAAGTGTCCAAGATCCATTATGTAATAAGAATAAATAATTAAAATTACATGATAGATATTGAATTTATTATATCATCATGGAAGGAAAAAAACTTATGGATGTGGATGGTGTAATAAATAAAAACCATCATCGATGGATGTTAAATATTATTTAGGTACCCCATAATGGTTTTTAGAAAACCATTAATTGTTTGTCTTTCTATAAAATTTAATGTATCAATGATGATATTCATTTTATTGGGAAGTTATTTTGGATGGTCACAGAAAACAGAAAACATTTTGAATTTTTGAACAAGGTAGGAGACGGGTGGCCTTTAATTGGGGGGACACACTTTGTATTTTCCAAAATAGTGTTGTGATTCCATGTTTTCTACATGTCAAAATGGTCATAATTCATCCATTATAAATTCTTATATTTTTAATGGATTAAATGTGTATATAAAACTGGGTTTGGGAAGCATTATAGCCCATTTTAACACTAATCTTTTTAATTTAAACCATAGTAAAACAATTTTTTCCTTAACCAGTGTAATTAATTTGTACTGTCTTCACTATTCATTTTCGTAACAAAATGTTGAGCTTAATGGAAATTATAAATTGTCATGATTTCAAATATGGAATCCATTTTTACGTATTCATTTCATATAAGTGGAAATAATTAATTCAAAATCAATCATGTAGACAAAAATATAAAATATGCCTTTATATAATCAAATGATTATAATGTTTTAATAAATCAATAAAAAAATGATTCTAATGAATTAAATTATAATAATGAATATATAATTTAACTAATTTGGTATTATTAATCTTTCAAAATTTAATTTTTTAATATTATTCATTTGGACAAAAAGGTAGTATACAATTGAAAATCAATGTTTTCCACTAATCATCACCAAATGAAATTTTCCAAAAATTAACCAAGTAATATCCAAAATAAAATATGGTATTTCTTGATTTCGATTTTTTTTTTCTGTAAAATATAAAAAAAATTTAAAAATGTATTTTTAAATAATTTCTCCAGAGGAGCTAATATTACTATTATAAAAATATAGTTTCAAGAATAATTTTGTATATATTCTTATCTCTTATCAATAAAACTCATTGAATTATTGTTAAGAATAAGATTAAATATATAGTATATAATCATAATTAATATAATATTATAAAATATATTTATTAATTTATTTATGTAAAACATACTTTAATGTGTAATAATAGTATTTCAGAATAATATTTATTTAATTATAAAAAGGTTTTTATTTTTATATAAATATAATTCTTAACTATAGAAATGTAAGTAAAAGTGTAAAACCTATTTTCAGAATTTGTTTAAATCTATTCATAAACATTATTCTAATGTATTCAGGTAATTATATAATTAATATTTTAATAACAATTTATGTTTTGTTTATAGTCAGTGTTCTTTGTATGACGAGCTAAAATCTATGTTATATGTATAAAAATATAATCATGATATAGTAAGTAATGAAATATACATATATGTTCAATTTCATTTGTTGAAAAAATATTTTTGAAATTAACATTATGTTACATTCCCCCCCCCCCCCCCTTAAAATTATATTTTCACAAAAAAATCATCGTGTTGATCAATGGATTAAAATTTTAAAATAGAAATACACATTGAAAAAATATTAATAAAAGATTATACTAAACAACTGAAAGGTATGTACGAAATTATTATGGATAACATCTTATCAGTTTCCAAAATATGATAATATATGTAGTTAGTGAGTGGATGCACATTTTAATGATAAATCACACCTACATAATGATATAGAGTGATAATGATCATTTTTCAGATTAATGGGGGTTCTCGGATAAGGTTAATGACCAAAAAGACATAAATTAAAGAGTTGAAAAAATTGAAATTGATATTGTAATTAGTTATGATAATAATAAAATATTTTATTTTCATATTCTTTCCCTATTGTTTGGGAATTAATTATCTATATATACTAAGAACATTTTAAAACATAGTATCTTGAAATATTTTTTTTCATGAGATCAGTTTTTTACTTTGTATGCTTTGTGATAAATTTACACTTTAACTCTTGCTATAATAGATTACATTTTTATTTTTAATATACTATATAAGAAATATATTGAATGAAAATTAATTCCTTCTATTTCTAGAACAATAAAATCTCAATACTAGTCATACAATATTGATAAATCTTCATATAGTGATGTAATACATTAATATCTAATACCCCAAATAAAGTTTCATAAGATCATTTACATTAATGGTTATCCGTACGACCCTTGAAAAAGTCAAATTTCCAAAACATTTCAAAGAAGGTCAATAAATTTTTAAAATCTATTTATCATTAATCCCCCATATAGAAAAATGTATCTCTTGATTATCACATACCAAAAATGTGAATATCTTCATCTTGTATTCTGTTTAAATTTGATATGTACATGAATTTTTGAAAAAAATATTAAAAACATATATTTGATTAAACATTCAATATGTAAATCAGATAGTAATTGAAATATTCCATAAATCCAAAAATGTTGTAAAATGGAATTGTGATATCATATACATTGTTGACATGAAATCATTAATCATTTCCACGATAATCCTTATTATGCTATTTATTTATTAATATCCATCAATAAAAATATCCCAAAAACCTTATCTCAACACTAAAAACATATTAAGATTTATCTTCCCACAATAAATATTTCATCTTTCAATTAAATTACATTTTATGTTGATCAACTATATTAAAAATATTCTTAAAAATAATTAATTAAAAACAACTACAAAAATTCATTAAATATATTCATATAATAAATTTTTATAATTCCATTAACTAAATACTTAAAACATCTTACCACCCTCTAAAACCATAAAATATGAATCAATGTATTATTTCATAGTTCATATTTTCTTTTATATTTCATTTTTAGTCCCTTAATCATGAAAAGATTTACCATTATTAATACAATTCTTCATGTATTCATCATGATCATTCCCTATTAGACTTTAGTTTCAATAATTCCCATACATTCAATATTTAAAAAATTCTATTGTTAATTATACCATACTAAGTCCATTATTCTCATCTAATTGGTTACCATAACCTTTTCGTTTTCCTATTTATTTACTGTAACACCCCGACCCCAGCTACCCAGAGTCGGTGCATTACTTCGTAACATTGGTATGATCACAAAAGTTCAAGTCTCGAAAGACCTATTAGTTTAGTATCCTTGGAAACACTAGATACATTCATATGTCATACATTACATCATAAAGTAAAACAAAACTACAACATCTTCTCTTCAAATCCCCTTATATTATCCCTGTAGGTCATTCATGATATACTTCTTCACATCCTGGAGAAATTAAAACATTCAAAGGGGTGAGCTCAGATGCTCAGTAAGGATAACAACATAGAGAAAGCTTTCATAAAAAAACAATAACATTTAAGGCAATTTATAACTAAAACAAAAGCCTTTTAAACTTGAACATTAGCATAATATGGAAAAAGTAAAATGAAATAATGCCATTTACTTACTCACATGGATATTCTAGTAGTCGAATAATCACATTAAATATCATTAACCACTTTCATAAAGATGGAATGCATAATGCTAGACTATCATAACCACGTAGCCAAGGCCTCGTGCCAAGTCCACAAATAAGATTTTGTCAAGGCCTTGTGCCAAGACACTAGTTTGTCTCATGAGACCTACCGATGCATCGAGGAGCTATAGCGGGCTCCACCCGTCACTGATTAAGTCCAATGCATTCCTCATATGAATAGGTTTAAACATATCATAAACCATAACATAATCATATCACATAAAACATGCATAAAGGAAACATAACATTTACACATTTCAATCACAAGATATCAATACAACACATTGATATAAAAAAATTCTTTCAAAACCAGAAAGTTAAAACTTTGTATTTATTTTTCGTTAAAAAAATGTGATGGCTTGTAGAGGAAGCCGAAACTCAAATAATGTTCATGGCATTGGAGAAGTCATTGTCACCGCATATGTACGGAAATAAAAACATTCCCTTTTTGTCATTTAGTAAAATGCTTCGTATAAAAAAGATTCCTTTTGAATAAACATAAAAGTCAAAGGGGTTTATACACCTTATAAAAGAATGTTCTGTATAAAACCAAATATGCCTCAATGAAAGGAGATTGAGACGAAGTCCTTAAAATATCATTTTTAAAATAAAATAGATCTATTATGTGTATTCACTATAGTTACACACAAATAAAGTAAAAATACAAAATAGGACATAATAATATCATGACATAATTTGAAAGTCAGAGATTAACCCAAAGAATGGAAGTTGGGTTAAGAAATTCCTTTTCCTTGTGTCCGACTTGATTCGACCGTTCCTTAACCTTCTGAATAATAAACTAGAGTTAATATCTACATTATTAAAAACCATTTTAAATTTCATTATCCCTTTTATATCACTTATTACAATGTTAGGAACATTATGTAATTATTTAAGTTAATAACGGTCGTTTTGTCGATATTTGTTACTTGAGTCAACAATAAACTTCTTATAATTAAAAGTTGTTTATGTGGTAGAATATCCATTATATCCAGAATTATATTCATTATTTATATGTCATATATATCATATATATCCAGTATATACATTCATTCATAATATTATGTAACATTTAGAGGTAAGAAATGAAATGCACAGTTCATGGAGACGGTAAGCCGTACGTACACATGAACACTACTTTCATTTCTATTTCGTATTTAATGGAATGAAATCATAATAGTATAAAGTTGTATTATAATTCAAGTATAATATCATATAAAATATCATTTACTCCATCCTTTATACCTCCCACATATGGCATTAAAGATTCAATCACTTTGAGGGGCGGTAGTCCGCACTTCCTAAAATGAAATTATCGCGTTTACCCATAATGGAAATCATAAATTATGCCATAAGTGATAAATACAGAAGGATAAGGAAAACATAAACAATATATATATATATCATATATGAAAATAGTGTCATCAAAATGGCCACCATTATAGGTGTTAAAACAATTTGAACAATCATCGTTTCGTGAGGCAGTATTTCGCCACCCACAAAAATAGTATGTTCTTTAACCATTAGACAAAGGTGTGTGTAAGTGTAAACCAAATCATTATCATAAAAACATCCTGGTATATTTTAGATACTGGTGTTGTTACAAAATAAAGGAATAAAAAGAGATTAAGGGGTTGGAGAAGAAAAATAAAACAAAACAACATAAGAGAAAACACTACCTTTAAAACGGGTAACTCTTTTTTGATTTGAGACAAAGGCTTCCTTGGGAAGGATTCTGCCCAAAATGAGGCTTCTAGGAGTAAGGGAGGGAAGTTGGGAGAGTATTTGGGAAGAGTTTGGCCGATCCAAAAGGCTTTGAAAGTGTGAGTAAGGTGGTAGAGGTGGGGGCCTTTTATAAGCGGAGAGGAGGGGCACTTTTGGAATGTAATAAAATATTACTTTATTATACAATGATTTTCGGATTATAAAGGTCCCACACTTATATAATTAGAGGATAAGGTGATAAGGGTCCTAAACCTACTCATCTAATAGGTTTTTGACAAGTGTATGCCTTGTATATTACATTATCTTTCCATTTTATTTAAACCGTTAAATAATGAGGTCATCGCTGCATCATCTTGATGTCATAATTAATTTAATTTATTTAATGTTTAAAAATTATAAAAAAATACTATGATGTAGGAAATAGATTTAGCTTTCCAATGACTATTTATAGTCAAAAATATGACTTGTATAACCCAATGTAATTTTTTTTAGTAAAACATTTCATGTTTGTGTCATTTTTTACTTTAACATTAAATAAAAGGTATTTATGTCATTTTCCAACTAAAGTGGCTCCATGGGGTCCCCATGTTGACCCAGGGATTTTCTTGGTCTGCCATGGCACATCCAATGAGAGTAGGACATGTGTCAACCTCATCTCATATTATTAAAACATTATTTTTACCTTAAACTACACTAATTTCCTCTAATCGCGATTAAGAACTTAAAAGTTACTATTCACCAAAAAATTATTTTAATCTCGTTGAACCACATTTTACTTCTTAATGACAACCATGTATGTCATATTTTTGAAAATAAAATCACATAAGTGATAACATTTCATTTAAACGAAAAATCAGTTATTTAACTACCACTTATTGGTTTCGCTATTCATCAAAAATTGAAGTTTTTCAGAACAATGCCAAAATTTCACCCTAAGCTATAATTGATATTCCGATTTCAAAATTGATTTCTATTTTACATAATTCCAAACATGTGAGTTGTATGAATTAATTTTATAATTAATTCCCATTGTCACAACAAATAGCGTGATTTTAAGAAACAATTTATATCAAAAGATTGACAATTATTCATGCCCATTTTCAATGTAAAATTAATTCTAATGACAACCTTTGGATAAAATGGTAAAAATATATTCTAATTATACTTTAAAACCACTAAATAGTATAATTTATCACAATAAATTATTTTTATTAAAAAATTTGTTTTAAGTATTTCTCACTATTCATAAAAAATTAAAAGTTCTCAAAAAAATACCAAAAATTCAACATAGGCTAATTTCGATATTCCGAATCCAAAAATGATGACCATTTTGAAATATAAAATTTCTATAATTTTAAAAATTGGTTATTACTATTTATAACGGCTACTTTGATTAGTCGCGGTGTAATAGAACTCGAAGTTGCGTACAATTCAAGCTATTGCATTATTGAATGAGAAGCGTATCGTGGAAGCTCGGGGTGTTATATTCTACCCTCCTTAATAAATTGCGTCCTCGCAATTTGAAATTTTATTATTTGAAAATAAAAGTTTTAAAAGAGAAAATACCTTTGTGGAAAACCGACATCAGAAATAAGATTAATAAAATTTAGCCTTAATAAGAGGTAAAGGGAAATGAAAAAGTCAACACCCAATTATGATCTCGATTAGGAGAACATTGGTGGAAATTGGAGACATATAATTGGAGGAAAAACGTAAATATTTTTAGGGAGTGATTGAGGTCATCAATCACAATCAACTGTCAAATTGAGGGCCTCAAAGCCTAAAATCTATGTTGATTTAAAATATCATCAGTTCAACAACACATATGGTATTAGGATAACACATTTTTTTGTTTTAATATCCCTTTACTAAAGTTTAAGAATTAATTTATTCATTGAATAAGAGATAGGTATATATATATTTATGCTTGACAATTAGAGTTTCAACCATCAACTCATCTTTCACTCAAATAGATAATATAACTCAAAAATATTATACTTATCCTAATTGTATAAGGTTCATAATGTTAACACATACTATTTAGATTAGTAAAATTATTTTGTAATAACCAAGGACTTCCTGTAGGCTAGTGGTAGGAAATATAGGCCTGTCACACTATGGTTGTGGGTTCGATTTCCTGCAGGTTTGTCCGACGCGACAGGTTATGCCCCACCCTGCAGGTTGTCCTTTTCCTAAAAATATAGTATTATAATATTCCAAAAATAATCTTCATAAATTTTTTAACCTTAAACAACACTATCCAAAGATCATCTTAATCTACTCCAACCTTTATAGTTATCCAAAATACCTCTGTCCAGACCTTCTCTAAAAGGTCTCTTAATTTCAAAATCAATTTATCAGATTCCCCAAACAAAGTAATGTTTCTCTTATTGTCACATACTAAAAATAT
This sequence comes from Viscum album, assembly GCA_963277665.1. Lineage (NCBI taxonomy): Eukaryota > Viridiplantae > Streptophyta > Magnoliopsida > Santalales > Viscaceae > Viscum > Viscum album. The sequence continues at coordinate 174,757,660 of OY728134.1, forward strand.
AATTACCTTCATCATATTAAAACCATACTGAAATCAACATGTACTGTAGTACAATCCTTCTATATATATCACATTATTCTAATAACCAGAATATAATCCATGAGTCCAAAAGCACCAATACATTAGTTATTCTACTTCAACTATAGTAACAGCATAAGATTGCCCTTGATCCCTTGGCCTTTTCTGAGGTAAGTTTCCCTGACGCTTAGAAAATTCATTTGCATAATGCCCCATTTCCCTACAATTGTAGCATTCAACATTGATAGCCTCTTTCTTTCCCATGCAATCATGCACCTGGTGACCTTTTTCTCCACATTTGTAACAAACTCCCATTTATTTTAGGCAAGTACCAGGGTTATTCTTCCCACAATTATCACATAATGGAAAATCCTTCTTTCCCTTTTCCCTTTATCTGTCTCTTGTTCCACCGTTCTCTTCTATTCTTGTTTTACTTTGTTTTCATAAGACTTAGAGAATTCCTTTTCTGTCTTGATAGCACATGAGACTATATCCTCGTATGTTGAGAAAGATTGTGATACTAAAGATCGACGGAGAAAAGGTTTTAACCCTTCAATAAAATGATCAATCTTACTTCTTGGGTTACGTATATAATCTGTAGCATGCCTCTCTAACCTTGTAACGTTAGCCTCATACTTTCCAACATTCTCGTCCTCCTTCTACCTCAGACTCAGAAATTGTCTTTCCATATCTCCTCGATAGTCATGAGGAAAGTATTTTTCTAGTAAAAGCTCTTTGAACTCCCTCCATTCCATATTTGATACGTCATCATCTTCCTTTGTGTTTTGAATCAGCGACCACCACTGATCGGAATCTCCAGTGAGGCGGTAAACTGCCATGACAACCTTCTCCCTTTCGCTACTCCCCAAGGCATGGAATATTTTCTCTAAGGAGTTTATCCATTGCTCAGCTACTAATGGATTTGTACCCCCATTAAATGTTGGCAGTTGTTTCCTCATGAAGCGGTCTAACATTGATCCTCCACGTTGTGGATCAGGGTGAACCATACGAGTAAGGTTATTATTCATAACTTGAGTGAGTTTTCCCAGTAGGGTAATAAGTTGATCAGCACCAGTTGTATCTCCAGATCCACAATAATTATCTTGAGCAGGAGGGAAATCCCTACACGGAGTGCGTGCATTGATACGGTTTCCATTCCTTCCACTAGGCACTATTTCTAAACAATGGCATAAACTATATTAGTTTATGAATCAAAATACATAAATCCATACTTGTAAGATACATAACATAAATTGAACTATTTATGGATATAATCCATAAAAATGTTTTCTTTGAGGAAGTATATACTCATAACGCTTCATAGTGGTTTATAAAGAAAATGAGAATTATCCAAAACATATCCACCGGGAGTGTCGTAACCAAGAGTGCAGCAAGGCCCGTTGTCATGAACCAGTTCCTATTCGAGTCTAGCTCAAAGTGGTGTTTTTGGGTTTTACCCCTAGGTACATCTGTGGCAGAGCCGCCTCTACCTGCTCGTATCCAGACAGGGATGTATTGCACAGAAAACTCACAACATCTCTACAATACCAAAATTCTAGGAAGTTCTTCTATACTAATCCTCAAAGACTATCTTCGGGCTATGTGATCTAATCAGAGTTTATCTAAATCTAACTTCCAAGGTTAGTACTAAATTGCCTCTGATACCAACTGTAACGCCCCGACCCCAGCTACCCAGAGTTGTTGCATTACTTCGTAACATTGGCATGATCACAAAAGATCATGTCTCGAAAGACCGATTAGTTTAGTATCCTTGGAAACACCATATACAGTCATAAGTCCTACATTACATCATAAAGTAAAACAAAACTACAACATCTTCTCTTCAAATCCCCTTATATTATCCCTGCAGGTCATTCATAATATAATTCTTCACATCCTGGAAAAATTAAAACATTGAAAGGGGTGAGCTCAGATGCTCAGTAAGGATAACAACATAGCAGAATCTTTCATAAATGAACATTAACATTTAAGACAATGTATAACTAAAACAAAATCCTTTTAAACATGAACTTTAGCATAATATGGAAAAAGTAAAATGAAATAATGCCATTTACTTACTCACATGTATATTCTACTAGTCGAATAATCACATGAAATATCATTATCCACTTTCATAATGATGGAATTCATAATGCCGGACTATCATAACCACATAGCAAAGGCCTCGTGCCAAGACCAGAAATAAGATTTTGTCAAGGCATTGTTACAGGACACTAGTTTGTCTCATGAGACCTACCGATGCATCGAGGAGCTATAGCGGGATCCACCCATCACTTATTAAGTCCAATGCATTCCTCATATGAATAGTTTTAAACATATCATAAACCATAACATAATTGTATCACATAAAACATGAATAAAGGAAACATAACATTTCCACATTTCAGTCATAAGATATCAATACAACACATTGATATAATAAAAATGATTTCAAAACCAGAAAGTTAAAACTTTGTATTTATTTTTCATTAAAAAAAGTGATGGCTTGTAGAGGAAGCCGAAACTCAAATAATGGTCACGGCGGCGGAGAAGTCTTTGTCACCGCATATGTATGGAAATAAAAACATTCCCTTTTTGTTTTTTAGTAAAACGCTTTGTATAAAAAAGATTCATTTTGAATAAATGTAAAATTCAAAGGGGTTTATACACCGTATAAAAGAAAGTTGTGTATAAAACCAAATATGCCTCAATGAAAAGATATTGAGACGATGTCCTTAAAACATCATTTTTAAAATAAAATAAATCTATTATGTGTATTCACAATAGGTACACATAAAGAAAGTAAAAATACAAAATAGGACATAATAATATCATGACATAATTAGAAAGTAGGAGATTAACACAAAGAATTGAAGTTGGGTTAAGAAATTCCCTTACCTTGTGTCCGAATGGATTCGACCGTTCTTTAACCACCTGAATAATAAACTAGAGTTAATATCTACATTATTAAGAACCATTTTCAATTTCAATATCCCTTTTATATCACTTATTACAATGTTATGAACATTATGTAATTATTTAAGTTAATAACGGTCGTTTTGTCGATCTTTGGTAGTTGGGTCAACAATAAACTTCTTATAATTACAAGTTGTTTATGTGGTATAATATCCATTATCTCCAGAATTATATTCATGATTTAGATGTCATATGTATAGTATATATCCAGTATATACATTCATTCATAATATTACGTAACATTTAGAGGTAAGAAATGAAATGCGCCGTTCATGGAGACGGTAAGCCGTACGTACGAATGAACGCTACTTTCATTTCTATTTCGTATTTAATGGAATGAAATAATAATATTATAAAGTTGTATTATAATTCAAGTATAATATCATATACAATATCATTTACTCCATCCTTTATACCTCCCACATATGGCTTTAACGATTCAATCACTTTGAGGGGGCGGTAGTCCGCACTTCCTAAAATGAAATTATCACGTTTACCCATAATGGAAATCATAAAGTATGCCATAAATGAGAAATACAGAAGGATAAGGAAAACATAAACATAATATATATATCATATATGAAAATAGTGTCATCAAAATGGCCTCCATTATAGGTGTTAAAAGAATTTGAACAATCATCGTTTCGTGAGGCAGTATTTCGCCGCCCACAGAAACAGTATGTTCTTCAACCATTAGACAAAGGTGTGTGTAAGTGTAAACCAAATTATTATCATAACAACATCCTAGTATATTTTAGATACTGGTGTTGTTACAAAAGAAAGGAATAAAAGGAGTCTAAGGGGTTGGAGAAGCAAAATAAAATAAAATAACATAAGAGAAAACACTACCTTTAAAACGGGTAACTCTTTTTTGATTTGAGCCAAAGGCTTCCTTGGGAAGGATTATGCCCAATGTGAGGCTTCTAGGAGTAAGGGACGGAAGTTGGGAGAGTATTTGGGAAGAGTTTGGCTTAGCCAAAAGGCTTTGAAAGTGTGAGTATGTGGTAGAGGTGGGGGCCTTTTATAAGTGGAGAGGAGGGGCACTTTTGGAAAGTAATAAAATGTTACTTTATTATACAATGATTTTCGGATTCTAAAGGTACCAAACTTATATAATTCGAGGATAAGGTGATTAGGGTTCGAAATCTACTCATCCAATATGTTTTGGACAAGTGTAGGCCTTGTATATTACATTATCTTTCCATTTTATTTAAACCGTTAAATAATGAGGTCATCTCTGCATCATCATGATGTCATAAATAATTTAATTTAATTAATTTCTAAAAATTATAAAAAACACTTATGATGTAGGAAATCGTTTTAGCTTTCCAATAAATATTTATAGTCAAAAATATGACTTGTATAACACAATGTAAAAATTGTTTTAGTAAAACATTTCATGTTTGTGTCATTTTTTACTTTAACATTAAATAAAAGGTATTTATGTCATTTTCCATCTAAAGTGGCTCCATGAGGTCCCCAAGTTGACCAATGGATTTTATTGGTCGGCCGTGGAACATCCAATGAGGGTAGGACATGTGTCAAGCTCATCTCATATTATTAAAACATTATTTTTATCTTAAACTACACTAATTACCTCTAATCGCGATTATGAACTTAAAAGTTACTATTCACCAAAAATTATTTTAATCTCATTGAACCACATTTTACTTCTTAATGACAACCATTTATGTCGGATTTTTGAGAATCAAATAAAAGAAGTTGTAACGTTTCATTTAAACAAAAAATCAGTAATTTAACTACCACTTAGTGGTTTCACTATTCATCAAAAATTTAAGTTTTTCAGAACAATGCCAAAATTTCACCCTAAGCTATAATTGATATTCCGATTTCAAAAATGATTTCTATTTTACAAAATTCCAAACATGTAAGTTGTATTAATTAATTTTATAATTAATTCCCGTTGTCACAACAAATAGCGTGTTTTTAAGAAACAATTTATATCAAAAGATTGTCAATTGTTCATGCCCATTTTCAATGTTAAATTAATTCTAATGACCACCATTGGATAAAATGGTAAAAATATATTCTAATTATACTTAAATATCACTAAATATTATAATTTATCACAATAAATTATTTTTATTAAATAAGTAGTTTTAAGTATTTATTACAATTCATAATAAAATTAGTTCTCAAAAAAATACCAAAAATTCAACATAGGCTAATTTCGATATTCCGAATCCAAAAATGAAGTCCATTTTGAAATATAAAATTTCTATAATTTTAAAAAGTGTTTATTACTATTTATAACGGCTACATTGATTAGTCGCGGTGTAATAGAACTCGAATTTGGGTACAATGCAAGCTATTGCATTATTGAATGAGAAGCGTATCGTGGAAGCTCGGGGTGTTACATTTACTTTATGTTTTTCCTTCTTTTACAATGTAAAACAAATCCTCCCCTTCCTCTAAGATATCCTCCCAGGTGTTTCTTCACACATTCTAAACATAGAGAAAACATATGTTCTCCCCTAACCGAAAATAGACCAAACTATTTAATTACTATACATGGTGTGTATTATAGTTTGATAGTATACATGTTGTTGATTATGTAGCATTAAAATTGAATTCTCATAATCACAACATCCATTTAAATAGTCATCATTTTATTTGGCTTCCCATCACAAATTACTTCTTCACACTCAATGTCATCCCAGTTGCTTATGGTTTTATACATTAATAATAATAGAATGTAAGTGCCATAATCTACATATAAATGATCATAATATTGATTCATTGAGTAAGTATTTGAATTTATTCGGAAATAAATCATTTAAAATTCCAAAAGAAAGAGCAACGATATCCTAAAATTAGGATAATATATAAATGTTTTACATACACATAGGCATAGATAATTATTTTCTTATTAGTCAAGGCTCATTAAAAATAATATCATAGTATAATGTGTTAACACTCCTAACCAACACAACCGTCAAGGTTCTTCCATTGGAATACCATAGTTGAACATGTCACTTATTGAAATGGGTAAACACGAAATTACAATACATTTTATCTTGTTGGATTTAAATCACTATATATTTAATTGCAGATATATATAGGTCTCAACAACCTCATAATGAAAAAGGCATTTATATATTCCACAATCTCATGAAACATTAATTGTATCATAAATCATTTAATTAAATGGATACCAAAAAATATCATCTTATCTTAATGTAATGAATTTATAATATTTTCATAACAATTTCATAATCTAACCAAAGAAAAACCCATGAAAAATAAAATTGGTTTCATATGATATTTTCCATTATATAACTCATGGAATAAAAAATGACTCAATCAAAATATTTTCATCATAAACCAGTCTGTGAAATAATATGAATGATATCCTTGTTTTATAAACATATTAAGGCATAATTTATATCAAACTATGTCATTTTAGTAGGACAATTATTTTAGAAGATAAATCAATTTGAATAGTTCTGTAAGATGATAACATTGCATTGAAATTAACATTTCAAAATTATAACATTTTTTGCGTTTTTTTCATCGAAAATTAAACAAAACATAAAATGGAATATTTTAATATCCTTTAAATAATTACATAATGAAAATATCATTTCTAATTATAATAATTCATTTTTGAAAAATATTAATATTATTTATTAAATTTAAAGCATTAATTTAAAATACAAAAATTTACCTAATCTTATGGAATAAATTTTAAATGAAAATAAAATTTATTAAATTTAAGAGAATATTTATATATTTGAAAGTTCATTATATTGGAAAATAAATGAATTTCAATGCATGCTAAAGAAAATGTATATGTATGAAATTTTAGTAAATACTAATTGACCAATTTTTTGTAAAATGACATGATAATACATTTAAATAATATTATTAAAATTTAAAATTTGTAAAATTTACTTTTACCAAATCATTTAAAAAAATATGATAAATTTTTAAAACTTATTAAGAATATCTGTTTTTCGAAGACAAATGGTTCTCGACTAAATGGAGAAAAAGTAGATTTTTTAAAAAATAATTATTTTCAAAAATTCTGTAAATAAAAACATAAATATTAAGGAAATAATATAGTTTACTTTCATACCCATAGGGTAATAAATTTAAATAGTTTATTGGATGATGGGTTGTTAGATTTTATTGGTAGAAACAATATTTTTAATAGTCTAGGAATACAAATAGATTCTAAAAAAACATAATAACCATGGTATCATTTAAAAATAATAAACCTTAAATAATATCATTAAATGTAATATAATATATCACGAGTATACAAAAATATGTGATATTACATGTCAAATGGTCTATATATACCTCTAGTAAAAGAAGATAGGTTCATAAAATGACATTTGTTTGAAATGAAGAAAAGTATGTAAAAAATGCCATATTACATTAGTAACATTTGAAATAATGGACCCACGAAAGAGAGATACTGAAATGGATATGTAAAAATAAATAAATTTCATGGAAATAATCACTAGTTTCATTAGTGGATCTTATTTATTCCAAATAAATGAAATATATATTGAATATGTCATGTGCCACTTAAAATTAAAATGATAGATTGAAATCCCTTATCAGAAGTCTCAAAATACTGCATACCATTTCAAACCTATATTATAATAAATATAATTTATTATAAATCCACTAAATAGAAAAACTAAATATATCTTACAATATTTAATTTACTTATTTAATTTTATTAGTTATTAATTAACAATTAAATGATAATTTCTTGTTTTGGCCAATAATTTATTTGTTATTCATGTAAGATTTGATTTTTATTATTTTTCTCCTATTAAATTGATCATCATTTCATCATATACATAATTTAAAAATAATACTAATATTATTTATATGCAGAATAAATGAATTTAGAGTAATTATTGTTATTTACAAATAAAAATGAAATAAAATATTTTGGATAAGATATTGAATACATACTCACGATAGACATTTCAATTTTATTGTTATATTGAATGAAAAAAAATTAAAATGATAAAATGTTATTCTAAATAATTTAAATTATATATATTCCAAATATTTTTAATAAATAAATTCTCAATAGCTTAAATTTATAAAATCAATAACTCGATTCGCATTGCGATGAAGTATTCCTCCGTACACATGACTAATGTTAACACATTCCAAAAAAAACGGAATTAATATATTCATTTGTTATAAAATAATTCTATATTATTAAAAATAAAATAAATATTAAATGTAAATAATAAATCCTTCATTATTCACATCCATTAATGAAAATAATTGATAATATAATGGCATCACTTCATGAAGTGGTAATCCTCTGTATACGTGAATGATGATTTTCTAACCCATTGGAAAGACATTGAGATCCTCTAAGTCAGTATATTAATAGAAAATATATAATTATTTGGAATATACTGCATTTATTATATCATAAGGTTTTAATTGTAATTTACATAGGAGGAGAATTAATTATATCAAATAAGATCAATGATAAACATTACCTCCTTTTTGGTTGGGCCACATAGTTTTTTTTTAAAAAAATATATCCTTTATGGGAATTAGATAAAATCTAAGGATTTAAGTACTAGAGGAGGTATATTTGGAAGTTTAATTGAATGTAAATGTACTAAAAATTGGGATTTATGGTGTGAAGAATAAGTAATATGATTGGACATTTAAAAGTTTATGATAAGACACGCATCGAATTTTGGAAAAGAATAAAGTTCCCGGTAATGTTCATGTACTGATTCCACTAAACGATTCCCAAATATGGTTCTCTATGTGACATCAAGTATGTCTCCCAATATGCTAAGTTACGTTGATTAGCAGCGAGAGTCTGTTTAATCGATCTAGGGGATACTATTCCTGCTCTTTTTTATTTGAGTAATATACCAGTATAAATAAATAAACAATAGGGGATGCATATTTATAATTGTATAAAACTCCAATGACTTATGAAAATCAAAACTATAAATAAAAAATAAATCTGAATAGTAGATATGCCATGCTATGTATGTTCTATGTTTCAAATGAAAAGACAGTTGTAAAAACCCTAAAAAACCCAGGTGTGTTTGAACCACATCCAGCTCTGTTATCCACTATCCATCATTACTCATCCAACTATCACATATAATATTACATAAACCACTCCATAAAACCCAAGGAATATTTGGGTACTTATTAAGAATCTCACGTTGGGTGTGAGTACAACACAGTAGGCCATAACCAATGGTGTCTAAAATAATTCCATTAAAAAATACTAAATGTAGTTTTGATAATAAAAGTTATAATGACAAAATAAATAGTTAATCACATTGTTAAATACTCTATGTTTAATCACATAAAACCTTGGGTTCCCATAGGCACCAAAAACTCAATACATTCTTCGTCCTATGCCACAATTAGAACTATCCCTAAAGAATACCATGTGTCTGAATGTCCATGTTTCCATTATTATTTCACAAACGAATCACCATGTAACTATTAACTAAATCACTAAATTGAATGACCATGTCAAAAATATTTATTTAACACAAATGAATGACAATGTTACCATTCATTAAATAACGCAATTTAATGACCATTTTAACATTCAATAACACCTAATTAATTCCAAATTTTATTATCCATACCAATTAAACTACTAATTAAACAATTAGAAGAAAATTAAATTTTCATTATTTTACTAGAAAATTAACTAATCAAAACAATAACCTTAATCAATTCAAAAATTAATTAATCACGTCAATTTCTATAGTTAATTATATATTTAACTATTCACATAAACAACTCTGTTAAAATAAAAAATTATCTAACCACATCAGTAACTCTAGGTAATTCAATAATTAACATATACCATCACATAATCTAGTTAATTATTCATATAACTAATTACATCAATAACTCTAGTGAATTCCTCAATTATCTAATCCCATCAATACTCTAGTTTATTTAAAAATTAACAACTCAAAACAATTATAGATGTTAATTATTCTATTACCAAAAAACATCAATAAATCTGTCAAATTAAAAAACATAACTAATCCAATCAATAACACAAAATTAATCAAAAAAGTATCAATAATTAATTCCTATATTAATTAACCCTTTCAATTCTATTATTATATTTTAATAAATTGATTAGTTTTTTTTCACAACTCATTATCAATAATTAATTCAACAATAAATTATTAAATTCAACAATCTAAATATATCATAATTAAATGTAGAATTATTTATTTTAATTCTAATATATTAATATCTCATATATATTTCGTTAATAAATTATCTCATCTCATATATCTTGAGATCTTAATATTAATTTACCTTTAATTATCTTAATTCGTATATCAGGATTTCTCATAAATATTCTACCATTAAATATACAAATATCATTCCTAGATTTGTCATTATTAAAATACCATTAATTACCATAAAATATTGATCTAAATATCTCATAATTAGTACCCACAAATAATTATCATAATTTAATATCCCTTAATCACATAACTAATCCTCTCCTTAATTATCTAAATTGGAATCACCTAAACCCCATTATTACTTCCAAATTTAAAAATAAAAATGGGAATCCCCTTAGTCTCATAATCAACTCTCCAATTAGTGATATATTTACAATTAATTAAACTAAATCAATAGGCCATTATATTGATTATAAATCAAAATATGACATTGTTAATCCTTCCAATATTTATCTAATTTGAATATCCCATAATTCTTAGAATTAGTTTCCAATTTAATTAAGTAAATGTATAGTACAATAATCATATTATTAACTCCCCAAATTAATTACAATTTTAAACAATAAACTAATTAAATTAATTTTACATTATCCAAATCACAATTCCCAAATATTAGAATTAATTCATCAATTAATTTTATAATTTTGAAACCCCAAAATCTCATAATTAATTTCAAAATTAATTTTCAATATGATAATCCTGTTATCCTTATAATAAAATCCGTAATTACTCATAAATTTCCACAATTTATCCAGTTATTAATTTGGTCATAACCTGAATCCCAATTTCCCAAATTTTCCAATCAATTCGAGATTTAATTATCATGTTTGAAAACTTATAAATCTCATAATAAAATCCCAAAAAAATTATATAATTATAATACCCTTAGTCTCCAGATTAAATCCCAAATTAATAATCAATTTTTACTATTAACCAATTAATCTATTTGCCAAATTAATTTATCCCAATTTAGGAATTCAAATTACTAAATAATGCACGAAATTATATAATTTTATACAATGAATCAAAATAAAGACTATAGGGAAAATAATATTACACCACCTACCATAATTTGTAAATGAAAATTCACCTAACATAAATCCTTGAATGTTGAGAGGCATAAAGAAGTTTATGTAGATCAAAATCTCAAAACCCAAAAATCAAGATTCATGAATGTCATGATATTTTAGGATCTGATCTCGATATAGAATAATAATCTACTACCTCAAAAAATAGATAGATATGGATTTAATATATTGGGTTATATCAATAAAATAATGTTGAATGGATGGAGGAAGTAAAAGGGAAAACGAGAGAAGATTACACATACTGGTAGAGATGTTGTCTTAATTCTGGTCTTATATTCATGTTGAATTGATGTTTGGAGGGCCCAAAATTCATCCATATAGCTCAAAAAACGTGAATGATGTCCTAGGGAAGAAATTTGGTAATGTTTGGGTTAATTAGGTTGTTCGATAATTTTTAATATTAATTTTCAGACATGATTAATTCTCACACAGTGTTTCCAACACAAGGGTGGATTTTCTGCCAAATCTCCTCCCATTATATTCAAACATCACCCAAGAACTCCCAATATTATAAGAAAATAAAAAAGTACTCAATATAAGTTAAAAGTGTAATTATATATGAGTCTTATTTGTCTCATGAAATGTTTTGATTCTTACCATCTCCCCATATTATAACATCTCTTCCTCGAGTGTCACTCCTAAGCTTCCATAAGATTTTGATTCAAATATATTGAACTAATGAACCTTCATGTCCAAATATCACTACCTAAATTCACCAAATTCATGTCAATGTTTCCAAAATACATAGACTAAAAACAAAATATTTCCTTATAAAATATTATCATTACGATCCAAAACTTTTATAAGATACTCCTCTAGGATGAATCTGTCTCAAGATCATCATAATAAAAATGACTGACACCATTCCATGTTTAATCTACTCAAAAACCAAAAAGCACCATCCAATTTGAACTCAGTCTTGAAATTAATCAATTTCTTGAAATAATTTATATCCACCAACTTCAGGTCTCTCCCATCCTTTCTATTAGAAAAATTAAACATGCACTTTATAGGTTCCATATTGGGATTATAATTCCACCACTTACAATAAATGTTGTCACTCCACACACCTACTTTTAACACATTACTCCCCAAATTTGGTGAATTCTTATCATAACCATGTGACATTACATAAACCCCACAACCAATGGTTGACATTATTCATCATCCTCTGGTCCCTAGTCAGAATCTCATCCGTAAACTATTGATAGCTTAACTCACATCATCTAGCTCCACATACATACTGGTTCTGAAGAACAACCTCCAAGGGACCCATATCCAAAAACAACACTCAATTCTATTTCTAAGAGTAAATCAATAGATTTTTCAGTGTACCTGAGATGATATTAATGTAGCTTAAAAAATCATCACAAATTAAAAGTTAACTATGAAGTGTTCAATGAATACCATATTCAATCCCCCATCAAAAATGTTAGAACCCAATTTAAAAACTTCTTAACTTGTCTAATGTATTGGGATTCACTTCCTGCAAACATCTCACCTCATTATGCAGTCCCTGATGATCCCTCATAGGACACCCAACTGATTTCTCAAATGAGGCCATTTTCACTACTGAATTCACCCACATAAAAGGTCAATTAAACAAAAAAATGATTATCAAAATACCACATTAACTCAATTATTAGAATAGATTTACAAAAACCTATTTCAAGTATTTACCTGTTTATCCTACCACACATTCAAAACATAAGTACAATAACATTCATTAACCATCCCCCACCATGTTTATGGTAAACAAGGTTACATAAATCATCGTTATTAATGTTTATCATTTAGACACCCATTTATTTTCATCCTAAATCATCTAATAGTCTTACAACATTTCATTTTAGGAAATATTTTCAATTAAATTTAAGAATTAATATTAAATATTTCAATATTAATAACATAACCATAACCCATTTTCCCATGAATCCCTAAAATGATCCATATTCAAAACTAATTTCAAGTGCATAAAATTATTCATGAATGCTCAAAACTCATGTAATTTAGTCTATATGTCAATTTAAACACATATTATAGATGATAAACACATCAAAAAACATGTGTGTCACCTATGGTGAACTAATATTCCACTATAATAGAAATCTGTAATGATAATAATCCCATACTAGGAAGTTGGTTTCTTCCCACCGTACATGGGGTAGCTACTCCCATGAATGATCTCATAACCATGACACGCATTTTTCCTATCTTCTATATATGTTTCCAAAATAGTAGGATAAAAGAAGATAAAAATAAAACTAGACCTTTAATACTACATTGTAACGTCCAGACATTGGTTCCCAACACCAGTACCCTGAACCGGTTCACTACGTAACCTCAAATGCATCTCACTAAATGTTCAAAACATCTGACTAATAGAAATTGTTTTCTATGTTGATCATGGGGAGACTATACCATCTTTTTTCTAGTATTATATTAATACCCTATAGGAATTAATTAAACAACAGTGGAATCATATTTATTACCATAGACAAAACCAATTATTAAGATAATGAAAATTGGAAATACCAAATCTTAATTGAATAGTATGTATGACATGGTATGTATGTTCTAGGTGTCAAATGAAATCACATATTTAATGAAACTGATAATTGTTAAGTAGGTATGAATCCAGCATGACTCCCTCATCAATGATCCATTGCAATTAATCCATCTAATACATGAACTTTTCCCATTAACTTTACATAAAAAACATGTTCTATGTAGATAACCATCTAGCTTCCTGGGTTAGGTGACAGTACAACTCTATAGGCCACCTAAAATGGTGTATAATATTTCTTCAATAGTATTTTTTGTAATTATTAAAATAATATATATAATGAATAAATAAATAATTCATCACATTATTGAATATTCTTTATTTAGGAACATAAAACCCTGAGTTCCCATAGGCACCAGAACTTCAATACATGCTTCAGCCCATGTATGAATTTGAACTATCTTGTAGGATACCACATGTATTAATTTCAATTATACCATTATTATTTCACAAATTAATGGATGTGTTACAATTCATTAAACAACACTATTTAATGATCATGTTGGAATTCTTTATTTCACAAAAATCAATGAACATGTTACCATTCCATTAAAAAATAATTAGAAGGTCATTTTACGATTCTATAAGACCTAATTAATTTAAAAACTAATTATCCAAACGAATTACCTTACTAATTCTTACATTTTATTAACATAACAACTCCAATAAAGGACTCAAAAATTAACTAATAACAACAACAACATTAATCAATTCAAAAAATAATTAATCACATCAATTACTCTAGCATATTCAACAATTAGCTAATAACACAAAAAACTCTAGTTAACATAGTGATAAACTGATAACATCAATAAACTAATCCCATTAATAAGTCATGTCAATTAAAAAATTAAATAATATCACCAATAATATTAATTAATTGGATACTTAATTTATAGTATCAACTAAATTAAATAATTTTAATAATAAATAATCAAATTAATTATATAAATTAATTCACAAAGTATCATATCATAGAAATTAATAGAGTTCATTGAAAAATAAATAAAATTAATTACTCTAGTTAATTCATCAATTATCTAATCATATCAATAAAACAAGAAAATTATACAATTAAGTAATTATTACAAAAATCGATTTTATTTAATCAAATAACTAATCATATCAATAACTCTATTTAATTCAACAATTAAATAATATGATCTATAATATTAATTATTTTTACAATTAATTAATCACATAAAATACAATAGTTAATTCAATTAATAATTAAACAATTCAATCCACTTATTCAATTCATCGTGTAATTAAAATAAATTTATACTTAATTAAAAAATTAACAAATCACATCAATTACTATATATAATTCTTAATTAACTTATTTAATCAATAAAACTAGTAAATTCAACAATTAACTTATCCAAAAAAATTCTCTAGTTATTTAGTAAGTTTTCTAAGTACAATAACCACTCTAGTTTATTGTACAATTATTAAATCCATACAATAATTATAGTTATTTTTTACATTAAAAAATCTTAAAAATTACATTAATTAATAAAGAAATTCATTAATCACCTCAATCCATTAAAATAATTAGATGATTAATTGTATACATAAATTCCATTAATTAATTACATAATTAATTAATCATTTTCTTCAATACCATTATTAAATTAAACCATTAAATAATTACATTACATCCCTTAATAAATTCATAATTACATTAATCCCATCAATTTCATTAATTATTTATAAAATCCAACAATCATCTCAATATCATTACTAATTCGATAATTCGTTTCTCAGAGAATTACCCTGACTAAATTATCACATTAATTAATTGTATACATTTCATTAATTAATTAATTAATTAATAATTCTATATCAACAATTCATTATCCGTATTTAATTAAAAAAATTATTATTCAAATGAAAAATATAAATATCTAATAATTAATTCTACAATTACCTATCATTATTCATATATTGTGATATGTCATTATTAATTCATTAATTAATTATCTTAACTCATATATATTTATATATCATAATTTTTATACAATTAATTTTAATAATTCATAAATCTTGATTTTGGATAAATAATATATTTTTAATCATCCCAAATCCTATATATATATATCTCAAAATTAATAAATAGATAATTACCTTAAAATAATTATATCTATATATCATAATGAATAAAATGATTAATTTTCTAAATTTATTATCCATTAATCTCATAACAAATCCTGTAATTAATTATATAAATGGGAATAACATAGAGCCCAAAATTAATTCCCAATTAACTATCTAAATTTGTAGGCACTTAGTCTCGTTATCAAATCTCCAATTGAAGTAGAATTTTTACGATAATCCAAATTAATCATTAGGCCATTATCTAAATCACAATTCCCATATCTTACAATTTACTCATCAAATAATTATATAACTATATGATAACTAAATCTCATAATTAATTCCCAAATTAATTATCAAAATCAGCATCAAATTGGACTTATAATCCACTCCCCATTTAGATATGAATTTAAACAATTTATCCATATAATAATGTTTTCGTTATATAAATTACAATTCTGGAATGTAATCATTAATTAGTCAATTAATTATCTGATTTGATAGCCAATAAATCTCATAATTAAATCCTTACTTATTTATCTAAATTTTCATCCCCTTATTTCCATGATTTAATACCCTATTAATCATTAATTTTAAAAATAAACCATTTAATTGATTACACATATTAGTTTAATGAAATTTAGTAATTTTAATTTTTAAAGAATGCTAATAAATATAAAATGTCATAAACATAATCAAAATCATGGCAATGGAAAACAAATATAAAACCCCCTACCTCAATTTTTCAAATAAAAGTCACTCGATATAAATTTTTGAAAGCTGACCTACAGAATGATGCAAATTTTGATCCGAAATTAAATGCCCATAACAAAAAATTCATGAAAAAAATATGGAATAATTACATCTAGATCAATAATAATAGATCAATATATAAAAAAATAGAAATATATCTACCTAATACATAATATTTTATTGATAAAAGTAAGTGGAAAATATAGTGGAATACCAATGGAAGAATGAGAGAAGAATCCACTTATTAAGAGTTATGTGGTCTTCGATCCCTACTTCGATTGATGATGAATGGAGGTTGGTAGTTCCTAAAATTCTTCCATGGAATTTCAACAATTTTATTGATGTCCTACTAATAAATATGTGTTTATTAGGTGTAGTTTAGAGGGTTTGGTATTTTATAGAATTAATATTCATACATAATTAAATCCCACGCACAGTTCCCTACACAAGGGCAGACTATCAGCCCGATCTCCACCGATTTTTCTCAAACCTCTCACTATCAATCCCCAAATTAAAATCCAACTGAAAAGTACTCAACATAAGATAAAATAGTACTAATAAAAGTTAATAATATGAATCATAAAAAGTAACATTCCTTAATTATCCCACTATTATTTTATGTCATAGTTATAAAAAATGGGACATTATTGGACATTATAGGTTTAATTGTCAAAATATGTCCATTAATTATGTATTATACAATAGAAAAGTCCATTTAAACCATTATATTTTTATTTTATCAATACATAACCCAATTTCTACAATCAAATTTGTAATTAACATTTTTTATTTTTATATTAATTTTCATTAGAAAATAGTTTTATTTCTTAAGAAATTTGAAGTTGTTTTGATTACTAATATTGAAACCAATTTTCCCAATTCCATCCACATAAATGAAAAATTGTAGTATCAAATCAGTGTTAGAGACATGATGTGAATGTGGGTTATTAATAAATTTGTTTTAAATTAGTACAATAATTTTTTATTGATATTTCAATATCAAATACAATAAAATGTACTATATTAGATTAATTGATGAAAAATCGATAAAAATATACATAAAACCAATTCAAATTATAAATTTATATTTTAAAAATTATAATTTGAAAACAATTTTCAATTGAAATTTTATTATAGTTAACTATTTATCAGAAAATTAAGCATTTCAAAATAAATCATACATTCATCAAAGGTAATTTTGAAATTACTATTAGAAAAAAATTATTAGTTTATGAAAATAATTTTATAAATGTTTTTTGAATTAATTTGGAAAAATATGTTTGTAAAAAACACAATTACATTTTAGATAAATAAATATTTAATATTAAATTTGTATTTAATATTACTAATTTATTATAAATCTCATAAAAGAAATGTTAAAAATTATATATAATATAATTTATATAATGCTAAAATATAATCCACCAAAATTTATATTTTATATATTGATGTAAAACACAATTTTTTTGCAAAGAAATTTATTTTTTATAAAAATGTTACCCTTTAATTTCACAATGACATAAGGTTAGTTAATAAATAATTGTTTACAGAGTATTTATATAAACATGTGTAAAACATTTTTTTATAATTAATTTAATCATGTTAATCATATCTATTCCAATATATGGTTGAAAACTATCATAATAAAATAATAATTACATGTGGCCTTTTGTTTAAATATATGCTTCTTGTTACATAATATAAATTTATTGTTACATGTAATGAAATAAAAAATCGATATTTTATGTAATGAAAAATATATAAAGGTCAAATTGATTCCAATAATGAATATTTTAATAAATTTTAGGTTGTCAAATATATCACTAATTGTGGTTGAACCACTAATATGATATGATATATGGATTTTGAGATATCCATTAGGTACAGAAATGATAGTTCGTATTGATTTTTCAATGATGAATGAGTAATGATTCTAAGATTGTGAAAATCCATGTATTAATTCTAATATATTAAATGGGATGATGTCTTCATTATTGATGTTCTAAATTATAACATGTTATGTTTCAAAGGACTATTTAACTCATGAAATGCTATATTCCATAGAAAGAAGTTATGTATTAACCTTTGAAAATAGTGAAGTTATATTGCATTGTTTTGAAAGGAATTGAAATATCAACCTTATAAGATAAAAACATGATATACAATTTCTATACGATGATTTTGAAATTATGTTATGGAATCAATGTCATGGTGATATATTTTATGCATCCATTGTATATCTAGTGAAATGAAAACTTCTCCGAGATCCCCCAAGGATATAACATGATCATACAAAAAAGTGAGATACATTATTAAAATGTAATTTCAATTTATGTATGAATAATAATAAATAAAATAGTTTAATCGAAGAGATTAAATTAGTCCATTATATTGTGTGTGGAACTATCTCACCATGATTCATTTATAAGAAGATATATTACATTATATGTATTCATGATTCATAGAATATTTTCTATATAATTTTGATTTACCATAATATCAAGGCTTTAAAATTCATAACACTATATATGAGGGATGTTAAAAGGATTCATATTTATAATATTTTGAACTTTTGGACTAAAATGTATAGAGTTCCAAAACCAAATGTATTGGAATTTCTTAAAAAGGTATGTATCAAAATTATTGTAATATGAATTCATAAAATATCAATATCTATGTAGAGAGATTAGATAATAAAAACCATGAAATTAATGATTCTAATTGAAGGGAAAAAATTAATGAAATTTTAGATGTGGTCATTACTGAATTATACATATCCATAATATCAATTTCATGTACTAATGTTGAAATTATTGTATACAATAAGTGGAATTCAAATAACAACAAATTAAATAATTCACTTTGAGAAATTTTTTATTCTAAATAAGTAGAAATAAATATATTTTTAGTCCCAATCATATGAGAGGATTATATGTGTATAATCCATGAAATATATTTCAGATAAATTATTTAATAAGAGTATGGAGATCATCAGTGAAATAAAGAACATCGATGTAGTAGAAAACGAATAAAATCTACATCAACATAGTTAACATTTAGATATGTATTGTGGTTAGGGGGTATGAATGTTACTGGAAAATATAATGAAAATTGTGATTTATAAGAAGATAATGATCATGAAAAATGATGGTTTTATTACAACCTCTATACACCAGGAAAATATTCATGAGGAACATTATAGGATGAATATCGTCTGTAAAAAAGATGCCACCATGAAAACTAAGGAAATAAAATATCTATATAAATAATCCATCAAATATTACTTATATCTATGAAGTTTAAAAACAAAATCTATATGTATATATATTGGTATTATGATATAAATGAAGAGCATGATAAAATTATTGATAATCATACAAGGGTGTTGGAATCACAATCAATAGAAAAAATATTCAATGGGACCAAAGGGGTATTCATTGAAAAGATAAATGAATAATAAATATTTATTCTAAAAAATGACTTCTGTGTAAGGTACGATCGCATGTAGAGTATTTTTTATATGAAACATGATACAATATACCTTAGAGAGTGATACCTAGGTTATTTTGTACAAAAATAGTAAAAACTAAATTCAATGTTTTCCACATTAATATATTGGTAACCATTATAAATGGGTTTTCGGTGAATACTTATACATAGAATATCTAAATGGATTTATCTTCCATTAATATTATAGAAACAATCATTTACTAAATAATCAATAATATGGGTTATTAGATATAAGATCTTGGTATTCAATACATGATCTATTTCTGATGATTTTTAATTTTATTTATGGTAGATATTATATAAATTATAATGTCAAAAATAATTTTCATCTATGGATAATGGTACTTGTGCATGTTGCTAACATTTTAATTGGATTTTTGATTATTTATAGTGAAAATATTTCAAATAATTATTGGAATTTAATTTTTATATATTAATTATTATATAAATGACAATTTATTCATTAGATTATTATTGATGCATGGATAATATGGAACATTTATCACTCTGTCAAAATATTAGAAGGTTTTTATTATATGATTTTTAGTAGATAATTATAATTATATGAATACTCTGGTCTCAACCTGGAAGATGAATTATTTTTAAGATAAAGGAAATTCGTTGAAATTTATAATAGAATTATAAATCAATGTCAACCTATTGGACTTAACGATGTCACCACTGGAGTTTGTTAATTCCATACTCCATACAGTGCTGTTTTATGTTAATAACATGGGCGAGATCATAATTTTAGTGAAAAATAATATTTTGGTGTATCTATGGAATATTTTATAATGATTTTCTATATATTGAATCTTTTTTTATAAAGTGATTTATTATTACAAAATTGATTTGGATCGAACAATTGATGATAGAAAATTAAAATGAGTTGGTTTATTATATATTTGAGTATTGATTTTATTAGTATAATTTGATAAATTGTTAAACATCATCAAAGAATGACCTTAGTGTCATTTCCTAGAATACTATTTTTTTTTTCAAAATCTGTTTTTTAGCCATAATATGCATATTGGATAAATTATATAAGGATGAAAATTATGGGATATTTAATACAATTTTTTTAAAAAATATTATTCCCACATTTTTTAGTATATATACCCTCAAATGGAAGCATTGAATAAAATAATGGACACAATGTTTTGAGTAGAAATATATTTTCAATCCATTTGGTGGATTAAATCTAGAAAAATATTACACTACATTTATATGAGAACTATCAAGGTACATAATGAATACATACTCAAAATAAGGTATAGAGTAATGTATTATATGGAAAGAACTTGTTGATAGAGAAAAAATGATATAGGGTGATAGATAATCTGGCTTTTATTGTAATTCCAAAGTAATGATGGTAAAAAATAAAGGGTTTTTAGGTGAATCTCTATCAATAGATGGTTAATATGGGGTCATGAAAGTGAAACCATGACCACCAAATGAGTGGTGGTGATGATGGAGATCAACGATTGTTATTCAATAATTATCTTTACATGGATATGTTAGACTATGACTATTTTGATAATGAGAATGAGTTTCATGAATTGTTTTGATAATATAAAATATAATTCATAAATAGAAAAGAAATAATTTTAAAAAATTGAAGATATGATTTTCACATGAGACAAAATATGACAATTTTTGTAACTATGATGTGCATATACTGTATTGTCAACAATTTAAACTTAAATATCACCCAACATATAGTCTATATATATCATATAGTGTTGGTTTACCCAATTTTGTGTATTGAAGTAAATGCCTTATTAATGACTGATTCATATAATTCAGGTAGTCAAGAAATATATGTCGTATTTTTCTATCTCATTCCATATATATTTTACGTGAATAAAAAATCAGTCCTCAGTTTAGTTATTTGGATTATATATGGACAAGAAAACTATATAATATTATACAACATGTTTTGAACTAGAGTCCACGCATATTTTTCATGTGATACATAGAATAAAATTAAATAATTTTACATGTTTTATTGTTTCCTTAAACATTTAATGAGGTATATTGAACATGAATAGATGGACTACATTCAATTTACATAATCAAAAATAATTTTAAATTGTTTTCTTGTTTGTTTATCATATATTATCAATATATTGTTTGAATAAGAAATATTATATGTTTGTTCTATGTGTTTTTATATAGTTCAATACAACATCCTATTGTTGTTTTCAGGAACCCCATGACCATAATTTTGATCGTGTATCATTTGGTCCTTGTTTCGTTGTGTTTTGGGTGAAAATGTGAAAAAAATTTATGTTTCTATGATGTGCATGAATGAAACAAGGTTTTCCAAAATAATATGCCCTTCCATAGTAAATTATGAAAAGATAAAAAGTGGGGTAATTAATTTCATTCTATAAAATTATAAAAATATGGCTCTCACACATGAGAATGTGTACACCCTATCAGAGGGTCTCACAGTTTGAAAAATAATGTTGTCATGTATAGATAACCGTAAAAATGCACTTTTTTAATTTTCAAATTAAATATAAATTACCCCAGACTCTGGTATAACCCCTAGTCGACCATATATCTGGGTATTATGCATTCCTATATCATATGAACTCTAAATTATTCCATTTCAATCATCCAAATATATTGAAACTAAAATATATTCTTAGAGAACGTCATTGGATCTATCTTGAGTAATAATTTTTCTCAAATTCATTATCTCTCACTCTGTTATTTGTTCCTCCATAGATTTTTATGATCATATTATTATAGATGGTTCTATACACACATATTTTATCCTAATATGATTTTTTGAGATATCAGTTAAGATGGTTTGTTGTGGTACATTCATACTTTGGGATGTTTGTCATGTTTAACATGATTAAAGGTAGGTTGTCACATAGTTAATTTTCATGTTATATAAATATAATATTAATGAGTTATATTAAATATATTTTAAATGAGTATGATAAAATATTCAATGAGAATTCATATTTGAATTGTTTTATCATTAATTTTTGTGAAACCCCCAATTCCATTGGAATTGGAATTTTGGGTGTGAATTGAAATTGATGGAATTTTGAAATTTATATTTCAAATAAATTTGAGGAAAAATCGATTAAAATGATTTTATAAGTGAATAAGATCAGTTTTATATATAAATATCCATTAATTGATTAAAACCCATGTTTAGGATATTACATTGTAATTGTAATGTTGAAATTTGAAATGGGTGTTTTTTATTAATTACATTTTTTAAATTAATCATCCACTATTGATTGATTTATTGAGGACATGTGTGTTTGGGTATTTAAAGGGATATTTTTGACTAACAAAATAGGATCGTAATGACTACAATACCTATTTATTCTATAAAAAACACTTTAAAAACTATTTTTTCAGTTCTGATCATCGATGTGAAATTGATGAATCTTATTTGGAAAATGATTATGGGACGTGTGAACACTTATTGATGTGATCACTAATTTAAAATGTTATTGAATCATATATATTACAAATATAACTCCCCCTGGAAGTTGAATATGTTGCTTTTTTCAGTTACATTGAAATTTATTTTACATATTTTGAAAATTATTTATATATACAATAGTGATTATTATAAACCATTTGTATACTTTTTTTATTCTTTTTTTAGAAATTATTCCATAATTTAAAATTAAAATATTATTCTTATTTAAATAGTAAATTGATCCAGCTTGATGGTTTTTATTAAAATTTAAGAAATAATTTTTTAGTTATTATTTAATCATATTATAGAACATGTATCGAGTCCCTATTGTGATTTTTATCTCACACCCAACCATTTACTTCCATAATTTTTATACTTAATTATTTATGGTTCAATAATATGGATATCACTTTGTAAATGTTGTGGTTGTTATTGATATAGTGAGCTCAGAATGTGGTGTATATTAGGACACTAGATGTTTATATTGTTTCTTCTAGTACATAATTCATGTATAATTTGAGTTTTTATAACAATTTTTTATTGTTTAATATCATATTGGAGTTATTATTATAGTATGAAAACATGATTAATTATCATCATCTATCTACATGAAACAATATCTATTTAATATTTTATGATAGTAGGTGATATTTCATATCTCGTGGGGACTGATAATGCCATTTAATCCATTTTGAGACCATCTCAGTTATCATAGTACTTTGTTATTCCTAGCGATTTATTTCAAATTTATATCAGAGGTGCATGTTAAAACCTTTATTTGATGTTAGTGTAAAATTGAGATCATGTTTGTATATCTGGGTTATTTATATGTGTGTTTCTGGACATCTCTCTCCATTATTAGAATTATGTAACTTTGGTTAGGTTGGGAAAAGAATATTGTAAATTAGTTTTACTATTTTCCCAGATATTTATTTTTACTACTATTTTCCAAATATTGTTTTCTTATCTGATTGGATTAATTTATCTTATTTCCCATTCTTGAGTTCTGATCTGGGTAATCTTATATTTTATTCATTTCTTTCAACTATAGATGTGTAAAATCAAGCCATTGAGAATACATACGAATAGCATCCTCGAGGAATATATTGATAAACTATATCATTAAAACCCTTTAATAGACAATAATAAAGTTGATGTGATTTTTCAAGCTTTCAATTCTCTAGGATAGGAACATCCACCTATTACCATTCGTGCTCTATTTGTCAATCCTCAGTTTGATGAACTCAAGAATCACATTTAGGTGTTCTATTACCAGATTCCAATTCTACACTAAGGATCTAAAAATAAATGGGATGATGGGGATTGGTTGAGTAGGAATGAGTTTTTTTAGATCATATTTATTCCAAATGAAATTAAGGTGAAATGTGGGACCTTCTAGAAGCATTGATCAAGAGGTATATGGTATTAAATTAAAATGTAATTGACAAAAAATGACGTATAAAGGAGTAATGAAATCAAATTATTATTCTTTTAACAATTATATATAGAGTATATGGTATTAGATAAGGATATATTGTTATGAAAACTTTCAATGGATGATGGGACCATGAATAAGTATATAAATTACATTAATAATATTGTGTAGTATTCTAATTACAATTTTTAGAATGAGAAGAATATGACATGAAGAGTTTTTGTGATACTTTTATCATATTTTCATTCTCATTTTTTCATATTATAGATATTAAATAATTATAATGTTATTGATGGATCATAAATGGTTGATAAATAAATGGAATGAAATTCTAGGTTTACGTGACTTCATTTTTTATTTTGTGGAGGTTAAGTGAGTTTCGTTATAGGAGAAAAGAACTATGATGAATCTCATGGTGGTTACAAATTCATGGTTTTTCTATAACTCCTATAGTTACATGTAGTGGGAAATTCATTTAATACCATTGTGGAATTTTCGGCCACTCGAAATGGGTTTTCATTGATGCACACGTGATATGTAGATCATGTGCACGGTCTAGTCAGACAAGGTAGTATTGTCTGTCTATACTTCTACATGTAGTTGCAGAAGATCATCTCTTCCAAAAATTACTATAGTGCATTCCTAGGAATACTGATCTCAGAGGTTTCATCCACATATATCTAAAATAAATCATCCCCTAGAAGTGTATGAGTATCAAGGGGAATCATATGAGGGTCCATCGATTCTAATAGGAACCATCACTTCTTATTAATGTTTATTGCCTACTTATTCTTTGTTGGCGAATCATAATCAACCAAATAAACATCTAATTTTGATTCAGTTACGTATTCTTATTAATATATTATCTTATGTGATAGATATTTCGACACCCCTTGAAATAAAGAATGTTTAGTGTCTTCATTGTTCTAATTTTGTTTTAATTTTATCAAAAATTGAGCGTAGTTGGGATTCATAGGTTCTAAAAAACAACTATATTTTATATTTTTATAGTTTTTCTCAGTGATAATAAATAAGAAATTGATTTATTTCTGTGATAGTCCTTTATTACTATTATTTATGTAGTGAGTCATACCATTAATGGGTAATGGTACTCGATGTCATGTAGATTCATACCATCATATCCCATGTTGGGGGATGTAATATTATGATTTTAATTTGACCTAGAGTGTGAATCATTGTGTGATGATCTCCCATGTTTTTTTACTGATTGTATCAATTCATTTCCATCCCATATATCGAGATTTTTTCCAATAACATATGTGTAGTTTTAAATTAAGATATTTCTTAGAAATAATACTACCTTTCTTTTTACTATATTGAAAATGATGAGATAAACTAATTGAAAACCCAGATGCATGATCTATTAGAGAAAAGATTTTTATACCCGAGGGTGTCACCATAGGAGGTTCCCATTCCCTTTCCTAACAATGGTGACCAGTCACTTATCTACCTGGATTATTACTAGAATGAAAGCAAGTTATAGTTATAAACAATTATTTGTGCAATAGATTGAAAATCAATTTAACTAATTGAATAGGTTTGGGAGGATTTTTATAATTTATTTTCAATCTGGTTATCACCAGTTCAGAATAAGAGAATATGTCATTAATAAATCTACATTTAAGATAATGAATGTCTATTATTAGTATCATTTCATACCATTTTATCTAACTAATTATCATGTATTCATTAATAATTTTTTGAACATGTCCTTCCCTGGGCATCTTGATTCTTTTTTTGGTCTTTATATATAAAATACATGATTACTATATGTACTATGATAATCATGTGAGTAATCTAAGATAAGATGTTGAGTTTTTAGGAATCACATACCTTTTGAAAATTTATTGAAATTTTATTTCAAGATTAATGAAGTGGAGTTATTGGGAAATACGTTATTTGAACATGGTAACTCAGTAGATCATATAAAGGTGAAAGATGTTATGAAATGAGATAAATTATTGAGTTTTTTAGATTTAGAGAATTATTGGTTTGGAATGATATTATTGATGTTTTTCAAAGTATTTATTTAATCATTAATATAATATAACTACTCAAACATAAAATAGTTTGATGTTTTCATGAGATTAATAATATCAAATCTATATTGCTGAGTTGAAATTTATATTGTATATTGTGCTAACCCTCTATTTTCAATATTCTAGGAAAGGCCCTATGATATTCCATGGTTCATTCGGTCTAGTTATGGTTTCCATTCATTTTAGGGAGATTATTTCATTTCTTATAGATCTTTGCATCCTAGAAAACATGAAAATAATTTTAAGACACAAGAACATGATTTATAGCAGTGATGTATAAACATAATATTTAGTGTAATTAACATTTCATACAAATGATAAATGTTTATTCCAAACAATGATATTTAATTATATATTCACTAAAAAGGATTAGAATCTCCACGAGAGGGATTTGGTGGTGACCCTAAAATCATTTAACATTAACATCAACAATACTCTATGGGATGCAGATGTTATTTTAAATGATTTATATAAGAATCTTCAAACACATGTTGAGAAAGAATCATCAGAATATTGGAATGTGGTGGTTCTTTGTTTACATTTTCATATTAATATTTGGGAAACATGGGATAAAGTTGTTTTGGCTACTGCTAAGTCGATGCCCTCTATACTAAATATTATTTTTCAAGAACAATGACTAGATGATAAGTTTCATAACAATATTGAATCTCAATATTATGGGGAGGACTTTGATGAGTTGTTGTTTCCTATCAAGTCTATAATACTTTTTAGGAACTAGAAATTTGTAATTTTATCAAAAATTATGTGGCGGTGGATTTAAATAATTCACATTTCACAGAGAACATAACAACCATAATTCTATTCTATGTAATTGGAATATGATTTTGGTGTCCAGGTATGAGAGGAGATATCATTATCATTGAATCATGCTACTACGTTTTCTAACATGTCATGTATATCTAACAGAGTGCTTTGAGTTTTCTCCAGCATCTTCCAGTTCCAACATGGAAGTTGGATGATATCTATAGGGACATTTTTTTAGGATTATGTATATAAACATAAGGAATAATGTGATATCGGTTGTTATCAATATGAGAAAAAAATTCATATCATGTAATATCCATTTGTGTTACAAGAAACATATAGGTGCTAGGAAATATATATGTCATAGTGATTTTTTTCACAGTGTTCAATCTGTTATATTCTCAAATAGAGATTCCTATATTACTTCTATATTATTCATTTTACAATAGGAGTTAATTGGATCTCATGTTAGTTTAACTTTGTCAAATCATCCATATAATAGTATCCAGACAGAGAGAGATGTACAAATTTTTAGGGATATGCCTTCTTCATACATCTTTAATTTTAGGGGCATTGGAATCACTATTTGGATCTTTTAAGGATTACTAATAAATATACATTATATTATGGAATCATAATGGATTAGTTTTTTGATATGTGTGTCCATCCTTGTAAATAACTATTTTGTTGGTCAATGATTGATGAATTTTACTTGGATGGATGAAGAGAAGTTGAGGATATGAAAAAAAAATTATTTAGTAGATTCATGAAACAATGTTGATATAAAAATGTTTATTTATTTCTTATAATGATCATTTCCATATAACGGTATAATTTTTTTAGTGATGAAGAGTTCATGAATGGTTAAAATAATTTGGGACATCATTGACATTGGAGGAAAGGGATTTGTTTTCAATGTTTTGTTGGGCCATATAATCTAATTGATAATTTGGGTATGATTTCTTACAATTTAAAAAATTCACAATACTTAATGTTTCTACTATATGTGTTACATATATCTTAACTACAGATGTTCCTTTCTGGTCTATCTCTCATTTTATGTATGAGTGATCTAGATATTGAGCCTGACATATTCATGACTTATAATCCATTCAAGATAGTTTATTATAAAAAAATGGAAATTTATTGGAGGATAATTCCATTTTTTCTAGTCCCATGGAATAATTTTTTAGATACACATGAAATATGGTTGAGAGAGTATCTAATGAAATAGCAGTGGCCTAAAAATTTTTATATGGAAGCTTCTTGAAATTAATTCTAGGGAAACACTGCTTCTTGGGTGGGGAGGTTGTAACATCACATAATTTTTTCAGGTACTCCTTGACCATCATTTATACCATTCGTTCATTGGAGCAGATTTAGGTAATATTTATGTGATATATTTTCAAACATTTGATTTTTCATATCTATTCAGAATTAGTGCATGCTTTGAAAAAATAGTGCATCCACTTACGGTACACCATGAAAAACAATAAAGTGGTGGTTTTAATTGTTTGTGAATAATTTAACATACTGTTAACTCATAAAATAGCTAATGTGAACCCTATCAGATGGGTTCATGGTTAGGGTGCATGGTAATAAAAACTCTATGGTCTTTATCAGTTAATTGTGAACACTAAGTTTATTAATAAAAAAAATAAATAAATTATTCTATATTCCACGTTTAACTAATGAATTAATCATAATTCATAATATTAATATTTCCTATGTCTTTGGTGCTTTCATGATCCAATTTTGAATCCTTCAATCAAATTACAAGGTTGATCGAATTTTTACAAACATCATTTTATCCCACTATGGAAATATTATTACACAAATTCCCCCATCCCACTATCTTCATATTTCATAGATAGGGTTTTCTAGATCCTATTTATTTATATTGATTTTAACTCTACTGTTTCATATTATGGTTCTAGGATTAATTCTAAGATATAGATTTTCATATATATTCATTGGAAATTCTCATTGTGGGAGTTGTGTTTAGTGTTTAAGATGATTAATGTTAGGTTGTTTCATTAATAATTTCTATATAATAAAATAATGATTATATTTAGATAAATTTTATTAATATTATTTAAATTATGATAATCCTATTGAATGGGAATAATTATTATAATTGATTTGACATAAAATATGGGAAAAATCCCAAAATTATAATGGAATTGTTATTGGATTTTCAATTTATATTTATTGAATTATGAAATTATTTGTGAAATATTTTTTTAAATGTCTTAAATTTATTGGATAAGATCATATGATCAATCTTATATTTAAAAAATAAATCATGAATTGATTAATTAAAACTATTCCAGATTTAAAATTTAATATAGAATATAGAAATAGGAAAATAAAAGATTTTATATTAAATTTTTTTGAAATAATTGACTCATTATTGATTGATTTATTGACCATATGTGATTCTTGGATGATAGTTGGTTATTCAGAACAAACTCACTTGAATGGTAATAAATTCAAAATAGATTGACTCTTTATAATTATAACAAAAATAATTTTCGAAATATCTTACCCCTGATGGCATTTTGATGAGTTTTATTTTTCTACAGTCTAAGGGGCATGTGTACACATATTGTCTTTATCAGATATATGAGATGTCGAATGATCGTATAACTTGTATGTATCATTCCTCTTAGAATATGGCCATATTTTTATTCTTATTACATTTATATATATTATATTGATTATGAAACATCATAAATAATGACCCAGTGAATTATATAACGTGTTTACGTTAATGTTTCACATAAACCATTGGATTAAATGCATCCATCAATTGAAATGAAACCCATGTTTTAATTAATTGAGTAGTTAACCACCAATTTTTTGTCCAAAATAGAAATAATTTTTGAGAGTATTTATTATAGAACAGTTAGAGAGATCAAACTAGGATTTTGGGATCACACCCTACCTTTTACATTGGGAATATGTATATTCCCTTATTCTAGGTTCGAGTATGATGAATGCATCATATGGAGGTGCTGGTTTTTCGTGATTCATTGATCATGGAGTGTTGTGGCTGTTGGGACAGATGATTTTTTAACTTTTTAAAATGTATTATTTATGATGTACAATTTCATTTTTATACTTGTTTTTTCATGTAATTTATCCATTGAGAGACTTTATATTAACATCATGACATGTGAATTTTTCTTCCACAATTTATGTAGAAAAATCATTCCAACTTTTATCCTTTATGATTCAATGTTCTAGTCCCCAACCCATTGTGAATAGAAATTTCCATTAGGAAATGTCAGTATCAGCTTGGTTATTAGCGAAACAGGTTATCTAGGACCATTTCTGAAAACAAAAGTGGTATAATACTTTTCTCATTATAGGCCATTCAAAAAAAAAATTGGAAAATAAAGGACCATACCCAGTTAGTGGGGAATTTTTATAAAATACAATCACTGTTGACATGTTGTTTAGAAGTCATTTATTGTGTTATTGATGTTATTAAATAATGTCACGACCTTTACCAGTGAGGCTCATGATGTGACTCCCCATGCCCGTCTCCAATAGTCCATGGACTTCTGACTAGCACCGAGTAGGTACAAACATGGAAGGCATTGCCTATGTATGTATACACATGGACACATCTTCATGCCCACAATGCTGAAATATAAAAACACTAGGGGGGAAAATGCATGCACAAAACTAAACCCAACCAATAAATTATGACATAATGTAATGTAAACTGGGAAAAAACATAAGACCACCAAAAATATGAGTCTGAAAACTACAATTTCTATCCTATCAACACAAGGGGGTATTATGATTGCTAGAAATTTCCATAGGAACACCTCGGCCTATAGGGAAATCAGAATGCTCGGTCCTATCCCGGTACCCCCTAGACTATGTCAAAAGGCTGCTCATCTGAAAAAGACATGACAAGTGTGGGAAAACCCCATGTAGTGGTGAGTATAACAATACTCAGTAGAGGACCCTGAAAACAAAAAATCATTACACAATGGAATGGTATAGTCAGCTGTACAAAATATTTATACTTATCATATGGAAAGAGTGACACAAAATATCTAGATATACTCAAATACCAAACCCATATTCTAGGGGCAAGTATGACAACAACATACTCCCACATGGGGATTTATTTTGAAGATTCCATGAAGCACTCGTCTGGGAGAACTCACTCCACGAGTCTAATAAATCTGATGGAATTCATCCGAGGAGTGTTTTCTATCCTGAAAGGTATCGTGAGATTGATACACCCATTCTAGGATAACACAATCCTGAGTAAGGAAATGATCACGACACACATTTGAGGATCAATTTCATGTCCTTGGTGGATACCACAACTCATCCAAAATTTACCAGCTAGGTAGAGGATCAGTGTCCTGTGGAAGTATTCACATTGATACCTGATTTTACACAGGTTCAAGAATGGATAGAGGAAATTAATCTGGGCCTCTTAGAGGGATACTTGACCCTATCTCATAAATTCCTACTGAAGGGATCATACCATTGTAGAAGGTAATGATACTTATCCTTTAGGAAAATGAGAAAATAGGTCACTAACCCTAAAAAAACATTTTCAGGATACGATGGATGAGAATATCAAGACATGTACTTCATATTACATGGTGTGTAGATTTGTCACATGCCCTGTATTTTATCCCTGGGTACTACCCATGTATTATGGCCCATGTTGCAAGGTTGTTCAGGTTAGAATGTCAGTACATGATGTGTAACTGGAACTTGGGGTAGCCCATGTAGTCTGCTGGGTCTGGCCGAGTGGTGGAGTACACAACAATGTACTCTATCTCAAGTTTGTGTGTCACACGAGACACATGATGTGTCCCGCCTAAGGACCCACATATCGTGTCCTTCATGGAACATGTCATTCCATTTATTCATGTGTCACAAAACCTGGAGTTCGCAAATACAATAACACACACCTTGTTATTTGGGAATAAATGCAATGTTCTTCGGAAATATCCATAATCACATAACTGCTTCATTGTGCCTCGATGATCCTCTAATCTTTGCTCCGTTGATATTTTTCCACGGAACATCAGATTCTCAATCACCCCGACATCTTGAAGATGTATCCATTTTTTTCGGTCCTCCTATTGGTTATGAAAACACATATCGATCCACCCTAATAAGGATCATACGAAGAACAATTTATCACAATATAAGCCAATTCATCTTCCACCTTCACAGTCTCACCTCCACTAGGTCATCACAAGGTCAGATCACTAATTTTGTAACTTTGAATCACAAAATAGATTATCAAGGATCCTTTGATGGTCACCCCATGAAAAATGTGAATCACGTGAGAGAAAAATAAAGGGAAAATTAATCCAAACAAAAATCTGGTAATGGACCACTACTATCATTCACCACAGTGTGGATCCACTCCTGTTATTAGGATGAAACAAAGTTGAATCAAACAATTAACATTGACTAATTTCGCATGATCAACCTAATAAAAATTCTCAATAAAGAATGTACAAATCTGAGGATCAACCTGTTTGTGTGTCAATCTGCATTTGTTGTGTAATCCATGAATGGGGAAGAAGAATAGAAATAACAACCCTTACCTTGATATGGCATAAACATGATCATCATGTCATGTTCATTGCTAGGGTTCGTCAAATCTTAGAGGCATCGATTTCTCACATTGTTTTCTTCCGGCTACGGGTTCACATTCATGCTCTAATGTAAAATACTGAGTTTCGAAGGCTAATGTAGATAAACATATTAAAATACCATAAGAAGTTATTTAAAGAGGAGGAAATTTTTTCGTAGTGGAAAAATAAAACGTTTTAAAATTAAAATTAAATTTTTTATAATTTTTTTTCTTCTAATGGGTTTCATTTAAAACACCCAAAAACTATCTATTGTAGATGACCTATGATGGGCGAGGTTTTCCCATCCTAAGGGAAATTCGTTGATATGAATGCAATGATTCTCTAATATTTATTATCTAGGAACTTGTTTAAAATATTTCCCACATTTTTGGGAAAACTGCTCACGTGCATTGTTTTAAAATTTAAATTTACTTCAAATATTTATTCCGGAAACTCCAGGCCTCAGAATCGGATGCATCAAAAGTTCCAGTCTCATAATAATTATACATAATATTTTAAAGTAATAAACATAATATCTGAGACAATATAAATATGAATTAAATATATTTATACTTATATATATATATATCAGTGTGGAATATCCCTCATGATATATTGTAAAAATAATATAAATTCCCCACAAATTCTTACTTGGGGTTTCACAATCCCACAATAAATGTTGTGCATTCCCTTAAATTTTTTTATTATTTTATACAACATTTGGCAGATAAAGATGTCAGTGCCCAATGTGACTATTACGGTTTCCTAAATCTCCACTATTATAGTTTGGGTCCTTTACCAGTTTATTTTTCTTATCCCATGCTTGTTGTGCATTTAAAAATCGGTTGTTGTTCCTATATCAATTTTCCAAAAACATGAATAAAACCTGAATATGTGGACAAGTTGTGGGTTCTCTAGTACATTTTAAAATTTAGAATCTATTTTATAAAATTTATTAAAATTCACTTTATGGAAAAATCGGAAGCATTTTAAGAAGTTCTAGAAAAAAAAATATCAAATGATGTGTTTTGGTTATTCTTATTTCTATTTGGTTATGGAATGTAGTGTTTCTATTCCCTCGGGTAGAGTATATACTCATTACATGGAGTGTGTCCACCAATATACTATGTTATGGAATCATGAGAATTTGGAAGTATATGTAGTCTAGAGACCTCATGTATAATAGAACCACATGGAATTCATATTTATATTTAAATATAACACACAACTAGGATTTCATCTTAAGATGTTATTCAACTATTTATATATAAGATCCATTAGTTATTGATGAGAAGTGATTCTTCATTAACCTAATATATTATGATGTTTATTTCCTTTTTTCAATTTAGTTCATGATGTATATCATATGAATTGATATAAATATATTTTAGTTATCTACATATTATAGATTTTAATCAAAATAAATCTTTTCCATTTAAATTTTAGTTTACTATTTTTGGTGGAGTACAATGTTTTATGTAAGCGTAGGATGTAGTTAGAGGATTTCAAAGAGTTTATAAAATGTATTGTAATGTTTAATTTTTTAAAGTCAGTTGTTGTTGATGATGTTATATTATTCTATGGTACTATCTTTATAGGTGATTCCATTTGGGGTTTTTACATATATTTCAATGTCTTATAAATTCAATTTTCATATTTCCTTTAGTTATATTTAAATACACATTTTATTTTTTGTTATATTGAATATTTTTTATTTATGTATATTTCCCATTTCATTGGTTAAGGGATCATATACTATTTTTTATTATGAAATAGTAATTTTTATTAGCCCCTATCCTATTTAATGTTGTCATAAGGGTGGGATGAAATCATCTTACCCCTATTACAAGAATGGCCCTTGTGATCAGATCTTTATAGAGTATTATAAGAGTAGGTGATTCCTAGTAATGTAATTTGTTTTTTGTTGTTTGAGAAGATAGGATTTGAAATTTATGGAAGATTAAAAAAGAGGGACATGAGTTAATTATTATATAAAGGATAGAATCATATGTGTGTAAGATGATGTATCATATTATCATATATATTATATCCTTTTGGAAACCCATGTCTCTATGAAATATGTATTTTTTATTGATAACAATTGCATGCATGTATCATGTATCCATCGGTAATTATTCTAATTCCATCCGTATAAAATAATTACCTGATATTCTACAATAATAATAAATTAATCCAATAAAAAAGGGGATGAACCACATAGTCTACCAGATCAGTTTTACATGTAGTTACAAAATGATCTAATTCTAGTATGTGACCCTATTATGTATGATCAATTGTATAGTGATTCATCTATTCAGTGATAGAAAATTTGGTTTCCTTACATGTGAGACGAAGGATTATACTTCATCATTACTTGAAAATAAATACCATATTTCTGTGAATATTTTAGATTCATGTATTATGGAAGACACTACTTTAAAACTTAATATTATATATGTTATTTGATGAATGATTATTCATTGAAATATAGGTTAAGCTTGATTGAATACAAATTGAGTATTATATTTCATTTTAAGCTCTCATGTCACATTTGTTGTAAACACTAACAAACTATATATTGATTGTTTCATTATGATCCATTAATGGCTTGTGGATCCATTGATTTACATTTGGATAGAACCATGATGCAAAAAACCAATATTCGATGGGTTTGGAGAATTTATAAATGAATTTATATGCATTTATGATGAAGGTTAATTTAATTTATAGTGTATAATACACTTATTAGGGAACCTTACATGTGAAATTGAATTGTTTTAGTATTTATGATGCAGTAAAATTTAAGAATAACATCAAGATGGATTTCATTGACATTGGGAGATGAGAGTTGCATCCAAAGTGAAATATGAAATGATTTAATAATGTTTTACACCCCATACAAAAATTATATTCCTAAGGATTTATTTTGAAGGAACATTTGTCTTTTAATATATATTAACTATTTTAAAAAGATGATAAATTTTCCCTATTATTTAATATATTACCATAATTTGTATATCCCAATATTATAAATGAATTTTTTTTCAATAAACACATTGTTAAGGGTTTTATGTATGTTAGGAGGTTGTTTTGTGTGTGTATATGGTGGGATCAGAGTAGTTGGTTTTATATGAAGAAATGTTCCACCTATAAACCACACAATCATTGTGTAAATTATTTAATATTTGTTGGTAGAGGTAATACATTGTGTTAATAAAATACATTTACTGAATTTATTTCATATAAGGAAATCAATGTTACATTATGTTGTTTTACTTCTTCTCATAATTCATTCCCCCTATAGGGATAAAATATGTATGTATAGACTGACATGGTCTTCATTTATTCAAACCTCTATGAATCTCATATCCTCTTCCTTTATTTCCTTTTATATCATGTACTAGTATTTTTTTAATAAAATATGAATCCTTATAGTGTTAAGTTATTTACAATTTATCATTCACATTGATACATTTGTGTGTACTTTCATTCCACAGGCAATTATATACTATTGTTTTTGGTTCTACTAATGTAAATTGCCAGATTCATTTTTCATTAGACATTAATAGTTTTTCTCAATTATTATATCTAAATGGTTTTTGGACTCAGATTGTTCTAAATAGTTGGAGATAAATTATTGTATTCCACTGAGATGGGATGAAACTCTTTTACCTTATCCTTAATTTTTCTTTGGCAATTCATTTTTTTTGGGAGGTGGTGTGTTTTCATGAATATTTTGTATTGTCCACCATTACTGGTATATTTGACCCTATTGAATGTAGAGTAGATCAACCCATATATTATCATAAATTAACAAAATAATTTATGTTATTTTTAGAAATTTTAACTATATATAATATGGGGGAATATTTTTTGTATAGTGTTTGAGGGACACATAATTTTTTTTATACATCATATTCCAAGGTTTCCCAAATTTAGGGTCTGATTTTTTTCATTAACATTAATTAAAAGAATAAGATGATATATTATGACTCTTTTTGAAATGCTTCATACTAATACACAATATGATTCTTATGATGTAAACACATACATTTATAGTATGTGATAAAAATAAAAAATCATTAAATGTGGGAATTATTCCATTGGAATCATATAATAGATGTTTTTACATCATGGGAATGATATTTGGTATTAGTATGAGGCGTTTCAAATAGACATCAAATCATAGGGTGTGCGACCTAGGGGTGTCAGTGAAACTAAGGATTATGTTTTATTTTTTTGGAATATATATATGATGTGATGTGTAATTAATTTTGTGTTGTTGTTTTTGGTTCTAGTGTAATTAATGGTGTTTCTTGGTGCATAAAACTGGTATAATTGGGAATCATAACCTATAAAATTAATCTACATCAATAAATGCAAGAATAGGTCTCCAAAAAACTATTGGTTGGTTTTATAGTAGATGAAGGGTAGTGGCTTAATTCCAACATGTTCTCATAATATGTTTTTTAGTGAGTGAAATCATCATAATGAAATCCTATTTGGTGGATTATAATAGTTTTTAATGTAGTAGACATGATTTTTTCACTATATATATTGATATTATTCTGTGAGTGGGTTTTTTTAATTTATTTATAATAATGGTGTTTTTATTTTGTGTTATATTTTTGGTGGAAACTATTTTTTAATGACGAAATGATGATTTTTGAAATTCTAATGTCCTTAAATTATTCATAACTGGATTATATATATATATGTTATATAGCATTCGTTGATTTAAAGCATTTTTGAAATAAAAAATGTGAACAATAAAAATGTAGACTTGATAAGGATCCCATTTGAGATGTTCCTATTAATGAGTATTGAACATGTCGAGGTCGATGATTTATGGTTTTTCATTATTCTATGAAGACAAATAGTTTGAAAATTAAATTTTCTTTGGAAAAGAACAATGTCGATCTTCATTTAATTTAAAAACAAAAATTTCATAATTTATTTATTTCTGATTTAGATGTGGCATAATTATTCTAGTTAATAGTTAGTTAATCTTTGAGAGGTGGAAAAAATATATAAGGTAAATATGATTTTTTTCATTCAATATGGTCATGTAAAAAAATCATGTTAATCTAGTACCATAATTTAGATATATAATGAATTTATGGATTGTTTGATTCAAAAAGGAGATTTTTTGATATTTTCCATTTAATAGAAATATGAAATTTCATTTTATGAATAGAATAATTTAATAGTAGGGAGAATATAGTGATCTGGTTTCCATAGTCAAGAGTAAAAATAATATATTAGTTTTGGAGAAATTGTTCCAATATTTGGGTAGATATTTAAAATTTGACTTGGAAATGTCCAAGTAATTTTATGGTAATTCATTAAATATTAAAATTAAATGTTAATCAAATTTTATTTTTTTTGAAATTAAATGTTTTATAATTTTAGTTGATATTAATTAATTTTTAAATATATTAATTATTTTTTCAAGCATTCCAGTAGTTAAATATCCAATATTGTTCCATGATGGAAAAAATAAAATCGTATTTTTACTAAAAATATTTCATTTATAAAAAGGGTTGTATAAAATTAGTTCACATTCATTGTCCCAAGTAGGACTATACAAGTTTTTATTATTTAATGAGAGCTAAAATAAATTATTTGAATTAAATTCATTTATTGAACCCTAAAAAATAACTATTTAGTTACCCCAAATCTTGAGATATTAGCAAAATAATAGTGAGTTATCTTAAAAGATAATTATAGATAATTGTTTCTTTGATTCAGGAATCATTTAAAATATACCCCATCAATTTCATGATCCTCAATTTGCAACAATCAAATCTAGTTTTATGGCATGTTAATCGAATTTATTCACAAATAATTTTGATTACAATATGGAATTCCTATTTAAAATGTATTCAATTATTTTTAATCATGATTTAAATGATATAAATATTATATTTTGATATATTGTAGGAAAATAATTCATTATTATAATGTATAACCTTATTAGAGGGTCTATGACAATTGACCAGTGACATAACCATTTCACTAGCTACCAAAACATTTTATCTCTATTATTTATCCTTATCCTTTACACTAGAACTATCTACCTTCAATATGACTTGTTCTTCATAAATATCACTCAAAATGGTTTGATGGTTTTACTTGAGATTGTGGTGAATTCATTTTCATATGTGAGTGAATAAGGATGAGTTATGTAAAATAGTTATATGAATATTTGTAAAACATTGATTATAAAATATTTTATCATCTTTCTATTGAAAAATCATGGAATTGGGGTTCTAATGTAATTTAATTTTAATTAAATCCAAAATTAAGGATTGATGATTGAGACCCATTTTTGGGTGTTGACAACCATCAGTGGAGTGGCGGTGAAGGTGGAGTTCTGTGGAAGTGATACATGGGTAATTAAATTCCAAATTATTTGTTACATTTCATATTACATTGAAGATAATGAGTGGGTAATATTATTATTTTATATATAATATTTTTTACAGCTAAAAGTTATGTACTTTTACTTATATAGTGGATAGTGTTTATAGGGAGGTGAATATATAATGGAGTGTAATTATATTAAAAATAAAATGTAAGGAATTTATTTGAAAAATAAATATCACCTGATGTGTATACAATATGGATGTTCCTGGTGAAGGTGAACATCAGTGGTTGGCTAGGCTTTTACAATATTTACCTATTACGGAGTGGAAATAGTATGATGATGTGATGGATTTCGTGATGGGGTTACTGAGGTCTTCTAGAGGAAAAAAAATTATGTTTATCATGGATTAATAGCATAAAAAGGTCTATCACTTCATTCCCACCATGGTACCTGTCAGTGTTGATGAGGTCAGAATTATGTATATCTGAGAGGTGGTATGACCTCTTGGGGTTCCTCATTATATCGTCTCATATTGGAATGCTCCAATTTACGTCTCATTTATAGATGTGTTTTCAGATGGTACTATGTACATAGGTTCTTTTGAGCACATCATATCACCCACATAATGTTGGATAGTCAGAGCGTATAATACTGGTACTGAAGGACATGTCGATTTATTTTGTTATAGAGTTTGGGGGATCTTTGGAGAGGTATATACCCCTGATTGTGTTATCATATAATAATATATTTTTGGCTACTATCCCTATTATTCCACACGAGGCTTATATGCATGGCCATGCTAATCACCCATGTGTGTGATGGAGGTTGGAGATGTAGGTATTCTATGACCTCATCTTGTCTAGGATACTACAAAATCAGGACACATGATTTAGAGACAAATTGTTACTGAATAGTGTCATCCTAAATCATATTCCCATCACCATAGAAGACATTTGGAGTTTGAGGCTAGGGATAGTGTTTTCCTATGTGTCCAAATAGATTGGGGAAAAAGTGGATCCATAGAAAGGGTAATATTCACCAAGATAAATTGGACAATTTCAGATTCTAAATTGGGTTTGGTCAGTTTCCTATCAGTTACAGTTACCATAGAGGTACAAAGACATGCATGGGGTTTTACACGAATCTCAGCTACGCCTCAATCATTCAAACATATCTCATGTTTTTCACACCGGTGATGTTGAGCCTTTGGTTGATGCATCCCTTGAGGAGCTTATGATTCTTAAAGTTGACAGGATTACAAAGGTTCTCTAAGGTCGGTTTGCTTCTCTCATACAAGTTCAACAGAATCATGTTCGAATATAGGAAGAGACATAGGATAGGGAGGTTGATGTTCCCATTCAATGGAAGGTGTTATTCTCATATATTCATTCACCACCCCAGGAAGGGAATTTGTGGAAGAATTGAATTAAGGGGGGATGTTTGTTAGAACATGGTTCTTATGTTATGGTACACTTATCTTCTATTATTTTTTAAAGAGTTATTTTTGGTTAAAAAAGAGGAAACTAAGAAAATGTTTTTTAAGTGTTATATAGTGTTTATTCATATGTACACAATGTTTAGTTTGGCCATGTAGGATAGTGTTACATGGATTGAGATAATGTTGGCATGAGAATGATGAAAAACCACTACATGTTGTGTACTTCCAAATACATGATTTGTAGTCATGTTTGTAGGTCGGTGTGAGCCGTGTAAATTATTTCATCAAAACAACGAATTGTAAAATGATATTCACTCCATATATATGGAAATGCATGTTGTGCACTACTGTTTTATTTCTTAAAATTGGCAGTAGCCTCATCTTCTCTTAATTTGGACAAGAGAATCGTCTAGTTTAACAACAATGCGGCTAGATCACATTTTTGCTCATGAATCATTGTTCGAACTCTGATCACTTAACCATTTGTCTCATTTAAAAAAAATTAGTAATGGATACATTCTTCAAGGGTCTTTCTTCATAATTTAATTTCATGAGGTTATTATTTAGGGTTGAACAATATTTCACTATTTATTGATCTATATTGTTCTAGGCCGATTCATGGCCTGGCGTCCAAGTCTATCGACAGTACGACAGTGTGGTAGGTGGTCTCATGACACTTGTTTATTTTTGAGTTGTTCATATGTTTCGTTGAGCCAAAACCAAGTTTCAAGATTCTCCGTGAAATGAATATAAGCCTTATAATTACCTAACATAGTTCAAATAAATAATTTAGTGAATTAAAACATGATTAAAATTGTTTCTTGATTAAGGTCCATCTCATGGGTGAGTTTCCCATGGGTGACTAGTGTATAACCATTTTGTACTATAATGTTTATCGATGATCATATGTTTTCTTTTATGGGTTGTTTAATATGAACATGAATATTATGTATTATTACAATTTTGTAGAAGTTGTAAGTGTTTTATTGTGGCTTTGGAATTGTGTTTTCCCCTTTGTTATGGAATGTTTTTTCTTATTAATCAGGTTGGATTTAATTATTTTATTTCAATGAGTAAATGGTAAATAACAGTGGGTGATACATGAGTTTATCTTAGAACGTCATGAATAGACATGCATGAAAATTTTGCCTTGAATCATCGGTGTTAGATGGGATATATTTAGAACACCATGGATAGACTCAAAAATAAATTTAATTATGTTTCATTAGTGAAACTTGGGATCCCTAGTAGGACCACCATGGATCGAGTAAATTGACATTATCTTATATTACACATCGAATCATACCTTGGAGCTGCATATTTAGACCACTGGGGACGGTCTCTCATGAACATATACAAACATCGAGAGTTACACTCGGGGCTCCCTAAAAGGATCATTTATAACAGACTCGTATGATGTCGGTAGAATTAAACTATAGTGGTACATGAATTACAACTTACGAATCTCCAAAATTAACTCGGGTTATTATTATATGATGTAATGTAATGAATTGTGACATGTCTTCCATGACAAAGCACAAGCTTGAATTCATATTTTACATACATATTAGATTGTATTATGAGACTACTATTGTTATAAATTTGTTAAAGAGAATGTCATGATAATTATTAATTCTAATGCATATATACTCCATGTAGATGAACTACTAATGAACATAGTTAACTATATAAATATATTCTAGAAATTTAAGAATTTTTTAATTCTGATTACCTAGTATTTTACTACATTATCATTACTATACATGACTGTTGTATATAATATCTCATAGATTAGAATAGTTTTCTGGTGGCTGCCTACTATGATTCATTTCTCATACATTGTATGGGTAATTCATTTGGGCCCAAATAGACATTATTTCTACTTGTGTTGATACAGGGGATGCTTCTTATACAGTTACATGATTTCTTATTAGGAGTGTGAGGGAACGAGGCCAAGACAAGGATTGTGATGATATTGAGTTTCATTTTTTTTACCCTACATTGGTATTGTATTGTACGTTGTTGTAGTTTATCCTATAATATTTTATTCTTTGAACATGTGACATACTACATCATTTTGAGATTATATTCC
The DNA here is from genome assembly GCA_963277665.1 of Viscum album. NCBI lineage: Eukaryota > Viridiplantae > Streptophyta > Magnoliopsida > Santalales > Viscaceae > Viscum > Viscum album. Next base: position 174,801,177 of record OY728134.1, read on the forward strand.
TTCTGGTTTACGTGATCCTTTAGTATTCAGTTGTTTCGTCTATTAAATGATGTTTACTATATCCTTTATATTTTAATAGACATTCGGTTCTATTAAAATCCTCCAATAATGCAATAGCTTACCAACTATCGCACCATAGTCCCTCACTGCTAAAAGGAAGCCTCTCGTGTTTGGGGAAATGTGCATGAGGCCACATGTCCAATCGGGTACGGGGCACCAATTGGATGGATTCCAGACCCTGGATGTTACATAATCCTATGTGGATGACAAACAATGAGTTTGGTTTCAATGATTAATTATATACAAGAACTATAAACAATGAAGTTATAATACATTTCACATAACAAAGACATGAAGTAATTTAATTTAGGAAATTTATATTTTTGGATATTAGAATAAGTATATAATATTTTGAATTCTAAAATTAATAAAATTGTGTTGTTCACTTGGAAAATATTATAATGTTTCACTATAGGGTAAATAATATTTATATGATATATAACTTCATCTTGTTTTTTAAAATTGTAAATCATTTGAAAAAAAAACTGATGATGTTTATAATCATTCAGATATGATTAGAAAGGATGTTGAATACAAAATGAAATGAATTTTTTCAAAATGTAACTAATGACAAAGAGATAATACTGGGTAAAATTTTGATTAAAATATTAATACAGAGAGAATAAAATAAATTATATGGAATAAGTATATTAATAATAATGGAAAAATATTCTTTATAGGGTAATTGATTTACTTGTCGAGCTGAGGGAAAGTATTTCATGAAAATTCCACCATGATCTATATGTTTGAAATATATAAATAAATAACTAAAAATTAGTCATTCGGGATGTATGGGTAAAAAAATTTGAATTTCATGAAATATGAAGAAAACCATCATTTAAACAAAACCAAGTAACAAAAGTAGGATAAGATGTGTAAATATTAAAAATATCTTTTTGGAGATATTATGATTGGTTAATGGATTCATTAGATTATTTTTATGGTCCATATATTAATAATATGGAGTGGTGAAATAATGAACCAAAATATCCAATAAGAAAATGAGGTAATTCTATGGTATAAGATTAGTATGGAAATATTTTCCCATGATGATCTGATCTATATGTTTTACACTTTTCTTAGATTGCATAGTTTTTGAAAATAATAGACTCTTTAGAATCCATTGAATCGATACATTAAAATGTAATCATTGGTAAAATTAAAAATGATTCTTCATTTTTAAAATAAAATAGTCTATCTATAAAAACTATTTATATTATTCTCCTAAGGGAGTATCAATAATGATGATCAATGTAAAATAATTTAGTTATTATTTTCATTATCCTATAACTATTATCATTCATATTTTTATTATGAGTATAAATAACTTTTTATGTTGTTGGGTTGTATTGAATTCTCATTTAATGATACACAATATCATCATTTCATTCTGATTAGAGGATCCTTGAAATTTTTCCTTGTTTACTATATAAAAAGATACATCTATATCAATTCTTCCAATCCCTACATTGTAATATTTCACCATATTACCTCAGCTATTCTAATATTATTTTTTCATTTTTGGAATGATATAGTTTATTAATCAAATTATACCCCCTAAATAGAAATATATTAATAATAATGACTTGTGTGTCCTTTAAAAACATAATATTTGAGTTAATAACAAAAACGAAAATATATTTATATTTAGAAATATCCAAATTCCATAAATGATTAATCTACATCATCCAAATTTAGAATAAATAATATAATGAAATAATTTCCAAAATCCAAAAAATAATATATATGGAATGAAAGTTATCCATAACATGACAAGATTTATATAACCCACTAATAAATATATGATTTATCATAAATATATATCTATGAACTTTCCATGTACCTTTTTGGTTTAAAATATAATATATTTTGAACTATTAATTAACAATTAAACCCCTTGAAAGTATCATATACTAGACAATTATTATGAATATATTATGATATTATGAATATATAATTAGTCTTTAACATCTCACATTTTATTTTAATGCAGGATAATCTTCAAGAAATCATATAATTATTATTTTTCTTCAAAGGCTTGTTAAATAGATAAATTAGTTCTAGGTTATCTCAAATACTAATTAAGGTTAAGAATAATAAATAATAATAAAATATCACAAATGAGAATATACTTAACATATGGATATGATAATTCAATTGGGGGAACCTATAATCCTTATTATTTATTTATACATAATAAATTGTCGAATCAAATTTTCAAAATCATTGAATTTGATTTTTTATTTAAAGAAATTTTTATCATATATTCATGAAATCATATTTAAAAACATTTAGGTTATCAAATTATAATAAAAATGGGATCATGTATCTCAATATAAGTTTATGAAAAATAGTTACAGCATAGTGGTGTAGAAAGAACATCAACCTGATAAATTCATTATCATATCACCAATGTTCATCAATATGTTTTCATAAAAAAATTACATAGGATTATCACCAAAGAATAAAAATAAATTTCCATTAAATTTTATAATGGTATCATTAAAATTACATAAAAATTCAATTATTTATTTTCTAAATAAAATGGATTTTAGTCATTTTATATACTCACACTCATATCTATAACATCCAAATGAATATTTGTTCTATAATGGTAAATCATAATAAATTAAATAATTGAATAATAACACAGAGATGAAAATTGTTAAAATGATAATAAAAACAATATCAGAATACATACATAGAATGAAGGTTGATGGTATCATCAGAGCATAACAAAGTAATTAAATGAGGATGTAGACCTAGAAAAAAAATGTGTTTTCAATATAATTTCTTTAATAAAACAACAATAGGAAATACAACATTAAATTTTAATCATTTAAGAAATAGGATTATTTTTAAACTCATTTAATCATTTAATAGAAGAGTCCTTTTGAACATTTTTCATTGTACAAAAAGAACATGAAATGATAGAGTAGAATAAAAACTACATAAATGTATCATAATTAACATTGTAGTAAAAATAAATTAATATGGGTCACTTTTCAAAGTCATCATCAAAATGTTGTGGTGAATATTTCTTAAATAAATTAAATTCTTTGATAAAAATGTAAATTTTTTTTTCACGAAAAATACAAATATAACATAAAACTAATTCTTTAGTGGTTGTAGAAATAAAAGATCATTGAAGGGAACAATTTATATATTTTAATATAGATTTATTGATATTCCACATAATAAAAATAGAAACAAAACATAATTTTGGGTAGACAATAACTAAACTAGGAAGGTAATATGAAGTAAAACATAATTGGGTACACAATTATATTTGAGGACATTAGAGTAAAAATAAATTATTAACATATAATAAAGTGTTTTATCACCAAGTATGCAAATTTTATAAAACATATAAACATTTTTATAACCACTTAAAATCATAAAAGAAAGTGTTTTAAATAAAAATGATATATAAATATTGAATAAATTTAAACTTTTATATGTTAAATTCAGATGGAAAAAATATTTATCTCATATCAGAATGAAACTCAATGAAAATAAAAATAACATAATGAATTGAAACTGTTGATAAAACCCCATTATCACATATGAAACATATGGATTGAATGATTAATGAATAAAGAGGAATGATTATTATTTTTCTATGTAATAAAAATTTGAAAATATTTGAATGGTATATTATGAGATATATGAAAATATTCATGAAAAATTGAATAAACACAAACGATTCCTATAAGACTGTATATTAAAAACAAGAGTCCATTAATTTTGTTTCAATGTTTCAAAAAAAACTATTTAATGTCATGTATAATAAACATAACTATCTTAATAACTTATTTAATATCATTTTTATATCATTTTAATTATGTACACTTTATATAAGAAAAAATTCTATATGTGCACTAGTAGTTTACTATCAGCTGTATTCATCATGTTTTTGATGTTTTAATCATTTAATATATGATTTTTTAAAATTTTAATGTCAGTTAATGAACATGTAACTCTGTTCATCCATCATACATAATGAATAAAATAGTTATATTAACTTATTTAAAAAATATCTAAATTAACATAACGTAAAATATTAAATACATATTTACTTATAAATACACAAAATTATGCTTCTATATCCAGGCATTATATATATTTGTTACAGCTTTCATGTATTTTTTTAAACATACTGAAATAAGTACGTGTAACTATATTGGTATGAGTATAGATATAACAGTGATTAAATTTCTATAATATAATTAACTCAAATGTGTCTCAATGTTATTTGTATTAATTTATTGTGATAATGAATTAATTAAAATTTTTGATGAATACATTAAATGAAAAGAATTTTTTGAAATAATTTTTTTTCTTCTTGGTATGATCATTTTCGGATTTATATTTTCAAATTGTAAGTTATTATATATATTATTTATATCCTTGATTTTTATATATGTAATATAAAACTAGATTAAAATAATATATATATAATTTATAAAAAAATTATATTACCATCCATTAATATAAATGAAAAAAAAACCAATAATGATGTTTGTCGTGGTGGTAGTATGAACATAAAGATGAGAAGTGTATTAATTTATTAATTATATTATTTTAAAAATATGCATAAATAAAAAAGTTAAATAATAAGAATAACTCATATTTTGAGTTTATATATTTTATTAATCTATCTATTAGAAATATTGGTTTTGAGGAACAGTTTTTAGACTTTGGGATTCTAAAATTATAAAATTTTTCATGTTGATACAATATGTAAATGTTTTTTTGGAATACATTGATATATATGAAACATGATGTTAGCGGTACATATAGACTTTTAATAGTGAAATAGTAAAATCTATGTAAAAGAATATTAGGTAATGTGAATGAATTTAATTTAATAATATTGATTTCAGTTGGATGTTAATATTACTATTATAAATGTATTTAAGAGGAATATAAAAATTTATTTTTCTATAAGGTTCAACTATAATTATTATTTAGTAAAATTTGTGACACAATAGATTATAAATGTTAAAAATTCATAATCATAATGAAAAAAGAACCATGTTAATTGTTGTATTTTCTAAAATATTTGATGATTACTCAATCCAAATTAAAATAATATTTATCCAAAATTTAAATCCATTTATTTTAATCAAAATTGTAAATAATATAAATTTATACATAACATAAATCTATAATTATTTAATGAACAATTTTATGATATTTTAATAATTTATATTTGTTATTATTATTTAAAAATAATATTTTGTTAAATTAGTTGGAATTTATAAGATCATTATTTATTAAATAATATTAGAATAAATTTTTTATGTTATAATATCAATTTATTTATATAAAAAATAATATGTTAGTTATAAAAATATAAATCTTTGAAAACAATAACAACCCAACAATGAAATTTATACTATAAACATGATAAATTAATATTCTTCCAAAATAAAACAAGTTGTCCTTATTGCCTAATATTATAATTCTAAATTAACGTTAAGAAAATAAAATTATTTTAATAAATTTACAAAAGTGGTAAATATTAATTTTTTATATTGATGAATAAAATAAATTTTCATAAAAATTTATCTTCTATAATGTAAGTAAATTTAGTACATGTATAGTAATAAATTCAAAATGATTATTTAATAAAATGAATATATATATATATATTATAATATTTAATTAATATTATTATTTAATAGAAATATAATAATATTCATATTTTTAAAATGTAATTTTTTTAAAATCTATTTTTACATATTGCCTATATTAAGTGAATTTAATCAATGTGTTATGATTATTTTTTCAAATATATAATATAATAATGTTGTTACCCATATATATAAATTCGTATTCATTTATTACATTAAAATTTATGTATGAGAATTCTGAAACCATTAAAAAAATTATTTCCCATAGTTTTTATTATTACATAATATTGAAAAATTAATAAACCATCTAATTTATGTATACAAATCGTGATAGAATTTGAAATGATCATTCTAAAATAATATGTTTGATTGATCATATAAACACATATTTTCCTTTCACCTGGTTAATAGAATACTTCATCCTTAATTGGAAACATATTTCTCTACCCTATCCTTTTCCAGACAAAAGGCCACTTCCAGATCTATTGATACATTTACCATGGTTTAAATTCCAAAATATTTTATATGATTGACACTGAATATTTTTTCCTCCATCATCTTCCATATTTGTAGATACATGTGACTCCATTACTTTAATTTTCAATTTCATTGTTTTGTATACTACGAGAGAATTGTTAATTAGAATTTGTGGTAGTTTAACAGACATGGCTATAGTATTTCATATTAAACATCATAATACCTTAGGTTTCTCATTATGAAAACATTTTTATTATCCTGTGAATTCATTATTAACATCATTCCTCAAAGATTCATATTTTACTATAAGTAAATTTTTTATTGTTAGATATGAATAAGTATCTTTATAATATAATTATAATTAATCAAATCATTTAAAAATGGCCTTAAATCTATTAATTCATTCAGATAATTAATTTTTTTTAGTTCGACCTAAATCAAAATTAGTACAATCTTGGATTCATTATGAATAGTTATCTCATATCCATAACCTACTAAGTAATTGTTCATAGTGGATCTTAATGAAAATGTGGTTAATTAAATTATGACACATGGGAGTCCCTGACATAGTGTTTATATATTTGGAAACTCATCATGCCTTTAGTGAAGATTGATTCAATTATCAAAAAAAATTCAAGGTGAATTAATTTTTTTCTCATTTCTTCCACAATCATATCCACTAATATGTATCCAAAAAATTAGTTAATTTCTATAAAAAATAAAATAACTAAATTAAAAAAAAACATTATTAATTTATGTAATTATATACTACCCTCTCAAATTATCACTAATTTTATCACATCTTAATTACCAATGAACATTTAATATCAAATATTAATACTACTAAACCAATGTATTATCTATATCATTTAAATAATGATCACCCAAAACTAAAAAAATACTTATCAGATTTAAAATAATTAAATTATTCCAAATCGATAATTTCTGGACCTCAAATGTTATTTTAACCCAAACGTAATTCCAAACATTAAATCCCATACATTAATACTGAATAATTTCATGTTTTAAAAAAATTAACAATTTAAATACATTCCAAACACCTTTTTTCTTACATTCTATAAAGATTTAGTAAAATTATTTATTTAATTAATTGTATGACATTATGAAATAAAAAAACATATTTATGAAATTCTATGATTTACATAGACCATAAAATCATCCTACATCTCATATTAATTCTATGCATATGATACATATTTATATATATCATATTCATTACATGTCTTCAGTACCAATGTAAATGGTTTCATATGTAGCAGTGAAAATTTTTTATATATAAGGGAAAGAATAAAAAAAAGAAATAACTGATCATATCTATGTATAAGAAGAAAATTTCTTGAGAATTGAATATTTGATCAATTATAAAAGTAAATGAATTAATACACTATGAAACATTGGTTAATATGACAAGAATCATCTAATAATTTTTAAATATATAGAAATTTAAATAATACAATCATTGAATAAATGGTAATATATGTGGTATAACGAATCATTATGAACATAATAAAAAAGTATTAATATGAAAATAAACACAAAATATATAACAAGTAAGTATGCGTGTAACAAAAATATGATAATTTCATATGAATATCTCCAATGTAAATAAATAATGTGAATTAGGGAACATATTACCAAGGATATTAACTATGGTCTTTTAAATCATTACCAAGTCCTGCTTATAAGGAATAATGAACATTTCATATCTAATGATTACATATTTACCCCGTTCATTATAGTTAAACTAGTGTTCATCCTTCTTATTAATAACATTTTCAAGCCTATTTTTACCTCATATGAAAATAATATAACATTATATCATATCATAGTTATGATATCTGACGATCCTAACCCGGGTACCGCATAACGGGTGCCACGAGCCAAGTGGCCCACATGGCCTCAAGGACATCCTCTCGAATGTCGAAGGCTGCAGACTAGCTGTGAGGGCCTAGGGTGTGTCTACGGGAATATTGTTCCCTAATTAAGAGAGTGTAGCATAACAGAAGGGATATAATGGAATAGTAAACCACAAAAGCAATATAAATAAACAACAGAAGAAACCTGATGTGGTATATATGATTGAATTATTGTTATTGTATCAACTAGAATAATGAGGATGTAAGGAATGGTACTAAAAAACTAAAAAATCATGTATACAAAACAACAGGCATATCACATTCAACAAGGTAAAAGAAAACAAATACTACTCCGTGCATCATCAGATCCAACATTCACATCTGATATGACACTACTTCCTAATGAGAAACCAATCGAATGTTGGAAGATGTATGCATCCATTTTCATATAGTGAAACCAAGTAATCTAGTTCGTCTGCTAAATGGTTCCTGTTGAGGGTGTGAGATAAATCTCAGGGTCCACCAAAAACTGTGTCTATGAAATCCGTCATGTGTAATAGAATATAGCATTTCACATGCAAGCATATATAAGTAAATAAAGAAATACAATATAACTAAATACACAAGTATCTTCTTTATCCCATGAGAGGTTTTTGAACATGTATCTAGTCCATTAATTATTAAATTACAATTTAATGTTAATATGTCACGTTAGGAAAAGCCAACACTGACATATTCTCATGATAGTATAAGTAGTGGAGGTAGCAATAAATGACAAGGAACTTAAAAAATGATATCCAGTGAGGTAATTCTAGGGTAATAACGAGGGTGACATAAATCCCAAGGAATGATAACTCAGTAGTATTAGAGTATAGCTAATGTGTAAGAGTGTAATCCAATCAGCGTAATCCACGGAATTCCAGAACAAGGTGCCCACCAGTCCAAGAAGATTGACCAAGATAAAATTTGGATAAGCAAAGACAGTTCCCTATGTGCTTTAACCTTGGCACCTAATAGTAAATGTTTGATCCAATGAGGGTATCTGAGGTATCCTATAATAACAAATGGGGCACTACAGTAGTATACCGAGAATCCATGGATTAGACAAGAACAATATTTCATGGGGGTATCAACCTATGAAAACCATATCCTTTAATCAAAATGTGAATTTAGAGACCAATAGTCATTTTCCTCTCAAAATCCAAGGCGAGATCAAGTTAGTCTGTTGATATTTGATCTTTTAATCATGTAATATTTCTTTTGGTCATATCTTGCATACCATTAGTGTGGATAAGTCACGTAGAGTTGATACCATTTATATACTAGTATATGATATGTATTCTATTAGTGTGGATAGGCCATGTAGCATTGAAACCATTTAATAAAGTCATAGTTAACCATTATGGCATATTCAATTGTTGTGGTTCACTCCAATACCTTCCATCAACATGGAATGGGGTGAAACATACATGTAACCTTTATTAAATCCCTTTTAATAAGTACATTTTAAATACTTAGTATACAATACATTCCACATTTTATCTTTTGTTAATCATTTGATAAACTTATATTAGGCGGTCTAAGTGGTGAGCATACATAGTATATTCCATTATGAAATCCTTGGTAAACATCAAACCATTAATTATAACTAGACACAACATAACGATGATCTAGAATGGGAACACTCAAACGGTGGCTGAATCATGTAAAAATACTAGAACCTAATTATAGAATAACTTATAACATGCACAATATTGAATGGTTAGTGTAACCACTTATAACTAATTACATATTTGGAAAGAGAAAAACTATACTATTCTAACAAGTATAATCATGGAATATAAATTCAAGAAATGTTCCTTGATTGAATTGGTTGGCGCCACAAGAATATACCAAAAACAACAAACAATAAGGATGAGTTATAGACCACCCACATTATGTTAGTGTGATCCAGATTATAAGGCCCCAATCATAAACCTTACTTAATCATGAGTTATTACAGGATTACATATTAAGGATCTCTTCAGGTTTATAGTATTAGAAAATTAAGACATAACTATTACATCTCAAAAGATTACAAAGTAGAAACATTTACTAAGTTTCCATAAAATATAAACTCTTAAAAAGATACATGTCTGGTTCCATGTTTTAGGATGCATGACTTTCCCTTGATCCCATCCTTGACCCTATTCCATGTTAAGTCCTGTGAAAAACATTTCAAAAACTTGGGATGAGCATAAAAAGCTCAGTAAGGGATACAAAAAGACTTAAAACTGTTAGTTTTTCAAAACAACAAGTAAACCATGTATACTTTATCAAAGTAATAAATTTGACCTTTTCAAAGTAGTAAAAAAAACTTTTCAATGAATAAAAGTTCATTACATACCCTTCTGTAACCAAAAGATTACCATAAAACCCATATAAAGATCACATAACATATAAAGGTAACTTGGTACATAAACATACTTAAGTGGAATAACCATAAGGTCGACTTCCACACATATCACTTAATGTAATAGCCATTTGGAAAACTTCCATACATACTTAATGGAATAACCATACGGCCGAATTCTATACCCAATGCATTGGAGGTTATAACGTAACCACCCATCCTGGTATTCACGGCACCACCCGTCATATGGTTTATCACGTAACCACCCGTAAAATGTCCATGTACCATTATAAAATTATAACACATAAAACTAATATAAAGGAATGATAACATTTCCACATTTCAATCAAAATATATCATTTAAATATATTGAAAAAATAGAATCCTTTATCAAAACCATTATCAATACCAAAATTCATAAAAGTGTATATGGTATTTATTTTATTTTAAATAAATTATGGCTTGTTGTGGAAGCCAAAGATCAAATAATTCTCGCGGCGGTGGAAAAGGTCGTTGTCACCGCGTACATTAAAAGAAACATTCCATTTTGTCTTTTTGTAAAATGCTTCGTAGAAAAAGATTCTTTTTGTATAAAAGTAAAAGTTAAAGGGGTTTATACACCGTATAAAAGAAAGTTCTGTATAAAACGAAATATGCCTCAATGAAAAGAGACTGATACAATGTCCCTTACAAAGACGATATCCTTAGATTAAGGACAAATCAATTACATAATTATGTGTGACAAACTAATTCACCAAATATAAGTGGATATTAAGTGTAAAAAAATCATTGGTTATTCACACATATTCATAGAATGACATATTAAAGGAGTACAAGCTTATCCCAAAGAATCAAAATTGGGTTAAGAAGTTCCCTTGCAAAAATTCGACAGCCTAACGAGTTCACTTCAAAATTCAGAAAAAGAGTTGATGAGAGATAAAAAGTGTATCTCATCACTTGGACATAAAATTTACATCAATAAGGATATAGAAGAACATATCCTAACATAATAGTATGTGAATTAAAAGACATAACAAAAGAAGTCTTTTAAAAAGAGGAGGGTGAAAGGTTCCTTTAATGACTTGGGTTACTTTCGAAACATACACCCCGTGAAAGAAAGACAATACAACAATGATGTAAATACTCATAAATGAAATTATATTACACAATGAGTAAAATAATGGGCTTTACATACACCACTCAAAGGAAATTGTGGCAAATGTAGCATAAATCTCACGGGAATAAAAGTGAGATGAAAAATCCCTTATGAAAACTTGGCATGCTAACGACGCCACATAAGACTTACAAAAATGGGTTGATGAGATCAAATAGGGTATCTAATCATATTAAAATAAAGTTTATAGAAAGAGGAATATAAAATAACATCCCCCAACATAACAAAGAGGATCTTAAAAGAAGTGACATAAAGGAGAGTACTTAAAAAGAAAGAGAGAGGTTAGATCTCTTACGAAAATTCGGCATCCTAACGGCCCACTCAACACATACAAAATGAATTGATGAGAGAGAATAGGGTCTCTCATCATATGAACATAAAAATTACAGTAATATTAATATATAATAACATCCCAATAACATGAAATATGATCTTTAAAAGTAATGACATAAAAGAGCGTACTTAAATAGAAAGAGAGGAGTAGGATCCCTTACCTCAGGTTCGACTTGACACGATCGTTCTTTAACATCCTGAATAATAAACATGAGTTAATTTATACTTCATAATAACCTTTTTCAAGTTTATTATTCCTTTTATATCAATTATTGACATGTTATAAACATTATTTAATCATTTAAGTTAATAATGATTGTTTTGTCGATATTTGGTTCTTAAGTAAAAAGTGGACTTCTTTCAATTACATGTTGTTCGTGTGGTCAAAGGATCTTTATATCCAAGAATACATTCCTGATTTGGATATCATATATATCATATATATCTAGAATATAAATGTATTTATAATATTACATAATCATTTAGAGGTAAGAAATGAAATGCATCGTTCATGGAGAAGGTAAGCCGTATGTACGCATGAACACTACATTCATTTCTATGTCAGATTAATGGAATTAAAACTAAATGAGAGATGTGTATATTTTTACATAACAAATAAAATAATTTAAATTGGATCTTTTAAATTAAAATCACAGAAGTGGTAAAGTCCCATTTAAACGAAAATTCAAATTTTGTAATCACCACTTTGTGGTTTCACTATTCATCAAAAATTAAAGTTTTTCAGAAAAATACCAAAAATTCACCCTAAGCTATATTTGATATTCCGAATTAAAAAATGATTTCTATTTTACCAAATTCATAACATATAAGTTGAATTAATTAATTTTATAATTAAATCCCGCTGTTAAAACAAATAGTGTGTTTTTATGAAACAATATCTTTCAAAAATATTGACACTCGTTTTTGTCCAATCTTAAAGTGATATTAATTAGAATGACCACCATTGGATTAAATGGAAAAAAATTATTCTATTTACACTTTAAAACCAATTAAAAAGATAACCTAATCATATAAATATATTATATTAAAAAGTGGTTTTGAATTAAAATACAACATTTTTCACTATTCATTAAAAATTGAACTTTTTCGGAAAAATACAAAACATTTACACAAAGTAAATTTTGATGTCCCGATTATAAAGAAGGATTATATTTTGTCAAATATAACACATAAAATTGTCAAAAAGTGGATTTAAAAGAGGTTCTCCCTCAAAAGGCGGTTAATCGACCTTTTAAAGAATATTAGACTGTCTACGCTTAAAATTGGATTCTTTCGCATTTTTAATCCTCTATCATTTATTGTAAAGAGTAAAAATATTTGAAAAACATAAATAATCATTTTGTAGTTAGTTATGTTCATTCATACCATTTCAACAGCTAGGCATTAACTACCATTTAAAATAATATTATTTTATTATTAGAGTGCAACATAAAATTCCCAAGAAACTCGTTGTTGCGTATTGGGTATGCCATCGAGCATAGCATCCCCTTTAAAGTAATATTAATATTTTATTCACAAATATTGATAAATAAAAAAAATTGTATATTCTTTATTTACCTGGGGAGTTACATCCTTCCCCCCTATTGGAAATTGCGTCCTCGCAATTTTAAAATTAGGCTTGGAAATATCCTTGAAAGTCCCACATCGGAACAAGAGATGGTAAAACAATCACTTTAAAATAATGAAAGATAAGAACAAAGGTCAACCGAGTTAACCCATACTAGGATTCCATGTAGGAAAACATGGACATGGAGGAGAAAACAGAGGGTCATTTTCTGATGGAGAGTGATAGAAAACATGTTTTGGAAAAAGTTAACCACAATAAAATCATAAACCTGTGATGGGTTAAACGGTATTTGATTCCCCATTAGTAAAAGTTAATAGACAACATTTTTGTTTTGAGTTACTCTTAATTGAGGAATTTATTTTTGAGCCTAACTAAATCGTAATGAAAAATACTTACTTGTCACATATACTTCCAACTTGTACTAGATTCCTTAGTCAAACTCATATTTTCTCCAAAAGACGAGTATTTAGGAAGACTTGTTTGCATTAAGTGTACTATAATCAATTTATAGAGAATCACATAATCCAAAAAATAGATCTATGTACTTCCCATGTCTTTAGACTCTAACAAAAAAAAACCAAAATGGTTAGTACAAGATCAGATAATCCAGAAAAGGATAACCCTTTCTAAAAAGAAAATCTATTCTTAATCTCCAAAATTTTCCCAACAAAACCCAAAGTTCAACGAGGACCATTCGATAAACAATTTGTCCATAAAATTATTCAAAATAAACCAAACTAAGATTGAATCCCAAATATTTGAAGGATTTAGTCACATAGTCTTTCAAGTTAAGTCATAACATTTATCTCCAAAAAAACATCAGTTGCTCCTAAAGTCTCGCATTGAAAAGTAATTAACCTAATCACATATCCTCCATGATAAGTTAATAATTTTCATAAAAACCCAAAATCAACTTACTCTTAATTCAAAAAGTCACCTAATTAAAAATAATAAGTCCTACAAACCAGGGACTTCAAGTAGTCCAGTGGTAGGTGATAAATACCAGTCGCACTTTGGTTGTGGGTTCGATTCCCGCAGCTTTGTCCGACGTGATGGGTTGTCACACGGTCTGCGTGTTGTACTTTTCCCAAAACTACATAATTCTTAAAACATTCCCCAAAACGAGATAAAATCTTAAAAAAATAATCATAATATATTATAACCTCAAGTTTATCTCCTTCCTCTCATTTTCCATCATAACATATAATAACCCATAATTACCTCAAAAGTACGGATCATATAAACTCTATTGGTTACCTTTATAATTATTACCTGAACATCCACATCGATTGGTCATCTTGTACATGATTCATTAATAGACATACCATGGTTCAAGTGGTTGATCATGACTCCTTGATAGTTAGTTGAGGATATACACAAGAGTTCTCATTGCAGCTCCCATATCATTCAGTTGCTCACTCAGAAAACTATCACAGTTTCCTTCACATCCATTGTTACTTTGGTGCCTGCTATATCCAGCCATTTACTAAAACCAAAAAGGTCATTGTGAGTATATCAACAAAACCATCATGTACTATTTAGAAACATAAACACTAAGATATACTTACTCATTCACTTTAACTAAAACTAGGACTGTTTATGAAATCCTAACCATTATGGTCATGTCAATTATGGTTAAAGAATACCCTAACCTCTAAAGTTATCTAAACCAACCTCTGATACCAACTATAAGGCCCCAGCCTTAAACCTTACTTAATCTTGAGTTATTACAAGATTACACATTGAGGATCTTGATAGGATTATAGTTTTAGAGAATTAGGACATAACTATTACATCTCAAAAGATTACAAAGTAGAAAATTATGCTAAGGTTTCATAAAATAATAACTCTTAAAAAGAAACATGTCAAGTTCCATGTTTTAGGTTTCATGACTTTCCCTTGATCCCATCCTTGACCCTATTCCACTTCAAGTCCTGTGAAAAACATTTCAAAAACTTGGGATGAGCACAAAAATCTCAGTAAGGGATACACAAAGAATGAAAACTGTTAGTTTTTCAAAACAATAAGTAAACCATGTATACTTTATCAAAGTAAAACTTTTCACCTTTTTGAAGTAGTAAAAAAACTCTTCAATGAATAAATGTTCATTACTTACCCTTCTGTAACCAAAAGATTACCATAAAACCCATATAAAGATCACATAACATATAAAGTTAACTTCGGAGATAAACATATTTAAGTGGAATAACCATAAGGTTGACTTCTACACATATCACTTAATAGAATAGCCATTCGGCCAACTTCCATACATACTTAATGGAATAGCCATACGGCTGACATCCATACGCAATGCATTGGAGGTTATAACGTAACCACCCATCCTGGTATTCATGGCACCACCCGTCATATGGTTTATCACGTAACCACCCGAAAAATGTCCAAGAATCATTATAAAATTATAACACGTAAAACCAATATAAAGGAATGATAACATTTCCTTATTTCAATCACAATATATCATTTAAATATATTGAAAAAATATAATCCTTTATCAAAACCATTTTCAATACCAAAATACATAAATGAGTATATGGTATTTATTTTATTTTAAAAACATTACATCTTGGTGAGGAAGCCAAAGAACAAATAATACTCGCGGCGGCGGAAAAGCTCGTTTTCACCGCGTACATTAAATGAAACATTCCTTTTTGTCTTTTAGTAAAATACTTTGTAGAAAAATATTCATTTTGTATAAAAGTAAAAGTCAAAGGTGTTTATACACCGTATAAAAGAAAGTTGTGTATAAAAGGAAATATGCCTCAATGAAAGGAGATTGAGACGAAGTCCCCTACAAAGACGGTATCCTTGGATTAAGGATAAATCAATTACATAATTATGTGTGACAAACTAATACACCAAATATAAGTGGATATTAAGTGTAAAACAATAAAAGGTTATTCAAAAATATTCATAGAACGACATATTCAAGGAGTACAAGCTTATCCCAAAGAATCAAAATTTGGTTAAGAAGTTCCATTGCAAAAATTCGACAGCCTAACGACGTCACTTCAAAATTCAGAAAAAGAGTTGATGAGAGATAAAAATGGTATCTCATCACTTGGACATAAAATTTACATCAATAAGGATATAGAAGAACATATCCCAACATAATATTATATGAATTAAAATACATAACAAAATAAGTCTTTTAAAAAGAGGTGGGTGAAAGGTTCCTTTACCGACTTGGGTTACTTTCGAAACATACACCCCGTGAAAGAAATAAAATACAACATTGATGTAAATAATAATAAATTAAAGTATATTACACAATGAGTAAAATAATGGGCATTACATACAACACTCAAAGGAAATTGTGGCAAATGTAGTATAAATCTCACGGGAATAAAAGTGAGATGAAAAATCCCTAACGAAAACTCGGCAGCCTAACGATGCCACCTAAGACTTACAAAAATGGATTGATGAGATCAAATAGGGTATCTCATCATATTAACATAAAGTTTATAGAAAGAGTAATATAAAATAACATCCCCCAACATAACAAAGAGGAGCTTAAAAGAAGTGACATAAAGGAGAGTACTTAAAAAGAAAGATAAAGGTTAGATCTCTTAAGAAAATTCGGCAGCCTAACGGTGCCACTCAAAACTTCCAAAATGGATTCATGAGAGAGAATAGGGTCTCTCATTATATGAACATAAAAATTAAAGTAAGTGTAATAGAAAATAACATCCCAATAACAATAAATATGATCTTTAAAAGGAATGACATAAAAGAGCATACTTAAAAAGAAAGAGAGGAGTAGGATCCCTTACCTCGGGTCCGACATGACTCGATCGTTCTTTAACGTCTTGAAAAATAAACATGAGTTAATTTATACTTTATTAAAAACTTTTTTCAAGTTCATTATTCCTTTTATATCAATTATTGACATGTTATAAACATTATGTAATCATTTAAGTTAATAATGTTTGTTTCGTCGATATTTGGTTCTTATGTCAAAAGTGGACTTCTTACAATTACATGTTGTTCGTGTGGTCAATGGTTCTTTATATCCAGAATGAAATTACTTATTTGGATATCATATATATCTTATATATCCAGAATATACATGTATTTATAATATTACATAATCATTTAGAGGTAGGAAATGAAATGCACCGTTCATGGAGACGGTAAGCCGTATTTACGCATGAACGGTACTTTTATTTCTATGTCATATTAATGGAATTAAAACTAAAGGAAAGATGTATATATTTTTAATTCCAGAATTATATTCATCCTTTATATGTATCATACATCATATATATCCATTATATGTACTTATAATAGTACATTAAATTTGAGGATAAGAAATGAAATGCACCATTCATGGAGACGGTAAGCCATACGTACGCATGAACGCTACTTTCATTTCTATCTCATATTTTAATGGAAAGAAAACAATAATTATATAAAGTTATATTATAATTACAGTATAACATCATATATAATAACTTTTAATCCATCCTTTATACATCCCACATATGGCATTAACGAATCAAATCACTTTGAGGGGGTGGTAGTCCGCACTTCCTAAAATGAAGATATCGTGTATACCCATAATGGAAGCCATAAAGGTATGCCACAAATGGAGAATACAGAAGCTTAAGTAAAACATAAAAATAATATATATAATATATAAACATATTTACGTCTTAATGGACACCTTTGAAGGTGTTATATGAGTGTTGAACAATCATCATTTCGTGAGGCAGAAATTCGCCATCCACATAAACAGTATGTTCTTTAACAATTAGATGATGGTGTGTGTAAGTTTAGATTGAATAATTATTATAACAACATCCTAATATTTTGAATATACTGTAGTTGTTACAAAAGAAATGAATAAAAAGATTTTAGGGGGTTGGAGAAGCAAAATAAAACAAAAGTGCACAAGTGAAGACGTTACCTTAAAATTCGGTAACTCCCTTTTGTTTGAACCAAAGGGGTTTCTTGAAGAGGTTCATTCCTAAGATAATTCATCTAGGACGAGGAAAGGGATGTGAAGAGACAAAAGGATCAGAGATTGGCCGAACCAAAGGCTTGAGATGTGTGGGTAAGGTGGTAGAGGTGGGGGCCTTTTATAAGAGGAGAGGATGGTCACTCTTGGAAAAGTATAAAATGTTATCTTATTTTCAAATGGTTTTCAGATTTTAATCATCCCACATTGATGTGTTTCGAGGATAAGGTGATAATGGTTCGAAATCCACCCATAAATAGGTTTTTGACATGTGTAGGTCCTAGATTTTTCATCATCATTCCGTTTTATTTAAATCGTTAAATAATGAGGTCATCGTTGCATCATCATGATGTCATAAAGAATTTAATTTATATAATGTCTAAAAATTATAAAACAAATAATATGATGTATAAAATATTTTTAGCTTTCAAATGACCATTTATAGTCAAAATGATGACTTGTATAACCACATGTAAAAATTGTTTTAGTAAAACAAATAATGTTTGTGACATTTTTATTTTACCTTTAAATAAAAGGCATAAATGTCATTATCAAACCCACGTGGCTCCATGGGGTACCAAAAATCGACCCATGGGTTGTCTTGGTGGGCCATAAATAATCCAATATGGTTAGGACAAGTGTCAATATAGTTTCATTTTATTACAATATAATTTTTACCTTAAATCACACTAATTACCTTTAATCGCGATTAATAAAACTTAAAAGTTACTTTTCATCAAAAATTATTTTCATCCCATTGAACCACATTTTACTTAACAATTAAAATAATTTAAATTGGATCTTTTATATTCAAATCACAGAAGTGGTAAATTCACATTTAAATGAAAAATCAAATTTTGTAACCACCACTTTGTGGTTTCACTATTCATCAAAAATTAAAGTTTTTCAGAAAAATAAAAAAAATTCACCCTAAGATATATTTGATATTCCAAATTCAAAAATGATTTCTATTTTACCAAATTCATTATATAGAAGTTTCATTAATTAATTTTATAATTAAATCCCGCATTTAAAACAAATAGCGTGTTTTTATGAGACAATATCTTTCAAAAGATTGACACTCGTTTATGTCCAATCTTAAAGTGATATTAATTACAATGACCACAATTGGATTAAATAGTAAAATTATATTCTATTTACACTTTAAAACCAATTAAAAATATAATCTAATCATATAAATAAATTATATTAAAACGAGGTTTTGAATTAAAATACAACATTTTTCACTATTCTTTAAAAATTGAACTTTTTCGGAAAAATACCAAAAATTTACACAAAGTAAATTTTGATGTCCCAATTATAAAGAAGAATTCTATTTTGTCAAATATAACACATAAAATTGTCAAAACGTGGATTTAAAAGAGGTTCGCCATCAAAAGGCGGTTAATCGACCTTTTAAAGAATATTAGACTGTCTACGCTTAAAATTGGATTCATTCGCATTTTTAATCCTCTATCATTTTTTGTAAAGAGTAAAAATATTTGACAAACATATATAATAATTTTATAGTTATTTCTATTCATTCCCTCCATTACAACGGCGAGACATTAACTACCATTTAAAATAATATTATTTTATTAGTAGAGTGCAACGTAAGATTCCAAAGAAACTCGTTGTTGCGTATTTGGTACGCCATCGAGAATAGTATCCCCTTTAAAGTAATATTAATATTTTATTCAAAAATATTGATAAATATAAAAAATTTCATATTCTTTATTTACCTGGTGTGTTACAAAGATCCTCCAGTATCGACACTTGAATTATCATGGATCAGAGTAGATCTATGAAAAGTTGAAAAAGAATCACATGGTGATGTTCAGGTTTAGAGAGAAATAGCTAATGAACAGTTAAAGAGGACTCAAGTAGTTACCATTTCACATCAACCATGATGAATGTATGCTCGATCGGATACCAGATGAAGGGGTTCTTTTGATTCCATGTTTAGATATTCAAAATTCCCCAAATTGAGAGGGAAATAGTCCAATACTACTTAAACATGGATTAGAGAAGAATGACGAAATAGTTAGATCATTAAGGGGAAAATAGAAAATTACTCAAAAACTACCCAACGCCTGGTTTGTCTACACAGTTTTTCAAACAGTGCACAGATCATTCATGTTATCTCTACCAGAACTATTTGGCCAACACGGTCTGTCAATAATTTTGCTACCCTTGCATGGATACTTGAGAAAAGGGTGTCTCAAACAGTTTTTCTATATGGCCATGCCATAACCATTCAAGGTGGCTCTGTCTGAAAAATATCCATCTGTACGGTTTTTCCAAACCATGTGAAAATCCCATAAGGTTTACTCTAAACTGTTAATAGAGTTTTTTTCCTCCAGAAAGATGGATTCCAGGCCTTGAACAATCCCCAAACACATCCAGAAGCTCCAAAAACTCATTAGGTATCCATATTAAGTCGAATGTAAATATTCAGACCAAAAATTAAAGAATCTATATCTGTGTAAAAAACCAAGTTATTAGAGTCTCCACCCATAAATTAACTCGCCCCTTAGTTCTACAACCATGTGTAATGAAACATGGTATGAGAACGAATCTTGCTACCGAGCACGTTTGCCGGCTTCCTATCCCATGTATTGTATATTACATTGATGTGCTTCCATAGTACTCGTATGAAAGGAAAATAATTCCCTCTATAAACCATCATGCTTTGGTAATGATTCATACTGGATACTCCTTAAAAAATCATTAACATATATGTCAACTCCTACTAGATCAAAGGTATGAGATGTGTCAGCATGATATAGGAAAAGTTTCGATACATGACCGAAATTGTTCATGGAAAGGTACCTTTGAGGTAGTACCAACCTCTAGGCTACCGATCAAACTCTCTCTAAAATTTGAAACTTCTTGACGTAATGAGGTAACAACCTTTTTTAATTTCATGACTATATATTCACTAACCTGGCTGATACTTGAATAAAAACACAATCCCTGAACTCATTATCAAGGGTTCAATGAAAACAATGAACATAATATTTCTATCTAGATTGAGCATTACTCATATGCTTTCTGATCAGTTGAACCTGTTCTAAAGTCTATTGAACAAGAATAATACCTAGTAGGGATGCCTCATCTCCATCTATCCAATACAACGTTGAATGTCATGGCCTAAATTATAGGTCCTCAAAAGGAGCAATTTGAATTGTATCTTGAAATTTATATTATAAGTGAACTCAACAAGAGTGATATGCTTCTCCAAGAACCGCTGAAATCAATGACACATTCTCATTGAATATGCTCTAAAACCTGTATTGACCTTTATGATTTTACATCAGTCTGAGGGTGAAATGATGTTCTTATGAGCACATGAGTCCCCATATATTTTAGTAATCTATAATAGATACATTAAGTGAAATGAGAGTACATATCAGAAATGACAGAACCTAGATCCATATGTAGTCATATGATCTCACAAGAATATAGTTTCCCAACTCATAAAATGATAAAAATACCATATAATAATTAATTGGGATGATTTCATTTGTTAGTCAATGACAACCCAGATATCATCTCTACCTCTCAGTGACCTAGGTATGCCAACTACGATGTCCATATCAGCATCTTCCCATTTCCATTCTGTGATAGTAAGCGGCTACAACAAGCCTATAGGTATTTGGTAATCTATCTTCACCTATTGATGGGTGGAACACATAAGGATTAAGCCAAAATTTTTATGTTTCATTCCAAGAAACCAATACTGGCATCAAATATCTTAATAATTCTATGAGATTCCATTGTGAACTGCCCACTATGAAGCATGTGACTCTTTCATCAACTCTTGTCTACTATCAGCAGGAACCAAGACACATCCACTTAGATTTAGGAAATCATCTCTATCCACATACCAATTAATAGTTGGGTTATCTCATGATATACTATCCTGAAGAACCTAACATTCTAGATTTGAAAACTACCTACTTTTGACCTTGTAAAAGACCAGAGAGGTATGTTTTAAGGCTGATGGGCAAGACATCATGGGACTGTCATGAAACTCCCTAAGGATTTTTTAAAAATGGTCATTTAATAACCATTAATCAATGATTCTTGCAGAACATACATTTTAGTTTTTCATATCAATGCATCAATGACAACATTTCCCTATCCAAGTGTTTATGCAATCTCAAAATCAATAGATCATAGATATATATACCATATTCTCTATCTGAGGTTCCTGTGATTCAGTGAAAAAATATACTTGAGGATTTTATGATCTGTATACACCATAATGAACTCTTCCAATAGATAGTGTCTCCATTAGTGTGTGGAATGGAAAACTGTGGCTAGTTCAATGTCAGCGGTTGTGTAATTTTTATTATGAGGCCTCAACCAGTGAGATCCAAATTCAATGACATTGTATTCCTGCATCAACACAGTTCTTATACCAATACCTGATTCATTTTAGAAGGTGATATAACCATTACCTTGTTATGGAAAAATCATAATAGGTTTTGAGACAAGCCTCCCTTTAATATCCTGAAAGGATATCCAACATTATTTTTACCATAGTAACATTAATCCATTCTTTTTAATTCCAGTAAGTGTGGTTGAAAGACATGAAAAGTTCGATATGAAACAACTGTAATGAAATTTCTTCCCATATAAACTCATGATATCAAACATGATATTGGGGACCTCAAAGGAAACTACAACACTAACAACATCTGTGCCAAAAGATACTTCTTATGTTGAAATAATGTGTCCCAAGATGTTTACCTTGTGTGTCTATAAGTCACATTTAGTAATCCTTTCATGAAGGTGATGCTATCTTAGTGTACATAGAATGATCTCAATATGTTTTTCATGGTTGTTACTAGTGAAAAAACACTATTCATAAAAGACATTAAAACATAAGGATCATTTGGAATACCAAACAGAATTACCATATACTCATACAGACCATACCATCTATGGAATGTTGTAGGAGGTATGTATGATGGTATAACTCACACCTAGGGATAACCCAATCTCAGTTCAATAGATTCAAAAATATTTGGTCCTCAGAGTTGGTCAAAGTGATCATCTATTCGCGGAAATGGATAAAAGTTCTTCACTGTATGTTTGTTTAACTATCTATAATCCATGCATAAACTAAGTGTTGAATCTGCCTTTTTAGAAAATATCACTAGTGAAATACAAGAGGATGTAATTGAATGTATTAAATTTTGGGCCTCTATTTCCTCTATCTTCCGCTTGAGCTTCTTATGCTCAATAAGTTCCATTCTGTATAGAGGAATGGACACTAGAGATACTCTTGGAATAAGATCAATTGTAAAATATACATCTCTCTTATGAGGAATGACATAGAAGTCACCAAGAAAGACATCACATAAATGATCAACTACTGGAGGGAAATCAATTTGAATAAATCTATTATCCTCAATGAATATATTTTAAATATGAGTGGTCAGTCCACCTATCCCACAATTCTTCGATCAAGCTCTCTAAAACAGGACATCCCATTCACAGTTTATTAAATAATTTATGGAATCATGTGAAATAAATGAAACCATATTGCGATAGTAGTCGACCTAGGTGTGATAGTGGACTAACCGATCCATCCTAAGAAATACATCAAAGCCCATCATTTTGAGAATAATGAGATTCCACAAGAAGAGAAAACTGCCTACATCATTGGGAAAATCACTACCCTAGAGTATTCCTTTTATCCGTATTTCAACTATGTATCGAGGTTCATTACACCATAGTGAATATGTATCTATAGTCTAAGGAATTCCATGATATATAAAAACATGAAAGAGATTTAAGGAAATTTATCAAACAATTAAGAGAAAATAGTAGAGGCCTATAGATTAGTACATTGTAATGTAGATGGTCCTACATCCTGACCATCGGGCATCAACTGTAAGGCATGAAACAAACCTGGTCTATGGCCCCATGCAACAGATAGACTACAATGATCATCACTACTCTACAAACACTACTAGTGATCATGGATGAATCTACCATGGCCACTACCCACTCCTCACCCAGACATACCTGTTCTATTTCTGGTCCACACCTAACACAGTTTAAAAGAACTCACTCATGAATGTGGAGCTGGCACATATCATTTTCCACTCAAATATGGTCTTATGGTCCTACAAAAGTACTTATTATGACCCATACAGCCACAATCTCAACACAATGCAAGGTCTCTATTACACATGGGATTCTATGATCGGGTATTCTACACTGATGAAATTCCACAAAGCTATCAAAAAAGATACTCTAGAAACAAGTTCCCTAAAAAAATCCTTAAGGGAAGATTTCATTCCCCTAGAAGAACTACTGGCCAACTGCAAAACTGGTCCATTAAAATTGGTACTTGTGTCATCCGTCAGGATACGCTCAGTGATAAGGTTTTGGTAAACTATTGCAGAAAAGGTAGGATGATGAACAACATTCTCTTGATTTTGGATGGCGTATTGGATCCCATCCTCAGAACTACTACCACATGAACGTTCATCACTGGTATGAAGCAGGGAAAAGCACTGTAAATCAGTGAAACACGATGAATCCTAAATAACTTGCATATAACCCTACACAAGATGCATGATATCTCTGGATTAGTCTGTTCTAAGTGTCTGAGGAAAGAACTGATCATAGAAGGAAGTCTGGATTTCAATCCATAACATGCTCTGATGACGACTAGCCTGGGTAACCACATCCCACAAACACTTTGCTGAATCCAAAATCATGTGTCTACAAATCATGAATCTATGCTATGGAGGTGTTTCCATATACTCAATTTTTTAAATAATGGCCTCTAACCATGACTCAATAGTATGAGAACTACCATCCCTTAAAAAAGAAGGTGGATTGTGTTTTTGGATCTCACAAGTTAGATCATACATCATAGGTGCAACCCATAGAGCACCAATCACTGACTGCATCAGACATAGGAAACCATCACAGACATGAAAATCAGTTCTCAGATAAGGTACAATTGTGGTGCCTCATGTGGAACTACAGGAACATAGAATTGTGTCACTGGTCCCAGAATGTCTGAATAATGGTCATCACCACACTTATGGTGAATGAAACGAGGAGGTCATGGTGGCATTATTCTAAAAATACCACGAACACACCTTAGAACATGAATAGGATCAAATGATAGGATCCTTAATAGAATCTGAACATAAGAAAACTCCTTACCAAAGGTATTATCCTCTCATAATCTAAGGTGAGATTGATTATCTATTATCATGTTCCATCCGAATCAGTAAGTAATCAAGTGTTGGAATCCAGATGCTTCACTTTCTCGATACCTAAAACCAAGTAATCAACTCCTAGTACTAAACAACGCATATAGTGGGTGTTTGATAAATCATAGTGGGACACTATCAATAGTGTCTATAACATATTCTGCATGTAATAGTATATTGTAGTGTACATGGATGCATATATAAGTAATGAAAGTAGTACAATATAACTAAATACCCTAGTACTTGCATTATCCCTTATTTGGTGTCTGAACATGTGACTAGGTCATTAATTATGCAATTACCATTTAATGTTAATAGGTCACGTGGGGCATAGCTAGAATTGACATCACCTTATTATAGTTTATGTAGTGAAGGTCCCAGGAGAAGACAAGGAAACTTGAAAATGATATTATCTAATGGATTTCATGGGAAATAACCAATGTAACGTAAATCACAAGGACAAGTAAATTTGTAGTATCTGAGTCTAGCTAAGGGGTATGTGTGTAATCTAATGATTATAATTCAAGTAATTCAACAATAAGGCATCAACCAAGTCCAAGGTGACTGACCAAGGTAAAATTCTCCTATACAATGATAGGGCTCAATGGACTATCACCATCGAACCTGCTAGTTAATGCTAGATCCAAGGTGTGTGTCTAAGGTATCCTTTAATAAAAAAGGGACACTATTGTTGTATACGAGGAATCCAAAGAATATACAAGAATAAGAGACTAGGTGTGGATTAACCAAATCAAATTGCATCCTTGAATCAGAATGGGGTTCTCAAGAACCATGGTATTCTCCTCTCAGAATCAAATGTTACAATGAGTCAGTTTATTCGAATTTTATATTCAAATATTGTAATAATTAATTTGGTTCATGTATTTGAATATATTAGTGTGGATAGGTCATGTAGAGTTGAAACCATTTATTTTTTGTTACATTCCATGTCATTCATTACTATGGATATTCCATGTTGCATTGAAACCATTTAATCAAGTCTCATATAATAATTATGCCATATTCAATTATTGAGGTTCACTCCGCTGCCTTCCATCAACATGGAAATTGGTACTACAACTTGTAACCGTTATTCTTACTTTTTTAATAAGGCCATGTTAGATACTAAGTATACATTCCATTCCACATTTCACATATAATAATAATTTGAATCATTCACCTTAGGTAATTAAAGTGGTGAGAATAAATGGTACATTCAATTATGCAATCCTTATCAAACACCAAACCACTTATTATAAGAGGGATCTACTTATGTAAGTTCAATCAAGGGCACACCAGAATAGTTGGTCAAACATGTCAAAAATACATGACCCGTATTATGGAATAACAATTGACATTAGATGGATGAAGTTTTGGGTGTCTCCATTAACAATTAATCACATATTTTGAAAGATAATAACAATACGATTATATAATGTATATTCATGAAATATAAATTTATGAAATAGTCCCCAATTCAATTAGAGGTCCCCAAATGAATATCCCAAAATCAACGAACATTAGGAATGAGGTATAGACCCACAACCTTACGGTTGTATGATTCTTCTCCTCCAATATCAACCCTTGGTTTTCCATTGATCATAGAAGAACTATGAATAGGTGAAAAATAATCACACAATGATATATAGGATTGGGGAATAATAGAATAAGAATCGAAAATTAGAAATCGATTACATAACATTACATATCCAACATATAGAATGAAATATTGATTAGATGCCGAATGAAGGAGTTTTTATGATTCCATGATTATATATTCAAAAATTCCCAATTTGAGTGAGAAATATGTTAATCCTGCATAAAAATGGATTAGGGAAGAAGGGTTACATAGTTAGGTTATTGAGGAAAAAACATTAAAATTACCTAGAAAATTTGATTTTTCACAGCTTTTCCACATGGCTTATCAAACCATGCACAACCCTTTCACTGATACATGGGAAAAAATGTTGCATGCACGAGAAGGCCACATGGCTGTGGGGTAACTGTGTAAGGTGGATCTATCCAAAGTAACTCCATCTATAGGGTTCATCAAAACCATGCAAAAATTTGGCACTGTTTACCCTAAATCTTCCATAGATTTTATTTTCTCCAAAAAGATTGGTTTTAGGCTATGAACAAGCCCCAAACACCCTCATAACCTCTACTAAATCATTAGGAATCTATATTAGGTCCAATGTAATGATTTAGACAGATATTTAATTTATCCATACCTAATTGAAAAACTGGGTTCTTATATGCTAAGAATGAACTTATTGAGTTAATAATACAAAACCTATGTATAAGTAATCTATTTATGTAATTTTTATGTCACAAATATATAATATACGTAAAATAACTATTTTAAATCTAAATATATTTGAACAATATATTTATTATCATTTGGTAGAAATATTTTATAAATTAGTGGAAATAAACATATCCAAATGAAAATCATTATGAACAATGTAAATTTTGAAGGAAAATATAAATTATATAGTTTTTTTTGTAAAAATAATTGTTCATAATGATGTAATACCATTTTTTCACTTAATAAGAGTAAAAATATATTTTAAAAAATATGATTTTAAAAGTCACAAGGAATGTATTCATTAAAAAAATAGGATTTATATTAATTTGTGAACATTTAAATTTTAAAAAAATTCATTCAATAATGTTTATATTTAATCGTTATGAGGAATATTCCTTGAAAATTTAGAATGGGAGATAAAATATCTACCGTTTTGGAAAACAAAATAAATATTTCAGATAACATTTCCAAAAACTAAAATCATAAAAATGGAAATGAAAAATAGATGTAGAATGATCAAAAGGGAAATATGAAGGTCATATGAGATAATAAATATATTATATCGCATATGCAAAAGAGAATATTGAATAGTAGAGTAAATATATACAAAAATTAAGGTAATTAATTAGAGAGTAATTGAATTATTTTTATCCGAGTTATTTTTTTATAAATTAAATCATATCTAGTATGATGATTTGAATAAAAATATGATTTACCTCTAGTAAAATTATAATATTAATAATATACTATTGAAATGGAGAAAATTTAAGAAAATAGAAGAATGAATCTATTATAGAATATTCATACCATAACCGATCAAAAATTTAGTTAACAACGATATTCATGGATTTTATAACCATTTAATCAAAATAATGATTAAAAAAGAAACCCAATATTTCATTGTACATCACATTAATATATTAAAATTTATTTGTGGGATGTACATTATATAAAAACATTAATATAGTATTTAAGGAAATATTTTTGTAAAATGGAATTCCAAATGTATAATGGGAGTTTATGGGAATTTATATGGGAAGTGTTTTATTGTATTGTTTACTAGATATGTTTCTTGATGTTGATGGATGTGAGATTGTTTGATATGTTAAAAAGAGATAAATGACTTTTTAAAATAATGTTAAGAATGTGTTATGATGGTAATTCTAAATGGTATTTATTTTGGTCGGATTATGAATATTCATTCGATAATTGATTACCCAATTTAACACTTCAGAATCTAGTTTAGAAAAGTCCATTCATGGTTATATTTTTACTAAAAATATAACATGGTTGTTCATAAAAATCAAAATGTTGTTTGATATAAAATTTAGATAAATTTAAAAAAAATAATGTACAGAATATCCTAAAATGAAGATTAAATTTAAAACCTATATTTCTAGATTAAAATTATAAAAAAATAATGTTCTAAATATTATGTGTTGTTTATCTTATTCATAAGTAATGTATTATTGAATGAATATTAATATATCAAAATTTATTTCTAATAATAATTGTATGATAGTATTTTTAATGGAAATCATTTTAATTTATGAATATAAATTTTATTGAATGTTTAAAGAAATTATTTACTGGAAAAATATAAATTTCATTACAATTAAAGTCCATCAAAATAAATGATTTATAATTTTTTTAACCCCTTATGATTTTTCCCTTATTACATAATTTGAAAAAGATTATTAATAATATAAAAATAATATTTTAGATATGATTTTGGAATGTTATAAAAAATAATTTATATATATAAACGCATAAAATTTTTTTAAAGAAATTATATACTATATGTTTTAATAATTTTTTTATTATATAGAAAAAAATAGGATATTTTTTTACTTCATTCCTTATATATATTACTAATAAATTTACATAATATCATTATTTAATCAAAATAGATTAAACTGAATTCATTGTAAAAGGTAACATTGATGAAAATATATTTTTACACCTCGAATGATTAATTATGTATTTAGATATCACAATTTAATTTATTGAAGAAAATTTTCTTTTTTATAGTTATATAAATTCATAATATAGTTTCCCAAATATATAAAAAATAATCCATCAGCTAAATTAAAAAGGGTTTATTTATTTTAATAAATAGTTCTACAATAATTTTTTTCAGTCAGAGATGCATATGGAACAAGGTGTAAAAAATGTATTTGAATGAAAATGAAAATTAAAATGTCATGGCTTTACTAAACACCAAAATTTCATGATATAACATATTATTCAAAGCTACAACTCCATAATTTTTTTAATGGAAATTTTTTGAATAAATTAAATTTTTTTTTTCTGTCAATTCACTAATTCAAACATTCCATTCACTGGACACCGACATGGTGTATGTTACGCATCACCAACTCGGCATTTGTTACTCACAAAACTGGTTTGCGTATGTTACCCACAAATATGATGATTAATTCAAACAAAATTTTACAATTTTAATTATATAAATAAGATAATTTTAAATTAGCAAAAAAAATATTTATTTCAAACAAAATACATTATTTTCAAATATTAATTAAATTTTATTTATATAAATAATAAATATCGATATTGTTAAATTAATTTTTTTGGTAATTCCCTTATATGTTTAATAATAAAATTTTCTCAAATGTATATTTATAAATGTCGAATAGTTGAAGATAACAGTCATAATTTTAAATCCATTTATAAATATAATTTCAAAAAATAAAATTATTTTCTAATTTTTCAAATTTAAAAATAATATATGGAAAATTATTGGGATTTTTCTGAGAAACATCATCTTTCAGATGAATAGATGAAAACACCATATATTAATTCATACCATATATTTAATATAACTTAATTATATGTCTAGATTTTATTTTAAAATGGATTTATTGTTTAAATATATAATAATTTATTTAATTAATGAAATGTAGTTAATTGGAACCAATTTCACAATGAAATTATATATGAAAACAAAGAAAACTTTTTGATGACTTTTCAGTAAAAGTTACACTGTCTTTCCTTCAACATGATAATTTTTTAAAATACATTATAAAACTTCTTTGATTATAATTTATAAAAATGTATTCTATACTTTGGATCCAAATAATCTATAATTTCAAATATGGTAAACATATTTTTTGAAAAAAAATGGTTATTGTATGAAATTATTATTAATTACATTGCTTAATGTCAAATTAATATTAAATAACGAATAAAACATAATTATAATACTCAGAACAAATTATAAAATTGTAGAAGACCAATATTTTTGCATGTATTTGACCATTAACCATCCATTATTATGTAGGGTTTAATTTTATGTAATTTTTGATCAATATGTGTGTACCCAATTTTTTTTTCAAAAATGCAACGTGACTCCTTTCCGATCCTAGAAAATGGAATCTACTTCTCTCTCTTACTCACACCTCTTAATCCCCATTGATCAACCAAAAACTTCCCAAATATGATCTTATGATATAAACCTCACTCATTAAAGATTAATTTTAGGATGAAATTATTTCAAGGGATCCTTTTGGCACAATCCAACATGAGTAACTCAATTAAGAGGTAACACCTTATCTCAAACTCTTTTCATTTATTTTATTTATACACCCATACTCTCTCTTTATTCAATTATTTTATATCAACACCAAAATATTCAATTTACTATGATATATTAATAACTACTTTTCAATATATGGCGTACCTCTGCCTCACAAAATGATGATTGTTCAATTTTTTTACCACTTCTATTGATATACATTAGGATGGATACAATATATATATATATATTTATAATATAGTATATATATTAATTCTGTAATCTTATTTATTGATTTTAAAATACATATATTTTTTACTTTTCAATCAGTGTATATACATTAATATTGTTTGGGGAAGTGTTGACAATATCCCCACAAAACGATGTGATTACTTCACACACTACATGGAATGCATTAAGGATGGGTTTAGTGAACCTATAAAATACATATGATATAATACTCCCAATAGAATAAATATATATATAAATATATATTTCATTTACAATTTCTCTTTCAAAATAACAATTTAAACAGAAACAACATTCATTCATATGCGTGGCTTGCCATCTCTATGAATAGTTTATTCAATATCATACTTCTATATTATATTTATTATTATAATACACATATATTAGATATAAATTATATTTATATAATGTTTTAATATATCGAATCATGATATAATTATATGGACCAACTATATAACAAATTGCGACATATACGAAGAACAAAGGGAATATTACCCGGAGTGAAACAATATCATTGGATGGTTAACAAGTTGGTAACATAAGGTTGTAATAAAATTATATACAGTTATATATAAGAATATATTTATTTAAAATATGTATAATTAATTTATATTTATTATAATTTTTTATTGAACATATGTTTAGATTCAGGACATAAGATAAGGGGATTTCATCTCACTTATTATTTTGTTGAGGGAAATACTATGTTATTCATTATTCAATTTTCTGTGGTGCATATAGAGCCCTAAATTTTATTATATGTATCCTATATAACAATTTATTGGAATTCACATATCCAATTTATGATTATAATTTAATTTTTTTCATGTTTCAACAGTTACTATATCTGTGAAAATTTTTGTTTAAATTTACCTTCCTTCAGTCTCGTGTTTTTTTATGCACCTAAAATATTATTCGAGATGTATAAATATCCATTTTTTATGTTATATCATGAATGTTCATATTTGAATGATATTTAAATATTATTTTAGTTTTTTTTCTTAAATGTGGATATGATCCCATTTTACAATTATAATAGTTAATTGAATCAATCTCATCAATTTTCATGATTGATTATGCTTATGATTCCTTTGATGACATATTATGATCAATATCTCAAGAACACTCATTAAATTTCATTTACTATAATTTTTATTGATATCCTAATGTATTATTAATATATATCCACTCAATGGAATGTAGGATAATATTTTATATAAATTCAACTTATCCCTCTATTTGGTCAGAAATATATTTTCTTCAAAAACCATGTTTTGAAATAAAAATTAAAAACTATTTCCAAAGCTTTATTTGAGCCAATATTCATAGAAAAATTATAATAAAATCATTTTATAATTCTTAATGAATCTGATATATGTTTTCTAAACTATTATCAAATAAAGAAATTTTTAAAGTTTATTTGTTTTAATATCCATCTTCGATGGATGAAATATATTTTAGTCAATAAATTATTTTATTAATATATTTTATAATTATATACATTATTATAAAACATCCATTGGTATATATGATTTAAAGCCTGCATATTTTTATGGGTTATGATTATGATGAAATGATTATGAATCTTGTATTTTTAGAAAGATGAGGATATTATTTAATTTTTATAATAGCCATATAAGTTAATGGGTTTTATAATTATTATTTTCTCTATTTTGGAATATGTGTGCAATACTTTTTTATTATAAATATGGGACCTATATCTCCATAAAATTAATTGGGAAAAGATTTATATCTCACAAGATAGACTAATATGGTTTTGAGAATTCAGCTTGAATACTAAGATGGCTATGGAGTGAACCACTACTGCCAAGATGGTATGATGTGTGGACTCATGCTACAGAGTTGTCTTTGTGAGTGAAGCATGACTACCAATATGACATGTGGAGTGAACTCATACTACCCATATTGTTTTGGCAGTGATACTTTGGATACTATGAAATTAGTATTATAGGCATATTTATCCTCCATAATGACATGTTTTCTTCCTTTGTTATTATTTCATGTCTGTGTTCTTTATTTCCATTTAATTAATTTTATATGAACGTTCATCCTTTATTCCACAATTCATGTATATGATCATTGATTTTTTGGTTATGATATTCAATTATCATGATGAAACAATGGTATTTCTTTTTATGTTTAGTTATTAATTTACTAAACATATATATTTTAAGAGTGGTTGTAGTTAAATATTAATACATATAAATATTTTATGATCCATAAGTTCTACTAATGGTTTATTTTCTAGAACAAGGCATAAAAATTAATGTTTGGAAATCCCTTAAATGAATACAAGGATGAATTTGAATTTGATAAAATAATAATTAAAGAATAATTTTTTTTTATAGATATATATCATTGAAGTATATCTAATTTTATTCTTGGTTAATAATTGAATTACAAAATTTAATTTACATAAATATATTGTTTTTTATACTTATATAAATTCATAATGTAGTTACACATACATATAAACAACAATCCAACAACTAATTAACTATGTGATTATTAATATTAATATATGGTTCCACAATATATTTTTGTTATTGATGCATGAGAAATAATATCTAGAAAATAAATTTGAATTAAAAATAAATATAAAATTTTATGGCATTGCCTAACCCCCACATTTCAAGGTATTGTATATTTTCCAAAACTATAATGCAATGAGATTTTATTGAACTTTTTTCGAATAAATTAAATTTTCATTTTTTTATTCACTATGTCAAAAATTCCCTTCAAAGGAAAAAATTGGTGTATTTAACATGTAACCAACTCATCATATACTACACACAAACAGACATGGCTTATGTTACACACAACAATGATGTTACCATGAAAACTTATTTTACTACTATCATTATTTTAATAAG
Organism: Viscum album; assembly: GCA_963277665.1. Classification (NCBI taxonomy): domain Eukaryota; kingdom Viridiplantae; phylum Streptophyta; class Magnoliopsida; order Santalales; family Viscaceae; genus Viscum; species Viscum album. The sequence continues at coordinate 174,835,931 of OY728134.1, forward strand.
AAAATTTTAAATTTGGAAGAAAATTATTAAGTTAATTAAGATAACTAATTTTAAAATACTAATTAAAATTGTTTTATTTTAAAAAAATTATTTATATTTAAACAAATACTTTTTTGTAAAGCCCTTGTATGTTTAAAAAGGCCATTTTTTATGAAAAATATTTTAAATGTCTTTTTGGTAAAAATATGAAATTTAGTTTTATTCACATTTAGAACTTTAATTTGAAAAGAATAACATCATTTTTAAATTTAAAAATTTGTAATTAGTATATAGAAAATTTTTGGGATTTTTTTGAGAAAAATTATCCTTGGATGAATTGTAAAATATACCAGATATTAATTGAAAACTACTTTTTCATATAATTTATATGTAAGGTTAAATTATATTTATTTTATTTTCAAGATTAATTAGAAACTATATTAATAAATTCATCCAATGTAGTTCATTAGAACCAAATGAACAATTTCATTTGATAAACAAACATAAAAAACCTTTGGATTCCTTTTATTTTTACCCTCTAGTGTCATCCCTTCGTCATGCTAATTTTTTAAATTAATTTTTTCCCTTATCTAGTTTTAATTTGTAATAATAGATTCTATATTTGGGATCCAATAATTTATAATGTCTAATATGATAATTTTAGTTTTTGATCAAAATAATATAGAATGTAATTATAATTAATTACATCACATAAGGTAAAATTAAGATTAACTATTGATTAAACCATCAATATATAATAGAAAAGTATTCAAAACATGTACAAGACCCATTGTATAGCCATTATTCAAAAATTAAATATACATTATTCAGTTTTTTTTTGAAATGTATGTCATTTTTAGGAAATAATGTGGGTCACAAAATTTATTATTAAAAAACATAGTGATTCATTTCCCTTAATTATAAAAGGAAACCACCTCTCCCTCTTCCTCACACCTCTCAATCCCATTTTCACCACCATAAAAATCACAAATTAGTTCCCAAAATCCATCCCTTCTTCCATGAAAGATAATATTTTGATGAAATTCATCTAAGGAATAATTTTTTCACAAACCAAAAATAGTTTCTTGATTATGTTCTAACACCTATTCTCAATATCCATTATTTTAAATGCTTTCAACTCAGCCTCCAATTTCTTTATTCCATTCATGAACAATAACACCAGATAATTCAATATGATAGGATTTTTTTTGATTATATAGTTTAGATATGAACATAAAAACACCTATATCTAATTGGTAAATAATCTTTTACTTATGTGTACAGTGAATTTATGTAGCACTATATGATGATTGTTCAATTTTCCATACCGCCTCTCATGGTTGAAATTATGAGTGAAAAACTGATTATATATATATATATAATATTATATATATATATATATATTATTTAATTAATCTTATTTATTACATTTACAACACATATGTTTTTACATTCAATTTCTGTAAATAAGATAATTTCGTTTGAGGAAGTGTGGACTACAGCCCCCTCAAAGCTTTGTTATTCGTTCACACACAACATGTTATGTATTAAGGGAGAGGTTATTCGACAAACACTATAAAAAATTAAGACACATACAAAGAACAAAGTGAATATTACTCGAAGTGAGACCTTAACATATGATGGTGAAAAGGAGTGTAATATAAGGTTGTAATCAAATTATATATGGTTAGATATAAAAATAATTTTTATTAAAATATGTAAAGTAAATTTATATTTGTTAAAATATATTATTGAAGAAGAATTGTGAATGTAAAGAGAAAAGGTATGGGGAATTCATTTAACTTATTATTTTGTTGAGAGATATGATATGTTTGCTAAAAATTGATTTCATGTTGTTTATGTATAGACCATTATTTAATGTGATTTATCCTATAATTGAATATATAATTATTAATTCATCTATTTTATGATAATAATTTAATAATTAATAATTTTCAAAAGATATCAAATATGTGAAAAAAATTTTCCTCAATTTTTTAACCATGAGACTCATGTTTTTTATTCCACCTAAATTCACATTTGATGTTTATATACTACCATTTAACATGTTATGTGAGTAATTTACTTAATTTAATGAAATTTTAAACTTATATTAAATAATTTTCACACATTGAGAGAATTTTCCCAAGCTAACATTATATGTTTTTATTGAAAAAATATAATATCTTTTCAGTATTGTTTATGTTTATGCTTCCTTTTATATTTTTTATAATCCATCTATCAAGATGACTCATAAAATTTCTTCTTCTCTGGTTATTCAAGATATCCTCATGTATGAGTACAATTTATCCACTATTTGATATTTAAGATAATCTTTTATGTAAAATCCAAATATCCCTCCATTTGATCGTAAATCCATTTTAATCAAAAATCATGTTATGCTAAATGTTTTCAAAAATAATTCCAACAGATCACTGAAGCTAATTTTAATGGAAAATCGATTATAAAAATGTTTAATATTTTTAACTGTTCCATTATATATTTTCAATGCTATTTTAAATTAAAAAAATCAAATTGATTTATGTTTTAAGATTATATTTTTAATGTAGAAATAATTTTTCCACATAAAGTTCATTTAAAAGATATTTAAAAATTATTTCCCATATAATATAACTTCCATTGGTGTTACTTATGACTTTATAGTGAAATTATCCAATGTTTCCAATCATATTTTTTTAATGGATTATTTTTTTATGGAATGATATTGATGAATCATTTTTCTAGTTCAACGGTTATATGATTTTGAAATCCACATCTTTTTAAGGGTTTTTTTATGATTAAATGATAAAGTAAACTGTATTTTAACAACATTTATTATATGATTGCATATTTATAATACCAATTTCATTTCATGGGTTGAGGTATTATTTTTTATTTTCATGTGGAATATGAATGTATGATATAATAATGAGATGTGTGGGAATTATATCTTTATCCATTTCATTGTGTAAAGATTTATATCTCATGAGATAAACTAATATGGTTTTTGGAAATGAACATTGACTACTAAGATCACTATAGGAGTGAACCATGACTACCACGATCATATATGTTTTGTAATCATGCTTCTTAGAAGGTCGTGGGAGTGAACAATAACATCCAAGATGTTATGTGGAGTGAACACATAATACCGATATGGTCTTGGAAGAGATTCCATGGATACTTTGAATATATTATTACATGCTCATGTCTATGACACACTTATATTTATTTATTCGTAGGTTATTATATCATGGCTTATGTTCACTATTTTTTTATGTTAATTTCTTATGACCATTCACAATTATTTAGAGGTTTCATGTATATAATCATTGATATGTCTTGTATGATATTCTATTTTTATGTTGAATAAATTATGTTACTTTTTAGGAATAGATATTAATATATTAACAATATTTATTTTTATGTTTACTTGTAGATAAATAGTAATAAATTTCATAAATTTATGATCCGTAATATATGATGAAGTGTATTTTAGAAAATGAGATATTAAAGTAAATTTGTGTACATCCATTAGATGAATAAAGGGATGAAATATAAATTGGTAAACGCACAAATTAGAATGATATTTTGTTTATATAAATTTTTCATATAGGTATATTTACATATAAGTTTGGTCATTTAAATAATAACTCAACGTTATGATTATGATCAAAATAAAATATATTTTCCTAATATCTTAATTTGGATAGAATTATTCCCTTTCAAATAATAAATTATTTAAGAATTTTATTCCATCAAATATTATTTGATAATTAACTTTTTTTATTGGTGATGTCAATCAATCATAATAAATATTTTATAATTTAGTCTATATCCAATCATCAGTCCAATCCAATGTTATCAAATTTGGGAAAGTAGTTATAAGTAATATTGGGTAATAATTATGGTTGCAAATTTTCCCTTTTAAGAGAAGATTCTTATCTATTTTTAAAATATTATTTTCTATGGATGAAACATTCATGTATTAATCCATTGATAACCCAGATAAATTTGAAGGGGGGAATTTATTTTAAGGGTTATATAATATAACACCCTAAGATTTTGTGATATATTATTATTTGAATTAATTTAAATTTGGAAGTAATTCTTCATTTCACATAACATTGAAAATAGTTGATTTTATTTTCAATCAATATGATTTTCCATCCTCACACACAATTAACATGTAATCCTAAAGTAAACACAAAATAAATATTATATTTCTTTACACAGAACTCCGAGGTTAACTTTAATTACATGTAATAATGACTTTCCTCGAGGGATTGAGTAACACTCATGGACATGTTTTACCTAACAATAATATATTATTAAAATGTTTTTATTTACTATAATAAGATATAACATTGCATTAAAATTACTGGTTATGATTACTATGACAAAATTTTTGGTAATATATCGTTTAAACAAATATGTTATTAATTAGTCTATTATCATTTAATTAAATTTTATTATAGAAACTGACTGAAAATGAAATAAAATAATATTTTGTTATTATCACAAAACTAGTTTACCATAAAAAATTAAATTAATCAAAATAAGTTAGTCTGATTAATGTAATATATGTAATATATTCAAACAAAATTGTCTGTATTCATTGATTATATTTTATATACACAAGATAAGAAAAACCATTGTGTCATTAATTAATTGATATATTTTTTATAAAGGTATTTTTTATACCATTTAATGGAGAACCCATTATAAATAAATTTTTTTCACAAGTATTGATTTAATATGTCAAAATATAAATTATACTATAATGAGAAACATTAATATTATTTTATGATATGTTTTTGGTTTTTCCTGTAAGGTTATATTTTTTTAATTAATAGTTACAAATTCTAGATTATAATCCAAAACCTCATTTTCATCAAATATATTCTCATGGAAAATTTATATTTTATAATTTATGAAGTTATAAATGAGATAATATTGTTATTAATTAATCATATTTTTTTCATTTAAATAAATATCCCAATGAAATTATATATAAAAACATTTTAAAATTTGGAATGTGTTTTCTTTAGGAACTTTCATTATCAACCCTACTGTAGGATTAATTTGAAATTAATCTCAACCACTTTTGATATTATCATAACAAATAAAATTCAATATTTAGAATAAAAATAAGTTCTAACTTATAATATGGTAATATTTTTTATTAACAATATTACTGAATGTAAGTAAAATTATTTACATTTATTAATGAAAAATTATACTTATATACGGACTAAACATTAAAAATAAGAACCTACATGACCATAAATGTTTTCCAAAATCCATTAAGTGGCCATATATTGAACATATCATTAACAGGATTTATTTTGGACGTTTATAGGATCCAATAGAAACATAAAAATGTGTTTGGAATTCTCTCTTCAAATTGATATAAGTGCGTCCTCCCCATTATTAAAAGTAATACTCTCTCCCTCTTTCACGGAAATATAATGTTATTTTTACATGACCAATATCTACCCAAATAGATACCCAACATCCCTACCTTCCATTTGGATTCTTAATTTGGGGCATCAAGTCTCCCAATTGAGCCTTTTCCATCAATCCTAATTGAGTTACTTGTTAAATATGTAACACCTTCACTCAAACACGTTTATTTTGTTTACCTTATCCATCCTATACACTATTTTTATTACATGAATTTATAAAAAATCCAGTATAACCAACTAAAATTATTTTTTAGCTATATTTGTAAACAAAAAATTAAAAATAACCATTTAATTGACAATAAACATAATGGTTACATGTACGAAGAAATACCACATCACTAAACAATGGTTGTTTATTTTTTCATTACTAACTATCATGATTGATATTATGATGGAAAATTACTTCATATATGTAGGAAATTATATTTAATTTGTAATTAATATTATTTTTTCCTTCTAAAATGCATATCATTTTTTACATTACATGTAGTGTAAATTTTATATTTTCGTTTAAGGAAGTTTTCACCGCAACCCCCTCCATGTGATGTGATTCATTCAAACAGTTCATTAAATTTATTATATAAGAGTTATTTTAAATTATTTTATATATATTATATATTAATACCACTACTATAATTATATATACACATATATATATTTTTATATATTTATTTATTTTCATTTTTTCAATTCGATCATAAAAACCAAAACATTGTTCAAATGTAAACATGACTTAACATCTCAATGAACTGTGTATAAATTTTTTTACATATATATTATATATATTATTATAAAAAAATATAATAAATATAAATGATATTTATATCATGTTTTAAATTCTATAGTCATTATATATGTATAGGGACCAATTATATAAAAAACTTAAACACATGTAAAAAACAAAGAGAATATAACTCAAAATTCAACTTTAACATTGTTTAGAAAACAAGTGGGTATTATAAGTAATAATAAAACCTTGTAAGGTAATAGCTATAATAATTTGTTTTTTAATAATATCTATAATAATTTTATATTTATTTTATAGTTTTCTTTATAGAGTATGATGAGAGTCAAGATAGAAACTAAAAGAATTTCATCTCACTTATCCCACATGTGTTCTAAGCATTAATCAACATCTATTCCTTTTTTTCAGTGTGTTTAATTACCAAGGGTGCATTAAATGATTATTATACATAATTTTATGGGTATTTACAAATATATTTACTTGAAATTAATTTATAATTTTTATTCCTCACAATTAAACAAATTGGTAAGAATTTTTTGTATAAAATTTCTTTCAATGAGACACATGTTTTGTTATGAACCTCCATTATTTTTCTAGGTGTATATTCATAAAGTCGACATTTTATATCATGAATATTGTTGTTTATATTATATTTTTAGTAGTAATATAACTTTGTTTTTAAAATTGATTATATGATACCATGTAACCATGTCTTAATAGTATATTCTATCAATCTCGATGCCTTTGAATATTTTTCACATTTATTCTTAAATTGATGAAATGATATGATAATTTTATCAATAACAGTGAATAATTTTATTATCCTCTATTTATTCAATATATTAACATTTATTATTATCACTTCACACTATTTGGTAATTATGTTGTTATTTTATGTAAAATATTACTGTCTCATTCATTGGTTGTAAATATATTGAATTAAAAAAATTAGAAATCTTTTTATAAGGTTAGTGAATCCCATTTTCATTGAAAATAACTTTTTAAAAAAATTGGGATTCAATGATTCCATTAAACATTTTCAAACCTATTTTCAATGAAAATTATTTTCAAGAGGATTTATTTTTTAAATAAAAAATTCTATTGAAGAAAGATTATTTTACTCATTAAATATTTATTGAAGTTATTTCAAAATTATATTGCATCTATGGTGTCATTATATGGTGTTACTCAAGCCATTTTTGGGAAGTTTTTCAATATATCAATTCAAAATCATTCTCTGAATGGTATATGTTTTGATAGAATGTTTCTATAGGTTTTATGTTAAGTAAATCAAATTCTTATTCATGGGTGATATGATTTTGAAAACAACATAATTTCATTGTTTAGGATTATGATGAAATGATTATGAAAACTATTTTTTTCCATAGGTTTTTATTTGATTACATATTTATAATACAAATTTAATTTCTCGTTTTGTGATAAAATTATTTATTTTCTTATGGCACATGTATGTATGATTTCATTAATAAATATGTGGGACCTATATCCCCCTCAAATGCATTGGGAAATGAGTTATATTCATATGATATGATTTCATGGATTGTGTTCTTTATTTAATTACGATTCATGTGTCATGAACATCGATGAATTATGCCATGATTCATGTATATGATCTTTGATATGAAGGGTATGATATTATATTTTCTTGATCTTGTTTTCATACCCTAAATCTCATGTTTATGATTATATATATGTATTATTTAACCTTACTATACAAATGTGATCACCCATTTTTTTTCATTTACCTAGTCAATGTTTAGTGGTGAAATCACCTTTCAGAATATATTACATGGGAACTTTAGGATATGAGGATGTATAATAATCCACATTTTTACCTAAGTGATGAATTTTTAGGGATAAATTATTTTTAATTGGGGTAGAATATAACACCATTATTTTTTGGAAAATTTTAGAATAAATTAAATTTTCATTTATATCTATAAATGCACTATGTCAAATAATACCTTTATATGACACTTACACGGCTTACATTACATAGAACCTACTTGGAATTAATTACATGCAATGTTGACTTGGTTTACGTTACAAGAAACATCGACTCAACATAAGTTACATAAAACACTAAGGTTTAAATAAATCAAAAAAATTTATTATAATTATTTATATTAGGTAATAATATCTTATCCCTTAAAATTGGTTATATGAATAGTAAAGAAATTTAATATTTCATATAATTGTTTTATATATGTAGACAATATTTAAAATGAATGATAAATGTTTTGATAATGTCCTTTTATGTTTAAAAAATATTTTTAAATAGATCTTCATTTAATGTCCTTTTTTGAAATATAATAATAAAATTATTTTTAGAAACATTTTGAAATTTAATTTGATGAAAAAAAAATCCATTTATGATTTTATTATTTTGAAACTATTTTAGTGATATTATTTATGATATTCATTTGAAAAATCATTTTTCAATGAATTATTTCAAATACTAGAATTTAGATAAAAACTAATTTTTTTATAATCAATATGATTGGATAAATTTAATATTAAATGTGTTTTAAAATATTAATTAGATATAATTTATCTCATATAATTCAATTTAGGTAATTTTATCTAATTTCAGATGGAAATTTTCTATAAAAACATTACATACATTTGGAATACTTTACATCAAAAAGCGTTCTTTCAACCCAACAATGAGGTTATTTTTAAATTTATTTCCTAAATTTTTTTTATTAAAATTTGATAAATTATTCCACCATTTTAATAATCATAATTTGTAGTAACCAATATGGTTAGCAATTTTTTTTGACCTAAAATTTTTGTTAATGTAATTAAAATTAATAATATCAATTAAGGTAAAATGATGTTGAACTAAGGACTAAATCTGACATTTATGACTCAAAACAATCTATAAAATTTTCAGAAACTAATCGGATGACCATATTTTTACAACATCATTACATGTTTTAAATAATAAAAATTGTTGAATCCACATGCATCATAAAAATATGGGTGTAATTCTCTCTTCAAATATTTACTAGAGTGCCACACCTCTTCTACTATAAAAGGGATATAATCACCACAATTCCATACACCTCTCAATCCAAATATTTTAACAAAAATATAATTATAAATTCTCCCAAATTAAATCCATTCCTCCTTAACTCCATCATATTAGGGGAATGCCTTCTAAGGATTTCCTTTGGCACAGACCAAAAAATGTTACCCGATTAAGATGCAACATCTTCTCTAAAGGCCCATTCTATTATTTTCATTCTAGAACCCTCAACAATATTAATTAAATGTATTTATAAAAATAATATTATGGTTAATATAGTATTATAATTTAATTATATTGGTTATACCTACACATACAGAGACCTCCATATAATCATAATGGATCATACTTTTTATGTGTACGGAAAACTACTGCCACACTAAATTTTGATTGTTTAATTTTCCATTATCAAGTATTAGGATGGTTAATATGATGTGAAATTTGATTTTATTTAGATTATATAAAATATATTATTTATTTATGATTATATTTTTCTTTTACAACACATATCTTTTAATATTCTATAAGGTGTAAATAAGATAAGGTTTTAGGAAGTGTGAACAATAACCCACTTAATGCGATGTACTTCAATCACAAACCACATGGAACGTTTTAAGGATGGGTATAGTAAATATATATGATATTTATGATATATTGAAACAATTTTAATAATTATATATATTCATTTATATATATCATTATCTTTGTTTCTTTAAACATTTAAATTAAAAGGAAATATCCTTAATGTGTACGTATGACCTATCGTCTACATTATTTTTTTACTTAATTTAATAATTCAATATTATATAGACTATTATAAGTCATATATAATTGATATAAGTGATATTTATATCATGGTTTACATGAAGAAAATCATGATATATTTATAAGTACAAAAGATAAAATTGATTAAGACAAATGACAAAAAAAAGAGAAAATTAACCGATGTAAAACCCTAACATAGTATCATTTACTAGAAGGTAATACAAGGGAATAATAAAAAAAACTATAAAATTTCATCCATAATTGAATTTTTGTTTGTTGAAAAATATATTTTATAATCATTTATCATAGGGATTATGTTTCAAAATATATGAAATTGACATTACAGTTTTTTCTCAATTTGCATTATTTGAGGCTAATGTTTTTTTATGTAGCTACATTATTTTTGAGATGTAAAATTTTTTTTATTACATTTCATATAATGAATATAAATCTTCTATGTATATTTTAATATTCATGTAAATTCATTTTCTTACATGGAGATTATGATACCATGTTACCAAGTTAAAATTGTATATTGAATCAACCTCATCACCTTTTAGGACTATTTATGTTTATGACTCATTTGATTATTTTTTATTATCCACCTCTTATTAAAATTCATGAAATTCCTTCTCCTCTATTTATAACGGATCTAAACATGAATTTTTAACACTTTTCACACTTTCATACTTATAAAAATATTTAAAATAAAATATGATCATCTCTCTATTTGGTCATTAATCAATTGTATTCAAAAAAAATGTTTTCAGAATAGGTTTTAAAAAATGACTTCAAAAGTTATTTGAAGCCCAATTTGATGGAAAAGTTATAAAAAAAATTTAATATTGTTTTTAATGATTAATTTATATTTTTTCAAAATAAATTTCATAAAAAATGTTATCAAACAATTTTATGTATTAAAAAGTGTTTTCAATGGAAGAAATATATTTTACTCAACAAATTATTTTAAGAGAAATTTCAAAATTATTTTCCATCTATGATAACAATAATTTTTTTTCACTCAAGAATTTATAGGGAATTATTAAATGGTTCCATACATAATATTTAACTAAATGGAATAGGTTTTATTTCATTATTGTGATGATACTTGTTTCTATTTCACATAATATAATATTTCGAAACCAAATTATTTTGATTTGGTTTGTTTAAAAATATATGATTATAAAACCTATCTTTTTTTATAGGTTCTGATATTATTACATGATTATAATAATCATTTCATTTTATTGGTAAAGATATGTTATTTATTGATATTATGTCACATGTATTTTTGATATCATTATGATGCGTGAAGGACCTATATATATCTCTAATGTATTGTTTAATGATTTATATCTCATATGTTATTATATGATGGTCTTCGGATGAACATTGATTACTAAGATAGCCATGTGATTGAATAATTTCCTCTTATATGGAATTTTGATTGAAATCATGCTAATGATATGGACATTGTAGTTATCCATGAATACCAATATTGTATTCGGAGTCAATCCATACTACCAATATGGTCTTAGTATTTATTTGTAAGGTACTATTGAAATAATATTACCATATTATGTTTATACAAAAATTACACATTTTATTAATTTTTTATTCCATCATGGCTTAGGTTCCTTATATCTTTTTATTTTATGTCATCTGAAATTCCAAGAAATATTCCACAATTAATGTATATAATCGTGACATAAATGTTATGAACTTATATTTTGATGAATATATTCTCTTTCCCTTATTATCAACTATATGATTCATATCTGGTTCATGTTTTAGGGAATGTGATACCTTGAAATATTGAAGTTTTCTCTTTTGATTAATGTATTTCCTTATTTTGGAATACATTGGATTTCATTGCATAAATACCACAATAATTATCATGTAAGGGAGGTTAAAAATGATATTGAAAATCCTCATATGATCTTCAATCCATGTGATGATAAGTATGAATATTTTGTGGAGATTGCACCTACTGCATTGGTATTATTAAACATTTTTGTGGGATGTTTATCTCATATGGTTCTGGGAAGTGAATTGACATGTATGATATTCTTAGTTTTTGAGAAATGTTGGATGTCATTCTATTATTAGTTTCTTATATGTACACAAAATCTGAATTTTGTGTTCTCAATTGAATATATAACTACATACAAAGAAATTTAAATGATTCTTTATAGAATTTCACCTATTGGGTGGCAGGAATTGAATAAGAAAATTTATGAAATCCTTAACAAGGGATTTGTTCATCCATGTCTACTACGCCTGGGTGCATCAGTTCTTTTTGTGAAACAAAAATATTGGTCAAGGAAACAACACATTCAATACTAGATGATGAACCAGATTGCAATCATGAAAAATTATCCTCTTCCTTATATTGATAACTTATTTGATCAACTATAAGGAGAATAATACTTTTCCATTATTAACCTTCATTTAGGATATAATATATTGGGGGTAAAAAGTAGGATATACCTATGTTAAAATCCCTTACAATGTATTGACTCTGTGAATATGATGTGAGGTCCTATGGTATTATAAATTCCAATTTATCTTCATAGATTTAATAAATAGAGTCATTATATATTACCTCGATCAATTTGTGGAAGTCATTAAAGATGATATATGTATCTATTAAGAGAGAAATTATGAATATTAATATCATATCATAATTGTGCATAATAAATAAATGTAGGTGGAGATATATGAAATTTTTTATAATATTGAATTTTGGAAATAAAGGATTCATATTTAGGTCATATAATCTCAATAGAAAACATAGATGTTTATCCATCAATGATAGTGTATTTTTAATACTTGGCAATACCAACAACGACGAATGATTTTCGTCGAAATCTTAGTTTAGCTCGATATAATCAATTGTTGGGAAGAATTATTCATGACTATAAAACCCTTTAACCAAGTTAATATTGAAGGGTCTCAATTTAATCTAGATAGATTAATGTCGGGAAAATTTCAAGGGGAAAAGAGAAAGTCAGTTATTGAACTTCTTTTTACACTATGCCATAGTAGAGAGTGTTTGAAAACTATTATGATGCATTTATGATTTTATAGTTATATATTCCGATGTATAATAACATGGTTTTCACATTTTCCTCCTGAAAGTTTCATATTCATGATAAAAATTACAGAACTCGTGATTTATAATTATAAGGTCTAATTTATTCATTAAATATATGGATGTATTAACTTTAGGGAGAAATTTTATACAAATATAATGATAATAAATGAATAAAATATGTTTTCAAAATTGAGGAGTTAATGAATCAAAGAAGATGGATACCTATGAAAATGGATTATGAATGTTCAATACATGACCACCATGGGAAAGTGACCAAGTTGGTTGATGATTTTAGATGATAGGATATTTCTAGATTATCCATTTTGAGGATTACAAATGGTATAATATTTCATGATTTGTAATGGATATATCTATAAATAATAATGTTAGGAAACAAATTCATGTTTCTCATATTAATATTAAACCATCTATCCATGTAATGATTATGGTGAGATGGATTGAATAGATTTATCGTAGAGTTTGTGTCTATGTGCCTGGTATGCTTACAAGTTAAGACAATAAGATAGAAATTAAATGAGATGATGCATCCACTAACCATACTAGAATGGAAATGGGAGAACATTAAATTGAATTTTGTAATTGGACTACCCAAAACATATAAAAGGTTTAATTCTATATTGGAGGTATTTGATCGCCTTTAAATGTCAGCACACATCATCACTATCTGATAAGAATTTTATCTTGATAAAATTTCCAGGATATAAATTAATGTAGTGGTTAGGTTTCACAGAGTACTAAATTTTTTTCTTTCACATCAGGATCTGATTTTTACCTCATAATTTAAGTGATATCTTTAGTAATAACTTGATAAATAACTGACATCAATCCCTTCTTATCTTTCTCAGATAAATCATATATCTTATATAATAATTCAAATCATACTAGATATGTCATGATCTTATTCTCTAGATGTTGAAGGTGGTTGGGATCGACACCTTCATCTAGATGATTATTCCGAAAACCATATATTTAATTCAAAAATTCATTTGGAACCTCATGAATCCCTAAATGGGAAGAAATTTATAACTCAAATGTACTAGAATGAAGTGTTATAAATCAATCTATTAGGATTATAGATTAAAAATATGTTGATAATTTTTCAACCATTCAACCTCATATCAAATTTGATTGGATTCGGAAAAAAAATATTAATAACTTCTAAAATGATATTGAATTTTATGTAAGAAAATTTTTGTTTCTATGATTCAAATTTGGGATAAAAGTTATTAGATTCGCGAAGAAATGTAAATTAATCCTTAGGTATATTGGTCACTTTTATATTCTTGATCGTATCAGGTTACAAGTCTATCACTTGGTACTTCCTCCAAATCTCTCTCAAGACCATGATGTGTTCCATTTATATCTATTGATTTTGAAAATATGTTTCCATTCACATTAAATAACTTAAAGGTCCTACCATTAGAGAATGTTTTTTCTTAAAAGGAGTAACCTGTTGAAGTTTTAGATAATATATAAAAAGATATATGAATAAAGACCACTCATATGGTCAATGTTTTGTAGGGAAATCACTAGTTGGATGATTATATGTGAGAACATGAGTATGTGATGAATCAAAAGTATAATAAATATTATTTTACCAGAGTGATAAATTTCAAGAAAGAAAAAAAATTAATAGTGGTGGAATTTAGCACAATTGGTTTTTATGGTCCTTTTTTCTAAATAAAATAAAATTTAATTTATGTATTGAAATGAACTCTTTAGAACAATCCATTCAAATGGAACCAAATTGATGTCCATTATAGAATCCCAAATATTTATACGTTAGACACAACACCAACTCATAGTTTATTATAAGAAACATCGACTTAGTAAACGTTACACGCAACAATGATGAGTCTACAAAAAAACATTTTATTGATATAATTATTTAAATAAGAAAATTAAAACATAGTCTTTATACAATGTGATTTAAATATTAATTAATCTTCTTAAAATAATTTTCATAGTTTTTATATAGAAATTAAAAATAATTAATAATTAATGATATAATTTTTAGTATTGTCTTTATATGATTAACAATACCATTTTCTCATATAAATTTATTTGATATTTATTTCTATTAAAAATAATATAAATAATTTTTTTTACTTTTAACAATTGAATTAGATAATATTAATTTCATTTCTAAATAAATAATGTTTAAAATATCTTAGCGATTTTTTTAGATTTCAGTATGAAACATCATTTTTGGATGAGTAATAAAAATTACATTATTTTCATTTAAAATAATTTCATCATGTTATTTTCTATAAAGATAAATTATTTTTAACATTGGTTTGAATGATTAATTAGACATAATATTTATGAATTAATGCAATTTATTACATTATAACCAATTTCATATTTAATTTCGATATAAAAATGTAGAAAACTGTTGTACATATTTACTTTAAATCACTTACTATCATCTTATTAGTAGGATTATTTTTTAAATTAATTTATTCTACAGTAGGGATTACAACATATAAAAAAGGATTGCATATTTTTATTAATTATAATTTATAATATCTAATAAATTGAAAAAAAATTAACAAAAAATATATTTTCATGTTATTAAAATTAATTACATCGCTTAAGCTAAATCAATGTTTATCTAAAAACTAAACACAATATTTTGACACAAAATAACATAGAAACTTGCAAAGAACTATTTTATGGATATTATTCCTCAATGTATCATATATTATTGAGTTTATATTATATTTATGCCTTTTTTATGGTGAAAAAATGGATATATGTAACTATTCTGTAAAATATATCAATTGAGTAATTTCCAATCCCAATAAAAGGCTACCACATATCTATCTTTTTAAACCCAATCAAGAACCTTTTATGGCCCAACCTAACAGAATATAAGATACCAAATTTCCTCATGTACTCTTTGATTCCTAAATTTCAGTATAAAATCATCCATGGTAGCCTTCGGTACAATCCATAAGGATTTACGTAATTAAGATGTTGCATCATCTATCGAGCCCCTATCTTTTATTTTCATTACCTAACCGATAATAACTGATTCATCCATTCATTTATAAAAACAACACTATAATAAATAATCTAGAAATTTTTTAGGAGAATGTATTGACCAACATATACACACACCTCCATCTAATGGGTAATGAATAAATTGTTTTTGTGTAATGTGAACTATTGTCGCACTAAACGATGACTATTCAATTTTTCATTTACCACCTATCATGGAAAAAATATGATTGGAAATTTGTTTATTTATTTTATATATTATATTTATTATTTATGAAATATTTTTTATTCATTTTAAAACATATTTATTTTTAGTTTCTATTTAGTAAAAATATAATAATATCATTCGAGGAAATGTGGACTGCCGCCCCCTCAAAGAGATGTTATTTGTTCACACATTGCATGGTATGTATTAAGAATTATTTTGGTGAATATTAATAAAATATATGATATAATAATCATAATATTATAATTATAGATATAATAATATATATATATATATTAATTTCATTCATTAAACATGACAATTAAATGGAAGGAGTTTCCATGCGTACATACCACAAACCGTCTCCATGAACTGTGTACTCTATTTCATAATTCCATACAAAATAGATTATTATAATTGATATATACTGAATATAATTGATATTTATATCATGTTATAAATAATAGAAATCATTATATATTTATAAGGATTGATGACATGATAAATTATGACACATGCAAATATCAATGTCTATATTACCCAATGTGGAAGCATAAAATATGATTTTAACAATGTGGTTTAAAAAAGGATATAATCACACCACAAATGGTATAATATATACTTTTATGGTTCTGTAAAAGATTTACAATAAATTTGTATTTATAATATATGTGTTTTTAAATATTACAATGAAAAAAATTTCATATGGTAAGGGAATTTTAGCTCACTTTTATTTTCATGAGATACATGAGTTGATAACCACTCAAATAATCATCATGGTGTATCAACTAAATATTATTATGGTATTGGTATCATATAAATAAATTAATGGGTATTCAAAAATAAATTTTATTATAATTATTTCATGTCGTTTATCATTCACAGGTTACCAAATCATTGATATAGTTCTTTCTCAATATTGGTTCACTGAGACTCATGTTTTTTTATAAACAAAAATAACTCCCAAGTTGTATATACATTAATCTTTCATGTAATATCAATAATATAATTATATTAATTTTAATTTATGCTTCATGTAATTTACTTTTCATACATGGATATTATGATCCCAAATAATGATGTTATAAGAGTTTATTGAAATAATCAAATCACTTTTCAAGGTTGTTTCTATTTATACTTCTTTTGATGAAATATTATGATACATGTATGAAGAAAACTCATGAATTTAATTATCATATAATTATTGAATATATAATCATTCATTATTAACAAAATTTAAATCCTTTTTAAACTTACTAATGTCTTACATCAATTCTATCATTCTCACTCTTCTATTAGTAAGATATTGTATTAAAAAACCATGATTTAAAAAATGTTTTCTAAATTTTTTTCATAGGATATATGAATCCAATTTTATTTGAAATTGTATTATAAAAAAAATTTATAGGTTTCAATACTTACATTATATGTTTTCAAGGAAATTTTCAAAGAAAAATGTTCTCAAAAGTTTTAATGTTTCAAAAATAAATTTTCAATAATGAAAGTTTATTTCCCTCAAAAATGATATTAAAATAATTTTAAATATTATATCTCATATAAGATAACATCCTTTGTTGTTACTCATGAAATTAAGGTGAAATTATTGAATGTTTCCATTCATATTTATTCTATGAATAGATATTGTTTTTATCGAATGATGTTGATGAAAACTATTTCCCTTTATTGGGTTATATACTTTTAAAACCTACTTCTTTTCAAAGGATATGTGAGTGACGAAAAATTTATGAAACCTTTTATCATCGAAATGATATTATATTATTACATGTTTATAGTTCATATTTCATTTCAGGGGTTATGATATGATTAGTATTTATCTTTTGGAACATGAATATTTGATTTCATTATAAGATGGGTGGGACCTATATATCCATCTAATTCATTGTTCAAAGATTGATATCTCATGATATAGATGTATATGGATATGGTAATGAACCTAGACTACTATGATTCCATGGGAGTCTACCAGGACCACCACGATTGTATGGGAAGTGAACCCATACTACCAACCCGGTCTTGGATGAATTGCAATGGATACTATATAAAAAATATAAGATGATTATGTGTCTTCCATAATAATAAGTTTTACTCATATGTTATTCCTTCATTGATTATGTTATTTATTTAATTATGGTTTATTATGTTGGAACTACCAATATTTATTCTTTGATTCACATATGGGTTCTTTGATATGTAGTTTACAATCTTCTATTTTCATGATCATATTCTCACACCCTTCTACTAAATATTATGCATACATATCTCCTTTTTAAACCCCTATAAGCACATGAGATAACCCCTTTTTATGTTTCATTCCCCCAGGTTTTGATGATAAGTTTTATATTTTATGTTTGCAATTAATGTGATAGAGAATAAGAACATATTATGAAATGAAGTAGCTAATTTATGTTCTACAATTTATGATTCCATATTTATAAAGGCACTAGACTAGTATTCTCATTGGCTATATATTTTTATAATGTTTTATGTATTCCATAAATGTTATGTAATGTTAATTTATGTCAATACCAGGTCTCTATATAAACAATGGAGTAATCCTACCCAAATTGAATATACCCATTATTATTTACTAAAATGTGAAATCAATTCCATAACAATTATATCACATTACATTTATGACCTATAACAAGATTAATCGTGAATTTTCATAGAAAATTATAATATTGATGAATTTTATATGAAATTGAAATAAATATTTACACCTAGTATTTTCATCTATAGATGAATGTATGATAATATATAAGGGTTCCATTCATTAAAGTGATGCATAAATCAAATCTTAAAAAATAAAATCGGATTTATGGATAAATAAGAGAAACGTCTATTTGAATGATCATTTACAAATTTTAGTCGTCAAATAATGAATTATGATGAATTCATAAATGAAGAAATTATAATCAACCCATAATTTATCCATGATATAAAGTGATTCAATAATAAAAAAACCTAATATTTACATATATATATATTATATATAAACTCCATACATTACATTATATATAATTTATAAATATATAAAATATTTGAAATATAAATATTTTATATTTTATATCATTATTTAAACATTACATATAATCAAAGTATAATCTATTTATTATTATTTATCATATTGATCATAAAAATTAAAAACAAATTAACATGATAAATATAATTTATAAAATATAACTTAAATTTTATTAAATAACATAAAAAATATAAATTATTTATTATAAAATATTAAAAAAAATAATTTTTTATAAATTTATAAACTTTAAATGAAATTTTTTAATTGCCCTTTTTTTCAATAAAACCATTATATTTATTAATTACATGAATTTACATATAATCAACATTAATACAAATAATAATATTTGAAATTGGTCACAGATTTATGTAAATTTATTCAAAACCATTATATAAGAAACCAATATAATAAATAATTTGTTCATTCAATAAATAATTGATATTAAATAAACCTAAAAAATAATTTATTTATTTAAATTATAATAATTTTATAAAATATATCATCCAATTCATATGTGGAAATATTTAAAATTTATTTCTTTTTTTAATAATAATATTCAATGATACATCTGTTTCATAAATCATATCATTGTTTATAATAGACATAGTCATTAAATAATGGTCTATTATTGAATATAATTTATAAGTGAGGAGTTTTCTATCATAATTAAGGATATCTCAGTATCGTAATACATAGTTTATAAATTTACATATATCATACTATATTGTAATTTTCAAATGATACACTAAAATTACCGGGATCTCAATTATATATTACATATTAATATTATTTGTATACGGCAGTATAATTTTTTTTGTACCGGTGTTTGTGAAAAAACAACATCGTCAATGGATGATATAATGATATCATTCATTATGATATATCATAAGCCATATGTTTTATTTTGAGTCATATTTTTTTACACTATATATCATGATACTTTATCTAATCATATTATACAAAATTCAATATTATTTACACAAATATAATTCAAAAAACCTATCCTTATTATTGAATCTACAATTATATAAATTATTATATTAATTTTTTTTCATTAAATTTTAATTTAACCAATATAAATAAATTGAAATACTCTAATGCCACTAATGATATTTTTGTGACTAAATAACTCATATTAATGTAGTGACTATATTTAATCAAACAGAAAGCCCAAAATCATCATACTATATAATAGAAAACATGTAAGATGCAAAATGATGATCATATTTACAAACACTAATGTTGAACATAGTAAATTTATTCAAATATGAGTTGATGGAGATCATAGAGAGAAATCATGTTGGTTAGATCCTATAGTATTTATCCAATGTAAAATTAATAACATAATTATTTGGTTCGATTCTCCTAGAAACTGTTGAATTTTAGAATATCTCAAATCAAAAAAATAAAGGGGTGTGATTTTTTAAATAATCTAATGGAATAAATAAATGTTTAAATACTATTTCATACAAAATATATTTTTTCCAAAAGCCTCATTGATAATTCCTAATCAATCCCCTCATTTACTCTT
Organism: Viscum album; assembly: GCA_963277665.1. Taxonomy (NCBI): domain Eukaryota; kingdom Viridiplantae; phylum Streptophyta; class Magnoliopsida; order Santalales; family Viscaceae; genus Viscum; species Viscum album. Next base: position 174,856,840 of record OY728134.1, read on the forward strand.
AAATTTTATAACATACTTATAATGTAGTAGTTACAAATGGTTTGAACAATATTGGATAATAATTTTATATTTTCCCCTACAATTGCATCCATGATATTGAATATATTTTATCATGTAATACATCATAAATTAATTATATATTTACATTAATGTATATAAAATTGTAATATATGTTATAGCATATCATAAAAAATATTAATTTTTTAAAAATGAGATGAATTTTTTTTAGATTAATGGATTGTGGTGAATAAAACTTTTAATGTTTATATAATATTTATTTATAAATGTATATTATTATATGTTTAAATAAAATTATACACCTACAAAAATTAGAATATTATTATGTCAGATTGAAAATAAATACTGAGTAGAAAATTTAATAATATGTATTCATTATTATTAGAGAAGTTTAGAATATATTTCCCAACATCTAATATTAATTTAACATTAGTTAGTTTGAATTATAGATCTTACTAAAATTATCAACACTTTTTGAAGGGGGACATATACTCTAAAAGACCAAAATATGGATCTCCTAGATGTAAAATAAATAAATTACAAATTTTTATATGTCCATAGAAAATCCATGAAACATTATTTTATTTATAGTTATAACTCTATATTTGTAACAATATTTAAATGGTATAAGAAAAGAGAGACATTATTTTTGTTTCAAAAATTATAAATATATTTATATTGAATAAAGAGAATATAATCATAATACAATTGTGAAAACAAGCGTAATAAAGAAGAATTAAATTTTATATATCATTATGGAAAAAAATTAACTTAATTAGGAATCTCAATCATGATTAATTTCAATAATATTAGTCATAGTAGAAAAAGTAAACATATTATCATTTAGTTTGTGTGACAATTCTACTTTATGAGGATCAGTCACAATTTATTACATTATCTGAGTTTTCAGGATAACATTATAAATGATAATATTTGATTCCTTAAATATAAATTTTTTAAATTCTTGCAGGAGTGTCTTGAGAAAAATTCAATAGTATCTACAAACAAAAATAATAAAAAGAATGTATAAAATCGTTCTTCTATTGTGAAAAAATCATGATTTTTTATGATTGAAACCATTTGTAATACATTATAGAAAAATAACAAAATACATATAATATTCTGGTTTTATATTATATTTATTTTATAAATAAATATCTTATATACTAATTTTTAGCTAAAAATATAGTAATTATAATTATTCAATTTTTCATTAAAAATAATACATAAATGATATTAATGTTACAAAAAATTTCATTGTATAAAAAACTTTTATTTTATTATTATGAATATTTTAAAAAAATTAAACTCTATTTTGAATTTTTCACAAACACAAATCTTTTATTATTATCAATTATATCATTTGTGAAAAATATAATTGTTGTTTTTATTTGATGCTTCTTTTTATTCTAATCATCATGGTAGATTGTGTATCCACCATACTTGAATATAGAAATATGATCTTTTTATATGTCTAAGCAAGAATATAAATAATAAAGATATTCTTAAATCATAAATAATATAAATTATTTAGAGACACAATATATAGACTAATAAATTTACTAAAACATAAATTGTTTTTAAGGTAGTTATAAATAATAGTTACATAATATTATGAATAAAAATTTTGAGGATTATAGAAAAAAAATAAGTAGAGTTTTTTATCAATTGTTAGTTATTGATAATATTTATAACATACAATAAATCTCCCAATATATATATAATATAATCTACAAAAAATCCCTCTCATTGAATTAAACAACCGTATTTATTTTCTTAAATATATATATTACACTTTTAGAAATTTTTCAAAAAGGAAACACAAATATATAAATTTTCCAAACAAACTTTAAATAATTATCATACTGAATGAAATAATATGTGATATATTAATTCAATAATATATATAATTTTACACCATTTTATGAAATATATTACTCATGAAAAAAATATTGTATTATAAATAAAAAACAATAAATATCCACAATATTATTGAATATTAATAACAAGTATAGTTAATTTTTAAAATAAAAATAGCTTCTTTGCAACTCAAGTTATTGTTATATAATGAACATGTAAGAAAAATATATATTTTAATGTTAAAAAAACATAACATTAAAAAATGTAGTCTATATCATCATAGGAATAATGCTTATTCTATAATAAAAATTATTTCAAATAATAACTTTAAAAAGTAAAACAACATTTATTTTCAAAGAATGTAAATATAAAAATTTATATAGTATATATATTAGTATAATAAGTAAATAATTATATATTTATAAACCAAAAGATCAATATAAACCATCATCAACACTTTTTAAAATCTTATTATATCAAACCAAATCGAATATTAACTTATAGTAAATATGTCTTCCAAATAAATTTTTAATTATTTATTGAATAAACTTTTTGGTTTAATGGTACCCTCAATGATTTACATAGATTAAAAAACTAATATCATCTATAAATATTTAAACATTTAAGACAACGAAAAAATAAACCCTATGAGATAGAAGACACATATGATTAGAGTATAGTCGAATTACTCATTTTTTTAACCAGGTTAAAACACGTATGTTTTTTATATTTTCCCATTTTAATGATGAGTCAGTTTTACAACCATGCTTTGGGATAATGTTTAATAAGTTGGGTTCTTTTAAACAAGTTTATATCTATTTAAGGGCAAATGATCGACTTGCTTCCTGGAAGGATGGATGGGTTTTGAGAGAATCGGGATAAGATGTTGGGTAAAAAAAGGACGGATAAGGATTGTCAACCCTTATGGGATATCCATTTGGGTCAAAATGTGTGTCTAGTAGTTGAAGCGTGGTCTCTGCACGGTCTATACATGGATTATGAGCACGGTCAACATAACTTTTTTTGTGAATCTAGTTAATTTATTTAATTAAATTCAGTATTAAAATGAATTTAATAAAATGATTTGAATTTGTGGTATTATTTAATTAAATTCAATGATAAGAAGAATTTAATTAATTGATGTGAAATAGGGTATTAATTTAATAAAATTGAGGTCGGGAAAATTAAATTAAATGATTATTATTTGGTAATTTTAATTAAATAAATTTCAGTTGATAAGAATTTATGTAAATAGTGTGAAAAGTTTTTTTATATAGGTTAATTAATTTTAAGAGAACTTAATTAAATTTGGGTGAGATAAGGAATAAAGAATTAATTTAATTAAATTTTTTGGGGGGATTTTAATTAAATAGCATTCAATGGGAAATTAATTTAATAATTTTTTGTGGATTTTTTGAAATAATTTATATTGAGATGTAGAAATTATTTAATTAAGTTAACATTAAAATAAATAATTTATTTTTTCACTGATAATGTGTTGGATTATTTATTTAACTAAATTGATATGAGATGAATTTAATTTTATCACTTGTAAATGAGGATATTGGGGTTATCAATAATGGGTAATATTAAATGGTAAAATTTAAAATATATGTAAAAGGGGAGTAGAGATTTCATTTTTATAAATTCATGGAAAATAGGAATATAATTAATAAATGTTAAATTGTGGTTTAATTTAATTATATTTAGGGTTAAGAAGAAATTAATTATATGTCATGAAATTGTGGTTATTTTTTTATTACAGTGATTATTAGAGAATTTAATTAAATAATATTGATAACATGGAATTTCTAATTTAAATAAATTGTGTTCAGATAATTTTATTAAATAAAATGATTAGAGAAGTTATTTATTTATTTTCAGTGGGATTGAATTTAACTAAATAGAAATTAATTAGGATTCGAGTTTTCGAAATTAAATTATGTTGAGTGACATTAATTAATTAACGATGAGTTTGAAAATTATTTTAATTAATTTTTATGAAAGGAATTTATTTAAATGATGTGTTAAATGTGATGTTGATATTTTATTTATTTAGATTCAAGGTTTTGGTGAATTTAATTATTTTATAAAAATTGGGGTTTATTTTAATTAAATTTTGATGACCGATTTTAATTAAATAATGATGAGTTAGAAAATTTATTGAAATAAATTTCTGGAAGAAAATATTAATTAATTGATGTGTTATTGGGGGTTAAGGTTTATCATTTATGTGTAATATTAATGGACGATAATAATAATATTATTTATATTGTAATGATTATTAATATTATATTAAATATAAAAATTGGTATTAGTTTTTTAATCTATTATTTGAGGTTGAATTGAAGAGGTAGGTGCACCTCTCCCTCGACATTAATGAGGGGTCTTTCACCCATGATAAAACATCCATGGGTGTCTCACCACTCTCCACTCCCGCCTCCCACTTCACACACCATATCATGGTTGTTCTTTCACTATATTTTTTCTTATCGTCGAGGTAAGTCCTTTTGTAGATGTTTTTTTCTTCATATCATCCATCTCGTATATCATTTTCCAGTGTATCATTGGGCCGAAAACCTAGGTTCATGATTAAATTAGATTTCATGTTTCATAATATATTTGGTGGTGCCAAAGATGTATTTGGACAAATAAGTCTATATTCTGTTGACCACCATCGAAGGCAGAGACTGGGTTTGTTTTGGTTTACTGTCATCAAATTCAGTTATGGTTATACACCTGATAAAAGTTTTTACAAATGTTGATTATGTTATTATGGTTTATTTGAGTTATATTTGGTTCTTTTGGTGTTTGTTGGACCTGATTTAAAAATTTGGAGTTCTTGATGTTTTTCTAGCTGTAAGAATCAATTACTATCATCCTCTCACATTAATGTTGAAGTGATTATGTGAGAGAGGGTATCAAATCGAGTTAGAAAGAATTATCTTGAACAAATTCATTCATTTGGATCCTTAACATTGCTTAATTAATAAAACAAAATAGTTTTAAATTAATGTTTCTGGGAAATTTTATTGCATATCCTGATTGTAATTTTTATTGTAATAAAATGAATAAATATATTAAAAAAATTATGTTTCTTTAATAAAACCCACTAAATGTAGTGTGATTACATCAAGCTTAAACATATTTATGAGACTGATATTTTCGATTAACATACTAATATGTGTTTTTCTATTGCATCCCATACATGTTGACGCACTCATGTTAAGTGGTAATTATGAGTTTTTGGTGGGATAACATTCCATAATAAATTTTGAACTAATGAGAAGTATATATTGTGATAATTAATTGTGAATTAATTATTTTCTTTTATAATTGTAATTCATAAAATAAATTGGGGGATTAAGTATGAGATATTAAAATTTCTAGGTTGAGATAATTAAATGAGAAATTGTATTGTTTTTTAAAATTTGAAATTGAGATAATTCCTCGTATGAAATATTATTGGACGATAAATTAATTAAATTGAGATAAATAATTTTTAATTAATTATATTTTTTTAAGAATTTTAATTGATATAATTACTCATGGGATTACTTATGAGATAAAAAATTGGCTATTATGAGATAATTTAGTGTTTTTTAAATATGTTCCTTGAGAATTATAATTGAGATAATTAATTGTGGGATTATGATTGAGATATTAAATTTCATTTGTTGAGGCTGGTAATTGTGAATTAATCACATGTCTTAAGAATTTTAATTGAGATAATTAATCGAGGGAGTAATTATGAGATATTAATTTTGTTATGTTGAGGTAATTAATTGTGAATTAATTATGTGCTTGAAAATTGTAACGGAGATAAATAATAATGGTATTAATTACAAAATTTAAAAATGGTTTAGTTGAGATAATTCATTGAGAATTAATTATGTTTTTTTATAATTGTAATTGTGATAATTTTTTGTGAGGATTAATTACAAGATAATAATTTCGCTATGTTAAGATAATTAATTTTGAATTAATTATGAAATTTTATCATTTTAATTGAACTAAGTAATTGCTGTAAAAATTTTGAGAAATAAAATTGGCTACATTGAAATAATTAATGTTGAATTAATTACGTTCTTTGAGAATTTTAATTGAGATAATAAATCATGGGATTAATTATGAGATAATAAATTGTCTTTGTTGAGATAATAAACTATCAATTAATTATGCCCTTTGAGAATTGCAATCGGATGATTAATCAGTGGATTAATTAGGAGATATCAAATTGGCTATGTTAAGGTAATTAATTGTGAATTAATTTCATTTTATGAGATTTTTAATTGAGAAAATAATTGTGGGATTAATTATGAGATTCAAACTTGGAATTGTTGAGATAATTCATTGTGAATTAATTATGTTATTTGAGAATTATATTTGAGATAATTAATCATGCAGATTAATTATGATATATTAAATTAGCTATGTTGAGATAATTAAATATATATTAATTATTTTCTTTGGGAATTGTAATTGAGATAATTAATCAGGGGATTTATTTTGAGATATAAAATTTGGCTATGATTAGATAATTAATTGTGAATTAATTATCTTAATTTGATATTATGATATGTATATTTAATTATGGTATTAAATATGGGGATTTCAGAATTATAATGAGGTAATTAAATTATAATAATTAATTATGAGATATCAATGGTGTTTTTTATTAATTAATTGATGAATAATTTATGGGATTCGTATACCTTGTTAATTTTTAGTTTAACTAATGGATTTGAGTATAATTAATGAGATGAATATAAGTCCCTTTCCCTTTGTATATGTGTTGAATGTGAATCCCATATTAATGTTTTAATTGAAATACCTAATATGGTTTTCCTTATGTATATATGGAAATATTCTTTCTTATATATAATTAACATGGGATAATGAAATGCATGAAAGGTTATATGTTTCATGAATTATATGATGTGAATGGATACACCATGTATAGGCAGGGGAGCCAAGGGATAGTGAGTATACTTTGGGAGAAATAATATGTTGGTTTCTGTTATAATCCTCAGGATACCACGAGAGATCATGGAGATGAGCTATTGGATAGACAGTGTGTGCTACTTAGGGTAATGGATGTTTGTGTGTCTTGTCCAGGTAATTCAAACATAGTTTTCCAAAGGACATTGAGTGCTTGGTGTTGGAAGACCGGGTGAGATTCCATAATTGGTGTGATCAGACAAGGCAAAAGTCAGCTAATGTAGGTATCGCCATCAAGTATCCCATAGGGACCTGTACGGGTTGTTGGTTTTATATTTAATTCTCTTATTTATTCGTTATACTTGAATATATTATAATATTGTTGCATTTTCTAGAATGAGCTAGAAACTGGTGGTCCAAACATATAGAGATATATATCACGCACCTTATTCAATCCACCACTACAATAGGGTACCTAAGTAGACTATATTTGTTTACAAGACCATGGACATTTCTTGTTGTTATTTCCTTGACGTAGTATTGATGAGAAAAGGATTGAGCAGGAGATCCTGATTCTCCTAGATATCACTCGTAGGGCTTTGACCCATCTAATTTTTAATATATAGATATTTAACATACTGACATGTTTAATTCTTTTAGATATGTAACCCATGACATGATACATTGTATAGATTGGCCATTGAATTTAAATTTTAGAGTTTCTATTACAATATACATTTGCAACATTAGTTATTTATTTCTAATTCCTCTTTTGTTTTTACCTTATAATATATTGTTATAATACTTTTCGAACACTGATATGAGGGAATATTCTCCCAATTTATAATCCTTAAACTCTCACTTCTAGTCGGTGGTCTCAAGCATACAAGGAGGTGTTCTTGATGTTATGTCGAGACCGTTCTGGCTATCGGTTCAAGAGTAAGTTGGGTCCTGATATCAAAAAGTGGTATCATTGCATTAAAATTTAATTATTTTCCCATTGTAATTCTATTTTGGATTAGTATACAGGATACTAGAAATATAGCTAGAATAGTAATATGTCTAAACACAGTTAATATATGTGCCCATGATAGATCACCCCATCTCTAGGAGGTGACTATGTGGACAAATATGGGAAATGATGTTTATACTATTTTATGTTACAATTTATATGATTTCACTTGGAGTGATTGGTTAATTTTACATTGATTATTTATTTTTAGAACATTGAGAATATTCCTTCTTTTGATATGGAATGAAAATTTCATAAATTCATCATCACAGGCACTTAGATATTCACATTACATGCTTATAGAATTCCATATTGTTGAATTAGTAGGATTTATATTAATTTGGCTATTGTTCCTTGGGTGGAATGAATTTTTTTTCTTATTTAGAATTAATTATTATATAACATGTTTACATTATTATATTTCATGCTTCTGTGTTATAAAATGTATTTTTGTTACAACATATGATAACATTGTAAAAAATATATTTGTGTAAATGGATGTATGAGTGAACATTTATTGAATTTATTTACCATGAAATCCCATTTTAGTAATAAGGTTTATGGTCTCTATATAATTTATAAAATGATATCATGTAGAAACCCGTAGCTTGACGTACATTGACATTACATTACTTTTGCGGAATACTTACTACATTACAAAAAAACACACACACAAGGACCGTAATAGTTTAGTGTCTTTGGAAACTCGGACTATAATCTTCTAATCGTGGTGAAAGATCTTCAACATCTCCCATAAAGATCTTCTTTTTTTTTACCTAAAACCTTTCTTTATATCCTGGGGAAAAGAAAACATAAAAGGGTGAGCTCAAATGCTCAGTAAGGGTAAACAAAAGAAATATCAATCACATCATATTCATAAGAACAGAACGTTTTGGAAATCATAACCTGCAAAAGAGAGCATAATTTCATAACATGGGATAAATCATGGTAGTGAAATGTAATCACAATAATCATAAAATAAAACATGAAACTTTGTGGCATTCACACATAATCATAGAGAATCATTTCTTGTTAGTCATGACTCATTTCCAAGACTATCTTAGTGGACAAAGTCCCTTTCTGAATCGAGTAACCCTCGTTTCAGTCCTGTTTCACTGAACCGGTATAACCTACCATTCCAGCCATGTCTATCTCATCAGATATAAAATCTTTACCCAATGCATTGGAGGGAGATATAGGTCCCACCCATCTTATAATGAATCCTTTCTTATGTGTTCCACATAATCAAAAATCATATATCATCGCATAACCCATGTAACAAAAATGGGATTCTTAAACAAAATGACATCATAAAACCATTCATATAAGATAAAGGAATTCATAAACATAATTACATAACAACATAGTCAAATCAATGTAAACATATGGATAGAAACCGAACCCTTTATTATCTTAGATGGAAAATAATTTTGATAAAACACTTGAATTGAATTCTTGAGGAAAATATCCTTTCTTCTTCAAAATCAATTCCTTTTCACAAAACATCATGAAATTTTAAAAGAAAAAGATTTTATTGAAAATAGTCATGAAATATTTTGGAGGAAGGTTCATGAAAATAAGGCTTTATAAAACCGTAAAAATCCGTTCGTGTCGTATAAGTTAAAAAAAACATTCTTCTCGTACTTTTGTCGGAAAAGTCAAAAAGCACCTCGTATGAAAAACGTCAAAAGAGTCCTTTCATATATATTTTTTTTTACTAAAAACTCACCGAAGGGTAATATTGGATTTAAACAATTGTAGTTGGATGGAAATAATATTTCATATTGAGGAAACATGGATGTGGATGATAAAATACACCCCAGTAAATACTTACGAATAAACAATCTCGGATAAAAATGAGATTGTGATATTTCCCTTACCTTAGGTCCGATTTGCTTTGTACGTGTCCGAAGCTCCTGTATAATGGTTTAAATAATGTCATTGACTTATTACAGAATCATATTCATTGTTATGATATCATATATGGTTCACTTATGACATTATATTACCCGTTCTTTTGTAAACTCCATGTTAAAGAAGCATTTTGGGTAAAATCGTTTCATTTATCGTAGGTGTTTTGACTTGTTGTTCTTGACATTATTATTACTTATATCATGATTTACTTACTTCCAGAATATAAAATATGATTTATATATCATATATATTCAGTATATATATATAAATAATAGATAGATAAATGAAATGAAAAACACCGTTCATGGAGACGGTAGTCCGTACGTACGCATGAACACTGTTTTCCTTTCCTTATTGTCTTGAATGGAAGTAAGTAGATGACATACATATATATATATACATAAATCCAGTAGCTTTATAATGTCATATATTTCATTATTATTTCTTATATATACTTTATAATCATTCTTAAATAGTTAACATGGAGAATGAATCTCATCGCGTCGTGGAGACGGTAGTCCGTACGTACGCACGAGCGATGATATCATTTCCATAAATATTGAATTGAATTGGAGTGGATTATAAAATATATCAGAATAAATATGATGTTGTAATAACTATGTATAGTTATTCTTTACACCATTATACCCATCCATTTAAGGTGGTGGTGGAAAATAGATTACACCACGGCGTGGAGACGGTATTCTGTACGTACGCACGCGCGGTGATTTCATTTTTCCGTAGGATGGATAGATGGTGAAATAGGGTTGTTTCATATATATAATAACATATCAGTATATGAGTGATACTGATGTTATTACTTCATAATGAAACAACCTAAGATGAAGAAGTGGAAGAAGAAAGAAATTGAAAAGATCGGTAATGGATATTACCTCTTCTTTGGAACGCCTCTTTGAATCCTCCACTTAAGGAACTAAGATTGGTCTTTGGAGAAGACCAGGACCTCTAGGATTATTCTAGGGAAGTGGAGAGGAGAAAATGGCAGGGTTTGGCCGAGCTTGAGTGCTCAAATTGGTGTGAGGAGGAGGGGGAGGAGGTGTCCTTTTATAAGGGAGGAGAGGGGCATCTTAGGAATACCTCAAAATATTATTTTATAATAAAGTCAAAATCGGTTTATAATGGTTCCAAAGGGTCTTATTTCGGAGATAAAGTGGGGATGGGTCGAAATCCTATCAACCAATAATATTTAGACAAGTTTAGGGTATTATTTTAACCTTATCAATTAGATTTAACTCTAAGTTAAATAATTTAACTTTTACCGTGTCTTTTTGTTTTCTTTCACTATATGGTTAATACACTTACTATAACATGCCAAACGAACCCCAAATTGTTTATTATTAATATATATATCATTATCTAAGTCATTTGGCCGAACCTTAGATTTTTAGGAATAACATAACAATTAATAATATAATATTTGATTTAAAAACTATTTTGTGTCAATTTTGAAACTATTTGATATATGATTTTTGTGAAAGTCATAACAGAATTATATGTTCAAACCAAGTTGATTAAATCAACACTAATATATAATAGTAACCTATAAAATTAGTGGAATTCATAAAAAGTCTCAAATTACATTCATTTGAGCATTTATAACATCAATTAGGTTAATATTTCCTTAAAATGGTAATTACTGCATCATCGTTGTGTCATAAATAAATTAATTTATTTAAAGTCTAAAAATTATAAATAAAATATCATTATGTAGGAAATCTTTTTAGCTTTCTAATGAATATTTATAATCGAATTTATCTTATGTATTACTTCATATTAGAAATGTTTTAGTTATTAAACTTTGATTTTAACTATTTTAACTATTCATTAAATAAAATAATATTAAATGTCATAATCTAATCCAAGTGGACCTAAATGGTCATATTATATTCATAAGGTTGTTTTTTGTCTAATTAAACTTATCCAATAGAATTAGGACATGTGTTAGGGTAATAGCAATATCATATTTACTCTTAGTTACCCTATTTACTATTAACCGTGGTAAAAAAGTAAAAAGTTACTATTCAGCAAAAATTATTTTCATCTCATTGAACCAAATTTTAGTCCTTGTTGTTAACCGTGTCTATCGGATTTTCGAAATTCCATTCACAGAAGCGGTAAAATTATGTTTTATGCAAAATTCAGTTTTTAACCTACCACTTAGTGGTTTCACTATTCATCGAAAATTGAAAGTTTTCAGAAAAATACCAAAAATTAGGCCTAAGCTATATTTGATATTTTGAACTCAAAAATGATGTCTATTTTACCAAATTCAAAACATATCAGTTGAATTAACTAATTAATTCTCGTCGTCAAAACAAATAGCGTGTTTTTAAGAGATAATAACTATCAAAAGATTGACACTAGTTTATAACTGGTTTAAATGTGAAATTATATCCAATGACCAACATTGTATTAAATTGTAAAAATATATTCTAAATATACTTTAAAACCACTCAAATTAATAATTTATCACTATTAATTATTTTGATTAAAAAAGTTGTTTTTAATTATAATTTAGTAATTTTCACTATTCATCAGAATATGAAAGTTATCCGAAAAGTACCAAAATTTCACCCTAAGCTAATTTCGATATTAAGAATCCAAAAATGAAGTTCATTTTGAAAAATAAGATTTACAGAATTTCAAAAAGTGGTTTTTACTATTCATAACGGCTAGTTTTAATAATATTTTAAAGCATATCGTTGTTTCGTGAAACTCAGTATTGCGTACTACACAAGCTATCGAGGAAGGTCGTGATTGCGTGTAATGCAAGGAAAGTCAAGGATGCGTGTTGTGAAAGCTCCTTTTGGTGTAGCGTACAACACAAGACATTAAAAAGTATATTTTTCATAAAATCTCGGGTTGTTACATTCTACCCCCCTTAAAATGAATTTCGCCCTCAAAATTCGTCGGGGTTATAAATGGTTTACTATTCGAAAGTTTCTTTAATAGAAACCCACATCTTAAAAAGGAATACCAAAACTTGGATTTAAAAACTAATGTATGAAATGTAACGATTACCCAAATAAACTAATCACTGGGTATCCACATAGGTGAAAATATGGATATGGAAGAGAAATCTAACCATCATGTTCTGATGGAGAGTGGTAGAGAACATGGCTATGGAAAAGCCAAAAATCACAAATCCATAAATTTGCGACGATCTAAGGTACCATCCGATTCATCAGGTATAAGATCACTAGGACAAAATTTTTGGTTTTCAATATCATTTCCCTAAAGTTGAAGAATTTGAATTAGAATAAATACTTACTTTCTTTTGGTACAGTCGCACTATTGTTCGTGCCTTGAACAATTTCCACTTCATCTCTTAAATAAATGATGTTGAATTTGTTATTCGTGAAGTGTTATCAGATCATGTGATAGAATGACGGATCATTCCATCTGTCTCAAAAAAAAGGTTAGCAAAAATTATATACATAAGTCGATCTATAGTGAGATTAATAATATATGGTTCCTAAAATGGACTTATATTTCATATATCATACTGCTTAATATAATAAAAATAGTTTCTACTAAACAGGGACTTCCTGTAGGTCAGTGGTAGGCGATAAAGGCCAGTCGCACTTCGGTTGTGGGTTCGATTCCCACAGCCTTGTCCGAAGCGATGGGTTGTCTCCCGTCCTGCAGGTTGTCCCTTTTTCCAAAACTATATTACTATAACATCCCATCAATAATATCGAAAAAACAAACAATACTAACTTGTGTCCAACATAATCCATTCCAATCTTTAGGCTTATACATAATACTGCAGTCGACTCTCATAATATAGTGAAAACGATTACCAGAGATTTAACACCATCGTCGATCCCCATATATCATAAGATATGTTTTGTTGGTCACATTCCAAACATTCAAAGGCCTTAATCTTGTACTCTCTTGAATACCCATTGAACCTTAGTGAAAACTTGAATGCAGTTAAAAGTTAACACTTTTCACATACCGAAATCCTCAAAATTCTATATACTCAAACCATGATATCACTTAGTCCTTATATCAATCATGAGCTCATAAATACTATCAGACATTTAATTTTCTCCTTATCCCTTCATTATGCGCATATCATCTACATTTCAAAAATATCTGAATAACCTTTCATCGATACTGGTAACATTAATCATACACTTTCAAAACACAAGGAAATACAACAGTGTAACAATCCATAGATGTCTCTTTATTCCAAAATTACACATGATAAACATGTAATCATTCCACTACATTCTCAAACCATTGACCGAGCTTCAAAAATTCTTTCATCTCACATATCATTTGTAGTCTCTTCATTATCATCCACATAAATACTACCCATATGACCATACTGATTCTCTTCATTAGTCTTTCCCTTAGGGTATTTGTTTGCATAATGCCCTTACATTCCACATTTAAAACATTTAACCATTGTTGATGTCGTTGCAATACCATTATCCTCATACATGGTGTTAAATGAACCTTTTCCTTTGCACTTACTTGCTTTGTGTCCTTCTTTTCCACACCCAAAGCATCTTCCAGTTCCTTTGAAACATTCTCCTTGATGCCTCTTCCCACATGATTTACATAGGGGAAATTGAACTTTCTTTCCTCTATGATCATCATGAAACTCCATCTTTCTCTTATTAGCCGAGTCAGGAAACTTACCAAATTTTACTTTATTGATCATATTATGAGATTGCTGATTCGGCATAATAATGATGTTTGGACTTCCAAATCCCATTTCATTTGGTTTCTCATGAAAAATATCATTCCATTGTCCATCATTTCCTCCATTATCGTGAATCACCTTGTTTCCAGCCATTTTCTAAAACCCAAAAAGAATAGTGTGAGAGGCAAAAATCATAATAAACGGGGAGTAACTTAAATATATAACATCTTTGATTTAATCTAATATCGTTACCATAGTTCTAGGACTATATCCTATACGTATACTTATCCTTACGGGCATCCCTAGACATACCTTATAAATATCTCTAGGGATCTCACTAACGTTTTCGCATCCTAGTTTCCAAAGGTTGACTAAACCTTTCCTCTGATACCAACTGTAGAGACCCGTAGCTTGATGTACATTGACATTACATTACTTTTGCGGAATACTTAGTACATTACAAAAAAACACACACACAAGGACCGTAATAGTTTAGTGTCTTTGGAAACTCGGACTATAATCTTCTAATCGTGGTGAAAGATCTTCAACATCTCCCATAAAGATCTTATTTTTTTTTACCTAAAACCTTTCTTTATATCCTGGGGAAAAGAAAACATAAAAGGGTGAGCTCAAATGCTCAGTAAGGGTAAAAAAAAGAAATATCAATCACATCATATTCATAAGAACAGAACGTTTTGGAAATCATAACCTGCAAAAGAGAGCATAATTTCATAACATGGGATAAATCATGGTAGTGAAATGTAATCACAATAATCATAACTTAAAACATGAAACTTTTTGGCATTAACACATAATCATAGAGAATCATTTCTTGTTAGTCATGACTCATTTCCAAGACTATCTTAGTGGACAAAGTCCCTTTCTGAATCGAGTAACCCTCGTTTCAGTCCTGTTTCACAGAACCGGTATAACCTACCATTCCAGCCATGTCTATCTCATGAGATATAAAATCATTACCCAATGCATTGGAGGGAGATATAGGTCCCACCCATCTTATAATGAATCCTTTCTTATGTGTGCCACATAATCAAAAATCATATATCATCGCATAACCCATGTAACAAAAATGGGATTCTTAAACAACATGACATCATAAAACAATTCATATAAGATAAAGGAATTCATAAACATAATTACATAACAACATAGTCAAATCAATGTAAAAATATGGATAGAAACAGAACCCTTTATTATCTTAGATGGAAAATAATTTTGATAAAACACTTGAATTGAATTCTTGAGGAAAATATCCTTTCTTCTTCAAAATCAATTCCTTTTCACAAAACATCATGAAATTTTAAAAGAAAAAGATTTTATTGAAAATAGTCATGAAATATTTTGGAGGAAGGTTCATGAAAATAAGGCTTTATAAAACCGTAAAAATCCGTTCGTGCCGTATAAGTTAAAAAAACATTCTTCTCGTACTTTTGTCGGAAAAGTCAAAAAGCACCTCGTATGAAAAACGTCAAAAGATTCCTTTCATATATATATTTTTTTTACTAAAAACTCACCGAAGTGTAATATTGGATTTAAACAATTGTAGTTGGATGGAAATAATATTACATATTGAGGAAACATGGATGTGGATGATAAAATACACCCCAGTAAATACTTACGAATAAACAATCTCGGATAAAAATGAGATTGTGATATTTCCCTTACCTTAGGTCCGATTTGCTTTGTACGTGTCCGAAGCTCCTGTATAATGGTTTAAATAATGTCATTGACTTATTACAGAATCATATTCATTGTTATGATATCATATATGGTTCACTTATGACATTATATTACCCGTTCTTTTGTAAACTCCGTGTTAAAGAAGCGTTTTGGGTAAAATCGTTTCATTTATCGTAGGTGTTTTGACTTGTTGTTCTTGACATTATTATTACTTATATCATGATTTACTTACTTCCAGAATATAAAATATGATTTATATATCATATATATTCAGTATATATATATATATAATAGATAGATAAATGAAATGAAAAACACCGTTCATGGAGACGGTAGTCCGTACGTACGCATGAACGATGTTTTCCTTTCCTTATTGTCTTGAATGGAAGTAAGTAGATGTCATACATATATATATATACATAAATCTAGTAACTTTATAATGTCATATATTTCATTATTATTTCTTATATATACTTTATAATCATTCTTAAATAGTTAACATGGAGAATGAATCTCATCGCGTCGTGGAGAGAGTAGTCCGTACGTACGCACGAGCGATGATATCATTTCCATAAATATTGAATTGAATTGGAGTGGATTATACAATATATCAGAATCAATATGATGTTGTAATAACTATGTATAGTTATTATTTACACCATTATACCCATCCATGTAAGGTGGTGGTGGAAAATAGATTACACCACGGCGTGGAGACGGTATTCCGTACGTACGCACGCGCGGAGATTTCATTTTTCCGTAGGATGGATAGATGGTGAAATAGGGTTGTTTCATACTTATAATAACATATAAGTATATTAGTGATACTGATGTTATTACTTCATAATGAAACAACCTAAGATGAAGAAGTGGAAGAAGAAAGAAATTGAAAAGATCGGTAATGGATATTACCTCTTCTTTGGAACACCTCTATGAATCCTCCACTTAAGGAACTAAGATTGGTCTTTGGAGAAGACCAGGACCTCTAGGATTATTCCAGGGAAGTGGAGAGGAGAAAATGTCAGGGTTTGGCCGAGCTTGAGTGCTCAAATTGTTGTGAGGAGGAGGGGGAGGAGGTGTCCTTTTATAAGGGAGGAGAGGGGCATCTTAGGAATACCTCAAAATATTATTTTATAATAAAGTCAAAATCGGTTTATAATGGTTCCAAAGGGTCTTATTTAGGTGCTAAAGTGGGGATGGGTCGAAATCCTATCAACCAATAATATTTAGACAAGTTTAGGGTATTATTTTAACCTTATCAATTAGATTTAACTCTAAGTTAAATAATTTAACTTTTACCGTGTCTTTTTGTTTTCTTTCACTATATGGTTAATAAACTTACTATAACATGCCAAACGAACCCCAAATTGTTTATTATTAATATATATATCCTTATCTAAGTCATTTGTCCGAACCTTAGATTTTTAGGAATAAAATAACAATTAATAATATAATATTTGATTTAAAAACTATTTTGTGTCAATTTTGACACTATTTGATATATGATTTTTGTGAAAGTCATAACAGAATTATATGTTCAAACCATGTTGATTAAATCAACACTAATATATCATAGTAACCTATAAAATTAGTGGAATTCATAAAAAGTCTCAAATTACATTCATTTGAGCATTTATAACATCAATTATGTTAATATTTCCTTAAAAGGGTAATTACTGCATCATAGTTGTGTCATAAATAAATTAATTTATTTAAAGTCTAAAAATTATAAATAAAATATAATTATGTAGGAAATCTTTTTATCTTTCTAATGAATATTTATAATTGAATTTATCTTATGTATAACTTCATATTAGAAATGTTTTAGTTATTAAATTTGATTTTAACTATTTTAACTATTCATTAAATAAAATAATATTAAATGTCATAATCTAATCCAACTGGACCTAAATGGTCATATTATATTCATAAGGTTGTATTTGGTCGAATTACACTTATCCAATAGAATTAGGACATGTTTTAGGGTAATAGCAATATCATATTTACCCTTAGTTGCCCTATTTACTATTAACCCTGGTGAAAAAGTAAAAAGTTACTATTCACCAAAAATTATTTTCATCTCATTGAACCACATTTTAGTCCTTTTTATTAACCGTGTCTGTCGGATTTTCGAAATTCCATTCACAGAAGCGGTAAAATTAAGTTTTATGCAAAATTCAGTTTTTAACCTACCACTTAGTGGTTTCACTATTCATCGAAAATTAAAAGTTTTCAGAAAAATACCAAAAATTAGGCCTAAGCTATATTTGATATTATGAACTCAAAAATGATGTCTATTTTACCAAATTCAAAACATATCAGTTGCATTAACTAATTAATTCTCGTCGTCAAAACAAATAGCGTGTTTTTAAGAGATAATAACTATCAAAAGATTGACACTAGTTTATAACTGGTTTAAATGTGAAATTACATCCAATGACCAACATTGTATTAAATTGTAAAAATTTATTCTAAATATACTTTAAAACCACTCAAATTAATAATTTATCACTATTAATTATTTTGATTAAAAAAGTTGTTTTTAATTATAATTTAGTAATTTTCACTATTCATCAGAATATGAAATTTATCCGAAAAGTACCAAAATTTCACCCTAATCTAATTTCGATATTAAGAATCCAAAAATGAAGTTCATTTTGAAAAATAAGATTTACAGAATTTCAAAAAGTGGTTTTTACTATTCATAACGGCTAGTTTTAATAATATTTTAAAGCATATCGTTGTTTCGTGAAACTCAGTATTGCGTACTACACACGCTATCGAGGAAGGTCGTGATTGCGTGTAATGCAAGGAATGTCAAGGATGCATGTTGTGAAAGCTCCTTTTGGTGTAGCGTACAACACAAGACATTAAAAAGAATATTTTACATAAAATCTCGGGTTGTTACATATCATATGTACTAGAATTATTGAAAATGAGCTACTAAAGATTAAAAAAAATATGTGGTTGTTATATTTGTTGTATGCAAGATGAATGCTACTTTAGGTTACCCTTTTATTTGTGATGGGAAATGACAGTATTAAAGTATCATTTTGATGGATTAACTTCGATAGGTCACCAGATGTTGAGTAAGTACATGTATTTACTTCAGGATGGTGTTGAAATAATTTAAAATGCATGTCGCAAGATTTACAATGGGTATGTGTTTCATGGTTCATCATGGTATTTCATGGAATGATTCTTGGCATTGGGTTCTAAATAGGTTAAAGGCATGTTGCCCATTTTGGAATTCCACACGATTACTCAAACAAGACATCTTGACCTTGGTTGATTTGTTGGTGTAGTAGTATCTCTCAATGGCTTCTCAGGGATGAGATGTTTTTTTGTTTGATTTGTTAAAAGGTTTAAAACATGAATGTTTTCTTAACTTTTTTCATTGTAACAATGTTTTAGTTTTTAACCCAATCATTGGGATGATGTTTCTTGAAAAGGGTTATTTTAAACGTGTTTATATCAGGCGTATGTAAAGGCTTGGGTATTTTCCAAGATGGATGGATGGGTTTCAGAAGCATCGTCCCTGATTGTGGTTTAGGGACATGCGGCGTAGGGTTAGTCAATTATGAGGGTCAACCAAGCATGTTCAAATGGGTTTCCAGTAGTGGATGCACAGTCTGTATATGGTTTAATATACCGTGTGAGTCAAACCTTATGACACACCATGATTTAGGTTTTTGATAAATATTTTAAATAATATCAAGTTTAAATGGACTCAAATTAAATGATGTCAACTATGGGTTTATTCATTTAAATTAACGAGTAATAAGAATTTAAATAATTATTCTAAAATGGGGCATTTATTTAATTAAATGTATGTCAAGAAAATGTAATTAAATTATGTTGTGTTGGAGATCTTATTTAGATAAATTTAGTTGAAAAGAATTTTATTATATAAAGTTAAATAAGGGTTTTATTTAATTAAATTAAATAACGGATAATTTAATAAAGTGAGGGTGATATAGATAATATGGAATTCATTTATTTAATTTTTCATTAGTGAATTTAAAAAAATGGAATTGAATAGGGGAATTAACTTAATTAAATAATGCTGATAGTTTTTTATTAAATTATGTTGAGAAGGAAATGTTATTTGATAAAAGTGTGAGAAAAATAATTAATTGTATTTTTTAAATTGTGATGAGTTTGAATCATTATATAATAAAATTTTGATAACATTAATTAATTAATTATTTAGTAAATGAAGTTTTGGGGTTATCAAATAAGGGTATTATTAAATGGAAAATTTATTATTATGTGTTAATTAAGAGTTATATTTTATTTTAAATAAAATCCTTGAAAAGGGGTATTTAATTAACTAATAAGAAATGGAGGTTGTATTAAAATAAATTCATGTTTATAAATAATTAAATTAATTTTTGTAAAATGGTGATTATTTTTTAATTAAACTGATGTTTAGAGAATTTATTTAAATAATGTTGATGAGTTGGAGTTTTTCATTTAATTAAATTTTGTTCCTATAATTATTTAAAAACAATAATTGGAGAAATTGTTTAATTAAATTTAGTTTTAATGAATTTAATTAAATATTTATAAATGTGGGGTGGAGTTTTTAAAATAAATTATGTTTAGAGAATTTAATTAAAAACTAATTAATTAAAAAACGTATGTAATTAAATTGGATTTGAAATGTATTTAATTAGATGATTTTTGAAATGTAGAGTAATGGTTATATCAAATTATATTATAGGCTATGATGAATTTAATTATTTGATAGAAATTTGGTTTTTATATATTTGAATTTTGATGAAAAAAATGCAGTTAAATAATGATGAATTAGAAAACTTATTTAATTATATTCATTATAAAAAAATTTAATTAAAAGATGTGTAATTGGGGAGTTGGGTTTATCTAGGAAGTTCAATAATAATTGTTAATAATAATAATATGATGGTGACTATTATTAAAATGAAGATTATATCAATTATTTTAATAATTTTTTGTGTTCTAATCAATTATTTTGTGAAGAATTGAATATAGAGGAACACATATCCCTCCTCCTTCATGAGATGCGACGCACCCATCGTTCAACATCCCTTAGTGGTGCACAACCCTCTTTTACCTACTCCCTCTCCACACACCAAATCATAATGTTTTCATTTGGGATTTTTACTATTTCGTTGATTTAATTCTTTCTACCCTTGTTTTATTTGTTTCAATGGTCCTCTTGGCTCTCCTTTTCATTAGTTCTCTTGGTTTGACATCTAAGGTTTATGATTTACCCATTCTTATTATTTCTTCTGATCCTAGGTTGTGCAAAATATGTCTATGGACATGTTGGACTATATTCCAAAGACTTCTATAGAAGGCGAAGTGAATGGGTTTTTTTGGGTTCACCATTGTCACATTAGGGTAATTCAATATTCTTGATAAATGGTTTTTCACTCTTTAATTAGGTGATCACGGTTTTTTTGAGATTCGGTTGATTATTTTGTTGTGAGTTGTTCCCCACCACACTATTTGGGAGTGTCGGTTGTTATTGTTTAATATTGAGATCAATTCCATGCTTGTGTTTCCATTTATGACGAATTGTGTATGTGTGAACGAGTATCAGTGTGAGTTAGAAATCTATAGCTTCACCAATTCTGTGAGGATTGTTCCTCAACATTTCTTAACAAAAAAAACACATTATTTTCTTAATTACCATTATTGGGAAACATGACTACGAATGCTGAATGAATTGTTTTTTGTTATAAAATATATTTTTATATTAAAAAATACTATTTTTTTAATAAAACCCCTCCAAAGTAGGTTTGTTGGATTCAATATAAAATCATAATGATTTGAATATTATTTTTATTGTGGTATTAATTAAAAAATATTAAATTTGATAAGTTATAGATAATAAAATGTGAATTAATTATATGCTTTGAGAATTTTAATTGAGATAATTAATATGTGTTTTTACTATGAGATATAAAACTGTCTATGTTGATTTATTTAATTTTGAATTAATTATGTTCTTTTTGAATTGTAATTGAGGTAATTATGTGGGGGATGAAGTATGAGATATTATATTGGGTATGTTGAGATAATAAATTTTTAATTAATTTTGTGGTCTGAGATATCTAATTGAGATAATAAATTTTGGTATTAATAATTGTATATTAATTTTTATATGATGAGATAATTAATTGTGAATTAATTATGTTCATTGAGAATTCTATTTTAGATAATTAATAGGGGGATTTATAATGAGATATAAAACTGGATATTTTGTGATAATTCATTGTGAATTAATTATATTCTTTAAGAATTTTAATTGAAATATTTAATTACGGGGATTAATTATGGAAAATTAAATTGGGTAATTGATGATAATTAGTTGTGAATTAATTATGTTAGTTTAAAATTATAATTAAAATAATTAATCATATGATTAATTATGAGATATAAAATTTTGTAAATTGTGATAGTTAATTATGAATTAAATTGTCTCTTTTAAAATCATCATTGAGATAATTAATTGATTGAATAATTATGGGATATTAAATTGGTTATGTATAGAAACTAAATTTTTTTATTAATTATGTTCTTTTAGAAAAAAAATTTATATAATTAATTGCATGATTTATTATGATACATAAAATTAGTTCAGTAGAGATAATTATTTCTGAATTTATTTTATTTTTTTATATTTTTAATTGATAGAATTAATTATGGAATTATTTATGAGATATAATTTTTCTAATTTGATACAATTCATTGTTAATTAATTACTTTCATTAAGAATTATATTCCAGATAGTTAATGGTGGGGATTAATTATGATATATTAAAATGGATATATTGAATTAATTAATTGAGAATTAATTATGTGCTTTGATACTTGTAATTGGTTAAATTAATTAGGTGATTAATTGAAAGATATAGAATTTTACTATCTAGATATAATTAATCATGAATTACTTATGAAACATTGATATTGGGATCTAGATATTTAATTTTGGAATTGAATAATGAGAGTATAAATTTATAATGAGATAATTATTTCTAGAAAATTAATTAGGAGATATTAATTGTGTGGTTGAATAGTAAATTGAAGAATTAATTAATGATATTTTTTCACATAGTTAAATATTTAGTTAAAAAATGTATTTGAGTGTGACAAATGATTTTAATGATATATACATGCCTCGTGGTTTTGACTTGAATGTGAATCCCATGTTATTGTTTTAATTGAAATACTTTAGAAGGATTTCATTAAGTATAAATTTCGACATTCTTGATTATATGTAATTGAATTGGGTTGATGCAATGCATGAGTGGATAAATGCTACATTAATTTTTTTTTGTGAATGGTTACTCCTTTTATAGGCTAGGGAGCCAATAACCAAGAAACTATTGGAGAAAAAAGAATATTGTTATTTTTCTATTGATCCTCTAGAGCCTGTGAGAGATCATGGGGTTCAACTAGGGGTTTTAGTGTGAGCTCTAATCTTGGTGATTTATGTTTGTGTGTTATGTCGTGATCCATACAACATAATTTTCTAAAGGGCCATGAGATCCTGGGGTAGTAAGACCATGTGATCATCCATATTCATTTCTATTAGATCGTGAGTGCTCTTTTGGTTTGGAATAGGGGAAAGGCCATGAGTGCTTCCACTGGTAATCAATGTATGTGCAGTACGTCTTGGTATATCTAGAAATAGTATAACTGGTATGTGTAATTTTGGTGTTTTTATGCTCTTGGTTCATATATGGGGATGCTTTGAAAATCCATTTATAGACACACACACACACAAAGACTGTTATGATATATATATATATATATATATAATTCTCATGATCAGACACAATGGTCATGGGCTAAATCTGGCATCTCATTCAAGTGTCTAGTCGGATCCTAGATGAGTTGTTTGTTATTTATTCAATTTTGTTATTAAATTGTTATAAATGCATAATTTTTAATTTAATTTCATTATCTAAATTGACCTAAACATCGAAAATGGGCCACTTATGGAATATCCCTTACCTCACGGGGGTTGGGGTTCCTTCCTTTGATAGTCTACCACCATTCTCCAGAATGATTTGGTGTTGACATCAGCACTATGGTTCATCATAGAGATGGAATATCTAGTCTTAGGTGTGGCTTGTGTGGCTACAACATGGCTCGGTGTGGATTATAGAGGATCTCAGCAATGATGTGGCTCTATATGGCCCTAGATTCAGGCTTGGATCATCATGGATCCACTTTTCATTCTCAGTGATTTAACTTGGCGATGCTCTAACATTTTTTGTTCAGAACAACTGGAACCCCCTCACTAGAAAAATTCCCACATTTGTGGTGTTGGTTCATTCAGTTTGGGGTGACAATAGTTTGGCAACATGTCCCTTGGACCGTCTTCCATGTTTCTGCAGATATGATGGTTTTGGGAGTTACATGGAGCTTCATATGGTTCTTCAGAGGTGGAATTTCGATAGTGGTGTTTTAGTCTCATGAAGCCTACATAAAAGGGTTTTATTGATCAATGAGAGTGTTTTTTCTGATTTTTTTTATCACCATAAATTTTCTATTAAGGCAGTGATTCTTTGTAGCCCATTATATTACCATCAAAGGGACTTTTAATCATTTCTCCTAGAAAATGTTAACCCAGATGAGGATTAGATCATGAGTTTTCACCGAGTAATTTATTTTTTGATTTGGATGTCCGAGAAGATACAACAATTCCATCGGTACAAGGCCCAGGCATTCATTCAAGAGATTACTATTTTTTAAGTGATGATGAGGTGGTAGATTGTCTTAATGTTTTCTAATTCTTGGTAGGGGATTTTGATTATAGTATTAAATGTTTTGTTTTTGGCCATCAAATTGGTCTATAGAGGTATAGATGTTTCTTTATTTCTTTTTTTCCTTATGATTTCCCACTTTTCCCTCAAAAGTTCTTTTGAAATGAAAATTAAGCATTCAATGTAAAATTATAATGACAACAGTGGTACCAGCCAAATGAGATTCATATCTTACACCCTATTCAGGCAGCCACTACATTGGGGAAACCGAGTAGACTCTACATGTTTATAGGACCATGGACATTTATTTTTGATGTTTTCTTATACGTGGGAGTTAGGAGAAAAGGAACAGGGTGGAGCTCTGGTTTCATTTGGAGATTGCCCTTGTCTATTTGGTCCTTTTCACTTTATTCTATACTGAGATGTAAAGATTTCTAATTTATTTATTGCATTTAGATAAGAAAGAACATGAAATTAATACATTGTATAAAGTGGTGTTTCCTTTTGCTTTATTGAGTTGTTATTACATTTGATGATTTCTTCATTAGTTAATGATTTATATGACTTGCACTATTATCGTATTTTTATATATTTTTATATTGATATGAAAAATATTATATGAGGTTGTTGTCTTCACACATAATATCAATAGAACCTCACATCTACTCGGTATCCTTTGGCGTATAATGAGGCATGCTTAAGTTCATGTGGCAACTGGTCTGGCTACTAGTTTGAGGGTCATCTATGTTCGGATATCAAACTAAGGGACTCTCATCCAAATAGATGTCGGCTATCAACTCGACCCAGACATGCCATCATTAGTGTCCATGGGATAGAACATACCATTTATCTGCTTAAACCAATGTAGATTAATCTAAAAATATACGACACTATTAAACGAATGAGCAGTGTCTCACAAATTAGAAATTGACATCATCGGTGTTGGAGAAACGAAGAACCAAAAATGACTCTAGAAACCAAACATAGAACCAAAAAACCATCATCAATGACATCATTAAACACACCAGGTCTAAATGAAACCAAAAATAAAAATTGAAATAGAAATAGACAAATATATAATCACTGAGCATTAAAGCCTCAATGAGAAATCAAAAACCCGGAAATAGTTAGAGAAAGGGAAACATGCTAGAGAAAAAAGACTCTCACAGAAAGGGGGTGATTGGGGGGGAAGAGGTATCCTTGGTAAACAACCCCAACTTGAGGAGAGGATGCAAACCAATAGATTGGGGAGCCATAACACTATGTACTATCACATTAAGTATATAAAATGAGTTTCTAAGATGAGATTCAGTTGGAAATAAATCTATAAATCAATATCCATTTTTTAAATTATTTCTTATATAATTAAATATAACAACAATTCATAATTTCATATATTTATAGAATATCATCATTATTGATGAAATAATAGATATATTATAATTTTATAATTGTAATTTATGTATATAATAATTTTTATAAATTAATTTATTTTTATTCAATGAATTTACCTCAATATATTTTTATCAACAAACAACTCATATACACATGTAGGTAATGAAACTGTATATTAAATTACATAACATCATGAAATCAATGAATTTCCATGTTGATAACACATAACGAATTTTTTATTACAATCATTAAAATGACATATATACAAGAATTTGATTAATATATCATGTCACAATAATTTATATTGTATGAAAAAATATGTATTTATAATTCCATTATCATATCTAAATACGATACTTACACCATTTAAACGAATTCACATAAAAAATTATTGATATATAGGATATGAAAAAACTAAATTAATAATATATATCCATCATGTCGTTAAATAAATCTACTATCTTATTATTCCTCTATATAATTTATTATTTTCTATTTTTACACATTCCTCTCTATTTAATTTATATTTTTTATTATTGGTATTCTAAAACTGTTATTAGAATAAAAAATAAAAAAATTAACTATATCACTTGTATACATAGATGGATTCTAAATCAGACTATCACATTATTGATAATAAAAATGGCTAGGAAATCATTTTTGTTCAACCGTTAAGATAGTATCAATTAAAATTGTCATCAACATTGAACATTCTACACTTAATAAAATAATTGATTAAAAACCTAAATACAAACAATAAATATTTTAAAAATCACAATATAATTAAAATTTTCCTCAAGAACTATTAACTATTGATATTTTTTGTTATTAAAATAATTACATAATAAAATCTATGAAATTATATCATACCACGATACAAGATCTTATTGAATACCATTGAGAAATGATCTTTTATACATCCATTTAAAATTATATAGAAACGTTAAAATAAGGAAAAATAATTAAAATAATTGTTACATATATCAAAAAAACTATAGAAAGGAATAATAAAAATTTAAAATAACTTATCAAGAGAAATATTAAAATAATAGTCTATCAATATTATTAATAATATTATAAGAATCATCAATTTATATTCTAAACATACATTAATTTGAAATGAACTATGTATCTTTTTTACGATCTAGCATATTCAAAAAAATTAGATTAGTTTATTATATTAATATTTAATATAAAAAATAATTTTATATTCATTTATTATATCTATATAATATTAAGGTAAAGAAACCAAATAATGTAGATTTAGAAAAATAATTCCAAACAAAGTTTATAGTTATAATTCTAGATTTTAATTTTAAATATACATTTGTCTAGATGAGAACCTATAATAATTCCATGTTTAATGACCATGTTCACAATATAAATTATACCACACAAATTATATATTATCATTTCCATCTTCATCTTCTCCAAAGATAAAAAATATTAATTTGTCACTATGATTATCAAAATATTAATTATATTTTTTTTAATTTTCATTATACATTACATGCATATATATTTTTAAAAAAATGATGTTTCATTTAATACATTATATTAATAAGTAGTATTTTAATATTATATAAAAATACATTTATCACCACTATATTATAATTTATATTATTATATTTTTTAAATAAATTATAATATGATACATAAATAATAAAAAATACCAAACTTTTGTATTTTTTTATTTAATTATTTTATATGATGTTTTCAAGTACAATTGTCTAATAAAATTCCAATTTAACCGGTATTTTATTGTATTTTATTATTTAAAACAAAATAATTTGAATTACTAATTTCATTAATAATGTTTCTTTCAATTTATCAATAACCCTACATATATTTTAGAAATCTATTTATTAAAAATTTTAAAGGGGGATAAAAAATATATACATCATCTACATAAACTAGTACAAATTATAGATAATAAATATTACATATGATGTTGATTCTGAATGAAAATTTTAAATTGGATTTTTTTCATTGAAAAACATTTAAAAAATTAATTAAGAAACTATAATGTTTCAATTATAATATTTATCAAATATCATTACATAAACGTACTGAAACCATTCAACATATAATCATATTACATCATAAAATAATTATTTTATTGGTCTAAAATAATAATTTTTAATGATAATAAAACTCTAAAATCATAAACATAAATAACATATCCTAAGGTTAATATTTGGTTTATAAAATATAAATAAAAATAGAAAATAAAGTTGTTACATGAAAAAAATCTGGTAGTTCTGGAACAGATCAATTATTTTTATTCATTTATTTTTTTAATTAAATAAATAATTACATAACACCAATGAATAAACGTATTCATGTAAAATGAGTCACAAAATTTTTTACTATGTTATCTTAGAATAGTTAAATGAGCAGATTATTTATTTTTCATTTTCTTAATGAAAAATAAATCAGAACTTGAGATAAATAAAATAGTAACATATAATCATAACATCCATTTGATCTGAATAAATTGTAATTTAACAAATAAGTTGTTAATAATAACTCCAACATATCATAACATATAAATAATTAAAAATTTAGGTATACATACTGTTATGTTAATAGTGAATATGTAATTAATTGTTTCTCTCAAATTAACAGATCCTTTATAAACATGATTAAAAGTTACAAAAGATTATATTTTCCCTGTCATATGTCTTCAGAAGCCACATCACAAGTACCAGTTTTCCCAAAAACTATTAAATATATGTTCATTAAAAAATACTTATGTATGATTTTTTCACACATGAATCCACAGATCCAATCATATTTTATATAAAATTATGTGTTTCCTAGATATATATATGTTTGTTTATGAATAATAGATTAGACGATAAATTCATAGAAATAAATTCCAAATTATTACCTAATGTTTGAGTTGGATTTAAAGAGAATTAATTTTAATAATTACCTTTCAAATTATAACTAAATCATAGAGTAATAAAAACATATCCATTAATTAATTTTACTACTGATGTCTTGTACAACATAATTTTAGGTATATCATAATGAAATAGTATTTTATCATTGATATTATTATTAATTGATATAGTATTGTTAAAATTCTATAAAACATGAATTAATACACAAGGATTTTCATAAATTAGAAATTTACTTTTTATGATTCATATATTATTTTTGATAAACATAAAATTTATAAAAAAATTCTCATTTTAATATGAATATTTACTTAATGATTACTTTTATTAATGTATAAATTATTAAAATCTTCGTCTATATCAATCATTATTAAAAAAAATTATGTTATTAATAAAATTCCTGAAAAAATCCATTGTTTTCAATGGCTTGCATCACGTACAAAAAAAAAACCAAAAAATGACAAGGCTTATTAAATAATGAAATATTATTTCAATCGTATTAAAACATTACAATAATAAAAATGCATCATGTTAATATATATATTATAAATTTTCATATTATAAATATATATATATATATATATAACAATCATATTATTATTATTATTTTATAAATAATATGTAATAGTTGTGGAAAAAATAAATTAAATATAATATATAATATTTTACAATATAAATAATATCTTTCAATGAACTAATTTTAATGTGATGTGTATTTTACAAAATAAAGGGATGTAATTATTTTTTTGAAGAAGATTATGATAATTAGTAATATTGCCATATAATATATAATCTCATATTTTAAAATAAATTATTAAGAAATGTGTTTACTGAAATTTAATGTCTTAATGTTTATTTTTATATTTACAAAGTTTTACATTAAAATATCTATTTATTTTTAAATTCGCTAGTATTTTTTTAATTTAATTATGGGAGAGAAAATTCATTTCCCTTATGACAATATTTTTGGAAAAGTGTTAATAAAATATTTTTTTTAATAAATTAATGAATATTTTATTTTCATTATTGAATAATAAAAAAAATTATATAAATTTCATTTACACAATTTATTATATTTATTAAAAAATATAAATTTTGGAATAAAATGTTGAATATATAAAACCCATTTTTAAAATTTTCAAAACTTATGATAAATTAAATTAAAGAATATTTGATTTTATGTTACTCTAAATTATGTATATTTAGGGTGGATTTTTTTATTGTAGCTTTAAATCAAAAAAATTATTATTTGTTCAATAAATAATCATTAATTTAATTTAAATATTAAATTTTGATTATTTATCTTAATCATAATTCATATGCATAAAATAGTAATCTCTATAATTTGGGTTTCAGAAATTATATAAAATTATATTAAATATATTTTTTATATTCAATGAAAATATAATTTAAAAACATTATTTTTAAATTTGGGATCATCATTTAATGATAATAATGTAGATTCCATTTTTTTATTAGTATTAAAATTTTTATCACATTACATAGTTCTTTACTGTATTGAAAACCAAAAAAAATATTTTAAAAATATTTTAGTTAAAGACGTAAATCATTTCAAGTATTTTTAATAAAAGATGGTGATCAGGACTTGTCAACCATAAAAATTATACCGATACATTATTTCAAACTTTTTTATCCACTTTTAAATTTAACCATTATTTTATAATTTATATAATTAAAAAGAAAATTCCCATTACATGTAAATTTATTCATCACCACACCACATATTCTCCAACACCGTGCAACATATATTCAACCAAACTATATCACTATCTCTATCCAACACTCATACAAACATAAAAATGATTAGAATATTATAAATGTCCATAACTCAATACAATAACTTCATTTTCTAATGATGCATTCCAAAGAGTTAGGTGATTAATATTAACCATTCTATTGGTTATTTATAATTAATTTATTCTACATCTGACTCCTCCAATTCTAATGTTCTCATTACAAAATAACTGAATTATTCTCAAAATATTAATAATGATTCTTATGCTAGAGTAACACTCATCAACAATCATACACTTTTTATATGAATAAAATGAAAACATCATTTATCAATTAATGTGGACTTCCACATCCATGAAAAATGAGTAATATTGTTCATTTTAACAATAGAAGGATTAAAATAATATCATATTAAAATTTTTAAAAGTATTTTTATATCATTATTTTGATTCATATAATATATATCAGTTACTAACTTTTTTTATTCATTGGAAAATCAAAATGTCTCACATGTGTATGTGCGAACTATCATCTTCAATAAGAACATTACTAATTATTTATTATAACATTATTTAATATTTATATTATGTAAATATTTATTAACACCACAAAAATATTCGTATAATCATTATAATTATATTTTAATTACATTATCCCAAAAAAGTTAAATTCTTTTACATATTGACACATCTATTTTTCCTTTTTCATTTTTTAGACAGTTGAACCACCCACATAAATAAATCATTAAATTAATATAAATTAAAATTATAAAAACATAACAACTATTATTATTATAAGTTATCCAGAAGATAAATTTATTATTATTTTTGAAAATAAATATATATTAATATTTTTTCTTCAATTAATAACACTCTTTTTAATTGAAAATTATTAAAATGAACAGGTTAGTGATTTTTCCTTCAAAATTCATGACTTGACTTAAAGTATGATGTAATTAATGAAATAAAAATCAATATAAAAATAAAATATAAAAACACTTTCTACCTTGTAATGATGAACAATGTATTAATGAATTTTAATGAACATCATCCATTTAAAACATGCATAAAACATAAAAAATTGATAACACCTGATTATTAAAATTAATCATATCTGAATTGTAAATATATACTCAATGTATTTAATTTTATGTATATAGTCTTACTGATATGAATAATATTTTGAAATAGGTTATTAATTTTGTTAGGTTTTTTAGACAGTCTATTATTATTGATCATCTTAGGGAAATAATAAATGATTCATGATCGACTATATCATTATTTTAATGAAATATATTAAACAAAATTTTAAATGTTATATAGAAATGATTATTATCAATTAATTATGTTAATTATGTCATACAATTATGAGATACAAGAATTTTTTTATTTTGAAATCCTATATCATTAATTTAGGAGGTATAGAAAACTATTATTTTTCATTTTTATTTTTACTAATATACTCCCCCCATGATCATGTTTTCTTAAAATAATATGATTTAAATCATATTAATATATTGAAATTGTTTATCATTATAATATTTTATGCTCAAATTTTTATTATTTTTTCATTAATAATTTTATTAATATCATTTTAACTGATGACTTTGTTGGATCGAATAGTCGATATAAAAGTCTATTAGATGGAACAATACAAGAGGGGGGGTGAATTGTAGGTTTAAAAACCTTTGAGTTTTAGTAACAAAGAGATTAGTTTAAAAGATCTTAAACTAATACAAATACAAACATCCACAATTGTATTGAATGTAAAAGGTATGATGTATTGTAATACTATTGTAAAGTAAAACAATTGTATTCAAGATGAACACAATAATCAGAGTAATACAGATATGAATGATTCTACCTTAAAGCGTATAGAACCAATCAATACAATATGTAATAGAATGATTGTAATTGAAACAATTACAATTGAATATGTAAAGAAGAAAGGAAACAATACAAATCCCTTTCTAATACAACAGCAGAAATGTAAAAGTAATACAATTCTTTTAACCCAAAGAGAAGGGTTATCCTTTCACCTAGGATAAAAGGTCTGTCTCACCAATACCTTGGTGAGCCCTCGATACGACGATCGGCACGTCTGTCTGCCTAACCCCGACAGCCCTCGATACGATGATCGGCACGTCTGTCTGCCTATCCCCGGCATCCCTCGATACGATGATCGGCACGTCTGTCTGCCTATCCCCGGAAGCCCTCGATTTTGCAGGTAATCGGCACCTCTGTCTTTCAATTACATGAAAGCCCTCGATACGATGATCGGACGCACAAAGCTGATAAGAGAAGTCACAGTGTCTCTCTCTAAAATCTTCGTAGTTCACAGAGTCTCTTTCGTTCTCTTCGTTCATCAGTGTGTTCTCAGCTTCAAATGACCTCCTATTTATAGGCCTCAGGTTCCAACAGTCATATTGCCTCCAACGGTCATATTGAAACAGAAAGCATGACATCGTTTTGATTAGTATATAACTAACTCAACGACATCGTTTTGTTAGGACAAGAGATATATAGAAATGTAAAACATGAGTACGATTCATATGCAGAGAGAGTTTTTGACAAAGTACCAAAACAAATAATGATCATCTGAATAGCAAAGTCAGTACGATACGATTGACAGAGTCAGTACGATATGATTGACAGAGTCAGTACGATACGTTTGACAGAGTCAGTACGATCAACATCGTACGATACGATAAACATGATAAAAGACAATTGTAATATACAAACATATGATAGAATACATTTGTGATTTCCAAAACATGATATAGAAGTCAAAAGAAGACTTTTGACTTAACAATCTCCCCCTTTTTGGAAAGCACAAACACACAAAGTAAATGAAACAAGAAATACTTATCTCCCCCTGAGTTTTAAAAAACTCTTCTGAATAAGAAAATTGAATACAACTAACTCCCCCTTAGGTATTGACTTTCCTAAGGATTGTATTCGTAGATTTTCCTGAAGAGCATTGTAATGCATTCTCCCCCTTTGTAAAACAATCTTTGCTTTGTAAATATTCTCCCCCTTTGTGATTTACAAAAAGAAAGGAGTAATCTCGAATTGTCTGAAAGAGTTAGTTAAGTAATACAAGACAATGGATAAAAGAGAAAGGATTATAAGAGTTATTACAAAACAAACAAGTTCCAAAATAAACAAATACAACAATCATTTGTTTTCTCTTTCCTTCTCTTTCTTTATAAGCTCATGAAGCACAGCTTTCATCTTCTTGATCTCCTTCTTGTCTTCAGAAATTGATTTACCCTGAGTTTTGAGAAGCTCCTGTTGATCCGCAAAAATCTGATCTTGATTTCTGATGGTCTCCTCCTGTACTCTGATTACTTCTTCAAGGGTATCAATTCTGTTTTGCAGAGTCTTGTTATCCTTGGACAACTCAGAATTTTGATTCTTCAGTAAAACCATTTCATCTTTGAAAGATGAAACCTTCGAGAATTCAGATTGGAAAACATTCATTCTTTCTTGCAAGTCTTTCACTGAAGGAACATCGGTTCTTTGAGAAGATAAAAGGTTCAGCCTTTCAACCGTTTCTTTATCAAGCTTGTTGAAAGCAATTGCTAGCTCATTTGATAACCTCCTTATATCTTCAATAGCTATTTCATGATCATTGATTGAGCTCTCTGTTTTGTATGACCACTTGGTCATTTTATTGCAAGCTTTCTTATGAGCAACTGAGCTTTCCGAAAGAACTTTCAGATCGGCTTCTACAGACAAAACATTCTTTCTCAATTCTTTTACAGAGCCAAACTTTTTCCTTTGATTTTCAGTAATAAAATCAATCTTCCCTTCCAGCCTCGGGAAATAAGGAATTGTTTTCTCCACCCTTCTCAAAACATGAACAATGTAATCACTCTTCTTGAGAGAGATTGTATGCTCTGAATCAGTATCTTCATCGTACGATGCTAGTTCAAACGACCTGCTTGAATCAACAATTGGCTGTTTCCCTTTTTCTTTTTCTTTCTTTTTTCTTTCATCTTCCACTTTGTCACTAATGACAACTACTTTATCAGACTGAGAAGATTGAGCATCTTGCTTTTCTCGAGATGACATCCTGTCCGGAGATCTTTCCTGATCGGCATGAGGAGTTTGTTGAACACCTTCGCTCAGCTTTTGAAGCGATTCCTCTTTACTTTTCTTTGAACTTTGAAGAAATTCTAACAGAAAATCTCCTTCTTCTACTTCCACTTCTTCTAACACTTGTTTTCCTTTTTCTTTCTCAGGCAGACTCTGTACGATGGGCTCTTGGTGCACTTCCACAGTTAGTTGAGCACTAGCATCTTCAACTGCTTTCAAGACTTTAGAGATATCAAAGTCCTGAGCCTTTCTTTTCAAAAGAGTCTTCTTTTTCTTTTCAGCTTGAAGGGTTTCTTCTACCCTTATTCTTTCTGCAAAGGCCTCAGCAGGGTCAAGACCAAACTTCGGATCACCTTCCTTTCTCTGTTCCTTGTCCTTTCTCCATTTGGATACAACTTCCTTACTGTACCTTGGCTTCTTCTTTGGTTTTGAACTAGTTTGAGGATCAGACTTTCGAGTAACACCGGTTGATTGATTGTCCTTGGCTGGCATAGGTGCCGATTGATTTTGAGCCAATTCAGCTTCTACATCTCTGACAAAAAGTTTTGAATTTGAATCAAAACAAACATTCAGCTTTTTCATCATACTCTTATTAATGAAAGACGGCCACAAATCCATAGGTTCTCCTTTCAAAGGAATGTTACAAAACTTCATACTCTCAAGAATGAATTTCGTAAGAATGGCTGGATACATTATTATCTGGGATTTAATCCCTCCTTTCTTGACATTCTTGATGGTTTCAAAAATATATCCCATGAGATTTACTTTCCTCATATTCACAAGATAATCGAGCATAAAGACATCAGAGACTTTAAGGGTTTCTCTATCCCCTTTTCTTGGGACAAGAAAACCTTTCATCCATAAAGTGACAAACCGATTTTCCGGTGAAAGATGATAAACTTTCCTCTTTCCCTCATTAATAACAAACAAAGTTTTTTCAGCACTTTCTCTATTAAACGTACCAACTTCCTCTGGTAGTTTGTGAGATGGACAGAATGCATCGCCTTCCGTAGAAACATTCAGAAAATGTGCCGCTTGTTTCACAGACATAGATAATTTTCTATCGTACACAGCGAAGTTTATAGTCATATCTTTGTCGAAAGAAACGGTTTTGTAAAACTGACAAACTTCATCAAAAAGAACTGGATCTTGAACATCAGGCTTTTCCACACAGAGAAGTTCCCATCCTTGAAACAAAATAATCCTCTTGATTGTAGAATCGTACATATCGAAAAATTCTCGGGATACTAACCTTTCTCTGTGAAAGTCTTTCTCAGTAAAAGTCTTTGAAGACATTTCGGCAGGAGTATTAGCAGAAGATTGAGACATAAAGGGTTCTGCCGATGAGAAGATCGTACGATTTTTATAGCTGGTGGAGCAGAGCTTCGCCTCAAAACCTGGACAATCAATGTGGGTTTGGGGAGGGGAGGGGGGTATTTATAGGCAATAAAGAGATGACTGTTGAACTTCTACGGTCGAGATTATATAATACCAGATCAATGGTTAGGATTAAAACAAAGAAAGAAAAAAAAACATGTCGGAGATCATAAGGTGATTGTTGGATTTGGTATGAATCAAAAGTAAACACAATCGTAAGAAGAAAAAAAACATGATGCCGATGGAAAACAAAGTCATTACTATGATCGGACCGTACGATGGAAAATAGTTGTTACCATTAACCGACAATACGATGGAAAACAAACTTAATACTATCATCGGTCGGAAAAAAAATTTGAATGGTACGATGGAAAAGAATTTCAATACCATCATCGGACGATACAAAATTTTTGAACGATACGATGGAAAAGAATTTCAATACCATCATCAGACGATACAAAATTTTTGAACGATACGATGGAAAAGAATTTCAATACCATCATCGGTCGATTCAAAAACTATTGAATGGTACGATGGAAAAGAATTTCAATACCATTATCGGTCGATTCAAAAACTATTGAATGGTACGATGGAAAAGAATTTCAATACGATAAACAGAAAAACTGAAATGGTCAATACGATAAAAAGGAAAACTTAAAATGAAACGATAAAACTGTCAATACGATAAACAGAAAACAAAAAATTGTCAATACGATAAACAGAAAACAAAAAACATATAAATAGAGTAAATAGTTAAAGATCAGAAACATAAAGATATAAAGAAATGCCCTCCCCCTTTCTACGAGGAGTTTCTTACTATTAGGAGAGAAGTCATATGTCGAGAACAACCACTATCCATGTACCAAATGTTCTTATTGATACACTTCTCGTTTCCCTGAAAAAGAAACAATTAGATTTTCGGAATCCAAACTTGTTTGGATCCAGAAGGGTTAGATAAATGAATTTTAGGAATCCACATTTGTTTTGCAAAATGAGCTTTATGAAATCCTAAGGATTGAGTTTTGTTAAGAGAACAATCTCTTCTCCAATGTCCACCACATTGATACTTGGAACAGAAAATAGTTTTTTGAGGAACAAAATAGTTATTACTAAAAACAGGTTTGGAATAAGTATAACCAAGACCAGAACGATTTCTCAAAGGTCTTATTTGAGAGTAAATACTATCAAAGTTTTGTTTTCCATGAGTAAAGTTTGACAAGCACTTTTTCAAGGATAAAATCTCTGACTTTAGTTTTAAAACCAAATTCTTGTTTTCTAAAACATTTGAATTAGAACTAGAGTTAGACTCTAAAATGTTTTTCTTTGAAATAGCAGTTTCAAGATCCTTAGAAAGTTTATCTTTTTCAGATTTGACTTTCTCAAGGGTTTTCAAAATACTTTCAAAATCAGAAGTTTTACCATCAAGATCTTTAGAAAGATCTGATACTTCTTTAGTCAAAATAGAAATTCTAGAATTTGCTTTTTCAAATCTCTTTTTGAGTTTAGAATTTTCATTTTCAAGTAACTTAGCAAATCTAGAGACTTCTTCAAAAGAAGGTAAAGTATCATCTTCTGATGATGAGGGTTCATCATTTGAAGATTCATAATATCTATTATCAACATAATTTGTATTTAAAGAGACATTTGTAATAGCTTCAGCATTATGTACCTTAGCCATGAGACAATGATCTTCAATTGGTAGTCTGGCTAGAAGTCCAATATTCCTTTGTCCTGACGTCTCATATTCTGAAGAATCATCCGAGGAATCACTACCACTTGCACTCCATATATCATTTGCTTTCAAGCCTTTCTTTGTCTTATAAAACCTTTTCTTGTTTCTTTCAGAGTGTTTCTCTTTTCTATCTTTCCTCTTTAGTAAAGGACAATCAGGCCTTATATGTCCTGCTTTCTTGCATTCATAACAAGTTACCTCTGAATCTTTCCTATCTTTCATGTCTTTCTTTTTGAATCTATATTGAAAATATTTCTTTCCCACAATCTTATTCATCCTTCGAGCAAGATTAGCTAACTCATTATCCGAAAGATTACAATCACTTGAATCAGATATAACAACTTTCTTGGATTTAGACCTTGTAACCCTTTCAGGTGTTTTAGCTTTAGATGCAAAAGCTACACTTCCATTCCCATTCTTCTTCTTATTGAAATCAGCATCTCTTTTCATTCTTGTCTCGTGCTGTAGAAGAGTTCCAAAGAGTTCATCAAGAGTAATCTGGGAAACTTTTCTATTTTCATCAATAGCTGTTCTTTTTGACTCCCATTCATTTGGCATAATATCTATAATCTTATCAACAAGAGATTCATCATCAAGACCTTTTTCTCCCATAGATTGTAAGCTGTTGACAATTGTCATAAACCTTTGTTGCACTTTGTATACTGGCTCTCCATAGGGAAAAACAAATCCATGATACTCTGCTCAAAGCATTGCCCTCCTTGTTTCTATAACCTTGGATGTACCAAAATGAGTGACTTCTAATTTCTTCCAAATACAGTTGGCTGCTTCACATGAAGATATCTGACTATATATATTCCTGGTCATAGAGCATAATAAAGTATTGCGTACCTTGTAATTCAGTTGATATTCTTGCTTCTCTTGGTTGGTGAAAGTACTAACTTCCTTGTCAGGAATTTTGTAACCCCCAGTAAGCATAATAAAATTGTCTACACCAGTATTGATGATGAAAGTCTTCATACGATCTCTCCAATACTCATAATCATTCCCATCAAAGATTGGTGGTCTTGAAGGATTCAGATTATCTATTGATCCGATATTCATTCCTACCATCTAATATAACAAAAACAACTTTTCCACACCACACGTTAGTGTAGTAAGTATTCAAGATCATAAAAAGAAGTAAAGCTAGTAATACAAGTCAGTGGAAAAGCTTCTCTGATACCAATTGTTGGATCGAATAGTCGATATAAAAGTCTATTAGATGGAACAATACAAGAGGGGGCGTGAATTGTAGGTTTAAAAACCATTGAGTTTTAGTAACAAAGAGATTAGTTTAAAAGATCTTAAACTAATACAAATACAAACACCCACAATTGTATTTAATGTAAAAGGTATGATGTATTGTAATACTATTGTAAAGTAAAACAATTGTATTCAAGATGAACACGATAATCAGAGTAATACAGATATGAATGATTCTACCTTAAAGCATATAGAACCAATCAATACAATATGTAATAGAATGATTGTAATTGAAACAATTACAATTGAATATGTAAAGAAGAAAGGAAACAATACAAATCCCTTTCTAATACAACAGCGGAAATGTAAAAGTAATACAATTCTTTAAACCCAAAGAGAAGGGTTATCCTTTCACCTAGGATAAAAGGACTGTCTCACCAATACCTTGGTGAGCCCTCGATACGACGATCGGCACGTCTGTCTGCCTAACCCCGGCAGCCCTCGATACGATGATCGGCACGTCTGTCTGCCTATCCCCGGCAGCCCTCGATACGATGATCGGCACGTCTGTCTGCCTATCCCCGGCAGCCCTCGATTTTGCAGGTAATCGGCACCTCTGTCTTTCAATTACTTGAAAGTCCTCGATACGATGATCGGACGCACAAAGATGATGAGAGAAGTCACAGTGTCTCTCTCTAAAATCTCCGTTGTTCACAGAGTCTCTTTCGTTCTCTTCGTTCATCAGTGTGTTCTCAGCTTCAAAT
Organism: Viscum album; assembly: GCA_963277665.1. Classification (NCBI taxonomy): domain Eukaryota; kingdom Viridiplantae; phylum Streptophyta; class Magnoliopsida; order Santalales; family Viscaceae; genus Viscum; species Viscum album. The sequence continues at coordinate 174,896,958 of OY728134.1, forward strand.
GACCTCCTATTTATAGGCCTCGGGTTCCAACGGTCATATTGCCTCCAACGGTCATATTGAAACAGAAATCACGACATCGTTTTGATTAGTATATAACTAACTCAACGACATCGTTTTGTTAGGACAAGAGATATATAGAAATGTAAAACATGAGTACGATTCATATGCAGAGAGAGTTTTTGACAAAGTACCAAAACAAATAATGATCATCTGAATAGCAAAGTCAGTACGATACGATTGACAGAGTCAGTACGATATGATTGACAGAGTCAGTACGATACGTTTGACAGAGTCAGTACGATCAACATCATAAGATACGATAAACATGATAAAAGACAATTGTAATATACAAACATATGATAGAATACATTTGTGATTTCCAAAACATGATATAGAAGTCAAAAGAATACTTTTGACTTAACAGACTTAACTATATAGAATTTATCGTTCTTCAATTATAAAGAAATATATACTCTTTTCCCAAATTAAGATAAATATTTAGCTAATTATAAAAGAAATTATGCATTCAAATCATGTTATATTGTGATACTTGTTTAAATGTAATATTTAATATCTATAAATAATATGAAATAATGATTTGAAATGCTTACATTATCCAATATCATATCAATCATATATGAATATTATATGGGTTTTTCACTAAAATTCAATGTGTGGGTATGTTATCGAAATGTTTTTATTAGTTGTGGGACTTTTTATATTTTAGAAATATGTTTTTTAAGGATTAGTATCAGTTAATGTTATTAAAAACTATAATGATAACATCGTAAATGTTTGGTAATATATTTGTATTTATTTATTTTTTTAGAAATGGAATTCCTCCTCAGATACATAAATTTAAATTTGGGATATAGTACATATGCTCCATATATGGAATGAAATTCTATATAGGACATGATTACATGTAATAATTATTGATTTCATGTTTAGTGTTGGGGTTAACTTTTATTTTATCATTTTTTCCCCAACTGTTGTAACCCTTCAATATATAAATTTTGGATGATGAATAAAGGGTGGTTGGTAGTCTGGTGGATTGGGAGAGGATAATTTGAAGACTAGGGTATAGTAGGATATTGTAGTATAAATTTACACTCTAATGATCATTTAGGAATATAGGTAGAACTCATGGGATTCTATACAAACCATGATCACTTTACTATAGATTAGATAATCATCTTAGTTGTTTTTTCAATTAGAAGAATCAGTATATTCCCGTTGTTTCATTAAAATATTTTCCTGGATGATTGGAACAATTTTGGAATATAGACACCCACCCCCAAACACCACCAATTATATATTCATTCGGATAAAAGATCTCCCATTATCCTTCTAATTGGATTATTTTCTTCTCGTAATTGCAACAATATAATGACTCAATGATTCCAGATGTGACATTTATTTTTTATTCAGTACTATGTAATCTATCAGTTTATATGGTAAATATTTCTAATAATTATTGAATTTGAATTTATCTTTATTTTCATCCATTATTGCTAATATATACACAATATTTTAATGAGAGTAAATATCTATGTTATGTAATATTTTCTTTACTATCGATAGTAAAACATCATTTATCCATGAGAATTCATAGTGTAGTATAGAAATACATCAATGAAATAAAATATAATTAGTTATTATTAAAAATTTGGGAATACGTTTGTGTAACATCCCAAATAGAATTATTCTAAACATAAAAATGAGGTTCGGTATTACGAAATACTAGTAATGGGGTTTGTTTTTTATTTCAAACTAATAACGGTATGTTTCGATATAATGTAAAAATGAAATTTTCTAATTAAAACCAAATTTTGGATTTGTAAAAAATTGTATGTGAAATAATTCAATAGTTATATAATAGTAGTTAAATAAATTGTTGATGTTAAAACAATTTGATTATTTCTTAAGTAAATGAACTATAAATAGGAATGTTAGTATAATGTATTGATATGTGGAGTTTGAAAATGAATTTTCCTATGGTAATGAGTTTTTTAATTGTTTCTAAGAGAATGTGTAAAATTGTTTACAAAATTGAATAGAATTGTTGAACGGCTTTTATATTTATTTAATTTGTGGATCTAGACCATGAATAAAGATATGTGGTTTTTTTCTTTTTTTCTTTTCATATAATAAAAGTAGTATATTTTCAAATAAATAATTGTTCTTTTTTTTGTATCATTCTATGATATTTGATCAAATGAATCTAGAATAATTCTACGATGATCGTATAGACCTATAGCTGTATGGAATGGTTTTATAGATCCTTGGATTCTATAATGGGACTCTCAATAATTCTATAGTTTTGAAGAGATAATGGATTCATGGAGCTATATTGTTATTGAATAACATCTATTAACGATTAAATTTTTCATATATTCATATTCAAAAGTTCCTTAGGTGATACACCCTTTATATTAGATTAGTTTCAAACTAAATCAAATTCTATTTATTAATGACATTTATTTTTATAATGTACCTTATTGATTGTTCATTATGAGTTCCACACATTTGATAAACATATATAGAATTGAATTAATTAATGGGAAAAAACCATGTTTCATGGGATATGATATATTTATCAATGACCTTGCTAGGTAGAGTTATATTTTATTTTCACATTTATTGAGAGAAATGCATTTATTTATGATTATTTAATGGGATTTATATTCTTATCCTAGTATGGAATTATAATGTGGATATATTCATTTATCACTTCATGAATGTATGTATTTACATGACATTATTCATAAGTGGGACATGTGGTTTATATGTCTATTTCATTTTGATTTTCATTTATATAATCAAATGAGAATATTTTCATTAAAATATCAACATAATTAATGTCTTATTGTTTTTTATTATTCAATGTTAGTGATGGATTTTTTATTTAAAATATATATTTTCATAAATAGTATTATAGTATAAATGTATCATATGGATCCTTACATGACCAATACATATGGTGATCTATGAATAATATGATATATATTGATTGATAATGGTATTGAAAAATTATATTTATATTAAGAGAACTATATTGGTATTCACCAAATAGAATGTGATTTAAACAGTTGTAAATTAATCAATAAAAAATTTATTTACAGTTAGAGCCTAGATATAATTAAATTTTTACATATATAAAAATTTATGTGAATTGTAACATGACAATATTTGATTAATATAGTTACAAAATAAACATATATATCATATCCCTTGTATATTTTTATTATAACCCAATTTAATTCATCTTTTTTAATATAAAGACTGTTCTATAGTCCCTAGAATAGTTATGTATAAATCCTATTTTAAAATTATAAGGCCCCAGCCATAAACCATAATTAATCTTGAGTTATCACAAGATTAGACATTGAGGATCTTTTCATGTTTAGTGTCTTAGATAATTAGATCATAAAACATTCATTACATACTACATTTAAACAAAGTGGTTACATAAAAGATATTATTCAAATTTCCCATCAACAGAAACATATTTAAAATAAAACATGGATTCTTTCTTGACACTTCCTTGACACTATCATCATATCATGTACCATTCCCTTGACCTGTGAAGAACTTTTAAAAAGCTTGGGATGAGCATAAAAAGCTCAATAAGTGTTATAAAAATATGGAAAGTAAACATGAGTTCATATATACATAAGAATGAAATCATTCTTTACCCATAAAACATAAGCACATTGACATACCTCATCAAATCATGAATAAATATTATAAATCATAAGACATAAAAGGTAACTTAAGGCATTCATAACATTCTTACGTATGGAGTAACCCTCTTGGTTACATTTGGAATACCCATCATAGTATATCCCCTAAATCTCTTTGTAAAACCCTTAATGTTTTACCCATTCGTGTTACCCAATGAGTTGGAGAGCTGTATCGGGCTCACCTGCACTTAGTTTATCACAGAACCACCCGTTTTCATAACAATGCCCAAGAACCATAACATAATCGTATCACATAGAACATTCATAAAGTAAACATTAAATATCCACATTTCAATCACAAGATATCAATACAACACATTGATATAATAAAAACAATATTAAAACCATTTTAAATACCAATATAAAAGATGAGTAAAACATGGTATTAATTTTTCATTTAAAAAAATGTATGGCTTGTAAAGGAAGCCAAAACTCAAATAATAGTCACGGCAGTAGAGAAGTCGTTGTCGCCGAATACGTATGACAAAAACATTCCCTTTTGACATTTAGTAAAATTATTCGTATAAAATGATTCCTTTTGGATAAACATAAAAGTCAAAGGGGTTTATACACTGTATAAAAGAAGGTTGTGTATAAAACAAAATATGCCTCAATGAAATGAGATTGAGACAAATTCCCATACCACCTTGAAGATTTTAACATATTAAACCATTAATATCCATATAAATAAATCCTTAAAAACATTTTGAAAAAATGGATATTAATAAGAAATATTTATAAGAACAAATCATTAAATCATTTAAAGCGATATTTTAGTTAAAGGGTTTTTAACAAAATTTGAGACACTTGAATACCATAATTGAGGAATAACATTTAATAATAACTTTATAATTTCATGAGAATAAATGGATTCATGATATAATATTCCAAAAAATAGTATATACACTAGATAAGAGTTAATTGGTGCAAAACAACAATGAAGTCTCAATAGACATGTAAAATGAGATGAAATCCCTTATCAAGAAAGTGTCCTTAAATTAAGGATAAATCAACCTCATGTGTGAAAAATATAAATACCCCCAATATAATTTGATATTAAGTGTAAAAAAATAAAAGTTCATTCACACATTTTCAAATGATGACATATTCAATAACTACATGTTGAACCCAAATAAATCGAAATTGGGTTAAGAAGTTCCCTTCTAAGAATTCGACAGCCTAACAACGTCACTTTAAAATTCAGAAAACATGTTGATGAGACATAAAGGGTATCTCATCACTTGGAAATAAAATTTACATCAATAAGGAAATATAATAACATATCCCAATATAACAATATGTAAATTAAACGATATAACAAAACAAGTCTTTTTAAAAGAGGAGTGTGAAAGGTTCCATTACCGATTTCGGCAACTTTTGAAATGTACACCCCATGAAAGAAGGGTCATACAATGAATATGTAACCACCCATAAATGAGAGTATATTATACAAATATTAAAATAATGGGCAGTACATACACCACACATAATGAAATAGTTTCCAATGTTGCATGAACCTCATGGGAATAAAAAGTGAGATGAAAATCCACTTATGAAAATCTGGTAGCCTAATGGTGCCACATAAAACATCCAAAAATGGATTGATGAGATAAAATAGGGTCTCTAATCATATTAACATATTAATTACATCATGATTATTATAAAATAACATCCCCCAACATAATAAAGAAAATCTTAAAGTAAGTTACATAAAAAGAGTAATTAAAAATAAAGAGAGAGGTATGATCCCTTACCTCGGTTACGAATTTACTCGATCATTCTTTAACCTCTTGAATAATAAAATTTAGTTAATTTATACTTGATTAAGAACCTTCATCAAGTTCATTATTCCTTTTATATCACTTATTTCCATGTTATGAACACTATGTAATTATTTAAGTTAATAATGGTCGTTTTGTCGATCATTGCTACTTGAGTCAAAATTAAACTCATTATAATTACAAGTTTGTTCATGGGTTAAAGTATCCTTTATATCCATAATTATATTAATTATTTATATATCATATATATCATATATATCCATTATATACATGATTTTATAATATTACATAACATTTAGATGTAAGAAATGAAATGCACCGTTCATGGAGATGGTAAGCCGTACATACGCATGAATGCTACTTCCATTTCTATTTCATATTTAATGGAATTAAAACATAATGATACATAATAGAATTATAATTCCAGTATGGTATCATATATAATATCATTAAATCTATCCTTTATACGTACCACATATGGTCTTAATGAAACAAATCACTTTCAGGGGGCGGTAGTCCGCACATCCTGAAATAAAGATATCGCGTTTACCCATAATGGAAGCCATAAAGGTATTCCATAACTGAAAAATAAATATGCTTAAGTAAAACATAAACATATTATATATCATATATAAATATATTGACATCTTAATGGCCACCATGGAAGGTGTTAAATGAATATTGAACAATCATCGTTTCGTGAGGCAGAAATTCGCCATCCATATAAACAGTATGTTCATTAACCATTAGATGTATGTGTGTGTAAGTTTAGCTCGATTAATTGTTATATAAACATCCTAGTATATTTATGATACTGTATTTTTTACAAAAGTAATTAATTAAAAGAGTTTAGGGGGTTGAAGAAGAAAAATAAAACAAAAGAACACAAATGACGACATTACCTTGAAATCGGGTAACTCCCATTGGTTTGAACCAATAGGGTTTCTTGAAGAGCTTCCTGCCTAAGGTAAGGATTCTTGGGTTAGGAGAGTGATGTGGAGAGAAAACATGAGCAGGTCTAGGACGAACCAATGGCTTGAGAAGTGTGGGTAAGGAGGTAGAGGTGGGGGCCTTTATAAGAGGAGAGGAGGGGTACTCTTGGATAAGTATAAAATGTTACTTTATTTTCAAATGAGATTCAGAATTTAGAGGTCCCAAATTGATATGTTTTGAGGATAAGATGATAAGGGTTCTAAATATACTAATCCAATAGGTTTTTTAAATGTGTAGGTCTTATATTATACATTATTGTTTCATTTTATTTAAATCATTCATTAATGAGGTAATTGCTGCATCATCATGATGTCATAAATAATTTAATTTATTTAATGTCTAAAAATTAAAAAAAATACTATGATGTATGAAATATTTTTGTCATTAAAATTACTATTTATAGTCGAAATGATCATTTTTTAGACAAAATTAAAAATGTTTTACACAGGTGATACATTCTTTGTTATATTTGACTTTCTTTAAAAAAAAGTTCAAAAGTCACTTTCACATAAAAGTGATTCCATGGGGTCCCCAAGTTTGGCACAAGGAATCACATGGTCTTGCAATTGTCAACCAGTAGCATTAGGACACATTTTGTGGTCATTTGTTATTATTATGATATTATTTTATTATCCTTAACTAACCAATTACTCATTAATCAAGATAATTAATGATAATTAGAATCGTTACTATTAATAATGTCCAAAAAAATATTCATAATTACATAATATGGACCTTCTGATTCCAAATATGGAATCCATTTATGAAATTCAAAACACATAAATTTTATTAATTAATTTAAAAGTAAATCCCATTGTCAAAATAAAAGATGGGTTTTTAAGAATTAAAATTTATCAAAAGATTGACTTGTTTTTACACCCAATTGAAAAGTCAAATTACATCAAATGAAAAAAATTGTATTAAGTGATAAAAAATAATTCAATTATACTTTAAAAATATATAAAATTACAATATAAATATATAAGTAAATTGGATGAAAAGGCAATTTTGAATTAAAAACTGTATTTTTTACTATTCATTAAAAAAAAGCATTATAAAAAAATACCAAAAATTAACCCTAAGATATATTTGATATTTAAAATTCAGAAATTATTTCAATTTTAAAAATTAAAAACATATAATTTTAATTAATAAATCATATAGTTAATTCCCGCTGTCAAAACAAATTGCGGGTTTTTTGGATGCAATATCTAAGAAAAGTTTGGCACTTGTTTATGTCCATTTTCAAAGTGAAATTAATTCTAATTACCACCATTGAATTAAATTGTAAAAATATATTCTAATTAATCTTTAAAACCAATTAAAAAGATAATATGACCATATATTTAAGTTAGATGAAAAAGCTTTTTTGATTAAAATGCAATATTTTTCACTATTCATTAAAAAAATGAACATTGTCAGAAACATACCAAAAAATTATACAATGTAAATTTCAATGTCCCAATCATAAAGAATAAGTTTATTATTACAAATAGATCTTATAAAATTTTCAAAAGTGACATTTAAAAAAGTTTCTCCATCTAAAGGCGGTAAAACAATATTTTAAAAAATATTAGAAGTTTTATTCTTAAAATTTGATTCATTTGGATTTTAAGCCTCTAACATTTATTGTATTAATGTAAAAATATTTAATAATCATATGTAATAATTTTTTCGTTATTTCTGTTCATTCCATCCATTACAACAGCCAGGTGTTAACTATTATAATATTATTATATTACTAGTGTGCAATGTAAGATTTCAAAGAAACTCGTTGTTGCGTATTGGGTATGCCATCGAGAATATCATTACCTTTAAAGAATTATTAACATTATATTCAAAAATATTGATACACCATAGAATGTAAAATTATTTATTTACTTGGGTTGTTTCATCCTTCCGCACTTTTGGGAATTGTGTCCTCGCAATTTCAAAATTGGGCTTGGAATCTTCATTGAAAGTCCCATATCTGAACAAGAGTCAGAAAAACTATCACTTTAAAATAAAGGGAGAGAAGTAAAAAAGGTCACCTGAGTTAACCCATACTAATATTCCAAGTATGAAAATATGGATATGAAGAAGAAAACAAAGGGTCATATTCTTATGGGGAGTGATAGTAAATATATGTAGGAGAAAGTTAACCACAAGAAAATCACAAACATGTGATGGGTTAAACGGTATTCGATTCCCCAGTAGGAATAGTTAATAGACATCATTTTTGTTTTATGTTACTTTTCATTGAGGAATTTATTTTTTGAGCATAACTAAATCATAATGAAACATACTTACTTGTCATGTTGACTTTCAACTTTTACTAGATTCCTTAATCAAACTCATATTTTCTCTAAAATACGAGTATTTAGGAAGGCATGTTCGCATTAAGAGTACTATAATAAACTTATTGAGAATCACATAATCCACAAAAGAGAACTATAGATTTTCCATGTCATTAGATCTCAACCAAAACCAAACCAAAAAGTTTAGTACGAGATTAGATAATACCCAAAAAGTTTTTTTTTACAAAAAGAAAAACTACTCCTAATCTCAAAAATTTGTCAAACAAAACCCAAAGTTCAATAAAGATCATTCAATAAACATCTATCCATAAAATAATTCAATGTTAACCAAACTAAGATTAAAACCCAAATCTCTGAAAGATTTAATCACATAGTCTCTTATGATAAATCTTAACATTTTTCTCCAAAATAATATTAGTTACTCTTACAGTCTCATACTGAAAAGTAATTAACCTAATCACATGTCCTCCATGATAGGCTAATCATTTCCATTGATAAAAAAATCAACTTAAACATAATTCATAAAATCATATAACTAAAAAGAATCATTCCAACTAACTAGGGAATTCACGTTGTCCAGTGGTAGGAGATAAATACCAGTTGCAGTTTGGTTGTGGATTCGATTCCCGCAGCTTCGTCTGACGCGACGGGTTGTCACATGGTCTGCCTGTTGTCATTTTTCCAAAACTATATAATTTTTAAAACATACCCCCCAAAAAGAGATAAAATTGTCAAAAATTTCCATAAAATATTTTAACCATAAAGGTCATCTTATAACTTCCATTTTGCAACCCAAATTATATTAAGCAATAATTGCCTCAAATTCAAGGATCATTTAAACCCAAATGGTTATTTATAACTGTATCCACAAAAGAAAGGATAATTGTTCCTTGAATAAAATTTTTGTATATCAAACATCAGGGTTACTATAAAAAGTCTTCTAATGTAACCCCGTCATCAAAATAGACTTAATACATCAAAGAATTCCACCATCCTAAAATCTACCATAACTCTTGAATCCCTTATATGTTGAATTCTTACTCATTCAACATTATTCATGATCCATTAGCCATTCCTTTTCAACTTATTCTGAAATTCTTCTTTCCTACAAACAAAATCATGAATCATATCCAAAGATTCAAATAATAGGAAAACATATGTTAAGAAATAATCCATACCTTTCATTGGTCATTGTCAGTTTCTTCATCCTCAATCGGAATGGCATTAGGTATTGGTAAATGGATATTTGTATGATCTTGGTGACCCCATTCCCGAAACATCTTCGTAGGACTTGTGTTTTCATAATGACCATGCACAACACATTTAAAAAATCAATTAATCCTTTAGTAAGAACTTCTTTTCTTTTCCTAGAGTCAACTAGATGCTTCCTTTTTCCATGGAAGGTTCTTGCTTTATGACCTTCATTTCAACATCTATAGAATATTTTTTTCCCTTTGAAACATTTTACTATGTGTTTCATTCCACATATTTGACACATACGTTTTTGAACTTACATACCTTTATGATTATTACCGGAACTTCCGTAGGGATTTGTTTCTCGCATATACGATGCCTTATAAAAATAAATATGGTTCATATGGTCAATCATGACTCTAGATAGTTGGTTGAGGATAACTACAAGAGTTCTAATTGCAGCTCCCATATCATTCAGTTGTTTTTTCATAAAACAGTCATAGTTTTCTTCAAATCCATTGTTACTTTAGTGCCTGCTAGATCCAGCCATTTACTGAAACCAAAAAGGTCAATGTGGGTATATCAGTAAAATCATCAAATAATAAAGTGGAAGATAAACACCGAGATATACTTATCCATGTTATCTCAAAATCATTCTAACATTCAAAAAAAAACAATGACTCCATCTAATATTCTAACCACTGTGGTTATACAAAACTTGTCACTTTTTCTTAAACAACACTCTAACCTCTAAAGTAATCTAAACTGACATTTGGTACCAACTATAAGGCCCCAGCCTTAAACCTTACTTAATCTTGAGTTATCATAAGATTACACATTGAGAATCTTTTCAGGTTTTGAGTTTTATAAAATTAGATCATAAAACATGCATTGCATTCCACATTTGAACAGAGTGGTTACATAAATGATAGTATTAATTTTTCCCATAAACAGAAACATATTTAAAATAAAACTTGGATTCTTTCTTGACACATCCTTGACACTATCATCATATCATGTACCATTCCCTTGACCTGTGAAAAACATTTCAAAAACATGGGATGAGCATAAAAAGCTCAGTAAGGGTTATAAAAATAAGGAAAGGGAACATGAGTTCATATATACATAAGAATGAAATCATACATTACCCATAAAACAAAAGAACTTTAACATACCTCATCAAATCATGAATAAATCATAGAAATCAAAAGACATAAAGGTAACTTGTGGCAATCATAACATTCTTACGTAGAAAGTAACACTCTTGGTTACGTTTGGAATACCCATCACAGTATATTTCCTAAATATCTTTAGAAAAACCATAACGTTTAACCCCTACATGTTAACGAATGTGTTGGAGAGCTATATCGGGCTCACCCGCCCTTAGTTTAACACAGAACCACCCATCTTCATAACAATGCCTAAGAACAATAACATAATCGTATCACATAGAACATGCGTAAAGGAAACATAAAATTTCTACATTTCAATCACAAGATATCAATACAACAGATTGATATAATAAAATCATTATGAAAACCATTTTCGATGCCAAAATAAAAGAAAAGTAAAAAATGGTATTTATTTTTCATTTTAAAAAAAATGTATGGCTTGTAGAGGAAGCCGAAATTCAAATAATGGTCATGGTGGCAAGGAAGCCGTTGTCGCCGCATACATACGACAAAAAAATTCCCTTTTGTCATTTAGTAAAACACTTCGTATAAAAAGATTCCTTTTGGATAAATGTTAATGTCAAAGAGGTTTATGCATTGTATAAAGGAAGGTTGTGTATAAAAAAAATATGCCTCAATGAAAGGAGATTGAGACGAGGTCCCATACCACCTTGAAGCTTTTAACATTTTAAACAATTAATATCTATATAAATAAATCCTTAAAAACATTTTTAAAACATGGATATTAATTACAAATATTCATATGAACAAATCATTAAAACAATTAACGAGATATTTTAGTTAAAGTGTTTTTAACAAAATTTGAGACACTTGAATACAATAATTGAGGAATAACATTTAATCAGAACTTTATAATATCATGAGAATAAATGGATTCATGATATAATATTCCAAAGTAGAGTATATAAACCATATAAGAGTGATTTGGTGCATAACAACAATGATGTCTCAGTAGAAATGTAAAATGAGATGAAATCCCCTATAAAGAAAGTGTCCTTAAATTAAGGATAAGTCAATCTCATAATTCTGTGTGACAAATATAAATACACCAAATATAAGTGGATATAAAGTTTAAAACAATCATAGTTCATTCACACATATTAAAAGGATCACATATTCAATAACTACAAGTTGAACCCAAATAAATCGAAATTGGGTTAAGAAGTTCCCTTGTAAGAATTCGACAGCCTAACGACGTCACTTTAAAATTCAGAAAAATTTTTGATGAGATAGAAAGGGTATCTCATCACATGGAAATAAAATTTACATCAATAAGGAAATATAATAACATATCCCAGTATAAATATATTTAAATTAAAAGACATAACAAAACAAGTCATTTTAAAAGAGGAGTGTGAAAGGTTCCATTACCGATTTGGGAAACTTTTGAAATGTACGCCCCATGAAAGAAGGGTCATACAATGAATATGTAACCACACATAAATAAGATTATATTATACAAATATTAAAATAATGGACAGTACATACACCACAAATAATGAAATAGTTTCCAATGTAGCATGAACCTCATGGGAATAAATAGTGAGATGAAAATCCACTTATGAAAATCTGGTAGCCTAACAGCGCCACATAAAACATCCAAAAATGGATTGATGGGATAAAATAGGGTCTCTCATCATATTAACATAATCTTTACATCATTATTAATATAAAAGAACACCCCCCAATATAATAAATAGGAGAGTAAAGTAAGTTACATAAAAATAGTACTTAAAAATAAAGAGAGATGTAGGATCCCTTACCTCGGGTCCGACTTGACTCGATCGTTCTTTAAAATCCTGAATAATAAACGTGAGTTAATTTATACTTACATAAGAACCTTTTTCTGTTTAATTATTCCTTTTATATAACTTATTACCATTTTAGTAATACTGTATAATTATTTAAGTTAATAATGGTCGTTCAGTCGATCATTGCTACATGAGTCAAAAATAGACTCTTTATAATTACAAGTTTGTTCATGGGGTAAAATATCCATTATATCCAGAATTATATTCATTATGTAGATATCATATATATTATATATATCCATTATATATATGCATTTATAATATTACATAACATTTAGAGGTAAGAAATGAAATACACCATTCATGGAGATAGTAAATCGTACATACGCATGAATGCTACATCCATTTCTATTTCATATTGTATTGAATTAAACCATAATGATACATAATAGTATTATAATTCCAGTATGTTATCATATTTAATATCATTAAACCTATCCTTTATGTGTAGCACGTATGGTATTAACGAATCAAATCACTTTGAGGGGGCGGTAGTCTGCACTTCCTAAAACGAAGATATCGCATTTACCCATAATGGAATCCGTAAAGGTATTCCATAAATGAAATATATATAAGATTAAGGAAAAAATAAACATATTACATATCATATATAAATATAGTGACATTTTAATGGCCACCTTTTAATGTGTTAAAAGAATATTGAACAATCATCGTTTCGGGAGGCAGAAATTCACCATCCACAGAAACAGTATATTCTTTAACCATTATATGTATGTGTGTGTAAGTGTAGCTAGAATAATTCTTATAAAAACCTACTAGTATATTGATGATACTGTGTTTTTTACAAACAAAATGAATAAAAAGTGTTTAGGGGGTTGGAGAAGCAAAATAAAACAAAAGACCACAAGTGAAGACATAACCTTAAAATCAGGTAACTCCTTTTGGTTTGAACCAAAAGGGTTTCTTGAAGAGCTTACTGCCAAAGAAAAGGAATATAGGTTGAGGAGAGTGATTTGGAGAGACAAAATGAGCAGGGATTTGCCGATCCAATGGCTTGAGAAGTGTGGGTATGGAGGTAGAGGTGGGGGCCTTTTATAAGAGGAGATGAGGGTCATTCTTGGAATAGTATAAAATGTTACTTTATTTTCAATGCGTTTCAGATTTTAGAGGACCCAAATTGATGTATTTTGAGGATAAGGTGATAACGGTTAGAAATATACTAATCCAATAGGTTTTTTACATGTGTAGGTCTTTGATGTTACATTATCTTTTCATTTTATTTAAATCATTCATTAATGAGGTAATCGTTGCATCATCATGTTGTCATAAATAATTTAATTTATTTAATGTCTAAAAATTATAAAAAATATACAATGATGTATGAAATCGTTTTAGATTTCCATTGACTATTTATAGTCGAAACAATCATATATGTAGAAAAAATTAAAATTTTTTACTCAGGTGATACATTCTTTGTTATATTTATCTTTCTTTAAAAAATAAAAAGATAAAAATTCACTTCCACACAAAAGTGATTCCATGGGGTCACCATGTTTTGCGCAAGGAATCCCATGGTCGGCCATGAGTCCACCAGTATCATTTGGACACATGTTGTGGTAATTTTTTATAATTATGATATTATATTATTATCTTTAACTACCCGATTATTCATTAATCACGATAATTAATGATAATTAACGTCGTTACTATTCATAATGCCCAAAAACAAAAGAGTCATAATTACATAATTTGGACCTTATAATTCCAAATATGGAATCCATTTTATCAAATTCAAAACACATAAATTTTAGTAACTAATTTATATGTAAATCCCGTTGTCAAAACAAAAGATGGGTTTTTAAGAAGTAAAATTTATCAAAAGATTGACTTGTTTTTACATCCAATTGAAAAGTAAAATTACTTCAAATGAACAAAATTGTATTAAGTGATAAAAACATAATTCAATTATACTTTAAAAACAATTAAAATGACAATGTAAATATATAAATAAATTGGATGAAAAGGCAATTTTGAATTAAAAACAGTATTTTTCACTATTCATTAAAAAAATCATTATCAGAAAAATACTAAAAATTAACCCAAAGCTATATTTGATATTTCAAATTCAGAAATTATGTCCATTTTACCAAATTAAAATCATATAAGTTTCATTAATAAATTATATAGTTAATTCCCGCTGTCAAAACAAATAGCGGGTTTTTTGGAAGTAATATCTATGAAATGTTTGGCACATGTTTATGTCCATTTTCAAAGTGAAATTAATTCTAATGACCACAATTGAATTAAATTTTAAAAATATATTCTAATTAAACATTAGAAGCAATTAAAAATATAATCTATCAATGTATTTAAATTAGATGAAAAATCAGTTTTGATGTAAAATACAATATTTTTCACTATTCATTAAAAAATGAACATTGTCAGAAACAGAAAAAAAATTTATACAAAGTAAATTTCAATGTCTAAATCATAAAGAATAAGATTATTTTGACATATAGAGTTTCTAAAATTGTAAAAAGATACATTTAAAAAAGTTTCTCCATCAAAAGGTGGTAAAACAATCTTTTAAAAAATATTAGAGTATTTATTCTTAAAATTGGATTCATTTGGATTTTAAAACTATAACATTTGTTGGATAAATGTAAAAATATTTAATAAACATATGTAATAATATAGTAGTTATTTATGTTCATTCCCTCCATTAAAACGTCTAGGCGTTGACTATTATAATATTATTATATTATTAGTGTGCGGAGTAAGATTTCAAAGAAACTCGTTGTTACGTATTAGGTACACCATCGAGCATAGCATTCCCATTAAAGTTATATTAAAATTTTATTCGTAAATATTTATAAACCATAGAATGTAATATTATTTATTTACCTAGGATGTTACAGAAATAATAGTGATTTTGATTAAGAATTAAATTGTTATTTCATGTATAAATTAAATACACATGGATAACGTGATTTTTAGTGAAAATAAAGGATGAGTTAAATTAAATTCTAGTATAAAAATAATGTTGTTTTTTCCCTCATAATTTCTAAATGGAATTTCATTTGAATATCCCTAGATGTGAACCATGTAAACTAAAAATTAATTTATAATATAAAAATACAATGATGTGAACCATAAATGGATGGTTTGACATCGCAGCCTTGGGTGTTTATCTATAACCAGATGTTTATATGATGGGATAAATATTTATTCTAGTTCATGATAACCCTAAATTGGTTGTTTGGAATTCTATATCTCATGCAGATTTGATATTTGTAAATTTGTGAGCTATGAGTGGTTACCTATTAGGGTATTGGTTAGGGGATGAGTGAAGAGACAAACACACCCTAGAGAGAGTCTATAATTAAGTGATTATGTTATTTAATATATTCCATTGTTACTCATATAAAGGTTTAAACTGGTCATATTTGATGCCTCAATATTATGATGAAATTAATGATACCTTGGAACATGGTATTTTATCGTGGCATGTGCCTCAAATATTTATTATATTATAAATTCATAACCAGTGGAGATTTGTCCTTTTTTATATTTGTTGAGGTTTGATCTCATTTTATTTTAAGTCCATAAATGTTTAATATGGGTTCATTGTGCATGATTACCATGTTTGTAAGAGATTTTAGTAAACAAAAATATGTTTCAAATGATGTATTATTTTTCACATCTAATTTATATTTGTTGGGTCCTTGGACACATATAAAATAGATTCAATCATTCCATTATTTATTAGATGTGTAATGATGAGATAATTTATTGTTTCTATATAAAAATGTGAGACTTGGATCTGTGGAACATGAATCATGAGAGGATTAGTCAAGTCTTATGATGCTATCAATTTTGAGCATGAAAACAATATTTCTAAATGAGATGTTATACTACAAGAGTGATAGTAGTTTTTTAGAGGAAATAAATGTAATTATCAAATATATTATCAATTAACAAGTTATATAACCATTTTTTATAGTATATCAAAGGTGATTACTAGAAATGTATTAACTTTAAATCCACCTAGGGTGTCTATGATGATTATCAATGTTGGGTATGTGGGTAATAATCAGTTACGTTTATAGATGTTTTGGATGGGATGTTCTTACTACAATTATGAATGGGTAGGATTTGATAATGATTTTCTTGGAATGGAACATGTGGTGGGTGGTTCTCTAATGGACATTACAACAAGTAGTGTTCCATATTATTGAAGTGGATTGTGAATTGTACTATTGTATAATTATGATTTTATTCTTGATGGGAAATGATTTTGGTTTATGATTTCGACCATGAATTGGATGTGAGGTGACATATTTGAGCATGCTTTAGGAGTCTTGATATGATTGATATAGAAGTTTTAAACCATATATATTTCCATGACCAAGTTAATTTATTTTATTATTCATGTTTCCTAAAAAATTTTTGGATGGTAAATTGATGGTTTTTACATTAGGTCTAAAGATATTAATTTATTGTTCTAGGCATTCATTCCTATTTTTTGATTGAATAGGAAAATCCCACGATGATAGAGTGGAAATGTACATTTGAATCAAATTTTTATGCCATAATCAATTTTGGAAATTATTTTTATTTATGCATTAGTATGAAGATGAGTGTCGCTCTCGAGGAGTGTAAAGTGATTGATAAATACACGAAAATTTGGATTCTATGATTGAGGAAATGGTTATTAGGGACGTTTGGTTGGATTCCCCCATAATCTATGGTTTGTGTTATCATATCTTGAATGTATATTTGGAATGAATCATTGATGTTGTTTGATACTTAGATTATTACTCAACCTTTAGTGAGGTTGACCACAAAAAACTATTATTATAAGTAACATGTGATATGTGGGATATAAATAATTGGTTCTTATCCATGTGGAATGATGAATTGGAGTCTATAATGGTGGGATGTGTTCATTTCAATATAGAGAGTGTGGCCCAATTATGAAAAGTGTATTCAATGTTTTAGTTCTATATTTTAATGAAATTTATTAAACCAATGTCAAAGTCAATTTTATTTTATATGAATCATGGATTCCTTTTTAAAATAATGACATTGTATCCTTATGATATTGATTGAATTGTAATATAATGATTTGTGATCTGAAAAAAAAAATGTTATGATTGATTATTGATTGGTATGGGGAAAATTATTTCTTATCAGATAGATAATTATATATTTTGGGTCATAGGTGATTGATTGTGGAATAAATTTGGGAGTTAATATTATACTCTAATTTTCAAGATTTATAATGTATTAGGATTACTTCAGAGAGAGGGATCTGTATCGGGATGTGAGAAAGTACATTGGTGGAAACAGATCATGAGACATAGTTCAATAAGAAGTGTTTAACCTCATGATTTGTGGGAATTTGGATATTGTTATTTGAAATACATTATAGAGATGTATCTCCAGATGTTTCAGTGAGGTTTCTATTTTTGGGATTTTGGAGGAAAATCTGATGTATTGCGGTTTTTCTTGGTCAGTAGTTTCATGATAATTTGGGATTTAATATTCATAAAAAGAGATGGAATAATTGTGGATAAGGAACATAACATGTGTTGAGGTGAATTTCTTAAGGGTTTATGTGGTGTTGTTTAGAGGACAACTAAGAATGATAAATGATGGGATAATTTAGATGGAATAATGAACTATTATTCATAATAAAAAATATGATCCATTTACTAGATAAGGGAGGGAAATAGTTTAGGTATTTATGTATAATTTACATGTTTGTGTACTAACATAAAAGTAAGGAATAGTTCATTGTCTTGTTATATTATGGAATCAAATTATCATTCAGAATTTATTGTTAATGTTGTCAGATACCCACTATGAAATATAAAGAAAGTATAAGTTTTCTTTAATGGATTTTATAATTCGTAGTTCTATAGTTGGAATACAATTCATCTAGAGAATCTTTTAATATTAGTCTAGTATTGAAGACATATTTCCTTTGTCTTTTAGGATTATGTTTTGAGTGTGGTAAATCATCCAATGTTTAATAATTGATAAGGAATGCATGTCTAGTTGTATAATGATATATAGGTAGAGGACTATAAGGGGATTTATGGTGGTCGGTCTAGTAGATAATCCACATTCCAGATGCCAAGAAGCATTACTAGGTCTACCAGTAATCCAGTAGACTAGTACCATCTTTCCATCATAATAATGGGATGTTTTTTTATAATTTAAGTGATACATTTATTCCTGTTGGGTTAAAATAATTACACTTTGTTTTTCAAAATACTTTTCTAGTAGACCACTCTCACATCAAACTTTTATTCTCATTATACAACAGATGTATATTCATTTATCCTTTTTTATGGATTCTCTATTTAATGAGATCAGGATACCAGGGAATGTCAAGTAGTCTAGTGACATACTTTCTTCAGTTATATTATATTCTGGATCAATTTCACTCTATTTTTCTAATATGTATTATTTCTTATTGGGTTTTCATAATTTTTGTCTCCTCTCATTAAAGATTAAACTTGAGACTAGTATCATATGAGTGGATGTATCTTCTAATATAGATGTTGGTTCATTTATATAACCCATGGTGCGTATTTTTCTGTGTCTTGTTATTATAAAGTATATTAATATATAAATAACATGAATTAAACATGTTTTATTTAATTTTTCAAATTTATTTCATCATTAAAAAAAATCCCCTCTTTGAATTCCTCAAACATTAAAAATCAAAATCCTAATTACGGTATGCGGGTAATGAATTATCCATTTCATTGTTCATGTTAAATTTTAGGTTTAAATGAAATATTTACATAGAATATGTTAAAGGGACTCTTATGATCTTAATATTTAAAATGAATATATGATCTGATTAATTATTTTTGAAATGGAATTGTGGGACCATATGTTATGTAAATGGAATTATGAAGATTTTATTAGTAATTGTGTTGTAAAATGGAATGGGGTTCTAATGATCTGTCGTGTGGAACATTAAAATGACTTGGACCATAGTAATGATTTTATTAATCATCAAGAAGAAAAAATTATGATGTGTTTTATAATTGATTGGTACTTTGGAATTGATTTTTACTTATATATAAATTTCTGAAATAATAAATTATGGGGACTATAGGGTATTATATTGATCAATTTTTTATTTAAAATCGATGAGATGATAAATAATGAATTTAATGATTTTTACCTCATTCATTGATAGTGGATTAAAATTACCATATATTATTAAATAGATTCAGTATAGGCCATGATGTTGGTGTAATTTCATTAACATGTCTTATATTCTATTAGGGGATTAACATTATTTACATATCGTGATATCTTCAATGGTTATAGGGAGGTCCAATTCTATGAAATTCATTGAGAAAGCCCTTGGATTTTTCAATGAATAATTTTTCCGAATTCAATGAGGTAGTTCCACCATTGAAATTGTTCTTTTTTATATTATTTAAATTTGACATATTATTCAAACTCATATGATAGATAACATGAAAAATGAAATGGGATGGGAACCATGAATTTAGTATGTTAATGAGGAGTTAAAAACCTATGATGTATGTTTTAGATTCCCATAACCTATTAGTATGAATTTCCAGGATTACTACATTTGTAAAGACATAGAGTTCATATCAACAGGATTCCCTAGGTTATCTCACCATTATATTCTATAATGTAACTATTTAAAGTTATTCACCAATTGATCTATGTAGGATAACTATGTTTTTTATGGTCATGGTCATCATTTTATTCAACCAAAGAACGATTCCAGTAATGGAATTTTTTGTGATCAAAAACAAACATATGATAGTAAAATTAGGATCGATCCAATGTTTGTAGTCATTACTGAGCCCAATAATTTATGTTGATGTTACTTCTTTTTATTCTAAAATATTCATATAATCATTTTTTAAAATTATAATTTATTATTTATAGCACTAAATAATGATTAATGTTTTGGAATATTTATTTTATTAATTTCTTTGGTCATGGATAATTAAGATTCCCCAAACCCCTTATCAAGGATCTATGGACCTTAGATAGAATTAGACTAGACTATTTGTCTCAGGTTTGATTATGTAATGATTCCTAATATCATATATTCCATTGATGTTTCATGGATTATATAGAGTGTGGGTGTTGTGGTCAAGGAGGACTATGGAATATTGTATTGTTGAGTTTAGTAATTTTTTAATTGTTGTTTTATCCAATTATTTTAATATCTAACAATATATAAATTATGGAATTTATATGAGAATTAGTTTTTCATCATTTGATTCTATATTTACATACAAAATGATTCCTATGATATATGTGATGTTTGTATGATTTTTTTATGTGGCGGGTTTTATTTCCACTATAATTTGGACTTTAAAATGATTTTATAGACTCCATATGGTATCCTTAAAGACCATATCTAATAATTATTTTCTATTATTGTACGTGGGGGGGACATTCAAGGTCTCATGGTGCATGGGCATAGAGCAATAGTTTAGTATCTTTAAGACAAAATTGAGTCAATGATTGGGGTATTATCCCATAGAATTACAGTTTATTTTTGAATGAGTAATCACATGATTCATGAATATGTTGCATAAATATACAACAAGTTTGACTCATGAGGGGGACATGTATTGGGGATTATAATGTTATTTTTGAACCATTATGATGGATATCAAATTAATTGGTTTAGATAGTGGAATTGATAAATGATCTTGTACTACCTATGTATAAATTATAGAGTTATTGGGTGATCAAATTATGATATAGTGGAAATGAATTTATCATAGGATGAAATTATGGTTTCATTGGAGAAGAAATGTAAGGGTTTATGTTTTCTTGTCAAAAAATTATTTTAAAATGATTATGTTTTATTTTATAATAACCATTTGGGTTATATTATTTTTTTCAAAAAGTATTGTAAAAATTTAGTTGTGAAATGTATTTCTCTAAAATATCATCACACATATAATGTGATATGGAACCATATTTGGTAATAATATTTTAAAATTGATGTATATTCCTATTATAATCTAAAATATGTGTTTCAAGTAATTACACATGATAATGAGGGGGAAATAATTTGTTTTAATCTCATCCTTGGATTTTACAATCCCCTCCCCTTAATGTGTACCCCTCCTAGCCTGAAAATGGGAGAAGGGAGACATTGACACCAAAGTCCCACCTCTAGTAGTATATAGGTTTGTTAATAACACTGGGGGTATAGTAAATACAAATATGGGATGCATTACTTGGTAGGAGAAATCATGAAGAAGAAAGAGATAATATAGACACCAACCAACTCCTACTCGAACATCCATATAAAAGAAACCCAAATAGTAAAAATTAATTTCATGAAGGAACTACTATAACTGAAAATAAAAAAAATTTAGACCAAAAAAAGTGAAGACAATAGAAACACCTGGGTGAAGCACCACAAATTTCCTAAAAATAGTTTAGATATACATAGGTTGAGTAATACAGTATACTCGATAGGATCCCCCTAGTGCATATCCTACAAAAGCAATGAAATATGGCTAATTCACAATGGGCAATAGGTGAAACTATCTCATCACTGAATGATTTTTATGAATATCCAGAACAATATATTTCTACGTATACCATGTATCATAGAAAAGATTTTATATTCTAATAATGAATATCAAGGGTACCCCACTACCAATTTCCCACTTTTTGATGCTTTGAAATAATATTGCACGTCTTGAGCATCTCTCTCCAAAAAGGATAGCCTGAAGTCATGTGGGTGAAGCACAACAACATTCATCTCACCCTTAGGAAACTATATACATAATATATGTGTCAAATAAACACAATCCGTTAAAATCCTCTATACATATATGGGGAAAATAGACATTGTGCAAACTATAACATGTTACTACCATGTGAATATAATATGTCAAAAGGTGGAATTCATCTATACATCCTCCCACCTGGATGTTTCAGAAAACACCCTCCATGGCCCAGAATCCCCAGGGTGTTAGTCTCTCTAATCAATATTGTGGAGTAGAATATGGAAATAGAAAAGGTACATGATATTATATACCACACCAAAACACTATTGTCATAAATTATTCTTATAATCTAGTACAACTAACATATCTTAGACTCTTAGCTACCAATAATAATACTAGATATCCTATAAAAAGAAACCCATTTAATACTTTACATTAGATTATATTATCCCCTATTTATAATTTTATGTTTATATTAATTAATTATTTTAAAATTATTTAAATTTATAATTTTTCACATTTCATTATAGTAACCACCCAACAAGTTACATTCCCTCTAGTAATAAGCTAACCAAGCCCATGAATTCTAAGATTTATATCTATATAATTACATACCATATAGCTCCAAACACTTAGGTTAATAATTAAATAATTTATTAAAAACACTATCACATTTCACAATTCCAAGTATTAGAAAAGCATTTTATGCTACCACACATATGGGTATCCACAAAGTGAGTAGATGAATGAATCATCAGGTCATTTCCACCTATTGTAGGATCATAGAACCATTAAAACATGAGAATCTAGAAACAAAAATCATGTGGGATATCCCATACATCATCTAATCCATTCTAAGAAGAGTAAAAAACATATCATCCATGCAGTGGGTAGAGTAATGATTTTAAAAAGATATATTCAATTTGTATCCCACATTCAAATAATCTTGGAAGCATATATTCAACTCATCTATTCATCTCTAGTGTGCTCCCTAACACCAACATTCATAAAAAGATTCATCTCATCACTCCAGGAATAAATTACCACAAAAAAAAACTGGAGTCGCTACGCCACATAACACAACAGTCCTACCAGCTCAGCCATCACAATATCACATCACTTCATGGCTTCCCATCTACGTATACCACATCAACCCTCCTTGATCAGTTATCCTAGGATAATGTCACATCACAAGAAGTAGGAATCAAACATTGTAAAATGTATTTTTCCCTATAGAATGGTGTTTATCCTTCACACACAATGATATCTCATCAATCCAAGTCACATCTCACTCTTCCGTTATTAGAAAACATGAAACACGGGCCCTAGAAAGTCGTAATAATTTATCACACAAATAAATATTCTTCCATCATGAATTAACTAATTATTATTTCATGGATTCCATATATAGGAAAAATAATAAAACAAGCTATCACGTGATATCAAAAAATAATCAAAAAAATAAATTAACATTCCTTTAAGTTTCATGTCAAGAAACATCAATATTCTTCCGGTACATCAAACAATTCTATTAAACATTCATATCTAAATCAATTTGATTATCCTCAAATTGTGACAACAACATATATATTCAAAAAATATGCATCTTGAATAGTATATCCAATTAAATATAAATTAATTGATGTTATACATTATTTACCAATTATTTCTAATAACACATGATAAGCCATTATATTCATAGATATCGCACAATCCAAAATATAATGAGGGAATACCTAATCAGGATACAAAGAAAAAATATCACTATGGAATCTATATGATTTATTTAATTAGGTTCAAGTATTTAATTACATAAATTTCATTATTATCCACTGGGATAAATCATGCATTATATAAAATTCTGCATAAACAAAATAGATATGGTGTTAATCACTTATTTCAATGGTTCATTGATGTCCAACACATAAAAACATATCAACAAAATGGATCCTGATCACCTCTCCCACAACAATTTAATCCACCCAAGGACATCTCAACAATACCTCGTAAAAAACTAATGGAACCCCCATTAGAATAATGATAGATCATAATCAAAAACATTGAAATGAGAAATGAGAGGAAACAGATTGAGGAAACAAAATAAATATAAGTTGACCAAACCTTTGATCCAAGAGTGATTGTAGATGGATGTATGTGATTCTTTACCATTAAATTTATCACGAAAGCATTGAAGAGATGATCGTTGGGTCTCTTGGAGTCAAGAGTGAGGGGGGATACCACTGTAGGGTTTGACAACTTGACTAGATGAAATGTATTAAAACATGGTGAATTGGGGTATTGTATGATGTGTAATTGCATAACACATCATGAAATTCCTCAATTTTTAGTTTTCTCTAGAAAAACACATTTCTAAATCATTTCATTTTATTTCTCAGACTATGAAACAATACAAATAACAAAAATCAGATTCATGATGTGTAATAGAATTTCATGATATAAGATCAACCTGCTTCATGCTTTCAATGTAAATGTCCCCTCATACATCCCCCAATCCCCCTCCGAGTTCCTCATTCTAAATAATGTAAAACTAGTAAATCGATACAGATATGTCACCTTACATCATATAAATATGAACACATTATCTCAGTTTAGAATCCAAAACCATCCCAAAAGGGGAAATGAAAAAATAGTTCATCCAAATATACAACCCACATTATACCTCTAATGGTTCTCATCACCACTGGAGCTCAACTAATTCAACAGGTTCACAATGAAAAACCATTCAACAACCATAACCATATCCACAACAATCTCTTAGGGGAGATAAAAATAAAATGTTATAAATGTAAAAAATGAAAAATATGAGATCCATATCATAAAAAAATGTTTAAAAATAGAAAACTGATAGCATTACTGGATGAGATCTAAAAATCAAACACGTTAGGGGTACTGATCATGTATCAGCTACTCAAATCCCCAGTAAATAACATCCATGAAATCGTACAACAATAAGAAAAAAACAAAGGGGATTTCATTCCCACACTACACAATCTCATTTTAGTTTGGGATCTCTACCAACCTCTTCTAAAATTTAGAATCATCATCAACATTAATCTCTCCACAATTGACAACGTGAGAGTCATCATAATGATAATGACAGAGCTATGTGTTGTGAAAAATATCATGTTTCCAGATCATGTGTGGGAAAAGTACAATATGATACATCAGAAGTCCAAATTAATATATAACATTAGTAGGCCCAAAAAATTGTGGATAAATCATTCTCTAATGATAAAACCATTACTTCCCTTGATGAGGAGTCACATTCAAGAAATCATCATCCCAAACAGTGAACTCAATGGTCTCTTAATACGATCCATATATGATTTTTGACAATACACTCTTTCCTTTATCCTATAATAAATCATCTAAACCATATATGTCATGATCTAAACTAGTCCAAACCCCATAATTGTTGACAATCAAACATTATTCTAGAACAAAAGTGAATGGACTGGTCGGAAAAACCATTATTAAAATGTCTCAAAGCCGATGGTGGTGTGAAAACTATTATTTTAAGAGAAATATACCAGAGGAAATATCCTCATCCAAGAAATAAAATATTTAATGACACAAGAATACAACATTATATCACACTTATATGGGTTTTCATTATTTGGCCATCCGTTTGTGGATAAAAAGCAGTTCTAAGGCATAATGTGGAACCAAAAGCATGATTAAGACATCTCCACAACAAAGAAGTAAAATGATCTTCTTGGTCGAAAACGATCAACCTAGAGACATTTTGGAGTCTCACAACCTCAATCAGATATATCATTTAAAAAACCAATACTATATTCAACATCATGATTTCTATAATGAATGAGGTTGTCATTAAACGATCCAATACCACCCATATAGAATCATATCCTCCATTTTATAGATGTGTAACAATAAAAAAATATACTAATATGTCCTCAAAATTCCACTGAGGAGCATATAACATCTAGATAAAACCACTAAGAACATTGTGCTCTAACTTCACCTTCTCATTGACAAAACATCGGAACACATACCCTAGAATTCCATGATTCATCCCAAGCCACCAGAACTGAACTCTGAAAGCTCAAAATGACATTGTGACACCATGATGTACTACAAAGGGTTAAAGTTATATCTCCTTGATAACTATCCAATACATCACCAATGGATTGAAAATCCTTACACTGAACAACACCCAAAGTTTTTTTCTGACCAACCCTTAGAAGCCTCACTACAAACAATATCATCTCTCAAGACCACCGCCTCATGATCGCCCAAATAAGATTCCTACAACTATTGAACCATAGATTATTGCAACATCATATTAAAAAGACAACCTATTCCCAAAAAATAATTCATATCCAGATGTATTGATGAAAGTTCTTACATTACACTATAATAATCTTGCCACTCACACACTACATCGCTACCCGACTTCCTTCATGAAACATAGACTAAGAAATTCCAATTCCTAGTTTATATGATATATGAATGTCATAACACTGTAATAATTCAATTCATTGATTCCAACATAATTTCATATCACACTATTTGAAGACATACCTAATTTTTTTGTGATAACTATAAAACAAAAAGTTATCACTAATTAAGTAATGTCTCCATGACATTAGATAAAACACAACCCCTTCCAACATCATATTATCCGTGGAATAGTTATGATTAAGGGTATGTAACTACGAAGACCCATATGAAATTAAAGATTACAATTCCATAAAAACAAAACCCAAACCAATATGTGAATTATCTTAGAAAACATAAAATTGAACTCCTTCTTTTGGAATACAGAGAACTACATGACATACCAACATATCATTTAGAAAAACAAAAGCCATATAACATTGATCTCTCCATAAGAGTTCTTTTTCATTTCTGTTTTTCATTATATGAGGGGTGTCAATCCCTAAAAAATAATTTACTAACTTCGAATAATAGTTTTTAATACCATGTAAACATCACACATTGAACAATATCATGAGGGTTTCTGAAGAAAAATTTGCTTCTATATTTGAGGGATCCATAACTACTACCTTCTAGGATACAACATGCCCAAACAAAGAGAAATATCATTCCCAAAACACACACATCAGAAACATCCCAAACAACATCACATGATGCATAACTCCCTAAACATAATGTATATTCTCTTAATTATCATTCCCCAATGAGGTGTACACTTGGATTTCATTGATGAAAACCACTATAATCATATCAAAAATCTCATGGAAAAATAGTTGTAATTAAACTCATAAAAAGTATTGGAGCATTCCCTACACTGAACGACATTAAAGTAATCATTTAATGCAGATGAGAAAAATAGAAATTAGTCTTTGGGAAATCTTCATCTGTTACACGCATCTGATTATATCTAGATTGCAAATCAATATTTGATAATCATCATGAACAATCTATTCGATTGAATAAATCAATGATCTATTGAAGTGGAAAACTTTTCATCAATTTCACATTTCACAAGCAATGATAATCTATATAAAACAACATACTATTAAGAACCTTATTCACAAACAAAACCGGTGCACCCCCATGATCACACGCATGACCGAACAAAACATATATGTGACAAAAAATATATTACTATACGAATCTCTTGTAATTCAGAGTCCTTAATCTTATATAGATACATTGATATAACAGATATGAATGTCCATAGTTTGAACCCAAACATGATCACACATCAATGGGTTAATGCTAAAAACTAGTCAAGATTGATTTCAGGTTACTAATCAAAGAACCTAGTAAACACCGATATTTGAACATTTGATGAACATAACATCAACTAAAAAATCATGAATCACAATGAACACACATCTGACCAATCCAAGGGTCTCACTGACCAGAAAAAATGCCATATCTCAATCCACATTGATGAACAGAACATTCTACCTGAAAAAATTAATGACAGCATATAGTGTAGCCACCAAATCCATTCCATGGATGACATCACAATGATTTATCTATAAACATTGAAAATCTCATTATGTGCAGTGCTTCCCAAGCACTAGATCACAACATCTACATACTACAAAATAAACCATTTAATCCACCAAATAGAATAGTCAATGACAAGAGAAATGAAGCCCCTCTAACTCAAGTCATATATCGTTGAAAAGGGTAGGAAATATGAAGAAGCATCTCTCCTTGGAATCAAACAAGGAATTAACCCAAGTAGAATATAATCGAAGGGTACCTAGAACATCATTTGGATAACCCATCCTAGTAAATAATAAATCATGAAGTTGACCATGACCATCCCCATGGAATATATGACCTTATTGAAGAAAACCTCTATGGTCATGCTCTACTCATTATGGATGGGGAACGTCCCTTGGATGTCCTCTACGTACCACATATTTAGTTTTTTATTCCAAAACTGGAGAAAATTAATTCATCTGCCACAAACTGAATTTCAACCATGGAGGAACCTGATGCAAACAACATAGAACAAGTTGAATACTATGAAATTGAATGAACTCTAACCCTTGTTGTATTTTTCCTCCATCAAATAAAAAAGTATTTGATCCCTTGTTATAGTCCTGATAGTTGCTACCCCAAGAGAGAATCCTTTGGGGAATGGGGCCTACCGCTTTCTTATTGGAATTTCTTCTATCCAAAAATCTATGAACCTCCTAACATAAATATTTTTTTCAAGAATTATAAAGAATCCCCCCTCATGTCGATTTGGTTCTAGATAAAATCATATTGTTGACCTCTACTCTCTCTAATACCAAGAGATACATTTTCAACACAAATATTGTAACACCCCGAGCTTCCACGATACGCTTCTCATTCAATAATGCAATGGCTTGCATTGTACGCAACTTCGAGTTCTAAAACACCGCGACTAATCAAAGTAGCCGTTATGAATAGTAATGACCACATTTTAAAATTATAGAAATTTTATATTTCAAAATGGACTTCATTTTTGATTTCAGAATATGAAAATTATCCTATGTTGAATTTTTGGTATTTTTCTGAGAACTTCTAATTTTTTATGAATAGTGAAAAATAATTAAAAACAACTTTTTTAATCAAAATAATTTATAGTGATAAATTATACTATTTAGTGGTTTTAAAGTATAATTAGAATATATTTTTACCATTTTATCCAATTGTGGTCATTAGAATTAATTTAACATTGAAATTGGACATAAACAATTGCCAATCTTTTGATATAAATTGTTTCTTAAAAACACGCTATTTGTTGTGACAGTGGGAATTAATTATAAAATTAATTGATGAAACTTATATGTTTGGAATTTTGTAAAATAGGCATCATTTTTGAATTCGGAATATCAATTTTAGCTTAGGATGAAATTTTGGCATTGTTCTGAATAACATCAATTTTTTATGAATAGTGAAACCACTAAGTGGTAGTTAAATAACTGATTTTTCGTTTAAATGAAATATTACCACTTCTGTGTTTCTATTTCCAAAAATCCGACATACATGATTTTCATTAAGATGTAAAATGTGGTTCAATGAGATCAAAATAATTTTTGGTGAATAGTAACTTTTAAGTTCTTAATCGCGATTAGAGGTAATTATTGTTGTTTAAGGTAAAAATAATGTTTTAATAATATGAGATGAGCTTGACACATGTCCTACACTCAATGGATGTGCCATGGCCGACCAAGACAATCCATGGGTCAACTTGGGGACCCCATGGATCCACTTTAGTTGGAAAATTACATAAATACCTTTTATTTAATGTTAAGGTAAAAAATGACACAGACATGAAATGTTTTACTAAAACAATTTTTACATGGGGTTATACAAGTCATATTTTTGACAATAAATAGTCATTGGAAAGCTAAAAATATTTCCTACAACATAGTTGTTTTTTTATAATTTTTAGACATTAAATAAATTATATGATTTATGACATAATTATGATGCACCGATGACCTCATTATTTAACGATTTTAATAAAATGAAACGATAATGTACAATACAAGGCATACACTTGTCCAAAGACTACTGGATGGGTATATTTCGAACCCTTATCACCATAGAAACGAATTATATAACTGTGGGACATTTAGAATCCGAAAATCGTTGTGTAATAATGTAAAATATTTTTAATTTCCAAGAGTGCCCCTCCTCTCCTCTTATAAAAGGCCCCCACCTCTACCACCTCATTCACACTTTAAAGCCATTTGGCTCGGACAACCTCTGCCCAAATACTCTCCCAACTTCCCCCTCTTACCCCTAGAATCCTAACATTGGGCATAACTCTTACCAAGGAAGCCTTCAGCTCAAATCAAAAGAGTTACCCGATTTTGAGGTAATGTCTTCTCTAATGTTGGTTTGTTTTATTTTTCTTATCCAACCCCCTAAACTATTTTTATTCATTTATTTTGTAACAAACCTAGTATCCTCAATATACTAGGATGTTGTTATAAGAAATATTCGAGCTAAAATTACACACACCTACATCTAATGGTTAAAGAACATACGGTTTCTGTGGATGGCGAATTTCTGCCACACGAAACGATGATTGTTCAACACTCATATAAAAACGTCAAAGGTGGACATTAAGATGTAACTATATTTATATATGATATATAATATGGTTATGTTTTACTTATGCATCTGTATTTCTCATTTATTGCATACTTTATGATTTCCATTATGGGTAAACGCGATAATATCATTTTAGGAAATGTGGACTACCGCCTCCTCAAAGTGATGTGAATCGTTATTGCCACATGTGGGATGTATAAAGGATGGAGTAAATGATATTATATATGATATTATACTGGAATTATATTATACATTTATATCATTATGATTTCATTCCATTAAATATGAAATAGAAATGAAAGTAGCGTTCATGCGTACGTACGGCTTACCGTCTCCATGAACGGTGCATTTCATTTTTTAACTCAAAATGTTACGTAATATTATAAATGAATGTATATACTCTATATATATGATATATATGATATCTAAATCATTAATATAATTCTGTATATAATGGATATTTCACCACATGAACAACTTGTAATTATAAGAAATTTATTTTTGTCTCAAATACCAAAGATCGAAAAAACGACCGTTATTAACTTAAATAATTACATAATGTTAATAACATGGTAATAAGTGATATAAAAGGGATAATGAACATGAAAAAGGTTATTAAGTAAATAGAAATTAACTCTAGTTTATTATTCAGGAGGTTAAAGAACGGTCGAGTCAGGACAGGACGCAAGGTAAGGGAACTTCTTAACCCACTTCCTATTCTTTGGGTTAATCTCCTACTTTCAAATTATTTCATGATATTATTATGTCCTATATTGTATTTGTAATTTATTTATGTGTACTTATAGTGAATACACATAATAGATCTATTTTATTTTAAAAAAATGATCTTTTTAAGGACTTCGTCTCAATCTCCTTTCATTGAGGCATATTTGGTTTTTTTACACAACTTTCTTTTATACGGTGTATAAACCCCTTTGAATTTTAAGTTTATTCAAAAGGAATATTTTTTATACGAAGCGTTTTACTAAATGAAAAAAAGGGAATTTAACTCATGGGGTTTCAACTAATGTGAGGCATAATCAATAACTTGATCATTCTTCATAAGGACACAACCATGTCCTTTCAACGATGCATCATTGTAAATTACAAACTCACAATTTCTAATAGTTAGAGCCAAAGACTGAGCATTCACCAATTTTATATTCAATTCCTGAAAACAATCACATTATATGTCCCAAATGAAATTAACAACATTTTGAGTTAATTTAGTCAATGGACTAGATAACCATGAAAACAAATTAATATAATTTCTGTATTAAACTGCCAAACCAACCAAAATACGGATCTCGGTTACATTTTTGGGTCTTGGATATTCTCCACCAACTTCTGATTTAGTAGGACCAACAGTTATGCCATTTCTACAAAAAATGTGACTAATGAAGGAAATTTCTTGTAACCATAAATCACTGTTGTTGAATTTTCCAAATAGTTTCATTTCTTTTAAAGTCTGCATGACAACCCTTAAATTACGTTCATGTTCTTCTTTACTTTTGGTGAATACCAAAATATCATAAATGAACACAAACACAAACTTATCCAAGATGTCACGGAAAATTATACTAAAAACTTCCATAAATATATTATGTGAATTTATTATTACAAAAAGTATAACTACAATTTAATAATGGCCATATCTATTACAAATGGCGGTCTTCAGAATGTCTACTTTCTTTACTTTCAACAGATGGTACCCCGACCTCAGATCAATCTTTTAAAAATACTGAGCTCTATGGAGATGATCAAACAAATCATAAAAATGTGGTAAATGATACATGTTCATAAGAGTGATTCTATTCAATGATCTATAATAAATTCAATGTCTCCTAGAACCATTTTTTTAACAAATAAGATAGGGTAACCCCATGGTGATGTGCTAGGTCGAATGAAACCATTATCTAATAACTACTGCAATTTCTTCTTTAACATTAAAAGTTCAATTTGAGCGATTAGATAAGGGGGTTTTGAAATTGGTTTAGTATCAAACACTAAATCAATAGTTAATTCAACATACCGATAATGTATAATATCAGGCAACACATCTGAAAAAACATCATGGTACTCATTTACTACTGACACATCATTAATCATAACACTTTTTTTATTTTCAACAATATGAGCACGGTAACATTAATTTAAATCATTTATTAGTTTCTTAGCTTCCTGATATGTTATCAAAATTAAAGTTTCATTCTTCTACAAAAACTGAAAATCATTCTTAAAATAATCCTCTTTAGCTCTGCAGTAAATCTTAGCATGATAAACAAAAATCCATTCCATACCCAAAATAACATCAAACTCTACTTGAGGAAAAACAATAAGGCTTGCAGGTAGATTCATTCCACACACAAGGATAATAAGGTTCTTATGTATTCATTTTGTCTCAATATTTTCTCCAGGTGTTTTTACTATATGTTATATATACATATCTTGAGATAGATTTCCCAATTTACTAGAAAACATCTCATAAATGAATGAGTGTGTATACCATGAATCAAAAAACACATTTTCATAATCAGAAAAAAAATAGTGTACCTGATAATACATAATTTGAGGTTCCAGTATCTACTGAAGTAGTTTCAAAGGATTTCACCAACACTTTCTGCTGGAAGTCTGGCAGCTTTCCAAAAGTTGAGTTCATTGTTGGAAACTAATTTTCATAATGACCCATTTCGTTGAACTTAAACCATTTTACTAACTATAAATCATATTTTTTATTATCATTAACTTGATCCTGTTCAGTGTAATTATGAGCCCTATGTCCCATTTTACCACATGAGTTGCACATAAAATAATTACAAAGACATTCCCCAGCATGCTTTCTACAACAATTTTCAGAAACTCAAAATTTATGTTTTTTACCATGAGACTTTTTTGGAGAGTTAATTCCTTTTACATGCCACCACGAACACTTATTATATTTTTTTCAAATATAACCTAATCATCAGAAAATTCTATTTCCACCTTCTTCACACAAATAACATGTTTATCATAACTTTTGAACTCACGAGATGTTAATGCCTTTCGATTCCTTTTCCTTGATCCTGAGTAAAAACGGTTGACTTTATTATCAATATCTTGTATGAAATTTGAAGCATACATTATGAGTCGAGTTAATTTAGCTTCATATGAAGCCACTGAGTCATCCTCTAGAATCAATTCTAGTAATTGTTTTTCCATCCAAAGTCGAACCAGCATAGGAAAATGTTTCTCAAGAAACATACCTTTGAATTCATCCCAATCAACTGCATCAATATCCTCACAATCCCTGATATTTTTCACCATCGACCACCACTGATCAGCTTCACCTTCAAAATGGTAAATATAAAGACTAACCTTTTTTTGTTCTTAACACCCCATTAATTAAATTTTTTTCTAGTGCTTTAATCCACCCTTATGCTAGCACAGGGTCATATAATCCTCTGAATGATGGGGGTTGTTTCCTCATGAAATGCTCTTCTAATGACATGTTCCTCTCTAGTTGATCAGACTGATCTCGTGCATGGATACCAAAACTATTTATATCTTGAGTCAACTATTCTATCGCTATGACAAATTTTTTAGTTTCGATTCTTACCATCTCATGTTGCTGATTTGGAAGCTTGCATTCTTCCGAATGTTGTCCCAACATTGCTTCACTTTTTCCACTATTGAAAATCATTCTGAACATAGAAATATCATAGGAAAAGAAACATGGTAATCTGTAAATTCTAAATCATTTCAATATTACCAAAAATTAATTCATAGAAATTAACAATGTTTTAACTCCTAATGTTTTCTAAACTGGCCTATGTTACCAATTATTAGGACCCCACCTTAAAACATTACATAATATGGAATTAAATGAATAATTCACTTTGAGGATCTTTTCATGAATAGTGTTTTAGAGAAATAGTACATAACTATTGCATCTCAAAATGTTACAAAGTTGACACTTCCACTTAGTTTCCATTTTTTCACAAAATAAATACTTTTAAAAAAAGAGTCCTGTCGACTTCCATGTTTTATAGAACATCAATTTTCCTTGAATCCCATCATTAACCATATTCATCTATTTGTCCTGTGAAAAACATTTCAGAATATGGGATGAGCATAAAAAGATCAGTAAGGATTATAAAACAATGAATTAAAACATTAGTTTATCATTACGTACATTACATAATATCATTAACATACCTCATGAAATCAGAAGATTTATTATTAACATAATAGAAAACATAAATCATAAATGTAACTAGTGGAATAAATATCATACTTACATTATAGTTATCACAGCTACCTCATGAGTTACATTTAGAATACCCATCACAGTATATTACATGAATATCTTAGGAGAAACCTTCATTTTCACCTCTGTCATGTTACCCAATGCATTGGAGATCTATCTCAGGCTCACACGCCCTATTTTTTTTCAAGAACCAACCGTATATGTAAACAATTCCCATGAATCATAACATGTTCATAACACATAAAATAAACATAAAGGAAAGATATAATTCTAATAAAAATATATCATTTGTCATAAAAAACCCATTATCAAAACCATATTCAATAAAAAAATACATAAAAGTTTATATGGTATTTATTTTCCTTTTAAAAACATTTCGGCTAGCTAATGAAGCCAAAGAAAAAATAATACTCGCGGTGACAGAAAAGGCCGTTGTCCCCGCTTACGTTAAAAAGAAGGATTGCTTTTTTTTTGTTTAGTAAAACACATCATAGGAAAATATTCCCATTGAATGAAATGAGAATTAAAAGGTATTTATTCACCGTATAAATGAAAGTTTAGGACAATAGAAAATATTCCTCAATTAAAGTAGATTGAGACGAAGTCCCTTACATCATGTCAGACACGACCCTATCATTCTTTAATCTCTTGAATAATAAAATAATGTTAATTTCTGCTTTATTAAGAACCTTTCTAATTTTTAATAATCATTTTATAAAACTTATTACCATGTTATAAATATTATGAAATCATTTATGTTATTAATATTTGTTTTTTAGATATTTGGTACTCGAGTAAAAATGAACACCTTATAACTACAATTTGTCCATGTGGTAAAATAAAGATTATAATCAGAATGATATTAATGATTTAGATATCATATATATCATATATATTCAGTATATACTTGTTTTTATGTTAGTACATAACATTATGAGGTATGAAATGAAATGCACCGTTTATAGAGATAGTAAGACGTACGTACGCATGAATACTACATTAATTTCCATTTTTTATTTTAACAGAATGAAAACAAAATGATACATATCTATATTATAATTATTTTATAATATCTTAAATAATATCATTAACTCCATCCTTTATTCATCCCACATAAGGCATTAACTAGTCATATCACATGGAGTGGGTGATAGTCCGCACTTCCAAAAATGAAATTATCACGTTTTCCTATTATGGAAACCATAAAGGATAGCCATAAATGAGAAAATACAGAAGCATAATGAAAATATAAACATAATTTATGTCATATATAAATATATTTCCATCATAATGTCTACCATGAGAGGTGGTAGGAGATAATTGAAAAATAATCATTTCCTGAGGCGTTAGTTTTCCATCCACAGAAACATTATGTCTGTTACCCATTAGATGGAGTTGTGTTTAAGTGTAGTTCGAATAATTCCCATAAAAACATACAATTATATTAAGGATATTGTTTTTGTGACAAATGAATAAATAAATATAGTGTAGGGGGCTGGAGAATTAAAATAAAACAAAATAACTTAAGAGAAGACGTTACCTTTAAATTGGGTAACTTTGTTTGGATTAAACGAAAAGGGTTTATTGAAGTGATTTCGTTATAAGGTAAGGATTATAGGAATAATAGAGGTATTTAGGGAGATTAATTTTTAAGAGGTTGGAAATATCAAAATGCTTTAGTGGCCTGAAGAATTTTTTAGAAGTGGGGGCTTTTTATTAGGGAGAGGAGGGGCTCTTTAGGAAAGCTGGAAACAATTAATTTATTATAACCTCATCTTCGATTT
The DNA here is from genome assembly GCA_963277665.1 of Viscum album. NCBI lineage: Eukaryota > Viridiplantae > Streptophyta > Magnoliopsida > Santalales > Viscaceae > Viscum > Viscum album. Next base: position 174,934,299 of record OY728134.1, read on the forward strand.
CAAAAGGTCAAATATTTGTTAAAAAATTAAGATAACACATGGTAGAAAAAAAATAATCCAATATTAATTGGACATGTTTTTTAAATTATTTTAATATTTATAATATCGTTTCTTTAAATCATTTATTAATGAAGTAAATATGGCATCATTATTGTGTCATAAATAATTTAATTTATTTTATGTCAAAAAATTATAAAACAAATACCCTGATATAGGAAATAGTTTTATATTTCAAAATAATATTTATTTGTCTAAATGATAACCTATATTACCCCATGTAATAATTTATTTACGAAAGGAAATTTTTTATGTCATTTTGTCTATAATTTAAATTAATTAATATAAAATGACATTATTACTCCCATATGGCTCCATGTGGTCCCAAATTCAACCCAAGGATTCCCATGGTAGGATATATATCATAAAATTGGATTAGAAAACATTTTAGGGTAATTCAATATTATTTTAATATTATATTTTACCTTTATATACTATATTTAAACTCTAATCATGGTAAATAATATATTCACTGAAGTAAATATTTAAATTTATTAAATATAAATGTTACATATTTACAATCATCATACCTACTAATTCAAAGTATGTAATCAATTTTTTTATGATAAAAACAAAAAAAATGGCAAAAATTCATTTAAAATTAAATCTCGCTGTTAAAACAAATAGAGTGTTATTAAGAAATAATAAGTATCAAAAGATTATCAATTGTTTATGTCCAATTTCGATGTGATATTAATTCCAACATCCAACATCAAATTAACTATTAAAAATATATTATAAATACAATTTATAAATATTTAAAAAGATAAACTATCCATATAAATAAATTAGTTTAAATAGAAATTTTTTATTAGAATACAATATTTTTCACTATTTATTAAAAAATGAACATTATCTGAAAAATAACAAAATTTAATCCATAGTAAATTTTGATGTCAAGATTGTAATGAAAAATTTATTTTTTCAAATAGAACATATTATAGTGACAAAAATTGGATTTAAAAAGGGTTGTATGTTTAAAGGTGGTAAATCGACCTTTTAGAGAAAATTATGCTTAAAATTAGATTCATTAAAATTTTAAGCCTCTAACATTGTTTGGATAAATGTAATAACATTTTACAAACATGTATAATCCTATTGAACTTTTTTCTATTCATTAATGCCAATACAATGGCTAGGAGATAATAATATTTAAAATTAAAATATTGTATTATTAGTGTGCAGCGTAAAATTTCAAAGAAACCTGATGTTGCATATCGGGTACGCTATCGAACATAGCATCCCATTTAAGTAAAATTAATATTTAATTAAAAAATTATTAACAAACATACAAATGTATTATTCGTTATTTTCTTGGGATGTTACAATTAGTTTCACACAAAAGCACTATAGTAGTCATTCCCTAGATTGAAAAAATTAAAACCATAAATACTAGGAGGAACATGAGAAGGATGTACAATGCCTACCTAATTCTAATTTGATGCATTAAAAGTGGGATACCACATACCATCATAATTTCCACCATTTGTGATTCTAAATTACAAATTATTCCATTAGAAAAGAAATAATATGTTTACTAAAAATATTTCTTTTAGATATGGTATCATGTAGAAATATTCATTGATGATTGTAGGAATACAATTCCTAATACCATGACCATACTAATACTACCATAAATATTCCATAATCATTAATGTAGATCCAAAAAGAAATATAAAATTATGAAATGATAGATATTAGTGGTAAATCATATTTTATATATTAAGGAAAAACATATACCCTCTACATTGTTGGATTCAATGAATATTATCAATAAACACCGATATTTAGATTAGGAATATTTAAAATCATCATGATCTAGAGACAACAAGTCCGAAATATTTATTTGGATAAACTGTCTCAAACTAATTAAGTTGAAATTCATTATAATTGTCCTCCATACAGAAAAAAATACATTATTAATGTGGTATTATATAGAAAACCCATTACTAAGGTCCTACTAACAACATTTAAAGTACAAATCAATGAATATTTACATAATAGTATAAAATTGGAATCCATCTAACACAATGGTCCTCTTCATGATATGATAAATTAATGAATAAATAGAGTTATATTCCATCACACTAATTATGGATGTCTAATTCCTAATTATGAAGATGAATCGTGAGGACCAACTCCGTTATATTTTAGGAAGTCATATCTAATTCCCAATGTGTGAGGGACTTGGATTTAAACACCACCTTAAACCACTCACTATCGAACATAATAAATAACCACTCAAATAATTTTTAGATAGAAAAATAATATCATGTATGTCCACCACATAAATGAAATCAATACTTAGGTAACTCTATAGGTCTTTCCTTCATTCCAAATTCATGAGGTATTTATTGAAACAACCCATTTATATAAATTTTGGTCCTCCATAAAAATTACTAAATGTTCAAGAAAATCATAACTAATATTTGGTATGTTTCTTCTATATCCCAAGGTTTGCAACGTAGAGTTACATGTTGCAATATTCATTTTTATAATAATACCATAAAATTTATAAATTTTATTTTCCCCTAAAATGTAATTAATAACATCAATATATACCAATATTTATATATAAATAAAACTAAAATATTTTCCCTCAAAAATGATCTTCAATTACCAGAAATGTTCTTCTAGACTAGTATGTATGCTGACATTCCTTCTCATTGTTTTTGAATTATTCACATATGATTGAGATAATTCACATATTGATAATTATATTTTGATCTTTGTATAGATAATATAGATGTATTATAAGGATATATTTATTACTCCATGTAAGGGATGAATGTTACAAGAATAACTTTTCAGCCTTATTGACTTTCACAAAATTTGTTGAAGTAGCTCGGATAAAAAAATTAACCACATCACCGAATTAATGATCAGTAATATATTATCCATAGAATATATTAATTTTTACCTATTCAAGGAGAATATCGTCAGTTGTACATCAGAATTACTAAATGGAAACTCAATTAATTTTAATTACATACATTGTCAATTGTAAACAATACTTGAAATAAATCCACTATTTCTTTTCTCCAGTCTTTCCATTTAATAACTAAAATAAAAAATCCATTAGAGTGGATATAATTAAAACATGAATAAAATATAAATAATCCATAACATTTTAAACCACTAAAAAATTTCTAGAAATTTTCACCTGCATAGTGTTTCATGGTGTGTCATATCAACTCATTGAACCACATTCCATCTCCATGGAATGACATTTTTTTTACATCATTATACTTATCTTCAATAATATTTTCTTATAAGAAATTATGATATATAAATTTTTTAATAGTGAAAAATTAACAATATGATTGTATCATATAATAAATACTCATATATGTTTCATAAAATATATGTTCCTTATAGGATTCATGAGAAATCATACAATGTTAATGTACTCTCATTAGGGAATACCATGAAATCTACTTGAAGATCCATAAAACCAAATAATCCATATCATTAACCTTATGTAGCTCACTATTAAACTTCATAAATGTATACTTAACTACATAAATTCATGGAATACACCCCTTAATGACTTATTGAATGATATAAATCACATAATGAACCATATAGAGTATATTTTAGTATTAAAAATTTCTATAATAATCCATTTATTATTTTTGTGAAACCTTTCGAACATTCCCATTACAATTTTTTCCAATTTTAGTAAACAATAAAAAAAATTTGAATCTTATAAAGGATCCCATTTTTTTCCAAACGTAGTATTCCATATCAAGTATATTGATACATTATGAATTTTTATATCAAGTCCAATTTATATTCCCAAGATAAAATTTATGGATTTTTATAAAGATCTATAGAATATTAAAAGTAAATCACAATCCAAATTTTAGAATATCTAAATAAACCACACACATATTCAAAAGATATCATTATTATACTTACACAAATAGATAATAAAAAATAAAACACTCATGATACATTACATTTAGTTATTCATAATACCTATTTTATATAACTCAATACATAGATATAAAATTATTAGAAAAGTATATTTCCCTCTTATTCCCCATTTTAAACACATCTAAATGATATTGGAAGTCAATAAATAGACATTATTTGGAATATTATGCGATGAACATTCATTTTATGTAACATTTTCTCAAATTTATTATTGGTCATTCCCACTATGAATATATCATCTAGTTGAACCCATAAAAGAACAAACACATATTTATATAACCATTATAAATCAATATATATATAAATATAATCCTAATATAATGGTTATTTAATATTTTCTATCTAATAGATATTTGTAATGATAAATAACCCTTTTATTTTGAAATTAAATTCCTTGGGATATCTCATCCTTCAAGTTGAAATATTCATATTATTTATTCATCATGGTGATCAGGGTAAAATAACTTATATAATATATATATTTAACTCTTATTGTTTCTATTAAAATTGATTAACTATTTATATATTTTAAAATATCACATAATTCATGTAAGATCCTGACATTATACCATACATAATCTTGAGTAAATTAAATAATTCACAATAAGAGTCTTTTCATGTTTATAGGATTAGGGAATATTCTATACATATTAAATTACCTCACAAATATTATTTGGATTACACTTATACTATATCAAATTTTTTCCACAACAATAAAAATTCATAAATAAAATATGAATTCATTCCATCATATAAGTATTTTTGAATTATTCCAATATATTACCATTCCTTATACCTTAGGAAAAAAATTAAAAAAACATGGGATGAGGATACAAATATCACTATGGGATATAAAATAATGAAAGAAAACATTAGTCTATAAATACATACAAATCAATCAATTAACCCTTTTTTCAATCATAATAAATTGTAATCTTATCATACCTCATGAAACAATATGATTTATGTATAACTAATAGAAATCCTAAATCATAATTTTAACTTATTTCTTCGAAAACATACTTATATTGTAACTTTCACATCTTCATTGGGTGTTACGTTAGGAATACCCATCAAAGAATAAATTACCTAAATATATTTAGGGAAATATTAATGTTTACCTCTGTGATATTACCCAATGCATTGGAGACATATCTCAAACTCACCTACCCGTGGTTTATCATGGAACCACCCATATATTTAATCAATTCCCATGAAACATAACATATTCATAACACATAAAACAAGAATAAAGGAATGAAAACATTTTACATTGTAATCAAAATAAATCATTTCAAAATATTGACATAATAAATGATTTCTCAAAACCATTATCAAATCCTATATAAGTAAAATTGGTATATTATATATATTTTCCTTTTAAAAAAATTTCAACTTGTAAGGAATCCAAATCCCAAATAATTCTTACGGCGACAGAAAGGTTTTTGTCACAACATATGTTAAAAAGTAACATTCAGTTTTTTCATTTAGTAAAACACATTGTAGAAAAAGGATTCTCAATGAATGAAATTAAAAATAAATGGGGTTATATACAATATATAAATGAATATTGTATAATAATAAAAATATTCCTAAATGATAGGATATTGAGTCGATGTCCCTTACCATGAGTCTGACTTGTATGATTCATTCTTTATGTTCTTGAATTATAAAAGTAGTTTAATTTATAATTTACTCATTAAATTTTTAAATTTTATTATTGATTTAATATTAATTTTCATCATTATATAAAATTTACATAATTATTTAAGTTTATATCATTTCTTTTGTCACTATTCGGTACTTGAGTTGAGAATAAACATGTTTGGAAATAAATAGTCCATATAGTCAACATTCCATCATCAACAGAACATTGTTCTTGTTTTAAGTATCATATATATGAATTATATATGTATTTATATCTAGTATATATTTATTTATAATATTCAATAACATATGAAGATAATAAATGAAATTCACCGTTCATGGAGATCGTAAGTCGTACGTAAGCATAAACGCTAGTTTCATTTATTTTTCATATTTAATGGATTGAAAACTAATTCATATATATTTATATTAAAATTTAATTATAATATCATATTTTATGTATGTTAAATATGTTCATTAACTCCATCATTTATACATTTCACGCATGGAATGACTAAGTGATATCACTATAATGGGGTGATAGTCTGCACATCCTCAAATTAAACTATCGTATTTACAAATATGGAAATCATAAAGGTATTATATAAATGAAATAATTAGATAAATATAATCAAAATAAGTAAATTATATGTCATTTATATACAATGTTATCGTTATGGTCACCAAGAGAGTTATTAGGTGAATATTGAATAATCATCATTTTGTGTTATGGTAGTACCTCATACACAGAAACTGTATATTTGTATCCATTAGATGGATGTGTGTGTATGTGTTGTTAGAATCCTCTAATTACAATATACTAGTATATATAGGATAATTTTGTTTTTCTGTAATGAAATAAAAACAATGTAATAGGGATTTGAGAAGAAAAATAAATGAAATGAACATGAGAGAAGGTGTTACCTCTAGTCTGAGTAACCCCCATTGATTTGAGCCAAAAAGAAATAATTGTACTACCTTATTCCTACAGAATGAATTTTCGTAATAAAATAAGTTTGTTGGGATATTATTTTTGAAGAATTTGGTTGATCCAATAGTATTGAGAGGTGTGAGTAAATGGGTAGATGTGTTGGCTATTTATTAGAGGAAAGAGGGGCAGTTTATGAAGGTATTCTAATGTTATTTTTTTACTATATTATTTTTAGTTTCAAATTTCCCCAAACTAAATTATTTCAAATATAATATGTTTTTTGGTCTAAAACCTCTCATCAAAAAGTTTTTATACATGTATAATCCAGGAATTTTACTTTACATTTTATCTTTAACCCTTAGTAAACTAATTTTACTCATACCATGTCTTCTTTAATATTCATACAGTATGGATAATATAATTAAAATAAAATGAAAATAGAACCTGATGTGGTTCATTAATGAAATTTTAAACTTTTTATATTTTATTTTTTCCAAATCATATATTTTTAGTAATATTTTATTATTTAATAAAACAATATTTATTTTAAAACTTCATTTATGTCAATTTTTTTACTATTCGTTTCATGACTTATTAAAAAATCCATAACAACATGATTTATTTGAACAAAATTGAATTATAAAAATATAAAAAGTAACTATAATCCATAATGATCATTTATAGAATTAAAATTTCCAAAAAAATTTTTTAATATTTATAATCTCATTTATTTAAATCATTCATTTATAATGTAATCACTACGTCATTATTGTGTCAAGATTAAATTAAATTATTTTACGTAAAAAAATTGTAATTATAAAACCATGATGTAGGCAATCAATATATATTTATAATGACTATTTATATTAAAAAATATAACTTATATAACCCCATATACAAATTGTTTTACAAAATGTTATATGTTTTTGTGATATTATTTTTACATTAATTTAAATCTTATAAAATGTCATTTTCATATCCATGTGGCATCATGGGGTAACCAAATAGTCCCAATGATTACCATGTTCGAACATATATCTTTTAAAAGGATTAGTACACATTTTAGGGTACTTTAATATAATTATAATATTAATTATCTACCATTAATTACCAAATGTACCATTTAACCATGGTAAATACAATAATTACTGAAGATACAATTTGTGATGTATAAAAATAATAGGTAATTATCATCACAATTGGAAAAATCTGATTCAAAATTTGTAATCAATTTTTTGAAATTCAAAATATAGAATTGGTATAAATTTATTTTAAATCAATTCCATTTATAAAAAAAGTGGGTTTTTTAGAAGTTATAATTATAAAAATAATGTTGTGTGTTTATGTCCAATTTCAATGTAAAATTACTTGAAATGAACAAAAATGGATTACAATATAAAAATATAATGCAATTACACTTTCAAACATATTAAAAGTACAATATCACTATATAAATAAATTAGGTGAAAATTTAGTTTTGACAGAAAAAGATATATTTTTCTCTATTCATTAAATATTGAAATGTTTAAGAAATTTATCAAAAAATTATTGAAAATAAATTTTTATGTCCTGATTCCATAGAATAATTTCATATTTAAAAATATAAAAAATAAATGTGTCAAAACAATTTTTAAAAAAGGGCACCCCATCAAAATAAATTAAAATGAGCTGTAATAAAATATTTGATTATTTGATTCCTAAAATAATATTCATTATTATATTGAGCCTCTAAAATTTATTAGATAAATGTAATGTCTTTTAAAAACATGTATAATCACATTTTAGTTTGTTCTCTTCATTCTCACCAAATATAATCACAATTTGATGACAACTGATTAAAATAAAGTTATTATTATATTATTTTTTTGTTTAACTCAATGTTGTGTGTAACACAAGATTTTGGGGGAACCCATTGTTTCATATTTAGTATATTATCATACAATGTTTATTTAATGTTAAATTAATATCTTATTCATAAATATTAATAGAAATGAAAAATTATTATTTTATAAGTCAATGGGTTGGTAAAATTCACCTACTGGAAAATTCCACTTGAGGTTGATCTTTAATCATAAGAATATCTTGTGAAGTATATATTAGTAAAATCATAGAGAATTTAGTGTAGTCACACCATTTATATAACTCCATGATCTAAGGATATTTTTATATATTTTAATTCCCTATTAGTATCCATTATATTTTACTGCTTATGATCACATTGATACAATGAACAAAGTCTTACAACATAAACTATATCATGTCTTGATGTAGTGTGGTAGAGTAGTCTACAAGTATCTTCTTGTAACTAAAATTTAGTTATTCACGTTTTAGTTATTTTTATCCTCAATATTTGTGTAAATATTTTATAGTTACCACAACTTCTCATTCAAGGATAAAACATATTATTATGTTAGTATACATTACATTTAAAAAATCCTTATGGCCACAGTCTTTTAGTGACATACGATGCCTGGAACACAAACTTCATCATTCGTGACGGTTTTTTAATATCTCACATGTAGCTCTTCCCCTATGTTACTAGTACTTAAAAACATTGATCCTATTCTATTGAAATTAAAAATATAAATTTGTGATCCCAGATACTCAAGAATGGTAAAGAAGATAGATACCTAATAATTAAAATAGTATATTGGTATAATAACATAAGTATACCAATTAAAAACAAAAAAATTGATATCAACGATGGTATTTTTGACTTATAACATAATGAATTTATGTTCATTAGATGAAATCATAATGGAATTCATAACGATGTTCCATGAGATAATATCATTGGAATAATGAATTGATTTGTGTTAGGGACATAATAATATAAAATAATATTTCATGTATACATAAAAAATCATTATGTACATGTTCAGATTATACTAATCAACCATGTACTTTATTTGGATTTTGGATATTCACCCTTATACCATTTTTTCGGCCTTCCATTAACCACCTTTGTACCCCTTTACAATATGGAAGGTAAATCTAACCGTGAATCCACTTTTTCCAGATTTTTCGGACCACCCATGCCCCCTTTCATCTTGTAGATAATTTAACATTACCATATTTAATTGTAGGATGTATAGGTCCCAACAATTTTTTAATGAATCCCATATTTATGTTTTCCATAATATAAAAAAATATTTTATCATAACCCGTAAATGAAATGTGTGTCATAAATATTTCATAATACAATATCCAATTAAAAGAGAAATGTTTCATAATCGTTTCATCATTTCATCCTATCATAACATATATATAATAAATATGTTATATAATAATTCTCACACGATATAAACCCGATTAGATATTTTTGTCTCATACTTATCATTTTATCACAAAAATATAATATTTATAGAAAAATAATAATTTTATCCATGGATCATATCCATGTCAAGAAATATTTAACATAAAAAAATTTCATCATATAGAGAATAAGATTTTGAAAAACAATGTAAAAATTGTTTTTTATAAAAAAACCATTCCATATTGAAATATATATTTTCAATAAAAAATCATACTGAAAATATTTTTCATTGATAATAAATTTGAAAAATTATTGATTGCTAATTACAAATAGTTTAATATAATTTTTTAGAAAAATAACCTTTACCAATTAAAAAAAATAGAAAAATAAAAACATTAATAGATTATTGCTAAAATTTAGTGTTCATGAGAGGGGAAAATATTGTTCATGATTTACATGAAATAAACAAGGATCCTTTCAATATTTTTTTCAATGATAAGAGGAAATGAATTTTCAATAAAAATATCGATATATATTTTTTTTAAAATCATTATTCATAATACATGGGAAATACTTTCATCTTAAAATTTTCAGATAAAATGAAACTATTTTTATAAAACCTGTATATTGATGAAAAATATTATTCGAGTGAAAAAAAATTCATAAAATAAATTATCTATTATTGTTAGTACCAAAGATTGGAAAATAGGACTATTACATTATAATATCATAAGTAACCATTGGAAAATAAAATTTATTAGATTATTTATATATATATCATAAGATTTTATCCTTTTTTACATATTAATAAATAATACGGATGTACAACAAGATTGTGACATTGAATTCATAACACTCTCCTAACTATCAAATGTAATATGATAAGGGAATAATATTCAAGGAATAATAAAATATCATGAAGATAATTATAATAATAATATTAAATATCACAATGGATGGATATACACATCATAAAGAAATGTAGGTACCTAAAATAGCATATGTCTTAATGATGGAAAATTCAGACAAAATACATTACTATGTGGTTAAATTTTGAATCGTCATCCCTATGAATGATTAAAATCAACATACTGAATAAAAATTTGGAAATTTAGAAGATTCATGGAATATAATATCATACACAAGTATATAAATCTCAAAAAAATAATGAGTGGTGAATATGGAATAGGTCTATTGGAATTAAAAGTGGTAATATAGATCTTCTTACCTTTATTCATGTCCTTCCTCATACTTTTTCAAACATCAAATATAATAAATATAAGATTATAATAAATCAATTAAAAATCCTATTTATATATATCATAAAACATATTATTTTATAATTACATATTTTACCCATTTATAAACACCTTCATTTTACTGTCATGTTTCTAGCAAAAAATTCATTGTATTTTGAAAATGTATAGACTTGTAATTTTTGGTACTCTTAATTTGATCATTATTTCATTATTTTATAATTTATACCATGATATAAATATTGTCTATTTTCAGTATATATTTATTATGAGTAATACATAAAATATAGTGATTATAAATGAAATAAATAATTCACGGTGATGTTAAACTGTACATACACAAGAATACATTTTCTATACTTTTGAAGTATTGAAATAATGATAAATAAAATATATATTATCAATTTATAATTCCATTATGAAAACTATATCTATTATTTTTATTAAACCCATTCTTAATACATTCCATTGTAAGTGTTAATTGATCACATACCTTCATGATGTGGTAGTTCTCCATATAAATTCATCAATTATTGACTTCAATCATGTAAATATCCACAGTTAACACAAAACCTTACTGTAATCTTACCTGATTAACCATAATTGATAAAATAATATACACTTTAAATATATACTATATCAATTATATGGTCATTAATACTATAAAATTTCAATTATTTATATCAATCATATCTTCATCATTACATAAAATGATTTAATCACTGTCAATAAAATATTAGGGGTTTTATTCCATTATTAAAAATATTAAATTTCAATTAAATGAATTTTCAAGTCCTTCAAGACCATCTATCAAATTTTTTGAAAATCCCCAATTCATGTTTTTTTAAGTTTCCTCATATATTTCATGATTCATCATCCATAAATTATACTACATAAATACATCAATCATCAATCCTCCATTACAAACTAATAACATGACTTCATTATCTTCTTCCCTAGTTCATCATCTATTTCATATGTCATTTTTAGTATCCTCATCATCAAAAATATTTCAATTACTCATAAAACAAATCCTATTATCAATATGATCATTAATTTATAAAATAAATTTGATAACATCCCTTACATACCATGTTTGAGACATTCAACCAATTATGATACCATATGGCCCCATATATTCACATCAATTATGTTAATTAAACATTTATGTCTCAATTTCTAGTTATATTGATTGAATTATTATTTTACACAGTTAAAACAGCTTCTCACTCCTCTGGGATATTAACATTGGTGCTTATTTCAATAATCTTGACATATAGAAAACTCAATATTCCTTCATTCGTGTTATTTATCTCCCCATATCCAAGAAAACTAAATTATTCCCTTATTTGTCTAGTTTTATTGTTTATTATTTTCAAACTTTTTGATTATGATACATGACTATAGATTTGGAATAATCATGATATCCTTCACATCAGTTAACATACCACTTTTTTTCTCATAGTAATAGAATTGTCCATCAAATTTTGTGTTATCATGTTTCCCACTCGATCATGCCATTGAATAAAACCAAATGCATTTTTTGATCATTAGTAATCATATTATATGACATTATAGTCATGAGAAAAATAACTAATACGATGTATAAATAATGAAATATTTTATTAGTTGTTAGGTTTATCTTAGGTAATTCAAAGGAACCATTAATATGAATCCTTCATGATGGTTCGTATTTAATTTGGGAATTTACAATTCATATCCCATATGAATGTAAAACCATTTATGTGGAATAACCCAATTTGGTGCATGAGGTGATTGTAACACCCCGGTTCTGAAAGCCACCCAGAGGATCCCCGTACTCAATTGGTCACATTTCCTCAAGAACATTCCCCCCAAAATATAGAGGCATCCAACTAGCAGTGAGGTCCTTGGGTGTGATAGTCGGGAAACTATGCCATCAGTGGTAGAGTACACAGCCGGAGCAAACAACACATACAATAGTGGAAGCAGAAAATATCCAACAATAGTAAGTAGTGGAAGACTAAACAATAAACAACTGGAGCACACACAAATATATGAAATGATGCATGATACATATATCTAGGAAAATAGCCAAACAATTCACAATGCGGAGTACAACACTAAGCCATAGTACAAAAGAAAATAAAATAATCAACTCCTCAGCATTGAAAACATCAGCTAGGTGCCATGCTCTGCTGCCCCAATGCAATCAAGTACCTGTAGTCGAAGGGCACATTCCTTAGTCTATACCTACAGTAATAAAATCTGTTCGGGCCCAAAATCATGACACAAAGATGGTGGGAGACTGAATCCCTGTAGTAAACCACCCGCAGATACTTGTCTAACAGTTAGTGAGTATATGGAAGGTAATAGAACAATAAGTAGTAAACATTAATGAGTAAATAGGATGATACACAACTGTAAAAATACCATTTATCAACAAGCAATGGTGATGTCAACAGCTAACCTCAAACTGGAATCACTATGGGAAGTACTCACATCCATCCCCTTTAGTCCTATCGAAGAAGTACCAACAACCCTCTAGGAAGTACACTCAGTATAACCCCTCTAGTTTGGTCATACAAAAATATAAGACCCTCTGAGGACGCATGCTCAGTCAATTCCCCTTATATTTTAAGGTAGTCATGGACTCTCTGAGGATGATCACATGGTCAAATACTCTTATAGACCCAAGGTCTAGAGACTCTCTAAGGATGATCACTCAGTTAATTCCTCTTATAGACATAGGTCGATCACAGACTCTCTAAGGAAGCTCACTCAGTCAATTCCTCATATATCTTGGAATTTTTTAATGAAATTGAAACAAAACACAGACTCTCTGAGGAAGCCCACTCAGACTATCCCCTTATATTCTATAAAGCTCAATAATATTTGAGTAAGATCGCTTGTTCTATCCTCATTTATTCTATAATATCCAAGACTCTCTGAGAAGCTCACTAGATCTTTCCCCTATAGAATATAATGTCGAAGACACTCTAAGGAAGCTCACTAGGTCAATCCCCTTATTGTCTATAGCACCATGTTCTCACGGCCCCGTCCCAGTCAGTGAATAATAATTCTATAAGGCCTATGTATACCTACATAGCTACATTGATAACTAGTCTACAACATAACAAGAATGTCCGAGAACAACACTACGTCCTACAGTCACAAGGCATAGAAAACAGGTATAATAACCAAAGGACGAACAAGAAAAAGGACATAAATAGAACAAGACATGGGAAAAATATCCAATCATAGCAATTATCCTCATACATAACCTAATTACCTATAAAAGGCATACAAGCAAGGTCAGAAACTATCAGGGAAAAACAGTAAACAAACAATACCTCTTTCAAGGGTATTTTTGTAAATTGCACGTAAAACTAATAGAAATTGAACAGAAAGGTACAAACAACCTACCATGATTATTGGAGATCAATATACTTGAACCTCAAGCAATGACTCTCTATAGAACATCGTAGATCTAAAAAAGTTCACAAAACGTTCAAACCATGATTACTTTCCTAGGAGGAGGAATTGGAAAACGATGCTAATGATGAAGGAAGAGCTTACTTCTTTGGTTCCAACACAATCAACGATGGTCAATTCAGTGAACCGACAGAACCATAGGGTCTCAGAGATTTCCTAGATCCGTACAACTTCTCTCAGTTGAACATGACCTAGAAAAAGATGATTCTAGAGGTCATACGCGAGCCTGGTCCATTTAATGAAAAAAATAATGTACTTGACGTTTACATTTGGAGTACACGATGTGTACAAGGATTATTTGTACTCTGATTCATGCGGCCTCCCCATCACACCACACGACCGTGAGTGTGTCCTGGACACGGCCAGCACACGGCCTCGCGTGCTATGGAAGTACATGGCCTGTACTAATAACGTACATGAAGTGAACTTAAAAAATTTCTAGAAACACCTCTTTTCTCAAAAACTCCAGAAAAAGGGAAAACATACCTGAAACGAAGGTCTGAGATCTTAAAGTGATGATTGTGTCTAGCTCAATGAACCCTTTTCTATGATATTAACACTAGATACAACAACTCTAGAGCCACATCAACTTATATTAACTGGAAATGGATATAATTCCATGGGAACCACCCTCTCTATCTATCAAATGAATTTTATGACATTTTCCGATAACACAAATAATCATTGATCTACCTATTGATATATATGTTGGTATAGAAATTCAAATATACCTTGAGATATAACTAGGTTTTTATCAGCCTATATTCAAATGGATGGCTAAATATTTCCTCTAAAATGAACTATATTGACCATAGATTACCATAAATGTATATTATAATTTTAAGATGAATATTCATCACATTAAATAACCACAATCCATTAAACCATAATATTTTAATTCCTTATGAAACAAGTAACAAAATGTGAATAGGTCATGTAATATCTTCATTGTATCCCATATGTATCATCCCTTTCAGTAATCCTACATAAAAACATTTGTTATAACCTAGTTAAAGGAAAAACAATAAAGGGTGAAATTATATTCATATTGCGGGATATAATTATATATACATATTCATAACATAGACATTAGTATATGGGAATATTTCCAAAATATTTTAAAACCATACCCTGCATATCATGGATCTTAATCCTAAGTCCTGTAATTAAGAATGGTATTTAATAAGCCCATAATCACATTGTAATAATATAATATGTTCCATAAGACCATAAAGTTGGAATAATTCATAGATCTGTGGCATACAGATAGGCATCAAATATCTATTGTTAAGGTTACCTACAAAGGAAATATTAATATTCTAGTATTGGGTTATCTATCTTGATACCTACTTCAGGATTTGGACATCCTCCTAAATACCATCATATTTCAATATTTTAATAACCACACATGTGACCTCTTTTTCATGCATGGTATAACCACCCATGTACCGTCATTTTTTTATTTGAATTACTACTCATGTACTCGTTGATCTATTATAACAATTATAATTAACCAATTCATTGGATGAAGATATATATCCCACCAATATCATAATAAAAAACATAATTTTCTGTTTCATATGATCATAAAATATTCAACATATCCTAAAAAATGAAATGAAATTTTCTTTATCTTAATAATCATATCATAACCTATAAAAAAGAGACAAGTTTCATAATCATTTATTTATTTCATTGTTGCATAACCCAAAGAAATGAAACTGGTTTTCTAAAAATTCTATCATAGTATTACCCAAGTAATAGAAATGGTTTTAATAATCATAATTTCATTATAAATATATACAATTCATAGAATTAATATAAATAGTATCCTTATATCATATCACAGTTACGTTATAGTTGAGGATAATATATGACATATTACATGTAAAATTATTGTTAATATTCATATAAAAATATTATTACAGTAATACGTCCTTAATTTATTGAGAATAATATTTCAAAACATATACATTTTTTAAATTATTTTCACATAAATTAGACTTATAAAATTTTAATTGATGATTTAAAATTATTTTAAAACATTTATTTTGGAAAATAATCATTCAACCTTGGGAAAAAAGTTTTTATACATAATAAAATTTTAAAAAAATGCCTTTGTAAATCAATTATTTAAAATCTATGTTGTTGTATAATATTATGGAAAAAACCTTAAATATATCTTGAAAAAGTGAATTGGAAGCATCAAATCATAGAGTGTTCATGACACTAGGAAATACTATCCTTACCTGGCATTTATAAAACGATATCATTTTCCCATTATCAGTAAATTCCAAAAAATCAATGTTTTTAAGAATAACATGATTATTCCACATAAATAACATAAAACAAATTATAACATGGGAAATAATTTCTTCAAAAATATATGAATATTAATAAAAAATGGAAAATATTTTTTCAAAGAAATCTTTCAAAGAATTGTATTTTGACTGAAAAGTACACTTTTAAGTAAGAAACATTACAATTATTTTAATTAAAAAGGAGTTATGATAGGGTATAATTAATTTAATATGACATTAATAAATGGTGTTGAATAAAATTCATGTTTTTACAGATAAATATATCGAAAAACTTCATCATTGTATCTATAATAAAAAACAATACTGATAAATGAAGATATAAATACTTTGAACTCCTATAATGCTGGTAATATTTAAATGTAAATTCCATGATGGAATAAAATTTATTAAAAACATAATATCATTATTTTTAATATATTAATTACTTTAAATTCCATTATTTCTATATATACCCCACATAATATAATAAATGGGGTTAACATGATAAATGTATTTGAGAGTGGAAAATGAGAAAAATTCCCCTACTAAGTGAGAAACATGTTGATAATAATCCTAATGAAATAATAACATTAATAGAAACATTAATTATCATTATATTAAGTATCATAATGATATTTCTGGTCAATGTGTACAATATATACAACACACAAAATAAAATATTGTTGAATTTAGAATATGTATCTTAGAAATAATGTGATACTTGAAATCCCCATTCCTTAATTATTAACATCTTTCATAATCAATTGGAATTCCAATATTATAAATATATTCTTCATATACATCTATAATAGAACCATAATATTTATCACATACAATATATTACTTTATGTTGACCATTTATTCTACGTTTTTTGAAAATTTTATGTTAAATTCATTTTTCATCAAACAACATCACTGATTTTCAAATATCTTTTGACATGTTATTTTTTTCTCCATATGTAAAATCCTTATTTTTTCAATAACCATAAATATCTCTTATAATAAATTATTATGTGGAGAAATAATATTTATCTACAAAATAATCATTTTTTGTAAAATGAATCATGGAAGTGTAAAACATCTGATTAATACTCTAGAATATATATATAAATATTTTATGAGTTTAAAACTATGTTACTGCAAATTTTGAAAGTCCAAAAATCATAAGTGATAACATAATAATATAATATATTAAATACTATATAATAAATCTATCTCAAAATTGATGAATCCAAACATCTCATGCCTTCAATAGTTATAACCCTCCGAGGGTAAACACTGCATTTCAGACCTAATATTGGTCTCAATTTGGTCATACGGCATACTATTTTTTTGTTGTTCAATAATTTTTATTAAAATATTTTCACCTATAATAATATATATAATATATTTATTCCATATTTTTTAGGATTTTAAAACATTAGAAACATTAACCAACATAGTGATTAACTAAAAAATATTATATTGAACAATCCAGATTATTAATTTTGTGTTTCACCCTACTATAATGAAAATGATAAATCGTGATTTTTGGTAGATAATTTTTTTTTCACTTAATAGTTAATTGTAAATAGGATTTGTGATTATTGAAAAAAATAATGTTTTTAAAATTATCCCCCACTAACAACTCTTCATCCTCATGAAGTATTAATAGTTGTTTGGGTTGAACAACTGGTACAATTATGCTTGATGATCAGACACATATTCTATTGTTTCGTTCAAAATCCCTCCATTTTTTCTCTGAATCCAGACTGGTGGTGTTTTCATTTCCCTCGCAGCCTTCTCACATCAATATATGTTCCTCACTGACGCACCCATCAATATGAATAAATCCCTAACCAAAAATCCTCACAATCTCAGACACATTCAGGGTGGATTATGCAACTATACTATTGTGACTTATGGAACACGTCGTACGTACCTCGTTAGCTAGAATGGAGAAATGTATGATATTCCACTACCCCTATCCTCTAAGTAAGTACCTCATCAATCTCTTAAAAAAGATGTATTGGACACCACCCTTTAAAATACTATGGTCTTGTGTCTTCGTTCGATGGCATACAATTGAAATGGTATGTTATGGAACCATAACCCTACTATTAAATAAACATCATACATAGCTCATAGATAAAGGGAAACAACAGTATTAAATAATGAATAAGATCAAAAAGAATGTTATTAAACCATATATCATATTGAAATAAATTCTTTGAAAATATAAGTTTGTTCAAGGACCATTGAATATTTAATTTGATGTGTTAGCTCCGTGATCATTCCAATGAAATTCCCATGACTTATATGATAGGAAGTCATTATCCACTACAAGGTTTTTCTTATTCCAGGTTTTCATGACATTATAGAACCCCTATGGGAAGACCTTGTGAAAATGCATCGAATATGGTTAACCATTCCACATTTGTGTAAATCTACTTTTTGAATCCTAAAAGTTCTAATATAAAGTACTTATTTCCCGCAATTATATTAGTTGCATGAAAAGGTTCTATTATAACCAAACTATCCATTGGTTTTGTGGATGGATATTCGTGGTAAATCTGAGATGATTCCCAGGGAAGTTTTGTAAGCCCCACTAAATGAGTGATGTGAAACGTTCATATTTTTCGTTGAAATTATCACGGGAAATCTGCATAGGCACAAAATCTCTCTGAAATAATGGTTACCCAACTCCTCGCCCAAGTGAGTCTCTCTGATCAGTAAGAAGGGGGAAGACTTTATTAACTGATCTAAGATAACACTAACTACATCAAGACTCATTTTGGTCCTGGGTAATCCTATCTGAATCATCATATTATTATTCTATCACATCCACATAGTATTTATGAGTTTTTGAAAAAATCTCAACATGACATTGGTGCTCATCCTTCACACTCTGGATGGATTTTCATTAGGAGGAAAAACCTAAAATATCCTTCTTTATCCATTTCCACATGAAATGTCATTTGATGTAATAGTACATATTTTCTCATTAAGATGTTCATTGAACCTAGTGGTATTGAAATCCCTCTATAGTTCCGCTCTAAAAGAATAAGGAATTACAACTATTTCATATACCATGATCATGCCATTATTTTTCATCGACCATTTGGGTATTAGGTCACATCTAGTGAGTATTTTTCTCATCATAGTAAACATTAAGTAATAATACTAAATATCCTTTATCAATTCCATAAGGGTATATGTAATCAATAGGTTTTGAAAAGTATATATTCTTGATCCACTAAAGCCTCAACCCTACTATAGCAAATTAGAAAATCAATATCTACTTCTCCAATGTGGAAATATCTCCATTTTCATTCTCAACATGGGTCCTATGGTGAAAGTAATATACTATTACATTTCCCATTCCATGGTATTATTTCATTTTAATGCCAAATGTCTGTAGATACTCATCCCAGCACCATTTCCAAAAATTCAGTTCCCCCATGTGAAGATATACATAAGGCTATTCTTATTTGGATAAACAATAAATATCTCCCCATGGATATAATGTCTCCCAAATTTCTGTGTGTAGATCACTTATTAACACTGCAATTCATGCCTAGAGTGTTTCTTTTCATGGGTTTGTTTCTGACTAGACCAATAGGCTGCTAACTATTCCCCATGCATTTGTAATTATCCCTGACCAACTCTGGCTGCATCCCAGTCTCTGGAAGTGTTACTAATGGAGCTATCATGGGCCTTTTCATTACCTCAGGGAAGGACTCCACACACTACTCTGACAACTAGAACCTTACCTGCTTCTTTATCAAAGAAGGTATCAGTATTAATAGTTCAGAGATGTCCTAGATAAACCACAGGTAATACCCAAATATCCCATATAAAATCATGACCTCATACCTGATTGACATATGTGTACCTCACATAACTATATATACCACCTCTGGGTTAACATAAATACCAATTTCAGACACCACATATCAAAGTATATTTATATCATTAATCAATCACTACTGGAAAATGGACCTATCCCCACGGTTTTGGATAAAACCGTGGGGATAGACCCCCCCTATACCCACGGTTTTGGAAAACTGTGGGTATAGGTGTCTATTCAAGACCTATACCCACGGTTTTCCAAAACCGTGGGTATAGGGGGGTCTATCCCCACGGTGTTCCCCAAAACTGTGGGGATAGGTCCTGAAAAGTGACCTATACCCATGATTATAAAAACTGTGGGTATAGGTCACTTTTGTGTGCACGGGGAAAAAAAAATTTCCGCGGGAAGGAATTTTTTTTGGCGGGAACCCTATACCCACGGTTCATCCCTCTATACCCACGGTATTTATAAATATATTTAACTATATATATATACATATAGGTTATGTTAGGGTAGTGGTTAGACGCGATGTTTGCAGCGAAGAGGTCACGAGATCGAAACTCGGCGCCTGCATTATTTTAGGACCTATAACCACAGTTTTGAAACTGTGGGTAAAAGCCGTTGACACCGTGGCAAGTGGCTATGTTTCGGTGAAACAGTGATAGGACACCTATACCCACGGTTTTGGAAAACCGTGGGTATAGGCTGGGGACCTATCCTGACGTCGTTCCAGCCCACGGTTCCCAAAACCGTGGGTATAGGATATACCCACGGTTTTGGGGGCTATACCCACGGTTTTAAACCGTGGGTATAGGCCGTTTTTCAGTAGTGAATAAGTCTGATTTTTATCGTTTATCATAATGCTTGTGAGATCTGAGTTTACTCAGAACTCTATCTATATGCCTAGAATATTAATCAAGAGTCGCTGAGTATATAAGGATATCATCAAAAAAAACCATGATGAAAGAGTACAATTATAGATTAATGATTTTTTTCATTAGGTTCAGGAACACAACTGGTTCATTTTTTATTTATGAAAGGCATAACAAATACTCATACAGTCCAAATCTACTAAAAAAAGATATATTGGGTTTTTCCTCCTCAATAACTCAAAAATGATGGTAGTCTATTCGAAGACCTATCTTAGACAAACATTGGGCTCCTCCAAACTAATCAAGAGATAATCTACCCTTGTAAAAGGATATTATTTATTCACTATCACCAGGTTATGATTTTGATAATCAATGCATAGTAGAAGATCAACATGTGCTTTTTTGGAGAACAAAATAGGTGCTCCACATAGTGAAGTAGTGGATCTAATAAATCATATTTTCTAAAATAATTCTTGGTGAACTTTTTTCTCTTTCTGTTCTGTAAGTACCGAAAAATAAATGTGCTTCAAAGGTTATGAATTACAATATGATATCAAGCATAGATTGATGCCCCACTCCATCAGAGTCTCTACAATCTTGGAGATCTCCAAAAATATTTTGGACCCTTACTCAATATCCTCAGAACATTCGATGATTTGGAAGGATAAATAATGTTAGAGTTGAATTTCATGGACAACAATAAAATAGTACGGAACACCTACTCCTATTAAGTAACTAATGAAAAACATTCAATTGATGAATCCATGGTTCCTAAACCAATGATAATTTTTTAGAGTATGCTCAAGAACATTCTCCAGCACATCTTATGGTAATGCAGACACATACTCCCTTGGGGAAGTATATCGACAAGCATTCCATAATGTTCCATAAAACATTGTAGAGTCGAAATCATCTGTAATTTAAGGAACATTCTTCATAAATGAAACAAAATAATTTGGATAAATCTGAATCACTCTATGGTTTCAAAATAGATTTTAATAGGATTATACCCTTATCCCAAGGCATACCCCTCCCAGAACAATCCCATGATTCCATCCTTACACATTAGTCACAATCTTAATATATATACATAAACAATAGGATGCTCAGTTTGACTAATTTACTTCCAATAATGATATATCCCATTAAGAAAATTATCCCTAATATATAGAACAAATTATGGAATGAAAATAATGAACTTGTATATTGCACACCAAAATGTATACATAAGGAAAGTTTCACTACATTCCTAATCATGATGCATGAACTTACAAAAAATCTCACAAATCACATATAACATCATGTTCGTCACACTAGAAGAATTTAATAAAAACGAAAATGAAACATTTCACATTTAATTGCCACTCAGAGGTCCACTATGTAGTGTTGGTCAGACACTGAAAAAGTATCCCCTGCCAGATTCCCAACCATCTTAGATCTTGTATAACCTGTCCCAACCCTATGAAATGAGAAGTAACAAGTTTGTAAAAAACTATTGCTCTAAATCCATTGCGTAACATACAAACATGAATCACCAGGTCTACAACAGAATGTTACATGAACTCATGTACACCTCCCCACATGCAAGAGGATACTGACTACTAGAGAGGGTCTCATTATGATATTTTTGGATACTATACCCATTTTACTAAGCTATAGGATCAATAATAAAAAAAATTAATTACTACAAAATGATGAAATAAAAAGACTATATAAATATAATTCAATAGCACCTAAATGTTTATAGAAAACCAATTATGTAGTTTAAAAACTATAAATAAAATAAAAATTCATTTGTGGAGTGCTCTTGTCCTTGCCCTAGTCCACTCAACCTCCATGCTCCAACGCTCAACTATCATCTATAGGGTATATTCCCATCATCATATATCTAGTGAAAAACTCTACAAGAACACCAATTTTCCCATGGTAGTCAGTAGGAAACCACCTATTCATACTCAACCTTATCATCTCAAAATACTAGAGTGTTACATAAAAAATACTATGCAAAAAAAACCTAAACCAAGAAATTGTGGGCTAAACACGTTTTCAAAAACCTAGGACACACCTGCGTTAGATCTATGCCAAAATGGATAACGGTGTCAGATGAATCAAAAATTATCAATTAGGCTGATGATTCATATCTCTCGGCATTGTCGTGCGACAATATCAGTGATCTACAAGAATATTTGTTTCAATGTATGTGAAATATAAATTATATCTAATATTCTACCCTTAGTCATCATGTAGACATACTAAAGACCAATTAATAATTGTGTCCCTTAGTCATCGAGGCACACCATCAAGTAGACATACTAGAGACCAACTGCTAATGAGACCCCTCATCAATGTGTTCATCCCATGGAATCATCGTATTCCATTCTTGTTCTATGAACACTTTTCATTATTAATTCACATACCTCACTCAAAGGATAAAACATGTCTCTTGGGTCTCTCACACGATACTCCAAGGAATCATCCTATCCATAATTTTTAGACAAGCGTACCCAAAGGCATTCTCATGTGACATCCTCATGTATATGATCATTGTAGACAGTCATGCACATCCTCCCTCTAGATGATAAAAAATGTCACAATATCCCACTACAAGGATTACCCTGGTAATTTACATGTTTCCACCACGTGAATTAGACCCTCATTGTCATTCATTCACAAACCTCCTCTAAAGGATAATGAAATTCTACTAACGTCCTGTATTGGTTCAGAAAAACCATAAACCACTAGCTATACGAACCATTGAATGATATATATAT
This sequence comes from Viscum album, assembly GCA_963277665.1. Lineage (NCBI taxonomy): Eukaryota > Viridiplantae > Streptophyta > Magnoliopsida > Santalales > Viscaceae > Viscum > Viscum album. The sequence continues at coordinate 174,958,634 of OY728134.1, forward strand.
ATATATATATATTTATATTTATATGTATATTTCCATGAATAATCTTATCATTTTGAGTAAGTATCACAATGTTTATAGAGAATCACACAACAATTTGAATAAATAACTAATAGATACTCATTGAATACCCACATGCATTAAATATTTAAACATGTTTATGAATCCTCATATTAATGGAAATAATTTATAAATAACCCCCAAACATTATGAAACCTCCTAAATAATAGTTCGAAAACCACTCGTAGTTTTTTTTGATGTTTCAGAGATATGTCAGAGTATCGAGTTGTTCGTATGTCTACGCTTAAGGTATGTCCTATGTTATCCTAAAATAATAAAATATTTTTTATTTTAAAATAAATAAAACATTAAATGTGATAATTGTGTCATTGTTATTTTATTTACTAACTAAACAAGTGAGGGTACCCATTACCCGTAACATTTTCAAATTCCCATGTTCCTTCATCTACAATGTGGTTAGTCCAAAAATTCCTTTACTTTGTGTGTTAACTTATTTAGAAATACACGTTCTCATCAATCAGGAATCTAAACAAGATTCTCTTTTTATAGAATGTTGTATTCCAGTTGAACATGTCATGTGCTCAAAACATGAGATTATTCTGTCACATATTCCTCAACAAAAAAATGTGAAAAAAATTATGTACCTTTGATAACCTTGGAAGAAAATCTACTCATTAAGAAATCAGTCAAAAAATTTCAATGATTTAATAATGTCTACTTAACCATGGACTTAGAATTTCATTCTTACCAAAATTCATTCCACATTTCTATCTGATATTATATTAAGAACATGGTAACCTACAACGATTCGAATATCTTTTCTTCTTTTATCTGCATAACTTTTCAGTCTTCTCTAAGCTTTCCTCATGTTTGGATTGATAAACATCACATTCTCTTTCAAGTCCTCTAATAATTGTGGTCCCAAAAACATTCATTCCGTAAATTCACCCTAATAAGAAAAAGTTTGACACTACATCCCATATACGACCTCAAAAGAAAGAATATGTATACAGGATTGAAAATTGTTATTATATGAAAATTCAACTAAATAAATATGATGATCACAACATTACGTGTAATCTAGTGAAAAATCATGAAGCATGTCCTCCAAAGTCTGAATCGTATGTTTTGACTGCCAATATGAATGGAAATGGAAATATGTACTAAAATTTAATATAGTTTCCAATGACCTCTGAAGGCCTTTTAAAAAGATAGAAGTGAACCATGGATCACGATCAAATACAATTGACAGAGGAACTCTATTTAAAAATTCAATGTCACTAAGGTACACTCGAAATTTTTTATCCAATGACATAGTATATCATATTGGATATAAATGAGTAGATTTATTCATTCTCTTAGTAATAATCCAGATTGCATTGTTACCTAGAGAAATCTATGCATCTCATAGAGTTAAGTCCATGGATATATTTTAAAATTTCTACTCTAGAAATAATAAAGGTAGAACAATCCAAATAGGTAACTGTCACTCTTCTATAACATGTTCACATTTCAACATTTCATAGTAAAATATATAACATCTCTTTTTATTCCATCCAACCAGTAATACTCGTGAAGGTCACTATACATATTTTTGTTCTCTAGAAGATCTAAAAATGGATAACTATAATAATCCTACACATTTATTTCTTCAATTGAAAAACACAAGTCATAAACAATATTTTACCAAATCTCAAAACCCAATTTTAGAAAATATTATATTCATGAAACTTCCCATTTTTAACTAATTCTAACTTTTTCTATAACTATTAATCATCCTTATGCAGTGGCTTAATTCTATTTGACAATGTTTAATGCACTAATACAAGAAACAAAATTATAAAATTTCTTGCCCCAACTTATTTCAATCCAAAATTTTTCAAATCATTTATCGAATGGTATTGTTCCATCTATATCATCTTTAATGATTCTTGATGTTTTCGACTCAAGGAATATTCCACATTGTCTTCTTTTCTACGATGTAAACTGATCATAAAATCATAATATTTTATCAATTCAATCCATATTCACTGCCTCATGATTAAATAATTTAGTGTAAAAATATATATTACAATATTTTGGTTGGTATATATTTCACATATGGCTCAGAATAAATGATTCTGTCATATTTCTAAATCAAAAACCACTACTCCAAATTCAGGATCATGTGTGCGATAATTTAACTCATGAGGATTTAGTTGTCTTGAAGAAAAAAAATTTACATAATCATTCTGCATTTGAACACTACCAAATCCCCTTATTTAATAATCATTGTAGATGACAGATCCATCATTTATGGATAGTAGGGTCAGAACTGGAGCATTCACCAATTGGCTTTTCAATTCATATAAAAAATAATAACATAATTTTTTTAAGATGATTTTTACTAATTTTTTAGTAAACTAATTCAATGGGCTATAGAAAATTTAAATGTAAAAAAAAACTTATATAAATAGCCTTCGAAACCAACAAAACTACAAATATTATTTAGATTTGTCTGTATTTAACATTCTTCATCAACTTTTATATTAGCATGATCAAAAGTTATTCTATATTTAGAAGTAATGTGATCAAGGAAATAAATATGTTTCAACCATAATTTAGACATTATGAATTTTAGATACAGTATATTTTTTTATTGTTTGATAAACTGAACATAAATGTTTCTCTTGAAGCAATTTACTTCTAATACCTAAAAATGTTTTTTGAATGGCATCCTCCTTCACATTTTGATGATGGTTCCACGATATCATTTTTATCATGGAAAATCTTGATCTCCCTATAGATGATCAATCATGTAATAAATTTGGGGGAATGGATACTTATTCTAAAATGTAATATTATTCAAATCTCTATAATAATAGAAAAGTACCATGGTTCCATATTTCTTTTTAATGAACAAAATAGGACCCCCATAGTGATGTGATAAGACTAATAAAGCATTATTCAAGAAACTTATGCTACATGATTTTCAATTTAAGAAGTTTCATTTGATAATTTCGATGAGGGGATTTGAATTTTTTTAACATTAGGATCTAGTTAATTTATGATTTAAATTTCCCATGTAGGTAAAACATTGGGAAACTCATCAGGAAAAACATTATGGTATTCATGTAACAATGGAACATCATTAATCTTAACAATTCCCTAATTTTTAACTACATAAGAATGATAAAATTTATTTATATCATTCAATAGTTTCTCATATTCCTATGACGTTATCAATTGTAAGGGTTAGTTCTTATATATCAACTAAAACTCTTTCTAAAATATATCTTTTTTAAATCTACAATCAATCTTAGAATGATAAACAGAAATCCAATCCTTATCCAAAATTAAATCAAGCATTACTAATGAAAAAGTAAATTAATTTTCAATTAATGTATATCCACATATAATAATAGTAATATTCAAAAAATGACATTTTGATGTATCATTCCCCCTAGTTTTTAAATAATAAGTTTTTTTCTCAGTTTTTTAGGTGATATTTCTAATTTACCATAAAATTACTCAAAACTAAATGAATTTGTAGACCCCCAATCAATCAATATTTTAGAAACATTTTTGAAAAATTAACAAAGTACATGATACAACATAATTGGATTGCATTACATCTAATAACATAGTAAAAAAAGATCTCACTATATCGTTCTACTTTTATTATGGATCCTATCCATCACTCAAATCGTTTTTTTGGGTATATAATTGATTAATGACTCATTTAACCACATTTGATACATTTAACATTTTTTATGATACTGAATCATTAGATTATTTTCATTACAATATCATGCCATGTGTTCTAATATACCACTTTGGAAATAGGTCATTTTTTTGGTAAGACATCCCCCAATGTACTTTTAACCATTGTTTTCACAAACTATAAATTGGACATTATTACAACCATATTTCACTGCATGATTCATATAAATCATTTTCCACATAGAACAATTATTTTATTTATTATCATTGTACAAGTGACAATTAGAAAAAACCATTTCTACCATCTGAGTACATTAGACAAATTTTTCATAACTTTTTAATTATCATGAGGAAAATGATCTTTGGATTTATGGCTTCAACCCTATGTAAATGATACGTATTTTTTTATCATGTTCTCTAATATGATTTAGTGTGTACCATTACTGTCGGTGAAAGTATTATTCATACATAGCCACTAAATATTTATACTTTTCAATCAATACAAGTAATTTCTTCTCCATCCTTTTTCGAAACACCAAAGTAAAATATTTTCCATGGAAAATATTTTTAAATTTATCCCACCATAAGGCTTAATTATTTACTCTATCTCTAATATTCTTGACAATTGATGAAAAATAGTCAAATAAACCATAAAAATATAAATATAAAGTATAAATTATTGATTATGTGAACATCTCATAACATAAAATATCTTTTCAATGGTTTTAATCGAAACATCAGATGCTACAGGATAAGAAAATTCATTGAAATAAGAATGGTGTTTCCTTATAAAATGTCCCAATATCTTCATTTTCCTATGTGGTTATTTTGTTATTCTATTACATGGATGACACCACCATTTTTTGTCTATGTAATTTTATCCATTATTTTCATAAGCATCTCTGTTCCAACTTCCACCATTCTCAGTTGTGGATTTGGAATGAGATCATTCTCTCCATTTCATCCATCCTCAGAATCACAATTTCTTTTATGAAAAACAAATCTTAAAAAGATATATCATTGATTTAGAAACATAATAATATATAAAGTAAAACCATTTCACAATATTCATAAATTATAATGAATTTATGGAATTCTTCTAATGTCATACTGACTCCAAAATTTATCTAAATTGTGCTCAGATACCAACAATAAGGTCCCGAACTCTTACATTAAATAATATCACTTTTTCAACTACATATAAAATATTTACATTCTGAAAGATATTTCAATTTCAAATTATTGAACATTAGGAAATTACACATACAAATCAACCAACAATCATAAGAAGTCAGAACAACTAAAATATATCCATTTCCTCTAAAACAGAAATGTCTTAACACAAAAAAAACATGATTTCTTTGAAAAATAATCATAACATTTATCATGTCTTCCTTCTTTCTCATATAAATCCTAATAACATATTAAAATAATTTCAAAAAAATGAATAATCTTAAGAACTAATTAATTGATTTAAAAAAAGGAAATATAACAATAGTACACTAATACTTATAATCATATGAAATCATTTTGACAAAGACATGTTTATCACCTTTTTATAAATACTTAGTGAAACATGATGTTTACATAAAACATTAATGAAAAAATATATAATAATAAAGTTTACTTGGGTAACTAATTACAAAATATAGTAACACTTGTGTCTACCATATGATTTGTAACCCCCAAAAATACCATAAAATGTAACTCTCACTACTCCCTTATTGTGTAACCATCATAGATAAACATAGAGTAAATAAATGACCGACCTCTAGCATACAAATTACCAATGAACTGGAGGTAGATATGGGTGACACCTTTCATCATAAATAATTTCCATGAGCTAGAACATAATAATAAAGCATGAATAATTTCATTAACTCATTTCTTTTGAATTTTGTAAAATAGAATTTTAAAATATGCTTTTTAATGAAAATCCCTTTATAAATATTATTTAATTGATGTGATAATTGGTATGAATAAAGGAATATGTTTATATACCATATAAACACATAAAAAATGAATAAAATTAAAAAAAATCATTGCACAAATATGGTTAGTACAAAATAATCAATGAAGTAGACGACTAACCCAATGAATTTGAATATGGTTAAGAATTCACCTACCTTGTGCTCTTATTACTTAAAACATGATTAAGACATATGTATAATAGTTAAATTGTTGTTATTAATATTTTACAGAATCATAATTATTTTTTACAACACCTTATATTATAATTTTATAACATTTTGTGACCTATTTATTAACAATTTTTTATTTTCATTAATTTGGATGTGTTATTTAAAACATTTCCATTGTTTTTTAGTAATGTATTTTTTTGTTGAATGGATGTGAAACTCCAAAAATGGAAATAAAATATGTTAATATGTTTCTAGAATATTCAATTTTTCCAAAAATAATTTTTTATATATGCTATGAGGATGAATTATTTGATAAATCATTAGTGATATTTGTTTAGATCATTTTGGTTATTCTTCAATTATCACAAGCTTGTTTCATCAAATAAAATAAATATTTTTCAAATAAGTTCACTGTAGAACATAAGAGATGTTATAAAATAAATATTTCAATATGATTCAACCATAAATTTTTTTTACAACCAACAGTGAATGATGTAACGAAAATCGAGGACACATAATCCACGATGTCATTAAGTCGACACATCATTGATATTATTGTTTTTAGAATATGTTGAAGAGGAAAGGAATAATAAATTTTAATCATCCCATATCCATCATAAAATTCTATAATATATATAATACTAGGGTTTTTATTCATCATGTATAATGGTAGGTCAATATAGGATAAGAATGGAAAACCATTGAAAAGAAAACAGAAGAAAATGAAAGAGGATCTTTACATTTTGAACCCTTTTCCTTGAGATCCTCTTTTTAGACATCGGTAATTGATATTTGGTGTAACCAAAAAGTCATCGACATGGGGAAGAGACATTAGAAGGGGATTGGGTGTAATATAGAAACTTCTAAAATATTTATAGCAGTGAGAGAAAGAGGGGTGTGAGGTTGGTATTTATTGGGAAATTGAGGGAGTTTTAATTAATTTCAAAGGACACTTCATAAATGTAATTGGAAAACCATTGAATTGACCATAATTTTTTCATGAGTATTGGCCACATGGGAGACCACATAAAATATTTTAATCATCAATATTTTCCCAAAATGATTACATCATTGTTACATCATTATGATGACATTAAACACACAGAAAACTCAAAATTGTATTTTTACTATTCCATGAAAATTCAACTATCTCTGAAAAATACCAAAAACCCCCTAACCATTGATTCAACCTGTATAACAATAATTTAAAATAAATTTTGTTAAAATAAAATAAAAAAATGATTAATTTAATTTTTATATTAAATCATAATTGTTTTGATTTTTTTTAAACAATAACTCATTTTACAACACCTGGAAAATATAATCCAGGTCTCATTATATTATAACATTATGAATAAAATATTAATAATAATATTTTATATTCATAAAATGAATATTACTATTAATTTTCTAATTCACATGGGTGTGTAACAATTCAATAAAAATCAAGTTGGTTCTATCACTCTTTAAATAACTTAATGATTGCAACAGTAGATGCTCGTTATTCAGAGGTCAAATCATAGAAAAAGAAAAATGGTTTTTAATGGATAGTTTATAATTATATTTCATAGAATGTGTCATTATTTTTATAGTTAGTGGTTCATGTATTTCAATTTAATTATAACACCTTTATGTGTTACATTAAAGCATCATTAAATCATAGAATAAATATTCTCATCAAATTATTTTTATTCTCCCAGTCTAACTAACATGTTCACACATTTTTTAAACCAGTAGCTAAAAAATAACTTCTTGAAAAAATCATCTTCTATGATTTGTTGTCATTCATCGTCCTCTGAATCCTTCTACATATTATATTGTAATTGTTTTTTATTATTCGTATATCATAATAATCACTATCATTTCTAGTTTACTATATTTAATATTCATCTATCTTCCTCACTCATCTAGCTTTCTGACCATTTTTTCATTTCCATTCATCTACCACTATGATTGAATTAAATGAATATTTAATATTCTTTTAATTATATGTAATTTTATATTTATTTTGATATATAAAAAATTAATTTCATGTATATTATTTATAACATAATTTTATATAATTTGTTTAATTTATATTCAGTTGTATAAATATTTTTCTACATGTGTTCTAAGAAAATCCAAAATATTATTAATGAATTTTTAAAATCATATTATTTAATTTATTTTTTATTTCATGAGTATATACCAACAAAAACATTATAATATAATATTTAATGTAGTTTCAATATTAATGAATATCATATTTGGTTAGTTTATATATATATATATATATATATTAGATTCAGTAGTAATAATTTTTTTTACTGTTGATACTATATTTCATAATATTTTCAATTTTAATGTTATTTATATTAATATTATTACTAATATTTTGGATATTTATTAGAATTTTTTTAGTTTATTATTGAATTTTTTTTACTATTACTAATACATATAACAATGTATGTATTTTTATTAGTTTTAAAATGGTTAATATATTATTAAATTTTTACAATCACAATATAATATTTGTAGCTTTATTAATATTTTTGTTAAGATTATTAATATTTATATTAAGCATTATAATATAAACATACATAATTTTTTCGAAAATCATAAATTTCTTTTAATTTTTTTATGTTAAAATTTTTAATTAAATTTTCAAAATACATTTACATATAATTTTTAAATAATAATTTAATGGGGGTAATTAATTGGGGTAAGATTACTACAAGGAAACCAATAGGCGAATTTCATTAGAGATTTAATTTTAATTTGGAAAGTTCCTAATGAAATGTTCTAAAAAATCATTCTTCCCAATCCACACATGATATTTTTAAATATTATAAATCATTAATGCATAGAAACCAATTAGATTTTACTGCAAAATCTCTTTACTATATGATATTTTCCATGAATTACATGTGGAAAAATTTAGCATTATGATCTATGGGAAGTGGATATTTAGGATAATAATTATGTTAAATTTGAATATATTATTCTTGATATTATCTTGTAATAAATTAATAAATTAATATTGATATAGCATCTATATTGTGACACTTAAAAACCATATTTTCCTATTTGTAAAAATTAAATAATTTTATCTATAGTTTTCATATCTGTTAAAATGAATTCCATTATTTGATAGAGTGATATTGTTTTTCGATATGATACTAATCAAATGAGATGTAATTATGAAAAAAATTAATTGTTGTATTATAATGAAAAACTAATAAAAAATTTATATTTCCTGATACGATTGGGGTATAGGAAGAAACATTTCATGCCATATTATTTTTCTTACATAAGATTCAATAACAGAGTATGAAAGAGTTTTCATAATATGAACATTAATTTATCAAGAATATTTATAGTTCTGTTAATATAATATTCCATCTAGTAGGAATCATGCTAATGAATCATAGTGTCAACATATTTTTAATATTGTATAAAATTTATTATTAATATATATAATTAAAAAAAGAATTATATGGAATGGAATTGATGGAAAAGCATATGAAAAATTACCACATCCATTTAATTGTATATAGTTTATGAAAATTAGTCAATATTATGTATAATGAGTTTTTTTAAAACTATATATCTTCGACGATGTATAAATGGAATAAATATATATTATATCCTTAAAAACATATTTCATGCAATGTTTCTTAGGTTGTCAACAATATTTATCTACAATTTTATATGAATTTTAAATATCTAATTAATTTTTAATTATTTATATATCCATACATATTGTAATAGATATTTCTTTTACATAGGAATATTAATTAACTCTTTGATGGTTGAATGATAGGAAGTTATTAGGGTGTATTATTCGTTTGAAAAGGAATACTTCCACTTTCATTCATTAAATATGATTAAAAAATCAAACAACCAAACATGTGTATATATTACATGGTTCAATATTAAGAGGAATAATACCTATAAAATTTTAAAATAAAGGGTATATTATTACCGTCTACAATAAGGGACTAATATAACCTCCATGGGTTATAGAATGATTTTGTCTGTGGATCAATCTTATAAATGTTTAAAAAATTAATTCATTGTCCATATGGTATTTTTAATTTCCACAAATTGCTTTTCATTCCATTAGAATATTGATATGGTAAAAAATTATTGTTACATTGGGAATGATTCAATGATTGAGTAAGGATATTGATAGTATTAATAAATTCTAAATGTTTCTTGAGATTTCATAATTGTAATATCATTCGGTGAAACACATAATTTATGTTAAACATTAGGAGAATAATATTCATCATATTTTTATACATACATTATATCATTTCAATGTAACGAATATGTTTATTTTGGATGAAAGGATATAATAATAAAAATTGAAATATGTTGATATTTATCATCCACTTATAAGGGAAAGTAATATAATTTCCCCGTGATTTTCAAACACTATCCAAGTGGAATGAAATTATATTTTTAGTTATATTATGGTATAAATTTTCATTATGGATAACTTCAAATGTAGAGAATATTTTTGTTAAAATAATTTATGTTAATATGACTTAAAATATTCGATGCCTTGTTATATATTAAAAATAATTACCAGTATCATTTTACTAAATAAAAATCATCTATATATTCGATGATCATTACGATTTGTTAAATTATTATTCCTTGTGTAATGTTTAGTGTGTCCAAAATAAATAAATAATTCAATGATTGATAAATATGATATAAATTTTAAAATAGAAGTAAACATTCCCAAATATTTGTCAAAAATCATTTTTTATATGATCGTAAATTAATGAAAATATATAATAATTTGTCATACATTGTATATATGATGGATTTATAACATTAAAAGATAATTATATTAATTAATGGGATATATAAAAAACCATGAAAAGTTATAATGCTCCAATGATAAGAATTATATTTCAATAGAGTTTTATTTTTTTCCTTACCCCTAATCTAGAATTATTTATTCCCATTTCCTATATATCCCATATAATTAATAATTTTTGCGGGAAATGTAAGAAGCCGTGTTTTTCCAAGCTGTCGTTTTGAGCATAAATTTTAATTTTTGATGTTTGATGCTTTTGAGGTGTAAAAAGGTCATTTTTCTCATCCAGTTGATCTCAGAAAGATTTTCTGACCACTCTGTTGGTCTCGGAATACAAATATTACCCTAGGAAAAAAGTTAAGTGGAAATATGAGTTGTTCAAATTTTAGTGGAATACTTAATATTTAATATTATTAAATTAAATATTAAATTATTCAAATAGGTTCTTTTGTTATCAACATATAAACATAACGTCGGATGGAGATTGCAACTGCACCATTGAGTCCGGAATGGGGAGTTTATCCTAGGGGAGGAAAAAACTGATGTTGGGCACCGGGGCCAGCCCAGACCTCTTTTCCTTCTTTTCTTTTTCTATTCATTTCTTACATCCTCCATCCTCCTCCTTCTTGTGAACTCTCTATATGTACTCCTCTTTGGCGGTGTCTTTTGGGGGGATTTTGATATTGAGAATGAGATATAGTTCAGAGGTGAGAGTGGTACGGATTCGATGCTCTCGACGTGATGAGTCGGTGTGCAGCAACTAGGAGACGTAAAATCAACTGATGCATCGGCAGTTTCCACCTGAATGTAGGGCCATTTAGGTTATCACCATAGATCCCCTTTAAACATGTGGTTTTATGCCTTTAATGCCTTATATTTATTTCTTGTAAGACAATGTGGCTTGATCTATTGTTTCAAGTGTGAAAACCGGCGTTTCGTGCATTTTCAGGTATTTCTAGTCGGAAAACCTAGATTACAAAACATGTGTTCCAGGGGATAGACACTGTGTGTTATTCCCATATGGGGAAGTCGAAGTTTTATTTTGTACATTCCATGTACATTAAGTACATGCAGTGTAGTTGGTGGTTGTGTGACTGGCCGTGTGAAATAGAACACAGAATTGTTGTTTTTAAGGAGTACATGTCGTGTACTACAAGTAGACACTATGTAGTTGTAATTGGGAATGTGTTTTAGTAAAAAAAATATGTGGTGACTTTTTATGAACTGTACACACTGTGTAATGAAATGTACATGCTGTTTGCTTTTACAAAGGAAGGCCCAATGTGTTCTAGTCAGGTGCTCTAGCCATGTACTACTTCAGTTAAGTAGTTTTAGAGATATATTTGTCTCTTGATGTCAAAATTGGGCATTTGAGATGTCAATTATTAGAATTATTCCATGTATATCACAATGGTGGAATTCTTTTGACATTTAGAGGTCATCTGAAGGAGGTTTTGGGGGTTTTTATCTAAATGGAGGGATTCTTCTTCTAGTTATCGAGTTCAGTTGTCACCTGAGAATGAGACTTGCCATGGATGATAGAGTGGGTGTTTGGACCAACATATTTGAGACCTTTAATAGGATATAAGATATGATCTATCTCCTATAAACATTGAATTAGAGAAAATTTCCCCTGTGAGACATTCCCTTCTGGCCTACGATGTTATGAGACTGGGTACCTCTATGGATGCCATATGGGATGCCTTTGCTTGTGTGCTGTCCTAGGGAGTCCCTTGTAGGATCTCTCTTTTGATCATCCTTTGATAGGAACCATGTTATGGAATTCTTATGTTGTCCTACCTTTTATGATCCCGTGTTTGATTTTTCCATTTCTCTTCGCTATAGATCCCACATTGGATGCCTTTGCTAATGTTTACTTGAGGATCTAGAGTATGATTCCTCTTTTGTGTTTGACTTGAGGGACCCAGAAGGTGCTCATTGTTTGAACAACCCTGAGTTTTTATTTCGGGTATGGGTAGAGAAGGTGATCGTGTGTCACCTAGAACCCATGCCAAACTGGTGATCCCTTTGGGCTGTAGATGTATTATTGGGGTGGGCATTTGGGCAACCCTCGCTATTTGTTTATATCTGACTTGGTTTGCTGATAATATATTGTTTACTTGAGGTGCTTCCTGGTTGGCGGATGCTGAGCCAGACGCGATGCATCTTTGTAGTTTTTTTTGTGCCTACTATTCCTTGTGTACCATAGTAGACGCGGTTTGATTATAAATAGTTTATTTTTCCTCGATGTGGACGTGTTTGGCCATGTTACTTAATTTTTGACCATTTGTTCTTGCATTGCCTATTAAGTTTCCATGTTTCGATGCCTAGTATTGTTAGAAAGAAGATGTTGTATTTATGACATGATGTTATGATGTAGACGGCTAGCCATGTTGTTCTTGAGGTTTACATGGGGTGATACATGATGATACACTAGCTTGAATTACATAGGGTCGTGAGAACCTGGTGTATAGTCCATAGGGAGAATTTTCATTGGGGGCTTCCTGAGAGTGTGTTTATAATTATATGATGTGAGACCACATGGGGAATTAACGTTGAGTGCTTCACGAGAGTATTTGTAGTTCCTCAACATGGGCCATAGGGGGAATTGACGTTGAGTTCTTCCCCAGAGAACCTTTAGTACGATACGAGACTATAAGAGGAATTGGCGTTGAGTGCATCCCTAAAGAGTCTATGCATAAGCTGAACCAGAGGGGTCAGACATATTGTACTGGCCAGAGGGTTTCTTGTGTTGCTAGGTAGGACCATAGGGGATAGGTTGACTATACTTCCTAGAGGGTTACCTATTGGGTTATCTTCATGCTTTTGGTTGATTGATTGAACTAGAGGGGACATGCTGTGAGTACTTCCCAGAGGGTGACTTGTTTTTGTTTAGCTTGTTTAGAGACTTAATTATGGAATCGGCCAAAGATGGTACATTTCGATGGGATTATAGAACTATAGATCGAATTAATGATACATGAATTGACTAGAACATAATCCAGCTCATTTCCCTTTCACAAGATGTCCATAAGATCGGGCTTATGGGCCCATGGATAGACTGCTGATGTTGTTTCTTATTATTTAATTCACTTAATCAAGAATATTCATATTAATGTATATGTGTATAGATATGGGACTATACATGTGTATGTATATCGATATGGACATCCATGGAGGAACTTGCCCAGTTGATAGGGTTTAGATGCACTAGGGTCGAATGTGGTTGATGTTTGGTTTACTTCCTTTATTGTGTTCCAGCTAGGCTAAGAACATTGTGGTTCCATACACATTATAGCACAATTATAAGTTGATTGTCGGGGGTGCATTACTGAGAATATTTCTCACTCCAGCACGTACACCTCGGTGTACGTGTGGACATAATGTGTTCTTTTTAGGTTGAGCATGATTTTCATGGGGGATAGGGTTGAGGCCCAGTGTTTCATGATCGAGAAAATCTACTCATGTGCTTCTACTAATCGGGCTACTGGAGTTCGATATTGTTGGGAGATTGGGTGTGTTGATTGGTACAAAGTTAGTAGTAGAGTCCTGAACTTTTACTTTTATTATATTTTGTACCAGTATCTATATTTTCATCCTGTTGTGTGACCATTTTTATATTGTATTGTATAGTTATTCTCATTTTTACAAAATTTTACTATTATAACTTATTATATTTCAGTTTTTTATTTCTTCCCCACTCTAATTACTTTCCATTATATATGATAATTAGTTATTTATACTGTTTTCTTACTCTGGTATGATGGAATAGTCTCCCCACTACCACAACCTATTCCCTCGCTTCTAGTCGGCAGCCTCTGGCATATAGGGAGGCGCGCTTGAGGATTTGTGGCGAATCGGCTTGGAGGACTGGTTCAATGGCGTCCTAGTCGGGATGTTACAAAGTTGTATTATAGGATTTTCTTTCCTGGTATTTTCTATTTGGGATATGGTAGACTTGATTGTTAGTAATGTGTTAGAACCAGTGATGGATATCGAGCTGGTGCATTGAAAAAACTCTTTCTGGTAAGAAATCATGGCTACCATGGTTTGGGATTACTGTTCTGATTTTTTGATATTACGGTTGTATATTACTTTTTCCTTGAGCGATGCACCAGTTGTGTAGTGTTTTATTTACTGTGGATCTCTAGATCCTGGCCATTTTTATGTTTCCAGGGATAGATTTTGACTCTTGGTTGGCAAAGGCAAGAGGCATCTCATGCATCATACTAGGCATGTAGGAATCACAACATATAGGCCTACTAGTGTGTGTTTTTATTGAAATCTAAGACCATTGGGTCTGCTAACTCATACTTTTTATTCTGATGGTAGGTTTTGTGGATCTATGTTGAGGAGTTAGTGAGTCGATGATGACTCGGTCCTTGTCCACAGGTGGTGTAGTGACTCCCATTGGCTAATATGTCACATGATGCCTTTCTTTTCACCCCCATTATTGGGTGTTGTTTCTCAGGTCTATGGTCATCTAGTCGAACCGATGGGTATGATGTCGATAGATACCAATGATTTTCATGTGAACAGGAACTCCTTGTGGTATTTCCATGTATGGACATCTGATGAGTGTTAGTTTAGTTTCCCTCCTACTTAGGTTGTGAACTCCAGGGATTAGTTCCTTCTATGGATTCTCGGAGAGGATCAGAGCCCATGTAGGTTGTGTTTCGGTTCTGACTTTTGTTGGTCATTGTGATCTTTACCATCTTCTTAGAGGTTGCAGATCTTTTGGGCTAGGTGGTTAGACCTTGTGATCCAGTTGTGAGGATTTTTTGTAGGGCTAGGTAGAAGACCATGAGTCCCTTGGTTTTGACTCATACATTTGTACGTTAATATATGTTATGTTCTAGGTAAACCTGTGTGAAAATGGTTAACCCATGCATGAATCATTATCGGGTTCTGGGAGGATGTTAGTGTGGCTCGGAGGGAGATGGGCATTCCATCAGTGAAATCATAGTGTACACATATAAGAGATGATCATGCACTATCTTGATTTGTCTTGAGTATGCTAAGAGAGCTTCGACCCTACATCGAGCTCGTTTTTTCTTAATGTTCATCTGTGTAGTAGTTAGAACCTATTTTAATTTTTATTTGAGAGCATTGTAAGAAAATATATATTGTGGTGAGTGAACCATTATGATTTTTTGGGTGGGTTTCCTTGTTTAGGTTAAGCTACTTTGTTTTCAAGTGGCCTTTTCAGCACAGAGTTTCCATTAAGAATACTACAAAGGTATTCCTAAGGTGGGGAGTACCAGTTTGGTCTTAGATGAATATCTTATGTCTAGAAGATGGTGGTTAACGCTGTAAAGTAGGTCATTGGATGGTACATATAACATGGTTGTGTAGATTCTCATGATGGGAGCATGAATGTTGGACCTCTCACTGGGCTTCTCGGGGACGAGATGGTTTATGGTAGAGATTTTGTAAGAACCTTTGTTTTTTCAGACAGTTGTTTTGAGAATAAATTTGAATTTTTTCTATTAGATGCCTGTGAGGGGTATAATTTTTATTTTACTCTACAATATGATCTCAGATAATTTTTCTGAAAACATCGTTGGTCCATGAATAGAGAGATTACCCTAGTACAAGTGTTTGGTGGAAATCTGAGCTGTTCAAATATTAGCAGAATATTTAATTTTTAATATTATTAAATTAAATATTAAATTATTCACAAGGTTAGTTTATTAATAACTTCTAAACAGAGATTCATATTGATATTTCTTTTATGTCGTATTGTCTGGAATGGGTATTTTAGCTTAGGGGAGGCATATACTCATGTCGAGCATCGGGGCCGGCCCTGACCCCTTTTTCTTCTTTACCAATTCGTTTCATTTTTTTCTCTCTTCCTTCCTCCTTCTTCTTGTGAATGCTCCATATGTGCACCTCCATGGATGTGTCTTTTGGGGGATTTTTAGATTATGAAAGTCAAAGAGTTTGGAGGCAAGAGGTGTACCGATTCGAATCCCTCGATGCGCTGAGTCAATGTACAACAATTAGGAGCTGTGAAATCAACCGAAGCTTCTACAGTTTCCACCTGATGGTAGTACATTTAAGTTTTTTACATATATCCCCTTTAAACAAGTCTTTTTATGTCATTAAAGAATTATATTTATTTATTGTATGCCCATGGGGCTCGATCATTTGTTTTAGGGGCGAAAAAGGGTGTTTCAGGCATTTTCAGGGATTTCCTGTTAGAAACCCCTGAATACACGGCGTGTATTATAGGGGATACACGCCTTTTGTTCTTACCAATTAGGTAAGACAATGTTTTCGTAAGTACAGGTCATGTACATTGAGTACACAAAATGTTGTTGGTGTCCGTGTGACTGGCCATGTGAAATAGAACAAGGAATAGTGGTTTTTAAGGGGTACATGTCGTGTACTATAAGTACACGACGTGTAGTGGTACCTAGGAATGTGTTTTAGTGAAAAAAAATATGGGGTGACTTTTGGTGAATATTACAAGCCATGTCAAGTAATTTAGATGTCATGTACTTAATAAAGAGTTAGGCCCAATGCGTTCAGGCCATGTGCTCTTGCCATGTACAACATCAGTTTAGTATTTTTGGGGATATCTTGGGCATTAGATGTCAGAATTTTGTATGTGAGTAGTAAATTCTGAGAATTGATTCACATTGATCGCAATAGTGGGATCCTTTTGTTTTTTAGAGGACATATAAATTGGGTTTGGGGGGTTTCTATATAAATGGAGGTGTTCTTCCTCCGGTTATCATGTTCAGTTGTCACCTGAGAGTGAGACTTGGAGTTGATGATAGGTTGGGTGTTTTGACCAAACTATTTGAAACCATTAATAAGAGATGATCTATGAGATATCCCCCATATCCTATTCTTTAGAGTACATTTCCCTTGTGAGACGTTCCCTTATGGCCTATGATGCTTTGAGACCGGGTACTTCTAAGGATCCCCTGTGGGATGCCTTTTCTTTTTTGTTAACCTTGGGAGTCCCTTCTAGGATCTCTCTCTTGTTCATTCTATGACAAGATCAATGTTATGGAATTCCTATTTTTTCCTTCCTTTTATGATTCTATATTGGATTCTTACCTTGCTCATTGCAATGGATCCTGTGTTGGTTTCCTTTTCTTGTGTTTAACTGGAGTATCTCAAGTATGACAGATCCTCTGTTTTTGAATTGGGGGACCAAGCAGGTGCGGATTGTTTAACTATCCCTGAGTTTTGTTTTTGGGTTTGTGTAGAGATGGTGAAAAGGTGACACCTAGATCCCTTGAAAAACTGGTGATCCCATTGGGCTTTTGATGTATTGTTGGGTTGGGAATTCGGGCCACCCGCACTGTTTGTTTATATCTAACTTGGTTTGCTGATGTTGTAGTGTTTACCAAAGTTGCTTCTTGTTTTTTGGTTGTTGAGCCTAAAATGATGCATCTTTCTTGTTTTTTTTGGATTCCTAATATTTTATGTGTGTCTGACTATATTTGTTTTGATTTTATAAAGTGTATTTTACTGTGTTGTGGATGTGTTTGGCCATGTTGCTTGATTTTTCACCGTTTGGTCTAGCTTTGCATTTTAGGCTGCCTTGTATCCATGCCAAGTATTGTTAGGATGTAGTGGTTGTATTTATGGAATTTTGTTATTCTATAGACTATTATCCATGTAGTTACTAAGGTTTACTTGGTTCGATATGTGATTCTACACTTGCTTTACTAACACATGTCTGGGAGAAACAGGGGTATAGTCCATAGGGAGAATTGGTGTTGAGGGCTTCTCCTGAGTGTCTTTATAATTATAAAATGTGAGAACACATGGGGATTTGAAGTTGAGTTCTTACCCGAAATGTATGTAGTTCCTCTACGTGGGCCACAGTGGGAATTGACGTTGAGTTCTTCCCTAGAGTGCCATTAGTACAATATGATACTATAGGGGGAATTGTCAGATAGTGGTTCCCCAGAGAATCTTTTCTTTAGCTGAACCAGAGAGGGATGAATGAGTGTACTGCACTGAGGGTTGCTTGTGTCTCTAGGTAGGACCTCAGGGGATAGGTTGAGTGTACTTCTTAGAGGGTTACTAGTTGTGTTAACTACTTTCTTGTGGTTGATTGGATGAACCAGATGCGAAAGGTTGCGAGTACATTACTGAGGCTTACCTATTATTGTTTATCTTTTTTAGACACATATTTCCAACTATGTCCAAATAATGTACATGTCGATGCGATTACGATCCCATGGATTGAATTAATGATACATAGATTTAGTTTCATGACTTCCAGATCTATTCCTTTGCACAATATTTCCAATAGATCAGGCTTGTGGACCAAAGGATCAACTGCTGGGGTGTTTTCTTATTATTTAAATCACCTAATCATAAATATTCATATTTATGTATATGTGTATAGGAATGGGACTATACATGTGCACATATATAGATATGGAAATTCATGGTGGAACTAGCCCAGCTAATCGGGTTTACATACCCTAGGTTCGACTATGGTTGCACGTCTGGTTTACTTATTTTGTTGTGTTCCATCTAGGCAGAGCACATTACTATAGCATACACATAGTAGCACAGTTATAAGTTTCTTGTTGGGGTGCCCTACTGAGATTATTTCTCACCCCTACATGTTCTCCTTAGTGTACGTGTAGACATTATGTATACTTTTATGCTTTAGCACGAGTTTCATGGTAGATAGGGCTAAGGCCCAGTGTTACATGATCGAGTGAAGCTGCTAGAGTTGTTCTACTGATCGGGCTGCTGCATATCGATATTCTCTAGAGATCGGGTACGTGGAATGGCTATGAGTTAGTTTCAGAGCCAGGTACTTTAAATTTCAGTTTCTTTTGAACTTGTACCTCTATGTTGGGCCCAATGGGTGACCAGTTTTGTATTGTATTTTCATAGTTGTTCAGGATTTTACAGAATTTTACTATTACATCTTGTTCTATTTCGGTTGTTTATTGCTTCCACACTCTGTTTTCTTTCTACAGTATATGATACATAGTTATTTCTGTTGTTTTATAACTTTAGTAAGTGGGCATAGTCTCCCCACTATAACACCCTAGGCCCTCACTGCTTGCCGAGAGCCTCTGGCGTACAAGGAGACGCGCTTGAGGACTTGTGGAGAATCGTCTCGAAGCACCAGTTTTGTGGAATCCAGGTCGGAACGTTATAGGAAACACGACACAAGAAATGAAAATATTTTCACTGAATAGCCTGAAAATAATATTGTAATTGTTATATGTAATGAATAAAATCGATGTCTGTTATTCATATAAACTTGTATATTAATTCACATAAACAAAATTTATTAATGATTAATTATATTATTGTACTAAATGAGTATATTAAAAATAAAATTCCAGGTATTATAATAAATCATAATTATATATTATTTGAATTTGAATCAGTGAATAATTTAGAAAGCAGTTTGGAAATAAATGTGATTTTTTTAATTTTTTCAATTAATTTCTATAACATTTTTACAAAAAAACATATCACTAAAAGTGTTTTTCTTAAAATTTGGTTCATAGGGTTCCCATAAGATAATAATTATACTATTGTATAGTAAATAAAATAAATATAAATATTTGAATCTTATTTGGATTTTTTTGAAGATATATAGTAAATTTCATATTTATTAATGATGAGTTCATTTGTTTAAATAATAATGGTAATTTTTTAAACGTAGTGGAATACATGATAAATTAATAATAACACTAGTATATATAAACTAATTAAGATACATATGTAGCCTTTATATATTAGAAATTAATTTTTTTTTTAAAATATTCTATGTTAATCCATAAAATTTAAAATGTTTAATAATTTAATAATTACATAAAATTTATTTATGTGATCAAAAACATGATGATGACAATTACATTGGGGAGATCACTATAACAATTCAAATATTATCAGCATATATTGAGAAACTCAACAGATACATGGTCCATTCCATATATAATGTTAAAAAATAAAGAACTTAAGAATTTAATTTCATTGAAATTTCATAATATTAAAGGTTCTTCTTATTTATTTCTTAAATAATGTTACAAATGTCAAAAATTTCTAGATAAATTATTTAAAATAATATTTATTATTTATGAAAAATATGGTCACATATATGATATTTTTTTAAGTACATGAAAATGTATTAAATGTAGATATTAATTTATTACTATATTTTAATAATTTTTAATATTTAATACATTTTATTATCTAAAATCTATTTAATTTAATATATTATATAAATTTTCAAAAAAAATTAATTTTTTTACCTAATAAAAAATTATCAACAAAATAGTATTTAAGATTGATTTCATTAAAAATGTAACTTTTTTGTTAAGTTATTGATCTTAGCAGTTATATATTTATTCTATTTTAAAAAAATTAATATTAATTTATTTTCAAGAAGATCACAGATATAACAGTTCATTAATCATGATCTTCCTAGGTTGACCCTCAATATGAATCTATATAGGAGCCTCATCATTCCTCTCCAAATTATCATCCTACTTATACAATGAAATACAATGCATCCAAGGTTTTTAAAATTCAATACACAAGTTTATTTAAATTATCAAATCTTTATAGAGAGGAGAAGTGGAAATATGTCATGATTGACGGTAAAGGTAACATAATCGATCAAAATCTGTGTTATTGTATGAGTTTTTGGGAATGTACGTAGTAGAAAAATTTAATTATCTTTCAATGAGAGAACATTCAACTAGTATGAACAAAAAAATACATGCAATAATATTCTGGTAATCTAAATTGTTTTAGTTTCTTTATCATGAATTGATTTTATTACATTGTGTAATTTATTTTTTTTTCTCGTATTACGATGATTCTTTTTTCAATGAAATAACTAATTGGGGAAGAGATTAATATCATTTTACAATAGTAGATTAGGGATCTTAAAGAAATAATAAAAAAATTTAAAATTTTCTGAAAAAAATGAAAACATATGTTGTGTAGAAAAATTTTCTATTTGAAGATATGTGGTAGAATAAAGATAATAATATACACTATGAATCATATTTTTAAAGTGAAATTTAAACAATTTGAATTGTCTTGTTGTATAATCACTCAAAATGGTTATATAAATGATTTTTCTATCATTTATTAATAGTAATTGAGGATATCTCATTACATGATCCTGGTGAAGAACATATACCCTCATAAATTATCACATACTTTATATCATGTACTAGACAAAAAAATTATTATTGAGTTGTTAAAAAAATTTACTGCTGAAAAATGAAGCTCTATAAGTATTTCCACTTATAACACATGGATGAAAAAAATAGCTATATTCTATGACAATAATAAAAATACAATATCTCACAGAACATTTTTATGATTTTACTGAAAAATATTGTATGAATAAACTTATATTATTTATAAATACAATATCTTCTATAACCCAAGAAAATGTATTTCATTCATTATATGAATACCTTATGGAGAATATCACATAGAGGAACATCATAGTAGAGTTTATTAGGATATTTGGTCTACTATTTTAAAAAGTTAAGAACTATAGGGTTATATATGGTGATATGAGATATGTGTCTCTAAAAGACATTGGTTTTCCCAAAAACACTTCAAGGAAAAATCTATATATGGAATAAACATAAACATTAGAATATAATTTTCATCAGATGGATTAGAATATAGAGTTTGGAATTTTATAAACATTATAACGAATTATTGAATATATGCATATAATTTTTCGTACTGCATATCCCTCTCATCCAGCTAAGCCTACAAATCCAACTCCTCCACCTAATTATTTACTCATTCATTTATAATATGTTGTATATATTAGGGATCCCATTTATCAAATTATTGAATATTGAATAATACATTATATTGGGTATATTGTAACTTAATAATATGATTATTCTAATATAGTTTCATTAGGTTACACTGGACCACATAGTTTTTTCTTATCCACTACTGGAAAAAACATGTGAATTGTGACATATCAACAACACCTTTGTTATGTGGGTTTCGTTCTTCCCATAATCATATATTGGATTGATCCTATGGTCCATCTCCCACTAAGGGTACTAAAATTATCACTAAAATACCAATTAATACCAATATCTATTTTTTTAAGGAAATGGAAACTCGCCATAAATTTTCCTCTATTGGTCCCACTTGACCCCATAATTATTTCATTAAATCTCCTTGAATAACAAATGTAATAAGATAATAATCTATAAAAAAATATTAGGGTATTAGTTATTCTCATAATTTATTGATGTAAGATTCTTCTTCAAAGGAATTTTATTGTCCCTATATTGTCTCCCCAACAGTGTGTCCAAACCGAGTCAAATTATATTATTGGAGTGCCTCTAAATATTATTGGGGCTGTAAATTTTTTGGATGTTCATATAATATCATTGGGACACTATACTACAAGGATCATGTTGTAAAGTCCTGAAAATTTCAATAAATTTTTTTTTCATAAATTCTTTGGGATTTTACGAGTACGCAGTTTCTGACGGCACCGGATTCTGAGGCCCGGAGAGCCAGGAATCAATTTCCTAAGTTTAGCTCGGGTATGTTCAGTAAACGAATGAGCGTGTTTTTATATCTTTTGAACCGGTGCTTGGAATTGAAATATGTGGGCTCCTATGAAACTCCAGCGATGGTAATTTTTTAAGGGGACCTTTCCTGAAGGTGTGTTTTCCAGGGAGGAGTTGTTAAAAAAATGTGGGTTAAATGTAATGTAAAATAAATTTTTGTTACAATTTTATTTTCTTATTCAAAGTGGTTTAATCCTATGTGTGGGAGTTTGGGGGGACCCACTAGGTTTCTAACTTCTCCTAAGATGATAATGTAAAGGTGGGTCACACACAAGCTCCCATATTTTCACATTACCCATAATCCCTTAAACTCCCTTTAAAACTCCCTTGTTTTCAATTATGTGGCTTCTCCTCTTACACATTAATATTGCCAACATAACACCCCATTTAATTTGATAGTCAAGATTTATTAATTAAGTGAATTAAATTTCTGAATTTTTGATTTTTTGAAAAGCATGGAAAAAGAATAAAATAAGGGGAGATAATATTTTATTTTGGTTGGATTTTGTTGTGCTAAGAAAAGGGGAGAGAGCTATTGACTTATTTTTGAATAACTCCATCCTCAACAAAGAACGAAATCACTTCATCAAGGATCATTAATTCGGTGACCCGGTTTCTTCCATCATCTTCTTCCTCCAGGACATAGGGGTAGGCACCAATGCGGAAACATGCCAACAATGTCAGGCCATACAATCATCTCTCCGCGAAAAAGGAAGGGAGACACCGCTTCCTCCTTGGACTCTCTCCGTTGACGTTTACGGAACCTCACCCCTTGACGCCATTTTTCAGCAACGCTCATCGTTCGACCACTTGTGTTGAGGTAGGGGTAAAATCTTTGTCCATGTATTATTTAATGACCTTCATTGTTAAATTATTGGCCACTTATTATTGATATAACGGGGGGAGATCGGACCACACAAACACGACCGATCCTCCTCCCCATTTATAGTTGATATTCATAGTGTCTTGAACCGAAGGTGGCAAGGTGTCATTGAACCGCGCAGGGATGACGATTATTGCGGCTAGAGCAGGCCACATTGAAGGGGCGCGACACCGTCTCACCGCACCAGTGATGCCGAAGGAGGCCGCGGCCAAGAATGGGCCGTGGTGGAGGGGCGTGGAGCCATCACGCCATGCAAGTTGGGAAGAATGGTGGCCTTCAGTAGGAACGATTCAGCAGGAGGTGGCCGACCAAGCCGGCCGCCAGCGCTTCAGGAAGAGGGACCCCCACAGGTCCCGTGTGGCACAACCGGCCAGCCAAAATTGAGGGCTATTACCTAGGAAAACCGGGGGTTGAAACACATAGCCAACATGCAGGGCAGACCCCATTGGGTCTGCCGTTCGGTTCCAAGAGGGAAGTGGCCCCATCGCACCCCACGACCGGCTCCGAGCGGGCCACATGGTTGAGCCCAGCGGTAGGCCGCGCTAGCCGGGCCGGGCTGTGACTACGGGGTCGCGCCGTACCCAACTGGGTTGAACCCGGAACCCGGTCGGGTCGACCCGTATCGGGACGACCCAGGGGGTATTAGGCCGGGTCGGACAGGGCCCAAACCCCTTATTTTTAGACAGATGCGTTCAAACGCTCATAACATAGGCTACAGACCTCTGGTCAGCACAGCTTCAGTTGCGTTGAGATCCTTGGATCGAGGCGGTCATTTCTGTATTTTACACTCAAGGTTCAGAAGAACTTTGTGTAAGGCCCGGTTGGTTCGAACACGAAACCAACCGGGCCCACGGAGCAGAATCACTTATAACCCGAGCTCTGGATGTCTGATTGACGTGTCGTCAACTTTGTTGGTTTCCTCATAGTGAGGTGGTTCATTTGGCTTACTCTTATATAGGATTGGATGTAGATGGAGTACTGAAAGTTTTGTTTTAGCTTAAAAACCAACCGTGCCCCTAGGACAAAAAATCCAATAACTCTCAGACCGGGCGTCTGATTGATGCGCCGTCTATCACGTTGAGTTACTATTGACGAAACGGAACATTTTGATACATAAAAATTGTAATTCATGACAGTTGATGTATTGACCCCTTGGCTCGTAGAGTGAACCCTCCCAGAATCAAGCATGTTGTGTGCGGGAACCCTAGAGCTAGCTGCGATTGTGACGACGATGGTGACTGTACATAGATCCTACATGCGTTCGGCAATGAGGACGACTGTACTTGGATCCTTCGTGGGTTTGGCAGCGTTGATGACTGTAATTGGATCCTACGTGGGTTTGGCAGCAATGGTTGCTATACTTGGATCATACGTGGGTTCGGTAGTGACAACTTCTATACTTAGATCCTATGTGGGTTTGGCAGGGGAGATGATTCGGATACTACATCTATCATCTCCACCCCACTTCGTGAGTAATATACCTATGTGAGATGAGTATTGACATTGAATCATTATCTTCCGATATGATTGACTTGCTATCATGTATGTATTGGGTTGAGAATTTCTTATGTGGTGTGAATTGAACATGGGCGTGTGAGTTGGAGCCGAACTGGAGTTGATTACTTAGGTATATTAATGGGAATATACCTTAGTAGAGTTGGTTCATACTTTGTGATTGTATCTTTTCTTTTTGGTTTATTCTTCTTGCATTCTGCGAGACCTTCAGGAGTCTCGGGGTCCTTTCTGAGTATCGTATACTAACCCATGCACGAGCTATGCCCGCACTATGTTGTGTTGGATGCAGATGACGGACAGCACTGATCGAGGTGGAGGCTCATAGAGTTAGACGGTACCTGGAGAAGGATCAATAGATGGGACATACACAGAGTAGATGGCTGGACCAGAGGATCTATGGAGACTACCTATACCCACCCTTCAGGTGGGATTTCCAGAGAATAGCTCGGTGTTGCTGATTTAGTTTTCTACTATTGTACTTTCTTTTCAGTTGTACTTTACTTTCAGTTGGGTTTTTTTTTCTGGCCAATTTAATTTCCAACAATTATTTTTGTACTCAGTTTACTTACTGTTTACATCATCTTGCGTACTTTGTGGTATTTGTTAACTTTATAAAACAAATTCCTTCCCTTTTATTGGGATTTATGCCTTTGGTGCTAGTCGCCATCCCCTGGCCTATGGAAGGTGGGCTTGGGGTAGTCACGACACGATCCCTAAGGACGGGTCGTGAAAAATTGGTATTAGAGGAGCCGGTTCTACCACAGAACTCAGGACTCTGATAATTTCTTCTATGTAAAGAAATAGTGTTTAGGGAATTGATTTTGGTTATTAGACCAGAGAGTCCAATGTTGTGGTAGCGGCTGATATATCCATACACCAGGACCCTGACTTCAGATTTCCGACTTAGTGCACGAAAACATTCATTGCATGGGTGTTTCAAAGTTTTCTTTTTTGATTACATTATTTAAGCTCACAAGGAATATTGTATTAACCAGGGCACACCAGTTTCTTTTCAAGATGGCCCCACCATGGCATCTAGCTAGGGTTCCGAGTTTTTTGCGAGACGACAGCCCACTGAGTGACGAGGCCTCTGTACAAGGCCCCATTATAGTGGAGGCACTGTCGGTACCTCTACCCACCGAGGCACCGATGCCACCAGCCCTAGCAGCTGAGAGTGCACGTTGAATGAGTGCACTGCACGAGTTTCAGTGTTAGATACCACCTAGGTTCTGTCGGGAGACAGACCCTCAGGCAGTAGAGGATTGACTGGAGGCAGTTGATTGAGTCTTCAGGTCGGTAGGGACACCAGCAGACCTCATGGTGATCCTTACGGCGAGTCTCTTGCACGCGGTAGTAGGTAGATGGTGGGGCCTGATTCTCCAAGTGCACAACGAGGTATCTCATCTTTGAACGGACTTAGAGAGCCCCTTCCGCTCGGAGTTCTTACCTTCCACCCTCTTTGCATTGCGCGTTCAGAAGTTATTACAGCTGCGGCAAGGGGGCATGTCAGTCGCCCAGTACTCGGTGAGGTTTACCTATCTCTTGCGCTACTCCACAGACATGGTATGAGACCTATTCATTAGGGACTAGAACTTCGAGCAGGGACTACGGCATGAGATCAAGGCATTGATGATCTCCATCAGCATTCCGACATAGGCAGGAGTACTAGAGGGACCCCTTCTTGTGGAGAGCTTCCTTACTGAGCCTATGCCAGCAGCGAGGCCTACTACAGCGCAACATGTAGTAGAATCTTCTACAGCAGGCAGTAGACATACTTTGTAGATGTCCAAGTGGACCAGACCATCAGGTGGGTGACTTCAAGATACTGGCTCGGAGGTGCGAGGCACACACAGCAGACCCAGTATTAAGAGAGGCATACAATTCTATGTATGCGGCGGGCAGGTCCACATGGCTCATGACTAACCGACCTTCCATGAAGAGGAGAAGTAGACCGTTGAGGGAGGACCTAGGAAGAGGAAGAGGTTTTACTATGGCGGTCGGCAGGGAGTATGTAGACGAGGTAGAGGAGCTGGCTGAGCAGTAGGTGGTGGAGGATGCTTCATGGCTCTACCACCACCACCACCAGGAGGTCCACACTGACCACATGGATCTGGCGGACAGAGGAAGGCCCAGCTTCAGGCAGTGGAGGCCACCGACCATGGTGCACCTGAGATAATTCAATGTATTGTCTGTGTTTTCTCCACCCTTTATGTGGTTCTTATAGACACCAGAGCGAGTCATTCTTTCATTGCTGCTACCCTTGTTCAGATCTTGGAGATTCTGATGGAGCCGTTGGCTCGATCCTTACAGCTAGAGACTCTTACAGTAGCAGAATCGACGAATAGACACTTGTTTTGGTAGTGTGAGTTTACTCTAGGAGGAGAGAGCATCGGCTGGGATCTTCTTGTAGCAGCATCGAGGCCTTACGATGTCATTATGGGCATGGATTGGTAATCTACTGTACATGCACAGATCAACTATAATAGGAGCAAGGTGAGATGTGTCCACACTGATGGGAGTACGTTCACCTTCACCGATGAGAAGGGAGCCTTTGCAGCGCAGGATGGACTCAAGAAGAGAAGATTATAGCCGATCACCTATCATTTGGATAGTCTTATCCTATGAGTAGTTGATGTGCAGAGTCTGAGATTTCCGGTTTTGGTGGATCAAAATGTAGATGTCTTTTCTAACAACGTTTCAGGACTACCTCCTCACAGAGAGGTAGACTTTTTTATTGACCTGTACCTTAGGACAGCCCTAATATCTAAACCAGCATATCAAATGGCTCCCACTGAGCTTCGAGAGCTACGAGTATAGCTGGAGGACTTCCAGGGAAAGGGATTCATTCAACCCAGTGTTTCCCCTTGGGCTTCCTCGATATTGTTCGCCAAGAAGGCAGATGGGAGCTTGCGACTGAGTGTCGACTACCATCACCTCAACCAGGAGACCGTGAAGAACAAGTATCTTCTTTCGAGTATTGATGACATCTTTGATCAGCTCAAGAGAGCACGATGGTTCTCGAAGATAGTCCTCAGGTCAGGCTATCATCAGCTCAGAGTTCGAGACGAGGATATGTAGAAGAAAACATTTTGGTGTCGATATGGCCAATATGAGTTCCTGGTTATTCCATTTGGCGTAACAATTCTCTAGTAGTGTTAATGAGTCTCATGAACAGGATATTCGAGCCTTAACTCAATTGATTTGTCGTAGTCTTCATCGACGAGATATTGATTTACTCGACTAATGAGGAGGAGCACACCTACCACTTATGGGTTGTACTAGATACACTCTGAGATCACCAGCTTTATGTTAAACTCTCAAACTACCAGTTATAAATTCTAGAGGTCCACTTCTTAGGGCACATCATCTCTGAGGCAGGAGTTGTGGTGGATCCTGCAAAGATCGAGGCAGTGCTAGCTTGGGAGCCACCCAGGAGCTTGACGGAGGTGCATAGTTTCCCAGGTATGGCAGGGTACTATCAGATATTTTTGCAAGACTTATACAGAGTTTCATCACCACTCTCAGCTTTGACGAAGAATGGGAAACCCTTCGTGTGGCCGGATAGATGTCAGTAGTTCTTCCAGGAGCTGAGACAGAGATTTACCAGTGCACCCATTTTGAGGCTACAAGAGGAGGGAGTAGGGTATGTAGTTTTCTGCGATGCATCAGGGACCGGACACGGGTGTGTCCTGATGTAGGAGCGGGAAGTGATCGCCTATAGATCATGACAGTTGAGGCAGCATGAGCAGAAATATGCTTCCCATGAACTAGAGTTATCAGTAGTGGTCATCGACCTGAAGTGGTGACAACACTATCTGATGGGCAAGCGCTTTACAGTCTATTCTGACCACCAGAGTCTAAGGTACATCATCTCGTAGAAGGATCTGAACTTGAGACAGTGGAGATGGCTCAAGTTCCTCCAGGGATATGTCTTTGAGATAGATTATACTACTAGAAAGGGAAACATAGTAGCTGATGCCCTCAGCTGGAGGACGGGCATCCAGCTACTTGGAAAGGCGACTGAGTAGCTTGACGCATTGCAGATATCCTTTGTGGATAGAGATGGGGATGCCTTTCTACAGTCGCTCACAGTCACTCCACCATTTCTTCAATGGGTCAGAGAGGCACAGTGTGGGAACATTCACTATGAGACGCGACGTGCACAGATATCCTCAAGACAGGCACCTTATGGATACTCTGTAGGAGGAGAGCACGTCGTCCTTTTCAGAGGATGTACCATGGTAATGGTTTCATTACATGAGGAGGTGATAAAAGAGTTTCACACTTCCCCTTTAGAGGTACATCCAGGAGTGGCGAAGATGTACCAGGATCTCAAACGAAAGCACTGGTGGCCGGGTATGAAGAAGACTGTGGCAGAGTTCCTTTCACGATGCCTTACCTGCCAGCAGGTGAATGCAGAGCACCAGGTACCAGCAGGCATGGAACAACCCTTGGGGGTTCCTAAGTGGATGTGGGACTAGATATCAATGGATTTCGTGACTAGGCTTCCACGTACATCCAGAGGTCACTACTCCTTTTTGGTGATTAGCGACAGACTCACCAAGTCAGCCCGCTTTCTACATATCAGGGGGCAGGGATCAGTGGAGAGCATGGGATGCCTCTACGTTCAGGAGATCATATGGCTTCATGGTGTTCCATCATCTATCATCTCTGATCGAGATTCTCTCTTTACTTCCCGATTTTGGAAGGGGTTGCAGGAGGGGTTTGGGATGGAGCTACGTCTGAGCACCGCCTTTCACCCTCAGACGGATGGCTAGACGGAGAGGAACATTCAATGTCTTGAGGACATGATCTGAGCATGTGTCCTCAACTTTGGTCGTAGCTAGGAGTATCATCTACCTTTGGTGGAGTTTTCATAAAACAATAGCTACCACTCCATCATTGGGATGGCACCATACAAGGAATTGTTCGGCCGACCTATCATATCACCTCTGTGCGGGACAGACACTGGGGAGTTAGCACTTGTTGGACCAGAGATGGTCCAGGCCATGATAAAGTAGGTGCAGATCGTCCAGGAGCGTATGAGGATGGCCCAGAGCCGATAGAATTCCTCTGCTGATTGGATGAAGAGGCCACTAGAGTTTGAGGATGGTGACCAAGTTTTCATACGGGTCTCACTTAGAAATGGATTATGGAGAATTGGTTATGGAGACATGTTATCTCCATGATATATCAGAACATTCCATGTTCTCAGCAGGATAGGTGAGGTGGCTTATCGCATGGCTCTTCCACCTCAGTTGCACCGGGGGCATGATGTCTTCCACGTATCTCAGCATAAGAGATATGTGCATGACCTGCCACATATCAGTGATCATGGGGAGCTATACATCAATGACAGGGCAGCATTTATGGAGGGTCCAGTGGAGATCAAGGATCGACAGGAGCGAGTCCTATATGGACAGTCGATACCTTTAGTGCACATCAGGTGGAAGCACTGGAGCCTCCAGGAGAGCACATGGGAGCCGGAGGCTCAGATGTGTCCCCAATACCCTCTTTTGTTTCCCAATATAATGATGTATCTTTATGGGGACATAAATTCCTGAGTTGGGAGTAATGTAAATTCAAGAAAATTTCAAGGAGATTTTTTTTCTTAAATTCTATGGGATTTTACGACTACATAGTTTCTGACGGCACCTGATTCCAAGGACCCGAGAGCCCAAAATTAATTTCCAAAGTTTAGCTTGGGTGCATTCAGTAAATGAACGAGTGGGTTTTTCTATCTTTTGAACTGGTGCTAGAAATAGATAACGGAGGGCACCGATGAAACCACAGCGGTGGTAACTGCTTAAGAGGACATTTCCCGATGGTGCGTTTGCTCGGGAAGAGTTGTTAATAAAATGTGGGTTAAATGTAATGTAAAATAAAATTGTGCTATAATTTTATTTTCTTATTCTAAGTGGTTTAATCATATGTGTGGGAGTTGGGGGACCCACTAGGTTTCTAACATCTCTAGATAAGATAAAGGAGAGGTGGCGCCCATACGAGCCCCCATCTTTTTACATTCCCCTAACCCCTTAAAATACCTTAAAACCTCCTTTGTTTTTAATTTTGTGGCTCCTCTTCTTCCACATTAATATTTCTTAAATAAAACCCCATTTAATTTGACAACCCAAGATTAATGAATTAAGTGAATTCAATTTTTGAATTTTTGAGTTTTTGAAAAGCATGGAAAAAGAATAAAATAAGGGGATACCTTATTTTATTTTATTTGGATTTTGTTGTGCTACGAAAAGGGGAGAGAGCTCTTGAGTTGTTTTTGAAGAACTCCATCCTCAACAATGAATGACAACACTTCTTCAAGGATCATCGATTTAGTGACCCGATTTCTTCCATTCTCTTCTTCCTCCATGAAAAAGGAGGAGTCACTGATGTGGAAACATGCCATCAACGTCGCGCCATACAATCTTCTCTCTGCGACAAAGGAATGGAGATGCCGCTTCCTCCTCGAATTCTCTCTATCGACGTTTATGGAACCTCACCCCATGAAGCCTTTTTTCCGTGATGCTCATCGTTCGACAACTTGTGTTGAAGTAGGGGTTAAATATTTGTTCAAGTATTATTTAAGATTCTACATTTTTAAATGATTGGACGCTTGTTATCGATATAACGGGAGGAGAGCGGACCGCACAAATACAATTGATCCTCATCCCCATTTATAGTTGATTTCATAGTGTCTTGAAACGATGGCGGTGAAATTTCATTGCACCACGTGGGGATGATGAAGATCGTGGATAGAGCAGGCCGCAATGAAGCAGCGCGACACCATACAGGCCCACGGAGCGGAAACACTTATAACTCGAGCACCGGACGTCTGATTGACATGCCGTCGACATTGTTGGTTTCCTCTTAGTGAGACGGTTCTATTGGATTACTCCATGTGATGTTTCGATGTAGTTGTAGTATGGGTGGGTTGGTTTTAGCTAATAACCCAACTGGGACCCTGGGAAGAAAAACCCAAAAACTCTCAGACCAGGCGTCTGATTGACGCGTCGTCTATCGCGTTGACTTCCTATTGATGAGACGAAACTTCGTAATACATCAACTTTGGACTTCCTAATAGTTTATTTATCGATCCCTTGGATCGTGGGGTGGACCCTCCCAGAATCGAGCATGCTGTGTGCGGGAACCCTAGAGCTGGCTACAACTAAGACGATGATGACGACTGTACTTGGATCCTACGTGGGTTCAGAAGCGAGGACGACTGTACTTGGATCCTATGTGGTTCTGGTTGCGATCATGATTGTACATGGATTTTATGTGGGTTCGGAAGTGGTGGTTACCGTACTTGGATCCTATGTGGGTTCAACAGTGATGACTTCGGTACATGGATACTACATGGGTTCAGTAGGGGAGATGATTCAGAGGCTACATCTATCATCTCTGCCCTTCTTCGTGAGTAGTATACCTATGTGAGCTGTGTCTTAACTATCAATAATTATCCTTGATATGATTGACTTTCTATCCTATGTGGATTGGTTTATGCTTTTCTGTGTGGATTGGGTTGTACTTTTTTGTGTGGTCTAGGTTGAACCTGGGCTCGTGAGTTGGAGGCGAACTGGCATTGATGACTTAGGTATATGTATGGGAATATACCTAAGTAGAGTTGGTTGATACATCGTGATTTTATCTTCCTTTTGAGGTTTATTTTTAGTCGATTATGGGAGACAATTGGGAGTCTCGGGGTCCCCACTGAGTATTGTATAATCACCCATGCATGGGTTATGCCCGGACTACGTTTTTTTGGATGCAGACGGCGGACAGTGCTGATCGAGGAGGAGGCTCGTGGAGATGGATGATACCTAGAGGAGGATCACCAGATGGGACGTACATGTAGTGGATGACTAGACCTGAGAAGCGAAGGAGACTATCCGTACCCACCCTTCAGGTGGGATTTCCAGAGGACAGCTTGGTGTTGCTACTTTACTTTTTTGCTACTGTACTTTCTTTGTAGGTGTACTTTACTTTAAGTTGTGTTTGTATTCTGGTCCATTTACATTCCAGCACTTGTTTTTGTACTCAGTTTACATAGTGTTTACTTCACCTTGCGTACTCTATGGTGTTTTTTTACTTTATAAAGGCAATTCCTTCCCTTTTATCTGGATTTACGCCTTGGTTCTAGTCGCAAGCCCCTGGCCTATGGAAGGCGGGCTTGGGGTAGTCACGGCACGAGCCCTGAGGACAGTTCGTGACACATCTTATAATTAAAAATATATGAATTATAAAACATTCAATCAATATACATAATTGTGAATAAAAAATAGTGAATAATAACAAATAAAAAAAAAGTTCCAGCACATGTTATATTAGATGATTAATCTTTGGTTGTCATATAATCGTAGAATTGCAATGAATACACTCGTGGTTCTATTATTTACATCAATAATCTACATAATAAAATAGTGAATATTACAATGAAAATTCGAAAATAAATTTCCTTATTTCACATTTTTACCTACCTCCATTCACTATCTATATGAACTATATAGATGATTTTGAAAAGTGAATATGACATAGACCATACTACTAATTGCAAAGTGAGATCAGATACCCAAGGATTAATGAGATGGGTGTGAGTATAATCAAGGATGATATAACAAATTCTGTATCATAATATATCAATTATCAAAAAAATTGAACGATGGTTTCAAAATAATATACAAAATAAACTGTAAAATAAATCCTTGATATCCATCAATAGACAAAAAGTATTCTTGGGTATCAATGTTGGGATTAGAATGTTTTCAGAAAAACTAAAAAATCCACCACAAAAGGTTCCACACGATTAAATTTATTCTAAATATTTATTTGTCTTTGTTTTATAATAATATTTAATATTAATTAATAAATTACATTACTATCAACACATGTGTTCTATTGGGACATATATGGTCAACTATAATATATCCAAACAATTTTAAATATATACCGATATACACATCATATATTTTATGGATTTGAATGCCAGTATAGAAACGTTTAAATAATTCCATCATCAATGGGGAACGCGTTCACTTATCTAGATCTTTTTACCAAATCATATTAACTAACGGGTCATTAGTAACAATTTGCAGAACCATTTAAATGTCGCATCACTTAGGGGGAGTTCTCCCCACCTCATCACAACTTCTAATATCACATCAACAAGAGCAACACATTCCCCAATTT
The DNA here is from genome assembly GCA_963277665.1 of Viscum album. NCBI lineage: Eukaryota > Viridiplantae > Streptophyta > Magnoliopsida > Santalales > Viscaceae > Viscum > Viscum album. The sequence goes on from OY728134.1 coordinate 174,993,467, forward strand.
AGATTCCTTTAAGATATCACATAACCATTATTAAAGATCACCCCACTACAGTAACCTTTCACATATCCCTGATGTTAGGGGGAATATATACCTACCTTAGAACCATATCCCACATCACTTCAATAAGGGATAAGTGTGTCCCACCCTAATACCATTTCTTATATCACCTCACATATGGGAATGATAAAACTAAAAAGATACTATTTATTTTATATTAATGGGTTGTAGAGATCCAAACCCATTACCACATCATAGAAATGTATCAACATAGAAATAATTAATACAATATATAAATCAATTTCCCCCAATTATTAGAAAATGTTTTAAATTAACTCGCATTGCAACTTTATCAAATATCATCATCCATGGGGCCATAATCAATAATTTATGTTGAAAACATAATATTAAAATATCACTTATAGAAATAAAAGAGTATCCTCAAAATGATTCAAATTTATCTATTTAATGTAAAAACTTCATAGGTGGAAGAAAGGTTGGGGATGTATTTTATTAATGGTTGAATATTGGATTAATCAGTGTGACTCTTACATGGATTATAAAATCTAACATTAAATTAAACAATTGGAAAATAGCTCATTATTTCATCTCAAATTAATATCATACACACATTGAAACATTGTTAAAATATAAATATATTAAAATTTCTAAAAAAAATTACACTTATTGGAAGATTCTCATTTAATATAATTATTTGATTTGTATCAAAATGATAAAAGTAAAGTAAATATATAAACCATGAAAACATGAAAAAATCATAACAGAATGAATAAATATTGTATATATTGATATATAAATTGGAATATATGCTTAATGTTTTGTATTCATACTTTTATATGAATCCGTAAGTAAAAGTTTTTGGAATCCAAAAAAAATCATGATTTTTAAATTTGAGGATGAAATGAGGGAGATAGAGAAGATCTAGGGAATATTAAATGTTCTTCTGGTTGAAATAAAATAATTAAAATTTTATATGTGACTAAAATAATAAATTAATAAATTAATATCAATTCATGGAAATTAATCTTGAAAATCAAAATATTAAAATCTCTAGATATGTTGTTATTCGATTGTATCTCCCTTGAATACCCTTTTTAAACCTCCCCATGATATAATCAAATAAGAATAAAACAAACATTATAAATCAATAAATTACCATACATCACCACATTTAGTTCATATGAACATAAATATATTTTAAATGTAGTATGATTTAAATTTCATTTGTAGTACCCTGATACATTACACGTTTTAACTGATTGATGACACATAAATATTAGGGTAGTAAAACCCAATGATCAAACATTTAATTATTTATTTACCAATATAAATTTTAATATAAATATCTACCATTATCTATTATACCAGTTTTCTGTTATAGGGTGGCTTTGAATAAATGAAAATTTTAGAGAAAAATAGATTACCCCTTTGGTTAATTCATTTTTAATGTTATTTATCATTTGGTAACCTAAAATTACCCTTTTATATCACAATATATATTAGTTTGTATTATATCATTTTCCATCTATTATAAAACATTCCAACTAAAAAATTTATAGTTATTAATGAGGATATCCATATATAAGATTAATATATTTTTATTGTTGGCAAATAAATATGTGTTTTAATAGATTCATTCAAAATATTCCCTATAATATAAAGGGTATTGTTTTTTGTATGGGGTCAAAAGAGATATTAGGATACATAAAAACATTTATAAATCACATATTTTTTATATTTACTCATATATATGATTATAAATTTGTGAAGATGTTTTCCAAATTATCTAAAAAATTACTATAACTCTAAAATATTACATCATTAATTCTGAAACACCTCTATATTATAATAGACACATAACGACTTCCACTAAAACACATATACATGAATAATACCATTTATTATTTTGTTAAATTCTTTGAAATTATAATTATTGTCTCTCACACAATAATTTCACCAAATTGGACATATTGTTTCCCAATACAGATGGTCAACCAATAACATGACTGAAAAGACAAATCAAAATGCACTATAATTTTTAAATAGAAAAAAACATAATTAAAAATGAATATAAAAAATTAAATCACTTTTGTGCCTCAGCATAGTCTATATTATTACATACTCAATACCATATATTTTTTATTCACTAATATAAATTCTTTAACATTATTATGCTCTATTAGATATCATTTATGACCACTGATACTATATATTAAACTCCAACCACAATTATCTTCATGGATAAATATGTTATTCTAATAAATATATATTATAATGAAAATATCATCATGTAATTTATTCTCACTATATTAATAATATTAACATTAACCACATAAAATTAACCATCATCCTCAATCTCATATTTATATATATGGATCACAAGGTAAGGGTTGAGATTATATCATTGAATCTGAAATATCTAAAAAATTTAATTCATAGAAATAAAATGACGATACAAAGAAAATGTTATTTTACATTACATGATAATGGAATGATATCATAAGGGGATCTGCATACCAAGGGCTTCCCCCTGTCGCTGCCCTCCCTTTCTTTGTCTCAGGATGGCGGCATCCCCTCTCCTCAGTGCTTACCCTATTTTTAATCGTGGTTGTGAGTCCTCAATTACCGGCAGTGTTGGCTTTTCTGGCTCATCCATTAGGAAATTTTCACCAATTGTTGGCTCGTATTCTTTCTCAAGCCTCCGATTTGGCTTAGGTTTTACACGGTGGTGTAGTGAAGGTTCAGTGGGAGTGTCCCAGCTGCTACAGTTTGAGGGCTTCTACTCTTTTCTCCGTCATCTATGGTTGCGGTGGGAGTTTTTTGTGATCCTCAATTGTGGGCATGAAGGTGGCGATGGGATGCTGATATGTCTTGAAATGAAACCATTTTCATTCATATGGCTATCATTCAGTGATGTGTTTCTATTTATTGATGTTTGATTCATTCTGGTTTGGTTGCATTTGGTGGCAAGTGATTATATTTTTTTTATGATATTCATGTGGTGTTCTGTGTGATTTACTACTTTCCAAAGATCTATGGATTTTTTGGATGATCTTGTGAGACACATTGATGAATTTGTTTTGGCAGTTTTCCATCAGTGGTCCGCAGGGATGCTATACATATCTGGCATTGAAGGTATATCTGATTACAGTTCGGTGGAATCATTGGTTTGGTTATGGATCCAATGCATACTGTAACAACCGAGACTTTTATGTTATATAAATCATCAAAGGAATCTTTTTCTACACACAACACTTTCTTGTCTTTCTTTACCCGAAATCGTGAGCTTCCTCGATAGCTTGCGTCGTACGCAATACTGAGTTTCACTAAACAACGATATACTATTAAAATATTATTAAAACTAGTTGTTATGAATGGTAATAACCACTTTTTGAAATTTTATAAATTTTATTTTTCAAAATGTACTTCATTTTTGGATTCGTAATATCGAAATTAGACTAGGGTGAAATTTTGGTATTTTTCTGAAAACTTTCAATTTTTGATGAATAGTGAAACCACTAAGTGGTAGTTAAAAAAAACTGAATTTTTCATAAAACATAATTTTACCGCTTCTGTGAGTGGAATTTCGAAAGTCCGAGAGACATGGTTAATATCAAGGACTAAAATGTGGTTCAATGAGATGAAAATAATTTTTGGTGAATAGTAACTTTTTACTTTTTTTACCACAGTTAAAAGTAAATAGGGTAATTAAGGGTAAAAATGATTTTATTATTACCATAAAACATGTTCTAATTCTATTGGACAAGTGTAATTCGACCAAAAACAATCTTAGGAATAAAATATGACCATTTAGGCCCACTTGGATTAGATTAAGACATTTATTATTAATTTATTTAAAGAAGGGTTAAAATAGTTAAAATCAAAGTTTAATAACAAAATAATTTTTAATATGGGGATATAAATAAGTTATATTCGACTATAAATATTCATTAGAAAGATAAAAAGATTTCCTACATAATGGTATTTTATTTGTAATTTTTATACATTAAATAATTTAATTTATTTATGACACAAGGATGATGCAGTAATTATCTTATTAATGATATATTGACATAATTGATGTTATAAATACCCAAATAAATATAATTTCAGACTTTTTATGAATTACAATAATTTTATAGATTAATATGACATGTTAGTATTTATTTAATTAACTTTTTTCGAACTAATCATTCTGTTATGATTTTCACAAAAATTAATTACTAAATAGTTTCAAAATTGACATAAAATGGTTTTTAAAACAAATATTATATTATTAATTGTTATTTTACTTTTAAAAATCTAAGGTTCGGAAAAAAGACTTAGATAAGGTTATATATATTAATAATAAACAACTTGGGGTTCGTTTGGCTGCTTATAATAATATTATTAACCTTATAGTATAAGAACACAAGAAGACACAGTAAAAGTAAAATTATTTAAATTAATGTTAAATCTAAATGATAAGGTTAAAATAGGAACATAAACTTGTCTAAATTCTATTGGATGAGAGTATTTCTACCAATCACCACCTTAGCTTTGAAAGAAATCAATTTGGAGCTATTTAAAACCGAACTTGACTTTATAATAAAATCATATTTTTAGTTATTCCAAAGGTTCCCCTCTCCTCCCTTATAAAAGGGAACCTCCTCCCTCTCTTCCTCAGACCACTTTGAGCCTTCAAGCTCGGCCAAACCCTGCCACATTCTCCACTACACTTCACTAGAGACATCCTATAGGTCCTGGTCTTCTTCAAAGACCAATTTTAGTGCCCTAAAAGAAGGTCTCAAAGAAGCACTTCAAAGAAGAGGTAATGTCTGTTACCGATTCATTCTTCTTTATTTTTTTCTTCCACTTCTTCTTATTTAGTTGTTTCATTATGAAGTAATAAAATAAGTTTCACTCATATATGGATATGTTATTATAAGTATTAAACAACCCTATTTCACCAACTATCCATCTTACAGAAAAAGAAATCACCGCACATGCGTACGTACGGAATACCGTCTCCACGCCGTGGTGTAATCTATTTTCCACCACCACCTTACATGGATGGGTATAATGGTGTAACTAATGACTATATATGACTATTATAAAGTGATACTCATTATTAAATAGTATACATATACTCCAATACAATTCGACGATCATAGGAACGATATCATCACTCGTGCGTACGTACGGAATACCGTCTCCACGATGTGATGCGACTTGTTCTACATGATCTTCATTTCATAATGATTATATAAATGAATGAAATGAATGAATATGATATATATTACACAAATACCATTATTTAAATGAGTTATCTATAACCTAAAGAGAAGAATAAGAATTTATTCGACAAAACACGCATAAGAACAAAAAGTTATAAACACCTGAATAACAAGTAGCAATGAAATATTACTACTAAGAAGCTAAGAATATCACCAGATATGATATCTTAAAAATAATTATGATTATGGAATAATTAAATAACATTATTTAAATCATTGTACAGGAGGTTTGGACACGTACAAAGAATATCTGACCTAAGGTAAGGGAAATATCACAATCTCATTTTTATCCGAGATTGTTTTTACTTTGGCATTTACTGGGGGTATTTTATCATCCACATCCATGTTTCCTAAATATGTAAAATTATTTCCATCCACCTATAATTTTTTAAATTCAATTTTACCCTTCGGTGAGTTTTTAGTAAAAGATATTAAAGGAATCTTTTGTCGTTTTTCGTACAAAGTACTTTTTGACTTTTCTGACAAAAGTACGAGAAGAATGTTTTTTTAACTTATACGGCATGAATGGATTTTTAAAACATTATTTCCAAGAAGATTCCTTTAAAATCTTTCAAGTTTATTTTTAATCAACTTCTTTAAGTTTTGAATTTTATGACATTTTAAGAAAGGAAAAGTGTTTTTGAAGTAGAAAGGATATTTTCCTCAAGAATGGAGTTCAAGTGTTTTATCAAAATTATTTTCCATATAAGATAATAAAGGGTTCTGTTTTTTTCCCTAATATTACATTGATTTGATTATTTTGTGATGTAATTATATTTTTATGAATTCCTTTATCTTATATGAATTGTTTTATGATGTCGCGATGTTTAATATTCCCATTTTTATTACATGGGTTATGCTATAATGTATGGTTTTCTGATTTTGTGGCACACATAAGAATGGTATCATTATGAGATGGGTGGGACCTATATCTCCCTCCAATTCATAGGATAAAGATTTTATATCTCATGAGATAGACATGGTTAGAACGGTAGGTTATACCGGTTCAGTGAAACTGGACTGAAACGAGGAGTGAACTCGGTTCAGAAATGGACTTTGTCCACTAAGATAGTCTTGGGAATGAGTATTGACTAATAAGAAATGATTATCTATGATTATGTGTGTATACCACAATGTTTCATGTTTTAGGTTATGATTATTGGGATTACATTTCACTACTATGACTTATCCCATGTTATGAAATTATGATCACTTTTGCAGGTTAAGATTTCCAAAAGTTATGTGCTTCTGTATATGATGTGATTGATATTTCTTTTGTTTACCCTTACTGAGAATTTGAGCTCACCCTTTTGTATGTTTTATTTCCCCAGGTCAGGAAGAAAGTTATTAAGTAGAATATGCCAAAAAGGGACTCTTGATATGATGAAATAAATGGGAGGCGAAGTAGATGCTTTATGAACCAGTTGTTTATGTTTCCCAGTTTCTAAAGACACTATACCTATATGGTCATTTCTTGGTTTGGTTATATGTTGTAATAAGTGTGCTTCAATTCTGAAGTAATAACAATGTATGTAAATAATGAGTCATTATAGTTGGTATCAGAGGAAAGGTATAGTCAACCTTTGGAAACTAGGATGTGAAATCCTTAGTAAGAACCCTAAGGATAAGTCTAAGCATAGAACACAATCTTAGTGTTTTAGAAATGGCAATGAATAACCTAGGATAAGATCTTAAGTGTGAAATTTTATTCTTGATTATGTGGTTTTCCTATTATAATTAGTGTTGCTCACACTATTATTCTTGGTTTTAGTCAATGGCTGGAACCCGAAGGAACCATGTTAATGGGGAATGCAACGGGAAATGAAATGATTTTCTCCATGAGCAACCAAACGTTATGGGAGCTGGAATGCAAAATCTTGTAGTCATGCTCACACAACTTTCTCAAGCTATGAATCATGCAGGACTTCCAAAAGAGAAAAGGAAGGAGAAACATTCTATTGAATCCTTGATGAGACAATGTCCACCTTCATTCAGTCGGTCTACTGATCCATTAGTTGCTGAACAATGGATTAGTACTACTAGTCTCCCCCAAATTTACCCATGTTTTAAGGGTCAAGAGGTCGCTTGTAGTGTAGCTTGGGTTTTCGAATCCTCGGAGACCTAAGAAGAACCTTTATACACTCAATAAAAAGAGATAGATTTTTTGATATGAAGTGGCAAACATGGGTTGATTTTAGATTTTTTTTAAAGAGAAATAAAAGATATATGTGAATTCAAATTATGTGAAAATGAGTTGATCCTAGGTTATTGCACGGGGTGGATTGAATGAATTCATTTTTTTACGATTTTAATTTCATTAACTCGAGAAGGATTCATGCAATGAATTCAAAAAAACCTCATCACATACTGATTAAACATCTTCAAAACATATGATAATCACCTATACACTTGTAGGATCATTTTCATGACCACTCCAAGGTAAGGGATGTAATTAGCTCATGAAAGTGGGGTGAATAAATTCAATAAGGAAGAGGAAGAATAAAAATCATTGAATGAAAGAAACTCAATTAAAATAAATTAATAACAATTAGGGCATGAGAAATAACATTCAATCCAGGCCCTTGCTACTCACTTGGATCAACCCATAAAAGAGCTAGCTCTCCATTGATGAAAAATTTTCAATGGAAGCGAAAAGTAGACTTATGAGGGTGGAATTCAAGAAGTAAAAACAACAAAAATAATGATCACTCCACCGTTGTGTGAAAAAAAATCACAAGGTTTGGTGTGAATAAATTCACTCCTTGAGGCAACGGTATCAAGGTGATAAAGAGAAGAACAGAACAAGAGAATAAGAAGAACTTTTATTGAAGACTAAGATGATTTGAACAACTTACATGAGAAGAAAGAGCATTACAAAGGCAAATTGGCATAATAACATTACAATGAAAAGAAAGCACCCAACATCCCTAAATCCACCACCACTCCTGCCTTAAATAGGAAATAATTAAGCCTTGGCCGAGCCCCCAACATCCCATGGGACTTTAATTAATTATGATGGGGAAAGGTGGGTGGATCATTAATGATGAGAGACTTTTCCACTTCTTGTCCCGAAGTTGCATCCAGCTTGCATCCACCGGTAATACGCGTCTATAGGACCTTCTAGAAAGACGAATTTGAGCAGGCCCAAGAAGACTTAAATGAAGCCCAGGATGTCCCCTAACATCATGTAAAATTTCCGCCCACAATAGTTTGTGGTTCTGGAGATATGATTGAAATAGTGGGATATTATTCTTGGCCGCAGACTCTAGCCCAAAATTAAATCTTCAACCTGGGCCACCTTAATCTCTACCATTTAGGACCAATTAGCACTGGCTACAGAATAATTATTTGTTACCCTATATGTATTCTATCCTTCCATAAATATTGGGCTTCATTGGGCTTGTATTGTGGGCCCCATAGTGTGATCAGTGGGATGATATCCAATCTGCCTTCTCCAGAATTGTTTCCTTTAATCGCCAAATATCTCCATCATCCTTTATTAATAATCCATTGATCCTTGAATAGAAAATGTTCATAATTAAGCTCATATAAATTTACAAAAATATCAAATTAAAATATGGATAGTTAAATTCTTTAAAATCAGATGCAACATTGGGCCTAAATTGGTGCACATTAGGCATGAAGTGCACAAATGATGAGAATGGGTGTTCAAAATGTCAAATGCAATAAAATGGTATTTATGAATAGCAAGGAACATGAAAACTACATATATTATCAATGAATATTATCCTCTTACAGTGTCTAATCACACCCCCCAACTTGAGTTTTTCTAGTCCCGATCAAAATATATCTCACAAAAATGAAATTCGAATGACCTTTTCCAAAAACATTTTAATACACATTTCTCACCCAAAGATCACATACCAAACAATTATCAAACCCATAAAAATAATTTAAAACAAGCTATGTCCACAGGAATATATCAAGCCCAAGCCCATTCCTTTGTTCAAATTCATTTCCATATTTCATCCAAATTCAATTAAGCATGATGATGTGTTGTGTGTAACAATAGACATGGGGGTCATTTACATTCAAGGGAGAAAATATGGAAGCGCTAGGAACAATCAAATTTTAATAATAAGATGAGTACTCATTTTTTGTATTTTCTCTCTTTTTTTGGGGTTTTTTTTGCAATTTTTCCATGGTAATTGAAATTTAACTCAATAGAGTCAACCCATGTAGCAAGACTTTGTCGATGACTCCCAGGCACAAAGACCATAGGGCACCAAGTGAAGCTCACATACTCGGGCATCATCTTGAGTTAACTCAATCAAAAAAGAATTCAAATTACCTCAAATAGAGATAAAATTACCAAATCTGGGATAGACAACTATGGAGTCATGATCCCCAAGTGCCAAAAGCCACACATTAGGTAAATTCATTGCTCTACACGCAATTGATTTTTTTTGAATACTCATGTTAAAATTAAAATGATCGCCAATCCTATGCTATTTATTATGGGTCCCCAAGAACTCAAACTAAGACCCCACAATCTATAGGATGTGCATTATGTTTTTTTATTAAATGGATGAAAATATAACAGTGAAAAATCATATCGGACAACCGCACATTCCAATATATATGCACATGAACATAAACTTGGATTAAAATCAAAATCAAGGCATGAAAAATTATTTGATATCCAATTTCAGAGTGTGGAATGTGTTTTATCATGTTCAAGGTTAATGAAATTTTTCCTTCCACACATTTTCATCTCCCCCCCCCCCAACTTGGAATACACTATCCCCAGTATTTAATGAATTGAAACATAGAAGTGGTAGGATAGAAGTTCAACGAAGACAATGAAAATGAAAATTATGGAATGAAGTCAACTGGTGGTTAATGTTGAAAATGCATTCCCATGTCTCCCTTCAGTTCTGGTTTATCTCCCAATGGCTTGGACGGTTGTGAGAAGATTTTCCCAATGACTTATGTCATGCCTTAATTTTTTTTTAATATATATATTTTTTGTATTTTTTTTAACCTAAAAATGTATAAATAACATAAACTGATGATACATTGTCTTCTTTATATTTTATGGGTACGGTACTACTAAGGGATCACACCGCATGACACAGATGAATACAATTCTCCCCTTTCATACCCATCCTTAATCATAAAAGAAGAACATGTCAGCAATCTATTTTTTTTAAATACCAACAAAAATATAATATAAAATATAATAAAATGATGATACATTGTCTTCTTTATATTTTCTGGGTAAGGTATTACTCAGGGATCACACCGCGTGACACTGATGAATACGGTGCTCCCCTTTCATACGCATCCATACTTATAAAAGAAGAACAGGTCAATAGTCTATATATATATATATATATTTTAAAATACCTACAAAAATAAAATAAAATAAAATAAACTGGTGATACATTGTCTTCTTTATATTCTCTGGGTAAGGTATTACTTAGAGATCACACCGCGTGACATGGGTGAATACGGTGCTCCCCTTTCGTACCCATCCTTACTCATAAAAGAAGAACAGGTCAACAGTATATATATATATATATATATTTTAAATAACAAAATGAAGAAGAAGGAAAGAAAGAAGAAAAAAATGATTCAGAAAGATTAGAAACATGAAGACCACAGGTTGCCTCCCGTGTAGTGATTTTGTTTAACGTCGTTAGCCTGACATGGATCCTAAATCTATCAATTCTTTCCTAGTTCATAGGTTGGATCTGTTAACTCTACCTCTATTTCATGTTAATTGAATGATTCAATAAATGTTTTTAACCTATGACCATTGACCTTAAAAATTTTACCGCATGTGGGATCCTGAATCTCTACTGCCCCATGGGGGTACACATGATGCACTATGAAAGGACCTGACCATCTAGACCTTAACTTTCTCTGGTGTAAATGAAGTTTTGTACTATACAAGAGAACAGGTTTTCCCAGTTCAAATTGTTTGACTTTGACATTCCTAGATTGATAGGCTTGAACTCTAGCTTTATTTATCCTTGAATTTTCATACGCCTCCATCCTAAGTTCCTCAAGTTCATTAAGATCTAACTTCCTCTTTTCTTCGGCTAAAGAAATGTCAAAATTCATTTTCTTGATTGCCCAAAATTCCTTATGCTCAATTTCAACAGGTAAATGGAATGATTTTCCAGAAACCAACCTATATGGTGACATTCCTAGGATGGTTTTGAATTCTGTACGATATGCCCAAAGAGCATCCAAGATTTTCTCAGACCAATCATTCCTAGAGGGGTAGACAGTTTTTTCAAGAATTTGCTTAATCTCACTATTTTCTTACTCAGCTTGACCATTGGTTTGAGGATGGTATGCAGTGGAAACTTTATGATAAATTCCATAATTAGACATGAGTGAAGAGAATGGGAGATTATAGAAATGGGTTCCACGATAACTGATTATAGCCCTCAGAATTCCAAATCTAGAAAAGATATGCTCTTTTAGGAATCAGATCACAATATGATGCTCATTAGTCTTGGTGGGAATGGACTCAACCCATTTTGAGATGTAATCAACAGCTAAGAGGATGTAGAGGTATCCCTTAGAGTTTGGAAAGGGTCCCATGAAATCAATTCCCCAACAATCAATGTTTTCAACGACTAGAATGGGAGTGAGGGCCATTTGATTTATTTTGGAAATGGATCCTAATTGCTGACATTGAGGACAACTTTTGCAGTATTGTAAGGAATCCTTAGTGAGGTTTGGCTAGTATAAACCACTTTGGAGGACCTTTTCAGTGGTTTTCTTTGTAGAAAAGTGGCCTCCACATGCCTCTCCATGACAAAATTTTAGAATGGACTCTTGCTCAGAATCGGGAACACATATCCTAATGATTTGATCAGGACAGAACTTGATGAGGTAAGGATCATCAAACACGTAGTGTTTGACATCAGAAAGGAATTTCTTCTTAGCTTGGGTCCCCAGGAATTTTGGAATGTCACCCGTCACCAAATGGTTTGTTATGTCAGCATACCAAGGGCAATCACTCACTAAATAAAGGTGCTCATCGAGAAATGAATCAGACACAGAGAGGTGGTGTGAGTTGTCTTTGAATTCCATCCTAGAGAGGTGATCTGCTACAACATTTTCAACACCCTTTTTATCCTTAATGGTTAAATAGAACTCTTGAAGAAGAAGGACCCACCTAATCAACCTAGCCTTGGAATCTTGTTTTTGGAAAAGGTATTTTAGGGGTGAATGGTCAGTGAAGACAAGGATGGGTAATCCTAAGAGATAAGACCTGAATTTCTCTAAAGCAAAGACAACAGCAAGCAGATCTTTCTCAGTGGTGGTGTAGTTTATTTGTGCATCATTTAACGATTTAGTTGCATAAGCAATGACACATGGATTTTTCTCACACCATTGTCCTAAGACTGCTCCTACAGCGATGTCACTTGCATCACACATGATCTCGAAAGGAAGTTTTTAATTTGTAGATTGCATGATAGGTGGATATATAAGAGTTTACTTGAGTGTAGAGAATGATTCGTCGCAGCTTTCTGTCCATAAAAATGGAGCATCTTTTACCAATATAGCACAAAGTGATCGAGAAATCGAGCTGAAATTCCTAATGAACCTTCTATAAAAACCAGCATGTCCTAAGAAAGACCTTACTTCCTTAAAAGTTTTAGGAGAGGGAAGGTGAAGAATGATGTAAACCTTATCTTTATCAACTTCAATCCCTCTACCAGATACCAGGTGACCTAGAACATGTCCTTCCCTTTCCATGAAATGTCATTTTTCCCAATTTAGTATGATATTATTATCCTCACACCTTGAAAAAACCTTTTCAGCATTTAGAAGGCATCCCTCAAAAGTATTCCCAAAGATGGAGAAATCATCCATGAAGAGCTCTAAACAATCCCCACCATGTTTGAGAAGATTCCCATCATGCACTGATGGAAGGTACCAGGGGGATTACATAACCCAAAGGGCATGTGCTTGAAGGAAAAATTGATGAATGGACAAGTGAAGGTCGTTTTTCCATGATCCTCTAAAGAGACTTCGATTTGATTATACTCTGAGAATGCATCTAGGAAGTAGTAGAATTGATGACTCACCACTCAATCGAGGACTTGATCTATAAAGGGCAAGGGGAAATGGTCTTTCTTGGTAAAAGAGTTGAGCTTCCTATAGTCAATACAGACTCTCCATCCACTACTAACCCTTGTTGGAAGCATCTCTCCATCATTATTGGTTATTACTGTGATTCCAACCTTCTTTGGAACCACATGGATTGCGATAACCCACTCACTCTCGGCTATAGGATAGATGATACCAGCTTTTAACAATTTCAAAAGTTCTTTTCTTACAACTTCCATGAGATTAGGAATGAGTCACTGCTGAGGTTGACGACATGGCTTTGAATCGAATTCTAGAACAATTCTATGAGTCCCGATAAATGGGCTAATCCCAGGAATATCTGATAGGTTCCATCCAATGGCTTTGTTGTGTCTCCTAAGGACATATAGAAGCATCCTCTCATGATTGGATTCAAGAGAAGAAGAAATGACAACAGGAAAGGATTGATTGTCCCCGAGGAACGCATACTTGAGTGATGAAGGTAAAACCTTAAATTCAAGATCAGAGTGGTTATCACTTTCCAAGAAAGGATGAGACTTTGTATTGAACTCAGTTTCATTGTTCACATTTCTTGAAAAAATTGGTTCCTTGCAAAGATAATTTTCATCCACTAAATTAGCTAGAGTAGTTTCATGAAGGGATATGGACTCGACGTTATTGATTTCACCCATGGTATCATTGATTGGTGATTCTAGAAAATCATCAATAGAGCAATCTGAAAGAGATTCAAGCCAAGGAGACAAATTTCCCTCATGTGAACAAATAAAATCAATCTATTCTTGACTTAAACATCCTTCGGTAATTCCTTTATGTTCCATGAGTTCAATATCAACACTACCTATCCAATTAACCTCATGGATCTCTTCATCATCCCCAACTTGAGAGTTTTCATTATAGATGTTCGAGTCTAGACTCATTTTCCAAAGGTGATGGTCATGTTCCCATTTCGGACTCGGAGAACAGAGTTGATTGTTGCAAGGAAGGGACGACCAAGGATGATTGGGGTTTTCTCCCTATGACCTAAGCTTTGGTGATTGTCTAGAACAATGAAGTCAGCTGGGTAAATGAAATTTTCAACTTTCACCAAAACATCCTTTAAGATCCCCTTTGGAACTCGAATACTATGATCAGCTAGTTGAAGAGTGACAGATGTGGGTTGGAGTTCTTCGAGCCCTAACTGACAATACATAGCATAAGGAATGAGTTTCACACTGTCTCCTAGATCACACAAGTCATTGACAACATTGTTCTCTCCTAGTTCAACATTTATGTAAGGGAATCTCAGGTCTTTCATCTTTGGAGGAAGGGTTCCTTGGATTGTTGTGCTAACATTTTCTACCAGAAGGACTTGGTTCTTATGTGGGAATTTCCATTTAAATGTACATAGGTCCTTAAGGTATTTTGAGTATGCAGGAATAGTTTGAATGGCATCGAGGATTGGAATGTTCAACTTGACTTGTGAGAATATTTCCCTCAATGTTTCACTCAATTCAGGCTTGGTTTTCCCCCTCATGCGTTGAGGAAATGGGGAAGGTTGTGGTTTTGTTTTTTGAAGAGTTGTTTCTTTCACATTTTTATTAGTATCTTCAGTTTGTTCATGTGTTTCATTTGAATTTTCATTAGAGTTTGAATATTCAGGTGGGTTTTGAACTATTTGTTCAGGTTTCTCAATTGATTTCCCACTTCTCTAAATTGTCACAGCCTTTAGTTGTTCATGAGTAGTTTGAGTGCAACTTGTCTCCCCCCTTGATGTTTGTTGTGGAATGGCATGCGTGGGCATGGGTTCCTTTCCAGTTTTTATGGTTTGAAGTTCTTGTTTAAGGGACGAGACTTCTGAGTTCATCCTTTCCATTTGTTTTCACAGTTGTTCAAGGATTGGGAGAGGGATAGATTGGGAAGGGGTTTGTGTTGGTTGGGTTATCCCATGGGGATAATTTGGTTGTTGGATGGGTTGTTGGTATTGGATTATAGGATGTTGGTATTGGACTGGTTGTGGTTGGAATTGGTTATGGTTTTGAAAATTTTGTGTAGGGTAGGGGTTTGGTTCTTGTGGTTGGCTAGGTTGTTGGTTATCTTTCCATCGGAAGCCTGGGTGGTCATTATACCTTGGGTTGAATGTGTTTGGGTATTGAGGCTTTTGAAAGTTTAGGGCATTGACTTCAGAAGGTGGTACTCCTAAAAGAACATCCTTTATGGATGGAATGGTTGGGCAGTTGCCTGTTTTGTGGTCATGTTTGTCACAGATTGTGAAAACAAGGTCTACAGTTTGGATTTCATTGATTTTCCTATGGTCTATCTCATCAACCTTCCTAGAGAGTGCTGCAAGTTTCGCCCTAAGGCATTACTCGTCCCTAATTGTATGCATTCCAGTAGTTCTTTGAGGCTTTTCAGAATAAGGTGATGTTCCCCATGTTTGGTTTTGTTCAGAAAGGATTTCTAGATACTCGTAAGCATCATTTGGGGATTTGTTTTTAAAGGTCTTATTACACATCATGTCAATGAATTGTTTGTTCCTCGGGCCCAAACCTTTATAGAAAATTATTACTTATTCAGGAATACAAAAACCATGGTGTGGAACCATGTTTAGGGTGTCTTTGAACCTCTCCCATGTTTCATAAAATGACTCTCCCTCTTTAAAAAAAATTGGATGCTCTTTTTTAGTGCAATGGTTTTGTGATGGGGGAAGTATTTTTGTAAAATTATCTTTGTAGTTGGTTCCAAGTGTGGATTGATGAATGTCTTAGATTATTTACCCATTTCTTTGCTCGATCCTTAAGTGAGAAAGGAAAGAGCCTCATCTTAGCTGACTCATGTTGATGTGGTGAGCACATGGTTTCAACAATGTCATTGAACTCCTTGACATGAAGGTAAGGCATTTCTGACTCCATCCCATGGAAGGTTGGAAGGTGGTTTAGGAAATGAGGTTAAAAGGCATAGTGGGAATCTCCTATGACAGCATTCCTAATTAAAGAGGGTGCATTGGTCCAGGTAGGTGTAAGTTAGTCATTCATGGTTTGATCGACTGCATTCCCCAAATTTGGGGCTGCCTCGTTTGGATTTCCATTTTGGTTCCTGCCCGGGTTTATGAGTTGGTTTCTTTGAAGACCATCCATTGAAATTGACTCAATTTTTAACTCTTGGGTATTAGGAAGGTTAATATCCAATGGTTTACTTGACTCCCCTATCCTATGACTTTCCACCCTAACTAGTCTGTTTGAGTTATCGCGTGTGAAGGCGGACATGCACCAAAAAAAAGCGAAAAAAGGAAATGATAAGATATCTTGGGTGAGAATAGAAGACTGGGGGTGAGGAAAGAAGGTTTTTGTCTAAGGAACTTACTTGGTCCCCGGAAACGGCGCCAATATTTGGTCTCGGCCAAATTTACCCAGGTTTTAAGGGTCAAGTGGTCGCTTGTAGTGTAGCTTGGGTTGTCGAATCCTCAGACACCTAAGAAGAACCTTTAGACACTCAATAAAAAGAGATGGATTTTTGGCTATGAAGTGGCCAACTTGGGTTTATTTTAGATTGTTTTGAAAGAGCACTAAAGGATCTATGTGAATTCAAATTATGAGAAAATGAGTTTATCCTAGGTTATTGTTCGGGGTGGATTGAATGAATTCCTTTTTTTTACGATTTTAATTTCATTAACTCGAGAAGGATTCATGTAATGAATTCAAACAAACATCATCAATTACTGATTAAACACCTTCAAAACATATGATAATCACCTATACACTTGTAGGATCATTTTCATGAGCACTCCAAGGTAAAGGATGTAATTAGCACATGAATGTGGGGTGAATAAATTCAATAAGGAAGAGGGAGAATAAAAATCATTGAATGAAAGAAACTCAATTAAAAAAATTAATAACATTTAGGGCATGAGAAATAACATTCAATCCCGCCCCTTTCTACTCCCTTGGATCAACCCATAAAATAGCTAGCCCTCCATTTATGACAAGTTCTCAATGGAAGCGGAAAGTAGACTTATGAGGGTGGAATTGAAGAAGTAAAAAACAACAAAAATAACGATCACTCCACCATTGTTTGAACAAAATCACAAGGTTTGGTGTGAATAAATTCACACCTTGAGGCAACGGTATCAAGGTGATAAGGAGAAGAATAGAACAAGAGAAGAAGAAGAACTTTTATTGAAGACTAAGGTGATTCGAACAACTTACATGAGAACAAAGAACATTACAAAGGCAAATTGGCATAATAACATTACAAATGAAAGGAAAGCACCAAACATCCCTAAATCCACCACCACTCCTTCCTTAAATAGGAAAAAATGAATCCTTGGCCGAGCCCCCAAAATCCCATGTCCTTTAATTAATTATGTTGGGGAAAGGTGGGTGGAACATTAATGATGAGAGACTTTTCCACTTCTTGCCCCGAAGTTGCAGCCAACTTGCATCCACCGGAAAGACTCGTCTAAAGGACCTTTTAAAAGGCCGCATTTGAGTGGGCCCTAGAATACTTAAATGAATCCCCGGACGTCCCCTAACAGAATGTAAAATTTCATCCCACCATACTTTGTGGATAGGTAGATAGGATTGAAAGAGTGGGATGTTTTTATGGGCCACAGACTCTGGCCCAAAATTAAATCATCAACTTGGGAGGCCTTAATCACCACCATTAAGACTAATTAGCACTAGATAAAGAAGTATTATTTGTTCTTATATATGTCTTCTATCCTTCCAAAAATATTTGACTTCATTGGGTTTGTATTTTTGGCCCCATAGTCTGATCAGTGGGATGATATCCAATCTGCCTTCTCCAGAATTGTTTCCTTTAATCGCCAAATATCTCCATCATCATTTTTTAATAATCCATTGATCCCTAAATAAAAAATGTTCATAATTAATTGCATATCAATTTAAAAAAATATCAAATTAAAATATCTATAGTTACATTCTTTAAAATCAGATGAAACATTGGGCCTAAATTGGTGCACATTAGGCATGAAGTGCAAAAATGATGAGAATGGGTGTTCAAAATGTAAAATGCACTAAAATAGTATTTATGAATAGAAAGGCACATGAAAACTACATATATCAGCAATGAATATTAGCCTCTTATAGTGTATAATCAACTACTAAAAAGATATTTTCAGTTCTTCAATGTTCTGAGCGTGATAAAGTCAGCTTAGCAGTGTATCGTTTGGAAGGTGATGCTGATCAATGGTGGAATATTATTAAGAATACAAGGGAAATGGATGAAATTGAGTCCATGGAATGGGAAGAGTTCAAGAACTTATTTTTCAATAAGTAATTCCATCATATTTTCCGAACAAAGATGGAGAAAGAGTTTCTCGAACTGAAGCAAAAGGATGATGAATCTGTTGGTACCTATGAAGCATATTTTACAAGACTTGCAAGGTATGCTTCTGGTATTATTATCTAACCTGAGAGTAAGATCGATCGATACTTTAGTGGCTTCAAACCAAGTCTTCTAAGTGCCTTAGCCATAAGGGACTTCAATAGCTATAAGGAAATCATTCGATGTGCTCTCAAAGATGAGATGGAGATTGGAGTAACCCATCAGTCATATGGGTTTGATAAGAAGAGGAAAATTGAATTCAAAGGAAAATCTAAAGAGCACACTGAAAAGAAGATGAGCTTTCCCTTATGCTCAAAGTGTGGAAAGAAACATGGAGGGAGTTGTCTTAAAGGGACAAGTAAATGTTTCAAATGTGGAAAGGAAGGTCATCGGGCATTTGAATGCCGTAATGATTGGAAGAAGATGTCTAATGATGAAAACAAAGGAAAGGGATGCATAGAATGAACCTATTACACTTCAATGTTTCAAGTGATAGTAGATGGGGAATTATGCCAATCAATGCCCAAATCCAAGGGTTGATGATGATGGTCGATGTCAATAAACTCTTAAGGCTATAGACAAAGGAATGTCACATGCAATTTCTATCAGCGATGTGGAGTACGATAACGATGTGGTGAAAGGTACACTTACCATCCACTCTAAAGTAGAAAATGTTTTATTTGATTCTGGATCCACCCACTCCTTTATTTATGAAGACTTTTCTAAGGGTATCACTGTATTATCTCAATAATTAGATGGTGAGTTAGCTGTGACAACATATAATGGCACAACAGTCGCATCAAAAGTTTACAATTCTTCTCCGATTGATGTTTGTGGGTAAGTGCTTCCAGAAAATCTTGTGATCCTTCCTATAGTGGAATTTGATGTGATTCATGGCATGGATTCGATTTCTCTACATGGAGATCATATCAATTTCCAATGAAGGGAAGTCACATTTCATATTCCAGATCAATCTATGATCTTCTATCGATGCAAGGATGAACATAACCTTATAGTGGAAATTCATTCAATATTATGGGTCGTGATTCCACTAAATGAAGGTTATTTATCTCAAATGGTTGGTGAGAAACTCACAATTAACAATATGCCCATTGTATGGGAGTTTGATGATGTCTTTCCGGATGAATTACAGTGTCTTCCACCGAATCGTGAAGTTGACTTTTCAATAGAACTCGTACCAGGTGCTTTGCCTATTTCAAAGACACCTTATAGAATGGCCCCAATTGAGTTGCAGGAATTGAAGAAGCAACTCCAAGATAATCTTGATAAGGGGTTCATACGCCCTAGTGCGTCACCTTGGGGAGCACCTATTCTGTTTGTTAAGAAGAAAGATAGATCAATGAGACTCTGCATTGATTATCGAGAACATAACAAGATCACTATCAAAAACAAATATCCTCTCCCGCGCATTGATGACCTATTTGACCAACTATGCGGAGAACAATACTTTTCCAAGATTGATCTTCATTCAGGGTATCATCAATTAAGGGTCAAAAGGGAGGATATACCAAAGACGGCTTTCCGTATAAGGTATGGACACTCTGAATTTATAGTGATTCCATTTGGTCTTACTAATGCCCCTGCTATCTTCATAGATCTAATTAATAGAGTCTCTAGAGACTATCTTTATCAGTTTGTGGAAGTCTATATAGACGATATTCTTTTATATTCAAAGAGCAATGAAGAAAATGAAGATCACTTGAGAATTATATTGAAGACCCTGAGAAAGGAGAAGCTTTATGCCAAATTTACCAAGTGTGAATTTTGGCTTCAAAAAGTTGCATTTTTGGGTCACATAATCTCAAAAGAGGGGATATCTGTGGATCCAGCAAAAACAGAGGTTATCGAAAGATGGTCGAGACCAACAACAGTGACTGAGATCCGAAGTTTTCTTGGTTTGGCTGGATATTATCGACGTTTTGTGAATGATTTTTCACGATTATCTAATCCACTCACCAAGTTGACTCAGAAAGGAGTAAAGTTTGTTTGGACTGAGTAATGTGAAGAGAATTTCATGGAGTTGAAAAGAAGGTTATCCTTTGCACCTGTGCTCACACTGCCTTGTAGTGGAGAATGTTTGTGATCTACAGTGATGCATCCAAGAAGGGATTGGGGTGTGTTCTTATGCAAAATGATATGGTGATAGATTATGCCTCACGACAGTTGAAAATACATGAGAAAAATTACCCAACTCGTGATTTGGAGTTAGCTGCGGTAATCTTTGCATTAATGATTTGGAGGCATTATCTTTATGGAGAAAGGTGTGACATTTATACTGATCATAAAAGTTTAAATTATTTTTTCACACAAAAGGAGCTGAATATGCGCCAAAGAAGATGGTCGGAGATGATTAAGGATTACTACTGCTCAATCCATTACCACCCTGGGGAAGCAAACAAGGTGGAAGATGCGTTAAGTCGACAAGACCATGCCAGTTTATCCATGATGAGGATCACAAAAGATCTAATATTTATGGATTTACAAAGGATGGATCTTGGAATTATAATGGAAGGGGGGAAATCGTATCTTTCTCAAATGAATGTTCAACCATCTATACATGTGAAGATTAAAGAGGCACAGAAATAAGATGTCGAGTTACAAAAGAAGGTGAGAAATGTTCTTGAATTCAACCTTGATTGTGATGGGATAATAATGTTCAGGAATCAGGTTTGTCTTCCTCCCATCCCCGAATTAAAGAAGGAGCTACTGGATGAGGCTCATAGTTCTTCATTCTCTATTCATCCTGGAAGCACGAAGATGTATATGGACCTGAAAGAATCTTTCTGGTGGGATGGCATGAAAAGCGATGTTGCAGAATATGTCTCACGATGCTTGGTTTGTCAAAAAGTTAAAGCTGAGAGATAGAATTATAAGGGGATGTTACAACCATTACCCATACCCGAATAGAAATGGGAAAACATAACTATGGACTTTAACACAGGACTTCCTAAAACATCTAATGGCAATAATGTTATCTGGATCATAGTTGATCGTCTTACAAAGTATGCACACTTCATTGATATTAGAGATGATTTCTCTCTGGATCAGCTTGCCATGATATATGTAAAGGAAGTGGTAAGATTGCATGGAGTGCCACTTTCTATTATATCTGATCGGGATCCGAGGTTTACCTCAAAGATCTGGAGAAGTCTTCAGAATACTCTAGATATAGAGTTATGTTTCAGCACTACTTATCATCCTCAGACAGACGGTCAGTCTGAGAGAACAATTCAAACTCTAGAAGATATGTTGAGAGCTTTCTCTATGGATTTTAAAGGTGGTTGGGATCAACACCTACCTTTGGTGGAATTTTCTTATAATAATATCTTTCACTCCAGCATTCAGATGGCTCCTTATGAAGCTCTCTATGGAAAGAAATGCAGGACTCCAACTTGTTGGGATGAAGTTGGGGAAAGAAAGATATTAGGACCTGATCTCGTTGATGAAATGGCAGAAAAGGTCAGATCTATTCAACAACACATAAGAGCATCTCAGAGACAATAGAAAAGTTAATCCGACAACCGAAGAAAATACCTAGAGTTTGATGTGGGTGATAAAGTGTTCTTACGAATATCTCCCTGGAAGAGGGTCATGAGATTTGAAAAGAAGGGGAAGTTGAGCCCTAGATATATCGGTCCTTTCAAAGTACTGGATCGTGTTGGGAAGGTAGCTTACCGTTGGCGCTTCCACCGAATCTCCCTCAAGTTTACGATGTGTTCCATGTATCTCTCCTGAGAAAGTACATACCTGATCCTTCACATGTACTCGGCTCAGAAGTTCTACTGCTGGAGCAAGATCTTTCTTATGAAGAACAACAGATAGAGATTCTGGATCGTAGTGAAAAAGTCATACGAAACAAGACCACTTGATTGGTGAAAGTTTTATGGAGGAACCACCAATTAAAATAAGCTACATGGGAGCTTGAGGATGTGATGAGGGAGAGGTATCTTCTTCTGTTTGTTACAAAGTGACGAATTTCGAGGGAAAAATTCATTTTAAGGGGGGTAGAATGTAACACCTGAGACTTTTATGTTATATAAATCATCAACGGAATCTTTTTCTACACACAACACTTGCCTGTCTTGCTTTACACGAAATCGCGAGCTTCCTCGATTGCTTGCGTCGTACGCAATACCCAGTTTCACTAAACAACGATATACTATTAAAATATTATTAAAACTAGCCGTTATGAATAGTAATAACCACTTATTGAAATTTTATAAATTTTATTTTTCAAAATGTACTTCATTTTTGGATTCGTAATATCGAAATTAGCCTAGGGTGAAATTTTGGCATTTTTCTAAAAACTTTCAATTTTTGATGAATATTGAAACCACTAAGTGGTAGTTAAAAAAAACTGAATTTTTCATTAAACTTATTTTTTCCGCTTCTGTGAGTGGAATTTCAAAAATCCAAGAGACACGGTTAATATCAAGGACTAAAATGTGGTTCAATGAGATGAATTTTTTTGGTGAATAGTAACTTTTTACTTTTTTTAACCACGGTTAAAAGTAAATATGGTAATTAAGGGTAAAAATGATATTATTATTACCCTAAAACATGTCCTAATTCTATTGTGCAAGTTTAATTCGACCAAAAACAAACTTAGGAATAAAATATGACCATTTAGGCCCACATGGATTAGATTAGGACATTTATTATTAATTTATTTAAAGAAGGGTTAAAATAGTTAAAATCAAAGTTTAATAACTAAATAATTTTTAATATGGGATTATACATAAGATAAATTCGACTATAAATATTCATTATAAAGATAACAAGATTTTCTAAACAATGGTATTTTATTTGTAATTTTTAGACATTAAATAATTTAATTTATTTATGACACAACGATGATACGGTAATTATCTTCTTAATGAAATGTTGACATAATTGATGTTATAAATACCCAAATAAATATAATTTGAGACTTTTTATGAATTCCACTAATTTTCTAGATTAATATGACATGTTATTATTTATTTAAATAACTCTTTTATAATTAATCATTCTGTTATGATTTTCACAAAAATTAATTACTAAATAGTATTAAAATTGACATAAAATAGTTTTTAAAAACAATATTATATTAGTAATTGTTATTTTATCCTAAAAATCTATGTTTTGGCCAAATGAATTAGACAAGGTTATATATATTAATAATATATAGTTTGGGGTTCATTTGGCTGCTTATAGTATGTTTATTAACCTTATAGTATAAGAACACAAGAAGACACGGTAAAAGTAAAATTATTTAACTTAATGTTAAATCTAAATGATATGATTAAAATAGGAACCTAAACTAGTCTAAATTCTATTGGATGAGAGGACTTCGACCCCTCCTCACCTTATCTTTGAAATAAATCAATTTTGAGCTATTTAAAACTGATCTTGACTTTATAATATAATAATATTTTTAGTTATTCCAAAGGTGCCCCTCTCCTCCCTTATAAAAGGGCACCTCCTCCCTCTCTTCCTCACACCACATTGAGCCTTCAAGCTCGGGGCAACCCTGCCACGTTCTCCTCTCCACTTCACTAGAGACATCCTAGAGGTCCTGGTGGTCTTCAAAGACCAATTTTAGTGCCCTAAAAGAAGGTCTCAAAGAAGAACTTCAAAGAAGAGGTAATGTCTGTTACCGATTATTTCATCTTTATTTCTTCTTCCACTTCTTCTTATTTAGTTGTTTCATTATGAAGTAATAACATAAGTATCACTCATATACTTATATGTTATTATAATTATGAAACAACCCTATTTCACCATCTATCCATCCTACGGAAAAAGAAATCACCGTGCGTGCGTACGTACAGAATACCGTCTCCACACCTTGGTGTAATCTATTTTCCACCACCACCTTACTTGTGTGGGTATAATGGTGTAAATAATGACTATATATGACTATTATAAAGTGATACTAATTCTGAAATAGTATACATACAATTCAATACAATTCCACGATCATAGGAATGATATCATCACTCGTGCGTACGTACAGAATACCGTCTCCACGATGTGATGTGACTCGTTCTACATGATATTCATTTCATAATGATTATATAAATGAATGAAATTAATTAATACGATATATATTACACTAATACCATTCTGTAAATGAGTTATCTATAAGCTAAAGATAAGAATAATAATTTATTCGAAAAAAACACGCATAAGAACAAAAAGTTATAAACACCCGAATAACAAGTAGCAATGAAATATTACTAATAAGAAGCTAAGAATAAGACCAAATATGATATCATAAAAATAAGTATGATTCTGTAATAATTCAATAACATTATTTAAATCATTATACAGGAGGTTCGGACCTGTACAAAGCATATCGGACCTAAGGTAATGGAAATATCACAATCACATTTTTATCCGAGATTGTTTTTACTTTGGCATTTACGGGGGTATATTTTATCATCCACATCAATATTTCCTCAATATGTAATATTATTTCCATCCACATATAATTGTTTAAATCCAATTTTACCCTTAGGTGAGTTTTTAGTAAAAGATTTGAAAGGAATCTTTTGTCGTTTTTCGTACGAGGTACTTTTTGACTTTTCCGACAAAAGTATGAGAAGAATGTTTTTTTAACTTATACGGCATGAATGGATTTTTAAAACATTATTTCCAAGAATATTCCTTTACAAGGTGTAATGTTTATTTTTAATCAACTTATTTTAGTTTTGAATTTTATGACATGTTAAGAAAGGAAAAGTGTTTTTGAAGTAGAAAGGATACTTTCCTCAAGAATGGAGTTCAACTGTTTTATCAAAATTATTTTCCATCTAAGATAATAAAGGGTTCTGTTTTATCCCTAATATTACATTGATTTGATTATGTTGTGATGGAATTATATTTTTATGAATTCCTTTATCTTATATTGATTTTTTATGATGTCACGATGTTTAAGATTCCCATTTTTATTACATGGGTTATGCTATGATGTATGGTTTTCTGATTTTGTGGCAAACATAAGAATGGTATCATTATGAGATTGGTGGGACCTATATCTCCCTCCAATGCATTGGGTAAAGATTTTATATCACATGAGATAGACATGGTTGTAACGGTAGGTTATACTGGTTTAGCGAAACAGGACAGAAATGAGGAGTGAAATCAGTTCAGAAATGGACTTTGTACATTAAGATAATCTTGTCAATGTGTCTTGACTAATAAGAAATTATTCTCTATGATTATGTGTATATGCCACAAATTTTTATGTTTTAAGTTATGACTATTGGAATTACAGTTCACTACTATGACATATCCCATGTTATGAAATTATGATCTCTTTTGCAGGTTAAGATTTCCAAAAGATATGTGCTTATGTATATGATGTGATTGATATTTCTATTGTTTACCCTTACTGAGAATTTGAGCTCACCCTTTTGTATGTTTTATTTCCCCATGTTAGGAAGAAGGTTATTAAGTAGAATATTCCAAAAAGGAACTCTAGATATGATGAAATAAATGGGAGGCAAAGTGGATGCTTTATGAACCTGTTGTTTATGTTTCTCAGTTTCTAAAGACACTATACCTATACAGTCCTTTCATAGTTTGGTTATATGTTGTAATAAGTGTGCTTCAATTCTGAAGTAATAACAATGTATGTAAAGTATTGGTCATTATACACAAAATGGTTTTTGGTGTGCCAGAATTGATTTTGGTTTGCCGAGTGTTCACTGGCTCATGTTTGTGCCATGGTGTCTGCGGAGTAGGGTATGGTGTTTAGACAGCCTAGTCTTCCTCGTTCTGGTTACTTCGTCACTCTTTTTTGTTGTCATTTGGTTTATCTCATGTCGTTGGAGGGATGGGTGAACTCCGAATAGATACTGTCAGTGGGTTTTGATTTGGGCTGGTGTCGATGGTTTTACCGGTGGGTGCACGAGAAGAATAGTTCTGTAGTTTATCTAGCACTTCTGATGTTCATGTTTCCTGGTTCGTGGTACCTCGGCCTTCTCTTGACGATTTTGGCCCCATCATGGATGGTTTGTTAGTTTTAATTCTTGAATGTATTGTCCATCCATTGTGATTGAATGTCGTTTCTTGTGAAGGCTTGTATTATTTTATGTCGGGAAGTGGGGAAGTGGTGAAGTGGTGAAATGGTGAAGTCATGGTTGGTTTCTCACTTTTTTCTCAAAAGTGTTTTCATGGTAATAAAATAAACAATTTTTAGTAAATTTATTTTACCTAACATATTATTTTATTATTATTTAATGACACCACAAACATGGATTCATATTTTCACAACCACTTAATATATTTCTCTCTCAACTTGGGAGAGATTCATATAAATATCTTATTTTTCACTACAAAAAAACTAACAAATTGATTTGTTGGATGGAATACAACATATTCTGACACATCTTTGTGCCTAAAAACTCTTGACCAATTTAATTTTTCTAATATCCCTATAATAGGACTCAACATGATAACTATTGAATGGGAAAATTCAATCTCCCAGAAACCAAAAAATAATAATTACACATGTTAATAGAATGTCCTACCATATATAAATTGTATTATTAGTCTTCATATATATATTTGGTGATAAAAATGATCAAATTCAATTTTTTATCAAGACCATTTCAGAATAATTAGTACATCCATTAATTAATTTCGCATACATCATCTAAAATGGAATTCTATTGTTACCAATATTGAAATAATATCTTTAATAAAAAACAATTACTTATATTATTAATAGGGAGATGAAACTATTATGATTAGTAATTTTTAATAAATTTTTATAGGGTCTTCAAAAATCACCAAAGAAAAATAATTATGTAATAAATTCTTTATAAAACTAATAAAATTTCAAGAACATATCATCCATCATCTAATCTAGAGTAGGTAATTAAAATAGAATAACACTTATTAACTGATACACAGTATTGAATTTTTTACATGTATAGAATGATGTGACCTCAACTATTAAATATCTCATTATCATGGTCCACTATTACATTTTTAAAATATTCAAGGGAATTTTGGAGATTCCTTGGTGAATAGTTTACCTAAATGAGTTATAAAAAAATGTTTTGTCCCTCAATAAGACGTAACAGCCAAACCCTCATCTTATTGGGTAACATTTCCAATCCCATTTGGTTTATAACCAGTTCTAGATCATTCATGAAAATAAAATGGGGTTAATTTCCATTAATTATATATAATCTAATATTTAGTGAAAATAAAAATACATCATAAAGTTGTTAAAAATGTATAAATAATATGTCTTAAATAATACAAAGTATAATAACATGACTGACACAATTATATAATATATATATAAATATTAAAAAAAAATTAACTATATTCCCTAATAGAAACTCTCTATGTTAAATATTACATTTCATCCTGGTTACGAAGTCCAATACAAAACATGAATCAGAATCTAAAATTTTATGATGTTCTCCCTTAAAAAACTAACTAATCGCGCCATATAATCCAATCCACATAAATGAAAATTAAATGTTTGACCCATTTCATTATAATTTAAATTTTTTTTTTACAAATATATTTTTTACATTATACTTATTTCTTAATCCAATCACCATCTACTAACCATATTTTATTAAAATATGAGTATCTTCAACAAATCATTATTGTATTATTTAAATATAATGATCTTAAAACATTATGTTGGACATGAATTTTATTTTTATAAAATCCATTGGAAATATGTTAATATAAAATTAAGGAGTAATTGAGTATCATATGATATTTCATATCATTGTCAAATTATTCATTTTTAGGACTTAGAGAGATTACAATGATAATAGGGAAAAAATAACATTAATAATTTTAATTACATTAAAAACTATGGTATAATGGATATGGGAAAAATAATGTATTAATTATATGGATATAAATAATTAATAACATCAAATATTTAATAATTATAATCCCATACATCATTAGAATATCATCTAGTTGATGCTATAGTTATAAATAAATTAAACATTATATTTTATATTGATGTTCCTTATTAAATATAATATCTATAATGATCAACCATAACTCATCTTGTCTAAATATAAAGAATATACCACTATATGGAAATTCCAAAATTGAGTACCACTAGATAGAAAATGTTATTAATATATTTCATTATGTATTAATTTGTGTTCCTCTCAGAAATCTTGGTTGATAGGATTTGTGTATAATGCAGGTTTCCCAAAAAATAATATCAAACAATGTTATGAAAATAAAAAAAAGAAAATCACTCACATGAAAAGTGAATCATAACAAATATTATAAATTGAGAACTGATATTTATAATGGACCCATATAAAAAAAATATTTTCATAATAATACATTATTATATTTGTGATATTCACATTACATTGAAGAAAACCATTATAGTAGAACATTCAGAGGAGAAATTTTGAAGTGGATATCCTTTATAAGATTAAAAGTGTGAATTGAAAATCATTTTGAAATAAATACTTTCATAAAATAAATGGGAAAATAAAATCCAACAAAATAAATTAATACTTCAATGAAAAAATCATCAATTTAAACACAATTTTTTAATATAAAATTAATTCAATATTTTTTTTAAATGTAATCATGGTGATGAAAATCAAATTTGTAAAAAATAGTTTAATAGGTGAAATCATTTTATTTAAATTAGAATCATGTAGAACATTATTTTCATTCTAAACACTCTAAAAAAACATCAAATATTCTAAATGTATTATTAAAACATGAGTATGAAAATTTGATAATTAATTACTCTAGTATTAAATTTCAATATAAAGGGAAACAAATCTTTGAAATGTATCGTATGATGTGTGTGGTAATAATCCATTATAATAACTAATTGATGGCCTTAATAAAACAATATAAATACACGAACATAATGAACCACAATGCATTGGTTTTAAATTCCAATTTACCGTCCATAAAGGGAAATTAAAAAACATCAAATTGGAGTAAAATTAGAATATAAGAGAGAATGGATAATGATTGTATGTGAGGGAATATTATATATTATCTGGACTCTAAATTTTAATAAACCTTATTAAATTCACTATATAATAAGAGATAACTAATTAAGGGAGACACTAGGGTCACCTGCATTTGTTTGATAATAAATTGGTCCTTATGTATGACAATATATATTTTTTATTTTATAAATTTACAATTATTATATTGTATGGGAAAAGGAAATATAAGAGTTTTGTTATTTACCTATAGAAAACAAAACATTCCCAGATACAAGAAATTCCTAGAAAAATTCCCTTTTCTAGAAAAATGGTCTAGGAAACTACGCATCAACTATGAAAAATTGATCTCCAAAAATTTGAAATCATTTTCACATTTTTCAATATGTTTAATTTGACATTTGGAAATTCATGAAAAAATAAAAATAAATGCCAAAATTAGACACAATTATATCCCAAATTATCAATATTTGTAATCAATAAATTTCTAACAATGTTTAGTATCCCATGAAATAAGAAACTTTATAATATGAGGGACATGTATTAAGGTAGTATATGTGATCCATAGAAACTGGTAATACTGTCCATATGGTGGATATAAAACTAACTAAAAACGTAATTTCAAATTAAAATATAAAAACGCAATTATACATCCAAAAATATAAAAATAACGGATTTAAAGAGGAAAATGAGTATTAGGGATTAAAAAATACCCAATAAAAATTATTCAGCTACAAAAAAATTTAAAATATTCAGTTGATCCATCAATAGTGGCAAGATTTAACCACTCAAACTAACTAAAAAACAAAAAAATGAGAAACATTTTGACCTCAAAACTGCACAAAAAAGAAAATGGTAGTTAGAAAACATTGGTACAAAAATTATATATTTACCTTTCTCCATGATTACACCATTATCATAAGAGAATGTATTTCCCTAAATCGGATGACTCGATATACTACGGGATGAACATGAAACAAATAATCTAAAATATGATTATTCAAGTGAAAACTATCTAATTAATTAATAGAAATGTAATATAATTGGATTGAAATAGTAATATCCCAAAAGTATTTTAAATCTAATAATACAACCAAAAAATAACATGCGATTTCCCCAAGGAACACATTTTATCATAAAATTTTTTAAAAAAATCCCTAAAGTAGATGAAATAAAAAAAATTAGTGAAAAACACAAAATGTAAAAGAATACTAGTGAATCAATCATTGTATGGTTTAGAAGAATTTAATTCACATAAAATTGGATTGGTTTTTAATGTATTATAAGTAGATCTAATTGGTTTTTGAGAAAATCACTTGAAAACCATATGAATCTATCCCAAACGGAAAAAGTATATCATGTCTATAAAGATAATCCACATGATGGATTCATATGAATCATATATCCACATTTATTTCACATAAATTCCAATATTATGGAAATGACTAAAAATAGGAAGGCCTATTGATTTAACTACCATAATTATTTGAAAAATAATTTTTCCACTATCTTCGACTAAAATACCTTTCTTGAATCTAAGAAGTAGAGTAATGTTTTTTCTTTTTAAGCACATATTTTAAAACTATATCATCTCAATAATCATAAATAAAATAGTATATGTGATAAAAAACCACATCAACCTACATTGTATATCATAAGGATATATATTCCCAAAAAAAATTATTTTAAGGAATCAACCACAAAAAGTCATAATGTTAGTGGACTGGATTGTGAATATTATAGATGTACAACAACATTATATCAATGACTTATTAATTATCTTATAACACCATTTATTTTTTTTATCACAACCTATTGTGTATAATCTATATCTAGTGGACATTTTATAATAATGTCACAAGATAAAACATATCACATATAGAACCATAATATGATTTTTATGTCATGAGATATTGGATTAATACAATATTCCATCATTATATATTAAAACACATAATTCAACCAAAATTTTTACTGTATTATTTTTAATATATATGATTATAATACTGAATTCAACAATACATACACTATTGGTATACCTAGTAATGGAATACATAATAATGGGACTACTAATATTCTCTGTAATAGAATAGATATGACTAATTCCATCATAAAATAATTAAATCCTGAATAACATTGAAGAGAAAAATAATATTCCAACTTTCTATATAACTACTATCATAAAAAGAGAATATATTCATTTTAGAAAGATAAGAAAAAAATCAAATGGATAATAATACCTATTTTTAAATTTTATATTTCATAATGTTGAACATAATAATGATACTACTATGTCCTTGTGATAAGACACCATACAAAAATATGTAAGGATTCTAAATAATAATCATAGTACCTTTTCCCATGAGACACACTTATTCAATGAGGGGAAATAAAATGCACCAATCATTACTCAATAAGTCAATTTACTAATTCATATTAATGAAATGAAAAACAACTCAATACAATGTCCTTACACATTTAAATTAAAAAATTTCATATGAATAACTATATTTTCCATAAAACATAAGTAGAATACCTAAATAAAAAATAATGCAATTTTATTTTAGGAAATAATAAATATATAATTATAGTAAATATTATGAATATTTAATTCTTAAATACATAGATGAAAATAAAATAAAACAAACATATATATATTTATTATAAAAACATTATAAAAAACATTTATTTCGTCAATATTCAAAATAGAAATTTCCATAATATTAAGATATTTATTTTCAATGAATATGAAAATGAAAATATGTTACAAAATATTCTATATAAATAATATTTATTACATTGTTTATCATCCAATTTATTTAGTAAATTGGAAAAAAAATAATTCATTTCCGTCCTTTGGTATAATTTAAAAATTACGTTGTTCAAAATAAAATAAGAATATTCCATTAAAAATATGTTATATAAGTAAAATATTGAAAAATACCTATTAGTAATTCATAGGTGAATAATATATATATTTTTGAATGTATTACAATCTACATGTATAAAATGTAGAATGACTCCTGACCAAATCAATAATTCTGTTAACTTTTCAATAGAATGTTTCCTCATAGGCATATGTAATAAATAAATGTAAATGAATGGAAAACCATAAAATTCATTATATTACTAGAGGATAAGATAATAAATCTATCTTCATAGAGAAATATCTTATAATTTCATTTAATTGAATATTAAATATACATAATCAATAATAAAAATGAGAATGCTGAATAAATGATTACCTTCGAATTTTTCTTTTTAAACTCATTATATCCAATTGAATAAATAGTTAAATTTTTTTTAAATACATTCATTACAACTATTTAAATCTATATTTTAGTTTTTAATGTAATTTTATTATCATGTGACATTTTTTTCATTGAAATGTTATGTATAATATAGACTAGTCAAGGTGGTTTGTTTAATGTCTATAATATTTCATCGTTATATTAAATTTCATAAATAGTTCTATTTAATGGATCAATCATGTAAATAATCTTAATAATTCTATGAATATAATTTTTTTATAGAAAATTTTATAACCATCCATTTATAGTGTAATAAAAAAATGCCACATCTTTTAAGATTTGTGATACTATATAGAAACCCATGAATGATTCTACAGTTCTATACATGATGAAACAATAAAAAGTAATATGATATATTATATTAAGATAAACATTAATATTTAAAAAAATTCATATATAATAATTAAAACCATTTTAGTGTATATTCATTTAATGTGTTGATGAAAAATTAATTACACAAAAACCCTAAGATGATAGGTTATATATATGAATAAACGATGTTTTATTTATCCATAGTATAATAATGAGATAGGAAAGGAATGAAATTTCAAATAATATTAAAATTTTATGTATTATATAATTATATAACTCTATTTATCTAGTTATTGTATACATTTAGGTGTTTTTACAATGATAAGATATTTTTAATACCGCATAAAAATATATAAATAATATATTTTTATCCACTATTTATTATAAATTAATTATTCATGAACTGGTATTTTGGTCAATTTATAACCAATATGTTTTTTTGGGATGATTGGAATGTATTTTGGAAGGACATGGTTAATATATTAATATTGTGTATAGTAGATAATAAATGATAGGAGGTTTCCATTTGTATCTTAGGATGGTGGAAAACATGAAAATATATTAAGTAACTTCTATTTATACTCATATTTATGGCTTCTCTTCCATTTGGGCATCTCCCCACGCTCCACCTCACTCTGCATTAATCTCTACCATGATTAAATCTCCTTATGTGCTTCCACATCCTCAAACCCCAACACATCCACAAAATCTTCTTCCCCTATATTATGAACCTTCTAAGTTCTACTAATATATCCAGGGTTACTACTACTCATCAATTTATGTCACTCCCTCTGAGCTCCACCCCCCTCTAATTTCTATACTACCATAGTTGAATGTATTTCAATTTTATTTCATTATCAAATACATATTCCACCTATTTTTTGTCTTCATCTTCCTTATGAATGATTTGAGCTCTCCTAAATTTTCTATGGATGGTGTTTCATTCACCCTCCTCCCATATCCATCCATCTTCCTTAATCTAATTAAACTATTTCATGTCCCATCCTCTGCCTAAGTGAAACCATACCATCCATTTTTTCATCTATATTTTACATCAGATAAAATTATTTCCCTATGGTCAGATGGTTTGTGATGACTAGTACTACTGGATAAATGTCTTCATCATCATGGTTTCCAATATTTTGGATCTATCCAGATCTCACTGACACCGTCCTTGGATACCCTTATATTTTTCACATTGTGCATAGTTAAAACATCATTAATAACAAATCAGTTCCCTAGTGATGTATTCCTCTTTGTTTGTAAAGTTATATTCATTAGTTTTATTTTTGTACAATTATTTAATTTTTAAAGGTTCTAGATTCTATCCACAATAGGCCTAATCTATTTCAGCTTAAAAATGTTTTTTATTTTCTAAAGAATTTCTAGTAAAAACATGTGCATTCATATAAATTTTATTTAATTCTAAAAATTATATTAGATTTCCATCCATTATGATGTTCAATTAAAATGTATTCCATTACATTCGATTAATACTATGTTTTATAATTGTTTTATTATTAGTTTTAGAAATTTTTGTAACAAA
The DNA here is from genome assembly GCA_963277665.1 of Viscum album. NCBI lineage: Eukaryota > Viridiplantae > Streptophyta > Magnoliopsida > Santalales > Viscaceae > Viscum > Viscum album. The sequence goes on from OY728134.1 coordinate 175,028,331, forward strand.
TTTCAAATATTTATCAAGAACGGAAATATTCAAATCACATAAGATGTTACTTAATTTTTTTGGAGACTCTCTATTGTGTTTCTATATAGTTTTATATTCAATTATTAGTGGATGTTGAAATTATAACTAAACAAATCAATTCAAATAATGATGTTTTAAGAATATAAAATACTATTTAAAAACCCACAGTTAAAGAAATGTTTCACAAACTATGACATCAATAAATACATAAAATGATGTTGCTTACCATATTTAGATACAAAATATATAAAACATTTATGATAAGAAAGAAAAATCAAGGATCTATCTGTATAGTTGTGAGACAACATCTTCAGATGATGAGGTAGTTGAAGACTGTTATGGATTATGATCGGTATTATCAATACATGCAGTGATGTTGTTATATTACATGATCCACTATAAACCCAATAGTTATTAATTGACATACAAATATTATATTTATTTTTTAAAGGAGATCTAGTGGATGGGAATACTCAATCTCTAAAGTCTTATTGAGTAATGAAAGTGGAAAAATGCATTTGTCATTATTTCATAATAAAATTCATCTTGAAATATGAGATCTCAGATCAAACATGATTGAAAATGGTCTCTCTCTATAATTCTGTGAGTTTATAGTTATAATTAAAATGTTACACTCTCAATCCCCATATAATGTAATTTTTTTGTTAAAATATTTATGTTTTAATATGTTTCTCAATATTGCATCAATAGTTTAAGAATCCTAGTCCCAACATCAGTATCAGAATATATCTACTCAAAATGAAAAATAGCTATGTATCAGTCAGATATTGATAGTGTAATGACCCGACCATAGATACCCAAAGTCGGTGCATTATTACATAAAATTGGCATGATCACAAAGGATCAAGTCTTGAATGACTAATTAGTTTAGTAGTCTTCGAAACACTAGATATAATCATAAGTCTTACATTACATCATAATGTAAAAAAACTACAACAACATCTTATCTATATATCCCCTCATACTATCCCTGCAGGTCATTCATAAATTACTTCTTCACATCCTGGGAAAAATAAAACATTGAAAGGGGTGAGCACAGATGCTCCGTAAGGATAACAATATAGCAGATGCTTTCATAGTTAAGCATAAACACTTAAAGAAATTTATAACTAAAACAGAAGCCTTTTTAACTTGATCTTCAGAATAATATGGAAAAGATAAAATGAAATAATGACATTTACTTATTCACATGGATATTCTACTAGTCGAACAATCACATGCAATATCAATAACCACTTTCGTAATGAAGTAATGCATAATGCCAAACTATAATAACCACATAGCCAAGGCCTCGTTCCAAGACTACAAATAAGATTTTTATAAAGCCTTCTGCCAAGACACAAGTTTGTCTCATGAGACCTACCAATGCATTGAGGAGATATAGCGGGATGCACCCATCACTTATTAAGTCCAATTCATTCCTCATATGGATAGGATTAATAATCACATAAACATTCGTATTAAAACTAACATATGAAATGTCAATACTTTAACCACAATCCATGAATGGTATAAAAATAGCACATCCACAGTCAAACATAACTCATTTGATACAACATGGAAGATTGTATTGTATCCCATTAACCTAAATCAAGAATAATTAATGATATTGACATAGATGAAAATAATCATCAAAACTATTTGAGAGAAATATCCCCCTTTTTCTTGAAATCATTTAAAAGTCACACTATTTGTCAAGAAGCCATTTAAAAATAGATTTTTGAATCAAAGTGTCCCATACAACTTTGAAACTTTTAAGAGGAGTTTTAATTTTAATACTATAATGTCTATATAAATAAATCCTTAAAACCATTTTTAAAACATGGACAGTAATGAGAAATATTTAGAAGAATGAGTCTTTAAAACATTTAAAAATTGTATTTTAGAAAGAGTTTCTAACCAAAAGAGAGACACTTGAATAAAATAATTGAGGTAATCAATACTTTGTAATATCATGATAATAAAGGGATTCATGATATATTATGTCAAATTACATTATATACACCATAAAAAAGTGATTTGGTGTATAAAAATAAAGGAGTCTAAATGGAATGTAAATTGATATGAAATCACTCATAAAGACTGTATCCTTAGGTTAAGGATGAATTAACGACGTAGTTATGTGTGAAAAAAATAAATACACTAAATATGATTGGATATTTAGTGTAAAACAATCAAAGTACATTCACACATAATCTTGTTAAAACAACACCAATGAATTGTATGTTTAACTCAACAAATGAAGAATGAGTTAAAATTACTCTTATCAAATTCATATCGATGAATTGAGAAATTATCAATGGAGTGATTATGTGTATAAAAAGTATATCCACAGAAAAGGGGAGTTTAAATTACAACATAAGCAAATGAATGGTGATTCCACCTATAATGTCGGAGTAAAATAATCAATGATGTTTTCATAAAGCCAAATAAATGGAAATTGAAATTTAAAATTCCCTTATCAATTAGGTAACTTATGAAACATAAACCCATGAAATAAGAATCATAAAATGATGACGTAAATACCCATAAATTAATTTATAATACACAATGAATACAATTATGGGTAGTACACATACACGACATGCAATAAATAAGTGGTGAACAATAGAATTTTCAAGAAATTAAGAGTGAGATAAGAAACCCCATACTCTGTAATTTTTCCTTGTTTGACGGTAGGTTAACCTCCTGTATAATGGTGAAATAATTGTTATTTAATTATAAAATAATCATATGCATGAATATGATATCATATATGATCTTTTATCATTGATTTGTTAATAATATCTTAGAATTATCGTTATTTCGGGTGTTAACGGATTCGTTTTACATTATACTATTTGTTATGCGATCCATATTTGTTATGGATGGGATGTATCTTATTCATATACAGAATGATATCATGTCTCTAAACATTATATTTAATCATCAAATTAAATTTATTCTTGAATGGATACGATAGGGAATGATTCTCATCGCGTTCGTGGAGACGTTAATCCGTACGTACGTACGAGCGACAATATCACTCTTTAGATATTAAAATAATATATAATTGGATGTTATATAATATATACAGAATCATTATCATGTTATATTAATTATTTACATTAATTTCACATCATTATTATACCCATCCAAATAATAAGTTATTGAATAACTATTACACTACGACGTGGAGACGGTAAGCCGTACGTATATACGTATAGTACCATGTCATTAGAAGAATGTATAGAATACTGAATATGGTTTTACAATATTTATAATAACATCAATGTATATATAAGATACTGGAGTTATTATTTTAGAATGAAAATAAAAAAGAAAGAAGAATTGGAAGAAGATTGGAACTTGAAAGAGGGTGGTGAAAACAAGACTTCTTCTTCGAGTTCTTCCTTTTGATTTGATCAAAATGACTCCTTAAGATGGATTTATGACTATGTTACGGCCTCTAGAATGAAGTTAGGGAAGTTTAAAGAGAATTTGGGCAGGTTTTTTCCGAACCAAAAGGCTTTGAATGTGTGAATTAATGAGAAGGGGGAGTGCCCTTTTATAAGAGAGGTGAGGGGCACCTTTGGAAAATCTAGAAATATTATTTTATAATAAATTAATATATGGTTTCTAATGGCTCCAAATAGTATTATGTAAATGTTAAGTTTGGGATGGGTTGAAAACCACTCAACCAATAGAATTTAGACAGGTTTGGGTCATTATATTAAACATATCTTATAGTTTTAACTCTTAGTTAATTAGTTTGACACTTACCATGCCACTTTGTATTTTTATATTATATAGTTAATAAACATACTATATACATACAAGAGACCCCAAGTGGTCCATTAATGATACACCTATCATTATATAAGTCTCTTGGCAGAACAAAATATTTTTATAAATTTAATATCAATTAATAATATAATATTTGTTTTAAAAACTCTTTTATGTCAATTTTGAAACTATTCAATAATTGATTTTTGTAAAAATCATAACAGAATGATTACTTAGAAAAATGTTATCTAAATCAATACTAACATGTCATATTCTTCTATAAAATTAGTTTCATTTATAAAAAGTCTCAATTTACATTTATTTGGGTATTTATAGTATCAATTATTTTAATTTTTCACTATTATGGTAATTACTGCATCATCATTGTGTCATAAATAAGTTAAATTATTTAATGTCTAAAAATTATAAATAAACTATAATTATTTAGGAAATATTTTTATATTTCTAATTAATATTTATAGTCTAAAATCCAACATATATAAAACTATGTAACAATTGTTTTTCTAAACGATATATGCTTGTGTCATTTTTGTATTCATTTTAACTTATTTAAAATAAAGTGTCCCTATCACTTACAAGTGGCTCCATGGGGTCCCAAAATCGACCCAAAGTTTCCCATGGTCGGACATGTTTCAAACAATAATGTTAGGACTTGTTTTAGGGTAATTTTTATTATTATAATATTATTGTTTAACCCTTATTTATCAGATTTACCCTTTAACCATGGTAAATAAAATATTTACCGAAGTAATTATTCAAAATGTATAAAAATATAAGTTACCTATTTATAAAATTTGGACATCCTGATTACAAATATGGAATCCATTTTTCCATATTCAAAACAAATAAGTGGAATAAATTAATTTAAAATTAATTCTAGTTGTTAAAACAAAAAGCTTGTTTTTAAGAGATAATAACTATCAAAAGATTGACACTTGTTTATATCCAATTTCAAGGTGAAATTACTTAAAATGTCCATCATTGGATTAAAGAGTAAAAATATAATCTATTTATACTTCCAAACCATTAAAATTTAAAATTTAATAATATAAATTATTTTTATTAAAAAAGTCATTTTCAGTTAAATTATAGTATCTTTTACTATTCACACAAATATGAATGTTATAAGAAAAACACCAAAACATTATTGAAAATAAATTCTTATGTCCCGATTCTAAAGAAGAAGTTAATTTTTTCAAATTTAATATATAAAAGTTTCAAATATTGGATTTAAAAAGGCTTCACCATTAAAAGGCGGTAAAATTTCATTTTTTGAAAAATACTTCTTTTATCTGAAAAAAATGAATTTGTTCATCAATCATATATTAGAAACTCATAACATGGATTAAAATTATAAGGATTATATAAAATATAGAATTCATTTAATAATATTCATAACCTCTTTTGAATGGCTATTTTGGTAAGTCGTGGTGCACTTGAAATCTGTGTTGCGTACAACACACGCTATTGTATTATTTAAAGAGAAGTGTATCGTGGAAGCCTGGGGTGTTACATTCACCCCTCCCTCAATAAATTGTGTTCTCGCAATTTTAAAAATTGGGCCTGAAAATATAATGGAAAGTCCCACATCGTAAAAAGAGTCAATAAAACTATCACTTTAAATGAAATAATGAGATGTATAAAGGTCACCCAAGATAACCCATACTAGGATTCCGGGTAGGAAAACATGGATATGAATGATAAACTAAGTGTCAAGTTCTGATGGAGAGGGATAGAAATCATGATTAGGAGAAAGTTAACAATAAGAAAACCACAAACTTGTGTTGGGACAAACGATCATTAGTCTCCTAGTAGGAAAAGTAAACGGACAACATTTTTTGTTTTAAGTTACATTACATAAGGATGAGGAATTCATTTATGATATTGACTATGAATATAATGATATATACTTAATTTTTAAGTAGAGTTTGATTCTTTAATAAATTTCCACCACTAACTCATTTTTTTAAAAAGAGAAAAGATAATTCTTCCTCGAATATCATTTTCACATGGAAAACTGCAGGGTTAAAAATACAAGAGAAAATTATTCCAAAGTAAACCCATCAACAAGGAGCACTAATACTTTTTAAACATTTCTCCAACCATTTATTTCTACATATCTTATTCTTTGACCAAGAAAATATCCTATAGAATAGGTCATTCACTCAGGTAATGTCTAGGTCCCCTACATTTACAACAAATGACTATAAATGGGTTCTTGGGACCATTTTTATCTTCTTCCATAGTACTCTACATTTTTCTTTGGCTATTATTCATTTTATGTCCTTCCTTCCCACACATAAAGCATTTCATGGTCCCATTGAGACACTTTCCCAGGTGTCTCCTACCACATTTCTTGCATGATGGAAATTGAGGGTTCCTTTCTCTATGGTCTCCATTTCTGGAGATCTTATCATTCATCACCATTCTCTTCCTTGTTGAGTCTGGGAGTTTGTTAATATATATGTTGTTTAACATATTTTTGGAAAACTGATTTTTCATAAAGACGATATCTTTTACGCCTATCAACAATCCATTTTTTTGGTCATTTCCACCACCGTTCCCACCTTGTACATAATTCTCAAAGTCACGATGACTTCCTTGGAATCCAGCCATTCTCTAAAACTAGAAAGCATTGTGTGAGTAACTGTAGTCATAAAATTGTTTAGAGATTAACATGTCACCATATTCTCAATTAGAAACATATTAGGATTAACCAAGGTCATTTACTCTCATCTTATATATATAATACTTCAAATTGGTTTGAAAATAAAATGTAAATTATCCTAAGCATATCCCCCAGGAGTGTCGTAACCAAGTGTGCAGCAAGGCCCGTTGTCATGCACCAGTTCCTGTTAGAGTCTAGCTCAAATCGGTGTTTTTGTGTTTTACCCCTAGGTACATCTGTGCCAGAGCCGTCTCTACCTGCTCATATCCAAACAGGGATGTATTGCACAGAAACCTCACAAAATATCTACAATACCAAAATTTTAGGAAGCTATTCTATACTAATCCTCAAAGTTCATCTTATTTCTATGTGCTCTAATCAGAGTTTATCTAATTCTAGCTTCCAAGGTTTATACTAAACATCCTCTAATACCAACTGTAACGCCCCGACCCTAGATATCCAGAGTCTGTGTATTATTACATAACATTGGCATGATCACAAAGGATCAAGTCTCAAAAGACCAATTAGTTTAGTTGTCTTGGAAACAGTATATATATTCATAAGTCTTTCATTACGTCATAAGGTAAAAAACCACAACAACATATAGACTTTATATCCCCTCATACTATCCCTGCAGGTCATTCATAAATTACATCTTCACATCCTGGAAAAAATAAAACATCGAAAGGGGTGAGCTCAGATGCTTAGTAAGGGTAACAATATAGCAGTAGCTTTCATAGTTAAGCATAAACACTTAAAGCAATTTATAACTAAAAAAAAGCCTTTTAAACTTCAAATTCAACATAATATGGCAATGATAAAATGAAAAAATTCCATTTAGTTATTCACATGGATATTCTACTAGTAGAACAATCACATGCAATATCAATAACCACTTTCATAATGATGGAATGCATAATGCCAGACTATCATAACCACATTGCCAATGCCTCGTGCTAAGACTACAAATAAACTTTTTCCAAGGCCTTGTGACAAGACACTAGTTTGTATCATGAGACCTACCGATTCATTTAGGAGCTATATCGGGCCCCACCCATCACTTATTATGTCCAATTAATTCCTCATATGAATAGGTTTAAACATAACATAAACATTCGTATTAAAACAAGCATACAAAATGTCAATACTTTAACCACAAACCATGAATGGTATAAATATAGGCCATCCACAGTAAAACATAACACATTTGATACAATGTAGAATATTGTATTGTATCACATTAACCTCAATCAAGAATAATGAAGGATATTGACATAGATGAAAATAATCATCAAAACTATTTGAGCGAAATATCCCCCTTTCCCTTGAAATCATTTAAAAGTCACACTATTTGTCAAGAAGCCATTTAAAAATATATTTTTGAATCAAAGTGTCCCATACCACTTTGAAAATTCTAAAATGAGTTTTAATTTTAATAATTTACTCTCCATATAAATAAATCCTTAAAAAAAATTAAAACATGGACATTAATGAGCAAGATTTAGAAGAATGAGTCTTTAAAACATTTAAAAATTGTATTTTAGTTAGAGTTTCTATCAAAAAGAGAGACACTTAAATACAAATAATTGAGGTAATAAAAACATTTTAATATCATGAGAATAAAGGGATTCATGATATATTATGTCAAATGACATTATATACACCATATAAAAGTGATTTGGTGTATAACAATAAAGGAATCTCAATGGACTGTGAATTGAGATGAAATCTCTCATAAAGGCCATATCCTTAGGTTAAGGATAAATCAACGACATAGTTATGTGTGAGAAATATAAATACACTAAATATGATTTGATATTCAGTGTAAAAAAATCAAAGGACATTCACAAATAATCTTGTAAAAACAACACCAATGAATTGGATGTTTAACTCAACAAATGGAGAATGAGTTAAAATTACTCTTATCAAATTCATATCGATGACTTGAGAAATAATCAATGGGGTGATTATGTGTATCAAAAGTATATCCACAGAAAAGGTGAGTGGAAATTACGACATAAGCAAATGAATAGTGATTCCTCACATAATCTCGGATTAAAATAATCAATGAAGTTTGCATAAAGCCGAATAAATGGAAATTGAAATTTCAAATTCCCTTATCGATTAGGTAACTTATGAAACATACACCCATGAAATAAGGATCATAAAATGATGATTTAAATACCCATAAATTAAATTATAATACACAATGAATACAATTATGGGTAGTATACATACACCACATGCAATAAATAAGTGGTGAACAATGGAATTCTCACGAAATTAAGAGTGAGATAAGAAACCCCTTACATTGTACTTTTTCCTTGGTAAACGGTAGGTTAACCTCTTGTATAATGGTCAAATAATAGTTATTAAATTATAAAATAATCATATGCATTAATATTATATCATATATGATCTTTTAACATTGATTTGTTAATAATATCTTACAATTATCGTTATTTCGGGTGTTAACGGATTTGTTTTACTTTATACTATTTGTTATGCGAGACAGATTTGTTATGGATGGGATGTATCTTATTCATATCTAGAATGATATCAAGTCTCTAAACATTATATTTAATAATAAAGTTAAATTTAGTCTTGAATGGATACGATGGGGAAAGATTCTCATCGCGTTCGTGGAGATGGTAATCTGTACGTACGCATGAGCGACAATATCACTCTTTTGATATTAAAATAATATATAATTGGATGGTATATCATATATACTGAATCATTAAAATGTTATATTTATTATTTACATGAATTACCCATCATTATTATACCCATCCAAATAATAAGTTATTGAATAACTATTACACCACGACGTGGGGACGGTAAGCCGTACGTATGCACGTATGGTGACATGACATTCAAAGGATGGATAGAATACTGAATATGGTTTTACTATATTTATAATAATATCAATGTATATAGAAGATAATAGATTTATTATTTTAGAATGAAAATAACAAATAAAGAAGAAGTGGAAGAAGAAAGGATCTTGAAAGAGGGTGGAGAAAACATTACCTCTTCTTCAAGATCTTCCTTTTGATTTGATCAAAAGGACTCCTTAAGTTGGCTTTATGACTAAGTTAAGGCCTCTAGGATTATGTGAGGAAAGTAAATAGAGTATTTGGGCAGGGGTTGTCCCAACCAAAAGGCATTGAAGGTGTGAATTAATTAGAAGGGTGAGTTCCCTTTTATAAGAGGGGTGAGGGGCACCTTTGCAAAAGCTAGAAATATTATTTTATAATAAATTAATACTCAGTTTATAATGGCTCCAAAGTGTATCATTTAAATGTTGAGGTGGGTATGGGTTGAAAACCACTCAACCAATATAATTTAGTCATGTTTGGGTCATTATATTAACCTTATCTTTTGGTTTTAACTCTTCGTTAATTAGTTTGACACTTACCATGCCACTTTGTATTTTTATATTATATAGTTAATAAACATACTATATACATCTAAGAGACCCCCAAGTAGTCCATCAATGAAACAAATATCATGATATAAGTCTCTTGTATGAAACATAGATTTTTAAGAATTTAATATCAATTAATAATATAATATTGGTTTTAAAAACTCTTTTTTGTCAATTTTGACACCGTTCAATAATTGATTATTATTAAAATCGTAACAGAATGATTACTTAAAAAAGTTAATTAAATCAATACCATAATTTCATATTATCCTATAAAATTATTGTTATTTATAAAAGTTCTCAAATTACATTTATTTGTGTATTTATAATATCAATTATTTTAATTTTTCAGTATTATTGTAATTACTGCATTATCATTCTGTCATAAATAAATTATATTATTTTATGTCTAAAAATTATAAATTAAATATCATTATGTAGTAAATCTTTTTATATTTCTAATTAATATTTATAGTCTAAAATTCAATATATATAACCCTATGTAACAACTCTTTTTCTAAAAAATATATGCTTGTGTCATTTTTGTATTCATTTTAAGTTAATTAAAATAAAGTGTCCCTATCACTTACAAGTGGCTCCATGGGGCCCCAAAATTGACCCAAATATGCCCATGGTCTGACATGTATAAACCAATAAGGTTAAGATACATGTTAGGGTAATTTTGTATTATTATAATATTATTTTTTAACCCTTAATTACCGAATTTACCCTTTAACCATGGTAAATAAAATATATACCGAAGTAATTATTCAGAATGTCTAAAAATAAAAGTTACTTATTTACATAATATGGAAATACTGATTCCAAATATAGAATCTATTTTTACAAATTCAAAACACTGGAGTGGAAGAAATTAATTTAAAATTAATTCCCATTGTTAAAACAAAAAGCGTGTTTTTATGATATAATAACTATCAAAAGATTGACACTTGTTTATGTCTGGTTTAAATGTGAAATTATGCCCAATTACAAACATTGCGTTAAAATTAAATAATATATTCTAAATATACTTTAAAACCACTCAAATTCATAATTTATAAATTTTAATTATTTCGATTAAAAAACTTATTTTTAATTTAAATTTAGTAATTTTTACTATTCATCAAAATATGAAAGTTATCCGAAATTACCAAAATTTCACCCTCAGCTAATTTCGTGATTCAAAATCCAAAAATTAATTCTATTTTACAAAATTCAAAGCATAAATCTTGCATTTATTAATTTAAAATTGATTCTCGATTTCGAAACCAAAAGGAGTATTTTTTAGAAATAATAACTATCCAAAGTTTGACACTTGTTTATGTCTAATGTCAAGGTGAAATTACATAAAATGACCATAATTCAATTAAATAGTAAAAATATAATCTATTTATACTTCCAAACCATTAAAATTTATAATTTAACAATATAAATTATTTTGATTAAAAACTTCATTTTCAGTTAAAATATAGTATTTTTCACTATTCACACAAATATGAATGTTATCAGAAAAACACCAAAACATTATTAAAAATAAATTCTTATGTCCCTATTATAAATAAGAATCTCATTTTGTCAAAATGAATATATAAAAGCTTCAAATATTGGATTTAAAAAGGCTTTTCCATTAAAAGGTGTCAAAATTTCATTTTTTGAAAAATACTTCTTTTATCTGAAAAAAATGAATTTGTTAATCAATAATGTCATAGAAACTCATAATATGGATTAAAATTATAAGGATAATATAAAATTTAAAATTCAGTTAATAATATTCATAACCTCTTTTGAACAGCTATTTTGGTAAGTCGTGGTGCGCTTGAAATCATCGTTGCATACAACACACACTATTGTATTATTCAAAGAGAAGTGTACCGTGGAAGCCTGTGGTGTTACATATAGACCACAATCTATATTCATGTTGTGATCACTGGCTGATGGTTCTCAATAATTTAAAATACCTCATGATGACATATTTAAATGTTTCACATCTAGATAAAATCTACATAATAACATATAACTTTTATGGTTATAAATTTAGTTAAAATTATGTCCTTTCATCAATGAAACATTGGAATGAACATCCTTGAGGTCATATTGATGAACAAAATTTCATCAGATCCTATAGTATCCTACAACATACCAATTTCATACATGTTTTTGTACAATTACATCATTTTATTATGTTTTTATGTTTTTAATCATTATAAAATCTATTGATGTATAAACTAATTTGGTTATGTGTTAGGAAATGAAAATAGTTTGGAATACTTATTCATAAAAGTTACAATGGTAAATCCATATGAAAAAATAATCAATAATTAAAATACTATAACATCATATATATGAAATCAATTGATTTTCAACACTACTGGCTATTTCATTCATAGATAGACCTTCTCACTATAGTTGTTTATTTTTGTGTTCTATTCATCTACAAATATCATTAATACATGAGATCTTTATGACATATTTATATGCAATTAAAAATTAAAAATACTTGATATTTAATGTTTAATTTCATCAATTTGATGGTTCAAAATTTTGAAATTCCTATCATATAATATTGTTCCAAATTCGAATATCCTACATTATTTTAAATATAGAGTATTATACTAGATTAATAATACATATCTACTGTGATTTTGAACACTGAAACGAATTTTTATTGACATAATAAAACTAATTATAAATATATTACATATATATTACATTGACATAGGTGAACCTATACATAGATGTATCTACTGTTCTAAAATGTTTCGGTATGATGAGAGAGTTATGAAAATTATAACCCAATAATCATCAATGTTTTCATTGTGCTTATCATTTGAAAAAATACACTTACAAAAATTATGATATCTATCTTAGTACTTGAAGAACATTATTTCATTGATAATTCTAATGTTTCTGGATAATCCATTTATAATATTCAAATTTATACCTTAATGTTTTCCTTTACATCATTGTGTGGAATAATTGATGACTCACTAAGAAGTAGATGTGACCCAAATATTTATAGTATCATTGGTCAAAATTATAAATATATTGATAGATAATTGCAACCATATCAACCACCACCAAAATATGAAAAAATATATATTTATGACACATGGAACAATTTAGATAAAAATATTCTATATTTGAGGTACATTGAAAACATCAACTGCATTTATATGCTTGTAGTTTGGCATTTTTATTTTTTAAATATGATTTAAAACAATTTAATTCTTTAAATATCAGAGAGAAAACATTATAAAAATAATTTCAACAAAGTTATAGTCATAAATCATATTGTTATTCTTTATGAATCCATTAAAATAATAAATCATTTTAAATAGAAGGGATATTTTTTGGCATCTACATGACCTCCGAATTAGAGAAAGCATCAAATCATAAAGTGGGATTCTGATAAAAATAATTAAAACATAAAAATATATTTATAAATTTCAATCATTATTGTTTGGGACATTGAATATTCCAAGAGCACTATAGATATTATCATATAGAGACAAATATGTGACCTACATGTATATATGAACTACTAGCACCATATCACCATGTGTAGAACCCAATTATATTTGGAACTGGTGAGAATAAATATTATAATGATGATTACAATGGTTTTCCTCCCCAAAATATAAGTAATTAAATAAAATACATATGAGACAATAACTTTCATACCATTTTAAATTTCTACCTAATCAGTTATCTTCATTATTATATTCCAGATGACTACTCCAACAATTTTTATTGGATGCATATACAATGATTGAATCCCAACATTTATCCATTATTTTTAATCAAAAGTAATTTATAATTGAGTGGTATTATAGGTTCTAGGAACATAAATCATTGGTGAGTGTGATGGATCAATATGAGGAAGATTTGTTTTTCTACATGAATATATTATGGGAAGTCCCATATACATGATTCAGATCTATATAGATGTAATTACTATTCATAATTGGGATTTATATCCACATATATTAATAACAATCATATCCAAACCATTCTATCTAGATATTAAATGTTTTCTCCAAAATCAAGAGCCTTGTTCTGATTAAAACCCACAAAACTCTAAAGGGTACTTAATATAATGGTGGAACATTTAATGAAAAATCTCAAGGAGGGTTTTTTATAATGCAATATATTGGTATGAATCTAATAAATGTAGTCATTATTGGAAACTAGGATGATGTCCATAATATTTTATTATTAAATACAGTAATGTTTTTGTGATCAATGTATTTTTTTATTAGTTCGTACAACTATATTTCAAATGCATGGTCTTCCTTGAGTAAATATATTGATTTAACATCAATATTCCCATATAATATCAATTTTTATCTAATGTTAATATAATTATTTCAAATAAAATAATATATTTGGAGGTTCATCCTTTATTATATTTTGTGTTCAATAATTCATGATTCATGAACCTTGTAGCATTATGAACCCACAGTCATTATTATATGTTGTGCTAAATAATTCATGATTCACGAAACAACTCGGTCATTCCGGAACTGGTCACCAAAGCTGGTCCGTAACAAGGCCCAAGAGGTGTTCCCGATCCTCCCATGCTAGCGGCAAGATCTAGGGCATCAACAGAAGCTTTGGGAACAATTTCTCCTAGTCAAAATAAATAAATAATGCAGCAGAAATTAAACAGAGCAGTGCAAAATAAATAAACAGAGTAAAGTAACGAACCAACACCCAAGATAATAAAACTAAATTAATGATACAACCACTATCTCTTTGTGACCCTATAGGTCACTCTACAAATCACGACCAATCATCGCCCAAGGTGGACGCACCAAAGATGTAGCCTGCAAAAACAATAAAAAGAGAAAATAACTATCGGCGTGAGTATTAAAACTTAGCATGCATGCCGAGAAAACTATTCCCAATGCACTACCTTTAAATAATAAAATTTATTAATTCCAAGTTTCAACTAAATATTAAAAATATTGGTTTTCACATAGACACACATTCATTTCTAAAACAAGTATCAGTCCATTTCCCTTTATAATTTAAAAACAATTTTTAATATTTGAATGGAATAGGTTCATTGCAGTTTAAAAAAATTTTGTGAACAACTATATATCTAAACTTTCTTTATTATCCAAATAGGAGAAACAATACAAAATAAACCTCACACACCACGGGTGATCGAAAAAGTGGCACATATGGTCTAGAAAATGAATAAGACCTCTCAAATGTCCACCACATACTAATAAAAACAAACAGAAACATGGGTCGATCCTAGGCGATTGTGAACAATCAAAAACGTACTCTTCATATACCTCTCCATGAAAGCATGCTCTATCTCAATGACGTTATAAGTCCCTAATGCTCGGAATAGCTCTTCATGGCCTAACCGAGGGGCCCAATCCCCATAGTAGCAATAACTTTGTATTCCCCTACTTTGGGGCCACTAGCAAGGGTGTAATCTAAACTATTGCAACAATCATTCTCAGAAGATTCACTCAATATATCAGGTTACCATGTTAACACATGTAATAAAAAGGGGTGTGTCCACAATGTAAATCAATTAGTCATGAGTTATAAATATCACACACAACTCATGAAATCAACGCAAACTAAAGATCACCCATGAGTAACCCCAATGTGAGTTTTTCCAAAATAATTTATTTTATTAAAGAGCAAACGATCTTTCACCAACATTAAATAAAAACCTCATCCATCAAGAAAAACCAAAACACTTGTTCAGATGAAATCATTTAACGTAAAAACTAAAACTATATTTGAAATTCTGTGAATTATGTTTAAAATCCAAACTGTCATTCTTTTACTACTGGGTGTCTGCTCGTCATGAAAATGTTTCAAGTGTCGTGTATAAAATAAATGGATCTTTTTACACCAAATAATCATTTAAAAATTAATTATCTTATATTATTTCTCATTTATTAATATCAATGAAACATGAAGAAATTAATAAATTCTAAATTTAATTTAGAGAGCAGTGGGGGACCTAACACAAGATTACATTACAACGATGGCACAAGCTCAAAAACCAGGCGTAGTGATGGCACTCATTCGGAAATGCCCCGCATGGGTCCTAAATAGTCAAACCAACCCAAATAACACTTAATTAATAAAACAAATAATCAAACCACAACATATACATATATCACACATAAATGTCAAATAGAGAATAAACACAAATGGTATACTAATGGGGGGTCGAGACTAGAAACGGATCGCGGGACGGTATCACGTTGGAACATTGGAAGGCGTTCGTGCGACACTACATAGTTCAACAAGGGGCAGAAAGGGCTGCCGGACAGTGGTAATGTCAGGCAGCCGATGGGAATGGTGCGAGTGAGTCAGGCAGTGGCAAGTAGCCGATGGGGGCTGAGGCCAAGCAGGGGTCCTAGGGCAAGGAGAAAAGGAGGTCAGGGTGGCCGTTGTTCTGTATGGGAGCAGGAGAGGGTGTATGGGTGCTGGGCAGTGTAGGCTTCTTAGGGGGTGTAGCGTTGAAGGTGTGTGTCGGGTAGCTAGGTGCAGGAGGCTGCCAAATGTGTTGTTGTGTGGTGGCAGATAGTAGAGGAGCTGGGATTGGGTTGCTGTGCATGACAGAGGAGAGGATGTGGTTGTGGGTCACTATAGGTGATCGGAGCAGGGGCGCCTGGAAAAGGCAAGGGTGGGTTGAGGGAGCGGTCTCTAGGCTGTTGGTAGGGCAAGACGCGGGCAAAGCAAATAATCCAGGAGGGGAGTGAGGGGCGACAAAGGTTCTGGATGAGGCTGCTGGGGCGCTATGGAGCTAGGTTCAAGGGGGGATTGGCGCAAGATGGAGGGTCTGGGGGTGCCACATGAGATTGCGGAGGGAGGATCAATGCAAGATGGAGGGACTTGGTGTGCCGCATGAGACTGTGGAGGGCTGATAGAGTCATGATGGAGGGACTGGGGGCTGAACGGATGGATGGAGGCTAGCACACTGTTGGGAAAAGGTCGGATGGCCCGGACGCACCAGGGATGAGGTAATATGGGAGCATGAGACTACTATGGCATCATGCAGTGAGGAGAATCAGGGGTATGTGAGCTATTGCGATCCGTTCATAGCAAGGGAGAAAGAGGGAGCGGGGAAGTGGGTCTCCAGCAAGATAGGGTGGGGGGATAGCACTGCATGGAACAACAGCAATGAAGAAAGAAAAAAAAGAAAAAAAAGAGAGGAAGAAAGAAGAAGAAATCGAAAGAAATATTACATAAAATAAATAAAGAAAAAAAATTAAAAGATAATAATAATAATAACAATAGTAATAATAATTTGATAATAATGATAAGAATAATAACAATACCAACTAACATAATAATAAAAATATTAATAATTGAAATCATTATAATAAAAACATTAATGACATAATAATAATTATTATAATCATAATTTTATTCATTTTCTTTTGAATAATGTCTATATTAATAACAAATATATAATTATTATATCAATAACAATTTCAATGATAATAATTTTATTAAAAAATTAGTAATAAAAATATTTTTATCTACGTAACAATATCATTTTTATTACAATTTAAACATCTAACTTTTCTTATTTACATCAAACATTATTTATTTTAAAAATTCTATATTTGTGCGGGCACTTGGGCCGATCCCGCAGTCACCGTCAACCATGCGATGTCCGCGAACTAGTCTGACACCCCCCAAAACTATTAAACGATAAAAATTTAGACAGGCGTACAACATGATCCTTGATGAAGCTAACAGATGTCACGAAATAAAAAAATAAATTTATAATAAAAAGGTTTAGGGTGTGACAATTCTCCACACCACAAAACATTCTGCCCCCAGAAAGTCACCAAGAAAATAGTTAACATAACTCGAGTCTATACCCAGTCAGAACAGAGGAAAATCTGTGAATCCCGGGATGACCCTACTCTCAGCAGGTCACACCCGACCAATTCAAGAGAAAACTCAAGCCCTAGGATGACGGTAGAACACGGGAGGGTTCTCCCCACCACGAGAATTCACTAATATGAAAACCATGAAAGATGAACACACCACCCTCAAGGGGGGGCCAATGCAGGATCTCTGAATCTGAACCCAGTTAATTTCTCTACATGGACTGAACAACATCCAAAGACATAAACGGAATGCTTTCAATGAAATGAACCAACAACCTGAGGATAAATAATTAACTCAAACCCTCACACACCGAACATCGCTCATAAGGAACACAATTGATACCCAAAATCAGAAAGGTCCCTGAAACACTGCCTTCTAATTTCACAAAACCAAACATCCCCATAAGGAACACAATTGATACCCAAATCAAGAATAGAGTGTCCCATTTATTCCTGGGCCCAACACCCTTCATGGAAATCTGAATGATTTGAAAACACACTGAGGAAAGATATGACCGCTTAAACTGCGGTAGAACATGTTCATCACATCTCCATAACTATGATGAGATTAAAACGTCGACAAGAACAAAATACGGAAACAGTAGATATTTCCCTCCCAAAGCTGAAAACATTACTCGGACCGAGGTTTCACACACCCTAGGAAACTCCCGACTATGTGCAAGCTTCACCTTGAGAACTGTGGTTGGGGCCCTAATGATTGATGAATCTCATGCCTCACAGTCATACATTTTTATCCTCAAGTCTCCAACTCCCTTCCGAACATCGCTCCTTTCTAAACTCTCTCTTGTGACCCAAACATTCACAAACTAGTATGACTTTGGATTATTGCGAAAAAGCAGCGTGGAATTCCTGAACCAGCTACACTAGTGGCCTACAAGAGAATGGTCCGATGAACTAGAAGTCGTCACTGACAAATAGGATTCTTCAGAAATAGTTTCCTCTAGCGCACCCTGCTTGCCAAATGGGAAACCTTTGAAAAAACTGACCAACACGAACTAAACCCTGACCTCTAACGTTAAAGAGACATCTCATCCATTCTAGTATAGAACTGGACCCTGAGATAACTTTGGGATGGTACGAACCTTAACTACCCTGAGAGTTCAAGACTACCCAATGACCCACTATCTTTCAGAACAATACAACTACCTCTTACAGACTTCGAATATCTCGAAAAGAAAGCAACACACAAAAGGAACTGAGAACTGAGCATAACTCATTGGCACCTTTTGGAGGATTTCTGGGTGGCATACTAATGACAACACGAGAAAAACCATCAAAACTGGCATGAAGACAAAATTCAATCAAAGAAACAACACAAGACAAGGACAATAGGCCCATAATCCAAACATATACAACACATGGAGAAATCACTTTTCCAAAACCATTATCACTTTAGAATTTTAAAAACTCAGCTATGGAACCTTATGAACTGTCACA
The DNA here is from genome assembly GCA_963277665.1 of Viscum album. NCBI lineage: Eukaryota > Viridiplantae > Streptophyta > Magnoliopsida > Santalales > Viscaceae > Viscum > Viscum album. The sequence goes on from OY728134.1 coordinate 175,047,598, forward strand.
AGTGTGTTTATTCAATCACGCTCACATCTTCTAGGAACATGTTCCCCCATGCACTTTCCATACATACCCATGCACGTGTGACCCTCCATAAATAAGTACAAGGTTCAAAAACAACTTTTTCTTACCAAATCCAAACCCATAAAATGTTTTTCAAAACTGATACACATTCTCTTTATAAAACCACTCTAGTAATTTCAAAAACAATTTAGAAGAAACAGTTTTCCGTATAAAAAACAATTTTACTTTTGATGCACACTCAAACCAACTGAGACTAAAAAACACTTTTAGTAATTACCCACTTGAATGAGAAACTAGTGCATATGTCTGACCTAACTACATGGTGGTGAACCATGCCCAATGTAAAGCAAAACACTAAGAGGACCTTAAACCAGACACTTGGACCCCAATTGGGTCACCACCCCATGTGAGGCCGCAAAGTGAACTGATTCACCTACATTTTCATCCCTCAATCCAAAAAAACCAATGACAAAAGATTCAAATCCCAAAAAATCCCTGGTAACTCAGGTCTCATCACGAGCAGTTGTGATCATGAACCAACCTGTAACATACCTCTTGTGCTTCGATAGTCATAATCTCTATCTACTAGACATCCCAATTAACAATGGGCACTCTGAAAATCAAGGACCGCTAAGGGTTGAACTCCTCTGATACCATTTTTTCACGAACCAACCTCGGTCGACAATACACTGATCTCCCAAGCCGGTCCGCGACATGGCTTAAGAGGCATTCCCAATCCTCCCGATCTAGCAATAAGCGTCAGGGCATCAACAGAAGTTGTGGGAACGATTTCTCCCAGTAGAAATAAATAAATAAAGCCACATATATTAAATAATGCAATGAAAAATAAATAAATAGACTAAAGTAACAAACAATAACCAAAAAAATAAAACTAACCGAATGATACAACCACTATCTCCATGTGACCTCGCGGGTCACTCTCCAACTCACGACCAAACGTCATCCAAGGTGAATGCACCCAAGCTATACCCTACACAAATACTAAAAATAGAAAAAAATTAGGAGAGAGTATTAAAACTCAGTAGGTGTGCCCAAAAAACTCATCCCAATACACTACCTTTAAATAAATATAATTACTAATTCTATGTTTGAACTAAATATACAAAATATTGGTTTTCAAACACACACACTTTCATTTCTAAAACAAGTATCAGTCCTTTTCCCATTATAATTTAAAAATAATTTTTATTATTTGAAAGGAACAGGTGCATTCCATTTTAAATCATTTATGCGAACAATTAGAAAACTAAAAATTAGTTATTAGCCAAAATGGATAATCTACACATAATACACAACACACACCAAGGGTAATGGAAAAAATGGTAGACATGGGCCAGTAACCAAACTAGACCTCTCAACTATCCACCACATACAAATAAACACAGAAAGAAAAATGGGTCGAAACTAGGAGATCGTGAACAATCTAGAACATACTGTACATCTGACTCATCTTGAAAACATGCTCAAACTCGATGACGTCATAACCACCTAATGCTTGGTATAGACCTTCATGGCCTATATGAGGGTCCCAATACCCATAGCAGTAATAACTTAGTATTTTTCTACTATGGGGCCACTAGCCAGTACATAATCTATACAAGTGCATAAATCATTCTGAAAAGATTCACTCAATATTCCGGGTTCCCATGTCAACACATACAATAAAATGGGGGGGGGGGCATCCACAATGTAAATCAATTAGTCATGGGGTTCAAATATCACACACAACTCCTCAAATCAACACACACCAAGGATCACCCTTGAGTAACCCCAATGTCTGTTTTTACAAAATAATTTTTTTTTGTAACTGGAAAATGGTCTTTCACCAACATTAATGAAAAAGCTCATTCCTCAGGAACACCCAAAACACTTTTTCAGAAAAAATCATTTATCTTAATAACCAGAACTATATTTGAAATTCTGTGAATTTTGATTAATATACAAACTGGAATTATTCCACTACTGGGTGTCCACTCGTCAATAAAATGTTTCGAGTGTCGTATATAAAATAAACGACTATTTTTACTCCAAATAATCATTTAAAAATTAAATATCTTATATTATTTCTCATTTTTTAAAATTAATCAAACATTAAGTAAATAATAAATTATAAATTTAATGTTGAGTGCAGTGGGGGCCCTAAATCAAGATTACGATGCGATGACAGCGCACGAAAGGAAACAAGGAGTGTCGATGGCGCTCATTCAGAAACACCTCGCACGGGTCCTAAATAGTCAAACAAACCCATATAATATTTAATTAATAATAAAACAAATTATACCCAGGAATTTATATATATATATATATATATATATCAAACATAAATATAAAATGGAGCATAAAAAATATGTTATTCCAATGGTGGGTCGCATGTTGAAACGGATCGCGGGACGACGTCGCGCCATAACAGTGGAAGGCATTAGTGCGACTGGATGTGGTCCGACCAGGGGGTGCGGTGAGGGTTTCCAAACAATGGTGTTTTGAGGAATCTGATTGGAAGGGTGCTAGTGAATCAAGCTATGGTGGCCAGCCGATGGAGGCCGATGCCGAGTAGGGGTCCTACGGCAAGGATAACAGGAGGTCGGGGTGGCTGTTGTTGTGTACGGGAGCCGTAGAGGGTGCAGAGGCACTGGGAAGTGTGGGATGGCTGGGGGTGCAGCGCTGAAGGTGCGCGCCAGGTAGCTAGGTGAAGGAGGAGGCAAAAGAGGCTGTTGTGCGGCGACGAGCCATAGAGGATCTGGGATCGGGTTACTGCGTAGGCCGGAGGAGAGGATGGGGATGTGGGTCATTGCAGGTGAACGGAGCAGGGGTGCGTGACAAGGCGGAGGTGGGTGGAGGGAAAGACCGCGAGGTTGTCGGCAGGCCGGGAGGTAGGCAAGGCAGAGAAGCCAGGAGGGGAGTGTGGGGGCGACATAAGATCTGGATGAGGCTGTTGTGGCTTGCCAGAGCTGGGGTCGAGGGTAGATCAGTGCAAGACGGAGGTCCCGGGGGTGCCGCATGAGACTGCGGAGGGTGGATCATTACAAGATGGGGGCCGGGGGCTGAATGGATGGCGGGAAGCTAGCACACATCCAGGAAGAGGTGGGAGAGCCGAGACGCAGCAGGGGCGAGGTGAGACGGAGTAAGAGACTGGAGCGGCTTCATGCGGGGTGGAGAAGCAGGGGGATGCGGGCTGCTGCGAAGAGCATGATACAAGGGAGAAAGATGGAGAATGGGAGCAAGTCGCACTCATGACGGGGTGGGGTGACTCCACCACATGGAAGACCATTAATGAAGAAATAATAAAAGTAAAAAAGAAAAGAGAATAAGAAAGAGGAAGAAAGAGAATGAAAGAATAAATAAATAAATAATATAAAATAAAAATAATAGATAATAATAAAAATAAAAATAGTTATAATAAATTGATAATAATGATAATAATAATAATAACAACATACTTAATAATAACAATCATAATAATAAAAATATTAATAACATATTAATAATTATTATAATCATAATTTTAAGCATATTATTTTAAATAATGAAAACATTAATAACAACTATATAATAAATATATCTATAACAATTTCAATGATATTAATATTATTTACAATTATTAATAACAAAAATATTTTTATCTACGCAATAATCTCATTATTATTACAATTTAAATATATAACTTATTTTATTTACATCAAACTTTATTTAATTTAAACATTATGTAATTTGTGCATGCACATGGGCCGATCACACAGTCACACTCAACCATGCGACGTCCGCGCACTACTCTGAAACCCCCCCCCCCCAAACTATTAAACGATAAAAATGTTAGACTGGTGATCAACCTGCGCCGTGAAGAAGCTAGCCGATGTCAAGAAATAATTAAATAAAATTATAATAAAAAGGGTCAGGGTGTTACACAATGAGGGGTATACTATTTTCAAAAGATGATATAACAACTGAACATTGTGGAATAATGGGGTTGAATTAGATAATTTTTTTGTTCTATATATTCCATACATGCATCATAAATATGAGAATCATCACAAAGACATCATCTATAAATAATAAAATTCAATAAAATATTTGTTCAAGTACACATTCAAAGAGAATGATCGAGTAACATGTGACCTATATTGATCCAAAATGACATAATATTGTCAAAATACTAATGGATAATTTAAAATGTATTATGATTTTCATGACCCATCCTAGTGGGGCCCAAGAAGTGACTCCACATGACCGCCTCCCATAGATTAGTAGCTTCACTAAGTAGGAAAATAACTAACATGGGAGGAGTTTCCAATGTTCAATTACACAGAAAAACATCTCCAAGACCGGAAATTTTGAAATTTAATAACCACTATGGTACTAAATTCATGCATACAACTAAAACCAACCAACATAGTACAACAGAATGTCATATACAGATTGTACTGTGGTCCAGAATACAGTCCCACCATATGAATTATTATATATACTTATAATTCCAACTAGTATGAAAGAATTAAGAACTGGTACTACAACTCATTTTCATTGAAATACCTCGTCTTGTAGGGGAGCTCACAAAGCATGGTTTAGTCCAGGTCTTCCCGGAACTCCATCATAACTCCACTCATCTGCCCAATACCCGACATGTCTAGGAAAATCCCATGAATCAGTGAGTATAACAATAACCATAAGAGGACCCCAAAATCCAAAAACAAATTCACAAGAAAACGTACAATCAGCTCTAAACAGTATATTTCTACTAAACATAATACAAGAGAAACATATCCTAATACACTCGAAATAGATACATGTAGTCTAGAGGTAAGTAACAAAGATTGCACACCCACACAAGTTATTCAGTTCTAATATTCCATGAAGAACTCATCTGATATAACACACTCTATGAGTCTGATAGGTCTAATGAAATATAATTGAGAAGTACGTTCATTGGGGTGTGTCGCAAGATAGATATTTTCACTGATAGATATGAATAGAAAAATGATACAATGATTCCAAGAGAACACACTCTTGAGTAGGGAAAGATCATGATACATGGATGAGGATCATTGTCAGAGCATTAGAGTGTACCATGACTCATTCAGATTCATCTAATAAGTAGAGTATCGACATCTGGTAGGATTGGTAATGTTGATACGTCACTCTACAAATGGTCAAGAATGGCTAGTGGATCTTGTTTAATTTCTTTCATAGGGATTATAACTATATCCAGAATGTCCATATGAATGGATCATACAACTGTGTATGGAAACGATACCTGAAAATTAGTGGAACATACAATGGGCACTAATGGACAATAAAACTATCCTAGGAACATGGGAAAAGAATATGAAGAAGTATACAAAATAGGTACACAGTTTGTAGAAGGGTCACCCGCCGTGTCCTCGGACTCCAGGTACTTCTAGTGTGCAACATCTTTTATTGAAGATCATTTTTTTACAATATGATATACATGACCTATAAAAATGTGAAATTCCATGACATTCTATTTAGAATCCACTCCATATATGTTGGTTGTGTTTACATATAATTCTTGTACACGTGTCTTTAAATACATGTACCTGTATATGGGGGAACTGATGTAACTATCCCGGTCTTGTTGTTGGGTGGAGTACATTCTGTGTACTACACCATGTGTATGTTTATATTCTATGATTCATGTTTATTCCCATATAAGGACCCACATATCATGTGGCGGTTATAACATGATCATTCACTGCTTCCTACTTCGCAAAACCCTAGCCACCACTGAGTTGTCCCCACACACTGTGTTAATCAGAAAACACATCATGTTTTTTGGGATTTTCCATAACTGGAGATCCTACTCAATGTTCCTCCATCGATCTATAATTCTTAGTTTATGTTATTTTTTCTTCACAAAACTAATGGATCATGGTTTCCCCATAATGGAGAAGCCAATTTTGTTGGTTATAAGCCTCCAATTGGCCCCAAAAACTTGTTTCTATCCACCCGCATGATGAACGGTCAAAGAAATATTTCTCTCTAACCTTGGCGATTCATTCTCTGCTATCACCATATAACCATTTCTAGGTCATTATGATTCCATATCTATGATTTGGGATAATTGCATTGAAAAATGGAAGTTTAATGATCCCTTGTTCTTAACCCCATAAAGAACGTGAAGAATGCACTGTAGAAATTAGATGAAGAAAAATACCCAATGAATTGAGGAACAAACCACTAACTTAATTCCTATGGGAATTGAACTACTCCCATTAGAAGGATTAAATAGAGAAAATCAAATATTAACCAAATCATGCATGTATTAGTTCCCCGAAATATACCCAATAAAATCCCTCCCGTAAGAATGAAGGATCCATGGGTCAAATCGTTCATTGGTTGATCCACTTTATTTATTTAAATATATTAATGAGGAAATGAATTTCAATAACTATCCCTACGATAATCTTCAACCAAATGGTAGAGTTGTCGTTCATCAGGATACGACCTAACTACACAATGATCCATGAATCATCTTTCGTCATCGTTGTTGGGAATTATCCATGGTGGATGCTCTCAAAAGTTCCATGCAATTTCATGGAAGGTTTTTATGGTAATGAAACTATCTCTGGGATATGAATTAATTAAAACCACATAAAAAATCATTGAATTTTGTAAACATTAAAATAAAATATACACTAAAAATTATTTTATTTCCTTTAAAACATAAAAAAAATTAAATTTTCACCGCACCAGCACCAGTCGATGTTAGGTATTTCCTAAGGCAAGGTAATTTATATGAATTCAATGGTGCCCCAAAATCCTTATCTGTTCACTCATTTAAAATTTATTCCAATTATAAAGAAAACACATCTCACCATAATTAAATGTTAAAATTATTTCAAACATTTTTTCATTGAACTCCTAGCGTCAGAATCATAATCCATTGAAAATACTATTCTTCAAATAATTTAATATAAAATTGAAAAAAAATTAATGTAAAATACAAGATATTAAATTATCCCAGCCATAGGGGGGTTACATATCAAAAAAGCTAAAAAAGGTTACACAAACAAATGTGGGAACTACTCATGAATCAAATCATGTCGCTCCCATGTACTATCCTAAAGGTTATTGTGTTGCCACTAGACAAACACTAAGAGGATTTATCACCCATAAAGGATTGTCACCGATCGATCCTTGATATCTACTATGTACTCATTGATTTCCTTTCTATCCTCTATATCCAGATCACCCAAACCAATGACATGTGATGGGTCATGAACGTACATTCTAAGTAATTTAACATTGAATAAATCATGTACATGGTGAAAATATGGTGGTAGAGTTAGGTGGTATACCACATCTCCAACTCTTTGTAGTATCTAAAATGGGAAGATAATCCACAGTGAAATGTTTTTGCCCTATCCAAAACTAAAAAACGCTTGATTAGGTGAGACACAAAGGAAGACATAGTCTCCTTCCTCAATCTCCATAGGTATTTTTCACCTGTTAGCATAAGTATTCTCCTAGCACTGCTAGGTCTTCATGTACTCCTATATGATTTTTACTTTCTTCATGGTATCTTTAACGACCCAAAGTTTCATCAATGGAAATCCCACATGATCTAATTAATTGTCTCTTTATGTAAAACGTTTATATAAAATGTCAACTTCTTTGTATATATGTTAAGAATTGTGACTGTTACATTTAAAGCCATTGAACAGTGATCACATGATTAGTATAAATATTAGGATTTAACAAATCCAATTTACTCAGACGAAGGAAGCGATGGCCTGATCTAGTATAATTGCTCCATATGAATCCCATTTGTCAGAGCATAGAAAAGAGGTGGCATCTTTGGGCTTCACTCTTGACAAATCGCATGATGAGCTTCATCATGTCAAGCTCGAACATGACCGTCTATGGGAAAAGTGGATGTTGATAGAAATTACCACTCAAGCGATGTTATCCGAGCCACCCCAAGAGTCTGTCACTATCGCACACCTTACCCTTAGGTCTTATGCGTCTATTTTAATGGGTTATGTAACAAATATCTAGTACTATGTTCATGTACATTATTTTTTCATATAATAATTAATATACATTCTTGACATTGTTGATACATTATAAATAGTTTTTAATGTACATGTAGTATATTTAGTTATTATTTAATTAATAATAATATTTTATAAAATTAATGGATTTTTGAATTTAATAATAATTTATTAAAACATTTTTATTATTATTTAAATAATTTTTATTTTATATAAATGATCATATAATTTTATTAATGCAATTATAATTAATATTAAGGTTTAAAAGCCATTTCTATCAAAACCCGTGAAATTTCAATAAATGCCTGTTTTTATTTTAAAATTGAAAATTAACATATATAGAAATTTATTTAGATAAAATAAATGATATTTTTGGAATCAGGATGTCGAAATTATCCAATGGTGATTTTTTCATAATTTTCTAAGAGAGTCAAATTTTTGGGTAAAAATTAAAAACTGTTTAAATGTATTATGTGTTTTATGACATCATAATAACCCAATATTGAGGTAATAAAATACTATAAGATTATTTTCTGCCAATATATGTTTTAACATCAAAATAATGTGATTTTGAGTTTGTTTGAATTACTTTTAAAATCATTAATAAACCCTCAATCCATATTAAACATCTTGTATTTTTAAATTATTTTCCATGGGAGTGTGACTCATCTCCACATAATCAACCCCATAATTTTAAGAAGTTCAAAAATGGGAGATATAAATTATTTTTTTACTCTTCCATTTTAAAAAAACAATTGGCAAAAACCATGGGATGGTTTGTGGTTAGGATTAATTTAATATAAAGGGTCCCAAAAGTAAATAATAAATAATTCCCCCACCTTTCCTATATAAACCCACCCAAGCTCCCACTTCCTCCTCACTCAAAGCCATTAGAGTTCGTCCAATCTCTGATATACTCTCTCTAGAATCCTTCCATGGTGCCCCAAGCTCCCAAGAAGCCTCTCTCAAGCCTCTCTCAAGCCCTTGGAAGCACACTTCCAAATAAGGATTTTTTCTTCCTTTTTCATTTTTTTCCTATTTTCATTAAGTTGCATTGCACTTTTAATTTCAATTATGAATGTTGGGGTATGGTTTCTAAAATCCCTAATACTTCCCTCTTTTTGTTTTAATGATGGGAGACCCCATTCTCTCTCATTAAATGCCTCCCATGTACACTCGTTACTATGCCGAAATTTCAAAAGGAGCTTCTCTCTCCTCATTTACTTTCAAGAAAAACTTTTGTATCATGATTATAAATTCTATTACAATTGATGGGACATGTATCTATATGAAATCTTTAATTTCCATTACATGTTAATATTATGAGTAACCCCTTTCTCTTTCATCAACCATTTTTATGAATTCTTATGTCACGCTGTTACGCTACCGAAATCGCACCAATTTTCTAAGCCAATGCCATTGTGTAGTGAATACCATGCCCATTTCTCCATAAAGGTTATACAATTTTATGAATATTTATGTATTGATTATAAAGTTTCATGTATGAATTCTACATTCATTAATCGTGGAATAAATTATTATGTTCTATAAATCCATGTTTTATGATCCATGTGGCGCACTTATGCATGAAATGAAATGTTTAAGAAGGATGAACCCTTATAGCGCTCCAATGCATTGGGAAAAGTATTTTATCATGATAAATCATGTGCAATGAGTGTTGAATCATGATAATTCATGTGCAAAATGAGTTTACACATGCTTCATGTGCAATTAGAATTTACTAATGCTCCATGAGAAATGATCCTTGGCTCAAGGTAATTCCACGTTAAGTGTTGTTTCCACATTTCCACGTTATGATTATCATGAATAATCATGTATTTATGTTCATGTTTCTCTTGTGATCAATTTATTTGCCTTTTTACTATCATGTATTTTTACTCCTTAAGTATTTAATGTATATTCCCTTACTAGGCTTTATAGCTCACACATTTTCTTATGCATGTCCTCTGGTTATCCCATGAAATGCTAAGTATGAGGGAATGTAGTGGGCATGTAAAACAAGTTTTCAATAAAGATGTTGTATTTAATGTTTTATGTTGTTATGTAATGATCCTTAGCCCAAATGACAAAAGACCTCTCGATCTTCTATGTTGTATCAAGTGAATAGTTTATGTAATAAATCATCTTTATGTTTGTAATAAAAGCAGGGTTCTCATAGTTGGTATCAGAGGATTGGTTTAGTTATTTTTGGGATTAGTATTAGAATACCCAAGAAAAGCTATCAAGACAAGACTATGTATAATAAAAACATCAATAATTTTGGTAAGTATTGATTAAGTGGTTTATCAAGCAAATACATCCCTGTCAGGATAAGAGCAGGTAGAAGCGGCTCTGGCACAGATGTATCATAGGGGTAAACCCCGAAAACACTGCTTTGATCTAGACTTGAATGGGAACAGGTGCACTACAATTGTCCTTGCTATACTCATTGTTACGAAACTCCTGGGGGAGATGTTTTGAAAAATTCACAAGCTTAGTATGAACCCTTATTAAGGGAATTAAAAAAATGCCCCTAAGAATATATGTTAGAAAGTAGATCATGAAAAGCCTAGATTGAAGCTTATATACTCATGAGTTAAAGAAATAAAAGTTTATTTATATGTCATAAACTTTTTTCTTTGGATTACCCTTTATTTATTACCCCCTAACTTTCCTTTTATTCCAACCAATGGCCGGTAACAGGAGGACCCGAGTTAACAACCAATGTGAAGATCGGTGTGATGACTATACTAATGAGATGCCCAATCCAAAGGGAGTGGGAATAATGAACTTTTTCATGCTTATCTCTCAACTAAAACATGATTTGAATAGAAACACAGGTCAAGAGGAATTTCCAAACCCCCCTACGAAGGAACAAGTCGCTATCGAGAGCTTCATGAGACAAGGGCCTCTTAATTTTAGTGGATCATCTGATCCCACGATCACTGAACAATGGATAAACTCAATTTAAAAGGTCTTTTCCATCCTTCAATGTTCTGAACAAGAGAAGTTTCTCCTGGAGGCTTATCTTTTGGTGGGTGAATCTGACCAATGGTAGGCGTTGATCAAAAATAGGAAGCCTGAGGAGGAGATCAAGGCAGTGGAATGAAAGGATTTTCAGAAGTTGATTTTCGATAAATATTTTCTTGTAACCCTTCAGCTTAAGGTGGAAAGGGACATCCATTACGCCAAGAAAGAAGACGAAGAATGTATTGGAGCGTACGAGGCAATCTTCACAAGACTTGCCCTCAACGCTTCCAACTTCTTCGTTACCCCTGAATATAATGTTGACTGCTTCTTTGGTGGGCTGAAGCCTAGCCAGTGGAAAGCATTAGCGATCCATGACTTCGAAAGCTGTGAGGAAGTTGTTTGATGTGCCCTCAAGGTCGAAATGGAGATCGAGGAATCACAGGGGTATCATGGGGATAAGAAGCGCAAGGTGGAATTCAATTTTGGAGGTCTGATGGATAAATCCAATGCTGATAATAAGATCCAGCACCCGACTTTCCAAAAGTGCGGAAAGACGAACCCTATAAATTTCCTCAAGGGGATGAGGAAATGCTTTAGGTGTGGAAGATATGGGACCTAGCTGTTAACTGTCGGCAAGAATGACCCGCGGCTGCGACAGAGAAGAGGAATTCTCCATTCGGACCTCAACGTGATGTTCATTTCTACAACTGCAATGAACTGGGGCATTTTTCAAATCAGTGTCCTAAACCAAGGGTTTTCAGAGGAAACCAACAACCTCCAAGGCAGCATAGAAGCTCTTTTTCCACCACTTCTGCCGAAGTGAACCTCGACAATGAAATGGTGATGGGTAAGCTAGTTATTCATTAAATAATATTGAATATACATTTTGATTCAGGTTCTATGCATTCTTTTATATCTCAAATGTATAGTAGAACAATCCCAACACCACCAAAAATCATGGAATTGAAGATGTCGGTGAGTACAACAAATGGGGAAATCATTGCATCCCATGAATATAAGTCCTCCCCTGTTATAATCTATGGATTGAATTTTTTGGAGATCCTCATCTACTCCCTCTGGTGGAATACGATACAACTCTTATCATGGATTGGCTTTCCTTATATAGAGCCGACATAAATTGTTGGGAAAGGGAAATCACAATCCATATGGAGAATAAACCCCTGATTCATTACAATTGTAAGGAGGAAGACGAATCTGATCTAGCTGCATCATCTCAAGCATGGTTATACATCCCTATGAGCACGCGTATCTGGCTCAGATGATTGAGTCCATGGAAGAATCCATCCTTGAAGAAATGCCTATTTTGAGGGAATTCGCTGAAGTGTTTCCTGAGTAACTGCCTGGTCTTCCTCCAAGAAGAGATGCTGAATTCTTAATTGAACTTATACTAGGGGTGCTACAAATATCCAATACTCCATATAGAATGGCTATCATGGAACTTGAAGAGCATAAGAAGCAACTACCGAAGAATCTAGATAAAGGGTTTATATGACCATGTGCTTCCCCATGGGGTGTACCAGTCCTCTTCATCAAGAAGAAGGATGGGTCAATGTGGCTTTGCATCGATTATCATGAACTTAAAAAAATCATGATAAAGAACCAGTATACTCTACCATAGATCGATGACTTGTTTGATTAGCTACATGGAGCACAATACTTTTCCCGGGTAGATTTGCGGTCGAGATATTATCAAGTAAGGGTGAATAAGGAAGATGTCCCCAAGACTACTTTTTGTACAAGATACAGGAACTATGAATTCATAGTAATTCCTTTCAACTTCACCAATGATCTAGAAATATTCATGGACATGATTAATTGAATCTTTAGAGATAACCTTGACAAATTTGTGGTAGTCTTTATAGATGATATTTTAATATAATCCAAAACCAATGAGGATCATGAGGAGCATTAAAGATCTGTACTAGAGACTTTGTGCATGGAGAATCACTATGCATAGTACACCAAGTGTGATTTCTGGTTAAAGGAGGTCTCATTCATGGGATATATCATCACTTTCAATGGGATATCTGAGGATCCATCCAAAATGGATGCAATTGAGGAATGTACGAGGCCAACATCGGTAATGGATATCCGTAGCTTCTTGGTTTTAGCTGGATATTATAGACGATTTGTGAGAAATTTCCCAGGATTTTCAAATCCTCTTAACAAGATAACTTGAAAGGGGTAATGTTTTCTTGGAGTGATGAATGTGAAGAAAGCTTCAAGGAGTTGAAAAGGAGGATTATCACTGCACCCTTGCTCACTTTACCCACTAGTGGGGAAAGTTTTGTGGTATTTAGTGATTCTTAGAAAAAGGGCATAGGATGTGTGCTGATGCCGAATGATAAAGTGATATCCTATGCCTCAAGGCAGTTCAAAATCCATGAGCTAAACTATCCAATGTAGTATCTGGAGTTGGCGGTGGTGATATTTGGCCAGAAAATCTTGCATCATTATCTCTATGGGGAGAAATGTGAGATATATAATGACCACAATAGTTTTAGATATATATTCAAAAATAAAGCGATTAATATGTTCTAGAGAAAATGGATAGAGCTCATCAAGGATTATGAATGTTCAATACATTACCACCCTGGGAATGCTAACAAGGTGGAATATGCCCTAAGTAGAAAGGACCCAGTGATTCTATCAATGATGAGAATTGAGAAGCATCCAATCTTCTTAGACCTGATGAAGATGGACATGGGAATCGTAAAGAAGGGAAAATCATGAATCCTTTCACAAATTGTTGATCAACTGTATCTTTTGGAAAGGTTAAAGGATTCTCAAAAGGATGATGTGGGAATTCAATAAAAAGTGGAAGCTATCAAAAAGCGGAAATCCTCATAGTTTAATTTTTATGAAGAAGGAATTGTGAAATTTGGGAAAAGACTATGTGTTCCATCATGTCCGGAGCTGAAGAAGGAACTTTTAGATTATGCACATATTTCAAATTTCTCGATTCACCTAGGGAACACAAAAAAGTATCGAGATCTCCAACAAAACATTTGGTGGGATAATATGAAAAAGGATATCACTGAATATACATCAAAGTTCCTGGTGTGCCAGCATGTGAAGGTAGAGAGGCAGAAGCCTAAGGGGATGATGCAACCATTTCCCATAACAAAATGGAAATCGGAGAACATCACCATGGCCTTTGTCACTGGAATTCCGAGGACATCCAAAGGCAACAATGAAATCTTGGTTGTTTTGGATCATCTTACAAAGACTGCACACTTCATTGGTATTTGGGATGATTTCTCATTGGATCAACTTGCACGGATATATATCAGGGAAGTGGTAAGGCTGCATGGAGTGCCGCTATCTATTGTGTCTGACCGAGATCCATGATTAACCTCTATGTTTTGGAAGACCTTTCAACATTCTCTCAATACATAACTGAACTTCAGTACAGCCTATTATCCTCAAACTGATGGCCAATCCGAGCGGACTATCCAAACACATGGGGACATGTTGAGAGCGTGCTCAATGGACTTTAAAGGAGGTTGGGATCAACATCTTCCTATGATTGAATTCTCTTATAATAACAGTTTCCACTATAGCATCCAAATGGAACAATATGAAGCCCTTTATGGGAAATGCTTCAGAACCCCGACATATATGGATGAGGTTGGTGAATGTAAGCTTCTTGGACCAGAAATGGTTGAGGAAATGGTGGAGAAGGTGAAAAACATTCAGCAGCATATCAAGGCATCCCAAAGACGACAGAAGAGTTATGCAGATAATCGTCAACGAGAAGTTCTGTTTAACGTTAGAGACAAGGTTTTTCTACACATATATTCATTGAATAAGGTCATGAGGTTTGAAAAGAAAGGGAAGTTAAGTCCAAGGTAAACCGGCCCCTTGGAGATTCTTGATCGTGTCCGGGATGTGGCCTATTGACTAGAACTTCCACCAACCATGTCAAAATTACATGATGTCTTTCATGTATCCTTATTAAATAAGTACATACCAAACCCTTCACATGTAATCTCTTATGAGGTGGTATAGTTGGAGGATGATCTTTCTTATGATGAGCAACTAGTGAAGATCTTAGATCGTAGAGAAAAATTTCTACAAAATAAGACAATGCCCCTTGTCAAGGTTTTGTGGCAAAACCACAAGTTTGAAGAAGCGACATAGGAATCGGAGGAAATAATGAAGATGAGTTACCCACATCTATTTTAGTGTGGGAAAAAGGAAATTTCAAGGGAGAAATTTATTAAGCGGGGAATATTGTAATGACCCAAAGATTCATTAATGAAAATCACACTTGATATAATTAAGTGTATCTTTATGTAAAACATTTATATAAAATATCAAATTCCTTCATTTTATGTTATGAATTTTGACCATTACATTTATATTCATTGAACCGTGATCACATGATTAGTATAAATATAGGGCTTTAACAATCACAATTTACTAGACAAAGTAAGCGATGGTCTCATCCAGTATAATTGCTCTATACGAAGCCCATTTGTTGGAGCTGGGAAAAGAGGTGGAATCATTGGGATTCTCTCTTGTCCAATCCCAAGCTAAGCTTCATCATGTCAAGATCGAACATGACCGTCTACTGGAAAAGTGGATGTTGATAGAAATTACCACTCGAGCGATGTTATCTGAGCCACCCCAAGAGTATGTCACCATCGCAGACCTTACCCTTAGGTCTTATGCAGCTGTTTTAAGGGGTTATGTAACAAATCGCTAGTACTAGGTTCATGTACATTATTTTTTCATATAATAATGAATATATATTCTTGTCATTATTGATACATTTTAAATAGTTTCTAATGTACAAAAAGTATTTTAAGTTATTATTTATTTAAGTATTCTATTTTATTAATTTAAGGGATTCATGAATTATATAATAAATTTTTAAAATATTATTATTAATATTAAAATAATTTTTATTGTATATAAATGAGCATATAAATTTATGAATGAAATTATAATAATTATTTAGGTTTGGAAGCCATTTCTTACAAAACCCGTGAAATTTCGATAACTTCCGGTTTTTATTTTAAAATTAAAAATTAACATAAATATAAAATTATTTAGATAAAATAAATTCTATTTTTGGAATCAGGATGTCGAAATTATCCAACGGTGGTTTTTTTCATAATTTTCTAAGAGAGTAAAATTATTGGGTAAAAATTATAAAGTGTTCAAATATATAATGTGTTTTATGACATCATAATGACCCAATATTGAGGTAATAAAATACTCTAAGCTTTATGTTCGGATAAATATATGTTTTACCATTAAAATAATGTGATTTTGGGTTTGTTTGAATTATTTTCAAAGAATTAATAGACCCTTCAATCCGTATAAAACATCTTGTCTTTTTAAATTATTTTCCATGGGAGTGTGACTCATCTCCACATAAGAAACCCCATTATTCTAAGAAGTTTGGACTTTGGAAATATAAAATATTATTTTCTTCCACCCTTTGATAGAAACAATGGGAAAAACCCTGGGATGGTTTGTGGTTTGGATTAATTTAATATAAGGGGTCCCAAACCTAAATAATAAAGAATTCCCTCATCTTTCCTATATAATCCCACACAAGATCCCACTTCCTCCTCACTCAAATCCATTGGTGTTAGTCCAACCTCTGACATAATCTCTGTAGAATCCTCCCATGGTGCCACAAGCTACAATGAATTCTCTCTCAGGCCTCTCTCAAGCCTTTGGAGGCACACTTCCACGTAAGGGTTTTTTCTTCCTTTCTAATTTGTTTCCTATTTCCTTTAAGTTTTTTACACTAATATATTCAATTTTAAATGTTGGGGTATGGTTTTTAACCTCCCTAATTCTTCCTCTTTATGTTTTAATTATGGGAGACCCCGTTCTCTCTCATTAAATTTCTCCCATGTACACCCATTACAATGCCAAAATTCAAAAAGGAACTTCTCTCTCCTCATTTACTTTCAAGCAATTCTTTTGTATCATGAATCTAAATTCCATTAAAATTGTTGGGACATGTATCTATATGACCTCATTACTTTCCATTACATGTTAATATTATGAGGAACCCCTTTCTCTTTCATCAAACGTTTTTATGAATTCTTATGTCATGATGTTACGCTACCGAAATTGCACCGATTTTCTACGTCAATTCCATTATGTAGTGAATATAATGCTCATTTCCCCATCAAGGGTATTAAACTTTATTCACATTCAATTATTGATTATAAAATTCCATGTACGAATTATACATTCCTTTATCATGTAATAAATGATTATGTTATATGAATCCATGTTTTATGATCCATGTGGCACACTTATGCATGAAATTAAATGTTTAAGAAGGGTTCACCATTATAGCACTCCAATGCATTGGGTAAAGTCTAGTATCATGATACATAATGTGCAATGATTTTGGACTCATGATAATTCAAGTGAAATGAGGTTTTACCCGTGCTTCATGTGCAATGAGAATTTACTCATGCTCCATGATGAATGAGCCCTGGCTCATGAAAATTCCATGTAAAGTGTTGTTGCCACATTTCAACCTTATGATTATCATTCATTACCATGTCTTTATGTTCATGTTTCTCTTGTGATCTATTTATATTCCTTTTTCCTAACATGTATTTTTACTCCTTGTGTATTTAATGTCTATTCCATTACTCGGCTTTGTAGCTCACCTGTATTCTTATGCATGTCCTCTAGTTATCCCATTGAATGATAAGTACGAGGGAATTTAGTGGTCATGTAAAGGAAGTTTTAAATATAGATGTTGTATTTCATGTTTTAAGTTGTTATGTAATGATCCTTAGCCCGAATGACACTAGACCTCTCAATCTTCCATGTAGTATCTTGTGAATAGTTTATGTAATAAATCATGTTTAAGTTTGTAATAAATGCTGGGTTCTCATAGTTGGTATCAGAGGATTGGTTTAGTTATTTTTGGGATTAGGATTAGAATACCCATGTAAATCCATATAAACAAGACTAAGTATAATAAAAACATCCCTAAGTTTTGGTAAGTACTGAGTAAATGTTTTATTAAGCAAATACATCCCTGTCCGGAAAAGAGCATGTAGAAGCTGATCTAGCACAGATGTATCCTAGGGGTAAAACCCGAAAACACCACATTGAGATAGACTTGAATGGGAACAGGTGCACGACAATGGTCCTTGCTACACTCTTGGTTACGACACTCTCGGGGGATATGTTTTGAAAAATTCACAAGCTTATTATGAACCCTTATTAAGGGAATTAAAAAAATGCCCCTAAGAATATATGTTACAAAGTAGATCATGAGAAATCTAGATTGAAGCATATAGAATCATGAGTTAAGGAAATAAATGTTTATTTATAAGTCATCAACTTTTTTCTTTAGGTTACCATTTATGTGTTACCCCCTAACATTGCTTTTATTCCTACCAATGGCCGGTAATATGAGGACTCAGACAAACAACTAATGTGATGATCAGTGTGATGACTATACTAAAGAGATGCCCAATCCAATGGGAGTGGGAATAATGAACTTTTTCACGCTTATCTCTCAGCTAAATCATGCTTTGAATAGAAACACCGGTCAAGAGAAATGTCCAAACCCCCCTAAGAAGGAACAAGTCACAATCGAGAGATTCATGAGACAAAGGCCTGCTACTTTTAGTGGATCATCCGATCCCATGATTGCTGAACATTGGATAAAATTAATTGAAATGATCCTCTCAATCCTTCAATGTTCTGAACAAGAGAAGGTTCTCCTGGAGGCTTATCATATGGTGGGTAAAGCTGATCAATGGTGGACGTTGATCAAAAATAAGAAGCCTGAGGAGGAGATGGATGCATTGGAATGAAATGATTTCCATAAGATGATTTTGGATAAATATTTTCCGTGCACCCTTCGACATAAGATGGAAAGGGACTTACTTTCCCTCAAGAAAAAAGAAGAAGAATGTGTTGGATCATACAAGGAAAACTTCACAAGACTTCCCCGCTACACTTTTGGCTTTGTCGTTACCCCTGAATGCAAGGATGGCAATTTCGTTGGTGGGATGAAGCCTAGCCAGAAGATAGCATTAGAGATCCATGACTTCGAAAGCTGTGAGGAAATTGTCTAATGTTCCCTCAAGGTCAAAATGGAGAATGAGGAATCATAGGGGTATCCTAGAGACAAGAAGGGTAAGGTGTACTTCAATTTTTGCAGTTCGATGGATAAATCCAACGGTGCTAAGAAGATCCATCAGCCCACTTTCCAAATGTGTGGAAATAAGAACCTTGAAAATTACCTCAAGGGGATGAAGAAATGTTTTAGCTGTGGAATAGATGGGCACCTAGCTGTTAACCGTCGGCCAGAAAGACCCGCGGCTGTGACATAGGAGAGGAATTCTCCATTCGAACCTCAATGATATGTTCATTGCTACAACTGCAATTAACCGGGCATTTTTCAAATCAGTGTCCTAAACGATGGGTTTTCAGAGGCAACCAACAACCCCGAAGGCAGCATGGAAGAGCTTTATCCACCACTTTTTCCGAAGTGAACCCTTGAAATGAGGTGGTTATAGTTACACTAGTAATTCAATCAAGAATAGCGAACATAATTTTTGATTCAGGTTCTACGCATTCTTTTATATCTCGAATATTTATTAGAACAATCCCATAACCACAAAAAAAACATGGAAGTGAAGATTTTGGTGAGTACAGAAAATGGGGAAATCATTGCATCACATGAAAATAAGTCCTCCCCTGTTATAATATATGGATTTAATTTCTTGTAGAACCTCGTCATACTCCATCTGGTGGAATTTTATTCAATTCTTGTCATGGATTGGCTTTCCTTATATAGTGCCAACATCAATTGTCGGGAAAGGGAAATCACACTCCATATGGAGAATCAACCCCCAATTCTTTACAAGTGTAAGGAGGAAGATGAATCTCCTTTAGCTACATCATATCAAGCATGTGTATTACAGCCCTATGAGCACGCGTATCAGGCTCAGATGATTCAGTACATGGAAGAAACCATCCTTGAAGAAATGCTTATTATGAGGGAATTAACTGAAGTGTTTACTGAGAAACTGTCTGGTCTTCCTCCTAAAACAGATGTTGAATTCTCAATTGAAATTATATTAGGGGTTCTACCTACATCCAATACTCTATATAGAATGGTTGTCGTGGAACTTTAAGAGAAGAAGAAACAACTACCAGAGAATATGGATAATGGTTTATATGACCATGTGCTTCACCATGGGGCGTACCAGTCCTCTTCATCAAGAAGAAGGATGGGTCAATGTGTCATTGCATCAATTATCATGAATTTATCAAAATCACGAAAAATAACAAGTATCCTCTTCCATGGGTCGATTAATTGTTCGATCAGGTGTGTGGATCACAATACTTCTCCCTGGTAGATTTGCGTTCAGGATATTATGAAGAAAGGGTGAATAAGGAAGTTGTCCCCAAGACTACTTTTCGTACAAGATATAGGCACTGCGAATTCATAGTAATTATTTTCGAACTCACCAATTCTCTATAAATCTTCTTGGAGTTTATGAATTGAATATTTAGAGATAACCTTGACAAATTTTTGGTAGTATTTATAGATGATATTTTAATATACTCCAAAACCAAGGAGGATCATGAAGAGAATTTAAGATCTGTACTGTAGACATTGTGAAAGGAGAAGATCTATGAAAAGTAAAACAAGTGTGAGTTCTGGTTAATGGAGGTCTCATTCATGGGCCATATCATCACTTTCAATGGGATATCTTTGGATCCCTCCAAAACGGATGCAATTGAGGGATGGCTGAGGCCAACATCAGTAACAGATATCTGTAGCTTCTTGGTGTTAACTGGATATTATCAATGATGTGTGAGAAATTTATCATGATTGTACAACCCTCTTACCAAGATAACTTGAAAGGGGGTAAAGTTTTCTTGGAGTGATGAATGTGAATAAAGCTTCAAGGAGTTGAAAATGAGGCTTATTACTACACATGTTCTCACTTTACCAACTAGTGGGGGAATTTTAGTGGTATTCAGTGATTCTTAGAAAAAGGTCTTTGGTTGTGTACGGATGTAGAATGATAAAGTGATATCCTATGCCTCAAGTCAGTTGAAAATCCATGAGCTAAACTATCCCTTGCAGGATCTAGAGTTTGCGGTTGTGATCTTTGGCTTGAAAATCTAGCAGCATTATCTCTATAGGGATAAATGTGAGATATATAATGACCCCAATAGTTTTAGATATATATTCACAAATAAAGAGCTTAATATTTTCTAGAGAATATGGATAGATCTCATCAAGGATTATGACTGTTCAATACATTACCACCCTGAGAATGCAAACAAGGTTGCAGATTCCCTAAGTAGAAAGGACCTAGTGATTCTATCAATGACGAGAATTGAGAAGGATCCAATCTTCTTAGACTTGATGAAGATGGACATGTGAATCATAAAGAAGGGAAAATCATCAATCCTTTCACAAATTATTGATCAACCATCTCTTTTGGAAAGGTTAAAGGATGCTCAAAAGGATGATGAGGGAATTCGAGAAAAAGTGGAAGCTATCAAAAAGGGGGAATCCTCATAGTTTAATGTTAATAAAGTATTAATTGTGAGATTTGAGAAAAGACTATTTCTTCCATCAAGTCTAGAGTAGATGAAGGAACTTTTGGATGATGCACATACTTCAAATTTTTTGATTCACCTAGGGAGCACAAAAAAGTACCGAGATCTCTGAGACAACCTTTGGTGGGATAATATGAAAAAGGAGATCACAGAATATACATCAAAGTGCCAGGTGTGACAGCATGTGAAGGTAGAGAGGCAGAAGCCTAATGGGATGATGCAACCATTGTCCAAACCAGAATGGAAATCGAAGAACATCATCATGGACTTTGTCGCTAGAATTCCGAGGACATCCAAAGGCAACAATGAAATCTTGGTTGTTTTGGATCATCTTACAAAGACTGCACACTTCATTACTATTCGGGAGGATTTCACATTGAATCAACTGGCATAAATATATATCAGAGAAGTGGTATGGCTGCATGGAGTGCCACTATCTATTATGTCGGACTGAGATCCATGATTAACCTCTATGTTTTGGAAGACCTTTAAATATGCTCTCAATACTGAACAGAACTACAGTACGGCCTATCATCCTCAAACTGATGGCCAATCTGAGCAGACTATCCAAACACTTAGGGACATGTCGAGAGCGTGCTCAATGGACTTTAAAGAAGAATGGTATCAACATCTTCCTATGGTTGAGTTCTCTTATAATAACAGTTTCCACTCGAGCATCCAAATTGCACCATATGAAGGCCTTTATGGGAAAAGGTGAAAAACACCAGCATATAGGGATGAGGCTAGTGAACGTAAGCTTCATGGACTAGAAATGGTCGAGGAAATGATGGAGATGGTGAAAACCATTCAGCAGCATATCATGGAAGCCAAAAGTCAGCAAAAGAGTTATACAGATAATCGTCAATGAGAACTTCTGTTTAAAGTTAGAGAAATGGTTTTTATACGCATATATTCTTTTAAGAAGGTCATGAGGTTTGGAAAGAAAGGGAAGTTAAGTCCATGTTACATCGGCCCCTTTGGATTCTTGATCATGTCGGGACTGTGGCCTATCGACTAGCACTTCCACCTACCATGTACAAAGTACATGATGTCCTTAATGTATCCTTCTTAAGGAAGTACATACCGAACCCTTCACATGTAACTTCTTCTGAGGTGGTATAGTTGGAGGATGTTCTTTGCTATGTGGAGCAACTAGTGAAGATCAAAGATCGTAGAGAAAAATTTCTATGAAATAAGACAATCCCCCCTGTCATGGTCTTGTGGTGAAACCAAAAATTTGAAGTGGTGACTTGGGAATCTTAAGAAATGATGATGATGTTTTACCCACATCTATTTTAGTGTGGGAAAAGTAAATTTCATGGGTGAAATTTTTTAATCAGGGAATATTGTAACAACCAAATGTTTTATTAACAGAAATCACAATTGATATAATTAAATGACTTTTTATGTAAAACATTAATATAAAATGTCAACTTCTTTGGTTTTATGTTATGAATTATGACCTTTAATTTTATATCCGTTGAACAGTGATCACATGATTATTATAAATATAGGTCTTTAACAAACACAATTTACTCAGACAAAAGAAGTGATGGACTCATCCCATAGAATTTCTCCATACGAATCCCATTTGTCAAAGCTAGGAATAGAGGGGGAATCATTGGGCATCGATCTTGTCAAAGCCCAATCTAGGATTCATCATGTCAAGATCAAATGTGACCATCTACAGGAAAAGTGTAAGTAGATATAAATTACCACTCGAGCGATGTTATCGTAGCCACCCCAAGAGTCTGTCACCGTCGCACACTATACCCTTAGGTCTTATGCGGATGTTTTAAGGGTTTATGTAACAAATCGCTAGTAATATGTTCATGTAAATTATTTTTGTATATAATAAGGAATATAATTTCTTGTCATTATTGATACATTGTAAATCGTTTTTAATGCAAAAATAGTATTTTTAGTTATTATTTAATTAAGATTTATATTATATTAAATTAATGGATTTTTTAATTAAATAAAATTTTATCAAAATACTATTATTATAATTAAATTAATTTTTATTATATATAAATGATCATATAATTTTATAAATGCAATTAAATTTTTTATTATGGTTTGAAAGCCATTTCTATCAAAACCCTTGAATTTTCGATTAATGCCAGTTTTATTTTAAAAGTGAAAATTATCATATTTAGGAAATTATTTAGATAAATAAATGATATTTCTAGAATCAGGATGTCGAAATTATCCAACGGTGAATTTTTCATAATTTTCTGAGAGAGTCAAATTTTTGGGTAAAAATTAAATAACGATTAAATATATAATGTGTTTTATGGAATCATAATGCCCCAATAGGTAGGTAATAAAATAATATAAGACTTATGTTTGGAAAATATATGTATTTCCATTAATATAATGTGATTTTGTGTTTTTTTGACTTACTTTTCAAAGAAATAATGGACCCCTCAAGAATTATTAAACATGTTGTCTTTTTAAATTACCTTCCATGGGAGTGTGACTCACCTCCACGTAAGAAACCCCATTATTTTAAGATTTTCAGACTTTGTCTTTATGAAATATTTTTTTCCCTCTTCCATTTTCCAAAAACCATGGGCAAAAACCATGGGATGGTTTGTGGTTTGGATTATTTTAATATAAGGGGTCCCAAACCTAAATAATAAAGAATTCCCTCACCTTTCCTATAAAACCCCACCCAATATTCCAATTCCTCCTTACTCAAAGCCTTTTGAGTTCGTCCAACATCTTACCTTCTATCTCAGTAATCCTACCAAGGTTCCCCGAGCTCCCAAGAAGCCTCCCTCATGCCTCTCTCAAGCCTTTGGAAGCACACTTCCAAGTAAGGGTTTTTTCTTCCTTTCTCATTTTTTTCCAATTTTGTTTAAGTCATTTTGCCATTTTAATATCAATTATGAATGTTGGGGTATGGTTTTGAACCTCTTAAATCCTGCCCTCTTTATGTTTGAATGATGGGAGATCTCTTTCTCTCTCATTAAATGTATCCCATGTACACCTGTTACCATGCCGAAATTATGAATGGAACTTCTCTCTCCCCATTTACTTTAAATAAATACTTTTGTATCAAGAATCTAAATTCCATTAAAACATTTGGGAAATGTATCTATATGAAATCCTTACTATCCATTTCATGTAAATATGATGAGGAACCCCTTACCTTTCATCAACTGTTTTTACGAATTCTTATGTCATGTTGTTATGCTACCGAAATCGCACTGATTTTCTTAGCCAATGCCATTGTCTAGTGAATACCATGACCATTTATCCATCAAGGGTACTAACACTAATTCACATTTACTCATTGAATATAATGTTTTATTTATGAATTACACCTTCCTTTATCGTGTAATAAATGATTATGTTTTATGAATCCATGTTTCATGATCCATGTGGCACACTTATGCATGAAATGAAATGTTTAAGAAGGGTGCTCCCTTATAGCACTACACTGAATTGGGTAAACTATAGTATCATGATACGTCTTGTGCAATGAATGGTGACTAATTATAGTTCATGTGCAATGAGGTTTTACTTGTGCTTCATGTGCAATGAGATTTTACTAATTCTCCATGAGAAATGAGCCTCACCTCATGCTAATTCCATGTTAAGTGTTGTTGCTACATTTACACTTTATGATTATCATGATTTATCATGTCTTTATGTTCATGCTTCTCTTGTTATATATTTATTTGCCTATTCTCTGACATGTATTTTTACTCCTCATGTATTCCATGTTTATTCATTTATTGGGCAGTATATCTCACCCATTTTCTTATGCATGTCCTCTGGTTATCCCATGCAATAATAAGTACCAGGAAATTTAGTGGTCATGTAAAGGAATTTATCAATAAAGATATTTTATTTCATGATTTATGTTGTTATGTAATTATTCTAAGCCCCAAAGACACTATACCTCTCGATCATCCATGTAGTATCAAGTGAATAGTTTGTGTAATAAATCATGTTTAAGTTTGTAATAAAATTAGGGTTGTCATACTTGGTATCAGAGGATAGGTTTAGTTATTTTTGAGATTAGGATTAGAAAACCATATTAAATCCTTAGAGACATGACTAAGTATAATAAAAACATCACTATGTTTTGGTAAGTACTGATTACATTGTTTTTCATGCAAATGCATCCCTGTCTAGATACGAGCAGGTAGAGGCGGCTCTGGTACATATGTATTCTAGGTGTAAAATCCAAAAACACTGCTTTGATCTAGACTCGAACGGGAATTGGTGAACGACAAGGGGCCTTACTACACTCTTGGTTACGACACTCTAGGGGGGATATGTTTTGAAAAATTAACAATCTTAGTGTGAACCCTTATTAAGGGAATTAAACAAATTTCCCTAAGAATATATGTTATAATGTAGATCATGAAAAGCCTAGATTTATGCCTATATACTAATGAGTTAAAAAAATAAAAGTTTATTTATAATTCATTATATTTTGTCTTTGGATTACCCTTTATGTGTTACCACTTAAATTTCCTTTCATTCCAGCCTATGGTCGATAATAGGAGGACTCGAGCTAACAACCGATGTGAAGATCAGTGTGATGATTATACTAATGAGATGCCCAATCTAATGGGAGAGTGAATCATGAACATTGTCACACTTATCTATTAGCTGTATCAAGCTTTTAATAGAAAAACGGGACAAGAATAACATCCAAACCCCCTAAGAATGAACAAGTCACTATCGAGAGCTTCATGAGACAAAGGCCTCCTACTTTTAGTGGATCATCTGATCCCAAGATTGCTGAAAAATGGATAAACTCCATTGAAAAGATCTTTACATCCATTAATGTTCTAAACAAGAGATAGTTCTCCTGGTGGATTATCATACGGAGGGTGAAGCTGATCAATGGTTGACGTTGATAAAAAATATGAAGCCTGAGGAGGAGATCGAGGCATTGGAATGAAATGATTTATGGATGATGTTTTTCGATAAATATTTTCAGCGCACCCTCTGGCTTAAGATGGAAAGGGATATCCTTTAACTCAAGAAAAAAGAAGAATAATTTTTTGGAGTATATGAGAGAAAATTCAGAAGGCATCCCTGATACACATCCGGCATTGTCGTTACCCCCAAATGCAAAGTTGACCGCTTCTTTGGAGGGATAAAGCCTAGCCTGCAGAAAGAATTAACGATCCGTGACTTCAACAGCTTTGAGGAAATTGTCTGATGTACCCATAAGGTCAAAATGGAGATCGAGGAATCACAGTGTTATCATGAGGACAAGAATCTTAAGGTGGACTTCAATGTTGGTGGTCCGATGGAAAAATCCAATGGTTCTAAGAAGATCCAGCACCCCATTTTCCAAAAGTGTTAAAAGAAGAACCCTGGATATTGCATCAAGGGGATGTGGAAATTCTTTAGGTGTGGAAGAGAAGGGAATCAAGATGTTAACTATCCACAAAAAAGACCCACGACTACGACAGAGGAGAGGAATGCTCCATTTGAACCTCAACGCATTGTTCATTGCTACAATTGCAATGAACTGGGGCATTATTCAAATCAGTTCCCTAAACCAAGTGTTTTCAGAGGAAACCAACAACCTCCAAGGTAGAATGGATGTAACGCCCCGACCCTAGATACCCAGAGTCGTTGCATTATTACATAATATTGGCATGATCACAAAGGATCAAGTATCTAAAGACTGATTAGTTTAGTAGTCTTAGAAACAATAGATATATTCATAAGTCTTACATTACATCATAAGGAAAAAAACTACAACAACATATTGTATTCATATCCCCTCATACTATCCCTGTAGGTTGTTCATAAATTACTTCTTGAAAACCTCGGAAAAATAAAACATTGAAAGGGGTGATCTCAGATGCTCAGTAAGGATAACAATATAGCATAACCTTTCATAGTTAAGTATAAACACTTAAAACAATTTATAACTAAAACAAAAGCCTTTTAAACATGAACATCAGCATAATAAGGAAAAGATAAAATGAAATAATTCCATTTAATTATTCACATGGATATTCTACTAGTCGAACAATCACATGCAATATCAATAACCACTTTCATAATGATGGAACGCATAATGCCAGACTATCCTAACCACATAGCCAAGGCCTCATGCCAAAACTACAAATAATATTTTTCCAAGGCTTTGTGCCAAGACACTAGTTTGTCTCATGAGACCTACTGATGCATCGAGGAGCTATAGCGGGCTCCACCAGTTACTTATTAAGTCCAATGCATTCCTCATATGAATAGGTTTAAACATAACATAAACATTAATATTAAAACTAGCATACGAAATGTCAATACTTTAACCAGAAACCATGAATGGTATAAAAAAAGTGCATCCACAGTAAAACATAACTCATTCGATACAATATGGAAGATTGTATTGTATCACATTAACCTAAATCATGAATAATGAAGGATATTGACATAGATGAAAATAATCATCAAAACTATTTGAGAGAAATATCCCTCTTTTTCATTAAATCATTTAAATGTCAGACTATTTGTCAAGAAGCCATTTAAAAATAGATTTTTTAATCAAAGTGTCACATACCACATTGAAACATTTAAAAGGAGTTTTAATTTTAAAACCTTAATGTACATATAAATAAATCCTTAAAACCATTTTTAAATCATGGACATTAATGAGCAGGATTTAGTAGAATGAGTATTTAAAACATTTAAAAATTGTATTTTAGTTAGAGTTTCTATCCAAAAGAGATAAACTTGAATACAAATAATTGAGGTAATGAAAACATTGTAATATCATGAGAATAAATGGATTCATGATATATTATGTCAACGTAAATTATATACACCATATAAAAGTGATTTGGTGTATAACAATATAGGAGTCTTAATGGAATGTAAATTGAGATGAAATCTATCACAAAGGGCGTATCATTAGGTTAAGGATAAATAAACGATGCATTTATGTGTGAAAAATATAATTACACTAAATATTATTGGATATTCAGTGTAAAACAATCAAAGGACATTGACATATAATCTTGTAAAAACAACACCAATGAATTGGATGTTTAACTCAACAAATGGAGAATGAGTTAAAATTACTCTTATCAAATTAATATAGATGTATTGAGAAATTATCAATGGATTGATTATGTGTATCAAAAGTGTATACACATAAAAGGGGAGTGGAAATTATGACATAAGAAAATTAATAGTGATTCCACACATAATCTCGGAGTAAAATAATCAATGAAGTTTGCATAAAGCCGAATAAATAGAAATAGAAATTTCAAATTCCCTTATCAATTAGGTAACATATGAAACATACACCCATGATAGAAGGATCCAACAATGATGATTTTAATACACATAAATTAAAGTATAATACACAATGAATACAATTATGGGTAGTACACATACACCACATGCAATAAATAAGTGGTGAAC
Organism: Viscum album; assembly: GCA_963277665.1. Lineage (NCBI taxonomy): Eukaryota > Viridiplantae > Streptophyta > Magnoliopsida > Santalales > Viscaceae > Viscum > Viscum album. The sequence goes on from OY728134.1 coordinate 175,076,640, forward strand.
AATGGAATTCTCACGAAATTAAGAGTGAGATAAGAAACCCCTTACTTTGTACTTTTTCCTTGGTCGACGGTAGGTTAACCTCAGTATAATGGTGAAATAATTGTTAGTGATTTATAATTTAATCATATTAAATAATATTATATCATATATGGTCTTTTAACATTGATTTGTTAATAATATCTTAGAATTATTGTCATTTCGGATGTTAATGGATTCGTCTTACATTATACTATTTGTTATGCGAGCTGTATTTGTTATGGATGGGATGTATCTTATTCATATACAGAATGATATCATGTCTCTAAACATAATATTTAATTATCAAATTAAAGTTTGTCTTGAATGGATAAGATGGGAAATGATTCTCATCGCGTTCGTGGAGACAGTGATCCGTACGTACGCACGGGCGACAATATCATTCTTTTAATATTAAAATAATATATAATTGGATGGTATATAATATATAAAAAATCATTATCATGTTATATTTATCATTTACATGAATTTCACATCATTATTATACCCATCCAAATAATAAGTTATTGAATAGCTATTTCACCATGACGTGGAGACGGTAAGCCGTACGTACGCACGTATGGTGACATGTCATTCAAAGGATGAATAGAATATGGATTATGGTTTTAATATATTTATAATAACATCAAAGTATATAGAAGATTCTAGAGTTATTATTTTATAATTAAAATAACAAAGATATAATAAGTGGAAGAAGAAAGGAACTTGAAAGAGGGTGGTGAAAACATTACATCTTCTTCGGGTTCTTCCTTTTGATTTGATAAAAAGGACTCCTTAAGTTGGATTTCTAAAAAATTTAAGGCCTCTAGGATGAATTTAGGGATGTTGAGAGAGTATTAGGGTAAGTATTGGCTGAACCAAAAGTCTATGAAGTTGTGAATTAATGAGAAGGGGGAGTTCCCTTCTATAAGAGGGGTGAGGGGAACCTTTGGAAAAGCTAGAAATATTATTTTATAATAAATTTATATTCGGTTTATAATGGCTCCAAAGGGTATTATTTAAATTTTAAGGTTGGTATGGGTCGAAAAACACTCAACCAATAGAATTTAGACAGGTTTGGGTAGTTATATTAACCTTATCTTTTAGTTTTAACTCTTAGTTAATTTGTTTGACACTTACCATGCCACAGGGTATTTTTTTATTATATAGTTAATAAACTTACTATATACATCCAAGAGACCCCCAAGTGGTCCATTAATGATACACCTATCATGATATGAGCCTCTTGTCCGATACTTAGATTTTTAGGAATTTAATATCAATTAATAATATAATATTTGTTTTAAAAACACTTTTATGTCAATTTTGACACTATTCAATAATTGATTTTTGTAAAAATCATAATAGAATTATTACATAGAAAAATGTTAATTAAATCAATCCTATCATGTACTATTATCCTAGAAAATTATTGGTATTTATAAAAAGTGCCAAATTACATTTATTTGGGTATTTATAATATCAATTATTTTAATTTTTCACTATTATGGTAATTACTGCATCATCATTGTGTCATAAATAAATTATATTATTTAAGGTCTAAATTTTTTAAATAAACTATCATTATGTCGGAAATATTTTTATCTTTCAAAGGAATATTTATAGTCTAAAATCAAACATATATAACCCTAAGTAACAATTGTTTTTCTAAAATATATATGCTTGGGTCGTTTTTGTATTCATTTTAACTTTATTAAAATAATGTGTCCCTATCACTTACAAGTGGCTCCACGGGGTCCCAAAATCGACACAAAGATGACCATGGTCAGGAATGTGTCAACAAATAAGGTTAGGACACGTTTTAGGGTAATTGTTTATTATTATAATATTATTTTTTAACACTTATTTACCGGATTTACCCTTTAACCATGGTAAATAAAATATTTACCGAAGTAATTATTCAAAATGTCTAAAAGTAAAAGTTACCTATTTACACAATTTGGATATCCTGATTCCAAATATGGAATCAATTTTTTTAAAATTTGAAACCGAGAAGTGGCAGAAATTAATTTAAAATTAATTCCCGTTGTTAAAACAAATAGCGTGTTTTTAAGAGATAATAACTATCAAAAGATTGACACTTGTTTATGTCTGGTTTAATTGTAAAATTATTTCCAATAACAAACATTGAATTAAATGGTAAAAATATATTCAAAATATAATTTAAAACAAATCAAATTCATAATTTATAAATTTTAATTATTTTGATTAAAAAAGTTGTTTTTAATTAAAATTTAGTAATTTTCACTATTCAAGAAAATATGAAAGTTATCTGAAAAGTACCAAAATTTCACCCTAGGCTAATTTTGTTATTCTGAATCCAAAAATTAATGCTATTTTACTAAATTCAAATCATAAATGTTTCATTAATTAATTTAAATTTGAATCCCGCTTTCAAAACCAAAAGGCATATTTTTAAGAAATAATAACTATCAAAATTTGACACTTGTTTAGGTCAAATTTCAAGGTGAAATTACTTAAAATGATCATAATTGAATTAAATAGTAAAAATATAATCTATTTATACTTCCAAACCATTAAAATGTATAATTAAACAATATAAATTAGTTGGATTAAAAAAGTTATTTTCATTTAAAATATAGTACTTTTCACTATTCACACAAATATGCATGTTATCAGAAAAATAGTAAAACATTATTGAAAATAAATTCTTATGTCCTGATTCTAAAGAAGAAGTTCATTTTGTCAAATTTAATATATAAATGTTTCAGATATTGGATTTAAAAAGGTTTCTCCATTAAATGGCAGTAAAATTTCATTTTTTGAAAAATACTTCTTTTATGTGAAAAAAATGAATTTGTTCTTCAATCATGTCTTAGAAACTCATAATATGGATTAAAAATATAAGGATAATATAAAATTTAAAATTCAGATAATAATATTCATTACCTCTTTTGAACGGCTATTTTGGTAAGTCGTGGTGTGCTTGAAATCAGTGTTGCGTACAACACACGCTATAGTATTATTCAAAGAGAAGTGTACCGTGGAAGCCTGGGGTGTTACATTCACCCCTCCTATAATAAATTGCATCATCGCAAGTTTAAAAATTGGGCCTGAGAATATAATGGAAATTCCCACATCAGAAAAAGAGTCAATAAAACTATCACATTAAAAGAAATAAAAAGAGGTATAAAGGTCACCCAAGATAACCCATACTATGATTCCAGTTAAGAAAACCTGGTTATGGATGATAAACTAAGTGTAATGTTCTGATGGAGAGGGATATAAATCATGATCTGGAGATAGTTAACAATAAGAAAACCACAAACTTGTGTTGGGACAATCGATCATTAGTCCCCTAGTAGGAAAAGTAAACAGACAACATTTTCTATTTTAAGTTACATTATATAAGGATGAGGAATTCATTTATGATATTGACTAAGAATATACTTTTTAATTAGAGTTTCATTCTTTAATAAATTTCCACCACTAACTAATTTTTTTAAATGATGAGTATTCAAGAAGACTTGGTCACTTTGGAAGAGCTAGAATAAACTTCTATAGAATCACACGATCCATGAAGGATAAACTATATATTTACATTGTCTTTGGAGATTAATCAAAACTAAAATGGTTAGTACATGATCTAATGATTCCCCAAAAGGATATTCCTTGAGAGAAATAAAAACTAATCTTAATTTATAAAATTAAACCAAAAATACCCCAAAGTAAAATTAATACAATTCAATAATAAATTGTCCTTAAAATCCATCAATATAGTCCAAACTAATATTGAAACCCAAAACATAGAAGAATTTGATTATGTATTCTCCCATGTTAAATTGTATCTCCAAATGACATCAAGTACTCTTAAAGTCACATACTTAAAAGTAATTAACCTCATCACAAATTCTCTATTATAGGTTAATCATTTATATAAATAACCCAAATCACTATAAATCCACAATAAAAACATAGATTAAAATCAACCATTACTCCACAAATGAAACCCCACATTATCTATTTTCCTTGAGCATATAGTGTTCCCATCAAAGCGAACATCTTCCAAAATAACATTTATCACTTAATCACCAAATCATTTTCCTATAACAAGGGTATTCATTTGATAATACATAAGAACCCAAATCAACTTATTATTGATAATTAAAATCATTTAACTAAAAATAATTAGTCACCCTATCCAGGGACTTCCCGTAGTCTAGTGGTAGGCAATAAATCCCAATCGCACTTTGGTTGTGGGTTCGATTCCAACATCTTTTTCCGACACGACGGGTTGTCACACAGTCTGTGTGTTGTCCTTTTTCAAAAACTATGATTTAAAACATTACCAAAATGAGATAAATTCCACAAAATAACTATAATTTAACAAAAAAATCTTATCTCATACCTTGCATTTTCATCCCAAATTATAATAACTTTTAATTGCCTCAATCCCAATGATCATATAAATCCGAATGGTTTTTTATAACTATATCCACATGAGAAAAGATAATTCTTCCTCAAATATTATTCTCACATGGAAAAATATAGGGTTAAAAATAAAAGAGAAATTTTTTCCAAAGTAAACCCATCAATAAGGAGCACTACTACTTTTAAATATTTCTCCAACAATTTATTTCCACATAGATTCTTCTTTGACCAATAAAATATCCTATAGAATAGGTCATTCACTCAGGTAACGGAAAAGTCCCCTACATTTACGGAAAATTACTGTAAATGGATTCTTGGGACCATTTTTATCTTCTTTAATAGTACTCTTCATTTTTCTTCGGCAATTATTCATTTTATGTCCTTCCTTCCCACACAAAAATCATTTCTTGGTCCCATTGAGACACTTTCACAGGTGTGTCCTACCACATTTCGTGCATGATGGAAATTGAGGGTTCTTTTCTCCATGGTCTCCATTGCTGGAGATCTTATCATTCATCACCTTTCTCTTCCTTGTTGAGTCCAGGAGTTGGTTAATATATATGTTGCTGATCATATATTTGGAAAACTGATTTGGCATAAAGATGATATCTTTTATACCTATAAACATTCCATTTTGTTGCTCATTGCCACCATCATTCCCACCTTGTACATCATTCTCAAAGTCACTATGAATTCCTTGGAATCCAGCCATTGACTAAAACTAGAAAGCATTGTGTGAGTAACAGTAGTGATAAAATCATTTAGAGATTAACATGTCACCATATTCTCAATTTAAAACATATTAGGATTAACCAAAGTCATTTACTCTCATCTTATATATAATTCTTCAAATTGGTTTGTAAATAAAATGTAAGATATCCTAAGCATATCCCCCGAGAGTATCGTAACCAAGAGTGCAGCATGGCCCGTTGACGTGCACTAGTTCCCGTTTGAGTCTAGCTCAAAGCGGTGTTTTCGGGTTCTACCCATAGGTACATCTGTGCCAGATCCACCTCAACCTGCTCGTATCCAGACATGGATGTATTTCTCGAATAACTCACAAAATCTCTACAATTCCAAAATTCTAGGAAGTTATTCTATATTATTCCTCACAGTTCATCTTAGGTCTACGTGCTCTAATCAGAGATTATCTAAATCTAGCTTCCAAGGATTATACTAAACTTCCTCTGATACCAACTATAACGCCCCGACCCTAGATACCCAGAGTCTGTGCATTATTACATAACATTGTCATGATCACAAAGGATTAAGTCTCGAATGACCGATTAGTTTAGTAGTCTTGGAAACACTAGATATATTCATAAGTCTTACATTACATCATAAGGTAAAAAAAACTACAATAACATCTTGTCTTCATATCCCCCCATACTATCCCTACAGGTCATTCATAAATTACTTCTTCACATACTGGGAAAAATAAAACATTGAAAGGGGTGACCTCAGATGCTTAGTAAGGATAACAATATAGCAGAATCTTTCATAGTTAATTATAAACACTTAAATCAATTTATAACTAAAACAATAGCCTTTTAAACTTGAACTTCAACATAATATGGCAAAGATAAAATGAAATAATTCCATTTACATATTTACAAGGATTTTCTATTAGTCGAAAAATCACATGCAATATCAATAACCACTTTCATAATGATAGAACACATAATTCCAGACTATCATAACCACATAGCCAAGGCCTCGTGCCAAGACTACAAATAAGATTTTTCCAAGGCCTTGTGCCAGGACACTAGTTTGTCTCATGAGACCTACCGATGCATCGAGAAGCTATAGTGGGCTCCACCAGTCACTTATTAAGTCCAATGCATTCCTCATGTAAATAGGTTTAATCATAACATAAACATTCGTATTAAAACTAGCATACGAAATGTCAATACTTTAACCACAAAACATGAATGGTATAATAATAGCACATCCACTGTAAAACATAACTCATTCAATACAATATGGAAGATTGAATTGTATCACATTAACCTCAATCGAGAATAATGAAGGATATTGACATAGATGAAAATAATCATCAAAACTATTTTAGAGAAATATCCCCCTTTTCGTGAAAACATTAAAAAGTCACACTATTTCTCAAGAATCCATTTAAAAATAGATATTTGAATCAAAGTGTCCCATACCACTTTTAAACTTTTAAAAGAAGTTTTAATTTTAAATCTTTAATGTCTATATAAATAAATCCTTAAAACCATTTTTAAAACATTGACATTAATGAGCATGATTTAGAAGAATGGGTCTTTAAAACATTTAAAAATTGTATTTTAGTTAGAGTTTCTAACCAAAAGAGAGACACTTTAATACAAATAATTGAGTTAATCAAAACATTGTAATATCATGATAATAAAGTGATTCATGATATACTATGACAAAGTACATTGTATACACCATATAAAAGCGATTTGGTGTATAACAATAAAGGATTATCAATGGAATGTAAATTGAGTTGAAATATCTCAGAAAGGTCGTATCCTTAGGTTAAGGATAAATCAACGACGTAGTTATGTGTGAAAAATATAAATACACTAAATATGATTGGATATTCAGTGTAAAATGATAAAATGACATTCAGACATAATATTGTAAAAAAACACCAATGAATTGGATGTTTAACTCAACAAATGGAGAATGAGTTAAAATTACTCTTATCGAATTCATATCGATGAGTTGAGAAATTATCAATGGAATGATTATGTGTATCAAAAGTATATCCACAGAAAAAGGGAGTAAAAATTATGACATAAGCAAATGAATAGTGATTCCACACATAATCTCAGAGTAAATTAATCAATGAAGTTTGCATAAAGCCGAATAAATGGAAATTGACATTTCAAATTTACCTACAGATTAGGTAACTTATGAAACATACACCCATGAAAGAAGGATCATAAAATGTTGATGTAAATACCCATAAATGAATTTATAATACACAATGAATACAATATTGGGTAGTACACATACACCACATGCATTAAATAAGTGGTGAACAATGGAATTCTCACGAAATTAAGAGTGAGATAATAAACCCCTTACTTTGTACTTTTTCCTTGTTCGACGGTAGGTTAACCTCCTGTATAATGGTGAAATAATGTTTATTTAATTATAAAAGATTTATATGCATTAATATGATATCATATATGATCTTTTAACATTTATTTGTTAATAATATCTTAGAATTATTGTCATTTCCGGGGTTAACAAATTCGATTTAATTTATACTATTTGTTATGAAAGCCATATTTGTTATGGATGTGATGTGTATTAATAATATCCAGAATGATATCATGACTCTAAACATTATATTTAATCATAAAATTAAATTTAGTGTTAAATGTATACGATGGGGAATGATTTTCATCACGTTCGTGGAGACGGTAATCCGTACGTACGCACGAGCGACAATATTACTCTTTTGATATTAAAATAATATATAGATGTTATGTCATATATACAGAATAATTATCTTGTTATATTTATTATTTACATGAATTACACATCATTATTGTACCCATCCAAATAATATGTTATTGAATAACTATTACACCACGACGTGGAGACGGTAAGTCATACGTACGCACGTATGGTGACCTGTCATTTAAAGGATGGATATAATACTGAATATAGTTTTACTATATTTATAATAACATCAAAGTATATAAAAGATACTGGAGTTATTATTTTATAATGAAAATAACAAAGAAAGAATAAGTGGAAAAAGAAAGGAACTTGAAAGAGGGTGGTGAAAACATTACCTCTTCTTCATGTTCTTAATTTTGATTTGATCAAAAGGACTCATTAAGTTGGTTTTCTGAAAATCTTAAGGCCTCTAGGATGATGTGATGGATCTTTAGAGAGTATTTGGGTAGGTTATGGCCGAACAAAAAGGCTTTGAAGGAGTGAATTAATGAGAAGGGGGAGTTCCCTTTTATAAGAGGGGTGAGGGGCGCCGTTGGAAAAGTTAGAAATATTATTTTATAATAAATTTATATTCAGTTTATAATGGAACCAAAGTGTATTATATAAATTTTAAGGTGGGGATTGGTCTAAAACCAATCAACCAATAGAATTTTGAAAGGTTTGGGTCATTATATTAACCTTATCTTTTAGTTTTAACTCTTAGTTAGTTAGTTTGACAGTTTACCATGACACTGTATTTTTATATTATATGGTTAATAAACGTACTATATACATCCAAGATACCCACAAGTGGTCCATTAATGATACACATATCATGATATAAATCTCTTGGAAGAGCCTTAGATTTTTAGGAATATAATATCAATTAATAATATAATATTTGCTTTAAAAACTCTTTTGTGTCAATTTTGACACTATTCAATAATTGATTTTTCTAAAAATCATAATAGAATTATTACTTATAAAAAGTTAATTAAATAAATCCTAACATTTCATATTATCCTAGAAATTTATTTCTATTTATAAAAAGTCTCAAATTACATTTATTTGGGAATTTAAAAAATCAATTATTTTAATTGTTCAATATTATGGTAATTACTGCATCATTGTGTCATTAATAAATTTCATTATTTAATGTCTAAAAATAATAAATAAAGTATCATTACGTTGGAAATATTTTTATCTTTCTAATGAATATTTATAGTCTAAAATCCAACATATATAACCTTATGTAAAAATTGTTTTTCTAAACGATATATGCTTGTGTCATTTTTTTATTCATTTTAACATAATTAAAATAAAGTGCCTCTATCACTTACAAGTGGCTCCATGGGGTCCCAAAATCGACTCAAAGATGCCCATGGTCGGAAATTTATCAACCAATAAGGTTAGGACATTTTTAGGATAATTTTTTATTATTATAATATTATTTTTTAACCCTTATTTACTGGATTTACCCTTTAACCATGGTAAATAAAATATTTACCGAAGTAATTAATCAAAATGTATAAAAATAAAAGTTACCTATTTACAAAATTTGGTCATACTGATTCCAAATATGGAATCAATTTTTCCAAATTCAAAACACAGAAGTGGAAGAAATTAATTTAAAATTAATTCTCGTTGTTAAAACAAAAAGCCTGTTTTTAAGAGATAATAACTATCAAAAGATTGACACTCGTTTATGTCTGGTTTAATTGTGAAAATTATGTCCAATGACAAAAATTGAATTAAATGGTAAAAATATATTCTAAGTATACTTTAAAACAACTAAAATTCTTAATTTATCAATTTTAATTATTTCGATTAAAAAAGTTGTTTTTTATTAAAATTTAGTAATTTTCACTATTCATCAAAATATGAAAGTTATCTGAAAAGTACCAAAATATCACCCTATTCTAATTTCGTTATTGAAAATCCAAAATTGAATTCTATTTTACCAAATTCAAAACATAAAATATGCATTTATTAATTTAAAATTGATTCCCGCTTTCGAAACCAAAAGGCATATTTTTATGAAATAATAACTATCAAAAGTTTGACACTTGTTTATGTCCAATATTAAGGTGATTTTACTTAAAATGAACATAATTGGATTAAATAGTAAAAATATAATCAATTTATTCTTCCAAACCATTAAAATGTATAATTTAACAATATAAATTATTTTTATTAAAAAAGTCATTTTCAGTTAAAATATATTATCTTTCACTATTCACAGAAATATGACTGTTTTTAGAAAAACACCAAAACATTATTGAAAATAAATTCTTATGTCCCAATTATAAAGAAGAAGTTAATTTTTTCAAATTTAATATATTAAATTTTTAAATATTATATTTAAAATGGATTCAGCATTAAAAGGCGGTAAACTTTCATTTTTTTAAAAATACATCTTTTATCTGAAAAAAATGAATTTGTTCATCGATCATGTATTAGAAACTCATAATATGGATTAAAATTATAATGATAATATAAAATTTAAAATTCAGTTAATAATACTCATAACCTCTTTTGAAATGCTATTTTTCTAAGTCGTGGTGCGCTTGAAATCAGTGTTGCGTACAACACACGCTATTGTATTATTCAAAGAGAAGTGTACCGTGGAAGCCTTGGGTCTTACAACAGAAGATATTTTTCCATCACTTCTACTCATGTGAACCCCGAAAATTAAGTGGTGACAGGTACAATAGTTATTCATTCAATAATATCAAATTCACTTTTAGATTCAGGTTCTATGCATTCTTTTACATCTTGAATGTTTAGTAGAAAAATCCCAACACCACCAAAAATCATGGATTTGAAGAGGTTGGTGAGTACGAAAAATGGGGAAATCATTGCATCCAATTAATATAAGTCCTCCCCTTTTATAATCTATGTATTTAATTTCCCGGTGAACCTTGTCATACTCCCTCTAGTGTAATTTGATGCAATTCTTATCATGGATTGGGTTTCTTTATATAGAGACAACATAAATTGTCAGGAAAGGGAAATCACACTCCATTTGGAGAATCGACCCTCGATTAATTACAAGTGTATGGAGGAAGGTGAATATAATTTAGCTCCATCATCTCATGAATGGGTATTACTACCCTATGAGCACGTATACCTGGCTCAGATGATTGAGTCCAAGTAATATACCATCCTTGATGAAATGGCTATTTTGAGGGAATTCACTGAAGTGTTTCCTGAGGAACTGCCTGGTCTTCTTCCTAGAAGAGATGTAAAATTTTCAATTGAACTTATACGAGGGGTGCTACCAATATCCAATACTCCATATAGAATGGGTTTTATTGAACATGAAGAGATTAAGAAACAACTACAAGAGAATATGGATAAAAGAATTATACACCCAAGTTATTCACTATGGGGTCCACCAATCATCTTCATCAAGAACAAGGATGGGTCAATGAGGCTTTTCCTCAATGATCATGAACGTAACAAAATCAAGATAATTAAAAAGTATCCTCTACCACGAATCAATGACGTTTTCGATCAGCTTCGTGGAGCACAATACTTCTCCAAGGTAGATTTGCAGTCGAAATATTATCAAGTAAGGGTGAAGAAGGACGATGTCCTCAAAACTACTTTTCGTACAATATACGGGAACTATGAATTCATTTTAATGACTTTCGGAATCACAAATGATTTAGAAATCTTCATGGACTTGATGAATAGAGTCTTTAGAGATTACCTTAACAAATTTGTGGTAGACATCATAGATGATATTTTAATATACACCAAAACCAAGGAGGAACATAAGGTGCATTTAAGAACTGTACTAGAGACCTTGCTCATGGAGAAGCTCTATGAAAAGTATAGAAAATGTGAGTTTTTTTTATGTAGGTCTAATTCTTCGGGCATATCATCACAAGAAATGGGATATCTGTGGATCCCTCCAAAACGGAAGCAATTGAGGGATGACTGATGCTGACATCGGTAACAGATATTCATAGCTTCTTGGGGTTATCTAGATATTATCGACGATTTATGAAAAAATTTCACGATTGTCCAACCTTCTTACCATGATAACTCAAAAATGAGTAATGTTTTCTTGGAGTGATGAATGCAATAAAAGATTCAAGGGGTTGAAAAGGATGCTTATCACTGTACATGTGCTCACTTTACCCACCAGTGGGGAACTTTTTGTGGTATTTAGTGATGCTTCAAAGAAGGGATTAGGATGTGTGCAGATGTAGAATGATAAATTGTTATCCTAATCCTCAAGGCAGTTGAAAATCCATGAGCGAAACTATTAAATTCATGATCTGGTGTTGGAAGCCGTGATCTTTGACTTGAAAATCTGGTGGCATTATCTCTATGGGGAGAAATGTGAGATATATAATGACCACAAGATTCTTAAATATATATTCACATAGAAAAATCATAATATGCACCAAAAAATACTGATATAACTCTTTAAGTATTACGATTGTTCAATACATTACCTCCTTGGTAAACCGAACAAGGTGGTAGAGGCCCTAAGTAGAAAGGTCCCATCGATTCTATCATTGATGAGAATTTAGAAGGATCCAATCTTCTTAGACATTATGAAGATGGATATGGGAAACATAAATAAAGGAACATCATCAATACATTCACAAAGGATTTCTCAACTGTCTCTTTTAGAAAGGTTAAAGGATGCTCAAAAGGATGATGTGGGAATTCAAGAAAAGGTGGAAACTACTAAAAAGGATAAATCTTCATAGTTTAATGTTAATGAAGTATTAATTGGGTGATTTGATAAAAGACTATGTCTTACATCATGTCCGGAGCAGAAGAAGGAACTTTTGGATGATGCACATAGTTCAAATTTTTTGATTCACCTATGGAGCACAGAGATGTATCGAGATCACTGAGAAAACATTTGATGGGATAATATGAAAAATCAAATCGCTAAATAAACATCAATGAGCCTGGTGTTCCAGCATGTGAAGGTAGAGAGGTAGCAGTCTAATGGGATGATGCAACCATTGCCAATACCAGAATGGAAATGTGAGAACATTACCATTGACTTTGTCACCAGACTTCCGAGGACATCCAAAGGAAACAAGGCAATCTGGGTTTTTTGGATTGTCTTACAAAGACTAAACACTTCATTGCTATTCGGGAGGATTTTTCATTGGATCAACTGGCAGAGATATATATCATGGAAGTGGTAAGGTTTTATGGAGTGCCACTATCTATTATTTCTGACTGAAATCCATGATTCACCACTATGTTTTGGAAGAGTCTTCAACAGTCTCCCAATACTGAACTGAACATCAGTACGACCTATCATCCTCAAACTGATGGTCAATTCGAGCGGACTATCTAAACACTTCAGTAAATGTTGATAGCATGATCAATGGACATTAAAGGAATATGATATCAACATCTTCCTATGGTTGAGTTCTCTTATATTAATAGTTTCCACCCGATCATGCAAATGGAACCATATGAAGCCCTTTATGGGAAAAGGGTCATAACACCAGCATGATGGGATGAGGTTGGTGAACGTAAGCTGCTTGGACCAGAAATGTTCGAGGAAATAGTGTATAAGGTGAAAACCATTCTGAAACATATCAAGGCATCCCAGAGTCGACAAAAGAGTTATGCAGATAATCATCAAAGAGACCTTGAATTTAAAGACGGAGACATGGTTTTTCAACGCATATCTCCATGGAATAAGATCATGAGGTTTGGAAAGAAAGGGAAGTTAAGTCCAAGGTACATCGGCCCCTTCGAGATTCTTGATCGTGTCGGGGCTGTGGCCTATCAACCAGCACTTCCACCTACCATGGGAAAAGTACATGATGTCTTTCATGTATCCCTCTTACAAAGTACATACTGTCCCTTCACATGTACTCTCTTTTGAGGTGGTACATTTGGATGATGATCTTTCTTATGAGGAGCAAGCAGTGAAGATATTAGATTGTAGATAAAATTTTCTATGAAATAAGGCAATGCCCCTTGTTAAGATGTTGTGGTGAAACCAAAAGTTTGAAGAATCGACTTGGGAATCAGAGGAAATGATGATGATGAGTTACCCATATCTGTTTCAGTGTGGGAAAAAGGAAATTTCGAGGTAGAAATTTCTTAAGGGGAGAATTTTGTAATGACCCAAACCTTCGTTAATTGAAATACCACATGATATAATTAAATGTATCTTTATGTAAAACATTTATATAAAATGTCAACTTCTTTGGTTTTATGTTAATAAATATGATTGTTACTTTTATAGAAGTTGAATAGTGATCACATGATTAGTATAAATATAGGGCTTTAACAAACCCAATTTACTCAGACAAAGTAAGCGATGGCCCCATCCAGTATAATTTCACCATACGAAGCCCATTTGTCGTAGCTCGGAAATAAGGTGGCATCTTTGGGATTAGCTCTTGACCAAGACTAAGTTGAGCTTCATCATGTCATGCTCGAACGTGACCGTCTATAGTAAAAGTGGTTGTTAATAGAAATTACCAATCGAGCGATGTTATCTGAGCCACCCCAAGAGTCTGTCACCATTGCACACCTTACCCTTAGGTCTTATGCAGCTATTTTAAGGGGTTATGTAACAAATCTCTAGTACTATGTTCATGTAAATTATTTTTTTATATAATAATGAATATACTTTCTTGTCATTATTAATACATTGTAAATATTTTTTAAATTACAAATAGTAGTTATAAGTATTATTTAATTTAGAGTTATATTTTATTAAATTAAGGTATTTTTTAATTAAATAATATTTCACTAAAATATTATTATCATTATTATTAAATTATTTTTTATTATATATAAATGATCATATAATTTTATGAATGCAATTATAATTTTTATTAAAGTTTGACTACCATTTCTATAAAAAACCCGTGAATTTTTTATAAATGCCGATTTTTATTTTAAAAATGGAAATTAACATATTTAGAAAATTATTTAGATAAAATAAATGATATTTGAGGAATCAGGATGTCAAAATTATCCAACAGTTAATTTTTAATAATTTTATGAAAGAGTCAAAATTTTGGGTAAAAACATAATACCCATTAAATATATAATGTGTTTTATGACATCATATTAATAAAATACAATAATCTTTATGTTCGGACAATATATATTTTAACATTTAAATATTTTGATTTTTGGTTTGTTTGACTTACTTTTCAAAGCATTAACGGACCCCTCAAGACTTATTAAACATCTTGTCTTTTAAATTATTTTCCATGGGAGGGTGACTAACCTCCACATAAGCAACCCCATTATTTTAAGAAGTTTGTACATTGGCCTTATAAATTATTTTTTTCATCTTACTATTGCCAAAAACCATGGGAAAATACCATGGGATGTTTTTTGGTTTGGATTTATTTAATATAGGGTGTCCCAGACCTAAATAATAAAGAATTACCTCACCTTTCCTATATAAACCCACACATGCACCCACTTCCTCCTCACTAAAAGAATTTGGAGTTCGTCCATCCTCTTACCTACTATCTCTAGAATCCTCCCATGGTGTTCCAAGATCCCAAGAAGTCTCTCTCAAGCCTCTCTCAAGCCTTTGGAAGCACACATCCAAGTAAGGGTTTTTTCTTCCTTTCTCATTTTTGTCCAATTTTTATTAAGTTTTTTTTGCCTTATTAATTTCAATTCTGAATGTTTGGGTATGGATTCACACCACCCTCATACATCCCTCTTTATGTTTGAATGATCGGAGACCCCTTTACCTCTCATTTAATTCCACCCATGTACACCAACTACTATTCCAAAATTCTGAAAGGAACTTCTCTCTCCTCATTTTCTTCCAAGAAATACTTTTGTATCCTGAATTTAAATTCTATTAAAATTGTTGGGACATGTATATATATGACCTCCTTACTGTAAATTACTTGTAAATTTGATGAGGAATCCCTTTCTATTTCATCAACCATTTTTATGAATTCATATGTCACTTCGTTACGCTACCAAAATCGCACTGATTTTCTAAGCCAATTCCATTGTGTAGTGAATACAATTCCCATTTCTCCATCAAGGTAATTCACCTTTATGAACATTTACATATTGATTATAAAGTTTCATGAATGAATTCCACATTCCATTATTATTGAATTAATGATTATTTTTTATGAATCCTTGTTTTATGATACATGTGGAACACTTATACATGAAATGAAATGTTTAAGAAGAGTGCGACCTTATAGCGCTCTAATGCATTGGGTAAAGTATAGTATCAAGATAATTCATGTCAAATTAGTGTTGAATCATGATAATTCAAGTGAAACAAAGGTTTTCTTGTGCTTTTTTGCAATAAGAATTTACTCATTCTCCATGAGAAATGATCCTTAGCTCATGCTAATTCCATTTTAAGTGTTGTTTCCACATTTCCATGTTAAGATTATCATGATTTACCATGCCTTTATGTTCATGTTTCTCTTGTGCTCTGTTGATATTCCTATTTTCTAACATGTATTTTTACTCCTCATGTATTCCATGTTTATTCACTTACTTATCTTTATATCTCACCCCTTGTATTATGAATGACCTCAGGTTATCCCATGCAATGCTAAGTACTAGGGAATGTAGAGGTAATGTAAAGAATGTTTTCAATAAAGTTGTTGTATTTCATATTTTATGTTTTTATGTATTGATACTAATCCCCAAAGGCAACTGATCTCTAAATCTTTCATGTTGTATCAATTGAATAGTTTATGTAATAAATCATGTTTCAGTTTGTAATAAAAGCAGGGTTGTTATAGTATCTTACACCGACTATGGACCCATGAGTGCTGACTCTCCATGGTTAGACCAGCAATTCAGGGATCAGCAAGGTCTCCTATAGAATTGTGGCCCCTAGAAATTTGAGTTAATACCATCATGATGTACATCGATATTCCACCCCACTTTGACTCTAGGAATTCCAGAGGTTGACATAACCCCAATAGATCCTAGTTCTTCATCTTCACCAGCATGCATGAAAAACATTGAGAAATGAAATCTACTAATTGCCTCCATAAACCATTCCATAGGAATGGATTCAAGATGTCCTAGTACATTCTTGACACTAAAGGATATACCACCAAGGGGGAGTATGAAAATCCATTAGAATATTTTTCTACGATGCGACTGGAAGAACAATGTATCCTCTGAAAATGTCGATGTTCACCCCAGCTTGAGAATATTCATGTGGATCATATCCTATGGATAAGTGAGAATGTAGAGCCTCACAGTTGAAATCCCAATACTGTTCCTCCCAAACTCTCTTTTTTTGGGGGAGGGGTGAAAAATATCAACTTTATATAATATGCATCTTCTCTATCTAGGAAGGTTAACATTAGAGAGGCCAACAGCTAAGACACATCACACTGCAGCTATAAACACAATCTCCGACTGATTGCATCGGCTACTAATGTCCAATACCCATGAGTTATGATGATCTCAATGTCATAATCGGGGAGTAAATCTACTCATTATATCTAAATTAGATTTATAACTATCTTTGATAAGGTACACTTGAGGTTCTTGTGTTAAGATTAGATCGTAAATTGTTCTTCCATCATGTAGTTTTTCCACATAATCCACACATAGACTACTGATGTCAACTCCAGATAATGTGTTTCATAGTATTTATCATGTGACCGTAGCAGGCATGATATGTATGTAATCACCACCTATCTATGAATCATGAAACAACCATGCTCGATCCTTGATACATCACAGAAATCATTATCCTTTATACACTCTTATGGAAATATCAGGATCAGTAGACTCATAAATATCTATTTCAACTGTTGTAAATCCTACTAAAACATCTCAATCCATTCAAAGGACTTTACTTTATAGGTCAGGATCACATCGGTGATGTTATATTAAATGAAATTGGGGATATATCTCTGGTAGTATCGTTCCATCCCAAGGAAGAATTTAACATATGTCATACTCTAGGGTAGCTCCCACGATAACACCGCCTTGAACATGGATGGGTCCACTACTACTCCATCTACTGAGATAACATTTCCCATGAAGCGAAAATTCTTTATCCATAACTTTTACAGTGATAGTATCCCATAATTATTGGGCACTCTGATTATGTCTATAACCATAAATATATGTCTCGCATGCTCCTCCTCTGATGTCGAGTACACAATGATGTCATTGATGAAGACCACTACAAACTGCTCCATATACAGCTATAATATCTAATTCATAAGTACAATTAACACTGCATGGGTGTTCTTCACGTTGAGAGGTATAACCATGTACTTATAGTGACAACAACAGCTTATAAAATCCACCTTCTGTATATCCTCATCTTGTACTCGTAACATGTGGTATCTTGATCAAATGTCAAACATTGAGTCACACTATGCAACTCTTATTTTATTGAAGCAGTTTTCGATCCTCATTAGTGGATACATTTTCATTACCATTACCTTTTTAGGTGGCATTAATCCTTGTACAACATTAAACTATCATTTACCTTCTTGGGAAACAAAAATGGGGCCGCCCCAGGTGGAACATTGGGTCTTATGAATCCCTTCAATTTTAGATCCTCTTGCGTAATCTAGAGATCAAAATGCTCTAAAAGGGCCATGTGATCACTTGGTAGAGATATCACTGTCATCACATCATATAATTTGATGTAGATGTCGATCACTTTGAAGGTATGTAATACTGGATCATCTTTTGGAATGATATCCTTGTACTCTACCACAACAGCTGGGAACTGAAAGCTCACAACATATGCAGCTCCAAGATAAATGGTAGAAAACCCATGAGTGACTGACTTCACCCTCTTATGCATGATCACCTTATGAGATTCAGGGTTACCCTTTTTACCAAAATTGGAAAAAAATTCTATTATTGTGGAAACACATCACTCTTCACATAAAGAAATCGATCTGGGAATGGATCGAGGATAACCAATCCCTATTGAGAATGACATTGTAAGGCCTAGATGCTGCAACCAAGACCTTCCAATAAAAAATATCACCTCCAGGGTCAAGATCACACTGTCAGAAATGATTCTTGATTATAGAGTTTACTCTAGTAGGTGTCTCTAATAATAAGTTTCATTTCAATGTCTCCATCGGAATCACAATGTTTTGCAGAACTCATGTGGTGATGAAAAAAATAATGCAACCTATGTCAATAAGTTCAAAATTAAAGGTTTAAAAGATAGATTTATTAGAAAAGATCATCCCTAGAGACCCTAATTCTTATCCCTAAAACATATATATCTTACACTCCTCTATCCCCCACCTCCCTGAGGAGGAAGCAGTTATCATTGGGGTGGTGGTGGAAGTAGTTCAATGTGTCTGCCACCTATTACAGCTCCCTCTACTCTTTTTCAATGTATGCCACCCAACGGGTCTCCTTTATCCACTTTATACCTCTAACATAGTGGTCCATAAACCATGTCCCTTTCAAAATCTCTATAGGTTGGTAAGTCTCTGGGGAGATGTCCCACGCTATCGCACGAGTAGTATCACCTCTCCTTAGGCTGGATGGATTCATCATGAGAGTCGTGGAATGAAGATCCCCTATCTTGGGTCCCCCTATGACATCTCATGCATCCCGATCCATGTGCCTGATATCGGATCCCTACTACCAAGGTCTTCGCACTTTCCTTGTGACTAATTACAACCACTAGATGTCTCTTCTCAGACATGATGATCCTGACCACAAATTATCACTTAACCACTCCTACATAAGTTGAAATGAATATAGGCAATGCACTAACTCAGATGTCCCATCGTAGACCCATTTCAATGGACCAATAATTGATTTAATGATCCCTGAAGATATCCATCATGTACCTGGAAAGGATTAGGAACCTCAATGTTTAGTAATCAACAATTAAAATTCACTACTAGAGCTGATGAAGCTCCTTGATACGCACTACTTTCTCTGTAACCAGATATAACTCCACCCAAAATAGTTGCTCATTAACCTCAAATTAATATGTGTCATCATCATGATTCTACTTGATCAAACTCCACCATCACCTTATAGAACCCTGAAGTAGGCTTTCTCCAAGGGTCACTATCTTTTCCACTAGTTTCCCTCTAGGTGTAAAACTGTCATCGCAACTGCAAGCTAGTCATAAGCCTTCTAAGATCCAGTATCACATTTGAACCTATGGGGTATCTATCCCTAGAAATCATAGAGCACACTAATTCTACACACCACATTTTTTGGTATTATAGGTAGAATGAGCTACTCCACTGGTGGTGGAATAAAATACGCACCACATGCAGGCAGACCTTGGGAATCTAGTCCCTGTATCAAATCCTCATCATAGTGGGGTTATCCCATTGATCGAGTCACTGAATCATAATAGTTATACATCATAGAGGCATCATATAATGAAAAAAATATGTACCATAGACAATGAGAATATCTTGGTAGCTGACATTAATGAAAATAGAAAACCCAACCCATTCATATATGATGCTTTTCCCATTAATATTTTTATTTTAACAAGTTTTCTCATGTATAGAGTAGAAAACTAGGTTTTCTATGTCCCATTGTATAGATACATCGGTTTACCTCCCAAAACTTGTAGTCCCTCGACTGAAATATAAACTGAAAACACCAAAAAATGAATGGAATCGTGTAAATGCTTGCATATCATAGAATAACCTTCTGTTATTTTTATTTTTATGAATAAATTATATATAATTCCAAAATTCCTTACATTTATTTATAGGATCAAATCAATATTTTTAAATAAATGTTATTACTTAATAGGTATTTATATTTTCCAAAAAATAATTATGGATTCTATTATTTTATGTTAATATCATTAAATGTCAAAAATGTAATTTTTTTAAAAAATTGGTATTTTTCATGGTTCAACAATAAAACGTTATTCATAATAATTTATCAAAATTCTACATATGATAATTTATAAAAATGTAAATTTAAATTAACATAATCAATGTCAATTTATAATTTTGATAAATTAATTTTTCAATCACAATAACAAATAATATTATCTTCATTCAATTATGGTCTGAAAAAACAGTCCATATACTATAAGTGATATTATGGTATTTGATCATTTAATTATTCCCTCAGAGAAATAATTATTGATTAATGATGGCTTATAATTATCTTTAGGAATGTTCATCTTATGTATATACCTAAGAAATAGACTTCCACAACATCCATCATGATCATTTAAAAAAATTAATTATCACAATCATTTTATTGTAAAGAAAAAGAAGATTCAAATGATCTTATTGTTTAATTAGAAATAATAGTCCTATTCAAGAGAATCTTGATGAATTAAATCTATAAGAGTATTTATATATTTAATTAATATAAGTATGCCCCTAGGATGAATAATTAATAGGAACACTAACTGTGGGTTGACCAATATTCTCCATTGGGATTACTTGAATAATTGGTTTATTATTAATTTAAATTATTTAATAACACAATCTATATAATAATAATTACAATATAAAAATATCATCAAACTAAAATTTTAAAACATGAAAATAATTTTAATAAAATAATCATTTATTCACATTTGGATAACCCATAATTAAAACCATGAAAAGAAAATCTATATTTTTAGTTTTGGTTTTCCAAAATTAATATATAAAAATATTCCATTTTTTCCAAACTTATTCTTATTAAAAATTTCCATCAACGTGATTCTTTTAATATGTCTGTATCCTTATAATGAAACTCAATTTTAATATTTAGCTTAATAATTCATTTAGGAAAACTATTTTATGTTTTGAAAAAACCATAATAATACTATTAAAAAAAATTAATGAAATTTGAAACCAATATTTACCAAGAATACATGATCTCTATGTAATTTAAAATAAATTAATACCAATTTTGTTCTAAAAATATAATTAAAATTGTAATAGTTTCAATGCATAGCAAGTATTCATGACTTACCAAACCTTGATCCAATGACCCAAATTTTGATGGGGCTCATAAAGATCCTCGTACTCATGCTACACATGGATTTACTAGCCATATAATATCTCCATATATTAATAGTTTAACTACCTCTTCACCCATATAGGTAAATAATGTATTTACAACTCACATGAAATCAATTAAATCTATATAAAATATTAATCAAAATTTGTGAAAATGGAAAAATTAGTCAAAACAATTTACCAATTTAAGACTCAAAACATGACATCCCATTATAACTAATTGTTTTATTATAGTGGTGAAAGACAAAAAATTCATTCTACCTACATCTTATGTGTACCTTTAATCGAATGATATATCATATACTATTTACAAAACAATTAATGACACTATTGGACAATTTCTATGTATTAATATGAGAATCTAATACAAATTCTCATAGACAATCATGTGATATTGCTACATTAGAGTCATATGTTCACAAAACAAAATCCTGTAATGTTTTCTAGATCATTCCAAGCTTAAAACAACTTCCTAAAAATCATATACAATCTTATAGGAAAATATTTCAAATTATAAAATGTTGTCATTCAAAAAGGGTGAGAAATATTTTAGAAAATTCTAAAAAATAACCAAAACATCACATATATTAGAGAAAGGAAGGATGAAAAGGCAATATAGATTCAACTACATGTATAATAATAACAAAACCAAATAAAAAACCAGATTTCTAGTTTTCCATATAAGATCCTTTCTATCTAGGTTTACTAGTATCATTACAATGTTATCAAATCCAATCAAACAGAACAAATTGAAAAAAATGATATAGTTGTGGAAAACAATCATTATATATTTGTAATTAAATGAATACAAATTATTAATGATATGTGAATGATAAAATTAATTATACATTGAAATATAGTTTAATGAATATTTTATTTACTTAACAATTTCATTATAAAATTTTTGTTCCATTTCCATTAACAATTATAATATTATTAAGATCAAATCACTTGGTTTTTGATTTTCTAATAGAAGGTTGTTAAATACCTAAAATGAAATGTTTTTTATATTGTATGAATTTTTTTGAAGTCATTTTAAAAATTTATGTAAATGGTTTTAATTTTTGTTAAATATTCATTTAATATTATTTATTGAGTAGATAATTTGTATAATGATGATAGGAAACACCAATAATAATATTAATAACATCTATGGTCATGAGATATTGGAAATGGGAAAAGTAGATCACCAAATATCTGCTGAGAAGTATAAAAAGTAAATTATATATGCAAATAAAATAGATGAGATAACTGTATTGAATTCAATATAATTGGAGGTTATGGATAAAAATAAATATGATCGAACATACCAATGTTTTTGATGCTATCTAATTGGCCTAACACTCAGTGATTCCCTACCAAGACTAACTAATGTGTAATTCATATATGAGAGACAAAAAAATACTAAGGTCCACTAAGGAGATTATGATTAAAATATAATATAGCATTGTTTCATAAGTTTTCTTAGAGTTACACTCAGTTCCCATGTTGTGTATATAAAATGGTTGAAAAAATAAATATTATCCAAAGAACATTAAGAAA
This sequence comes from Viscum album, assembly GCA_963277665.1. Taxonomy (NCBI): domain Eukaryota; kingdom Viridiplantae; phylum Streptophyta; class Magnoliopsida; order Santalales; family Viscaceae; genus Viscum; species Viscum album. The sequence continues at coordinate 175,100,012 of OY728134.1, forward strand.
TGACATAATTGTTTTCCCATGAAACTTGATTCATATGAATGATAAAGACACAAGTACCCAACAAATTAAAGACTTCCTATATTAAAATTTATTAAGATAATATTTATTTTACATATCAACAAAAAATTCTATTACATTTTGGAATCAAATTTTGGGTATCTTTTTAAGAAGTGATTTTGAAATGGAAATTATTTCTGAGGTGCAACTGATCCTTGTAACATATTATTAAAATAATATTCATTATAAAATAATGAAATTATACCAATTAGAATATTTATAAATACAAATTATACAAATAAATTGATTTTAATCTCTAAATATATAGATAGAATTTATTAATGAATTCAATAAACCATTTTTTATAGATTGTAAGGATAATAAATATTGTAATAAAAAATTAATGAAGGAAGCATCAATTAATTTCACATGAAATTACTAATAACTATATTTATATTCTAATATTTTGATAAAAAAATACAATATTCAATATTTATAAGAGAAACATGAGTTTATAAATCATTAATTTAATTGCATTTAAATTTTTTGTAGTATCTTGGAAAACCATTCTCAAAATAGACACAATAATTATATTTGGTAATAATCATATCCATAAAATTCATAATAAAATTTAGAAACCCAAATAGGAACAACATAATAATGAATAAATATGTCTTGAGTTGAAAAATCCCCTCGCAGTTTTACCATGTAAGGTCATCAACAAGATAGAATATGAAAAGAAGAAAATTTTGTGAGAAAGAAGAAATTGTTCATGGAAGATCCGGACCTAGATGATGTAGACTGAAAAAATGATGAAAGCCTATTTATTCTTCCATGTCATGAATTCTAATAAATAATATCAGATCTTGCAATTTTTCTCTTAGAGTGGATGAGAATATGTATGTTGGATTCAACAAATGTTGTATGATATCAATAATTTCATATATTTTAATAGTTTTTATAAGGAACATTAATAGTTTTATTAGTTTCCCAAAACCAATGAAAACTATTCACTTTATACATCATGAAATTGGGTTATTCAAATGATTTCACAAAAAGATTTTGGAAAATTTGTTCAATTTCTAAGAAACTGGATATATCAAATTACTAATCCATATTGAATTCTTGTTATATATCAAACACTGATTATGTCCATGTGAAATAATAATACGGATAAAAATGAAATGATTTAATTAATAAAAAGGTTAACCCACAGTTATTTCATAAACATGAAAGAAAATTGTTGACAACCCCAATAATGATTTATAAAATCTGTAAATGGGTTTTTTAAAATGATAGATGTGTAGTTTTTTTGGAAAAATGTTATCAAACAGTGTGTGTAATGGAAAAAACATTTTTAATGAAAAATATTTATTGAATAAATGATTGTTACATAATATATATATGTAATATATATAAACCAAAAAAATTATATCATTAACAATTATTATTACATTAGTCACTTATTAAATCAATTAAAATCACAAAAATAAAGCTGAGATAAAATGTTAAATAGAAATGATAAAATAGAAAAATAAGGATCACCCCAATCATCTAGAGTAATGACACCCATAGAAAATTATTTATAACAAAAAAATACTAGTAAAACAATCAAAAGTTTATGAAATTAAAATAATATCTTATGGTGAAATTTTAGTGATTTATAAATAAAAGAATGTTGATTTATTTATATTGTAAAAAGTGAAATGTGATCATGGGTATTAGACTATTATATGTCTATTTATCAAACTCTATAATTGGTAAATAATAATTTTTTAAAAAATACATTGGATGATAAATTAACCATTATAATTATCATTTATCCATTGTAATAACAATTTATAATTATTCAAAATGTGGAATCGATAACATCAACTAGTAGTGTCATCCCATTTGAAGCCTATATATCCGAACGAGGGTGGGAGGAAACATCACTGGGGTTATCCCATTAGAAATCCCATTTACAATCATCAGTAAGTGAATCATAAATGAATCTCATATAGGAGTTGTTCAAATATATGGATATTACCAGTCATTTGATGTTAGTTAGGCCACCCCATGAATATTCTACCATCACACACCTCACACATGGGGCATACACATGATTTATAATGGGTTGTGTGTATTGGAATAAGGTTAATAAAATGTATTTCTATTTTTATAAATATAAATTTTATTCTATATATTCAATTTTATGAATATTTATTCTCAATAATCTAAATTTATCTTTAAGATTATGTTGATGAATATATTTTTTGAAACAAATGGAAAATTACTATATTTTTCGAGAAATTATATAAAATATTATAAGAATATAATTTATTCAAAATGTTTTTTTAATAAATAGAATTTTCATACTCTATCACAAAAATATGTTATAAAAAAATTTAATGGCCATGGAAAAATATTATTGGTGTCAAAAATTTGACTATGACATAAAAACACATATTTTTAAATAAATAATTATTTTTTAATTTTTATTGTAAAAATTTTAAAATAAATATATATAATTTTTCTAAAAAAATAATTAAATATTTTGAAAAAGAATATTTAATTTATGTTAGGTAGATTTTATTGAATTTATCTAAAATACTTTATTTTTTCTTCAACAGTAAAAACAATTTGTACGATTTATATATTTTATAACATCATATATATGTAATATTGTTGTAATAATTAATTAAACCAAAAATATGTTTGAAAATATGTTATTTTATTAGTATTAAGGAAGTTAATATACTTTAATCATTATTTAAAAAAATATGTTTCCTTCCAAAGTATAAATTGTGTTATTTGAAATAAAAATCATTAATTTGTGGAGACATTAATTTATCATGACAAAAACAGGTATTTAGAAATGGAGTTCAGTTCTGGTGGATTTAAATATCATAAAATTTGACCCAAATGATGAAAACCAAATGTAAAAATAATAGTTAAGAAAATGGATTTTTATTTTTCACAATATATATATAAAAGACCTATATTTAGAAATTAATAAACAATTCCTCAACTTTTTGTATAAAACCCTCCCATTTCCACATTCCCCATTGAATATAATCCATCTTCAGTTAATTTATTTTTAATTTTCATCCCATGAAGTCCACAATGTTTTTTACATAACCCATAGTACCATTCTCTTCATTTATGAACAACTTGTCAAGGTAATTTAGATTTAAACTTATCATTTCCGTTTATGTTCCCTTTTAATGAGGTATTTTTTGAATTTCAAAACTAATTTATTTTTCCCACATTCTATTATCCCATTATTTTTAGAATATTTTTTATCAATTCGATAGGCCTGTCCCATCTAATTTAATCCTCTTATTAAAAAAAATTTATATCAGTTATGTTACAATTTTTTTTCTCAATTTATAGTATTTGACAAAAATAATTTTATATTCATTAAAATCGTTATCCAAAACAAAGTAATAATGTATTTTGGATTTTTGGATTTTCATATTTGAATGTCCCATTTTCTTTTCTGGTTAAAAAAATGTGAAATAATTTTGTGATTATTTAATTTTGTATGACATAATATGATAATAAACCCATTCATTATTCTCCAAGTGTAATTAATGAAGTGATTTGTTATGATCTATGTGGGGAACCTGAAATTAAGACATATGAAGAGTTCTCCATGATAGCACTCTAATATATTGGATAAATAATATAATTTATCGAGATGGAATTGTTTGTGATAACTTGGTGAATAAACTAGGAAATTTTATTATATGAAACCATGGTGATAAACTATGGTGATTTTCTTATGAATTAGTGATTTAAATACCGTATCCACATTTCCATGTCATTATTAATCTTTTTATTTTAATTTTATGCCACTTATGGAATCTTTATTGCTACCCCCATGATCATATTTATATTTCTCATGATCAAATGTGATTCTTCTCTCATTCTTATTCACATAATGTGAGTAATTTTCAACGCTATTCTACGATGCTTTTCAGCTAGATTTGAGATACAATAAATGTAAAAAAATAGTGAACACAAAAATTTATCTTTCAATTTGATTGAAGATAATGATATATGTTTTCATTTATTATAGACCTCATTTAAAAGAATAAAAACAATAATTGAACCACTGTTTAGACTATGTTATGGAAAATTATGAGCTAAAAAATCTGGTATTCTATAGTATAAATGAACGGTTTAGTTCTTTGTTGAAATTTATACATGGAATGATTTTAAATAACCCAATGGACCATTCTAAATATTAGAAAATTTATTGGAATTTTGGTAAATATTAATTATGTGTCTTCTCAAATAAATACAACCCTTTCTGGATACTACATGTTAATGTGGCTCTAGAATGGATGTAACTAGGGGTAATATTAGAAAAAATCAAATTAATCTAGACTTGATCTACAATAGGTTCATGACGATGAGATATGATGCACTCTTTGTTTGAATCACCAAAGGGATATATTTGGTTATAAAATTATTTGTATGAACCAATATGATTGGCATGTAAAAAGATGTAATTATTATTACATGTCATTAAAATCATATTTAAGTGTGATAGATTAATTTTAAAAATCACTTTATAATTTTAAAATTCATAAAAGTAACATGTTTACCACATTGTGTTTTCATCTGTTATAAAAATGGGGGGTAAAAGGATGATCCAACATAAATATGAGCTCAATAGATGATAGAATGATGATTTTACAATAGAATATGGGATGGAAAACATCATTTTTTTATTTATAAAATAACTCTAGTTATGAAAAATAACAGTAAGAATGATGAGAAATATGATTCACCTTTAAGAGAAAAAAATTTAATTGAGTCCATTATGAATCAACAAACATCTTCTTGTAATGGATCCATCGACTCATTTATTGCTAAACAATAAATATTATCTATAGAAAATATATTTTTTTAAATTTTTTTAGAGAAAAAAAATTAACACTAACATTATACCTCATAGAAGGATAAGCTAATAAGTTGTTAAAAGTTATTAATATTTGTTTCAAAGAATAGAGATTGACTTTATGAATTGGTAATAGTTTAGGTGAAATTTATCGATATATATATATATATATCCATTATTTGATGTGAAAAATATAATAAGGAATTACTTGTACTAAATAAGAAGTTAAATAAATCAGTAGGATGCTATGATATGAACATTACAACACTTTCCTTATAAATATATATCATTTTATAAAAATTATTGTTATTTTTGATAGATTTGTTGGTGTACTGATACCCAGATGTGATGTAATCTATAAAATTTTGACTTCAAATGATATAAAGAAATAATGAAGAAAATGAGATATAAGTACTCTATAAATTTTAAAACCAAGAGAATGAGTTAATTTTTTTTGATAATATATCTTAACGAGGGAATAATGTAATGACATATACCTATATTAATTATATATGTTTCCTGAAAAAATGTTGGTTACATTATAAATGCATTGACCAATGATAAAAAACTAAATTTTATCTCATTAACAATGATCATTATTTTACTCAGTTATGAAATAAAATAAAATTCAAAATATTAAAAATGGTCAAAAGACATAAAATAAAAAAATAAAAAATGTAGAAATAATGATCTCCCAAATATATTTGAATCATCTCCCTGTTGAAGATTCTATAGAAATGAAACAATATATTAAAAAACCATAAATGTTTTACAAAATGATAATAAAATATTATAAAGTAATTTTTGTGAATTATGAAGGAATGAATGAAGTGATATTTACATGTTTTAAATTATAATTAATCCATTTGTAATCATCTATTATATTATTATTGTTCAAATATGAAATATGGTCAATATGAACATTGGAAACTATAACTTTCGGTGATAATTTTACAATTTTAATTTTTGTTTAATAACAGTAATGGAAAAGGATAATTGATAATGAAGTGTGAATGTATGGCATCAACCATTATATAAATGTTTAACGAACCCCATTTGTGAAAATGTAATAGGGTTTTAGTGTCCCTTGTTTTCTCCCTACACCAAACCCAATCCATGGATCAACAATTGTAGCAAAAATAAAATTCCTTCATGAAGAAGTTCATGTTATTGAAGGTTGTTACATGGCCAATGTTGGTCATGCCACCCAAGATACTATGACCTTCACACACCTCACCCATCAGAAATATGTGAGTGTAATAATGGGATACATTTCTAATCCACAGTTTCACAAATATCAATTACCTTTATATGAAAAAATTTGGCATTCAATAAACTAAACTAAACGAATATTAATTCATAATATAATTTTTTTTGAGATTAATTTTAGAAATATATTTTTTGAATCAAAATAAAAAAAATGTATTTATCTAGATAATATATATATATTATAACAAAATCAAGTATTATGAAAAAATTTTATTTAATAATATTTACTTTAAAACACACTCATCGAAATTAAATGATAAAATAATTTTATAATGTCATGGAATTTTTTTAGTGTTAGAAATTAAAATGATATATTAAAATATTCTTTTCAAACAAATATGTGTTTTATATTTAAAAATTAAAATTATAATATATAGAGAAATATTGAAGAGAGATAAACATTATATTTTAAATCAACATGTTTAAATTATGTTTGGGTGAATTTATGATAATGTTCTAAAATATATTATTTTTTATGAATAATACCCAATAAAATTTTGTGTTTTACATATATTTTGGGACATCATATTTATTTCATAATGAAATAATAAATAATTAAAATACATCCACAAGAAAAACAGGTTATTTTAATAAAACTATAAATTTTTAAAAAATTAATCAATTTATAAAAAAATATGTAACTTTCTGATGTCTACATTGTAAACAACTATTTTAAAGAACACTACCTTGTTGATTAATTACTTTTTCCATGCCAAAAGGACATATAAAAAATTGTTTCGGTTATGAGGGAACACAATATCTTCAATTTTACAAAAATTTCTAAAAAAATGAGAAAAACCCATTGGTAATCCAATTTTATTACATTTTCCACCACCTTGATATACCATGCATATATTTAGAGATTATTAATCAATTCCCCCTCATTTATTATAAATATCCACCTATTTCAATATTAACATTCTCTTCAAATTCATCCTAAATGATGTTTTGGTGAATATTCCTCCCATGGAGTCCCTCAAATTTTGTATAATACCCAAGGATCTATCCTCGTGTTTTTGGTAATACTCGACATGGTAACTGAAATGTACTATTTCCACTTCTATTCATGTTTTCTTTTCCTATGGAATGATATATAATAATTAAAATACATTATTTTTCATACTACATATTATCAAAACACCATATTAATTGTATTTCATAAATTGGGGACTCTTTTAACTAATAACATAACCATTTTCAAAAACCATGTATTATATTATTCATGTCATTGAATTTATTAATCAATATTTTCTTCTTTACATGGGAAATTTTATTTCCCGGTATTTTTTTCAACAACCAATAATATTTTCATTTTAATGGGAATTAATGAATTTAAAAATATAACTTTTTGATTCAAGAATTGACATATAAGAAACTAACATTTCCATTTGATGGTTCAATAAGATATGATGATCATGTCTTTAGGGACATTAGTGCACCATGATTTTGATTGATAACATATACATTATTTTGTATGGGATGTTAGGGAAATGTTTTTTATGATATATGCGGATCACATTAAATTAAGGAAAATGATATGTGTTCCTTAATATAGCTCGAATACATTTGTTAAAAAATATATTCACTAGAGACTGCATGATTTATAATAACTGGGTGAAAACCCATTTAATTATAATTGATGATACCTAGTATAAAATTTTTGGTTATATAAATAAAAATGTATCATTTAAATGTTTTATCTAAATTTCTATTTTTTTATTCATGATTTTACAAATATTTTATTCCTATTATTCATTCCTTATTTTTATTCCTCATTATCTTATTGATATATATAACGATCACAAATTGGTTTTCTCTCCATTTTTTAATCCCTTATAGAGCATTATCATCACCACTTCCTTTGATGTTTGTCCGCTGGATATGAGAAATTGGAAAACTAAATTAGGGTGAACCCATGAATATTTCATTAATGATGATTTAGTAATATTTTTTTCCATTTATTATATAAATTATTTCCATGAAAATGAAAATTAAAAGATCATTTATTTTTACCACGTAATCAAAATTATGAAATAATTATTATGATTTTATATTTTTATAGAAGGAAATTAGCACCGAAAAACAATTATATACATAAAACACATTAAAGATGAATAAAATTTGAAAAAAACCCATAAAAGTAGATAAGAAAATATTTCTTGGTTTGGAATTTTTCTTTTGAGTCCCTATGCAGATCCTTTCACATTCCCTTTAATACTAAAACATGACCTAATAAATAAATGATATTTTCATCTTAATGGGAGAAATATAGTTTTTTCACTAAATAATATAAATTATCACACAACATTAATAATTTATAAGATGATAATAGACTCATATCCACCCTCTTATTGAATGATGAGATGATAGATGAGAACATAAATTTAACCTAGAATATACAATCTTATACATCTAATCAGAATGAATAAAAAAAGTATCTTTATATTTTAATCATTGTGTATATAATATGCCACCAATTTTATAGTGATTCCACATAGTGAATTAGTAGGTTAGTTTCCCATTAGATTGGTATACAATACCACAATTTGAAATTATATGACATAATCAATCCACCTCTAAATATTATGTTTTAATTTATACAATGAGAAAATATATCTAATAAAATTTTGTGAAAATATTTACCAAAAACCTCTAAACAATTATATAATTTTTTTAATCACAAAAAATTTAAAAAAAATTACATCTATTGTAAATATAATTTTTCCATGGTTATAGGATGGAGTGAAATGGACTGACATACATTGATCGTTTTTATTTTATAACTATGAGGTTCAAATCATTAATATTATTATTTTTTGGTTATGATGGTTGGTTCCTTGTGATCAGATGAAATTACTCACATTGACTCTAAATATTCTTTAATTTTATCATTACATGATTCCATATATGGATTATCATAATTGTTTCCCATTTCAGTACTAGGGATAATTATTTACTATGGGGGTTCTTGTATGGATTCATAGTTATTCATGTAATGTTCACCGTTACTATCTTTGATGGAATCTAAAAATGGATCCTCTATTGATACAAAGGTACATATCTTCTTTCCAATGTAAGGTGGTCATTTTGGGTTACAAATCCAACATAACTTATGAAATAACTTTGGTTTAGCGGATTGGTACTCATGATAAATGCAGTATTTTGATGGGGGATTATTTCCTATTATTCTAATCTCTTATTGATTTATGAAATGTCCGTGAAAATAATCCTGATCTAGATATTATACTTTTTAAAATTATAGAAATAAGATAGTGTTGACTCATTAATTATTTAATTTTAAATCTATTAATGAGAACATTTATATGTTTCTATGGATCTTCATGTATTTCCTGTTATCTCTTCATGTGGGTTTACTTTTTATATTTTGAACCCAAATAACCTAGGAATCTTGATTTTCACTACCCACTCAGAAGGTGAATGTTGATTATCAGATTGGATTAAACCTTTATGAGGTTTAATAAAAATCTAATGTATAACAAAAATCATAAACCGTTTCGTATATTTATATCCAATCCATGTATTTTAAATTAATTTAAAATGGACACATATGGGGGAGCATAAAACAAAATTATGGTGATTTATCCATAGAAATGTGTCGTATGTATCCTTCTTATAATAGGAATTGCATTCATTATAGTTCAATATTCCCAAAACCATCAAATGAATTATATGATATAATTAATGCTTGTGAGGGTTATTAGTGAAAGGTTTACCAATTTAAGAATGCCTTTAGGAAATTCACTCTTGTGGATTCCCTTGTCTGGGGGTAGTAATATGTTATTACCTAAAAAGAAGTACAATATATGAATTCAATTTTTGGGGAAAATTTATGAGGTTGGTGATGTGATAACATAAAATATCCAACCCCTTGATAGTTTTTCTTATTGTGAGAAAAAAATAGAAGTTAAATATACTTAATGTCTCTAGTTATGTGTCTTATACACTAGGGTTTCCCAATTGTGAGGTCTGATATAGAGAACAAGACTTATGATGGTGTATTATGTATCCTTATTATAATCGGAATTAAAGTCCGTATTGTTTAATTAGAATCTCAAAATGGTGATGGATGAGGGTGAATAATGAACACATATGTCTTTTTGGTTCTCATGGGTTAGTGTGTCTTATATATAGAGGGATATACATCATGATGGATTACCATTGGAGCCTAGTACTTATAAAGAAATCCTATGTATCCTACTTTAACAAAAATATTAGTCCACATAGTTCAAAAATAATATATGTCAATGTTTTTCTGCCAGAAATAGTTTTCATTACATGTGGTGTCTACCATACATGTTAGAGAAAATCTATTCATGCCCTGATTTTCTATCGGACGTGGCTATGAACTATCTCAAGATCCATCGTACATGTATGGGGCTACCTCATGATATGGCGTACATGTCGGAGTGGTACCATGTGATCTTGATCAATAATCACTAGTTATTCTCTTGGTAAAATTAGACATGCTATCGGAATTCCATGATATTAACCACACATGTACTGACAGCCTTCATGTGATTGATTGAGACAAGTTCAATAGCATCACATAATTTTGGATACCTTGTATGGAGGAGTTTTCATGGATCAACCTATTTTTTAGGTGAACGCATTAGGATTTAAATAAAATGTATGATGTAATTTATATGACAATTATGAAATTTACACATTGTTATTCAAATTTGTAATGATTTTTCCATGTTCACTCTCACGACTAAAGTGTATGTCATTCAGATCCATGGCCTCTTATCATGAACATAATCATATCCATATTCTTGTATGGATTCCATAATTTTCATCCTTTATTTCCTAAATTAACCAATTCTCTTCATGCATTATCTTGTTTAGATATCACGTGTCTATTTAGAAAAAATGGAAACACATTTATGTAATATTCCAAGCATAGTATAATTACACCACATGATTAATTGGACAATCACACAAATAATATATACATGTTATGTAATACATTTAGTCAGTCACTGGGTTCACCAAGTGGGATTCCCATGTGATTTTATTTCATTACTTAATGAGATGTACTCTCTCTCTACTATACACTTCTCTGTTTATTTTTTGTTGATATGAAGAAGTTATTGTCCATCCCTCCCCTTCTAAATTATTCCATAAATATACCATATATCCTACATATGGGATTCATTATAATGGGGGATAATATCATCACATGTTTCTTATAAACTTCACAAGGGTTATCTATGATCTTATCTTCATTTTATATGATAAACATCAACCATGATATCACTCATTCAACACCATTTTATTATATGAATTGGTTTTCAAATGAAATTCAAACGATTGATCTGATATGTCAAGAAGCCTTTATAATATATTACTGATATATCACAATTTCGTCACAAAATCTAATCCAATATTGAAGGAGATTTTATATGATCAATGATGACATGTATGGAGACATTCAAAAGATCAAACTGGACTATTGGATTCCAATCATGAGATCAATATGGAATGTAAAACGGAATTAGTGTGTTGAAAAAAATTACAACAGCATGTACATAAACCCTTTGATTCCAATGTAGTGTTACATCCGTTTTCATGAGGCTTCCAACATTATTGGATTATATTTATTTTTTTCAAAGACTACTGTATTGTTTCATTTATTTTTCTATTAGGTTTTCACATAATCAATAATGGATCTCATCATATAGAGGGAGAATTATAATGAATGGTTTCCCTGATCCACTATGGTGCATCATCTGATAAGTGAAAAATATATTCATGTGGAGAAAGAATTCTAAAAGATAGTCTTTCTACATGTCTTTAGTCTACAGGGGCATCAAATAATTTTATGAACTTCTTTGAGGACTTTCACCTGATGAAGGTGACATACCAAAAAGATTTTTCATGGAATGAATTAAATACCTATAAGGATCTATCATGACATGTGTACTAATCATAACATCCTTGTACATCATTCCAATAAAAATTACTTTAAATTCCCTTTCATGATTCTTATGTAATTTTCAGGTTTTATTTCTTAAGTGGATTTTAGTGACTGCCAATAATCAATCATTTCAAACAAGTCAGGATGGTATGAACATTTATAGTTGCATTTACATGATCATGAGGTCTTGTCATAAGTGATTCTTATTGTCAAGAATATATCAGAAGAAATGCAAGACTCATTCATTTGATGTTCTTATGGCCATATGATCAGGTTCTTTCATGACGTTTATGATATTCATGTGAACGGATCACCTAATATCCTTGTATTCACGGTACTCATTAATTCCTTTCATTGAAAAATAATACCTATTTTATATTCATTTCTTCACTCCTAATATATCTGATGATCATATAGTAGACGACATTAAATTCCTCCACTTAGAATTGAGGATCGAAAGTAAAATGACTCCTTTATAGGGAAATGAAATTATCATTAGTGTCCTTAAAGTTTCAATAAGATAATGTTCATAGTGGATTTTGTATTTGTGAGTTCCATTTACGATTCCATGTAGTAACAAAAAAATAGTTTTTAGAGGGGTTATTCATCTAACTTGTGACTCAAAACATCATATCTCTTGTGATTTCCAATCTTGGGTGGCTTCATTACAAGTCAACCTTATTTATCCCTTTTCTGAGAACTATTTACGAGATCTAGTCATTAAATATCATAACTTGGTCAATTTTTTATTGCGGATTTCTTAATAAAATATACCAAACAAATTTATTATAATACATTTAAACCAAACCACAAGCTATTGACCACATGTCTCTCTAGTAATCGTCATAATATCCTCTATTTATATCATGTGACCATATTACCATTATGGAGTTTAAATGAATTCCTTATCATCTTGTGATCACTATTAATACAATGTGTAATTCGATCAAGGGATGATTCATGGATCACCAAATTCGTTAAACATATATCTAGCCATGTGATCTGGAACCCATATGTGGTTTATGCGATTCTAGTGATTTTATTAATGTTATGAACATATTTTGGAATTTTCCATTCCAATTTAACATACATATAAATATCTATACATATGGAATAATATTAAAATAAACCATCATGAAAATAGGTTGCATTGGTGGTGAATTTTTGGAATTCAATTTTCAAAAATATTGATGCCAAATATCATTTTTTTCATTGAGTTTTCCCTATCAATCATGATAGACATGATGGTGATATCTTTTATGGAATATCGACTATGAAACATCCAATATATTTATGTCAAGGTCATAAATTTTTTTCTTTTATTATTCTACTAAATACATTTATCATTCCAACTACATGGGTATTAAAGACTCATAATTCCATTAGGGAAAATATCACCCACATTGTAAAATTATTGTTGAGGAAAAACACTAAAATTCGTATTTGTTGGTTTTTTATAAATAATTAATTTTAGGGAATATTCATAAATATGATTTAAAAATTGATATTTTTCAATCCATAATATGAAAATATTCTTAAACCAAATGTTCAAATGTTTTCCTATTAGGGACCATCAATTAGGAGGGAGATTCAGGATGGATTGTTGTTGGGTCATTTGGGTGCAGTATAATTCATTAGAATTTTCCATAGATATGAAAAGATACTAGAATTGTTTTGTCATATGGAACTCATTAACATTCATATATTGTAATAAGGTGTTGATGTAGGACATGGTAATTCAATTGTCTCAAAACACAATTACATTTAATCAGATGCTTAGATAGGTGGGAAATGTTATCTAGGTTGATAAAAAGATTTGTACTACATCAATTCAAAGAGATGAGTAATCTTAATTTGTACATCAATTTTATACATGCCATTATGATATAAATACCCATAACATTTCATTGAATAAGATCAATAATTTTATGATGGTTCTTGGTAGGGACCTGATACTTAGGGGAGACATCCCATTTACGGAATGAAAATGATATTTAATCAAAAAAGATATCTTAAAAACCAAATACTTAAATATAAAATTTTGTACCACAGAGGTTTCCCACAATTATGTGGTATCTTAATAGCCCATATATTATGATAAAACATTCACCAACTGGGTGTGGGAGGTTTTTCCATTAAATGACTTATCATCTAGTTGGATGGTGATATTTTTATTTACCTAGGTGGGAACCACCTCGCAACCCAATAGAATGGGGGAGTAATAATATTCACCTTTATTATTATGATTTCTATGGCTCGAGGGAGGAATTTTTCATTGGACACTTTTTTGTGAGCCAAATAATACCACCTTTTACAACATATTCTATAGTAGATATCATTAAAAACAATATGTTGTTCCTTATAGGATCTATGGTGTTATATGGGTGCACTCCCCTGATGGCATGAATACCAATGAATCAATAATATTCTGAGAATCTATTTCAAAAAAAATTTATACTACATTAGTTGGGTGAGGAAAATAACAATAATCAAATGTTAAATATGGGTATTCCAGAGCTGTAATGACCACTTCTCTTATGAACCCTATGTTATTCCCACTAATAGAGTAACAAATTAAGTAATGGTTAACCCTGAGTCGTAGTATTGTATTATTTGAATACATAAGGAAATCCTTTAAACAATAATTTCTGGTAGAATTATATATAAATTGAATACCCTATATCAATTTAGTCATCAGTTAATACATATTCAAGAGAAACTCCCCTTTCACGTTCGATATTAAAATCAGACAATGTTGGATTATCACTTCTAGATTATGTATACGAATGTTTAAACAAAAATTAATATATATTATCTCTATAATTATTTTATAATATATTTGTATAAAAAATTTCATTCATTTTTATCTTTTTGTACTTGAAACAGAAAGTATATAAACAATTACTTGAGGACATAGATTCAACACTGACTATCAAATCAAATCCCTGGAAATATAATAAAATTTATTCCTAAATGCTGTCATATTCATTAATTTTCCATATGGATGTGTTACATTTATTTTGAGGTTCATTTTAAATTTAGATTACTACTGGAACCACTAGAATAAGTTTCACTCCAATATTAAATTCCACATATACACTTGTATTTTCCACTTCATGTCAACAATTAAAAAACTATAGAGCATTGAAAATAGATGTATAGATCTTTGGGATTCTTCCCTATGTAATGATTTTCATGGAAGGATATGCATTTATTACATATACCATGAGAATTTTATTTACTTTTCAACACAAGATGATCGAGTATTTCTTTCATGACCATGATGTGATGGTGGAAATGAGGAAGTGACAAATATATTATTCACCCTTAGTACATTGGATTTATTATGAAGAATGATGGAGCCTACTATAGGAGAAATGGGGAACCCTATTATTAGGTATTCTGTAATACTAGACATCATACCATATTAAAAATACTATTCCTACATAGAAATTTTAATAATTTATTTTATTTTTTTGTGTATCTAATGAATAATTAGGTGAGAAGTCACAATCCCAACCCCTTCATTATTTTTAAGGGGGTATTTATACTATTACTGAATTCGGTGATGACTATAGAACCAATAATGAGGTCTCTTATGCTCAAATGGATTTGTTGAGGTTGGAAACCAACATTTTCGCTAAGTCAAAAACCTCACATCATTCAAAAACTTCTTCAATGCCTTCTCTGTCGGCCCCATTGGGGGAGGGGCATCACTAGAGATGAGTGGGGAAAATGAAGATCTCAAATAAATCATAGCGTGATCACTTAATATCCACAAGTGATCATTACACATTATTTATTTTCATGTTTTAGATAATATCTAAAAATAATTCATATTTATCCAAAAATGATAAGACCTCAATAAGACATCCTAGAGGAACACACATCTATTCTAAAGGATATGGGTTGTCTTTTGTAGGTTCAGTGAATTATTTATTTTTTGAACAAGACCATCAAGATGTGTAAAATGATTAGGTTACCACATCATTGTCCAAGATACCTACGAGTTACATTCCATTTGTAACGCAATTGATCAAGTACATGTTAATTAACTTCTAGGAGAGGATAATGCTATTAACCATTTTGTTGTTGATATTTCCTTTGATTGAGGAATATTTAGGAAAATGTGGGAACATATTCATAAACCAAATAAATAGTTTATTTTTTATTATCTCTCCCAATATTTCAATTATACATTATCCTTTGATATTGATGTGTTTTTTATTTTAATGGAATAACATATGTTGTGACAATAAGTCACTCGTTTTATGATGGTGTCACTTTTTCATTTGATGATTGGGATGGGGATATAGAAAAACCCAGTGATTCAAATAAGAAATATAACATTCAAACAACGATCATGTCTATTGAATTTCAAATAGAATCTTATTTTTTCAAAATAAATGATAATATTGTGTGCCTATCATAATATTTTATTTTCCTCAAATCATCTTAGTCTAAATTATTTAATATTTTGGAATTCCCCTAATCGAGTAAAATAATGTTGAAGCTGGATATATACAATCATCTTTGATGGAATTGAGAATGTGTCCCTCTCTTAGTTATATTGTTCAGGAAAATATTCACATTATAGGATTGGGATTCAGTCAAGGATCAACTCTATGAATCTCTATCAACTACTGTTGCTGAATGGGTGGCTGAAAATTTGGACCCTCCTCTTTATGGGACATTTATATTAGGTGAAAGACCAACTAGGTTAGTTTTGATATATTTTGACATCCCCCATCTTTTGAGTATTTGACCTTACATCTACATATTCCCATGTAAAGGAAGTCATTTCCATGTGGCATAGGAGGATGGCCCTTGAATATCAGATATTAGTGAAAAATATTTTTTTTTAAACAAATTCCAAATGAGTCCTTAAATGAGGATTCACATCACGTAGTAGACTCTAAGTCATAGTATAACATGATATTTGATGGGAAGGTCAAAATTTCCTGCTAGAACATTAAAATCGTCCATCTATAGGGTGGATATTTTTAGTTTTAGATTGATATAAAAATCATTGATAATTATATTGGAAAAATAGGACCTATTTGAACTGGTGCGGATGGACAAACATGATGTTATATCCCAAAACAAATCATTGTAATAAATTATAGAGGTGGAAACTAGATCCATTATTCAATTGAACTAATACATTTCAACAATAGAGTATAATTTTTTATATCTAAACGAATACTATTTGAAAATTTTGTAATGGTCATGTAGTTTGATGATGCTAAATTTGATTTAAGATTTAGCGGAGAGACACTATGACTTATAGATCCCTCCATCTTTATGTACATTATCAATGAAAAAACCATTTCAAAAGTTTTACATTACATGTAGGATTTAATTAATTCATGATGTAAATGGAATAAAATATAAATGATATCAAATGGATCATCAAAGGATATATTCCTATCCATATTACCAAATAAACCCAAAAACATTGACTTGAATTACTGAATCGTTATTTATTTCACATGAGAATTATATATAAATAACATCATAAATTATAATAAACATTGATTTATCATATCAAATCATATTAATATCACCATGTTGAAATATATAACATGGTTTATTAGACATCCCAAATCAATATCACTCAAAATTATTACTAATTCAATAGAAATTGAGAAAATACACACATTTTTTATAGGGATGAATAATGATCTCAAAAATATTTTTTAAATATTTTGAAATATTTATCTATGATTTATATGTGGAATGATTTACATTTCTGGAAATTTATATTTCTCAGACAACCAAATTATGGTATTTCATTTTGAAATGTTTTTATCCTATTATATATCATTATTTTTGAATTTTTTTTAGATAACAAAATCTTTATGTCATTGATTAGTGACTCAACTTTTTCCAAGGGTTCCCTTTTTTAGGATTCAACCTATAGATCATTTTTTTGAATCAATTGGATTCTTATTGAATATAAAAAATTAATCATTAGTTTATTATCATATATAATTGGAAATTTATTTCAATATCTTTGGGTCTTATAGCGTGGACGTTGAGTAGGGTAATTTATATCATACATTCAATTATTTTAGATAAAGGTATCCTAACTTGAAGCATTAGTTTATGTAATATAATTCATAGTACTGAAACCATGTATTATTTAATTTTAGTGTCTTTTACATTGGACATTTTCATAGTATTTTAATTTATTTCAGCACATGCCATTTATTTCTCTTGTTTTAGTTCTTTTAAATCTAACCATTTATTGTTGTATATTAGGTGTTTTTAGCAGGTATTTACGAATTGTTCATGAACTATACATCCATGAAGTTCTTCTATAGGATTAAATATCCTCAAGGTATCCAATACCATGCATTCGTGATTGATATTTTATATAGTGTTTGTTCATAAAGGGTTCTATATCCCTTCATTTTTTATGATACATAAAAGATTATTGTACATGATGGGTTATGACACCACATATTTTAACTTATATTTTGTTTATTGTATGGAGAAATGTATTGGATATTGACTCCACATGGATAGTTGGAATACGGATTGTGTACATCAGATGTCTAGAATCCATAACTGGTGAATATGGAATTTGTAATATGTGATAAAGATGATCTAAAAACACTGTAGGGTGTTAATTTCTTCCATGGTGTTTTTTAGGATTATGGTGATTGGAGGACCTTTCATGCAATGACATGACTCCATTAGATTATTGTTCAGAGAACCTTATGATGGATCTCATAGGGCTTCCATCCATTGCAATCTAATATAGTCCAAAATATTTTTAGTGGTTATATCATGTTTTTTGAAGATTCAAACATCATAAAAAGGATGTTGGTAGTGTGTTGATGGATATCAATGAATTATTCTGGAACCCTAAGTATGTTTGGATTCAGTTTGGGAATCACAAACCATACTACAAGGGATTTTATTTCATCTCATGGGTTTCATCAAATTACTTTTTAATGAAACATCATATTCCTAAATTGAAAAAGGGAATAATACAGTGTGACATAAAACAAAATTTTTTAATTATTATTTAATATTTTGCTTCATTTTTTATAAAACACGACCTATAAATATCTACACTATTGAATTTGAAAGCGGGGTGGGTGTATAAAAACCATATAAAATAGATATGATCAATATTCAACTCAATTTGAAAATTTAATACTATATATAAGTTGTAATCTTTTCTAGGAAAAAAATATCATATATAAACAAGATTTATTGATTCATGTCAATTCTATAATTATTTCTAGAAGGGTTCTTTTTTATTACCCAATCATAGTGAATGGTTTTCTATAGTGGGAAAATAAATGAAATGCATATTATGGTTTGGGGATCCTAGAGGAAAATATATACTCAATAAATTGAATTGTAAATATTCGTTTATCGATGATATAATGGTTTTCTATAAAAAATTGTAATATTCATTAATGTTCAACCACCTTAAATGGTATTCACTACCTATTGAATGAAATATCATAGCAAAGAGATTTAATGAATTATATCTCAAAGACTATTAATAACTAGAGGTGGATAGTGTGATTGGAACGTATTTACTAGGGACATAATATGAGACATAAAATCATTATAATTAATTAATTAATTAATTAATTATTCTCTTGCTTTTTTCAAAATAATAATTTTGAATAGTATAACTACAAGATACATGAATTTTACTGAGACTATCCTATTTAGTTATTTTCCCTAAGAATGGTTTTCTATATTTCTAAGAAATATTAGTTTCTTCCTAAATAGAAGATAAATGTATATAGTTCTAGGTGGTATAGTATTGACCCATTTTCATACATATAAAGGTTGTGGTGCACGTGGACTTAACATTGGTGGGGGGAGTATTTCAAAATAGTCTAATTTGGATTCCAATGATAGTATCGCACAAAAAATCTTTTGTTAAGAAGTTTATATGTTATAAATGTAGGTCCCGTCTCTCAAGTCATGATTAATAGAATGATACCATCAGGATGAAAGTGGTATTTAATTAGTCTATCATGACGAGTTCCTTTGTGATGAGGTTAGGGACCACATGTTTCGAAATGATATTCTTGTAGGAACATGATTCTGTAGATTGAATGATCTATATATCAGTTTTAGTTCAATATCATACATGTTTAAAGAGAGGGATATTTTATACTTTACAATGTATATAGAATGATAAATTAAACAAGTGATTCCCATGACATGAACTTTGAACTGTGGATTGTTGTTTTCAAATGATTATGTACACATCCCATACTCTATGTTAGTAGGTTCATAATCATATGGTCCTTTGATAATGTATAATGTTGGTTGATGGTCTATGAATTATAATGTCATATTGAATGGAAGTATTTTTTATAGAGATTGACATCCTGAAATTAGTATGTATTCTTTGATGGTTATCATCGTGTTTTAAGAAGGTTGGGAACTAACATCAATTTTGAATGAATTTATGGGATACATCACGATGATCTATGTAATATAGATGTTGTAAGCACCTTTTCTCAATGATCAAGATCACTTATGTTAAAAAATATGTTGATTCCATTATGGAAAATATTAATATCATGCATAGTAAATACATTCATAGTTCTGAATTATATATAAGAAAAGGATTGTGTTATTATATCTTCTTCTCTATCCTGAACATCCCAGCAACCAGGCCTACTATACCTCGCTGGCCTGCATAGGCTTACTTACTTATGTCCCGCACAGAATCCCACTGATGTCCAGTTCTCCTAGAAATATGGTCGGCTAAGGCTGACCACCTCCTTCTACACGCGGTCCACCATGGATAGTGTTACAGTGCTTGCGAGAGCCCACCCCTTAGGCCACTAACCTTATAGTGGTTCCCAACAAGTGCTGCCACACAACACCACCACTGACCTTTTTGGATGTGGCCTCTACCTCTCTGGCATGCAGTTGGGAGGGAACCACCCCCTACTAGTGGCCACTGCCACCGACCACTTCTAGCATTGGTGCACCAGTGGATCCTTTCATGGGCCACAATATTTGATCTGGTTGTCCCTTTTTTTACCTGCAAGGGCTCCTAGGATATTGGGATTTTCACCGTCATTGATACAAGTTTAGTGTTTTATCACATTGAATTTTGGGGTACAATAATGACGAAAACCAGAATTTCCACAATGGAGGGGTCCATAACATGTTCGTGTTGGCCTAATCCCTCCATGTTATAATACTTAAATAGAATATAATGACATTTAATAATCAATCATGGATCTAAATAACTATAAATCCTCACACGAAAAACCCATTCCAATATAAAAAAATGACATGTGGATCAGCCAATTTATCGTTTAGTTAGTGTTTTTTGTTCTAGAATGATGGAATGGGAATTAAAATCATATGAATAAACCCCTACTTGGGGAAAAAGGATTGATCCGAGGAAGGATTCGTCACTGAAGATCATCCAACTTCAAAAGTATATGATCCATATTTGAATGAAAAATCTTTCAAAGAGGAGGGGGAGTGCTCAATGTCAATTGTGGTCGTCATTCGTCATTCTTAAATGTTGATCCTCTAGAGATTTAGAGTTATTATCAAGATCAATATCTGATTTACAATTCCTATTTTCCTATTAAATGGAGGAAACATATTGTAGTGTTCCTATTATACTGAATCATCATCATTACACTATTTAAATTATGAAACAGTGTATTTGGTAATTTGTGTTACATCATTGTTAGATGTCTTCTTTTATGTAATGAAACAGTAATCTCATCACTTCCTTAAAGCTAAAAAATATCAAATAAAATATAATTTCTAAGACAATTTTATTTTTTCATTAAAATGCAAGAAATACAACTTCTTCCCTCAACCCACACTAGTAATGGTTAATCACTTCGTAGGAAAACCCCAAAATTTTGAGTTCAATGATGTCATCAAATTTTTGATAGAGGGTGATTTTTAAATGATTGACAAACCCACATGCATGACTATTGAATGAACCATTAAAATAGTTCAAAAATACATTCAAACCACTCTATCCTTAAGCATCAAATGTCATCTCAGAGCCTGGCCTCGAAATAATTCAACTAATTTAAAAAAATTACATGGAATTCTGGGACATTAAATAATTTAAATATTTTACACCAATCTTAAATAAAAATTGATACCAATTAAAAAATTGGATTATTAAAAATATACGAGAACTAATTATTATTTGAATATATATTTTTATAAATGAACATTGTAATATTTTGAGATATAATATTCAATTTTCAATTAAGAACACTCTTTTTCACTAATATTTGGAACATATAAATTTTAATTAATATCCCTAAATTGGATATTTTTTAATTATTACATTATTGTTATATAGTGTTATTCATTTCAAATATACTTTTTTATGTAAATATATTTTGAATGAACAAATGTATTTACTAAAATTAGAGTTATTATTTCTTATACATTAATCAATACATTATTATTTATTAGGAAATATATATTTATCATAATGCAGTTAATCAAATATATTTCTCCCAATGTAATAGATATGTTATAGTGGGGTATAATTATATAATTATACATCATGGTTCTTTCATAATTGGTTATTTGTTTTGTATAGAATGTGATGAGAATATTTATTTTCGAAACATAGGGTGTTAAAAATAAAACAAGGTTAAAGATACGAAAATATTACCTAAAAAAGATGATATACAATAATAATAATATGTTAGAGTAGAATAAATAGTTTTAAAATAAATTTAATAATATCCTTGATCACAATAATGAGTCCCCAGGATAAACCACCATGATTATTTTCTTTTCAATATTTGAAGGATCTATATTCATTATAAAAACCCGAACTATGTTTAAAAAGTCCCACACTATTGGATCTTTATCCAAAAACAAATACATTATGTATTTTAATTGATTCAATCTATATAATTTTATATATAACTATCAATAACAACAACAAAAATATTATTTGTTCTATTATCTATGAATGTTCATATCAGGTATAGATAATTAGATAATTATGGACAAACATAAACTGATAAATATCATGTTCTTCGCATCAAATGAATAACAAGAAAATTATATACATAACATATAAAATAATGAAATTTCTTCAATTAAACATATAATATATCACATAATTTTTATGATTATAAACATGTCTAATTTTTTAGATTTCTCCGTTACTGATAAATTTGGAACCAAATGATTTACAATGCTCAAACACAGAGTAATAGGAATATAAATCTAAATAACTATGACATAATCATGGTGTAAATTTTATTCAAGGAATATGTAAACATATATTGGAAATAATCTGGATTTTCACCGAGACCTTCAATTGTAAAAATCTAATGTTTGAGTTTATTTGGGAGCTGCTGGTGTTTAATTTAAAGCAATTTTCAAATATATAGTGTTTTTTTCAACATGTCAGTATGTCAGCATGTCTGTCCATTGTCATGTTAGAGCACAAATATTTTTGAGTCAAGGGAATTCGACATCAGTGAGTCAATGGGTTGTGGCCTCAGTTGATCAAGGGCGTCAACATCAGTGTGTTAAGGGTCATTGGCATTGGTAGGTCCAAGATGTCAATATTGGGGATTTGATGTCATCAATACCAGTAGGTCTGCAAATCAGTACATTATGGTGTCAGTATTTTGAGGAATCAGTGATTTAGTGGTTTTAGCATGTGTAGGTCATCGCGGTGGTAGTTAGGATATTCATGGCTCGGTGTAGGTGACTCACACAATAGTTACCCATTTCCAGTATTCTAATATTACTATTTTTTTCTAGTTTTTCACAATTATGTGTTAATATCTGATAAATGTTTACTCATCAACAAATAGCCATGCGCTTGTATGTTTCCACCATTTCTAAAGCGAATTAAAAATTTTCCCATATCATATATCATCCAAACAAAAATGATTCCACCCAGCTGCATGGTCAATCCACAATCTGATTTTTAAGTTTATTGAAATCATATTCATAATGCTTTGCATCTCATTATTTCATTAAAAAAGATCTATTCCTTCCTTATTACTTTTTCATTTCATGGGTGGCCCTAGAGCCTTCCTCCCAAGATGGCTCATGTGTCTGGAACATAATTCTCCAACTTTGTTTTATTGAAGATCTTTCCTACAACTATTGTGATCCCATGTTCTTGGTTCAAGTAGGATCATCAATCCAATGATCATACATGAAGGGATTTGAAATCCCTCTATTAATTTTTGTGCATCATGTGGGGTGGGTATTCTAATGAACCATT
Source organism: Viscum album (assembly GCA_963277665.1). NCBI lineage: Eukaryota > Viridiplantae > Streptophyta > Magnoliopsida > Santalales > Viscaceae > Viscum > Viscum album. Next base: position 175,124,354 of record OY728134.1, read on the forward strand.
GTGAGTTACGGTTTGAAAATTTCATAAAAAATAAATAAATTGAAAAGAATTGGATTTTATTAAAGGGGAACATTGTTAAATGATATCATATCCATGGAATTGTTGATTTTTCTGAACTATTTTATTTTTTATATATGATAATTTTATAGTTATCATGGCTATATGCCATCTAAAAATAATGGTTTTTGGTGGTCTTTGTTTTCACAATAGTGATGTTTCTTTTTATAGATATTCTTTATGAATGATGGTAACACTAAATCTACTTAATCTTTTATATTTGGTAAAATTAATGAATTCCCTAGGATCAAGACTATTCTGTGATGATCCTAGTTATAATTATGCATAATTAATCTACCCTTTATGGTTAAATCTAAATGTATGTGCATCATATTGGTAGGTGTGGATGGGTGTTATGTTTTGTTGAGTTTTAACCTTATTTGAGTTATGTGGTGACACTATAGGGAACATGGTTGTAGGTAAAAGGCTAGAAAAGTGAATTAGATTTGTGAGAAGGGAGTGGTATGGGTGTGTAGCAGGGTTGAATGTGAAATTATAGTTATTGGGGGCTTTGTGTGTGGGGTGGTATAAGATAGGATTGTTGATATAATGGTATAAGAGATTGATATATTGTGTAATGGGTGATCTTGTTTGTAGATGACCAAATTTTTTATGTGTTGTGGTCATGATCCACCATCGATTAGTAGGCTACAATGTGGTTATGGTCTGATTATTCAGTGGGGCTGCATTGGGAAAATATTTTGGAAGTGGGTCTATATGTCTTGTTTTGATACCTATTTTTATATGGTTTTGGTTGGAAATTTCCCAGTAGTTATAGAAAATATTACAATGAACCCTGTTTCTTAATAAATTTCATAGAGTTAATTAAAAATAGGTCGGTTTTGTGTTATGTTGTGGCTGGTTGGGAATTTAAGGGTGGAATCAAATGTGGTTTGTGTCGGTAGGTTGTTGTTTGGAAACTCATATGATGGGATGATTGTTTACTTCCATATATATACCATTATAGTTATTTGTGATTTTTATACATACACTACCCTTGTTATGAACTATGTGTCAAAAACCACTATTTCATGGTGGAGGGTGTCTTTATCAATTTCCGAATTGGAGGATGGATGGATGGTCATTGTCTTTCTTCATCTCACCCTCTTCTGGATCCTGTCGCTTAGGAACAACCTGACATGTTGTAATGGATTGAAGAATACCATATTCCATGATTCTGTGGGAATATGTTTCTTTTGGATGAGGGGACTAGGTGTTTGCGGGGTGTGTTATCTTTCTCAACTGCCTTTCGGTGAGTGGTGTTGTTTTTTCCCACATGTCTTCTTGGGAATGGTATTGTTGTTTTGGAACAGCTGTCTTTGAGCGAGTGGTTTGGATGTTTTGGCCTCAGTGTGTGTCGGTTGGATTATGGGGGGTTAAGGACCAGGTGTGTGTGGGTGGGTTGTGGTAGTGGTAATGAAGATGTGAAGAGTAGTATCATCCTGACATTATCCATTAGGGAAAAGAAATTAACCAGTGGGAAGGTGTTGTTGGGTACCCAAATATTGATGACCATAAACTATTACATTACATGACTTGCGTTATTTGGTGATTGTGTATTGGTGTGGTTTGGATGGTTAGTATTCCTTTTAAGGTTCATGATGTTCTAATATTTTATCACATGTACATTATTATGTTCCCCCACATTTTCACAATCACATTTAGTATTCCTACAATGTATTCTTGTATTCTCACACAACATATATAAAGTGTCTACATTTTTTTGGGTGGACATTGATGATCGAACTGTACAGTAATTACTCGAACATCAGGATCTATTAATGTTGATTCATAATGTGTTTTAATTTGTTACGTTACATTAAAATTTTCATTATACCTTGTATCATTCTTACTTTTGAAGGTGCATGTGGGAATTGAATTTGGATTTGATTTTTTTAGTATTTTGTGTTGTTTGGGATTTATCATCTTATCTCCCAATCATGATAAAAAAAGGGTATCCCCTTAAATATTTGTGTGACATTCTATACCCATGTTCATAGTCGCCACTCTAGGTCCTTTTGAAGGCGGGACTCAGGTGACATTATCTCTCCTTCATCATAAAGAATGTAGGTTTTGGAAGTTTCACATCCCTTACCGCATCAAAAAGAAGGCGGGTCATGACAAAATTGTATCAGATAAGTGTTTTGGTATTTTGAGTGATAGGATAGATTTCAGAGATAGGCACAATGAGAAATTCATGGGAGGTAGGGAAATAGGGTTAGGAAAACATGGTTCATGAGATAGGTTAGGGGTCGTATAGGACATGGGATTTTAGGGCCCCTCGTAATTCAATGCAAGTACTCTGGACCTACTAAAAGACCATACGAGGCATCCAAAATTGTAGGGTAGAGACCCTCAGAAAGGTAAATTCATCATAATGACTTGTTTTCCTGTGTTTCTTGGGTGTTTTTGGAAATTTAAAAAAAAATAAAGAGAAAAACCAAAATTTAAAAGAAATTATCCACACTACTCGAGATTAGAAGTTCCTTGTTTTTCACTTATTCCATTTATGGGATTGGGACGTCATCCTAGTGTGATACTAGATGTAGAAGCCTAATAGGTTGACCTAGTTGATCAGTATAGTGTTGATCAATAGGAAGAGGATAACCACTAGAAGAAGAAGCTTTGTGACTTCCTACATTAGGCTCTTCGAAAGTAAGAGGGTAGCATCATGGAAATGGAGATGAAGTGTATGCTCAAGGAGATGGTGATCTCTTTCAGAATGATTCAAGATACAACATTGTTCTAGGTTCCTTTTGCATTGAGCCATATATGTGGAGAAATTGTGACAATGTTGGTGAATTTACCTCGAAGAGAGGATGAAAAATGAGATTTCATGGGCTGACTTTGAGAGTGATTTCGTGTTGGAATTCAATTTATCCACGATTATGGATGAGATGTGGCAAGATCTAATATCCCTCTATTTTGGGAGTATATTAGCAAGGGAGTTAGGGATCATGTTCAAATATCAGTTGTGCTTAACCCCATATCTGTTCACGGAAAAGGATTCGCGTGAGAGATCCTTAGAGTAGGCACTCTGACCTTCCCATCAGTATGATGTTACTCTCATTAATCTACCATCATACACAGAGGATCAGAAGAGGGCCTATGTAGTGGAGAGGATGGACATGTTGGGATTTGTTCCTTGAGATGGGATCCAACTATGTTCATTAAAGGGAATGGAAGTTAGCAGCATGACTCTAGTGTTAGGGCCAACCAGGGTTTAGCATGTGGGGATTAGGCCTGAAAAATTCCTGTTCTGATATCCTAGTTTATTCCCAATAAAAATGGACCTAGAACTGTGGAGCATTATATATGATGTCCATGGCAGTCTTTGAAACAATTTTCCTGTTCAGACATCATACTATGGGGGTTGGCATGATCAATTCCCACTAAAGCAGGAACAATTTCTGATTACACCCATACATCAATAGGTGAATTAAGCTCCCTCTTCACCGAGGGTAGACATTACTATGGGAGGCAGATCTTGGGTGATTATTAGGGGCCTTGAACTGGGCATGGTTTGTGAGGTGATTGATATAATAGATGATGAGGAGCTGATCATGGGTAGTTTCATTCCATTAGGGTAGCAGTTTCAGCAGGGCCGAAGGTTGTTCTTTGTATGATAGGTCTATTTAGTAATCATTCATTTTATTGGTTTGATCCAGGCGACACAAAATACTTTGTTGCACCCAGTCTATCCCATGCTATTGGACTATACGTAGAGGGACTTCCCAAATATCTGGTGTTGAGTATGCTAGTTGGAGGCCATACCAACATGTTTGATATTCTTAAATGATGAAGAATAATGTTGGGGCCTCATCAGTATACTGGGGAACTTCATCTACAACATATGATTTCATATGATGTAATCATATGCATCAACTTAATGTTTTTTGTACACAATATTATCATCTGCATACGGAGTAGAGTCGCGTTCTAAGCTGTGGGCAGTCAGTGTGTAGCTTTCATGGGTGAACAGAGTTGTCCGGAGTGTTGTCGGTGAATAGACCATCTTCTTTCTTTGTAAGCCGAAATTTAAATAGAATCAACGAGGTCAGAGATGGTGGATGTTTTGGTAGTTTTCTATGAGTTCATGGAGGTATTCCTAGAAGAGGAATTGACTCTATCACCTTAATGTGATGTTCAGTTTGGGATAGAATTTCAACATGTTTCCCATTTGATTTCAATGGATCCCTATCGAATGTCATCTTTTGAGATGTTGGATTTGAACATTAAGGTTGATAACCTGAAGAAAACTGGATTCATCCAACCATGAATGTCACCATGGGGTGGTATAGGTTTGTTCATAATGATGGTTGACTATGGCCTATGATTGTGCATATAATATCAAGGCTAAATCTTGTGACATTTAAGAACCATTACACCCTTCCGAGGATGGGGGATCTATTTGACCAGTTAAAGGGGGTATGTTGGTTTTCTAAGATCAACATTCGGTCATGATATCACCAGTTGTGGGTAAAGGTGAGTAAAATCCTGAAGACTTCTTTTAGGGTCATCTATGGACACTTAAAGTTCGTGGTTAAGCAGTTCGATATCATGAATGCACCATCTATGTTAATGGGACTCATGAACACTATTTTCTGGGAGTAACCTGATTGGTTTGTCATTATGTTCAATAAAGACATATTTTTCTATTTTTGGTTAGAGTATCAGCATGTTAGGAATCTAAGGATTGTCTTGGAGGTCATATGGAACCACCACCACTACCGAATGTTGTCCAATAGCATGTTTTTGACAATAGTAGTTCACTACTTTGGACATGTGGTGTCTCATCATGAAACAAACCAAATATAGTAGCCACTATTACCAGCACCAAACTCATCTAATGGAAAGGCCTGAATGGAGTTCCCTATTGCCACATTATATAATAAGTACTTTGGTATCAATAAATCTGATATGAAATTATTTTCCTGAGTATTAAAGCATAAAACACTAATAACAATCAAAAATTAAAATCTATATTTTCCATGAGAAACATGTCTAATGAAAAAACTAGAACTGGATGAATTGGTTTAAAGAAAATACATGTGTTCAAAAAATGGATATAATAGCAGCATGTGAGTAGCATCTACTCCAAACGATAATGGGTCATCACCCCTGAGCCATCTCCACAACATCGCACCTTAGGAAGCAACTAACAACCCGAACCTTTATCACCTAAGGCCTTATCTTTACCAAAGTAAACCATATTCAAATATACATACACACAAGGGGTGAACATGGGGTTTGATGATAATCCCAATAGTATACCACTAAATTATTCGAATGTGCATGCATGAAAAGGTAAAAAAGAATGAAGATTTAATATGGAATGAAACGCGTTGACAATTTCCATGAAATGAATGTTTTAATTGAAAATTATATTCAAGCTAAATGATTCAGAATGTTAACACATTTAAATATACATGTTAGATATTGTAATAGACATCCAATTTCACCCTAATACATGTAAAAATAACCCATATCCAAGGAGAAGAAAAATCGGGATCACCCATAGGAACTAGATAGTCTTAGGCCATTTTAACCTCATACTTCAGTGTAACGTTTCCATAGAAAAATTGGTTCTCGGGCATGAGCCACTAGTATGAGAAAACCCATAACCTGTTGGTACCCATTAATCATTCATGTTGTTTATTTGGATTTGTTGTTATCAAAATTTTATGTGAAACATGGACAAAACCCATCTGGTTCACTAGTTGTACTAGTACAAATACACCCCACCTAGGTAATCGATCATCCCCTTTTTTCACAAACAATTAAAGCATTCTACATAAATCAATTTTCATATAAAACATCATTAATAGTCACATAATAACAATACATTATCCATACACACTTTATTCCACTTGAAACAGACAACAAAACACATTGATTTTTAATAAAAAATTTCTAAAAAATCCCACATAGTGTTTCACCCAAAACTCATTGAAATACCCACTTATCATATGATGTGAATACATAAAAGTCACAAAAATATAAACTGATTAACATGAAAATTTCAAAGAAACCATAAAATTAAATTTAGGGTATCCTCATGTGAATCAAGAAATGATATTTTTTTTAAACATCGATTTTCAGACAAACATGGTACTTAAAGTTTACATGTTCCAATAACACCATTAAAACCCATTTCTGTTGAAACAAAAAATAGGGATAAATATTAATAAAATTATTTTATACATTATTAATTTTCAAAAATATAATCTATGTATTTATAGTGCATCCACAATTGATTCATTAAATGATTTATGAGAAAACCCCCCAAGTTCTCCAAAAGTTGGCACAAAAAAATCTTTTTCATTACAAACACCACAGAAACCAATTTCCGCAAATAAAACATAAATACAAGAAACATGAAAATATAATAAAATAAATAAATAAAATTCACAAAAAATTGAATAACAATGTAATCACATAGAAAATAAATGAATACCCATGAATCTTCATTTGAAAATGAAATCGCAACACTATCGGACCGTGAGAGACCAAGATCATGCATAACACCACAATAATAGACCAAAATACCAAAAGGTTAAACCCTAGGTTAGAAAACCTACTTTCTGGACATTATTATCCTCATGTATTAAGGGGGAAACAATAATAATATTTAATGAAACCCTAAGAAGTTGAAAGAATAATGAAATAGAATCACACACTCGAGAGATCATGATGGAATATCCCCAAATACCATAGTTGATTAAATTAAAAACAACCAAAATTCATTGTAGGTTAGAAATAGGATGAGGATGTGATGTTAGAACTATAATAGATGAAATTTAGTAATAATTGAGAGAGTAATGATGGAAATAATTTACCTATTCAAATCTGGATGATTTTAGAATCCCTTTGATGATATTCCCTAATTCGTAATGCATTAAAGATCCAAAGAGGGGGGAAAGATAATGGGGGATCTCCATGTTTCAATTTCCATGGGTGAGGCTTGGAATAACTAAAATATCATTAATACTATATAATATATTAAATAAACAATTTTTTAGAAAAAACTGGAAACTATCTTTTAGGATGGCCCAATTCCTTAAATAAAAACCCAAATACACTATTACTATGGATTCATAGAGGGTAAAAATTGCATTGGTGGAGTTAATAGGTCAGGGTAGGACATTTTGGGAGTTGAATTGGTAAAGAATATCCTAAACTGAAATATTTATAAAAGAAACAAAATTGGTTTTTAAATTTGTTAATGGGTTCCCAATTTGGCCAAAATCTTGAAAACTGACCCATTCCTCCAAATATTTTTGGGAAATCCCTAAAACAATGAATGAATGATAATTAAATGAAATTTACCTTTAAAATATTTCATGGATGTGAAAATTATCCCCACCATGAATGACTTTATGGCCCAGAGATTCAACCTAAAGCATGACTGGGAAACTAGAATTTGTAGTCCTTCTCAACCCACAAATTCTGCTCCCATGTTTCAGGTGTAACATTTCCAGGAATCCAAATAACTCGAACTAGTGGAATATACTTTCCTTCATGAACAATATTTTGGGATTCCACTATTTACACTGGCTGCTCAAAAATTTTCAAATTGGGCTCTATCTTCAGTTCTTCCCATCTCATCACATGGGATAGATCCGGGATGTATTTCTTCAACTACAATACATGGAAGACATCATGGAAGAATGTCAACAGAAAAGAAAAGGTCAAACTGTAATACACCCTTCCAATATGATTAGTGATCTCAAAAGGGCTGACATATTGCTGCATCAGTTTCCCTTCTTCACAAATCTACAGTGTCCTTGAAAAGGGGCCTGTTTCATGATTTCTCGGTCACCCACAGAAAACTCTAGGTCTCTATGCCTCCAATCAAAATAATATTTATAATGAATCTGATATGTCAACAAGAAAGGACTAATAAATTTGACCATCTCAAAAGTTTCTTGCGCAAGGCTCACCCCCAATAGTGAAGTCACACCAGCCTCAACCCAGCATAGGGGGACTGACATGGGCGACCATAGAGCTCCTCAAAAAGAGTCATTAAAATCAATGATTTTAACTCTTATTATAAGAAAACTAATAAAAATAACAAATTGATATCCCATGAACCTCCATAGTCCAAAACACATGCACATAGAATTTCATACAAAATATGAATCGACTACTCTGTCTGACAATCTTTTAGAAGGTGATATGTCGTACGCATCTTAATTTGAGACCCCAATGCCTTCTGAATGCCTTCCTAGAACCGAGAAGATAAAAGGGTTATCGATTTGAGACTTCTGTTGATGGAAATCCATTGAGCCATTACACCTCCTAATAGTTCAAATGGCCCAACTCATTTAAGTTAGCTTTATCTCTCATCGTATTGATGTGGGTTAATTTGGCCAGATGACCAATCACTACAAAAATGGAATTCTTACCCAATGGTGTATGAGGAAAACCAACAATGAAAACCATGGAAACGTCATCCCACATCCAGGTAGAAATGGTTTGTTGTTGGAGTATATCAGAGGGAATTTGGTGCCCCACCTTCACCTGGTGAACTGTGTAACAACTCGACACAATGTCCATTATGTCCCATCACATACATTGCCACCAGAACTGTCATTGGAAATCATAATACATCTTAGAGGATCCTAGATAGACAAACCACTATGACGGTGGCTATCCAGCATGATCACCTTCTGTAGAGATAATAAAACCTCATAATAACCCTTAAAGCATAAGATGAAAGTGGGAGATGATGACCAATCAAAATACATATCCCTATAATGAAGAAACTTCCTCTAATGCTAAGAAAGAACATCACAGGGCTGTTCATACTGAATTAACTCCAATAGAGAAAGAGTCAATTAAAATCATTCCAATAATTATCCTTCACTGTGATCCCTGGTCTGTGCCTAAATCTGACAAAAGAGGCCCATCAGTGTCCCCATGTCACTAGGCTTCCTCGTTGTTTCCACTAGTTACATTCTACTTAAGGAATATTCCACTACATTAACCTCTCCTAGGGTATAAATAATGTCAATGATGAACCCCTACAAGTACTCGATCTAATGGATCTGCCTCAGATTGAGGACATTGTATGAGAAGATATAAGCTAATAATTCTGGTCAGAGTAGACCAAAAACTCCTTCCCAAAGAGATATTGATGCCAGGTCATCAAATCATGCATCACCACTAGAAACTCCAATTTTTGGATCAGTTAATTCTTTTCATTTGGTCAGAGATGGTTGGATCCATGCACCACTATGTGATAATCTTGTATAATAACGCACCCTATGCCCATAACAAAAGCAACACAATAGACCACATACCCCTTCTCATCCACAGAAATATTCATCATGTGGGTGTTAGTCAACTGCCTCATCTGCGCCTCGAATGATGCCTGACATTCTGGGCCCCATTCTAACATCACCTGTGTATGGGTGAGCACATTAATCAGTGAAGAAAGTAGAGAGAAATGCCAAAAGAATTGCCTATAATAATCGGCCAGGCCAAGTAAAATCCTGATCTCTCACACATTCGTTATTTTCTAAGATGACATGAACGCACTGATCTTCTCGGGGTCCATTGAAACTCCTTCCATTGAGATCACATGCCCTTGAAATTTCACATCCCTGATCATGAAATTTCACTTTGACAACATTTCATAGGGGCAGTGATCCCACATCCCGCAAAATGCCCAAAACGATCTTCTGGTGATGTTTGTGTTCCTCCACCGAGCCAGAGTATACTAGTATATCATCCATTAACACCACTACTAAGGAATATAGATACTGATGGAACCCCATTTTCATGAGTAGAAAAATGTCTGCTAGAGCATTGGTCAATCTTAAGGGAATGAATCAATACTCAAAGTGGACATACCTGAATCTAACTGCAGACTTTGGGATATCTGAATCCATCATGCTGAGTTGACAATAGATTGAAAATAAGTCAATTTTTTAGAACCACTTTACCCCTTAAACTGATCGAACAATTAAACTATTATAGAATAGGGTATTTTATTCTTAATTATTACTTTATTCATCTTCCATAAGTCAATACTCCACCGAAGTTATCCATCAACCTTTATTTCCAACACAATATGAGCGAAGAGGTATCGGCTTTGTTCCCAGTGCGAGATCAATCGAGAACTCCAAATCCTGCTCTGGGGGAAACCATGAAAAATATTATGATAATACTACTGGAAAGTCAATCACTACATGGGGTAGTACACCCTAATGGGAAGGAATTTCATACTCTAGAACGAGTAATGAAAACATGAATATAAGACTTCCCAACTCTTGTAGTGGAGGTCCTGCGTGACCCGAACGAGGATACCATTCTCCAAAATAATCATGATGACTCCTATCATGTGCCATGAAACATACATACCACCTGTAGCTATCTATGTGTTCCTGGAAGTGTACTAACCAATCCATTATAAGTATTATGTAAAATGGTAACATATGTAGGACCAAGATGTTCCACACCATCTAATCCCCAAACATGGAAATCAATATCAAGGGACACATGAGACCCTGATCCTTCTTCTTTCACAATGACGTCACCATATCCATCGAAAAAGACAAAAAATCGATTGGTAAATCCATTGTGTCCATGAAATAGGAAAGAATATATGAACCATATGCACCATTATCAAAAAGTGTAGAAGCTAAATAAAATTCCATTCAAATAGTACCTCGAAATACCGACATTCCAACCTCTGATCGTACTGGTTCTTGATCCACCGCATGGAGATGTCCAGTCTCAAACTGAGGATGCCCGCATTTCTATGGTTGTTCCCTATACTAGATCTCCATAGAAGATTACCTAGGCCTACCACCACATCCACTAAACTAAGATCCACTATCTTCAATGATACGGACTATGAATTATCTCCTCTTGAATTCTCTGATCATACCCCACCCAGAAGTGGATGTGATGCCCCACAAAATAACTAAAAATGACCTATACATCTGCATTTGTAATTTGGATTTAGAGGAAGTGGGAATGATTATCGAATGTGTCCTAGTTTCCCACACTGGTGGCACACAACCGATCTCTCATTTATTGCCCTAGATGGAATCTGGCTAGAGGAGTGGTCTGAACTACCACCTCCCTTCTTCAACTGATCCACACACTTCCTTTTCTTCTATGATGGGCCTCAACATCCCACAGCTGATATTGTCCCAGAAAAACTATCCCTTCAATTACAGTCGATCTCGACCGTACACTCCCGGTCACCGAGCACATCATAAGTCCTCATCATGAACAAGAAAAATAGGGAGTATATCCCTGGATGCAAGACTTTCTCAAACATCTAGACCCTCAACTATTCATTGATATGATTTTAGGTAAAAAATAAACAAAATCAGTGAAATAATAGGCGTAACCCATCATAGATAGATTCCCCTGAACACGGTCTATGATTCTCAGGACCTAGAATATGCCAACACCTCTGGGTTGTATTGCTCATTGAATATGGCCCAAAAATATCCCTAGTGCATCTTATCATTCTTCCCAGTCTAATTTACTGACTGCCAACACTTGCGGCTAGGACCCTCCAACAGAAATTAGGCACACTTCACCCGAACCATCTCTTGTGTTTCCAAGAACTCAAACATATGCTCGATCATCCCAATCCATTCTTCTACTTCATGGGGTTATGAGCTTCCTAGAAATGTAGGAGGCATGTTTTTTAGAAACACTTGACCTTTATCTTTTCTTGGACACATATATTCATCCCAAAAATGAATAGAAGTGGGTTCTAGTCTATGTCCCAGAGTGCGGACAGCTCAGACCATAGCCTTGACTAGCCTCTAATCAATTGGTGTGGGATAACTATCTCTAGAATCTTCTCGTTGGTGCATGTGATATTTCTATGGAGGCATGTTGCTACAAAATGAAACATTCAAAAAAAAATCAATACCAAAATTTTGAAAATTTTAAAGAATTAAATCGAAGATATGTAATCTAAACACATCTCAGTAATAAAAGAAACAATTTCTCCACCCATTCCCAATGTCCTCGTGGGGTCTGCCGCCCACACGTATCACCCGAAAGTGAAGTCAATTAGACAATTCCAATGTCCCCAGGTGACTCAAGGTCTTCCATGAGAGGTGTGGACCAAGAACCCTTCACATGAAAAAATCATGATCCCCTAATAGTTCTAGATCCTGTCTATCCTAACTCACCACAAAATAGTAATAAAACCCAAAAACATTAACCTCCTCTGATACCATTTTGTCACTTACCGAGTATTGTTGCCACTAATAATGGCTCCAAATCTAGCCCATAGAAAGGCCCAAAGGGTATTAACTATCTCTATGCATTGTCACAAATAGCTGGGTATCCATAAATCTGGTGTGTGAATGATTTACATTATTAAGAATGCATAAAACACTAAAAATTGTCAATAATATAAATATGAAATTTTCATGCCAATCACGTCTTACGAAATAACCAAAACTGAATTCATTCATTTAATCCCAATAAAAGAGGTCTAAAAATGGATAAAAATAGAATCAATTTAGCCACATATAATTCACATTATAAGTGGTCAACACCCCCAAGATATCTTTAAAATGATGCACCATTGGATGGGACTAACAACATGAACCACCCACACCTGAGGCCTTACCTTTACCTGAGTCATACATAATCAGGAATACTTAAACCCAAGGGGTGTTTGTATGGTGTGATACTAATACCAATAAGAAACCACTCAATGATACCAATGATCACGCAATATAATGTGAAAAAAAGAAAATTTATTATGAAATGAAATGTGTTGACAAATTTCATGAAATGAATCGTTCAATCGAAAACAGTTTTCAAGATAAAATATTTAATATGTAAAAAAATTTAAATATAAATTTTTGATAATATATTATACTTCCATACACACCCCAAAACATGGGTAAATACTGAAAATACAAATATCTCTAAAATCGAGAACACCCCTATGCACTAGATAGTCTCGAGCCCAATGTACCTCGTACATTAGTGTAAAGTAACCATAGAAAAATCAGTTCTTATGCATGAGCCACTAGTAGGGAAAATAAAGATATCCTAATGGTCCCCAATCATAATCCATATAGATTAGTTAGAGTTTACTTTATCCAAATTCTATGTGAGACATCTAAAAAACTCATCAACTTTACTATCCACAATTGTACAAATCTGCCCCACCTTGGTACCCAGGCTTCCCCCATTGTACTCAAAAAATTTCAGCATCCAAAATTTGTTCCTTTTCATATAAAACATCAATAATAGTAATAGAAAATAGTATAGTTTCCATACACACATTATAATACATAAAACAAACTACAAAACACATTGATTTTTGAAAAATCATTTTCTCAAAAATCCCACATTGTTTTTCACCCAAAAAATTATGAAATCCTGACTTTGAAAACCTTGTACATACATACTGGTCCCCAAAACAAAAATTTCAGCAAAAATAAATTTCAAGGAGACCAAAAAATCAATTTAATGGCAGCCCCTTGTGATCCAAAAAATGATATTTTTGTAAAAACTCTATTGTAACACAAACATGGCACTTTAAGTCCGTATGTTCCAAAAAATATTGAAAATCATGGAATCTTCGTCTGAAAATCAAATAGCACCACCGTCTCACCAAGAGAGACATATATCAAGCTTAAAACCACATGAATAAACTAATAAAACGCAATGTTAAACCCAAGGATCCAATCCTTAGTTAATGGACATTAGGATCCTAAAGGAAAATTGATGAAACCATATTCCAATTGAATGAAACCCAAAAAAATTGAAAGAGAAATGAAATAGACTCACTAACATTGAAGGATATTGATAGATTCTCCCTAAATACAGTTGTATATGTTGAGTAAAAAGTTTTCCATTGACTTCTATATCATGTTTTGGAAATCACAAATGTATTTTATCTAGTATCGTACTGACTTTGTTAATCGTATCGTAACTCTGTCAATATTATCGAATTGACTCTGTCAATTGTATCGTACTGACTCTTTCAATCATATCGTACTGACTCTGTCAATTGTATCATACTAACTCTTCTAATCATTCTAACTTTTGTGTATCTTACTTTGTATCATATCAAAACATTACATTGAGTGATACTTATAATACTCATACTTTCATTACATTCTTGTTTTGGTACTTAGTAAAAAAAACACATGTTTCATATTAATTATACTCTTGTATATCATCTTCATATGCCTTTTTTAACCAATACGATGTCATTGAGTTAGTTACAAACTAATCAAAATGATGTCGTGCTTTCTATTTCAATGTGACTGTTATAATGCTAGGTGTCTAAGTCCCTCCATGTTTTTTGGAGAAATATGACCTTTGGAGGAAATGTGACCGTTAGAACCTAAGGCCTATAAATAAGAGGTCATTTGAAGCCGAAAAAGGGGGATGGTGATAACTATGATTCTTTTCTTCTATAAAGATCTTGAGAGAGACTATGTGACTTCTCTCATGCTTTGTGCTTTGTGCGACCGATCATCGTATTGAGGGATTTCAAGTAATTGAAAGACAGAGGTTCCGATTACCTACAAAATCAAGGGCTACTAGGGATAGGCAGACAGACGGTCCGATCATCATATCAAGGGATGCCGGGGATAGGCAGACAGATGTTCCAATCATCGTATCGAGGGCTTAACAAGGTGGTGGTAAGACAGACCTCTTATCCTCGGTGAAAGGATAACCCTTATCTCTGGTTTAAAAGAATTGTAATACTTTTACATTTCTGCTGTTTGTATTAGACAATGAATTTTTATTGTTTCCTTTCATCTTTTCATTTTCAATTCTAATAGTCTCAATTACCATTATTCTATTACATTTTATAATAATAGATTCTATACGCTTTATAGTGGAACTTTTCACACTTTTATTACTCTGATTATTGTATTCATCTTGATTACAATTACTTCACCTTTCTAATAGTACTACGTTACATCATAATTTTATATTCAATACAATTTTGGTTGTATGAATTGTATTAGTATAAGATATTTTAAACTAATCTCTTAAGTGTTTACTCTCAATGTTTTTAAACATACAATTCACCCCACCATCATGTATTGTTCCATTTAATATACATATACATCTATATATTCGATCCAACAATTGGTATTAGAGGAGGTTTCCACTAATTTGTATTACTAGAATGATTTCATTCAAACTTTCATTTTAACTACTTACTACACTAACGTGTGGACTGGAGAAGAGTTTTTGTTTCATTAGATGGTATTAATGAATATTGGGTCAATAGACAACCTAAATCCCTCAAAACAACCAATCTTTGATGGTAATGATTATGAGTACTAGAGAGATCGTATGATGATGTTTGTGATCAATACTGGTGTAGACAATTTATTATGCTTACTAGATGTTACAAAATTATTGACAAAGAAGTTAGTACTTTCACTAATCAAGAGAAGCAAGAATATCAACTGAATTACAAGGTACGCAATACTTTATTATGTTCTATGACCAGGAATATATACAGCCAGATGTCTCCATGTGAAGTCGCCAACTGTATTTGGATGAAATTAGAAGTCACTCATTTCAGTACATCCGAGGTTACCTAATTATTTTTGTAAATCACAAAGGGGGAGAATGTTTTATAAAGGGTGAGAATGTTTTACAAAGGGAGAATTATTTAATCAAATACTTTAATCAAGGAAATTTTGTGAATACAATCCTTAGGAAAGTATACACCTAAGGGGGATTTTGTTTTATTCAAATTCATATTCAGAAGAGTTTCCAATAACTCAATGGGAGATAAGTATTTCTTTTAGTCGTTACTTTGTGTTTGTGATTTCCAAAAATGGTGAGATTGTTGAGTCAAAAGTTTTACTTTGACTTCTATATCATGTTTTGGAAATCACAAATGTATTTTATCTAGTATTGTACTGACTCTGTCAATCGTATCGTACTAGCTCTGTCAATCGTATCATATTGACTCTATAAATCGTATCATACTGACTCTGTCAATGGTATTGTACTGACTCTATCAATCGTATCGTACTGACTTTTCTAATCATACTCACTTTTGTGTATATTAATTTGTATCATATCAAAACATTATATTTAATGATACTTATAATACTCATTCTTTCATTACTTGCTTATTTTGGTACTAAGTCAAAAAGTACATGTTTCATATTAATCGTACTCTTGTTTCTCATCTTCATATGTCTAGTTTTAACCAATACAATGTCATTGAGCTAGTTACAAACTAATCAAAACGATGTCATTTTTTTTGTTTCAATGTGACCGTTACAAATCCAGGTGTCCAAGTCCCTCCGAGTTTATCGGAGAAATATGATCACTAGAGAAAATGTGACCGTTGGAACCTGAGGCCTATAAATAAGAGGACATTTGAAGCTGAAAAAGGGGGGATGGTGATAACTATGATTCTTTTCTTCTATAAATTTCTAGGGAGAGACGTTGGGACTTCTCTCATGATTTGTGCTTTGTGCGATCGATCATCCTATCGAGGGCTTTCAAGTAAATGAAAGACAGAGGTGTCGATTACCTACAAAATAGAGGGCTGTCGGGGATAGGCAGACAGACGATCCGATCATCAAATCGAGGGCTGCCGTGGATATGCAGACAGACGTTCCGATCATCGTATCGAGGGCTTACCAAGGTGGTGGTAAGACAGACCTCTTATCCTAGGTGAAAGGATAACCCTTCTCTTTGGGTCAAAATAATTGTAATACTTTTACATTTCCACTTTTTGTATTAGAAATGAATTTGTATTTTTTCCTTTCTTATTTACATTTTTAATTGTAATAGTCTCAATTACAATTATTCTATTACATTTTGTGTTAATAGATTCTATGCGCTTTATGGTAGAATCTCTCACACTTGTTTCACTCTGATTATTGTATTCATCTAAATTACAATTACTTCACCTTTCTAATAGTTCTACATTACATCAAACCTTTAAATTAAATAAAATTGTTGTTATATGAATTGTATTAGTTTAAGATATTTTAAACTAATCTCTTAAGTGTTTACTCTCAATGTTTATAAACATACGATTCACCCCCCATCTTGTATTGTTCCATCTAATATACATATACATCTACATATTCGATCCAACAGTATATGAAACTGAAAATAGGAATAAATTCGAGGGAGATTCTAAATAGTATGATGAGGAATTGTACGAACTATAATGGAGGAAAAATAGTATGAATTGAGAGAGTTATGAAGGAAATAAATCACCTCTTCAAATTTGGATGAATTGAGAAACCCTATGAAGTTATTACATAATTTGTGATGCATATGAGATCCAATGTGGGGGTAATGATAATGGGGGCATTCCAGGGTTCAATGGTCATGGGAGAGACTTGGAATCATGGAAAAATCATTAATATTTTATATGATATTAAATATTAAATTTTCTATAAAAAAGTAGAAATGAGCTTTTAGGCTGGCCCACTTCCATAACTAACAACCAAAATCCTCCATTATTATTTATTCCTAAAGAATCCAAATTTCAATGGTTGTGTTAATAGGTTAGGGGAGGGAAATTTAGTTGTATAATTGGTGGAAAATATTAAAAAATAAACATGTTATAAAATATACTAAATTTGTTATTAAATTCAGAAATGGGGTCACAGTTTGGTCCAAATCATGAAAACTCACCCTTTCCTCCAAAAATGAAAGGGAATTTCTCAATAAAAATAATGAATGGAAATTATGTGAAATTTAAATTTAAAATAAATCATGGTTGTGACATATCTTGAGATATTAGTGGACCCATCAATGGTCTATAAACATTCTTCATTGGTATAACCCAATAATGTGGTAAATGTTAGTTGTTCCTTGGGTCTGGAAGGCTATTATAGGAGGTTCCTACTTGATATCTCTCGAGTTTCATCTCTTTTGATAGCATTTACTAGAAAAATTGTGGCATTCAGATGGCTTGAGGAGTTCCAGGAATCATTCATCTATCTAATAGGGAATCTAGTCAGTTCCCCACTACTTAGGTTGCCAGAGGAAGGGGAATTATTCATGGTGTTCTGTGATGCGTCCATCCATGGTGTGGGATATGTGATGATTTAATAGAGAGGGCTAATCACATATTTGTCTAGGTAGAAACATCATCACTAATGTAATTATTTCACCCAGGTTTTTTATTGTGAAATAGTCATGTAATCACTAAATTTGTGGCATCATTAACTCATCGGGGAGGACTTTTTGGTCTTCACGAATCACATGAGTCTGAGGTATATCTTCTATTAATGTGACTTGAACCTATGATATTGAAGGGGGATTTATTTTTTCTATGATTAAGACTTTTAGATCTCCTACAAACGAGGAAATGGTAATGTGGTAGATCATTCCTTGATTAGGAAGTCACAAAGAGAAGTTGTTCGACAATCCAGGATTGCTTGGAAGGAAATGGAGGAGTTGGCTTCTCTATACAAGGATGATATGGAGGATAGTGGAAGGGGATATATATTTCAATTTATTGTGAAATCCTACAAGATGAGGAAGGTATTGGAGTCTTAGTGGGGATATATGATGGTTGAGTTTATGTGTGATCACGTTCTCTAAGGTGAAGTTATGTAGGGATGGTGGGATGGTTGGGGGATTACAAGAATTGGATGTTGTTCCATGGGAAGCTATTTATTACCTTGGAAATTCGTGAGAGATTCCTCTGTGAGTTCCATAGATCATCCTTAATGGATCATCCAAGAGTATCTAAAATTTATCGTTGATCAAGGGAATATTTTTGGTGTCTTGGGGTGAATCGGGAATTAGAGGAGTATTTGGAATGATGCCTAATGTGTCAGTAGGTGAAAGTCGATCACCATGTTACAGACGGTCTATTTATTCCTTTATACATTACCATGAAGAAGTGGGATGACATATCAATGGATTTAATAAAATATTTACAATGATCTTAGGGATGATGTGATACTATATTGGTAGTTTTAGATCAATTGAAATAATTAGCACACTTCCTAGTGAAAAAGGAGTCGAGCGCAGTAGATTCCATGTCAATGAGGTATGTGGATGAGGTAGTGCTTCTCCAGGGAGTTCCATGATCCATCATCTCAGATCAAGTTGCATGGTATACCAATTGAGTTTGTAGGGGATTGCAGCATAGTTTGGAGGGGATTGAGTTTGGAGGGGATTGCAGCATAGTTTTGGTAGTTGTTCCATTGGCATGTCTCTCATCTCCATCGGTTTCTAAATGATGACTCCCATGTCCTTGATTAAAGAGAGTTGGATATAGATAAAGATGCAACGTTTGTAGAGGGATTGATAAAAATCAAGGACCATATGGTGAAGATGTTGTGTGGGAGAAACATTCCATTGGTTCATGTGTTATAGAGACACGATGGTCTCTAAGAGAGTACATGGGAATGAAAAGCACATATGTCTTTCCAGGACCCAGTGTTGTTCTGAGTTTTTATCTAGTGTTGTCAATGATCCACGATTATAATGGAATGTTTTACACAACATTTTCTATGATATGTTGTTCCCATATTAACTTATTTTTTGAATGAAAAATCCAAACTATGGGGAGTGGAGAACCTGATCCCAAATTATTACGCATTTAAGTGGATGCAGTTAAAAAGTTACCGGGAAGTCAACGCTACCCATAGCGGATAATATCTTGACATAGAGGTAGTATCCCTATAATCCATATGTCGGGACACCATGACATTTAGTTATATGTGATTGTTTTGGTTCGTGTTGGGCCTCAATGTTGTGTAGTTATTTAAGAGATATATGTATAGGATGTGACCTTGGATGTTGAGGTTTTCTCTCTAATATTATAACAACAAAAGGTGGTATACCCCTAAGAGGAATCTTTAGGGATTGTTGTTTGGAACACTTTCTTCTAGGTAACTTTATAAATTTTTGAGGAAGATAATAGTTTTAGATTTATCTAATGTAATATTCATGAATTCCCCCAAGAACTTACATTGTTAAAATCCATTGTATAAGGTGTTCTCGGAGATATCAGTGGATTATTTCAAGAGTTTTCCAAATCACTAGCTTTTTTGTTGTCATTTCAATGCATATGAATGTCACTACGTCGGTATGAAATTGTCTCGGAATTAGTGAGATTATGGGCATTATCATCAATGTTTGAAGGGGAATTGTCATCAATAGTTCAAGGGTGTCTATATTAGTGATTCAAATGGTGAAAGAATCCATAGATCAAGGGTGTCAGTGTCGGTGAGTCAAATACATCAGTATCGGTAGGTCAAGATGACAGTAGTTCCAGGAATCACTATATAATGGAATTGGTATGTCAAGACATCAATGATTCAGGGGATTCGACGTCATTATTTTATTGCATCAGTATCTCGAACATCAGTGGATCAGCATCGGTGACTCACCCATTGGTGACTCATTTCTTGTTTTTGAGTTTTTTCCAGTTTATTCAGTTCTCCCATAATACTCATTTATCTATGAGAAATGGTAACTCATAAACTCACAACCATGTGCTTGACTATATACACCAGTTCTAAAGGGAGTTATAAAATTCCCCATGTCATTTAAAGTTGCACCATCCTTATAATCCCCTAGTCACATGGTCAAACCACGATTTGATTTTCAATTACATTGAAATTATCTTCTTTTTTTAGGATTGTGCTCTTTCAATAATAGATATCTCTTCTTTCCTTCTTCCTTTTTCATTTTCTGTGGTATGCCTTGATCCTTCCTCTATAGATGAGTTGTGCACCTATACCAGAGCTCTCCTTATAGGTTTTCATTATGATCTTTCCTATGACTCACACAATTTCTAATTCATAGAAAATGGGTGAACATCGATCCTTTGATATTCCTAGTATAGATTTATCTTTCTTATCTTTATTTTTTAGAATCATGCATGTAACACCCCAAGCTTCCACGATACGTTTCCCTTTGAATAATGCAATAGCGTGTGTTGTACTCAACTTCGATGTCTAACACACACCACAACCAATCAAACTTGCCATTATGAATAGTAATACCAACTTTTGGAAATTTTATAAATTTTATCTATCAAAATGGAATTAATTTTTGTATTTGGAATATAGCAATTAGCTTAGAATGAATTTTCGGTATTTTTCTTAAAACATTCAATTTTTTATGAATTGTGAAAAAACACTGAGTTACAATTTAAAATAAATTATTATTTAAATAATTATTTATTATATTATTATTTAATGAAGTTCCAAATAGATACATAATACATATATAAGTTCAATGTAATTTATTGGAGTTAGTTTAGAATAATTTTAGATATATAAAAACTTTATGGAGCTTTTCACCATCTTTTACCCACCACCTGGGAGAATTTGGATATTCAAGTAAAACATAATTTTACTCCTTATGTGAGTGTAATTTAAAAAATCCAAGAGACATAGTTAATATCAAATACTAAAATGGGGTTCAATAAGATAAAAATAGTTTTTTGGGAATATAATCTTTTTAATTTTATTTTCCACAGATAAAAGTAAATAGGGTAATTAAGGGTAAAAATGATATTAATATTACTCTAAAACATGTCCTAATTTTATTGGACAAGTGTATCTCGACCAAAAATAACTATATGAATAAAATATTATCATTTAAGTCAACATGGATTATATTAGGACATTTATTATTATTTAATTCAAAGAAGAGTTAAAAGATTTAAAATCAATGTTTAATTACTAAAACATTTTTAATATAAGGTTATACATAAGATAAATTTGATTGTAAATATTAATTAGAAATATTAAATGATTTAATATATAATGGTATTTTATTTATAATTTTTAGACATAAAAAAATTTAATTTATTGATGACACAATTGTGATGCAGTAATTACCGAATTAATGAAATATTAAAATAATTGATATTATAAATATCCAAATAAATGTAATTTGAGGGTTTTTAGGAATTAGAATAATTTTATATTTTAATATGACATATTATTATTGGTTATATGAATTTTTTTAGAAGTAATAATGCTGTTATGAATTTAACAAAATCAAAATACCCAATAGTTTCACAATAGACATAAAAGAGTTTCTAAAACAAATATTATATTATTAATTGATATTATATTAATAAAATTATAAGGATTGGCTAAAATACTTATATAATGATAGATGTATCATTAATTTACCACTTGGGGTCTCTTGGAAGTATATAGTATGTTTATTAACTATATAATATAAAAATACAAAGAGACATGGTAAATGTCAAACTATTTAACTAAGTGTTAAATCAAAAAGATAAGGTTACTATATTGAACCAAACCTATCTAAAACTTATTGGTTTTGTGTTTTCTGACCCATACCAACCGTAGAAATTGAATTGACTACTTTTAAGCCATTAGAAACTGAATATGAATTTACTATAAATTAATACGTTATGTTTTTCTTAAAGATCGCCTCCTCCACCTTATAAAAGGACACCACTTCTAACAAATTCCTCACACCTCTCAAGCCTTTTGGCTTGGCCAAAATATGCCCAAATATACTCCTGACATCCCTCAATTAATCATAGAGGCCATAGTTTGATCAGAAAACCAACCTATGGAGCCCTTTTGATCAAATCAAAATGAAGAACCCGAAGAAGAGCACTACTAGAAAAACAGGTATTTGCGACGGGACCCCGTCGCAAATAGACATTTGCGACGGGGTCCCGTCGCAAATAGCCCGTTTCTGAAAACGCCGTCGCAACTACACTTATTTGCGACGAGCCCGTCGCTAAAGCCCTTTTTTGCGACGGACATTCTCCCCGTCGCAAATAGTATTCCGTATTTTTGTAAAAAACTTTTAAAATAGTTTTTGCGACGGGTCCCGTCACAATAGATTTTGCGACGGTTCCGTCGCAAAAACTATATTTTTAAAAAATAAAAAAAATTAATAATACTAGTATTTGCGATGGGAGTAGTATCCCGTCGCAAATAATATTAAAAAAATAAAAAAAATAAATGATTAATAAATTATTTTAATTAATATAATAATAGAATTATAATTTAGAAATGACAATAATAAATTATTTTAATTATTATAATAATAGAAGAATTATAATTCAAAAATAAAAAATAATAGAATATTAATAAATGATTTAATTAATATAATAATATTACAATTTTAATTTATAAATAAAAAAATATTAATAAGTTATTTTAATTAATATAAAAATAATAGAATTAATTTACATTCAAATATTAAAATAATTCAAGTATTACAAAAAAAATAATTAAATTTTAATATTATAAAATTTTAATATATATATAAAATTTTAATATAAATATAAAATTTAATATTATAAAATATAAATAATATTATTATTCATATTAATATTGTTATTTAAAAATATAATATTATTAATATTTTATAATGAGACAGAAACTATGAATAGAAAAAAAAATATTTTGATTTCACAAATTTTATAACAGAAATACAAACTCTAATCTGAAGGAGGGGGAGGGGGAGGTGGGGGATCTGCAGATGGTGGTGGAGGAAACTCCATCACTAAAGCATGAGTGAGTCGGCACATGTACTCCATCTGCTCCTGATGCTGCTGCTGCCACCGACTCGCCTGCTCCTCGTATAGCTGCTGCTAGCGTCGACGCTCCTTCTCATGCTGCTGACGCATCTGCTCCTGCTCCTGTCAGAGACTCTCTATCTGTGCAGTCTGAGATCGAAACTGATCCTCATACTGTGTAGAAGAAGATGCACGAGCTCCTCTCGAGCTGGACGCCGAAATCGCAGCACTGCCATAATAATCTCCGGGAGTCAGTCGAGAGCCGATACCAACTACTCGGCCCTTCTCGAAGGCATACTGGGTGGCCTGCATCCATGCCACCTCATCAAACTGACGGGCAGTGGTCTGATCTGATGACTCGGCCTGACTCTCAGGTCGTGCCTGTGCCGCTGCAGCCTCATATGACTCCTATAGTTGCAATTTAAAATTAAAATTGTGAATATATTATATGCAGTTAATTTTTAAACTTGAAAAAAAATAATATTGACCACGATGTGATGCTGACGATCACCTCTGAGCTCCCCAGTAGCAGGATCACTATATATCCTCCGATATACGTCGTACTCTGTAATATCGGGGTGCTCGACAGCCTATAAGAATAAAAAATAAACTGTTAATATTTATAGTTATATAAAATATTTATAAATAATGTACGTACCAGATGCTGTCTATGAGTACTGAAAGAACGACTCCCAGCTCGATGAGTCACCTCCTGTCTCCCCCGATTCTGCCTCCCCACCGATGATCTCCTCTGAAAGGAACCACTCAACCAGTGCGCACATAATCCATCCCATACATGGGATGAAATATACTCTGGTCGGTGTGCCCTACATGACTCCTCAAAATCTGACACTCCTGCTTTCTTCATCGCAGCTTTTCTTAAATTGTGCAAAAACTGACGAAGACAATCACGCATGGCCACCTCCCAGGCCTCGTGGATGGCGTCACGCATGGTATCCTCGATCTGATACCATAAACCCTACAAATAAATCAAAATATCATGTTAGAAATGAAATAATTTTCAAAATAAAAATTATTTATTTACGTACGTACCAACCAATGGCCGAACATGGCCTGCTGCACATCAATGGGAATCTGCTCCCATGTGGTCCACGGCAGAGAGAAATAGTTGCACAAAATAGCGCTGCCCTGTCCGACTGCTATATGCGGAAAACTGAAAAAATAATAAACATTTATTATGTGAATAGATTAATGAAATCTTAGTCAAATCCACATGTTATCACACAGGTTATCACACCTCCGTGTGCGTGGATCAAACCCAAGACGTGGACGTCGCTCGGGGATGGGGTCAGGAATCATCAATCGTGCAAGACCGCGCCCCCTCCGCGTACTCCCTGGAGCGCCTGCAGGCTAAGGGTCATCTCTCAGCAACTCATCCGCATCAAAACTCAGGTCAACATCCGCCAACGCATGAAATATGGCGTCGTCCATCTGAAACAGAAAATGTTAATGTTAGCAAATAATTGATAATTACTATTATATATACATATATACATATTATGATTGTATATAAATACCATGAAATGCTATCAGTGTTCATATTCATCATCATCTTCATATATGTCAATGTCATCTTCATATTCCTCCTCAACATCATCGATATCCATTCGAGTTACAGTTGCTTCATCTCATACTGTTTCAAATTCATATGTGACATCATTAACATCATCGTCATCACCGACTCTTAAATGTGGGGTGTCGTCATCGATACTCATGTCTCTTTGTAAAAAAGATTGATTTTGAGTACTCTCTTGAAAAACTTCAATTCTTTGCACATCAGTGAAAGCACATTCACTTTGACTAAACTGATTGTCTCGAATTTTTATTTTTATTACACTCCACCAATCAGTCAAGTCTCTTGATGTTGCACAGTACTTTTCATAATAAACTTGATATGCCTGTTGAGCCAATAAAAATGGTTCATTTACTGCGAGAACACTTTTACATTTAATATCGATGATTCCATGAGTCGGATGAACACGCACGCCTCTCTCTGTATCCAACCACCGACATTTGAACATGGTTATGTAATGTTGTCCAAGATAACAGAGTACAATGATTTCATCAAGTATGTCATAAAAGTCAACTTCATTTTCTCGATGATGAGATCCTCTCAAGCTAACTCCACTGTTCATTGTTTTTTTCGATTCCCCATATGCATGTGTGTGGAATCAAAATCCATTCACCACATATGCATTATAAGTTTTAACAAGTTTGGAAGGTGGGTTACTCAATACACACAACTGTTTGTCAATTTTATCAGCATGTCGAGACACCTGAAAATTTGTGAAATAATTATCAATATAGTACACTATACATTGAATTATTTTCTAGAAGATAAAGAATTTATGTTACCAGTTTTTGAAACCACTGAGAGAAATTTTTCAGTCGACGTTCTTCGAGAGCAGCTGCTGTAATTTGTGGAATTTGTTTCTTGATATGATTATCATACAACCTATAAAAACCAAAGTTATTTACTGTAACATAAATGATAGAATAAGTGATATAAACACTTACAGTACAACTGATGTCATCTCTTCACAGTTGAGCAGAACATACGTATGAGCTCTATGATGTTCATCATTTGAAAGCCAGCGTTCAGAAACTCCACCAAAACCAAGCTCTAACTGGTTGAAAACAGATAATTGATTGTCAATTTCATCAATATTCTTCTCATTCTATCCCATTCGGTTGTGTTTTGAAGGATACTCAGATTCAAAATAATGGGAGCAGAAAAAAGATATTTCCTCTTGCAAATAAGCTTCTGCAATAGATCCTTCAACAGATGCTTTGTTGCGTACTTTTCATTTCAATTTTTGCATGCATCTTTCAAATGGGTACATCCATCGAAACTGTACCGGACCTCCACATTTGGCTTCATTTGGAAAATGTAACATCAAATGTTCCATTGAGTCGAAGAAAGACGGCGGAAATATTTTTTCCAGTTTACATATAATTACAACAACATCTTTTTCAAGTTTTCCTAGAGCAACATAATCTACCGTAGCCGCACAAATTTCCCGAAAAAAATGAGACATGCCTGTTATGGAATCCCAAATCACAGAATTCAAGAGACCTCTTAATCCAATGGGTAGAAGTCTCTCCATTCTAACATGACAATCATGAATTTTTAATCCAGTAATATGACCATTCTTTACACATCTACCCAAATTGGAAGCACAACCATCTGGAAGTCTCAAATCTGCAATCCACTGACAAAATAATAAACGGTTTTCTTTAGACAGTGTATAAGCTACTTTTGGTTTCAGTAACCTTTCTGTTCTGACATTCTCAAATAGTTCCAATTCTGGACGCCTGCAAATTTGGGCAAGATCTAAACGTGCATTTACATTGTCTTTGCTCTTTCCTGGCGTATCCAAAACTGTATGAAACAAATTATCAAAACAGTTCTTCTCAATATGCATGACATCTAACATGTGTCGGACCAACAAATCAGACCAATATGGAAAATCCCAAAATATGCTACGTTTAATCCAATTGTGTTCTTTCCCAAAACCGGAAATTTTCTGTTGGTTTATTGTGGGACCAAAAGTGATGGGAGGTAATGAAAATACAACCGATTTTAAATCCGAACCTGCTAGAATTTTTGGAGGCCCATCCCTTTCAGTTGTTCCTTTTCTAAAATGAGATCTGTTTCTGCGAAAAGGATGATCAGCTGGAAGAAATCTGCGATGACAGTCAAAATAACAAGGTTTCTTTCCATGAATGAGCATAAATGCTTTGTTCTCTCCCATACAGTGAGGACATGATTTTTGACCATGTGTACTCCAGCCAGATAACATCCCATAAGCCGGGAAGTCACTTATTGTCCACATCAATGCTGCTCTCAGTATGAAATTCTGTTTCGTTGCAACATCATATGTACTGACACCAGTACTCCACAATAAATTTAATTCATCAATCAATGGATTCAAATAAACATCAATATTTTTTTTCGGATGTCCTGGAATTAGTAAAGTCAAAAAGATATATGGCTCCTTCATCAACATCCATGGAGGTAAATTGTACGGAGTTAAAAAAACAGGCCAACATGAATATTGAATACCATAAGATCCAAACGGACAGAAACCATCTGTGGAAAGGCCCAGTCGAACATTTCTAGCTTCTAAAGCAAAGGATGGATGCACTCTATCAAAATGTTTCAATGAATCACCATCGGCTGGATGATTCAAGCTTTTATCCGTTGAACTATTCTCTTTATGCCATGACATCATTGTCTCTGTATTCTTAGACATGAATAAATACTGATGTCTGGATGTAAGCGGAAAATATCTCAACTGTTTTATAGGAATCAAACCAGACTTCCCGTGTTGTCCTTCTTTATATCTCAGTTGCCCACATGTTGGAAAACTATCCAACGACTCATTTTCCCCAGAATATAAAATGCAGTCATTTGAACATGCATGAATCTTCTGACAAGTAAGTCCCAAATTTCGAACCAACCTCTTACTTTCATAGTAATTTGCAGGTAAAACATTTCATTCGGGTAACAGTGTTTTCAACAAAGAAAATATCTGGTCAAAACAGGTGTTTGACATTCCGTTATCTGATTTGATAGCCATAAATTTTGCAACTGCTTCTAATTTGCTTATCTTGCAGCCAGGATATAATGCATCCTCAGCAGACTTCAACAACTCATAAAATTCAGACGGTCCCAACTCAGGATTTGAAGCTATATCACCCGGAGTATCTGTATGTTGAACAGATAAACCTGCAACATCATGTACTAAATCTTGAAACTGGGATGGATCCGGAATCAAGTTGGTATCACCTGCTCTGGAACTGCGTTCACCGTGTTGATACCAAAAAACATAATCTGCTTGAAAACCAAAACGCAAGAGATGTTCCCCCACTTTGTCAAACGTGTCAAATGTTGTCAATGCACATTTTCTACAAGGGCATTTTATCTTTCCTTCTGAAACAAATTCTGGATTTGATGCCGCAAATGATAAAAAAATCTCCACACCCTCTATATATTCTGGATTTAAACCAGAACCATTTGGATTTCTACATTGATTTATCCAAATGCGGTCATCTAATAATGACTGTTGATGACCTCGTTGTTCAATATTTTTCTATAAAATATGAAAGCATTACTGGTTTTGAATAATTTGTTAGAAAAAACACAAGCAAGTATTGAATATATTGAGAATAAAGCAAAACCTGTTACAAATATTGATAATTCTAATATTGTATTGATTTTTTATTTTTTTTATAATACTAATATAATTTTTTTCATAAATATTAATTATATAATAATAACATCATTACATTATTATTATATTTTATTATTAATATTAAAATAATATAATTTTCTATATTATATACAATTCTCCTTTCATCTGTGTGTTTCACATTCTGTCTCCACATGTAATATTGACATTCACTTTCACCTCTCCATTGGCGAGTAGGTTGATAATTTTGAAAAAGAATGCCAATATTACATGTGGAGACAGAAAAAACACAGAAGAAAAGAGAATTGTATATAATATAGAAAATTATATTATTTTAATATTAATAATAAAATATACAAATAATGTAGTAAGGTAATTATTCCTAATTATTGGTAATTATTTCAAATTATTGGTAGTTATTCCAAATTATTGGTAGTTATTCCAAATTATTGGTAGTTATTCCAAATTATTGGTAGTTATTCATAATTTTTTGTAGTTATTCCTAATTATTGGTAGTTATTCCTAATTATTGGTAAATATTGGTAATTATTGGTAAATATTGGTAATTATTGGTAAATATTGGTAATTATTGGTAAATATTGGTAATTATTGGGAAATATTGGTAATTATTGGTGATTATTGGTAATTATTGGTGATTATTGGAAAATATTGGTGATTATTGGTAATTATTGGTGATTATTGGTAATTATTGGTAATTATTGGTAATTATTGGTAATTATTTGTAATTAATACTAAATATTGGTAATTAATACTAATTATTGGTAATTAATACTAATTATTGGTAATTAATACTAAATATTGGTAATTAATACTAAATATTGGTAATTAATACTAAATATTGGTAATTAATACTAAATATTGGTAATTAATACTAATTATTGGTAATTAATAATAATTATTAGTAATTAATAATAATTATTACTAATTATTGGTAATTATTACGAATTATTGGTAATTATTACAAATTATTGGTAATTATTACTAATTATTGGTAATTAATACTAATTATTGGTAATTAATAATAATTATTGGTAATTAATAATAATTATTACTAATTATTGGTAATTATTACTAATTATTCCTAATTATTACTAATTATAGCTAATTATTACTAATTATTACTAATTATTACTAATTATTACTAATTATTACTAATTATTACTAATTATTACTAATTATTACTAATTATTACTAATTATTCCTAATTATTGCTAATTATTACTAATTATTGCTAATTGTTCTTAATTATTACTAATAATTACTAATTATTGGCAATTATTGGTAATTATTGGCCATTATTGTTAATTATTACTAAATATTGGGAATTATTGGTAATTATTAATAATTATTGGTAATTATTACTACATATTGTTATTTATTGGTAATTATTACTACTTATTGTTAATTATTGGTAATTATTGGTAATTATTGTTAATTATTGGTAATTATTACTAATTATTGTTAATTATTCCTAATTAATACTAATTATTGGTAATTATTCCTAATTAATAATAATTATTGGTAATTATTGGTAATTATTGGTAATTATTGGTAATTATTGGTAATTATTGGAAATTATTGGTAATTATTGGTAATTATTGGTAATTATTGGTAATTATTGGTAATTATTGCTATTTATTGCTAATTATTGGTAATTATTGCTAATTATTGCTAATTATTGCTAATTATTGCTAATTATTGCTAATTATTGGTAATTATTTGTAATTATTGGTAATTATTGGTAATTATTGGTAATTATAATTAATTATTAGTAATTATAATTAATTATAAATAATTATTGGTAATTATTCCTAATTATTCCTAATTATTCCTAATTATTACTAATTATTACTAATTATACCTAATTATTCCTAATTATTACTAATTATTCCTAATTATTCCTAATTATTCCTAATTATTCCTAATTATTCCTAATTATTCGTAATTATTCCTAATTATTGTTAATTATTGACAATTATTACTAATTATTACAAATTATTCATAATTATTGATAATTATTTATAATTGTTCCTAATTATTACTAATTATTCTTAATTATTGATAATTATTGATAATTGTTCCTAATTATTTCTAATTCTGACTAATTATTACTAATTATTCCTAATTATTGATAATTATTCCTAATTATTCCTAATTATTCTTAATTATTGATAATTATTGATAATTGTTCCTAATTATTCCTAATTATTACTAATTATTACTAATTATTACTAATTATTACTAAATATTGATAATTATTGACAATTATTGACAATTATTGACAATTATTGACAATTATTCCTAATTATTCCTAATTATTCCTAATTATTGATAATTATTGATAATTATTCCTGATTATTCCTAATTATTCCTAATTATTCCTAATTATTCCTAATTATTCCTAATTATTCCTAATTATTCCTAATTAGTACTAATTATTACCAATTATTCCTAATTATTACTAATTATTGGTAATTATTGGTAATTATTGGTAATTATTGGTAATTATTACGAATTATTGTTAATTATTGGTAATTATTACTAATTATTGTTAATTGTTGGTAACTATTACTAATTATTGATAATTATTACTACTTATTGGTAATTATTACTAATTATTGGTAATTATTACTACTTATTGGTAATTATTACTACTTATTGTTAATTATTAATAATTATTGGTAATTATTACTTATTATTGATAATTATTACTAATTATTACTAATTATTCTTAATTATTGATAATTATTGATAATTGTTCCTAATTATTAGTAATTAAATGAATAATTATCAATAATTTGAAATAATTACCAATAATTACAAATAAAAACATTATTAATATATTTTATTATTAATATTAAATTAATATAATTTTCTAATTTATATACAATTCTTCTTTCATCTGTGCGTTTTTTATCTCCACATACAAATAATACATGTGAAGACAGCAAACACACAGATGAAAAAAGAATTGTATATATATAAAAAATTATATTATTTTAATATTAATAATAAAATAAACTAATAATGTAATAATGTAATTATTCCTAATTAGTGGTATTTTTTACAAATTATTAATATTTATTCTTAATTATTAAAAATTATTACTAATTATTCCTCATTACTATTAACTATAAACAATACTAATAATTTAAATTTATTAAGTAATAAAATAATGTAACCATAATTAAATTACAACTAATTAATAATATTTGAAACTAATACAAAATTAAAAATAAATAAAAAATTAAAATGAACATAAATACCATGAAAATTGATCTGCTCTGATCGTTCTTCAAATCTTTAATATCACCTCCGGAAAAAAAAATTAAACTGGAGAAAAAATGAACTTTAGAAATATAATTTCGAGAGTAGAAGAAGATGGAGTTTGATAATGATTTGAAAAAAACGGATGGGGATATTTATAGGTTAGATTATTTGCGACGGGTCCATTTGCGAAGGGACTCCCGTCGCAAATAGTGTTATTTGCGACGGTGCCCGTCACAAATACCTTAGCCAACATTTATTACGGTCAACCGGTAAATACTTATTTGCGACGGGTCCCGTCGCAAATAACCACCTGCAGACATACTTTTTGCGATGGGGGAATATTCCCGTCGCAAATACCTTTTACCGCCGCCGGTTATTTGCGACGGGGGGATATTCCCGTCGCAAATAGTTTTCCCGCGATTTGGCGCGCACCGCGGGAAAACTATTTGCGACGGGGAAAGCAATCCCGTCGCAAAAGCCTAATTATTTGCGACGGGTAAATACCCCCGCCGCAAATAAGTTTTTAACGGGACTATTTGCGACAAGATTTATTCCCGTCGCAAATAACCCATCGCAAATACCCATTTTTCCCGTAGTGGAGGTAACATTTTCACCACCCTCTTTCATGTTAGTTTATTATTCAACTTCTTATTTCATTTTTATTTACATTATAAAATAATAACTCCAGTATATTCTATATACAATGATGTTATTATAAATATGGTACAACCATATTCAGTATTCTATCCATCCTTTGAATGACATGTCACCATACGTGCATACGTACGACTTACCGTCTCCATGTCGTGGTGTAATTGTTATTCAAAACATTATTATTTAGATGGGTATAATAATGATGTGTAATTAATATAAATATTAAATATAACATGATAATGATTCTGTAAATATGATATACCATCCAATTATTTATGATTGTAATATCAAAATAATGATATTATCACTCATGCATATGTACGGACTACCGTCTCCACGAACGCGATAAAAATCATTCCCCATCGTATCCATGCAAGACTAAATATAATTTTATGATTAAAAATAATGGTTAAGGACTTAATATAATTCTGTATATGAATAATATACAACCTATCTCTATCAAACATGACTTATGTAACAAAACATATAAAAGAAAACGAGTTAGTTAACACTCGAAATGACTATAATTCTATGATATTATTAACAATGTAATGTTAAAATATCATTTATAATATCATATTAATTTATATGATTCTTGTATAATTTAATAATAATTATTTCAACATTATAGAGGAGTTTAACATACCCACGACCAAGGAAAAAGTACAAAGTAAGGGGTTTCTTATCTCACTTTTAATTCAGTGAGATTTCCATTATTAACCACTTATTTATTGCATGTGATGTTTGTACTGCCCATGACTGTTTTCATTGTGTAATATAAATTAATTTTTGGATATCTAAATCATCATTTTATGATACTTATTTTATGGGTGTATTTTTTGTACGTTACCAAATCGATATGGGAATTTTAAATTTTAAATTCAACTCATTCGACTTTACGCATACTTCATTAATTATTTTAACCAAAGATTATGAGTGGAATCACTATTTATTTTCTTATTTCATAATTTCCACTCCCCTTTCTATGGATATACGTTTGATACACATAATAACTCCATTTTTGAAATCTCATGTCATCGATAAGAACTTGATAACAGTAATTTTAACTCAATCTACGTTTATTTAGTTAAACATCTAATTCACTGGTGTTGTTTTTACAAGAATATGTGTGAATGTCATTTAATTGTTTTAAACTTACTCTCCAATAATATTGAGTTTATTTACATTTGTGACACATAATTAGGACTTTGATTTATCCTTAACCTAAGGATACGACCTTTATGAGAGATTTCATCTCAATTTACATTCCATTGAGACTCCTTTGTTGTTATAAACCAAATTAATTTTATTTGGTTTATATAATGTACTTTGACATAGTATATCATGAATCCCTATATTATCATGATATTTCAAATTTTTTATTACATCAATTATTTGTATTCAAGTGTCTCTCTTTTGGTTAGGAACTCTAAATAAAATATCATTAAAAAATGTTTTAAAGATTCATTATTCTAAATCATTCTCATTAATGAACAAGTATTAAAAATGGCTTCTGGGATTTATTTATATGGACATTAAAGTTATAAAATCAAAATTCGTATTAAATGTTTCAATGTGTTATGGGACACTTTGATTCAAAAATATATTTTAAATGGCTTCTTGACAAATTGTGTGACTTTAAAATGTTTTCAAGAAGAAGGGGATATTTCTCTGTAATAGTTTTGATGATTATTTTAATCTATGTCAATATCCTTCATCATTCTTGATAGAGTTTAATATAATATAATAAAATCTTCCATATTGTATCGAATGAGTTAAGTTTTACTGTGTATGTGCTATTTTTATACCATTCATGGTTTGTGAATAAAGTATTTCCATTTTGTATGCTAGTTTTAATACTAATGTTTATGTTATGTTTCAAAATTTTCATATGAGGAATACATTGGTCTTAGTAAGTGATGGGTGGATCCTGTTATAGCTCCTCGATGCATCGGTAGGTCTGATGATACAAACTATTTTCTTGGAATAAGGCCTTGACAAAATCTTATTTGTAGTCTTGGTACGAGGCATTGACTATGTGGTTATGATAGTCTGGAATTATGCATTCCATCATTATGAAAGTGGTTATTGATATTGCATGTTGTTATTCGACTAGTATATTATCCATTTGAATAAGTTAATGGAATTATTAAATTTTAACTTTTCCATATTATGATGAAGTTCATGTTTAAAAGGATTTTGTTTTAGTTATACATTGTCTTACATGATTATGCTTATATATGAAAGTTTCTAATATATTGTTATCCTTTATAAGCATCTGAGGTCACCCCTTTCAATGTTTTATATTTTCCATGATGTGAAGAAGTAAATTATGAATGACCTATAGGGATAGTATGAATGGATATGAAGACAAGATGTTATTGCATGTTTTTACTTTATGATGTAATGTAATACGTATGAATATATCCAGTGTTTCCAAAACTACTTAACTAATAGGGCTTTCGATATTTTATCTTTTGTGATCATTCCAATGTTTTGACAGAAATTACGAACTCTGGGTAACTGGGGTTGGGGTGTTACAGTTGGTATCAGTGGAAGTTTAGTACAAACCATGGAAGCTAGATTTAGATAAACACTTATTAGAGAACATATCCCTAAGAAAGACTTTGATGATTAGTATAGATGAACTTCCTAGAATTTTGGTATTGCATAGATTTTGTGATTTTTCTATTCAATACATCCATGTCTGGATACGAGCAGATAGAGGCGGCTCTGGCACAGATGTACCTAGGGATAAAACCCAAAAAAACTTCTTTGAGCTTGACTCGAACGGGAACTGGTGCACGGCAATGGGCCTTACTGCACTCCAGGTTACGAAACTCCAGGGGGGTATACATAGGATAATTTACATTTTCATTAAAAACAGATTTGAGGTATTATGAGAGTAAATGACCTTATTTAATCCTAATGTGATTTATATTCTGAATATAGTGACAGGATATTCTCTAAATGATTTTATGACTACTGTTACTCGCACATTTTTTTCTGGTTTTAGTCAATGGTTGGATTCCAAGAAAGTCATAGAAACTTAGAGAATGTTGTACAAGGTGGGAAAGGTGGTGGAAATGAGGAAAAAACAGAATGTTGAAAGGAATAATAGATATCGTCTTAATGCCAAATCAGTTTTCCAAAAATATGATCAATAATATATATATTAAACAATTCTAGGACTCAACAAATAAGAGAAAGGTGATGAATGATAAGAGATCCAGTAGTGGAGACTATGGAGAAAAGAATCCTCAATTTCCAACATGCAGGAAATGTGGAAGGTGACACCCAAACAATTGTCTCAATGGAACAATGAAATGCTTATGTGTGGGAAGGAAGGACATAATGTGAAGAATTGGTGAGGAAAAATGAAGTGTACTATGGAAGAAAATAAAAATGGTCCCAAGATTCCAATTACGTTCATTTGTCGTAAATGTAAAGAAACTTGTAATAAACCAAGTCAATGCCCTATTATATAGGATAAACTCTTGGTTAATGAAGAACCCATGTAGAAATAAATTGATGGAAAAATATTTAATGGTATTAGTGATCCTTGATGTTGAGTTTAATTTGGGTGAATTTTCTCTTATATGTGTAACCCTTCAATTTATCTTGTGAGAATGATATTTGAGGAAGACTTGTCCTCTATATTGTTGATGTAGTTATAAATAACCATTTTGTTTTATATGATCATTGGGTTTGAGGAAATTACATGTTATTATAATTTTTGATGCAAATTCATGGTATGAGATAAAATTTGTGGTCAAATTATGTTATGGTTATTTTGAGGAATTTATCTCTTTTTCGTAATGTTATAAAATATAGTTTTTGAAAAATGACAACATGCAGACCGTGTGACAACCTGTCACATCAGAAAAAGATGTGGGAATTGAACCAACAACCAAAGTGCGATAGGGATTTATCACTTAACATTGGACTATGTGAAGTCCCTGGTTAGTGTGACTAATTATTTTTAGTTGAATTATTTTATCGATCAATAATGAGTTTATTTGAGATATTATGTCTTATCAAGTAAATACCCTTATTATAGGAAGATGATTTTGTGATTAAGTGATAAATGTTATTCTGTAAGCTGTTCGATTTGTTGCGAACACTATATGCCCAAGGAAAATAGAATAATATGGGATTTCATTTGAGGACTAATGGTGTATTTTTATCTATGTATTTATTGTGTATTTATAGTGATTTGTGTTATTTATGGAAATGATTACCTATAATAGAGAATATGTGATTAGATTAATTACTATTAAGTATGTGAATTTAAGAGTAGTTGATGTCATTTGGAGATACAATTTAATGTGGAAGACTACATAACCAAATTCTTCTAAATTTTTTGTTTCAATATTAGTTTTGATTATATTGAGGGATTTTAAGGACAATTGTTTATTGAATGGTTTTTATTTATCATTGGGGTATTGTTGGTTTAATTTTAGAAATTGAAATCATAGTTTCTTTCTCTATTGGAATATCTTTTTGGGGGATCATCAGATCATATACTAACCATTTTAGTGTTGATTAATCTCTATGGTCAAGGTAAATATATAATTTATCCTTCATGGATCATGTGATTATATAAGAAGTTTATTCTATCTCTTCCATTGTAACCAAGTCTTTTTGAATACTCATCTTTTAAAAATTAGTTAGTAGTAGGAATTTATTAAAGAATGAAACATTAATAAACTATATTTATATATCTTAATGTTCTTAGTCAATCTAAAAAATGAATTCCTCATCTTTATGTAATGTAACTTAAAACAAAAAAAATGTTATCCATTTACTTTTCCTACTGGGAAACTAATGACCATTTGTCCCATCACAAGTTTGTGGTTTTCTTATTGTTAACTTTCTATGGATCATTTTCACTATCCCTATATATCTGAACATGAAACATAGTTTATCATACATATCCATGTTTTTATACATGGAATACTAGTATAGGTTATCTCGGTTGACCTTTTTACTTCTCCTTCTTTTTTATAATGTGACAGTTTTATTGACTATTTTTCTGATTTTGGACTTTCCATTATATGTCAAAGCCCAATTTAAAAAATTCTGAGAATGTAATTTATTGAAGGAGAGAATAATGTAAGACCCCAAGCTTCCACAGTATGTTTCCCTTTGAATAATGCAATAGCATGTGTTGTACGCAAATTTGAGTTTTAACACACACCACAACCAATCAAACTAGCCATTATGAATAGTAATACTGAATTTTTAAAATTTTATAAATTTTACCATTCAAAATGGACTTCATTTTTTGATTTGTAATATCAAAATTAGCTTAGGGTGAATTTTTGGTATTTTTCTGAAAACATTCAATTTTTAATGAATAGTGAAAAAACACCGACTTACAGTTTAAAAACAAATTTTTCTTTAAAAAATTAATTATTTTATTTAAATATAATTAAGGTCAAAATATATAAATAATACCTATATAATTTCAATTTAATTCATTGGAGTTAGTTTATAATAATTTTAGATATATAAAAATTTTATGGAACATTACACCGTCTTTTACCCACCTCCTAAGTGAATTTGGAAATTCACGTAAAAAATAATTTTACAACTTCTGTGAGTGGAATTTCAAAAATCCGAGAGACAAGGTTAATATCAAGGAGTAAAATGTGGTCCAATAAGAGAAAAATAATTATTGGTGAACAGTAAATCATCACTTTTATTTACCACAGTTAAAAGTAAATATGGTAATTAAGGGTAAAAATGATATTAATATTTCCATATCACATGTCCTAATTCTATTGGACAAGTATATCTCGTCCAAAAATAACCTTAGGAATAAAATATTTTCATTTAGGTCATCTTGGATTAGATTAGGACATTTATTATTATTTAATTCAATGAATAGGTAGAAGAGTTAAAATCAATAAATAATTATTAAAACATTTTTAATATAAGGTTATACATAAGATAAATTCGATTTGTAAATATTAATTAGAAATTATGAAGATTTCCTACATCATGGTATTTTATTTATAATTTTTATACATTAAATTATTTAATTTATTTATGATACAATGGTGGTACATTAATTACCTAATTAATGAAATATTAAAATAATTGATATTATATGTATCCAAATAAATATAATTTGAGACTTTTTATGAGTTACAATAATTTTATAGGTTAATATGAGATATTATTATTGGTTATATTAATGTTATTTGAAGTAATAATGCTATTATGAATTTATCAAAAACAAAATACCCAATAGTGTCATAATTTACATAAAAGTGTTTTTAAAAAAAATATTAAACTATTAAGTGAAATTATATTACTAAAAATATAAGGAACAGAAAAAAGACTTATACAATGATTTCTGTATCATTAATGGACCACTTGGTATTTTTCTTGTAATTATACTATAAGTTTATTAACTAAATATTATAAAAATACAAAGAGACATGGTAAATGTCAAACTATTTAATTAAGAGTTAAATTGAAAAGATAAGGTTACTATAGTTATCCAGACCTATCTAAAATCTATTGGTTGGGTGTTTTTCGACCCATCCCAAACATAGACATTTAATAATCCACTTTAGAGAAATTATAATCCGAATATTAATTTATTATAAATTAATACTTTATGTTTTTCCTAAAGATCCCATCCTCCCCCTTATAAAAGGACACCACTTCTAACCAATTCCTCACACCTCTCATGCCTTTTGGATTAGCCAAAATCTGAACAAACATCCTCCCAACTTCCCTCAATTCAACCTAAAGGCCTTATTTTGATCATAATTCCAACTTAATGAGCCCTTTTGATCAAATCAAAAGGAAGAACCCGAAGAATAGGTAACATTTTCACCACCCTCTTTCATGTTCCTTTCTTCTTCAACATCTTATTTCTATGTTATTTAATTTATAAAATAATAAACCCAGTATCTTATATATACTGTGATGTTATTATAAATATGGCACAACCATATTCAGTATTCTATCCATCCTTTGAATGGAATGTCACCATACGTGTGTAGGTTTGGCTCACCGTCTCCACGTCGTGGTATAATTGTTATTCAAAATATTATTATTTAGATGGGTAAAATAATGATGTGTAATTAATGTAAATAATAAATATAACATTATAATGATTCTGTATATATTATATACCTTCCAATTATATATGATTTTAATATCAAAATATGATATTATCTCTCGTGCGTACGTACAG
The DNA here is from genome assembly GCA_963277665.1 of Viscum album. NCBI lineage: Eukaryota > Viridiplantae > Streptophyta > Magnoliopsida > Santalales > Viscaceae > Viscum > Viscum album. The sequence continues at coordinate 175,164,285 of OY728134.1, forward strand.
ACTACTGTCTCCACGAAGGCGATGAGATTCAGCCCCATCGTATCCATACAAGTATAATTCTCATTTATGATTACAAATACTGGTTAATGACTTAATATAATTCTTTATATGAATAATATACAACCTATCTATAAAAATCATTACTTATGTAACAAATCATATAAAAGAAAATGAGTAAGTTAACACCCGAAACGATGATAATACTAAGATATTATTAAAAAAGCATTGATAAAAGATCATATATGATATCATATTAATGTATATGATTCTTGTATAATTCAATAAAAATTATTCCAACATTATAAATTTGGATATCCTACCCTCAACCAAGGAAAAGGTACAAAGTAAGGGGTTTGTTATCTCACTTTTAATTCCATGAGATTTCAATTGTTCACCACTTATTTATGCATGTGGTGTGTGTACTGCACATAATTGTATTCATTGTGTAATATACATTAATTTTTGGATATCTACATCATCATTGGACGATCCTTCTTTCATGGGTGTATTTTTTTTAATTTACCAAATCGATAAGGGAATTTGAAATTTCAATTTCCACTCATTCGTCTTTACGCATAGTTCATTGATTATTTTACCCCATGATTATGAGTGGAATCACTATTCATTTTCTTATGTCATATTTCTCACTCCCCTTTCTATGGATATAATTTTTACACACATAATCACCCCATTTATGAATTCTCAATTCATTGATATGAACTTGATAAGAGTAATTTTAACTCAATTTATGTTTATTGAGTTAAACATCTAATTCATTGGTGTTGTTTTTAATAGAATAGGTGTGAATGTCATTTGATTGTTTTACACTAAATATCCAATCATATTGAGTGTATTTATATTTTCACACATAATAATGTCTTTGATTTATCCTTAACCTAACGATGTATACTTTATGATAGATTTTGTCTCAATATACATTCCATTGAGACTTTTTTGTTGTTATACACCAAATCAATTTCATTTATTTTATATAATTTACATTGACATAGTATATCATGAATACATATATTCTCATGATATTACAAAGATCTGATTTTATCAATTATTTGATTTCAAGTGTCTCCCTTTTGGTTTGGAACTCTAACTAAAATATCATTTTAAAATGATTGAATGATTTATTATTCTAAATAATTCTCAATAATTCAAATGTTTTAAATATGGATTCAGGGATATATTTATATGGACATTAAAGTTTTCAAATCAAAATTCCTTTTAATATTTTCAAAGTGTTGTGGGACACTTTGATTCAAAAATATATTTTAAATGGATTTTGACAAATAGTGTGACTTTTAAATGTTTTCAAGAAAATGGGGTATATTTCCCTATAATAGTTTTGGGGATTATTTTCATATATGTCAATATCCTTCATCATTCTCGATATTGGTTAATTTGATACAGTACAATCTTCCATATTCTATCAAATGAGTTATGTTTAACTTTTGATGTGCTATTTTTATACCATTCATGGTTTGTGGATAAAGTATTGATATTTCGTATTCTAGTTTTAATACGAATGTTTATATTATGATTCAAACATTTCATATGAGGAATGAATTGGACATAGTAAGTGACAGGTGGATCCCGCTATAGCTCCTCGATGCATCGGTAGGCCTCATGAGACAAAATAGTGTCTTGGAACAAGGCCTTGAAAAAATATTATTTGTATTTTTAGCACGAGACCTTGACTATGTGGTTATGATAGTCTGACATTATGCATTCTATCATTATGAAAGTGGTTATTGATATTGCATGTGGTTATTCAACGAGTAGAATATCCATGTGAATAAGTAAATGGTTTTAGTTCATTTTATATTTTCCATATTATGCTGAATTTCAAGTTTAAAATGCTTTTGTTCTAGTTATACATTGTCATAAAATGTTTATTCTTTTATATGAAAGTTTCATCTATATTGTTATCCTTATTGAGTATCTGATATCACCCCTTTCAATGTTTTATTTATTCCAGGATGTGAAGAAGTAATTTACGAGCGACATTAAGGGATAATATGAGGGGATATAAAGAAATTATGTTGTTGTAGTTTTTTACTTTATGATGTAATTTAATACTTATGAATATATCTAGTGTTTCCAAGACTATTAAACTAATCTGTATTTTGAGACTTGATCTTTTGTGAGCATGCCAATGTTATGTAATAATGCACCAACTCTGGGTAATCAGGGTCGGGCCATTACAATGAAGGGTAGGTATACTAATGAAACCATGTGGGGAATGGTTGAAAATTATAATAAAAAAAGGATAAGAATTGGATTTGATTAAAATATAACACGGGTATGTTATACATAAGGAACAGAGTAGTAGATGTTGATTTTCAATTTTATTTTTTATCTTTAATTCTATTAGATTTTTCATGGCTATATGCCTTAAAAATCATGGTTTTTGGTGGCCATTGATTGCATAATAGCGATGTTCTATTTCTTGGAGATGCTTGAACAGTGAAGATAACAATAAATTAACTAATCACATATATTTGAATAAATAAATGAATCCCCTTGAATAAATCAAGTTCCGTGATCACCCCAGTAATAATTTAGTTGAACGAAAGGAAATATTCTAGTTAAATCAATTTATAATTGAATTCTGTTGATAGGTGTGGATGAGAGCTATGTTCTATAGAGTTTGTAACCTTATGCGTGTTATGCAGTGCATCAGTTTTTAGTATCATTGTAATTACCAGGTTTTACAGAGGAGATTGTTTTGTGAGAAGGGAGTGGTATGGGAGTATAGATGGGTTGTGGTTGAGATGATATATACAGTGGTCTTTGTGTGTGGGGTGGTACATCATTTGTGTGTTTTTATCTCAGTATAATAGAATTATTGATTGAAAAATGGATGAAAATATAGGTAGCTGAATTTTATTTTGATCTATTGTGGTCAAAATGTGTTATCGAGTAGTGGGAAATCACTGTGCTTATGTAATCATTATGTAGTGGGATTTCATTCGGAAATTATTTAGGTGTTTTGACTTCATTTTTTGGTTTTGATCTCTATTTTGATATGGTTATTGTTAGTAGTTTCTTGATATTGGTGGAATAGATTACAGTGAACCCCATTACAGAATAAATGGAAATTTGTTAACAAATCGGTCAGTTTAGTGTTATGTTGGCTGTTTGTTCATTTAGGATAATAGAAAATGAGGTTTTTTTGGGTTGGTTTTTGTCTATAAACATATAGGATGGTCTGACTATTTTCTTTCCTAGATGTATACACTTGTAATTACTTATGATTTCTATACACAACCCACCCTTATTAAGAACTATGTTATAAACACCCCTATTTCATGGGTGATAGTATTTTTCCCAATACCCCAGTGGGAGGATGTATGGCTGGTTACTGACATTCTTCCCTGCACGCTCTTTTGTATCATGCCTCTTGGGTGTACCCGAGAAGGCTGTAATGGATTCATTATTACCACATCCCAATATTATTCAAGAAAAGTTTTGTTTTTGGATGAGGTTCCTAGATGTTTGCGGGTTGGGATTCCTTTACCAAGTGTCATCGAGATGATTCCTAGGTTTTTTTGGGAATGTGGTATCATATTTATTGCCCATGTGTCTTCGGCAAGTTGTGTGGTTGTTGTGGCCTAGGAGTATGTGGGGGGATTGTGTGTGATTGTGGCCCTGGTGTGTTCAGGAAGGTTATGGAAGTGGGACCACAGATGGGAGGAGTTGTAGTTTCAATACCCTAATCACAAGGGATAATCTATTAAAAAGTGAGAATGTGGAGGATGGTACCCAAATATAATTTTCCATATATTATTAATTTACATGATTGCGTTATTTGTTGAGTGTGTCTTGGGGAGGATTTGATGGTTATTATTCATTGGTAGGTGTTTGAGGTTCTAGTGTTTTCATAGAGGGAAATTAGTATGTTCCCCTACTTTTTCGCGAGCAGCATTAGTTTTTCTAATTAGTAAAATTGTATTCTCACCCTATGCATATAAATTTTTTCAATGTTTCCCAAAGGACATTGATGGCCGCACTGGTCCTCAATAGCATAGGCATCAGGATTTGTTATTGTTGAGTCATAGACTCTTTTCATCTGGAACATTTTTCTTGATATTTTCATAGTCTATTTTATCAATCTTACTTTTGAACAAGCATGTGGGAATGGATTTTGAATAAACGTTTTCTTTTAGTATTTGGAGTTTTTTTTGTGATTTACCATCTTATCTCCCGATCATTGTTCAATAAAAAGGTCAATGCCTTCCATTTTTGTGTGAGGCACTATACCCTTGTTTGTATTCTCCAATCTCAGTCCTATTGAAGGTGGGACTCATTAGTCATTATATCTCCTTCATGTTGATGAAGGGTGGGTCTGGATGATTTTCATCCCTTCCCTCATCTCAAAGAAGGCGGTTCACGACAATATTGATCTATAATCATGTTGAATCTCGGTGAAATATATATCATTAAAATAATTTGATACTTCTATATCAATAATGCAAATATGTAAATAATATAATACATTATTATTTATATAAAACCCTATATTCATTTTCATGGGATATGAATCATTACTTTTTATAAAAAAATCTTCCATGACATTCTAATTTAAAGGATTTAGGAAAAGAAAATATCATGTAATGAGAAGAAAAATACAATAAAACCCAACAAATAATGTCTAATTAAAACTTGAAAATCAGTTATGGAATATAAAATATTAGGCTCACAAATCACATACTAATTTCATTTAAAATTAAAATTACCAAAACGAATAAAAAAATACATTAAATAAACAAATAATTAATATTGGAATAATTATACACATAATACAATAATTACACCTCATGATAATTAAATGAATAACTTGATATTCAAAAATTAAGAGGAAGTAGGGTGTTGGATAAACAATACAATGTAAAGCTAAAAATAATATTATGTATTGTAAAACTTATATATTACATAATTTAATAATTTATAATGAATTATAAGTGAATTTCATCAAATCTATTTATAACAAATTATACGATCACACTACAACGAATAATGAGTATAGGACTAAGGAAATACTGGAATGACATGATCATAACAATCCAAATAAATAATGTGGATTGTTTTAATAATATTTATCCATATAAGTGTGAAATATTAATCCATTGGTATTTTTATATAATATTTATCATCATAAATAAAATATATAAAATTAAATAATATAATAAATGTTTATAATTTACAAAACATATAGAAAAATATAAAACTGATCAGAAATCAATGAAATAAAATAATGTTTCCAAAAATCATCAATACTATTGAGGCAACCAAGTCAGTAGATTGATTAATTATGTCAAATGATTTGGAGAGAGATTTCAATGAAATATATTTAAAGTATAATTCATGGTATTATTATTCATAAAAAACCAAAAAAAGGTAATATACGGTATACATGTATTCTACCTCTAATAATGAGAACTGAGACCTATAAATTCCCTATAGATTATAATCTTTTAAATTAATAACCAATATAATGTAGTATTATTATTAACCATTATATTTCATTATTGAAATATAAGTAATCATATGATAATTGAAATATGATTAAAATACACAAATTTAAGTATTTTTTGGACATAAATAATATAATTATCTAAATGAAGTGAAATTAAGCTGAAAATCATTACCTCATGTTCGTTACATCGAGGAATGTAATCAATACTAAGAACATATTATGGAAAATTGAGAGTTGATTCCCTTTTATTAACTATTGAAGAATTATATAATGTTAAATGAATGAATTCTACATTTATCCAGTAATAGAATAAAAACCATGTCATCTAGAAAAGTGGTCAAATGATGGAACCCTTCCACAATTACGACATTATTTTCCATCCCATCAGCAATATAGTTGGGCTCCCAATAAGCATGGGTGTTGATGTAGTTCAACGAGTAGTACTTATCAATATTGTTAATCCATTTTCCAGCCAACATCCATGATTTTGGTTATTTATTCAATATCATTATTTCATATTTATTAATTAATTAAAAAATAAGGATTACATGAGTGTTGTTTAATAATAATTTAATATTCACAAAAAACTATTCATTATTAATTTATTTTTCATCATCCATGATGAAGTCGATAAAAAACATGTTTTTTAGATTATTATTGATCAAAGTGTGTATTATTAATTAATGAATTATTTATTCATATAATATATCAATTTAACAAATTACTAATACATTTATATTTGTTATTAACATTGAATAAGGTCCCATTTTTACAAGATTGATATTCAATTTATTGTTCAATTAATTGGTTATACCAACCCAATCATGACATAAATTAATTTAATGATTGATTATTTCTATTTTAAATATATATATATATATATAAGTAGAATAATTATGTTATTTATTATTAAGTATATTGATTAATCATTATTAGATGGATACAGAAGATGAAATAATGGATATGAACCACTTACATTATATGAATAAAATAATACATTCGTCAATTGTTATTCTAAATGATAAAACTACCCATGATTTATTATTGATCATACAATTAATATTATATCAAATTAATCACACTAGAAATATAACAATATCAAAAAAATATTTATCCATTAAAAAAATAAGTAATACACGCCGTTTATAACTATTTAAAAATAGTTTGCATTCCTATATAACCATTGGTATAACCTATATTAACATTTCTTAAAATCCTTGTTATATCCTGTACCATTATTTCCCAAAACAATTTTCTATTGGGATATGGGTATAGCCCAATAATTATAGATATAGATAATATTTTTTAATATATAACCTAAAATCCATCTATAGAAATAGTTTAATGAAAATGTTGGTATTGGATGATTGTATTAACCAATTAAAAAATTATTAAACCACTTATATAGGTAGTAAAAATTACCCTATACAAAATAAATTATTTATTTTGTATAACCATCGTGGGCTTAACCAATAATAATGGTTTAATTGGACTATTTTGAAAAGTATATAAAAATTAGACTTTTTAAGTCAATTGTATTAACCAACTTGACATTGGAAAACTAAAACACATGAATAGTGGACACAAACCATTAGACACAAAAAAACACATACTACAACACTCCAAAAGAACAATCATTGATTTATTATCAATTCAAAAATAATGCATCACATATATTCAATAACTATCAATAATCAAACAACATGTTTTTAAAATATAATTCTTTGATGTAGAGTATTAATTACCCTCTCATCATAGCCATTATCATCGCACCTGTAAACAACTTACTCATCATCATTATCATAATCATTGTCATCATCATTGTCTTTAAAACCATCATCATCACCATTATCAGTAATGATACCTTATCATCCACATTATCATCACTATCACTATAATAATCACCATAACATTAACTGCCGATGAAACCAAAAATCCCATCACCATTTTCATCTCGATTTTTATGAAGGTCATCCTTCCTAAAACACCTAGGACCTTCATCACTAAAACCTAGTACATCATATAAATAAAGCATCATCAACATGGATGTATAAAAAATTGTAGTGGTATCTATTGTATGTGATGGAAATAATGTATTAAGATCATTTAAAAATGACAATGTTTACACTTGACTTATTTCATTTTCCTTCACAGCTATTTTTAGATTTTACATTTTATGTATGATCCTTCGCTACTGCTACATGATTCATTTTCAACTTGATGATACAAAAAATGTTATAAATATAAAAATTGTCTAGTGGATAGTATACACTCCAATAGTAATCATCTCAAAATATCCAGTGCAAAGGTTTATTTGTTATAATATTTTCATCTTCATTCATATTACGTACATCTAAAGAACACTGTCACAAATATAAATAAATATTTTGTTAAAATGTCAACATTAAAATTTCAAATTATGAAATTCAAAAATTGGATAATTTTTATGTCTATTCATTTTACATAATTCAATATTTCTTTTTATATATATATAAAAAAATTTCACATGGTATACGTTATTATATGAACAATAAAAAACCATAACATTACATTGAATTATTTATAACATCAATAGAAACATTATTCTAGTTGACATTAAATTATATAAAATCATAAAAAATAACACCATGCACTATTTTACTATAAATATACATGATGAATTTCAATAAAACAAATTTATTCCTAGATAAAATAATTCTAGAGTTGAAAATAATGTAAATATGATAATGAAGAATAATATTTTTGAATATCATCAAAAACTATATATAAAATATAAAAAATAGACTTTTATTTATTTTAAACATATACTGTGTTAATTATTTATAATTTAGTAATGTATTTTTTCAAAAAAGTGATATGGAATGAATTTATCCCCATAAATAGATTCTGAATGAATATATATGTTTGAACCATCACAATACAATAAACAATAACATGATGAACAATAAAAACAAAAAGAAATTAATAACATCAAATTTAATCTGTGTTTAATATCTTCCTTTGAAGATGTATATATAGTATGATTTATTCCATGATATTATTAAATCCATATATTTTATTTTTTAAAAAAAATTTAGGGGCCAATGATATTTTATCCTTGAAAATAATCTTATGATAAAAATAGACTTATAAGTAATGATTCATGGGTGATTGAAATCCTACATTGAAATTAGAAATCATTGACATTATATTTATTAAAAACTATCATGGTATATATGTGAATATGAGTAATTTTCAATTTAGATATTTAGTTTTTTATTTTTAGGGTATTCATTAATTTGATAAAATTTATTCATATTGATTTTTAATTATGATTTGTTTATATTAATTATAATATTTTGGTAATGTTTAAAAATATGTATATGAGTCTAATTTGTTTTAAAATGCACTGATTACATTGGATGATATTTAATAACACAGAAAATAAAATTAATCGAATCCCCAATATTAAAATCTAATTGAAAATTAAAATGTTTATTTTTCTTAGCAGTTAGTTTGAGGGATCATTGATTTAATGATTCGATGATGTAATAGATTTCAATTAGTGTAGAATAGTTTTGATAGGGAATGTATAGAATATTTAGTTATATTTATTAATTTGATATTAATATATTTATTATAGTTTATTTGGTTCAAATTTACTATCACTTTATCGTTTTTATATTAGATTCATAAAAATTTTGAATTATTGTTATAATATTATATTCTATTCAAAATTTAATTGGGTTTTTATTCAATATTTATGTAAAATCCATTAATATTTGATTCATAGTTAGTTTGTTAGAAGAATATTCTAATCTATCTCATTATTCATTTGACTCATTTTATAGGAATTGATAATTATTATACTATACATGAAATAATTAGTTTGAATTCTATCTATAATTTATATGTTCTTATTATCATATTGTGTCAATGAAATATTTTATTATATATATCGAATGTTTTTTTAATTTTCATTAAATAATATTTGTGGATGATTTTACTTAATCATCATTTTAATATATATTTCATGAATATGTTAGATCATTAAATATATGTTTTAATTTAATTAAAGGATTCTAATAGCTGTAAAAAAATAGAATAACTTCAAAACTTATATAGTTTTCAAATATCATTATTGAAATCTTCCCTTATATGATCTCATTTACAAGCGAAAATCATGATTCATGTTCAATTATTATGAAATTATAATATTGATATACTACATGATTGTATTTATTAATATTTAACAAGAACTAATAAAAAACCAGTCTGTTGAAATCTTTAATAAAAATGATTTATGATCTCCAATTAATATAGTAATTAAAAATAAAAAATTTACCAATATATAAACTAAAATGTTTTAGTGGTAAAAACATATATAATCATGAAATATACCCTAAGATTTTGTATATTAAACAACGTGTTAATAATTCATCTTCATCTGGTATAAAATATTGAAGAAAGAAATACTTTTATTTATTTACATTGTTTCATTAATATGTAGGATTATAATTACCCTAAAATACATTTCAGATAATAAAATCAATAACCAACATATATACAATTAATAATTTAATAGAAATATTATTAATGTTAGTTGTGTAAATATTATAGTTTTATATATAGAAGAATTAATATATTAAAAAATATTAATATTTCATATATAATTCATAAAATTCACTAATATTCTATTTTCAAATAATTTTTATATGATGATAAGATAATATTCTAGACTATTAAACATGTAAAATTATATATTAAATATTAAATTGAATGGACTTCAACAAAAAATATAGATTTTTCCCTTTGAACTAATTAATACAATTACATGATACCTATTTAATCCATTGAATTTTTGGAAACTTTATGAATCTACTTTTATATGTCTTGAAAACACATTGTAATAAACAATAATTTTTTCTTTATATTTTATGCTTTTAATAATAATAATAATTTTGTTTTTATTTGATTATAAAAAATAACTTTACAATTAAATGTATTATATAGTACCCTCATTTTCTAATAAATAACCATTTTTTTAGGTTTTTATGTATATAATGGTTACTTGTGATGGTTGGAATATTTTGGTGAAATTTCAATATGTTTTGGGTGTTAAATGATAGTCACGTTGTCTACGCACAGTTTTTCAAAACAATGTAGAAATCATAGGAGAATCATTGAACAGTAGCAGGTTTGAGGTAGTAGATTTAGAATGGGAGGGTATGGATAAGGAGACAATGTGAAGAAGTAGTGCGAGTCTATTCATTTTTAGTATCTAATGCACATTTTGCACATTACTTGTATAACCATATGAAATAACCGTTCGTGGGGTTAATGTAAGATCCGAAAAAGTAAATCTAGGTTTTCCTTGCCTTTAATATAATAAATTTTTGCCAAACCTACTGCAATTCTGGATTTTTATACTATTAAGGCAACATAATACTCTACCATCGCTCTAGAGGGAATATGAAGGATTCCCTTGGTGATATGATGCTGTATTATTGAGGTATGTCATTTTTCTTCACCGTTCGTTTCATGTTTCCTTATGTTTACAAAGATATACTTCTCCTCTAATAATGGATTCGTAGACCAATGTCAGTAATTGGTGGGTCTAAGATTTTGGATTCCAATTATGACGATATTTTTAATTTTTTTGTAAAATAATAGACATATGTTATTTTCATGGAATTCTAACCCGGTTTTGTAGGGCTTCATTGTCTGTTTTTAGTTTTCCTCAAAACATTACAGGTATGTTGATTCTTTAAAATCCCAGGTAAATAAACAACATAAATTTTTTAATATTTATTAATATTATTGAATTAAATATTAATTTTACTTTAATAGGGACACTATGTTCGATGGCATACCTGATATGCAACACCGAGTTTATTTGAAATCCTAAGTTTTACACTAATAAAATAAAATTATTATTTTAAATGGTTGTTAAAATCTAGCTGTTATAATGACATTAATAAATATAAATAATAAAAATATGATAATACATAATTTTAAATGTTTTTACATTTATCTAATTAATATATGAGGCTTAAAACGTGAATGCAACTAAGCATAAATACTCTAATATTCTCTAAATGGCCGATTTACCACCTTTTGATGGTAAACCCTCAACAAATCTTATTTTAGTCATTTTTACATGTTCTATTTGAAAAAATAAAATTATAATTTATATTAGTGACATTAAAATTTTCTTTGGGTAAATTTTTGGTATTGTTCTGATAAACTTAATTTTTATAATCAATAGTGATAAATACTGTATTTTTATTCAAAAGTTCCTTTTAATATGATTTAAATAAATTGATAGATTATATTTTTAATTAGTTCTAAAGTTTAATTAGAATATATATTTACCAGTTAATCCAATGTTTGACATTGGAATTAATCTGACTTTGAAACTGGACATAAACAAGTGTCAATCTTTTGATAGTTATTATTTCATAAAAACTATCTTTTTGTTTTGACAGTGGGGATGAATTTTAAAATAATTTCGATCAAATCAGTGTTTTTAATTCAGAGAAATTGATTCAATATTTGGAATCATTAGTTCTGAATTTTGTAAATAGGTAACTTTTATTTTAGACATTTTAAATTTTTACTTCAGTAAATATTTTATTTACTATGATTTAAGGGTAAATATTGTAAATAAGGGTAAAATATAACATTATAATAATATTAAATTACCCTAACATGTTTCATAATCATATTTTCTAATACATATGCGACCATGAACATCCATGGGTCTAATTTGGAACCCATTGGGCCCACATGTGAGTAATAATTATACTTTATATTAATTAATTTAAGGGAAACGAAAAAATGACTTAATCAAATATCTTTTTGTAAATAAAATTTTACATGTGAATATATACGTTATTATTTTCACTATAAATATTATTTGTAAGTCTAAATATATTTCCTATATTATTTTATTTTGTTTATAATTTATTGACATCATATAAATTAAATTATTTAATACACCATAATGAGGCAATATTTACCTCAGTAAAAAATGATTTAAGTAAATACGATTATAAATATTAAAGAAAATACCAAAATCATTCCAATTATTATTGGGTGAATATATTTCTACCATGTGTCATATTAACTTCAACTTTAATGATTAATTGATATTTTGAATCCGAAGATGTGTTTATAATAAAATAATTGTTTCAAACATTCCTAAAGAGCCCCTCCTGTCCCTTATAAAAATCCTTCACTTCATGCCCATTTCTCACACATATAAAGCCTTTGGATCATACAAAAACTAAATAGATAAGATCTCAATATCCCTATCTACATACTAGAAGCTTTACCTTAGGTATAAAGAACTTCAAGAAATCCTTTTGGTTCAAACCAAAGGGAGTTACCTGATTTAAAGGTGATGTTTTCTCTTAAGTTCATTTGATTAATTTTACTTCTCCAACCCCCTAATCTGTTTTTATTACTTTATTTAATAACAAAAAAAAGTATACTAAATATACTAGGATGTTTTTTTGAATAGTATTAGAACTACACTTACACACACCTCCATATAATGGGTGAAGAGCATACTGTTTCTAAGGATCGAAAACTAATGCCTCACGATGTGATGATTGTTAAATAATCTCCTACCACCTCTCATGGTGGCCATTACGATGGAACTATATTTATATATGATATATATAATTTTTATGTTTTCTTTTAGCTTATGTATTTTTCATTTATATAATACCGTTAGGGTTTCTATAATGGGTAATCGTGATAATAACATTTTAGGAAATGCGGACTACTGCCCCCTCATAGTGATATGATTCATTCATGACATACATGGTACATATAAAGATTGAGTTAATGAAATTACGTAAGATATATATCATATTATATTATAATGGAATTATAATATACATAGGATTCATTTTGTTTACATTCCATTAAATATTAAATAGAAATGAAAGTAGTGTGCAACTGTACGTACGACTTACCATCTCCATGAACATTGCATTTCGTTACTTTTCTCGAAATGTTATGGAAGATTATAAATATATATTTATACACAGTATACATATGATATATATTATATCTAAATCATTGATATCATTCGGGAGATTATGGAGTAATGATGACGCAGACAAATTGTAATTATAAAAAGTTCATTTTTAACTAAAATTCTGAACATCGACAAAATGTCTGATATTTACTCAAAAAACATTAAATAACATTTATTACAAATTAATAAGTTATATAAAAGTAATAATATACATTAAAAAGGTTTTTCATCATGTATAAATTAACTTATGTTTATTATTCATAATGAATAAGGAACATACGATTCAAGTTGGATACGCAGAAAGTGATTTCTCAACTCACTTTTAAATCTACGACACTTACATTGATCACCACTTTTCTTGATGCATGTGTTGAATATTATACTAAAACATGATATATAATATCATGAATCTATTTATATTCCTGGTATTATGTGATTCATTTTGTGTTTATTAAATTTTTCTCATACGACTCGATTGATTACAATGTTGTAAGGGTTTTCATCTCAATTTTTATTCCAGTGAGATTAATGCTATATTAGCCACTATTTCCTTTTGTGTGGTGGATGTACTTTCCCATGATTGTATTATTTTTGTAAAATAATTTAATTTATGTGTATTTAAATATTCATTGTGTGATTTTTAATTCATGGTGTGTGTGTTTCATAAGTTACAAAATTAGTATGGGAACCTTTCACGCTCCCCTTTATAAAAGAATACCTTTTATTATGTCTTTTAATTTTCATCTTATTATGTTGGGATTTGTTATTTTATATACTTATTTATGTAAATTTTATGTCCATGTGATGAGATATCCATTTTTCTCTAATCTAATTTTTCTTTAAGAATTTTAATGTGAAGTCGTTTGATGATTTTCAATAAGAAAACTTCTTAACCCAAGTTCGATTTTTGGGTTAAACATATATTTCTTGATTATGTCGTGGTATAAATATCTATGTATAACCTCTGATTGTTTTACATTTAATATCAATATATATTTTTTGTATATATATTTTTCACACATAATTATGTAATTGATTTATACTTAATCTATGGATACCTTTTTTATACGTGATTTCGTCTCAATTTACATTTCCATTGAGACTTCATTATTGATATACACCAATTCACTCAGATATAGTGTATATACTATTCATTGGAATATTATATAATTAATACCTTTATTCTCATTATATTAATAAGTTCTCATTAAATTTTATTCCTCAATTATTGGATTCTAGGATCTCTCATTTTGTTAAAACCTATATAACTAAAATATCTTTTTAAATGTATTAAAGGTTTATTATTCTTAATATTTCATATTAATTTCCATGTTTTAAAAATGGATTTAATGATTTATTCATATGGACATGAATGTTTTGAAATTTACTTTTTTTTCAAAATCTTCAATATAGTATGGAACACATTGATTCAAAAATATATTTACTTAGTATTTTAAATTGGTTTGAAAATGGTTTGATAAAATCATTGATTTTGTAAACATTTTGAAATGATATATTGTTATTAAAATGTGGAAATATTATCTTTCCATTATGTTTGATTTAGGGGTAATTAAGATGTTGTGTCTATTGGGAATTTTTATGTATATAGTTGGTTTCGTGATAAACCTAGGGCGGGTGAGCTCATAATGAAACTCCAATTCATTTAGTGATGTGACAGAGGTAAACATGAATGTTTCTCCTAAGAGATTTAGTGAATATAATATGATGGGTATTCAAACTGTGACTCCCTTTATAGTTTTTATAGCTATAATGTTTGTTTGATATGGATTCCACAAGTTATCTTTATTGTTTATGATTTTTCTGTGTTATTCATAAATTTTATGATTTCATGAGTTATGTTATGATTAAAAAGTATGGTTTCATTGTTTTTTATATATTGATGGGATAATGTTTCATTCCTTATTTTATATTCCCTACTGAGTTTTTTAATCCCATCCCACTTTTTTTTGAAATTTTTTCAATAGGACATAATGTTGAATAAAGGTTTAGGATGGGATTATGGAAAAGACATGCTTTTTAAATCACATAACTAGATATGACACTTTTTTTCAATAGTTCTTATTTTAAAAAATGGATACTTAGTAGAAATGACTACATGTAATATTCATGTTGTTATGTATATGATATGACCTAATTCGGAAAAACTCTAAACCTGAAAAGATCCTCAATGTGAATTATATATTTAATTCAAGATTAAGTAATGTTTAAGGATGTGTCATTATTGTGGGTATCAGAGGTCAGTTTAGAATAATTTTGGGATTAAGAGTTTTCATTAAATACGTAGATTGTCCCAATGTAAATTATTTCATTTAAATCCTTGTTTTATAACTTTTTCAAATCATATAATGTTAGTTAAAAATGGAAGGAGGAGGATGTGAAATGAAATTTGTATCTCTTCCTTATGACTTTCATGCAATAATTATTCGAAATTTATGTTCAAATTATTCTGAAACTTTTTCTAGCATACAAATAACTTGCGTGTATTTGTTTGAGATATCAAAAACATCCACTATAATTCGTTATCATCGTGGATCATGGGTTATATTAAAAAAAATTATTTTCACAATATTCTCATATTTTCACGAATGGAAAATAATATCTGGAAATTTTGAAATATTTTAACTTATCAAAATATTTTGAAGAATATTATGATTTTGAAAAGAGTGATGAAGAAGGAATACCATATGAAAACTATTTATATTATATTTTACAATATAGTCTCTCATCACATAATTATGGTAATTTAAAAGGACCACTGATTGAATGTTTCAACACAAAATTAGTCCGAAATTTTTATAAAAATCTTTTTTTATCATGTTTTTTGAAATTATATGTCATACATGATTATTTACCGAAACTAATTTTCTTGTGAACACCCTTATGACCCAAGTTGTACAAGGTATATTTCGATGAAGGAATATTATGATTTTGAAGGATCTCTAAATCATTGTAGCAATTCATGGGCCATTTACACATGTGATCATGATTAAGATGAAACCATGTGGACACCATGATCATTGTATGATGTTATTTATTCTGGGGATCGTTTCATTTTTACATATGATGATGAAATTAAAAAAAAGACAATATATATAAGACAGAAAAAATTAATATTTTGAGTTCTTAATGTGTTTGAATAAAATTGAAATGTATTAGAAAACATTTTTGGTTAAAACATTATAGGGTTATTTTTGAATTTTATAAAAAGGAAAATAAGAAGACCTTGTGATAACCCATCGTGTAAGAAAAAGTTGTGGTAATCGAACCCACAACTAATATGAAATAGGAATTTATCACCTACCACTATTATATGTGAAGTACCTGGTTAGTATGACTTATTATTTTTTAGTTAAATGATTTTATTGATCATGAATAAGTTGATTTTTGGAACTTATGATTTATTAAATGTATATCCTTAGCATAGGAAAATTATTAGGTGATTAATTCTTAAAGGTTATTTTGGAAGATGTTCTCTATTTTAGGGAAAAACTATTTGCTAAAGAGAAATAGAATACTATGGTATTTCATTTGTGGTTAAGTGATAGGAATTTTTTTAGAAGAATATCTGTTTTTATTGATTACATATAGATATTTGTATTATACATTTATACGATTAACCTATCATAGGGAATATGTGATTTGGATAATTATGCTTCAGGATGCGAGTTTTAGATTAGTATATGTTTTTTGAGTTAAGTGTTAAGAATTATAATGGAAGACTATTTGATTAAATCCATCTACGTTTTGGGTTTCAATCTTATTTTTTATTATTCTGAAATATTTTAAGGACAAATTTGTATTGAATGGTGTTTCTTGGACATTGGTTCATTTTGCAAGATTTTTGAGATTAAGAGTAGTATTTATTTTTATTAAACTTTTTTGGGATTATATGATCTCGTACTAATAATTTTGATTTTAGTAGACTTCTAAAGTGAACAGAAATATATAGTTCTTCTTTTGTGGATGATATGATTCTCTAGAAGTTGATTCTTGTTCTTTTGATGTTACCAAGTCTTTTTCAATAATCTTTGTTTGGAGAAAAGTTTATTTTCTCATAGAAACTTATTAAATGATGAAACTCTACATGAAGGTAATTATATTTTCTTATGTTATTATTCTATGAAGTAAATAAATTCCTAATTTTATGGAAAGGATATTAAATCAAAAACATTGTAAGTTTACATTTTGTACTGGGTTATCAAATACCTCTTAACACATCACAAGTTTGTGATTTTATGCTGGTTAACTTTCTCTTAATCTTGTTTTCTATCACTCTCCATCAGAAAATGATGGATTTTTTTCCCTTCCATATCCATGTTTTCCTACATAGAATTCTAGTATAGGTTATCTAAGGTAACTTTTGTGTTTCTTTTTCTTTCATTTGTTGTGATAGTTTTATTGTCTCTTTTTTTCCATGTGGGACCTTAAATAAAGGTTCTGAACCCAATTTTAAAATTCCGAGGACACAATTCCCAAAAGGTGGAAAGATGTGACATCCTAGGTAAATAAATAACATGCAATTTTTCATATTTATTAGTATTTTTGAACTTAATATTAATGTATCTTTAAAAGGGATGCTATGTTTGATGGCATACCTGATATGCAACAACAGATTTCTTTGAAATCTTACATTGCACACTAATAATATAATATTATTATTTTAAATGGTAGTTAATTTCTAGACATTATAATGGAGGAAATAAATTGAACTAAAAAAATATTATTAATCATGTTTGTAAAATATTTTAACATTTATCCAATAAAAGTTAGAGGCGTAAAACAAGAACGAATCTAAGCATAAATACTCTAAAATTCTTTAAAAGATCAATTTACCACCTTTTGATAGAGAACCCTATTTATATCTTATTTTGGTCTTTTTTATATGTTTTATTTGACAAAATAAAATTATTATTTAGATTCTTGAAACCAAAATTTACTTTGCAACGATTTTAGTTATTTTTCTGATAAAGTTCATTTTTTAATGAATAGTGAAAATTACTGTATTTTAATTCAAAAGTGGATTTTAATATAATTTATTTAGATGGTTAAATTATATTTTTAATTGGTTATAACTTTTAAATAAATTATATTTTTACCAATTAATCTAATGTTGGTCATTGTACTTAATTTCACTTTGAAATTGGACATAAAAAAGTGTCAATCTTTACATATTTATTATTTCTTAAAAACCAGCATTTTGTTTTGACAGTGGGAATTAATTTTAAATTAATTTCTACCACTTATATGCTTCGAATTTAGAAAATAGGATTCAATATTTGGAATCAGTAGGTCCCAATTTTGTAAATAGGTATCTTTTAAATATAGATATTTTAGATATTACTTCAGTAAATATTTTATTTACCATGATTAAAGGGTAAATATACTAAATAAGGGTGAAATATAATATTATGATAATATTAAATTACCCAAACATTTTTCTTAATCATATTTGATGAATCATAGATGACCATGGGCCTCCTAAGGTCTAATTTGGGACACCATGGAGCCACATGAGTGTAATAATGACATTTTATATTAATGAACATAAGATAATGAATAAAATTACATCAACACATATATTTTAGTAAATAAATTTTTATAAAAGGTTATATAAGTTTTCATTTAGACTATAAATATTATTTAGAAACCTAATAACATTTACAACATTATTGAATTTTTTATAATTTTTTGACATCAAAAAAAATTAATTAGTTATGACACATTAATGGTGCAATATTTACCTCATTAAAAAATGATATAAATAAATACGATTATTAATGTTTAAAGAATATCAAAAACCTTTATAATTATTATTTGAAGATTTTAATTAGAAAATTATTTTTAATTAAATAGACATTAATGTTTATTTGACCTTTTGATTTCAAATATGAGTTTATAATAAAATAATTGTTTCAAACATTCATAAAGAACCCCTCCTATCCCTTATAAAAGCCCTCAATTCATACCCATTTCCCACACTTATAAAGACATTGGCTCATAAAAACTATATTCCAATAATCTCACAAGATGCATATATTTATCCTAGAAGCCTTTCCGTTTCTATAAATCACTTCAAGAAATCCTTTTGGTTCAAACCAAAATGAGTTACCCGATTTAAAGGTAATATCTTCCCTTAAGTTCTTTTATTTTATTTTACTACTCTAACCCCCTAAACTAATTTTATTACTTTATTTTATTACAAAACTAGTATCCTTAATATAATAGTATTTTTTTATGATATGGACTACAACTATAATTTCCCACACCTCCATCAAATGGGTGAAGAACATACTTTTTTTGTGGATGGAAAACTAACGACCAACAAAGTGATGATTGTTTAATTATCTCTTACCGCCTATCATGGTGGAAATTATGATGGAAATATATTTATATATGATATATATTATTTTAATTTTTCCATTATTATTCTGAATTTTTTATTTATATCATAATTCTGAGGATTCCATAATGGATAAACGCAATAATTTCATTTTAGGAAATGCATACTACCTCCCCCTCAAGGTGATATGATTCGTTCATGACATACATGGAATGTATAAAGATGGAGTTAATGAAATTATGTAACATATATATCATATTATATTATATTAAAATTTAATATACCTATTTATCATTATAATTTCATTCCCTTAAATATTATATAGAAATGAAAGTAGCATTCATGTGTACGTATGGCTTAACGTTTCCATGAACGATGCATTTAATTTCTTATCTCCAAATGCTATGTACTATTATAAATATAAACACACACATATATATATATTGTGGGTATATATGATATATAATATATCAATATCATTAATATCATTTTGTAGATAATAGAGTTTTGATGACATGGAAAAATTCTAATTATAATAATTTCATTTTTAACTCAAATTCTGAACATCGACAAAATGTCTGATATAAAGTCAAATAATTAACATACTATTATTTCAATGTATTTAGTTATATAAATGTAATAATAAAGTTTAGAAAGGTTATTAATCAAGTATAAATTAACTTCATTTTATTAATCAGGAAAAACAAGGAACATACGTGTCAAGTTGGACACGAGGTAAGTGATTTCTTATCTCACTTTTAATTCCATGAGATTTCCATTGTTCACCACTTATTTATTTAATTTTTTATATTGTGTAGTACCATTTGATATATTTATAACAATTATATTTAGATTCTTGGTATTCTGTGATTCATTTTGTGGTTATTAACTTTTCCTCATAAGACTCGATTGATTACAACGTGGTAATGATTTTTCATCTCACTTTTTATTCCCATGAGATTCATTCCATATTAGCTACTATTTCATTTTTTTCGGTGTATTTACTGCCCATGATTTTATTCATTTGGTAATTTACCGTAATTTATTGATATTTACATATTCATTGTGTGATTTTTTATGTGGTGTATGTTTCGTAAGTTACCAAATCTGTAAGGGAACCTTTCACCCTCCACTATTTTAAAGAATCCTTTTGGTTATGTCGTGTAATTTACATCTTATAATGTTGGAATATGTTATTATATATCATTATGGGTGTAAATTGTATTTCCATGTGATGATATATACATTTCTCTCTCATCAACTTATTTTTCTGAATTATAATATGATGTTGTTAGGCTGTAGAATTTATGTAAGAAAACCTCTTAACCTAATTTAAATTTTTGGGATAAATATCTACATCATGGTTATGTTGTGCTATGAATATATGTGAATAACCTCTGATTGTTATACACTTAATATACAGTTATATTGGGTTCATTTATATTTTTCACATATAATTATGGAATTAATTTATCCTTATTCGAAGGATTCCTTCTTTTTAAGGGATTTCATCTCAATTAACATTTCTATTGAGGCTTCACTGTTTATATACACCAATTCACTTATATATGGTGTATATACTGTCATTTTTCATATTATATAATGAATAAAGTTATTCTAATGATATTATTAAGATTTAATAAATGTTATCCCTAAATTATTTGTATTATAAGATCTCTCGTTTTGTTAAAAACTCTTTATCTAAAATATCATTTTAAATGTTTTAAACGTTTATTCTTCTAAATCATTCACATTAATGTCCATGTTTTAAAAATGGTTTTAATTATTTATTCATATGGACATGAAGGTTTTGAAATTTAAATTTTATTCAAAATAATTGTAGTGGTATGGGACACATTGATTCAAAAATATAATTAGTTAATATTCTAAATGTTTTTCACAATGGTTTGATAAAAGCATTTATTTTGTAAATATTATGAAATTATATATTTTGATTGCATTGTGGAAATGTTATCTCTTCATGATGTTTATTTTATGGGTTATGAATATTTAATAGCTATTTGGCATTGTTTATGTATATTGGTGGTTCAGTGATAAACCAAGGGGGAGTGAGCCCGACATAGCTCTCCAATGCATTGGGTAACGTGATGTAGGTAAACATTAATATTTCTCCTATGAGGATTAGGGAATATACTATTATGGGTATTCAAAATGTGACTCCTTATGTAGTATTGATTGCTACAATGTATGTTTTATATAGATTCTACATGTTACCTTTATGATTTATGATTTCTTTAGGTTACTGATAAATCTTATGATTTCATTATGTATGTTCTGATTAAAAATTTTGGTTTTTTTGTTTTGTATTTATTGATGGGATAATGTTTTAATTATTTATTTTATATCCCTTAAGGAGATTTTTAATCTCATCCCATGTTTTTTTTGAATTATTTTCTATAGGACATAAAGTTGAATAAAGGTTAAGGATGGGATCAATGAAAAGTCAAGCAGTCTAAAACATGGAACTAGAAATGTCCTTTTGTCATGAGTTTTTATTTAAAAAATGCATACTGAGTAGAATTTTCTAAAGGAAATATTCATTTCATTATGTAAATTATATGACGTAATTCACTATAACTATAATCCTGAAAAGACCCTTAATGTGAATTATCAATTTAATTAAATATTATGTGATGTTTAAGGATGGATCCTTATAGATTCAATCTCAACTACACATAGTAGAACATTTTCTCATGATTTTAAATTGATTTACATATGATTAATAGATTTTAAAATGTATATTTAATAATTTTTTGAAACACTCTTTTGTGATGGTTAGAAATGTGGTGGAAATATAGGATGTTGGTGTTCTTGTTTGAAGCTTTGATGATTGAATTTATAATGAAATTTTTTTAAAAATGGATTTTATCGAATCTTGGTAAAATGTCTAGATTTTAGGATTTCTATAAAATGAATGGTTTTATTGGAATGAAATGGTTGATTGGAATTGGTTGATTTATGGTATTTAACAATACAACGGTTTTATTATTGTGTTCTTAAATGGATTCATGGAATGTTTTTATAATACAATGTGTTTTTTGTGAGTTTAGGTTTGATGTTTTCATGAATAAGGTAAATGTACCATTAGGATACAAGGTGTGCAACCTTAAATTGGGGGAATTTGTCAATGGAACACAACGTAATTGGAATGGATAACACTCATGGGTATGGAAATATCAAATAAATCATGGATGAGAGTGTTTGTGCTGTCAACCATGGAATGTGTTTTCCAATGTGATAATGAGAAATGGTTTTAAATACATGTTTGATTGTTTTTCTAGAAAGATAAAATTTTGTAAACATGTTGAAATAAAACTTGTATAATCTTGGGTAAAATGGTTTTGGGAATTCATTATATTTAGTTATAAAATATTTAGGGGAAAATTTTTATATAAACGTTTTTACTTAAATAACATTAATATTTCTATAATTTTGGCATCAGTAGGTATGTACATGGGGAAGACCTACTGTTTTTTATTATCACCCCTAATTTGGAATTTTTTTATTTTACTGAATCTATCTTTGAAGAGATTCGAAAAGGTAAAGTATCCCATGTATTTAGAACCACCTCATGATCCTTGGAATATTTGGTGATATTAGATTATTGATCTGTTGTGCATAGAGATGTCGAGAAGGAGTCATGTGGTTATCATGGAGTCTTTCACCTTTCTACGTTGATTTTCCATGATATTTTCTTTACCATCCCCTATAGAAAACAATGGAATGGTTTTGTTATAATGATTATGATTGAGTTGAATCATTTTATATTTCATTATATAGTGGTTTTATGGTTATTGTTTTCTTGTTAGTGGATTGTTTCATAAAGGTTAAATCATCCACCACATTCATTGAAACCCTTTAGCATTAATATCTTGACACTTGAGCCTTGGGGATGATTCTCAAACCCATGTAATGATTCATTATATAATCAAGCCAATGATAATAATTGGGTTTTTGAAAATTATATCAGCTTTTTCGGTCTGTTCATAACAATAACTATTCAGTTTCATGGTCTTGAAGTTTAATTTATTCTCATCTTTTCCTTGGAATGTTATCATATAAAGGAGTAGGATTAACAAAATGTGAAATGTATAGAATAAAAGGACACAGATAACCCACTTTTTTTTTAACATCATGTTACTATGGTCTTGGGTACATAATTGATTGGGAGATACATATAAGATATTTGAATCTCATTGTCATGAGTTTAGCCAATGTTATGGGAATTAAATATATTATAGGAATGAATTCCAACTATGATTTAATATTTTATTTTTATGAAAGGATTTATGTTTTCTAATAAGGTGATTGTTTTTGAGAAGTATGATAGTGTTGTGAAATTGATGTCATTGATAAGTGTATGGATGATGTATTTTGAAAATGGACTGATTTTCAAAAAAAATGTCCATGTTTTAAAAAATGTTTTATTTTGGAAAGAAATTTTGTGATAGTTGATGTGATAAAATTTGAATTTTTTAAAAATCAATTAAAATAGATTGTGACTTATAGAGTGTGTAGTTGGTTTAGAAAATGAAATTCAGTAGACATCATAGAATCCTACTAGTGTAAGCTATGGAGAATGTGTTTTCACCTGAACCACAGGTAAACCAAGAGTTGGTCTACAGTATAGTCCAAGAGATTGAGACAGTGGATATAGGGAGCTATAGGTAAGACAAATGAAATGTAGATAATTCCATGTAGTTCATTTAGCTGATCTTATCTCCATGGGAATCACCAGTATTGTTTTTAATGAAAGAAGATGAAACTATAAGGTTATGCATTGAATATTGTATGATTAAACATGGTATGATGATGAATCGGTATCCACTACTATGAATTTATATGTTTAATCAATTGAGGGTAGTTTAGGGGCGGTCAAAATTGACTTCTGACCAGGGTATCACCAATCGTGAGTTCAAACTGAGGATATTCTGAAAATAGATTTCAAAATAAGATATTGACACTAAAAATATGTAGTCACACATTAATTTATTACGAATTTACATGTAGGAATTATGGCGTTGTTGAATTTGATATTCTAGAGATATATAAAATTTTCTGTCATAATGTTCATGGATGACATATTGGTGTATTCGTGGACAATGAATGATAATGATCAACACATGGTGACGATGATGGAAATATTAAGAGATCATGATTTGTAATCCATGTTGTCAAGAAGTGATTTTTGGATAAAAGAGGTACAAATTTCATTGCCATGTAATTCTTAAAAATGATATTTTAGTGTATTCAAAAAATATAGAGGATGTTACCTTGTGGAAAACTACAAAAAAACATTTAGATCCAAATATTTATTGGCCTATTAAGTTATCATCAATGCATTTTACCTAACTTCTCACTACTGTCATCTACAATGGTAGCTCATTGAAAGTTGAATGTTCCATTAAAATGGACTGAGGAATTCCATATTTATTTTCAAGAGATGAATTATTGTCTTACATTAGCACCAATGTTTATTTTTTTTTTGAAAATAGGACAGTGGAATGTGGTTTAATAAAATGATTTCGAGATATATTTTGTCATTACTGGTCTTGAAAGGGGACCATGTGGTTACCTATGGTTTAAATAAGTTGGGAGTTCATGATGAGAATTACTAAACACCTTATTTGAAGTTATCAAATGTTGTCCAAGATTTGATGATGTGGCATCATTGTCTAATTATTGTGAAATTTACTGTGTTTACGGATCCTATGATCTTAAAAAAAAATTTCTCACAACTGATTTTTAATCTTAGGTAATGGATATGGTTGTATTTCGTCATATGTTTGTCTTGGATGAGATTTATACACCCAGAAAAGGTAATTTGGAGGTCGATGTAATGATAAAAAACTGATATATGCAACTGGTGAAAGAAGCTATAGATTAGTGGAAGTTAATGTCCATCCTAGTCGACATTCTTGTTGAATGTGAAGACCGTAGTGATGTTGTAGTACTTTTCTCAGTTTCATTGGATCCTAATTTGGTAAATATGATCTAATTGGCACAATAATTGGTTGCTGAAATCTTGGTGATGAGTTCAAATCTCATTTGCGGGGAGAACAATGAGAGAGATAATATTTATGGGAGTCTAATGTTGCTTTTCAGAGATCTTATGGTTTTACCTATTTCTTTTCCATAACAACATATTCATTCTTACCACCTTTCTAGATGGGTTGTACATCTGGGTATACAGTATATGTGTAATGTGTTAAAGGTGTAGTTTTTGTGGATCGTCATGAAACAGAAAGAGGACGAGTTTTATTCATGGTTTTTAACATATAATAATTTTAGGGAAGAACATCATCGACTAATGGGTATACTAAAATCATTACCTATACAAGTTTGGAAATTAGAGATGATAGACATGAATTTTGTTTTTAGTCTCCCTAGAATTGTTTAAAAACATGATGTTATCTGTGTTTTTATTTGATTGACTCACTAAGTCTTCTCATTTAATCAATATTGATGAAACTCATATGTTGGATGATCCTTCAAAATATATATCAAAAAAGTGTTAATGAGATATGGTATACCCATTTCGATTGTTTCTGATAGAGATTTAATGTTTACTTTTATTTATTTGATAGGAAACGCATTAATTATGTTATTTTTTATATAATGGTTTTGTGTGATGTTTGGGGTAATTTGGTGAACAGTAAAAATGTTTTTGTGGTTAATGGAGGGGCCCATGGTTAATGCACTGTTTTTCTAAACCATATAGAAATCCATGGAGTAACCATGCGTAGTATCATATTTTAGTAAGTATCATTGGATTGGTTGGAACACAATTATCGATATCATGAGAGGAGGTTGTTTGGAAGACTTTATTGAGGAAGTAGAAAATTTATGGTTGACACTAATTTTGTCAAACTGTGTGAACTAACCTTCTGCAAGGTTATTATACGTTACAAGAATAGTTGGTTTATGTCGAGTATTCTATTTATACAATACATTTTTCCAAAACTAGCACTATCGCAAGATTTTGATTCTTTTATAGAAAAAAAGGGTTTCCCATTTGTTTTCGGACAATTCAAATACTCCCCATAGGGATTCAAAGATGAATTCTTGAGGTATGTCATCATTATTCAGCATTATTTTCATGTTTACCTTGATCTACGTTGATATACTTCTCCTCCCTAATTGGATTAAAATATACATACCAGTTAAGGGTATATATAAGATTTTAAATTCAAATTATGATGCAATTTTTTTATGTTGGTTTTAGGAGAATAAATATATGGTGATTTCATGGAGATCTTACCCTCCTGTGTGAAGGTTCATCATTTATTTCCGTTTATTGTCAAAAAATAATAGGTACGAGCCTTCACTCTCAATAACACATAGTATAACTGATTAGAATGATTTCATAATGATTTCATTAGGATTAAGTGAATTTTTATTGGGTAATATATAAAAAATATTAAACCATCATTTAGGATCGTTTTATATGTGGTGGAAATAAGGATAATTGGTGTTATTATTTGATGCATTGATGATTGAATTTAAAAATATGTTTTAAAAAAAATGGATTTTTCTGGAATTGTGGAAACTGGTTTGGATTGATGGGATTCAAAATTCAAAACTGTTTTATTAAAATGAAATCGTTTAATACAATTGGTTGTTTAATTGGTTTAAATAAAAGAATGGTATTATCAGTGTTTCTTGAAATGGTTATTTGTAATTATTTTGGCATTAAATGGGTTTTCTTGTGAGGTCATGTTCAATGTGACCTAGGATAAGGGACATTTTTTAATAGGGTTCAAGGTGAGTGACCCTAGATTAGGGGAATGTGTCAGTGAGAGACAAGTGAATTGGGAAAGATACCTCTTATGATTATTTATATTTTAAACAAATCCATCATGGTGTGTGTTTTGTGAACCAAAGAATTATTTTTCCAAAGTGATACTGAGATATTGTATTATAAACATGTTTGGTTGTTTTTATGGAAATATTACTTTCTGGAATATTTATGAAATAACACTAGTTTACTCTTGGTTATAAATTGGTTTGGAACATGATTATATTTACATATAATCTATTTATGGGAATTTTTTTTATATAAACACTTGTATTTAAATTTTTATATCATTTCTATCATAGTGTAATGTGTAGGGATGTCTTTGGGGAAAACCTACTAATTTTTATACTCACACATGTAATGTTACATTGGTTCTTTTTCAAATATTATCTTCTGAGACTTGGGAAAAGGTAAACTATAACTCGTATTTATCACCACATTTAGATACTTGTGTTTTTTGGTGATGTTGGACCATGGATATATGAATCATATAATATAGTGTTAATTAAGGATACATTAGTTATTCTTCTAATAGATAATTTTATTATTTCTTTGTCTTCCACTGTAGTACACATTGGAATGGTTTTCCTACAAAAAGGTGGTTGTGATTTCATATTTTTTTTCCTGCAACATATAAAAATCCTACTCTTATAGTTGTTTTGTTATTTTTTTATTTCCAAAAGGATAAATCATCTCCCACTTGCATTGAAAAAAAATGCATTTTATTCTTGCATCTGGCATGATGGAGATGTTGATTATTATTATGTAACGATTCATTGTATTCTCAATACAATAAGAATAAGTTGGCAGTTAGAAATATTTAAAAAAAATAATAATAAATGATTTAATAATAACAAATATATATATTTTTCATGTAAATTTCATAGATATAAATGAAAAACATATTACATAAATGCTAAAAATTTAATTAACATTTAATGGATTTATGAAATTTTCTTCCATCTGTGTGTTAGACAGTAGACGATATCCTTTTATTATAGATTTACATAAATATATTTATATAAAATTCAAGATTATTTCAAATATATTATTTTCAAATATATTTTTTACCTATTTTTACATTTCAAAATTTTTATATATTTTTTGAAAAAATATAATAATAATTATAAATTCAGTTAATATTATAGAATAATTTGATCAAATATTTTTAATAAATTTATTGTCATAAACATCTATATTATTTCTGAAATTGAAAATATTATATTATATTCCCATAATAAATTTTTTTTTCGATATAGGTTATATGTTTTATGATTTCTTATTTATAAAAATATCATAATCATATTGAAAATAGTTTATATATATATAACTAATGACATTTCAATGTTTTTATAATAATATAACATAGAATAAATTATAGATAATCTAACTATTTTATCCCAAATTTTATTTAATTTTTTATTATAAAAAAAGAAAATTAAATATTATTAATATTATTTTGTATGATGATATTAATTTATTCATTGTTTTTTCATCCATTCCGTTTTTCCATATAGATTAATAAAATATGTATATTCATTCCTTACTATGAATTTTATCTTAATTGTGGGTCCCACATGGCCTCAAGAATACTATAAAATTCATATAGTATGGGAACTAGTTCTAAGGGTTGATGGATATCAATTTTCTGTGATTAAAAAAATGGTTTATCTAAATCAATTACCAAGAGAATATATACAACAAAAATAATTAATGACAAATGAAATAATCATAATCAATATGTCATAAAATTATCCTAAAAATTAATATTTATAGAAATGATGGAATATTTTAATTACATAAATTGGAATATCATGTTCAGGAGTATGAACATTAAAATAGAAATGATTAAAAAATGAATATATTTCCCTATCCGTGATTCTTAATATGAAAATAAAAATATCTAAGAAATGTGTAATTTTTTGGTGATATATACTATATTTATAGAGCAATTTTTGTTAATTTTTTCTGTTTAAACATGGGTTTTCCATTCTTTAATTTAAATAATTAACTAATTTCCATATTATTAAAATGTTATATTTTTATTTTTTCCAATATGTACAAATTTTATAATTTTAAATTTATATTTTATGGAAAATATTTTCTATATTAAATTTCTCTTAGGGACATCTTTAGTTATGGATTTCTCACAGAATCATTCATCGTTTCATATTTAGTATTTCTATTTTTTTGTGGTAGAAATATATTTCCATAGTAAATGAATGAATTAAATTATAGTGGTTGGATTTTTCTATTTTTTATAATTTACTCTAACATTATTGGGTGGTATAAAATTCCTAGAACATGGTCATTTTTTAGGGACATATATAATGTTTTAGGATTATTTTTTCTTATTGTGTGATATTTAAATAGGTTATGACCGTATTTCAAAAGAATAATAATTTCTATATTTATTCTGGTTTCACTACATTTATTTATATTGTTTTCCACTATAACTATTATAATAAATTAATATTAGTTTTTAAATGGAATATTTTTTTTAGCTTAATAACAGTGTGAGAATTTTTTATTGATTTATTTATAACTCTAATTGGATGCCTTTAATTATTTATATATATAACAAAATATTACACTATTCAGTTTGTTTTTCATTTATGATTTTTTATTTTCAGATTTATACTAACATGTGTGGTGTGTTAAAATCAATAATTCAAAGAATAAAAATGTTTTTATCTAGATAAATAAATGAATATTATTGACATATAATACTGGATTCCTTTCATTATTATGAATCTTCATTCTCTAAAAAGAGTTTAAGTACAACATACTTTCCATTTTTATTTATATGATTCTTCATAAAAATAAAATTAAATAATAAAAAACATAGTATTAAAGAAAAGCTTCATTAATTTCAAATAATGAACAAAAAATTTGATTAATTCCTTAACAAGATAACTCTTACATTTAAAAATTATTTCTAAATAATGGGTTCAAAAAATATTTCATGATATTTATTTCCTATAAATCTATTTCAATTTATGTTATCCAATAATTATATGACTATATTTTATATTCCCTCTGTTTCTAACCTAGCATTATTATCCATGTAGTCCTCACGAACTTTCCATATATAAAATTATAACACATATAATCCCAAAATATTAATTCTTATATTATAATAATAACACAATAATAATTATAGTGAATGTGATTACCCATATTTGGGCCATGAATTATATTTTATCTCATTAACAAGGTGTCCATAAAATAGTTTCTTAATGGGTATGGTATCATTTTATTTGAAACATATCTTCATAAAAATCTAACAATTCCTTATTATTTCACTAGTAATTTTTTTCCCTCATTATACTCAACTATCACCTCTTTCTAGAAGATATATATTCTTGGATGTGTTCCTATCCAAAATGAATTTTAGTTGAATATCTAGTTGTCAAATAATAAAAGATATATATTAAATATATTTATACTATTATGAAAATATTTTATGATCAAGGATATTTAATCAGGATTGTTACAAATAAATGATGCAAAATGATAAGTGGGTAGTACTCGATATATAGGATGTGGGGGATCATTGATCATTGTATTAGTGTGGTCCAATGAATTATCTGGATGAATTGCATTCATGGAATGTTCTGAATTCACCATATTAGATATTGAAGGAGAATTGATATAAAATAATTGATATAATGATGTTCACTGAATTGTAGTTTTCTTGGGAATATTTGTTTAAAATATTATATTGAGAGGGAGTGAGATACATCATTATATAAAAAAAATACATACGAGGAGGAATAGTTTAAAATTTTAGAGATTGTATTTGTTTACCAGATATATATGTTGAATCTAATGAAATCATCAAAAAATAAGGTACACAACATTGTTTATATCATAATGAGTTGGGGTGTGATTAGGTGTGATGAGAGGATCAAGTATCCCTGGAACCACTACATCTAAAATACTCAAGATTATAAATTATTCCATTATATAGGTAAGATAATTTGTAAATCTTAGTTATAATTCCAAATCAAAATTTTATAAAAAATATTATATATAAGACATAATTTATTATTTTTATATATTTGAAATAATGTACCCAAAAAGGTTACAATAGGAGGAACAACCATGTCCTTAATTAATGATTTTCGTCAGTCATCCCCTTTTAATATACCTCTTCAATATTATTAATTTATATAATTGGGAAAAATGAATTAAATTTTCAACATTTTTGCAATATATAGGTAAAATGAGATATAAGATGTCAAACGTATAAATTAAGGGATAACGATTTTCATTGAAAAGTTATTTTATGTTGTGAAATAACATAATAATATCATATATAATGAAAATATTATCAAAAAAATAAAACTTCATAGAGAAGTCAAGACATTATACATAAAATATTTATCATAGATATTGAAAAATTTTATTCCTAAAAAATAATAACACGGGAAGTGTATAAGACCTCTATATAATGAACAATTAAAATCACAATACAAAATTATTTCTATCATTTATCAAAACTCAAATAAGATCACATAAATTTCAAACAATAAGTTTCTATAAATTCTATTAATAATGTTATATATAATTTCGTAAATATAATGAAATTAGATTGATTTAAATAAAAATAATAATTTAAAAATATGTGGATTTCTCAAATTATATATTATAATCACATCAATAGAAACTATATAAAAAATTATAACATTATTTGAAACCAATAAAAACACATTTTTGGATATTAACATTATAAAATAATATAGAAAAAAAATTATATATTTTTTATTTTAAGTTACATTAACATGTTTTCATGAGAACTAACAAAATTTATAAAAGAAACTATTGTGAAAAAAAAATTTGTCCATAGTCAACTGTTATGAAAATAATGTCTTTCATTATATTCAAAACATATATTATAAAAGAAATAATTATTGAATCTATTAGTTTTATTTTCAATTACACTAATTTGAAATTATAATATGTTGTTTCAAAATTATTTTTTAATTAATTTATTAAATATCTAGTATTTCTATATTTTATGTATAATATTCATAAACATTATTATGATGTTTTACGACAAAGTAATTCATGATTCTGCATGAAATACACTTAAACAATTCAAGTTGTTGTGGGATTAAAAATCCATTAAATTATAAAATTTCCATCTAAAATTAATTTTTAGTCTAACAAATTCTATATAATGAACACATTATTGAACACCCCTATATATTTTCCATGATTCGTTTCAATTATTTTTTAATAAAATACATGTTCTATATTTAATGAATTTTATATTGTATAAATATTTTATATTTTATATAATATTAAAATTCCCTCTTTTATACAAGGACTCCAAGAAACTAAATTTATGGATATCATGGAAGAAAGTATAATGGCTTGCACTAAAATTAATATGTATGGGTACAAAAATTTTCAAACCATCATAGGAATGACGAACACAAATATGATTTATGATATATATAATTTGGAATAGATATCTTTTATAAATTATTAATAAACTTTTTCCTAGTATTCATTATAGAAAAAAATTGTACATTGTGATTAAAATTTAATATAATAAAATACTTCTTATCAAATTATAATGTATTTTATATGTTAAACAAATATAATTATTTAATTTATTAGACATTTTCTTGTATACATTCAACATTATTTAGAATAAAATACATATTGGAAATATTAATAATCATACATATTATAGGGTGAATAATGTTTCTATAGAGATATATCATATCTATAAGTATAATAAATATTATTTAAAACATGTTGAGGAGGAAATTTTCAAATTTACAATTTATTAATGATTTTATTATCCATATATGGCACATTTTTTTAATGAAGAAAAAATGAATATCCCAAGAAAATGCATTGGGAGAATTATAAATTATATACAAGTAAGGAGTTACTGAATTTTAAAAAATTACACAATAGTTAATGAAATTTATTATTATGTACAATAGTAAATATATTCAAAACCAACCCCATTTTAATTAGTATATTTGAATCCTCATATAATATAAACATAGATTGTGTTTTCTTCCAATAAAATTTGAATATCATTATAAGAAGAAGAGATGAGATATTTGGAAATCTCTAATTTAATGTTCAAGAAACATTTAATGAATTTAAAAATGAAGGATATCTCATAATGAATTAGTATGAAAATAGAATTCCAATATAGGTGTCTAATGATGAGGATGTGAAATGGGATAAATGAGAGGCAGCATGGTGAGAAATTTTTTGGAAGACATTACCAATGGGTTTATTTATTCATTTTTATAAAATTCACGTATAAGGTTTATAACAATGGATCAAGGAAACTGTCGGTACAAACAACAAATATTATAATGTTATTCCAATGTATAATAATAACTATATTAATAAAATTATCTATAAAAAACTCAAGGAATGAATTGGTATACACTTTATATATATGATATCAATACCAAAAATTATAATTTATAGTTTATATAAAATTACGTATACTATCTATATAAAACTATTAATATATTCTAAATATATGGATTTTATATCAATTTTTATTAAAACCCCTTTTTATAATTCAACTTGTATAGTACCATTTATAGTAGTGATAACTATCATAAAACCAACCTTGTATGCTGGTTATAGGGAACAGTCATGTTATGTCATGGAGATTGTATTACCCAAAATACATTAATGATAGTTTCTTTCTAAATCAATTGTGTATATGAAAAAGAAAATAAAAACCCATAACATAATAACATCCCAATATATAGATTATACTAATTAACTATATTTGTGTCATTGGAATAAATATTATGAAGAATGTTATTATGAAAACATTGTTGTCAATAACACTTTCACTATGGAATATAATTATCCATGGATGTCTCCATGATAATCATTTTCTTACGATAACTATGAGTAACAAGGGTATTATGTTTTTTTGGAAATGGATCTGTAGAGAATAAAATAAAAAAAATTAATGATTAAATATATTAAAAAAAACATTTCATATATATAAATATTATATCATACAATAATAATATTTATTACAAAATAATATGATCTACACTAGAATCATATATTTTTAGTCTATTTGGAATTTTTTTTTCATAAATTACTGTTCTATAAGAGAGGTATTCTACCTCCCACTATATTAACAATAATTAGAGACATTATTAATATATGTTTCATAAAACCTATATTCGTTGTAATTGGAATGGAAACATATATAAGGGTTACCTCTATTAATTAGTAAGTTTAAAAAAGGGATATATCAATGATCATATAATCCTAACATGTGAATAATGGTATTAAGAAAAATAGTTTAAAATTTAAAATCCATACCATACATATCATAGATTAGTCTTTTACATAAAATAATATATCTATACATTTCCCAATAATTTAATTGTTCCATAATCAAAGTATAAAATCCATGAGAACATAATATCATTATAATACATATGATTGTGGAAGAATCATAATCATTAAAATTATTTCCGAAATCAATTATCACTTCCATGAATGTCATATTAGATTATATTCAATCCCTAGTACAAAAAAATCATAAGTCAATGTTCACTCTCATGACACACATAGTGAATTCATTGCCATATTGAACTGGGATCAGACCCCATTTGTGTTCTTATTATATCACGATATTTCCATTTTTACCAAATGCATTAGATGTAAATATAATTATGGTCCTACAGATTATATAATTAAAATCATAAGTATGTGTGAAAAAATATTATAATAAATTAATCATGACATAATACATGTAAATGAAACTGGTTTGATGAAAATTTCATTATTTAATTATTGAATAAAGCTTATAGATGATATTGGTTTCATAAAGGATTCATCATAACATAACATAGAAATGATAAATAATTAACTTATATATTATCATTTATAAATAAGGATCATCACAATCCACCCAAATAATTAAATTTAATAGTAATATTGGATCATAGCACTAGTAAATCATAATAAACATCGATTAATGTGACTATGGATGATTTTTTAATCTAAATTGATAATTTCTTGGGAAGAATAAGATTTTCAAATAGAAATATATTATTTAGAATAAATTATATAAATTATTAATGATATTATATTCATAGAAAATATCCACTGAAAATTAAAATATATGATTCAATAAACTAAGTAGTCTTTATGTGCATAAATACATTTATTTTATTATATATTAAAACAATGATTCCATTCAAATTTTATTTAAAAATTACTACTAATTCATTAATAAATAAAAGTAATATTAATATTAAACATTTTGTATAGAAGGAAATAATGAGTAAAATGAAAATTAATAATACTAGTAATTATTGAAATATTGTCTTGAAAATAATATTAGACAACATTCTTTTAGATGAAAATTTATATTCAACAATACAAATAACTAATGTATATTTTCCATGAAAATGTTTTATTGATATCTTAAGTACCTAAATTAAAAAAAAAATTATAAGAAAATATGTAATCAGACAAAATTACTGTTGGTGAATAACATTAATGATATTCTTTAGCATTAGATCACTAAATTAAACCATGTGAGACATATTCCTAAATAATCCTTCTAGATAATGACATTGTTAAATAAATTACATACCTAAAGATAAATATTATTCAAAATCTCCATAAAATCATATTTAATAATTTAATATATATTATAATTCGTGAAATAATAATTTATAATCTTATAATATAATATTTGATCAACATAAAGTTGTTCTACACCAATTTTTTAATAATTATTTTTATAATACACCATTTCTGGGTGTCAATTATTTCATTTTTTATAGAAGATTCAGTTATGAAAAACTGACAAAATGACATTGATCAATGTTCCATCCTCTAATGAACATTAAATATTTTTAAATTATTCTTTTCATTATATATATATATTTATATCCATTCAAAAAATATGGATAAAAAACTAATTCTTTTTTTTATGGAGATGATAGGCCAATTGTACATAGTAACACTATTTCTATTTGTCACTGGATAAAAAATGAAAGCTAAAAAAAATTAACCTTATTTAATAAATTTTATTTCATATATATTCATTTAATATATCCATATTACTAATCATTTATTTCAAAAAACGAAAAAATAAATCACATTTCTTCAGGAAGGTTGTAATCCACATATATGCATAAGTGATGTTATCATTTTCTAATATATTGGAAGGAGGTGGATAATTGTTATTACGTTAAAATAAAAAATAACTAATTATATTGAATATATTTAATTAGTAATTATACATTGAAAAATATATATGATATGATGTATAAGAAGAAGTAAAATTTAAGCTCATTAGTTAAGATTTATACAGCATGATTGATAAACCAATTTTCGGTTACAACAAAGGACATTAATTGATTTTATTATAGAAACCCTTGACACTATAGGATGTAGGGATGGAATATTGGATGTTTTAATTTCATGTTATGGCTATGATAAATGTCTCAATGCTTTTGAATAATGTTAATGTGGGGATACATTTTATACGTGATGGGTGGGGTCTTATTGAAATTAAATAAATTAATGAATTAATATAAATTAAATTTCATTATAATATTTATATGAATTTAAAAAAATATATAATAATAATTGTATGAATCAGAATCATCTAATATAATATATTATTTATTTTTTTATATTTTTCAACATTATATCTAATTTTAAAAAACACATTTAAACTTTTTTATAATTACCATGCAAGCAACATGGTATAAACATTATATGCCATGATTTTTTACCATAAAAGGAAATTTAAATCATACATGGATAATTTTTGTTATTTTCAACCATATTAAAATCATTTTCTTTAATATAGTATTTTTAATAAGTTCACATATCTTCAAAAAATATTTTTTTATTATAAAATATCAGTACTATAATTTGTGGATCTATTAAATTTTTTTGACATTGAAATCATTATCAAAGTAAAGAAATGTTAACTTAAACCAATTTAATATATCAGAAATGTTATATTTTTCTACTAAATACATGGAATAGTATAATATCAAAAAAAACAATTTCCATTTTTATGCAATTTCTTATATTTTTTTATTTACATTATGAAATATTGTGTAGGTGTCATGTTTGATCCTTATATAATTACTCAAGAAATAAAAATATAAGAAAAATTATGATAGAGAAACTTATATTATATTTTAAAAAAATTATGAATTAATATATGTACTTTTTTCTTTTTTTGTATATTTTGGAGGTATTAATTTCAATGTACTGTAATATGTCTTTATTATTTTCATAAAGTAATATTAAGGTCAAAACAAATGAAATATATCAATTAAATAAATATTATTAAATGGGAAATCAGATAATGTCTCGATGTTCAAAAATTTACCACAAATAAATTAAAATTTCTATCAAAATTTTATTTTTAAGAAAAAAATGTATTATTATATTTCTCCTTCATCAAATCCACTGGTTACCAAGTAGACTCTTTAAAAAAAATCATTCTATGAAAATTAACCATTTTATTATTCTTATTCAATATCACTTAATCAATTTGATTTATGACTTCTATTTTTTGTTATTTATGGGATTTTTTTTAGTCAATTTGTACAAAATTTATTAGTAAATCTTATAAGTTAGGTATAGACATCCTCATTAGTGGTGTGTGGAGGAATTCATGAACATTAAAAGGGATTGGTATATGAGTTATTATATATGTTTCCAAATATACTAAATCAAGAATCATTATAAGGATTATAAAATTTAGACTATAATATTTTTCAATTCCAAATAGGACAACATTTTTTCATGCGATAATTCATATAAATAATTTTCTCAATAATTTAAAATTATAGATTTATCCAACTATTATCATAAAAAATTTATATGGACACTGAGATACCTTATGTTTTTCATAATTATCATTACATTATCTCTTATTTACTTATATAACTCATGTATGGAAATCATTAATTCCCCAAATTCATACCCAAAAAATTTATTCCAACATTTCTATTAATAGATAGCTTTTTAAGGAGCTGTAAAAATGCTTTGGTGAAATCTATTATTAGTGGAATACCAAAATAATTTATGTTATTGATCCTCAAAACACATTATATTCAAATAATAATATCATAATATATACAATATTATTTTAATGTTTATCTCATTTATGCCATTTTTTCAATGATGATAACTAGAACATAAACTCAACAATGTATATATATCCTACTATAGACTACACCATAACATCATGGAAATCCTAAAATAACTATTAGTTGAAATATAATGGGGTACCATATAAAATCCCACTGCATATATAATGTATTTTTAAGAAAATAGATCAAAGGGAATATGTTCTGCAATAGAAATTAAGTGTAATAACTGTGAATGGTGTTCAACTACAATAAAAATAACATTATAACCTTTATATTATTTAGATATTATGATTAAAAAATATAAGATTATTTCTTTTATTTATCATTTAGATTGGTTAGTGGTTATAACACCCCTTTAGACTTCATTCCCTAAGACTTATCTTCTATCATACTAAGCATTATGAAGAATAATCTGCAATATCTCTTATTTAATAGTCCCCCTATGAATATTATATGATGTCTATAAACATATTTATACTTCCAATATGAATATATATTGAGGATGTATGAGTTTCATATAATTTACCATTTTATACATATTATATGTATGGGAAACATACATGATTAATAAACCATATCCTTCCATCCAAATCAATCTTGTTCTCTGGAACATTTCCTTATGTATTTTTATGTTTTACATCTTTCTTCAACTGTTGATTAATCATAACAAGAATACATAGTTAAACATTAATTATATTGAGATCCTTTTTTTAGAATCAATTATGATTTCTATTTCCATGTTTTTTGAATGAAAATATATTATATCAGTTGTAATAATCGTATTGGATTATCTATCATAATCTTTTTTACTCATTGAATACACCACCTTCTTCAACGAATCAAGTGGTTATGTATTGGGTGGTCGTAATCCTTTTTAATATGAATCAATAAACATTTTTCCACATTCAACTATTTTTATGTTAATATATAATTTATAAATATAATATCAATATATATATCACACATTTCTCTATAAAGAAAATAATTCTATATACCTATTGAATGTCTAACTCCAAAATATTATTCTACATACATTTCTCATAAGAATAATTATTCATGTGGTGTGATCTTACACCATATAATTATTCATGAGATCAAATCCTAGTAAATTAATTGATTAATATCTATAGATAATAATCCCTTCTCTTATTCATAGAATAGTAAATAAATGTGCAATTAATGATCATCTAGATCGTTCAATGACAATTTCATCACATTCATGAATCAAAATGATCCTTTCTTCCACATAAACAATCAGGTTTAATAAATTAGTCTTCTGAGATAAATTATAATTATGGATCCATTAATATCATGAGAAAAGTATGGATCTTAATTATAATTGGTGGTCTAGTCCAATAATCAATCAATTATTTCTTAGAATGATCCACTGATATCCTCTTACATGAGATTATATGACCAAAAAGTATAATTATTTTTATGAAAAATTATCACATTGTAAAATTTTCATTCATTTTATAATTCATTAGTGTATTTAGAAAACTTATCAAGTTATATTCGGGTTCTTAGATACACTTATAATGTATATGTACATAAACTATAATGATTACCACAAACTGATCAATGTAATATTTAAAAATTATTTTCCATAAATCTATTAATATAAATATAAACTTTGTATGACAAAGTAGAATAACCATAAATTCATAGTGTGCATGCATTATATGAAATTATTTCATTGGTATGAAATGACTTTTGAAAATAAAATGGTATAAACAAGATCCATGATCATTCATTTAAATTTACTGACAACATCATAATTAATTAAAAAATATAAATAAAATGTAGAGGATAATTATTATCAATTGTGTTATTATTATGTTACTAATAATTTATATATAATTACATTGATCTAGATATATTCTTTACAAAAACTACATTTAACCCCACAGGGATGGAATTTACTAAATAAATCCCATGTCACGATTATAGAAGAAATTTTTCTCTATTTCATGTAACACAATAGGAGACATTATAATTGTCATATTTGAAAGGCATGTACCATAAAGTGTGTGTTCTATTGAATACTAGTCGTTATAATTTAGTGGAATATTGGAAAATTAATAATTAGAATAGTTAAATAATCTTTTCCAAAATATTAATATATGTGTTATGAATTTCTCCCAAACTCATTGACACAAAAAAGTATATAATAATAATTATAGGTCAACATAGTAGAAGAAATTTCCTTTTGACGTTCATATTTAACATCACATAGTTAAATGATATTTTGTTGGATCAAAATATCAAACATTACATAAAATAATTTTAATTAATGTGGGTTTTATATGAATAAATCATATCCATTTATATGAAAACATTAAATTAAATAAGATGTAGAATGAAAAGATTTTATGGAAAAGCATTAGCCCAAACATCAAACAGAGAAGAATTATAAACTAGAGATTAAATCATCATACCATTATAATTATTCATTAATATATAAACATATAATCATTGTGGTTGCATTATGATACCCCTAGTAAATTTATCAAATATATAAAAGTGGGTTGACCTAGAATTAAATAGGAAATTATAAGTTTTTTAGAGGATTATTGGACCACTATTCCCTATTTTATTTTCTTACTCCACATCAGTAATATTGATCATGTAAATTTTCTATTTTTAAAAGGATTTATTAGTGTTTAAATCTTATCATCATCATTAAACATCATTTTATATATTATTTTTCCTAATTATAATCATTATTTTCATTTAATCACTAGATTGTGGGTTTTTAATTCTATGGTTAATTTTCTCCACCATTAGATAATTTCTTATTCCCATAAATTTTTAATTTAATTTCTTGATCCCCTTTTTTCACACATTAAACATTAACCATTACCTGTATGAAATTTTATTTTATCATTTCATTCATATATAGATCATTTAGGAAAGAAAAAATATATTTTCACTATAGTTTTAAATATTTTAAATGAATTATATCATTCATTTCATACATGAACAATGATATTTATGGGTTACAAAAATCTCAACATCCACCCGGATGGTACATAGAATGAAATTTTAATTGTTTGTATTCTACCATCAACTTAAATCTATTCATATTCATGGTTTTAAGACATAAAATAATGTATCAGTATTACATTCTTTCCAAATGATAATTCCAAAAGCAAACCGTATAAATATTTTAATATTTTTCTCAATGGTACAAATGAATCTATAATAATTTTACATTATATAAAGGAGTTCTTTTTCCATTTTGAAAACAAAATCCAAAAAATTAACTTATCAAAAATTTCTCTTAAAAAAATCACACTCCATAGAATAAATTCCATAAAATTAAACTATTTTTTGAAATTATTCCACCATTTTACATCATCACCATCAAATGATAAACTACTAAAATACAAATTTTATGATTCATACATTGGGGATAAATAATATTTTATTTATTTTATTGATCAAATTAATAGCAACAAATTGATAAAATACCCACAAAATTTGATGATGTTTTCTTATAAAATACAAAATTTATTGTTGTTCCCTCATTCTACAATTTGGAATATTAGCAGGATTTATATTATGATAATAATTATAATTAGTAAAAAAATTAAATTCATTAAACTCCTATAATATTTGTCTTATTATAATGAAATAATTTATATTTATGTCACATTGACCATTTACATAGTTCCTCTTGGTCCAACCGTTGATTAAAAACAAAAAAGCAGTGTTTGATAAAAAATAATGATAATGTGACTCTACATAATGATATAAAATTAATTATTCATTTTCTAATACATTTCTAATATTTCAAATCCATAAATCCATATGATTGAACCTCGTAATCCATTATCAATACCAAATATTATGGATATTATCCAATATTTTGACTAATTTATTATTGTTTATCTAATTTTTCCCCATAATAATTTCAAAATTTTATTAAACAATACTCAGAATCCAAAAATAGTGACCAAATAATTTCCAACATAAATCTTTTATCTCACTATATGATTATTCATTACCAAACATAGTGATCCATAAAATAATATTATATATTTCATGTATTTGGATACATTAAAACATATATAACTATTTCATAAGAGATACATGTTATATCCCACTATGATCATTATAACTAGAATCATTCTAAGAATATATTACTAGGAACCCCTACACATAACTTTAGGAATGGAAATGAATGAATCGGTGATGCGAAATTCTTCATAAGGGTAAATAAGGGTGATATCATTATTCAATTAATAACATCATATAATTAACATTATGGGAAATTTTTCTGAATATGTGAATAACATAAATTACAAATCACATAAAAAATATTTAAATGGAATAAATATTGATAGTTCATAAGTGATTAATCATAATGAAATTAATGAATTTTTCCCATGAGATAATATAATTTACATAAGCATTATTATTTTTCATACAAAAAATAATAGAAATTATTTTCCCTAGTCAAGGATAACTTTAATTATTATCATAGTGGATTGGATTCAATCCCCCATTAAATCATATCAATTTTCATTATTCACTCCAATGATTAATATTGCGAGCAATGTCCATTATTGAACTATTATGACTACCAATTCTAATCTGTTCAGTCTGACATGAAATCCAACTACAACAAATGAATTGGCAGGCTGTATAATTCCAGTCCATCCTATCACATTATTAAATTCAAATACTTGCGTGTAACATTTTTTTTAAATCATTCATCATAAAGTAACATATGGATATAAAACAATTTAAAAAAAAACATTAATACTCTCTCACCCAATAACCCTTGTAAAAGAATTAGATTCCCTAATATTTCTATCATATAATAATTCCAATGTTGGAAAAAATATTTTTAATAATATAATATTTAAACCAAGATCATAAGATGAACTAAATTGAATTATAGTGGATTTTATGATTGGATCATAACCCCATGTTATGTATCATTAAATTATATTTTCATTGATTATAAATAGATATAAATGATCACATAATTTTTTCATAAGGAATATAAACTATTAACTAATAAAATAGATTTTTAAAATAAAAAATAAAAACATTTCAAATATATGATATAAAATAATTTATTATAAATTTATAATGGGAAATATATTTTGTATATCAATAACATTAGTCAGTTATAAAAATTGTAAATTCCATTCATGTTTTATATGTTAAAAATATTACATTCCAATTTATAGTAAAAGACAAAAATATATCTATTAGAAAACAAAATTAAATA
The DNA here is from genome assembly GCA_963277665.1 of Viscum album. NCBI lineage: Eukaryota > Viridiplantae > Streptophyta > Magnoliopsida > Santalales > Viscaceae > Viscum > Viscum album. The sequence goes on from OY728134.1 coordinate 175,208,383, forward strand.
TAAATATAATTAATATTATCAAAACTAAAATAAAGGTTAAAAATTAATTTAAATAACAATATATAATAATAATTATATTATTGATAAAAAATTGGAAATAGGATATTGATGAAAACTAATACCCCTATAATAATGAATTTGTAATGGTTTTCCATAAAAAAAATATCCTAATAATAATTTTTTGAAGTGTTTTAGAAGATCAAAAGATTTAAAACTAAGTTAAATATATTTCACCTCTTTTTGGTTTACCTTTTTTTTATTTTCTAACCATTGTAATTAATTTTAATGAAAGAGAGTAAGAATGGAAATATTTATATAATTTGATAAGTCTAATTAAAAATTTGAATATTTTAACAATTATAATTGTTTTTAGAGAAATTTTTTATGCTTCAAATTGATTTATTTTGCTAAATTGTCATTATTAATAATTAGAATGTTATAAATTAAAATATAATTAATTTAATCTATTACTTTAGTCACTAATGGAAACCAAATAAATCAAATTGAGAATTGTTGATTTAAAGAACAAAGGGGAACATATTATATTATAGTAATCATTTTATTATTTATGAAAATATTAGACAATGGCTTTCTATGTTATGTGATTAATTAAAATTTTTTATTTCCAATTATAAATATTAATTTTTTATTAAAAAAATGGTATTTGAATATTTTTTGTTTATTATAAATGGTGATAAATTCAATGAAATTGTTTTTTATAAATCATGCATATTTTAAATAATTTTTTTTTAAATAGTAAAAAATAACAATTATAGAAATTGAAATGGGAAATAAAAACTAAAAATGATTTTCATTTATTTCAAATTAAAAAAAATTAAAATATTAGTTTTTTATTAAAATAATAAAATTTATGGAAAATAATTTTTATTAGAAAATATACTTTTAAAAAACAGCCAGATATCAGTATTATATCATATAACTTACATACTAAATTATAGGTAAACTATTATTATTTTTAAAGAATTTATTTATTCATATGTTTCATCAAATATAAATGTGTACCACATTAATGTAAATGTTTTTATAAATACATTTATTTAATATAAATTATTTTATTAGTCATTTTTCATTATGAAACTAATATAAATTCATTTTAAAGGTATCATTTTTTTAATTCATTTATTTCAAAAAAAAATTAATATTAATATTCAATCCCACTAATTCAGATATTTATGTAAACAATAATTTATAAATATATCTAATTAATACAAATATATCATCACTATACTTATGTCGAGTGTTATATATGGATCATGTTATTGATCAATAATAATTATTAAATTTATTTATATATTAATATTTCAGGGTGTTACAATAACATTTAACAGGCCTCTAGAAAATTGATTTCTTTTACTATAAAAGAGCTATTTCATAAATCCATCATTTACAAATATCGTCCAATAGTTTCAAGTTATAGTGTACTCCTTGAATACTACTTCATGGGTCATATTCTTCCAAATAACTAAAACATGAAATGTTTCTCGTCACTTTAGTATTTAATATATCGAGTCTTATAATTGTTATATCAAATCACTATATCTCCAATTATATAAATCTAAAATGAACCACCACCATGGATACTTTTTTTATTCCAGCACTATGGAATCCTTGATATGGTGCATATAGCTACAAATGGATCCACGTTGAATCTCTTAACACCAAAATAATTTAAAAATAAATTCCCTTTTCTTTAATATTGTGTTTTATTCTTTCACATGATTAAGTGAAATAAAATGGACCATGATACATTTTATAGAGATAAAATATTGTAATGTAATGAAAAACAAATAACATTATTAGAATACAATATAAGACATCCCTCATAAGAGTAAAGTAAAAAAAAATCATATATTAAATAACATGATATTTATAAATATGTTATTATCATCACGATTTTCATTGAATTCTATGACAATTTTAAAATTTATAGAATGATGTCAAATCATTAGAAATTCAATAGATATGTTTTAAATAATATAAATAGAAGTTAATAATATATTATATATGTGTGTAGTAGTAAATATATAGGAATGTGATATGACTATAATATAAATCGACTTTGTATATTTAAATATCTGATTTGTAGAAAGTGCATAACCTATTCTATATTAATGTATCCAATATGTTCCGTGAATTAGAATAATTTTGGGGTGAATAAATATAAAATATCAAATTTGTAAATTATTTAATGAAATTATGAACAAAAATTAATATAATAATTTCTAATAAAATTAAATTTTTATTCATTATATATTTTTTTTAAATTAATGATTCTTTAAGAAATTATTATAATATTAATAGAATAATACAATATAATAGTGAGAGGATAAATAATTTGATGTCATTGAATTCATTTAATGTAAATATGGGAAAATTTTTGTACAACTATTGTAAGATTATTTGATGATTTTTATAAGTATATCATTTGATCACAATTACTGAATGATTTTAATGAATTTTTTTATTTCGATATATAGTAGAATAATTTACGATTCATCTGATGATTATTATATGATGAATTCATAGTTGAAATATATTCTGAGATAAAAAATAATATTTTAAACACTTTTTATGAACTATAGATTTTATATTTTAAAATAAAATTTTATCAGATCTATAAATTGAATAAAATAAAATTGAAATCATTTTTTAAATAAAATTTAAAATAATATGTATTAATGTATTTTTTATATTAATGAATAAAATAATTTTTCTATTTATAACATAGTCACCATGGTAAATAACATAATAATGTAACATAGTTATATTAATGTATTAAAATAACTAAATAACATAATACCATATCTACAAATGTTTTTTTGAGGGGTTTTTATAACTACCCTTATAATATCTACACTATATTTATATTATCGATAAATTTCATTTGAAAGTAAATTATTTTTTTATTTTGAAATATGAATACATTATATTACAACTAATTATCATCTATACTATCACCACCCATATTATAACCTCAATTAAATATTTTTCCTAAATATTTTCTTTAACCACTACACAAATTCCCCCTCTCAATAGAATGTTAAATTTGATAGAACCTATGATCATTAGAAGGAAATGAAAATCACCCATTTACAAGAGGCTCTTTGAGTGGGGATTCAGGTTATCAATATATGTTTCATCCTCTTCTTGTTCATTTTTCATAATATTTATCAACTACAAATTCTGTAATCTAATTTTTGAAAATTATATAACTATTTTGAATCAATTATCTCTATTTAATGGTTTTTATATTTATACCTAACAGAAAATTATTATTCATTCAATATTTATAATCTTTCCATTTCGTATGAGTTTTAACCCTTACATGTATTATTTTATAAGACTTACATAATGAATTAAAAAGATAAAATTAATACCAGTAATATAATTTAATAACAATTACATTAATATGTTTTCATAATTTAGGAATGGTAATGTGAGTAGTTAAAAATGATTTCTAAATTAATGTTATTACGTAAAATAACTAATAATAAGGCTATTATGTATTTTAATTATAAACCTAAATTTACTATACAGGGATCTATAATGCATTTTACAAATAAATATTTTGATGTATGTATTTTGCATCTCAAATTACATATTTTAATCATGTGTATTATATTGATCATATTTAAATTTATATGGCCTTTATTCTCCCTCACTAGAATATATATTCATAAATTAGTATTATTACATTTAATTTATTAATTTATTTCATATTCTCTCTTTCATGTGATCATTATTAAAAAGTTACCAATTAAGAGAGATATTATTTTATAACAGTGCATTAAAATATATTTATTTATATTTTTGAATTAGAGCGATTTTTTTTAAAAGTCATTGTATTATTTCATATAATTGTATTTATGATTTACATGTTTTGTAAATATTCCACATCATTTTTATTCATAATTCAATTTAGTGGGGGGTGGTTATATGTGGAATAGAGCACATAACTTAATTTTTTTAGAATCATTCACATCCAAGACCCTATTTTTAATTATACTTTATATATTCATCTAACTATAATTATATAATTTCATAAATCCATCATCAAGGGTGCGTAATTTTTTTAGAGAAAATAGATTGTAGATATCTTATTGTTTTCATAATATGTAATTTCTATTGAATTTTAAACTCTTTAAAAAAGTGGGAAATGAATTGTCATTTTTTATAATACATTTATGAATTCATTTTCCCATCATCTACATTTTTTATTTGTTATTCATATAAAACCTTATAAATAAATAATGTTTTCATTGTTTAGAAATATTCCATTTCATATATATTTTTTAAAAATTAAAATGTTTAATTTTTCTCAATTATTAAATAAATATATTAGTTTTTAAATAAATAATTTTTTCATTTATTATAGAATCCATTAATGTTTCTTGTGTTTCACAAGGCATATCCTCAAAAGAAATCAGATTCTTTATTATAGTGGATTATTGGATATCGTTTTCTATAGTTGTTTTGAGAAACCAATTTTTATCCCATGAGTTAATTTAGTTATGATGGAATTATGATTGTTTAATTTTTCAAGTGGTGTATAAATGTATCATTTTAAGTATGTAATATGTTTTCCTAGAATTATAAATTCCTATAATGATTTTTTAACGTATTATATAACATGTGGTTATAGGGAATGGGTAGTAAAATCATCATGTAAAATAATATTGTCCATTAAATTTTTTTTGTAGGACTGGAAGTATAAATCCCTCTAATGAAGTGGTTAATGGATTATATATCATGAGATTTCTTTTAAGGTATTATGGAGAAAATAATCTCTTTAAAGAGACTATTATCAATTTGTGATGATACACATTCTAATAACTCTTTAAAATGGAATAGTTTTTAATGATTACATATATGCCAAATTCGAATGTATATGTTTTTTTGCAGGGATCATTATTTTGGAATTAATTTTCACACAAATATTTTTTATCTCATATATTATTCAAAATTAATTACAACAAGACATATTATTTATAAATTATTTTTTTGAGTAGAATTGTCTTTTTTATGTTTGTGAAGGTTGATTATGTTTTCACATGCACATTATCATCTTATGTGATATTAATATATTTAATTATTATCTATTATGATCAACGATACATGGATTCTATGATCTAAAATTTATTATGAATCCAATATATTATATTTTAGCATTGTATTACATATAATTTTTTAAAATGAATCACATTAGAATGAAATTTTTTTATATATTTTATAGACTTAATGTAAAATAAGGTTATATTATAGTTCTTCTCTAATAAATCTAAACCATTGGGTTCTAGGATTTATTTAAATTATTATTTTAAATGTTTAAAATATTTATATACTGTAAAATAATGTTTTATTATACTATATTCATTTAACACGTATATATTTTTATTGAAAGGTAAGTTTCGATATCAAATACAACATTTATCACAGATAATAAATGAACTAGAAAATATTAACATTTTAATATTGTAGTAATACACATGTTGCTAAATTTTATGGAGTGAATTTGGTTTAAAATTTATTTAATATATATAAAGGCCCAACTATGATAATTTTTTAGACTAATTATTATAAAATATGAATACTATTTCTCATTAATATCAATTTGTACATTAGAAATATATTTTCAAAATAAAATATGTTTCTAACTTGTTAACAAGGAAATAATAAAGTTATATTATAAAAAATATTGAAATATAATTTTTTTGAAAGTATTTATTTTTTTAAATCATCATATATACATTTTCATTAAATGATATATTGGTTTTTCCCCAAAAATTATTTTTCATTAAATACTAAATAATTCAGCTTCTTGTAAAAATTATATCTTTTTGTTAAAAAAAATTTAAAATGAATTTAATATGATAAAAAATTAATAATATATTCCTTTAGAGTGAAATATTATAATTCATTGTATAATATTACAAATTATATTTTTTGGTAATAAGTTTATTATTAGGAATAAAAAGGAATTTTTCTAACATCTATATTTTGTTTAGATCACAAATTTATATTAATATTAATTTGTAACCAATATATGAAATACAAATGATTAAATGAATTAAAATTTTATATTTCGAAATTAATATTTTTATAAATATGGTTTTTTTATAATATTCTAATGTTGTACAATTTTTAGTTAACAAGAACAAATATGGATTTCATGTACTATTGATTCTCTTATGATATAAAAAAGAAAAAAAATTATACAAATTTATTAAAAATTTGTTATTAATGATTTAATATCATATAACTCAAAAATAAAAACAAAATAAGTCAATAAATATAAAGTATAATATTGGTCATTATAAATATAGAAATAATTTTTATGGTAGATATAGTGCTTGTGCATCATTGGGAAATACAAATCTGGTTTCCTAATGATAATAATGAAATAGAAAAATTTTATATCATTAATTTATTAGTAATTTTCATTTATACATGATTAATAATGAAAAATAATTTTTAATTTGGATTTATAAAGCAATAAATTAACACAAATTAATTTTCTATTTTTGGAACAAAGCCAGAAAAGGAAAAATAACATATTAAAAAAAATTCATGACATTGGTGTGATTAAATAAAAAAATTTAATTAATATAAAACTTAATATAGAAAATAAATAATTTAATTTATTTATTCTAAATTATTTTTTGTTATTATAAAATAAATTATTTAATCAAATTCTTATGAGATAATGAATATGTGATTCTAAATGTAGTAGAAAAATAAAATATCTGATTTTAATAATCATTAATGTAATTTTTTTTGGGGACTAATTATCAAAAAATAAATTTATTTATATATATAACATAATAGAGTTAATTTAAATGATTTAATTCAAAATAATATTTTGTAGTTTTTTTTAATGTCAAAATTAAATAATATGACATTAATCCGTTTTTATGATAAGAATATTTTAAAAAATAATTTAAAAATAATAAAATCATGAATAAGATCAATTTGATGGTAAATAAATTTTTTACCATAACATGTTCATTTATTATTATTTTTCAATTTCATATGATTATTTTTAACCATATTATATTGAAAAGTTTGTTACCATGATTAAGGAAAAAATTGGAAGAAAATGGGAACATTCTAATGATAATGATTAAATTGATTTCATAGATTAATTTTTTTTATGTGATTAAATTAGCATAAAATCCATTATATCATAGATTAAATTCCTTTTGAAAAAATTTATCAATATTTGATCACATATTATATAATAATATTTCAAGTATTTCAAAAAATGACCTTAATGATATTCTATAATAATATATATTTTATTAAATCATTTAAAATACATTATAATCACAAAATAATTCATTTAATCAAAATATAGATGAAAATATCATGAATCATAAAATTATGGGTTACTTTTCATGTTATTGTTTCTTTCTTTACATCTGTAGTGTAAACAGTTATTGAAATCATGTTATCTTTCAAAAGGGTTACTACATGGGATAAAACTAAGATATAAGTTATAACACATCCCATAAATATTTATAATTTATATTGGTAGAGATTATTTTATTTTACTCCCATCCTAAATTTTAAATATTTTAATTTTGATTTATGTGATAAAAAATTAACTTATATTAATTTAATTCTATAAGTAACTATACGTTATCCCCTCATATCATCAATAGAAGTGAACCACATCACCTATCTTCCTCAAATAAATTGACGGTTATATCTAGTAAAAACCCTAGAATAACACCGTATTATATTCCTTTATGAAAGTATAATGAAACTAATAAATCTGAATTTCCTAATCTTTATCCATTAGATTATAAAAAATGTGGTTTCCTAATGGGCATGAATAACACAAAATCGTGCATTTTCAATTATATTATCATATACGACCTCCAAAAATTAAATAGTTTTATTTATAAATTTTTATTCTATATCATAAATTACATATTTTAAATTATTTATTCTATGTATCCATTTCACAAATCTTTTCCATCATATGGAAAAAAGAAAACATCTTCCACACATGCATACTACTTAAAGTATCATGGTAGCAGTGTAAATCAATTTTCATCAACACATTTCGTGGAATGATATATTGATGGATTTAATAAATATATATGAAATATTTTATAAAATTATTAGTTTTTGTTAGAAATATATAATTTACCTTCATTTTTTCATCTGTATGAAAATGTTTAAAAAATGATTGTGTACACGTATGGCCAACCATCTCCACGATTATTGAAGTTAATTTTTAATTCACTAATATTATGATTCCTTATAAATATGATTATAATAAACATAAATTATATTTATATTATGATTATAAATCATGATATTAATTATAGATGATAAAATGAAGGGGACTAAACCTACTGAACGGAAAAAAATTAAAAAATATGACATTTAACACAATGAAACATAAAATTAATCAAAAAAGCATTAATAAATGGGTGTTGAAATATTAATGTAGATAATATATTATAATATAATTAACCATATGGTTCTGGTATATAATTTTATTTTATTTCAATTTATTTTACATGAGTTCAAAATCAATTTTGAAAAATTCAAAACTGAGTAATGAGTTCTTTATCTCCATTTTGTTTAATTGAGTCATGTTTTATGATATACAAGATGAAGCTTTTCTTTGCTCAAAGATCATAATGTTGGAACCCTAGCGCATGTGGAAGGATGATCCCCCCCTTCCTAGTGGCTGGAAGGGGAAGGATGACCCGGTTCTGCTGCCTTTGAGGCCTCAGATCCACTTTGTTCCTTTTACTAACACTAACATTCTTCCCAATTTTCTGTCAATAGCTTTAAATCCATTGGTGCCTTATCATCATCATGGAAATCCTCATATCCCGATTTCAGTGTCGGAGTTATCTGAAGTGATGAAACATCTTGATCTGAACATGGTGGCTCACTTCAACTCCCAAAGGCCATCTGTTGATGACTTTGATTGGTTTGTCTTTCCCAAATGGGACTTGCGGGATCGAGAAGTTTTTCTTCTTCTTGATAATCGTCATTTAATGATCCAGTTTTCCTCCGATGAAGACATAGTTCATGCCTAGTCTATATTTCCCCAATATTGGAATGGTTTTATGTTTTTTCTATTTCAGTGGACGATGGATTTATGTATGAACCGGGATCCTGCTTCCATTTCGATATGTGTAAGTCTTCCCAAGCTTCCTTTACCCATTAAAAATCTAGTTATTCTTTGTATGCTTGGGAACATGATAGGTCATTTTCTACGCTTTGATGTGTGTATGTCTACTCTGATCCTCCCGATTAATCCTCAGTGCTATGTTGAAGTGGACATTTCTAGGCCACTGGTGGAATGGGTCTGGATATCAGTCGGGGAGGAATTTCGATGGAAGCAATCTGTTGTTTACAAATCCTAGGTTGATTATTTCTCAAGATGCATGATATTGGGCAATTTCTGTTCAACATGTCATGCTTGAATCTAGATAAGGAGGTCACCAGAACTGATCTCACTCACAAGGAACATGAGACCTGCTGTGGTTGATCCTGTGACGAGCAATTTGGGATCCCAGGGCACATTGTCTGCTGACACTACCACGAGTGTTCCTTCAAACCCATTGGTGTCTTCTTTTTTCACTCGTATCAGGTAGGATATGAATAGGGGGAATGACCTGAAAGAAATTGACCCCAAGGGTACTGGAGTTAGTGGTGTGGCACGCCCTTCTAATGAACCCACGTCTGTAGCATTTCAGTAGGAGTCTGCGGCCTCTATTGTGCCGGTGAAGGATGTCAGTGTTCAAGTTAATTGGACTGATGATGGTGCAGATAATAACAGGAAGCGGAGTAGTAGTGATGGTATGTGTAAGGGCATACATGGGATTGTTTCGAATTCTGCAATGGACCACATTCAGGGGTTTTCTCCTACAGTGAAGAAAATTGTGTATGCTAGAGGTAAGGATAATAGAATAGTGGATCTTGTTGGAAACTCCAGTGGTCAGGGAAATACTGGTAGTAGTGAGATGATTACATTACCCACGGGGAATCTCTTCCAAGAGTAAATCATGGAAACTGAGGATGAAATGCATCCTTTATGTGGAAGTGGATACAGGCAGAATGAGTCAAAGGAGGATCCAGTAGTGGGTAATGGTGGGATAGATGTAGAACATGGAATGGTGGAACAACCTCACTATTTGGCTATGATTAATATGAATAACCAGTTTCATAAAAATCAGTTAGTGATGTTTCAATAGATACAGTGCCATGGGAAATGGGGGGATCTTGCTGACAATGATAAGGAAAATGTTGGTAACATGGGTATGCAATCATAAATCGAGGTTGTCCAAGTGGAGAGAAAGCTGCTTCCTGTGATCTAGGACAAGGTGATTGTCTCTCTGTGAGGAAGGATGAGGAAGGACTACTCCCATTTGACAAAGTTGATGCCTACCTGATCAACTGTCAGGAGTATGCACTCATCCACTTAGTTTTTTGAGCTGGAGCAGTTGAATGTGAGGAGGAAGTATGCTAATGTTCTGTAGCACTATGATAGTTCGGTGTGGGAAATGATTATTGAGGAAGATTATGTCTATCATGGAGGTGGTGAGGGGTGTGACTTTGAGGACATATTGTTACATTTTTGGGTCTGTAATGCATTTTTCTTACTTTTTTCTTTTCTTTTAATAAATGGTCAGGGGTTCTACTTCTATCTACATGTTCCTAGAATGTTATATAGTTATATATATTTAAGATGTTTATAAACTCTTCAATTTTTATTTTTGTTATCATAACTATTTTTTTATTCATTTTATTTCATACTAAAATTCGTATTATTATTTCTATGTGGCTATAATATTAATGATACTGAAGTGGTAAGTTTCATTTCATGATCTCATCATTATTCAAGATTGTCAATGTTTATATCCGATTAGGAAGAACTATTTGATCTTTCCATCTAAAACACAATCTCTTTTTTGTAAGATGTTTATTTATTGAATTTCAAAATTTTTTAATTATTTCATCTATAGACATAAGAGAACAAATGAATTATTTATTGAAAAATTATATTGTAGTGTAAATGATTTTGAATAGTTTACTCCCATGTTTTTAAATTTTCATTAAAATGATTTGTAAAATATAATAACTAACATAAAATGAATGATAAAAGTTATATTTTAACCATGATTTATGTTATATAATTTTTTTTCATTTTAATCTTCATTACATTCTTTAAATAATGTAAAAGTGGCTTTAAAAAGATTATATGAGTAGAAATATTGTTATAATGTACTTCTATCTCTATTGAGTTATTTTCTTCCCCAGATCCTTAGCGATCTAGCTATATGTGTGGGAAGTACACATAAGATGGATCATCATAAAAATGATGATGATCTTGGTATCTTTTCACACATCCTTTTTGTGTAAAATCTCGATGCAAAATTTCCATTGGTTAACACTTGGTGGTGAATGATTATTTTTGAGATTATAGTTGTATATGTATATTACCCACCATATAATTATGATTATAAAAATATTATGTCATTGAATATCCAACTGGAGGGTCATACATATATTGTTTAGTATTTCCTTAGGTGTAAATTCAAATTCCTAGAAAGAAGTTCGAAAATTTATGAATGAGGTATTCATTTGGAGAGAGGACACCAATTAGGAGATTATTATGAAATTAATGACATGACCCACATGTTATAGCATAATAGTTCTTTGCTATAACATGCTATGGAAAGATAACATGTTCCCCTTGTTATAGATAAGACATTCCCATTGAGGTGAATGATAAGGAGATTTTGTAGAAGATAGTTGAGGAGATTAGAAAGTATTCCCTTATTCTGAATCCTCATGCCTCAAATGAAACCACATATCATATTGAGGGTGGTGTCAAGGGACCATTTGAGGAGTCCATTATGGAGGATCATAAAAACATAGTTGAATCCATCATAAAACTGCTGTTATATGATTATAATAAGTATAATTATCAGATAATAACGTAACTTCTAGTTTGGGAAGGAGGTATTAAAAAGGGAACTGTCGAGGTGTCCATCATGGATGTTCAGTATTCCATGGGGGATGAAAAGAAGATTAACCAGAACATATATGATGTGATAAAGGATATTAATGAGTAGTTTGTTTGATATAATGGATAGGGATCAACCATGCAGACTATTGAAACAGTATTCCCAATGGAAGAATAGTTTAATGATGATTTTATATCGGGTGCATCCCATTCATTTATGGACATTCAGGGTGATGTTTTTTATACCATCCTGGATACACCTAAGAATTATATTGGTCAAAATTCCCCAATAATTAATACAAAAAATGAATCAGGGAAACAATTGTGTGAAATGAGGAATGAATAAGAGGAACATTAGAAAATATCTTCATTTTCTCTCCATCATATCAATCATTTGGAGAATGTATAATCCATGGGAGGTAACTTGGAGAAATCATCCTCTTACTCAATTTCCACCTAGGATAATAATAAATGGAATGTTTTTTTATCTAAATATAGATTCAAACAAGTGGTATCTCCCGATTTCCTATGGTCTCGAGTAAAAATTCAAATAATAAATATGTAAAAATTGATAAAAATATAGGACACATTCATCATTATAGTGGTTCAATATGAATGGGATGTTTTGGAATTTGTATAGAGTGGTTAATCCTAATACAACCATATCACATCAAGTTCAAATTCTTAATCATAAACCCAATATCATGGGTATTGTTGAACATAGGATTTTATACATGTATAACACTGTGTGTTTTAATAACCATATTTATCATCATACTAGAAAAAATTGAGGACATTGATCTATTTAATATTTTTATGTTTTTACAACTATTCAATTGTAAGTGTACATGTTTTTAGTAATGATTATCATATTCATACATGTGAGCTCAATCTTTAGAATGGGTTTTATTTTTTAAAATCATTTTATTCCAAAAATGTATAATGAAGGGATGAAATTATGAAAGGATATTGAATGAATTAAGGGATTCATTGTTTATGACTCTATTTTTTTAATCATTAAAAAACTATATATTATCCTCTTGAGAAAATTGGGTAAACAAACTCTACTATTTCAATAAGATAATTATTGTCTTGTATAGAAGATCATACCCTAGTTGACATTAAGTAGGTGGATGATAGGTATACATTTTAGAGAACACATCTCAATAAAATGGTTTCTACTATATTGTACAAGGCCATTACCAATAATATCAACCATGATAAATGGTACATTGTATCCTGTATTTCTCTCTAAATTTTCAACTGTAGTCATCACCAAATTATGGATTTTCTTATATTTAAGTACCAGATAATTTCTATCCCCATAAGATTTAATATATCATGGGCCTCCAATATATATTGATATTAAAATCATTAATGAAATTGGAATTCAATTAATTTGATTAACATTATATAGATTAGTAACAAAAAATTTAACTCTTGATATATATATTAAATGTGTAGAGTAAATAAACATTGATCAGTTTGGATAATAACATTTCTTTTCAGGGTGATTCTATTTTCGATTATCATGAATATTCCATTAATAAATATATTAGGCTTGATCACTCTCAGAATGATATTATTTATCCATGTTGAATCAACTTATTTATATGAATGAAATGACGTATAATATATATTTTCAATATAAAATTTCTCAAAGAGGATTATAGAAATCAAAAATTCTTAAATACCATGCAAGGTGAATAAAAAATTTATAGTCCCCGTGCATTTTTGAATGAACAGAATCAAATATTTTATCACATAGAGAGGCTTTAATATTACATAATTAAATTATTCACAGGGATATTCAATGGACATGAAAAACTAGTGGAGTTTAACGGGTATATCATTCTCATACATTCTAACACTAATGAAAACTATGTTGTCAACAGTGTAACTATTGAATTTGGGAACGAGGACACAATTCATAATCTCATATCTTCTTTTGCATTAGAATGAGATGGGTTTAGTACATATTTTTTCAAATGTATTGGGATATTCTTCATGTGTATTTCTATAGATTAGTCTCATAGTTTATTATTACTTCCATTATTCCTCATATTCATATTGAACATGTTTTTTCCCCAATACCAATGATAGAAAATTCATTTGAGATTAATATTTTTAGGAAAATATCTAGGTTCAATTCCATTTACAATATTATCATAAATATTATAGCTAATAGAAAATATAGTATCACTATTATAATTATATCACAGAATCAATTAGGTATTATCATGTGTAGAAAAATTTAATAATGTATTTCCATGACATCAATGTGTGTCAATATTACAGGATAATTTATCTTTTCATATTTCAATTTTCACTAAGCTGATGTACTTTCATGATTTATAAATGGCCCAAGGTGCTAATAAAAAATATGAACACATGAATTAAAAATAATTTTTTGAGTAAAATATTTTATGAAATATTTATGGTGATGATTCCTTGGAAAATGATCAACCATTTGATTAACAATGTTGGTATTTAGATGAAAATGTTAGTGATATTTATTGGTTCCTTTTAAGAAAAATTACCCTTGAAACTAATTAATAAAAAGTTTTATGTTCATGAATTCTTCATATATAGATTCATGGAATGTATTATAAATGTTAATTATTATTATATATTCTCCTTCATATGGTCTATAATGAACTCTACATTTCAAAAATTCATGTCCAATTCAATATGGATTTTCATAATAAATTATATCACATTATCATTTGACCACTTGGTGTGATTCACCATTATATATGAATTAAACCCACATGATTCCTTCCCAGACATTACTACCATATAGAATATATCTATTACGTTAAATCATATTTATATGATGAGGATAATAATATTATTAGAAATTGTATATTTTTTTGAGGCTCAGAAATATTTATCTGCAAACCTGCCAGAAATGGTGTCTTTAATAGTAAATTTTCCTATAATCATATCACTGAATGATCTAACAAGGATTTAGGTTGGATTAAACACCGAAACAAATCATTGTTTAAGAACATATTTTAAAATATTATTTTTAGGATGGCTCACAACATATTAACAATAAAAAGATTCATACATTGAAATTGTGATTTAAAGTTCTCCTAGTGCACCATCTTAAACCAAAACAGATAGGATCTAAATCATTTATTCTAAAACTATGTGATAAATTCATCTATACTATAAGAAATATTTTTTTATTTTCTATCATTCATTAAAAAGAAAAAATTCTATGTAATACATTTATTTTTTATGCGTTGATGTGACTCTATCTCCCAAACTCAATAGGATCAAACTGTTAAAGATTTTTGAGGTTTTTCACTCAATTTTGTTTGGAACAAAGGCTGTATATCATAATGGTACATCATTCATCCTTAAATACATGATGTTAGGGTTTTTTTTAATAAATAATCGAATACAACATGGTTCATAATATGTATTTTCAGAATAGTTTTCATGATTTCACTATTCATATGGTATTGGATATATATGAAAATTATAATTCACTTGTTGGTACAAATTATGTTATTTTGATTCCTCTGGTTTATAATAAGATAAAAATCAACATGGAAGGGGAGTTTAAAGTGATATTGGACCTATGTGATTTGAATTTTTCTTATCGTGATCATGGTGAAAAAAATCATGAACTTTTTTATGGTCCTTATTATTTGGTATCTCCCCTTGAAGAAATTCAAGTAGTCTCTTTTTCTCATGATAAAGTATAGAATAAGTTATGGTTGGTGTTTTATTCTACTAATACCATTCAATGATCAAGAAATTGTAATCTTAAACAATCATGGAGACACACTGATAGATAGATATAATGCATATAAATTCTTATGGCTACATAGTTTTCATATTTCCTATTTATCTGGAGGAAAACTATATTACAGGTGGCTTTTCCAATAATGGTGTTGATTCAGAGATCACACTGTTAGATGAGCTTCCACTAGATTAATTCCATTAAATTGAAGGGACTATAATAATATTCCACTACACATACTCTTGTAATCATTCTATTTGTATAAATTTTAAAAAAAATTCCTTTTTAGATTAGGGACTATCAAAGAAATTTAATTTGTACCCACCTAACATGAATTTGAGATTCTTTTTATTTAATGTAATATTAATTTAATAAAATACTACCATTTTAAATTATAAATGAACCACTCATATTTAAATATATAATAACATTATTTCCTATAATATGTTAGGATTATATACCCATATTCTTCCCACCACATTCTTCTTCCCCATTTGGGATCCTCTAGTCCCTAGAAAGGGTCACATGACTACAATTTCTATGTCATTCTCTTAGTGGATATTCAATTCTACCAGTTAAATGTTATCCTTTAATTGATCGCTATTTGTCATCATCCTTATATACATCTTAATTAATTTTTTTTCACATTTATAAAATATTATTTAAGCACATTTGATTCATTGAGAAATATATTAATAGTACACAATAAAATTTTTCTATATATATATTCATTATAACATATTCTAGTTTTGATCAGATTTACCACCTACCAGAATGATGTTATAATGGTTAAATTAGGAACAAATATGATATCTAAAACTCTAGTAATATTATTATTTAATTACTAATTAATTATTATATCAAAATTGGGGTTTATATTCACTATATGTATAAAATATCAAAATGAAAATTATTTTTTAAAATCGAAATAAAAATAGGGATTTTAGTTTATTCCATGATATAAATTCTAATATTTCTGTTGAAAATATAATAGCAATAAATAAATATTTCCATCACATATGATATTAATTAATTAAAATCATGTAGGTTATTAACCTATAAAAATGATAATTAAACTGACCCACAAAACTAATACATGCTCGGAAAATGGAATAATTTACCTGTTGAAATTAATTTTAAGGATGAAAATGTTTTATATGTTTGAGAGTGAATTATAAATGAATGATGTTTTGTAATAAAAAATATATTTGGTTCTTATTCATATGTAATAAAAACATAAATTAATTTATCATGGAGCTAGAAAGCATCATTCTATTTTTTATGTTATATATAAGGGTTATTCAATAAAAATAAAATTCGTTGATAAAAGTTTCAAATTGTGAAAAAGAATTTATTTATAATTGTTATATGAAATTTTATTTTAAATATTTTAAAATATTTATTTATCTATTCATGTTATATAAGGTTTTATTTTTAGTTTTCATATTCAATGTATTTTGATGAAACTTTTACCATAGCCTTATGTATTTATTTACTATCAATAAATTATAAGAGATATTGTCTATGATAAATATAAACTATTTTCTCCTAATATATCACTATAATATACCAAATATTTACATTTCATATAGTAATTTTACATTTTTTAAATTTAAATTTTCTATTTGAATTCCATTTCGTTCAATATTAATTTTAATGGTTACCCTAATGGAATCATCCATGAATCTTATTTTCATCATAAATAAATATACACTTCTATGAAACTACATATTTTTCTATAATTATTTAACAATACATATATTATTTATTATGTTAATCATCTGTTAGGATAAAATTTCATTACATAATAATACGTGGATGATTTTTTAAATAGATTAACACTCATACTTTTTTATCAAAATTTCCTCTCTATACATAAACATTTAAATATCATTTCATTGAAAAAACATCAAGATAAAATAATTTCCAAATATTATCAATATTTATTCCTTGAATTATACTCTCAATGATTTCATATTTTAACAAAAAAAAATTCCTGGTTTTATGATTTGTTTATATATGTTATTAGAAACCTGAAATTTTGTTCTCTACCCATTTTTGAATGTAATATCAAAATGAAGTTATAATTTTTTTGTCATCTGTTTCAATAACCACTAAGAAGTCTTATGATTCAATATGGGATACTATCAAATGGAGCAATAAATCTCCAAAATGTAGATAACTTATCAGAATTTATCTTGGACGATTCTAATAAAACTATTTTAGTCCCATGGTTTAATTAAAATAAACTAGAATTTGGATTTTTTTATCATTATCATGTCACATGAAAATCTCTTATTTTAATTTTTTGATGTATAAGACTAAATATGTAATGTTAACTAAGGAATTGGGCGACTATTTATTTTTCATTTTATGATATGAAATGCAGAGTGATCCTATACTCTTATTGGAATATCTCTAATAATTAATTTGTGGTACTGTATTTATATATATCCTCTAATGCATTAGGTGAAGCCATATATATCTTGAATAAACATGATTTTGAATGGGGGAGAAAATCTAGTCATTATGTGACTATTTACAATGTGTTCTGATGGACATGGTTGTAAGATCCCAGATCCTCATTTCAGTTATGAATATTTTTTCTGGTGTTTTAGAGAAAAAGTGGAGTTTTTGTAAATTGAAGTAGTACACGCCCTGTACCTGGTTGCCGCAGGTAGCCCTGTACTGGGTGTGTAATGGTTGAGTACAATGAAATGTGTGGTGATCTAGAGGATGAATAAAGCGGGGCAGTATGATTCCAGTTCAATGTCGTGTAATTTTAAAAAATATGTCATGTACTATTTTTTATTTTATTAAATGAACCAAGGACGAGTCTGATTTTCAAAAATAACCCCCTCTTCAATCATCAAATCCAGTAGCGACCGAGCCTGACTGATCTTCTTCGATCCCTCGACTCACCATCCTTTATCTGAATCAATCGTTGATGATTGCATTAAAATTTCCATGGTAACTCTTCCATCTTATAGAGAAATGTTCCTTGATTTCTCCACTTTCAAGACACATCCTTGTTTGGATGTTTAAGACATTCTTGAAGATCCACGGCATTAATAGGGAGATTCAAGGCATGAGGTTAAGTTATATCATTCGTACAATGTCGAGGTAGGTGGTTTGTGCCTTTCCATAGTTAGTTTTTGAGTTATATGTGAAAAGGTTCCCAAAGCCTCATTCAGGGTATTGCATGTTTATGGATTGTAGCATTATTAATTCATGCTAGGCTTTGTGTTCTTGAGTAAAGGTTTTCTAAAATGAATACGGTTATCTTCCATGTAATGAATGTCTTTTTCCATTCTTGTTTTGATATTGAACGTTTTGTCTAGCTTTTCCAGTTATGGTGCTTTGTTTCCATGCCATGTATTGATATGATGGAGTGATATTTTCATCTACCATGTTTTTCATATACTTATAGACTATTTATACATGCAGTTCATATGGTTTTATTGGGATGCTGAAAATCATTGTGCACTATGGACTTACAATAGTTTGTGGGAACTCGACATAGTAGACCATATGTGGAATGGATGCTGACGACATTCCTAGAGTGTCTGTTTACTTTTCACGTTGTGAGACCATTGGTGGGATGGACATTGTGATCCATCAGAGTGTCTGTAGTTCCTTATTACGATAACACATGGGGAATTGGATGTTGAGTTCATTAATATAGTTTCTATAGTTACCGATACGAGACCACATGGAGAATTGACAATGAGTGCTTCCTTAGAGAGTATGTGCTAAATCTAAACCAGAGGGGTTATATAGTGAGTACCTCCCAAAAGGTATCATGGGATTGTTTGGTTAAACTAGAGGGGTTTGGCTATGATTATTTCATATATGGTTACATACAATTGTTTGTTTCCTAACTAATAATTGTAAATAAATGTCTATTAATGTGTAGAATTGTTTACATTTGAGTGGTTCCTTTATTATTAATTTATTCTTCATATTGCATGACATATATATTAATATATAATTAAGAACAAATATTTGGGTGGTTGAATACAGTGATTCGGCTGAAACCCTGCTTGGGTCATGCTTTTGGGGCCGAACATGTTATATTGGTCCAGGTATATATAAGGGATAGCTCCCTTCTACATCAGGTAGTTGAATCTCATAGAGCTGGAGAGCATGTGACCAACATGAGATTACGATTCTGAGGGAGATAATTAATTAATTTTATTTTGTACTTTGGTTTAGTTCAGTATTATATCATTGTGACTTGTTTGGCTATTTTCCTAGACATATGTATCATGCATAATTATATATGTTCTCTATTTGGTTTTGTACTTCAGTTTTCTATTTTTTACATATTGAACTATTGTTACTGCTTGGGCCATTATATATTATTCTTATTCTGCTGATTTACTCTTCTAATGAGGGGATATTTTCCCCTCTATCACACCCATGGTTATCACTTATAATTGGTAGCCTCTGGAATTTGGGGAAATTCACTTGAGGCCATGTGGCCAACCGGGTATGGGGTACCTCTAGACGTCACTCAGAACCAGGATAGTAAAAAGTGGTATTAATGGAATTCATCTCTTCTTTACTTACTGTTTTGAGCTTATAGCCAGTTATAGGAAGGAATATGTAATTATTAATAAGTTGTTCATGGGAGTAGCTAACCCATGTATAGGGAAAATCAAATTTACCGAGATTATTTCAATTTTTATGGTTTTGAAATTTTATAGATGATATTATTTCACCATTGGCTGACTCACATGTTTTGTGCTATTATTGTTGATATTATTGAGGTTCTATTTCTGTTGAAAAACGATGAGATGATGGAATGCCATGCCATGAATCTTATAGGCACTTGATAGAAATCACTTTCCATGAATTTTAGTCATGAAATTTAGTTGCATTACAGATTTCATGTTATTATGATAGATGTTGTGCTAGATATGAATGTTGTTGTGATATATTTCTTGATAAAATACCTACCACTTTATTTTTCACTGATTGTTTTAGTTTTCATTTGAATGAACACCAAACTTTGGTCCCTAAGGTGTAATGGGCCCTCATGGATCGGAATATCGTGGATCATTACACTTTTATACCATGTTTTATACATGTATAATATGACAAGAATTAATTATTGGAGATTATGGGCCACCACGGGTAGGAATTTGGCTCATTAAAGATCGTTTCAGTGTTTTGTGGTCATCCAAAGTACTTTACAAGGATTACAGTCCCGAAAAACTTAGAATACACAGTGTGCCTTTATGAATACATGCCATTTGACATTCTATTCTAGAAGGAACTATTTTCCTTATGTTCATGCTCTGTCATATATGTACACAACGTGTATTATGTAATTGTGTTACTAGTAGTTTAGGGAGAGACACAGGGTTGGGAAAATCATGGTGGGACACGTTGTGTAGTAGATATACATGTCGTGTTAAAGAGACCAGGTGTTTGGCCATTTGACTAATGACACATGTTGATGAAAACTTGGAATTACACATCATTTATGGTGCCAAAAAGCCCTATAGTTTCACTCATGTAATAATCCGTGTGACTAACAATACGGGCTGGTGAAGTTCTTCTAGTACATATCATGTCTGGCACAAACAGGTTGTTTAGATTTTTTCTAGGAAATCTGTGTCGGTATGTCATGTAGAAAAAATTTAGTAGGAGAACATGATTCATGTACACATCATGTCTTGAAAAAAAACATGTCATGTGTATTGGGTGTTACATGATCGGAGTGGGTAGATGTACATGCCCATGTGAAGGCATTGAAGAACAAGTCATGTAATTGTCATACCCGTCGTGTCACCTTGTTTTGGAAAATAAAAATTTTTCCATCTCATGTTACATTATTGAACCAATAAGTTTCAGTCCCTGATAATCGTTATCTATGTTGTGTGCATGATCATTCAGAGTCATGCCACCGAGTAATCCTCCAGTTGTATGCTAGTTACATAGAAGTTATCAGACACCAGATACGGCCGGTCAGGGACTACAAGATGATTCTCCAGTTGTTTTTGTCTTAGCACTAGCTGTTATCCAAGACACATGTTTAGATGCATAGTTATAAGAGGGATTTATGAGGTTCATGCTGAAATTCAGCAGAGTACATCATCCCTCCCCACATATGGTTGAATTGACACGTGTTTTCTAGCAGAAGCATCGTCCCACTTTCATAGGGGATGGATGACCTCATACTGTCTATTCATGGTTAGAAGCTATTATATCTATCATAGAACATTAGAAGATGCCTCTAGAGGGGAGGGTGAAACTCTCCACTTATAAGCATCGTGAATCACCTAATATATGGTGGGATGTGATCTCACAGGTGGGATGCCATCAAGATATGGCATTAGATGAGTTCTAGAAAGCCTTTTATAACTAATTCTACCAAGAGACATTGAGAGCCGACCAAACCCGATAGTTCAGGAGTAAATAGTAGGTTACTCTCTCAGTTTTGAAGTATTCTACAGGCTTCATGGAGTTTTTGTGCATTATGCCCATTCTAGGCGGTGATGAGATATTTCTAGATAGGAATTATGGGGATGGTATCAGGAAAGATATCCAAGCCCAGTTCAACATCATGAGGCTGACTTCCATCACTTCTATAGTCAACCGATCATTCATCACATAGAGTAATATGAGGGATTATAATGGTGTGATCTAGGGTGGTTTGGAATCCAGAGTAGGTACCCATATTACTTATAGTAGGAAGTACCGAATGGATTCTACGCTTAGATATTAAAGTAAGTGGGATATGAATTAATGTAGCCTGGTGTTATGCTACCACTATGGGAAGAGAATGACTATGAGTCCACATTTCCCGAGAAACCTAATGGAGTGATGATCTTGATGCAAGATGTGTCATCTCCAGCGTTTCTATCATATTTTCAATCCATCTACTGGTGATAGGGGTTTTGTTTCAACTCCTTGTATAGGATCAAGACCACCCGTCCCATATAAGTCTAGTAACTGGAGTTCTTCAGGCCATTCAGGCTAAGGTTGAGATCCCGACAATAGTGTTTTAATGAATTGTTTTTGACAACCACAGGGTAGATCAACTCAAGGATCTCATACATTTTCACAGGGCCACAGTGTAGGTCAGGCTTTTGTGACAGAGGTGATCATGTAAGAGTAGGTTCTCGAGCCCTCTACTATCATAGGTACTATTCTTGTAGTCACAGTTTTCGCTTCTTCTCTATTCGACACAGGTGATTCTAGTAGATTCATTTTTTTTCTATTGTGGAGATCCTAGATCTCTGCATCATTTCTTATAATTATATCGTGATACTATACATTCCGTTAGGGACTAAAACAACTATAGTACGTTCGTGTAAGGAGTTCCCTCTTATGGTTGGTGGGTGTCACTATTTCGGTTACCTCTATGTCTTAAAGATTGAAAACTATGATGTAATTCATATAATAGAATTGTTATTTCCATTCCAAATGGTTGTTAATAGAAGTCATCATATGGTGACATTCACATTAACAAATGGTGAGAAATTACTACATAAGGGAGAATGGGATGTCCAGGTGAGCAGAGCAGGACTCATGCATCATGGATATGGAGGAGTTATAGCCTTTATTACTTTTCTACATATGGATGAACATGGGACTTCACAGGGAGACTTTCATCTAGTGATAGAGTGTTTCAAGGACATATTTACAATGGAATTTTCTTATTTTCCTATAGATAGAGACGTATACTTTTCTAATGAGATCACTCTAGGAGAAGTACCTATGTCTATTCTATTTAATTGGATGGATACACCATAGGTACAATAGATCTAGAAGCAGTTGGTGAGATGTAGGAAAAGGGTTTTATTTGACGCAGTACTTCTCCTTGGAGTTCGCCTTTCCTGCTTGCAATGATGGCAGAAGATATGCTCATACTCTTTGTGGATTATAGGAAGCCGAACCAGTTAACTATCAAGAACCGACATCTCATGATGGGTTTTGATGATCTCTTTGATCATATTCAAAAATCCTAGGTTTTCTCGAATATTTACTTGAGATATGGATAACATTAGATTCATTTTAGTTCATCTGATATACCTCTTACAGCCTTTTGGAGCAGGTATGGTCTATATGAGTATGTGCTTATGTTGTTCGGTGTCATGAACGCTCCTACATTTTTCTTGGCACTAATCAACTAAGTGTTCCATCCATACTTGAATTAATTTTTCATAGTCTTTTGAGATGAAATCTTTTTGTACTATCAATCTTGATACAGACAAGATACCCATATCTGTGTTTTTTTTAGTACATTGAGAGTTCATAAGTTATAAGCTAATCTGTTGAATTGCCACTTTCAGATGGGCCAGATTCCCTTATTAGGTGATGTTATCTCATATACCATACTATTAGTTGACCGAGAGAAAGTTAGAGATGTCTTTTCCTAGGAGAATCCGAAAAATGTATTTGAGGTGAGGAGTTTCCTAGGTCTAGGTGGTTACTACAGACCTCTCTTATAAAACTTTTCACGCTTATTAGCGAAACTATAGGGATTGACTATGAAGGGTGTGAGTTACATGTTGTAATATTATTGTGAGTCAGCATTTCATGAGGTGAAAGGGAGGTTGACTTATAAATAGATATTAGTCTTTCCTGATCTGGTAATGATTTATATAATTTACTGTGATGCATTAGGTATTGTGCTAGGAGTAGTGCTTATGCAGGGGGAATGGGTCATTGTGTATGAGTCACAGTAGTTGAGTCCATATGGGAGGATCTACCCAATGCACAATCTCTAGTTGTATGTATTTTTTCATTCTCTAGGCTGTTGGAGACATTATATTATGGGAGACCATTTTTTTTAGATTTATCTCACAAAAAAAGTCTTATGTATTTCTTCATTTAACACAATCTGAATTTGAGATAGCGAAGGTTGGTTAAATACCATTATTCCCTTAACATTGTACTTTCCTACATGCTTAGAAAAGGAAAATTTTTGGAAAATGCAGTGAGCATAAGGAAGTAGATAAAAGCAGTTCAGTAGTCCAGCATTGAGTAGCATCTTATGGATCTATTCATTAAGATAATTTTGGAGTTGCACGGCAGACAGGGGCAGATGTTTCTTTCATCTATAGCTCTTACCTATACTATTTTTAATTGAGTGTGGATGAGGAAGATATCAAATTCTTAAGGCCTATTTCTTGGAGTAATTTTTCATGAGTGGACCATATTACTAGAAGGACCATAGGTGAGGATGATATTTTGTGTTTTCATGGAGTGTACAGGGTTTAAATGGCATACATGAACTGTTGATGTGGGACACTCATTCCTCTGTTTGGGTAGTTAATCTCAGAATCACCCATATGTATTGAGATCTACGTCTGCAGTATTACTGGCTAGGTATTAATAGAGATGTTTCTGGTTTTGTTAGGGAATGTCCCACTTGTCTATAGGTGAAGGTGGTGAATCAGCAACCAGGAGGGCATTTGTAGTATTAACCCATTCCCAGGTAAAAGTTGAATAATGTCGTGATGGATTTCATGATGGGGTTTCCAAGGTCACCCAGAGGAAATGATATAGTATGGGTTGTCATTGACCCACTCACAATGGTTGCACACTTCTTATAGATTAAAAAGACATTTAGTGTTGATGATTTGGAAAGGATGAAACTCCTGGATATTGTAAGTTTAAATGGGGTTCTGAAACCCATTGATTCAGACATGGTTATGTTTTTTACTTCTCAGGTCTAGAAGATATTACCTAGGGCTTTGGGAACCCTGGTACGTTTGAGTATATCTTATCATCCCCTAAAATATGGCTAGTCCAAGCATACGATTAATGTGCTGGAGGACATGCTACTAGCTTGCATCACTGATTTTGGAGGAACTTGGGATAAACAAATTCATCTGGTGAAGTATTCATACAATAATAATTTTCTAGAAATAATTTATATGGATCCTCTTGATGTATTTTATGGTAGGCCATACCGATCACCACTATGTCTGCTAGAGGTAGGAGAGGAAGCTATGTTTTTGACATCATCTTGTCTGGGAGACCATTGAGCTGATAGAGTTGATTCATAAGAGGATGGATACTACACTGTCAGATCAAAATACTAATCTTGATAAATGGATATGTCCTCTGGATTTTGAGGATGGAGTTCTGGTTTTTCTACGTGTCACACCGAGGTTGGGAAACATGAGGATTAGTAGACCGGGCATGACTCTGTTGAAATATTTTTGTCCATTTTAGATTTTGGAGAGGGTAAGGCCGGTTTACTATAATTTTCTATTACTTAAGAGGTACTAGGGTATGCATTATGTGTTCTACATTTCTCATCTATGAGAATATTTCTGAAACTTGTCTCATGTTTTTTAACTCGATGAGGTTTAATTAGATGTGGATTCATCATTTGTGTAGAATCCTACCTGGATTTTTGATAGAAGTGCGATGTTTCTTGGTTTCTACTATGTTCCTTTGCTATTGGTTCTATGGAAGCATGAAAAAGTTCAGGATGAGACATGGGAGAGGGGTTCGATGTGCGATAATAGTGGTCGGAGTTGTTTGAGGATTCTTCATCTACGTCTCCTTTCTAGGTAAATTGGGGGATGAATTTATTTTAGGGGGGTTTTTCTAATAACCTAGATCTTCATCTCTTGTATTCTTATGTTTTTTGGTGTTTTTGAAAAAAAATATGAGTTTTTGGAAATTTTAGTAGAATATGCCATGTACATAGAAGTACATGTCGTGTTTATAGAGGCACACACCGTGAACCTGGTTACCCTGGGTAAATGTATACTAGTCGTGTAACGGACAAGTACATGGATATGTGTGGTGACCCGGAGGATGTCTAATTTGGGGCCCTGTGATGTTAGTTACACACTGTGTACTTTTGGTGAACACACAATGTAATTGTATTTTTATCTCATTAAATGGATTTTGTCCGTGTCTGATTTTTAGTAATCACTCCTTCTTTTCTCGTCTCATCGTGGAGTGACCGAGGCTAATAGATCTTCTCTAATCCCCTGACTCACCAACCATTCTTTGAATCAATCGTCGTTTATTGCATTGGAATCACCTTGTCAATCTCTTCCTTCATCTAGAGAATAATTTCTTGATTCCACCTTGTTAAAGAAGAAACATAGGTTGAATGTTATAGACATTTTTTTATATCTATGGAGTTCTAAGGTGATTCATGTCCTGAGGTTCACTTATATCATTAATAAAATGCTAAGATTGGTGGTGTGTGCCTTTCCATTATTATTCTTCATGATAATTGTGAAAAAGGGCCTAATACCAGATTTGGGGTATTTAATGTTTATGAATTTTAGCCCTATTAATACCGGATATTCCTTGTGTTCCGGATTAGATGGTGTGTTCTTATGAATAGGCTAATTTTCCATGTATTGGATGTGTTTTCCCATGCTTGTTTTTATATTTACCATTTGGTCTAGATTTTCCTATTTGGATACTTTGTTTCCATTCCAAGTATTGTTAGGATGGAGTTATATTTTTATGTGAAATGTTATGATATGGTTATATACTTCTTATCCAGGTAGTTCATAATGTTTACATTGGCTGATGAATATCATTGTGCGTGATTGAATTTCACAAGGTTGTTGAAACATGGTGTAGTAGACCATAGGGGGAATGGATTTTGAGGGCTTCCCCAGAGTTTTTGTTTAGTTTTCACATTGATATACCATAGGGGGGATGGGATTGTTTTCTCCCTATGAGTGTCATTAGTTCATCGTTACATGACCACATGGGGAATTGGATGTTGAGTTCTACCTCATAGAGTCTATATTTTTTGTATATGAAAACACATATGGGAATTTATGGTGAGTGAATCCTCCAAGAGTTTGTGCTAAAGCTGATTCAACGGGGTTAGACTATGAGTACTTCACGTAGGGTTGCCTGTGATAGTTTTGTTGAACCAGAGGGGTTAAGTTGTCAGTACTTCCCCAAGGGTAAATTTGGACTTTTGGTTGTACAAATAATAATTGTTAATGATTGTAGTTGAAATAATTGAATTGTTTACTCTTGAGTAATTCATTGTTTATTACTTCATTTTTGAAATTTCCTTCCATATATATTCAATGACTGTTAGGCATAGATATTTGGGTGGTTTCCAACTAGTATTCATCTCACACCCCATTTTGGTCATTCTTTTGGGCCCAAATAGATTATAATACTGCAGTTATAGATAAGGGTACAAACCCTTTAACTTCAGGTACATGATTCATGTAGATTTGGAGAGAATAGAACCATGTTGAGGATTGATATGAAGTTGGAGATTCTTACTTGTTTTTATTTTGTTATCTGGTTTAGTATTGTATTACAACATTGTTACATGTTTTGCTATTTTCATAGACATTTGTATCATTCATCATTATATATGGGCTCCAGTTGATTATTTACTTCAGTCTTCTTATTATAACTTATTGCATTTTTATTACTACATCTGCAGTTTTGTATTATTGTTATTCTACTTATATACTATACCAAATGACGGGAATAGTTTCCCCACAATCGCTCCTATGTCCCTCATTGATAGTATGCATCCACAGGATTTTGGGGAATTTTGATTGAGGACATGTGTCCAACTGGGTATGGGGCACCTCAGGGCGTCACCCGAAACCAGGACGTTATATAGGTAGAAAAAATAAATAATATTTTTTTTAATAATTATTTATATAATCCCAACTTTTTATTCTGTTCTATTTTCATGGATCATGTTTATTTGATTAGGTTTTCATTAGTCTTATTACTATGTTTTATATAAATAAAACAACCATATTTCGTGTGTCATTAATTAAAAATCTTGTTTTATTCTGCATGATTAATATCTATTTTTTTAATGATGGAATATAATTTTCTCTTGCCAACATGATATTCTTATGATGAAATTGATTAATTGATTTTTTTTCATTTACTTTAGTTTTCATATGTGATTTTTTTATATTCTCGTACTCCAGTTGTTATGTAAAATATTTTTACATTTGATATTTCTGAATGTTTATTAATAGATAAATATAATTTTTTGTAATGTGGTAAGTTTATCATAGAAATAAATAAACACATAATTTTTATCTAAAGATACTAAACTAGTGGTTTATGTTACTATGTTAATATATTTGTTGAAATTATTAAATAATGAAAGGAATTTAACACATATTGCATTATAATAGAGTATCATCAATTTGATTTTTTGAATGTGGGATTAGAATATATTTATTACACCAGATCTGGGGGTGGTATTTTGGTGTGTTCTACTCCCAGTGAGTCAAATCCATTTGTCCAATACATGATAAATAATTTAGGTTCCTCTCATAAAATATTCATTGATTCCCCAACATAGAATAAGATGAATTGTATAATATATTATTTTTTACATGAAAATCATATCTCATTCCATCATCAGAGAAAATAGATATAGAGGCTTGATCCCACGTCAGTGGGAACTCATACTGTAGCCTAGGGTTTAGGGGAACTTATGATTTATGACGTCTATTTACACATAGAGGTGGTGAGGTTGTACCATCTATTGTTAAAGGTGTATTTTTTGTAGCTTCAATTGTTTCTATTTCATTATATGGAATTGGAACCCCACACTCTATTACCTCTACACATTTTATAGTTTTTTTACGGAAAACAATTGATTTTCGTTATGGTTTTATGTCAATAGAAAAATCATTAGGAGTATGAGCATAGGATATTATGAAATTAAAAGGTTTTCATATAGGGGATTTTGGATATCATTTTATATAGGACATGTTCATCCTTGAGATTTCATGTTTTGACCATATTTTTGGAATAGATTTTCAGGGGTTATAATAGACCCATATGGACTGTTACATTCACAGAGCAACACACACATCTACTATTGGAGTCACATTTTTCTATCATGGATATTGGGATGTTCAAGAAGTACATGATGGACTAGTTTTTTGGTAGTTTTTAAAAATCACTAACCAAGTGGTTTGTTTAATGGTTGATCAAGACGTATTGGAGTAATACAACTTTCCTCTTATGGAGGATCAGTTACAGGATGATTTTACTAAAGAATTATATGGGATATTTACCAATAGAAATATAGAGTTCATTAAATGTATTCAGCTAGGGGGAAACTGATCTCAATTCCACCAAATCGATGGCATCGGTAGAACTCTATGATCATAAGGCTTAGTTGAGAGAAGTGGATAAGATGGTTTTTATTTGGTTTGGACTAACAACATGCGAATCTCCAACAATTTATTCAATGATATCTTATTGGTACTTATGGTGGGATGTTAATTATTAGAAGATGAAACTATTTAGAGTATTGAATCGATACCATCATCCTCAAATTGATGAAATTTATTACCACCACATGTGTTCATAGGTGTTTTGTTTTATTTATTTGTTATTAAGGTATAATAAGCATTGGGTAATGACATATGATATACCATAGAAATCTTTCAAGAGTATTTATGGATTTTATGAGTTTGTGGATATGATGTTCTATTTTTCCAAGGCGATTGAAGTATTCATGGCCATAATAAACTAAATCATTCATCTAAATATTGGTCAATTTTTAGTTTCTTTAATTGAAGACATATTGTTGTAATATGGAACTAATGAAGATCATAAAAAATATCATGATATCATACAAAGAACACTAACATAGAACTCGATATATGAAAAAGTATCCAAATGTCACTTATTTTTTGATAATGTTCATTCTAGGGAAACATCATATTCATGGTAGTTGTTTCAATAGATCAATTTATGGTTCAAGATATTGTGTGTTGGGAACATTTGAAAAATGTTTTACTTTCCCATTGTTTTATTGGAATATCCATCTATTATAGAAGGATAATTTAATATTTCTCCCACATGAATTTTACACACTTAGTCTTAACCAATAAAGGTGTTACGTTTTAGTTGTCTGTGATATGTGAGAATGTTTTTCACGAGCTAAAAAAGCACTTGATGACCACATGAATTTTGATCTCACCCAATCCATGTAAGAGGTACACTATGTTATGGGATTTTTCTAGTGTGTTACTTAGAGATGTATTGACACAAGATGGTCGTGTTGTTTCATATGGGTAAAGCTTGATGAGGTCTCATTAAAGGAATTACCCCAGTCACGAACATGATTTCCCTTGGTAGTGTATTATTTGATTTATTCGAGGATCTACTTGTTGGGGGAGTGATTCCATGTTTCTATTGATCATAACAGTCTTAATTAAATATTCTCTTTATTTGATTTAATTCTTTGGGAGTGAAAATTTGATGAATACATGATATCTTTTGAAATAGAGTTCATTTACAAAAATATAAAATAGAAGAGTGTTTTGGATGATCTAAGATGGTAGGATAATAATTTGATAGTTAAGGAATCGATATATAAGTTGAGATTGATGGATTTATTTTCTTATATTGAACTAGTGGTGTAGGATGGAAAATGCAATATTACCCTCACATATGTAGCAGTTTAATTTTACCAATTTATTATGGTCTTGGATAGTAATCTTGGGGATCAAATGTTTTTGGATATGAATGAATATTTTAATGGTGGGGATTTAACTTCATATTTGGTTGTTGGAGATGTTTGTATATTCTGAGTTTTTGGTCTTATGGTTGTGTCTGTGTGTTTGTGGGACGGTTTGATTTGTGATATCCATGCATCATAGTGGTGAATGCATCATAGTATGAAAATTATGTATTTTTATCATTGTAGACATTTTTAGTGACCATGAATGAAGAATGTTGTAATGGGATGTGTGGCCTAATTCTTTACATTTTCATAGGTGAAGGCCAAGAACCAGTGCCCAAGTTGTCTGTTACAAACCATTCCCATTCCATAGTGGAAATTTGATGATGTAATGATGGAAATCACAGTGGGTATCTTTATGAAATATCAAAATAAGGATTCAATATTGGTAATTTTTTATAAATGTATTATGGTGGATCATTTCATAATGAACCAGGATACAATGAAATGGTCAGATAGGAGAGTTATATGTTCAAAATATAATTCATTTGAATAGAGTACCCCGAACTATAGTTTTGGATCAACATTTTGACTTATCTCCCATATCTGGAAGATGTTATATAAATTTCTGTGTCAAAAATGATTATTTAGTACCTATTTTCACTGAGGGATGGATGGGTAGTTATACCATATGATAAAAAAGATAGAAGACCTATTTAGGGCATATGTTCAATATTATGTGGAAGTTGGGAAAAGTAATTATCGCTTCTTGAGTTTCCCTAAATATTAGTTTCTATGATATGATTCAAATGTAACTATTTGAGGTGCTCAATGGGAGACCATGTAGAACCACATTTTGTTTGTTAGAAGCTTGGGAGTCTATTTTTTTCAGAAAATTATCATACAGAAGAAGTCAAAATTGTTACAGTTGAATCCTAAATGAATGAAATTGGATCAAATATTTCTGAAGCCTTATGAATGTCAGACTCTTAAACCTCCTGGTTTTTAGGGGAATAATATGTTTATTTTGGTTTCATTGAGTTTGGGTCACATTGAAATTATAATATAAGGAAGGATGACCCCCAGGTATGTTGTTGTACTTAATATTGTGGAGGGAATCAGACTATTGTCTTATCAATTGGCTTTACCCCAATGATATTATGGTATAAATTGAAATTTTCATGTTTCACAGATTTGGTATTATCAACCTAACTCATCTAATATGGTAAATTTTTATTTAGTTTTTATTAAGGATGATGCGACAATTTATTATCATTGAATTCGTATTAAGTATCATAATGAGAATGTCTTATCGAACAAGGTTGCCCCCTAATGTTAGTTTGTTAGAAGCATGGTAATTCTCATGAATGAAATTAGGAGCTGAAATCTGATATGAAGTTCCACTAACCCATTATCTTTACTTCTAAATATTATTAATTATTTGGAATAGGGATTAAGGATTATTCATTATAAGATGTTAAGGTATTAAGATCTCAATCTTTGTGAAGGAATTTCATTAATAATTTTTTTTCAACCCCATTTTTTTATAATGAAATTTTTCCATAGATTATGAGAGGCCTCAGGGTTTTTCAAGGAGTTTGAGACATGAATTAAAGGAAAACAGGTTCATTCTATAAATGAAACAAGTTTTTTTTATGGTTAATTATATCATATGATGATAGAGGCCATGTTGGGAAAATTAGGATAGTGTCATATCACATGGGTTGCACATGTTTGGTAAATTGTGTTTCCCTTCCAATGTAATCTTGTGACAAAATTTCCAAAATAATGATACTTTCTCGTAGTTTTCTCTTGTTTTGGAAAACTGTTCATATAATTTGTGGCCTTGTAAAGGTATGAGAAATTACATTTCTTCTATTATCTGATTTGATGAACCTCGCTGGATTTTCTACCCCTTCTGCCTCCCTCTAACTCTAGTGATGTACTCAAATACAGAAATCATCCCACATTGGATTAATATATATTATAATCCATTTAATGTGTCATTGGTCAATAATCAATTATCAATGTGATCCTATTCTTCTCCTCTCTAATATTTTATGGATTAGAGCATGTAATTTTGTTAATTATTATATGAATCACTAAAGCACTCATCTTCAATTATAATCATTTTTAATTATTCAATCAGTTCTTGAATCTATATATATGGTCTTTATTAAGAGTGTCTTCATTTTCCAATTCTAGGTAGGTGGTTTACATGTTTTTTCCCATACATCGTTTGAGTATTTTTTTAATATAAGAATGTTCCCTTTTTTCATTGTGGTGTTCTTGGTGATGTTAGTGAGTTTTTATAAAAATTATGTATGATTGAAAACACTAAAACCCATTAACCTTGTGGGATGCATGTATAATATCTTGAAAACTTTTAGTACACCTATGTGGTGTGTTATCCTTTATGAACATTATTAACATAAATGAAAAGTGTGATTTTGAGTGGTGATTTAGTAGGTCCATATATAAATATGATTGTTTATTTATGTTATGTTTTGGAATGAAATAATGGTATTTTATCATATATGTGGATAATATCTAAGGTATTTTTTTCTAAGAATGATAATTGGTTAATGGGGTTTAGTAATAGTGTACCTAATTAATTGTGAGTTCTTGTTGAAATTAATAAGTGGGATAATAGATAGGAAGTAATAAATGTGTGAATTGATTTTACATATGAAAGGGGATTGATATGTTGAATGGTGTAGTGTGAGGGAATTATTAAATGTTATTAGTGAGTTAGGACTTATAAATAGTAATTGGGATAAATGGATATATGATGTATATGGAAATGGAGTTAATGTGTTATGGAATAATTTTAAATCCCATTTTGACTATTATGTACTGCAATTTCTATTGGTATTGGTTTTGTTTTTTAATTATTTATATGTGTGGTAAATGGATAAAAAATAATGTGAGCATTGATTGGTAGTGTTGAGTATTTACATGAGGTCCAATCCCCAAGATTCAAGTTATACTACGGTTCTGAACAACACCCTAAGTTGAATGAATTAGTGAAGAGGAATATGTTTTATTCCTATAATGGATGTATTCGACGAGACCACTTGGTCTGAGGCATTATAATGTGTGTATTTTATATGTAATGATGTGATTATCCCTATTGAAATGGGGAAATTAAATCATTTACCATATTTATTGATATGGATGAATGTTCCTAACCAATTGATAACATGAAGAATTTGTACTATTCCATGGAGATGGAATATGTAATGAAATTGAGAATAAATTTAGGATTGATGTATGAGAACATTGTTAAGTAATAGCACCAAAATTTCCCTTATTATCATTGTATTTACATAGAACATTAATTCCCTATATATATTGACATGATTATTTGTAGACACCATTGTTGGTGGAATATTGAGTTGTACTCACCACCCTCTTAGGTTTCATTGGGAACAAGAGAAGATTTAATGGTTGCTTATTAGGTTAAGGGAAATTTAATTATATTAGGGAGTTGAGATGGGTGTGGAACATGAAGGTATGAGGGTTTGGACATGTATTTAGGACCATTTTTGGGATTTAATTTTTTATCAATTTTTTGATTTTTGTTCAAAAATAACTATTTTGGCATTCTATTAAATATTTACTTGTTGATATGGTTTGTACACATTTTTGAGGTATGGTTTTTTATACATTTTTTCTTATTTAATGTTGTTTTCATTGTTCTATTTAGTTTATATTATGGAATAATATTGTATTGAGGGTAAAATCATCCCACATGGCATATCTAAACCCTCACAACAAGTTATGAATCCTTTGTCATATAAGGAGGCACACATGAGTTCATGTGGTGACCTAGCTCGGGGAACCATTTACTGTCTTCCAATACATAGACATTATAGATTTCCCAAAAATTATCGATTAAATCATGAATAAAATAATTATACTTGGTAACATCATGAATCCTCATATTTTTATTACCAATGACTATTGAGAGGATTCATACAACCAACCATCAAAATATGGATTCTTATCAATGATTCTCAATGTGTAATAAAATCACAAATATCTACGCTATAACACTTTTCATTATGACCAGATCTTGTAGATATATATGAAATATATCTCCCTATATGACATAAGCTACTAAAAAAAGCGGGTATGATATTATAATAAGATATATTATACACTCATGATTATTTTTACATTCATGAAATAAGAAATTTCAATATAATAGTCTATCAATAAATGGTATAATTAATAAAAAGTAAGGTTAAATTAAAATTAGCATACATTCAAACCCATGAAATATCAATATGAGAAAATATACATGGAATTCACCCATACACACTAATTCAATAAATATTATCGATTTTTGGATCATATATATCATTATTCAATATAACATAAATTAATATAGAAATGAAATAACACTAAAAGCTATCTCAAGTCTAAACCATATCCCTTCTCCCATTATCCAACACCATCTACCTGATCCACATTCACGCAGAAGGACCCTTCCCCTGTGGAAGGATATATTTTAATTGAGGTGTTGAGAGATATATCTAATTTCATAATGGATCACATAAATCAGTAATTTCATAATAGTCCATGTTGATGTTTAATATAAAAAGGATAAATTGAAGTGGGAATTTCTACTGGATCACATAGAGTGTGAATGTTGAAAATATACCATATTGTATTTTTGAATACATCACATTGTTTTTTGGGGATATTATGATCATATAAGTAAAATCACCCTATGATATCATAATACTTTTCCAGGTATCTCATGATTATATAATGATACGTGAATAAATATATCAATTTATTTTAAAAGGATGTGGAGAAGAGATCGCCCAAATCACATAATGAAATTGAATTAAATTAATGGAGTATTTTCAATATATAATGTAATTTACCAAGTGGAAGAGGGTTTTGAAATTATGTAGATATATGTGTTTCATTTAAAATAGCAAGACTACATGATTTCATTGGAAGACATGATTAGAAAATGTGATTCATTAGATTACAATGTCATTTATTGAAAAAATTTATATAGATATTGTCATATGATCATGTGAGTAATACATTATTATATTTTTATTTTACATAGTTTCCACATGAATTACTAGAAGACACTTTTGTTGACCACTAATTGATTTTAATTTGATCACATGATGGGATCATGAAAAGAGAATAAGGATAATGGAAAAGGTGGTGGAATATACATAGTACCACAATTTACAAAGTAATGGAGGTTGTTTTACGCCTATAAATACTACTTATCTAATCCTTAATTGTTAGAGAAGTTATATGAAGATTTTTAATATAATGAAAATTTATTTTTCATGAGAAGAATAATTTCACATGACATGATCATGTGATCCATGTAATAAGTAGTAAGTCATGTGAAAGGATCTCACAAATTGGAATCATAATCGATTTTCATTAAGGTATCTTGAATAGGAATTTATGTATGAGGAAGAGGCTTAAATATTGGTATAACATGATTGAAATAACATTAAACAGTATCATGTTTTAAATACATGATTTTTTTGTATATAATATAATCTCATAAACAGATATGATAGATGATTTTTAGTGAGGGATATGATAGAGGGATTCAATAGAGGGGTCTCATTTATTGGATTCATGGTGGTGGTTCACATTGGGATCCTACAGAGGACAATTATAGATGGATATCATGATAGAGAATCATGGAGTAATATATTGGTAAAATCTATCTTAGGGGTTATGTTATTTGGTCTTTCATAAGAAGATACATAGTACAGATAACCCTAATAAAAGTATCATTTTCATATCATAATGTATATGATGAAAAATAAGAATACAGATGGTATACACAATCTGATAATATTTTCAGAAATATTATATTCTTCACTATATCCATGGTATATATAGAATGATGTAAAATCTCTTAAATAATATACAAATTTAATTCAGAGTTCCAATGAAATCTCATGCAGTGGTGATACGAATGTGAAAATTAACATCAATTATATAAAGGAACATGTGGAGTTTAATATAATTTATCCCACCGTTATTGAAACTCTCTATAATAGAATATATTTCTCTTTGAACTATGATACAAATAATTTACTTTATATAATAGCTAGAATAAGATAGTGGTGTGTTGGATGTTATTACAAGTTGATATTGTGTCTTCCCAAAACAAGTTAATGTTAGCTTGAATATGTAAGAGTTACCTTTCATAAACTAACAAGTAGTATGATTAGTGATGTTGTGTCACTACAAAATTATTTTCTAAATTCACCATATATTTTTTTATAATATTGATCCTAGTCAGATTATCAGTGTTGTTGAGAATAAATTGTTACATTACATTTTCGTAATCAATGTATGATAATGGTTTTGAAGATAATATATATATATATATATATATTATTAATACAAATATTTACAGCCATAATATATTGGTACTAATCCCGTGGGGAAGATATTGATTGAAATGAATAAAATTATCATTACCCACCCACACCACATTCGGAATCTAAGACCAATTTTGGATAAAACCATGGTATTAGAAGACATTAATATTTTATTTTATATTCTTTATCTTTCAAGATTTCATTGAATTTTAAAATTAAGATTTTATTTTCTAGTTCTCCCAGTGTTCTATATAAAAGGGAATAATATAAAAGAATAATTTTAGGTTTGGTGTGTTTTCATTGTGTGGATGTTTTTATGGAACAAGTGTATTTTATTTGAAGGAAACAAACAATGCACTTAAAAATGATTTATTGAATAAGTATATGTAAATTTTATTCAATAAATGATGTAGAAAAAATGAATGAAGAAGAATACATTCCATGTGATGATGGATTTAATGGTGATTAAAAAATATTTAAAATTCAAATAATATATAGTTTCATATTGACAATGAAATATATCTAAATTTAAAATAAGAAAATAAGTCTTTTGATATCCATATCAAAACATGGGAAATAGATTTCGCCAAGATAACGGATTCCATTGAAATATTTTTCCATGTTTCCACTAATGTAAAGTTAAATAATTATTTCCATGATGATGATAGGAAATTGATTTCCATAGATATGGAAAAAATCAATTTCGATGACAAGTGGATGAATATAAAAAGACAAGTACAAACATTCAAAACTAAAAGTTGCAATCTTACTAATCACCTATTAGAACTAGTTTAGGGGAATGAATTATTTAATGATTATTCGTTTTATATGAGTTATAAAATAAATAACTATAAATTAATTGTGGATAATCCATCAAATGAATTGGAAGTTGATATGAATAGTGGGAAGACACATAAGAGAGAATTTATTTATAAAATTGATTTATGTGATATAATGATTTAAATTTTTTTTATGGGATGGAATTAGTCTATAATGGGGTGGTTCAATAAAAATCCATTTTTAGTCCCCACATAAAGGAATATTTTCAAATATTATTTGAAGAAAATATGAAATGATGGTCTCCTCACAATGGAAATGTAGTTTTGGAAAATAAAGAATTGAAAATGATGAACACTCTCCTATATATGAGAGGAATAAATACAACAGTAGTTCCAAGTAGATGGAAAATTATATAGTATAACGAAAAAGATCTAAGAATATTTTTTCTGGATGTAATGATTAAATGTGTTATATTTGTTTCTCGAATGGTCATAATTCATTATTTTATTTTATGGAGTTGGTATACATATAATGATGAGAGGCATTAAAAATTGATTTATATGAGAATATAAAAATTTAAAAATATAGAATTAAAATATTCTTGTAGAAGCAATCCTAGAAATTTTATTAGTATAGAATACTGCTAGGATGATTAATAATTTAGTGAAAACATGTGGAGTAATCTCAATGTTGATGTAATATACTATTAAAATAAATAATAAATTGGTAGGTAGTAGTGAAATATCTAATTGGTATCCATTTTCCCAATTCATTTCCTATAAATAATATAAATATTATAGTCCACCACTAAAAGTAAAATCACATTGAAATCAAG
The DNA here is from genome assembly GCA_963277665.1 of Viscum album. Classification (NCBI taxonomy): domain Eukaryota; kingdom Viridiplantae; phylum Streptophyta; class Magnoliopsida; order Santalales; family Viscaceae; genus Viscum; species Viscum album. The sequence goes on from OY728134.1 coordinate 175,247,590, forward strand.
TATCACTTCATAAAAGAAAACATATATAATTAGACTGTGAAGAATGGGTATGAACCTATGGAATGATTGGTTTCAGAAATACCATTGATTTCTATAATCATAGAAGAGTTTCAACTTTTTCAATTGTCACTTAGTGTTCATTCAACTCACAACACATCAACTTAGTGTATATGAGAACCCTATACATGAGGGATGATGTTATTTTATCATATTTAATGATATGTCTATGTTAACATATTATCATACACAAATTACATATATTTATATTCAATAATATAGGGTTAATAATGCACTGCTCATGTTAGTGGGAGAATCTAACACTTGGGGAATAAAACATGGTGTTTTTTATAATATGAAGTTGCTAAAACTGGTCTACTGGTTTATTAGAATCATGAAATTATGTGTCTATTGGGATGATGATATAAGTAGATGACATGTGTTTAATAATAAATTACCTATATTGATAATATTTTTTAATCATTTTATTTCAATATGGTTACTAGATGTAGGTTTAATAATTAAGTGATTCCTCAATTAAAACTGCAAGAGATTTTTGTTTCTTAGTATAATCGAATATCAATTGGGTTTACAGTACATATTGAAGATGCACTAGATCACTATCAAGTGTTTCATAAGTAAAATTTCTTCTTTTGAGAATGATTTAAAATATTTATGTTTCTTAACATATTGAAGAGTTTTAAACAAATCCAAATATGGATATTTGTTGAACTAATACAACTTTATTGGGTTTTTTGGTTTGTTGGGGTTTTTATTAAATTATTTAACATTTTTCATAATGGATTGTTATGAATGGATTTTTGGTGAGTTAGGGTTAATTTCATGAAGGATCTTGTGGATAATGAATATACTTAAATATCGCCTAGAAAATTAATTACCAAATGGATTGAACAATACTTGAATTCTATAAAGGATCACATATATGGTGAATTAATTGAATAATTGGGAATAGCGTGAATGTGGATGACGATCATGTTGAAGAAAATAAGTCCTAATAGAACACTTGGTGTGTGTCTTTTGAACAAGATGTATTGGAATCACTTGGTATTTCATTACATGAAGGAGATCACATGATCAAATAAAACGGTATTTGTGAGTATAATAGGATCTCGTGTTGAGATCACAAGAGGAACTTAAATCCATCACATGATTTTCAAGGGATATTGTGAGGATATCATGTGATGCACATATAGGTATCAAATGACTATCAATTAATCACACATATGGATAAAATTGTGTTATTTATGAGAACACAATTTTATTATGGAATATTTTTATGAGATCTTGTGAAGAACATGATTATAATGCATTATTACAAAGGTACATCACGAATTGATCACACAAAGAGATTCAATTCGTCACATGATTTGTAATTGATTCCTGAAATTTATCATTGGATTTTCATGAGAATAAATCAAGATTTAAATGTTATAAAAAATGAAATCATTCAATGTATGTGAATATAATTAAAATATCTTCTAGGTATCTCACCAATTGATCATATTAAGCACATGAGGGAATATATGAATGAAATGATTGAGATATCATGTGGTGGTTTAAAAATAGGATAATACATGATTTTAAATGGGTCATGTGATGAGATCCGATAAATAATTGGAATAAAAACCACTATCTAGATAACTATCATTTTTTATAACTATGGGATCACAAAAACTATGTGCAATTTTGTTCTGGTCTCTTGAAATAATTATAAAAAACATTGGAAGACAACATTGTTAACCATCTTTTGATGGCATTGGGCTCTCAATATAGGTTCCCATGATGAACAAATGATATATTGATGAGGTGATGATATAGATGGAAAACCATTTTTTAGAGTTGGGGTGGTGCTTTTATTCTCATAAATCCCCATCAACCCATTATTAATAGTTATTAATGTTTTATTGTTTGGTATTAACAAATGAAATTTTTATTTTCATTAGAAGATAAAATTATTACACTGGAATTATGTGATATTAATAATCGAAATATGGTCTTATGATTTTTATTCATCCCATGAAGGATTCTTTTGGATGTATCTTGTGATGTGATTAATTCACTAAGGGTTTTTAGACAAATTTATATCAATCAATTATCAATAAATAAATGAGTCATAGCATTCTAGTTAGGTTATTTGTTAAAAAATAAGGTCTCATGAATGGGTCTCATAGTGAAATATCATCAAGGAATCTCATTGAGGTATCGTAGTCATATATCATATATACGGGCCTCACAAAGTGCTCCCATGGAAGGATATCATGAAGTATAAATACATAGAGGCCTCACTTTAGGATCTCGGGATTTATTCTCACAAATGGATTCATAATGTGGAGTCCCACATTGTGGTTACATGATACAATATTTATTTTGGAGATATAGGCAATGGTTACAATATAACTAGCAATATAATATATAAATTATTATGAAGATTAAAAATACCAAATCTTATCTTCATCGAACCATATTTTAAAAAGGATATTGTTCATCACTACATCCAAGGAAGTGAAAGGAAGAGTATAAATATGTTGATGAACATTCCATTATTGGGATTAGTTTCCATGTTATCTCAAGGAAATGTGATGTTCAAGGGGATTAAGAAATATATATTTTCAAGGAAAATGTTTTGATAAAATTCACCTATCATAAATTTGGGGAAACTCCAAACATTGGCCTTTCCCCTAATTGAGTATCTTTCTAGTTCATTGAGTATAAAAGGGAACAATAGAGAATGTGAACTTGAAGAGATTTTGTATCTACCCCCAATATTATATGTGAAGATATTACATGGAGTAGTAAACATTTATAAAAAATTATGTTGTTATCTTACTAAATTTTTGTACCAAATTTTTTTTGGATGAATGATCCTTTGATTATCCTATAGCGTTTAACAAAGTGAAAATCTATGCATCCCTACACATTATTTCTTTCATTATTTTTTATGCATCATTATAAAATAATTTTGGGGAGGATAAGATCAATATTTACAATATATAGTGAAGAAATTTTCAGTAATAATATATTACGCATGATCCAGTGGACCACGAAGAATATTGAAATGATTAATAATAAATAGATTCACACAGCCACTCTCTCATTGCATCAATGCAACATTTGGTACTACAATTGACAATCCTAACAAATATTTAATACAATTAATAAAATATTACTATCAGTCCATATGTATTATGGTGGAATATGTGGTTAGGAATAAATAGTTTGAATAGTGTTACATGTCTTTGAACATAATTCAAAAACACATAATGGAATGAAACATCGTTATTTATCCAATATCATTATATAGTCTCCGATGATGAAATTGAATATCATAATGGAATATTTTCCAATAAAAAGTCATCCAAGGGGACGAGTTCCCCACTCCATAAAATAATTAATATCACATCACCGTGGGAGGAAGATAACACCACCATAAACATATCGCTTAATAATGGTGGAGGACTACCCAACCCTGAACAAATATATAATATCACATCTCCAAGGGAGAAGAGTTTCCCAACTCAAAAAAAATATCCCATTTCACATCACCCATGTGAATTTGTTTCCCATATTGGAAACATTTTATATATCTTACCACCTAGGGTGGATATCTCCTTTGATGTTCTTTACACCCAAACTATATGATTTTGAACAAAAAACAACATATAGTACACACTATCCATGATCTATTACGAAAATTCTATGGTCATTCTGAAATAATTTAACATTAAAATTCCATGAACCTATATTGTATTAGTGTTTTATATAGTTAAAGAAATAATTTTACTAGTGGAACCTGTGATGTTTGTATCAAATGGGAATTTGACTCATTATATAAAAAACTACATAATATAAAAAACAAAAATACATCTACAGTCAATATTTAAAACATAATATTCATAAGATATATAATAAATATTACCTTGCTTCATATCTAAGATAAATATACTCTTATGAATGGTATCAGATTAGATAATATGGATGGTTAAATATAATTTACAAAAAAAATATAATAAATGATCATAAGAGATAATATGTCAATAATTACGAATAAAAATATTTTATTACACAAAATTAACATATCTTAAATTATCTCATTTATCATTGAATAAAATAATAAATGATTAAAATGAATGTACTCAGAATTATCAATAATCATGATCCATGAGAGGTGAATATAGCCATGAGATTAAGAATAAAACTATGAGATAATTTAAATATCATAAAAATAATTTTATATGGAATCATTATATTCATAAGACGGTAAATTATTTTCCATGTTTATCTGAATGTAAATTTTACTGTTGAATAATTTTTCTAATGAGTTATAAAATGTAAACCAATTCATTAGTTTGACAAATAAGACCCTTGAAATCATTCATCCTTCAATTAATTTTCCATAAGAATTAAACAATACATCATATCAAAAACAACTCATTGATATAATATGGATATCATTAAAAATATAACTACAAACACATGATGATAAGTGACTCTTTTCACTTTTAAATAGCTTCATACTAAGCAATTATTATCAAAACAATAAATGATAATATAAAATGGGAATCTAATGATATTCTCTCTCATTCAATTTTAATACCCTCCAATCAACTTAATCCCTAAAATTTATATACTATATATATTGACCTTTTAAATAGAAATATGTAATTATCCCAATCAAAGAAAAGGGAACCAATTTGTAGACCAATTAATCAAATGAAGTAAATGCAGTTTGATGATATTGAAAACACATTAAAGGAAATATTACCCAACATAATGATTTATGGTTATGGATATTAGGGTCATTTATGTATAATATCATTCATATAACAGTGTATTTTCTAATCCATCCATATAAATGAGGTTCATAGTAAAATTTTATAACTTTCTTGATCGATTATAGGATATGTCAATAGAACGAATTGGAAGAAATCCACTCTCATGAGATATAGAAAATTAATTTTTGCTATAAGAAATATATATAATATTTTAAATAAATTTGCATTAAATATATAATATAACTATGTAAAATATATTTCCCTAGTACACTAAGAACATGTAGGTTGAAATTTTAAAAAAAATGTGGTGGGAAGATGAATTTATGAATGTATCATTTTAAATTTATGAATTTCAGATATTCAAGGAAATGAATCATAGGAAAAACATAATTTCTGTTAATAATTTTCATTCTGGTCAAAAATTAGAAAATTACATAAATATCATATTTCAATTATATAATTAAATTACTAAAAATTATACATTTAATATTTAAATTTAAAATTTTTGGATCATGATTGAAATGAAAAGGAACTGTCAGTTTTCTTACATCGGGTACATTATGATCTAATGTGGAAAATGAAATAGAGATAATACTAGTAAGACATAAATAATGGAAATAATTGAATAAATTTTTTGATGGTGAATGGAGAAAATATAAAATTGACAAGATGTATTATCATTCATATGATATCTCAGATTGAAAATTATATTGGTGATAAAATCCTTATGGTATGTGTAATGTATAAAATAAACTGTTATTAGTATGAAGATTATGAAATATGCATTAATATTATAGAAAAATGATGGTATTTAATATATGAAAATGTATAGGTTAGTGAATACACCATATAAGTGAAATAATGGAGTGTAAGATCAACCATATCTTGTGAAAAAAAAATTTAAGATAAATATCCTTGTAAAACAATGTAATTAATAATTTCAAACACCAAATTATATAATTAATATCAAATTGGAATTTTAAAATAATTAAATATAAGATTGAAATTATAAAATAATATATGGGTCACTTGGAAAACCATTCATGTTACATTGTTATTCCATGTGCTGCCCAGAGGTGCCCTATACAAAGTTGGTCACATGGCCTCAAGCACATTTACTTGAACTCCAGAGGCTTCCGAATAGATGTACGGGCCTTAAGAGTGACAGTGGGGAAGTTATGCTCTCCTTATTAGAGTTACAAATTGAAAATAAACAATTAATAGTAGCAGAAGTAGTAAAAAAAATTCAATTGTAAATAGTGGAATACTGCAACTAGATAAACAACATGAGAACATATATAAATGATCCATGTCACATATGTCTAGGAAAGCAACCAAACAAGTCACAAAGCCATAATATAGTACCAAATCAATGTAACATGGAAAAAAATAACTCTAGCAGCATCACAAGCCTCATCTTGGTCCCATGCTCTCCATATCCATAGTAATCATGTACATGAAGTAGAAGGGCGCATGCCCTATCTATATCGACGACAATATAATCAGTTTGGGCACAAATACATGAACCAAAGAGGGTGTGAGATGTATTATAGTAGGAAACCACCCAAATATCTATTACTAACTATTATTGAATATATATAGTAGGAAATATGACAAATTAAGAAATAAATGAGTATGTAATCAAAATTAAACAATCCTATAGTTTCAAGTACATTCATTTTCTTTTATTAAAATAACCAATAAGACAAACACATGCAACCCTATGGAATGTTCTCATTGTCTAACCCCTCAAGTTCAAATCTAAAAAAGTCCCTCTAAGAAAGCACACACCATCAATTTAACTTGTGGTCTTTTATTGGTAAACTACTGACTCTATGAAGAAGCAATAATAGTCCAATTCCCCATGTGGTCACACAATTTAAAACTATAGACACTCTGATAGAGAATATAAGTCCACCCCCACCAATGGTATCGCAATGTAAAAATGTAAAATAGTCACTCTAGGGAATCCCTCATTGTCTATTAACCCTATGGTCTAACTACGCCATGTTCCTACAACCCTATTAAACTATATCATGCACAAATGATATCCAACTACCAAAATAAATCACAATATATGACTTGGATAAACAGTTACAATGCATATAACAATATATCAAATAATATCACCCCATCCCAACAACACTAGGAATGGAAAAAAAAGCATCATAATAGGATGTTATGGACCAAATGACCAAAACAACCAAACATGGGAAAATACATCCATAACAAGTAAAATAATCCCTATTCCGAATCTGAAATCCCTAATCATAAAAATAAATCATATAAGGAATTAACATGGTTGAATTTCCAAAACACGGAATACCACGATCTAAGATATTGGGGACTTTTGCAAATATAATTCAAAGACAAACTATGAAAGGCATAAACAATGTACATTAACATTGTTTGAGATATAAACTCTATATTCAATCCTTGAATCATCCCAAAAATATGTAAATCTAAAAAAAACTCAAAAATGATCCACCATGGATATCTTATGAAAGAGGTAAATCAAGATTTGAGGCTCTAGAAGATGTGTGAAATCACAGATATGATTCTAATGCAATGAACAAAGTATTATTCGGAGAACGGACTTTGGGTTGGGGTTCAGTGAAGAATCATCAACTTTGGTCTCTCATAGACAATATGAAGCCAAAAGAAGAGATTTTTGTGAATTAGGTGTGAACCTGGTCCGATATAATAATTTAAAACAAAAATACATGGTTTGTTCCCTAAGGATACATGATGTGTATAGGCCTTTACTGTGCCCCACCTTAAGCGGCCCTACCACAGCATCAAACTGTCTTGTATGTGGTCGTGACATGGCCAAATATGACTTGGACATGGTGCAAGAGAACATGGAGTGTACAAGGAGGTACACACCGTGTACTCCTAAATTTTTCCTTCTTCTCTTCACCCTAAAAATAACTTGAAAAAAAGATCCATGACTTAATGATGTCTATTGTTCTTACAAACTTCCCTTTAATAAAACTTTTCCCCAAATTTCCCTAACATGGCGGTGTAGAAGAAGAATACTTGAACAGCTCCACCCATTGTGATCGTACATCGGTCTCCCTCTCCCAAGTCTCATCTCATACTCTTTTATGCTGCCATAACACCTGTACCAAATAAAGAGAATGGACATAGAGAACCTTCGCTCTGCGATCAACAATCCAGATAAGATTCTCCTTGAACAATGTGTACACCTTTAACTCAACATCCTAGGGTATAAAAACATGATACGGGTCTGAGAAGTAACCTTGTTGATGAGAAATGGAGAAGATGTCGTATATATCCCAGTACCTCTGAGGTTACTGCATCCAACATGAAACTGGCTCGACACTCTCCAAAATCTCAAATGGTCTGACGTATCCCAGTGAATGATTACCTTGTCTCCTATTCATCCTTCTTTCCAACCTCTTTGTGACACTTAAAAAAACCTAATCCCTAATCTCGAACACCCGAGGACATATCTGTTGATCAACATAAGACTTCTAATATCAATATGAATTAACCATCCTCTTCCAAATCAACTCCACCTACTCTGTGGTCTCTTGAAAAAGATGAGGTCCTAGTATAATTTCCTCTCCTGCCTGCAACCAACGTAGGGGTAATAGGCATGGACAACCATACAAATTTCCACATGGATACATTTGAATAGTTTCCTGAAAACTATTATTTTATGAAAACACAACTAGAGGTATGTGCTTCTATCAAGAACCTCAAAAATCCAGGATGCATGCTCAAATCATGTCCTCTAGCACCAAGATAATATACTAAAACTAGATATATGTCTAGGTATGGTAAATTGTACTCCGATGTAACTTTGTACCCAATGCCTTATGTATTCCATTCCATACCCGAGAAGTAAAATCAGTGTCACTCTATGAAACTATAGAGTGTGGAGCCCCATGTAAACATACAATCTCTCAGATTTACAACTATCACAACTCCTCAACAATGACGGTCTTCGTGATTGGTATGAGGTTTGAATCCTTCATGAGTCTATTAATGAAATCAAAAACTATATCATTACCATGAGTCAACCCCGATATTCCTTTCATGATGTCTATCGATACATCATTACCCTTCCACTCAGGAATGTGTAACTGCTGCAAAATCCATAATGTTCGATGATGCTCCACCTTCACCTGCTGATATGTAGAAAACATAATCACAAAACGTGAACCATATCTCTTCAGACAAGGCCACAAATAATTATGGTGTTGATATAGATAAATCATGCTGACTCTTGGATGAAATAACCAAACTAATGAATAAAGATCCAGTATCGAATCATCCTGTATATCAGCTAACACCAATATGCATCAACGAAGGAACAAGATATCATCATCTCCTATGGTCCAACCTAGAATAGGGTCATCTCCTTGAACAATCTCCAAAAATACGGGGCCTTCATAATCTGATAGTTTCCTCATTTACACTTGATCAAGTAGACTAGTGGTTATAGCTAAAAAAGAAAGAAAAATTTTCCCCTGTCTATAATACTCATGCAATTGCATCTCATAAAACTGAGGCAGAAGCGACCACTCACAACTGGCTTTTTGAAATACCTGGGTCTGAGTCATCCTTCTCAACACATAATCCACAGAATTTCCATTCCCATGCTTGTAGGGATGTTTGAAATCAAAGTACTGAAGGTACCCTATCCACCTTCACAGTCAAAAATCCAGATCATGCCGATTGAATATATTAATGAGACATTGGTGGTCAGTGAATACCAAAAATGTCTATCCCAATAGATTATGCCTTTAGCATCATAATGAATGAATAATTGAATTCAACTCAATATTGTGTGTCGGGTAATTCCTCTAATGTGGCAACAACTGTTGAGACCCATACACAATGAATCATTCCTCTTGTTGAAGCAATGATCCTAGCCCTATACCTGAGCTATCCCACTATACAATATATATCATTACCAGCTTGGAATATAATAGTATCAGTGATGATGTAAATCTCCCTTTCAGCTCAAGAATGGATGAATCACATGAATATCTCTGCAATAACATCATATTTTTCTCAGCCAGGCCTGTCAGTGGCGCTACTACTATGCTTGAAATGTCTGGTACAAAATATATGTACTAAACATACAACCCTAGAAAACACGACATGTCAATTTATTACTACAGATGCTCCATGTATACTATTTCCCTCACTTTCTCTATGTCTACTGACACCCATATCTCTAAGACAAATTGACCCAAGAAGTGCATCTGGTCTACCCAAAAGTGGTATTTTACGATCATAGCATATAACTAATGCTATATCCGTGTACTAAATATGGTCAAATAATGGGTATCATGGTAATGTCGTGTATTATAGTACACCACGATATCATCAATGGAGACTACCACAATAGAATCAAAATAGAGATGGAACTCTCAGTTCATTGTTTCCATGAAATTTGCACGTTCATTCATGCGACCGAATGGCATAAACACATAATCATATAGACCTTAACTGCTCTGAAAGTATGTAAGAGTTATATATAATGGTATAATGCCCAACTGATGATAACCAAATCTCAATTCCATCTTCGAGAACACTCAGGCTCCTCGAAGCTGATCAAATAAATAATCAATCCTCGACAAGGGATATTGGTTATTGAACATAAAAGGGTTTGGATTCTGATAATCCACACATAGTCTGAGGGTACTTTCTGCCTTTCTAGAAAATAGGATAATAGAAACCAAAAGAGATGTACTCGATTAGATGAAACCATGTTCTTTCAAATCCTCAAACTCATTCATGAGCATATGTAACTCTGGTGTAACAATCATATATGGTGGAATGGACACTGGTTCCTATCCTGGAACATGGTCAATTGAAAATTCTTCCTCTCTCTCTGGAGGAAACAATGAAAATTTGTCTAGAAATACATCAATGAAATGATCAACCACTGGAAAAAAGTATATATGTGAATTACACAAGTAAATCAGATATAGACTAGAAATCTGGGTTGTAACTCCTCCCAATCCATGATGATTGCATCCCTCTCAACTCTCTTGAACATCCCAATATCCATTACGATGAAATGATCCTCCCTTTGGTAATTTCAAACTCACCCAACATTGATATTAGTCGTAAATATCCTAGAAGGTACTGAACTAGTCCATTCTTAGAATGACATCATAGCGAGTCACCTCTAAGACAAATAGGTTTCATAAGATGTGACACCCAACAACCAAAAGTGGAAACTCCTTCCACTGACATGAACTAGTCGTTATAGACCCCAATGAAGTTTATAGAATCAAGACATACTCATATTTAATGATATAAAGACCAATACTCTCCACAATAGAAAAATATATAAAAATATGGGAATCTCCTCAATCAAAAAGTGCAGAAGATAAATCCAATTAAACTAGAATTGAACATCTATCTGTTGAGGGTTCAGGATCTGTCTCCAACTATGTCTACTCTACTTCCATAGTATGACATGCTATGTTGCCCATTGACCCTGCCTATCCACCATATGCTTTTCCACCTTAATACTTCCGGAAAACTGTAGCCTGATTCCTATGGCCACATCCACATTGTCATCCTGAATTGCCTGACAAACTCCATTTTTCAGAATGAAGTGGAACTGGTGGTCCTGTACCGGTATGAGGAGTCATAATAAAACCCTTATAACAGGTTTCTGTTGAGAAAATATGACATAACAACAGAATATTACACATCTCACCACAAGATCGGTGCTCCACTAGGTCACTCGAGAAATGTTCCCTCATATTCGTACCCATCCCACACTGGTAGAATACCACATGGATACCTAAAGGAATATCCCTTATCATGGGTTCTCCATGTGTAGACTCCTTTTGTTGCTTCCTGTTATCAATTTAACGGGTACCAATTCAAGATTTCGAGCTTCTCTAGTGCATATCTCCATAATACCTTTGGTTATTCTTTGTGATCAGTGCTTGTTCGAATATGGAAGTTATGTAATTCTACCTGAAGATGTCCACCATAGATTGTATTTAATACTAGAGAGAATCCTCAAAATTCCCTAGAAATAACTCATCACCTCCAGGAATGGGTGTAAAGTGTTGAAGCTCTAGAGATGAGAAGAATACTCCATAACTAAGAGAGTACCCTACTCAAAACTCATGATCAATTAGGCTTGATCATCCCTCATAGCCTCTTGGACGATGTGATCATATAAGGTAGACATGAACTCATCCCAAGCCATACCCTGCGAGCATCCCACCTGTATGATCACATCCCTCCATCTCATGGTGCAATCCTGAAGCATGTTTGTAGTAAGATACACCATCATTTCTAGAGGCATCTCCAGATTCTCGAAGATAGATATCATGGATTTTAACCATTACATAGCTTCCTGAGGTCCTCCATCCCTTGAGAAAGTAGGAGGATATTGTTGATTGAAACCCCATGTTCACTCTACCGTAAATGGGGAAGAATGTGGTGCTCCCCTAATGCTCTGGTTAAACCTCAAGAATCCTTCTCAGAACTGTGTATCGAAACCTATATGTAGAATTATAGTTGGTTCCCTGAGGGACACAATGGAAGGATATTATGATTGTCCCTGATAAGCCATCTCACGTGTCTATACACTTTCCAATATCTAGCTTACAACTAGAGGACATCTCTGTGGAATGACTCAGCAAGGTCTGACACACACCTTAGATCAACATTATCAATGACTGAAATTTTGTATTACATGAAGGGACCATGAGAAAGAATTAATTCATGTTTCTATAAACATGGATACACGTCATGTGTGACCCATGCATGATGTGTTCACTTAAGCATCAACATGGGTGTGTACATCTACCAGTCCTTGTGGTGTATCACCCATTACACACGGTATTCCTTCCAATGACATGGTGTGTACTTGAATCCTGTTACCCTACAAGAGTTCCTCTACATGGTTAGACAACACTATTCTCTCTTGGGTAACACTACACGAACTTTTCTCCATACACAAAAAATGTACAACATATGTTCAAACCACCCATGTTATTGGTCACACGGTCGGTTACACGGTTGACTCAACACAAAAATTTCTGAATAAAAATGGTTTGTACTACCTATTTTTTATACATCTGTGTCGTTAGTCACATGACCAGACACATTCTCTATACAATACAAAATGTACATTAGGTACATGTTGTGTTCCACAAATGATTTTCCCAACACCATGTCTCTACCCACACATGATGTCACATGGTTAAGGACTGCACATAGTGTACATGAAGTACATAGTGTGCACTTAAGAAAATTTTTTCCTTCCAGAACAGAAGGATTTTTGGCATGTATTCATCAATGCACAAAATTTATTCTATGTTTCTCCAGATATAAAGCCTTAGAATCAACTCTAGAAACCATAAAAACAGTAAATCCAATAATAAAGTGCCAATTACTAATCCATGGGGTCCCATACTCCCTACGAATCAAATCTTTGAATCATAGTAATCTAATATCAGAAGGTATAAAAGCTAAAGTTCAATATGATAAAAAAATAACAATCCATGAGGGCCCATAACAATTTAGGGACCAATGTTAGCCACTCATTCAAATGAAAAATTAGACATTACTAGTACACTATCAAATATCATGTTTTCTATATATGTATCTATCACAACAAAATTCATATCTAGAAACACATCTATCATAAGAACATCCAATTTGTAATTCACCATAATAACCAGACAAGAATGCATGACATGTGATCTATAGTTAGTGCCTATATGATGCATGAGAAGGAATACCCTCATATCATCAGGACGAAATAGAAATAGGACCTCAATAATATCAATGATAATAGCACAAAACACATGAATCACCAAACGCTGAAATCAAATCATCAGTAATAACTATAAAATAATAAAAATTACAATAACTGTGGTAAATTATCTTTTGCTTATACCCAGGTTAGATAATACTTGGGAAATCATATTACCAACTTTATATTCCTTCATATCTCTGTATATAGTCTCCAAAAATTTTCCATGAAGAAAAGAATACCTCTGATACCACTTTGTAACATTTCGGTTCTGAGTGCCACTATGAGGTTCCCCATACACAGTTGGTCACATGGCCTCAAGAGCATTTCCCCGAAATCCATAAGAGGCTGACTAGAAGTGATGGCCATAGGTTTGATAGTGGATAAACTATGTCCTCATTATCAGAGTAACCCATCATAAATAAGAATATAATAGTAGCATATATAGTGAAAATACCACGAAATAGTAAACATGATAATACTAGAAGTATATAAACAACTTGAGAATACATTTAAATGATACACGTCACATATGTCTAGGAAGGTAGCCAAACAATTCATAATGCTGGAATACAATAGTAATTCAAATTACAAGGAAAAAATGTAAATAACTACAGTAGCATTGCAGGCCTCATCTTGGTCTCATGCTCTCCAGCTCCACAGCAATCAAGTACATAATGTTGAATATGGATTTCACTTATCTATACATACAACAATATAATCAGTTTGGGCCCAAAATCATGACACAAAAAGTGTGTGAGATGAATCATAGTAGGCGACCATCAAATGATCATTCCTAACCGTCACAGAATATATATAGCAGGCCATATGCAAAATAAATCCATAATGAAGGAAGTACTCATAAGAAAAAAATCCAATAGTTTCAACTACATTCAATTTTTTTTTATAAAAAAACCAATCTGACAATCATAGGAAACCTATTCGGATGTACACACAGTCTAACCTTTGAGGTTCTGCTCAAAATAAGACTGTCTGAGGAATCATTCACCGTAAATTCCCCCTTTGTTATTTTATTGGTAAACTAAAAACACTCTGAGGACGCACTCAAATTACAATTCCCCATGTGGTCATCCAATTCGGAACTATAAACACTCTAAGGGAGCACACAATTCCACCCCCTATGGTCTCACAATGTAAAATGTAAAACAGACACTTTGGGGTAGCCCTCAGCGTCCATTCCCTCCAATGGTCTAATTGCACCAATTTCCCACAAACCTTTGTAATTAAATCATCCAAAAATGATGTCCAATAACCAATGTAAATCACTATATATTACTTGGATATACAGAAAACATTATATCACAACATATCAAAAAATATTGATCCATCCTCAAAACACTAGTCACGAAAATGAAAGTAGCCTAATAGGCAGTTCTAAACCTGCCAACCAAAACAATGAATGATTTTTAAACCCATCTATAGCATGGAAAATAAACCCTATTCACAATCCAACACCCCTAATCATGAAATCATAGAATATAAAGCATTAAAAGGGTTAATCTTCATAAACACGCAATACACCGAACTAGATTTTTTGTCACTTTTTCACATATATTTCAATGAAAAACTACATAAAAGCACAAACTACCTACCATGGAATTTTATGATCGACATACTTGAGAGATGAACCATGAATAAACTAAGAACGATGTAAATCTACAAAAACATAAAAAACACACAACCACAGATATCTCCCGAAAGAGAATAAATAAAGAGATGAAGCTCTAGAAGAAGGAAGAAAAAACCAATGTGATTGCAACACAACCAGTGGTGTTTGATTCAGAGAATAGATGGAGGGTTGGGGGCTCAATGAAGAGTCATGAGCTTTGGTCTCTCCTGGATGAGAGGAAGCCAAATGAATAGCTTTATGTGAACAAGACCATACCCTAGTTTGATATAACAATTAATAATAAAAATGCATGGCGTGATCCCTAATGAAATATCTTATGTTTGGACCATTACTAGGCCCTGCCTAAAGAGGCCCTACCACTTCATCACACGGTTATTTATGCTGCCGTGACACAACCAAACACGGACCGTACTCAGTGCCAGAGTACACAGCGTGTACAATAAGGTACACTAAGTGTACTATTAAAATTTTCTTTTTCTCTTTTTCCTCAAAAATAACATGAAAACAAGATCCATAGATAAAAGGAGATATGGTTTCTTACAATTAATATTAATGTATCATGTATAATAGGAAAATTATCTCAAAGGGATAAAATTTGAGAAAATAATCACTTAATAATTTCATAATATATGGGGTGAGAATAGTTTTATAATTATAATAATGGATGATTTTTAAAAATGAACCAAACAGAGGAAATTACATTAGATTTATTCATAGTGTTGAATTAATCTAACATTGATTATTAATGTCCATTTAAACAATATTTATAACATAGTGGATGAGAATTGATTTTCAGAAACACTTAAACCAGTCATATGAATTGAATCGATGGATAAATAATGAAGAAATTTGTTATGGGTCATCAAACATAAATATTTAAATTAATATCATAAAATAAATTCATTAGGACTCAATCACATCTTATTAAATCCACAATTTTCCATAATAATAACCATGTTTCATGAATTTAAATTTGAGGATTGAACCCCTTAACATGTTCATGATTTTTCAGAGATTAGTCTTAAATCCCAGAATAATAAAGTCATGTATGTTAAAATAATTTTTTACAATTGAAATAATATAGATCAAATTATATTTATAATAATTATTATCATATTATATTTTGATATTTTTTTCTTATGTTGAATTAATATTGGAACGTTATTAGATTATATTGTCAACTCGACTGAAGGAAGATAATATATTAATAATATTATAAATTCATAATATAAGATTTTATAAACTATAATTCAATAATTATAGTAATATTAATATATTATAAATACATAATATAAGATTTTGTGAAATTACATAAAATTAATTAATGTGATACGTATAAAATTAATCTAAATCTGGGACTAACCCATAAAAATAATGGACAAAAGGTCCTCTACACATGTCCAAATTCTATTTGATTAGAGTATTTCTAATATATCACACTTTGATCTAATTTTTGGTTTTAGTGAGACACAAATTAATGAATGTGACCAATATAATGTATTATATTAAGAAAATGAAAAAATGAATTTTACTTACCTTTACAAACGTTACCGCATTAGAGTATGTAATAAGCTAAATAGTTTTTGTTTTTAAGATTTATTTCAAATTTGAAATGATTTTCTATAATGTATATTAAAATTTATTTTTATAGATTATTTAGTTACATTGAATTCTTAACAAACACTAACACATATATTAATTAGTGTATTAGAAAATAATGAAAATGAATATATAATTAATAAAATTAAATAAAATTAAATAAATTATTACATTTCTTTACTTTTTATCCAAATATATCATTTTTTCATATGTTATCATGGTATTGTTTAATTTTAAAAAACATTATGAAATTTTTCAATTTACGTTAAATAAATAATTCCAATATTGACATTAATTATATATTATAATAAATGATATTTAATTGAAATATTTATTAATTATTACAATACACTATTCTACCATCTTTTTAATAAGTAATAATAAATATAAACTATTTCACATTAATAATAAAATATATTTCTAATAATAAAATATTTACCCATGGATAAACAAATCAATTTTTACATGGTAAAGGTTAAAGGAGTGGTTTTTTCACATTACATGTGATTTTTTTATAATTATTACCAAAAAGAATATCATTTATGTTTTTGAAATAAGTTTCATATTTATAAGTCAGTTGGAATAATGATTCTTTTAAATATATATTTAATTTATATTTAATGGTTAAATTAGTTTGGATAGAAAAATACTTACTTTAATAATAACCAAGACGTTAAAATTTTGGAAAAATAGATAAAGGAAAAAAATTATAGAAATTATGTTATTTTTTCATGGATGATATGTTCATCTACAATAATTCCGCATTAATATATTATTTTTCCATTTTTCATGAACATGATGATAGATATATTTCTCAATAGTGTATGACTTCTTTTAATTTCAATGATTATACTGCACATCCATTATAAAATTGCATCAAATCCTCACCATCCTTAAAACTCTATATATAATTATTCTAATCCAAACTCTACCTAAATTTTATCTCAACATCCATAACCTAGACAAAGATCCATCAATGTTGTCAGAAATCATTCCAAGGATTGCAAATGATTCATACCAAATTGAGTGACATGAAGAAGAGGTAACAACCTTCGTCTGGATCCGTTGTTCAATATTCATACTACAACGCCTCACTTATACATATTCCGTGATTATTTAAAAACCAATATATACTAAATATACAAAAAAAGTTCATTATAATGGGTTGAACTGCATTTACACACACATCAATCTAATGGGTAACAAAGATATCATTCTTGGGTTTGGAGAACAACCGCCTCACAAAATGTTATTGTTCGGTTTTCCTCTAACACCTCTCATGGGAGGTAATAATGATTGGAACCCAATTTTTATTTGATATTTATAATATATATTCTTTCTATATTCTTTTTTTATATTATATAAAATATATCCTCATGATTTATATTATTTTTAAATAAGATAATTTGTTATGTGGACTTGAGGAGTACCTCATCCTTAAAGTAATGTGAGTCGTTCACACATCACATGGAATGTATTTAAGAATGTTTCAGTGTAAATATTTGATATATATAAAATATTTATTTTAT
Organism: Viscum album; assembly: GCA_963277665.1. NCBI lineage: Eukaryota > Viridiplantae > Streptophyta > Magnoliopsida > Santalales > Viscaceae > Viscum > Viscum album. The sequence continues at coordinate 175,265,932 of OY728134.1, forward strand.
ATTAATTATAATATATACATATATACCTATATTTCATTTTATTTCTTACCTTTTATACGAAATTAAAACAGAAATAACATTCATGAATATATACTCCTTAAAGTCTCAATGAAGGATGTATTCTATGTCATATTTATATATATTTTATAATATTTTAAATATTTATATAATAGATATATTATATATTAATTTTTTTTTATATTTTGGAAACGAAAAAATTATTATTTATGTAATAGAATACATAATAAGAAGTCAAAAAAGTTATGTGTAACAAAGAAGATATTACCTAAATTGTAACCTTAACAAGGAATTGTTTATAAATATTTAATATAAATTAATAATAAAATAATATATGATATTAGGTATAATAATATTTTTAATTATTATACTAATAATTATATAATTTTTTAATATACTCTCGGTTTGAACATGTTTGTGGAAATGTAAGTCTTATTATAAGACCTTTCTCTTTACACTTTTATTTTCTCTGAGACACAAAACATTTTCACATACTATTTCTTATATTTTTTGTGTATACGTCCTATATTTGTATTATGTGAAATTATTAAAAAAAATATTATTTATTTACATATATATTTTATGATCATAGATTCATGAGGTATATGTTTCAAAAGTTAGATAATCGATAATGTAATTTTTACTCAATTTTCCTTCGTTAAGACACATGTCTTGTTTTGCATCTATATTCTTATATGAGTTTAATAGACTACTAGTTATTGTGTTATATCACGAATATACATATTTCATGAGATTTTTTCAACATTTATTTTAATTATCTCAATTACAGTATTGGTCAAATTTAATTGAGTGGTAATATTTTATTTATACAATCAAATTATTTACTGGGATCGTTTACTATTATGATTCCATTGATGATATATTTTAATAAATTCCTTGTGAAATTTATCATGAATTTTTTTATCCTTTGTTTTTAATTATATAATCATGTATTGGTAACATTTTTCCACTCAATGGTACACTATATAATTATGAATTTGTTTTTAAGAATGTCTGATATTACATCTCTCATTAGTAATAAATCAATATTTTATCAAAATTCTGTTTCATTAAAAAATATGGAATGGTAGAATTATAAGGTTTTATTAAAAACAAATTTGATAATATTTTAATTAATTAATTAAATTAAATATTTATAATCATATATATTTTTTTCAAAATTATTTAAATCCTCATTTATATTTTTTCAAGGAATAATGTTATTTAAAGGTTTTTAGTAATTATTCATTAGTATTAAAATTATATTACTAGAAAAATGGTTTAATAATATTTTCATTATTTTTTTATATTTTATAAATGTATTTTAATGAAATAGGTTTCAGATCATTTTCATGTCATGTATTTACATTTTCAGGGAAAATGATTCTCAAAATGTTATTTAGATTTATTTATTAAAAATCAATTAATATTGTTTTCAAATATTATTTTATATTTTTTGAATTTAATTTTGCATGAAAGATGTTTTCAAAAAGGAAATTTTTTTAGAATATAATTTTTCAATAGAGAAATTAAAATTTCCCATTGATTTTTTTATTTATATTTATAAAATTATATAACTTATAAGATAGCATTCACTGATTTTACTCATTCCATTATGGTATAAGATCTGTATGGTACATTTATATTCATTATATATATAGTTTTTGTTTTGATGGAATTATATATATTTTACCCATTTCCCATTCATGGGATATAAGATTAAGAACTATATATCACATTTCATTTGTATATTTTTATTAAGAATGATTCTTTTAATTTGATATGCTATTTTAAAATTATAATGAAACCAATCTATTTTCCAATGGTTATGATATTGTTTAATATCTATGATTTCCATTGCATTTCATGGGTAATGAAATGATTTATTATAATCATGTGTAAAACGTATGTATGGTTTCATTATGAGAATGGTGGAACTAATATCTCTCCCTGATTAATTTTTTAAAGATAAATCTATCTTGATATAAACATTTCTGTAAAGGGGATTGAACTCGGTTTAGTAAAAGACATTTTCCGCTAAGATGTTAATCTGTGTGAACCTTGACTACTAAGATGGTCATTGTAGTTTACCATGACTACCATGATTGTATGAGTAGTGAATATATAATACTAATATTTCCTTGGAATTTATTCCTTGAATAATATGGAAATAATTTCATATGTTTACATGTCAACAATAAATACAATGTCTTATAACTATTTTATGATTTCATGTATTATGATCTAGATTTCCATATGACTCATGTCTTATGAGCTACTAGTCATTTTTTCATTTCTCATGTATACTATCTTCGTTATGAACAGTGTGATATTGAAATGTTATTCACATGTTTTGGTACTCTTATGATCATGGAGTTTTTTTGCATCTCCTTTATTAACCTTACTGAGCATTTGACCTCTCCTCATTCAAATGTGTCCTTTACTATAGTTATGAAGAATGTATTTATATTTATTCAATAAAAGGGAAGATCACTGTATAAACCATTGAAGATCATTCACCCGATTAGAATATTTTGTACCATGTTTTCAATTACAATATGCTATTATAGTCCCTATGATAATATTTTATGAATGTACTAAATATTCATCCAATATAATTTAATTTCCATGTATGTTATGATTTTTTTTATATAGATGGTAAAAATGTAATGTATTAGTCATATTATGTAAAAAACTTTGTCAAAACCCAAATGAGATGCCTAATAATATTTATAAGTAAATGTATTGTGATTCCTTTAAGGATTATCCATTCGATTCAATAGAAGTTTTCATAATTTTGACATTATATTACTGATTTTTTATGATTATGTGGTTTTACACAATGATAAGTGGTGCTCATAATATTATTTCTACTTTTATGTAATGGTTGGCACTATATTAAATGAGATTAATTATTAATGTGATGGCTGATTTATTAATGATCAGTTAGATAGAAAGTTCACTATAGTGATTGATGTTATGATAATGCCTAATATGTTTCCAAGGAAGATGAATAGAATAATGTACATTAATAAACTCTATATCTATTAAAATAATATAATGATATATTTTTGGAAGAGTTTATGTAATGGTGTATAGAGAGTAATGACGATTTATTTTCTTTTGTGGTGAGACTGGGGAAAGAAGATCCCTAGTGAATGTCACAACCTGCAAGAATTTGTTTTGGATATTGAAATGAAGGACACAATTTATGTAAATTAAATGAAAAAAATTAATTGTTTGGTTAACATTGAATATGTGGATATTTTCCTCCCAATAATAGAATTTATGGTTAAAATATTTTTATGTGGTATAGATGGTCATTATGAAAATCGATCTGCCATGAGAAATATCAATAAAATAATTCAAAAGGTGAAATGAAAAATTTTCATACTCATGATGATGATGGGAATATGTTGGAAATTTTATTAGGAATAGGTATTATGTAATGTGTTAAGCAACCCTTTGACATGTATTAAATATGAAGTAGAATAATTGATGTGTATATGTTATTGGAAACAATAATTATGAATTGTGAAATAAAAGTATTTATTTATATTTCTCCCCATAGATTTAAAACATAAAATGGAATTTTCTGATAAACTCGAAAATTATGTCAACTGAAATGAAATTTTCATGGAAAATATATAATTAATGGGAATATAAACCATGATATGTGCTCAATGATGAAGTAATAATATTTACGTAATGATATGTTTGAATATGAATAAGTAAATTGGCTGGTAATGATTACCTCCAAATAGATAAATGATATACGAAGCTAGGTTTTCATTTGAGGTACATATCCCTTATTTATTTTGTTTAAATTAATAAATATTGAATAATGTGACTTTCCATTGTGACCACACCTATTAAGTAGGTGTCCAGGGCTGGTTTGGATCCCAGAACAAATTATTTCTTGTGAATATATCATGTCTCATGGTTTGAGTAAACCATGTGGGACATGATGCATAGATAGGTCAAAGAATTTTAGTATGGATAGAGGGGAGATATGAACATCACAATATTAGTCAAAATGTGTTATTTGGGCCCCATTATAGTGAATAAAGCACTACATTTTTGAGAGTGGGGTTTTTTCTGGTTTCCATATTGTTAGTCTAATCATGAAAGGTATTCATGTGGGTGCCCCTTATCAATAGCTAACAATTCATTGCTGGCACAATGTTTGTCAAACCGTTCACTCAAACGATGTAACCCATTATATTTTTTTAAATTTAATTATTTTAAAATTTATTAAATTATTCATCAAAAAAAATATCTCTATTGAACCTATGCACAATAACAGAATTTTATTAGATCCTCATTGAATAACTAATCTTCTATTGGATCTCGACTCACTATATGATATCTGGTTCTATAATGGAACATATTGTTGTGACCTGAATTAGTGAGTGATAATTTTTTTATTAGACATTATTTGTTCGTCTAGATATAATGCATACTATTTAGGTAAATTCTTATTTTTCATAATTTCATGTTCTTTTGCAGTTCCTCTTGTTTACCCTAATTTGAGATGAATCAAGAGTTGATACTAGACAAGAAGTCAACTACCAATGTATGGTAGGTGTTCAATTCATTTTCCTTTAGTTATGTTGTTATATATACCTAGTTTTTGTTGTTACACCCATTATACATTCATGTGCAGCCCTGAATATGAACTGGATAATGGAATAAGATGTACATTAAAACACACCAAGGTTTTATAAAAATAAATTTAAATGCATGAAATTTTATTCAATGTAGATATTTAAAAGTAGCATTTAAACATAATTTTTCTTCTTATATGTTTTTAATTTCGAAATATTTCCATCTAGAATTGTGTTCAGTATTTTATTTAGAGTTTATTGGAACCTAATTGTTCTTTTAGTGAATAATAAGATACCCTTATAAATTGTAATATGAATAGTAATATTATTATTAATATTACCATAATTAATAGTAAATTGTATTATTATTATATTTTATTAAGTCAATAAGATAATGACATCTTGATTAATTTATAAATTTGATTTAAAAGCAGTTATAGTTTTTAAATTATAAATTTTTTAATTAAGTATAATTTTAATTAAAAAATAAATGATAATTATTTAGAAAATTATTATCAAAAAATGGAAGTCATTTCTGGATTCTACACATCAATAAATTGTTACCGTTATTTTTTTGGATTTTTCTAAAACATTTTATGTTTAGGTGAATAGTAAAAAAATACAGTTTTATGTTTCAGTGTGTTAATGACATCATTAATGATGTAATAATGATGTAATAAATCTGGTCAACTTGTGTATAGAAAAATTATATCTGAGGTGTACCAAGTGGCTAAAACCATCAGCAAATACCATGGAAAAGCCCATGGATTTGTAAATACGACTCATGATGTGTCCCTGGGAAATTATTAAAACAATCCCTCACTTTTGATATAATTACCAACCCCTTCCTTCATCCTCATCAATCCAAATTCCTCATCATCTATGATATAGACCTATTACCTCTGTATTATTCATCCCAAGGTTTCCATAATCCAAAATGGTCCCAAGCATCATGTTCTAGGGGTTACTCAACAAGGTAAACAAAATCTCAATTTCTTTATTTTTCTATTAATGTTCAATTTAATGTGGTATAACTTTATATTTTTCATATCATGTTCCCATTTTCTTATTATTATGAAATATTATGAATTATTATTCATTTTTGGATGGGTTACCGTTGTCCCCATCTTTTTTATTATTTTCTAAAACCCGGTTTCATAGTCATTTGGCTGCCAATTTTTTGTAAAAGATTTCTCATTTATTCTTTTATTTTGAGTTCATTTATTATCTTATTAATTTTTTATCTCTGCTTACTAAAGAGACATGAAATTTCCCAAAATCATTTATATTATGTATTTTCTTTTTTTATGGAAAATTCATCATCATTATTCTTCTCCTCTCCCACTTATTTATGAAATAAAAAACATTGTCTCCGATTTGTTGAATTACTAACCTCTATGATGATGTGATTTCAATTTACATTAATTCATTAAATTATTTTCATACATCCATTTATATTTGTTGAACCATTTTATAATATATGTTATATACCTCATCCATGGTTCTGGAATTATTTTGTACTCATGGTTTTATTTATAAGACAAAATTAGGTAGTTATTATCAAAGAACCACTAAAATGATCTAAATGAACAACATTAATGTTTTAACATATGAAAAATCCAAATATAAAATATAATATTGTCATAGTATACATTATGGTACTGGAAATATGTAAATATCATTCCATTACAATTCTGGATTTTCACATCCAATCGAGAAGAACATCCATTATGAACCAATCATGAAAACCATTTAAATAACTCACACTAAACACTACAAGAAACAAAATACTAACAATTAAAGGGAAAAATGATGTTGTGAAATGATCATACAAGATTTTATAAACATGAAAATGTTCATGTATAATATTTTAACAATTATATAGGTGTTTTAAATATTATAAAATAAGACAAACCTGAAGTAAGGGAATTCTTAACCTGATTTCCATTCTTTGAATAAAATATCTACTTCATTATTAATGTGGAATTAAAATTGATTGTGTGATGGTTTTTTTTCATATTATGTATAATTATTTTTAATGACAGTGTATATAAATATTCCAACCACTCTATTTTGCCTCACTTCAATTATATGATTTATGTAAGGTGATTTTATTTTAAAATCCTCTTTCAATGTTATGTTTTATAAAATTCAAAAGAAATATTTTTATGTAATTAGTAATGTTGTTTTATTATCTTATGATTCATAAAAATAGTCAATGAATAAGGGTTGTACCTATATCCCCATTCAATGCATTTTCTATGAGTGTGTTGGAGGTCGGCCGTATGGTTACTCCAACAGTAAATATGATGGTTACACAAATAGTAAGGTATCCGTGAGGATTATAATTTATAAGGTAGCTGAGTGAGTTACTATATTATGTATGTAATGTGCCAAGATACCTTTATGGTTATACTTATGTTCTCGTGTCTTCTGAGAATATCATGTTTCAAAATGTATGTATATATATAGGTGATATGTATGACTTTTGAAAATGATTTTATACATTTCAAGTATTCATGGACTATTGTGTTATTCCCTTCTTTTTATATCCCGTACTAAGTTTTTGTGCTCATCCCATGATTTAAATTATTTTCACACGTTAATGGATGTGTATGAAAAATATGTAAGCCATGTTAAGTGTTGATGAATTTTTAAGGATTTGTGTTTCATGTTTTATTGTTTTATATTTTGAAAAAAATGGAATCATTCATTATGGTATCCACATTGTAACAATGTGTAATGTTATGAATTTATTATGTCCAAATTAATTAAATATCTTATGTTTAAAATATATCCTCAATTTAAGAGGATTCTTTTTCATGAAAATATTCAATATTATGTCTGTAATAAGGTTGGATCCTTATAGTTGTCATCATATGATTGTTTAAATAACATTAGAGGTTAAAAAAATTATAAAAGAATACAGTAAATGAATTTTACACTATGAATAATTTGAAATGTTATAGAATTTAATAATTACAATGTTGTTTCGACTAAGATATGATTGCTCAGAATGGTTGTCTATAGAAGAAATAGGGAAACTCAAGAAGAGAGGCAACCGACATGACGATGTCCTTCCAAATATGTAGCCTACAATGGTAGGGAATGGAACTGAGCAGATTGTGAGAGTGATGGCTCAGCTAAAACAAGAAATAAATGGAAGTGGCATCCATGCAAGAGAACAACCAAAGTTACCACAATAAAACCTGACTATAGTGGAATGTTTTATGAAGAAACACCTTCCATCTATCAGTGGTTCTTCTAGCCTAGTCATGACTGGAGGATGGATTGAATCCCTTGAAATGATATTCGATGTTATGGGATGTTCAGAAAATAAAAATGTAGGTATGGCCAATTATTGTTATGAATGTTAAGAATCATATTGGTGGTCAATAGTAAGGAATATTTGGGGAAGAGAAGATATCAATGCCTTAGAGTGGGTTGAATTTAAAAGTCTTATCTAGAAAATTATTTTCCTAAGGCATTGTGACATAGGATGGCGAAGAAATTCATTGGATTGAAACAAATAGAGGAGGATTTAGTGGATGTTTATGAAGAGAACTTCGCCCAACTGGCATGGTATGCTCAAAACCATTTTCGGGATTATGATAGAAAAATGAAACACTTTTACATAGGATTATAGCCAAGCTATCAAAGGAAGTTAGCATCTCATGAATTCAAATGTTATGAGAAACATGGACAATTTTCTGAGTGGGTAGAGATTGAGTTTGTGTATGATCATGTTCATTTTTAAAATTAAGAGACAAAGAGGTCTAGGTGGAATGCTATGGGTATGAATCAACCATTGAATACTATTTGTAAGAAAATAAAATTTCTAGTTTATGAAAATTTTGGCAAGAAGAACCCTGGGGAATGAATTAGAAACACTGAGATGTGTTTTAAATGTGGTATCATTAAACATATGGTCTGATATTTTAATAAAAATGATCCTAAGATTAATCCTAAAAAAGGAAACTTTTATGTATTTTAAGTGTGGTGATATGGGTCATTATGTAAATAACTTCCCAAAATGAGATCCAAATGATGCAATGAAACAAGACTATAAGTAGAAAGGTGTAGTGAGATCTATTGCAACTATGTCAGTAGATGTCAGTCAATCCAATGAATTTGTATATGGTACATTGTTTTTTCAATCGGATTTTCATAAAGATTGATACAGGGACTACACATTCCTTCATTTCTGAGACACTTTCGGGTAAATTAGAAATATAATCAAAACAAATGAGACTAGAAATTATTGTTAAAACACCATGGGGAAATATTATAGCAAATAGTAATTATAAGAATCATTCTATTGTGCTTTGTGAAATGACCTTACTACAAAACCTTATTGTTTAACCCTTAGTTGAGTATAATGTAATTTAGGGAATGGATTTGCTTTTTGTTAAACATGAAAAGATTAACAATAGAGATAATGATATTTTTTTCAAAAAGAGTTCAGTTTATATACAAGGAAAACCCCATGCAATTGATAATATTTCAGGAAGCTCAAAAACTATTAAAAGATGGAAATTAATGTTATATTTCTCATATTGTTGAATAGAAGGGAACTTTTCATATTAATGACGTGCCAATGGAAAATAAATACCAATATTTTTTTACTAATGAGGTCCTCGGTGTCATAACTGACTAGGAAGTGGAATTACAAATTGTCTTATTTCTTAATGATAAACTAATTTCAAAACCCCCATATAGTATGGCTTAAATAGATCTTCTTGAATTGAAAAATCATTTTCAGGATTTTCTAAATAAATGAATCAATTGACCTAGAACTTCATCATGAGGAGCTCCTATTTTGTTTGTTAAAGAGAAATATTGTTCCATTAGGATTTTCATTGATTATAGTGCTTTGAATATCATCACTTTTAAAAACAAGTATCATTTTCTTCAAATAAATTACTTTTTTTATCAACTCAAGGGAGGTATGTACTTTTCCAAGATTGGCATGTGATCTGGATACCATCAGTTCAAGGTTATATGGGATGACATCCCAAAAATAGCCTTTTGTACTTGATATGGGAATTATGAATTTTTTTATACACTTATGGTTATCTAATGCACCTGATATATTCATAAATCTTATGAATACAGTATTTCATTAGTACTTTGATATGTTTGAGGTTGTTATTATTGATAACATTCTGGTATTTTTTAAAAACAAAGAGGAACATGAAAAATATCTAAGGGTTGTTTTACAAAACATAAAAGAAATTAAACTGTATGGAACGTTCAACATGTATGATTTTTGGATTCAATAGATTTCTTTTCCATGGAACATTGTAAATAAGAATGGAGTTACAGTTTATCCAGAAAAAAATTGTTTATGAATTTCCATGAACTACAAATGGTACATATATTCGTATTTTTCTTGGGTTATTAGGTTATTAATGATGGATTTTTAAGAATGTTTCACTATTATCTAAACCGATAACTATGTTTACATGAAAATGGGTTAAATATAATTGTATAAAATATTGTGTAGTTTTTATCAGGAGCTGAATATGACATTGGTGAACACTCTAGTTTTGTATTTATCTTCCTAAAATGGCAAGTTTCACATCAAAGGTGATGCTTCTTTGAAGGGACGTGTTTGTGTTTTGATACAGAATGATCAAGTAATTGTTTATTCTTTGAGAAAAGATAATCCTCATGATGTAAATTATCTCACACATGATTTGGAATAGGAAGCTGTGGTTTTTGCATTGAAAATTTGGAGGCATCATTTTGATGGAGCCAAATTTCAAATATATTCTGACCATAAAATTCTGAAGAATATATTCACATAGAAATAATTGAACATGAGTCCGAGAAGATGGCAAGAAATGATAAAGGATTATGACTGCATGATCAATTACTATCCCGGAAAAGCAATCAAAGTGGTGGATGCCTTTAGTAGAAAACATCATGCACCATTAACCATGATAAATTTTGGTACATGGTACCATGTCTAATGATTTGATGAATTTTGTCGTAGATGTTGTTGTTTCATGGAATACATCAATTTTGTTTCAGGTTTTAGTGCAGTCTTCATTGTTAACCAGAATTAAGAAAGCACAGAAGGAAGAATGTGATCTATATAAAATGGTAAAATTAGTTAAAATTGGTATGTTTCTAGAATTTAATCTTGATAAGATTGTGTTTTTGAGATTTTGTAAAAGGTTGTGTCTGCCTTGTGATTCGTAGATGAAGAATGAATTTTTTTGTGAAGCTTGTAGTTCTCCATTTTCAGTTCCTCCTTGAAGTACGGAGATGTACAGAGAACATCGAGAGTTTTATTGGTGGGATGAAATGAAAATACATATTTATGATTTTATCATGAAATGTATGACATGTCAACAAGTTAAAGTAGAGTGGCTGTTTCTGAAGGGGATGCTTCATCCTTTTCTATTTCCAAAGTGGAAATGAGAGAATGTGTCCATGGGCTTCGTGGAGGGCCTACCAAATTCTTTTCGAGGTAACAATGTGATTTGGGATATTATTTATCAGCTGAAAATGTGCGCACATTTTCAATCATTTCGAGATACAATTTCATTGGATCAGTATTCTATACTCTACCACAAAAAGATTTTCAGGTTACATGGAGTTCTACTTTCCATTTTATCTGAAAAGGATACAATTTTCACTTAAAACTTTTCAAAGGATTTTCAATAGTCATTGGGTAAAGAATTAAACATTAGTACAAATTTTATTCCTCAATCAGATGGGCTTTCAGATCGAATGATTTAGACATTGATGGACATTCTTTGATATTGTTCAATAGACTACCAGGGTAGTTGGGATCAACATCATACTTCAGTCTCATTTTCTTGTAATAACAGTTTCTATTGAAGTATTCTGATTCCACTCTTTGAGTCATTGTATGGGAAGAAGTTCAAGAATCCATCATTTTCGGACGAAGTCTGTGAAATAAAGTTGATGAGGCCATAATTAGTAGAAGTAGTGGCTTAGAAAGTGAGGATGATCCAGTATCACATGAGGACAGCTCATAGCATTGAGAAAAGATATGATGATGATAGAAAGAATGACCTCTCTTCAATGTAGGTGACCATATTTTCATTAAAATATATACCTGGATAAGTGTGATGTGTTTTGGTATGAAAGGAATGTTAAGTCCATGGTTCATTAGTCATTTTGAATTCATATATAATATTGGACCAGTTGTATACCGAGTATCTTTGCATCTATGATTGTCTCAGGTACACAATGTTTTTCAGGTTTTTATGTTGAGGATGTTTGTTCCTGATTCATCACATGTCTTGTTCCTAGAAGTAGTTCAGCTGGAAGATAACTTTTCATATGAAGAGAAACCGGTTCAAATTCATGATCAATGGGAACATGAATTTCAGAATAATGTAATCTACCATATAAAGGATTTGTAGATAAACCATTAGTTAAAGAATCAACATGGGAGTTTGATAATACAATGGGCTAAAGGTACCCTCACTAGAATAATAATTATATAAAATTTCTTGGATGAAATTTCTAGACAGTGGGGATAATGTAACACCGCATGGTTATAAAAAAATAAATTGACATGATGGAATATTTTTTAATGTAGTTATTTATAAGTATCCTTTAAACATAATTTTTGTGATTATATGATTTTAATTTCAAAAAAATTAATATAAAATTGTGTTCAGTGTGTTATTTGGAGTCTATTGGAACAAATATTTTTTTTGGGGTTGTGCAAAAATACCTCAAGTTATCATGGGAGAATTTTTTAGATGAATGTTTTGGTTGACAATGCAGGACTCCATTTTGAGTTTGTTGAAAAAGCCATTCTCAATGACTCAAATAGTTGACAAATGGGGTTTTCTTGGAGAATGGGGAAAAGTGAATTTGACAAAGAGATTTGTTCTCTTGTATTAAGGAGGTTTCTAATGTTGTAAGCCAGGAATGTTTTGAATTAAGAACATAAAAAATTTGGAAAAGGAAAAGTGGATCGCAAGTCCAAAATTGGGGCGCATGTATGGTGTGCCATTATCACGTGCAAGTTTGGTGCACAAGTATGGTGCACATGTATTGAGTGCAAGTGTGGCATGAAATTCATATGTGAATACAATTATATCAAAATATGAAAAAGGAATGAAAGAGGCACGCAAGTCCTAAGGTGGTGCACAAGTCTGGCGCGCAAGTATGATGCATAAGTCCACAAAATGCCTATAAATATACAGCTGCCCTCCTCATTTATAAAAGAGATCAACACTTAGAGAAAATCTTATCTCTAAGTTTTCATGTTGATGATAGGTGAAAGATTATGGTGTTCACAAGTGGGGTGCATACGTTTCCCATGCAAGTGTACCGCGCATGTGTACCGTGCAAGTGTGCCGCACAAGAAGTGTGGAGTGCATGTTCAGCCAGCAAGTGTGGCATGCATGTTTGGCGCACTAGTGTGGTGTGAAAGTGTGGCTCACAAGTTAGTTTTTCCACAATGATGGTTGATTTTGTGATCAAGTTAATGGGGCACACAAGTCACCCTACGGTTGGGTGAAAGTTAGAAATTTCCCATAACATCTGTGTTAAAGTGGTATTATTCAATGCATGAACTTTGAACTTCAATAGAAAATCTATCAACTGTTGAGGATGAATTCATTAATTCAAATTAAGATATGTACAGGTCTATAAACTATGAGTGGATTTCTTCTAAGTGTAGTGAGAAATGGGGGAGGAAGAAGGTTATCATTTTGAATGGTAGTGAGACAGAGAGAGAGGAAAAGGGAGTGACCCTTGGTAATGCAGTGATCAGACCCTAAGCATTGTAAAGGTAGTTAGCTTAGGCATAGAAATGATCTAGTTCAAACATTATTAGTAGTGTGCTTTAGTGGAATTGGTAACGATGCACATCCCCGTTGTATGCTCCTAGGACGTATCCTGGTGAGTGTGAACCATGTAAAAAATCTATGTGTCTGTCTTCTTGAATGCATGCTTTGAATTCAAAGAACCAACATCAGATAGAGAATAAACGATGTGATCATAAAAAACACAGAAGTTCAATCAAAGTGACCATTATAATAAAGAGGTCAAGATATAGTGGTGCATAAAGAATTTTGAAAAAGAATATCCATACCAAGATTCACCCCCTAGGGTATATAAGACCATATTGCTACTAATAATTGGTATCATAGGGAAGGTTTATTTTATCATATTTGTTTTCTTTAACTTGGTTTAGAAGATTGAATATATTACCTATCTAGTCTTCTCAGATCTTGGTGTACCATGGAAAATGGAAGATCATCAAAGAAGAAGTAGAAGTCTGGTGAAATTACCCAGTGTGGAAGTGTCAATAGAAAGAGTGTGATTCAGTTAAATGAATTATGTAGTGAAAATAAGAATGGTTTTGTTTAATCATATAGTGAAAATACATACTAATTAAATGATATTGAAGGAATAAGTGACGAGACTGACATTCCATGTGATTTTGGAACTACTGATGATAATGAAACTTCCAGAAGTCGAAAATAGGACGTTATCCAAAAAGATAAAGAGGTGGATCAAATGTTGGATGAAGAGATTAAGTCTATAGATATCTGGATCCATGTAATGTAAATTGAGGTTAAAAATATAAGAATATTAAATAAAAGGATTATTGATTTGGCCACTGATATGAGGGATAAGAATGATTCACAAGACGATGAACTGCAAAAGCTGTATAGAAAGGGAGACAAGCTCAAAGCTAATCATAGGGGAATGAATCTAGACATATATGAAATTAATAATTTTAAATCCAGAAATGATGATCTTATTACACAGTTGATTGAGAAAGTTCAGATGAATCGATGGCTATAAAAAGAGAATGCATCCATCTCTGAATCTGTCTCTCAGGAAAAATTGAATTTAAAGGAGCAAGGTGGCATGGTGGATAAGATGACAAATGAATTGGACAATGAGATGAGTAGAGGAAAGATTCTAAATGGAAAACTTTATTCTCAACATGAATCATGAGATAAAAAGATTCAACACCTGGAGGAAGAAATAGAATCAGTCAAGATTAAAATGGAGAAATTTAAATCAAAAGACAACCCCAAGTTGAAGGATACACTACACCTATTATTCGATCATGCTTTGGTAGGTGATGATGAAATAAAAGCAAAATATCCTACATCATACGAGAATCATGAACGGATTGTATCATCCCAAAGGGAATCCATTTTGGGGAAATCAGTAATTGTATATCATGATCTCACTCCTATGAATGATTGGGATGGATAAGTGAAAATCTCCATAGATAAGAAAAACTATGTAGGTGATAGAGATAGACCAAAAAATGCTTTTACATAAAGAAATGATAACATGTGGTATTTTTGAGGGATTCAATATCATACATCAATCATTTTTTCAGAGGCGGAAGATTAAATCACATGCTATGAAAATAGAAACATTACTAGATCTAAAAAGAAGAATATGTGTCATGGAAAATCAGAAAGAATATTATCTCAGAGGAAATCATTCGTTATATGCTATTAATGTGAAAAAATGGGACACACCAAGAGTATGTGTCAGAAATCTCAAGAGCTCTGTGTCAGAAAAATAACTGAAGGTGTATCATCATCTCAACATAGAAATGACGAAATGTTGTCTGCCTTCGATGGAAAATGATTTATATGTTAATATTATATGCATTTGGAAAGATATTGCACTAAGAAGCATGCAAGAAATGAAATTGAACTCGAAAGGAGATTCTCGACTCCATTGATTCATAATGAGATATCCTACTTTGGGAGACAAAGTGGTATGGTGAATAATAGGCTTAGAGCCTCAGGGGAATCGCATGGAGCTGAACAAAAGGTGTATTAGTCAACTCCTCTGTCATACACACAATAGATCTCAAGGGGAGAAT
Organism: Viscum album; assembly: GCA_963277665.1. NCBI lineage: Eukaryota > Viridiplantae > Streptophyta > Magnoliopsida > Santalales > Viscaceae > Viscum > Viscum album. The sequence continues at coordinate 175,281,418 of OY728134.1, forward strand.
GTCTTGAAACCTTGAATAATAAGAGGATATCTAATTTAGTTATGATAAAGAAGAATGAACACTCTATAGAGGACTCACCACCATCACAAAATAGTTTAGGTACTCAAATATATGATATAACAATGATAAACCAAGAATGCACTAAAAACATCACATGTCGGGTGCCCCAACAAGATGTGTAGGAAAGAGGAAGATCCATAGAATGGTGGAATAAGAACGGGAAGATTTCAAACAGAGATATTCCAACCCATAAAAGGAATCAATGGAAGTGGAATATTGGTACTACATAAAATATAGATGTGTGTACAAGTGGGATTAAACCCCATAATATGAATAATGCAAAGCCTTCAGAATCTACATATAAGAAAAATGCTAAGCATGTGTGTAATGATTACATAGACATATGGATAGAGCAGTTAAGATTGGATAGGTAGCTAGAAGATGCAAGGAAATAGTGTGATGCTCTACAAGAAAGAACCAAAGGGTTGACCCATCTGGATCAACTGCAATACTCATCTTGAGGATTATAGTAGAGCCCCTCTCCCTATGTATATAAATCCTATTTACTAATGATTCATGTGTTTTAGGTTTTAGGGAGATATGATCCAATGGGAAGTGGCATCTAAAGATGCAATGTGGAGAAGTGATATGCTTCAGAGATTCAATTGACACAATGAAGCTATCAATGTTGAAGAAGAAATGGTGCAACAGAGAAGAATAGGTAGTGATTGTATTATTAACATTATATCTTGTTTCATACACCAAGTACCAACTCAGCATGCTTACTGATTTTGTTAGTTTCTCAATGTTGTGTGCCAAATTTGTAGAAATGATGTAGGTGGAGAAGAATGGTTATGAGTTTAAAAAATGGGCCTTACCCTAGGAAGTGTTTCAAAACATAGGGGGATAATTCAATGACAAAATCATATGCAAGATAAATCAATCCAATAATTGGATGACTCAGCTCTGGTGTTTTCTATCAAGGGAAGACATATTTCAGGAGAAGCATCAATAATATAGAATTTCAAGCATATTTATTTTTCTCTAATAATGTGGTATCACCTAATTGTTTTCATGATACCATGAAGTAGCGAGAAAGCATCAACCTGTTCCAACAAGAATCTCATAATAATAGTTGAATGAAATTATTCCACTGATTAATGACACAAGGGCTAGTTGTCTATTGAAAGTAATGAAGTGGTGAGAGACTCAGAGGGAGTAGAAGTGGAATATTTTAATTAAGAAGAAGCTACTAATAATTAACATGAGGAATTCAAATATTTAGCATTATGAAAGTTCAAGAGTTGATATACAACTAAACATGGAATATATAATTCGTAACTAGACATAGGATATTGTTTAGAGGCCAACAGATAAAAATGTCATCAAGACTAAATCAATATTTGAAACAAGATGATTGATGATGGTATAGTGATTTGGAAAAAATCACAACTGGTGTTCAAGAGATATTCCCAGATATAGGGAAAAGATTTTGACAAGATATTTGCACTGATTTCAGTGATTGAGACAATCATGTTATTTCTATCCACAATAGTGCAATGAAAATTCAGAGTGTTCCAGATCCATGTCAAGTCCACATTTTTGAATGAGGTATTGGAAGTAGAATTGAATATTAAGAATCTAGAAGAGTGTGGTATTCAATGATGGATCAATATTAGATGAATCTAAGTTTCTAATGAAGTGTATTTAAGGTTGTTTTTAGAAATAGGAAAAGAAGGTTTTGAGAAGATTTGGAATGGAAAATTACAAGGAGAAGATGACTCAGGTTGCTACATTGTTGAAATTATCTAAACATGAGGATGGAAATGTAGTTAATATAACAGAATATATGCAGATTATTGGTAGTTTACTATACCAGACAACGACGAGGCCTGATATTGTTTTCACCACATGCCAAGCAGCACGATATCAAATAAATACCAATAAAGCCACAAGCTTGTAGTGAAATGAATACTTTGGTATAACAAGGGCATGAAGGATTTCGGCTTGATGTACAATGGAAAATCGTAGAATGATTTATTTGGATATACTGATGCAGATTGGGCCAGTTCAGTGGATGATAGGAAATCAATGTCAGGAGGTGCATTCAATCTTTGTGGACTATGTATTGTTTGGTTATGAATAATGCAAGATTTTGTTTCATTAATCACCACAGAATGTGAGTATATTGAGGCCGCTCAAGCATGAAAACAATTTTTGTGGATAAAGAAACAACTTGATGATATGGGAGTTGAAGTGATGTCTCCAACCAGAATCATGTGTGATAACTGAAGTGCTATTAGTCTCAGGAAATATACAGTCCATCACTCAAGGACGTAACATATTGAGATAAAGTATCATTTTATCAAGTTCAAGGATGATCAGGGTGTCATGATGTTATAGTATGTTACTACATAACAATAGGTTGTAGACATTCTAACAAAGGTCATACCCCATTATGCTTTTGAGAGGCATCGATTGGCTCTGGGAGTTCAGTCGACTACCCACACTTGAAAACATGTTGATGTGGAATACCCTCCCCCTGTCCCCAATGTATTTCATGTTTTTTCCTAATAATCTAATTTGTGTTCTTTCCAATGTTGTATACCACAAATGGGGTCCTTTGGGTTCATTGAATATGGGGATAAATAGTGACTCCTCATGGGGGAGAAACAATGTCTACGAAAGTGAGAAAATATCTTGGTATGTAAAAGACATGGGGAGAACCTAACAAGTGGAGCAGTGAGATAGGGGGAGAGAAATGATATAGGGGGGAGCGTTTTAAATCAAACGACACTAGATGTGATCGATCAATGAATAGTTATCACAAAAGTTGAGGATCTGATAAAAGTAGAAGTGTGGATGGTATCAGGTTGGTATCAATAGTGGTGGCAGAAACAAAGTTACTTATAGATGCACTTTTCATGATACACTAGTTTCTCACGACAATCATTTCTAGTGTTGTCATTGAGTTTGTGTTGAGTAAATCTTTTATCGCTATCTGTATCGTAAGAGGCGAATGGTGGTTTAAGATGAATGAATCCGTAATGAGGTATCAAAGAATACAGAATTGTTTTGAGAAGAGTTGTCAACGAACCCAAAGGGGGAGATTGTTAGGGAAAAAATCCCTCATGGTATCATTGAAGCATTTTATAGATGATTGTGTTTGTTGACAATATAGGAATCTATGTTGTGTTTATTGACATAGCAAGTCTCAATGAATAAAACTGTTAACAAAGGGGGTTTTCCTAGAGAATGGGGAAATGTTTTTTTGGCTAAGGGAGTTGTGATCTCGTGTTAAGGAGATTTCTAATGTTGTATTCCTGGAATTTTTAAAATTTATAAAATAAAAAATTTATTAGAGGAAAAGAAGCAAGCAAGTCCAAAAGTGGTGCACAAGTATAGAGCACAAGTATGGTGCACAAGTATGGTTCACAAGTGTGGCACGCAATTATGGCGCGCAAGTGTGGTGCACATGTAGGGCGCATAAGAAACATTTCAAAATCACAATATCAAAATATGGAAACGGAATAAAATTGGTGTACATTCCCTAAAGAGGAGGGCAAGTCTAGCATGCAAGTCTGAAACACATGTCCTCAAAATGCATAAAAATAGATGGCTACCCTACTAATTTATAAACAAGCGCAACACTTAGAGAAAATAAGAGATCTGAGGGCGCAAGTGGAGGAGACATGCATGTTCAGTGTGTGCGCATGTGGGGTGTGGGAGTGTCCCACACAAGTGTACTGCGCATGTGTACCACACAAGTGTGTCATGCAAGTAGTGTGGAGTGAATGTGTACCGGACAAGTGTGTCGCACAAGCAGTGTGGATTGAATGTTTGGCGCGCTAGTGTAGAACACCAATGTGGCACACAGGTTGGATTTTCCACAATGAAGGTTGAGGTTGTGCAGTAGTTAAATTTTCACACAAGTCACCCTAGGGTTGCTTGAATGTTTAAAATTTCCAAGAACATCTTTGTTAAAGATATATTAATCATTGGATGAAAATTGAACTTAAATATAGCATTTATCAATAGTTGAAGATTCATTCTTTCATTAAAATTAAGAGACCTACATGTCTATAGACTATGAGTGGACTTCTTCCAAGTGAATTGATAAAAGGAAGAGGAAGAAGTTTTTCCATTCAACCGGCAGTGAGCCAAAGATAGAGGAAAAGGGAGTGACCCTTGGGAATGCAGTGAGATGACCCTAAACATTTTAAATAATGTAACAATGGGCATATAATTGATCTAAACCAAACATTATTGTCAGTGAGATTTAGTAGATTTGGTACAGTTTCATATCACCATTGTATGCTCCTTGAACATAGCCCAGTGAGGGTGAACCAAGTAAAAAATCTCTGTGTCTGTCTTCTTGCTTCCATACATGGCATGCAAATAATGATCATTATATAAAGAAGACAAGAAGTGGTCATAAAAAACATACAAGTGAGAACAATGTGACCCTTGTAATTAAGAGGTCATGATCTAGTGGGACATGATGAATTTAGAAAAAGAATATCCATACCCTGATTCACCACTGCCTCTCAGGGTATATAGGCCCCTATTGGTCCTAACATTTGGTGAATAGTAACAAACCCTAATGAATAGTAATATAAATATTAATGATCCTAATGAATTGTAAATTGTACAATTATTTTATTTTATCAAGGATTTAAGATAATCACATCTAGATTAATTTTTTAATGTGATATAAAAGCAGTTGTAGTATTTAATATATTAATTTTTGAATAAAGTATTATTTTATATAAAAATTAAATGAAAAATTATTATAAAAATATTTTCAATAAATGGACTTAATATTTTAAGTCTATATTTCGATAAATGGTTAATGTGAATTTTTGGGATTTTTCTAAATCATTTCATTTTTGTTTGAATAGTAAAATATATAGTTTTATGTTTCGGTGTGTTAATGACATCATGGGAAAACCCAAGGGTTTGAAAATTCTACTTAAGAGGTGTCCCTTGAAAATTATTAAAATAAATCCTCACTTTTGCTATAAATACCAACCGATTCCTTCATAATCATCATTCATAATTCATTATCAACAAAGGTCGGTCCTCTATACCACCCTATTCATCCTCCCAAGGTATCCTCAAGCCCCCAACGTCCCAACCTTCATATTCTAGGGGTTACTTTACAAGGTAAGAAAAATAAAAATTTCATTATTTTTCCATTCAAGTTATCTTTTATGTGGTATAACATTCATGTATCCATTCAATGTTCTAATTTACTTATTAATATGGATTATTATGTATTAAGAATCATTTATGGATTGTTGAACCTTGTCCCCTCTATATTTAATGTTTTGTAATACCATGTAACTTTGTCGATGGGCTGTCGATTTTTTATAAGGGATTTATTACTTATTCTATAATTTTGAGTTCCTTTATTTTTTTATTATTTATTCATCTATTCTTACCGAAGATGCATGAAATCACAATAAATCCTTTATATTATGGATGTTCTCATGTTCATGGAATATTCATCATCATTATTATTCTCCTCTTCCACTTATTCATGGAATAAAAAACATTTTCCATGATGTGTCGAATTTCTCACATCGTGGATGATGTGATTTCAATTTACATTAATTCTTTCATATCTGGTCATGAAATAATTTTTATAGCTGAACCAGGTTATAATAAATTAATTTTATCTCATCCATGGTTCTGGAATTATTTTTTAATCATGGTTTAATTTATAAGACAAAATGATGTTGTTATTATCAATGAACCACTAAAATGATCTAAACAAACAACATCAATGTTTTAACTAGTTAATCATCCTTATATAACACATCAAATAGATAAGGTATAAATTATTGTATAATAAATATGTAAATACCTTTTTATTACAATTTGGGAGTTTCACTTCCAATCGAAAAGAACATCCCCCATGAACTGATTAGGAAAAGCATTTAAAGAACTCACCCTAAATAATGAAAAGGAAAAATTATAAAAATTAAATGGTGAAATGAAGTTATGAAATGATAATAAAAGATTTTATAAACATGAACATGTTTTTCTAAAATATTTTAACCATTATACAGGATGATTAAATAATTTATAAGTTAGACAACCCCGAGGTATGGGAATTCATAACTCAATATCCATTCTTTGTGTAATCAATCTTATTCATTATTTATGTGGTATTAAAATTGTCTGTGTCTTAGGTTTTGTTTATATTATGTTTCATTATGTGTAATAATAGTTTATATACATATTCCATCAACTATATTATGTCTGACATCAATTATTTGATTTATATAAGGGGTTATTCTTTTAGAATACTATTTTCAAATTATGTTTTAAAATATTCAATATTAATGTTTTATGAAATTATTCATGTTGTATGATTGTGTTACAGTTCTAGGGAATTTTTTATGAATAATGGGGGGACCTATATCTCCCTCCAAAGAATTTGGTATGGGTATGTTGGAGGTCATATGTATGGTTACTCCAAGAGTATCTGCGATGGTTAAACAAATAGTAAGGATGTCGCAAGAGTTACAAATTATAATGTAGCCGAGCGGGTTACAAGATTATGTATGTAATTCTAAAGGATACCATTATTGTTTTACTTATTTTATCCTATATTATGGAAGTCAAATGTTTCAAAATGTATGTATATATACATGTGATAATTATGTCTATTGAAAAATATTTCTTACATTACAAGTATTCATAGACTAATGTGTTATTCCCTTTTTTTATCCCTTATTGAGTTTTTGGTCACATACCATGTTTTAAATGATTTTCACATGTAAATGGATGTGTAATACAAAGAATTAATCCATGTTAAATGTTGATGGATTTTTAAGATGTCATGTTTTATGTTTTAATTATTTATATTTTGAAAAAAATGGAAACTATCTTTATGTTGTCCACTTTGTAAAAATTTTCAATTTTATGGATGTATTATGTCCCTAAAATTTAAATCTCTAAACGTGAAAATATCCTAAATGTAAGATGATGTGTTTTATTCACTAAATTCAATATATTGTATGTAATCTTGTTGGGTTCTTATTTTATGTACATATTAATTTTATATGATAATTCCCATCGTTTGTAGTGATCTTTGACATTTTATCCCTAATTTCAACTTTTATAGTCTATATTCCATGGGAATATTTACATTTCATTATTTATTACCTTCTTTACTCACACACTACATAGATTCATATATTTCACTTCATATATTGTATAGAACATGTGTGGTTTCATAGTAGTACTATGTATCACACCCTATTTGAACCGCTTTTACGTACCCATGGAGATGATTTAGATGCATGTACAGATAGGGGAAACAGACCACAGTTTGAGAGTTGATTTTTTTTCTATTTAATGGAGATGGGGATAATGGGATTGAGATGCTGATTTAGATTCTCTTATGAGTTGTAACTTTTTTGACAATTCATTGTTTTGGATACATTAATTCTTTTTTTATTTTTTTCAAATAATGGTTACTGTCTTGAGATTGGTATCCTTATCATTATATATATGATTTTCCATCTAGTTTTTGTTATATATTCCATTTATATTATGTATTCATTATATATATTTTTAGCAGTTCCACTCCAGGTATGATATTGAAATTTTATTCTGTTACACTCTGATTATTAGGTCATAGTCTCCCTATAGAATCAAATAGTTCCTCCCTAATAGTCTTATGCCATTGTTGTTAGGGGAGATGCACTTGAGGTCATGTGACCAACAACAATTCAGGAATTATTTAATGGTGACTAGGTTTGGGACATTACATTGTGGTACCAGAGTGTTTATATTCTGGTTTTCAATATTATTTAGTGAAAATATATAGGGATATTAAGTAAATTTATTTTGGTAATGAGCTATAATGAGGATTAGTTACCCCATATTTAAGTAATAGACATATTAAATTGAAATAAATTTATGTTTTTGGATTTTATCTATTACAGATTATTGGATTCCGCCATTGGGTGACACAAATTAATTGTGTTGTTAATATTGAAACCATTTCTGGTCATATTACTTTTTCAACCTATTGATATGAAGGAATTCATTCTTATGTGTCATTTTATACAATTTTTATAAATCCAAATCCATGCATTATACCATGACAATTAGTTTGATTTACATATCACATGTTATTGTGGTAAATTCTTTTTAGTGGATATTTAAAGTAATGAAATCTTTCATTTCATAATGAGTATGGGCCCATGTGGACTGAAATGTTTTGTACCTTTTTAAAATAATTATCAATAGTATTTTATATGTTGTGAATTTTATGGGAACCACATTTTTTCTTGAGGTTTTATGGGAACATGGATAACCAATATAAAATATGATTAATGAATTATTTAAATTTTGTTTAAAATCAATATTAAATTAATTAATGTGGAATAGGAAATTAAAAAGAGGGAGTTGATCTAGGCCTGGCTTTTAGTGGGGATGAGGATGTGTTTCTATTGGGTGTTAGTGACAATTATTTTTACAGTTCTGGATTTAGGAACAAGCTGTATTATATGGCCTTGTTTTAGGTGGTTTTTACATGTCCTAAGATTTTGATCTGAGAACATTTATGTGGTTCTTTAATGATGGATTTGATTTTACTCATAAAGGTACAACGGGACAATTTATTTTCATTGGACCGTGTTTCATTTGAAAATACTAGTTATGGATGGTAGATTCCTTATTAATATCAATCTGTTATTGAGTTTCGTTCTAAAGAAACAATTACTGATTAACAATACCATAATAGGACACCTTATCTAATATAATTATAAGTTATTTTATATTTATATACATTCTATAGAATAGTTAATGTCATATAAAAATTATTATTTTAAAATGAGTTTCATAATACATTCCTTTTTTTGGTGATGTGTTTGTTAAATTAGGTACCAGGTGATTTTGTTTAATATTTTGTTCATGATTTACTCTTTCAAATAATTTTATTATTTTCAAATTAAAAATAAATCCATGTAATGAAATTAAAAATATATCCCAATGTGGTTTAATATTCTTAAAACATATGTATGGGTGTTTTAAAAGTTCCCCATATTTTCCTTATAACAGAAACATAAACATTTTCTATTGGACATTTCTATTTATGTAGAGGCTTACATGAGAGGATCATGATCCCATTAAATTCTTTTTGAGTTGACATAGTTTTATTTAAAAATTTTCATTATAATGGAATATCGCTTGGTATTCATGCCCCATATATATTAAATTTATTAATAAATGGTGTCAGTTTTTGACGATTGGTGTTTTTTAGGAGTCGTTGTCCAAACCAAAACTCTTACCTTTTAAATTATTCTCATTTCCAAATTAGCTTTCTTGGTTTCATTATCCCTTGATAAGGGTGGGAGAATCAAGTAATGCTTAATTTAAACAAGATATATATTCCAAGGTAATGTTCTTCCTAGTATTATATCCCATGACCCTCTTCTTTTATGTTGTGATTGACAACATGGTATGTCATCATATAGGTTATTGGAAACTTGGAGAAATAAAAATAAGGGATAAATATTTTGTAAGAACCACTAAATACTCATATATATAGGGTATATAACCTATGGTTTTTATCAAGGTGTTTGACTACTTTGGGATCCTCAAGGTAGTATGAGTCCATATATGCAATACCTGATGAGATGCTAATTGATGTCACAGATCGATTGAGTTCATTGAAATAGTTGAGCATTGTGCTATTGATTATGTAATTGGGTCATCATCATTGTTGAGTGACTATTCACTTAATGAATCATGTTCATCCCAATTATCAAGATATATTTCAAGAGTCTTGGATATTCTGACATGTTAATCATTTTTCATTTGTATTTCATAACAAATTATTTATTATATGCAATTGAGACGTATTGGAGTATCATGATTTCAGTTATGGTGAGTTTTATCTTGTACGCATTATGAGTGGTTGGTATGTCAATTCATTTGAGGAAAATGCATCTCATAAGGTGAGGATCATCCCATAGGATGTGGTAACCATTTCCTTAAATTTAGAAGGAGCACAACAGAAGAGGAAAATTTTGAAATTGTCATCCTAGCATGAATTCCCTTGAGGGATGAATTTTTTAATTGTGTTAGTGCATTATCGAATTCACAATATTGAAGGTGATGGATTTGTTTGAAACTATTTGTAAACAAAATTTATTGTGGGTGGACATCAGTGGAAAAATGAGAACAATCATGGGATGAATTTGGTGTTAAATGGAATCGTGGATTAATTGGTGTTCATGCGTTTGTAGGTAGCACCGAGCTACATTTAAATTAATTTAACATGGTGTGGTTCAACATTTATTTTTCTATTATTTTGGTACTTAATATTCAGAACTATTCAAATATTCATAGTGTGTTATACATAGCAACAAATAATTACCCTATATTGAGATCTCCCTTGATGAACAAAGAGGTAAATTTTCTAGTACCCCACCAATGTTTATAAAGATGTTGGGATTTTTTTGTGAGTTCAATCAGAGTTTTAGGCTGGACTCATGGTTCATATCATGTTTTAGTTAGTTTACAATGATACTGGGATTCCTATGTATGAATTACATTAATGGACTCTTGGAGACTAGAAATTTTCATTAGACTTCAATTCCATGCATATGTTGTTATGGGCTTAGTCAATTTTTTAGTGTACTTGTTGGTATTCTAGCATCTTATCAAATGTAATCATAAAGTATGGAATACCCAAGGATAGCTACATCAACCCCAATTTTTTGAATCCGTGTATTAACAAGAATAATCATACCTAATAAGTAAATTAGTTATAGTAATAATACCCAATAAGTTATTGATTGTTAATCATGAAACATGGATAAGGGTTATTTCCAAAAAAACACATAATATGCATTAATACTGAATAATTAGTAATGAATCGTGATCCATTAGAACATAAAATACACCTAATATAAAACATTATATAATTTTCATCAATATATAAAATCATCACCTTAGCCAATGATCAACTTGAAGACCAACATAGAAGATGTGGGTCACTTAATTAAATCCATACATATATGTTCCACAAAATTTCAAAACATTAATCTTTTAATCAAATCAAATCTTAGGAAAAAGATTATTAAATTATATCGAAAAAATCATTACACATACAGAAGAAGAATAATGACGGTTTAAAAAGATCATATTCCTAGAAAAGTATAATAAATATCAAATTTTGTTACTATATTAAAAATTTACAAGATCATTTGAACAAATATTATGTAAAATAACATTTTTGTAGCATAATGTATATTTAATATCATAAAATCACAAAAATATTATGTAAAAATCCTTTCTTGAAATTAATGGAGGAAGAATATAGTAAAGGATTCACATAAAATAATATTTACTATGGAAGATATTTCCATTAATGGTGTGTACATTAAATCCAAAATTTATTTCATATTGTATGTAATAATTCATAAGAACCATATATTTAAATTGAAAAAAAATATTTCTAAAAATAATTATTGATATCAATTGTTGGGTAAAAGTGAATTTAAATAATTTTTACATATATTACAAATTTTTTTGAATTTTATTAATTAAAATATGTAAATCTGATGAAACGAATCATAATCGAATGGAAAATGAAGGTTACTTTTTTTTAATTATATATCTTTTGATCTAATGAGTTTAGAGAGGGATATGTAATCTATTCACTATGTATCAAATAATAACTAGTGGATAAAAAATGATATAATACATAATAAATTAGATCATTTAACTTCATCATCGTAAATATTAATCATAATAAATCTTGGTAAAAATGATAATGTTACATAAAACACATATCATTGTAGTAAATGTTGAATAATAAGAACAATGAAATAAATAATATAAAATGAATTTTTAATTGAAATTAAATTATTAATATTAATTATAATATAATTTAATGGGTTATTATGCACACCTCAATAAAATTAGGAAGATATATAACATAAAATATGTCTCAATGAAACAAAATTGTGATAGAAAATCCTTACGATTTTAGTAAAAATAATTCTATATTGATTAGTGAATAGAATATTATATTTTTATATAAATCCATTCTAGTAAATCATGGACTATTATATAATATTTTATATATTGGTTTTTTACCCATATAAATTTTAAATTAGAACATAAAATTTTTACATTTATAAAAGAAAAAAAATTAGACAAAACCCATAAGAATTTTGAATATTTATAATTGAATTAATTGAAAGGAAAGAAAAATATATGGATCACAAATTCACCTGAATATAATTCATAAATAAAAATACATTTATTAGTTATTAATTTTAACATCATAGACCCAAAAGCCACAAAACTGGTGCTCCGAGCCAGGTGGTTACATGACCATAAGAGCGCCTCCTCGTACGCCAAATACTGCCGACTGGCAGTGGGGGTCTATGTAGTCATGTGGGGAGACAATACACCCTTTTAATTAGTATAAGCCACAATAGAATAAACCAAATAATGGTAACAATATCCAATAACAAGGAACATAGTAATCATCCATTTCCAATAACAAACATGTCATGTAATACTAAAAGTTCAAGAGTGAACAAAAGCCCAAAATAAAGACAACGGACAAAATCCCAAAAAATGGTCGCGACTCTGAGTCTGGATCCTCCACCAAGAGCTACTAATGTCTACTCAATATCTAGCAAGGAACTTTTCCCTTTATCCTAACATAGAAACATGAATTCTTCTCAGGTACCCAACGACGGCCTGAGAAGGCAGTGAGTACAACTCAGTAGGCCACCACCAACAGTGCCTACAAAATATATAGTATGATCAATTAGTGCATGCAAAGGGATATGAATGATAATTACCATGTAATTACTTAATGTTCCATTAACAAGTTCAGGTTGAAAGACATTTCCACTTCCATTACCATTCATTACACATCCATTATCACCATTTACCATTTCATCCCATTTCCATGGGATAAACACATTCATTATGTAACATTTGTCTAAGGCCAAAAATCCCCCGAAAGAGGGTAAACACATCGTTATCCTATCTCACTAGGACTAACCCCCTCATAAAAGCAATACCCTTACCTCGAAGCCTCATTCCAGGTGGATGCAACTGTTAGTAAAATAGATCATCAGTATTCATTGCTAACATGTGCAATTAGGGTGAAGTTCAGAGTATCATTCTTCACTCTACCCATGGGCGTAGATCCTCAAATCAAACCCCAAACAACAAAGCCATGTGCACATGCTTATATACAAGAAAAAAATCAACCATACAGACCATTTCCCATCAGAAAACACTATTCACAACAATCCACACCGGAATTCACATCATGCCTTATCCCATTAACACATTATTATTTCACATCCTTTAACCATTCATCAAATTCCCATGTGTTATGCCTATCTCACTAAGAATTTGATATTAAATTAATAACCTATCTCGTTATAGACATAAATTAGTTTACACATTAACCCATTTAAGCTTTTCATCTTTCCATGAATCAACCATTTATGCCAACATGTTAATCAAGGATTTATAATTCATTAAAATAAGGTAACTTGTTTAATATCAATATCAAAGACGGGGGAAAGCCGACACATCTCGTGGACTGGCCTAATTAGGTCAACTCATTCTCAACGCATCTCATGGGGATCGTGAGAGTTCCCATTTACCATTTCAAACACAATTATTACTAAACATGTCAACTTTATTAAAATCATAACCAAAGGGAAACAAGAACACAACTAAACATGCACAATATACCCAAATAACCATGGGATATAACCTATAGACAACCTACCTCGAAACCGCATATAAACGCACTCTCAATCGAGTCCTTAGACCTCGATCCAACCACACTTTAGAGATTCAACCAAAAACTCACCAAAATGATAGGTCTTGAGAGCTTCAGAATAAAATGGAGAGAAGATACAAACCCTAAACCAAAAAGAGAATCAAGGATGGGATTTTCCTTACCTGGAGCTTAGATCCACAACCAACGGTGATCTAAACAGCAAAAAATCGAAGGGGAACCTCCCTTGGGAAACTTGGGTCGGTCAAATTCATCACCAGGGTTGAGAGTGGAGGAAAGGAGGAATATTCCGAGTGGGGTTTAAAATCCCGGAGTGGATATTTTGTAATTTTTCCCATATTTAAGTGGTCGCACGGTTTTTCCGCACGGTTTGGAAAACCATTAGCAAACTGTGCGTATTCCACTTCCTGGAGGAGGAGGGGTCCCACGATTTAGCTCCCTGGTTTGACAAACAATGCGCAAACCATGCGCATGTTTCGGTCTGGAGGAGGGGGGTCACATGATTTAGCCTGGGTAGGCCACACGGTTAACCTGTCCATGTGCAGGTCGTCCGCCCTAGCTTGTCTTGCCCATATTTCCTTTCTTTCGTGCCCCGAGCACCCAGAACACCCTCAAGGACTCTCAGACGTTTAGGAATCATTTTAAATCCCCAAAAACAAAGGGTTAAACCCAAAACACAACAAAAACATACCTTTCCAAAAACCGGGATCTTAAAACCTCCCCACCTTATAACGACTCATCCTCATGCTAAGTTTCCAAGCCTCATTGATCCACCGAAGAGATGAGTTCTGGCCACTGAGCCTGCACATCCGATTCCCACTCCCATGTTACATCCTGAACTTTCCCATGCTGCCATAGTACTTGCACTAATGGCACAACCATACCTCGCAAGACCTTTTCACTACGGTCCACCACACAAATCAGATGCTCCTCAAAGGAAAAATCAACCTCAAGCCCCAAATCCTCAACATCAACCATGTGAGATGGGTCAGGGAGATACTGTCGAAGCTGCGACACATGAAACACCTCATGCTTCCCATGATACTACTATAGAAGAGCCAATCGTTAAGCCACTGGTCAGATCCTTTCGACGATCTCAAAAGGTCTGAAATACCTGGGCTCCAACATACCATGCTATCAAATCTGACGGTGACACAACCTTGGTGTCTCCTGAAAGAACACTTTATCACCCACCCAAAACTCAAGGGTTCTATGCCTCTGATTTTCATATTACTTCTGCTTAGAATAATCCGTAGCCATTCACTTCCTGATCAACTGAACTCTCTCTGAATTCACCTGCACGAGACTTGGCCCCAACAACTTAGATTCACAGGCCTCTAGACAACACAATGGAGATCTTCATGGCCTCCCGTAATGTACCTAAAATAGTGCCATCTAAATCGTTGCCTGAAAACTGTTGTTTTATGAAAACTCAACTAACGATAAGTGCCTCTCCCATGAACCACCAATGTCCATGACACAAGATCTTAACATGTCTTCCAACACTTGGATCGTACGTTCTGACTGCCCATCCATCTGCGGGTGGAAATCCATACTCAGAAACACCTTCATACCAAGATCCTTATACAACCCTTTCTAGAAACACAATTTGAAATGAAGATCTCAGTCTGAAACTATGGTCCACGACACCCCATTCAGCCACACTATCTCTAGAACATTCTTCTCACCCAACTGGTCGACTGTAAAGGACTCCCAAATCGGCAAGAAATGATTCAATTTTATTTACTGATCCACAACCGCCCAGATTGTGTCATTCATCTGCCGCGTCCTTAGAAGACCCAAGACAAAATTCATTATTACAACATACCAATTCCATTCCTAAATGGGGAATGGATTAAAAAAACCACCTGGGCGTTGATTCTTAGCCTTCACCTGCTGACAGGTAAGGCACCGTGTAATAAATGCCAGAACTTCTTTCTTCATACCAAGCCACCTAAACTACCTTTAGAGATCCTGGTACATCTTGGTCAAGAAAAGATTCACTACCCACTTTGATGTATGGGAGTCATGCATCAAATCTTGTTGCACACTCTTTGGAACAACCACACGATCACGAACATAATCAACACCATCCACGCTGACGGCCCAACTGGAAAGTAGCTCCCCACTTTTATGATTTTCCTTCATGATCAAACACTCAGGATCATCAAGATGACCTTCCTTAAATCGACTCAAAGGTTTTGAATCCATCCTTAAGGAAGCATGAGTGAGCTAACCATTCTCCCTCTGCACCTCTAGGTGCATCTCTGCAAAGAAATCCATCACCTTTCACTCATTGTTGGACTCTTGAACCACCTGATTCTGAACCTTCCTGCTCAAAGAATCAGCAACATTGATTCTATTTACTGGTGTGTACACCAAATCAAAGTCAAAATACTTGAGATATTCAACCCATCTTCACTGTCGATGATTTAGATCCCGCTTTCGGAAGATGTAATTTAAACTCTTATGGTCGGTAAACACGGTAAACCGTTCTCCCAACTGATAGTGCCTCAAACACTTCAAGGCGTACACTACTGCAACCAACTCAAGATCATGAGTGGTATAGTTCTACTCATGGGGTCTCAACTGCCTTGAACCATAAGCCACGACCCACTCATCTTGCATCAACACATCCCCATGTCCTATCCCGAACGTATCAAAAAACCCAACGTACTTCTTACCCAACTCAGGTAAGATCAAGATAGGTGCGGTCATCAACCACTTATTCAACTCATGGAAGGAATTATCATAAGCCTAAGACCACTCGAACTTGATTCCCTTCTTGGTCAAGATCGAGAGTGGTGATGCCAAGTGAGTGTAATCCTGAATGAACCTTCGGTAATACCTGGCCTAACCCAGAAAACACTGAACATCAAAAACACTATTGGGATGCTCCCAATATACAATTTCCTAAAATTTCTCTGGATCCACTGACACACATACCTCTATGATGAGGTGATGTAGAAAATGAACCTCACCTATACAGAATTGACACTTTGATAGCTTGGCGTACAGCCGATTCTCTCATAGCGTACCTAAGACGATGCCATGATGTTGGGCATGATCATCATGAGTTCTCGAGTACACTAAGATATCATCAACAAATACAACCAAATACTGATCTAGATAGGGATGAAAGATATGGTTCCTCAAATCCATAATCACCGTTGGCACATTGGTCAAGCTGGGAGGAAATATGACAAACTCAAACAACCCATAACGACTTTGAAAAGTCGTCCTCAGTACGTTAGAAGACCTCACCCTAAACTAGTGATAACCCAACCTCAGATCAATCATAGAAAACACCTATGCACCCATCAACTGATCAAACTTGTCATCCATTCTAGGAAGAGGGTACCAATTTTTCACTATCATTTGATTAAACTTCCAATAGTCAACACACAGCCTTAACAACCCATCGGCCTTCTTTGAAAAATGCATCGGTGATCCCCAAAAGACGTATTAGGACAGATAAATCCCTTATGCTCCAACTACTCAAGAAGAACCTTCAGTTCTTGGAGTTCTATCAGTGCCATTCGGTATGGGAGAATTGAAACTGGCACCACTCCTAGTAGCAACTAGATCATGAACTCGACATCCCTCTTGAGTGGTAAACCTGAGAAATCCTCAGGAAACACATCCTGAAACTGATCCACCACAAGAGGAAAAATAGTATGTTCCCCTCTTTCATTATCTTAATGCATGAGACATGCAACTCGATCTGTGAGTCAATTCAACCACTGACCAAACTGTCCTGGACGCCCTGCTCGAACATCCCATTCGCCATGGTGGACATAAGCGTCACCCTCAAGCAACCTGAATGATACTCTGTGATGCTAACAATCTATGTGTGCCCGATACAACACCAACCAATCGATTCCCAATAATAGTTCAAACCCTTACATCTCGAGAACAAAACAATCCCACAGAAAATGATACCCTCTAACTTCCAAGGCATATCCATTGCACTGCTTGATATCCTCAACCCGCACTCCCAACGATGTGTCAATAGACATAACTCCACAGAGCCTCTCCACAGGTAAACCCAATGCTACCACAAGTTGACCAGAGATAAAAGAGTTTGTGGCACCTATTTCAAACAACGCACTAGAAAACGTAGAAGTTATAAGGATCATACCTCGATCATTTGACTGTCATACCTCTCCATCACCAGGCGCAACCTGAAATGCCTGAAGCTGACTTGCCCACTACCCTGGGTTCCAGCCTGAACACCCTGAGCCGTACTGCCCTATTGGAGTGAGTGATATTGCCCTGGAGTTCCACATCCACCTCCCCTACTAGTACGGTCCGTGGAGATCCAACATCATGCCATATACATGGAAACTGATCCCCTTCCTATACCTGGAACCTACTTTTCATCATCGTGATCACCCTCCTATCAAGGCATCCTACAGAACCTATGCACATGTTCCATCCTTTCAAAAAAATGACACTCAACTGGAGGTTGAGGAAACTGACCACACATATGCCTTGGCCAACCATACTAATAGCAAAACACTTGATTCCCACTCTGATAGGATGACCCTCTCTTATGACCACCTTGCTGGAATCCTTCCAAACAACACTTCCAACCTTCAGAAGATGCAACACCTGTCTGCCTAGATGGCACTAAAATCCCACCACCTAATGATCCTTTCAGGTTCCCTTCATAGATGACTGCCATATCCATCACCTCTGCAAACTTCTTCAAGCAGAAGAAATTCACTTAAGACCTGGTCTCATGTCTCAACCCATCCTAGAAACGCCTTGCTAACGCTGCCACATCCCCAGCCAATACTGGGACAAAGAGTCGCAAATTTGTGAAGAGACTAGCATAGGCCATCACCGATAGCAATCCCTGAGTAAGAATCTTAAACACTACAACCCGCTTTTACCTCAATGTCTCTAGGTAGAAGTAATCCTAAAAAATTTCTTGAAAATACTTCCACGACATCCCCTCAGGCTACTTGGTCTAAGACTGAATGTCCCACTAATGCCTTTCCTGGCCCCGCAACATGTAAACGGCCAGGTTTACTCTCTTTACAATATGGGTGTCAAGATAGTCCAGTATTGTTTAGAAAGATTCTAACCAGAACTCTTCTACTTCTGGCCCACCCTCTCTAGTGAATGTCAGAGGGTGCTAAAGCTGGAATTCCCTGGTCAGTTCAAACATACTCATTCCAACCTTCCCTAAGTCACGATCTATCATCATCATAAGGTGATCCATGTTCTCTCAGAAATGGTCTTCTCTACCTTCATTGATTGCCATATTTTATTGCTCCTCCACCGGAAGAGTGTTCTCAGCAACAGCCTCCGACTTCCCAACTGGAATCCGACGTCGTTATGGCATCTATCTACATTTCAAAACATGATATTTTTCATACATACCATAAAAATTTCATGACTTCCTAAAAGGTCACATTAATATCAACAACAACAGATTTTCATATGCGAATTTAACAAAATTACAACCTAAAATTTAGCGCCCCGACCATCCCTACTAGAGGCCATGGTCCACATTGGATAAACAACCATGCACTACCACCAAACTCACAAAACATTTTACACAACAATTTCCACTTCGTTTAATACCCTTATGTTTCATTAAACACCATTTAACCACTTGTTTTATTTAATTCTTCTCATTATTTCTTGGTTTCATGAAATGTATAATGCACCCTACCTTCCTACCTCACAAACCCATCTCGTACGGGTGCCCAACACGGTGCATGTCACCTATCCCCTTAGGGGCCTACAATGATGCATTAATGAAAATCCACGTGCTGATAAGGCCATGATCCATATATCACAAAATAGTCACATCCAACCACATGTGCATCACCCAATGTTGAAATATCATCAACTGTAACAACACACAACCAATAACAACATTTCTCACCCAGGGTGACTTGGGTTTCCCCCGTTCCTAGGTTAGCTACTCCGAAGAATGAGCTCATTACCATGTCTCGACATGTCGTAACCCTTGGTTACCAATCCCAAATAACAAGACTTCCGATAAGGAGAAGAAAGACCTCCTCTGATACCAATTTGTAACCTACCCGACCTAAAATCCACTAAACTGGTGCTCCGTGCTGGGTGGTTACATGAGCTTAAGTGTGCCTCCTCGTACACCAATGGTTGCCGACTAGTAGAGGGGGTCTATGTACTCATGTGAGGAGATTATACCCCCTTTTTATCAGAGAAAGACACAACAGAATAACCCAAATAGTAGAAAAATTAACCAACAACAAGGAACATATATATCAACAATTGCCAATAAAAAACATGTCATGTCATACTACAAGTGCAAGAGTGAACAAAATCCCAAAATAAAGACAACATCCAAAATACCAAAAATGGTCCCAACCCCAAGTCTGGATCATCCACCATGTGCTTCCCATGTTCACTCACTATCGAGCATGGACCTTTTCCCTTCTCCTGACCTGTGAACATGAAGTTTTCTCGGGTACCCAACAGTGGCCCGATGAGGATGTGAGTACAACTCAGTTGTCCACCACCAACAATGTCTAAAAAATATCTAGTATAAAAAAGTAGAGCATGCAAAGGGATATGGATTATAATTACCATGTAATTACTTAAGGTTCCATTAACATGTTCTAGGCCAAATACATTTCCACTTCCATTACCATTCATTACACACCCATTATGGCAATTTACCATTCCATCCCATTTACATGGGTTAAAGTCATTCATTATGATACATGGGTCTAAGGACAACAATCACCCACAAGAGGGTAAACACATCGTTATCCTATCTCACTAGGACTAACCCCCACATAGTAGCCATATCCTCACCTCGAAGCCTCAGTTCAGGTGGATTAAATCATTAGGAGAATAGATCATCTGTCCTCATTCCTAACCTGTGCATTTAGGGTGAAGTTCAGAGCATCAGTCTTCACTCAACCCATTGGCATAGATCCTCAAGTAATACCCCACACTACCAAGCCATGTGCACAAGATTATATACAAGTATCCATCAACCATATGAACCATTCCCATCAGTATACACTATTCACAACATACCACACGGGAATTCACATCATGCATTAACCCATTAACCCATTACCATTTCACATCCTTTAGCCATTCACCCAATTCCTAGGTGTTATCCCTATCTCACTAATGATTTAACATTAAACCCATAACCTATCCCGTTATGGTCTTAAATCAGTTTACACATTAACCCATTTAACCCGTTCATCATTCCTTGAATCAACCATTCCTGCCAACATGTTTATCAAGGCTTTAAAATTCATTACAACAAGGTCACTTGTTTAATATCAATCCCTAAGATGGAGAAAATCCAACACATCCTGGGGATGACCCTAATTAGGTCAAGTCATACTCAATGCATACCATGGGGATCATGAGAGTTCCCCTTTACCATTTCAAACACCAATATTACCAAACATGTTAGGGTTATTCAAAATATAACTAAAGGGAAACAAGAACACAACTAATCATGAACAAATTACCAAAATCACCATGGGATATAACATGTATACCACCAACATCGAAACCTTGGTTTAACGCACTCTCAATCGAGTCCTTATATCTAGATCCCACAAACCATTAGATATTCAACCTAAAACTCTCCCAAAAGTTAGGGTTTTAGAGATTTAGAAAAAGAGGGAGAGAAGATACAAACCCTAAACAAAAAGAGAAGCAAGTATGGATTATCATTACCTGGAGCTTCGATATGCAACCAACGGTTCTCTAAACATCCACGAATCAAAGGAGAAACTCCCTTGGGAATCTTGGGTCGGCCATGTTCAACACTAGGGTTGAGAGCGGAGGAATGGAGGAAAATCCCGAGTGGGGTTTAAAAGCATGGAGTGGCAATTTTGTAATTTTTCCCAACTTTAAATGCCCACATCGTTTTTCCACATGATTTGGCAAACCGTGCGCAAACCGAGAGCATGCCACTACTCAGAATAGGAGTGGTCACATTATTTAGCTGCAATGTTTGGCAAAATGTGTGCAAACCGTGAACATGTTTTTGTCCGAATGAGGAGGGGTCGATCAATTTATCCTGGGCAGGCCGCACAATTCACCTAGCCATGCACCCTGGCCTGTCTTGGACAGATTTCTTTTCTCTTGTGCCCCATGCCCCTGGAACACCCCCAAGGCCTCTCACACGTTCCGGAAACATTTTAAATCCCCGAAAACAAATGGTTAAATCCAAAAAACAACAAAAACATACCTTTCAAAAAACTGAAATCCTATGTTAATAGTACGACAATATTTTTAGGATTCCCATTAATACAATCCATTTCTCATGAATCTGAAAATGAGACAAACAACCCCATATCATATATCTAAGTTGATATGTAATTTCTCTATCATGATGTATAATAAAATTTCAATTTCTTTAATTCTATATAAGAACCATATTTATAAAATTAATATCATATATTATCTACTTATATTATCTTAAAATTAATTAATTATAAATTAACTATTAAATTTATCTTCTTAGGCTTTAATTCATTAATTGGTCTTTTTTTTATTTTTTGAATTACTTTCCTTTCCGAATGGCCATGGTTTCTGATATAAATTTTTATAATCATACTATATTTTTTCATAGATAATTATTATATAAATATTTATATGTATTAATCCAAATTGGTTATCAATAATGTATTAAATTAGGACATTAAAATGGTAGTATATACAAACACACTAGTGATGCTTCCATCTATCATTTAGTTGAATGAAATTATGGTAATTTAAAATTCAAATTTTTAAAATTCTTTATTTCATCATAAATGTCATATATTATTAGTAAATATATAATAATTTAATATCCATGAAAATTATTTATGATGAAAATCACATTTACTATTGGATGTGGTTGTCTACACATACACATGAGCAACATTATCTTTTACTAAAGGATCAGTAGGTGTTAGGTGTAAAAAATGGAAATAGGTTGATATCTCCCTAAAAGGTTGTTGAATTATCATGAAACAAATGAGTTAACCCGTTACAAAAACATAAAAAATTAATCTCACAACCCATAAAGTATCTTGTAATATCATCCTTGAGGGTCACATTGTTATTTTATTATATTGAATATACCTAATATTGTTTGATATAATTTTATGGGAATACATATTAAATAATTATAGTAGTATTTAATTGGGTAATCATAACTAGGATATGTCCATGATTCATGTATCAACATTATTCAATTCACCAAATACAATATGAATCTCATTTATTACCATGGATATGGAGTGTTTACTAATTTTCCATGGATCATTAATTTTAGAGGTTTTAGGATAAATCTTTGTGTACCAATGGTATCATTTTTGAAAGATCCTTAATTGCATCATTGCTGGTGGAAATTATTATCGTCATTACTTTTGTAAATGTATGTCCCTACTAAATAATATCAATGATGATATACCTTAGTCACTCATGGATTATTCCATGTTCAAGACCCTTCCATATATCCTTCACAAATAATGAAAAATGCATGTTCGTCACTTCTTCTCCACATTATATTTTTTAAAAACATAAATCTAGTTTAAGCATGATGAAACATTTCATCAAAGTCTGAATGTTATTCAATAGATTCAATACATCATGAATCCAACCATATATTTTGAACAACCCCTTTTTATTCAATTAAAATTAAGATCATTAGTACACGATTCATTTAATGATAAGTTGCTATAATACTATTAAAATTTTTTATAGATAATTAATCATTCCCCATTACATCCATCGATAGGAATTGAATTTCCTATTTTCTAGTATTATTAAATATGTACTATTTAATAAATGGGTCAGTTTGTTAAATTCAATAATTGATGGAAACCTTGGAATCAATGAAATAGCATCTCATCATTCTGTTTCTAGAAAAACTCTGAGATGTCTAGAAAACTAGGATATAGTGTTCTTTGAATTACTATTATAGAAAACCATCAAATTTAAAATTATATAATAGGTTTATTTATACAATTTTGAATTAATTACTTTACTATGGTGTGTAAAATACATTATAGCATAGACACATGTTGTTGAAAATATTCACACTTCTTTGATAGATACTAATCCATTACCCTTTCATGATATCTATAATGATATCCAAAAACCACCACTCCAAGAAATAGGATATATAATTAACAATTGAAAATTTCATGGTATGTTAAAAACAATTATTTTTAAATTTCATAAAAATAGTGTAAATTGATGGAGTAAGGTGTAGTTCCAGTGTGAACAACTTCTTCAGAATATGTACTTTGATGTAACATTCTATGTTTAGATGGGGAAAACCAAAATGTTTTTGTGTTAGAATAATTTCTATGATGATATTCATAATTATTTATATAATTCTATATTCTGGACAACTCATATGTTCTTATGGAAAAAAATCATCTTTATAAACACCTATATCAGGGTCTGTTTTCTTCCGTAATGCTTGAAAAAATTGAAACACACGTAAAAAAATGAACCATATTTCATGAATCATATAATAAAAAACAAAATTTAATAAATTATTTTTATTAATGGTGTATACTCTTGACCTCATCTACTACTCCATTCTATTACATAGACTACTTGCATCATGCTCCAACCCTATAGTATGAAATAATACTATCATGCATGCACGATTGTATGAATGCATGCATTCCTACCTATTAGAACTACTATACCTTCTGGACCATGGTGGTTCCCATTAACACAAAACATTTAAAAAAATATAATGATTATATGTCTTGTTTTGACTCCACAAGTGTCCACCTTATATAAACCTCTCATATAAAACCTGATGATGTTGAAAACAACATTGTGTTCTAGCCAAGGTAAATATGACAATGATATAGTTTAGATGTATACTAAAATATTTTATATTCAATGCAAACTGAAAAATTATATAATAAATTATTAAGAACAAATGATTATATATTGTGGAGTAGAATCTTTAGGTTACTAGGAAAAACACACTTATGAATAATACTACTGGAGACACATTTATAATGTGTTATTTCCCATTTTGGAAAGAATTAACTCTAAATAAATTCACCCCATGTGATTCACTTATATCATTCAATTGAATAGATTAACATATTGAATATTAAATATTAAAAAATATATATATAATATTTATAGACATGATGAAACTATAAAAATTCTATATACATCGACATTTTGGTTATCACTTTGGGAACTATCTATCTCCGATGAATCAGTTTTACACATTGATCATCAAGAACATGTGTTTTAAAAAATTCAATTTTAATCAAATACAACATTATATATAGTGATTCAACCCCATATACATTATATTAGTGATCAAATGTGACCATCCTAACTTTAAACACATTGAAAACCAATATTATCAAGAAATCAAACTTCAATTCATTAGGATTTCTAATCTTATTCCCATTATATTTTTTTTAAATAACACAAAAAATTATATCTCAATATTATTAAATTATTCATTTAATGGTTAATTTTTAAGACTATTATATCTTATCCCACCTTATTATAATTGAAATAAAACGGGAATTATTAATTGAAATTTACATTTTAAACATTCTTAAAAAAAATAAATGGATGTACATTTCCTCTATAGCCTCTTATTAGAGGGAACATCAACATTAAATAATCTCTAAAATAATATTAATATGGTTTATTAGATGTATAAACAACACATTTTGTGGAAATCATGTCCACTTATGGATATTTTCTCTCAATATTTAAAATGAATACATTTCATGGAATCAAACAAAATTTTATTAGCGAAATCCTCTATAACCACATTTAAGAGAAGCGAAAAACCTTTCACTCTTTATTTTAATATGAGATTATATAAATGTAGTTTATAAATGGAAAATGATGTTTAAATTAATCATTTAGTCTTTCTAACCTAGATATCATTTTAGTAATCATTGTTTTTCAGATATAATAATAAGGATATTCATTTCATTCATTGATATCAAGAAAAAACATAACAGATTTGGATATTACATCTTTAAAACATGTCCTTTGATTTCAAAAATATCAAGACAACCCATTAGCCCATAAAATTAAATTTCATGGGTTTGATAATAATGAAAACTGATGATGTAATTTATATAAATTGATATCCTTTTTACAAAATATTTACCTTTATTACATTTATTTAAAAACTATATCATATGAACTTCCTGGATTTCATATCATCATAGACTTAAAAAAATTATGATATTTAATATACAATGATTTTTTTCATAACTACCCCTAAAAACATCTATGTTGATAAAAAATACCTCTTTTTGGGGAACAATTCATAACAATATATTTAATAAGTTCTATTATAATATTTTGTACTATAAAAATTATTCAAGTTCGATTCATGTACAATATCCATATGGAACATAACCCTATAATAATTTTAAACATATTCGTAAAAATATAAATATGAATTCCTAATGGAATAATGGTACCTATATATTTATCAATATTAAGAATATGAATATTTGTGATGAAAAAACCATCACCTTCTATCTTATAATTTCAATTTTATAGATTTTATGATAGGAATGAAATCACCTTGTTAGTTTCTTTATCATGCACTATATCTAAAAAATAAATCAAATTCAAATTTATTTTCATTATGTGAATCTTGTTTCACACATCAATTTATTGATGTGAATATTTTCAGACATCATTACCATGGTATTTTAAATAAATTTGGATTCAATGAAACATTTAAAAACATATTTGTTGTTGGAAACACTATTGGATCTCACCAATAACATTAATCTCCATTACATACTCTCTCTTTTATCTTTGTTTTTTATTGGAAATCAAAATAATAATTTGTCATATTTGGGAAAAAATATCCATCATCAAATAATTCATACATATTTTAATAAAATTCACATTCTCTTCTACAATTATCATTATTAGATTAATACAATTTTATTTCATTAAATATTTCTTATTTGTCCAAAAAGTTTTTTTAGGGATTATATTTTGTTAGTTGAATCACCCTTAAATAAGGATCACTATAATTATTC
The DNA here is from genome assembly GCA_963277665.1 of Viscum album. Taxonomy (NCBI): domain Eukaryota; kingdom Viridiplantae; phylum Streptophyta; class Magnoliopsida; order Santalales; family Viscaceae; genus Viscum; species Viscum album. The sequence continues at coordinate 175,308,268 of OY728134.1, forward strand.
TAATCGTTTAACCAATTTTTCATCTTAATAGGCCTTAATGTACGATATTATATATCCTTGTAATTTATTAGAGTATAGTGTCTATGTATGCCTATATATCCCATAAATTAATTTCTTTAAATTTTATTTTATTTAAATAAGAGTTTCATTTGAAAAAATGATTCATTAAACACAATAATAATAAATCATTAAGTCTACCATTTATTATAGTATTGATATATATATATTTATTCTTTTATCTTTGGCCTTATTGGAATCAGAGAATGTATACACTATGTTCCAAATTTGACCATTTTTAATGAAAAATGTTTTTTTCAACTATAATGTAACTAAAAACCATATTTTTAATTGAAATAATACTAATATTTATATTTAGTATCATGATTGAACATAATTTTTCTAAAATTGTAAATAGAATTATAGGTGATCTTTATTATCTCCACCGATTTTTTAATCCTCTTATTAGAATATATAATTCTTAAATGTTAATAATTCAATTAATAATCCATTACATTCATATTTGATATAGAATCCATAACTAACAATCCCCTATATCCATGTAGGATCTTGATGGGTGTGGCATGAACCTTCAACCCATCCTCTCCCATAAATTTTTTCAAGATCTCATGGGAATTTTTTCAATTGTCTCACATTTATCCATCATCTATGTTCCCATTATCTTAATAATTTGTTTCAGGGATTCATATTCATAATTTATTCTATTATATTTCCCATATAAATCAATCATATTTAGATAATATACTTCATTCGTGATGCTATTTTTATACCTGTTGAAATTTGAGTTATTATCACTAAAAAATTTGACATTATTTTATTTCATCATCACAATCAAATGTTCATTTTTCATCATGTTTTCCTTAAATATCACATCGATTATCCATTTAAGGATTATAATTAGGGAACAAATGGTTTAGAAGTTACCTCGACTAGAGAATAAATTTTAATCGAAAACAAATCTTCTAATTATTATTCTCTATTAGTTTTGATATTATAAAACACTATAATTCCCTTATGATAAGTTAAAATACATTTTTAATTGAATATAAATATCATTAGAGTACAATAAATGATCAAAATATTTTCTAATATATTCTTTTAGTTCTTCTTTTAATTTGACATTGATCAATGCATTCATATCATTTTCTATTAGATCTTTTTCAATGATATATTCATTTAATAAAAAATAAATAATTAATTCTCCACCACTAATTGAGATTCTACAAGAGAATCAAAAAAAATTTACAAACATAATTTTCTATGAAATGAAAATTTTCAATCATTAAAAGGACACTTTAATGTGAAATTAATTTTCATTGCATTTTTATATCATTAATATGAAATAAATAATACAAAATTGTACCATTACCTTTTATAACACATGTTAAAGTAATATAAGGTGTAAAATATGTTGTCACCATGAGAGGAAGGGATGAATTTGGTTTTCAAACTAAATTACATAAATAAAATATCATTAAAATTATCTTTTAGTTCCTTAATGTTTATTAAACTCTCAACCATGAGAGAATATTTTTTATTTCTTAAAGTAGTTATACATGAGGTTTTGATAGGTAATTTTGTGTTTATTCATAAATTAAATTTTTATAGATGAATATATATGGTTTAACTTCACTGTTCAAAATCTATGGGGAATGCATTGGATTTTTTTTGTTCCATGAAATCAAATATAAAGATTGTTTCCTAAAAAAGCATCAAGATATGTCCCTCCTATCCCAGGATACCAACATTACAATTTATATGGAAATAAAATGACATTATAGAGATCACTCCATTAATTGTTCATTCATTGGACAACTACCAATGGATTGGACTACCATTATAATTTATAGTCATATTTGTACTATATCTAGTTTTACTAGAATGGAATGAATCTGTCATTTTAGATAGATTTTTGGATGAATATAATTTTCCTCCTTCACAAACTATTAAAAATGTTTTAAATCATATTATAAACATTCTAGATTTAGTAGGGAGTAAAATAACATTAATTTAGATACATTAAATACCTTCTTCGAAATTGGATTCATAGACAACAATGCCAACAATTCATGCATCGAAGCCATTTTTTCAGAATCACCTTCTTCTTCTTATAATTCACATATCTTTTTTATGAATTAAATTTACAAATATATTTACCCAAAACTACTAATTGAATTTTTATATATAATTCATCATTCCCTATTCAATCAAACAATATGTTTTTAATGACATATTCTCTAGGATAATAATATTTATTCCACAAATTTCATTGGATAGTAATGTGCCTTCCATTATGAGTTAGAAAAACTAGATTTAATGAAAAAAACCCTTTTTTTAGTTTCTAATGATATGTTAATGTGACTGAAGAAAAAATGGATTCCAAATTATTTTATATATAACATTATATATCCATATATTTTGTATCAAATATGTTTTTTCTAGGTCCACCACTTTGTAATATTTACTTCAATATGCCTTATTCATGTATTCAATGTCATGGACATTAGTAGTTTTTTAGATCCACTATTCTCTTGTAGTAACCCCTCCATAAATCACTCACAATCTATGATTTGATATAATCAAACTATTCTCACATGGAATTAGCTTTGGGGTGGAAAAATATCAATGGAATAATCTATTGATGGCTCTAAAATCTATAATTTTGTTTAATTTAGAAATTATATCGGGATAGATTTAGTGACAATAATTAAATATTCATCTATAGTGATAATAAAATGCGTCTTTAATATCTATGGCATGGAAATATAAAATGTTTCTATATAATGATAATTTCTCAACACCACCTATATGATTTGGATATCTCTATATTGAGTGTAAAAAAATTGAGTGACATGAAAATCCATATCTTCAAAATAATACACAGTGGTCTATTTTGATATTATGTAGCATGAAAAAATCACATCACATGTCATAAAATAATCCATATTTATCTTTTAATTTATAACCCATCACCTCCCAAGACTTTCATATTTCGGGTAATATGGTCCACCCCATACTCATTGACAATGTCCCTTTAGGTAATTATATATTACCTTTGTGTTTCCTCCCTATGGTAAGGAATATATCTTGCATGTTATCATGGATTCCAAAATATAATATTTCCAAAAAAATGGTTCCACATAGAATGGATTTTTTGGGTTTTTGAATTTTATGCATGATATTTTTACAAAATGGTAACATTCGATCTGGCTTGTCAATATACCCATGGATGGATTCCTTTTTCGGACTTCAATAAATAACCATAGGGTGTAGCCAAAAAACTTGGTATATGAATGGTGAATATGGAAAGGAAATGTATTGTAGTTATATTTAATGATATCCAAATATTGAATATAATGATGTACTAATATATAGTTATCTAAGTAGAAAAGAATTTTAAATTTTGTGGTAGAATCAATAGTGTACCTAGATGAACTCCTTCCCAACATTCCTAATATGGAATCCACTACATTATGGTCTTAATGATTTCTGAAATCCTTTACTCTTTTTTAACAAACTAAATAATAATCTCTTATTTATAAAAATAAGAAATGTTCCATTTTACATTCAAAACATATTCCTTTATTGTCCATCAATATTGTCTTAATGATACCACAACAATTCTCTTACAATATTTAACATGTTCTCATCTTTATAAACTACCAATATCACATAAAATGCTTCAACACACCTTCTATACTGAAAATTAATTCAAAAAATATATTTTCAACAAATATATCTTTTTTCATTGAGTTCCCACCAAATCTTCTTAATCGTTGTTTCCAACCTTCACAATCCATATCATTAACGACATTGAAAAATGTTATAGTAAAAATGAACATATTAAATTCATTAGGATTGATTTAGATTGAAAATCGATGTAGAAAAGAATGAGATGATATTATAATTTAATAAGAATATTTTTTCTTATATAAAATATATAATCATTAAAAATGTTATGAAAATCATCTATAAATATGTTTGATGTAAAATGAATTATATCATTATGTGGAGGATGTAATACCATCATACTCACTAGGGAAACATTAATCTAATTTGTTCTTGGGAAGAGGTGATAAATGGTTTTTGGATTATCATAATTACATTTATGTATATTTATGATACATGGATAAAATGATTTAAGGGAAACAACAAGGTTACATAGGATATAAGAAGTGAAAATTGAATGATATTTGTTATGATTTATACCTCCCCATTGACAAAACTCCTTGAAATTAATCAATAAAATTTGTATTAATAAATTTATAAATTCTCTATGATGAAGGGAAATATACAAGGATGGAATTTGAGTTTCTGTTTTTAACAATCGGGGCCACAAATGATATTAATAATTGAGAATAAAAAATTTACTATTTAAAAGTGGAAGAATGGATTTTTTTATAATCTTCAATGTATATAAGGTCTAATTAATTTTAATATAGATAAAAATGGATAATGAATTGAAATTAGGTTATCATATTATTAAAAGTTTTCATAAAAATAATTATTTTATATATTTGGGAGGGATTCCTACAAATATATCATTTTTTCAAGACATGGTAATTCTATATTAACCTTAAACGTGGTACAAAATGCTTATAGTTCATAAATTTTACCATTGGAAGAAATTATGTATACTGAATTAAAATATATATATTATTATGATTTAAAATATTAAATCCAGTTTGACATATCCAATTAATATATGTTTTATAACCTAATTTTAATTATGTGCTTAGGTGACAATTAAAAACTATTTATGAATTATGAATTCTAATGAATTGAACCTAATTTATTTCCATTAAATAAACAGTAAAAAATAAAGATAGGGTTTCAATATTATATATAATACCTAATATATAAATTTCATTTCAGAAATTTACAAAAATATAATTAAAAAATATATTTAAAAAACATTATTTGTGTATAAATAATTTGTTGGGAAATTTTTTTGTAAGAAAAAAAATTAGCATACAAGAAAAGAAATTAAGAAAATATTTTTATTTTTTAATAAAAATTATTTTATATAAATAAAAATATTATTACGATAATTTTTTTAAAAATATAAATATTATGTGTGCTTTACATGAAAATGAATTAATCTTCTTCCAAAATAGGATCTGTCCCAATTCTTTAGTGAATAAATATGTTTTAAAACTTTAATAAATTCAACCAAAAAAAATTGAAATTATAATATGAAATAATTTATCAATTTACTAAAATAAATTATAAAATAAATGAATAATATTTATTTTAAATTATTTTTTTAATAAATAAACATAACTTTAAAGAAACAAAAATTTAGAAGCGTAAAATCACATTATAGAAATTGATGTATATATTTATTAGGAGTTAATAAATATACATACATTATTAAAAATAATCATAAATACTTTTCAATTTATTTTCTATTATAAATACCTATAAATTTAATTGATAATATATAATGGTTTTATAAATAGTTGTTCATTTGGACTCAGAGTTCTGTGTAATGTATTTTTTTGAAAATTTAATTTTTTATAAAGAAAATTGTATTCTCATATATAATGATTTTATATTCATCCCCAATTAAAAATTTATCCTTATTATATCTTTTCAATATAAATTCAATGGTTTAATATTTTAAAAATCATTAGTTAAAACCCCACATCATGAAAATGAAATGTGAAACATCCTTTGCAAAAGGAATAAAAAAACATAAATGATTTATTTCAAAAAAACTTAATCAGTTCCTATATAAGTAGAAGATTAGTAAGATGTGAAAATATAGTCATGGATGAGAATGGAAATTTCAAAATAATAAAATAGAGTTATAGAGAACATGGTTATGAGAAGTTAAATGACCAAAAAACCAAAAGACGGTGAGGTTTAAAAATAACCATTAACTCCTTATAAATAAATATAATAAATGAAACAATTTTCATTTTCATGATATTTACCCATAAATATATTTAATTATTTTACCCATGAATAATATATAAAATATTAATTTTTTTAATCCCAAAAATTTATAATATTCATTAATTGTGTGTTTCAATTTCAATGTCCATATTTACTTATATCTTAAAATGTTTAATGAAATATATGTTTAATGCATACATGAAGCACAAAATTATATATTTATGGATCATAAAATATATTAATTAATTAAAATTTATTCATATAATATCATGATATTTAAGAAAACATTAATTCCATTCATACATTAAATGATATGATATAATCTTCATATGAATATATAATACATTAATATCTATAACCACATCAATATGAAATAATATTCAACAAAAATAAAAACATAAATCGTAATCAATAAACTACTCAAAAAGGGTTTTGAAAAAGAAACCTATAATATTGAAAAACTCATTAAATTTAGAAAATTAATATATTATCACACCCTTAATAACATGTTGTATCTCTTCATGTCGCAAGTCTTACTTATTAATTCCCTAATCACATATTCCTGAGAATCATTCTGTTAACCTGAATCACAATATGTCATCAATGAAAAATATATGATTTCCTAAAAATAATAACACTATGCATATTCTTCAATAAAAATTCACAAACTATGGAATGTTTTCTAAAACCCCCCAAATTAATATAAAAACAATTAAGGATATCTTTTCCACATTTCCTCGTACTAGTATTTAATTTCAATGTAAAAATATTATGCAATTAAGTTTATAATAATTAATTTTTTATTTATTCAAAATAATGAATATTATCTCAATGATAGGTGATTATTAATGTTTAATAATCCCTAAATCATGTTTTTTTAAAAGATCAAAATACCCCTATATTACATTTATATCATATTAGTAAAATTTAAATTATTCATGAAAACTATTAATGAAAAACTATTATGGAATATTACTATGAATCTTCAGGTTTCTTGTAGATGAAATAACATTGATAACAATCATTTGTAATATAATTATTGAATGAAATTTCATAAATACATTAATCATTCAACTTAGTTCATAGAAAACTAAATATGGTTTCATATCCTATTCCATAATACATCCTTCTTATGATATGAAATATAAAAAATTTAAAATTATTCATCTATCTCTATTTAAACATTCATAATAATTTAAACATATATATTTATGTTTAATTAATTTATATGTTTCCTTTTTTATTAATTATCTCACATTTATAAACATTAAAACATGTACTCTTATAAATCTATTGATCACCTTCACATGATCATTCCCATGATCATGGATTGTTATAAAGAAATAAATTGTACACATATAAAAACACTAATCATAGATACTAAATTATATAAGCTAGTATTACCATTTATTTTTTAATAATAGATAATAAATTTTAATAGTAATTACTTTCTCAATTTTTATTTCCACAAAAAATACATCTTCCCTCTAAATTGAGACATTTATTAGGTGCATTATCCAATTACATCAATGTGATTGATATTGAATCATATTTTCTGCAAGATTTTGATAAAAAAATTCTCTATTTATTTTTGTACATTATAAAACTCACAACATTTTATGGGGTCAAACATATAATTATATATAAATTGAGTAATAAAAAAACATTTTTACAAATTCAACAATCACATGTGGTTTCACATGAGTAAATGTTTTTAGTATTCTCTCACATTAAATGTAAAAATGATTCTTCCTGGTTCAAGAAAAAAATTAATACCAATAGAATTATTTGAGTAATATTAATGTGTAACAATATATTAATGTAAATTCAACAATAGGAGGTCAAAACAACATGTACATATAGTATTTAAATAATATTATATGAGTATTTACTACAGTTCAATATAATACACACATTAGGGTTATAGATAGAGAGAATCATTGGAAAATAGAATAAATAAACAACATGTACATATAGTATTTAAATGTTATTTGATAAATATTTTCTCAATAAGTTACCTTATTTAAAATATCGTACATATGAAAATTCATTAAAAACAATGTTAGTTACACAGAAGAATGTGTGACAATTTATTTTCATTAATTGTAAAAATTTGATATATCAATAAATTATAATTGGTTAGTATAAGATAAATATTAATATATGATAACATGATCAAAACATTCAATAATAATAGTCTATATGAAAATTATCCTTATGCATTAAAAATGATCTAATGTTCTATCGAAATAAAATGCAAGATTATTTAAGATTATAGAATAACTGAAAACAAATCATGACCTATGATAACATATCACAATCATATAAACTATGTTTTTAGAATAAAAAAAATTAATAGATACTCTTGTATTTATCCAATGATCACTACCTTTATAATAACAGTGGGTTGGGTTCTTTCATTATTTAGTCAAATCCAATGCCAAGGATCACTCCTAGGAAGAACTTATTAGGCAATGTCCCTAATGTAACATGGATAAATTCCCATTCCATTCTATATTATCTAATCAAATATCCTTCTTTTACCAATTTATTATATGTATATGTAAATTTATGTACAAAAAATATATAATTAATTCCATACAGTTGTGAAACACAAGATCATAAGACAATTATAATATCATCCAATAATAATCCATGAAAAATATATGAGTTTTATATATATTTCATCATCATTATCCTAAAAAATCAAGAGAATAAATAAATATAGTATCATTGTGTAACATCTCCAAATCACATTAAATATTAGATGATGTTTTTATAGATAAATAAACATTTAAAATATAACTAGAACATTTATGTATTCAAATAAACATTCTATATGAAATAAATTATTTAGAATCTAAAAAAATTATTAATAATATTTTAAAATTTTCATCAAAAATTACCAAAGAAACCGATATAGTATTCTTCAAGAAATTGATTAATCGTGATAGATTAAAATCCATTCATGATGAATATGTTAAAAAAATTCATTTAAAATGTATGAACCACCACTAAATATAAATATTTATTGAAAAATCCACTTTGAGGAGAAGTAGGAAACCTCAATCAACATAGCCGAAGAACTACGTACAGAAGGAGGTCGAAAATTGATTAATAAAAAGAATAAACTTTTTTGACAACAAAACATTTTATAACTCCCAATGATGTAGAATAACATAAAGATCTAGATCTTCATTGAGAATATCTTCAAAATTATTAGCCATTCTGTCTATTATCTATATGAATTCCTCCATGTTGATTTTACCTTTATTAAATCCTTGTTCCGGTATTCGGTCTTTCCTGTTTATATATTCTTCATGATCCTCATTGGTATCAACTCACTACTTACTTTCATAAAATTTTCTAACATTCTCTTTGGGGGAATTGACCCGAACAACACATTCAAGAATCTCTTCCTGAGAGTGATGGATGAGCTCCACTTTCAAACATCCCTTTTTGTAAAAACATATAAGTGTTGTTGTCATAAAATAATATGAATATTCAATTAAAATAGTTATAAATTATATCATACTAAAATAGGTTTTCTATAAAAAAATTTATAAAATATAATATTTACAGGAAAACAATTTACTGAATATATTTCCATGAAATAATGAATTATACACTGAAAAGAATAAAAATGGTTGTTTTCCAAAAAACATTATTTTGATAACCTGGCAATATTAAGAAAGGAAAATGAAAAGACAAAATAAAATTTTATGAATAAATAGATAAGATGATAAATAATTTTTATGAAGAGAGATGGATCATATAATTTGATCATTATAAAATGTACTCATATGAAATCATGTTAAAAATATATTTCAATATAATGTTATTCATTGTTTGTAACATTTGAATCATAACTAAAATAAATAAAATAAAATAACATTTACTATTAAATTACATATTAAAAAATAAATTTATAATATAACATTTGAATGAGGAATTAGACACACCAAAGAAATTAATAGAGTAAAATAACATCAATAATGTCTCAAAAAAATAAAAATTGTATAAGGAACTATTATGGAATTTTTAATTTCTGAATCAAATTTATTTAGACACCATAATATGATATTATTATATAAAAACCATTATTTGAATAAAAAATTATTACAAAATTAATTCTTTATTAGTATATACAGAACATAAATAATAAATTCCCAAAATAAAATGTAGCATGTCTTGATAAAAAAAATTAATTTGTAACCCTTACAACATTAATATCATTTGAAATAATTGAAATTCAACAAAATAACAAGATATGGATGATAAAAAAAATTAATTAAATTTATATTTGAACATAAATTCATTAATTTCTAATCTACCAATATAAAATAAATGATTGTGTACACTATCTAGAATTTCTCAGGAATTTGAAAACGTGATAATGAAATAATTACATTATATTTGAATGTATTCATGATATATAAAACCTATTATATAATAATTTTTAATTCTTTTATAATTCTATAAACTAATTATATAAATTCATTTATTATCATTTATATATCTCATATATCATTTCAATTCTAATTTATTATAAACACTCTACTAAAATTATCAATTTGGGTGTTAGTTTCTTCGTTTTTTGGCATGTTTTAATTATAATTTATTTTCCCTTAATATTTATTTATTCATATCTTTATAAATATTTTTAATCATTATTTTGATATAAAATATAATAATTATATAAATATTTTTCACCATTTGTATAATTCAGTGGTCAAAATTGAATTATATCACTACTTTGAGATAGTAGTCTATATGTATGAAAATGTGATGTTTCCATTTTTCAATGGAAGGATTGTATTCCATGTAAATGTAAATTTCATGTTCTATATATATTAATATAAAATAAATATAAACTATTTTCATTTTATATTTTCTCATAACCATTTACATAAATTTAAAATGATATAAAATTCCCATCACTTGGTCTATGTGGTGGTCATCACATCTTAATGAGAGACGTTATAATTTAATAATGTATGGGAATGTATGAAGGTGGATATGATGTTATAAATACAAATGTTTAATTATTTCACAAAAATAATATATAAATATTAAACCCATCATTATATAAATCCATGAATTATGGTGATGGAATGTTATTTGTCGTTCTATTTTGAATTAATAGTCCAATTATACAAACAAGTGATAATTTAATCACCGATTTTACAATGAAACATTATTATATAGTTGATGAATCATAATAATAACATATTATAATATTTATTATAATTTAATTATAAAATTTTATCAATAAAATAATTTTATGGGAGGATTTCAATGAAATACAATTCAATGATCATAATTAATATTTACACCTCTTCTTTAAAATACAATCACTAGAGTATACCATAATTCATAATATACTTTATTTAATAGATAAGGTATGGTTTATCAAAATGATATTATTTATGGTACTCCCAACCCAGATTAATCGGCTAGTTTTTATATGTGAGAATGAGACGATTCATTTTATGTGGTAGGTGAGTGAAACACATTAAATTTCTAAAAATATTTCAAGATATTAAATTCACTTCAATTTAAATATGAACTTAAATGGATAGTTATTTGAAATTATGATATATTATTTTAATACCCCTTTATACTATTTTAATTTTTTAGGTTTGGGTGGAAATCATTCTTGTTTTTCATTGTTTAACACACCTTGTAATTCAGTTTTAACAATAAACCGAATTAAAAAATAATAAAATATGTTCTATTTATAATAGGAAAATCTATTTTTAATATATTATTTTATATAAATTTTTCTCATACAAAATATGGAGACAATTTAATATGATAAATTTTTTGAGACTATGAGGTTCCGAGTTTTAGAGTGTGTTTTTTGAGATAACATTTTTTTAAAGTGGATATCATTGTGTTTGTTGTATTTTTTTAAATATATATAATGTATTAAATGATCAAATCATTTAATTTGATGTGAAATTTTCTTCACTTCTATATATAATGAATGGTGTTGATGATTAAATAATTATTAAAGGATAATGTAACATGCCACATAAACCAAATACTATTTCATAATGGGTTTCTAGTAATGTCAGATGACACCAATGCTAATTTTTGCATTCCAAAGAGGATAGTAGATCAAACTAAAAAATACATGACCTCTAGACCATAGTGAAGGTCTTCTCTACACTAAATGATTATATTGAATTAAATTTTTCTATAATTTTTCTAACCTCCATTGAGTATATTGTTTACCATTTAATTGTCAAGAGAATGGAAAAATGATTAAACCACAATTAGAAGCCCACAACATAGAGACTTGTTTTCCATATTTTACTGGTTATGGTGAAAAAACATCATCCACATTTTTCTCTTATTCAAATAATATTCTATAAAATTAATTATGAACTATTACACATTGAAATGAGCCTACAATAGTGGTATGTTCAATGAATTTTAGTGGTACTGGAGATTTAGGTACATCCATTCCTCGGTACATAGACTACCCAATACAATGTGAAATAGTTTATTGAATACTGATAAACATAAATATGCTACATTATTATTCTTATGAATACTCTATAGTGTTTATTTTTTATGGTGGTTTTTAATGAGTGTGATGACGTAGCTCCGTATGTCAAATTATTTGGTTAATTGATGCCAAAAAAATAAAATTAAAATTATATAACTTTGAACATATAATAAATAATCTAACGGCTGTGTTTAAAAAAAGGTTAACATTATCATTCAAATTTTAAATTCAAAATAATTATTTAGGAAATGGTTTTTTGTAGAAAACAATTTGAATACCGAATTAGTAAATTGTATGTTGTCACATGGATAAAAGAGTAAGAATTTTTATGATAAAGAAGTTATTATCCATATTGGATCAAAATAAAGAGATAATTCAAATAATTCTATATGTTAAAAAAGAAGATGTGAATTTATAAATATTTAATTTAATAATAGGTATTGATGTATATATTCCCCTTGTCAACAATTTATATTTCATTTTTTCATAGAACTGTGAACTATAAATATTTGAATACTTTCTATAAAAGGTCATCAATGATAAGACCATTCTCATAGTACCATCATTTTGGTACTAGTGGCTGATATAATCTCTGTTGAATATGAATCACACCCCAGACTAGCCTTCCCATTTTGAGAGGTGAACAATATGAATATGATTTCCCATTATTTTAAATCTCTATAGATTATTGATAATGATTCACTTTTACCAGTGATGCAGGTAGCACCACAATGAAAACATAAAAATGATGAATCATTGATTTCCATCTCTCTATCTCATTGATTCATCATTGATACAGGAGGTCTCATTTCATGTTGTATGATGGGGATGGTTACCTAATTTTGGGATTCATTATTTTATGTTTATAAATATGCTTCTCCCTATATGTATTGGTCATTTATATTATTCATGTTTATGTAATGGATGATAACAATTTAGTGAATGGAATGTGTATTCCTACTGTTAAGAAAATATTACCATAGCTCTAAGAACATGATATTTTCATAACATTTTTCTACATGTTGTGTTGTTCTAAGGACAAACATAATGAGTTTAAATGAAATTATAAGAATGTTTCATTGATATTAGTTTATAAAATAAATATTATGATTAATAGTTATTATAGTAATTCATTGTTGTCATCTATATTAGAGAAGTAATATATCGATGTTATAAGAATCAATAAACTAATCTCATTATTGATAAATGTTAGGAACACTTTGTTTATAAGGTTGTATTTGTTGTCAATAGTTTTCAATGAAGATAGAAATGAAGAAGATCAATATGTACTCAAATGAAGTGGAGGAATAAAGAAGATCAAGCAGTTCTCCAATGAAATGGAGGAATGAAAAAGATCAAGAAGTACTCCAATGAAATAGAGGAATCTAAATTCAGATGATTGTTATACTAATCATATGTTCAAAGAACATGTGTCAAATGTGACACATTGTTTACCACAGTGAAGAATGGTGAGGCATAATCCATCTTCAGATGAAGAAGAAGACATGACGATTGATGATGACCATGCAATTATTCATGATTGAAAGAGAACCGTGAAAGAGACTTCTTGAAAATTATAATTGTATGATTTTCAGGAAGTATAGGAATGGCGGATGAAGAAGAAGACAATGTGCATGGGATTTGAATTCTAAGATGGTCCCGGCACATTGGAATTCTGTGATTCCCATGAACTTCACATTTAATCAAACTCTGATGAATCTAAAGCTGATCTTTCAAAAGAAACATATCATGATGGTGGAGTTTGTGATGAAAGAAGAAGAGTTGATGGAGAAAAAAAATCACATAGGTGATTGTGCTTGTTGATAAAGCATAAAATGTCATACAAATTTGTTGAAAAAAGGGATTTCAAGATGCCATGTTGAGTTCAAGAGATGTGGTCAACGATATTTTTTTGATTCAAGAACGTCGACAAAGGAATGGATGATCTGGAGGTGATTCCAAAAGAGATGACACAAGGTGGGATCATTTTCTAGTGTTTGCCAAAATTTTGGGCCTGAAAATTGACTAATGAAGAAAAGTTGTTTTTGGGAAAGGGACATGTGCTCCATGTACTTGAAGGCTCGACAACTTCCATGCCATATGTTTTTCAAGATCAAAGCATAAAAATATCACAAAGGAACTAGAGTCGTGCAAGTATTGGTAAGGTCGCGCAAGTGACCTATGCGCTGTGAGGAGGATTGTGCGTCATTGCCTAGGAGGATGGAAAACTTGCGCGCCTATTGTTTTTCAAGAAAAAACTCCAAAATATGGAAAAGGATAAAAGGTCACGCAAGAATTGGTGTGGTTGTGCAAGTTAGTAGAGCGATAGAGACGTGGGTAGATGGACCTGCACACCAAAACCTGTGTTCCAAGGAAAGATTTGAGAGCCACCACATAGGTTTACCAAATTCCTATAAATACAGGACCACCCCTCCTCATTTCTCATGGAGTTCAACACATAGATAAATCAGAGCTCCCGACGCTCATGTGTGGAAGTCGCGCAAGTAGTCTGTGGTCGCACAGGTGGACTTGCATAATAGTTTTTGGACTTGCGCGCTGATTGTTGGCTGCATGCACAAGGCAGTTTGGGTGAGAAAGGATGTTACTCGCGCATGATAGTATTTGAGGAAGGCAGTGTCGTGCATGTGGATTGGTGATACATGCGCGCCTGTTTTGACCTGTGCACTGAGGACATGAGCTCCGTATTGGGACATGCACGCCAGGCTTTGAGAAGAGCGCCAGGTGTTGTTGGATCTTTCCCGTCTTTGTAGAGCTGCACGAAAGCTGGAATATTTCCCAATACCTTTGGTGCAAAAGATTATGTATTTATTTACAAATAAGGAAAAACAATGAAGAATTTTTTTTATTTGAAGAGAAGTGGTTCCGCACACACATGACTGGTGTTTAGCACCCTCATTGTGCTTTGTGAAGAGATGAAGAATTGTTCATGCAAATAAACTCAGATCTGCACAGAAATAGAATATTATTTCAAAACACTATGGTATTAGTATTGGGAATCAAAGGAAGAGAAGAATAACATACAGTGCATTCAGTTATTGCACTAAAGAAGATGACTGAATACGAAAGAGCATCAACTCAGTACTCTGATGCAATCATTGTCTCATATTGAATAGGAGACGATGAATTCAATGCAAATCTATTGAAGAGATCTTCATGTCTATAAACAAAGTGGTACTTCACCAATGGCAGAAAGCCAGGGGGAGTCAACGGGAGTGACCTGAGGGATGCAGTGAGTTATCACTGAACTTTTGTAAAGGCAGTGAGCCTGGAGCAGAGTGAATGTTCCCGAACCTTTGTAATCCACAACTAGTGAAGATTAGTGGAATTTGGTATGACCAATGATTTTACATCATATTCTCCTTGGATGTAGCCCTTAGTGGCGAACCGAGTAAAATTGTTGTGTCATCTCTTTGTATGTGAATGTTTCAATACAGATCATATCCATCATACATGTTTAACCAGTTCCTACCAACGTGGGAACATGACCCTTTGTTTTAAAAGAAATAGTTCACACCCTGATTCACCCCTCCCCTCTCAGGGTGCCCCGGGGTCCTACAATAAACATGTAAATATTTATTTGGAAACTAATAATTTGAAGCATGTTTTGTAAATAAAATTTGATGATTGACTTAGGAAGTTCTAGAAAATTATTTTTGGGGGATAAATCATTGTTATGCTGAAAAATTGGAAGATAATACAATTATTGAGATGATACATCATCAGAGACCAGATACTTATGATGTTAATGTATCTAATAATGGAAACAAGGATCTATAATCACAAAATTTTGGAGATGGATCAAATTATTTTATTATAGAATGACACATATTATTATATTTGGACACAGTCTATATAGACAATATATCATTTTCAAATTAATTTTCTATGTAGAAAATTTCTTAAACATAATTATATGATATTTATTAAAAGATGTATTATCATTGTACTGTAATCATATGTTTAAAATCTCATGAATTATAAATGAAAAAGGTAAAAATATGAGTTTATTTGATAACAAGAGTTCATGATGTTGTCTTCTTTGGAATTACATTTAATTAATGATGATATAATTGTTAATAAATAGATATATAAAAGATTATCGATGATGATGATTTAAAGATGATGTAGGTCAAAAATAATGTGATAATTAATGAAAAAGAATGTTTTATAAGTATTGACCCTGAATATGATTATTTTATGGTAACAATTCAAAAATTCAAAACAATTGTGAGAAACACAACGATGTTCTAGGTGAATAAGTTTATTCAATAAGTTAATGTGATGATTAAAATTATTTTTCACATAATATCAGGTTATTAAAACATTTTCAAGTTCAATATATCATTTAAAATCATGTAAAATATATTCAAAATAGAATAATAATGTTGAAAATATCAATTATCACAATATTATATATACATGAACAGAATGATTTGTATGGAGTTGTGAAACTTCAAGTGTAGATCAATGAAATAATTAAATAAAACGATCAAATTAAAAATAATTATAAATTGGATTTCATACACAAACCCATAGAAAAAAATTCATTATTGGGATATTGTGGGTGTATTGAAATAAGAATGATGAAAAAGGTGAACTAGGAAAAATAAATCATGATTAGTGTGTAATGGATATTCATAGGTTGAAGGAGTTGAATTTGATTAAATAATTTCTTATGATCAAAGAATTGAAAATGTATAAATTTTCAATTCCATAATTAATTACATAATCTATTGTGTCATTTATAAAGATGTAATTAATCCTTACTCAATTGTGTATTGGAAGAGGATGTATATATTGAACAACCATGTGGTTTCTTGCATGGTGAAGATGAATGTTGAGTTTGATTTGTATAGAAGAATTTAAAAAGGATAATGAAATCCTCAAATGTTTTATATTCTATTCTTGACACATTAATAAATAAAATGAATTATGAAAAATTGGAGAGTTGATATAAACATCTATATCAATGTTAAAAATTAATTATTCATTTTCATTGTTAATTTATATGAAATTACATTTACGGAAAATGAATATGGAATTTTGAAGAATTTTAAATTGAGATGAAGTTTATTTTTGATATATTATGGGTTTTTGAGATGAGATTCTTCTAGGGAATACAAATATCATAAGAAAATGATTATATATCTCAATCATATGAAAGTTATGATAATTATTTTTTCAAGGATTTTAAAAATGTGATTAAAATCAATATTATACAAACTTTTTAGATTGAACTGTATCATCCTGTAACAATATCCACATCACTTGGGCCTTAATCAAGTGTGTTTTATGGACTCAAGTGTGCCTCCCCTTCAATAGAATGTGTTGAATATTAGTGAGGTTGTAAATGTGGTGAAACGAGGAGAATATGTACTCATAATAGAGTAGTGGAATATATATTTCCAGAAGAATTCAATAAGAGATGAATATTTAATTTGAAAAAATAAATAAGGAATAGAAGGCAATATAAATGGGAAATGTATGAATAATATCCAAAGACACGAGGTAGTTTCAAATAAGGATAAAGGGAATGATGATGAAACCAAGGTGAACTAAGGATATGAATGTATAATCATGTTAAAAAATAACAAATTACATTAGGAGTATCAACTAGAATCTTGAGAATATTATATTTTATCTTGTCTTATGCTCCTACTATAGGTAAAACAAAACAAGAATGCCTAGCAGGGAAACTTTCCTTAAACATTACTATAGAAAAATTATCTGCTCAACACTAATGGAAGCTTGATTATGTGTGAGATAAAATCCCATTTGGAGACTACCAATGACATATATACATAATTAAAGTAGGGATAATCACTATATAATTCAAATGAATAATAATAAGGAGAAGAACATATGTATAAATATATTACAATCCTACTTAGGTTCCTCAAAGACTCATGGCGGCTCTACATACATTGTATTATGGCTAGAAAAACATTCTAAAAGGTATATATATATATTATAATATATATATATATATATATATTGAATCCAACTATATGGACTAAGTATGTATCGATGTAAATAGTCATATACCTCCCAATAAATTATTTTTTTATTTATAAATTATTAACTTTGCAGGGAAGATTGATAAGCCAAACATAGGGGAAAAATTGATAATATATTCATATGACAATACTATTTTGATCCAAAATAAAAATAAAAATATTACATTTCACCTAGTTAAAACTCATTAACTAAACCCTGAAATTAGGTTTCTATCATAGTCATAATTTAATTGCTAACATGATCAATCATCTGGTTTAACTCCTCATGTAAATAAAGTTATATGAGTACTCTAGTACCATCTTCATGGTTTGTCCCATTAGGTATAGGGGAAGAAAACTATATATATTTGGGATTAGGTTTCATAAATAAATAACTCCCCATATAAAGAACCTGATCATTGAGAGGTAGAACCATCACATAGGTCTAACGAAGATTTAAAAATTTCCACCCCAAGAGCCACTAAGTTTCAATCAAACAGAGAGCACAAACCAACCTTAACATGGGGTTCCGATTCTATTATTTAAAATTCCAAAAACTCAATTATTTCCCTTTGTTTCCCACATTATGGACAAACATAGATATTCTCTACTATTTGATCAACCAAACCATCCATTTTGGTTGATAAATATTCTTTGATAATATTAGCATTCAATCCATAGTAGTGATTATGACCATATACCTAATCCTCTAGTTTTTACCCTTATATACTAGATACCTACAATAATAATTAGAATATGGAAAAAACACCATAGAATATATAGAGGGGAACACCAAACCAACCCCCATGGCTCCACACATTCCCTTCAGACTCATCAGGGATGTGATGAATAAGACATTTTATCTTGGAGGAACCATTGTTCACTATAGAAAATCCACAACAATATCCACCACACAAGTTCTGGTAGAATAGTGAAAATTTGGGGTAACATATGGGCATCCATTGTGAGCATATAATCCCCTTCGTCTGTTTGGACATCAGGTAGTTAAATCATTATGTTCAGTGTGTATCCTAAGAATCCAGTGTATACAATAGTGGAGAATAAATAAAGGGCGAAGCTGACATATACACATCAGTTGGAGGATGAATAGAATCATCAACTGCATAGGGTGGAATTCCTACCATATAACATCGATCTGTGGGGTTACCACTTTGATGAAGACCTCCATGTCAATGACATATAGAATTTTAATTCCCATGTAAAATGATAGTGAACATTAACTAATAACCTCCCCGTAGTTTTTCTGTTTTCAGAATCAATCACTGTAACACACTGATTGCCATATAAAATGTGGAAGAACTCATGGAAAATCCATTTCGTGACATACTCACACACACTTGGGATGCAACATCTATGTTATAAAGTCATAATTTTACAAGAAATAATTGAACTGGTCAATGAAACACGTTAAGACAACGGTATTCCAAAAATAAATTGGAGGACCTTGAAGATAGTTCCATTGGGTTGAGCACTGAAAATTTACTTCCCAGTATAAATCAATACTCTAACAAAATAGATTGAATTGGTTGTTTTCACAGACATTAATAACTAATATTAATGAGGTAATAATCATTTGAAAAATGGTACATTTTCAATGTATCATAATTTTGGAGATATGAATTCCTCAATACTCTTTATGGTGGGAGCGTCGTTATGCCAACACCTAAATAAAAGAATGTGATGTTTCATACCCATAGTCAATGTAGTTTCATTGTGAGATACATCATGATCAACTGTTTAGGAAAAGGACTATGAAATTTTATACTAAACAGAACTCTTACCAAAATTCCACACACTATACCCAACTATTAATAATATTTATAATAATAGTCATGCAGCGGTTCCTCTTCTGATTTAAAATCACAAATCCTACTGTAACTAGGGAATCATAATTTAAAATGATGTTTTATTAAGAATTAAAATAATTTGGATGGTCTTGAACCCCTTTAATATATCAGTCTATTTAAAACATTTTATTCATTTCTGGAAGGAATCAAAAATTAAACAATCCATTTAATTAAATTCACTCCATTTAATCTATCAAAATAAGGAAATTCATTTTACAATTCTCAATAAATAATTTAGTTTAAGAAATTGTTAATATAGAAATTTCTTACATACAATTCCATCAATTAGGAAATACAATCACATAAGAGGTTCATGAATTTATTTAATAGTTTTATAGTAGTGTAAAAATTATGTTAAAACGCATTCCAAAAACATAGGAGGAATTCCAATCCTTTATACATTTAATTTAATGGGGTAAAAGAAGTTGGCACACCCAAAGGATGTCAGTGATCAAGGTATGAATCCCAAATTTATATAACATGATCCCTAAGAGTGTATCACATTGCATCTTCCAGTATAAAATGATGAAAACCATTTTTGGGAAATGTGTGAAAAATGATGTAGTACTCCACAATGATGTGGCTATTAAATAAAAAAAATTTTGGAAACGTTTATACCACATTTTATAAGTCTATTGACAACTCCTTTTTTCTTGGTAGCCTCAAATTTTAGGTATAATAGATGAAAATTATGAAATGTTCCAATGCTCAAAATATAATGAATATATATAGAACATAAATAACACAATAGATATGAAGATAAACTGAATTAGGAAAGAGGTGGACTCTAAAAAATAGTACTAGATATGAAACAACTGTGAATGATCATGATTTGGACTTTAGATGAATGTGATATCAAGGGACCTAGGTTAAAGAATATGGGAGCTCATGTGAGGGGATGTTCTGCACATTTTCTGGAATGAAGAAGGATGGAGAAAAAATAGGTCTATGATTTAAATAATGGTAAATATTTAATTTCACACTCAAATATAGTGGGTCATGGTTTGGAAACATGGTTTCCCCAGACTAGGAGAATATTGTTCTAGCCTCACTGGTTAAGGGATGACCCAACCTCGTTAAGGTGCACTGTTACCCTAACCAGGCACAAATCTTGCAAAATCCCACTATCCAAATTTTTTTGTTATCACAGGATTATGCACCTTGGGTAAAACATTTTCATAAAAACAATGTGGACCATCATTCTCAAATTTTCCCCTGCAATGTTACCCTTCAAAGATACTACTAACCATGTTGTATCCCTACCGACTAGCATGTTTTCACATTTTCTTAAACATCACGATCTAAACAAGAACCAAACTCTACTATGTCCTTCCATTATACATATATCGCGTTTAAAAAAAATATAAATTATTCAATAAGAAAAACAATGTACTCATACATAAATTAATATATGAGGTATTAAAAAAACACTCATTAACTAAATTCATCCCCAATTTACTCTATTGAGGGTATGTAGGTATCATACAAGAATAGCTCTGGGCACTAAGCTTGTATATTAGCTTCCCACTCTGACATTTCATCATGAACTCATATATGTATCCATGTCATGCATACTAATGGAAGTGACCTAGATCATAGCGTCATCATTCTCTAGTATACAATAAAAATAAGATAATCATCAATGTAATCATCCTTAACCAATTCATCCTCATCAGGATAATAAACATGTAATGAGTCTAAAAGATTTCATAAAAGTTGAGATATATGGAATACATCATGCATAGATCAATATATATTAGAAAGATCTATTTAGTAATCCACTATTTTGATCCACATCAAACCATAAAGGTTATAATAAACCTATGTGAAGGCTTACCATGCCTCAAAATAGGTCTATAGACCTACTTATGACAGATTCTCAAGAAAATCCATCCTCTAAACTAGAAATCAGTAGGTCATTAGTTTTGTTTTTCATATGAATTATCTCTCTTTTTGGTTTTATCATGATATTAATAATCTACATGACCTAGTATATTATCTCTTGAATGATATTATGTCCAATAAATGTTTCCTCATTTGTCTCCATCCACCATAGAGGAAAACATGAAGTCCTACCATATATGGATTCATAAAGAGCCATCTCAATTATAGGATAAAAGAAATTATTTTATGTCAACTAAACAAGGGTAATCCATTTTGTTCATGAACCAGCCATTTAAAGGAAACAACCACATATAAATTCCTCAAGCACAAGAATCATGAACTCCTTCTATCCATTTATCTATATGTTATAGTCCATGCTCAAAATTACATGGTTACCCAATGCAATAAAAAATCACATCCCAAAAAATGTTGTGAAGCGAGTGTTTCTGTATAAAATGATGAAATGAGGAGAACCATGATTATTTTTGACCTCCATGACCTATATTTTTCTTGTATAATTAAACTATATGGTCCCATTCATAAGTTATATGTGTCCGACCTTAGTTAATATATCAATAACCCAAAAATATAGCATTTCACCAAGGTGATCTGTGTAAACTTCTCACTAAATCCATAGAAATATCATCCCATTTCAACTTGTTAGTTGAAAAAATCTAGAAAATCCATGATGTACATTATTGTTCCACCTTCACATGCTGACAGGCTGAACAACGAGTGATGAGGCCAATAATCTCATGTTTCATACCATCCAGTAATACTAGATCCATAGGTCCCAATACATCTTCATGAAACCTCTATGAACACCCCATGATGAGGCATGAAAGTCTATATTCAGATCCTCTCTGATGACTTTTGGGGCATATAAATTCCCATTTATTTGTGATGTATCATTCCCATACATTATCAATCAAGATTATGTATCATCGTCTAAGATGATTTCTCTCATGAAATGGAAATTAGTGTAAGATATATTCCCCATTCATACCAACTAATGAAGACTAGTGGTCATTTCTAAGGCTATGTAGATACTTTGACCAATTGAATTTCACGCCATTATTTGTAAAACCCCTAAGAGATGCATCATAAAATTATAAATCCTTGATAATGTTCCATAATTACATTTAATGAACCTTTAAATTTTGTATGTGAATGATGTTATTTGGGTACATTGAGGAAATTTCAAATGTTACTAAAATATCATACCGTCCCACTGATATATGGGTGAATTAAATTTTTCATGTTATTATTAAATTAATATTATCTTAATAAAACCATTATGAACATTGTCACATTTTAGGATGAGTGGATTCTGAATAAAATGAAAAATATAAATGAAAAAAATAAAATGATACTTTGGTTTGGATAAGTAGTAAGAATTACATCAATTCTGAAACTAGTAATCAGCCTTGGGAAAATATTTTTACAATATGTAGATTATTAAAATGAGGTAAAGTCTCATTCCAATCTATAATAAGTCCCACATTTTTCCACTCTAGATTACAACTAGTGTTTATAAGTTCCCAATAACACAAGTTAATTTTGAGTCCTACATTTGGATCTTTATACAATAACCAATAGTGTTACCATAATCACAACCTCATGCTCTAGTGTCCCAATGTATATGTCCACTACATCAGAGTCCGACTGAAGACATAAAAATATTTTGTCAAACAAGATTTTATCCATTTATAGGTTGATTTTACAATATCCTCAATGATAATGGTTGATCGAACTGGGCTGTGTACAATTCAATATGATTAGAAATTTTGTTGGTATTTGTCAATCAATATTGATCACCTACTATTGGGTTGTTTCCTACATACAATAGTATTTAGGATATTCTTTATTCTTTTAAATATATAACAATACTAACGACTAAAAACACAGATATAGAAATTATTTATAATCACTTCAAAAATAATGTACATGAATCTATCTAAAAACACTATATATTGATTATGGAATTAAAATATCATGTGAATGAATCATTCATCATGTATATGTATTAACCATTATATGTACTTCATCAAAAAATTCTATCCATAATTCATCATCATGAAAACATATTTATTAATTTTATATTTCTGAATAAATTATACATTTTTTTTGTTTCATCATGTGAATATTTAAGTATACATAGGTATTCATACATGCATTTACCCACTTATCTTCTCCAATACTCCAATTTATGAAAGGATATACATACATTTAATTCATCAAAAATAAAAAAATCACACTATCCATGAACAATTTCATTACTAATACATCATTCATGATAATAAAACATATACATTGTCCACTAGTCCTTTATAAAAAACACTGGGTATCCATGATTCTCCCACAAGTCATGCATTGTATACATTTATTTTTCTTTACGGAGTAGTGTCATACTCTATCTTAGTGAAATACTAATACATTCATGATATATTACATGGAAATATAGTGTTTCAACATCGTGAAATATTGTGAATTTTTTCATTATTTTTAGTCACTCTAAATGTTTGTGGAATTCAGATAATCATTTAACACTCACCACCCAAAAGACTAATGATATATATTGTATCCTTCATGAAAACGACAATGCATGTTCTCTGTAGTTTTCATAAAAAAAATCATTATGATAATAGTGTTATCTCAATTCATTCATGGAGTACTATTCTTCTTGAAGAAACAGTTTTGTTCAATGCAAAAAAATATTTCTCAAGGAAATCACTTCTTGTTCGCATAGACAGATGGTGTATGCGATCTCTCTAGAACCAAGAATCCATGAAGACTCTCTCTCTCTCTGTTAAAATCAGTACCACTCAATGTCAACTACAAAAATGAATTCCTCAAATGATATTTAAGGTCAACAGTCATCATCTCAAATTTTTCTTGAACCATAAACAACAACCAGTTATTTATCTCATTAAAACATTACCTCTATTCTATGACTTCATGAATAAATATATAAAAATATTAAACTTATACACCAATTGGATCGATTAGTTTCATTCATATAATATGAATATGATGTTCAATAAAATTTTTTAACCATATTTATATAATTAAAATTCTCATATAGATATCAGAACCATTTCAGGTGAAGAGAGTCGATGTTCAAATGATATTTAGGATGAAAAGAATCTTTATCCATTCTTGAGGATTGAAGACAATTATTCAATCTTTGTTGAAAGGTCCTTGATGAATACATAGTGCGGAAAGATCAATAGGAAGGCCCATATAAATCAATTAACATGTTGGATGGCTGGAATTCATTCAGTGCAATAGTAACCCATGAAAACATGTTTCCATGTCAATATAAACTTGATATTTTGTGTCCATTATATATCAAAAACCATAAAAAATCTATTTGAAATGTCCTCTATTACCTCCCCATATTGGTTTTGTGGGCATTTTCCTACACCAACCACCTTGTGGACTACTGGAACACACTGTGAAAATTTATTGCAATTCAACTTGGGCTTATACATGTCAATTCATGATACATGTGGGATTGATCATGCTATCTCCCATAGTCTATGGTTGACCCTCCATGGGCCCATATATAGATGAATATTTTTTGGATAATGTCATCTCCTATGATGTATCCTTTTCTTAAATCTAGTAGAAAAATTGTGTACATAGAAAAAATTTATGTAATATCGTGAAATATTCCCATTTATGTAATGTATTTCCCAAAACCAATTAAAAAATTACGAATCATTATGATATTTATCATGTTAGTTATTTTGGAACCTAAATATATTTACCATCATTAATCCTCTAAATATAGTAGGAATTTTTGTGAATCTCAAATAACTTAACACACATGTCTTCTGAATTTCAAACCATCTCTACAATTCAAAAATTCAAAACTCCAAAACATATCGTATTCATAAAATTTAAAAAAAAATTACTATTCAAAAAATCACATGAACACTTCAATATCCCACTTTTGAAATATTTTCAATATCCATTTCTTTTTAAATTTAAATGATTTATTTTCCAATTATTGTATATAAATAAAATGATAAATGCATTAAAAGGAATATTATTTTCCAATATTAATGTTATAAAAATATCCATTTCACTTATGAACTATATTTTCTTTTTTACTTATAGGATAGATGGAATATCTATTATCATTTGAATTTGATTAAATAAATCAACTCTATTTCTACCTGAGTAATGCACAACATATTAAATTAGAGTGATCACGTTTAACATCAATGTTATCAATGAATATATATCATGTGAAACCAATTAATAAAACCTTTTAGGAATTTTTCAAAATGTTTCAATATAATATCCAATATACATATCAATAAATATATAAGAAACATTCATGTGAAAGGATGTATTTATCAATTTGGTAGATTTAATAAATTATTACTCAATGATTAAAAACTTTAATTCCAAGAAATTTTTAGAATTATTGGATTCGTACCTCTCTTGATATTCTAATATTCATAGGATTCCATCGATGATAGAAATATATGATAATTCATTTTCTATTCTCCCCATCGAGAGATGAATGAAATACTTATTAATCATGATTCAGATTCATCAATTATAAATTCTTATTTTCTTATATGATTATTTAAGATGTGGAAAATTGGAAACATGATTCAAATATTCTTCTATAATTGACATATTTCTAGATATGAAATATTCAAAACTTTTTCATATTTTGGTCTCCCCCAAAATAACCGAATAAAAACAATTCCCTCTTTGTCAAAATGAAAATATATATGGGGAAAATGCCATTCTTCAATGCATCTTAGTTACAAAAATAGGTCAAAATGTTTCTTATCATCCCATCAATATTATTAGTTTAAAAAGAAATATTATAATTTTATAAAAAATAAATTTCACAAATAATGGATTTTTAAAAAATATCATAACACTTCCATCTATTCTATCCTTATGACTAGACATTATTTATGAATTTTCTCTGTCATCACATTATTTTTATTCATTTTATTATCAACACTATAATTCTTATTTTTTCCCTTCATTCATCAAGATTTCTTATTGATCATATAGACATGATAATATTTGTTTACATCAATTTAAAATATAAATTCATATATAGTACCAAACATTAGAATTTATCATGATATAATTTAAGGTAACTTTATAGATTCTTTATCAGTGTTGTATTTCACCAAATAAATCATGTTGATTTTTTTCTTTGAAAGATTCATTAATTTATTCCATATTTCTTTCATTAAATTGTATGATTAAGTTTGATTAACAATTAACAATGATGTGAAATTTTTTAAAACAATCGAAACTTCTTTACTTCAATGATACCCTATTAAAAATATTCTTCAGAAACCTCTTTGGTGATGTTTGTTTACCAAATTTTTCATTTTGATCACATCCCAAGGTTTGACTATCAACTACATGTCTTATATGATTCAATTACATGTGTATTCTTCAATTTTAATCAACACAAGATTAATTCATTATTGGTATATAATATCACTCAACGTAATGGTAACCACTTAAAATGTAGTAATCAGTTAATTTTTCAATGTAATCAAATATGTTCTTGATAAGACTATTCCCTTTTTTAGAATTATGTTTTTATTGTGCTAGTTTCAACTTTTCTTCATATTTTCTCTCCATAATGTTTGGTTTTATATAATTATCATACAATGAAATATTTTTCCAGAATGTTATTTCTTGTTGCCCAAATATCCAACAGCACCAATAGTAGCCAAAAAAATATTGAATTCTTATTCTTTATCAAGTTCATACAACCTCTGACATTTTTTTCCTTATGGGAAGCATATTTGTTCGTCTAGGATTTAATTGGGGAACATGAATATTTACACTTCTTCATATCCATATTTGATGTTTTGTGAATAACTAATTATTTTTCTCACACATGTTTGTTTAGATTTTATGGTTGAATCTGAATATGTCAATAAAAATACATCAGTTCAAAAAAAATATAGAAAAAGGGTTAACATTTTCACTAACACTATAATAGATGTATACATCAACAATTTCAAACACATATATAAAAGAAAGTAAATATTTTTTATAAATATCAGTCATATAATATTAATCAATAGAATAAAGATATTTTCTCAATAACATTGGAAGTCTCAGCTTGTGTCACTTCAGTATTCCTCTGTATATCTTCATGTTGAAGAAATTTTATTTTTATTAAAATATTCACATCTTGAACTGATTACATTTCATCCTCTAACTAATCTTCATCTTATGAAACTCATTATCATGCACCTACATTTCCAATTATATTTTTTAGGACCCTTGATTCTTTCTACTTTATCAATAAGTTGATCATATTTGACATTCATAGATCTATTATGCAGCTTCTCAAGTGCATAAATAACTTCTATAAATAAAATTATATAATATCATTATCACCAACCATACATTCAAATTATTAAATAGCTCGATCATATTTTTCATTGTAATGATATGTTATTTAATCCTTTTATATTACATGTTTTGATAGTGTTCTAGACATGGAATCAGTATTGGTAAATATGTTTTCCATAGAATTTTCCTCTTCTAGTAGTTGTAATATTTCACCCCAGAGATCCATGATAACTATGGTAATACATGTGAAAACATCATGGGAATTTTTATTATGATTATATATTATTTAGAAATAGATCATAACGTTATCAAAACATGATCTTAATTCATCAAATAATTTCACATAGAAACTTATCCTTCCATTAACTTTAGAATCAAGATTATTATCATTCATTATTTAATTATTCTTAATATTATATTCCACTATATACTACATATTTTTATCAAATTTAAATGAATTATCAACATTTCTATCCTCAGGATTAGGTAAAGGTTATACCATATGAATTTCATCGGAGTTTTCTTAAAAATAAAATCCTCACATCATATAAGAATGATATAAACCACTATAATAGTATAATAGATTAAATCAAAGGTGTCCATTTCGTTTGTACCAACTGTAATGTCCAAAGGATCATGTTTTTACATTGAGAGGGGGCAAATCATGTGTGACATATTTTTAATAAATTATTTTCAATAATTAAACACCCTCTACCCTCTTTCATCTTCTAGGATTATTGTATATTATATTCAATGGATAATTCAAATTTATTATCAGATATGATATTTATATAAGGATTATTAATGGGACTGACTCACGATGCTGCAACCAATAATCACCGCAGGTTACATATTTTTCAATATATATAGATTGTTATAAAAAGAGAAAGTCATGTTCCCTTCATTAGTGAGTCACATAGTGTTCCACTCTAGAGTCCCACTTGGTTTTCCAAGTTCCCACCAATAATATAGACTCATGAGTCCCTAAGTGAATGTTTATATTACATCCCATTGTGTTTCTAGTATCTCACCTGCATGATTCAAAGACCGACTACATATTTCTACTATGTCATAATCTCCCTGAAGATATTAATATCACAAGTCATAGAAGAGTTTATCCACTGATAATATGATTTTATAATCCCCAACATGAGAACAAAGGATCAAACTAGCTCGTGTACAAATCAAAAAACATTTCTCTATTTCTTTTATTAATTAATCAATACTAATCACATGTTTTTGGTCGTCTACATTAATACAACACTTATATGGAAATTCTTCCTTCATTTGAGGACCTAACCAAAATATCAACTAAAAATTTGGATAAAAAAATAATTATGAATCTGTGATAAAATTAATGATCTAACTTGACTATCAAACCATTGAACACTTATTGTATATAGTAAATTTCGTGTGCACCATTCAATCGTTATGCTTGTATTTATATCATTTCATGGAATTATCAAAATTATTCTTGAATTAATTTATTTACATGTAATGTCATTAATTAATTGTATATTTTCTATGAAAATAAAAAATGTCTTCATGTTTCTTCTTGTGATTATATAAACATACAAATGATTGAATAAATTATTTTCCTAAATTTTCATCTCCACTAATAAAAATAATGAATATCTATATTTTTATTAATTAAAAAAATTTAATACATCACAATATCAATGCACAGATTTTTTCTCAATACTTCATGCACAGAGAAACCAAACATACAGTGTCCACTATTTCTCTGAACAACACAAATTGTATCCATCCTTATCAAAAGAGTCACACATGGTATAATTTTACTGTTCATTGCATAATAGTGTTATACTCTTTCTTCATGAAATCATAATAATTTTGTGATAAAGTATGCAGAAACACATTGTTTCAACATTGTTTCATTCTGGCTTTTCATGCCTCGAAACACCCAACGACTCTGTATCCAATGATTGATGGACCTTCTTTCCAAAGGCAGACGTTCTTTGGATGATCTGACCAATGACTCTATGTAACGCCCCGACCCTAGTTACCCAGAGTCGGTGCATTATTACATAACATTGGCATGATCTCAAGAATGATCAAATCTCTAAAGACCGATTGGTTTAGTAGCCTTGGAAACACTAGATATATTCATAAGTCTTACATTACATCATAAAATGAAAAACTACTACAACAACACATTGTCTCCATACTCCACACTCATATCCCCACATAATATCCCTGCGGGTCATTCATAATTTACTTCTTCACTTCCTGGAAAAAATAAAACATAGAAAAGGGGGGAGCTCAAATGCCCAGTAAGGATAAGAATATAGCAGAAACATTCATAAATAAGAATAAACATTTAAGGCAATGTATAACTAAAACCAAAGCCTTTCAAACTTGAACTTTCAACATAGTATGGAATAAATAAAATGAAATAATTCCATATACTTATTCACATAGATATTCTACTAATCGAATAATCACATGGAAAATCAATAACCACTTTTATAATGATGGAATGCATAATGCTGAACTTTAATTTCTTTGTCAGGGCCTCATCCCAAGACCTTGGGGCTAACTGTAACTGGAACCCAACCCGGAGTGCCTCTAATAATCGGACACCAACCCGGAGAGCCTCTAATAACCGGAGACCAAACTGGAGTTCCTCTAATAACCAGAGACCAAACCGGAGGGCTTACTTTTACCGGTCCCCAACCCGGAACATACTTTTCTAACACATTCATCTGAATGAAAGGTTGAAATAAAACATAAACATTTGGATTACAAATAACTTATGAAATGTCAATACTCTAAACCAAAAACCATGAGTGACATAAGAATTACTTATCCACAGTCAAAAATATCACAAAACCTTCAATAAAATATGGATGTTTTGTATCATAATAAATCAACTTCAAATAAGCTTAAAATCCATCAAAGGATGTTGACATATAGATGAAATCAAAACCATTTTGTAGAAATATATCTTTTTTAAAAAATTGTTTAAAAAGTAACATATTTATAAAATAATACATTCAATTTGAAAATATTCTTATAATCTTGTAAGGGAAGCTTCGACGATTTTATAATGGCGGAAAATAGCCACACCCTCCGTATAAGTTAAAAAAACATTCTTACCTTAATTTTGTCGAAAAGGTTAAAAAAACCTTGTTTGCAAAACGACAGAAAGATTCTTTTATAAAACTCTTAAAAAAAGTCAAACAAGGGTATAAATGACTTTAACCCATATTCTTATAAATAGTAAAAATGTTTTGAAATAAATTTTTAAGAAACATGGATGTGGATGATAAATATATCCCAGTAGATTATTACGTATAAACAACCTCGGATAATGAAGAGATTGTGAAATAACCCTTACCAATTTGGTAACTTATGAAACATACAACCCATTAAAGAGGTATCATACAATGAATATGTGAATACACATAAATTAGAGTGTATTACACAAAGAATATAATTATGGGCAGTGCATACACCATACAAAAGGTGATAGTGGAAATATGGCATGAATCTCACGGGAATAAGGAGTGAGATTAAAACCCCTTACCTTGAACTTTTTCGTGGTTGGGGTAGGTTAACCTCCTCTTCTTCAGGTTCTTTCTTTTTAAATTGATCAAAAGGGATCCTTAGGTTGGTTTTCTGATCAAAATAAGGCCTCTAGGTTGTAGTGAGGGATGTTGGGAGAGTATTTGTGCAGAGTTTGGCCGATCCAAAAGGCTTTGAAGGTGTGAAGAAATGGGAAGGAAGAGTTCCCTTTTATAAGAGGGGTTAGGGGCACCTTTGGAAAAGTTAGAAATATTAGTTTCTATTAAATTCATATTCGGTTTCTAATGGCTCCAAAGTTGATTATTCAAAGGTTAAGGTGGGGATAGGTCGAAAAAATCTCAACCAATAAAATTTAGACAGGTTTGGGTACTTATATTAACCTTATCTTTAAGTATTAACTGTAAGTTAATTAGTTTCACTTTTACAATGTCTCTTTGTATTTTTATATTATATGGTTAATAAACATACCATATACGTCCAAGGGACCCCCAAGTGGTCCATTAATGACACTCCTATCATGATATAAGTCTCTTGGACGAACCTAATATTTTTAGAAATTTAATATCAATTAATAATATAATATTTGTTTTAAAAACTCTTTTTTGTCAATTTTGACACTATTCAATAGTTGATTTTTGTGAAACTCATAACAGAATTATTACTTCGAACAATGTTAATTAAATAAATCCTAATATGTCATATTATCCTAGAAAATTAGTGTAATTCATTAAAATTTTCATATTATATTTATTTGGGAATTTATAATATCAATTATTTTGATTTTTCACTATTATAGTAATTTCTACATCATCGTTGTGTCATAAATAAATTAAATTATTTAATGTCCAAAAATTATAAATAAAATATAATTATGTAGTAAATATTTTTATATTTCTAATGAATATTTATAATCTAAAATCCAACATATATAACCCTATGTACAAATTGTTTTTCTAAAATATATATGCTTGTGTCATTTTTGTATTAATTTTAACTTAATTAAAATAAAGTGTCCCTATCACCTACAAGTGGCACCATGGGGTCCCAAAATAGACCCAAATATAACTATGTCCGATCATGTATCAACCAATAAGGCTAAGAAACATTTTAGGGTAATTTAGTATTATTATAATATTATTTTTTAACCCTTATTTACCGGATTTACCCTTATCTATGGTAAATATAATATTTACCGCAGTAATTATTGAAAATGTCTAAAAATAAAAGTTATCTATTTACACAATTTGAGAATCCTGATTAAAAATATGGAATCCATTTTTATAAATTAAAAACACAGAAGTGGCAAAAATTAATTTAAAATTAATTCCCGCTGTCAAAACAAAAAGCGTGTTTTTAAGAGATAATAACTATCAAAAGATTGACACTTGTTTATGTTCGGTTTAATTGTAAAATTATGTCCAATAACCAAAATTATATTAAATGGTAAAAATATATTCTATATATACTTTAAAACCACTCAAATTCATAATTTATTACTATTAATTATTTTGATTAAAAAAGTTGTTTTTAATTAAAATTTAGTAATTTTCACTATTCATCAAAATATTAAAGTTCTCTGAAAAGTACCAAAATTTCACCTTAGGCTAAATTAGATATTCTAAATCAAAAAATTAAGTCGATTTTGAAATATAAAATATATATAATTTCAAAAAGTAGATATTACTATTCATAACGACTAGTTTGATTGGTTGTGGTGTGTGTTAGAACTCGAAGTTGCGTACAACACACGCTACTGTATTATTCAAAGGAAAGTGTACCGTGGAAGCCTGGGATGTTTCATTTTAAAATTTTTTTTGATGTCCCCATTTAGTCAAAAAGTTTAAAATATTTTATTTAAAAAGGGTTCACCATTAAAAGTTGGTAAAAGTGCAATACTGAAAATGAATTTTCTCTAACATTATGTCTAAGAATCTTATAATATGGATTCTAAAATTATAAGGATTATATAAAGTTTAAAATTTAGTTAATACGATTCATAACCTCTTTTGAACAGCTTGTTTGGTAAGTCATGGTGTAATTGAACTCGGTGTTGCATGTAGTGCAAGTTATTGAATTATTTTGAAGAAATAACACACTATGAATTCTTGCGGGGATATGAGTGTGGATTATGGAGACAATATGTTGTTGTAGTAGTTTTTCATTTTATGATCTAATGTATGACTAATGAATATATCTAGATTTTCCAAGGCTACTAAACCAATCGGTCTTTCGAGATTTGATCTTTCTTGTGATCATGCCAATGTTATGTAATAATGCACCGACTCTGGGTAACTAGGGTCGGGGCGTTACAGTTGGTATCAGAGAAAGTTTAGTACAAACCATGGAAGCTAGATTTAGATAAACTCTGATCAGATCACGTAGAACTAAGATGAACTTTGAGGATTAGTATAGAAGAACTTCCTAGAATTTTTGTATTGTAGAGATTTTGTGAGTTTTCCAAGAAATACATCCATGTCTGGATACGAGCAGGTAGAGGCGGCTCTGGCACAGATGTACCTAGGGGTAAAACCTGAAAACACTGCTTTGAGGTAGACTCGAACGGGAACTGGTGCACGACAACGGGCCTTGCTGCACTCTTAGATACGACACTCCTGGAGGATATGCTTAGGATAACTCTCATTTTCTTTACAAATCATTATGAAGGGTTTATGAGTATATACTTTCTCAAAAGTGACATTTTTTTATTATGGATTATATCCATAAACTATTCAATTTATGTTATGTGTTTCACAAGTTTGGGATTAGGTATTGTTATTCATAAACTAATCTAGTGTATTCCATTGTTTATAAATGGTGCATAGTAGAAGGAATGAGAACTCCAGAAATGCACATGATACAAAGAGAAAGAAAGATCATATATTTCATAGTCTTAAGCCAGAATTTATAAGAGAAATCGTCTCGCATGTATTATCATCATATGAAGAAATAATATCATGTGTTGATAAGATAAGGAAAGAGTTTACTGGGTCCTATGGATTTTAAGGGAAGCAAGAGAAGAAAAGGATGGAAGAGAGAAAGATGGATAAAGGGAAGAGGAAAACGATGAATTTTCCCATATGTGATAACTGTGGGGAGAAACACCCTGGAACTTTCCTGAAAGGAATGTGAGTTTGTTATAAGTGTGGAGGAAAAGGGCACAAAGTACGTGACTGCAAGGGTAAGAAAATGGTTTCAAATGTACAATACTTCATTTCCAAGGTGTTTGGACACTACGCGATCCTATGTCCCAGTCATCAGACTATGCCGCAAATGATGCTATTGGATAATAATCAAGTTATGATACTACCACAGATGAAGAGGAATGATTAGAGTTCTTATGTTGATTATGTCATTTGAGTGTTGTATCAACAATATACATGTTATAATAATTATGGAGTATATAAGGATTGTACTGCAGTACCGTTTCATTAAGGACTTGAGATTGTGTGGAACAAAGAAAAGTGACTCAATAGCAAGATAAATTTTTGGAAAATATATGGTTGAGAGAATGATAAACCATAATATAGTTCTGATATCGAGGTAGTGATTTTGGAATAATACATGATTGATTTGGATAAATTATATTGGATATTCTTGACTACCTTGAAACTGATTAATGATTTGTATATTCCATCATTATTGGGGTTTAAAACATTTTTGGATTGAAGGAGTATATCTATTATTCTTTAAGGAATAAGGGATCATTAATGTAATCAATAAGGTATTATGGTAATTAAGGATGTTGCAGTGTTTTAAAAGAATACATCATAAAGGTGTTCACATGTTATTACGTGGAAAAGGATCTTTATTATGTTTACCCTCCTTAAAAATTTTGGACTGAATTATTTTGGATAGTTCTAGTTTGGATTATTTTGGATTTCCATAAAAGGACATCCCGGTGGTCGGGCGGCAACCCATCGCGTCCGGCAAGGCCGCGAGACTTGAACCCACAACCGAAGGGCGACAAGGGTGTATCACCTACCACTGGCCCACGAGATGTCCTGGATTAAATAATGTACTTTTTATTAAAAGATCTTGTAGATGAATTATAAATTCATTTATTTTGGAACCCTATACGAATAGTGTAAATATAATTTTTTACGTTCTATTATCTTTTAGAGTGAATGATGAGTTTGTGGTAGAACTTTATTAATGGATAAAACTCTAATTATAATGTAATTTTATCTCCTAATGATCTTATCCAATCTCATAAATAAATTCCTCAACATTAAGAAAGGGAACTTAGAACAAAAATGCTGTCCTAGATGGTACCTTAAATCATCACTAATTTATGGCTTTGGGATTGTTGGCCTTTTCATAGCCAGGTTCTCTACCACTCTCCATCAGATAATTGATTGTTAGATTTTTCTTCCATATCTATATTTTCCTACATGGAACCCTAGTATGTGTTATTTTCGGTAATCTTCATACTTTCCACTCTTTATTTTAAATAGAGGCCTCATTAATTCATTTTTCGATGTGGGATTTCAACTAAGATATTTTGAAACGTCAAAAATGTGTTATCCTAATACCCTATGTTTTGTTGAACTGATGGTATATAAAATCATCATAGATTGATGAATTTAAGGACCTCAATTTTACACATGATTGTGATTGATGACCTCAATCACTACCTATAAATATTTACCTTTTTCCTCCAATTATATGTCTATAATTTCAACCAATGTTCTC
Organism: Viscum album; assembly: GCA_963277665.1. NCBI lineage: Eukaryota > Viridiplantae > Streptophyta > Magnoliopsida > Santalales > Viscaceae > Viscum > Viscum album. The sequence continues at coordinate 175,345,077 of OY728134.1, forward strand.
CTAATCGAGATCATAATTTGGTGGTGACCCTTTGATTTCTCTTTTCCTCATATTAAGACTAAATATTAGTAACCCAATTTCCGATGTGGGTTTTCCCACAAATATATTTTCTATTTTCAACCTTTTATTTTTGAAGAACAATTTAATATTGCGAGGACGCAATTTGTTGAAGGAGGGGAGAATGTAACACCGCAAGAATTCATAGTGTGATATTTCTTCAAAATAATTCAATAACTTGCACTACATGCAACACCGAGTTCAATTACACCATGACTTACCAAACAAGCCATTCAAAAGTGGTTATGAATCGTATTAACTAAATTTTAAACTTTATATAATCCTTATAATTTTAGAATCCATATTATAAGATTATTAGACATAATGTTAGAGAAAATTCATTTTCAGTATTTCACTTTTACCAACTTTTAATGGTGAACCCTTTTTAAATAAAATATTTTAAACTTTTTGACTAAATGGGGACATCAAAGGAAAGAGTACCGTGGAAGCCTGGGATGTTTCATTTTAAATTTTTTTTGATGTCCCCATTTAGTCAAAAAGTTTAAAATATTTTATTTAAAAAGGGTTCACCATTAAAAGTTGGTAAAAGTGCAATACTGAAAATGAATTTTCTCTTACATTATGTCTAAGAAACTCATAATATTTATTCTAAAATTATAAGGATTATATAAAGTTTAAAATTAGTTAATACTATTCATAACCTCTTTTGAACGACTTGTTTGGTAATTCATGGTGTAATTGAACTCGGTGTTGCGTTTAGTGCAAGTTATTGAATTATTTTGAAGAAATAACACACTATGAATTCTTGGGGTGTTACATCTAAAGAACTCAAATTGGTCAAGAGGATGGGAATTAGGGAACATCACACCCTTTTCGGGGGGTATTATTGCCTGTTTCGGTTCTCTCTTATAGATTTCAGACGTATTCATATGTTCGTGAATCTTTGGTTTATACCCAAACATAAAATATACAGATTCAACCCTGGTGGGAAATGGTCAATTGGATGCAGGGGTTTGGAATCATTTATGCCCAAGGATTACCATCCCTCATTGGATTAATGACCTCGAGGAGTCGGAACTCACTTGAAGCTGCACTAGGAGTGGAGTAGTGAACAGATTTGAAGAATTTTCGGATCGACCGGTTGCTGGGCTTGAATCTCAGGAAGGCTTACAATGTACCTTGCCTAGGAGACAGGGATCAAAGTCCACATAGTTCGAATTGGATTGGGACTTACACTCTGAGGCCTCCCATGATGTTGGTAAACCGACGTGAAAGGGAGTTAGAATGACTCATTTTTGGGCTTTAACCTCATGGAGGCTTCCTACGTACCCTACCTAGGAGACAGGGATCAAAGTCCACGTAGTTCGAATTGGATTGATACTTACACTCTTAGGCAGCCCATGATGTTGGTAAACCGACGTGGAATGGAGTTGTAATGACCCGTTGTTGTGCTTCAACATCATGGAGGCTTCCTACATACCCTGCCTAGGAGAAAGGGATCAAAGCCCACGTAGTTAGAATTAGATTGGGACATACACTTTGAGGCTGCCCACGATGTTGGTAAACCAATATGAAAGGGAGTTGAAATGACCCGTTGTTGGGATAGAAACTCGGGGAGGCTTCCTACGTACCCTGCCTAGGAGATAGATATCAAAGTTCATGAAGTTCGAATTGGATTGGGACTTACACTCTGAGGCAGCCCATGATATTGATGTCATGGTCGATGCTTACTCTAAGCCCACGCGTGTCATGCTCGATAAGAGAAATAAGAGGAAATAGGGACCAGACTATCACGTTGTGAAAGGTGCATCCATGAGAAGTGGAGTGGGGCTTACGCATGGAGCGGCCCATAAGATCGAGGATTACTCCTAGGTGGATGACCGGGGTGATGGATTGTGGATTACACTCTGGGGAGGCCCATAAGCGACAAATAATAGCTCGAGAGTGAAAGGGGGTGCTCATGTACCTATCCCCTCTCTTGTAATGTGTTAGGGCTTCCTTTTGATGGATATTTTATTATCCCTGGGAAGCCCCTGGCATGTGGGGAGGCATAAAAGGGATTCCTGAGCTCAGAATCCACATTACTGTGGGAATGTGAACCCAGGAATGCTTCGGGAATCTCCTCAAGGGTCGGGGAAACCCCTTCACATCAATTTACCATGTGTATGTGAACTCAAAATGGCATGCTGATGCGACTGAAAGTTACACCACGTATATTTGGCAGCACTGGTGGAGGCCTCGGCTCGGGGCCGATTAATATGCCAATGAGGGAGTCGTGGTGGACTTGGCTGGATCGAAAGGATTTTATGTTTATCGAGAAATTAGAACACCGAAGTATTTGGCGAGCCACTGAAAGGTATGGGTGGTGGATCCCTTCGTGTGGGGAAGTGTCACGTGGCTGGAGAAGCCGTCCGTGAACCAGGGTGGTCTGTATGTTAATTAGTTCCCCGTGAACTAGGGTGGTTCGTGGCTTCGAGTTCAACCCGCGAACCAGGGTGGTTTGCAACTTCAGGTTCAATCCGTGAACGTCTGTGGTTCGCGGAGGGTTACAAGCGGGCAGCTGCAGCCATGGGAGACACCGGTCGGAGGCTTTTCGGTTGGGGCTTCACCCGCATAGGAGAGTGTTATGCGGTGCGACGGATGGGAAGAGAGGCATAAACTCCTTGGTCCACAGGGAAGTCATCTGCGGAGGGGGAATGGTTCGCGGTTCTCCTTTTTTTTGACATTTTAGGTTCGCGTTTCACCAAATTGTTATGTGTTTTCCAATTCCTTATTAATTCATATACCTTCTGTGTTTCGCGGATGGGAATTTCTCTATTTGCGAAATCCGAATCCTTCCTTCAACCGATCTCCTTCCAAATATCCAATCCCTCCGAATCTGATTCCTGCTCTCTGATCCTCCCCTATTTCCCCCTTGGTCTCCTTTTATAGAGTGGGGAAATAGATTTATTTGTATCTAGGAGAAACCTTTTATAAAGTCCCATAATCAAATACCCAGTTTACACCCGACTTGGTCAATCCGCGATTTGTGGTAGGTATTGAACGCTCTCCCCCCTCCGCGATTTGAATTCAGGGAGTGCTCTGCGGCCTTGGAGGGTTCCTCCTCCATTCCGTGAATGAAAGTAGGAGTGGATAGAACCAGTCAGCGTGGTCTGTAGTTGGGGTGGATCATGACGGTGAACTGGACTAGTGCCCATCCTGCCTCGCGACCGCGGAGGCTATCCACCTCCATTTCGCGAACGACAATGGTTCGTGGAGGGGGCGCTTCGCGGGGCCTGGGCATGTTGTGCTTCGAGGTGAATAGTTCATAGTCTTGTCCTTTTTTTTCTCTTCATTGATTAATTTCCCCAATTAATTGGGGGATGTTGGTAGAATCTTCTTTGCAGATTTTTCAGGACCCTACAAATTCCCCCAATCGGAATAGGGTCTGATCAGAATGAAGAGGAGGTTGTTCCAATCAGAAGTGGTCCTGAAACTGAGATGGTTTTCAATAGAGAGGTGGACCTGATATGGGACCCTGCCTATAAATATGGGGAGACCTTCATTTTTCCTTTACCTAATTCCTCGAAAAACCATATCTCCTTCACCTCCGCGTGTTTGCTCTTTCGTGAAGTGCCTCGTCCGCAAGCCGACAACGACCTCTGCAAACCATTCCTTCTTCGCGGTCGCCTTCACCCATGAACCAACGTCCCAACCACGAACCATTACTCTTCAATAATTTAACAGTAAGTGATTAAGTGCCATGGAGGAACTTGATTCACAATTTCGATGCTCCATGGAACAAAATTAATTGAATTTTAGAAGCATCTGAGTCTCCTGAACTTAATCACTTAAACTCGGGATTGACATTCCGCAGAGCGACTTGGATCGCAGTTTCCTGGCCAATGCTCCACGGGATAGGGCATCATGGACTGATTTTGTGAAGGGATGGTTCACAGGACGATGTCATAACAAACCATCCTCTAAGTCCTCCTTGTGAATTTTGCCTCTGAAGGCTCCTTAATAATATATCTGGTTATTTTTGTCCAAATTTTTATTCTGGACTAACCAATTGTTGTGTCTTGTCATGCAGAGAGAAAATATGGTTCCCCCTCGTCCTGTGTCGAGGCCTACTTAAGAGACACTCCTAATTGACTCAGGGAGACATTTGGCCATGATTCACAAAGCGGATAATATCCAAGAGGACCCTAGTCGGTCCATCACTCTTGATGATGGTGCCCTAAAATATTTTCTCCCTCCAGAGCTCCTAGATTATACACTATCAAATCGGATCCCTCTCTATGGCTTTGGTCTTTAGGATGACGTCCTTGTCCCCTCTACATTCTCAGGTCTCCCTTCTCTTTTCCTGGAAGCATCGTCAAAATGCATTCAAGAAAACCTTATGCAATCCGGGGAGTTAATCTCTAATTATAATCCAAAAAACACATTTATTCTGAGGGGATACGTCTGGAACCAAAGAGATTGAAGCACTCAATACTTTTCTCAGAAATCTATCCTTAAGGTCTACCCTTCTATTATCTACCTTTCTCAAAGGGATCCTGACTCAGGTTGGGTTCCCAAGTAGGTTCTTTGGTTAGGCGGGCTCTTCTCAAATGATTGGGCCTGGGCTTTTTGGGTCCACCATCTTTGTCGGGAGTCTCTTGAATTGCTGGAAGTATTCAATATATAATCCATAGTGTGGGATTCCCAATCCGCTGTTTATCCACCATCTCTGATCCTGCCCAACATGTTCAGCCACTGGTGTTCAAGTACTAATACTTTCCACCTTGCCCATGGTGAAGTCGACATTAGACTGTGGGACATCTACTAGATAGGAGGGCTGCTGATTATTGGATAGATGTATGACGAATTTTTTCCCACTCCCGATGCATGGGATGATGTCGAACATGTGCCTTTATTGGAAAAGGATATGTTGGTTATGGCAGAGCGGTCATTGGGTCAGGCGTTTCGTGGCCACTCCCTCATTCCCTATGGTACCTGGATAGGGTTAATTCTAAACCCTACAGGTCCTGTGCTGAAGATCAAGCGCCCCAGGAAACACCCTTCTCATCGATCATGAACCTCCCCGGGTTCCTACTAGGCAGTTCTGGAGGCGGGCGACTACCTTTCATGGGGTTAAGAGGTGCGCCCTGATGTGTCTCCTACGCTTTGGTTGGATGGTTTGTTTGCTATATTCCTGAGTGGGTGGCTATTTGCTTCCCGGGATGTTAACCCATGTGTCTGGGCCTACACTTTGATGTTGGCAGCTGAGTTAACAGAGGTCTGCCTAGTGATTTTTGATGTGCCCACTTTGGACCATATCTATGAGCAACTAAGGCATATACAATTGGCTGGGTCACTCTACCGTCTGAGTGGGCCATTTCAAATTTTGTATGGCTGTGTGGCGGATCATTGTCGCTGTTATGAGTATCATCACAACACGACCATCCTGCTTCCTACCATTTGGACTACCCTACTGGATATATCCAATGTTCTCTTGAATTCCCTCATATCTAGTGAAGTTCTCAAGCTTCTAAGTGACTTCTCACAGTTCATATTCACTCCCTACCCCACCCCTTCTAGCGTCATAGTTGACAACCACCGGGGGAGCCTGGTGGATTGCTCTTACATGATCTCTCCACAGAACGGGTTTCTATCCGCATGAATCGACATAGTTTCCCTATGGGAGCCGTATGTCCTGTATCACTTTTCTTTTCAATCTCGGTGCATGTAAGTCCAAGCATTCCTTACCCCTACTCTGACTCGAGGATTGCTCCCAGCCATACATCATCAGTTGTGGTTGATGCTGACACGGGAGGGATCTGACGCAAGCATTCCCCTGCCTAATATGGGGGCAGCTGCCAGCCTTTCCATGGAGTATGCAAAAACATGGGTAAACTACTATCCTGATGGGATCCTACGAAAGTTTGTCCGGAAGGTTCCCAAATCAGGAGGTATGGTGGCTGCTGCATCCACCACACCTTCCTCATCCGTTTTAAGGGAGGTTCGACTAATGGCTCGTCGATCAAAGTGAATCAAAGAATTTTCCTCTCCTAGCCCTGCAATGGTCGTTGTTCAGACAAATTCCTCCCTCTTGTGTGTGGATGAGGATGACCTTGTAGTTTTGGGTCCCAGCTAGACCATTCCGGAGGTTCCTCCAGTCGATACTGGGCTTATAAAATTGGCCCCCAAGCTTGAACCGTGGATGGAGGCTCCAGACTTTCTAGCCCGAGAGTCAACTTCTAGTGATCACACATCTACACAGGCTTCCATGCCAGACTTTTTTCTCTTGTCGTTCAGTGAGGATATAAAAAATCCTTGTACCATGGTGGACCATCGGGCAGTACGCAGGTGTGCCTGGCCCCAAATCTATGAAATCATCACTGAAACCCCTTTAGCCGAAATGGAAACTAAAACTGAAGCTCTTCGTCATCTCTTCCTAGGTTTGGGGTCAGTTGGATTTGACTATCGGTAGTTCCATTCTCTTGCTTGCCAAGTTGTCATGTCCTGTGAGGATGATTTCACTAATGAATGAATACTTTCTCACTTCGATACCACTAATTGTGGGGCCCTAAAGTTGGAGGAAACCACAAAAAAGATCCCTCAACTGATAGCATGGGAGATGTTTCTCAAGATCAGGTGGTCATCATATCCTCCGAGTTTCATGAACTCGAAGAATGGGCCACGATGCTGAGGGATCAATTATCGACTATGACTGGTAATCTTCAAGCTACCAGAAAAGGGATCAACGAGCTCCAATCTACAATGGAGCGTATCCTTCTGGTGGCTGAGGCTGAAACCAGGGAGAAGGAAGCATTAGAACAGTCCTACAACGGCCTTCGCCTGTCAGCCACTGATCCGGAGGGGAGAATGAATCAGGCTCCATTATAAAAATTAGAGACTATTTTGTATTCCCTTTTTTTCTTACCTCTTTTTTTTGTGAGGTAGAGACCCCAGTTTTTTGATGTCCTCCCCCCCCCCCCTTTTTTCATCAAACAAAATATAGTCTTCATCAATCAGTTGTTGTCGCAAAATTTGATTTCTACTTAGAAAAATTATTTTGAAAATAACAATTCAATAATTTAGAATTAATCCTGACACTAGAAAAAAAGCTCTAACTTCTTCCTAGACCATGGGATCTAGCGAGCATATTCTGACTATTGCTGGGGTTTTTTAGGAAAACCCAACTAACTTCTCATATTTTCCTTTTTTGAAATACCCTGATTTTGCCTAATATCATTTAGTGTGAGCCCAGCGGGTATGGCCTGACATTTTCTTAGGTCACCCTTTTCAAGTTTTCAGCCTAACATGCTTTGTGCCTCTTTGTTTTGTGAGCGGTTTAATGTCCCGCCGTCAAGACTATCACTACTGGTGTTTTTGTTCAAACAACTTTGAACAAATATAGTTGGGCGAGGGCCCCAATGGGGTTTAACTGATTAAAATATGTCTCAATACTCTTCCAAAACATGTGGAGGAAAACATGTTTAAATTTGAGCAGAATGCAGGGCCGCATCAGCATACAGAGGTAGGAAGAGCGTTGATTAAGGAAAGCTTGCCTTTGATATATGGGATAAGGGCGGTCAATATGATTATCCACTTAGGGAATGGTATGCATAGTCGTACAAATGTGTCCTTAAGTCAATGACTGTCCATTTCTGACGGCATGGGGAATTCAAGGAAGTCGAACTTATGGAAACCACAATAGGTGGCCTTGAAAATGAATGTGACATATGAAAGGGTTTTGAGAACATCCGTGATAATCAAGAGTGTGGTCAGGAGACCACTTACCTTCGCATTATAGTTAGCGTAAGGGATGGTTGAAGCTTGGCGCAGTTTAACGTCATGCAACTGGGACATTATTTAAAATGGAATGACTTCTCCTATTTCTTAGTAATTTCATCAAGGACGTTTCGCCGCATTCATGTAGGATTGGGGAAGAGGTTGGTAATCATTATCTCAGAGGGTTTCCAATCCTTGAGTTAGAAATGGGGGCTCAGAGGCTAAGAGGCGTACGGAGGGAAGCATTGCCTATGGAAATCATTCCTTTGGTAGACGGGCTAGGGGCGATCAATATGCCGATCCACTAAGGGAATGGTATACATAGTCATACAAAGGTGTCCTTATGTTAAAGAATATCCACATCTGATTGCCGAGAGACCTCAGGGAAGTTGAGATTTGGGACCACCAGTGGTGGATTTTTAGAGTTCGGCTTTTCCTGAGTACAGAGTATGGATTATGATTAGAGGGTGCCTGAATATGTGTGAAATTCCTAGACTAAACATCCCAAGTACATCTGAAGTATTCCCTTCTCATGCGGGTGTGAGACGGTGACTTGTTCCGGTCTAACCCGTGCACGGAAGGATATAGAAAATCCTCTCATCCTTACTGAACCTGTAGCAGGTTTGACCATGCAGTTTATCTTCATGTGGTTGGGACATATTTCGTGCAGTTTAACATCATGTGTCAAGGACGAGAGGCATTTTTTAAAGGTTGTTGTGTATTTTCACATCATGCAGTATGGATGGGGTACTCTTAGTATAAGGTCATAGAGTTTGGACCATTCGGTGCTTGGTAGTTTAATGTCATGATGCTCGAAAAAAGGGGCATTTTTGAAGGTTGTTGTCCAGTTTATCATCATGATTCGAGGACGAAATTGTGAATGCCACTCTTTATCTGAATATAACTAGGCTTTAATTTCTCAACATTCCCCAGACATGGGGTGGGTTGATTGGTTAAAGTCATTGTTCTGGGGTTTCATGGATTAGGAGAGATGATATGGGGGCTCTGAGGTCGGTAAACATACGGAGCAAGGAAGAGTGTCAGCTGTGGAAATATAGCCTTTGGTGGATGGGTCGGGGGCTATGAATATGCAGAGCCACTGAGGGAATGGTATGCATAGTCATTCAATGGTTTCCACAGGTCGATTACTTTCAACTTCTGATTGTCGTGAATGGTTATGAGGATCCACAATTATCCGGGTCGTGTAGTATGTCATTTGGTAGGAGAATCACTGGACATATTGGGGATATACATCCCTAGTTTCTTATTGAGTTTCAAAGAGCCCCCTACGCTGATCTTTTCTTCTTATTTTCTTATGCGCAAGGGTGTACCATAATTCCATGCAGTTTGACATCATGTGGTAAAGACGATGTACTCCAAGTTTATCGGTCATAGAGCTCGGACCATTGGGTGACTATTGATGCAGTCACTCAAAGGATAACTGAGTCAACATGTTCAAATATACTTGGAACATGGAGGGAGATGAAGGTCATAAACTGCAACTTTGAGCCTTCCCAAATTAGGAGGAATGGTGTGGGGGCTCTGAGGAAGGTAGGCGTACAGAGATAGGAAGAGTACCGCATGAGAAAATCATGCCTATGATGGACGAGCCGGGGGCAATCATTATGCTGAGCCACTGGGGGAATGGTATGATTAATCGTACAAAGGTGTCCCCATTTCAATAACATTCCACTTCTATGGCCATGAATGATTATTAAAATCCATGACTGCTCACAGTGTAGAGTTCGGAATTTGGGGATAATGGCATCTGGGTATACAAGAAATATCTTCACCATAGTTGTCCGTTGAGTCAAAGTATCCTAGTCCTGGCTTGATGTTCGTAGATGTAGGTCTCTATGTGAACCACTGAAGTAATCATAAACTATCTAGATAGGGATTCCCTAGCAACACCTGGATGTGAAGAGGGGAATGAACTTGTAAACCACTTCACCATAAACAACTGGATCAAAAGGTATGATATGGGGGCTCTGAGGCCGGTAAGCATACAGAGCTGGGAAGAGTGTCACCTGTGGATTTCATGCCTTTCCTATACAAGCCAGGGGATATCATTATGTAGAGCCACTGAGGGCATGGTATGATTAGTCATGAAAATTTGTCCATATATCGATGACTTTCCACTTCCAATGGCCCTGAGTGGTTATGAAGATCCATAATTATCCCGGCCGTGGAATCTGATATATGGATAGGAAACATCCCAATGTGCAAGAAGTATCTCCATCTCATATCGCCATGTGTCTTGGGTGGGTTGTAATGAATTCCATGCAGTATTTGTGTCATGCGGTGAGGATGAAGTCAGTGCAGTCATCGTTTTGTGGTCAGGACAAAATCTGTGCAGTTTATCGTCATGCGGTCAAGATGAAATCCGTGCAGTTTATCATTATGAAGTCAGGATGAAATCCCTGCAGTTTATCATCATATGGTTACGACGAAATCGGTGTAGCTTATCATCATGCGGTCATGATGAAGTCTGTGAGGAAAGGGATCATTTTTAAATCTTGCAATCCGTGCATTTTTCCATCATGCGGTAAGGATGAGAAGAAAACTCTGTGACGGTCTGGTTTGTATACAGGGGGGGAAGGGCATTTTTAACTTTTATGCAGGGGGTTGGGCCAAGATAGGGAACCCTGAAGTCACTACGTGTCCTACAAGGGTAGGAATCAAGTCGCACGTAGTTCATTGAAATAAGTACACCCTATACAGGTCTGGACCACACATGTGGGGAAGAAGGAATTTATGAGGGAGTGGCTGGGCTAGGATAGGGGATCCTGGGGTCACTACATATCTGGGGTCACTACGTATCCTATGAGAGAAAGAATCAAGTCATACGTAGTTCTCTGAAATCTATGCATTTTAACGTCATGCGGGGAGGATGAAGTCCATATAGTTTAATATCATGTGGTTAGGACGAGGGTTGTTATTGGATTCCATGCAGTTTGACGTCATGCAGTGAGGACATGAATACACCCCGTGCAAGTCTGGTCCATACAAGGGGGAAGTGGAATTTTTATCTTTTATTCAGGGGGCTAGGCAGGGATGGGGAACCCTGGCGTCACTACGTATTCTGCGAGGGCCAAAATCAAGCCCCACGTAGTTCTCTAAAAGACGATACACCCCATGTAGGGTTGTCCCGTACCCAGGGGGAAGATGGCATTTTAAAATCACCATGTCTGTTCAGTTTAACGTCGTGTGGTGAGGACGAAATCCATGCAGTTTAACGTCATGTGGTGAGGACGTAGGAGACCCGATGTGAAAGGAAAAAGGGGTTTGTGCAGTTTAACGTCATGCGGTGAGGACGTCTTCTGTGGAGTTTAACATCATTCGGTGAGGACGTAATAATATTAGTTTAAGGTCATAGAGTTTGGACAGTTGGGTGCTTGGCAGTTTAATGTCATGCAGCTTGGACGATAAGAACATCTCACCTTCCTTTTTTTCATCTGTTCAGTTTATTGTCGTGCGATAAGGATGGTGAATAAATATCAGTCTCTATGCGAAATACTTCATCAGGAACTTATCATTGGTAGGAGCCATGTTGAATTTCTCGTCCATGGAGATCAGGGAATATTCTCTGTTGGAGTAGACTTTATGTACAACATATGGTCCCTCCCACTTGGGCTCTAGCTTTGGAGGCTTCTTTCCTAGTGTCATTGGGGTCCGGAGGACCAGCACCAATTCCCCGTCCATGAAAGACCAGAGGCTGACCTTTTTTTTGATGGCATGTGCGATCCGATTCTGATACACTTCCAGGTGGTGCATAGTGTGCAACCACTTCTCGACTAGCTGTTCCAATTCACCTAGTCACTTTTATAACTGTTCATCATCAGATAATTTATCACTAATGGAAACATGGAGTGACAAAAGTTGGAGTTCAATAGGAAAGACCGCCTCTGTGTTATACACCAATGAGTACGGGGTAGACCGAGTAGCGGTGCAGATAGTGGTTCGATAATCCCACAATTCATGGAGATGTTTATCCGGCCATGACTTATTTTCTTTGTCCACCATTTTCTGGAAGATGTTGGACAGGGTCTTGTTGAAGGCTTTTATCTGTCCTTTGGCCGCTGCATGGTTGTGGGATGAGTGGTTAGCCTTGATACCATACTTGTGGTATAGCTTTTCCACCTCAGCAGAGAAACAATCGGTGACATTTTCCATTAGTATAGTATGAGGGACACAAAATCTGGTGATGATATTGGTCTTCACGAAGCTAACAATGTTTCTTTCCCCGACTTCCTTAATGGGTACAACTTCTCCCATTTGGAAAAGAAGTCGGTTGTCGTGAGGATATAATTTTTCTATTTGGCCATGGCGGGAGGATATGGTCCCATGACATCCATTACCAAGATGAAAAATGGCCCGGAGTACTTTGCATGATGAATTAACTCTAGGGGCTGGTGTATGAAGTTGGCATGAATCTGGAATGAGTGGCAGTTTGTGGTAAAATGCTCGCAGTCTCATGCCACTATAAGCAAGTAGTACCCAAGGCTTTGAACTTGATGGAAAAGCGTGGACCCTGGTCGATGTGCTCCACACGTTCTTGCATGTACTTCAGTAATGACGGTAGCAGTTTCTTCTCCGTCACTACATTTGAGGAGCACTCCATTGAGGCCTCATTTGTAGAGGAACCCTTGCTGGCCTGAGCCTCCATATAGGACAAAATTGATTGCCCTTCTCTGTATTTTCTCTCGTTCAGCCCTGTCTGATGGAAGATCTCCCCATTGAAGGTAGTTCACGATGGGGGTTATCCAGCTGGTGGTAGGAGCATATGGCTCTGGTACATGACTGAATTCGTGGATATCTTCCATATTAGCTTGATCACATGTCAATACCATTCAGCGGTGAGGAATACTGATGACTGTTTTATCGCGGTCTGGGTGAGTTAGGGTTGTGGCTGCGTTAGCTAATGCATCAGCCTGAGCATTGTAGGATCGGGGAATATAAGCCAATATTGATTCTATGAAGATATCAGCCATTAGCCTTTAGAAAAGGTCAAATAGGGGGATTAGCTCATGTTTTTTAATATCATAGACACCATTGACTTTCTTGATGTCCATCTCCGAGTCACCTTTTACAATAAGGTACTGTACTTATGACTGGAGTGCGAGCTCTAGGAATACAATGAGGGCTTGATATTCCTCTTCATTGTTTGTACATCCATCTGACAAGAGGAAGGAATATGGAAAGACTGCCTTTAATGGGGACATGAGTATTATCACCAAACCCACTTTGTTAAATCTGTGATCCTCCATCCTCTTCCTGGAAGGGCTTCAGGACGCGCCGCCAGTGTAAATTTCCCATGATGGGAACTCCTCCTGAACCGAGAAGATATCTTCATTAGGTATTTTAGCGTCTGGTGTTGTGGTCCCTGTTTAAGGGTGCTCTGCTGGAAAGTCTGCTAATTCCCGGCCCTTGATGGCTTTTTGAGGCACAAACCAAATATCGAACTGTTGTAGGATGACCGCCCATCGGGATAGGTGTCCGGTTAGCATCAGGTGACTAAGGATGTAATTGAGCAGGTTACTCCGCAAGATCAAATGGAATTCATGATGCTGAAGATAATGTTGCTACTTTTGATCCATGAAGACCATGTCTAGAAAACTCTTCTTGATATTTGAGTATCGATTCTCAGCATCAATCATTGTTCGGCTGAGGTAATAGAGACTGTTTTCCTTACTCGTGTCATTCTTTTGTGCGAGGAAGGATCCTAGTGATCGCTCTAGGGCCATCACATATAGAATGATTGGTATTTCTTCAACAAGGGCATGAGAACCAGTGGTATTAAGAGGTACTTCTTCAAGTTGTTGAACACATTTTGGAAGTTATATGTCTATTGGAATGTGACCCGCTTCTTCATTAACCTAGGGAAATGCAAACATTTTCCTGCCAGGATGGCTATTAACCATCTAATGTGGGCTAGGTGTACTTGGAATCCCTTTTTATCATTGATATTTTAGGGAGGTGGCAGGCCCAGGATAGCATTCTTCTTCTCTGGGTCGACTTCGATGCCACGATGGTGTACGGCGAAGCCAAGGAATTTCCCTAAGGTAACCCCAAAGCCGCATTTCAAGGGGTTAATCTTCAAGTTATGCTGTCGGAGCTTGTTGAAGATGGCATCATGGTCCGACAGGTGATCTGGGTGCTGTCTAGACTTGACCACTAGGTCATCCACATAACATTAAAAAATTTCCCCATGAATGGCTTAATGATCCTATGCATGGCACGCTGATAAGTGGAGCTAGCATTTTTGAGTCCAAAGGGCATGACCCTGTAATAGAATAACCATTGAAGGCCCTGAAGGTAGTGGATTCTTTATCTTCTATGTCCATCCTGATTTGATTATATCCAGAATAGACATCCATGAAGGATAGAGCTTCATTCCAGGCTGTTTCATCAATTAACAACTCGGTGATTGGAACTGGGAAGTCATCTTTTGGGAAATGCCGATTATGATATCTAAAGTCGATGAAACGTAGATCTGTCCATTATTTTTCTTGACAAGGAAGATGTTGGACAACCAAATAGGGTATTAGACCTCTTGTATGAAGCTACTTTAATGAGATTATTGACCGCATCCTCTATCTTGGCGTCATGTGAGGGATGTGTCCTTCTAGCAACCTGTTTCTTGCCCCGATGGTATTCTGGAAGACCTAGGTGATGCATTGCTAGAATGAGATTGAGTCCTGGCATTTTTGTGTTATTACAGGAGAAGACATCCCAGTGTTGCCTTAGGAATGAGTTTTATACCTCGTGTTCCTCAGGACACATGGATCCACTAATGAGAGTGGGCATCGGGTATTCCTTGGTACCCAGGTTTTTTTCCCTGATCTCATCCACCGTGGTGGATATTACTTCCTCAAATGCAGGAGGTTCAAACCTGAGATCTTCCCCATATTCTCCCAAGTACTCATATTCTTGGTCTGATGAGGAGAGAGCTCCTTCCATGAGTTCATGGAAGTCTTGAGGTGAGGTATCATGGGCGTCCTTGCTTGAGATTTCTCCCCCAATTGAGGGTCAGTGGACGTCCCCACATCGTCGTGCTGGGCCATCACAGCTAAAGTCATGAGGATAGCTGAGTGCAAGTCCATGCTTGGATTCCTACTCTCATCATGGTGGATAGGCAGGACATAATCTCTACGAAGCCACCTGAGGGGGTTATCATGAACCATTTACTGGCCATTTGGAGTAGGGATCTAGTAAACACAATCGACCATAGGATTCTTTTTCTTTTGATTGTAGAAGCCGGCGTCAATGTAATGTGACTCGGAGAGCTCAAATGGGTCCTAGTTAGTGTGAAACGTCCCACTTTGTCCATTGAATCGGTACTTGATACACTGGTGGTAAGATGAAGGAATGGCCATGTGCTTATGAAACCATGGCTTTCCCAGTAGGGCATTGAATGTTGTGCTCTGCCGAACCACTAGGATCTCCGTGTAGGATACCAGGTCACAAAAATGGGTCCTTCGCTAAATATGTCCCATTGGTTTCTGCTCACTCTTGTCATAACCCAACAGAGTTGTGGTTGAGGGAATCAGTTCGTCCTCACAGTAGCCCAACATAGGGAGTGTCCGTAGGGGAAGGAGGTTAACACTAGAGCCATTGCCTATAAAGAATTTATGGATCTCAATACCATTCATCGTTCCAGACATATATATCAGTCTGATGTGTCCTTACATGATGGTGTCTTCATCCTGATCGGTGATGGAAATCACCGCATTGCATTCAGTCGGACTAGTCTTTGTCCGGTAAATCTCAACGACAGCTACCTTAGCTTAAAACTCCTAGGGACTTATCAAAGCTTTGATAACCACCTCTCTATGGTTGGCTGACAAACATACGACCTCCATGATGGACAGCTTGGCTTGTACTGATGCGAGCTGCTTAAGGATGTCATATTTTTTCTCCAGCGGTTGAAATTTATCCATTGGTTGGAGTGTCTTAGTAGGTGCTTTGGGAACTGGATCATTTGACGAGTAGTGGCCAGCCACAGGGACGGACACTGATGGCATTCCTATGTTTTGAGGACTTGGCCCGGCTGGTCTGTTTATGCGAAATTCGTGACCAGACACCAACTCCTCCTCTGGTGGGTATCACAGAACAACAGGGCCAGAGTGGCCACTTGTGGAGGTGGATGGGAATTCACTATAATATTGAATGCGCTGAAGGTATCTCCCCCAGGTTCTTCAATATTGACGGTTTGGGACGGGGTCCAACCGTAGGTTGGTTTTAGCCACAGCTGCGACTCCCCTGTTATCCTCTGCCTCTACGATTCCTCCTCCTGGCTCCTCGTGTAGGGAGCTCGGGTTCATACCTATACCCTTCATCATGGAACTATTCCATATGATGGATGACATTGATAGAACCGAATATTTGTTCTTCATACTCTGACAGGTCAGCCTGGTCGGTTGACCCTAATGGAGCCATTCAGTGGGTCAATTCCTATTGTACCAAATTCGAGGGCATGAAATCTATCGGGGTTGGGAATAACTTTGGCCCCATCGCGGATAGCTCCTCTTGAGATTGTTTCCACCTTAGATTACGCTTGGATTACCAGTTCGTGGAGGGATGTGAGGTCGATGTTGTCGGAGCTACGGATTCAGGGGATGCTGGCGGCAACACCGGTTGCTATAGTTGAGCTCAGAGTATTCCTTGGGCTCGGTTGATATTCTTCTGAGTCAATCCAGTTGTCAAATTTCTGCCCTTTCTTGCCGGTGAATTCTGCCACCCCTCCTCTTTGTCGGAGTCAGTGGTAGAGATACATGCCACACGTACTGGTGGTGGTCCAATCTCGACTTGTCAGGAGACTACCATCCTCTACCGGAGGTCCTTGAAGACGAAGCATTCACGTATACTGTGCCCCAACATCTGATGGTAGGGGAAGTAATGTGGCCTGTCATCTCGGCTGACTTCTTCAGGTCTCCTCGGCTCCGGCAGGTTGAGCAAGTTGCAATTCATGGTGGCAATGAAGTAGCTACGGACTTGATCATCCTGGAACGAGTATAGATTTTGTCTTTATTCCTCAAACTGGTTCCACTATGGTCCACATTGATCATCCCGTTAAGGATGGGACGACCGCTGATATGTAGGAGGCCCTTGATTATTTGGTGGAGGAATGAGCGGCGGAATGGGCACAGGGGCCCGCTTGAGTGTAACAGCGGATGATTCAGCTCTTGGGGATCCATTCACAGGAGCATGTGAGGCTGTTCGAGACTTTGAATTAGTCCGTTGCAGGGAGTCCTCAATTCTCTATGAAATGGCTGAGAGATGGCGGAAGCGAGTGGTGCACTCCACCAATATGAGCGGTGTTTTTCGCTCATCTCTAAGATTATCAATGAATATGGCTAGCATCTCATCTTGAAGAATTGGTCTATTTAGATAATAGTTTAGACCTTTCCATCTGGCGATGAAATCAAAGACCCTCTCATTCTCCCTCTGTTTGCAGTTCATGAGATCGCTGACCGTTGTTTTCAGCAGCGTTGAGTTGAAGTGGAACAAGAACTGCTCCCAGAGGTCTTGCTAGCTCTTTATCAACTGGGTTGGAAGACTCATGTACCAGACACAGGTGGACCCTTGCAGGGTCCGTACTAAGCATCTGAGTTTCACCACTTCTTGTGGTTCTGGCGTTCCCATCATATGGTCTCAATAGTATGCATTGTGAATCAAATGCTGCTCTGGATCACCTGATCCATTGAAGATGAGGAACCCAGGGCTCCCAAAATTTGGTGGAGGTGGCGTGTTGGTCACCCAATCAAGGTAGGGTTTCCAATCTAGCTTTATTGGAGAGAATTTTCCTTCCGTCGCTTCCAATTGAGCTGTTAGTGCCTCAATGGTGTTGGTGAGACCCTGGTTTACATCCTATTGGGCCCGGTCCTGGGCAGGCGTAGCCCGGGGCATTGCCTGAGGATCCGGATTGGCTGGCACCATGGGTGTATATTCCATTTGTGGTACCCTCGGAGGGTTCGAGCATACTTTCTCCGGTTGCCTCCTAAGTGGACAGATGTCTTGGTATTCGCCGGATCCATATCCAGGTAATTGGACTGGCCTAGCGCCTCATTAGATGGGATCCCTGACCGTGATTCGATTGCCGGGGCAAGCCATATCCTTTGAGGCACATTTTCTGGGAGTGCGTGATGCGGCTCCTCTTGGGATGCACATTCAATAATGTGGTTCCTCTGGAGTAGCGCGACGTTAAGCCACCTCAATTCCTTCATCACCTTTTCCTGTTGAGCGAACCTCTCTTTGAGCGTAAGTGGCTCATTTTTGTCGAGAGTATGAGGTTTTTTAAGGGTAACAAATCATTTATTCATATCCCTATTGGAGGCTCTCTAGGTAGGCAGAAGGTTAGCTGAAGGGGCAGTTATGTTTAGGGCAGCCCTCTGCTTCTGGGTGTGTACACCTGGGGGTTCATTATGAGTCACACTCTGACCAGAACCATCGTCTCCCGATCCATCCGGGCTTGCACTTTCTCCGGTGTCACCAATGGGGTTATCCTCTATGGAGTTGATGAATAAGTAACGCAGGGTGAAGGGGACGTCACCTTCCAAATAGGAAGAGGATCTCCCACTTCTTCTGCTAGCCCTCCCTTTAATGACCTAGGATTTCCATCGGACTTCTTGATGAAGGGTGACGCAGAGAGTTCTTTGATGCGACCTTACGTTGCGCCTTCTTCTCGGAGGGGATGATGATTCAAATGACAAAATATGACAAGAACCTCCTCTTCTGACTGTCCTCCCTATATGAGAGAATACTGACTCTCATGGAGAAGGTTGTTTTTTGAGGGGGTAAAAATGCCCCCAGCACTAAGGGCTGGGGCTGGCTCCGTTCCCTAGACGTTGAGTCTCTTCCCGGATTTATTGGTCTTATGGGGCCATTTTTGTTAAAAATGCCCCCAACCCTATAGGCTTCAGTTGACCCTGGATTGTGACAGTGACTATGGCTATCGCGACCTGTCTAATATCGTGTGCTCTTATCTGGGGTTGAACCAGATTTGGTGCTGAATTCACCTATGGATCAATCCCTTCTGGGGAGGTAGGCAAAGATCACGGATTGTCTTCTCTTAGGTGAGAGGCCTATTGTATGCACTCAGTGGCCTGATTCAAGAGTTATTGAATGGATTTTTCCCATTGGGCCTGATACTTATGGGACATACTCAAGGCCCTACTCTGTTGGGTGTGTTACCTTTCCTGAACAGGGGGTCCACTAAATTGTCGTCTTGCCATGATGACATTGTAAGACAGCATGCCGAATTTGTTCTTCTGGGCGGGCGGTGGAGTGAAATGCAGATCTCCATGTTCCCCCCATCCCCTGATATAGACTCTCGTCAGAGCGTCACCGATGATGTGGCACCGCTCATGCCGCGCATGGAGGAAAGCTGCCTCCGTGTTTCCTTTGAGCCTCTCGGGTCGCTGTTGCCGTGTTGGAGGAAGAGCCTGCAGGTCGATGTGACGCAGGAGGTCTCCTACCGTCTTGATGTGGTCTACATATATGTCATGGGGTAGGAAGCTTTATTTCAGTAGGCGAAGGGTCGTCTATATATTATTGTGGATTTTTTGCACACATTCTTCTGACAACTATCTCGGTATGTCGAATTGAGAGGTGGTCGTAGGCCAAAGCATAACTGGTATATCATCCCTGGAAAGTTGTTTCCTTAGGTGCAACATATCAGCAAACTCCTCTGCTAGTTATTCCTATACCTATTCAGCCCAGCTATGGAACTCACTGTAGTCAGAGGCAGTGGGACCGGTAGGTATTGAATTGTCTTGTAGGCGATTCTGAGGTGGTTCAGAAGATGAACACGGCCTTGGAATGGCTTTTGTTCGAAGAAGGGAATTGCTAGCGACAAACATGGAATCTGACATGCTCGATCTCATCCTTCTGTGTGCCTCGGCATATGAGGGACTTTCAGTGCTTGCTTCGGTAGGGGTAGGGCCTTCTAGAAGAAATAATATGTCATCGTGGGGAGGACGTCCTCAATGGAGGTCGTAATGTCAAGGAATACTATAACTGCTCGATGCTTCACCGCATAGAAGACTTTTCCATTTCACACCCTGAGGAGGACCTCCAAGCCGTGTCGCGGAAAGGGGAGGACCTTCTGGATGTGTAGCGTCATTACGGGGGGGACCTTCGCAACAACTGCCATCATGATGAGGATGACCATCATGGTTTAACGTTCGACGCACATCCTAGGGAGGACCTTTAGGACAAGCTGCGACAAGGGGAGGACCTTATTGTTGATTGGGGCCATTGCGGGGAAGACCTTCGCAATGGTGGTCGTGGTGGTGAGGGATACCATCACATATATGGCTATGGCAAGGAATACCATTATGGCTTGATGCTTCACCGAATAGAGGAATTTTGCAGTGCACACCCTAGGGATGACCTCTGAGGCAGGTCACAACAAGGGGAGGACCTTCTAGCTACGTATAATCATTACGGGGAGGACTATCACAACAACATCCATCATGATGAGGATGACCATCGTGGCATGACGTTCGACGCGCATCCTGGGGAGGACCTTAATGACATGCCACGACAAGGGGAGGAAATTCTTGTTGCTTGGGGCCATTGTGGGGAGGACCTTCCCAATGGTGGCCGTGGTGGCGATGGATACCATCATAGCTATGGAAATGGCGCGGACTACCATTACTGCTCGATGATTCAACTCATAGAGGAATTTTGTAGTGCACACCATGGGGAGGACATCCGAGGCATGTCGCAACAAGGGGAGGACCTTCTAGCTGTGTAACTTCATTATGGGGAGGACCTTCACAACTACTGCCATCATGATGAGGATTACCATCATGGCTTGACATTCTTCACACTCCTAGAGAGGTCCTTCAGGACACGCCGCGATAAGGGGAGGACCTTCTAGCTGTGTAACTTCATTATGGGGAGGACCTTCACAACTACTGCCATCATGATGAGGATTACCATCATGGCTTGACATTCTTCACACTCCTAGAGAGGTCCTTCAGGACACGCCGCGATAAGGGGAGGACCTTCTTGTTGATTGGGTCCATTGTGGGGAGGTCCTTCTTAGTGGCAGTTGTGGTGGCAAGGACTACCATCACAGCTGCGGCAATGTAGAGGACTACCATTACTACTATCACTGGGAGAATATCTGCCGGATACATCCTAGGGAGGGCCTCCAGAATGTACCGGTTGACGCTCCTTTTGTCACATAATCTAAAGATCGGAAAAGGGAATATCTCAGCTGAAAGTGATTCATCCTTTGAAGAAAACATCAAAAATTGACAAAGGCATGAACAAAGTATCAAAAGCCAATTCACCGCGCAAGTTTTACCACTGTCGCGCAAGTACACTTGCGCGACTACCTTGGTCGCGCAAGTACACTTGCGCGACTACCTTGGTCGCGCAGGTGACTTGCGCGACCTAATTGGTAACCGCCCGGTAACCACCCTGGGTCTTCTTTTGCCTATAAATAGACCCTGTGGGCCCCCCATTCGAGAGGATCTTTTTCCAGAAACTCAGATTGAAGCTCCCGACGCCCAAGTCTCTTCTCAAAGCTTCCGGAACACTTCTAAGGTAATTTATTACCTAGAACGGATGATCTAAAGAGAAAAAGGAAGGCCTAAGTGTTGAAACTTATCAAACACTTACGCGCCTACTTAATTCCTTCAATATAACTTGCGCGTCCTTCTTCTGGAAGAACCTCAAGTGGATGGTAAAGGGTTTAATAAAGAGTCGCTCAAGTATTTCAATACTGGTTGAAAATCGCGCAAGTACCCCTCATGTCGCGCAAGTATACTTGCGCGACCAATACTTGCGCGCCGCCGCAGGACTTGCGCGCCTTTCAAGACTTGCGCGCCCCTACCTTTTTAGGTACCCATCTTGCCCATTTTTTTACCCCTCTTAAACCATTTCACCCTTCCTATTCAAGATTCAGTCTTCAAGATACTCTTCAAAGCCATTTATGGCATGATTTCTTGATTTGACATCCTTATCTGAAAGGAATTCTGTGAAATATCTCTCAAAACCTAGTGATTTAAACATCTTTATGTCACCGAAGATTGAGAGTTCATTCATTCAACCTCATCCGTTAAGATGAGAGAATCCTAACCTGGGTCTTCTTTTCAGGAATAATCCCCAGTTATAAAACCTTTGATTTGGGCATCTTTCTTAAGAATAAGCCCCAATCAAGTCCTTTAATCTTGGGCATCCTCCTCAGGAGTAAGCCCCAAACCTTAATCCCTAACCTGGGTCTCCTTTTCAGGAATAAGACTCAGTCATAATCTTGGGCTTCCTCTTCAGGAGTAAGCCCCGAGTCCCTTAACCTAGGCTTCCTTCTCAGGAATAAGTCCTAGTCATAAATCTTGGGCATCTTTCTTAGGAGTAAGCCCGAAGTCTCTTAAAATTTCTCTTAACCAGTCATAATTTACCTTTGATTTGGGTTTTCCTTTTCAGGAGTAAAAACCCAATCATAAGTCCCCTCCTAACTTGGGCATTCTCCTTAGGAATAAGCCCCAAGATTAGAGTATTCAAATCTCCATGAAGCACATATAACTTTATGGACCCTGTTCATGGATTTTCTCCCTAAAAGTAAATCCTAATCTATCTGGGCAGTCATCCATACATAAGCCCCAAGCAAGTTCCTATGATTGCATCTTTCGTGGCACAATTGTCTAAATTTAACCAATACCTCTTGTTTCTCACACTGAGCATGACTCACGTGATCTTAGAGTGTAAAAGTAATTATGACATTTTTCTTTGAGCCATCAATCATAAACATCATACTCCATAACTCGAACTACGTGGGTTCTGATTCCTTTTCCAAAACAAAGGATACGTAGGTAGCCCATTTATGGGTTCGATCCCAACTTTGAGATAATCTATGTCCTTCTGAATGACAATAAACTTCAAGTGCCCCACTGAGTGGCTTTAAAACCAGCCTGGTCATCATAAAATGACCAAGAGACTTTTTATATAAATGTTTTGAAGGATACCATTGACCAAGAATCTCTAAACAAATATAGATGATTTGTAACGCCCCGACCCCAGCTACCCAGAGTCGGTGCATTAATTACATAACATTGGCATGATCACAAGAAAGATCAAATCTCGAAAGACCGATTGGTTTAGTAGCCTTGGAAACACTAGATATATTCATAAAGTTTTACATTACATTTCAAAGTGAAAAACTACTACAACAACAAAGTCTTCATATCCACACTATTAACCCCTCATAATATCCCTGCAAGTCAATCATAATTTACTTCTTCACTTCCTGGGAAAAATAAAACATAAAAAAAGGGGTGAGCTCAAATGCCCAGTAAGGATAACAATATAGTGGAACATTCAAAATAAGCATAAACATTTAAGGCAATGAATTACTAAAACAAAAGCCTTTTAAACTTGAACTTCAACATAGTATGACAAAAGTAAAATGAAATAATGCCATTTACTTATTCACATGGATATTCTACTAATCGAATAATCACATGAAAAAAATCAATAACCACTTTCATAATGTTGGAATGCATAATGTCAAACGTTAATTTCATTGTCTAGGCCTCATCCCAAGACCTAGGGGTTACTTCTAACCGGAACCCAACCCGGAGTGCCTCTAATAACCGGACACCAACCCGGAGTGCCTCTAATAACCGGACACCAACCCGGAGTACCTCTAATAACCGGAGACCAAACCGGAGGGCTTACTTTTACCAGTCCCTAACCTGGAGGGCTTACTTTAACCAGTCCCCAACCTGGAGGGCTTACTTTTACCGGTCCCCAACCCGGAACATACTTGTTTAGCACATTCATCTAAAGAAAAGTTTGAAATATAACATAAACATTCAGATTAAAAATAACTTCTGAAATGTCAACACTTTAAACATAAACCATGAGTGATATAAAAATAGCACATCCACAGTCAAACATAACTCATTCGATACAATATGGAAGATTGTATTGTATCACATTGACCTCAATCAAGAATAATGAAGGATGTTGACATAGATGAAATCAAAATTCTTTTAAAAGAAATATCTCCTTTTATTTTGAAATCATTTAAGATCCATATAAAATAAAACATTTTCTTTGAAAATATTCTTATAAGCTTGTAAGGGAAGCTTCGACGATTTTATAACGGCGGAAAATAACCGCACCCGCCGTATAAGTTAAAAAAAACATTCTTACCTCAATTCTGTCGAAAAGGTTAAAAAGGACCCTGTTTTGAAAACGACGGAAAGATTCCTTTATAAACCTCTTATAAAAAGTCAAACAAGGGTATAAATGACTTTAACCCATATTCTTGTAAATATTAAAAATGTTTTGAAATACATTTCGAAGAAACATGGATGTGGATGATAAAGAGATCCCAGTAGATTATTACGTACAATACAACCTCGGATAATGAAGAGATTGTGAAATAACCCTTACCTTGTACTTTTCCTTTGTTGGGGTAGGTTAACCTCCTTTAATTTAGGTAACTCACTTTGGTTGGAACCAAAGGACTTCTTGAAATGCTTTCTGCCTAAGGGGAAGCTTCAAGGAGGAGGAGAAGGATGTGGGGAGCTTAGTTGGGCAGAGTTTGGACGAGCCAAGTGGCTTGAGAGGTGTGAGGAAATGAGAAGGAGGAGTGCCCTTTTATAAGAGGGGTGAGGGGCACCTTTGGAAAAGCTAGAAATATTAATTTATAATAAATTCATATTCGGTTTCCAATGGCTTCAAAGTTGACTATTCAAAGGTTGAGGTGGGGATAGGTCGAAAACAACTCATCCAATAGAATTTAGACAGGTTTGGGTACTTATATTAACCTTATCTTTAAGTATTAACTCTAAGTTAATTAGTTTCACTTTTACAATGTCTCTTTGTATTTTTATATAATATGGTTAATAAACTTACTATATACATCCAAGAGACCCCCAAGTGGTCCATTAATGATTGAACTATCATAATATAAGTCTCTTGGCCGAACCTTAGATTTTTAGGAATTTAATATCAATTAATAATATAATATTTATTTTAAGAACTCTTTTATGTCAATTTTGACACTATTCAATAGTTGATTTTTTTGAAACTCATAACAGATTGATTACTTCGAAAAAAGTCAATTACATCAATCCTAATATATAATATTATCCTAGAAAATTAGTTTATTTCATTAAAAGGTTCATATTATATTTATTTGGGTATTTATAATATCAATTATTTTCATTTTTCACTATTATAGTAATTACTCCATCATCATTGTGTCATAAATAAAATAAATTATTTAATGTCTAAAAATTATAAATAAAATATCATCATGTAGGAAATCTTTTTATATTTCTAATGAATATTTATAATCGAAAATCCAACATGTATAACCCTATGTAAAAATTGTTCGTTTAAAAGATGTAAGCTTATGCAATTTTTATTTTTATTTTAACTTTATTAATATAAAGTGTCCCTACCACATACAAGTGGCTCAAAGGGGTCCCCAAATTGACCCAAGGATGCTCATGGTCGGGTATGTGTCCACCAATATGGTTAGGACACGTTTTAGGGTAATTTTGTATTATTATAATATTATTTTTTAACCCTTATTTACCGGATTTACCCTTTAACCATGGTAAATAAAATATTTACCACAGTAACTATTCAAAATGTCTAAAAAGAAAAGTTACCTATTTACACAATTTGAACATCCTGATTCCAAATATGGAATCCATTTTCCTAAATTCAAAACACAGAAGTGGCAGAAATTAATTTAAAATTAATTCCCGCTGTCAAAACAAAAAGCGTGTTTTTAAGAGATAATAACTATCAAAAGATTGACACTTGTTTATGTTCTGTTTAATTGTAAAATTATGTCCAATGACCAAAATTATATTAAATGGTAAAAATATATTCTAAATATACTTTAAAACCACTCAAATTCATAATTTATCACTATTAATTATTTTGATTAAAAAAGTTGTTTTTAATTAAAATTTAGTAATTTTCACTATTCATCAAAATATGAAAGTTATCCGAAAAGTACCAAAATTTCACCTTAGGCTAAATTTGATATTCTGAGTCCAAAAATGAAGTCCATTTCAAAATATAAAATATATATAATTTCAAAATTTAGGTATTACTATTCATAACGGCTAGTTTGATCGGTTGTGGTGTGTGTTAAAACTCGAAGTTGCGTACAACACACGCTACTGTTTTATTCAAAGGAAAGCGTACCGTGGAAGCTTGGGATGTTTCATTTTAAATTTTTTTGATGTCTCCATTTATTCAAAAAGTTTAAAATATTGTATTTAAAAAGGTTTCACTATTAAAAGTTGATAAAAGTGCAATACTGAAAATGAATCTGTTCTTGCATTATGACTAAGAAACTCATAATATGGATTCTAAAATTATAAGGATTATATAAAGTGAAAAATTTAGTTAATGCTATTAATGACCTCTTTTAATGCCTTTTTTTTTGTAAGTCATGGTGTGATTGAACTCGGTGTTGCGTGGAGTGCAAGTTATTGAATTATTTTGAAGAAATAACACACTATGAAATCTTGGGGTGTTACATTCTCCCCTCCTTAAATAAATTGCGTCCTCGCAATTTGAAATTGTTCTTCAAAAATAAAAGGTTGAAAATAGAAAATATATTTGTGGGAAAACCCACATCGGAAATTGGGTTACTAAAATTTAGTCTTAATATGAGGAAAAGAGAAATGAAAGTGTCACCACCAAATTATGATCTCGATTCGGAGAACATTGGTGGCAATTAGAGACATATAATTGGAGGAAAAACGTAAATATTTATAGGTAGTGATTGAGATCATCAATCACAAACAAGTCTATAATTGAGGTCCTTAAATTCATCAATCTATGATGATTTGAAATACCATCGGTTCAACAAAACATAGGGTATTAGGATAACACATTTTTGACGTTTCAAAATATCTTAGTTGAAATCCCACATCGAAAAATGAATTAATCGAGGCCTCTATTTAAAATAAAGAGTGGAAAGTATGAAGATTACCGAAAATAACACATACTAGGGTTCCATGTAGGAAAATATGGATATGGAAGAGAAATCTAACCATCAATTATCTGATGGAGAGTGGTAGAGAACATGGCTATGAAAAGGCCAACAATCCCAAAGCCATGAATTAGTGATGATTTAAGGTACCATCTAGGACAACATTTTTGTTCTAAGTTCCTTTTATTAATGTTGAGGAATATATTTATGAGATTGGCTAAGATCATAAGGAGATATACTTACTTTATAATTAGAGTTTTATCCATTAATAAATTTCTACCACAAACTCATCTTTCACTCTAAAAGATAATAGAATGTAATATTTTTTTTCTATTTATACTATTCGTAAAGGGTTCCAAAATAAATGAATTTATAATTCATCTACTAGATCTTTTAAAAAAACTACATTATTTAATCCAGGACATCTCGTGGGCCGGTGGTAGGTGTTACACCCTTGTCGCCCTTCGGTTGTGGGTTCAAGTCTCGCAGCCTTGCCGGACGCGACGGGTTGCCGCCCGACCTCCGGGTTGTCCTTTTATGGCAATCCAAAATAATCCAAACTAGAACTATCCAAAATACTTCTGTCCAAACTTACAGTCCAACATTTATAAGGAAGGTAAACATAATATAAATCCTTTTTACCCCGTAATAGCATATGAATACCTTCATCATGTATTACCATATTCCTTATTGATTACATTCATGCTCCCTTATTCCATATAGAATGCTGGATATACTTCATTAATCCAAAAAATGTTTTGAACCCCAACAATAATGGAATATACAGATCATTAATCAGTTCCAAGGTAGTCAAGAATATCCAATATAATTTATCCAAAACAATCATGTATTATTCTAAAATCACTAACTCGGTATCAGAACCATATTATGGTTTATCTTTCTCTCAACCATATATTTTCCAAAAATTTATCCTGCTATTGAGTCAGTTTTCATTGTTCCACACAATCTCAAGTCCTTAATGAAATAGTACTGCAGTACAATCCTTATATACTCCATGATTATTGTAACAAGTACATTGTTGATAAAACACTCAATTGACATAATCAACATAAGAACTCTAATCATTCCTCTTCATCTGTGGTAGTATCATAACTTGATTATTATCCAATAGCATCATTTGCGGCATAGTCTGATGACTGGGACATAGGTTCGCGTAGTGTCCAAACTCCTTGCAAATGAAGCATTGTACATTTGAGACCATTTTCTCACCCTTGCAGTCACGTACTTTGTGCCCTTTTACTCTACACTTATAACAAACTCCCATTCCTTTCAGGCAAGTTCCAGGGTGTTTCTTTCCACAGTTACCACATATGGGAAAATTCTTCTTTTCCCTCTTCCATTTATCCATCTTTCTCTCTTCTATCCTTTTCTTATCTTGCTTCCCTTCAAAGCCATAGGACTCAGTAAACTCTTTACTTATCTTATCAACACATGATATTATTTCTTCATATGATGATAATACATGGGAGACTATTTCTCTTATAAATTCTAGCTTAAGACCATGAAAGATATGATCCTTCTTTCTCTTTGGATCATGTGCATTGCTGGAGTTCTCATTCCTTCTATTGGGCGCCATTTCTAAACAATGGGATACACTAGGTCAGTTTATGAATCGAAATACATAATCCCATACTTATAAAACACTTAACATAAATTGAACTAATTATGGATATAATCCATAATCATAAAAATGTTTTCTTTGAGGACGTATATTCTCATAAACCCTTCATAATGATTTGTAAAGAAAATGAGAGTTATCCTAAGCATATCCCCCGGGAGTGTCGTAACCAAGAGTGCAGCAAGGCCCGTTGTCGTGCACCAGTTCCCGTTCGAGTCTAGCTCAAAGCGGTGTTTTCGGGTTTTACCCCTAGGTACATCTGGGCCAGAGCCGCCTCTACCTGCTCGTATCCAGACAGGGATGTATTGCTCGGAAAACTCACAAAATCTCTACAATACCAAAATTCTAGGAAGTTCATCTATAATAATCCTCAAATTTCATCTTAGGTCTACGTGCTCTAATTAGAGTTTATCTAAATCTAGCTTCCAAGGTTTGTACTAAACTTCCTCTGATACCAAGTGTAACGCCCCGACCCCAGCTACCCAGAGTCGGTGCATTAATTACATAACATTGGCATGATCACAAGAAAGATCAAATCTCGAAAGACCGATTGGTTTAGTAGCCTTGGAAACACTAGATATATTCATAATGTTTTACATTACATTTCAAAGTGAAAAACTACTACAACAACAATGTCTTCATATCCACACTATTAACCCCTCATAATATCCCTGCAAGTCAATCATAATTTACTTATTCACTTCCTGGGAAAAATAAAACATAAAAAAAGGGGTGAGCTCAAATGCCCAGTAAGGATAACAATATAGTGGAACATTCAAAATAATCATAAACATTTAAGGCAATGAATTACTAAAACAAAAGCCTTTTAAACATGAACTTCAACATAGTATGACAAAAGTAAAATGAAATAATGCCATTTACTTATTCACATGGATATTCTACTAATCGAATAATCACATGAAAAAAATCAATAACCACTTTCATAATGTTGGAATGCATAATGTCAAACGTTAATTTCATTGTCTAGGCCTCATCCCAAGACCTAGGGGTTACTTCTAACCGGAACCCAACCCGGAGTGCCTCTAATAACCGGACACCAACCCGGAGTGCCTCTAATAACCGGACACCAACCCGGAGTACCTCTAATAACCGGAGACCAAACCGGAGGGCTTACTTTTACCAGTCCCTAACCTGGAGGGCTTACTTTATCCAGTCCCCAACCTGGAGGGCTTACTTTTACCGGTCCCCAACCCGGAACATACTTGTTTAGCACATTCATCTGAAGAAAAGTTTGAAATATAACATAAACATTCAGATTAAAAATAACTTCTGAAATGTCAACACTTTAAACATAAACCATGAGTGATATAAAAATAGCACATCCACAGTCAAACATAACTCATTCGATACAATATGGAAGATTGTATTGTATCACATTGACCTCAATCAAGAATAATGAAGGATGTTGACATAGATGAAATCAAAATTCTTTTAAAAGAAATATCTCCTTTTATTTTTAAATCATTTAAGATCCATATAAAATAAAACATTTTCTTTGAAAATATTCTTATAAGCTTGTAAGGGAAGCTTCGACGATTTTATAACGGAGGAAAATAACCGCACCCGCCGTATAAGTTAAAAAAAACATTCTTACCTCAATTCTGTCGAAAAGGTTAAAAAGGACCTTGTTTTGAAAACGACGGAAAGATTCCTTTATAAACCTCTTATAAAAAGTCAAACAAGGGTATAAATGACTTTAACCCATATTCTTGTAAATATTAAAAATGTTTTGAAATACATTTCGAAGAAACATGGATGTGGATGATAAAGAGATCCCAGTAGATTATTACGTACAATACAACCTCGGATAATGAAGAGATTGTGAAATAACCCTTACCTTGTACTTTTCCTTTGTTGGGGTAGGTTAACCTCCTTTAATTTAGGTAACTCACTTTGTTTGGAACCAAAGGACTTCTTGAAATGCTTTCTGCCTAAGGGGAAGCTTCAAGGAGGAGGAGAAGGATGTGGGGAGCTTAGTTGGGCAGAGTTTGGACGAGCCAAGTGGCTTGAGAGGTGTGAGGAAATGAGAAGGAGGAGTGCCCTTTTATAAGAGGGGTGAGGGGCACCTTTGGAAAAGCTAGAAATATTAATTTATAATAAATTCATATTCGGTTTCCAATGGCTCCAAAGTTGACTATTCAAAGGTTGAGGTGGGGATAGGTCGAAAACAACTCATCCAATAGAATTTAGACAGGTTTGGGTACTTATATTAACCTTATCTTTAAGTATTAACTCTAAGTTAATTAGTTTCACTTTTACAATGTCTCTTTGTATTTTTATATAATATGGTTAATAAAAATACTATATACATCCAAGAGACCCCCAAGTGGTCCATTAATGATTGAACTATCATAATATAAGTCTCTTGGCCGAACCTTAGATTTTTAGGAATTTAATATCAATTAATAATATAATATTTGTTTTAAGAACTCTTTTATGTCAATTTTGACACTATTCAATAGTTGATTTTTGTGAAACTCATAACAGATTGATTACTTCGAACAAAGTCAATTAAATCAATCCTAATATATATTATTATCCTAGAAAATTAGTTTATTTCATTAAAAGGTTCATATTATATTTATTTGGGTATTTATAATATTAATTATTTTAATTTTTCACTATTATAGTAATTACTCCATCATCATTGTGTCATAAATAAAATATATTATTTAATGTCTAAAAATTATAAATAAAATATCATCATGTAGGAAATCTTTTTAGCTTTCTAATGAATATTTATAATCGAAAATCCAACATGTATAACCCTATTTAAAAATTGTTCTTTTAAAAGATGTAAGCTTATGCCATTTTTATTTTTATTTTAACTTTATTAATATAAAGTGTCCCTACCACATACAAGTGGCTCCAAGGGGTCCCCAAATTGACCCAAGGATGCTCATGGTCGGGTATGTGTCCACCAATAAGGTTAGGACACGTTTTAGGGTAATTTTGTATTATTATAATATTATTTTTTAACCCTTATTTACCGGATTAACCCTTTAACCATGGTAAATAAAATATTTACCACAGTAACTATTCAAAATGTCTAAAAATAAAAGTTACCTATTTACACAATTTGAACATCCTGATTCCAAATATGGAATCCATTTTCCTAAATTCAAAACACAGAAGTGGCAGAAATTAATTTAAAATTAATTCCCGCTGTCAAAACAAAAAGCGTGTTTTTAAGAGATAATAACTATCAAATGATTGACACTTGTTTATGTTCGGTTTAATTGTAAAATTATGTCCAATGACCAACATTATATTAAATGGTAAAAATATATTCTAAATATACTTTAAAACCACTCAAATTCATAATTTATCACTATTAATTATTTTGATTAAAAAAGTTGTTTTTAATTAAAATTTAGTAATTTTCACTATTCATCAAAATATGAAAGTTATCCGAAAAGTACCAAAATTTCACCTTAGGCTAAATTTGATATTCTGAGTCCAAAAATGAAGTCCATTTCAAAATATAAAATATATATAATTTCAAAATTTAGGTATTACTATTCATAACGGCTAGTTTGATCGGTTGTGGTGTGTGTTAAAACTCGAAGGTGCGTACAACACACGCTACTATTTTATTCAAAGGAAAGCGTACCGTGGAAGCTTGGGATGTTTCATTTTAAATTTTTTTGATGTCTCCATTTATTCAAAAAGTTTAAAATATTGTATTTAAAAAGGTTTCACTATTAAAAGTTGATAAAAGTGCAATACTGAAAATGAATCTGTTCTTGCATTATGACTAAGAAACTCATAATATGGATTCTAAAATTATAAGGATTATATAAAGTGAAAAATTTAGTTAATGCTATTAATGACCTCTTTTAATGCCTTTTTTTGTAAGTCATGGTGTGATTGAACTCGGTGTTGCGTGGAGTGCAAGTTATTGAATTATTTTGAAGAAATAACACACTATGAAATCTTGGGGTGTTACATGATTCCCTATCAATGAAGAACCTCGAATACATATAAAAGATTCTCTAAATTTCTTGCATATTTAATCATTGATTGTTAAAACTAAAGGAAAGCACATTTTATACTTGGTAATGTAATAAGGATTCACGAACATAACTTAAATCTATAAAGAGAGTCCCGGAGTAGACAATAATTCCCCTCAAAATGGTGTGATGAGTCCGACCTCCCATCCTCTCGACCAATGCAAATTCCTAAGCCTCATTAGCCCACAAGCTCATGAGCGCCTGCCTTTGGAAAGTAGGTCTAAACGGGTGTGGAATCATTGGATGTTTCCGGTTCTACGAACAAACCCGTTAGAAACTGATCGGAACGTTTGAATCTCCCGTCCAGGAGGTCATCCCCGGATTCCGTGCGAAACAAAAATGGTGAACCCGACGTGAATCCTTAACCAAGTTAAAGTGATGTTCTTCTTATCTGTTAGGCCCCTTGGGCCAACAAGGCAATCATTGACATATGCTCATCCAAAAGATGCAGTGGCCGGATTCATCTTGATTATGTCTGTTACATGGAACATGCACTCTTTTCTCAAGATCTTCTGCAAAAAATGGCTTTCCTTAAATTCACCCCCGTGAATACTGCTGCTGTGAACACCTCTACTGTGAGGTCTGCAGCTGTGAAAACCAATGCTGCTACTCCTGCTGGAACGTCATCCGCTCTGAGGATGACATCACCAACTCAGCGTCTTCAACGCTGTGTTTCTAATGCACTGGTTAAGGAGTACTGTCGCAACGGTACTATCCTATCTCTGGAGGCCGCTCGTCAAGCACTCCAAGTTAACAACTCTACCTGGTCGTCCGGACAACGGCGGCAAGCAATCAAGAAGCAGGCGGTGCTGACTACCGTCTCCAACCGTTTCGGGTCGTTATCCCCGGAACGCAATTTCCATTCACTCCCTTACTCCGAGGAAGTGAATGAGATGGTCCCTCGGGGCCTTGATTCAAAAATACAGGAGACCTTCCCGAGGGCTCCCATCAACAATCGCCGCCAGACTCGTGCGGTAGTGCGCCCTCAACATGATGAGGGTACCGACTCCCGGCATTCAGCTCAGGTTCCTCGAACCCGAGCAGGCAAGGTGAACCACCAGAGATGGAATCCGGTTAACAATAGGCATGTTGTCATCCCTGCCATCTCCGGAGAAGTCCACCAACCAAACTTGGTGGCAAATAACGAGCAGGCATACACACCTGTTCGTTTTAATCCCGCTCTCCAGCAGACTCGTCTGGCAGCATCAAGCCGATCCCGCCCGGCAATTTCGGCGGAGTACCATAGGCAGGAACATACACCTGCTTATACATCACCAGTTAGTCAGCAGGCTCGTCTTACTACATATGGTGGATCTCGTCAACCGCGTTTGGCGAAGTGTAATCAGCAGGCACATACACCTGCTAATTCTAATCAAGCCTACCAACAGTCTCGCTTGGTAGCGCACAGAGAAGTCAGTCGGAAAGCCCCAACGACAAACAGGAGGCAGACTAAACTCTCTGCCTCCACACTTGAGTACTGTCAGGATTCACTGACAGGAAAAGGAGGACAGGAGCAGGCACATACACCTACTCCAAGCCCGGAATGGACGTATATCCCTGTTCCGGCGGCTGAAGTCACCAAGCATATTTTGTCAATTGTGAAAGAGCAGAAGCAAATTCCTCCTCATATTCTAGATGCTTGCCAGGATATCATAACATCTTCAGCATCATCTCAGGGACAGACACATAAATCTATCCCTAGCAATGGAGTGACACATCAACGATTCACTCCGGAACAGACACACACATCTGTTCCAGTCCAAGAGGGTTGTGGGGCCTACTCCCCCATATCATACGGACAACCAAGTCAGGCACATACACCTGATTTGAGCGATGATCGTCAGCCTAACCTGACCATCTTTCCTGATCAGGCACATACACCTGCTCAGAGCAATCACTTTCGTCATCAAGTGGTTTCTAAAGCGAGTAAGAAGGCATCTAAGAAAAAGATCTGCCCAGCACAGTCAGGAGATCAAAGGCCAATCTACAACAAGGCCTTGCTCGATGCTGGAGTTCTTGAAGCCCTCAGACATTTATCTGTCGGAATTCAAGATTCTACTCCCTCAGTTCCCAATAACGGGAACATTAATCCCGAAGGTCTTCAACAGACACTTCCTCATGAAGACATGCTTCATGAAAATTCGGTCAATCTTGAAGTTTCTTCTTCAGATGAGAGCCACAAGAACCCTCTGTGTGGTCAGAAGAACAAGGAGCAAAAGATCTCATCTTTTGCTGTAACCCATCATGATGGTCCTCCTCATGGTGATGAACTTCGCTGCGAAAGTCCTCTCCACAGTAGTGATTCACATTGTCTCGAAAATTCTTCAGAAGGCAATGTAGTGACGAGAAAGCCCTCCTATCTCGAGGCACTTGCAAACGTAAAACCAGTCATGTCTGATGCTTTACTATCGGCAGGTGAAACTCTTTCTTCATCAGAAGATAGCCTGGGGTTCAGGTTATTCTCCGAACCTTCCCTGGGTCATTCATCTTCCAGCATGAATAGTTATTTCTCTACCAATCTTGTTGAATCCGATGAAGCAACAAAGAAACACCAGCTCTGGTCCAAACAGGTAGAAGAACCTTCATTTAATGATAAAGAGGAAATGCTGAACATGAGGAAAAAACTGGCAAAAGGTGAAGTACCAGTCATGTTTTGGCCTTTGGCTGACTCCCAGTATGACATTCCAAAGATGTTGACGGATGATGGAATCCATGATATTCGTCTCAACATATGGAAAACTCTTTTTCAATTAAAGAAGAAGGTATTATCTTACGATGAATATGAAAATCATCTTAAGATAATAGAAGGGTTACAACGCCAGATTGATTTGGCATCTCTATCAGTCTCTCGGTATCCGAAGGCTGAAAAGCAACAGAGAACCCTTCAACGTTAATGCCTTGGCGCACTAAGAAAATTGCGTCAGTTAATTGCCAATGCTCCATTTAATGTTCATATCAGAGGATGGGGTGTTCACGGAGCACTACATTTCACAGTGCTTTCCGGTCAGCAAAGCCCGCCGAAAATGGTCTCATGCAATGTTATTACCCATGGCCGGCCACAGTCAATGGGCTTTGTTCATAATCAAAAGTTTGCTCAAGAACAGGATTCAACTAGTTCCTCTCAAAATCAAGTATATAGAGAACAGGTTGTTGAATTGCTTCTACATCAAGCAGGTGAGAATATTGCACAAGCCTCTCGTCTGGAGCAAACACGTCATCAAATGACGGAAGTTTCGGAAATCATCCAACGGTCTGTTGAACCAGGTGATAAAAGTGGATACAGGTTAATGCATCCAGCTAATTTCCGAACTAAGATTCGCAAGATCAAGAGAGATTTCAGGAAGATCTCAGACATAGCATGTCAAGAGACACCCCAGCTTGCCAGACTGGGGACTTCTCTAACCCAACCCTCGGAGTCAACGAATGGGATTCGAGGAGTTGAGCGGAAGCAGCAGGAACACCCCCAGTCCACCGGACTAGGGACTTTTTCAAATCTTCAATCCCTCCCTCAGAGAAAGTCAGTATTCTCTCGATTAGGGAATAAGCCTCAAGAGGAACGAAGAGCCAAGCTGTCAGGAGATTCTCTCCAAGTGACGGTTCTCCGAGAAATTCCTGAGGGATCAAGTCAACGGAATGCCATGTCTCATCATGGACATAGAAGGAGACAATATCACAGAAATGCTGATAGAAAGGATTCCATGCAATATGAATCCATTAATGTCATCAATGTCATTGCTGCTGATTCACCAGATGAGGCTCAATCAGAGGGATCAGACGAAGAGGTTCCTGCTCAAGAAGTTGCGCACACAGACCTAAATGAAGAAGGTGTGCGCACACGTAATCAAAGGCTTACCCAAAATCTGGGTATTCCTTCAAGTAACCCACTTCCCCCTCTCCGAAAAGGATCTAATAAGGGGAAAGGAAAGAATCAGGTTACTTCTCACCCCTCCTCTGAAGGAGGTCAATCGCTCTCATTAGAGCAAAGGTTTGCACAATAGGAGGAAGAAATGAAAGAATTAAGAAGGTTGAATGCAGAACTACTTCAGAATAGTCTTCTTCTTAAGAATGCTGAAGTCCGACAGCCGAAGGAATTTGTTGTAACTAGTGAGATGGATCAGGAATATACTCCTTTATCAGTACACCCACAGAGGTCTAATCCTACGGGTCAAACGCAACAACGGTTGGCAGCAATACCATTAGTTGCAGCACCAACCTCCACGGCTGTCCAAGCTCCATTCATTGCACCTACCCAAAACCAAGTTCAACCTGACGTTTCTAAAAAGTTAATAACTACTATTGAGTCATTAACAGCTCGGTTAGAAACTATGGAAGGGAAACGGGCGCAAGTTCAACCTGAAAAGAAAGTTTACCCTGAATGGGTAGATTCAATTTCTCCTCCATCCAGTTTTGGAAACCCTATTTTCCCTACTTTCAATGGATCAGGCGATCCTGAATAACATTTGACGCATTACGTATCTTGTTGTGATCCTATGATGGGAACTCTCGAGCAGCAAGAAGCAGTGAAACTCAGATACTTCGTGCGAACCTTGCAAGGACCAGCTTTTGTCTGGTATACAAGCTTGAAATCCTGGTCAGTCATCGGATGGGAGGATCTTCGTCAAAAATTCATTCTTCAGTTTAGCTCAACTTTGCCAAAAACGACAGTTTTCGATCTTACAAACTGCAAGCAAAGGGAGAATGAAAGAGTCTCTGATTTCATTGCTCGTTGGAAGGGATTAACGTATTCCTTGATTTTATCACTCCCTCAGGAGGAATTGTTGCCAATCTGTGTGGCAAATTTGCATGACGAATTACGCACGCCATTGATCCCTGTGAAATACACAGGAGGGTTTCGAGACCTTACATCAATCGCTCAACAGATTGAAGATTCCCTTATACAGGCTAAGGTTAAATCTCGTGTAATTCCATCAGCTCCAGGAAGAAGAATGGGTAAAGCAGAAACTGCTACAGTTATGCTTAAACAGGCACCTGTACCTATTTCTACTTCAAAACCTTCATCTTCTCGAAGGGCTCCACCTCCTGAACGCCAACAACAAAGGCTGTTTCGTCCAAATGATCAAAAAGATCAACGACGAAAACAATTTGAGGATATGAAGAGTAAAACATACTCTTTCTGAATTGAGCAAGTTCCTGGTTACTTCATTTCAGCTCTGGAAAATAATTTGGTTCAATTACCAGTACCCAAGAGGCCAAACAAGGAAGGAGATGAAGACCGTCCCAATTATTGTCCCTTTCATCAAATGTTGGGGCATCCCATCCAGGAGTGTTTTGTCATTAAAGACCTCCTACAAAAGATGGTCGACTTGGGACAAGTCAAATTGAAGGGTTCTTCAGCTCATGTAGCGTGTATTACCGCTACAGATCCAGAAGAAGGAGGCGAGTGGCAGGAAGTCAAAAGCAAAACTGTGAAAAAATATGATGATTGGATGGTCAGAAAGACAATCAATCGGACCCATTCCATTTTGCGAACACAATTGAAGAGGCCAATTGTGTCTCCTACAAAAGCTGCAGTAAAGACTCCATCAAAGGACAAATCATCAAAAGGGCAGCGCAATTCAAAGAAGAAAGAGGAATCAGGAGAAGATGAGTATGCATCAAAGCCTAAATTATCATTGACTCTGGCAGATTTCATGCCATCTACTTCAATGAAACGGGCACCGTCCCACCAAACGGCACAACCTAAACAGGCCAACCAGGCAGAGTCTTTATCAGACGAAAAATTGATCTTTGGTTCTGTTAATATGATTCAATTAACAGATTCATATTCCAGTCTTGATGAGCCTGAATTTCCTGTATCAAATAAAGGAACCCGAGGAAGTTCTAGAGGTTCAGGATATAGGGGAAGACGTGGATCTTTCCGAAGCCACTACTCTAATTCTACCCCTGCTAGCACTGTATATGCAGCAGAAACTCGTGGTAGAGCCCTTCAGCGAGCTCAAAATGAACAAGAAAGTTCTTCTGCCAATGGCCAACTCAGCTTCGGCACAGTCATTTTGGAAGACCGATTAAAGGTTCCATCTTCTTTATCTCAGCAAGTAAATGGATCTAATCAGTCTAATTTTCCAAAACCAAAGATGTTTCCAACCTCAATACAAGATGCATCAGCTTCCAAAGCATCTTCTTCCAAGGTACCTACTAAACCGCATATTCCTATTGGGAAACGCAGGCCTCTAGATCAAAAGTATGATATATTGAAACACATGGCCCATGTACCAGCCAAATTATCAATTTTGGATGCTTTGAATCTATCAAGAGATCTTCGGGAAGCACTCATCGAAGCTTTGCCAAGTCCTCAAGAGTTTGAAGCTGAGATTGCTGCAGCTGAAATTTATCACATAGAGAATAATCCTGCAGAATGTCATGCAGTGATATCTTTTACTGATAAAGATGAAGATGATGTTGTGCGTGGGCACATAAAACCTTTGTACTTATCTGGAAAAGTCAATGGTATAGATGTTCGAAGAGTTTTTATTGACAATGGTTCAGGAGTCAACCTCATGCCCATTCGTACACTTCGTCGATTGGGCCTCACGGAATCTGATTTATCTCCTTCTACCATGATGTTGCAAGGATATGATAAAAATGAACAAGAACCACTGGGAGAAGTTACGCTCAGAACTCAGTTTGGAGATCTTGTTTCCAATTCGGATTTCATGATTGTTGATCAAGACTCAGCTTTCAATATCTTGCTTGGAAGACCCTGGCTACATCAGCATGCAGCTATTCCATCATCATACCATCAATGTCTCAAATACTGCTTCGATGGTCAAGTTGGAACATTGTATGGTGATAAGGCCCCGTTCAAGACATGTGAGTCTCAATACATTGAGGCAGAATTTTATCACATGAAGGGAAGAGAAAAATCTACAATGAATGAAATTACCAAAGTTAATGCTCCATATGGTTTGGAAAAAATTCCAATAAATCCATTTTCACATGTGAGTACAGATTATGTGTTACCTATCAGTCAAATTGACAAAATAGGCCCAAATCAAAATACTCTTATGGGAAGATCCATAATGTCAATTACGGCAATCGAGCCAGACAACATGGGAGAAATTGGTAACTTACCAAGCAGTGATGAAAGCATAAGTGGTGACGTTTTCATTTCGTCTGCTGAAATCCAACAAGTCTATACTTCGCTAATCAGGCCAGAAGAAGTTATAGCAACACCAGAGGTGAATATTGATGTCGGTTCTCAATCCATCATCTCTTCTTTGATTCCCAAAGAAGACCCTTTATCATCAATAGGGTCGTAAATGGAAGCTTCTTCTTCAAAATGTGAAAATTTTTACATCTCTTGTGATCATGAGAATTTCGTTTTTTCATCTACTTTGCAAGTAGAAACGGAAGAAATAACACCTGATGAAGAGGAAGAGGAAGATCTTAGAGATGCTCCTCCAGCATTTGAAGAGGGTATCTCTACCACTGTGGATGAACTCAGAGAAGTAAATCTGGGTACAGAGAAAGATCCACGCCCCACTTTAATTAGTGCGGCCATGAACCTTGAAGAACAAGAGATGTATATTTCTTTTCTAAAGAAAAATAAAGATATTTTTGATTGGAATTATACAGAGATGCCTGGCCTTGATCCTGATGTTGCCACCCATCATTTGGGTTTGCCAAAAGAACATCGAGGATTCAAGCAAGCCGCGAGAAGAACACACCCAACCTATGCTTCCAAAATCGAGGCTGAAGTGGATAAGCTTATCAAAGCTAACTTCGTCAGAGAAGTTCAATATCCTAAATGGTTGGCTAATATTGTCCCTGTAAAGAAGAAGAACGGACAAATTAGGGTTTGCATCGATTTCAGAGATCTTAATCGGTATTGTCCCAAAGATGACTTTCCAGTTCCGATTACAGAACTCTTAATTGATGCGACGGCTGGCTATGAAGTACTTTCTTTCATGGATGGGTATTCTGGATATAATCAGATCCGAATGGCCCCAGAAGATGAGGAATATACAGCCTTCAGAGCTCCTCAAGGTGTGTTTTGTTACCGGGTGATGCCCTTTGGTTTAAAGAATGCAGGTGCAACATATCAACGCGCCATGCATCGTATCTTCAAACCTTTTCTAGGGAAATTTGTTGAATTCTATGTAGATGATCTGGTGGTTAAATCCAAACAACGTTTTGATCACTTGGCTGATTTGGAAGTCATATTCCACAAGCTTCGACAACATACTTTGAAGATGAACCCCTTAAAATGTGCTTTTGGGGTAACCTCAGGAAAATTCCTCTGCTTTGTTGTACGCCATCGTGGTATTGAAGTCGATCCTGAGAAGACCAAATCAATCCTTGGTATGTCACCTCCTCAGAATTTGAAAGAATTAAGAGGACTTCAAGGACACTTAGCCTATATTCGGCGTTTCATCGCCAATTTGGTAGGCAAAAGTTTACCCTTTACCAAATTATTGAAGAAAGGAGTCACTTACCAGTGGACTAAAGAATGTCAAGAAGCATTTTATGTTCTCAAAAAATACCTCTTGAGTCCACCAGTACTCATGCCACCTGTTGAGGGTAGGCCTCTTATCCACTATGTGACAGCTTTAGAGCGATCATTGGGTGCCTTTATCGCTCAAAAGAATGATGCTGGGAATGAAAATAGTCTCTACTATCTCAGTAGAACTATGCTTGAAGCAGAAACCCGGTATTCATGTATTGAAAAATTCTTCCTAGCATTAATCTTTGCAGTTCAGAAACTGAGACACTATCTGCAACATCACGAGGTCCAATTGGTATCTCGTAATAATCCACTCAAATTCATCCTTAGTCGTCCAATGCTTACAGGACGTCTGGCAAGGTGGGCGGTTATTCTACAGCAGTTCGACATCCAGTATGTGTCTCAAAAGGCAATTAAGGGCCAAGCTTTGGCTGATTTCCTGGCTGAACACCCTTCAGTGGAAGACACGTATTCAGATATCGAACTCCCCGATGAGGAAGTTTTTTCTATTCAAGAGAGTCCTCAAACATGGGAAATGTATTTTGATGGTGCTTCTAGAAGTCCAACAGGGAAGAAAATGGAAAATCCTAAATTCAACAAAGTTGGTTTAGGAATTGTGCTCATTTCTCCAGATAAGGCAGTATTACCTTATTCCTTTTTGTTGTGGGAAGGTGGTACCAATAATGAAGCTGAATACCAAGCTCTCATTGCAGGCTTGGAGTTAGCACTTCAAGCACAAGTGAATCACTTAAAGGTGAAAGGTGATTCAGACCTGGTAATCAAACAAGTCAATGGGGATTATGCCATCAGAAAAGAAGAATTAATCCTTTTGTATGATTATGTCAGAGAGTTAATGTCATAATTCCCTTCAGAACCGACATTTTCTTATGTCCCAAGATCACAAAATTCTCAAGCTGATGCACTGGCTAATATAGCCACAGCTTTAGCAGATCCAGATCGGGACGAGACAACCATCAGTATTGCCCATCGTCGTGTAATTTCACCTTATGTTCAAATCAGAACAGAGGAAATTAATGAAATTAGTCCCATTCCTGAACCGTATGGTCATACTACAGGATGGATGTCACCTATCAGGGAGTACCTTCAAAATGGAACACTTCCACCTGATAGAGCCGAGAAAGAACAAATTCGGCGACGTGTGGTCAATTTTACTCTTTATGATGGTCCAAACCACCTCGTGAAAATTCTCTACAAATGTGGTTTTGATGGAGTTCTCTTCAGATGTATTGATGGTGAAGAGACAATGGCTGTCATAAAAGAAGTGCATGCAGGAGTTTGTGGTGCCCACCAGTCTGGACATAGATTGTCTGATCAAATTCAAAGGCTTGGATACTTCTGGCCTTTAATGATACAAGATTGTGTCAATTTCACAAAGAATTGTCATTCATGCCAAGTATATGCCAACTTCATTCATCAACCTCCAGAGTTGCTTCATACAGCTAAATACTCATGGCCATTTTCCACATGGGGAATGGATGTGGTGGGACCTTACCCTTCAGCTATGGCCAAGCAGTTTATGTACATTCTTACTACTACTGATTTCTTTTCCAAATGGGCAGAGGCAGTACCTCTCAAAGAAGTCAGTTCTAAATGCATTGTTAGCTTCATCAAGTCTAACATCATTACTAGATTTGGTGTCCCTCATACCATATTGACGGACAATGGCACCAACTTCTGTTCTTCTGAGGTAAAGAGATTGTATCAAGAATACAACATTAAGTCTAACCATTCATCTCGATATCATGCAGCGGCTAATGGCCAGATAGAGGCCTTCAACAAGACTCTTTCAAATATACTGCAAAAGATGGTGGATAAAGATAAGAGGTCATGGCCTGATAAACTCTTTCATGCTTTATGGGCTTATCGGACTACCACTCGCAATGCAACGCGGTCTACTCCATATTCATTAGTATATGGAACAGAAGCAGTCTTTCCAATTGAAGTTCAATTGCCCTCACTCAGAATAGCCATTTGTGATCAGTTATCAACAGATGAGCAATCCCAAAAGCGGTTGAATGAATTGGAACAGTTAGATGAGAAGAGATTGTGCACTTTGCACCACTTGGAAATCTATCAAAATCGGATAGCACCAGCTTTTAACAAAAAAGTTCGTCTTCGATCATTCATTCAGGGAGAATTGGTATTGGTTCTCAGAGCACCAATGATACCAGGAAAGAAACCTCCCAAGCTTGAACCAAAATGGGAAGGACCTTATTCAATACATAAAGTCTACTCCAATGGAGCGTATTCTCTGATCTCAATGGATGGAGAACACATCATGACTCCAACTAATGCGAGATTTCTGAAGAAGTATTTTGTATAAACACAAAATATTGTTCCCAGAACCAAGACTCTTACATTTTGGTTCATACAGCAATGGTCCAATATGACCTTAAACTACAACTTCGTCCAACATGACATTAAACTGTGTCACAATTTTGTCCGAGATGACATTAAACTATATTATGTCCCTGCAACATGACACTAAACTGTGCAGCACCAATAGTCCTAACTGCAAGACATTAAACTGCATAGTCCCTGATTTTGTCCTACATAACAATAAACTGTATAGAAGATCAAATTTTGTCCGAGATGACATTAAACTATATTATGTCCTAGCAATATGACATTAATCTGTGTGGCACTTCCAACGTCCAGCATGACGATAAACTGTAAAAAGACCCCAGAACTGATATCCCCATATTGTTTCACCTTAGTCCTAGCTACATGACTTTAAACTGTACAACACCAGTTCGTCCTTGCTATATGACGTTAAACTATACAGCAATGGTCCAGTATGAATTTAAACTGTAACGTCCTAACTACATGACGCTAAACTGTATAAAAGTCCCTCACGTCCGGAAAGACGTTAAACTATATAATCATCAAAAGTCCAGCATGACATTAAAACTGCACAATCCCCCTTTCGTCCAATATGACGTTAAACTGTATTTTCCCCATCGTCCTAACTACATGACGCTAAACTGTACAGAAAGTCCTTGATATGTCCTACATGACATTAAAACTGTGCATCGTTAAGGTTGTTATTACCTCTTGTTTCTCACACCGAGTATGACTCACGTGATCTTAGAGCGAACATCAACCATAACACTCCCTTTGGGCCACTAACCATGTGTAAGTCCCAACAACTTTTTTTTAGATCATTGTCCCCAAGAATAACTTGGTCATTAATTCATTCTTTAATTGAACTACACGGACTTTGATCCTTTCCCTCCAGGCTGGGTATGTAGGCAACCTCCCAAGGTTCAAGCCAAAAAAAAATCTCTTCACATCGGTTCACCACCATCTCATATGATGATGATTTGTGAAACCACCCCTGGAATCAATATCTTCACATTGATTCACTTTCGTCCTTGTTATATGACGTTAAACTATACAACACTTTTTGTCTGGTATGACAATAAACTACAATATTCTTTGATCTCCTCATTTGAGAAGGAACCATTATTAACATTGATTCTTTTTCAATCATGGTTTTCATTTTCAAAAGACTACGTGCATACATGGTAATGCCTAAACTTTTTATCTTAGGTTAAAACCATCATTGCACTAAAGTCCCCTTTCACCCATCACATGTACGAAACAAATTTGTACTAAGGGTAATTCAAGAACTACGTGGACTTGATTCCCATCCTTATGGGATACGTAGGAACATTCGAGTGTCCCTCGAATCCAGTCCCAAGTCTTTTGGGC
Organism: Viscum album; assembly: GCA_963277665.1. Taxonomy (NCBI): domain Eukaryota; kingdom Viridiplantae; phylum Streptophyta; class Magnoliopsida; order Santalales; family Viscaceae; genus Viscum; species Viscum album. The sequence continues at coordinate 175,389,710 of OY728134.1, forward strand.
CTAACCCCAAATTTCACTTTCAGTCCCTTGGCTGAAAAGTCCTCATGAAAACACACACTGTGTATTCATTATTATGGTCCGAATTCTATGACCCTAAACTAAGATTACTGATTCTTTCGTCCTGCACGACGTTAAACTTCATTTCAAGAACTACGTATGGCTTGATTCTCATTCTTATGAGATACGTAGTGAAGTCCAAAATTTCAATTCAGGACCCAGCCACAAACATGATTATGGTTTTCATTGACCTATGTATCTCTATATACATTGGAAAATACCCATCTTTATGTATTATAATCCTAACCTTAAATATTTTCAGATCTTCATAACCCTTTTCATGACTTCTAGTCACAAAAATGTCAAACTTCTGAGAATTCTTTTGCCTGACTATGCAGCACGTGCCCATAGGTGGCCTTGCATAAACAGTCCACATAAAAGACTTGTCAGCCAAGAGATGCTATTTATTTGACCATGCAGCCAATGCCCATAGGTGGCCCTGCATGTTTTCAACCCCCTAACGGGTTTGTTAAATAATAGTAACTTCATTCTTGGGAAGAATGCCTCTTTTGTCCTTATTTTTCTTAAACGACAGTATGTAGGGATCCGCAAAAATAGCCATCCTTAACGTATTTGTCCCATATCCTTTTTCATGATCTGAAAGTATTCAAGTCTATGGTTTATTCTTCTTCCCTACGTTTGGGTCAGACCTTCGTAGGAGTGATATTCATCCAGTTCTTCGATATTCTTATTTGGAAATATCTTCTCCATATTCAAGTACCTCTTTCCATACAACAAACTCTATGCTTTAGAAAATTTGAATCTCCATAATCTTTCACTGGCTTTTAGCACTAGGAAAGTAAATTTCTGGGAGTTCATTTGCCTGACTATGCAGCACGTGCCCATAAGTGGCCTTGCATAAACATTCCACATAACAGACTTTTCAGCCAAAAGATACTAATTTATTTGACTATGCAGCCAATGTCCATAGGTGGCCCTGCATATTTCAACCCCCTAACGGGTTTTGTTAAATAATAGTAACTTCATTCTTGGAAACTACTTCTTCTAATGCCTTTTAGCTCTTTTTTCATATCATTCCTCAGATTCAAATATTCTTAAGCCATAGTTTACATTCTTTCCTCATACTTGAGTATGGTAAATATGTTTTCAGATAAATTGTCAAGGAATTGAATCCATTTTAATCCATTTTCGGTCAAAGCTATTTCGACCTTAAACATTAGCCCTTTTATGTCCGGCATGCATGACATTAAACTGCCCACACAAAAGACAAAGGAACTCTGAATAAAAGTCAAGTTCCAGCTCACTAAATATACATTTTTTGTATGATTTAGATAATATTGAGCAGTTAAAAGATTCAAAGTTTGTAGGGTTATTTGTAATAATCCTAGTAAAAATCAAACTATGATTACTAAGCTCATTGGCTTATGTAAATTTGAAGCAGGTAATGAAAGAATGCAGGTACAAATGATTGGAGACGAAAGTGTTTTTCATTGATACACAAGAGTTAGAAGGACATCCACAGACTGGAATCTCTTCTCTTTTTCAAGAATTACAGAAGATTGTCAACATAAGTCTTCATTTGATATATAGCATCCTGAGCCTTATCAACAGTTACTTGAAGCTCGTGCACTTGACCAGCTTCACTCTTTTCAGCTTGCTGAAGTGCCTTCTTAGCATCTGCAATGGCTTTCATGCCATTCATATGAGTTTCATCCAATGATTTGTTAAGCTGACCAAGTTCCCCAGTAACAGCATCTAACTGTTGCTGGAGTTGCACCTGCTGGACGACCTTTTCTTTGATTTTTTGCTTCAGATCCTTCATCTTGACAGCATAATCAGCTTCAGCCTGGGATATCGCAGCCTCAAATTCGCCTATGTTGACTAACAATTTCACTCTGGTCAAATCTTCGCGACTTGTCTGCATTTGCTCCCTCCTGAAAATAATCCGTTTCACCGCAGCATGGATCTTTTCATACCCAAAACCACCAAGTCCCACTATAACAAATTGGGATGACAATCGGGAGATTTTTTATTGTAGCTCTTCTAAAGGCACCCCCGATATGATGTTCCATATGTTGTTCCATGCCTTACGTCGTGAAAAGCTGAACGCTTTGAGCATCTCTGGATCTGATTCAACATCTTCGTCAGAAGGGGGTATGTAATCTGGAATTAGCGCACTTAGGGAGGTGCCTTGTCCTGCTCTTTCCCCCCTGACTTGTACTTCTTCACTTTCAATTTCCGTTGGGACAAAGGCTGAGGCCTCATCTTCGGGTCTAGTCATTGCAGTTGATGGTCCTGCATGATTAATTGAAAGGTTTAGTCAGCTTCAATGGATAACAAAAGAATGGATTGTCTTGCGAATAAAGTACAATCACAAATATTGTTATCCCTTACCCAATGGTGGTTCAGCAACATGAGAAGACTTCTCCCCATCTTTCCCGGTTTCAACAGGATTTTCAAGATGGGTCTCAGGAGAGTTTATTGGATTTAGCTCTACTTGAGCTAATGTTTCTGCAATGATAGGGTTGACATCAGTGTCCACACCCTCTTCAGGCATTGGCAGTTCAGCAGCTTCTACGGAAGAAACTGCATATTATTTTACATCATGGTTAGAAATATTTTTCTTTTAAAAAGAAAAATTTTGGCGAAGGGTAACACTCACGCCCAAGGTCTTCTATATCACATGACAATCTAGCATGATCATAAAATTCTTCAAAAGTCATTCCTTGATTCATCATTTCATCCAATGATACTTCAGAATCTTGGTTAGTCTCACCAGTGGGAGCATTTGCTATGTCTTCTTGCTGACTTATGTCCTGCAACCCCTGACCCTGGACAACATCTTCAGTAGTGGGAGGGATACTGGGAATGGATGGTAGCTCTTCTCTAGGAGCAACCAAGTCAGCTTGAGTCTGTGGTTGTTCTACAGCACCCTCCACGACCTTTGAAGAAGGATCAGTCCCTTCCCTCAAGGGGGAAATTGAAGAAGCCCCTACAATCCTCAGAAATATGAGTAACCATATGATTATGGGTATAAAATCATGATTGTTCGAAGGAATTACCACTGCTAATGAAACTTTTAGCTAAGGATTTCCTCCTTCGTTGCCTTGGCTTATTTTGTTTTTTTGGAGTTTCAGTTGTCTCCCTTATTGGCACTTGGATTGGCGAATGAAAGGCTATGTCCAGTGCCTCATTCATGGCCTGCTGGCCTGGAGATATCTCGCCTGGTTCGCGAGGAGAATCAGCAGCAGCCCCAACAGCGGTACCACCAGGGCTATATTGTGGCGAAGGAACCCCGGTCCCTTTCTTTGCAAGCTGCAAGATGAAGAAAATAACTTCCTTAAGTAACAAAGCTTCAACTGAAATCAAGTTGCAAAGAAAATAAGGAAAGAAAACTTGCATCTTCAGGAGCCACATACTCTTGCCACTCCTCATCTCCAGAACCACCAGCCCCCTCAGTGGTGCCACGATCAATCATTTCCTTCACCTGCCTGGTGATAGGAACCGAATTATCGGTGGCATATATGAGCATTTCCAGCTCTCTGATGTAAGCCCGCACTTCATTGGGGTTATCTCCGTATTGAAGGTCTTTAGAAGCTAGAAGATATCCTATCCCAGGAAGTTGTAGGCCCTCACACAAATCCAGCCAGGCGGTTTCAGTATCACAGTATAAGCTCTGCCATAGCTGAACAGCCTCTGGTCTTAGATATAAAGGCTGTGAGGAAGGTCCTACAATTTTTGTTTTTAATTTCTTCCCGATTCCTGCAACTACAGATACAGAATAAGAAAGTGAGACTTATTACTTTATAAAGTAGCAGTGATTGAAGTTATTACAATCAAATAACTCACCAGGAGCTGATGGAGTGGGTCTTTTAACTCTGGCCGGAGGATTATATCGGGCACGAAACCGCTTTGCTGCCGGTTGTGCCTCATCATCCCCATCATGATAATCCGAGGAATCAGTTCTAGAGGAGGAGTCTATTGAACCTATTTCAGGAGGAGAAGCAGCACCTTCATGAGGAAGAGTTTCTTTCTCTACAGTCCTCTTCCTCTTTCCCACTTGATATACAGGTTGATTCAATATCCCTTTAGGGTATGATGCTATCCAGTGTTCGGCATAAAATGTAGTCAGATTATGTGCCGCTTTTTCAACTGGTAGATCAAATACTTCCCCAGTCTTCTCTCTTGATGTCAGCAACCATAGTTGTCGAGCAACCATCGGATGTTGCTCTAACCTGACATGTACTGGAGGGGATAAAACAATCTGTTGCAAACATTTGAATTGGCGTGCAAATCTATATGGAGCATAGGCCTCGCATATGATTTCTCCATCAACCCTGGCTATTAACACGCCATCCCTGCAAGCTAGCATGTATGCCCTCAAATCCAAAGGGGCTTTCCCATCATCAACAAACCGCCCAGATGGCGGACTTCCATAAGGAAAGAAATTGAATTCCTTATAAATGCTTAGTCTTACTTTTATGTCATAACCATTGACATCTAATGGAGCAATTCCAGAGAATGCTTGCACTGACGGTCTGAAAGAGCTTCCAGGAATTTGTAATCCATTCTGTACATTGTAAGTCCTGAAGTGAGTGGCGATCCATCCCCACAAAACCTGGAATGGTCCCACTATTCATAAAGGAGATTTACCCTGGAAGACGTGAAGTAAACTCCTGTGAATCTTTGCTAAAATGGGGGTAGCTAACCCAACCATTTTTCCCTCAGCTAACTTGTCCGCAATGACGAAGGTCCCTGGCCTAACGCCTCCCTTCGAATCCCTGACCGGCAAGAGATAAACACTGAGCCACATTTCCAAGAAACCCGCCAGACGAGTTTTCTTTGGAATTCTTTGATTCACTTCATAGCCCCATTTTTCAAACTCTCCTGCTTCTAGAGTTGGCCAGAATGTGCCAGGAGCTCCTCTCTTCTCAGGTTTTGGACAAGTGGTAGGACGTCTGGGCCGGGTATCCTTGGATTTCTTTTTCTTGGATCCTTTTTCCTTTGGCTCCATCCCTTTCTTCTTAGTAAGAAACACATTCATCCATTCTTCCGGATGGATATCTTTTCTGAAATGAGTTAATGAGGTCTCTGAACTCTTGAGCTTGTGAAAGATTTTGAATAATTCTCGAGCCAAAGCAGGAGTCTTCTCTGGATCGCTCCAAGTCACCTTGGGAGGAATGAATTCATCATACATATCACCCAAGATTGGAGCTCCTGAAATCTTGTGGACATCCCACAAACTGATACCTACTTCTCCATGAGTCAAGTGGAAAGAATTAGTCGCTGGACTCCAGTGGCTGAGTATCTCTGGCACGAAGATATCATGTCTGTAAATATATGTCTGCCTAACCCAAACAGCTTCATATATTGCAGCTCTCTTCAGATCCTCAATAAACACTGCGCAAGTCTGTCGCACCCAGTATGCCCACATCCAAGTTGGCTTCACACCTCCCCCAGGGCGGAAATCCCAACTTTTATTCCAGCCTTTGGATTGATCCATCTGAGAATTTCGGAAGATTGAAGGATGACAATGTGGTTGAAGCTCAGGTGTATGTTTTTTCAGATCTGGTGTGCAAGGGCTATGATGCATCACATAAGCCTTCTCTACTGTTCCAGCATTTTGAAATACCCCTCCGCCTGAGATATTTGCTGAAGCAAAATTGGTATAATTCTGAAACCAAGAAAATGGTAGATAATTCTTTACTTCTGGAATAATGACTTCTTCCAGATGACCATGACCATACAAAGGTAGATAAGTGCAGTGAGGAAAGTTGCGATGATATTTCTTCAGATACTTAGCCAAATCTGGAAGAGTACTGTCTTTTACAGTATAGTAATCAGGGCCAATGATATTCATCATATCATCTATCCGCTTGCTAGCCAGTTCATCAATTAATCCAGTTCTAAGAGCCATTGAAATCTGCACAGGAGTTGAATAAATTAAACTCTTAAGTGGGTTTTTTTTCCATAAAATTTGTGAAAGAATTTGAAAAAAATGGCTAAGGCATTAAGGCGCGCAAGTATGGAGATGTCGCGCAAGTGATCATATGCCGCGCAAGTATTTGTCGCACAAGTATGTGCCGCGCAAGCCTTATTACATTGAGAGTAGCGCGGTAGCGAAGAAACAGTGAAAACATGAGACTTGCGCGGCGACAGAGACTTGCGCGGCGAGAGCTCGAGAAATTCAGGGTCAGATGCCATCTACGGCCGGAAGCGGTATATTTATAGGCCAGGAGGCCTATCTGCGCGCCGCACCCAGAGTGCTCAAAACCTGCGCGACGCATACTTGCGCGCCACCCTCTGACGCTGAAAGACTTACGCGCCCTCCCTTTTCCTTTTGAGGAATTCAATTTCCTCAGAGTCAAATCCTCATTTCTCTCCGGATCCAACTCTGAGGGGGGACTTTTGTTGACGCTCCTTTTGTCACATAATCTAAAGATCGGAAAAGGGAATATCTCAGCTGAAAGTGATTCATCCTTTGAAGAAAACATCAAAAATTGACAAAGGCATGAACAAAGGATCAAAAGCCAATTCACCGAGCAAGTTTTACCACTGTCGCGCAAGTACACTTGCGCGACTACATTGGTCGCGCAGGTGACTTGCACGACCTAATTGGTAACCGCCTGGTAACCGCCCTGGGTCTTCTTTTGCCTATAAATAGACCCTGTGGGCCCCCCATTCGAGAGGATCTTTTTCCAGAAACTCGGATTGAAGCTCACGACGCCCAAGTCTCTTCTCAAAGCTTCCGAAACACTTCTAAGGTAGTTTCTTACCTAGAACGGAAGATCTAAAGAGAAAAAGGAAGGCCTAAGTGTTGAAACTTATCAAACACTTGCGCGCCTACTTAATTCCTTCAATATAACTTGCGCGTCCTTCTTCTGGAAGAACCTCAAGTGGATGGTAAAGGGTTTAATAAAGAGTCGCTCAAGTATTTCAATACTGGTTGAAAATCGCGCAAGTACCCCTCATGTCGCGCAAGTATACTTGCGCGACCAATACTTGCGCGCCGCCGCAGGACTTGCGCGCCTTTCAAGACTTGCGCGCCCCTACATTTTTAGGTACCCATCTTGCACATTTTATTTACCCCTCTTAAACCATTTCACCCTTCCTATTCAAGATTCAGTCTTCAAGATACTCTTCAAAGCCATTTATGGAATGATTTCTTGATTTGACATCCTTATCTGAAAGGAATTCTGTGAAATATCTCTCAAAACCTAGTGATTTAAACATCTTTATGTCACCGAAGATTGAGAGTTCATTCATTCAACCTCATCCTTTAAGATGAGAGAATCCTAACCTGGGACTTCTTTTCAGGAATAATCCCCAGTTATAAAACCTTTGATTTGGGCATCTTTCTTAAGAATAAGCCCCAATCAAGTCCTTTAATCTTGGGCATCCTCCTCAGGAGTAAGCCCCAAACCTTAATCCCTAACATGGGTCTCCTTTTCAGGAATAAGACTCAGTCATAATATTGGGCTTCCTCTTCAGGAGTAAGCCCCGAGTCCCTTAACCTAGGCTTCCTTCTCAGGAATAAGTCCTAGTCATAAATCTTGGGCATCTTTCTTAGGAGTAAGCCCCAAGTCTCTTAAAATTTCTCTTAACCAGTCATAATTTACCTTTGATTTGGGTTTTCCTTTTCAGGAGTAAAAACCCAATCATAAGTCCCCTCCTAACTTGGGCATTCTCCTTAGGAATAAGCCCCAAGATTAGAGTATTCAAATCTCCATGAAGCACATATAACTTTATGGACCCTGTTCATGGATTTTCTCCCTAAAAGTAAATCCTAATCTATCTGGGCAGTCATCCATACATAAGCCCCAAGAAAGTTCCTATGATTGCATCTTTCGTGGCACAATTGTCTAAATTTTACCAATACCTCTTGTTTCTCACACCGAGCATGACTCACGTGAGCTTAGAGTGTAAAAGTAATTATGACATTTTTCTTTGAGCCATCAATCATAAACATCATACTCCATAACTCGAACTACGTGGGTTCTGATTCCTTTTCCAAAACAAAGGATACGTAGGTAGCCCATTTATGGGTTCGATCCCAACTTTGAGATAATCTCTGTCCTTCTGAATGAAAATAAACTTCAAGTGCCCCACTGAGTGGCTTTAAAACCAGCCTGGTCATCATAAAATGACCAAGAGACTTTTTATATAAATGTTTTGAAGGATACCATTGACCAAGAGTCTCTAAACAAATATATATGATTCCCTATCAATGAAGAACCTCGAATACATATAAAAGATTCTCTAAATTTCTTGCATATTTAATCATTGATTGTTAAAACTAAAGGAAAGCACATTTTATACTTTGTAATGTAATAAGGATTCACGAACATAACTTAAATCTATAAAGAGAGTCCCGGAGTAGACAATAATTCCCCTCAAAAAGGTGTGATGAGTCCGACCTCCCATCCTCTCGACCAATGAAAATTCCTAAGCCTCATTAGCCCACAAGCTCATGAGCGCCCGCCTTTGGAATGTAGGTCTAAACAGATGTGGAATCATTGGATGTTTCCAGTTCTACGAACAAACCCGTTAGAAACCGATCGGAACGTTTGAATCTCCCGTCCAGAAGGTCATCCCTGGATTCCGTGCGAAACAGTACCGCAATGAGGGGACAACCTTTTAATTTCTTGACATCTCTACGGGGAGGACCTACATTATCAGGTTGGAGAGGATAACCACCATTATTTGATTCTAGGCTATGCGGACTTCCGTTGGAACGTAACCCCTGGGGAGGACCTTTAGGGAATGTTATGACAAGGGGAGGGACTTCTTCTCATGATTATATTCCACTATGGGGAGGGACTCCATTGTTGCGACTATGATAGCGAGGACTACCATCACAATCTGTGGTCCCACTGCATGGAGAGTGATTGTAGTGTATACCCTGGGGAGGAACTTTAGGGTGGACTGCAGCAAGTGAAGGACCTTCTTGATGCTCGATATTCTGGTCATGTGGAGGGTTTCCGTGACTAACATCAAAATAGGATCTCTCACGATCGATCGTTATATGCCCATGGGGGAGGCCCCCACCAGTGCACTGGGAAGACTTTTAGAGCTGCTGGTAGCAATATTGCGGGGAGGACCTTCACAACTGCTACTAACACTCCCATAATATGGTAATGGGTGGGCTAGTTTCAAAACCATTGGCGTGTTCTTGATGGTTTTGGGAATCCCAGATTCCAGTAGAGCGGAGTCATGAACCTACTCTTTATTTTCGGGCTGCATTCGGCGTGTTCGGGAAGCTCTTTTGCGGGTAGCGGGGACTGTCTGATATTGGCAACGGCCTTCACCCTTTGGTCCCTGTCTAATTGGATACTGTGATCCTGATGGGACATTCTGATGAACATATTGACTTTTAGCAGGGATAAATGCCTACTTTAAAGCATCCACCGTGATGGATGGGTGTCCCATAGTTGGAACGAGGGGCGTTGGTCGATCCGTTTTCCCTTGGGTCGTGGAATATGGTCGGCGACCCTCCTGGGCAGAACCAGGGATACAGATCTACTCCAAGGTAGCTATCTCTTCTCATAGATGAGTCACCTCAATTGGGTAGACTGGTTCACGGGCCCGATTCCTTGCTGTTTCCACTGATGAAATTACATACTGGCAAGTCTGCAAGATATGATCTGGGATCAATACCTACTGCTCCATCATTTCCAGGATATGTAGAGACAAATCTTTTTCTAGAACGGGTATGAAGGCCCATTACGGTATCAGAGTAAGAATATCATGCTCCGATCCTCAAGTGGTTAGTGGGTACTGACAATTATTCTGTGTTAGGGCAGGTGAACGAATCTGCCACTGTACCGGTATACGCAGGTTTATCTCTCTGTTTTTCGGCAATTCGGGGTGGCAGGATTTACTTGCATCCGTAGGGAGATGACCCTGCATATATTGGTTTCCCACCGTACCGAGTCAGGGGCCTTTATTGGTAGGGAGACGTTCCCTCCTATGATTTGCCGCCATATCTGGGTGGTGGGATTTGTTGATTTCCGCCATGCCAAGATGGCGGGCATTAGAAGAATCTGCTAGGATTTGGTCCTACAGGTGCTGGGTCGCCACCACGTCAAGCTGTAGGGATTCATGACCCTTGGTAGGGATAGGTGGATGCCTAGTAGATGTCATCCTTCATGAGTGACGGGCTTGATGGAGCTCGACGGGGATGTGTGTCGGCTTGTATGATGCCACCAGGCCTAGATGGCGAGTTCAGGAGGATCGAACAGATGTTGGTTCCTATTCGTGGTATGTCATCATGGAGGGGCAGCGGACCCCTCCTTAGGGACCAGGTTGATGAATGGTCCCTAATTCTACATTTGTGGCCCTTGTTGAGTGGTCCGAGGGGCCGGATCTCGGGGAGCATGGGCATGAATCCTCGGGGAGACATCCTCCTTGGTATGAGGATTATGGGTCCCGGCGTGACCACAATTACATCTGCTGATGGTGGCCTTGGAGCGGAACCCCCGCTTAGTGGGGATGAAGTCCTCAACGTCGACGTCACCTGCCTCCCTAAGACAAGGGAGGTACGCATTGTCCCATTCTGGGGATAGACTCCTGAAACGGTTGGGGACAGCAACAGGGGATGTCTGGATCTGACTTTATGGCTGCTGTTGGGTAGGCGACCGGTGAGTTCTGACAGATTGGAGGCCATTCATGGCCGCCTCCACCATTGGGAGAGTACCGTTCACATGGTACTCTTGGATTAGTGCGACCGAGACCCAGTGTTGAAGATGATGGGTGGGTGATGGGTTCTTCTGTAGATGAGGATGCCTGGTCGTCACGTATCCTGAAGTGCATACTTGCAAGTTCCTACGAGAAGCAATTAGATCGAAGGGAGTTATGTGTAGTACCTGCAATTTTTTTTAACAAATACATACATGAAACCCTTCAATGTAGCATCTCATGATCCCATGCATATTTAGTGACCTTTATTGGCCCTTCATGTGAGAAACAAGGGGGGGAATGGGTGAGATTAGGTTATGTTCGTCATGTTTGGTTAAAGATTCATGTCGGGTTCACCATTTTTTGTTTCGTTCTGTCTTTTCAGGACTCAAAACACCCAATGGCTCCATATCAAATGATTGATGGACCTGCTTTACAAAGGAAGGCGTTCTCCAGATGATCTGACCAATGACTCTTAAGAACTCACATTGGTCTAGAGGATGGGAAGTCGGGCTCATCACACCCTTTTTGGGGGAAATTTTTTCTTTTTTCGGGACTCTCTTATAGATATAATACGTAATCATATGTTCGTGAATCTTTGTTTATACCCAAAAATAGAATCAAGGGATTCAACCCTGGTGGGAAATTATCAACTGGATGCAGGGGTTCAGAATCATTTATGCCTGAGGTATACCATCCCTCATTGGATTAATGACCCCTAGGAGTTGGAACTGACTTGAAGCGACACTATGAGTCGCGTGGTGTACTGATTTGAAGAATAGTGGGATAGTCCTGTTGCTGGGAATGAATCTAGGGGAGGCATCCTATGTACCCTGCCTAGGAGACAGGGATCAAAGTCCATGTAGTTCAAATTGGATTGGGACTTACACACTGAGGTATCCCATGATGTTGGTAAACCGACGTGAAAGGGAGTCGAAATGACCCGTTGTTGGGTTTGAACCTCGGGGAGGCTTTCTACATTCACTTACTAGGAGACAAGGATCAAAGTCCACATATTTTGAATTAGATTGGTACTTACACTCTGAGGTAGCCAATGATGTTGGTAAACTGACATGAAAGGAAGTCGAAATGGCCAGTTGTTGGGCTTGAACCTCGGAGAGGCTTCCTACGAACCCTTCCTAGGAGACAGGGATCAAAGTCCACATAGTTCGAATTTGATTGGGACTTACACTCTGAGGCATCCCATGATGTTGGTAAACTGATGTGAAAGGGAGTCGGAATGACCCGTTGTTGGTCTTGAACCTCAGGGAGGCTTCCTACGTACCCTACCTAGGAGATAGGTATCAAAGTCCATTTAGTTCGAATTGGATTTGGACATACACTCTGAGGTAGACCAAGATGTTGATGTCATGGTTGATGCTTACTCTAAGCCCATGTGATTCATGCTCGGTGTGAGAAACAAGAGGCAGTAGGGACCAGATGATCACGTCGCGAAAGGTGTGTCTGTGAGAAGTGTAGTTGGGCTTATGCATGGAGCGGCCCATATGGTCGGGGCTTACTTCTAGGTGGATTCCCATGGTGATGGATTGGGGATTACACTCTAGGGAGTCCCATAAGCGACAAAGCATAGTGGGAGAGGGAAAGGGGGTGCTTCTATGCCCATCTCCTCTCTTGCAGTGTGTTAGGGCTTCCTTTTGATGGATATTTTACTATCCCCAGGAAGACCCTGGCATGTGGGGAGGTATAAAAGGGATTCTGGAGCTCAGACTCTACATTACCATGATAATGTGAACCTAGGAATGCTTCGTGACTCTACTCAAGGGTGTGGGCAACACCTTCACCTCGATTTACCATGGGTATGTGAACTCAAAATGGTGCGCTGATACACCTGAATGTTACAACATGCGGATCTGGCGGCTCTCGTGGAGGCATCAGCTAGGGGCCAACAAATAGGCCAATGAGTGAGTTGTGGAGGACATGGCTAGATTAGTATGATTTTATCTTTCTCAGGAAATGAGAACACCAATGTATTTTGAGAGCCACCAAAAGGTATGGATGGTGTCACCCTTCATGTGGGGAAGTTTCACACGGCTGGAGAAGCCGTCCGTGAACCAGGGTGGTCCTCAGATTATTTGGAGCCCCGCGAAGCAGGGTGGTTCACATCTTCAAGTTCAAACCGCAAAACAGGATGGTTCGTGGCTTCATGATCAATCCGCAAACAAGGGTGGTTTGCGAAGGGTTTCAGGCGGGCAGAGGCGGCCAAGGGCGACGCCGGTCGAAGGCTTTTCGGTCGGGGCTTCGCCCGCATAGGAGAGTGCTATAGGGTGCAACAGATGGGAAAAGAGGCATAAACTCCCAGGTCCGCAGGGAAGTCATTCGTATAGGGGGTATGTTTCACAGTTCTCCTTTTTTTGTTATATTAGGTTCATGGTTCGCCAAATTGTTATGAGTTTTCCAATTCCTTGTTAATTCATATACCTTCTGTGGTTGGGGGATGGGAATTTTGATGTTTGCGAAATCCGAAGTCTTCCTTCAACTGATCTCCTTCTGAATCTCCAATCCCTCTGAATTTGATTCCATTTCTCTGATCCTCCCCTCTTTCCCCTTTGGTATCCTTTTATAGAGTGGATAAAGGGATGTATCTGTGGCTAGGTGGAACGTTTTACAGAGGTCCATAACCAAATACAAAGTATATAGTAGACCTGGTCAATCCACAATTCGCTGTACGTATTGAACACCCTCCCCCCTCCGTGAAATGAACTCAGGGAGTGCTCCGTAGCTGCGGAGGGTTCCGCCTCCATTCTGCGAATGAGAACTGGTGCAGTATGAACCAGTCGACGTGCTCCGCGGTTGGGGTGGTTCATAACGTTGAACCGAACTGGCGCCCATCCTTCCTCGTGACCGCAAAGGCTCTCTGCATCCATTTCGCGAATGACAATGGTTAGAGTAGGGGGAGCTTCGCAGGGCTTGGCCACGTTGTGCTTCCAGGGGACCAGTTTACAGACCAGTCCATTTTGTGTCCCTTCTTTGATTATTTTCCCCAAGTATTTGGGGAATTTGGGTATAATCTCTTTTGTGGATTTTTTAGGACCCTATAAAAATCTAAAAATATAGTGAACATTCTCACTATTTGCAGTTACCAAAAATTGTTCATTCAAACCATATCAAAATTTAATACTCCTCATATATTAGATTACTTATACTACATCATACTTCATGAAAAACACCATGCAATTTATCATTATTTGTTTTGTTCCAATAGAATGAAAAACATTTAGGAGAGTCATGTTTTCTTAGTTTCTTCATTGAATAAATTTATTAATTAAGAAATAATTGTTTGAAATGAACATATTTTTTTATCACAGAAATAAATAATTAGTAACAAAAATAGGAGTTGTATGAGATCTATCATGAATCATATGTTCACAAAGAATATCTCTTTCACTGGGAATCAATACCTATCAAACTCAACTAAGAAACGGAATGCCTCATATTTTATTTATTTCCCTCATTAACAGTCTCATAATCTATTATATCAACAGAAATTGATTCATTAATTATCTCATTCAAAAACTACCATTGTTCTATTACATCAAAAATAAAATCCATAAAATAATAAATGTATAAAAAATGAATCCATGATTTTTTTCAACCTTATATTATTAAAATTATGTTTTATAAAAAAATAAAGATCATATTTGGTTCATCGTAATTCTCAAATTGATAAAAAATTCATGGATGGAGAAGACTGCAAATATGTTATGGAGATCAAAGATGAACATAATTCGAGGGAGTGGTCGAGGATTAAAGATGATGTTTCTTGAATGATCTAATGGTTCTGAATGAATTGGTCAAGTGGATGATCAATAATACGACCCATTGGAAGGAAGGATCATATTGGATGGCATGAATTCATTCATAGAAATAGTATGTTGTAAAAACATGTTCCCACATCAAACCACACTCGATATTTATTCACTTGTATATGTAAAAATGTAACAAAAATTGATCACAAATCTCATCATCCTCCCCTAGTACAAACATGTATTGGTTTTGTGTGCATACTACAGCACACAGCTCCATGCGGTCTACTAGCCCGCAATATGCATATTCATGACCATGTGCCTTGGGCATAAAAATAAACCATCACATGTCATATGGGATGGTTTAGGATTGTTCCCCTTAGTTATGGTTGACCCTACATGCTCCCAAATATGGTAGGGTATGATTTGGATAGAGTATGTTCATTTGCTGACAACATTTTCCAAACTGTGGAAAAAATGTGTACTTAGAAAAAATTTGATATAATATATTGAAATATATCCATCATAAAATGTAATTCCCTTACAATCAAAACAAACACCACATTTCATCACTAAAATTCTATTATAATTTATTTTGGATTTCAACCATAACACCCAATATTAATTGCTCTCAATGTCATAGACATTGGGGTCATGATCATGTAACTGAAGACACGCGTCTTCTAAATTACAAACCAGCACTACAATCATCACATAAAAGACTCATTGAATTATCTTCATCTTATATAATTGAAAATAATTCAACCTTTATCCCATCACCCAAAAAATTCAACTAAAACTCCCATGTTCAATGGGTCTACTACAAATCAAGTCTATCAGATCATGTGACCTATTATGTGGACGTTGTAGCTCCTAAGTTCACATTTTTTAGCACAGAGATGATTTTTTCTAAGTGTACTCATCAAAATGTCAATATGGTTGGCATGGTTGTTTCTTGAGTGTGATTACACTATGATATCAACTACATCTACTACCGTGAATTAATATAGATATAAGTGAAAACCAAATTAGTATGAGGCATAAAAATGGTAAGTGAATTTGTGTATCTGAATAGAATGACTAGGTAGACGTATAGACCATAAATTCCCATTAATGTTGTGTATGGTATGTTAGATGACCTAAAACACACCTGGTGAATGATAATATTAAAATATAATAATGAAAAATTCATTTTGTTAATATATGATCAAATTGGTGAACAATTCATAGAATTGAAAAATTATTCATTTCCATGGGCTAGTTCAACCAATGAAAATCCATGAAAATCCTATGGTTATTTTTAATTTCTTCTGAAAATTGAAAATTGAATCCCACAAAGATTTATTGGGCTTATAAATCCCTTATACTTCTGATATAACAACCATTTATTGAGTTACATATGTCCTATAAGGTCAAAATCACCAACCCACAAAGTGTACCAATCCTATTCCAGCATTGGGAAAAGAGGGATCATGACACCTGAGTCCCAGCTTCATTGGTATGCAGGTTTGAGACTAGCACTAAGGGTATAGTAAACACATAGATTGGAGTAATTACCCACAATGAAAAAACATGCTAATTATTGAGGTCAGACATACTCCAATCATCCCGTAACAAAAAATCAATATAAAATAAATATTTTCATGAAACATGTAATGTCATAAACAAACTACTACAACTCAATGGGAAAACTGTATATACCAAAATAAGGTTAATGTTTATAGTATCCATGAAACCCAAACATCTACAAAAAATCCACAAGATAGTAATATTAACCTTATCTCTAAGATTCTTCAATTAACTAAAAATATTATATAAATATATATATATTTTTATTGTGGGAGCATTATTGTATATTTAGTAGGATCCATCTCGAATCCCATCTTAAAAAACTATAATAAGCATGATAAATCATAGTGAACAACAAATGAAGAAAACTCCGCACCTAAATAAGAATACTATGTTCTTATCCTCTCTATGTATACTCTCACCATGTATCTCATACAAGAAAATATTATATAATAATGAATCATGAGGGTACCCCTCTACTACTTCCCGACTATATTTCCATTATGTACAAATGTCACACATCCTAATAATCTCTTTCCAAGAAGGCTATCCCATAGTCATCTAAGAAGATAACCACAACATACACCCCATTAAACACACCACCATGTCCACATTTTCAATAGTGATCATATAGTTTCGACGAGAAACGAAGTCCTGCATAATTTGCATTATACATCAGTTATGATACATCAAGCCATCACAAACTATACACCGAGTAATGATACATTATCAATCACATCATATACATGTTATACCATTAGTAGTCCTTAGGAAACTATATCATGATTATATGGGTTTGAAAGAACCAGTATACATAACATCCATCTAAATACATATATGGGGAGAACTACCCATCATGCACCATAGAACAAGTAACTACCATGAGAAGAGATTAGGGAAAAAGGTGGATTCCTTTATCAATCATCCCACATAAATGTTGGGGAAACCTCCACTCCCACTATGGGTTAACAATACCTATGGTTTCAGCTTCACTTACCCATATGGTGGAGTAGTATATAGAAAATCAAATGAAATATATAATATAATATACCTCACAACCACACTTAGGGAATAAAATACTCTCATACTATTGTATAGATAATGTCTCTCAGAATCATGACTTCCACTGATTAGATAATATATCCTATATGCACAGATCCATTTAAATATCTACATTAAATTAACATATTTCTTTTTTTATGTCATTAAATATGTTAGTTAATTTGAAACCATTAATTAACCTTTTCATTTTCTACATTACAATACATTATTATTACTACCAATGTTCCATGCCTTTAGGAATAAGGAAACCGAGTCCATGAATTAAAATAATTATAACCTCAACATTCTATCCCAAAAGATCCAAGTCCATGGGTTAAAAATGTACTTCTTCATTAACCACATATCTTTCCATATTACATGGTATGCAGAGAAAACATGTTAAGATACCAAAAAAGTCTCATAAAAAACTCATCAGTCTACCTCATACAGTGGAGAAGGGGATGAAGATAAACATACAACTAGGCTGTTTAAAAATCAACATATTCAAAAAAACATCATTATTTCCTAACAACAGGTAATCCGTTCATCAAAATTTTATGTCACCTTTGGGGTCTTCCCTCAAACCCATATTTATAAAAAGACACATCTCGTCACTCTAAGCCTCATCTTCTACCACATCATCTGGGTCCCCCTACTGAACATACAAAAACAACCCTCTATATCACATCACATCTCAAATTGAAGTAAAAAACATAGTTATTGGGACCTTGGACCTAAAATAAGACATACATTCTTTAAAAACAATGAGCTCATATAGCTCCAAATCACAAGGTTGTGGCCTATAAAAGAATGTGGTAAACTATGTCCCAATAAAATACATTTTATTTATCATACAATTGGTTCTTTACAGCTTGAATTAATTGATTATATTTTCATAGGTTCAAACTGCGATAAACCTACGAAACAATATATCAAAAACATCATTATTTAATTAAACAATTAATTTAACATGAATTTAATTTTTTTAGGAACACGATATATCATGATTTAACTTTGTTAACAAATTAATTTAACTGGCATATATATGTTATTTTTATTATCATCAAATTATAACAACAACAACAATATTCATTTAACATTTATCTTTAAACAATTATCCTATTTATTATCAAATAATTCTGATATTATGATCTTTAGAAATTTCTATCAAGAACGATATGATAAAATAGTAATTTCATAGATATAAAACTATCTACCAAACCAAGGGGAAAACCAATATCATGGTCAATGAAACAACATCGTTATAAGATCAATACCACTTATTTAATATAATTCAAATTATTATTTGTTCAATTTAATTGAGATCCAAGGGGATAAATCCTGGTAGTTATATGATTTCACTTAAATAAATAGATAATCAATTAATCCCATGCCTAAAAAGTACATCAACAATCATCGTATGAGAATTGGACATGTATTAGTTCTATATCACCTCTCCTATATGAACTACATCAACTTGAGGACATTGTGATAGTACCGCACCAAGAAAAACATTAAAACCCCATTATAAATATGGGAGACAATCTTCCATTGCATTGATAGAAGACACATGATAAAATTGATAAAAGAACAAATAAAATACTTTGGATAATTCCTTTGATCAAATATGAATTAATATAAAATGATGGAAGGGATTAGAACTGACCATTAATTATTTAAATCATAAAAATATGGAGAGTGGTGTCATTGGGTCTCTTGGAGTTCAGTGAGAGTCGATAAAATTGTAGGGTTTGAATCCCCCATCGATTGGATATTTTTAAAACCATACAACATTATTGAATAAACTAAATTCATTAGCCTTTCATGCATTGCAATTTTTTAGAATAACATGTTAAAAAAAGACATTTTCTCTTCAATTTATTCAATTTATTTAACCCACAAATATTACAAGTCTTAAAGACTATATTATTCATATGTAACATTCCATCACTATGTTAAATCTCCCTTAATCCTGAATCTTGAATCCATGTCCCTCTAGTCCTAATCTATGCCTCCTATAAGAACCTTGGACATTGAGAATATTGAATGGTTCTATCCATGTGAATTTGGGACATTACATCGGATACTAATCAATACATTCTCATCCTCAAAAATACTTAACCAAGATAGTAAAGAAACAAGAAATGGTTAATCTGATCAACCACCCAATTATATACGTCTAAAATCTATTGCCACTAACGGAACTCAACCACCCCCATATATTCGAAAGAGGCATGAAAACGTGAGAATATGAACTACACATTGAGTCTTTTCCACCAATAGTTGTTGTGTAGTCTGATCTAAACTCATGATGTTATACACGCAAAACACATGGAATACCCTATGCATCTTCAACTCCCTTGGAAGGAGAGTAAACTGTTTTCTGTTATAATAGATATAGTTCCATGTCCTGAATCATAAAAAGTTCTATAAAAATAATTGAACAATGTTACAAGAGATCATTTATACATCAAATATCTCAAGGTACTGAGCATGTATCATCGACTCAGGTTACCATGTAATCTCCTCAATACTATCATGCTACCACAATACATATACCAAGGGGATAACACACCTTCAAAACACCGTCTCATGCATTCCCTAGATCTCTATAGTCCCATACTCAAAGGTCACATCATCATCGACAACTATATCACTGAAATTCATGTAGAAGGAGTATCAATTAATAAAATGAAGGAGATGTGACATGTGAAAAACATTTTGTATCTAGATCATCTTATGTGTACGAGAATACCAATATGCCAAAAATCTAATACGAGAAAAAACCTAGAAAGGCCCATGAAACTGAGTAGAATGATTAATCCCATGGCCATTCCTCCACGACCCTTGATGATGATTTACATTAGAAACACATGACCCCCAATGTTGAACTAAAATGGTCTCCTCCTATGAGCGTCAAAGGATTTTGGGAAATCATCTACAACCTTCATTCTCTTTTGAATCACCTAATCAATCTCGGTTGTATTTGGTTCAATTTTGACCATAAAATTCCGTACTCCCTAACCCTATTCAATCCAAACAAAGAATAGAAATTTGGACCATTGAAGGAATCAAAAGGCACCATAATAGAGGTGGAGTGAAAATTATTGTTATTCCAGAGTATTAATGAGGGAATGTTAATCATTCAAAAACATCAAATATTCTAGACACAAATGCTCAAAATGTCATTTTGATTCTGGATGGTATGATCGGAATAACCATCCATTTGTAGATGAAAAGTAGTGGTAAGGCATAGATTATATCTAAAATAATTATTGAATCCTCTCCAAACCCAAGAGGTAAAACATATATCTCAATAGGAAATGATGATCAGTGGTACCTTGTGGAGTCTCACCACCTTTTCATGATACTACCTCAATTATACTTCTAGTAAGATCATATCTGTGATCACTATAATTTGGGATGATTATTCACAATGATCCAATAACACCCATATACCATCATACCCCCTGGGCATTAGGTAATGTGTTATAAATGTACATATCTTTGTCCCCCACATCCACTGAGGAATGCTTAACAGCTAGAAAAACCAAGAGGAGAAATGGATATCAATATTAATTTTTTTTAGATAAATAATCATGAAAAAGAACCTAAAAATGATGGATTCAACCTAGGACACCAAAACTGAGTCCTCAAATAACAATATATATTTTTTACTATTGGATACTCCACAATATGAGAACTATGAAACTCCTTGAGAACCATCTCCTTCATCACCAAAGGAATAAAAACCCTTCCTGAAACAACATCCTATGTTTTTCATCCTCAGACTAACAATGAAGAGACATTAAACACACAACTCAATATCTGTAGACCTCGACGTAATGTTCCACCAAATGGGATTCCACCACCTACTTTAATCAAGATGACTAGAATATCAAAAAAATGGCACAACCTCTTCCCAAGTCATATCTCATGTCAAGATACCATTATGAATATACTGAAATCATTCTCCAAGAAGCACCATATTAAAAATAGCATCACTGCACCACATACTACTTATTGAATCTGCTACACCATTCCCCTTTTTATGTGAATAATAAATCCCAATGTCATATTCCAATAAGAACACCATTAATCAATAATGGTTCATATTCACGTCACATTGAATGAAAAAAATACATCGGTCTCTTATGATTGGTGAAGAACACAAACTAATATTTTATGAGGTAATGAATTCAGGTCATCATTGAAAACACCACTGATAAATCATGGCATCATAGGTGGCATAGTTATGATCATAGGGACATAACTCTTCCTACCCATGTCAGTTGACTAATCTCTGTTGCATCAGAAGACAATCAATCCGATGATAAAAATCATCAAATTATACCTAAAACTAATCTTCTAGTTCTGGAAGAAAACGAAATGGATCATTAAACAACATCACCTTCATATAATCAATATATACCTGACACTGATTAGTCCAAAAAAATTCTATATCCTTTCTGGTCAACATATTCAAAGCCATCAAATCTCAAGTTAAATCAGCTTTGAACCTACTATAATATTATGAATCATCAATGAATCATCACACCTCTACCATAATCCTGGGTTATTCCCAAGACCCACATTCTTTTATCTGGTATGGATCCATAGCTAATCCCTCATGGGATATTACATGCCCCATGAAACGGGCTTACTGAGCCCAAAACTCACACATATGAAAAACCACCCCGAAATATCTATAGGATATCCCAGATGATATCTTTTATAAACACCATGAAAAAAGATGGATTATTTTTCACAAAAAAATGAATTTCAACAAACTCATAATTACCCTTAAGATAACAAAAAGTAGTATTCAGGATATCTTCATCATTCACATGTATCTATTGATATCATTGTTTTAAAATAATCATTCTGAACAAGCTTTCTCTCTTCAGTTGATCAAATATATCATCATGTTGTGGAATTGGATATTGGTTCTTCAATTTCACTTGGATAATGAAACTATAATTGATAAAAAACCCAAAATAACACCATCCATATTAAAAAAAAACCGGTGCACCCCATGTTGGATAATTTATTGAGAAAACATCCCTACAACAGACCATAGATCTGTATACCAAACTCTATCAACTAAAAAAATACACCCTATATAGAGACATTGTGATAGAAGACAATCCAGGCTCTATCTCAATCTCTTATTGAGGGGATAATTCTTCAACATCCTATGGAAACACTACAGTACTCTTCTATGACCCTTGGAAGTTCCAAAATATGATCCAATGATGAAATCAACATCAAGTCTACCATCAAGGATGAAAAGGATATAATAATAATCTTACCCATCTGATAGTCTCACTCTCCTAAAAACTATAGTGTCTTTCCATAATCATCGATGAACCGAATGTACCTCATAAATACATCCATAATATCCAATAAAATTACAATCAATCCATAATGAGGATGATTTCATATGATAGTATCCATAAATAAGGGAAATAGCTCTTTGAGTGGTGCTATGTGATAGTATCTCAAAATATCTACATTGATCAAACTAGTCAGCTCGACTAACAACTAGAATAGTAAATGCCAATGGTACTAGAAGTCACTCTTCTCGATGTCCCAAATCATAGAGAAGGGTAAGAGATATGAAAGAGTGTGTCACTCTTAGATGAGAAAAATCATTAACATATGTAGAAAACAGGCTATGGATACCACAAACGATGGATATCATTCCTGGAACTGGAAGCACTAATTTTTGAATCTTACCCTGAACTAATACTTGGCCTCTCTAGCTATTCTTACAAACACCTCTATTGACCCACACATATTTTGAAGGGTGGGGAGCATCCTAGTTATATCTTATTCCTGCCTGAGATATTCTATACTAATCCAATACTATAGAAACTAGATGCTACATCCTCAGCTAAAACTGCTTCAATAAAAGAAACATGAATAATAATAATTGGTACAAGTGAAATATAATGAATGTTTAAGCACTATAGTTTCTGATGACCTCATCCTTAAAAATTAAAACATTTGTATGATCCCTTATAATAGTCATGAGATCCACCACCCCTAGAGAAACAAGTGATTTTGTGCTGAGTACCACCACTGGCTAATCAGAATCACTTCATTCATGACAACTACGAACCGTATAAAACATATCTTTTTCGTGAGGAATCCTGCCAACCCCACACTCATGATGACATGGTTTGGGATAACACCCTCTCCATGACCCCTTCTCTCAGTATCTCCCCATGACACATATTCATCAAAAATTGGATGACTTAGCATTTGATCTAGAATTAAAAGCCTCATCGAAATGAATGTCGCCACCCACCTCATCTAATAGTGGGTCCGAATCATATATCATGGGGTTACAAAAATGAATCTAAAACTCAATAAAATTATAGCTCCCCTATTTAATGGTATGTAGCTCATGGTGAATAGATGTATTCATGGTTGAAACATGAAAATAATCTTTGAATATGACTTGGATCTCCTCGCATAGTACCAGTTAGTACTCATAATTAATGAGGAACAATAAACAACACTACCTCATTGCCCCATGCAGTATGTTCACAACAAACGATACATAGTGCTACTTCAAATCAACAATCTAACTAATATATATATATCAGACACCTATTACCGGTCTTCTATGAATTCATCTAAAACAAATCCCTCTAACATACATAGACACTTTCAATGAATATATCGGACTGTATTCATATATGTGTCCTTATCTTCGATCACCACTCTATGATAATCTACCAATGGACCCTACTGAACAACTTCTATGTGACCCTAGAAAGGACATATTCATGGGTCCATACCTTTAAAATAATAAAATTCTATAGCTCCTAAACCTATAATATGGAATACATTAACATTAATTAACTTTCTTTCATTTATTCCATTTAGGTATACCTATCCCATGGTATAACCATTCGATCAATGGTGCAATAATGAATGAAACACGATCCTTTCGGATGTATCTACACTAAAACATTCATCAATGAATTTATATGCAAAAGTATTCTTAATGGTATAATAATATGATCACATGGGGCCTTAAATAACCATATCATTATGTGTATCACGTGTTTAATGTTATGGATAATCATAGATGACAATGTTTCACTAACATCTCAAGCAACCACACCAGTTCCTATCTCCAAATTCCATCATATCCCTTATCCAGAACATAGATACCAATATTTCATGACCACATCCCCATAGTGTGTACCCCTCATAGGATAGAAATGGGAAAATAGAGATAGTGACACCTGATTCCTACATTCAATAGGCCTCGGTATGGAGAATAACACCATGGGTAAAAAAACACATTGATATAGGAATTACTCTCTTTGTGAACACAGACAAAAGGGAGAGATGGTATATACTCCAAAAAAACCCTACTCAAAAATCAATATAAAAAAATATAATGTGTAAACATTGTAATTTTATCCATGAAATACTACAACTAAAATGCAGAAATGTATATACCAAAGGAAAAGTAAACATGATAGTGACCACAAAACCCAAACAGCTACCACAATCCTTAAGCTAGTAGTAAACATCCCAATCTCCAACTGGCTCCAAATTACGAGAAAACCCCATTTATATTTAAGATGGGTGAGTATAATAGTATACTCATTATGATCCTCCATGTAACCACTCATGAAAATTTAATGAAATCATTCTAAAACCCAATGAAATACCAGTGAAATAAACTTATCACTTAAACAGGTATACTATGTTCCCATCCCCACCTTGGATACTCTCACCAAGCATCATATAAAGGTGAAAATTATATAATTAATAACATCGAGGTTACCTCTCTATGACTTTATCAATAATATTACTCTCTTCCACTATATAACACTTCCTGAAAAACCCTCTCCAAAACGCTATCTCGTAGACACCTAGGTGAAGCACCACAGAATGCACCTCGTGCATCCCACCACAATGATTACATAAACACTAGTAACCAAATATGTTTAAGGGGACACCATGTAACACATATTGTTTACAATAAATTGTAATTTATACCTCAATCCATCAGACACCTTAAACTTTATCTAGATCCCAAATACATCATATCATGTAAATGTAATACCAATAGTAGATCAGAGGAAAAAATATCAAGAATATATGTGTGTGAAATTAAAACAATGCATTAAATATCTCTAAAAAATATATGGGGAAAACATACCTACATGGTTTATAAAATAATTAACTAATAGGAGAAGAGATCAGGTCCAAAGGGGGTAGTCATCCATCGATCCTCCAATTGAGATACTACCGAAAACACCATAGGGATCAGAATCCATGAGGTGTTATTTTCTATAACTGACATGGTGGAGTAGCGAATAAAGAAAAATTATATTATAATATATAAATGATAACCACATTATGTGAATAACTATGTCTTAGACTGAACTACAACTAACAACTCTTAGAATCATATATCCCACTACTAAGACGATATATTATATAAGCACAAAACAATTTAAAAATACGACATTAAATTATCTTATTCCTTTTTATCAGTTTTAGTTTATTTTATTAATTCATAACCATTAAATATCCTTTTAAATTTTACAAATTATATAACATTAGAATAAAAAACAGTGATACATTCCCTCTTAGAATACGAAAAATGACTCCAAATATTCTGTATATTATATCATCATCATTTCATCCAATCTAAACCTAACCACCAATGGCTAAAAATTTATCACTTTATTAACAAAATTATGTTTCATATTAATAAGTACTCTAGTAACAAATCTCATAATACCAAAAAAAGGATAAAAATAGACATGACCAGCTATATAATGAATTCTGTAATGGAAAGAAGATAAATAAATATCATGGTCATCATCCAATGAACAGATTCAATAAACATCAATATTTTAGTACAATGGGTATGCCTAGATTTAGCACATTCTATCACCTTTGGATCCATCCCCGAAACCGATATGCATAAAATAAAATGTATCTCTACATTCTGAGTCAAATACTTAAAAATTATTAGGGCCTCCATTCCACACGTATCATAACATCCCTCTACCTCACATCACATCACATGTAGTGGGAACAAACCTTGAAAATGATCTTTCCCTTAATAAAAGGAATCCATCCTCCAAACACGTTGAGATCTCATAACTTCAAATCACAAGGTACATGGACATTATAATCAAGTGGGAAACTCATGCCTTACAAGGGGATTGTATTTTACCAAATAACATGTTTTTTATTTCATTTTGAATTAATCAAATAATTATTTAAAGGATAAAACAATGAAAAAACAATGAAACTAGTTGTCACATGCTATCAAAAAATAATTAATAAATTAATTTTATATGACCTTAATTGATTTATTAAGATGCATTATCATTCATTATATTTATTTACCAAATAAATTTCAAATGATTATATACATCAATTTGATTGTCATGAATTTTCTACTACCACAAAAGAAACCATTTTACATTCCTATATAATCCTGATGATAAATAGTTATAAAATAATTATGTATTTATGTACTAACACAATTTAAATAAATAACATAATTCCACAAAATATTAATTTATTTTTATCACACAACACTTAGAATAAAGAGTAAAAACAATATATATTTATTATGCTGAAACATTTTAAGGTGGTTGAAGCCAGTTATTTAATCTTATTGTAATAATTATTAGGATCAATTAATTATGACCCAAGGGGATAAATCATGATAGCTCTATGCTTTCATGTAAATAAATTGGGATGAAATTAATCATCTACCTCAAAAGGTCATCAAAATTATTTCCATTAGAATGGACAACATAATGAATCCTGGTCACCTCTCCCACATGAACTCCCTCTAGTAAAGGATGTAGAGGCCCAACAACACCAAAAAAATAAAGAAAAACACCATTTGAAACATGGGAAATTATCCAACTTATTTTGGATTAATAAAATGACAGGAAAAAGATTGAAGAAACACAAAAAATATGTAGAACATACCTCACACCAATGAAATATATCTACATATTGAAGGAGGGCGATGGGAATCAATCCATGATGATGTGATCCACAAATAGTTTAATAGGGATTCACCCAGTCTCATGGAGTCCAAGGAGATCTACTGTGGCTGTAGGTTTTGATATCCTGATTGGGTGGAAATGATATAAAACATCCACTATTAGGGTATTACGAGATTTGTAATCCCCATTCACATCATTTAATCATCGTATTTCAGTTTTCACATAAAATTTCATAGCTTCTTCACGTTATATAATTAACAAACCCAAAAATATATCACATTGTGAAATCCATATTATTTTCTTGAATCCTTAATTTTTAAGGTGTAGTATCCATGAATACTTCTTGTAGAATTCTTATTAATCAAAATTACACATAGCCTCATATATGAATATCAGTCGAGGATAACACACAATTTTTTGATCCATGTGAATATAGTGACATAAAAATAGTTTCCATCATATAAATATGAATGGTCACTACATATGCACATAGAACAAGACCATTTGTAAAATATAAATCTTTAAATGGACATAGAACATAGATTTCATCTGAATATGTGTCCTATAAAGGCTCTACTATATTAGAAAACACAGTGGGTCATAACCCCTATTCATCTAGAAAAAGTCTGGCCATCGGAGAAATGAAACAACCCAGCCCTGATAATTAATTTACTAATCGCATAGCATGAACATAAAATTCATTCCTTTTTCTCGTTTCTACAAAAATCATGGGATGAAAATGTCAATCATGAATGATAGAATCCATTTGTGTTTAATAGGAAACAATTAAAACTATATCGATGATTACAAAAATTCTCATCATGTCAAGGGAAAAAAGATTTCATATAAAGAGGTATTGAGCTATTCCCAGATGGAATTATTTTAAACAGTAGAAACAAACAAATCAAATACCTAATAGGGTGTCTATGATTATAAAACAATGGACATGTTAAACCTAAAGGCCCATAATACCATATATTATCATAAATAAATAGTGAGACGTGGTTGTGTGAAATGTAAGAGACACTAAAGTGGAGGATACTAGAATATTACATTTAATAGTATAATTTTGGAGATTTCACCATATTAAATTAGTTATACTACTTGTAGATGGATTCTAAAACATCCCTGAGTCACTTCATGACTTCCTTAGGAAAGATCAATTTGCTGGAGCTGTGAATCATGAGTTTAAATACCTCTACCTCGACTGCCACCTCTGCCAGGGAGGCCGATCATTTGACATCTACCTTCATGTATAAATCATGCTATCCTAGCACCGCTACATGAGTTTGGAAAAGATCCCAACTCACATAGAACTTATTTTAATGTTCTACAGAATCATTGTATTTTCCACATCATACCACTACAATTTCATCCCACTAAATCTCATAAGAATTTATGTTTCTTATGTCACAGTTTTCCAAATTGGAGACATACTTAGAAAATTTATTACCAAGGATCCCGGTTTTTTCTTTTTCAACATGTTTCCTAAAAATGTACCTTTCTAAAGATGAATAAATACTAATAGATATAGGTGTTTATACTCCTTGACTAGCACACACACCTTTCCTCCAATTAAACTCTTTGATAAGGGCTTGGATATATATCTCTGATATATTCACCAGCCTAATGGTATTTACCCTACAATCATATAATGTGTATCAGTCAAACCTCAAATAATAAAGAATTAATCAGATCATTTCCTAATAGAGTTAGAGAGTACTTCTGCATCTTTGTGAAATAAGAAGTGTTTACCATAACAGACATACCTCCAAACTGCAGGTTCATAAATTCTCTAACATTGTCAAACCACATAGTGCATATAAGTAAATAGTCATATATGATAATTTTGAAATCATATGAAACCATATCACAATGTCAACGATCTTGGGAAATAACGTCCTACCACTTTTCCAAGTAATCACATAGCATATAAGCCTCATGTCGGACCCTCTTCCTTATAGGATTCTCTATATTCATGAATATTTAAAGAATATATTTAAGCCATAACTAAAATGATTGTGGTTCCCCATCCATAGAATGTATGAGATGATTATAATGATTTAACTACCCATTAGACTATAATTTAATCAGGGATGGTTGAACAACAACTTTAGTATTTTTCAATAAACTTATAAATCTGACATAGAACTGGGTGTGTGTGCCCTTATTTTGCATATAAAAAGTTGCCACAATTGGCACGGGGGTATGAATCATTGGAGGCTCAGGGACCACCACATATTGTTAATGTTCTTTGCTACCATCCAAACGTTTGAATGGTGTAAAACATGGATTCATGATACTACAACGACACACTCTTGTCTCATAAGAGTTCTTAATAGTTTAAATGATTTCTCGTTGAAAACCAGGACGTGTTCATATCCTTCCGATAGAAAAATCATACCACTATTAATTCAAAAATTCTGCAATACATAATAGATAAATAACACAGTAGGTCATAATAATGTAAGAGAAACATCAAATATCCATTAAATTTGTCGGGTACTAGTCAAGGTCTCTGTTTCTATGGTATAAGATGGCTATTTTTACATTTAAAGATAAATTAATTTTTATTTTTTTCATGTTCATGTAATTAAATATTTCAAAATGGTCGAATTATAGGGTTTTAAATTTTAATTCCATAAGGTCCCATAATCATTAATAATTTCATTATTCACTAGGAAGTATCATATACATAGATACATGAAATACTGATGTACACAAAGAGAATAGGATAAAATATTAAACAATCAAGATATAAAATATATAAAAATTAACAATAGGATTCTCAATATGAATCTTGAGAATATTTTCAGTCCTTTGATCTAATGATCCAATGTTGGGGGCACTTAACAGAAGAATTTCTCATATCCAAACTCTATGATGGTATAAAAAATTAATAAGTAAAGATGAATAAAAAAATTACCAACCTACTCATGTTCCTCATGGACAGATGTCAGATCTACCTACTTCATCTAATGGATGAAATAAGTAGATGATCAATAAAAATACATTTAGTAATAAAATATATATATTTCAGTTATATATTTCATCCACCTATATGGACTAATAGAATTTTTATGTTAGTATCCATATACATAGAATTTAGGTTGCTAGAAAGACTTTTGTGTAACTCAAACAGCTGTAAGAATTCTAGATTATCCATGAGTCCAATTAAAATGGCTTCATTGCCTATATCTCCTAATGAGTGAGAGACATCATTTTCAACACTTGGGATTTTGGGTGTCTCTTCATTCTGACCGCTGAAACAATGGATGCAGTGTGTCATTCCCACCATCGAAATAATTTTAATGGGGTGAGATTTAATACTCTACACTTGATGCAAGGGAGTGTGAAATGACCTTCCAAAAAAATAAATACCATTTTTCATCATATTATATCCAATAAGTAATTTTATTTTTAAAAATATTCATCATTCATTACCACTCCATTCATTACAATCCAAAATCCCAAAGTAAATGGTGAATCACAATTCAACTAGATAAATTAATAATACTATCATAGTAATGTGTTTACTTAACAGAAATTAATAATTCATTCCAATAAATTCACTTGTTTAATTTATGTAAATAAAAATATCATGAACAAACCATTGATTTTTATACATTCCACTGAATAAGTAAAAACAATTATATTCCGTTTTAATGCCAAATATGGAACATAGAAGGTGAAATAGTCTATATTTAAATTACCAATAGGGTAAAATACATTAATTAAGAATGAAAAAAACAAATGAGTATATTTTATTCATTAATTATATATATTGGTTTGGGAGAATTTAGTTACAACACATGGAATACACTTAAAAGGAATTTAGATCATTTATATAATTAATTTAAAGGGTATAAAATCTGGCACACCCAATGGGAGTTTGTGATTGAGTTCAGAATCCATTATTTACAAAATTAATTTATGAAGAGTGTATCATAGTATATATGAATATTGAAAGAGAAAAAATATCAATTTTAGAGAGAATCTAAGAAAATTCATATTTTCAGTACAACAACATGGCTATAAAACACAAAAAATTGTGGAAAACAATTATACCATATAAGATATGAACATTTGGGACTAGTCCTATGTTGGAATCATCATATTAATGGTATGATGGGATAATATAATGAAATGGTCCTACACCTTGAAAATAAGGAATATAATATTGAACTGAAATAGTACAAAAAAACAATGATGAACTAAAATGGGACTGGGGGACTTCAAATCATAACAATATATATTCAATACCTTCAATATATATTAATTTGGGATTAAAATTATGTAGAAATCAAGGAAAAATTGTTGAAATATATGATATATCACCAAGAGACAAGGGCTGATCATCCACTGAAATGATATAGGTGGAAGAGAAAAAATGTTTAATCATTCAAGAAGGGAAAAAATAAAATTTCACGGTCAATTATTGGGGAACATGGTTTGGCTGCATGCCTTGACCAGTCAATGAGAATTACTAGGCATCCATACATATTAAAGAAATACCTTGCATGGTTATGTTACACGATCTCCCAATCCATGATAAAAAAAATAAGAAATCCTACCATCTAAACTCTATAGTTTTCTTCATGGGCATGAATATCATGTCACATTGTCAGAGATAAACTATAATGCTCCTACAACTGAAAAGGTTCCCGATACGGGTACCCCTTATAGTTATTACAACTTGTGTGGAAACCGTGAATCCTATCATATTTTTCCTTTTTATAGAAAAAAAGTATCTGAGGAAACCATTGAGGCTCCTAGGACCTTCCATAGGTTTTAGAAGATGTATTCCCAGATAATACCCTGGAAAAATTATAAAAAATAGTAGTTGTACCTTCATGAAAACATTTTGTGTTATAGGAACAACGATATAAATAAATGAATAAGTAATATATATCGATTCAAGGTAATGTTTTATGATGATTGGATGTTTAAATGTCATGATATATTAAATTTAATAAATAGTATATGATTTTAATAAACGATGTATCTATCAAACTACACCAAATTTTTCCCATTATATTTCTAGAATTAGATTTAGTATATAAATAAATGTAATAATAATTCGGGGATAAATATGATATGAAATAGAGTCTTCATCTACTAGTTTATTTAGTTCTAGAATGGTAATGATGCTTCGATAACATGACATATACATATTGTGGAAGATTAATTTTTGGTACCGAATCTATTTATTTGAATTCATGAATGTCAAATTTAGTTTCATTGATCATTTTTTAGTCTGAATATGTTGATAATGCAATGCCTCAAATAATCATAGTGGGATGATGACTGAACTAGATGATTTTAATGTTGATCAAAAGAATTCATTATATTTCGGATATGATAATCAATTTGCACTAAAAATTTTAACATCTCCAGTTTAGGCATCATGTCCAAATAAAATTGATTAAAATATGAAATCATTAATTATCTAATGGTAAAAAATTATTAATCAATGTAATTTATTCATTAAATTAATATAATTATCGATGTGTTCATCAAAGAACTATAAAATGATGAATTTCTGAATCGATAGTTGAAGTTAGGTGCCCAACAAAATAATTCTCAAGGTGATGGTATGGTTTGTTTATCCCAAACTATTTTTGTATTTATATATTGTTTTATATGGTTGAGTATTGTTGAAAATATAAATCTAGACATTATATTTTTCTTCCAATAGTTTATTAACAGTGTTGTATATAATATATACAGAGTAACTATTGATTTTTGAAACCATTGGGGGAAGTATATAATTAAAGAGTGCGGTTAAAATTGGAATGATATGATTTCATCTTGTTTTTACTATTTTAATATTTTATTTTATGTTGTTATAGTAATCATCTAGGTATTAATGAATCATTGATGTGATGATAATTTATATTTCGAAGGTTGTGATGTTTGGGATTAAGAAGCTTTATAAAGATCACAATATGCTGGAAATTATTTATTATTTATTCAATGTTCTTGTTCTAATAACAAAATTTAATCAAGTTTTTATAAAAAATATATATTTAATTAATTAAAAAGGAGTGATATACATGGCATATGAAATAGGATAAAAATAAATGAGGTATAAAAAATGGAGAACAAGAGCGTCTCTGATAACTATATCAACTCCTCATAGATCGAGGGAACCTAAAAAAGAAAAACACCATAAATTAATTTATTTTGTATAGCAATGGAATGTTTCTAGTTTCTATTCATCAGGACAGGTGTTCAGGATGTAATAACAACTGATGGATAATAGATCATGTCCCAAAGATTCTTACAATTCCATCATAGTACAATGGAGAAGAAAGACTATGGTGTAGAACATTATTTCTACACTCAGAAGGAGAATATAAATCAATAAAAAATCAGGACCTATACATTGTAGTGATAGTCTACACTGAAAAAATAATCATATACAATATAATGGTAATATTATATTGAGCCCTCCATATCGTATCACATTGACCATGTACTAGTCATGTGAATTGATTACAGAATTATCCCAACTATACAGACTCTTCCAGAAGGTGTATTTGGAAATATTTTAGTGGTTATGGAAACTTTTGGACCTCAAAATAGATGCTCATGTAGAATGTTGTATCCTAGATAATGAATGATTAACATCTCCGCAGTTAATAGACTATAGTGTAATGGTTTGTTCTCTAAATTTTGGTGTTATTGATTATTATCTGACCTCTATAACAACTTATATTTATCAGAAAATATAAATATTGGATATTTTTCGAAAACATATAACAATATAGTTGTTTTGAAGAAATTCGAATGGAAACAATGAAGATATGTATTTCTATGCTATTTCAAGGTTGATAGTAATAATGGATCCATGTATGTAATTTTATGCACATTTTATACTAAAATATCATACACTAAAATTTTTATTATCAATATCAATGGAAATAATATCACAAGTATAATATATAAAAATGATGTTCATATTTTTAATCATATTTTTTAATTCAAATATGAACTAGAAAAAAATTTTGCTTTGTAAGATTTTTTTTGAAAATAAAAATATAATATGGTTTGATGTGTGTTTAGGATAAGCGGTTGAAATTTGGAAGAGTATGAAGTGGAATTGAATATTTAAATAGAGTAATAAGACTCTACATGTATGTTAATATGTTGAAGAAAAATATGAGAAGAAGTACATTAATACTTTAATGCATTTTTTGGATGGATTTGTTCTTGGCGATAATAATTTTTTTATAATTTGGGTCTTGGATTCCCTTTAGAATTGGGAGACATATTGTAAATTGGGATCAATGGAAAGCCCTGATAATTTTAACTATATATTGAAATAACTCATTCATATGACCTCAATTGATTCTATATCATTCCAAGGACTATAATTATTTTTTTGATATGTGAATATTTTAAATATGGTTTTACCATTTTATTGGTTTTTGTATATCATTGATCAAGATTCATATGCACTAGATATGAGTTTTACACCACCATTAAAATTTTAAAGAAGTATAATCATATATTTTCCACTATCTATGATTTCTCATGTCTCTTATATGTGTCATTTAGAAATATATACAAGTGGAATATTTTAGTTTTAATTTATATAAAAATTTTAATGAAAAACTATTTTTGAGAATGAATTCTTATGAATTAACAATACGTAATTCCATTACATTTCATGTCAAATTTTATAATTTCCTTCAAGACACTAAATTATATATATAATATATACATTTTAGTAAAATATTTATCATTATATATTAAATTAAAGTATAAATATTGAAACACATCACAACCATAAATATTGTATTTGAAAACCTAGGGTATTATGCTAAAAAATTAATGTCTACAAAAAATGTACAATAAAAATTAATATGTAATTCCATTAATTATATATAATTAGTAGAATATTAGTTTAATATATTAGTCAATTTAATAAAATTATAAATTTAAATGAAATAAAATAATTTTTTTACAACTATTGTTATTTACACCATTTAATTATTTTTTTTTTGAAAAAACCATAACATTCACCCTAAGATAATATTGTAATTACAATTTAAAAATTGAATCCCATTACCATAA
Source organism: Viscum album (assembly GCA_963277665.1). Lineage (NCBI taxonomy): Eukaryota > Viridiplantae > Streptophyta > Magnoliopsida > Santalales > Viscaceae > Viscum > Viscum album. The sequence goes on from OY728134.1 coordinate 175,424,874, forward strand.
ATAATATATAAATTTTTTTTACAAATTTTTTTTATTATTTTATGTTCAAAAAAATTGATAATCTATTTTTCGAAAACAATATATTTTTGATGTGTTATATAACAATACTGGAATTTATGTACCTATTTTTCATGAATTAATCAAGTCGTTTTAATTATTAAAAAATATTATACATATTTTTAATAATTTTTTCAGTTTTGATACAATCAAATTTATTTTATCTCATATTATGGTTAAGGATATCTTGTATCATATATATTTAGGGTTACACTTAAAGAATGATATCGAAGACGCATATAATATTGAAAGATAAATATTGTATAAAATATAATGGTGTTAAATTTATACACCCATTAAGAACAATAATAATGCCCCAAAAATTCCATATTAATAACTCATCAGTTTTCTTAATTCTTATAGGATTTTATATTTCCAATAAGGCCATTTTAATTAGCATTAATGCATTTCTCCAGAGATGACATTCAACTGTAATATTCAATGCCTTGAACCGAGGTCTTAATGAACCTATTTACATTAAAATAATAAAACAATTTATATTCATGAAATCATCATAAGATATTCATTTAAAATATGTTATATGCATTTATACTGATGAATTGTCAATTTTATATCCTCCTTTCAACTACTTGAAGAATTTAAATGTCCCTTTGTGACATGTAGTCTAATATATGCACAAGCAACATGATCTAGCATTAATAAACTATGTATATGTCTTGTTAAATTTGGTTATTTTTAAAAAATAACACTTAAAAGTAAAAAATATTGAAAAAATATAATGGAATTCCTACCTAATTTATGCTCTATTTAAATCTACATGTCACTCATTCTAATATGTAGACTATGGAATAAATGAAATTAATGTATTTCACTTGTGACCACATATTTTTTATCCTGTGAAATAATAGAAACCTAAATAAATGTGATTTTATAAATTAATATGTAAATAGTCATGTTATTTTGGTCTCTAAATGGTATTGGTAATATGTATCACTTAATTAATATACAAACCATCGTTCATTAAGATTACCAAAACAAGAATTCTTCTAACCTCATCTTCAAGAATCAAAACTAAATTATTTATGAAATGATTTCTGAGTAGTATTAATAATTAAAATACAGCTATTATTGTATCTGAAATGTTATACCAATGTATAAATTTCGATTTAAATAAATTAATCATCATTACTTATTTCAAAACTAGTACAAAACCACAAATCTATATATAAAAACATTCTATGTTGAAAATTTTCTAATAAATGACAAATATATTTTTAATAAATCTATATATATGAAGCAAATAAATGTTAATATTTTTATAAAAAATTTTATTATTCGATTAATTTTTTTAATAAAGATGTATCAAGATCATTCTACTAAGAATGAATAACAGTAATCTATTTTAGGACTAAAATCATTTCCTTGGGTAATAAATATTCAAATTTAAATCATATCCTTAGTGATTTATATCATATACCATATGATTATTTTAGTAATAATCCAATATTTTTATTTTTTTAATTTTGGTTTTAAATAATTGACATTCCCTTCATATGTCCATTAGTTCGTATTTTTGAAATTACATTCAGATTGATTTCCATCATTTTTATAGTTCTTTTACTTCAATATCCATATTTTTAATTTCATCTAATGTTTCTCCATTATTGTAAAGAACATTTAATATTTTTCAACTATATTGTTTCTGTATATTATAATACATTTCTTTCATGAGTAACTATAATTATTAATTTATATTATTTGGTTTTCAAGATTGGTATTTTGAATATATAACAAATAATATCATTTCACAATATTTTCCATTGGTTTTAATTTCATATTAATTAATTATGGTTAAATTTTTATAATTGATTGATTGGATATATTTTGAATATGCAATAATATGATGTCTCAAATTCATATTTTATGAATAAGAATTATTAAAAATAATAATTTTATTTCAATATTTGAATATGATTTGAGGTAATTTTCCTTGAAGGTTTTCATTTTAATTTTCGTCACATTATATTATGAATTTATGTTTCATTATTCAATCATAATTTTCACATATAATGTGATGTCCATTGTCATATTATGTATTCAATCATAATTTCATTAATATATTCATTTATTTAATAAAATGTTGAAATTTTATAAAATCCATTTTATTTCCATCGGTTCCTTATAGAATGAAAATTGAATGATATCCATGATAGGGTTTTATAATAACTATTTTTATCTAAATAGTAATTTAAAATTTGATATGTAAATGATTAAAATTTGAGACAAGTATGTATGGATGATTTATTGGTGGGGTCGTATACATCCTTCCATTTTGTTTTTAATAATTATACATCTCGTGAGAAATGTATATGAAGACAAATTTTAATCTCATGCACTCATTGAAGAATGTGTGATACAAAAAATGGAATGATGCCCTGTACCAAAGGTTATAATTTATTTTTTATAATATTACTTTCTTAAGTTATTTTTTATTTTCATAACATAGTATAATTTTATACCACAATCCTCTATTATGTTTTCTGACCTAAACATTATTATTGGCTTGTTGTTTTAATCATTTCTTATTTATGATTCATGTTATTTGAAATTTTTGTTCCATGAATATTTTATGATATATGATTTTATAGGTATAATTATATATGTTTAATATTTTATTCATATATTGTTCTCATACCCATTTTCACCTAGTCTACTAACATTGGTTCCCGGATTATTATCTCCCATGTTTTCCCTTGTTGAGAAATTAACCTCACTGATATTAGACGCCTTTCGCCATCATTTGGTTATGGAAACTGTTTATAATTTATGATATATGGTAAAATGTTCGTGAGTAATATAAAATTATTTGTTTTTTTAATCTATTCCTCTATGAAACTAATCCAATAGTTTTCTAGTTTGAGAATCTATATGTAAATTAAATGATTATTCATTTAAAATAATGAAATATTGATAAAACTTTGGTGAAATGTTTGAAACTATGATAATTTGTTTGAAATATTTGAATCTATTCATATAGTTCTCTAATCGTCCCATGTTTGAAATATTTTAATAATGAAATCTTGGTGAAATGTCTGAAACTATGATAATTTGTTTTTTCGGTATCATTTAATTATTATTAATTTTTATTTGGGGATTTTATTTTATGATACCAAGGAAAAATATTCTCTCAATGGATTATTATGATGATGTATTAATAATGATTATATGAAACAAATTACTATCTCTAGGGATTATTATATTAGAATGATTATTTCTGGATGAGAATTTCTTGCCAACATTTTATGATATAATTAATGATTTAATAATCATATAGAACAATTATTGGGGGTTTGTAATATTTTATGTGGGGAACCATAAATTTATATCATATAAATTGACAAGGGAATAATTGATATCAAATGATATAATAATAACTATAATGGGAGGTGAACCTAAAATATTAAGGGACATGTTCGACTATGATAAATTTTTAATCAATGCATGACTACAAAAATGATTGGAATATGGTGTGACAATAATCTATTATCGGAGTCTTTCCACTTTGATATTTTGGTAGTGTTATATGTCAATATAAATTATAATATATTGTAATGTGGAATCTATGAACATATGTTTTAAAAATATGACATATTATCATGGATAATGAATTATTATTAATTATTCCACACTCTTGTAGCTTATTTAATTTATTTTGACAAATTCTCATTCCATTTCATTGGATTAGTTATCATTTATTATTTGTTTATGGTATTTGTAATTCATTATATGGTTATTATACCATTATAAATATCATTTTCTAATATATGATCATTGATTGTATCATTAATGTTAACGATTACTAAATATATGAGCTCACAATTTCTTATGTTTCCAATTAAATATCTTATATAGAAATTTATTAAACTTGGAATGACTATGAGGGGTACTATATGAGCACAATAATATGGATGATGTTTATGATGAATCTTGAGATGTGTGGATTGTAAATATTGTCCCCGAGGATAGTAAACCATTAATGTTGTATGGTGTGCTTCATTATGTGATGTATTGCGTATTCAAATAATATGATGTAGTATTTTTATATAAAATTATATGTTTCCCTTGAATGTAACACCCCAGGCTTCCACCATACGCTTCACTTTAAATAATACAGTATCGTGTGTCCTACGCAACTTCGAATTCTAACACACCACAACAAATCAAACTCATTATTTTGAATAGTAATACCCACTATATTAAATTTTATAAATTTCATATGTCAAAATGGACTTCATTTTTGGATTTGGAATATCGAAATTAGCTTGGGGTGAATTTTTGGTATTTTTTTGAAAACATCCATTTTTTGATAAATACAAAAAAACCCTGAGTTGTAGTTTAAAACTGTTTTTTAAAATAAATATTTATTTTATTTAAATTTATTTTAGGTAAAAATAGATATATAATACCTATATAAGTTCAATGTAATTTATTGGAGTCAGTTTATAATAAATTAGTATATATATAAATTTTATTCAACATTTCACTGTCTTTTACCCACCTCATAGGAGAATTTGAAAATTCACATAAAACATAATCTTACCACTTCTATGAGTGGATTTTCAAAAATCTGGGAGACATAGTTCATATCAATAAAAAAATTTGTTCAATAAGATGAAAATAATTTTTGGTGAATAGTAACTTTTTACTTTTATTTACCATGGTTAAAAGTAAATACTAAAATTATGGGAAAAATGATATTATTAATACCCTAACACATGTCTTAATTCTATTGGATAAGTATAGTTTGACCAAAAAAATATTTGGAACCAAATATGATCCTCTTTGGTCCACTTATATTAGATTAGGACACTTAAATTTATTTTATTCAAAGAAGAGATAAAAGAGGTAAAATCAAAGTTTAATAACTAAAACATTTTTAATATAGGGATACACATCAGATAAATTAGACTATAAATAATCATTAGAAATGTAGAAAAATTTACTACATAATTTAATTTTAGGTATATTTTTTTATATTAAATAATGTAACTTATTTATGACAAAATGATGATGCAGTAATTACCTAATTAATGAAATATTAAAATAAATGATAATATAAATATCTCTATAAACGTAATTTGTGACTTTTTATTAATTAAAATATTTTTCAAGTTTAAAATGAAATATTAGGATTTGTTAGATAAATTTTTTTCAAAGAAATAATGCTGTTATGAATTTAGAAAAAACAAAATACCAAATAGTGTCAAAATTGACATAAAAGAGTTTCTAAAACAAATATTATATTATGAAATTATATTCCATTCCTAAAAATGTAATGGTGGGAAAAAAGACTTATATAATGATATTTTTATCATTAATGAACCATTTTTAGTTCCCTTGGAAGTATATAGTATGTTTATTAACCATATAATATAAAAATACAAAGAAAAATGGTAAATGTCAAACTATTTAACAAAGATTAAAATATAAAAGATAAAGTTGATATAGTGACCCTAACCTGTATAAAACCTACTGGTTGAGTGGTTTTAGACCCATCACCACATTACCTTTTAAATAATCCATTTTGGATCAATTATAAAAAGAAAATTATTTTATTACAAAATTATATTTCTAGGTTTTCTCAAGGTGCCCCTCACCTCTCTTATAAAAACGAAATCACCCTTCTCTCTAATTCAAATATTAAAAGACATTTTGATGAGCCAAACTATACCCAAATACCCTCTCAACTCTTCTACCTTCATACTAGAGTCCTTTATTAAGTCAGAAATCTAACATACGGAGCCCTTTTGATCAAATCAAAAGGAAGAACACGAAGAAGATGTAAATATTTCATCACCACTTTCAAGTTCCTTTCTTCTTCCACATACTTTTTCTTTGTTGTTCCCATTCTAAAATAATAAATCCAGTATCTTCTATATATTGCGATTTTATTATAAATATGTCACAACAAAATTCATTAGTCTATCCATCCTTTAAATATCATTTCATTATACGTGCGTACGTACGGCTTACCGTCTCCACGTCGTGGAGTAATTGTTATTCAATACATTATTATTTGGATATTTATAATAATGATGTGTAATTTAAGTAAATAATATATATAACATGATAATTATTCTTTACATATGATTTACCATCCAATTATATTTTATTTTAATATAAAAAGAATGATTTTTTCACTCGTGCATACATACGGATTTCCGTCTCCACATGGCGATGAGATTAATTCCCCATCATATCCATTCAAGAATTATTTTCATTTTATGATTAAATATAATGTATAAAGACATTATAAAATTATTTATCTCAATACTATACATCCCATACATAACAAATATGACTCAGATAAGAAATAATATAATGGAAAACGAATCCGTTAACACCCGAAATGACAAAAATACATAAATATTATTAACAAAACAATGATAAAAGACCATATTTGATATCATATTAATGTATATTATTATTTTATAATTTAATAACAATTATTTAAAAATTATATAGGATTTTTACCTACCCTTAACAATTGAAAAGTACAAGTTAAGGGTTAATTTCACAATCTCTTCATTATCTGAGGTTTCTTATACGTAATTATCTATTAGGACCTCTTTATCATCCATATCCATGTTTCTTAAAATTTTATTCCAAGATAATTTTACTATATACTAGACTATGGGTTAAATTCATTTTTAACCCTATTTGAGTTTTTATGAAATTTTTGGAATGGAAACATTTCATCGTTTTCCAAACAAGGTACTTTTATCTATTTCGACAAAATTTAGGTAAGAATGATTTTATAACTTATATGGTGGGTGTGGATATTTTCCGCCGTTATAAAATTTTCTAAGCATCCCATATAAGCTTATAAAAATATTTTCAATGTAAATGTTGTGTTTTATAATTATGTTACTTTTATATGATTTCAAAAAAGAGATATTTCTCTCAAATAGTTTTGGTTTCATCTATGTCAAAATATTTTGATGGATTTTAACCGTATTTGAAGTTGATTTATTATGACACAAAACTTCCATATTTTGTTGAAGTTTTTGTGATATATTTTACTGTGGATGTGCTATTTTTATATGATTCATGGTTTTTGGATAAATTATTCACATTTTGTATGACAGTTTTAATACGAATGTTAATGTTATGTTTAAACCTATTCATATAAAGAATGCATTGGACATAGTAAGTGACGGGTGGACCCAGATATAGCTCCTAGATGCATCGGTAGGTCTCATTAGACAAACTAGTGTCTTGGCACAAGGCCTTGACTATGTGGTTATGAAAGTCTTGCATAATGAATTACATCATTATGAAAGTGGTTAGTGATTTTTTATGTGATAATTCGACTAGTAGAATATCAATGTGAATAAGTAAATGGAATTATTTCATTTTATATTTTCCATAATATGGTGAAGTTCATGTTTAAAAGGCTTTTGTATTAGTAATACACTGCCTTAAATGTTTTTTCTTATTTATGAATGTTTCCTCTATATTTTTACACTTACTGAGCATCTGAGCTCCCCACTTTAAATGTTTTATTTTTCCCATGATGCGAAGAAGATATTTATGACTAACCTGTAGGGAGAGTCTGACGGAATATCAGTGTGGTCAATAGAATCATGTTGTTGTAGTTTTTCATTTTACGATGTAATGTAATACTTATGAATGTATCTAGTACTTCTAAGGCTACTAAACTAATCGGTCATTCAAGACTTGATCTTTTGTGATCATGCCAATGTTATGTAATAATGCAATGACTCTGGGCTTCTGGGGTCGAGGAGTTACAATTGGTATCAGAGGAAGATTAGTAAAAACCTTGGTATCTAGATTTAGAAAATCTCTAATTAGAGAACATTACCCTAAGATAGGCTTTGAGGATTAGTATAGATGAACTTCGTAGAATGTTGGTAATGTAGAGAATTTTTGTGTTTTCCAAGAAATACATACCTATCTGGATACGAGCTGGTAGAGGCAGCTCAGACAAAGATGTAACTAGGGGTAAAACATGAAAACACTGATTTGAGCTAGACACGAATGAGAACTAGTGCACAACAATGGGCCTTGTTTCCCTCTTGGTTACGACACTCTTGAGGGGTATGCTTACGATAATTCTCATTTTCATTACAAACCATTTTGATGGGTTTATGAGTATATACATCCTATATGAAATCATTTTTTATGATTATGGATTATATCTATCTACTGTTCAATTTATGTTAAGTGTTTTACATGTTTGGAATTATGTATTTCGTTTCATAAACTAATCTAGTTTATGAAATTGTTTAGAAATGGCTCCTAGTGGAATGAATGTAAACTGTATCATTGCGCACACTCTAAGTAGGGATTTCACTCCTACTCCAGATAATTATAGTGGATCAGGTGATACGAATGGTGCCGATAAACTTATCACTATATTGGGACAACTTACTCATGTTGTGAATAATAACCATACCCTTATAGAGCACCCTGATCCATAATGTGGAGGGTCAATGTTAGATCGCTTCATGAGGCAAAAACAACCAACATTCAATGGGGGTACAAATCTATTAGTAGTTGAGAAATGGATAAATTCCATAGAGAAAATATTCCATGCTTTGGGGTGTATCCAAAGGTAAAACATTTTCATGACAATTTACCACCTCACTAGAGATGCTGATCAATGGTGGGCATAGATTAAAAATACAAAGAAAGATTATTAACTATATAATATGGAATAAAGGGATTTTAAATAAATTTTCTTATAAAAATACTTTCCTCAGGACCATCAGGAAAATATGGAAAGACAATTTCTGAGACTGAGGAAAATGGAGGATGAGAATGTCGCAAGGTATGAAGCTAACATTACAAGGTTAGCGAGGCAGGCAATAGATTATATACGTAACCCAATAATTAAGATTAATTGTTTCATTGTTGGGGTAATACCATTTCTCCATCGAAAAATAGTATCACAATCCTTCTCATCGTAGGATGATATTGTCTCATGTACTATCAAGACAGAAAAAGAATTCTCTATGTCTTACCATGTTAAAGAAAAGAAAGAGAAGAAGTGATCTACTAATCACTCTAGAAATGAAAATAATGGGAATAAGGGAAAACCTGAATATCCATCCTGTAGTAAATGTTTGAAGAAACACCCCGATATTTCCTTGAAGGGAATATGAGCCCATTACAAGTGTGGTGAAAAAGGCCACCAATCTCATGATTTCAAGGGGAAAAAATAATCTACTGATGATAAATGCTACAATTGTAGGGAGATGTGACATTATACAAATCATTAGGAGGACATACCACATAATATGGCAAGGGATAAAGGAAAAGTTTATGATATCACTACTACTGAGGAAGAAGCTCCGAAATACATAGTGGTAGGTAAATTAATGGTTTACTGAAGTTTAGATAATGCTTTATTTGATTTTGGATCATCACATTGTTTCATAACTTCCCATTTTTCTAAGAAAATTAGATATTACTGATTTGATTTAACAAGGGAGTTGTTAGTTAAAACTCCTAAGGGAAGTATCATCGGAACAATTTTTTATGAATCTATTCCCATTAGAGAATAAAAATGTTATTTTTATGTTGATCTCATCATCATACACATGATTGAATTTTATATAATCATCAGTATGGATTGGGTTTCAGACCATGATGTGATGACTTATTGTATGAAGATGGTGGTTAGGATTTTTGATTATGATGATAAAGAACACATTATCATTAGAGAAGAATCATCACCACCTGATTCTCATCTATATCCACCCCCAGTAGCTCCATTAAATTCAATTATTGGTGAGGAAGATAATGAAATTACTATGGGTGTGGAAGAGAATTCTAAAATCTAGTATGTTCCTATATTTAAAGAATATGTCGATGTGTTTCTAGAAGATTACATGGACATCTTCCAGAACGAGAAATTGAGTTTTCCATTGAGTTAATTCCTTGTGCAAGGACCATATTGACGACCCCATATAGAATGAAAAATGTTGAATTAGTGGATCTAAAGAAACAACTTGAGGAATCATGTAATCAATTATTTATGTACCCTAGTGTTTCTCAATGGTGAGCCCATGTTTTTTTTGTTAATAATAATATTGGATCTATGGGGTTATGTATCGACTACAGGGAGATCAATGCTATAACAATAAAGAACAAGTATCCCTTACATCACATTGATGATTTATTTGACCAACTGCATGGAGCTCAATACTTTTCAATAATTGAACGTCAATATGGATACCATCAGTTGTGTGTGAATAAATATTATATTTTTCAGTTAGAATTTCGAACCAGGTACGGGCATTATGAGTTAGAGTAATGCCTTTTGGATTGACTAATGTAGCCTATGTTTTCAAGGATCTAATGAACAATGTTTTCAAGGATCTAATGAACAATGTTTTCAAGGAATATCTTGATGACATTATAGTGGTATTTATTGATGTTATCTTGATATACTCCAAAAGCTACGAATATAATCAAAATCACATGCTCATTATCTTGAAGACTTTTAGAAGACATGTATTATATGGGATGTTTAGAAAATGTGAATTCTGGATTTAGGAGATTTCTTTTCTTAGAAATATTGTCTCTAATGATGGAATTTCCATTGATCCTTATATTACTTATTCAATCCATGAAAGTCTAGCACCGATGAGTATAACTGAGGTACACAGTTTTATTCATTTAGTATATTATTATCGATGTTTTGTCCAGAATTATTCCATATTGGATAACCCATTAACAAAGCTCACACCTAAAGGGGTTACATTTATTTGGACAAAAGAGTGTAAATAATTTTTTGAAAAACTAAATAGAAGATTAGTCAATTCTATTACCATGATTCTACAATCAGGCAATGATGGGATCGTTATTTATAGTGATGCATCATAGAATGGACTTGGTTGTGATCATATGCAGAATGATAACGAAATTGTTTTTGCACCAAGACAGCTAAAAATTCATGAGAAATACTTTACTACTCATGATATTGAGTTAGAAGCTGTAATATTTTCTTTATATAATTAGAGACACTATATATATGGTGAAAAATGAAACACGTATACTGATCACAAGAGTTTGAAGTATATTTTCTCACTGAAAGAACATAGCATGAGGCATAGTATTGGCTTGGACTACTCAAAGATTATGATCACATAATACACTACCTCCTAGGGAACGTAAATAAGGTGGAAAATGCATTGTGATGAAATGATCATAATGTTTTGAACAAGATGAGCATTAAAAGAGACCCTATTCTTATGGATCTTGTAAAGATTGATATAGGAATAACCATGGAAGGAGGATCATTAATACTTTTTCAATTGGTTTCCAAACAATCATTTTTAGAAAGGATAAAAAGTTCTCAAGATGATGATGAGGAGTTTCAAAAGAATATTATTGATAAGAATGATGGGAGATTGAGTGACTTTGTGTATGAAGATGGAATTTTGAAATTTGGGAAGACACATTGTGTTCTTGATATAGGTGATCTAAAATGGATTTGTTGGATGATGCTTATAGATCCAATTTCCCTATACACCCTGGGTGCCCCAAGATGTATAGATATTTGAAGGAACATTTTTGGTTGGACAACATAAAAAGGGAAATTCTTGATTTCGTGTCATGATGTATGGTTTTTCAACATGTGAAAGCTGGAAGGAATCAACTTGGAGGATTCATGCCACATCATCCCATACCTGTGTTGAAATGGGATAATAATACGATGGACAATGTTATGAGACTACCAGATACTCCTAGAAGGAACGATGCAATAAGAGTCATTGTTGATCATCATACTAAGTCAGCACATTTTCTTAATATAAGAGATGATTTACCACTTGAACATCTAGCAAGACAATATAGTAATGATGTTGTAAGAATTCATAGAGTACCACTATTGATTATTTCTAATCATAATACATGTTTTACATCATGATTCTAGAAAAGTCTTTAGAAATCCCTAGATACTGATCATCATTTGAGCACTTCTTACCACCCCCAAATTGATGGGAAATCATGACAAACTATTAAAACATTAGAAGGAATATTGATATCATGCTCACATTACATTAAAGGTATGTGGGATCAATATTTTCCTCTGGTAGAATTTTCTTATAACAATAGATTCCATTCAAGTCTTCAGATGGCACCATATGAAGCATTATATGGAAAGAGATGTCGCACACCAACCTGTTGGGATGATGTTGGTGAAAGAAAACTCATAAGCCCAGAACATGTGGAGGAAATGATGGAAAAGTTAAAGGTATTCCATTCCCACATCAAAGCATCTCAATGTAGGCAGAATAGCTATGTCGATAACTGAAGGAAGTATTTGGAATTTCAGGATGGAGAAAATGTTTTTTTTCAAATTATCTCCATGGAATTTTGTTATATGTTTCAGTAAGAAGGTAAAATTCAGTCCCAGGTATATCAGTCCTTTTGAAATTATTTAATGAATTGGGGTTGTAGCTTACCATTTGTCAATGTTGCCAAGTCTCTCGAATGTTCACGATGTGTTCCACGTATCACTATTGAGAAAATACCTTCCTGGCCCAATGTATGTATTCACCTATGAGGAAGTATAACTGGAACCCGATTTGTCTTATTGCAGAGAGGCAGTCATGATTCTTGATACCATAGAACAAATGTGGAGAAACCAGATGACTCATCCGGTAAAAGATCAATGGAAAACCCATATGATGCAAGAGGCAACGCGAGAACCGGAGGAACGTTTGATGAAGAACCACCCGAGTCTTTTTATGTATTAATATTCTAGAAATTCTGAGGATGAAATTATTTGTTGGATGAGAGAATGTAACACTTCAAGCTTCCATGGTACACTTCTCTTTGAATAATATAGTACCATGTGTTGTACACAACTTCAAGTTCTAACACACCACAACCAATCGAACTAGCTGTTATGAATTGTAATACCCACTTGTGGAAAATTTATAAATTTTATCCATAAAAATGGACCTCATTTTTGGATTCAAAATTTCTAAATTATCTACGGGTGAAGTTTTTTGTATTTTTCTGAAAACATTCAATTTTTTATGAATAGTGAAAAACACTGAGTTATAGTTTCAAACCAAATTTTTATTTAAGTAATTATTTATTTTATTTAAATTTTTTGTAGGTTCAAATAGATATATAATACCTATATAATTTTAATGTAATTTATTGGTGTCATTTTATAATAATTTTAAATATATAAAAAATTTATTGAACATTTCACTGTCTTTACCCACCACATATGAGAATTTGTAAATTCATATAAAACATAATATTACAACTTCTGTGAGTGAAATTTCAAAAATATGAGAAGCATGGTTGATATCAGTATGTAAAATTTTGTTCAATTATATGAAAATAATTTTTCGGTGAATAATAACATTATACTTTTATTTACCGCGGTTAAAAGTAAATCGGGTAATTAAGGGAAAATGATATTATTATTATTATGCAAACACATGCCCAAATTTTATTGTATATGAATTTTTCAACCAAAAAAAACCATAGAAATACAATATGAACTTATCTGGTCCATTTTGATTAGATTCGGACACTTATTATTAATTTATTTAAAGAAGAGTTAAAAGAGTTAAAATCAACGTTTAATAACTAAAACATTTTTAATATAGGATTACATATAAAATAAATTCGAGTGTAAATATTAATTAGAAATATAAAATTATTTACTACATAATGGTATCTTATTTATACTTTTTAGACATTAAATACTTTAATTTATTTATGACACAATGGTGATGCAGTAATTTACTAATTAATGAAATATTAAAATAATTGATATTATAAATTTCCAAGTAAATGTAATTTGAGAGGTGTTATGAATTAAACTATTTTTTTGGATTAATATTCCATATTAGAGTTGGTTATATGAATGTTTTTTGATGAAATAATGATTTTATGAATTTAGAAAAAAATACCAAATAGTGTCAAAATTGACATAAAAGTGTTTTAAAACAAATTTTATATTATTAATTGATATTCTATTCCTAAAAATCTATTTATAGGAAAAAAGTCTTATTAAATGAGATTTGTATCATTTATAAACCATTTTGGGTTCTATTGGAATTATATAATATATTTATTAAACATATAATATAATAATACAAAGAGATATTGTAAATGTCAAACTATTTAACTAAGAGTTAAATCTAAAAGAGAAAGTTAATATAGTGACCCAAACCTGTCTAAACCCTGTTGGTTGAGTGTTTTTGACCCATACAAACCTTATCCTTTAAATAATATATTTGGGAGCCATTATAAATCTAAAATGATTGTATTATAAAATAATATTTCAAGGTTTTCCTAAGGTGTCTCTCACTCCTCTTATAAAAGGGAACTCACCATTCCCTCTAATTTACACCTTAATACCATTTTTCTCAACCAAACATTGCCCAAATACCCTCTCAACTATCATCCCATCATTTTAGAGGCCAAGCATTATTCATAAAGCCAACCTATGGATACATTTTGATCAAATCAAAAGGATGAAGCTGAAGAAGAGGTAAATATTTCATCACCACTTTCAAGTTACTTTCTTTTTCCACATAATTTTTCTTTGTTATTTCCATTATAAAATAATAACACAAGTATATTATATATAATGTGATTTTATTATATATATCTGGCAACCAAATTCATTATTCTATCCATTCATTGAATAACATGTCACCATACATGTGTACGTATGACTTATTATCTCCATGTGGTGGTGTAATTGTTATTCAATACATTCTTATTTGGATGGGTATAATAATGACTTGTAATTGATTTAAATAATAAATATAACATTATTATTATGATTTATATATGATTTATGATACAATTATATATTATTTTAATATCAAATGAATTATATTTTCTCTCATGCGTACATACGGATTACCGTCTCCATATAGCGATGAGATTCATTCCCCATCGTATCCATTCAAGACTAATTTTCATTTGATGATTAAAAATAATTTTTAAAGACTTTATATAATTATAGATATGAAGAATATTCATCCCATAAATAAAAAATATGACTCACAGAACAAATAATATAATGGAAAATGAATTTGATACCACCTGAAACAACGATAATACTAAGGTATTATTAACAAATCATTGTTAAAAGATCATATAAGATAACATATTAATGTATATGATTCTTCTATAATTTAATAAAAATTATTTCACCATTTTACAAGAGTTTATTCTACCATAGACCAAGTAAAAGTACAAGGTAAGGGTTAATTTCACAATCTCTTCATTATCCGAGGTTGTTTATACGTAATTTTCTAGAGGGACCTCTTTATCATCAGCATCCATGTTTCTTAAAAATTTACTCCAAAACATTTTTACTATTTACTAGACTATGGGATAATGTCAATTATACCCTTTTCTAACTTTTTATAAAATGCATTTAAAGGGATATTTTTGTCGTTTTCCAAACAAAGTACTTTTAACCTTTTCGTCAAAATTAATTTAAGAATGTTTTTAACATATATGGCGTGTGCGGATATTTTAGGCCATTATAAAATCATTTATGATTCCCTTAAAATATTATAATAATATTTTCAATTTAAATGTTTTATTTTATAATTATGGGACTCTTAAATGATTTCAAAAAAGAGATATTTCTCTCAAATAGTTTCGGTTTCATGTATGTCAACATCCTTTGATGGATTTTAAGCTTATTTGAAGTTGATTTATTATGACAGAAAACTGCAATGTTGTATTGAATTTTTTGTGGTATGTTTTAATGTGGACGTGTTATTTTTATAACATTCATGTTTTGTGGTTAAAGTATTGACATTTCATATTTTAGTTTTAATACGAATATTTCTGTTATTTTTAAACCTATTCATATGAGGAATTCATTAGACTTAGTATGTGATCGGTGGAACCCGCTATAGCTCCTTGATACATCGGTAGGTCTCATTAGCCAGACTACTGTCTTGGAACATGACTTTGAAAAAATCTTATTTGTTGTCTTGGAACAAGGCCTTGACTATTGGTTATGAATGTCTGACGTTAGGGATTCCATCATTATGAAAGTGTTTATTGATATTGAATGTGATTATACTACTAGTAGAATATCCATGTGAATAAGTAAATTGAATTATTACATTTTATTTTTTCCATATTATGTTGATGTTCAGGTTTAAAAGTATTTTGTTTATTTATACATTGCCCTAAATTTTTATGCTTATTTATGAATGTTTCTGGTATATTGTTATCCATAATGAGCATCTGAGCTCACCTCTTTCAATAATTTATATTTCCTAGGATGTGAAGATGTATTTTGTAACTAACCTATAGGGATAGTCTATAGGTATATGAGTGTGGTCTATGGAAACATGTTTTTATAGTTTTTCATTTTATTATGTAATCTAATTCTTATGAATGTATCTATTACATCAAATGCTACTAAACTAATCTGTCATTTGACACTTGATATTTTTTTATCGTTCCAATGTTATGTAATAATGCACCGACTATGGGCATCTCGGATCGGGGCATTACATTGAATATAGAAAAATATAATTATGAGTGATGTACATGACATCACATATGAAGCTCACTAGTTAGAATATATTTTATTACTTAAAGAAAAATATTTTGTTTACATGCCCCAATTTTTGACGCAAGAAAACATGGAATTTATAAATAATTTCTATTCATATTTGTTATATTGAAATACTATTAAAAACCCACTTGATATTCTACATAGCTCCAAATAAATCTATACATTCTCCAAATAAGTAATAGAATCCATTAGTATATACCATTCAACCATGATGAATACCTCCACATTTATATTCATTTATACACACATTTTCTCAAAATGGAATTACAGTTCACAAAAATGTATTTTAGGAAACATTATATAATATTAATCATTTTGTCTAAAACAATTTCCATATTTTGAGTGTCTTCTAAAATACTAGTACACAATGGAACCATTTTCTTCCTCAAAGGTAACAAATCATTAATAGAAATATGAAATTTACTATAACCAACCATTTATAATTCTATATTGAAACATTATATATATAGAGTACTTATTTAAAATAGTATATAATATCAAAAAATTACTAGTATAAGACATGATGTTTTTTAAGGAATAATACATTGATTATTTTATTATTTAAAAAAAATACCATAATAAAACATGCTAAACCACAATATCAATGGAATATGACAAAAATTACATTTTTCCAATTTTTGTATTATTACCTTGACTTTTAAATATAATTTGGGATCATCATTCCATTGATAAATTATATCAAATCTGATTTGATGTTCTGTAATGAATTTATATGATGATGTAAGAAAGATTGTATAAAATTGAGATTCATTAAATTAACATTAATTGTGAATTAAATATTGTTTCATTTCTCTACTCATACATCATTAGGTAATTTTTTTTAAAATCCTAGAGCATCGATAGTATATATAATGGATCCATGATGCTTGAGAAAACAATGGATTGACCATATCGCATACACATTTTTTACTTCAATGTTTTTTACTCCCTAATCATAATGCATAGAGATAAATTTTTTATTTTCTCTAATGACTACTAAACTATAATTTCATTTCCAATTTTACACTATTTTCTATAATAAATATATCTAAATTACTCATAATAGTTTATTTTCACATGTTGAAAACCCGAATAGAACCTAATATTTTTTCAAATGAAGTTATTATGCATAATATATAGTTGGTCATATATAACCATTAATCTTATTATTTTTTTGCATTATATATGACCTAATAACTAATGAGTCATATCTAGGTTTTGAAAATCTAATAATAATAGTGGATTAATTATTATTCTTATTTAATAAATTGTGATTCCTATATGATACAATATTGTTTTTATTTATTTACTAATTAAATATAATCCCCCAATATATCATAGTTTGTGGTCCATTATTTTTTAGGTTAGTGTTTTCTCCAACAGCCTTCTATTTTGATGGATCCAAATCCTGTTCTCCACAATTTATGAGAATGATCTGTGAAATATTCCCTATTATAATTATGGGTTTTTTGATACATATTATTACATGATATGTACTAATACGAAAAAATATACCACTAACCCATTGATGATTTTTATTATCAAAAATCCCCCTTCTATAGAAGTTTTTTCTTCATTCAAAAATAATATTTCAATATTTCACACTTCACTACAATGAAAATCTTATGAGAATTATATGTTGTATAGTTTCTATTAATATTTTCATTTTATTTATGTTTAGAAAATTTAATGACCATGGATCTATACCAGAAAGTTAATTCTTCATCATGAAACTATTTGAAAATTAAAATCTAAATATCCTTTATTGACAAATTTATTACAAAGAAAAATTTTATACATTTAAATTGTGAAATTTCAGATAAGTTTAGAAATTAACATATTAAAATTATATTATTAATCCTTTTTCTGTTTCTTTGATAATACTAATTTTATGCTAAATATATTTTTTTCCAGAATGATGTTATTTCCACAAATTTATCATTATATATGAATAAAATAAATTTTTACAAAACAATTTATATAATCATGTAAAATTTTGAAAAATAACAATTTTCATTATTCAAATTTATTTTGACATATAAAGAGAATTAATGACATTTTTATTACTAATGTAAGATCATCCTTTAATTAAATAAATAAAACTTTACATTGTATATGTTTTTTAAATGTGAATATTAGTTTTCAATTTCTACAAAAAAAAAACAATATATATATATATATTGAAATAAATCAATTTATTTCATTGTAATATTTAAAAACCTATGTAATTATAGTATAAATAATTTTAATATTTTACAATATTCATAATTTAGATAGATATATTATTAATATATTATGTAATGGGTTTTATAAAAAAAAATTAAAAAAAAATTTAATAATTGAATTAAATATTATTTATTTTAAATTTTAAAAAACATATTTGAAATTTATATTATGAATTTAAAATCAATCTATTAATTATTTTTTAGAATTATATAATAATATTTAAATTTCAATGAATAATGAAAATAAATTATTTTTTTTAAACGTTAATTTCACATAATTTATAATGTGAAATACAATTTTTAATAGTTTCAATGTTTCATTAGTTCTTTTTTACATGAAATTGTCTATATTTGGATTTTGAAAAGAATTTTTAGCAAAAATTTAGCATAAATTTTTTTAAATTTTAAATGGGTGTTTTCTATAAAACCTAATTTTTATCTAATTTATCCTGATTTTTTTAAATACTATTATATCCATTATTTGTTTTTAATTTTGAAAAATCTATTCAACACTAGAAATCATTATTTTAAATTTTTTCGAATATGCCCTTTTATATTTAGTCAAAATAAATAGTAACATTTGTAATATTTTATACCATAGATAATGAAAAATTCGGTAATATAAGGTTAAAAATAAATGGATAAGGTCTATAAAATTGTTTAATGACATGAAACAATAATAATTTAATGTTTCTATTTTATCTATATTAATTCATGATTTGGTTATATATATTTTTTCCATTTTTAGTTTTTTATGACCATCATAAAAAAATTTCAAATATAAAAATATCACACTATTGTGTTTTGAAAACAATAATAAATTTTAAAAAAGTATAAATATTATATGTTCATATATAAATATAATTTTAACCTGTAAAAGGTTTATTTATTCATTTTATTTTTATTTTTATTTTTAGAGACGATATAACTACTTTAAAATTTTATACAGCAGTGAAGAGTGATAATTTAATAGATTGAAAAAAATAAATGATTTTAAAAATATTTAATGTGATATAATTTGACATAATTTATTTGATCCATGAATTTTATAGATTCCCATAAAATTATAAGGAAGTAATAAAATATTTTTTTTATAATTATAAATTATTCCGTATTTTAATGAGTATCACTTTATGAATTATACTATATATTGATATTATATAAATTTTCAAAAAATAATATACTATTTAAAGATATAATTTTTTTAAAATATAATTTCATACATGTGAAATGGATATTGATTATAATAACAACCATGGATTAATTAATGGTCTATTTTTTAATAGTAAATACAGTGACCCATTAAGTACAAATTACATTGTCACTTTCGTAATAATCAAAATTATTTTGGATGGGTTAAAATATAAATAAAAAAGTAAAATCGTGAGAAAAAACATATGACAATTATGGGAATTATTGATATCTACCAATAAAAGTACAATATACTAAAATATTTAGTTTAGTGTAATTTTAAATTTAAAATTGATTGATATTAATTTAATATTTTGAGACATTCAAAGAGTGCCTCTCCACACTCTTATGAGTGGTCACCCTTTTTTATCATTACATCACACTAAAAAAGTATTTTTTATCATAAAATTACAATGAAATACCATTCTTACACCCCTACTAGAATAATTAGTTACATTATTTGACCATAAAACCATCATATAAAATATTTTTCAATAATCATTATGAGGTTTTCTAGAGAAGAGGTGTCATTCATAAGGAATCATTTTTTATTTCATAAAATTTTAAGAAATATTATTTAACTAATATAATATAGTAAAATGATCCTGAACCATATTTGTATTGATTATGTTTCAATTCAATATTCTATATCCATATATATATAACATAAAATGAGAATAGAATCCACTATATGTGTGAATGGGGGACAACCTCCTCCCGGACTGTTGTTATTCATTTTAAAACAATGTCTTTTATTCTTGGTTACGATTATGTCATTAACTTCTATATATGATATCCATGAAGTATTTATGAATAAAAAAATATAATATATTATTTTTTTATTACAACAACATTTACTAGGACATTCTAATGTTGATCGTGCATATTTTAGGACTACAACCTCCACGAAGTGATGCGATTAATATCTCAAAACCACATATGATGCATGACATATATACATGTTTATGAAATAGTAAAATATTATTTATAATAATTTGATAATTAATAATAATTAAAATGATAACTATATTATTTCAATAAGGATTATTGATATTTTGAAACATCACTCATTGTAATGTATATATTACCATCTCCATGATAGTCACATAATTCATATTTCATTACCATAATTCATTATTTAAATTAAAATTTAATTTTGGGAATAACAATTAAAATTATTTCATTATTATAATTATATATTTGGTCTTCTATAGAAAAAGTGTACAATATTGAACCTAGTAAAGTAATTTTAGACATATGAAGAAGATATTATCAAAACTGTAGTGGTGAACATAAATTATTATGTAATTGATTATGACATGGAATAAAATAATTCAAAATGAATAATGGACAAATGAAATTTGTATGAATTATAAATAGTAACATCTGTTTTTTAATATAGGAAGGTATAGATCATACATGGTGAGTTTAAATTCAGATAATGGATATTGTTTTAAAAATCATCTTAAAATATTTTTATTCTTGAATTTTAACAAAAACCCATTTTTAACGATTTATTTTGATAATATATATATTTATTGTTTTATAAAAATAATACAATCTTTCTCAATGTTGTAGATTTTATCAAAAAATAATTTTTAGTGTAATTTCTATTTCAATATGTAGAGAAATGTTTTTTAGGGTTAAGTAACTATTTTATATTGGAAATTGAAGTCGTTTATATTTTTTTGTGGTTACTATTCTAGGGATTTTTTTTAAAATGGGTTATTATGTTATAAAACAATGATGAGTGGTTTTTAGGTTCAAAATAGTATATGTATATGCTGAAATACAAGTGGGGTGATTTGTAAAATTATAAACCTTTGTTTTTAGACTAAATGAAAAATATTTTTGACAATGTTAAAAATGTTAAATTCACAAACCCGAGAATAGTTCTATAAGACAAACTTGTGCAACTCCTAGAAATATGGTACCATAAATGAAACTTAAGAGAATTTTAATAAGGAAAATATTACACCTAAAATCTTATAGAATCATATGTATCAGAGAAGATAAGAGAATAAGAATGTATATGAATGATATACATTCATACTTTATCAAAATATAGCTGAAAATATCAATGAAACAAAACTTGTAACAAATATGAAATATTTTAACCCAAAGAGTAGGGTATCCAACAAACTATGATAAAGGTCCGTGGATTTATAGTTTCAAGATATTCAATCTTACCCACACCTGTGTAAAAGCTTGATAGTAATATCGGAATTTTTCATTCTACTCCCATTATCCCTCTATCATTAAGGTAATCAGAACCTCTATCTTCCTATCCTTAAAAGCCCTCAAACGTTATGGTAGACGACACATATGTCTTCCTATCCCAAGAATTCCTCGAACATTATGCTTTTCAGAACCTCTATCTTCATATCCATATAATCCCTCAATTGTACTCACCAAAATTTAGAGTCACATGAAGCCAATTGTACAAGATGTTCAGTATGAAAATAACATGATGTTCTCTCTATCTAGAAATCACAAAAAAATGTAATATCTTTATCAATGGAATGGTGTTTCGATTCTATGAGCATTCAAATGATAACCTATTTATAGGCATATCTCAAATGGTTGAAACCCTCCTCCAATGATCAACTTTTTCCATGAATCTCGGTGGAAACAATACACGTGTCACTCAACAAATTTCTAGTTAGAAAAAGATAGTATGACATCATTTCATAATAATAATAGGTTTAAGGAAAAACATGAAAGATAGAATAATCTGAATTCTCGATGTCTAAGGAAAATAGAATTCAGAGACTAAATATATGGACTATTAGAATCTATAATATATGGATATTCATATTCAGTTTCAAAATATTTTTGAATCTGAATTCTATAGATTCTGGACTCAAAATTCCTAAGAATCCAGAATCTAAATTCATTGAAAATTGGAGTCAGAATTATGTGGAATTCAGAGTCAAAATATGGAGGAATTAAATGTCCAAATTATAAATCATTCATAGTTTGAATTATGATGAATTCAGATTTAAAATTCTAAGGAATTAGGCGTCAAAATTTTTATTATTATGAAAACCGAATTTTAGAGAATTCGGATATTGAATTTCAGAAAATTCAGAACCCGAATTTCCGAGAATTCGGAGTCTGAATTTCTTAGAATTCAGAAAATTAAAATAGAGTAATATATAAACTAGGAATTATATTATTAGATATTTTTTTTAAGAATCCTAAATTTTTCAATTAGTTAAAAAATGAGTTAGATTTAGTGAGATTATAAAATAAATGATGAAAATAAAGGTAAGGATAAGTATTTCTTTAGAGAAGGAAAATGTTCTGTAATAAAATTATCTTTATGAAAAATATTTTCACCATAATATAATGTGTTTATTATTTAAAAACATAGAAGAATGTAAAATTCATATGGAATCCTTACTGACTCAATAATCTCCTTTTTTTTAAATTGCGAACATCTTATGAAAATAAATATAAGAACTATGAATTTTATTTTATGTACATAAAAGAAAAACATTTCTCCCTTTACATATATATCATGGTTAATATGACTAAATCCCCCTTATGTTTTGAAATCCATAAGGATCTAATTATTCTATTACTTAAATAAAATTTACTATTTCTTTTATACGAAAGTCTATTTTGAGTAAACTCCACCATAGTAAAACTCCACCTTATATAGTGAATTCAATTATTTACATAGTATTATTTTTTATCATTCCTCTATCCCCCTTTGTGATTTTAAAAAAGGAATAGAGATAATGAAAATAATTTGGTACTTTGATAAATTAGTACTACACAAAAAAATGAATAAAAACCAAAAAAAATTCATTATGATTCAAAAAAAAATTGATACACAATTTGAAATACTACAAAAGATCATAATTAAAGGAAATTATTCATACTTATTTTTCCTTTATCGTGAACTTCTTCATGATGGTCTTCATCTTATTATTCTCCTAATGATCTTCATTAAATCACTTGATCAATTGTTCCTGATCCTCAATTTTCATTTCTACATCCTTTATATTTTTATGTTGTGATTTCATGATTTCTGTCTCAGTCATCAAATGATCCTCTTGCTTACTAAAATTTTCCACAAACAATATTCTGAGATCACTTTCTCTCTTTAGATTCAATGAAACTGAAATGAGCTTCCCAATTAGATCTTTTTTATCATATGTCTGATATCCTTTTTCGAGAATCAACTTCTCTGTAAAACTATTTGTATGATCATACATCCTATTATTTATTTCTATCAAATGATTCATTTACGAAGTCTTGAAAATCATCAAGAATTATCAAGTGTTCAATCGCCTTCTTGGTCCAGTTAGTAATTTTCATACAAGATCTCATGTGTGGAACATAACTAATGTATAAGGTTTTGAAATCATCCTTAAACATAATAAATATTTCTATAAGAAATCTAAGTAAATATAATTTATGATTAATTGAGTGTTAAAGATTTTGTAACCTCAATTCAATATTCGAAAAAAATGGAATTGTGTCAACTAATATCTTTAGTGATAGAACCATCATGTCCTAACCCATAGAGGAAAATTTGAAATATGATTCCCTTGTAGTTGATTATTTTTTTCATTCTCATTAGCCCTTCCTTGTGATGATCCACCAACATCCTTCTTAGATAGCACTTCATTATTTGGTGTATCAAATATCACAATTTTTCCATTACCAACTTTTGAAATGGTCTCTATAGCCTTTGGTGATTCGTGTTTAGTATCTAATACTTGAAAAAAAAATCCCCATCAACATTTTCCTTCTCACCATCTTCCATAAGATCATCTAGTTGAATGAGTTCAGGATTTCTTATTCAATCAACAGATAGTTTATTTACTTCTTCCTGACCATCATCATCATTTTCAGGGAATCATGTTTTGTAGATTCAGATTGGGATGTCTGAATTGACAAATTCTTTGAAGGAATTTCCTTCTTATGATAATCTTTGGCTTAACATATTTCTTCATCAATGAAATCTCCTTAGTTCTCTTTTTCTTCTTCCAGATCCACTTCTTAATAAATATCACCACCATCACAAGGTTTTGGAATTACCATCTTCATTACTAGAGTCACTGGTACTGATTCATTCAGAAAGGATTATTATAACTGGATATATTCATATACTTTCTCAGAATCCTTGAGAATAGCTTGAATGATCTCAGCCTCATAAATTATCTTTTGTTGCTTCTTTTTATTTTCTTGCTTCTCATATTCATCAATAGCATTGATTTTTAATACCTTTGGCTTTGTAGGGTTTATGAAAAAGCTATGATATCCTTCTCGTCATATTCTTCTTCTCCTTCCTCCATTTTGAGATGACTTCATCTGGGTAATTTTTTTACTTCTTAAACTTTGGGTTGATGATTGAGTTTCTTAAACTATATGAGATTTTATTAGGACTTCTTATGACACTTGAGGAAAGCCTCTTCTACTTCCTCCTTCTCAGATAACACTTCTAGTTCACATTTATATAATTCCTATAATTAACCAGGTTTTCTATTTACTCCAACCATAATCCTCATTATGGTAGTATCACTCAACAACAAAACCATAAATTTTCATTACATTGAATGAGATGTTATTTTGAAATAATCTCGACAAAGAACTATGATTTTGGAAGTAATTGCAGGATACACGATAATTTGTGATTTTAGGGTCCCATTAATGATGTTTGTGATATTCAAAAAGATATATTATACCAAATTTATCTTTCTCATGATTATCAGAAAATACATAAAGTAGATATCAATCTTCTTCAAGGTGTCTTTATGACATTTTCTTGGAATGAGAAATACCAAAACCCATAATTATAGATTCCTTAAATTCATTGAGAAATGGTTGATCTTTGATGTATTCACTCCTATCAAACCAACGAAAACATTAACCTTCTCCTTAAAACTATTTGATTCATCAAATAATTTTTGGGAATAGAAAATAGCTTCACCCTCATGAGGAATTCCAATTATTCATTGATCCAAACCAATTTAAAGGGAATAGATTTTCCCATAACTCATAAAAGAAAATTTATCTCTTCCTCCATCATTGAAAAAACATATAGTTTAATAAAAGTCAACATGTAATTTCCAATAGACCGGATAATGTGCATTTGATTTGGAAACGAGAGACTTTCCCAACCATTCAACTTGATATTTTTTGTAATGTTAGAATTATACCGTGAAAAGATCTCCATATCAACTAAAATTTCATTTTAAAGTTTCCACTCAGATATTTCCCAGACTGAAGATATTTGATTCTAATGAGAGGCTTCCAAATACATCTAAATTATAATCAATCATAGAAATGAGGAATGAACATTTTGTATAGAGTAATAGATTCACCTCAAAAATACATGGAATCTGATATAGAGAAAAGGATATGTGTGACTTTATATTGCAGTTGATTTGATGGTTCATATTCCCAGATTGATCCACCATTTGATACAAACTTGATCTAATTTGATGGTTTAAATAAGTACAATCTGGTCTAACAATTGAGATGATATAAAAATAAGGATTTCAGTAGGTTCCTATCTTTTGATAATTTTAAGGGAAAAAATTATATTTAAGAAAATTGAATCCAAATTTTTTTCATAAAATAAGATAAAAATATCAACAAGGAAAAGTTAAATTATGAATACTTATAGAAGGTAACATACCATCAAGATTTCAAGGAAAATTATCAATAATGAGGATAATTCATCTCATAGAACATTATATTTCAAAAAAAATTATCAAGGAAATGAAAATTTGGGAATCTAATAATTTTAGTTGGAAAAGGAAGATATTTGAGTTCTGGAATATTTAGATTTGAGAAATTTTTATTAAAACAATTTGGATTCCAAATATTTAATAAAAAATGATTATGAGAATGTTAGATTATGAAAAAAATAAGTTAAACAAGAAAATGTTCTCAACTTATGAAAATTTCTTAATTAATATAAGGAGGTATGATTCAACAAAAAGTTAATATTGAATATTACATTATGGTTATCATTTTTACCTTTTTTAATGAATTCAAATCTATCAGAGGGTGATGAATTTATAAAAATACTTTCATGTTGATCATGAATTCTAATAAATTGAATAATGATATCTCAATTTTTTGTTTGATCTCTAAATATGTGATGCCTAATATCTATGAATTTTTCACGGGAGTGATGTGAAAGGTTTTTCCTTAGAGAAATGTCACTAGTATTATCACATAGTGTCTACATTTTGGTAATACTCATTCCATAGTCTGTGAGTGTGTGTTACATCCACAACAAATGTGCACAACATCTTCTAGCTTCTACATATTCTACTTCACCAGTGAAAAGTGATACTGGGTGTATATTTTTTCATGTCCATTAATCTAATGACTCTCTTAAGAAATGGAATGTTTTATATGTACTCTTTATATCAATTTTACATCCACCAAAATCAGAATAAGAAAAACATTTTATATAAAATTATTTCCAGAATTATATAAAATTCATAAATCCATGGATACCTATAAATACAGAAAAATTATTTTCACTTATTTTAAATGATATTACATGGGATTGTATTCATATCTTGTACATAAGAATACTGAAAACATTAGGTTTGGAAGAATCACTGTCATGTATAGTAAACATCCTATCGTACCTCTAAATGATGTTTGATCATCAATTTTCCAACTGTTATCAAGATCAAGAGAATTTGAGGTACCGATCAGAGTATGTATACTCTTATTGTTGTCAAATTCATAGTTTTGAAAAGTTATTTAATAAAATTATGTTGAGATATATAAGTTTTTTATTGTTTTTTAGAAATATGAAAACCTAGGAAATATGTTAACTCACACATCATACTCATTTCTAATTCAGATTTCACTAGACTAACAAAAGAATCAGTTAAAATTGATGAGTTGA
Organism: Viscum album; assembly: GCA_963277665.1. Classification (NCBI taxonomy): domain Eukaryota; kingdom Viridiplantae; phylum Streptophyta; class Magnoliopsida; order Santalales; family Viscaceae; genus Viscum; species Viscum album. The sequence goes on from OY728134.1 coordinate 175,452,823, forward strand.
TCCAAATATTATTTCATATACATATACTTGAAAAATAAAATCATATTTCTTGTCATTCATTACAAAAAGGGTTGGATTATCAGTTTCTTTAACATAATTATTTTGTAACAAAAATCATATAAGTTTATCATTCCAGGAACTAGGGGCTTGTTTAGGTCCATATAATGCTTTGGTATGTTTCAAAACATGTTTAGGATGTTTTTTGTCTTCATAACTAGTAGGATGTACAACATAAATATCATAATGAAAATATTTGTAATGCAATGAAGACATTACATCCATTTGAAAAATATTGAAATTAAATAATGATTTAAATTCATGTAAAATAATAATTGATTCATGTCTAGAAACTAGAGAATAGGATTCATCATAGTCTATTCATTCTTGTTGATATTAAAATTTATCAAATATAATATTTTTATTTCATACTGTGATCACATTTTAATCACACTTATTGCTATGGTCTCATTTTACTCCAATTACAGATGTATTCATAGGTCTTTTAACCATGATACAAAATTTATTCCTTTCAAATTTAATTAGCCCATCTTGCATGGAATTAATCCAGTCATCATAACCTAAATCATCATCGGTGATTTTTTGTTCTAATTGGGAAAGAAATGAAAAATATTCTATTTAATTTAACAAAGAACCTCTAGTGCTTATAAGTTTATTTACATCACCAATGATTCTATCGTTGGGATGATTCTTGGGAAACAACTGATTCAGGTTTCGTAAAAACTTTTCATCAATAAAAGGTAGGAAATATTATGGGGTAAATTCTTCAGAAATATTTTCTTAAACACTTTCCTTATCAAAATAATCTTTTTTCAAGGTATGATAATCATTTTTTTAAAACACATCTGAAGATGTAGGTTTAGATTTTTTGAAAACAAAAGGAACAATTTCATCAAATTTAACATGTACATTTATTCAATAGTATAAGTGTTTTTATTAAAATCCATATAAGCCATAGAAGTAGTGTAATATCCTTGGAAAATTCATTCATCAGATGTGGTTGAATGTTTATGTAAATTATCTTTAGTGCTCAAGATGAATACTTTTCAACCAAATAACTTGAAGTTAGAATGTCACAGTTTTCTAAAATTCCATAATTAATAAGGTGTTTTGTTATAAAAAGGACAAATTAAAACTTGATTTATAGTACAAAAAGAAGTTATAACAGCTTCATCCAAATAAAATTTAGCTATAGAATATTCACTTTGAATGGTTCAGGTTATCTCTTGAATAATTCCATTTCTTCATTCAACAACACCATTCTGTTGACGAGTTCATGGAGCTGAGAGGTTTTGAGTAATGGAATTTTTACTAAAAAAAGTTTGAAAATCAGAATTTTTAAATTCTATTCCACGATCACAATGAATAGTTATCAATTTATGGGTTTCATCATTTTTAACATGGTATCTAAAAAATTTGACATAATAAAAAGCATCAAATTTCTTTTATAGAAAATAAACCAATGTACATCTACTATAATCATCATCTTAGACAAAAACATTATTTTTTCATACAATACATAATTTGTGTGTTGGGAGAAAATAATCTATATTCACTAACTATAATGTATCAAAATTTGATACGTTATAGATTGATTTAAAACTACATTTATGTTACTTTTCAAAATCATAAGGTTCACAATATTTTGAATAATCAATTATATGCTCTGGTATATCCATAAAAAGTACATTTTTTGAAAATATTCATAGGTTCTTAAAGTTATTTGTCTTAACATTCTATTACACAACCAAATTGATCCTCCATTGCACTATTTCAAGTTAGATTGTGTATCATATTGTCTTCTATGTTCAGTGTGTATACATTCTCTTACCTATTGGTAGAAAGAATAAACGCTTCCTTGTAATTTTGTACCGGACATTTATCATTCCTAAAATACACAGGGTAACCATAATCAAATAATTAACGTATTCTAATGATGTTTTTATTAAGACCATTAAAAAATAAAACATTTCATATTAATGTTTTCCAGGAATAAAAATGTAAACTATACCAATAATTTTTCCCCGAGCATTAACTACAAATCTTACACTTCCTTCCTTCATCTTGATAATATTTTCAATTATGTTTTTGTAAGCAGTCATATGTCGTGAACATCCAATATCCATGTAACATGTTTTTTTGTTTGTAATTTATTTGTTTTCTTAAAAATAACAGAGACAGACTTTTGGATTCAAACCATTCATGGATCCATAAATTTATGAATTTAAGATTTTATGAATCAACATTTTCATAGAAAAAAAATCTTTATGAAATCCTAATGATTGAGTTTTATTTAATGAAATATTTTTCTAACAATATCCACCACACAGACATTTATTAAAAAATGTATAACTTTTGGGGCACAATATAGTTATTACCAAGAACAAGATTCAAATGGGTATATCCAAAAAAAGAATGATTCATTAAAGTATGATGTTGGGAATAAATTTTGTCAATGTTTTCCACAATATATGGCAAAGATAACATGCATTTCATTAAAGAAAATATTTATGACTTTTGTTTAATACCCATATTTTTATCCCCAAGTACTTTTTTTTAGAACTATAGTTAGCCTATATAATATTTATCTTATAAATTAAATTTTCAAGATCCTTATAAAATTCATGTTTCTCATAATTAACTTACTTAAGGTTTTATGAATCATTTTTATAATAATAAGTTCTATTATCATGATATTTAGAAATATTTGGCAAATTGTTACTTAAAATAGAAATTCTAGAATTTTATTTCTCTATCTTATTTTTTATTTTACAAATGTCATTCTCAAGAATTTTAGAAAATCTAGAGACTTCATCAAATGAATATAAGTTGTTATCTTCTGTCAAGGAAGACACACCATCGGAAAATTCATAATATTATTCATTATAAAATATTTTATTCAAATAAATATTTTTTGAGGAATCAAAATTTTACACCTTTGCCAAATGACCAAGATTTTCAATAGGTACTCTAGCAATATAACCAATATTCTATTGTCTAGAGGAATAATTATATAAAGATTCATCTGAAGGTTCATGACCACTGGCACTCCATGTGTTATTAGAATTAAATATACTCTTAGACATTGTCTTGTAATACTTCTTCATGTTTCTCTCAGAATGTTTTTTCTTCCTATCAGTTCTCTTAATAATAGGGAAAATGGGTCTGATAAGTCCAACCATTTTACATTCATAACATGTTAATTATTCATTCTTATCATCTCTATCTCTCTTATTATATCTATACTGAAAATCATTTTTTACCATAATCATGTTCATCCTTCAATCAATATTGGTTAATTCATTCTCAGACTGTACAATACCACTAGATTCGTATATAACAACAGCTTTCTTCACTTCAGTTCTAGTCACCCTCACAAGTGTCTTGGTTTTAAATTTATTAGTGAAAGAAACACTTACATTACCATTCTTATTTTTGTTGTAATCATAATCACTTTTCATTATGGTTTTGTGTGGAAGAAGAGTTACAAGTAGGTCATCATGATTAATTTTATATATATTCATATTCTCATCCATAGATATCCTTTTTTATTCCCTCTCAGGTGGAATAATATTAATTATCTTGTCCACAAGTGCTTCATCATCAAGATCATTATATCCCAATGATTGTAAAATGTTTACAATAGTCATAAATATTTGTTTCACTATGTATACTTAATCTCCATAAGGTATATAAATCCATGATATTCTTCTCTTAACATAGTTCTTCAAGTTTATATGACATTGGATATTACAAAATTTGTAACTTCCAATTTCTTCTAGATACAATTTCCTACTTCCCATGATGATATTTTTCTATATAAATTCCTAGTCATTGAACAGAACAATGTATTACCTACCTTGTAGTTTAATTGAAATTCTGATTTCTATTGATTGGTAAACATTCTGAATTCCTTGTATGTAATTATTTAGTCTCCTATAAGCATTACAATGTTTTCAACTCCAGTATTAATAAATAATTTCTTTATTCTATATATCTAGTACTCATAATCATTCCTATCAAATATAGGAGGAATTCTAGGATTTAGATGTTCAATCAACCCAACATCAATAACATCAATTCTATATGAAAATATCTTTTCAAAAATATGTGATAATATAAAATGTTTGTAAAAAATGACTAAAACACTATGCAAAACATGAACAAGAAAATATAAGCATGATGAATTTTTAAAAATTAAAACTTTACTAATAAAACATATATTTGAATATATGTAATTCATATATCTCTTGTGATACGAACTGCAGGATTGAAATAATATATATAGATGCTCAAATACAATAGGGGTGAATTTTATGTCTAAATGTTTTAAATTTTATCCTTAAGGAAAACATTGTTAACAAATTTAAACAATGTAAATTCCCAAACGCTAAAATAGTTCTTGAAGACAAATTTTCCTAGGTTTTGGATATATGGGTCTAGAAATTAATATTATGGGAAGCTTACTACAGATCATTTTCTACCTTAAAACATATAGAATATTATTTATTTGAGTACATAAAAGAATAAGAAATTATAAGAATGTTACACATCATTCTTTTATCAAAATTCAGCAGAATAAAATATGAATAAAAAAATTAAAAATTATGAAATCATTTTACCCAAAGATATGGGTATCCAATAACAATGGATAATGTTCCCTTGATTTATAATTTCAAAACATTACCTTTATCCACACATGTGTAATCCATTTATATGAATTTCATAATCTTTCTTGCTATCCATGCACGCCCTCGAACATTAAGATAGTCGACAACTCTATTTTCTTATCCTCAGAAGTCCTTGTTATTTATGGTAGTTGGAACTTCTATCTTCCTATTCAATGAAGTCCAAAAACATTAAGGTAGTCATAACCTCAATCATTATACCCTCGGAAGCCCTATATTATACTCAGCATCAATTGGAGTCACATGAAGCAAGCTGAACAAGATCCTCAGTATGAACAAATCATGAGAGTCTCTCTCTAGAAATCACTTTAATAGCATGTAATCTCAATTTATATGGAACATTTTTTTTGATGCTGAGCTCGTTCAAATGATCTCCTATTTATAGGAACAAATCCAACTATCAGCCCCCACCTCCAATGTTTATATATTTCCCAAAATCTCAAAGGGACATGTACATGTGTCACTCATCCAACGGTTAGAAGAAACAAAATGTACAATATAATTTCATAACAATAACTTGCATGAGGAAAAAGTAGTAGGTTAAAAAAAATTAAATTCTTAAAGACTAAGTGAAATTGAATTCGGAGTCTATGTATATAGATAATCCAAATCAATACGACAAGGATATTCAGAATCCATTATACAAATAATTCAAAATCTGAGTTCTTGAGATTATGGAGTCTGAATTATAATGAATTAAGAATTTGAATTGTGTGACATTTATTGTCTGATGTCTGAATAATTATGTGTCTGAATAATGTATAATTTTTAGTATTAATTTTAACGAAATTGGATTCTTAATTTTAAGGAATCTAGAGTTCTAATTCCGAGGAATTCGGAGTCTGAATTCTGATGAATTAGGTGCCTAAATTTTGAGGAATTCAATATCGGAATATAGAGGAAATGAGAGTCTGAATTATAAGGAATTTAGAGTCAAAATTCCAATTAATTTGGAGCCTTCATTTTTGTGAATTCAAAACAATAATATCAAGGAATTTAAATTCTTAAATTTAGAGAAATTGGAACCAAAATTTCATATAATTTTAAGTGTGAATATCCTAGAATTTGGATCCTAAAAACAGAATAATCTATATCCAAGGAATTATAAGATTAGATGTTTTTAGATATGAATATGAATTTAAGACATATTAATAAAATTAGATATATTGAGGGAGATTATAAAATGAATAATGAAAACAATGGTGAGGATAAAAATTTCATTAGATAAGGAATATTTTCCCTATTAAAAAAAATCCGTTGGAAAATATAATTTTCTATAAGATAAATTGTTTGTGATTTTTGAAACATAGAAGATCAAAAATGTCATAAAGAAACCTTATTGACTAAACATGGTTATATTAATAAATAGGAATGGGTGTTTATAATTTTATGTATGGACATTTTGTTTAGTTATAAACCTAGTATGGGTGGTTACATGTTATCAATAAATGCATTGGGTTCTTGATAGATGGAATTTTACCAAAAAAATTTTAGATATAAATAATATGATTTCCCAAGTAACATGTAATTCATTTATTGTATTTATATATTGTAATCATTAAAATAATTTTATTTTCAAAATGAAGGATAGTGATATTTTTCAAAAATATGATTCACTTTCATTGTATATAGATGATTTTATAATAAAAATAATTTCTAGGGATTTCATGTATTTCTATTGAAAACTGCTTTTTGTTCATTTTTAGGAACCTTAAAATGTTTAATATTCAATCCACATGTTTTCTTTTTATTCAAAGGATCTAAGAATTTTTAAGGGGGTAGGATAATTCATGTAAAATTCCATGATGATTATCCTCAAAAAAATTATTTTTTATTTAAAAAGAATTATTTTTTAATGTAAAGAGATACTTATCATGTGATTTCTAAATGTCAAATATGTTTCGGATTTATATGATTTAGTTCCAAATTTCATTAAATTAGAATCATTAAATGATACTCTAAATTTTCTCAAAATGATTTCTTGAATAAAAACTAAATAAGTAGTTATTTTTAATGATGAGTCTTATAGTTTTTATCAAATGAAATTTTTTGGAAATTTTTTATTTTATAATATTTATAATAAAATAAAATTGATTCATTATAATTTATGATTATTTTGAAATGTTATATAATTTGAGGATCAAAATGCTTCGTTGTCTAAACTAGCTCTTTTATTAGAGTATTTCGATATTGGAAATAAGGAATATGAAATGGAAATGAACCAAGTGGAAAATATCATTCCAAATTACAAATATTATATTAATAGATTTGGATTAGAGTAATTTATAATTTTTAACTCTTAGTTGATGAACGATATAAAATGAAACCACAAATTTTTATACATATGTTTAATATCGTTTTAAACAAACATTCTATTAATAAAATAATGAACCATCCCAAAAATCATGTGATAAAGTTACATTGGAATCATTGAAATAGAAACAACTAGATCAAAGGTGTTATTAATAATCCCCTTCTTATTTCAACACAATTTTCTTCCTTATTATATATAACACCTATAATACATATCATTATAACCTAGTGAATGGAATCTTATTAAAAAATGATCTTAGAAATTTATTAATGTTACAGAAGATAGATAACAATATAATATGAACATAAATTTATGATAACATGAAAATAATATTTTAAAACGCAACCTTTCATTTCACAGATCACAAACATGAGTAATGGAATGTAGAATGGGTTTTCATAACACATGAATCATAAAATGAATAAAATAACATGTCCTATTTGAAAATAACATTATTTTAAGGAATATATTTTTCAAATAAAAATATTCATAGAAAATAATTTTTATTTTAATGGGTTCACTCCCCAAACCATCGTTGTAGTTACAATTCAACCCAATGACAATCATAGAGGGAAACATACATTACCAGCCTAGGATTACTCCCAATTCTAGTCACTTTTATCCCATAAGATATAAATACTTATCTAATTCATTTAAGTGAGATATATCTCCCACCAATCATTGGTTATTACATGACCATCATACTTCTATAGAACATTACCACTACACTTGGTTAGAATTTACCTATTATTTTGTGTAATATCGTAATCACTTACCCAAAATGGAAATAATAAAAAGTATTCCAAAACATCATAATACATTAAAAATATTATGAACTACAATAATAAAGTGGTTTGTTAAATAAATAATAATAGAATAACATTAGTAAATTAATTGTTTTCATAAACATTCCATCCTTGAAAATCTTCTTTATAATAAATGTGATTCAAAAATATATTTTCATCATAATAATAAACCATAAGGAAAATTTAAATATATTCTATCAAGGGATCATATACCTAGTAATGATTATGTAAAATAATATAATATAATATTATATTATATAGAAAATGATTAATAAAATAATGAAACCTGGATAACTTCTTTAGTAAAATAACATTTATTTGAAAATCACATATTAATACAAAATATTTCGAAAACATTTTTATTATTAGTTTAATTCAATATGACCATTCTGGTATTTTTTTTATGTTAAATCACTTGGAATATTTTAGAGGTAAATAAAAAATTTGAAAATAAGCTTTTAAACATAAAAAATAGTATTTATGATGAAAATGAATTCTGTTTACTATAAGGACATTAAACCAATGAATTCTTTCAAGTGTTTAATAAAATCATAATGATATTTTTTTATAATATTACATGAATATCATATTTAAAACACAAAATTAAAATTATATTTCTTTACAAATGTATTTATTAAATCCATTGGTGAATTTTACTTTTTTTTAATATATATTGAAATCCTTATTTTTGAAAAAATGGGTTTCTAACTGATTTGAGACTTAATGATGAATTAAAATATTTATTTAAGAATATTTATTTGTTTAATATATGAAATTGAATTGAAAATAATTATTGTAAAATACTAGAGGAGAATAAATTCAATGTGTTTTTATATATAAATCAAAATATCAAATTATTAAAATCACAACATAAAAAATTCAAATAAAAATTGATGTTGTATCATTAAACCTATTAAACTTTTGTGTAATTTGAATCAAAATCCCGGTTTAATAAATAAAAAATTATTTGATATGTAAATCACTTAATTATCATGATATGGATTATAGAATACATTCATGGTAAGTACATACACCACCCAATATAAACAAGGAGAGTATAAATCATGTGTCCCATATAAATAAAATGGATACTAAAATGCGTCACCAAGATGGTAATCATTTGATTCATAATCCAATGTAAATAATAAAACAAATTAAAAAATTAAATATCATTAATATATTGTGTAACGAACCAAGTCAGGTCATCATCTGAACAGGCACCCATCCCAGTCAATAAAACGGCTTGAAGGGCGTTTTTGATCCCCACTGGCTGGCACAAGTTCCTATGTATCAATATCAAAGCATGGGAATGATTTCAACCAAATTCAATAAAATAAAAAATATATACCATAAACCAATGATGGATAACCAAACCAAAAAATCCATTTAATGGTTCCAGAATTAATTATAATGGTTATACAAAAACAAAAGACATATACAATAAAATGGGAATAAAACACCATCATCAATTCCACCAAAAGGAAAGGGTAACACCTACTTCAAGCCATTTCCACACACTTCCCAGGAGGATCACTATCATCTAGACCGACCATCACCAAAATATTTAACACTACATATATCAAACATGAATATATATTTTTACACCTAAAGGTGTAATAAGGGTGTGATCTAATGTCCAGTAGGATACAACCCAAGAGTTTTCCTAGCTCTAAATGTTAAATGAAAAATACCCTTATACGTGTAACAAATAAATTGATGTTATATATAAATTTAATGGAAAAAAGTTTTAAAAAATAACAACATTTTAAGGAATGAAATTTAAAATGAAAACACTTTCACCCTTGTAATATCTGAGAGACACAATGTACGCCTATGACTTGTGAATCATAGTAAAATAGCACTAAAAAGGGATTGGCCCTATGGTTATTATCTAGGAAATGGGACCCTTGAAACATGTGTCCCTGTGTAATATGATATAGGAACCACATTCATCAATGATCTCAGGCATGATCCACTAAATTGGAGAAGCATCCAATAATCTAACAGTGTTGGGTAATCATTAATTTTTAGTTAGTATTGTCCTCATAAATCCCACCAAATCAAACAAAGGTATAGCCTCTTTCGTATCACTATAACACTAGTCACATTATTACATCATAGCTAACAATGATTATCTTAATGATTACTCAATTTTACCATTCCACAAAATACCCTACATACAAAAAAAAACCCAAAAAGGAATTACAAAAACTAAAAATATCAGTAATATCATTTGTAACCTCATACGAAACTCTAACACAATGAAAAACCATTCCAACAATTATTCAAATTCAAAAAATAATAATAAAACATTTAATAAAATTATAGAACATTTAAAATTATTACAACAATTCCGCACTTCAATAATAAACCAATTATACATGAAAGCTACATTTTAAAATCAATTAAATATATAAAATATTCAAAAAAATCACACTCACAACATTAAAAATATATAAAATAGGTTGAATAGGTTTACCAAGCATTGTAAATTCATTAATAAATTTTTATGCACAGAATCTCTACCTTTGATAGGGAAATCCCCAAAATAATGTGTGATATTCCCACCAAACCTCAATCACACTACGTGGAGGAATAATTTGTCCCTAAAAAATAATAGAACACCAAAGATCATTATATAACACTAAAATAAAATCCCTTCTTTTGGAGAAGACAAGAAAAACAGAGAGATGGAAGGAAACTCTAAAATAGAAGTGAAATCAATGAGTGGACAAACATACATGAATGACAAGGAATCAAAAAAATCTAGCAGAAAATCAAACCTCCTAAAAAGGAGGAAGGATGAAGAGGCATGCCTAGGGTTAAAATATAGAAGTTGAAAAAATGATGTGTTTTGGTGGTTAAAAATATGACAAGAGAGAAAGAATCCCAAAATTTAATGTGTTTCTATACATGAAAAGTCAGTTCACAAGGTTTGGGAAATCATGTGGTAAAAATGTGGACCATTTTGTTCTGACCGATACCACCACATGGTTACCTAGGATGAGAACCACAACTATGTATATTTCATGCAATAATTTTTTCTTCTACTTAATGATTACTAGTAACAGGTTTCAAACTATGTAAAGATTCATTCCCACCAAAACATTTCCTTTTTCCCTAAAAATCAAATGGAAAACAAAGATGAAATAATGAAAAAAATAAAAAAATACATGGAAACAATCACTTATATGTCAACTCTTCCCGCCATGGAAACATTATTCCCTTATAATATCAACTAGAGACTATATTAGAATAAAAAATGGGTACTATACATCAACCCAAGACATTCTCTCACAAGTATCATGTATAAAATTCCAATTCTACCATAGAACAAGGAACAAAAGAATAGACTTCCCATGAATCACTTTCTCTTGGGAATCCACATTATATATTGGTCATTCATGCATTGAAAAATCAGGATCCAACTCCATCGATTCCAAATTCTCAACCTGAGAAGGTTCTAGGATATACTTCTTCAGTTGAGAGACATGGTAGACATCTTGAATCTATGTCAACTGAGAGGGAAAATCCAACTACTATAACACCCTACCAATCTATTCGTTGATTTGAAGGTTCCGACATACATTGGAGTCATCTTTTCCTTCTTCCCCAAATGACGATAACGCAAATGGGAGGCCACCATTTAAAATACACAATCAAACATCAAAAAATCTATATCCCAATACTTATATCTATAATAGGATTATTTAGACACTAAGATGTTAATAACTATATAATGATCATCTTGAAATTCTTAGAAGTATTTGGGAGAAGTCTTGTTCCCAAAAGTGACATCTATCATACATAACACAACATAACGGAGACCGACAAGGCTGAACATAGACAATGTAAAAGGGTGCCATTGTTGTAGAGACACAATCATGACATAGACATTACATAACTTTTTCATAATACAGAATACATAACAAAAATAGACACCCAATGACCATATTAGTTTAGTGTCTTTGGAAACACATAACATAATCTTTAAATCATGGTGAAAGATCTTTAACATCTCCCATAAATATCTTCCTCTTTTGTTTTCTTACCTAAAACCATTGTTTATATCATGGGGAAAAATCATACAAATGGTGAGCTCAAATGCTTAGTAATGATAAACATAGTGAACATATAAACAATCCATAAACATTTGAACAAAAAAACATGAACATAAAACATTAAAATCTCGAGCAATGACATAATATTGCCAGTACATAAGGCATAGATAATAATGGAACTTTAACCCTGATAAAATGGCATGGGAATAAAACATGTAATTTTTGAAACCATTACACACATGTTATTATTTCTATAGTAGCCAATGAATTTATACCAAGACCATAATAGTGGACAAAGTTCATTACTAAACAAGGTTTACATGCTGTTCTATGCCCTGTATTACTGAACCAGATTAACTGGCCATTCCTGCCATTTCTATCTCATGAGATATAAATCATTACCAAATGCATTAGAGGGAGATATAGTTCCCACCAATATCATAATGAAATCATTCTTTCTTGTGACACAAAATAAACATAAATCATTCATCATAACCCAATGAAAAAAATGGGTTTCATAAACATCGTCCCATCATAACATAATCCATATAAAAAGGGATATCATTTCATCATAAGAATAATAAAAACATATAAATTATAGAGACATTATAATTGAAACATAATCACACAAAATAATGTTATCTTAGATGGAAAATAGTTTTGACAAAACACTTGAAAGGAATTCTTGAGGGAAATATCCTTTCTTTTTCAAAATCAATTTCGTTTCACAAAATTCCATGCAATTTTAATATAAAATTATTTTTGTAAGCACGCGTGGTGAATTCTTCATTTCTAGGATGGATAAAATGACTAATATGGTTGTAAAACATTTATAAAAACATCAATGAATATAAGATATACGGGAGTTATTATTTTATAATGTATACAACAATGAAGGATTAAGTGGAAGAAGAAAGTAACTTGAAATAAGTTGAGATATATTTACCTCTTCATGGTGTTCTTCCTTTTCATTTGATCAAAATGGATCCATAGGTTGGTTTTCTGACTAATGTAATGCATCCAAGATGAAGGGAGAATAGTGGATATGGTATTGGGGGAGGGGTTGGACGAGAAAAATGAGGTTGGAGGTGTAAATTACAGAGAGGGGAGAGTTCCCTTTTATAAGAGGGGTGAGGGGCACCTTAGGAAGAATATAAAATATTATTTTATAATAAATTCATATTCAGATTATTATGGCTCAAAAGTGTCTTATTTCAAGCCCAGTTTAGGTATGGGTTGAAATAATCTCATAAAATATGTTTTAGAGAGTTTAAGTTACCATTTTAACCTTATCATTTAGATTTAACTCTAAGTTAAATAATATAACTTTTACAGTGTCTTCTTGTATTCTTACACTATATGATTAAAAAACATACTATAAACTAATAAAAAAACCCTAATTTGTACGTTAATGTCATATATATTGTTATATAATTCTTTTGGTTGAACCATATATTTCTAGGACCATTATATAAATTTATAATATAATATATGTTTTAATAATTCTTTTATGTAAATTTTGACACTATTTTGTATTTTGTTTTTAATTAATTTATAACAGCATTATTATTTAAATAAAAAAGTCATATAACCAACCCCAATGTTCTATATTTACCTATAAAATTAGTCTAATTCATAAAAAGTTAAAATTACATTTATTTGGGTATTTATATTATCAATTATGTTAATATTTGGTTAATAAGGTAATTACTGCATCATCATTGTGTCATATAGAAATTAATTTATTTAATGTCTAAAAAATATAAATAAAATACCACTATGAAGGAAATAGTTATATATTTATAATGAATATTTATAGTCAAATTTATATTATTTAAATCCCTATATTAAAAATGTATTAGTTATTAAACTATGATTTTATCTATTTTAACTCTTCTTTAAATAAAATAATAATAAATTTCCTAATCTAATCCAAGTGGACCTAAAGTGTAATATTTAATTCCTAATGTTACTTTTGGTCGAATTATACTTATCCAATAGAATTAGGACATGTGTTAGGGTAATAATAATATCATTTTTACCCTTAATTACCCTATTTTCTTTGAGCTATTGTAAATAAAAGTAAAAAGTTACTATTCAAGAAAAATTATTTTTAGCTTATTGATCCACATTTTACTCATTGATATTAACCGTGACTCTCATATTTTCAAAATTAAACTCACAGAAGTGGTAAAATTATGTTTTATGTAAATTTTTAAATTCTCCTATAAGGTGGGTAAAAGACGGTAAAAAGTCTAATAAAAATTTTATATATCTAAAATTATTATAAAATTACCCCAATAAATTACATTGAAAATATATAGGTATTATGTATCTATTTTGAGCTGAAATAAATTTAAATTAAATAAATTATTATTTAAATAAAAAGTTTGTTTTAACCCATAAATCAGTGTTTTCACTATTCATCAAAAATTGAAAGTTTTCAAAAAAATACAAAAAATTCACCCTAAGATAATTTAGATATTCCAAATCCGAAAATGAAGTCCATTTTGAAAGATAAAATTAATAAAAATTCTAAAAATTAGGTATTACTAATCATAACTGATATTTTATATAATATTTCAATAACATATCGTTGTTTAGTGAATCTCAGTATTGCGTACAAGACAAGCTATCAAGGAAGGTCGCTCTTGCGTGTAATCCAAGTCGTGTAAGGGTTGTGTATAGAAAATGCTTCCTTTGGAGATGCGTATAACATACTCAAAACATTGTTTTGTTATACATTGATAAAAATCAATACTTGGTGTTATGAAAACTGAATTTTATTCAAAAGAACTTGAAATTGTTTGCATCACATGCCAAGAATATTGTTGCATATACTACAAGATAATATGGTTTATCATATAACGCAAGAAAATATTGGTGAAGTGTACAAAAAATATACATCAAATAAATTAAAAAGAATAATTCTCATAAAATCTTGGAGTGTTACATTCTACCCCCCTTAAAATGAATTGCACCCTCGAAATTCATCATGGTTATAAATGGTTTTCTACATGAATTTTTCTCCCATAGAAACCCACATCGTAAAAAGGAATACAAAATCACAATTTTAAAAATGTATTTTAGAAACATAATGGATACCCGAAGTAACTCATTACTGGGTTTCCACATAGGAGAATATAAGTGAAAATATGGATATGGAAGAGAAATCTGACCATCATGTTTGGATGAAGAGTCGTAGAGAACATGTCTATGAAAAATCCAAAAATCACAAAGCCATAAATTTTTGATGATCTAATTTACCATCTAATTAATCAGATATGAGGGAACTAGGACAATTTTTTTTTCAAGATCATTTCCCTAATGTTGAATAATTTTTTTATTAAAATAAATCTATACTTTATTTTGGTACAATCACACTGTTGTTTGTGCCTTGATAAAATCTTTACTTCCTCTCCAAAATAAATGATGTTGAATTTGTCTTCCGTGAATTTTCAGCAGATAATGTGATAAAATTATAGGTCATTACATCTATTTCAAACATAAGGTTAGAAAAATTTATATACATAAGTCCATCTTATGGTGAGATTAATCGTATATGGTTGCAAAAACGGAGTTATACATAATCTATCATACTTGTTAATAAAATAAAACTAGTTTCTACTAACCAGTGACTTCTAAAGGTCAGGGGTAAGTGATAAAGGGATGTCACACTTTAGTTGTTGGTTCGATTCCCAAAAACATCTCTTACGTGATGGGTTGTCGCTCATCTTACAGGTTGTCCCGTTTTCTAAAACCACATTTTTATAACCATCATACTATAATATCGAAAAACTTTATAGCCTTAAACAATACTATCTTATGTATAACTTAATTCATTCCAATCATTATGCTTATCTAAAATACTTCGGGCCAAACACATAGAAGAAAGGAAATGATTACAAGAAATTTCATCATCCAAGCATGTGAATACCATCATTTATCCCCCATATAACATAAGATATATCTTTTTGGTCACATTCCAATCATGATAATACCTTAATCATGTATTCTATTGAAAAATGAACATTAGTGTGAGACATGAGTGCTGTCAAAAGTTCACTCTTTCAACATAACTAAATCCCAAAATTTCTATATACTCAAAACATGATATCAGTTTTTCGTTATATAAGTCATGACCTCATTAATACTATCAAATAGTTTATTATCTCTTTATCCATTCATTACGTGCATATCATCTTCTTTCCTAAAATATCTGAATAACCTTTCATGGTTACTGGTACCATTCAACATATACTTTAAAATACATTAGGAAAAATAATAGTGTAACAATCCTTAGATGTTTGCTTATTACATAGTACCTATAAATTACATATCCAACATAACTGTTGATAAACATACAATAATTCCACTATCATCTTAAACCATTGAACGAGCTTCATCATTTTATTCCTCAATCCTTGTTTTATCTCATTTATCAATTGTAGTCTCTTCATCATCTACATCATAAATACTACACATACAACCATGCTGATTATCTTCATCAAATTTTCCCGTAGAGAATTGGTTTTCATAATGCATACACATTCCACATTTAAAACATTTAACCATTGTTGATGTCTTAGAAATACCATTATCCATGTCTATGGTGTTATCAGAAACTTTTCCATTGCAATTACTGGCTTCGTGTCCTTATTTTCCACACCCAAAAAATCTTCTAGTTCTGTTGAAACATTCTCCTTGATGCCTCTTACCACATGATTTACATGATAGAAATTGAACTTTCATTCCTCTATGATCGTCATGAAACTCCAACTTTCATTTATTAACTGAGTCAGGAATCTTAAAAAGATGAGATTATTGATCATATTATGAGATTGCTGATTATGCATAATAACGATATTTGGACATCCAAATCCTGTTTCATTTGGTTGCTCATGAAGATTATCATTCCATTTTCCATCGTTTATCTTCATGTTTCTAACCATTTTCTAAAACCCAAAAAGAATTGTGTGAGTGGAAAAAAATCATAATAGTAAAACAATATAATAATGGGGGGTACCTTCAATATATACATCTTAG
This sequence comes from Viscum album, assembly GCA_963277665.1. NCBI lineage: Eukaryota > Viridiplantae > Streptophyta > Magnoliopsida > Santalales > Viscaceae > Viscum > Viscum album. Next base: position 175,469,756 of record OY728134.1, read on the forward strand.
GTTTAATCATAAGATCATTGCCGTAATTCTAGGACTATAACCTATATTTATACTTAACCTTAGAGACATCCTTAGACATACCATAAAAATATCACTAGGGATTTCACTAAAGTTTTCACATCATAGTTTCCAAAGTTTAACTAAACCTTTTCTCTGATACCATCTGTAGAGGCCCAAAAATGACATAGACATTACATTAATTTTTTTAATACATAATACATACCAAAAACAGATTCCCAAAGACTGTATTTGTTTAGTGTCTTTGGAAACTTAGAACGTAATCTTCTAATCACGGTGAAAGATATTAAACATCTCCTATAAATATCTTCCCATTTTGTATTCTTACCTAAAACCATTATTTATATCCCAGGGAAATGAAAACATAAAAAGGGTGATTTCAAATGCTCAGTAAGGGTAAACATAGAGAACATAGAAACAATCCATAAACAGTTGAACGTAAAAACATGAACATAACAATCAAAATATTGAGAAATGACATAAATCATGGCAGTGCATAATGCATAGATCATAAATGAAAAATTAACCATGATAAAATAGCATGGGTAAACGACATTTAAGTTTTGAAACCATTAATAACATGTTATTATTTTCATATTAGCGAACGCATTATTGCCAAGACCATCATAGTGGACAAAGTCCATTACTGAACCGTGATTACATTCCGTTCCAGCCATGTATTACTGAACCAGATTCACTTCTCATTCCAGTCATGTCTATCTCATGAGATATAAATCATACCCAATGAATTAGAGGGAGATATAGGTCCCACCCATATCAAAATGAAGTCATTCTTTCTTGGGCCATAAAAAAACAAAAAACAATCATCATAACCCAAATAATAAAATGGGTTTCATAAACATCATCCCATCATAACATAAACCATATAAAAAATTTATATCATTTCATCATAAGATGAATCAAAACATGTAAATAATATAGACATCATACTTGAATCATAGTCAATCTAAATAATTTCATCATAGATGGAAAATAGTTTTGACAAAACACTTGAAATGAATTCTTGTGGAAAATATCATTTCTTCTTCAAAATCATTTTCTTTCCACAAAATGCCATGAAATTTTAAATGAAAAATACTTTGTTGAAAATAATCATGAAATCATGCAGAGTATGCTTCATGAACAAAAATAATTACGAATCCATAAAAATTAGTTCATTCTGTATAAGTTTAAAAAACATTCTCCTTGTACTTTTGCTAGAAATGTCAAAAACTTCCTTGTGTGGTAAACAAATGAAAGATTCCTTCCATAAAAAAGTGTAAAAGTCTAATAGGGATAAATATGAAATTAAAAATAAATGGAATAATATTTAACACATTGTTAAAAACATTTTTACGGACATGGATGAAAAATATAACCCCATTAATTACTTACGTATAAGCTATCTTGGATAAAAATGACATTGCAAAATTATTCTTTACATTTTGTCCAAATTCTTCTATATGTGTTCGAGACTCTAGTATAGTGGTTTTAAACATATTACTAACTTGTAACAGAACCTTAATAATATTTTTGATATCATATATTGTTCACTTCCAACATTATATTACCCGTTCATTTGTCAATTCCATGATAAAGCAACATTTTGGGTAAAATCGTTTCATTTATAATATGTGTTTCGACTTATCGTTCTTGATATTATTATTTATAGACTGATTTAATTAAGTCCAGAATGTAAAACATGATATATATATAAAATAAATTCATCATTTTAATATATATGATAGATCGATAAACGGAATGAGATACACTGTTAATGGAGACGGTAGGCCGTAAATACGTATAAACGTTGTTTTCGTTTCCTTATTGAATTGAATGGAATTAAGTAAATTAAACATATATGTACCTAAATCCAGTATCATTTTTATGTAATATAATTCATTATTATTTATTATATATACATTCTAACCATACTTGAATGGTTAATCATGGAAAATGAATCGCATCGCGTTCGTGGAGATGGTAGTCCGTACGTACGAATGAGAGACAATATCATTCTTTTGATATTAAAATCATATATAATTGGATGTTATATCATATATAAAGATTAATAATAATGTTATATAAATTATTTATATCATTTATACTAATTATTATACCCATCCTAATGATGAAATGTTTGAACAACAAACAACACCAGGACGTGGAGACGGTAAGCTGTGCGTACGCACATGTGGTGACTTTTTCATTCATAGGACGGATAAAATAACTAATATGTTTGTACAATTTTTATTATAATATCAAAGTATATATATGATACTGGAGTAATTATTTTAGAATAGAAACAACAAATAACGAGGAAGTGGAAGAAGAAAGGATCTCGAAATTTGTGGTGAGATGTTAACTTCTTCATCGAGTTCTTCATTTTGATTTGATAAAAAGGGCTCTATAGGTTAGCTTTCTGACTAAAGGAGGGCCACTGGGATTAAGGGAGGATAGTGGAGAGAATTTTTGGGTAGGGGATTTCCAAGCCAAATTGATTTGGAGATTTAAATTAGAGAGTAGGGGTAGTGCTCTTTTATAAGAGGGGTGGGGGCACCTTAGGAAAAACAAAAAATATTATTAATAATAAATACGTATTAGTATTATAATGGCTCCAAAGTGTATTATTTAGAGGCTAGGGGAGATATGGGTTGAAATCCTCTCAACCAATAGGCTTTTGTGTAGTTTAGGTTACTATTTTAACCTTATCATTTAGATTTAACTATAAGTTAAATAATTTACCTTTTATCGTGTCTTCATGTATTCTTACACTATATGGTTAATAAAATATCTATAAAATTCCAATCAAACCCTATATGGTTCATTAATTTCATATGTATTTTTATATATTCTTTTGGATGAACCTTATATTTTTAGAACCATTATATCAATTGATAATATAATATATTTTTCTAAAAAACTCTTTTATTTCAATTTTGACAATATATGGTATTTGGTGTTTTCTATATTCATAAAAACATTATTATTTCGACAAAAATTCATATAACCAACCCTAATATGTTATATTAACCTAAAAAATTAGTGTAATTCATGAAAAGTCTCAAATTACATTTTTTTGGGTATTTATAATATCAATTAAGTTGATATTTTTTTAATAAGGTAATTATTTCATCATCATTCTGTCATAAATAAATCAAATTATTTATCTTTTTAAAAATAAAAATAAAAAAACATTATGTAGGAAATATTTATAGCTTTCTAATGAATATCTATAGTCTAGTTTATCTTATATATAACCCTATATTAAAAAATTTATTTCTTAAACTTTGATTTTAACTATTTTAATTCTTTTTAAATAAAATAATAATAAATGTCCTAATCTAATCCAAGTAGACCTAAAGGGTAATATTTAATTCTTAATTTTTTGGGTCAAATTGCACTTATCCAATAGAATTAGGACATTTGGTAGGGTAATTATAATATCTTTTTACAATTAATTTCCCTATTTACTCCTAACCGTGGAAAATAGAAGTTAAACATTACTATTCCCCAAAAATTATTTCTATATTATAGAACAAAATTTTACTCCTTGATATTAACCGTGTCTCTCAGATTTTAGAAATTCAACTCACAGAAGCGGTAAAATTATGTTTTATGTAACTTTACAAATTCTCTTAGGTGGTGGTTAAAAGACTGTAAAATGTTCAATAAAAATGTTATATATCTAAAATTTTTATAAAATGACTCCAATGAATTACATTGAACTTATATAGGTATTATGTATCTATTTTGACATAAAATAAATTTTTAAAAAAAATAAATAATTATTTAAATAAAAATTTGGTTTTATACAATAACTATGTATTTTCACTATTAATCAAAAATTGAATGTATTCAAAAAAATACCAAAAAGTAAACCGAAGCTAATTTTGATATTCGTAATCAAAAAATGAAGTCCATTTTTGAAGATAAAATTTATAAAATTTCAAAAAGTGGGTATTACTATTCATAACGACTAGTTTATATAATATTTTAATAACATATCATTGTTTAGTGAAACTCGGTATTGCGTACAACGAAAGTTATCAAGGAAGGTCTCTCTTGTGTGTAATGTATGGAAAGTCAGGGTTTTATGTAGGGAAAGCATCCTTTGGTGTTGCGTATAACATACTCAAAATATTGTTCAGTTATACAATAATCAAAATCTATACTTGGTGTTGTGAAAAATGAATTTTATTCAAAATAACATGAAATTGTGTGCATCAAAATCCAAGCATAGTGTTGTCTATACTACAATCTAATATAGTGTTGCATATAGAACAAGCTAATATTGGTGAAGTTTCCAACAAAAAATACATCCAATAAATAAAAAAGAATAATTCTCCTAAAATCACGGGGTGTTACAATTGTAAGGGATTATTGTTAACTATTATTGTATGAAAATTTAACCAATCTCAAATGCATATTTCGTGAAGCTAAAATTTTAAAAACACATGAACATATCATGTCTTAGAGAATCATATTTTCACACTCCACCTAACCATATATTTGAGGATGGTATGCCATGATCATGTTAATCTATGACATCAATTCTGTTTGATTGCCTTACCCAAAATGAGAGGTGTAATGGTTGCCTATATCAAAATCAATTATATACTTCACACCATGAAGCATGACCACTTCGGGAATATGAAACTATACCTACTCATCCACAATTTATATGTTCCTGATTAGAATGAAGTTGGGTGATTTGTTCAGACAATTCATTACTACCAAAATAGTGTTTCTTTTAGTAGGTGTAAGAGTTATTCCAACAATAAAATCCATGGTGACCTCAACCCAATTCCATGTAGTAATGGGTTACAACTCAATCAAATTAGAGGTCCTTTGATGCTCTTCTTTCACCTGCTGAAGAGTATATCACCCTCATACGAAGTCATCTATGTCTCATCTCATACCTGGCCATTGAAACTATCGACGAACATCGGAAAAAATATTTATATCACTAGGATGAACAACCCAAGTAGACTGATGTCTATCCTATATCTACACATTCCTCAAAGTATATGACACAAAGAACATGCCCTTGGAGTAATGATTTCCCTTGAGTGCAAATGACCAATCAGATGAAATATCCCCACTATGATGAAATTTCATAAACAACTAACACAACTCATCAACAGGATGCTCCTGTTGAACCAACTATAGAAGGGATGTTGCCAACTACAAAATCACCGAAAATTTTCTTCCACTATGTTTTTAAATCCCCATGTGCATCCATGAAAAAAGTACAATAAAATTACAATCACAGTTGAACTTCCAAAAATCCTACATTAACACTTTTTTTCTCCATGCATGAGCCACCACATTACCCATTCCAAGGGTATTGATGATATAAATGTCAATCCCACTCATATATTTTATCTTCTGATGCTACCTCAGTTTAAGATCCTTCTATTAGAATATATATAGTACAAGATATCATGTTCACACTAGACCACAAACTTCTCACCAATGACATTGTGACCATATGTCCTTAATGCATTCATCATTGATTCTAACTCCATGTCATGGGTCATTTAATTATATTCATTTGACCGAAGATGGAAATATTCATACACCTCCACAAGATAATAATGCATAATCACGCACGGATGACACACACATGAAAAATCATAGTAAAATACATACCCCTATCTTATTTTTAGAGATATGAACATGGATATAGTAGTGAATTGTTGCTTCATCTCCTCAAAAGAGGCCTTACATATTGGGTTCCAATCAAACATCACCCCTTTCCAAGTGGTTGTGGTCATAGATGAATATTGTCATGAAAAATCCCAACATAACCACATGTAATACCCTACGATACGATGTGATGGATGTTCTTGATCTAAAACAAGCCCATGGGATGTTCCCACAACATAACTGCACTAATAATTTTAGGGACCACCTAAAACAATTTTTCTAAACTTCTTTGTCATAGAAACATCATTTCCCTAATCTAAAAAGTTCATTTTAAAATCATATCATAATTTATTTGACCCCACAAATAGTCCAGCACAATCCAACAATCATGCTCAAGCTCTTCATCTGATATAGAATAAACATGGATGTCATTAATGAATACCATAATGAATAAGTTGAGATAATTATAGAATTCAGTATTCATGTGTTCTATAAATACTTATGGAGCATTAGTGAATCTAAAATGTATGAAAACATAATCAAAGTTGTCCTAACTGCTTCAGAAATATATTATTGGGATGTCCACCTTGTTCACCCTAAATCGGTGGTAAATTTAGTGAAATTCGATCATATAGAACAACATTTCACAATTTATTTAGTAAAAAAAATCATCAATCATGGGTAAAGGGTGTTTTTTCTTAATGGTTACCATATTGATCATTCTTAAATCAGCACACAACCAAAAAGATCAATTGGACTTTTCAAAACCAAATAAGAGAGACCCAAGGATACACTATTAGAAGAATGAATCCTTATTATTTTAAATAATCGTGGTGTTTCTTTAATTTCCTAAATTCAGTGTGGGGCTATTCGATATGAGGAAATCGATATTTGTGTTTTTCCCTATAACAAATTGATTGAAAACTCCACATCAAATTTCATGGTAAATATCAAAAAATCATCTAGGAATGCCCCTTGAAATTCATTCACTATGTGATATCACCCATCCTAAATAGTAATACAATCGTCTTCTTGCATGATACATGATATTTGAAAATAAAAATTCCCCAACTCTTGGAGAAGATGTCTGAAATGAATTGTATGATGATTCCATTCTATGATAAATAATAGAGTACTCCTATCTAGTTCAATGGAACTATCATTCCTACACTAACAATAAATGTGAACACATAAATTTACCATCCAATACATGACTAGGATCACATCAAAGAGGACTATGTTTGGGAATAATAAATCCAATAAAATATCAACACCTGACAATGAATGCATAGATGATAGGATCCAAAGGCCCTGCATCTTCATATTACCAAATGACATCCCCAAATCGGTCATAGGGGACAACAAATCATTTGGCAATTTTATAAGGTAGATATGATTATAAGATAAAAAGGGAACTGAAGAAATACTGTGAAAAATAATTGTAGATAGTGAAGTTGCAGTCAAAATGGTACCTTTAATCATTGAGGGACATTCTTACACTCCCATTGGTTCCTTATCCATATCATAAAGGTGCCTAGTATATATCTAATTATGACCATGACCACAATCCTAAGGCACTGCTCTAATCTGACTCTCACAAGAATATGATCTGTTCTTGCCTCCTCGACCATCAAATTAAGATCCCACCATCCTTGATGGTTTTGACTGAGCATTCATTACCCTAGAAACCACTGATCATTTACCTCCCTAATAAGAATGTGAAACTCTTCAGAATCGATGTATGTTCCCCAATGGCCTGCATTGAAGATAAGATTTGGTAGGAGAGGTAATAATATGTAAACTATGTCTCACCTTCCCCCACTGCTGGAGGATGATTTAACCGAATTATAATCCATATAGGAAGGCTACCTAGATGGATGTCTTTAGCTACCACCATCCTTATTCCATTGATCACCAATAGTCCTCTTCATTTTGGATGAACTACAATTTCCCAATGTTAAATGGACCCAGATGAACAAGACATTACCTTATGAACAATATTATCCTAATAAGCACGATAAACCACATCAGCATATGTATTAAGATTGAATAAGAACACATGATATTATATCTATATCCCATATCCCTTTGATAACCTTTGATCTTTCATCCGTTCATTAGAAACAATCTCAGAAGCATACCAAACTAGATCATTGAAATGGTTGGCATAATCCATCATAAATTGGTCTCCCTTGTAAAAGATCCATGAATTCATAGGATCATGCATGTGACCATACCTTAGGAAAATATTTATCATTCAATAGTTCCTTGATATCATTCATGTTAATCTTCTCATTCCCCCCATCTAGAATCACATAGTCCCAATACCTTCGACTGGGATAATCTAGTAGAAATGATGATCATTTCAACATGACATCTTTAGGGGTGTCCTAGAACATGAACATACACTGTATCATCTCGACCAATTCATCATATTTTGGAGGATTCGAATAACCATAGATAGTATTAGGTTTATTCTTCAATAATTCATGTTCTTTATCCTTTGGAGAGCTAGCCTCAGATTCCCAGATTGGAGTAGGAGGACACATTATCTATCAGGGGGCCTTAATAACATGGACCATATCATCTTCCATCCTATGATAAAGTAGTGTGAACAAAATCTCCTTGTCCTATACCACCGTTTCGTGGGGTCTTTCGAGGGATGATTGATACTAAAATAAGCAACAGTAACATAGGAACATCATTAAATGAATAGGTAAAAAATGTCAAAAAAATAAACATCAATAAACCGAACATGTTGAAACAAAACAATAACCAAACCACTTCACCAAAAACATGTGTCCCCATAATGTTTTTACCATGTACGCCCCACCGAGTGGAGAAGAAAATAATGAATCCTAACATCCCATGGTGACACATGGTCTATCATGAGGTGTGCTGGCCAATAACCCTAATTGCAGCTGGAACACTAATCTGAAACTATCATACCTCTTGTCTATATAGACTCTTCCAAAAAAACATGTTCGAATGAGACAAATCTATCCCTAATAAAATTTTTCATGAACCAATATGGGTCATCATAAGAATGAGTGCCTGAACCATTCAATATCAAGTCCCAAAGGTCTTTCGTAATCCCCACTGGTTGGCACAAGTGCCCAGATATCAATATCAATTATTGAGAATAATTTTACAGTAATTTAATATTAGAAATATTTCAAACATTTACTAAAAACCCAAGCTAAAAACAATGTCAAACATTACATTACATGGATTCAGATTTAAGTATTAAGGTTATACAAAACAATAATATTGATATTAAAATCAGGTAACCAAAAACCAATTAAAAAACCACCACAATTCTAGGGGAACATCTCTCTCAATCCATCACCTAAACAACACCAAAGAGGATCACTAAAATATCGATCTATCATCAAAAATGTTTTATTAATGGTGATAGATAATTCCCAGTAGGATTCCACCAAAAATAATTCAATTCTCTAAACATCAAATGGAAAATAAACATATAGGTTAATAAATTAATAGTAAATTTTATAAAAATTTTAATGGAAATTATATTGATGAATTTTATTACTGTAATGAAATTTTAAATGAAAAACCATCAGATTTTGAAATACCCAATTCCACACTATATGCTAGAGGGAAGAACATTATATTCAAAGAGAACCAAATAAGGGAGAGGCCCGATGGAAATTATATAGAAAATGAGACCACAGAACCTGATATCTCTGTGTAAAGTTTTATAGGAACTGAAACTATAAATGTTCTCATGCATAATTCACTAGAGAAGTGAATCATTAAATATTATAATGGTCTCCCTCCATCATCAATGTTTAGTTAGTGTTGTCATCATCAATTACACTATGTGAAACCGAGCCATATCCACTTTCGTATTAGTAGCACACTAGTCCAATTCCATACTTTTAGTTACCAAGGTATGCCTGATCTCTCAATCAATTTTCACATGCTACATGCCAGAACACATTAATACACACTAGAAAAAAATGTAATTGAACACTCGAAAACCTCTATTTTTACACCCAACTCCACTAAAAAAAATCAATCTCATCAAAAAAATACACTAATTTCACAACAAGGCCTCACTTCAAAAATACACCTATTTCACCTTCCAATTCTATATTAAAATCAATTTCATATCAAAACACATCCAAAAATACACAATCACTACATTCATAATTAATAAAACATGGTAAAGAATTAAATATATCAAAATAAATTCATTGAAAAATGATTTTTCATGGATTCAGCTAATATTCATATGAAAAACAAAACATCTGGTGTGAAATTCTGAACACCTATACAACACCATGAGGAGGAACAATAGGGCCCTAAAAATTAATATTGAACCCTAATGATCTTGATTTAACCATAAAATTCTAACCCAAAGGCTAGATATTATTAATACAACAAGGGATGAAAAGAAAAAATAGTGGATGATTCAAGGAGGGGAGACCGTTTCATGAATGACCAGGGTGGAATCACACCATATATGGCACAAAAGAGAAGCTAAAAGGGAGTTGAAATGTAGGATAGGAACTCCTAGGTTGAACATTCTAGAGTGAGGATATAAATGAGGTGTTTTGGGGGTCAAAAACGACTGGAGAGAGAAATATGTGAAATATTTATTGTGTTAGTAGATCCACAATGTTTGGGAAACCATTCGGTATCCGTGCAGACCATTCTATCGGGACAGAGATATCCATTTTCTCCCCAAAGAAATGGAAAACAAGAAAGAGACATATAACCAAAACAAAATAGAAAAATACCTAAAAACATGATCAGGGAAATAACTAAATTATTCTCATTATATAACATGTAATAGGGTTAATATATACACCCCAAAAACTAACTATATGGAAAAATGTGCCATCTGCCTCTATGAAATAAAAGAGCTGCTACGAATCCAATAAATTATGTCTGGAGCTTATTTTTACACAATAAAACATCTTAATTAATGAAATAATATTTATTATAAATCTATAACAGAACCATAATTATATATATCATACCATATATGATTTTCTTTTTACCTTCCATACCTCTTTATTGATGATTACTTGATAAAATCATCTTTTGGTTGATAAATACATTATTTCATGTCTGTATTGATTTTTTATTTTTTATTTATTTAAATTTATAAGGTTTTAATTTATCCATAATGAAAACAATTATTTAAATATCTTCTATATTCATTATATATATATATATTGAAATTAATTCAGTAATGATATATATAGAAAATGAAATACATCATTCATTATGGAAATGGTCCTTACAGACACATGAACTGTATTTCCTTTTTCTAAATTTATGGAATGATAAAATGGTAAAAAATATATTAACATTAAATAATTATTTTTAATTAATATATTTGACATATATATAATAATTTTAAATTAATTTCCATCCATCCAAAGTGTTAGTTTAAAAACGTATCACATCTTATCGTGAGGTGGTAGTCCATCGTACACATGAATGACATTATCTTATCCAACATAAAATGGATAGTGACAAGGTAAATGTGAAACAATAAAACAATAAGTAAAAATATGATACAAATATCATATATAAATAAATAAATATTTATTTATTCTAACCCAATTACCACCCATGTAATACATAACTGAAAACACATCACATCGTGTCATGAGTTGGTTGCCCATCGTACACACAAGAAACATTTTTGTTTTATAATATATTGGAAGGTAAGAAAGATATAATGATATTATAATTAAATAATTATAATAATATTACAAATATGTATTATTAAAATTAAATCCATGATTTAATCCATTTGTGAGATGAGGTTATGTGTAATTAAAAACAATGGTTTGCTTGGTAGTCCCCTAAACAGACGATCAAAACATTCATTTCCAAATTTATGGATGATGATTATGATATAAGATATTAAATTATAATAAAAACATTTCAGTATATTTGATATAGTGTTTTATTATATTTTCATTTTAGAATAATGTTTGGAGTAGGTGGAGGAAATAATACAAAAACACATGTTTTTAAATTCACCTATTCTTTGGAAAGCCATGTAAGGTATATACATAAATCCTTATTACGAAATATTATTAATGAAAATAAGACATAGAATATTTAATTTATAGAAATAGAGAATTTATTTTGGTAGTTGATGTTGGGTCTAAAAGGTTTTGAAATAGTGATGTGGGAAGGAGAGGGGATGTCCTCTTATAAGTGTGGATAATTAAACACATTGAATTTTTTGAAAAAATAATGTGTATAATGTTTCTTACATGCCAAAGGGCCCAAAATGGGTCAATCAATAAATTTATGGGTGATAAGGTCCAAAAAATATCCAAAATAAGGTCATTAGAGAGGATTCTATTAAAATTTTCACCATATTATTATAAAAAACTAACGATAAATTAGTTTTAACATTAACCATAGTAATTAATTTATTCTATGTTTAATTTTAATTAAAGTAAAAATAGCATTAAATTATAAGATAACACTAATAATGAAGATAAAACATATTTAATCCATTTTTTGGAATTTAATTTTAAAAATTGGAGAAAATTAAATTTCAAAGTAACATTGTTGAAATTATAAAAAGTTATTTTCGAAAGTGAATCTTTTATAATGTTTAAAGAAATTATATATAATTACTCAATCTGATATTTATTACAAGGAGAAAATATGTATTTTTTATATATAATTGATAAAAAGTTACTTTTAGAACCATATTAAAAATAAATTTTTCTTGTAACTGATTTGAATAAAAATGAAAATTTTAATACAAACATGTATTTTTATCTTTTCATTGAAAAATTAACCCTTTCAGAAAATTCCCAAAAAAAGCCTCTATGAAATTTTTTGAACAATTATTTCAATTGTTTATTTTATTATTATAATTGTTTCCAAAAATTATAAAATATTAATTAAAACATAATTTCATAAAAGTGAAAAAAAACCGTTCTTTAAAAAACATAATTTTTTAGCAGAAAATGTGACTTGCTCTAATCTATTCTCTATAAAATACATATGTTTAAGATAAACATCAAATTTTATATATAATATATTAATTTGGATAATATAATTCCACAAAAATTATATTTTATTCCTTATGGATTAAAAAAGATTTTTTTAATAGAAAATTAGTTATTTGGATAAATATATCCATTATTTAAAGTGATTTTTTATATTCATTTCAAATCATTTATATGTAGTCAAATTAATTTATCTAATTTTTTAATAATATATTTTTTATAATTTATTTCTCCCTATTTATAATTATTATTATAATTCCTATTAGAAATGTATAATATTAAATAATTATAGATTAATAGTAAAAATCATTTTGTTAAAAATCCATATAGTGTATAAAAGATTCGATGAAATATAAATAAATAATGAAAAAAATATTCATAAAATATTTGGGGGTTCTATTCCTCCCTATGGAAAAAATAATATGCCTTAAAATTTCAGCTCATTCTTCATAATAACTGGGGATACATCATTCTTATTATATATGTGGATTCCCATGTCGCTTCCTTAGGCTGGGGGTTTCACCATGAAACATTGACTAGGTGAGTCATATTTATTCATAGAAAATTTTCTCTATGATAAAGAATATTTATTTTGATTCCTCGTAATCAATGTAATGCTCTAGTGTTATGAAAATATAGTAGAGGAAATGTTATGAATCTTTTATGTACATCCTTAGAGAAGATACATGGAATACATCATTTATATGAGAGAGATTCAGTGGATGTCGTAACAATTTTCCAACCATCCCAACATGATAAAAAAATTATATGGAATGATATATATATAAATTTCAATTTTCCTCTATTTATAACCTAGAGAAATTCATAGAATCACCATCTAACCAGTATAAAATTACATATCACTTTAATTATTATAATATTTATATTTTTATCCAATCATTCTTGCCTTTATTTTCTACTAAATGGATATATACACCACATTCCATTCATCATAAATCAAAGGTTATAATAGTTTTCATTCAATAACATCATCACTATACATTAGAGTACTATATTTATTTCTATATAGGTCATCATACTATGAAAAATAATTTCATGATTGAAAAACTATTTTTGTATGAAAGCTCAACTGGAAGATGGTGTTGATCCAATCCACATTTTAAATCCATAAAACATAATTACATGAAATCCTAGAGGGATTGATTTAATCTCATAGAATGAATATTGGTCTTCAGATTATATGATGTTTTGAAACAGAAGTTTGTATCATGTAATTGTAGTTTACCTCACCGAAACATTCAGGTAAACCAAGAGTCTAAATCAGACACGATATAATGTTATACTCCATGAAACCACACCACTTATTTAATTAATATTAAAATAATATTATGTAATGATAAATATTCTTTGATAGTGAAGAAAGTTTACTGTATCATAAAGAAATTTAATACAACTAATACAGAATTATGTTCTGAAGCTTTTTTGGGGAGTCCAAAAAAAATATATGTCGATGGTATTCCATTTTTATTTTGAAATAAATAATTTATAAATAATCTCATTAAATTTTTTTATTAACCATAACATGATTACATAGAAAACAGAGAGAGTCCTATATAGAAATATATTTCTTTCTATGGTCAAATATGAAAAATTCTTTCACATAGGTCATTGGTTTGTGTTATAAAATTTTCGATCAGTAGAATTTGGGTCATTTCTTATGGAGTTTCAAAATTCAACAAGTTTCCATCCAACATGGGGGTTATTGTTTTCCAAACAATATTAGTCCTATTAAAATTTAAATTGTAATAAACCAAAATTTATAATACAAAACATATTATATAAGTCATAATGGTAATTAATTAATTTAACATCATATAAATAACTTGTAATTTCATTCCATGAGAAATAATTTGTTTCATAAAGAAATATGAATCCAAATGATTGTATAATAACAAAATGTTTCGCAAAAGATCCATAATCCTGATACAATCCCTTCACAATAAGGGGGTGAAATTAATTGAATATTTGATCAATTTTTTACTCATAATTACATTATATTTTTCATAGCACTTCTGTTAATATTATAATGTGATATATACACTAAAAAACAATTCCAATTTTATTTCATAAATAGGATGTTATCTAATACATAAAAATTCCATTAGAAGCCTGAGATCATATTTACCTTGATATAATATCACATATTATTCCATTGTTATATATTCCATGTTTTGGAATATAATACATTTTCAATGTCACAATTCATTTCACTATATAATAAACATTAATTTTTAAATGAGTATTATTTATAAAAACACATACATGAAATTCCTAAAAAATGAGTCAAAGATAAGTGTACCCTATTTATCCAAATTAACATCATGATATTTTTTTACATAATATTTCACATTTTCAATTTTCATAAAATTTTGTTATATCTTATCATACTAGATAAAACATTTTGGGGCATTAATTTTCATAATCCCTAATCACCATAAACATGTTGCACTGTAGTTAAATGTGTGCTTTCTATGAAGACTTATCCTAATTAGAATTATTCGATAACTTATTCTACTTATTTCATCATTAAAACAATATATTTTCATCATTTCCATTCATAAAAAAATTAGTATTCCACTTAAGATAATTTCCTCATTGATTCTATAAACACATCGATATTAATTTAACACTAATTTTCATTTCTCAATGGTTTTTATATATCCCCTTAACATACAATGTTCATTTATTATTGAAACCAGCAAATTAAAAGTTAAATAAAATCTCCATTTCTATCTTGACATCACCAAAAAAAATTATATGTATTTCCATACCCTACGTTTAACTCCCATTAGATACTTGGTTTTAAATAACATATGATTCAGTCAACCTTGAATTTAGGATAGATGATAATATAAAATGGATGCATTGATTTTTTTAAAAAAATTTATTCATAGGTAGTAAAAATATTATCGTGAATATATTTTATATATGTAATTATTTCTCTATATTTATACAAATAATTTAAAAGAATTAATTTCTTAAAAATAATCTCTTCAACTCATCCCACTTTTTGGAGTAAATTTCTTCATGTTACCTCATTTTATTTATTATATCCCAACATTTATTCATTTAAACTTTTATTTTATTGGTGTAATAAGGAAATTTTTCATGTTATCAAAACTATAGAATCAAAAATATCATTTCAGTGTTACTAATCAATTTATGCGTGACTAGTGGATAAGTAGAACAACTAAAAATGTTTTATGTTACCTCAAAAACAATTCAAATGATTTTGTACTATTCTGATACATATCATGATAATTTTGTGTGATCATGTATACATGATTTTTCATTCCATACCCTAAAACTCTTGTTTTATCACCATGAAAATATTGAATTTTTCAGCAGATTAACAATTACTAAAATTCATTTTGGATTCATCCAATGAATGTATCAAAATATCATAGTGTTGGAAAAACAAATCATAGTGGGAAACCACATAACCATGACAAATTACATTTCGGATGCCTCAACAATGACACAATGGGATTAACATAGAACATTCATGGAAGTTATTTAATTCCACCATGATGGTTCATAAATATTTTTTAAATTTAAAAACCATATCCCTCAGCTGTTTCATAATAGGATTGTATTAATTAGAGTTTTGTTGTTTTGGTTAATGGTGGATTCATGTTGTAGGAGCCTCTTTCAGATTTATTACACCATGGTAAATATATACAGTAACTGTACCCACCTGAAGTATCTAAACACGAATTTTTTTTCTATAAAACGACTCTCTCTATCCTTTAAAAAAAATTATGATATTTTCATACACTAATAATTATTTATATGTGTATCCATTGACTAATCCCTATATATCTCACTACGGTTCTACCATCTTATTTTTTAATGGTTAAATAAACTCAATCTCTCATTCCAATAATAGGTTCATGGGGTTTTCATATATATATTTCACATATTTTAGATAAATATATATTACATTACATTATCTTATAATCCAAAATCATTTTTTATAGTTACATTGGAATCATGAAATAATAAACTAATTATATATAATATTAATACATCATTTCCTTCATAGATCTTCAGAACTATAGAAATTTTATATGTATCCCACATAATACCTTCTACCATATCTTCGATAGAGGAAACATGAATAAGTTGGAGTTAAAATTTTAATGAATGGTATTCAAGGGATATATAAATATAATATGACTACAAGGGTATATTAATAAGAAAATTTAATTTTAAATCATTACCCTAAATATCATATATCATAATTTTATTCATATTCAAGTAAATTTCATAATACATGAATCATAATTGAATCGAGGATAATGATCCACTATAAGATAAAATTTATATAAGAAATAGTTTTATAGGCTGAATTTCATCCTAGAAAATAACATCCATAGTAGTCCAGGCTCAATACTAAGATAATCTATTTGGAATGTATTCAGTACCCAAACCATCATAGTAATCACCATTAACTACCAAGTGTATAATGGTATATAATGGTCCTTATGTAATTTTATTGAATACTAATTCCATTCCTATTTTAATATTAAGATATTCGTAATTACCCATTAAATTTGAAGAATATATTGGTACCACCCATCATGTTTTATAACATGACATCCATTCTGGGTTAAATCATGAATATTATCCATGGATATAATGTAACCACCATATATGGTAATAACATAACCTCCATCGCATACAAAAAAACCATTCGTATGTGTACTCAAAGATAAAAAATCAACATATCATATTCTATGAAAATAAATGGGATTCATAAACAATTCATCATGGTATAACATATGGGAAATAAAATGGTTTCTTAAACATTTCGTTATAGAAAAAAATTGTAGAGAAAAAATAATCATAATAAAATAATATTAATAATAGACCAACCAAAAAAGAAATAACATAGAATCATTTGATCATTTCATCACTAAATCATATGTAATATAAGTTGATGATATACTAAATTGAAAATTATTTGGAAAATAAGATCACATGGATGTTTATTTGAGGAAAATGATATTTCTTTTAAAAAACCAATTAAAAAAAATATTTCACAAATCACTATGAAAATAAATTTCATTGAAATTACTGTTTCTAAAATATATTTTTATATGAATTCACATGGATATTTTATTTATGAAAATAAAATTTTGAAAAAAAATACACTTCAATCATATAATGTTATCATTATTTAAAATAATTCCAATAAAGTCTGCACATTCCATTCATGTTGGACTTATTAAACTATGACTCCAGTCAAATTTATGGTAAAGGTAAAATAGTACATTTCCTCTAAATAACCTTTTTATTCATTTAAAAAACCTTTTTAACTGGTCAAACATAAGTAAAAAATTCTTTATTAAAACCAATGGATAATGTTTTATGATCTTTTAAAAAAATAAGAAAACATGGATGTGGAATAAAATTATATTTCAACATAAGAAAGAGATCAATAATATCATTATCAAAAGCATAATTACAATTTCATTTTACCATTAATATGGGAAAATTTATGAACATGATTTATTATACTCTTTTAAAAAGGTGATCATAAAATAAATGAGTTTCATGATAGGTATATCATTTTATTTCATCATTGGAAACATATCATAAACAATCCCATTAAATAATGAGATTTTAACATTATACCATTTCCACATTGATGTCATTTGAATTAAAACCCTAATAAAAGATATAATATTAAATTTATATGGATATTAATTACTTATTAAGATTGGTATTAGAAAATTCATTCATGGGAAACATATAATTTAAAAAATATTACTATTTTATATGAATAATATGTCCCACTAATATATTATAAAGAGGGAGATCCACTACTACCATGATAATATTTTGAACTGTAATCCCTAATAATGAATAAGTTATAGTGAATCCTTAAAAACCATGAATAAAATTATATTTATGGTAGTATATTTAAAATTTAATGTTTATAAATATAAAAAAAACATTAGTTAATATAATATAGGACTCCTAGAAATAAAAGAGATACTAGAAACCCCTTACCTTAAGTCTTGACGTTATACCTACAAAATCAACCCCCATTAAAGTAAATTTAGATTTTATATAAATATATTTAAGGATAATATTTATATATATCTAAAAATATATTACATAAATAGTATATTTCATTACCTATTTCATGACAATTACCAATTAAAATCATGTTCCAGCTAATTAATGCTTTGTTCTTCTTGTATGCATTGATTTGGTATATATTTCACCCTTTTACATTAATCATGCTTACAAAATTTCTAATATTTTTACCATGATGTAAATATAAAATTTATTCCAAATTTATATATTTACTATAATAAATAAAACATAGAGATAGGAAATGAAATACAACATTCATTGCGATTATAGGGCATACGTCAGCATGAACATTATTTCCATTTTCTCAACGAATAATGGCAAATAATATAAAATTACATATTATAATATAATAAATATTTATATTTCATATATATCACATATATTCATAAAATTTATGATAATTACCTTCTATTTACATTTTTAGTTAAAAAATAACAACATAAAGTTTGGTGGTATGTCATTATTAACACGAACGATGATATCGTAATCCTAGAGAAATGGAAAGTAAGAATATATTTGTGATATCATAATTCATGTTTTTTAATTAAATTAAAAATATAATAAATATTATTTTAATATATCGTTATTATAGTCCATGAGAGTCATAAATGAAAAACCCTTCACATTGTTTCTTGAGGAAGTATTCCACTGCACACATAAACATCATTATTGTTTAAAATTTTGAGGGACGGTAAGAAGGTATTTGTAATATTATAATTTTATAAGTACAATAATATCGTAAATATATGATATAAAAATTATATAAATCATTATATATTTTTTTGAATGGTGGCGGTGGAAAACATGTGACATCAGTTCACGTGGCCTTAGTCCACTATACATAGAATCAATGGTTTTGTGTGCCACATAATGGAATTGGAGATAGATATAAATTGTTAAATTAAGAAAATAAAAAACATTATATTTTAGATAATGATGTTATTATATCATATTAGAATATGTATATTTTATATATCTAGGTTACGAAGCAATAAAAATCATAACTTTAAGAACTTATTACATCTTTAGAGAGCCTCTTTATGTTTATACATAATTCTTTACTCTGAGGGATTCATAATAAAAATAATGGCAATAATAAGTTATTATGGACATATGGAATATATGTGGGTAGCTAGTAAACAAATAAGGAATTTTTATTTGTGATGAAGAGAGGATATTGGGTGGCCTTATATAAATTGGGAAGAGGACACACATGGAATTATTGAAAAAAAAATTTGTACACAAGATTTTTAGATTCCAAAAGGATAAAAAATGGTTAATAATAGAATAATAGATGGGTTAATGTCTAAATAATGACCACAAAATGCTGTATTGAAACTTTTCTATATCATTTTACACTATATCTATTTTTATTAACCCCCGATAAACTAATTTTCAATTTAACCACAGTTGTTGATTTTTATTATTTTTATTATTTTTATTATTTATTATGGATACAAATTTAGTTAGAATTATTATATATTTTTTATTATAACAATTATAAATACATAATATATTTTTTCAAATTAAATTAATATTAGTGTAAATTTTTAATATAAAATAAATAACATAGATGTTATGAAAATGTGGGTTTCATAAGTTAAATGTTGTATAAGATTTAAAAATATTTATATAAAAATTTATTATAAAATTTATTTAAAAGAGGTAATATGGATTAACTAATATATAATTTATCTATTATTTATTTTTAATACCATAATAATTATCTTTTAAATTCATTGAATGAAAATAAATTATTTAATAAAAAAATTATTTTTTATTATCGACTGAAACTTTATCTTTTCAAGAAACTCAAAAGAAATATAATTTTGAACATTTAATTGAATCATTAATTTTTAATGAGAGTTTCAATTTTGGAATATAATATGAAAATCCTAATTTTTGTAATATATTTATTCATGTCATTAAAATAAATATCTAAGAAATATTCATATTATATTTATTTTAAAAGCATAAAATGATATTTTAAATTAAATAATTCTTACAAAATTAAGTGTGTTTGTATTAAAATTAAATTCCAAAAAATTAGTAATATTATTTTAAAAATATTTTAAAAAATTAAAAAATATAAATAAAAAATTAGTTAACATTTAAATATTAATTGTTTTATTAAAATTAAATAAAGTGGTAAAATTTTAAATATGCATGTAATTGTAAACTAGGGTAAAATTTAAATAATGTTAAATGAAAAAGACATAAAACACCAAAGGGTGTATAAAAATTATGTTTTAATATTATTTCCAACATAACATAAAATCATCATCCTATTTTCACAACATATTTACCATTGACAGATTAATTGTAAATTATTGTCATTTAAAATGGATTGGTTGCACATGAAACAAACATTTATATCGCTTATGAATGTTTAAAAAATCAACTAGATCAATACTCGAATATTTTCAGAATTTCATCTTGATATTATTTGATGTGTATCCTCTTAGAATTATTTCCATCCATTATATTCTTCTTCTCACTATTTTTTTTCATAAGTCCCTCATTTCAAGGATGAATTCCAAGAAGAATTCATGTCCTAGATGTGAGAGTTTCACATACATTTAGTTTATTAATAATTAGATTCATCAAATTTTATTCAAGACACAATATTATTTTTATTTTCCAAAATTTATATAATATAATGACCCAATATTAATTTTACTATCATTATTTATTCTTGTATAAAATCATATAATTAAAAAAAATTATTCTTTTGTTTGTACGTGCAGACTACACCCCATGAGAATAAAAAAAAATTCAATAACGACTCATAATGTATTGTTCCATGAATTTTTTTTGAGGGTAAATATTATTGTATGATATCGTTAAAGATCTTGTATGAAAAATATTAAAACATTTTAATTATATAGTAACTAAATTTTCATCATCAATTCAATAATTTAAATTAATCTTTCTATGTGGAAAAACATTTACTCAAAATGTGTAATATTTTAATATACATTACATCTTCATAATCATTAATTTTAATTATTTTAGAATAAAAAAAATTATGAATAATATCATTATTCTTTTGGGATAATCATAATACTATATAACTGTAAGGCCCGAGTCTTAAACCTTACTTAATCATGAGTTATTACAATATTACACATTGAGGATCTTTTCAGGTTTAGAGTTTTAGAGGATTAGATCATGAAACTTGAATTACATTCCATATTTAAACAAAGTGGTTACATAAAAGACAGTATTCATTCTTCCCATCAACGAAAACATTTTTAAAATAAAACATGGATTCTTTCTTTACACATCCTTGACACTATCATCACATCATGTACCTTTCCCTTGGCCTGTGAAAAACTTTTAAAAAACTTGGGATGAGCATAAAAAGCTCAGTAAGGGTTATAAAAATATGGAAAGGAAACATGAGTTCATATATACATAAGAATGAAATCATACTTTACCCAAAAAAATAGGCACTTTAACATACCTCATCAAATCATGAATAAATCATAGAAATCATAAGACATAAAAGGTAACTTGGGGCATTTATAACATTCTTACGTAGGGAGTAACCCTCTTGGTTATGTTTGGAATACCCACCACAGTATATTCCCTAAATCTCTTCAGAGATACCTTAACGTTTCACTCCTCCACGTTACCCAATGCATTGGAGAGCTATATCGGGGTCTCTCGCCCTTATTTTGTCACAGAACCACCCATATTCATAATAATGCCCAAGAACCTCAACATAATCGTATCACGTAAAACATGCATAAAGGAAACATAACATTTATACCTTTCAATAACAAGATATAAATACAACACATTTATATAAAAACATTATGAAAACCATTTTCAATACCAAAATAAAAGAAATGTAAAACATAGTATTCATTTTTCATTTAAAAAAGAAGGTATGGCTTATAGAGGAAGCCGAAACTCAAATAATGGTCACGACGGTAGAGAAGTCGTTGTCGCCGCATACGTATGACAAAAACATTCCCTTTTGTTGTTTAATAAACACATGATATAAAAAAGATTCCTTTTGAATAAACATAAAAGTCAAAGGGTTTTATACACCATATAAAAGAAGGTTGTGTATAAAACAGAATATGCCTCAATGAAAGGAGATTGAGACGAAGTCCCTTACAAAGACGGTATCCTTGGTTTAAGGATAAATCAATTACATAATTATGTGTCACAAACAAATACTCCAAATATAATTGGATATAATGTGTAAAATAATCAAAGGTCATTCACACAAATTCAAAGGATGACATATTCAATAACTACATGTTGAACAGAAATAAATCGAAATTGGGTTAAGAAGTTCACTTGACAGCCTAACGGCATCACATCCAAATGAGTTGATGAGAGATAAAAAAAGGTTATCTCATCACATGGACATAAAATTTACATCAATAGGGATATATGAGAACATACCCCACCATAACAATATGTAAATTAAAAGACCCAACAATAGAAGTCTTTTAAAAAGAGGAGGGTGAAAGGTTCTCTTACCGACTTGGGTATCTTTCGAAACATACACCTCGTTAAAGAAGGACAATAAAAAATTGATGTAAATACTCATAAAAGAAATTATATTACACAATGAGTAAAATAATGGGCAGTACATACACCACTCAAAGGAAATTATGGAAAATGTAGCATAAATCTCACGGGAATAATGGTGAGATGAAAATCCCTTACGAAAACTTGGCAGCCTAACGATGCCACATAAAACATACAAAAAAGGATTGATGAGATCAAATAGGGTATCTCATCATATTAACATAAAGTCTATATAAAGTGTAATATAAAATAACATCCCCCAATATAACAAAGAGGAGCTTAAAATAAGTGACATAAAGGAGAGTACTTAAAAAGAAAGAGAGAGGTTTGATCTCTTACGAAAATTCGGCAGCCTGACGGCGACACTCAAAACGTTCAAAATGGATTGATGAGAGAGAATAGGGTCTCTCATCAAATGAAAATAAAAATTATAGTAAGAGTAATATACAAGAATATCCCAATAACAAGAAAGATTAGCTTTAAAAGGAATGACATAAAAGAGTGTACTTAAAAAGAAAGAGTGGAGTATGATCCCTTACCTCAAGTCTAACTTGTCTTGTTCATTTCCTTATATTCATGAATAATAAACTTTGGTCAATTAATAATTTCCTAAGTACCTCCTTTATAGATTATTATTCAGTTCATATCACATATTATAATGTTATAATAATTGTTTAATAATGTTAGTTCATATCAGACGTTTTTGTCGATGTTTGGTACATGAGTCAAAAATGAATTTGTTTGAAAAAAGATTGTCCATGTAGTTATATGTAAATAATTTCCAGAATATTATTAATGATTTAAATATCATATATATCCAGTAAATATTCATTTTATACTATTCCATATCATTTGGAGATAAAAAACGAAAAGCATCGTTCATGGAGACGGTAGGCCGTACGTACGCATGAACACTACTTTCATTTTTTGTCATATTAATGGAATTAAAACAAAATGAGAAATATATATATATTTTATAATTCCAGAATTATATACATAATTTAGATGTAATGTATTACATATATATCCCTTATATATATGTACTTATAATATTACATTACATTTTGAGATAAGAAATGAAATGTACCGTTCATGGAGAGGGTAAGCCGTACGTACGCATGAACGCTAATTCCATTTCTATTTCATATTTAATGGAATTAAAACATAATGATACAAAATATTATTTTAATTCCAGTATGGTATCATATATAATATCATTAAATATATCCTTTATACATACCACATATGGTATTAACGAATCAAATCACTTTGAGAGGGCGGTAGTGCGCACTTCCTTAAATGAAGATATCGCGTTTACCCATAATGGAAACCATAAAGGTATGCCAGAAATGAAAAATAAAGAAGCTTAAGTAAAAAATAAATATATTAGATATCATATATAATTATATTTTCATCTTAATGGCCACCTTTGAAGGTGTTATAATAATGTTGAACAATCATCGTTTCGGGAAGCAGAAATTCACCATCCACGGAAACAGTATGTTCTTTAACCATTATATGTAGGTGTGTGTAAGTGTATCTCGAATCCATATTATAAATACATCCTAGTATATTGAATATACTGGATTTGTTACAAAATAAATGAATAAAAAGAGTTTAGGGGGTTGGAGAAGCAAAATAAAACAAAAGGACACAAGTGAAGACATTACCTTAAAATCGGGTAACTCCCTTTGGTTTGTGCTCAAAGGCTTCCTTGGGAAGACTTATGCCCAAAGGTGAGGATTCAAGGAGTAAGAGAGGGAAGTGGAGAGACAAAATATTCATGTGTTGGCCGAGCCAAAGGCTTTGGGAGTGTGGGTTAGGAGGTAGAGTTTGGGCCTTTTATAAGAGGAGAGGAGGGGCACTCTTGTAAAGTTACAAAATGTTACTTTATTTTCAAAAGAGTATCGGATTTTAAAGGTCCCACATTGATTTATTTAGATGATAAGGTGATAAGGGTTCTAAATCAACTCATCCAATAGGTTTTGGACATGTGTAGGTCTTAGATATGACATTATCTTTCCATTTTATTTAAATCGTTAAATAATGAGGTCATCGATGAATCATCATGATGTCATAAATAATTTAATTTATTTAATGTCTAAAAATTATAAACAAAATACTATGATTTAGGAAATCTTTTTATCTTTCAAATTACTATTTATAGTAAAAACATTGACTTGTATAACCCCATGTAAAAATTGTTGTAGTAAATTATTTCATGTTTGTGTCATTTTTACTTTAACATTAAATAAAAAGATATTTATGTCATTTTCCAACCAAAGTGGCTCCATGGGGTCCCCAAGTTAACCCATGGATTTTATTGGTTGGCCATGAAACATCCAATTAGGGTAGGACATGTTTCTAGGTCATTCCATTTTATTAAAACATTATTCTTACTATAAACTACACTAATAACCTCTAATCACGATTAAAAACTTAATAAGTTACTATTCACCAAAAATATATTTTTATCCCATTGAACCACATTTTACTTCTTAATGACAACCATGTATGTCGAATTTTTGAAATTCAAAACACAAATATGGAAAATTTTCATTTAAATGGAAAAATCAGTTTTTATAAGTACCACTTAGTGGTTTCACTAGTCATCAAAAATTGAAGTTTTTCAGAAAAATCCCAAAAATTCACCCTAAGCTATATTTGATATTCCGATTTCAAAAGTTAAGTCTATTTTAAAAAATTCAAAACATATAAGTCACATTAATTAATTTAATAATTAATTCCCGCTGTCAGGGCAAATAGCGTGTTTTTATGAAACAATAAGTATCAAAAGATTGACATTAGTTTAAGTCTGATTTCAAAGTGAAATTAATTCCAATGACCACTATTGGATTCAATGATAAAAATATATTCTAATTTCACTTTAAAACAAATTCAAAATATAATCCAATCATATAAATAAATTATATTAAAAAGGGTTTTTGAATTAAAATACAACATTTTACACTATTCATTAAAAAATGAACTTTATCGGAAAGATACCAAAAATTTACAGAAAGTAAATTTTGATGTCCTGATTCTTAAGAAGAGTTTTATTTGGTCCAATAGAATGTATAAGAGTGAAAAAAAACTATATTAAATGATGTTTCTCCATCAAAAGGCGATAAGTGAACCTTTAGTGAAAACTAGGGCATATACGCCTACAATTGAATTCTTTTTGTATTTTAAGCTTTTATCTTTTATTGGATAAATGTAAAAACATTTAAAAACATATATAATCATATTTTGGTTATTTCTATCCATTCCCGGCAATACAATGGCTACATGATAACTATCATTTAAAATAATAATATTTTATTATTAGAGTGCAATGTAATATTTCCAAGAAACTCGTTGTTGCGTGTTGGGTACGCCATTGAGCATAGCGTCCCCTTTAAAGTCATATTAATATTTTATTCACAAATATGGATAAATATGAAAATTTCATATTCTTTATTTACCTGGGGTGTTACATCCTTCCCCCCTTTTGGGAATTGCTTCCTCGCAATTTTTAAAATTGAGATGGGAAACATCCTTGAAAGTCCCACATCGGAACAGGAGTTGGTAAAACAATCACTTTAAAATAAAGGAAGATAAGTACAAAGGTCACCCGAGTTAACCCATACTAGGATTCCATGTATAAAAACATGGAAATGGAAGAAAAAGCAAAGGGTCATGTTCTTGAGGGAGAGTGATAGTAAACATGTCTAGGAGAAAGTTAACCATAAGAAAATCACAAACATGTGATGGGTTAAATAGTATTCAATTCCCCAGTAGGAAAAGTTAATAGAAAACATTTTTTTTAAAAGTTACTTTATATTGAGGAATTTATTCATAAGGAAACATAATCACTTATCATGTTGACTTTCAACTTTTACTAGATTCCTTAATCAAACTCATATTTTTTTCCAAAAGATGAGTATTTAGGGAGACTTGTTCTCATTAAGAGAACTATAATCAACTTCTAGAGAATCACCTAATCCACCAATGAGAACAATATACTTCCCATATCTTTAGACCTTAACAAAAACCAAAACCAAAAAGGTTAGTACAAGGTCTGATAATCCAGAAAAGGATAACCCTTTAAAAATAAAATCTATTCTTAATCTCCAAAATTTGTCCAACAAAACCCAATGTTCAACGAGGACCATCCGATAAACAATTTGTCCATAAAATTATTCAAAGTAATCCAATCTAAGATTGAAACCCAAATATTTGAAGTATTTAGTCACACAGTCTTCCAAGTTAAATCGAAACATTTATCTCCAAACGACATCAGTTGCTCCTAAAGTCTCGTATTGAAAAGTACTTAACCTAATCACATATCCTCCATGTTAGGTTAATCATTTTCATAAATAACCAAAAATAAACTTACACTTAATTCATAAAATCATATAACTAAAAAGAATCAGTAAAACTAACCAGGGACTTCACGTAGTCCAGTGGTAGGAAATAAATACCAGTCACACTTTGGTTGTGGGTTCGATTCCCGTAGCTTTATCCAACGCGACCGGTAGTCACACGGTCTTCATGTTGTCCTTTTTCCAAAACTATATAATTTGAAAATCATTCCCCAAAAAGATATAAAATCATCAAAAATAACCATAACCTAATTTAACCTCAATTTTATCTCATTCCTTTCACTGCCATCATAACATATAGTAACCTATAATTACCTCAAAAGTAAGGATCATATAAACTCTAATGGTTACCTTTATATTTATTATCTGAACTTCCACATCGATTGGTCATCTCATACATGATGAATTAAAGATCATACCAAGTTTCATGTGATTGATCATGACTCCTTGATAGTTGGTTTAGAACAACCACGAGTTTCCTCATTGAATCCCCCATTTTATCTAGTCTCTTAATCAGAGAACCACCACTGTTTCCTTCAAACCTATTGTCACTTTGGTGCCTACTAGATCCATCCATTCACTAAAAACAGAAAGGTCAGTGTGAGTATATCAACAAAACCATCATGTACTAATGAGGGAGATAACCACTAAGATATACTTACACATTCACTTTATCTAAAACTAGGACTCTTTCTGAAATCCTATCCATTATGGTACTGTCACTTATACATGGAGAATACCCTAACCTCTAAAGTTATCTAAACAGACCTCTGATACCAACTATAAGGCCCCAACATTAAACCTTACTTAATCTTGAGTTATTACAAGATTACACATTGAGGATCTTTTCAGGTTTAGAGTTTTAGATAATTAGATCATGAAACTTGCATTACATTCCAAATTTAAACAAAGTGGTTACATAAAAGACAGTATTCATTCTTCCCATCAACGGAAAAATTTTTAAAATAAAACATGGATTCTTTCTTGACACATCCTTGACACTATAATCACATCATTTACCTTTCCCTTGACCTGTGAAAAACATTTCAAAAACTTGGGTTGAGCATAAAAAGCTCAGTAAGGGTTATAAAAATATGGAAAGGAAACATGAGTTCATATATACAAAAGAATGAAATCATATATTACCCATAAGACATAGGCACTTTATCATACCTCATCAAAAAATGAATAAATCATATAAATCATAAGACATAAAAGGTAACTTGAGGCATTCATAACATTCTTACGTAGGTAGTAACCCTCTTGGTTACGTTTGGAATACCCACCATAGTATATTCCCTAAAAATATTCGGAGAAACCTTAACGTTTCACTCCTTCACGTTGCCCAATGCATTGGAGAGCTATATCGGGCTCTCCCGACCTTAGTTTATCATGGAACCACCCTTATTCATAATAATTCCCAAGAACCTCAACATAATCGTATCACATAAAACATGCATAAAGGGAACATAACATTTCCACCTTTCAATCACAAGATATCAATACAACACATTGATATAAAAACATTATGAAAAGAATTTTCAATACCAAAATAAAAGAAAAGTATAACATGGTATTTATTTTTGTTTTTAAAAAGAAGGTATGGCTTTTAGAGGAAGTCGAAACTAAAATAATGGTCACGATGACAGAGAAGTCGTTGTCACCGCATAAGTACGACAAAAACATTCCCTTTTTTCATTTAATAAACACTTCATATAAAAAATATTCCTTTTGAATAAACATAAAAGTCAAAGGGTTTTATACAACATATAAAAGAAGGTTGTGTATAAAACAAAATACGCCTCAATGAAAGGAGATTGAGACGAAGTCCCTTAAAAGGACGGTATCCTTGGTTTAAGGAAAAATCAATTTCATAATTATGTGTGACAAAAAAATACACAAAATATAACTGGATATTAAGTGTAAAATAATCAAAGGTCATTCACACATATTCAAAGGCTGACATATTCAATAACTACATGTTGAACCCAAAGAAATCAAAAATGGGTAAAGATGTTCCCTTGACAGCCTAACGGCGTCACATCAAAATGAGTTGATGAGAGATAAAAAAAAGAGTATCTCATTACTTTGACATAAAATTTACATCAATAAGGATATATGAGAACATATCCCGACATAAAAATATGTAAACTAAAATACCCAACAAAGGAAGTCTTTTAAAAAGAGGAGGGTGAACGGTTCCCTTACCGACTTGGGTATCATTCGAAACATACACCTTGTGAAAGAAGGAAAATAAAACATTGATGTAAATACACATAAAAGAAATTATATTACACAATTAGTAAAATAATGGGCAGTACATACACCACTCAAAGAAAATTATGGAAAATTTAGCATAAATCTCATCGAAATAAAGGTGAGATGAAAAATCCCTTACGAAAACTCAGCAGTCCAACGACGCCACATAAAACGTACAAAAAAGGATAGATGAGATCAAATAGGTTATCTCATCATATTAAATTAAAGTCTATATAAAGAGGAATATAAAAGAACATCCCCCAATAAGAAAGATAAGAGCTTAAAATAAGTGACATAAAGGAGAGTACTTAAAAAGAAACAGAGAGGTTAGATCTCTTACGAAAATTCGGCAGCCTAACGGCGCCACTCAAAACTTCCAAAACGGATTGATGAGAGAGAATAGGGTCTCTTATCACATGAACATAAAAATTACAGTAAGTGTAATATAAAAGAATATCCCAATAACAAGAAAGATGATCTTTAAAAGGAATGACATAAAAGAGTTTATTTAAAAAGAAAGATTGGAGTAGGATCCCTTACCTCAAGTCCAACTTGTCTTGTTCGTTTCTTTATATTCCTGAATAATAAACATTGGTCAATTAATAATTTCCTAATTACCTCCTTCAGATATTATTATTCAATTCATATCACATATTATAATGTTATAATAATTGTTTAATAATGTTAGTTCATATCAGACGTTTTTGCCGATGTTTGGTACATGAGTCAAAAATGAACGTGTTTGAAAAAAGATTGCCCATGTAGTTGTATGTAAATAATTTCCAGAATATTATTAATGATTAAAATATCATATATATCCAGTAAATATTAATTTTATACTATTCCATATCATTTGGAGATAAAAAACGAAAAACATCGTTCATGGAGACGGTAGGTCGTACGTACGCATGAACGCTACTTTCATTTTTTGTCATATTAATGGAATTAAAACAAAATGAGATATATATATATGTTATAATTCTAGAATGATATCCATAATTTAGATGTAATATATTACATATATATCCATTATATATATGTACTTATAATATTACTTAACATTTTGAGATAAGAAATGAAATGTACCGTTCATGGAGACGGTAAGCCGTACGTACGCATGGAATTAAAACATAATGATACATAATATTATTTTAATTCCAGTATGTTATCATATATAATATCATTAAATATATCCTTTATACGTACCACATATGGTATTAATGAATCCAATCACTTTGAGGGGGCGGTAGTCCGCACTTCCTTAAATGAATATATCGCGTTTACCCATAATGGAAACCATAAAGGTACTCCATAAATGAAAAATACAGAAGATTAAGTAAAACATAAACATATTATATATCATATATAAATATAGTGTCATCTTAATGGCCACCTTTGAAGGTGTTAGAATAATGTTGAACAATCATCGTTTCGGGAGGCAGAAATTCTCCATCCACGGAAACAATATGTTCTTTAACCATTAGATGTAGGTGTGTGTAATTGTAGCTAGAATCATTCTTATAAAAACATCATAGTATATTGAAGATACTGGATTTGTTACAAAATAAATGAATAAAAAGAGTTTAGGAGGTTGGAGATGAAAAATAAAACAAAAGGACACAAGTGAAGACATTACCTTAAAATCGGGTAACTCCCTTTGGTTTGAGCTCAAAAGCTTCCTTGGGAATACTTCTGCCCAAAGAGAGGCTTCAAGGAGTATGATAGGGAAGTGTAGAGACAACATGGGCAGTGTTTGGCTGAGACAAAGGCTTTGGGAGTGTGGGAAAGGAGGTAGAGGTGGGGGCCTTTTATAAGAGGAGAAGAGTGGCACTCTTGTAAAGTTACAAAATGTTACTTTATTTTCAAAAGAGTATCTGATTTTAAAGGTCCCACATTGATGTATTTATAGGATAAGGTGATAAGGGTTCGAAATCCACTCATCCAATAGATTTTGGACATGTTTAGGTCTTAGATATTACATTATCATTCCATTTTATTTAAATCGTTAAATAATGAGGTCATCGCTGCATCATCATGATGTAATAAATAATTTAATTTATTTAATGTCTAAAAATTAAAAAAAATACAATGATGTAGGAAATCTTTTTATCTTTCCAATTACTATTTATAGTAAAAAATATGACTTGTATAACCCCATGTAAAAACTGTTTTAGTAAAACATCTCATGTTTGTGTCATTTTTACTTTAACATTAAATAAAATTATATTTATGTCATTTTCCAACCAAAGTGGCTCCATGGGGTCCCCAAATTGACTCATACATTGTTTTGGTCGGCAATGACACATCCAATGAGGGTAGGACATGTGTCTAGGTCATTTAATTTTATTAAAACATTATTCTTACCATAAACTACACTAATTACCTCTAATCACGATTAAAAACTTAATAAGTTACTATTCTTCAAAAAATTATTTTTATCCCATTGAACCACATTTTACTTCTTAATTACAACCATGTATGTAGGATTTTTGAAATTCAATACACAAAGATGGCAAAATTTCATTTAAACGTAAAAATCTGTTTTTATAAGTACCACTTAGTGGTTTCACTATTCATAAAAAATTGAAGTTTTTCAGAAAAAGCCCAGAAATTCACCCTAAGCTATATTTGATATTCTTAATTCAAAAATTAAGTCTATTTTACAATATTCAAAAAATATAAGTCACATTAATTAATTTAATAATTAATTCCTGATGTCAGGGAAAATAGCTTGTTTTTATGAAACAATAAGTATCAAAAGATTGACATTAGTTTAAGTCTGATTTCAAAATGAAATTAATTCCAACAACCACTATTGGATTTAATGGTAAAAATATATTCTAATTTCACTTTAAATCCAATTCAACATATTGTCCAATCATATAAATAAATTATATTAAAAAGAGGTTTTGAATTAAAATACAACATTTTACACTATTCATTAAAAAAAGAACTTTCTCGGAAAGATACCAAAAAATTACAAAAAGTAAATTTTGATGTCCAGATTATTAAGAATAGTTTTATTTGGTCCAATAGAGTGTATAAGAGTAAAAAAACTATATTTAATGACGGTTCTCCATCAAAATGTGATAAGTGAACCTTTAGTGAAAACTAGGGCATATACTCCTAAAATTGAATTCTTTCTGTATTTTAATCATTTAACTTTTATTGGATAAATGTAAAAACATTTAAAAACATATATAATCAAATTTTAGTTATTTATATCCATTATCACCAATACAACGACTACCTGTTAACTACCATTTAAAATAATATTATTTTATTATTAGAGTGCAACATAAGATTTCCAAGAAACTTGTTGTTGCGTGTTGGGTACGCCATCGAGCATAGTGTCCCCTTTAAAGTCATATTAATATTTTATTCACAAATATGGATAAATATGAAAATTTCATATTCTTTAATTACCTGGGGTGTTACAATTACCACCGTACAATCATTCAATAAATCATTTTATGGTCATTTATGGTCATTTTAACATCCAATTTGAAAAATACAGTGAGTTTGTGTCATCACTACCTATATAAAGGTAATTAATTTTATAATATAAAATATGATAATAATCAAATTTTTTATTTTTTAGGTAATATTATATATATACATATATTTAATTGATAAATTATGAAAAAATATTAATCAAAAAAATCAATGATACAAGATTATTATCAATTAGAGCATTAAATATAAATAGTAAAATAGTAATGAAATAATTTTTTAACCATCATAAATAATTATAAAAATTACTAAATATAACATTACTGACCATTTAGGGATAAAAACATGATGGATATTGAATATATGCTGTAGAACAACCAAGTTAAACTCGACCAATTATCAAATTCCTATAAATACTTGGTGAGGTAAAAAAAAATAAAAAAAAGTTATTGAATATAAGAAAAATAAGACATATCAAAAAATTATATTGATAAAAAAATAGAGAAATAACAAATCAAAACATTTTGAGCATAGAAGTATATTAATTCTTGATAATATTGTCTCCATGTGACCATCATTCACCTCCACAAAGAAAGCCATTAAAAAACACTTATAGAAAGAGAATCTAGCATATTATAGAATGCCTTTCCCGCCACATGTGTTATAAAAAGCAGTGTCTACTGCTGCCACATGTTAGTTGTTGGTTGTGAGAAACATATCCAATTAGGATACTAGTAATTAAACTATACAAGTTCTAATAATATTAATGCAAATTTTATATCAATAAAAATGATATTTTTTCATGAATTTATATCAACAACACAATTTTAAACCATTTATCAAAAAATAGTAATGTTTTCCAAAAATATAATTTTATGTTTTCAAATTATACACACAATACAATAAAAAATCATTTCATCAAATTGAATTAAAATATACGTGTCAGACAACAATCATGAAATAATTTATTTTTCAATAATCAACCAATAAAAATATTGCACCCTTTTAATAGGCTATAACTTATAAAAAATTTGTACTAGATATCAAAGACCAAAAAAATGACTAATGATGTCTCCAAAAAATATTACTTACATCTATAGACCATCGATATTAATGAGGTTACCTCCTAGAGGTGTCATACACACTAAGGCTACTTGTCCCACTTTCTCGATTCACATAAGGTTCCCACTATGAAATATTTCTGAATTTTCATTTTAAAAATCATGCTCAATATTTTTATAAAACAATTTCCATGGAAATAAAACATTCATAATGGTTTGTAAATTTATTTCCTTCCAAATACTGAAATTCAGTTTTAATAAAGAAAACTAATTTACAATATTATCACATTCCCTTTTAAATTTCAACATGTTCAATTCCTTTTAATATATCATGGAAACCATAATAACAATAATTTATTCCACAAATTAGAATTCATTGATATATCCTCCATCCTCCATGATTTATTAAACTATACTGCCTTTGGCAATGAAGTTGGAAACCATAAGATCTTGTTTATGATTAAAAGGCCTAAAAAGTGAGAGAAAATGATTGATTAAAATCATGATATGACTACAAAACCACTACTAAACCATTTTTGAAAGAATAACTAATGATAACACAAAAGGATGTATTACCTAGAGGGGATAAATTAAACCAAAGTACTGATCAGTCAATGAAATTAATCGATCTGGATAGAAATTATTTTCCAAAAATTTCTTAGGGGAAGAGAACAGGTTGAGTGGAGGATGATTCCAAAGATAATAAAGGCTTAAAAACATATATGCTTCCATAAAAGATGCTAATCAGATAATTACATTTTAATTAATACAATTAACTATTTGGAAATAATTTCATTTTACAATATTTCATAAGACATATCATGTGGGACAAAAAAATGATTTTTACATTACATGAAGTGTATCCCTTAAATAGAATTTAAAATTATCACATTGCGTACATAGTTAAAGGGATCAATCCAATATCCATTAAATGTCATATAATCACATAACACATCCATCAAATGTGCAGTTTCAACAGAAATTACTAGTTTATGAAAGAAATTCAGGAAAACACTATCCTTCGCCATTAGATGTATCCACCCAAATTCAAGGTTCTTAATACATTACCAATGAAAAAGGATAAAAAATAATCGATTAAAATGTAGTTTAATTTTATGTAATAAGACATTTCAATATCCCCACCATAAATTATTTTGGTCTGTATAATGTCCTCATAGTCCCGAATACAAAAAAATAGAATGACACTACTACCTCATCAATGACTCCAACATCCACATCTCATGGAGATCCTATAAATAAATCAAAACTAACCAATGTAGTTAGAAAATTTCACCTTGTATTACATTCTTATTGATTTCCTTAATAAAAACTGCATGCTCAACCAATGTGGTATTGGGTTCAAAATATACTTCATCGAAAAAATTCAAATCCAATGATTCTACTGTATACCTCCACAATACCAAATCATGAAATAGAACATGGATATAATTCAAAAACATAAGTGATCTATAGGTGGTAGTCCACCCTCCCTAGATTCCTAAAAATATTAATTGTGATGAAATAACATGGTGCTGAAATACCATTTATACCTAAATGATGATTTGTCAATTATGTTAAAACCATTAGAATATCACAATTATCAATAACATACATTAGATTTATAAAACCTCAATTTCATTATCAAAATCCTTTGTATCAACTGTACCATTCTTATCCACTCCTGAACATGACTCTCCCCATCCAAAGACATATCACTAAACTATTACCAACACAAGGTTTATTATCATGGTCATCCATAAAATGATCTTAATTAGCTCCATGGTGATATTACGTACAATATATTATTATTGTGAAACTCAAAAAAAAATTAAAATTATTATCCCATGATCCTATAAAACTAGGCACACAAGACTATATAATATCATAATACTCCTAGATACCCCCTCTACATATTCATCCATATTTGGATGATAAGTCGTGATCAATTTAAAATGGGATCCCATTGAAACCTGATATCCTTTCTAGAACCTATTTTTGAGCCTATATTCCCATTCATAAACAACTATAGTGGGATCCCCTTGATTTCTCACAATCTATCTGACATATTATTCCTCAATCTGGTCCACATTATTTGATTCCATTGCGAGTATAAAATTCACTAATTTAGAGATTCATTCAATAGTCACCCAAATCACATTTATTCTGCTTGGAGTTCGCGGTTAAAAATTGATGAACTCTGTGAAATTACATCACAGATCCATTAAAGATTTATTAGGTCTACAAAAAACCAACAAATCACTAATTTTCACCTTTAACTCTTTAACAAGTGGTACACAATGATAAAAATTAGGAAATGGACTACCTCATCACAAACGACCATTAAAGATGTCTCAAATCATGTTAAATCATTGTATCCACAGTGTTCATAGACCAACATGATTTTTTTCCACTATCATAAAACCCATATCTCGTGGAAAATTGAACAATAAACATTCCATAAAAGAGAAACCCTCCACTATGGGGCAAAGACTACTCGTTTGAGGTCTCCCCCCATTTAAGACTTCTTTGAATCAGTGGTTCTTGTTTATTGTAATCTCCACAGGTCTAAATCAATAATAAAAGGATGATTTAACCTTTATCAAAGCCTATAAATCCTTACAACAAAACTATTTCACTCCCATATACATCTTGGAAGACAAACCAATAATCGACCACTATTCATCTGATTCCCTCACTACATGGAGAAATATTTTTTTCTCGGTGCATCATAAACCACGTTTCCACTCCCCATGGAATATACAATATCATGAAAAATTTTTATAAGTTACTCACCCAATATATATATCACATTTTCATATCCCAATAAGGGAAAATATAGTTCATGATTTCTTTATCTGAATATAATGTACATAGCTCCCTGAATAGATAGTAACACCATATCTTTAGTGCGTTCAAAACCACATCCAAATCAAGATCATGGGTAGGGTAATTCTTCTAATAATGGTATTATTATCGTAATCCATATGATAGTAACTATTTTCATTTAATTAAGAGGATCCAAAACCATACCTGAAGCATCATAAAAACATTATATTTTGAACCTAGTTCTATTGAAACCTATACCTGTGATGAATTCAACCTCACTTATATCAATTAAAATTAACCTTGACATCTGTAGTTTAATGTAATAATTACACCCTAATGGGTCAAATATATCATCATAGATTCATGTATGGTGAATTCCTGATCAAAAATTATGTAATAAAAAATTATCCCTAAGACTCATAGGCTCTTAAACACATTTTTGGTAATTCTTATAGGATATAAATGACCATAAAAATTTAGTATCTATAATGATGCCTTTCTCCGATATCGCAGAGCCTAGAAACATCACCTATCAGATCAAAAACCCACACATGGAATGTGTACCTTACAAAAAATGTTCATTCAATATTGGAATAATGACATCAATATTGTTCAAATGTGTTTTATATAACATTTATTACTAGAATATATCATATTTTAATGCAATAGAAAAATAGTCTTCCAATTAGTGAAATAATTGATTCATAAAATTCCTAAATACAAAAAGTTTTTTAGTGGGCATTAATTCCATAAATAGAAACATGAAATTATCATATCGATTCAGAAACATTGTCTTCAGAATTTCCTTTTATATGACTCCAAACTGAAGGTACTCTAACCAAAAGATAATCATAGAAAAATTGTAATCTCTACTATGCTTAATGAATATTTCAATCATTTTGGGAAACATATACTATTTTTAATGTTAACCCAATTAATCATTCGATAGTCAATACAATTCTTGATACATATATATGCCTTGATAGCAATGAGTAAAGGAAAATCCTATGATCAGATTCAAGTAATCAAAAATACTTTCACCACATGGTCCTCAATCTTTAATTTAATTTTCATTTACTCAGTTGGATCCATTTGATAGGATAGAAAAGTAATGAGTATCGTTCTATGAAGTACGTCATTAGTAAATAAAACCAATATCTATAGTGTTAAACTATAAAAATAATAACTAAATACCATGGGGTATGCACCAACAATAGTAGGTATATAGCCATACTTGA
Source organism: Viscum album (assembly GCA_963277665.1). NCBI lineage: Eukaryota > Viridiplantae > Streptophyta > Magnoliopsida > Santalales > Viscaceae > Viscum > Viscum album. The sequence continues at coordinate 175,508,326 of OY728134.1, forward strand.
AAGTTTCAAATTCTTCAACAATTTTTTTGATAAATGAAATGACATTACTTAGACATGAGGAAATATATGACATTAACTTCCGGATCTAGTGACCCACTCACCAAGGGAAACATGACTAACCCCATAATAAAATATGAATAGTACCTGATAGTGATAAAATTATATATGGACTGTAACACAAGTCATCATATTCATTCTTATAATCTAGTTAAAGATGTCATGATCAAGCAATAAGTAGTCCAAAACCACCTATAAATCATCATTCACCACTTGACACATGGAGAACATGAAACCTAGATTGGTCCTCCTTCCCAATGGTTTGGAAGTATCCATAATGTTTGAGATAATATCCAAAGACCATCAAAACATGTAAAACTGCATTGAAAATATATTGGAATGAGTATAACTAGTATTGAACAAAACCAGCACAATAGAAGATGAAATAATCATTGTACCTCTAAAATTGGTTGGACTTAATTCAGAATCTTCTAGCACAAACTCTACCATATAAATACATCCAGATAACACCACCTAGAGTTCTCTATCGGCTTTATAATGAGACCCACCTCCCTTGGAATCATTTTTATTAACCTATATTCCCTTTTTGAATGTTTATTCCACAATAGTAACATATTGTATCAATTCAAAGAGGCATTTTAGTTGTCTAGATCACCCACAATGATTGCACGTCCTACGATTCTTTATATAATGAGGCCCAATATGACCACATTGTCCACCAAGGAAGATGTTTACATAATTATTCCCTCATGAATCCCATGATACTTGTCCTTCAATAACCGGACAACTCTTGTGCTTCATTTTTTGTAAAGAATAAGCCCTCTTGCTAAGCCATACACCAAATGAATCTTTTCCCAAACAATTCCCATCAGTTATGTTTTTCATAAGAAATGAAATTTATCCACTACATCCATATTGTTCATAAAGAGAAAAATAACTATCATAAACCAAATATTGGCCCTCAGACATGTTTCCACCCTCGTAGCCTTCATGTATTCATTGGGGACATGTTTTAGTGCCATATGCACCAACTAAGAAAAATAGTTGGAGTACTTCAGAATGGTTCACCACTCTTCATCACAGGTAAGAAACACATGGTTACTCCATGCATGTAAATTATTAATATTAATCAAATAATTATTTTTTCGTTAAAAAAAATCTTGGTTAGACACTCATGTAACTTCATTATCACTAGTGATTTATGCATTCTTCTTCCAGACCAATACATCATATAGGTTGAAAACCAACCTATGAATATTCAATAGTCTTCCAAATTAATTTGATCATCTAAATCCTTTCAATAAACTCTTACAATTCTGGAGTCCTTTAACACCACAAATGATCAGTAGGTGATGATTTGTAAATTTGATTCCATGTTACACCAATCACCCCATGTTCATAACTCCCAATAATACTACAATCTATAGGATATGGAAAACTACTTCAACAAAATAAGTGTCCACTAGAGGATCCTCCCACAAGAGCTACCTAATGGATTCCCCTCTTGTATTTGGATGATATATTATAGGAGGAATTAACTATTAAACACAATGTAATAACAAATGATTCTTGATAATGTTCCTAACCAATTGAGACAACTTCTAAATTCTAAAACAATCCATGAAAATGATAAAAATTTAATGTAATTATGGATCCAAACCACAAAATAAAATCCTAATTTAATGGAATGGATCCATCTAAATTAACTCCCAAAATATTTAATTCCAAGAATGTTATACATACCATGTCCCCAAACATTTTAGATTGGTCCCCATGAATATATATACAATAATATTCATTCAAATGACACTTAAATAGAATGTCTATACATAGTAATAATGTTTCTAACTACCCATGGAAAACCATATTCAGCTGTGGTAGTGAATTGGTCAGTTACAATTAGTACACCTACTATTTGAATTATAATGATACTACTCCTATATATTGATGTATCATAACAGAAATTGGATGTTCTGACACACATTGGAATGAAAAACCACTTTGATACAAAATTCCACTAAACAATAATGGGTCAAAGATACATGTCACCAAATTCAGCCAATTCAAGATGATGTAAAAAATAATGAAAAAGGAATTAATATAATAAATGAAATACATATAACCATAGTACAGAGTATTGAAATGTTAGATGTAACTTTGAAAAAAAATTAAAATATGAAAATTACAGAATAAAAAGAGTCCATGTGACTATCCATGACATCCAAAATTAATCCCAATATGAAACATTTACATAATTAAAATCCATCATGAAATAGAATTCCCTTCCCATTACATGTGTCCATCAAAAAAAATTATTTCCAACCAAAAAATGATATATGGTATCTGAAATAGAAACCAATTTGAAACTTACAAGAAATATATAAATGTTTTAATAAAAAGAATAAAATGTTCAATCATTAAAAAATAATAGTTTAAAAAATGAATTATCAATAATAAAACTGGAAAATATTTTTCAAAAAATCCTTTTGATTTCAACAAATGCAATATCCTGATATCCAAATACCAAAATGTGTGAGTAATAAAAAATAATACTATTATATAGAAAATTAATATTCATGTGAGACAAAATTCATTAAATAATATATCATGCAATAAAAATATGAAACTACAATTCAACATTCAGTCGGGATATCATATATGTGCTAATATGTAATGGCCAGTCACAGACCTAAAAAGGAGTACAGTTCGATCCATCAAATATCTAGTCCTTCAACTATCCTTATATATAAAAGGGGATACCTCATATTCATGATAGACACACTAAGGATGCTTTTGAATCTTTCCCAATGCACCCAAGGTCCATGTTTTCCAATGTTTTTCAATTTCAATTTTACAAATCACGGATCCAATATTTTATAAAACAATTTCAAATCAAATAAAATACACTTTATTGTTTCAAAATCGTTTAATTTAATAATAAATGAAACTAATTTTTTAATGAGAAATGTCCTTTAAAGATGGAACTATTCCCTTTTCAATTTCAATGCATTCAATTCCATTTTTGATATCTAGTAATATATAATCAAAATAAGTAATTTCAAAAAATAAAACAATTAACTTTGTCCTCCAACGTCAATGATATAGAAAACCTAAACACAATTGAAAAATGGGATTAGAAATGACATTATAATCCATTAGAATACAATAATTATGAGATACTAAATGGATTGATATAAAATGTGATTTTATTACAAATATACTGAAAAACTATAGATAAAATTGAATCCAAAGAAGAACCAAAAGGAATTCATATGAAGAGTGGGGAAATCCAACCATAGAGTCTATGAATACCTAAATGGATCAATCTAAATAGATATGATTCACACAACATATCCTAGTCTACAAGATATAGACATGAGGAGGAGGCTGAAAAATTGAATGAAACCTCAACCACATGTATGATTCCTGAAACTCATCAACTTTGGGAATTTACAGTATATGGAATACCTTACACATCATGAAATTGTTACATTTTATAAAATTAATATGAAAACATTTCATCCAAGATTAAATAAATGACATCACACATTTCATGATATGTAATCCATACATGGGATGTAAAATTATCATATTGTTTACCTGACTAATATACATAATGACTATTTATGATTAATAAAAATTAAATATGATATTTATATTTTATAAATTAACTTGTTATTGTCTATGTCCTACAAGAGATAAATGTATTCTAATTGGTGTTAGTAAAAGAGGTATTTATATTTCATCACAAATTCTTCTTTATAATACATGTTGGTTTGTATGGGAAAAAATTTCACTTATTTGGAGTATATAATCACTATTTTATATGTTATATTAAGAAATCATTTTTTCATGGTATTGCTAGATCTATCTTATGCCACCAATTTTATATTGTTTTTAATTGATTATTATTGAATCCACAAATGTAGTATTCCTAATCAATTTTAATATTCATGGGCTCATGTTATATCCACTACCATTTTCCATTATTTAGATAAAACATTCACGTAGAATACATGATGAAATATTATACATTGATTATATGTTCTTTAAATGTTTATATTATTATCTATATTTATTATTCATTTGATTAAATAGATACATAAAAATTGGTGAACTAATTATTTTCCATGGTGGTCAAATGATCCCATGTCTTTGTAAATTATAAGTGTGTATAATTTTATAGGAATTTATTGCTTATTATAATTTTATAAAGTGGATGTTGTTGTTTAATAGATAAAACTTATATTAATTAAAATGATGATATTTTTTACTGAGATAAGAATAACCCCGATATTATTATGAGTGGGCCTAAGACTTCACACCTATATTTTCACTCATGAGTGATATTATTTAGAACATTCACACTCTCATTATGAACCATGATAAATGTTTTTTTGGAAATTTTCTCTTTATAGCTCCTATAGAAACTAATGATCCCAATTACTATCCTCAATGGATAACTCGTCAAATTAAATTTACACATTTCACTCTATTGATTTCATAATGGTACAACATGGTACATTTATGATACTTAATAACATCTTTGTGGATTATAAGATATTCTCCAAGGAACCCACATTATTATATGGAATTAGAATGTATTGTTTTATATATATATCTCATTTTATGGACAAACATATTTTTATTCAACTATAGTTTCTATAGATAATTTTATAAAATATCTTTGTGATTATTATGGTGAATTATTAGAAGTATGAAAGTGATTATTGGGGATCAAAATTTTATTACACATCAATTCATTGATATGACTAGTGAAAAAATTATCTTGGGTTTTGGTCTATACCTCTTCTTATAACAGGATAATGTATTGAAACAATTCCCTTATATTGTGATTTTATTTTTCGAATTATTTATTCCTTCAGTATGATATTATATATCATTATGATTATATGTAATTTCATTTATAGTCATGTATATATCATGAAAATATTTTATGTCGAATATGTATTTATATTGATTTTTTATTCATTCAATATGAATCATTCCACATTTATGTTACGATATATTATATTGTATGTTACACCTTTCTGATTATTTTTGCTCACACACATTTTTATCATTCCTATTGAATATTTTATGATAACATTTGTTAATTTTCCATGATATGAAAAAATTTCAAGTTTTTTTTCACGTTATTTTTCCCAATTATATCATCTATTTTCAAATGTAATTTATGTATATATTTTTATAGTATTTCAAGACTAATAAACTATTTGATCTTTATTGAAAACATAATTTTTATACCTATAATGTTATATAACTACTATCTAGGTGTTCATATTGTCTAGGTAGTTGAGAATGTCTTTCACTAACCTAGCCATAAATTCTTATCAACATCCACTAAAAATTTATATCCTATATCATTCATACAACAGTTAAAATTGGACAACAGTATACTAATAACCATCTGGGTATTATCCATATATATACTTCACTTTTTTCCATGTGTATTGGTATCAATATAACTCAATTATGTATAATAGAAATTAGAAAATCGAAACTATAAAAATTTATTGGTTTTTTGAGTGAATAACCTGCATAAATAGTCATCATATAAAAATAAAAATATTTGATTCATCTGGGATAAGGATGTTCAACTACCCTGTAAGTCATTTGTAGTATTTTAGGTGTATATTTCATTTTTAATTTTCCAATATTAATACCGAGTATTCTTGTGTAATAGAATTATAATAGGCCTATAATTTCAATGAAGTTATATGGAATCCCACTTATATTAGTTTTAATTAAATTATTTAAAAAATCAATTAGCTCATTTTCAAAATTACAATTTTTTATATCCTTTGAACAGTAATGACTAAACTAAACGAGACCTCAATCCACCCAAATTTAGTTTTCCAAACCCCACATTATTCTATGAATCATGAACATAAATTGGGTGGATTGATCCAAAATATCATCTTTACATTTTTAGGATATTTATTCATTCTATTTCAACCATCCCTTATCTCTATATAGGATTCATCATCTATAATTTTACAGTGTATTAACTTAATATTAATCCACTATTTTATATATCTATCATAAGATAAATTAAACTCTTTTTAGTTCATCTTATAATATCATTTATGGCCTGATAATGACACAAGTAATTTTCTATATTTAATTATCATAAAAGTAATGATGGTAAAATATGGATTATATACTCATTATCCAAAACCCATTGTTATATAAGAAACATATTGATAATTTTAAATTAAATTGTGTTGAAAATCATATCAGGTTAAAAACACAAAAAAATTCACCAATACACAATCCATGTTCTTTATTATAAATAAATTTCATTTCATGGATTATAGAATATATAATCATATGAATGAAAAGAATGATATATATGGGGTAATTTTTTTTGACCCCATCAAATGAGAACTGAGGATTAATATGTATATCAATCTTCAAAAAATATGATAACCCTTCTATTTAGAACTTGTTTCGATATTATTTAATGGTATGATAATGATTAAATTAATCACATACAGTTGTTTTCATAATCTGTGATAAAATTTATTATTGGTAAATTATTAGTACAAGAACTGTTTTTATTAGTTATTTATATATGAAAAAAAGTAATATATATTTTGAGTATATTTATTAAGAAATTTAGTAATTCTAAAATAAACAGACCATTACATATAGTGATTTTAAACACTACACATATTCTGGTAACCTATATCTGTCAACCAACAACTGTTCAGGAAGAAATGAAACATTATTCTAAATTTAGTTACATGTTCAAATATACATACAAAGATCATATATTTCTAATATATTAAAATTTTTAAATTAAACATGGAGGATCATTCATTGAAAATAATAAATTTCATCCAACATATCCTCATCAAATAATATATTTTTAAAATTTTATTTTTATATATATTTCCATGAAATTATCATATAGATTTAATAAATATGATACTATTATTTATTTTTTTCACATATCATGATGTAATGATAGTTAATTGACTAATTATTTTCTAAAAAATGATAGCTATTTGAAATTATGAGTTCTTTATTTATCATAAAAGTGATGAACATACCATGGGTAAAGCCTTATAAAAAATTGATATTTTCTCAAATTTGTGTTATATAATATGGCTAGGAAATAATTTATTTGAATAATTTAATTAGATGACTAATATATGGATATGGGCATCAATTTATAATTTATTCTCTTTGTGTTTCATAGCGTTTTTATTAGCCAAATTTTATTTCCATTATGTGTAAACTAACCATCAGTTATTATCACGACCCGCTCTCAACATTATGATGGAAGGGACTAAAAACTACCAAACCATCCATTATTCATGTTGAAGGTGTGATAATGACCCCCATGTCCTGCCATCAATAGGCCTTAGGGTGAATACTAGAACAAATGGTACCGAATCCCACATAATATAGAAGGCATTACCATTTTTTGTAGAAAAGAATTTGGAGATACGATAGTAAATCCCAAACAACACCAAGACTTGAAGTAAAAGTAAATCCAAAAACAATCCATTCCCTTATGAATCTTCCTAATAAAATGTAAAATTGCAAGAGATATTCAAAGGAATGTTCCAAATTAAATGAAAAAGTAACAATGTCAACAGTCTCGGCATCCGAGATGATAAAGTCTGACATGATCTAAAAAGACCCATCGGTAACCTGAAAGTAGTTTTATATATGTAGGATTATTATAGAAGTTTAAATTGTAGGGAAAACCAGAATCTCTCATGTAGAATTGTAGAGTAATTATAATGCCCCGTGAGAAAAAGAGATAGCCAAAGAACCTAGCAAGGAAACTATCCACCCAAACCTCATCAACGTAAACTCATCAAATAACTCAAGTCATGTAAAGTAATAGTAATAAAACATCAATGTTTGGGTACCCATCCTCACTTTCCCACTGGTTATTAAACACATCATACAATTTAGACCTCCCCCTCCATTCTCACTACAGTCCCACATTCATTCCCCTCCCGCACTCAACTGGGCTACCACAACCACACATACGGCCCTCATACACGTGGGCCACAACATCCACACATCCCCACACGCAGACACCTGGTCCACAACAACTGTACATCCCTGCATAAAGATACCAGAGCCACAACAATCACAACCATGCACGAAGACACCATGGCCATAACAACAACTTCCACACCTAAAGACACCTACACCTCATCACGAAGACTCCTGGGAAACATACCTTCCAAGACCCACCTAGGAAACTTACAGATCATATGCTACCCAAAATGTCTTGGTATATAATGTCCCTCGGGACATCACTTCATGCCAGAAGACTATTGGCCACATCAATATGGGGAGTATGAACATATCTAATAACCAGCCCCTTCATAGTAGTGTTGGGAATAACACCCTCCCCAATGAAATGGGGGTGTTTGACATAAACTGATCATCATGGCTGGGGTGAGAATAAGACACTCGAGGATTAAAATTATATATATATGTAATCAAGCACTCATACCATCCTATGTTTTCTGACACCATCCCATACACAAACACCATCGTTGCTATTCATTAATAGGAATGTACTACACCAAAAAGGTAAAACCCATTCCTATATAAAATTTCCCCATCGAACCCATTATTGATATCATTGTCAATTTATTCCCTTGAAATAATTTATCAACTTATGGTAAACTAACATGAAAAAAAAATCCAGGGAAATAAAAAATATCCAAGAATAAAATTATTCATTCACACCCGGTTCTCTTGTAAAGTCACAACATCAAAAGGGATCAGTGAGATCCGTGGAAGTACTAGAACAAAATTGTGCCCCAATATACGACCCTAAATGGCCCCAAAAACCACAACCCATCAACTGCACAACAGGAGATCCCATCCCAATCCACAAAACCCTACAATCATCATGAAAAACTTCCATTCTTACTATCAGAATAATGATTATTCATATTTAGTCACAACAATTATCAAGTTCCTTCATTATGTTTGGTTAACCGGGGTGATCACACAAGGATTATTGATCATCGACAATGCATTTTATTAATTGTGTTTACATGATTAACTGGTTCACATGTTACAACCATTCAGTGAATGAATTATCATAAAATTATAGGATCATTATTGTGTAAGGAAGGACCACTAGCATTGACAATTTTTTGTGTACATAATCCAATAAAATTCCCCATATATATGAAATGAAAAAAGAGTACAGAAGAATTATCGAAAACACCCCATAATTATTTAAAACCATTCATTATCTTCATTATGTTTTGGTCTCATCCATACCCTATAAAACATTATCATTCCCACCCCGTATGATGCACAATAATGATAGACAAAGGAAAACCCCTAACTGGATGACCAACGATAAAAATTTTTGTCCCCGCTCCAAGAATTAGTGATGAGAGACTTGTTGGGGAAGAGATCCAATGACTCCAACAGTGATTAAGAAAGGCTCCATCACTAGAGCACAACTCCTCATGAGAATAAAAGATCCATCACACCATGGAGTGGAAAATAGATCAGTGAAAAAAATAAAGGTGCTCTATAAGATAAAATGGGTCAGATCCTGGAGTTATGGGTTATGAAAATCTCGAACATCATTAAAGCTGGATCATGGTTTCTAAAAGTGGTTGGGAGGTTATACATTATATAGTTACTTTTTATTTAATTATTATTATTAGAGAGGTATTTGTAACATTTGTGCATTAAGAGGGTTTCCATTAAATAGATGAAAACACATAATATGGTTGGAACATAAAGGTATGGGAAATGGGGTGACAACACCAAAAAAATCCACATGATTTGGTATCTTAAATGGTTGACCGATTAATTGGGGTTTGAAATAAATTTTACCTGATTTAAAATTGATTTTAAAGGGGTATTAAAACACATTTACATCAAAAGATATGTTTCAATAGAATAATTGGGAAACCAAAAACAAAACTAAGGGCATGACACCATTTATTGAGAGACTATAATGGTGTCACTATGACTGGTTCCACCATTTTTTTGTTGAACCATTTGGTGCAACCAAAATTTGGAAAATTACTAGAACCATAGGGTCCAATCCATTACATCATATACCTCTAAAACAATTATCATCCTTGAGAATCAAATCCAAACCCGAAGAAAAGAGGGAGACCGAACACCCAAGTCGTAAGATAATTCTCAGAGGAACTCCCATCCCAGAGTTTTTAGAATTCTAGAAATAACTGTGATCCATAGGAAAAACGCTTCCTTAAGGATCCACACAAACATACAAAGTTCATATTTTCAAAACATATGGATAAGAGAGTCCCTTCCCCTATGTCAAGAAACTGTCCGCTTTGTGTGGCACTAACTTGCCTTCCTGGGTTTAATCGCTACCACCATAATGGGTCTTGATTAGGGATCAAGTCTCCCCTCCCTTTCAAGTCTTTTCACACACATCAAGGGAATAAGGAAAACATCACATCTGATAGTTAATAACGTCAATCCTTCTATCAAAGTGAAGCACAAACCCACAAAGAACAAACTCAAAATAGATTTAGGTATTTGGCATGCATCTGTGCCTCCCATTCTTAGGTACTCCCCTCGAGGCCACTATTCCTCCATAACCCACAAACCAAGGGAATGGTCTGTCCAAGAAGCACCTTCTCCTCATGATTCTCAATACACATTCGTCTCTCTACGAATGTTGTGTCGTCCTCGATATCCAGAATATTATGGATGAGGACATGTGAATCAACTTGTAGATACTGACGGATATGAGACACAATGGAGACATCGTACACCCTCTATAGTAGAAATTGTAGTGCCAGCTGATAATCCACATAGCTGACCATCCGCAGCACCTCGAAGTGTCTGACGAACTTGGGAGAAAGCACACTCCCCTGCTGAACCTCTGCTGCCCATGATGTGGAGATACCTTGAATATCATGTGGTCCCTAACCATCAACTCCAATGGTATCCTCCTATGATAGAAATCGAATTAATCTGATCTAGAGACACCTTCATCCTCTCTTGTACAAGCTGATCCTTCTTCCTCGTGATCTTCAGTAACTCCTGGCCATGAACAACTGTTTTCCCAACCTATGTCCGGCACCCAGGCGAGCGGCACAGTCTTCTGCACCAGCCATCAAATGGAGCCATTCAGAATGTAGAGTGGTAGATATTGATGAAGGAAAATTTTAACCAATTCATGTCTCACACCCACGATCCCCCAATGTCAATAACACATGCCCATAACAAATCCTCTAGTGTCTGGATGGTTGCTCTGTTTTCCCCTCTGTCTGGGGGTGGAAAGTTGGGTTGAGGTGTATATTAGTGCAAAACCATGTTTCAATCCATTCCAGACTCATGAGGTAAACTGGGTATTCAATCCAATACAATTGATGTCATAACTCCATGAAACCACACCACCATTTCCACATACCTCTTTCTTAAGTTATCCACAACACTTGACTACTCGAATTCATGGAAGAGATATGATTATGTCATTTTTTCCACCACTACCCAGATAGAATCACATCCTCCTTGAACCCTAGGAATTCCTAGGATTATGTCTACCAAAATGTCATCTCACTTCTATTTAGAGATCTCTAAAGGCCACAACAGACCTCCTGGGACACGGTGTTTAGCCTTCACCTACTGACACATGAGGCACTTTTCCATAATCTTAGAAAATGCCCGCTTCACTCTAGGTCACCATAACTATTCCCTAATGACTCTGTAGATCGTGGAAACTTCAGGAGTTCCACTAGTTTTGATATATGAAACTCACCAAGAACTCTCTTGCGCACTACCACCAGGACAAGAAACATTCCATGAAACATAATCTGATTCTTGCCATCTTCTGACCATCCTTCTAGAGCATTATCCTCACTCAAATGATAATGGATCACTTCATCCTATATGCATCTCCATGGAGACTACTTCACCTACTACAATAGAGAGGACTACACTATCATTTGAAATAGACTGCCTTTATCATCCTCCACACTTTCATCCATGAGCAAGGCAGCCAACTCCTCCATTGACTTCAAAGAATTCGCTGATTCATAGACTACATCCTGTTGTGACTTCCTGATCAATGAATCTACCACCACATTCCACATAACATCATTGTAATATATCTTGAAGTCATAGACTGAACAAACTCCCTCTACCTTCATTTTCACAAGTTCATGTCCTATTAGTATAACACTTACCTCAATCTCTTGTGATCTGTGAAGACCACAAAGCGTTCCTCGATGATATAATGCCACAACAACGTTAGTGCGAACACTATCATTGTATGATCAAGTTTGTGGGAGGTATATTGATGTTATGGGGGATGTAACTACCTAGGCCCCTAAGAGATTACTCAATGGTGCTTCATTAACACATATACCAAGCCTACGCCAGAAGCATCACAAAACACTTCCAACATAACCCCTTCTTCTCAAAACCTCAATACTCAGTAAATAACCAACATCCCATTCAAATAATTGAATCCTTATTGGCACTAATCACCCCATATATATGCTTAATCTTTCAGGGTCAAGGTTGTCAAGGGTTCCAAACTCGGGAGAAGTAGGGCATGAATCTCGGGTAGTATGTTGCTAAAACTTGTAAAATATGTACCTCAGCTTTGTTATTGGATACTTCCCAAGAAAAAACTACCACAAACTTTGATGGGTCTATTGATATTCCCTTCTCAGACGCCAATTTTCCATGTAAGTGCACCTATCACATCTAGAACTTTCACATAGTCAATTTTCTAAAGAGATGGTGCTGTCAGAGGACCTCTAAAACCATCCTCAAGTGCTAGTCGTGATCCTCCTCTAATCTTGACTAAATTATGATGTATTTAATAAACACGACTACAATAATAGACTAGATTTTCATGGAATACATGTTCATGAGCCCCATGAACATTTATAGTGCGTTTATAATGCCAAACAGAAAAGAAACATACTCAATGTTCCCATATCTGCACATAAAAGCAGTCTTTGAGATGTCAGCCACCATCACGCTCAACATGTGATATCCTGACAGCAGATCAAACATAGAGAACAATCATTCTCCCTTCAACTGGTCAAAAAGGCTATCGATCCTTGGGGGGAGGGGGAATTCGTTCTTGATTGTCACATAGTTTAGTATTCACTATTATATAAAAATCATGAGACCACCATCTCCCTTATTTTTGAACAAAACTTGAGCACACCATGGTGAAACACTCATTCACTCAAAATCCTTCTTCATTAGATCGTCAATCTAAATCCACAACTCCAACAACTCAAAAGGCTCCATCTGATAGGGAATCATCAAATAGGATGGGAACTGAGTTGTATGTCTATCACAATCAAAACATCTTGTCGAGGGGGTAGAGTGACCACCTGTCTAGGGAAGATGTCCAAGAACTCACTAATGATCCCCATGAAATCCACCATCTCTGTATCTAGTGAATCCACTTACCACTCAGCTACCTAGGAAGGATAGGGCTCCATTCTCTAGCTGCCTTTTGGCAACCCCACATGCCATCGAAAGCTTCACACTAGGTGGCCATATCTTAAAACCTGACCCTTCTCTGGAAGCAGTCGAGAACAGAACACATAGGGAACAACACGTCGATGCCTAAAATTACATAATATGGTTGCATCTATAGAATAATGAGGTTTCCACTAGAGTTATGGGGTTTTATCATCAGTATACATCCTTAGAAAATGTATGGAATGTGGGTCGTACCACCAACTAGTGTTCTCAATACCAAGGGCATGAGATGTCTCTTAGTGTATAGGCCCCTATCATGGGCTAGAATAGGTGAAATAAAGGAGTGTGAAACTCTTGAATCAAATATTTCACATGCAAGGGTACTAAACAAGATGATTATACCATGAACGACCTATGATCCTACTGGAATGGTTGACTCTGTGGCGTGGAACTACCCACACCCAACTCCTCTTCATCTCAGCTATAGGTCGCCTCCCAAAACACGCAATAGTATAGGTCCTTGAGGAGTTCCCTAGGGTCATACTCACCATCCAATATCTTCTCTCATCCAATTTGGAGCTCTCTACCCCTACTGCTACTGAATGGGTCTGGCAGGAAACTGCTATTGCTGTGGTGGGTGCTGAACCTGCCCACAACCACAATATTGAACATGGTCTAGTAACTAATTATAAAAGAACCAATGGACACCACAGATGAAGCATCGTGGTCCTAGGAGCACATATAAAGGGAGAGGACTGGGAGATTGAAACCAAAACGAATGGGGCATGATCCCCACCAGCCAACACCCTAAAGGACTTGATATTTGAGGCCTACATCTGATGGATTTCTCCTAGGACGAGCCCAACCAGATCCCCTCTCTCGTCACACATCCCAGCGTGTGAATCCTCACCAACACATAAGCCTTCTTATGGACCTCCATGTACATTGGTAGAGTGATGGGAGTAACAGCATGATGAGTACATGTTTGGAGTGCCTCCTCTAAATGTCTCGCGCGAGTCTCCTCATCCGGAATGTTGTCTAGTCAAAAACAAAGGATATCCTTGACCTTGATCCTCAACTACCTCACTGAAATACTCCCCGATTAAAGGGAGAGTATCTCATACTTCTTTTCATCCTACGACTTCTCAGTGATATAGAGATTCCACCACTAATGTGTTGCCCCCCATATCTGGATTATAGCCAGAGGTACCATGTACTTTATCGGAGCCTGGATCAAGCGGAAAGCTATCACCAGCTCCTCAAGTCATCTCTCTGTCTCCATGTTTGAGATAGAACCCTTGTATATCCAAAGGTTCTACTGTAGAAAGGAACGAATAATCCCCTTACACTTGTCATCCTCCTCCTCTCTATCGTCCCTCTACTAATAAGACAAATCATTCTATTGGGCCTCGAACAACAATACTACTCATGGTCTCCATCCGGGTGCCATTTACTAAAGGTAATCAAGGAATTCGAAGCCCAAATAGTGTAGATAATTTCTTTTAAATTTTTCTTAGAGATTTTATTTATTTTAATTTCCAAAAACACCTAAGACACTCAAGAAAAATAGTAATTGTGATACATGTAGCTTTCCTAGGGTCTCTGACCTACAATCATTGTATCGTCACCAGGTCGTTTGATAGACCAAAAGTCCTTGCATCAGATCATGGGGGCCCTAAAATCCCATGTCCTAGATTATCTTCTCTAGCCAATTTTCATGCAGAATGATTGCTTAACACTATTTCCCTACCATCCTAGGCAACACTCACTGTTTTGTAACTCCGAACTCAATCCTATATCTCATCAATCTGACCTCTGATACCATTCTTTCATGACTCGCTTTCACCAAGATGAGGGAAGGGATAGAAAACTGCCAAAACCTCCTTTCATCATGTTGAATGAGAGATAATGACCCCCAAGTACCTCCTTAAATAGTCCAAAAGATTTCAACTAGCACCAATGGTATAGAATCACCCATAATATGGAAGGGGTTACACTTTTTGTAGAAAATATTGTTAGATAAGATTCTAAATCCCCTACAACACCATGACTAGAAGTATAAGTAAAGAAGAAAACTATTCAATCCCATGTGCATGTTCCAAATAATGTGCTAATTTTGTATGAAAGCTCAAATGGAATGTACCAAAAGGAAATTAAAAGAAGCAATGTCAATAGTCCTGGAATTCAAGCTCATAAGGTTTGGCATGATCCTCAAAGTCCCCCTGGAAACATAAAGTAATTTAATATATATAGGGTGAGTATACATATATACTCAGTAGGGAAAACCAATACCTCTCATTCAAAATTGGGGAGGAATTCTAATGCCACGTGAGAAAATAAGATAACATAAGCATCAATAAAGGAATTTATCTACCCAAACCTCACAAAAGTACACTCCCTAAGAATCACAAGTCATGTAATGTAATAGTAACACCACATTGATGTTTGGTTACCCCAAAGAACTTTCCCATTTGTAATTGATGACATACCACACACCATACCTCCCCTTCCATTATCACCATTGTCCATCTCTCATAACACTCCCACACACACCTTGGCTATGACAACCACACATCCCACCCACAGATACATGTGCCACAACAATCGCATGTCCCCTCCCACACCCACTTGTGCCACAACAAACACAAATCCCTATCCACAGACAAATATTCCACAACAACCACTCTCACACCCGAATACACATGGGCTAGGACAACCACTACCATGCCCAAAGAAACCAAGGCCTCATCCTGACGACATTTGGGAAACAATCCTGCCCGCTCACACCTGGTCCAACCCCCGCAATGTACCCAGCCCAAAGAGTCTTGTGATATAGTGGATCTCAGGATGTCACATCCTCCCCAAAAAGTCTTCGTCTAATCAAGAGATGGAGAAGAAAAAGAGATAATAACTATCCACTCATATGGGCGGTTGGAAAAAACATCCTCCCCCTTGAATTGGGGGTGTTCGGCACAAAGGGATCAACATGGGTGGGGCGAGAATAAGAAACACAAGGAAGATATATATATAGGTAATCAAGAAGCCATCGAAACCTAAGGGTTCCAAAACCATCCCATACACAAACAACCTTGTTGCTATTTAGTCATAAGAAAGAACAACACCATAATGTCACAACCCATTCATGGAAAACAATTACCCATTGAAGAAATTATGGTTAACATATTCAAGTGATTCCATTATAATAATTTATCCACTAATTGGAAAATAATCGGCATATCCACAATCCAAAGAAGGAAAAACAGCCAAGTAGCATCTTAAGCATTTACACCAGGTTCACTTTTAATGTCACAACAACAAAAAGGATTTGCAAGATCCATGGAATTATTTGAACCAAACCAAGACCCAACATACGCCCTCACACATCCCCAAAGACCACAACCAATCAACTTCAAATTAGTAGATCCCATCCTCATCTATGTCCCCCCACAAGGATGAAGTACCACAATAATAAATAATAGCATAGTAAAGGGTTTTAGTATTTAATCTTACCAGTTATCAAGTTCTTTCTATCTCTTTGGTTAATCGCGGTGATCACACAGTGATTCTTGTTCATTGGGAATCCATTTAATCAACAGATTTGACATAATAAACTGATTCCTATGTTACATCCATTCAATCACAAGAATTTTCAAAAAAACATAGGTTCATTAGTGTGAAATTAAGGACCACCAACGACCACAATTTTTAGTGGACATAATCCCATACAATAACAACACATAAGATAAGAGAAAATTGTATAGAATGATCATCAAACACTTCCATTAATTATTTAAAAACATTAATTATATATGTTATGTTTTGGTTTCATCCATCCTTGATGAAACATTATCTTACCCACCCTGAATGCTCCACAATAAACATAGACAAATGAAAAACCCCTACCTAGATATTCAACAATCGAATTTCTTCTCCCAGCACCATGAAATGGGGATGATTGACTTGTAGGGAAAGTGCTTAATGGTATCAAATAGTGTGTTGGAAGGTCTCCACTATGGTTGCATAGCTTGTCATGGGAATAGGGACTCCAGGGCACCAATGAAAGGAAAATAAAGCAGTGAAAAAAAGAAATGTTCTTTGAGCAATAAAAGTGTTAGATCCCGGAGTTACATGATATTAGAATCCCGAACAGAAATAAACTCAGATCATGGATTCTCCATGCGGTTAGGTGGTTACACATGATGAAATAATTTTTTATTGAATTATTATTATTTGAGAGGTGTCCATAAAAGTTATGCATTATAGGGTTTCCTTTAAACAGTAGAAAATGCATAATAGGGGCAGAATTGGATGGTACGGGAAAAATATTGACATTGTGGAAAACAATCCATACGTTTTGGTAAACCAAAGGGTATCCCAATTAATGGGGAATTAAAATATCTTTTAATGGCTTTAAAATGGCGTTGAATGGGGTATTAAAAGACATTTACTTCAAAAGTTACGTTACAGGAAGAGAACTGTTAAAAAGGAAAAAAAGTCAAAAGGCAGGTCACAGTTTGGTGAGACACTGTTAAAGTGCCACATTCATGGTGCCACCGTAAGTGGTACCGCCATTTTAGGTTGGGGATGTTATAGTGTCACCATTACCAGTGCCACCGTTTCATTGGAACCGTTTGGGGGAACCAATATTTAGAAAATTCCTGGACCAGGAGGGTCTAGGCCATTACAGTTATCATGTTAATGGTTTCAATTTTCTATTTTTTCTCACATTATATTATTTATATTATATATTTCAAATTAATTATCCATTTATTGATTCATCTCTTAGGGAGGCTTCATTGTTATTTTTTTCATTACTAATATATTCATGGTGGACCCATGTATGAATAGAATATCTCTGTAAACCATCTAACAATTATTGACTTCTAGAATGTAATGCATATTAGTTGAATCCAAAAAATGAAAGACCGATATATTTTTAATGAAGAAGATCTATTTTGTTTCATATAAATCCTATTGTATAGTTTATGTGTATGGAGGGAAAATTATTCCTTGACTTATCCTATATAATTAGGTTCCTTTAATTTATATAAACATTATATCTAATATCAGGAGTATAGTGTGATGCCAAAAAATATATCACACACTATACCTACAACTTCATGGATGAAAATTTCTACTCAATGATATCTAATGATATAACAATAAATATTTTAATATAGTATGTTTTTAATTCTTTGGAAGAAATTATACAATACTCACAGATTTTTTTAAAATATATAATAAAAGGCAAAATTCTGAATTTTATATAATTTTTTTTGATATTAAATAAATTTTTTAACATCATAATTTCAATATTATCATTGTATTATTTTTTAAAATATCTAAAAAAATAATTTTTTGGTGTATAGTATAAAAGTATGCAATATTGTATAATTTTAAATTTTCATTAAACCAAGTAATTTAAATAAAAAAAATTATTTTAATTTGATAAAAATTATTTATCATTATACATGTTTTTTCTATTATATTTTATTGGATGTTTTTTTTTCTAAAACCTTTTTCCATCACATTATAATGTATATTTTATAATTTTTTATCTTCCAATTATAAAAATTTTATTCATAATTGGAATCATCATATAAATATTTATAAATGTGGAAACCATAAATTTTTTTAATCAAGAATAAAAACAGAGGTTATCAGTTTATACTATAGAAAAGGATAAAGTTGTTTAATCTAATGGGGATGAGCTAAAAGGAATATATAATAATTAATATTACCAACCAAACATTAATAAATATTATTTTAACTATATATATTGAAAAAATATATTTTTCCTTCAAAATAATTTAATTTTGGGGAAATATGGATAGAGTAAGAAATTTATATATATATATATATATACATTTATATATTT
Organism: Viscum album; assembly: GCA_963277665.1. NCBI lineage: Eukaryota > Viridiplantae > Streptophyta > Magnoliopsida > Santalales > Viscaceae > Viscum > Viscum album. The sequence continues at coordinate 175,527,686 of OY728134.1, forward strand.
TTTTTGAAATATTCTAATTATATCCCTTACCTCCTATATTAAAGGAAACCAATTATCCTCTATTCCTCACACATCATGAGCCTACTAAATAATCTAATAGAATTCCAAATGTATTCTTATAATTCTTTAACATGATCTAGTGGTTCTAGTTTGATAAAAATATAAACCATATATATATTAAGTATAATGTTAATGGTTTTGTCCAATGAATAGTTAGAAATTATTATAGATTTGTTTCCATTTATTTCATCATGTAAATTATTCAATAAAATTATAATAGCAATTATATAATATTATAATATTCTTAAATAAATTGAGTTGTTATTATTTCAATGGATAATCATTTATTCTTCTTCATATCCATAAAATGGGAACTTATATCATAATTCTTTCATATGTTCGTACTACCACCTCATGAAGTGATATATTTCATTTTTTATAGCCATTTTTTGTTGATGGTATTTTATATGGATATAATTTCTTTATATGATATCAATGACTTAATTATTATTCATTAAATTTAATTTATCATTCTTTTTCATAACCTTCTACCTAGTAAAAAAATTATAACATTACTAGTGTGTACGTTTTGTCTACCACAGCAACGAAGTTATGTGAATCATTTCTCATTTTAATATATGATTATTATATTGTATATAAGTTTTATATATTATATTTACATGGTTTTTTTAATTATTTATATTATAAAACCAATATCAATATTACTGGGCTAAAACTATTGAACCAATAGATACATGATAAATTAATCAGTTAACATTCGAAAATATTGATATTAATATTTAATTATAAAAAATGGGTGACTAAATATTAATTAAGACTATATATGATATTATAAATATTTATTTCATTATTTTATTATTTATAATATATTAAAAAACATTTTATAGGAGTTGTAAAGACCCGTAAAATTCAAGGAAAATTTTTTCTTAATTTTCTTTAGAATTTTACAAGAGCGCGGTTTCAGACGGCACCTGATTCCGAGGCCCGGAGTGCCTGGAATCAATTTCCGAAGTTTGGCTCGGGTACGTTCAGTGAACGAACGAGCGGGAATTCCTAACTTTTGATCCGGTGCTCGGAATTGAAATCCGAGGGCACCGATGAACTCGCAGCGCCGATATTCGCTTAAGGAGACCTTTCCCGAAGTTGCGTTTGCCTAGGAGGAGATGTTTAATTTTCTGGATGAGATGAAGAGTAAAATAAATTTGTTGTACAATATTTATTTTATTTATCTTCTTAAGTGGTTTTATTCTAAGTGTGGAAGTTGGGGTGGAATCACAAGTTCCTAACTAACCAAGTGAGGATTAAGGTGAGGTGGGTCCCACACGAGCCCCAACCCTTCACCTTCCCCTTAACTCTCTTCTACCCCCTTAAACTCCCTTGCACTTAATGTGCCAAAACCCCTCAAATTCCCTAACTCCCCTCTCTCCCTCTTAAAGGCTTGACATCTTAACTTTTAATTAATTATACAACACATGTATAATTAATAAGTGAGTTTAATTTTGAGTTTTTGAAATTCAAACTCTTGAATTCCAAAGGTTGGGTTGTGTTAATAAATTAAGTGTAAGCTTGATTTATTTTTGGGTTAGTTCCTTTGTTACTTGAGAGGATTGGGAGAATCGTTGAGAGACTTGAAGATCTTCTTCTTCTTCGACGAAGAACGTGAAGAACGGTTCTCCTCCGACAAAGAACATCGATCCCACGACCATCGAGACTCGGCGTCCTGGATTCTTCCGTCTTCATATTCCTCCTTGACAAGGGAGAAGTCGCCGACTGTGGTAATCTTCGCCAACGACGTATCTCTTCGGGCGTATCTCTTCGTCATCGGATTTGACGAACGACGACCGCGACGCCCGACCTCCGCGACGTTGTCTTCCGCGGGACGTTGTCAAATCTTCGAACCTATACCCGAGGTAGGGGTTGTTGATTATTGTTTAATTATTCTTTTATCCTTGTTCGTGGTTCATGCTTGATTAACGTAAGGATTTTAAGTTGTGTTATCATTTTAACGTGAGGGGGCCGGACCGCATGAACACGGCCGAACCCCCTCCATCGTTCTTGTTGATTTATCTTGCGAGTGGAAACAAGGTGGCGTGGTGCCGTCGCACCACGCGGATAATTGTTCGATTAAATTGTGCGGCGCCGTCGCGCCGCGCCATGAAAGAATCATCAAGAACGCGACGCCGTCGCGCCGCGTCATGGGAAATCGAAGGCGCGGTGGAGGGGCGCGGTGCCGTCGCACCGCGCCGGACGACGAACACCGCGGCCGGTTCCGGGCCGCGGCGAGACGGGGAGACCGGCGGCAGCTGGGCCGCGGCGAGACGAGGAGGCGACCGGCGGCCAGCCGAGCCGCCGGCGCCGGAGAACAAGAAGGGCCGCTGCCCTTCGGCCGTGGCGGAGCAGTTTGGGGCGTCGGCCTCGCCGGCGCCGGAGATCAGGAAGGCCGCGGCCCTACGGCCGCGGCGGAGCAGCCAGGGGCGGCCGGCGATCGGAGAAGAGCCGCAGCTTCGGCCGCGGCGGAGATGAGGAGCCGCGGCTACGGCCGCGGCGGAGAAGAGGAAGGCGGCCGGCCGCGCCGGCCGCCGGTTTGGACAGGAGGTGGGACCCGCAGGTCCCGCGTGAGAAAAGAAACGGCCGGCCTAAGGCCGGCCGAGATCCGGAAAGGGGGGGGGGGTTTCACCCCCTGCGTGCGGCACATGCGCGGCACCTGGCCGCGCCGCCGCTGGCTGGACCGCGCCGCCGCTGGCCGGGCCGCGCCGCCGCACCGCCGCCGGCCGGGCCGGGTCCAGCGGACCGGGTCGGTCCGACCCGGTTCGGTTCGGATCCGAGTCGGGTCAACCCGGTTCCGGCCGACCCAGGGGGGGGTCGGGCCGGGTCGACCCGGACCCGGACCCCCCGTTTTCGAGACGACTTCGGTCTTTTGGCCATAACTTGAGCGACGGACCTCTGTTCGATGAACCGTCTGCGGCAACACGATCCTTGGATCGAGACGGTCGTTTCGGTATACTATACTCAAGGCGCACCTTCTTTTTCGGGAGCCTACGTGGTTAAAACTCCGTAGTTAAGCGTGCTTGGCTTAGAGTAGTGATCAGGATGGGTGACCTCCTGGGAAGTTTCCCAGGGTGGGTGTGAGACGGAAAGGTTGATATCTTTCAGACTGGACGTCCGATTGACGAACCGTCAGCGGCGATGCGATCCTTGGATCGAGACGGTCGTTTCGGTTTATCGCACTCAAGGTTTCGGATTACTTTGAGTTCGGCCGGGTTGGTTCGTTCACGAAACCAACCGGGCCTTCGGAGCGGAAACGCTCATATCTTGAGCTACGGACGTCCGATCGACGTGCCGTCAGCTTTGTTGTGTTCCTCTTAGTGAGACGGATCTTTTGGCATACTCCGCCCGAGGTTTGGACGCAGGTGGAGTACGGTCGGGTTGGTTTTGCCTTGAAAACCAACCGGGCCCCGGGGACGAAAATGCCAATAACTCTCAGACCGGGCGTCCGAACGACGCGCCGTCTGTTGCGTTGAGTTCCTGTTAACGATACAGAACTTTTGGATACATCAACTCTGGACTTTGTGACAGTTGATGTATCAGCCTCTCGGATCGTGGAGCGGACCCTCCGAACGAGCTTGCTGTGTGCGGGAACCCTAGTGCTGGCTGCGACTGTTACTGTGACTACTACTGCTACTGTGACTGCGACGACGACAGTACAGAGATCCTGTGTGGATTCGACGATGACGACTACAACACTCAGCGATCCTACGTGGATCAGTGCTCCAGGTCCTGTGTGGGCCCGATCCTGTGTGGATTCGACGACGACGACTTCAGCACTCAGCGATCCTACGTGGATCAGTGCTACAGGTCCTGTGTGGGCCCGATCCTGTGTGGGTCCGATCCTGTGTGGGTCTTTGCGCTCAGCAGTCCTGTGTGAACCAGCGCCTACAGGTCCTGTGTGGGCCCGATTCTGTGTGGGTCTTTGCGGGGGTTAGTTACCTATCGATCCTTCGTGGGTCCGACGACTTAGATGGATCAGTGATCATCTTTTTCGTCCTTTGAAGAAGTATACCTGTGTGAGCTAAATCCTATTGCTTTCCTGTGTGGATTGTGTTGTGCAATCCTGTGTGGATTACATTTTGCTTTCCTGTGTGGAATACGTTTACTTTCCTGTGTGGACTGAGTTGTACTTGGGCTCGGAGGTTGGAGCGTATTTGAATTTGATGACTTAGGTATATGTATGGGCATATACCTAAGCAGTGTCGGTTGTTATTTCGTGATTGTACCTTTCTTCGTGGTTTATCCTTTGTGGATTTGAGAGACCTTCAGGGGTCTCGGGGTCCCTACTGAGTAGCTTATACTCACCCCTGCATGGGCTTTGCCCGCACTACGTTGTGTTGGTTGCAGACGACGGACAGCGTTGACCTTAGCTGAGGCTTGCGGAGCGGGACGGTACCCGGAGGTGGACCACTGGGCGGAACGTGCTCGGAGCGGACGGCGGGACCCGTGGAGCAGAGGAGCTATCTGTACCCACCCTTCATGTGGGATTTCCAGTGGACAGCTCGGTGTAGCGGCTTTTACCTTTCAGTTGCTGTTTTTCCCTTTCGAGTTGTACTTTACTTTCAGTTTGGGTTTGTATACTGGCCCATTTACTTTTCCGCACTTTCAGTTGTACTCTGCTTTTGTTTAGTGTTTACTTTCCACTTTCTTACTCTGTGGTGTTTGTTTACTTTTCAAAGGCAATGCCTTCCCTTTTTATCGGGATTTACGCCTTGGTGCTAGTCGCCAGCCCCTGGCCTATGGAAGGCGGGCTTGGGGTAGTCACGGCACGGACCCCGAGGGTGGGTCGTGACAGGAGTTTAATGTCACAAATGATGCAACTCATAAATGAGGTACTGATTTATGTCACAATGCCATACATATTCATGATTACTTTTAATTATATTTATATCATATAATTTTGATACCACGATCCGAATATAAATTCTTTTACATTCATAATTATTATAAAATAAAAACATCAATGATAAATTTTCTTCATTGGTTTTAAAATGGATGTAATAATTCTTTTACGGAAACTGTACATAGTTTTTCTATTTCATCAGGAATATTTTCCATTCATGTCCATATTTTCTTCAAACAATTTTTTTGTACTGCATTACGTATTCTCAAATGATTTATAAATTAAAATTTTTCACATTTTAGTTTCATTAAAATGTTAAAATGAAATATTATTATTAATTCTCATATTTTTTAGTTTTTATAGATGGTTCAATGAAATCCTTGTTTATATATACCCCGCAAAAACATCTTTCCCCACAATAATAAATAATCATAATTTCGAATCATCCACTGTATCCCTATGTGGTTATTTTAAAAATAAATAATTTCCAAATAAATTTTTATTTTTATATTTTATATAGAAGGTTTCTAAATAAGAAGGGTATTTCCTTCAAGAATCATTCAAATAATGTTTACATGAAGCACTATATAATTCAACAATAATTTATGACTCACATGATATATTTTGGACAAACGAAAATGAAACTATCAACCATATCTCTCTAGATTAATTTTGATCATTTATCTAAATATTTTATTAAAACTTTGTATGGAATTCATTATATAAGGGATAATTAATAATTAATATGCAAAACTAACTTAGTTATTTACATAACTTATAACACGAATTAATTTAATGTATTCTGTGGTGGGTGGGGGCCAAGATTACACTGTCCCATGATAAATTAGTATGTATCCTAAGAAAATAACAATTTTGGGTTTTCAAATACACTTTAATAATTTTTTTATGATTTCATGGCATGCAGTATTGATGATAATATTTATAACTATAAAATTATTCATTCTGTCATTTTGAATTATGTTATTGATATAAATTTTTTTATAGTTATATTATTAGAATATATATATTTGATGCTCATGAAAATATTTATATGTAATTATTTAATTGTCATTTATTATAACATTATTATTAGTATTGAATTTATCAAATTATAGATGAAATCATATACAACCTCTTTCTATGAATTTGAGAAACCCATTTAATTTTATTTCATTCCCAAATATAATAAACTATTATCTGATTGGTAGGAATAGATATGTTATGGGGAAAAATGTTCTCAGTTAATATAATATGTCGTATTTTCATAATTTCAATAATATATTCAACAATTTATTTGGTTATCTAAGAGTACTAATAAATTTTATCTTTTAATATTAGATATAATATAGACAATGATAATGTAAATGTGTTACATGCATATGTATAAAATATGGACCATTGTGGTTACCATTGCATTCATATGAAGATTATTGTGAACCATGAGAACTATATTTAGGAAAACATGGTTTTGATTACAAAACCCTATGATTCATTATGAGGAAATAGTTTTTTACATGATAAAATCCTAAATACTAGGAAAATTGAATATTTTGGATTCTTACTATAAATTAAATTCTTTTTTTCTATACTAGATACATGATGTTGGTATTTAATATATAAAAACAATAGTTTAACTATAGATTGGGATTTAAATCAAGAATAAATAGTTTATGATATGTAGACATAAGTTTACAAATGTAGTTAGATACTATGAAGGGATATAAGTAAGTATATTCATGAAAATTTCACAAACCATTAGGGAATATTTTATAATATTTTCATGATTTCAACATGTTATGAATTATTATATGATTATGAATATGAAATAAAATTTTCATAAATTCGGAATAAATGTTCTGTGTTTCACCTTATACAACATTATTTTTATTGATTTTAGATTTAATGTTTTATAAATATATGTACTATATGTGATTATTTATAATTATAGTTTATGTATTCATTGAAGTTTTATCAAAATAAAATTTTACAATATTAATCCAACATAACCAGTTTATTATCAACCATTATAATCATATATAAGATTACAATGATCTATAATATTGTGTAACAATGTTATACTATGTTATGTGGAAACAACACACACCATTCAATGGTATAAAAAATACAGTACTACATTATAACTTGTTGGTTTCAATAAAAAATATATATCTCATGTTAGGAAATATAAATTTTGTGAATTTTGTCATTTTATTTTGTCATCTCAGGGGGGATACAGATCAATACTGACCATTTATTCAAAACTCTATGGATTAGGATAAAATAATTATCATGTTGTGGATGGATTTTATTTCCATTTAATTTTTGAAATATTTTCCTCATAAAAAATTTAATAATAGACATAAATTATATATTTCTATGATAAAAGGAATGTGGAAATGTTTCCTTTTGAGTAGTGACATTACAAGTATTTAAATTCATATTAAAAACTATTTGTGTAATACATAGAGTAATATTAACCAATTCATTGCTTGAATAATTTCAATCATTCGAAGGGAAATATTTTCCATAACAATCTCATCATATGAGGATATAATATAATATGTTCTCATGTACTAAAAATACTGATCAAATAAATATGACTTTGATGTAATTTATGAGAATAATAATAAGTTCTATATACTCAATAAAATAATATTGAATTGGTTATAAATATATGGGGAAAATTGAAATATGTGATACTATTTGAAGAATAAATAATGGACATGTATAAAAGAAACATGCGTTTTAATTATGTGTCGAGAGGTATCCCATTATGATCACAAATGAAAGGGTATTGGAGAAAATATCTATATACATGTATTTCACGATATAGATATGGATATCTATTCCATCAAATCATCCAAATTTCTTGTTAATATACATATATGAGGCTATGGGGATATGTACAATATTATTTAATTACTATATCTATTTTTGTTATTCATAGAGATATGATGACATGTACATCGATCATGATTGATATATAATTTTTTTGTTTACTATGGGTTGTCAAACTCTTTTATATCTTCAATTATTCCTAATAACATTCAATATTTCACATGAACACTAGTAATGGAGTTATCAATATATATAGATAGAGGGAATATTATTATAATAATGAAATATTAATCAATACACATTATGATGCATCGATGTATCATAATCCCATTCTTTTATTATTGTACATATAAATTGATAAAATTATTATTAGGTATTATATTTCCAATTATAATGATGAAATTTATTTCCCTGGAATGTATATAATTATTTTTTAAATTGATGTGAAATTTATATTCCTTAGAAATCAAACATCATCAACAAAATAATGCATGGAACCACCCATAATAAAAAAACATTAATACATAATGTAGAATAAAATAAGACAAAAAATATAGATTAGACTGGTAATCCTAGGATATAATATGTTGTTATTTTTAAAGAAATTAAATTATCAGTTTTTTAATGACCTACTCAGACATCCACGAAACATTGACATTTTGTTTTATATTTAACTCATCCGTGATGAGAAACCTATATTTCTATCTCCCAATATAATGTTTACAATAGAGAATAATGAGTAAATAAAAGAACAATATGAGTTATATTATAAGGGATTTGTATCCCCATGTTTATCAACCTGGATACTATTGTTCCTTTTTTAGAATAAGAAGATTGTGACTATGAGGCTATGCATTCGATAATGGAAAATAAATTTCATTAAGTTGATGAAAAATATCATCTTTCTCATATTAATAACATGTTTAATCTGTTATAATGTGATAAATATTTTTGAAAGATAAATCATTTTTTTGGGATTCATCAATTTCATCTATGTTTTATAGATATTTAAATGAAAATATTTCCTAGATTGGTTCATTATTTTATTATACTAATTACAATTTGGTTGAATAATGATGCCTAGTTTATTTGGATCTTATGAAAGCATGTTCAAGGAATATATTTATATTTTCATTTTTTTGTTTAGTAATGCTATCATTGTAAAAAAACATTATTATGATAATATGAGTACAATAAAAATCATTCCTGGTAATCTTAATGAAGAAGAGCTATGGGAAATTTTTCATATTTGAATTATTGATTTAGAATTTTATTCTTCATGGATATATTTTATATATGGTTAAAATATTAGAAGATCCATCAATGGAAGAGGGACATTATGAATGTAATTTATCTTTATTAAAAAATAAATTATATAGTTTTCTTTAATCATTAGTTTTGTATTAATAATCACATCAATGAGATCACATTTAAAGGGGATATGTTTTTATGGACTGGGCAATATACATAATTATTTAAATAGTTGTTGTATTGTTTTATAAATGTGATGGTGATAAATTTTCCATCACTAGGGGATATATTTTTGATATATTATGATATGTCAATGAAATTATTTGGAGGTGTCATTAAGTTGACTGATAATGTTTTTCCTATTAATCTTTTTAGTTAGCGATCCATAAATAAAATAATACAACCCATAATCTTTATTTGGTGTCTGTATTTTCTTGCCCAATCAAATGGATGAATTATCATTATGGTGAAAATTTGAGATACATAGGAATCATATGAGAATGAAATTAAATTTTTCATAAATTTTTCACAATATGTGAAAAATAGTTTTCATGTAGTACTCAATTATTCTGATTTTTCATTACACTGAAAACAGAAAAATGCTTATAATTTATTGGATTCATCAATTATTAAATTAATAAAATTTCATATTATTATAGTGATGGAAATGTATTCATTATTCACACAATTAGTAAATAAATATAAAATATTTACTAGTAATGGGGAAGAATGATTCATTTTACTAATGATTATAAAAACCTCCATTTATGAAAAGTTAAAACATTCATAGCGTAGTTATAAGAGTTTGTAATATGAAATTGTAAATCATAATTATGGGTTAGAAGAATATTTTTTTATAATAATTGGTCCATGAAATATGGTAAAATATATCCATTAAATTATTAATATATCTAAATATAGAGAAAATATATCGAGTGTAAATATTGAATTTGTTTATATAAACTTAATGAAAAATATGTATAATTATTTAAAGAATATTTTTAATGAAATAATATGAAACATGAAATGGTAATATATGTATCAATATTTTAATATCCTCAATTGAAAAATGTCAAGATACAACATTACTAATGAGTCGTGAAACCTTTATAAATTTCTTAATGGAAATGGTTTTATATTATAATGGAAATTATTTTTGGATTTACTAATACTATTATAATGTATATTAACAGTTGGTTCGTTAATAATCATCATAAAATTTAAACACATTTTATGCTATATGGTTTGATCTACCTTTTATATTCCATGAACCACTATAAATTTATGAGTTTGTTGGACATCATGGTACACCTTTTTAAAATGTATCTGATTATGATATTCACTTTATATAATAATACTGGAATAGTTCATTGAATGAATTTGACACCATCATACATTTCATAACCCACTATCATCGACAAACTGATGTGTAATCTAAAATAAATATTCAGACATTAGATTATATATCATGATCATGCTTCAATCAACTTCATGATATGTGTGATAATTATTTACATTTGGTAAAATATACAATTAACAAGACCTTAAATTCTTTGTTAAAATGGTTCCAAATGAATTATTTTATGGAATTAGTTCTCATATACTAAAGAATTAGGATGATGTTGGTAAAAGTAATCATCTGGGCCCAGATCATGATGACTTGATAATGATAAATGTGATTAATATATAGAATTATATTAATGCGGATCAAAGTATAAAAATTTGCTATGTAAATAAATGAATGAAGGATATATAGTTTCAAGTTATATATCATATTTTGTTGAAGGAATCATAATGGAATGATTTTATATGATATGAAAATAATGGGAATTGTTTTCTATTTACTTTAATAATTTGGAAATTCAAAATGGAATTGGATTTTAGGCTTGTAGATACTAAATGACCCATATCCTCTGTAAAATTTATGAAATATTTCATATCTCATATTTATAAAGTATGTGATAGATACAATGGATGTGATAAATTATGATGTAATGGAATTGGAACATAATTTATCTTAATGTGATGAGCTTCTCACAATTCTGTAAGCTGTAGATAAAATTATGAATAACAACACGTGTTGGATGGTAAAGTTACATTTGAAAAATCATAAGATAGAAGATAAAAAATGGGAACCAAAATATGTATTTTTGATGAATATATCATGTTATATAAGATTCTACTTACTATATGTTTTTTAGATCCAAAATTTATTGTAATGAAGATTGTAACATTCTAAATTCAAATATTGGTATCTTTTACATATAGATACACTATAACACAATTCATATAGCATTATATAAGAATAATATTAAACCCAAAACTCCATTTTAAAAAATATAATTTAAATTGGTTTTTAATTTAAATATATTTATGTCAATATTATCATATTATTTATTTTATTTTATTATTCTATAACATATATTTCAAGTAAACATTATAAAATTCATATTTATGTAAAAAATATTAATTCATTCTATTGATATAAACTATTTTAAAAGACACATTATGAGTTGTATTCAATATTAATGTAATAAAATTTTCCATTAATTTAAAACATATATTTAATAAAAATGTGACACTAAAAATAGATAATTTTGATATAAGTGCATTTTTTTGATTAAAAGAACATTCCTCTCAAAAAAATTTAATAACATTTTTTGGTATTATTTTTTAAATTAAACCATTCACTTATAGAAAATTATTGTGATAAAAATGACTCCACAATTATTATCTTAATAAAAAAAATTAATGAGATAACATTCATCACTTGGTCATTATGATTAGTAACCAATGTAAAAATTACATACTTATTTATACTATTATGAATATTTACGTATGGGGTTAATCAAAAAAATATACTATTCAAAATTACATAACATATTTTATATAACATACTAGATTTAAATACTTAAATACAATATCATCAATGATTTTAATATAATCTAATTTTATCCCCATCGCTTGATAAATACAATAATGTATTTTAATCTTTTTAAAAATTCTCTATTTTTCCTACCCCTCCCATATAATAGTACAAAACATATCCTATCTTCCTCATTAATAATGAACCTTTGAGGTCACATAATCTATTCCCAAATAAATTACTAATTTCACTTATAATGATTTAGGCCTCCTTTAATAATAAAAATATATATATGATATGGTTTAATTTTTATTTTATAGGAGGTTCTCCATAGAATATGTTTAAAACATAACAAACTATTTTAATATAGATTCATTATATCTCTCCATGAATTATATAATATCCATTATAACATAATAACCAACTATTATATCATATTTCATGATTTTATTATATCAAATTTACAATCATTATTTATATCCTTCTCCATTAAAAGGGAAAATAACGCATAATTTGTGCTTTTATGAGTACTACCACCCCACAAAGCAGTGCATTTGGATTTTTATCATGAAAAGTAAAGTATGGTTGTTATGGATGAAATAATGATTATTTTTTTTATTTTTTCAAAATTATTATTCAATATATAGAGTATATCATTTACCTTTTTCACAACCACCCTTCCAAAAAACATTATTATGTTACTCATGCATATATGTGCACTAATACATTCCAAAAGAGATTAGATTCCTTTTCCATGATGTCATGTAAAAAATATTATAACTACTAATATGAGTAATATATATAATTTATATATCATAAATTACATTATGATTGTCCTGGATCCGTGAGAAAAATTGAAGGAAAAAACAACCAAACTGAAATGAATAATTAAATTTATATAGTTAACAATGAGATATGGTGATTTTAATTAGTAATTAATAAAAATCATTTCATAAATGTTATTAGTGGATAAAATATGAAATTATATTTATGTATATGGTAATTTTTAAAAAATTAAATGAAATTGATATTTGTTTTACAATATGGTAAAACAAGAAATTGATAATGTCAACCTTGTGGATACATATTCATTCAAAATATCATTATTATACAGTTTTATTCATGTTAATTATTATATATTATTAATTTTAATCTTATTATATCATAATAATGATAAATTTTATTATAATTTAAATATTAACATAAAATATATTTTTCTCAATCATATTCTATCATCTATATACATAATTTTTTGAAATAATGTTTTTTGGAAAACCCGACATTAAAATCTTATTTGGTTATGAATATTTTCCACTTAGGTCCATATATTCAATTAAATTCTTTCAAGATTGATTTTTCATATTCAATTTAGTTAATAAATTCATTTTTTCATGATATAATTAATAAAAAAATTGTAAAAATTATTATTCTTTTCACTTATCAAAAATGAAACCATATACCAAATATATTAATAGAATCATTATTTTCAAATACACCACATAGAAATAATCATCCACTTTTGGTTTTAAACATTGAATTGAAGATTTATTTATAGTATTTAAGGTTTCCTTGCTTTGAAAATGATTTTTATAAAACATTGGATATATATATATATTTTAATTATATGTTGTATAAAAATTAAAAATGTATAATTTTCATTACAAGTGTTATTGATTATTTAAATGTATTTTAATCATTGCAAACATAATTTGATTAATTAAATGGTTTATTAATGAAATAATATAATGATACCATAAAAAATATTTCTATTTATCTATTATTTTAATTTCCACTAGGGAATTTATTAACCTTCATTATAATAGTTTATCAAGAATTGATAGTTATAGATTATTAGGGAAGAATGACTATGTTTTATTTTTTCTAAATATTATTAATGAATTATACATTTTACATGATGGTGGTATCATAGAAATATAAAACCCTCTACACATTTGATATGTCTAATGAGAAAATATATGATGGGTGTTTTTCATATACTGTATCCATTTATATTTGATGACTTTGAATATGGACTCGATTGTATTATAATGATGTCCGACACTTTGGATTATATCATTATTAAATTAGTTATTAATGAATATGTTATTTTTAAAATATTTATGTTCCTTATTTATAATTTCAATTACATGGCATTATATATATTAAATTATTAGATTTTTACTAATTTACTATAAACAATCTCAACCATAATCACCAGGTCTAAGCCTAAGATAAATGTATCCTTATATCTGCCATGCTATTTACTAGATTCTACTAAAAAATCAGTGAGGGTCTTAGTTCATCAAAGGGGAGGATATATCCTATGTATCATTTAATATGATTAATTAAAAACAATAAATTTTATAATACATTTCAGAGTAAACATGCAGAAGAAACTAAATGAATTCTATGAAGGTAAAATAAATAAAAGTAGCTCCCATAAGTGTGTACCATGTCCAAACAAAATAAAGAAGGTACTGTAAATAAATAAAGTATGGATCCAAATGATTCCATCCCTGGTTACTACTACCTCTATGCTACTCTAATAAGAATTTTGGCAATGGGACCTTTCCCTATTCCAGATACCTCTTGCATTCTATAAGCTAATCGAAATTCTTGAGTAAGGTGTGAGTACAAGACTTCGTCGAAAACCACAAATGTTCCCATAAACTGGTGTTCAAATTTGTAATATTTTATTTGTAATAATTATCATGTTTTCACATGAATAAACAAAAATAAAATAAAATTGGGTGATCAAGCACAAACCAATTTGGTATAAACCCATGGACGTACCTAGTTCATCTATATGCGAGAATTATACATTATGTTTATATGTATACAAACCAGCCACAAGGTTATTCATGAGTCACATTGAATCCCCAATTCATCTAGTGAAGACAACCTACCAGAATCCATAAGGAATTGGGTGATACTCGGAATAAACTAAGAATCATGTATCTGTAAACTACCCAATGACCACAAAGAATTATGTAACACTCCAAATCCATAATGTATCAAGTTTCAAGCATCTAATTATAATCCTCAATTAATTTACTAGATTTCAGGTTACATTGTTAAAATGTTGTGTCTTCATCATCATCAAAATCATGCATGAACACCGCAATAAGTAATCAAACCACATCTACCACCTATCAAGTATACCAATTCTAATCCTCAAATAGACAACATTACAGGTCATGCATGATGACAACCGTAGTGTACATCATGTTAAATATAAGATCAACCTGTACATTAACATGAGAATCAAACATTATCATTGAAACAGGATATCACATCAATATCATGGAATCAAATAATACAATATCGTGAGCTACATTGGCACAAAAACATCATCATGAGTAAGGTAGCACAATAATACATGTGATCAACATTTAACATGAATAACAAGCTACCCAGTAGTCATGGAAACTATTTTGACATATATTCGTTAAGACTAAACACAAATCCATAAACGATCATAATCTGGAATGGTCATCAAATATGCCTAAATATAAGTCTTATTAAGGAAACTTATTTTTCAAACCGAAAAAAGTTACGGAAAATCATTCCTCAATGTTCTCATCCATAGTGGAATTTGATAAACAATTATGTGTTGTTTGAAATAACTCTTGACAATATTATTATCATAATCATTGACACCCCAAGGAAGAACATTTTTCAAGGGTTCCAAGATTCAATAACAGTTATTTTATTTCAAAATGAAGAAAAATATCACATGTGATGATACATTATATCTTCTCAATAATTTATATTTTATTGTTTTATAATTACCTTTTTATAATTATCATAAATTTTCTCATTATAATATTCCATTGATAATTTCTCATGAATTATCATTTTATAATTATATTTTCATGATTTTTTATAAATTTTATTTTTATGTTTATTTTTTGATAATTTCTCATAAACTATAGTTTTATAATTAAATTTTTTATAATTTTTCAAAAATTATCCATTAATAATTATCTTGTTATAATTTCAATAAAATTATCAATTAATAATCTTATTTTGATAATTTATCATAAATCAACCACTAATAAATTGATCTGATTATCATTTGATATAATTATTCAATAAATTTACATTTGATAATCTAAAAATTATCGTTTGATAAATTTTATAACATTTTAATGAGATAAATAAATTTAAATTACATGTAAATAATTTTTATTATATTATCTTTGATAAACTCAATAAATTTTTATTTGATAATTCACTGTAATATCACATCATAATTCATCATTATTATACATTTATTTTTAGGTTCCAGGGCCAGAAGTTGAAGCTGTTGGGACATGGATTTTAAAATTTTCTTCTGTGGGAAAATGGAACATTTCATCACCATCGATTCAATCCCTCGAGAGGACTGAGGATCTGGCGTAAATTATATGGAGCACAATATTAAAAATGAAAACAGATCCTTTTCAAATCTGAAGGCACGGTGTAATGCAACTAGTCGATGGAGATCATGAATTGAAGGATCCAAATAAGGATCCCTCTAGATCGTCCACACGTGCTCCAAAAATCCGTAGGAAGGTCGATCGTCGATTTCTGGGTCAGAGATTGTTGATCGGAAGATACTTTGGACGTCCCGACAATAACCACATCGAGATACCTATGATGCCAAAGAGAGATCATGATCTGAGCATATTGGATCGAGAGCTTCTCTCCCTATGAAGCTGGATAATAGAGAGGCTCTCAATTTTCATTCCATGCAAACGAATGAATAGTGAATTGCACACCCAAGAGAGAGATCCTCCTATCTTATTTATAATGACATTGTTAAATACCCGGTAGGGTTCCCCGGACCCCATATATCTCAACGTTTACTAAATTAATAATTCTAGAGGACTAAATTTTTCCAATATTATTTATTATATTATCACATACTTGTAATATATATGAAATATATTACGTTATAAACTCTGATCCATTTAACTCGACTCATTGTCCCGCTTAATATTAAATAAAAAATGAATATTAAAATAATATTTATTTGATTAATATTATCTCATATTTACTCAACTCGTAAATACATTTAATAAATTCAATCCCAAATATTCGTAACATGAATATTAATGAATTTATTTAATTAATCGGTGATCAATAACTTGGAAAATGCTCGGACCCGTGGTAGGGCCCTCAATGTCCATATACATATTCAACAGAATAGGGATGATTCTAGAATATGCTATTGGGTGTGACCCTCTAGGCCCTTATCATGATTGTAGTGAATAGAATTCACAGACCAAGAGTGGATTCTAGAAACTCATCATGGACCCTATAGAGATAAGGATAGTCATAGCAATGACTACCATTCTATGAACACTAACTGTGTAATATAATCTATTTGTCATTAAATATCTCATAATGAAGGATGCACTCTTTTTTCATTGTCCTTATCATGATTTATTATTTTTTGATCTATCGTGATGTATTTTCCTTTGTATTTATTTATCAAATGACTTATGAATGTCGCACCATCCGTATCAACTAGGCCTGAGATATATAACTTCCTGAACATTGATGTGACAAATACATTAACAACCATTCAACCAATATCATACCACCAACGATGCACCCCTCACAAACAACCTCGCAACTACATCACTGACATGGTTTTCATAATGCATCAAATATGGAATCAAATTATATACATTGGTAATGGTCTCAAGTAAGAAGACCAATACACATGTCTGTAGATAGGATCAACCAATGACACCCAAAACATGATTTGTTCATATTGGACGGTATGTCCTTAGGATATCACTACTAGAGATTACTATGTGCAAACATCATGAGATGAAGTCTCAATGCTTATGATCCCCCAGCTCCAGAAAGTCAAACATCTACTGTGTCCAGTCAGTAAGAAGTATCTAGGTTATATAACATATATTTAAGATCAATTTCATCGTATCTCGAGGTTCTTAGTATAGCCCTAGATCTTCTATAACATCATGACACAAAAATTAAACTTTTGAAATTACCGTATTTATTGTGGACATAGAAATGTCTTCAATATAATGCTATGATATCATCATGCATATCTAATTTTACACATGATACAGTATTCAAATTTACTACATATTTGGGTCTTGGGCACCCACTATTTCAAGACTCCTACTTCCATTACAGCCAACTTTTTAACTCAACAAGCTATCTAATCAGATGATAAATTCCATGCTTCTGATGAGTAATGGCTTTAACTGTTTGGCCTGCCACGTTTTTTCCATGTGACATATATGCTATATGTGACCTCTTCAGCTTGAGTAAAACTTCTTAAGATACAGCTTCTCTGAGTATATTACTTTTTCCCATTTTCATAACATGAAACCTTATCTAGTAAGAATATCAAAAATCTTTTTAGGATTATACTTTTCTTACTAGGTGAAAATCCAAGAACTGGAACCAATCATTGCGATTTATAACTACTTTTTAGCTGCCTTAAAAGCAGGAAGGTACTCGGTATTTGTAGGTATGAATTACACTAGATTTTATGAGCATGACTCGCTTATCTCCTTTGCCTAACTATGACACTAAATCAAATTGATCTAAGGATAAATAGTTCATGTCCCACCATAACTTTTTCACCTTCATCACCATATTCAATGTACATATCATTTGTACTTGTCGAAGAACTAGATGATAGTTCTAACTACATCACTTGTAGTGCTTCTGTAAATAATTGATATCTTCATATAATAAATAATATCTTGGTTGTATCAATTATTTTGCATATTATGGAATATCATATTGATCCATCGCTAAAGCATAAGGTAACAATTCACAACATTAATATCATCATATGTTCTGAACATGTTATCTTGAAGAGATTAATCCATGTGACATTGGCAATAATTCTGAACATGAATTGTTCCAAATTGTATTTTCCAATACAATGTCAAAATATGTACGATTTACTAGGACTAAGAAACCATTGTATCTTCCTTAGTGGATCCTGTTCTCTATAACATAGGTTGCAACTTGATTTCAGTCATTGGGCAATTGATTTTAACCTGATCTTATATAAAGGTATGATCATAATCTAACATCCATATGTTGCCGAACATATTTCATTTAGAAAACATTAGTTGTCCAACTAACCTTTGGTAGAAAAAATGAAAGGATTCATTTATAGTTAATTCTCTATGATTTTGTTTCTTACATTAATCTAGTATTGGATTTCATTAACAATCTTACCTTGTATGCATCATTTGATGTCATCATCTCTTTCTGGTTTCATTGTATATTCACCTTCTAAGAAATATGATCTTGACATATGATGTCCAATAATATTATCATAGATGATCACCTATGACAAGTAAACATCTAATAGATTTAAGCGTACTGACTTTCTATAACCAATCGAGCCTTATTGGTAGCATACTTGTACCATCCATGTATCATTTCATTTGAAGAACCACTACAGTATTTAATTTATAAGCCCATTTGCAATATGATACATGGAATCCATTATTGAATTTTTTTTAACTTGTCAATTGTAGCTCGTTGCATTATACTACTTACTTTTAGTATTTATTATTATCATTGAATAGTATATCACCGACCATGGTGAATATAAATCCATCACCATGGTTTCATTATTTCTAAGTAGTATGTGTCACTAGAACATGCCTATTCCACAATTACTTGTGGAACATGTTCCGTAGGCCAACCATTTTGGCATCTCGAGATTTTACTATGTCCAAGTTAATTCTGGTCCCCCTATCTCTAATAGATATGTGCACCCTTGTATAGAATTGTAGTATAATACTTGACTAAATCTTTTCTATCTTAGGTATTTAGGGAATATCTTAAGAAATTATTAGTATAATTACCTCAAATGTACAACGTGTTTAATATGATGCATGTTTGTTTTAATCCTAACAAACTCTTTACATATAAACATGTCGTATGAAATAAAGGATTTTCCATCATACTATGATGCATATGATATCCATTTTCCATTTTAGTTGGAATATTGGTTATGGATTTAAGCCATTATTTTCAAAGCACATCATAAAATATAATGGAAGATTATATAGGTTATAACATTGAATCAACTTACTTCATAAAATTGATGTACAAAATGAGTGTTTAGGAATTTATCCAAGCTACATTTTTTTGATCAATGATAATATGTAAGACTCATCATAGATCCTCCTTATGAACATCAATATGGTGATGTAGATAAGGTAACATCCATTTAGGAATTACTCCATTCTAAATTATCACGATCGATGATTGTTTGTTCAAGATATTATTCGGCATGCCAAACCAAAGCTACTCATATCTTATTACCAAACATATACATCACTATTCATTAATGACTTGAAGGAAAATCATGATATATCATTATCCCTTTCTTTATTTGGAATAGTTCACACTATCTTGTTGAACTAACATCTGAAACTTTGTGGCATACCATTATATCTTAAGGTTTCTTTGTCTACACTAAGGATGTCAATAATACCAAAGGTGTTTTGTTGTGTCAAGCCAAAATAAAATAATGGGAATATATTTGAC
Source organism: Viscum album (assembly GCA_963277665.1). Taxonomy (NCBI): domain Eukaryota; kingdom Viridiplantae; phylum Streptophyta; class Magnoliopsida; order Santalales; family Viscaceae; genus Viscum; species Viscum album. The sequence goes on from OY728134.1 coordinate 175,548,100, forward strand.
ATCCACTTTTAGTTTTACATGAAAAAGAATCACATTTCCACAACTAGGTAAGTCTTACATTTTATATTCATCATGTATTGCCATTGATTCATGTAGCAATCTAATATTTGTTGAGTATGATACCATAAACAACATTCATTCCAAAACATGGAATAATTTCTCATCTGGTCCAAATGGGAACATGAGATCAATGTTTTTGGTTATATTCCACAACATGTTCAATTTTAATCAATCAATTTGCAATTAGAAGTTATCTGTTTCTCACCGCTGACTTAAGAATCACCCTTTCTCAACTGCTTAGAGAAGACACTTTACTACTAGTAATGTATCTCTACTAACTTGGATATTGTATTTAAATTCATATATGTGAAAATAATATTGAATTTTAATACCCAAAAAGTATGTGAGAAAAGAATACTTTTATTTGATGAATATTAACTGAACTAGGAGCGGTTACTTGCTTCTTGTATTGTTATTTTTAAACATCCATGAATTTATTTAATTATGTGATGAAAATAACTTCATGTTAAATAATAAACCACTTTTGATTGAAGGAAATGACGAAGGATCCTTTGGCGTAACATTCCATAAGACTTTTCTCATTTTCATTCAATGTATTCTTCATAAGAATAAATGATGCTGTTATCTCCAATATTCTTGTTACATGGTGAATGTTACCTTAAAGGTAATGAAGCGCTTAATCTATTCCATCCGTTTTCACCATTAAATGAAACTATATTAATTGTGTTTTAATGGTATATGAATGGAATGACATGAAATATTGTGAACTGTCTTTCATTGTACACAAACAAAGTGCATCCATCATATTCAAATCTTCTTCACTTTCTCCTCACAAACCTCTTGGAGATCAAACTAAATGAAACATCATCTATGATATGAGGAAGCGCACACAACTAACATCATAAATTGATGATAGCATTATGATAGAACCATCATATGCTGGATTCATGAGTCTCCTATAAGCAGTTTTATACCCTCTCTTATAGAATTATCATAACAGGTTGGGACACAATCACCTAGAATTTCAGATATAGTAGTAATGTGTGCAATAACCTATACAACACTTGGAAATTCACGCTTTATTGGAAATTAACATCATTTAATTTTTATCACAGTTTTATTGTGTTATTTCTTATCATTATATAAAAATATTCTTTATCATATTTTACTTTTATGTTATTACCAATTTAGACATAATTGATTAATTTATTCATAAAATGTCTCCCACTAATTTATCAAATTCAAGGAACCCTCTGTACTAGAATCATAATACAATTGATTATTCTAGTGGAAAGGATACCTAAACTATATTCATGGTCTAAAAGCTATTGATACACCACTACTCAGAGGGTCCAAGGTAGGATTTTGGCTGGCCAACAACATTAAATCGCAGTTCCTTGATCTTTTGAGTGAAGTACCGTCTTCAAAAATCATTTACTGATTTACTCAATGCTTGCCTATAAAATTAAAACAAGCTAGATAAGGCTATTTCATTATGGAAATTTTAGTTTAGTCGACCCACCACATGAATAAGATCTCCCTAATAGTAATAGGAACCCTCATCTAAGGCATAACTGGTAACTTGAACACCATGTTTTGTTCAAACATGAATGATTGAAGGTTGTTTGTGACTTCATATTTTTTTGAGGGTTTTATTGGTTTTCTCTCTTGACGAATGTAACCCATTTCTATTAAACATGTTAATATATGGTGTCATTCTCACAACTAAACTTTAATAGAAAAACAAATTCCACTTCTTTATACATTTTATTATATATTATTTTATGTATTTTCCCTCTTTTTTAAAATGCATAAAATAATAAACAAATGCATAAAGTTAAACTACTACCCCACTGGTCTTGAGCATCTAAATGACCTATGCGCATCGTACCTGAATAGTATGATTGACTCTTCATGTAGATTTCCATGTTATGTATAACCACGGGTCTTCTGGAGTTTTTCCATGTCTTGGAGGGGTCGAGATCATGTCTTGGAGTACTGCATCATCTTGGTAGAATCCATGTGTCGTCTAGCACAATCGAACACTGCCTCATCCTGGGTAGGGTCCACGTCACTCGCAGTCTTCTTCTGAAGTACAAAGATACTCGCATGCATGCGAGGGGAACTTGGGTATAAATGTACATCATACAAATATTGGGCCTATCGGCCCTTATACATTTTAATGGAAAAGTAAAGATGATTCATAGCTTATCTATTTAATTTATTTACTAGCACCGCATGCATTTAGATAATTAATTAAATAATTGATTAAATGCAGACATACGAAGTTTGATGCTCAAGACTAGAATGTGGGTAAAATAAACATCCATAAAATTAAAATGCATTAATTATGTATGAGGGTTTATTTAATTAAATTAAATGAATTATATAATACAAATAATGTAATTAATTATCTGTCCATTAATTAATTTAATTTTAATGCAAAAATTAAATTAATTCATTATAATTCAATTTAATACTTAAATTGAATTAATTTTATTCCGGTATTAAAATAATTAACCAAAATAAAATTTAAATATTTAAATTTAAAAAACTAAAATTAATTTAATTGATTTTATTAATTTTTATCAATTTAAATGGTAGGTCCCTAGAATGTGACTGTAGGGCCTATGCGGGTCGGGCCAAACCTGCCCAAGACCCTACGAGGTCGTCCCAATCCGAACTAGGCTGGGCCGATCCACCCAAACCTATTCTGGGTTCGGAAGGTCCTTCTGAATTGTTTCAGGACCAATTTTGTCATGTGAAAAGACTTGTAGACATAAGGTTACCTCTAGGAGGGTGACCTAAAGGGTTCCTGACTATGCGGTGATGATCTAACCGATGCAAACTAAAGCACATAAGCCCTCTATGGGTTCCATGTGGTTCCAGCTCCGTGAGGCTGTGAGTGGAGTCCCACGGTAGGCGCTTGGAGGTGTGGCGTGCGTTCGGCCCGCAGAGGAAGGGGAACCTGGCTCATGCTCTTATTGCACTGAGGAAGACATGGTGGTGGGGCAATAGGGAGCTGGCCACCAAGGAGGAAGGGTGCGGCTGTGGTTTCTTGGCGAAGCCCGTAAAAGGGTGCCGCTCCAGCGTTGAATAGGCGTTGCGGTGTGGTGAAGGTTCAACGATAGGGTGGCCTGCCCCTACTATTGGTGGAGGATTGTGGCACTGAGGAGGCAGGACGAGCCTGTGATGGGTTGGTGCAGCCTTGTGTGATGGCTGGAGCAGGTTGATGTAGAGGGGTACGACAATGAACATGTTGTATAGGACAGGAGCGGGATAGACGGGGTATCCTAGTGGCACCGGGCCAAGAGGGAGAGCTGGTGCGCGGGCTCTGCAGGGAGGTCCAGTGGGGATGGCCTTCATGCGGCGCTGTAGTGTAAATCAAAAGGAGGAGGGGTCCACTCAAACCCCTGGTTCAATATATATATATATATATATATATATATATATCCACAGGCATCCCCCTTTTGTCGATTTTTTTGTTATTTCCATTAATCAACATGCCAGCCCCCATTTCCAAGTTTTTTTAATTTAAGACTACTTTATGATGTCTTTATTCCCCCCCATATTAAAAACTAGCCTTCTCCCAATGTTTTCCCACACACCAAAAAATCTTAAATCTATTCAAATCGTCTATAAAAAATAATAATAATAAAATATTTATAATAAAATAATAATTTACTATTATATTATTATTATTATTATTATATAAATATTATTATAATAATAAAATTAATATTAAAAATAATAAATTATAAAATATGTAATTGAAATAATTAAATTTATTTCAGATTAACTGATTGAAAAATTAATACTCGCAACTAAACACAAAATTGATCCAGTATTACAAATTAAAATGGTCATAACCTAGTCGTTCGAGATCGGATCGACAGGCGGTTTCATTCACTGAAACCGTTTTTGAACCATTTACTTAATTTAATGAATATTAATTTTATTTGGCTAAGAAAATCTACACGATCGCTTCTAATACCACTGTTAGTTTATGGGGACCACAGTGGAAGCCGGTGGGCCGGAGATTTTAAAATATTTCATCGGTGGGATAACAGAACATGTCATCACCAACTATCTGAGCCATGTTTATGTCTGAGGATCTCTCGTAAATTATTAGGGGCACAAAAATAAAAATGAAAACGTACCTATTTCAAACTGATTGAGCGGTTGACTGAAACTAGTCGATGGTGGTCATTATTTGAATGATGCAAAGCCAGAACCCTCTAGATCATCCACACACGCTCCAAAAATCCGCTAGAATGTCGATCGTCAAATTTCGGGAGCCAGCATGGTGATCGGATGATGCTTTCGTCATCCTAATTATCACATCATAAAGATATCGAAGAGAGATCAGGATCCGAGCATCTTTGATCGAGAGATTCTCCCAGTAAGAAGCGAGAGGAGAGAGAGGCTCTCAATTTTCATTCCTTGCAAAAGAATGAATAGTGAATTTCAAACCCAAGAGAAAGATCCTCCTATCTTATTTATTGTGACATTGATAAATACCCTGTAGGGTTCCCCGACACCCGTATATTTCAACATTAAGTATATAAATTATATTGGTGAACTAAACAGTGAAAATATTATTTATTATTTTATCAAATAATTGTAATATATATGAAATGTATTTCGTGATAAAATCTGAGCCCTTTAACTCGACTCACTATCCCTCTTAATATTAAATAAACATTGAATATTAAAATAATATTCATCTGATTACTATTTTTTCATATTTATAGAACTCATAAATACATTAAATAAATTCAATACCAAATATTCGTAACATTAATATTATTGAATTTATTTAATTCATCGGTGATCGATAACATGGACAACGCTCACACCCCGTGGTATGGCCCCCTGTGTCAATATACCAATTCAACTAAATAGGGTGGATTCTTGAATACGCTATTTTGAGTGACCCTCTAGGCCTTTACCTAGATAGTAATGAATAAAATTCACCAACCAAGAGCACATTATAACAACACATCATGAACCCAAATGAGATTTGGATAGACATAGCAACAACTACCATCCTATAAACACTGACTATATACTATAATATCATTGTTGTTAAATATCACATCAAGAAGGACCCACTCTTGTGTCATTGTCCTTATCTTTCTTTAATATTAGTTGATCAATCCATATGGATTTCCCTTTGTACTGCTTTGGATAAAGACTTATGAAGGCAGCACCATCCTAATCATCTAGGCCTTAGATATGCAACTTCCTAAACAGGGAAGCGACAAATCATTTCTTGACCATTCAGCCAATGTAATTCCACCAATGACACACCCAACACATACTACCTTGCCACGACATCAATGCCATGGTTTTCATCTTTCATAAATGTATGTAATAAAATGATATAAATTGGTAATGGTCTCAATTCAACCGACCAATACACATGTTCATAGATATGAACGACCAATCTGACAAAACGTGTGGTGTTGATTTTTGCGGGTCTGTCCTCATGATCTCACAACTATAGATCACCTTGTGTGAACTTTAGGAGAATAAGTCTCAATTCTTATTATCCCCCAACACATAATAGTCATACATCTACTGTGTCCAGTCTGCAAGAAGTATATGGACTATAGAGCGTATATTCAAGATTAATGTCATTCTATCTTGAGGATTTCATTATAGCCTGGGATCTGCTATAACCTCTTCACACAACAATTAACCTTTCGAAATTACCATTATTATAGTGGATGCAGAAATTTCTACACTATATTGGTATGATATCATCATGCATATCTAATTGTACACATGATACGGTAATCAAAAGTATAATATAGTTGGGTCTCGTGCACCCAATATTTCAACATTTATAATTCCTTATAATTATCTTCTAATAATTAAATTAATTATATGTTGAAAATTTTATTTGAAAGTCATCATTAGATATTCTTGTGTAATTATCATGTATAAATATATAAAACTACAATTCATTAAATAATTTAATTACCCTTTTATAAATTGTGTAATATTATATAGGATCATATTTAAAAAAAATCAGTTGACAATTTATTTAATATTATACATTTAAAATGAGTAAAAAATTAATGAAAATTCATCAGTTCATTAAATATCAATGATATTATTTAGGTTATACTCATCATGATTAATCCAAATAAACATAATATGTGTAATTCAAATAAATATCACAAATGATATTGAATATTTAATAGTGAATTAATCATAAAACAAATAAAAACACGCATAATGATTCTTATGTACCTATGAATGATTTAAATTTTTAACAAATCATGCATACCTCCAAAGTGATAAGAGCCATCTAGATGATGTTCCACTTTCCCTATCAACTAGATATCATATAGAGTCTATAAAAACATAGGGATAACTTTCATTTATTCTTTTGATATCCCCACCCCAAAAGGGGAGTCACTCCAAATAAAACGTGATCACCCACATTGAACACTAAGGATCTCCTCCTATGAACTAAATATGATATATTTACTTTTTGATTTGCAATAATCCTTTTCACAATCATATTCACTCTCTTGGAGGCCTCCTGAACCAAAAGTAGTCATCAAATGTTTCCTCAGATGAGTCATGCCAACTATTGATGAGCAGTATGGTCTCCTTTAAAGAGAACCATTATTTTTAATCTTGAATCAAAACCATGTAAATATTATTTAATGTTTATTCATTCAATGTTATGTAATCATTACACAATCCATATAAGTATATCAAACTTTTTTGAATCATATATTCTAATATTCATATACTCCACTCTGACTATACTTTGTTTTGAGTATTGTATGTCATGAAAAATCTTGGTTGGGTACCAAGAGATTATTGTATGTAATTTAAATAATTTAACATAAAACATGTTTCTCAACCAAACATGTATCTCCTATGTTTAGTCCCCCCAGTATGATGATATCATGAATGATCTTTTTGTCAATATAAATAAAAAATCACTCACTAAAGAAACTTTTGAACCAACACATCAAAATGTGAACCAAGGTTGCTTACTCCACTTCACCTATAGTGTAGTTCCACATAGGGGATCATAGGTGATAAATCCAAAGGATACTACAAACTATTGTTGCATCATAAACAATCCCATTCCGATCTATGATGAAGCAATGTAAGCATCATAACCAATGCCAAGATCATGGAGTTTCAGAACTATTTTTGTATTCAATATTCACATTAATTCAATGAATGCCTCTTAACACTAGTCTAACCAATAAAATTTCAGTCCATTCATTTTAGGAACAATTAATTTTATTGATAATTAAAATAAGTCATGGATAAGGTGTCAGTAATATCCAACTAAACTCAAAAATATCATAATATGAAAATTTTAAGACATATCCTTGACGTGAATGCCAATAAATTATATGGGTATATATATATATATATATATATATAATTTAGACACAATGTGTCCTTTTAATTTTACCCATTTAATCCAAAATTAATAGTTCAATATCTTGGCATAAATCTTCTTTTCTGGAAGAATACTCAACAATTTATCTTGGTTCCTAGTGTGTTTCTCTAGTATCGATGAGTTTATGGGTATTTAATTTGATGAAAACAATTTCAAATGAGTCCAGATATGGAGGGGAGGTCTTTTTCAATGGTGACATGATCCCTCTCGGTGTGTTCATCCGGAAGAGAGAAATCACCATGTACTCAAATAGTTCATACCTTCTCTAAAAGGATTTATATGGAATATATTCCTCTCTAACTCTCAACTAATAATAGGATGATTGAATTAGAATCATGGAGAACCAATGGGCTCCCCACAAATGATTGAAAAAACATTGATAAATGTAAATAGATATCGGTTCCTTAACATCACATGGTTCAACATTAGTTAATCAATGATTATCGGAAGACTATTGAACTCCTTAAAATAAAACATCATAGTTGAACACCATGGTGACATACTGGTCTTTATGAATCCTTTATTCAATAATTAATCTTGAATAACATTGAAATCCTTCAGCTCATTTGGTGTCATGTGCTCTAGGTTATCAAAATGGATGTGCACCAAACATGACCACATTAAATCATTACACACCCACCCTTCATAGTTTACACAATGTCGAAGTTCGACATCAATTCCAACACATTGGCCAAAATACTGATGGTTTCTATTGCAATGAGAAGTTGATTAAATATGGAGTGGAATAAAGAGAATATTTGACCATTGTTATAAAATCTTATTCCTAGGACATGTCCTAAGAGAACATCTATTAGTTGAAGCAGCAGTGCAACCTACACAACATAGCTGGTTCGAGAGAGAGCTCAACAACATTCTCCTACATTTATAGTGGTAATTTTATGACCTCATTCCTTACAAAGGTATTTTTTCTACTCTTCAATTTGTTCTAAATGATTATGTCAAACCAACCTATTCTTTAATTTTTAGGATCACACTTCCAAAACAAACCAATTTCATTTGGATAATCAGTAATTTTTGTATGGGATCAGAAGAATTTTTACAAACCATACTATGGGATCAAACATAGTTTACTTATAAGGCTCCCTTTAACACCATGTATACTGCTCCACGAACTTACACATGATTCCATCCTTGCAAGTTATTCATGATCATTGTATTTATACTGACAAAACATTATGATGATTTTAACAAATTAATTCAAATAATGATATATAACTACAACAAAGACTTAATACATCAAATAATGAGACAAAATCATATACTGATGGAACAATTCAAGTAATTTAATTAATGAAATACTATACATCAAAACAATAGGTATATATATATCAAGTGGATGTACGTGACTAGTCATGATGCATGAATGCAACAAATATTCTATAAGTTACATATCAACATCATGCACATCAAAAATGGTAAAGTTAATCAATAGTAAAATGAGACATAATTTCTCATTTATGGAAACTCGAGTTTCCTTTTTATCATTTCCACAAATACAATAGAATCCCTCTATATTATATAAACAATAGTGACCAGTGGAACCGTCAGTCACATTTTTTTAGGACAAAAATGGCCATGAGGCCTCCAAAATGGATTTTGTTAGGAAGGGTATCCCGACTTTATAACATTCAATGAAATCACATCCTCATTTATGGAGGACGTCTTATTTGTTTTGGTAGGGAATCAATTTATATTCCTATATTATAGTCAAGTGGATATTAAGATGTTAATTTTTTTTCATTTTTGTTAATGTATTTTTTTCTATAATATATTATATATACTTATGCGAATATTTTTATATATTTATACATAATATATTATTATTATAAATAAATAATTAAGAATATTTACACATTAAATATCATTATAAATATATCAAAATAATCAAAATCAATAATAAATTCATTTGTATTTAAATGAAAAATAAATAAACATGTATATACCTATATAAGGTGTATGATTATATATATATATATATGAAATTTTTTAGTAATAATAAAAAGATAAAAAATAAAAATATGTTCATAAATATATATATAAAATTTAATATATAATAAATGTAAATAAATAAATATATGTATAATTATATTTATAGAAACAAATACATATAATATAAATGATTGTATGTTGTATTTATGCATATACATATTTATTTATTTATATATAAACACACATAAAAAATATTTTCTTAATTTATTTTAAAATAATACTTAATATTTTTTATTTATATATGAAAAAATATGTAGAAAGAAATTATAATTATATATATATTCATGTCAAAAAATGAATAACAAAGAAAAATGGTTGATTTGTAAGGGTCCATGCACGTAAGGGAGATGTCTCGGGAACAAATCCAATGGGAGGTAGGGGCAGAAAGTTAGAAGAGGGGGAGGCCTACCATTGTTTATGGGGGTTCACCTATAACTATTAATAGGGGGATGCATTGATCTTTTAATGGACGGTTGAGTTATAATAAAAGGGGTAGTATCCATGTCCAATTTTATTATTTCATGATTTATTAAATGAAATTATTATTTCTAATTTATATGTTATTTTATTTTTGTAAAGATAATATAGGGTGTTTATGGGAAATAAAAACAATGATAAAATAATATCTGTATCAATTATTTCATTGTAGTGATAATGGACCAGTATTATTAGAAACATTATAGTTCTAATATCAGGGTCAATTATCAGGGATTTGGTTAGTAGTGATAAAAGGGAGCCCGATTTAAATTGAACCTAAAATAGTAGTTCCAATTTAGATCTATTGAATAATTTTTTTGTGCTATTAAATTATTTCACTGGATTATAGTGCCAATCCTATAATTCAAAACATGGAAGTTCATAGCATGATAACGACCATACCACAAAACATGAAAAATATAGCATCCTTTTATACATAAACATGGGAATAAAACCTCATCATGAAATCAATATATCACATCAATATTATAGAATAAAATAATACCACATCAATGATACGCTCAAATAGAACATCATCAAATGTATGGTAGCACAACAATACATCTTATCAACATCGAACTAGAATAATAATCTATAATGTAATCATAAAAATTGAAGAGCATAGTTTTATATTTATCCCAAAAAGTTGGAGGGGTTAATTAGTGATGTAAATTTTTCAATTTATTATTTTCAAGTAAAACTATCTATTTTGTAATATTCTCAATCAATTGTTATTTTCAGCCTCTCATTTCTTATAATAAAACAACTAAAATTTCAGAAAAAATACAAATGGGTTTTTTGAAGGTTATCCACCTATTTGGGAGACTATGTAATTACAATGTCTAAGAGAATTTGATAGATAGATACTATAATATTAATGAGAAATGTGATTACAAGTATGAAAATCTCCTAGGATTCCAGAATGAAAACTCAGGTAGTTCTTGATCACAAATGATTATTGTGTGCCATCTCTTGATGGGATCTTTTGACTAGTATCCCACTAATGATCATTATACTAACACTAAATAAATGAAATATCTACAATATATAAATTATAATTTATAATGATTTCCTAGTATTTATTCAAAGAATCTTAACTTCCTTTTATGAACGTGTCTTCAACTTTTATTTAATTGTAATATAGTGGTGTATTGGCCGTGTTCTACTTCATGTATACTCATTACAATATTCTAATTGAATGATGGAATTAATCACAACACTTGTAACTATTTTATAAATTTTCATATATCATACAAGAACATTTCCTGAAACATATATCACTACACATTTAATTTATTTCCATTATCATTATATCAACCTTGTATTCTCAAATTCTTTTTCATCCACACAAGTAACAGTACATGAGATTCCCTCTTCTCATCACATCTACATTCATTATATAAATGAATTATAATAAAAAAAATATGAAGAAAATCACATACTAACACACAATAATCATTTCGCATGTGTAAATTTCATATTTCAACTTATTCTCTATTATTCAGGGACATATTCGAAAAGTGTATGTAGCATCTTCTTTATATGTGCAACACCTTGACACATAGTTTTCTTCATCTAGGTTCCTCGATATTTCAACTCTTGAATTACTCCTTTCCTGACTCATTATTAAAAATATTCATATCAATATATGCAGTACCGCTTTATTCTTCTATAAAATCATGTATATGAGGTTAAAAGGAAGATCTTATTTCTAGTAAGGGAAACCCATTAAATGATTTCATTGGTTCACCATACCTAAAAAATGTTGGCACAAACCATGTTATCACTAGTAATAGTATCATGAATCATGAATATTTTCATGGAACCATGTTATTCATGAAACTCTTTATTATTTTGTACATATATCAATAGCATTTCAAGATTATTATTCTTCACGCAACTAATGTTCCACAGATCTCTAAATTTTTTAAGATAGATTGGATTGTAAACACTATTCAATGGACACTCTAAAATATGTAAAAAACATAAATAATAAAATTATAACACATTATTGAATTTATTTGAAAATATTACACCATATAAATACATGAGTACTTACTTACATAAAGAACACAATTACCCCCATTCATGATCATTGAAATCATCATCATTGAGGAGAAATTATGTTATTCAGGCATTATCTCAAAGGATAAAACGTTATATTCACATAAAAACTAATTCTCTTATGATTTATATCATCTTCATATTCTGAAATCACTGTAATGGACATCAAAAATCTATGATGTAGCTCCTATCATTGCTACATGGAGTTCTGATGAGCAGAACACTCGGACTTGGGCCGAGGATGTATTTGATCTTCAGTGATGATCGAATTGCATTGTATTGTCGGTTAGACAATATAGTTGATTTAGTTCAAGAAATTGAATGATTTTAATTCACTAAGATCCACATAAATTGATCACACATCTAAATGGAAATAAATATTCTACTCCATTATAGTATAGGAACCTAAGAATGTGTTCTATAAATCATATACAGTTCTTTAAAACATGACACAATGGCACTTCCCTATTCCATTACCTCCCCCACTACCGTACCACCCTTCATAGTGTCTCCCTAAACTCATTTTCACTTCTTAATAGACGATCCAACACAAGCCTATTGTCACAGCCTCACCGACTGTCTTGTTAGCTTGGCTTCCCACAAATGCAGTGGAAGTGAATACCTTTGGCTAGCTTTCTTAGTTGAAGAACAATTTTTTGGTATGACATAAGATTATATTTGGACATATATTTTTAGAAAAAATATCAACAAAAATATATTTTTCACATAAAATAGTAACACACAACATAATTCTATATGTAAATCCATGATATATTATACTTATCAATAAAAATAACTCATAATATTCAACTCCATATTTATTTCAATGTTGTAAAAATTATATCATCTCAATTTAAAAAATGATACTTACATTGAACTAAAAACCATCTGTGAAATTATCACAACAAAACTCATTGATATCTATCATATTAAAAAATTGAAAACAATTTCAACATAAAAAAATATAATATTTAATCTCTCTAGAATTTTTGTCATTGTTCACATTTTTTAACTCTAAATGGTATCTTTTCCCCATATTTGAAATGAATCAATAGATAATAGTATAGGAAAAAATTAAAATAATCTCATTTTTATCATAAAAACATGAACATAACAATTTTTTGAATAATACAAAATGAAATTGAAGAGACGAACAATCTCACATAGTTCTCCTAGAATATACCATTTATTAAATCAAATCTGTGTCTAAATAAGAAAACCCATTGTAGAATAAAAGTGAGATATAACCATGATAATCAGAAATATAAAAAAAATTACTTTCATGTGAAGTCATTGAGGGAATATCATGAGTCTCATTAAAGGGATTAGAAATAATCATTTTTCAAAGAATGGATGCATCCCACTAAAAAACAATAAACACATCTTAATGATCATGTGTAATTTTTAAAAATTCCCCTATGTTTTATTTTTTTGTGAATGAGACACTAATCCATAATTGATAAAATAATTAAATAATGAATAAAAGATAAATATTTTATTATAATACCATGAAAAATAATTTTTTAATCTCTCCATGGTTTTTTTATTTTTCATATTCATTCACATGATTTCTCCCACTTAAAGGATTCACACATTCATTTAATTTCTTTAAATTAATAGATTACATGATGTTCAATATCACCATGTTTTATAGAGAAGAAATCATTAAACATCCCATTAAATTCACAAAATATTTTGTAAAAACACATATATAATAGTAAATATTGACAGAACTCCTACATTACCAAAACTATCATTTAGACAGAGAGTTCCTAGTCATTTATAACATTATTTTTCCTCTAATGTCATTATAGAATAATTTATTAGAACTCTTATTTCTGTTTTGAATTTCATTGATTGAGCCATCAATTTACATTCCTTACCCTTGTATTTGTTGGACAGCCCTTTCATCCTCATTTTATGAGAAAAAATGATTTCTTCATAATTAGTATGTTTCTAATATTCCTCTAATTGACGAGATTAATTCAACTAATGTAGACAAATATATAAACATTTATTGAAATTATTATAATTACAAAAATTTCCCTTCATAAAATATTTTATTTGAATAAAATGCTCATAGAAATTTACTTTTATTTTATGTTTCAATACTTTTTCATCCGATAGAAACTGTCCTGAAAATGTTTTCAAGAAGTCTATAATATAATGACCTTAATGGTCAAATATTTTAATGATTTACATTATTCAATCAATATTTATTGGAATAGAAATTATTATGTATTGATCTATGTAAAACATCAATATTTTATGATTTTCCATTCTTATCACATAGATTCATTATTTATTTTCAATTTTTTTACCCTTTATATATTCATATTATATTGAGCATAAATAATAAACCAGTAGTTGTAGGCTTTGTTCCCAAATCATGTACAACAATAACAGTATCATCAAAAACAACATCTTCTAAAATATAAAATATTTTTATTGTTATAAACAAATTTCATTTTGGATATACTCATTAAATAATATTTCATCACTCATAATGAAAATATATTATACCAAATTAGATAAGTAAATAATATTATCATATATTCAACCAATTAATATTTCATTACGTGTACCACTACATGAAATATATTTAGTATTAATTATAAAATCAGAAATAACTTATACCTTCTTCTTTATATGGTTGTTATCAATAGAATTGAATGATTTAGGATGAACATCAACTAAATTACCTAAATTATATTTCATAATATTCATGGTTTTTTCTGATTTAAGAAACCTAGACTATGTTCTACAAACATAATTTCCTTATTCATCCACTTTTTCATTATCATCATTCAATATTTTATTTTTTTATCCAATTTTATCATTGAAAACTATGATCTCTTTAATAATATCATTCTCTCTATAGTTTTCATTTCTATTTTATTTATACAACATGTTGTATGATGGTTTTATAATTTTTACTTGAACATTCATATTCTAATTCTTTCTATGCTAATGAGTCTTAATCAAAACTCTTATAAATAGGATTTTTCTATTATATCATTGAGAATTTTTATTCATTCCACATTCACCAATTATAGATTTTTATTGTTCTTCACTAAATGTATTATAATATATCATCTTCTTTTTTAGAACAATCATAATCTTTCATCATAAAATCCATTTATATGTGTCTAATTTGACCTTAATCAAAACAATTTTTAAGTGGTAGACTATAATATTTTCCACTACGAATTCATAATTTTTTTGAAATAAAATCCATGAATCATTTATAATTATAATCACTGACCTTATAATATTCATAATATAATAGTTGTTAATCATTATTTTATTCCAGATTGAAAATTTTCAATGACATGAAATACAATTCATCAATATATTTCTTTCGGAACATAGGATCTTTTCTCATATCGTAATTGAGATGTATATTATATAAATAATCAAGTGATTTTTCTCCTGTTTATTCCTTGTAAGAAAATATTGGATCTAATATATAGGAAAACATTTCATCATTTTTTTGACAATATATGAATCTGGTATATTATATATGAAACGCCTCATATTGAATATGAAACCAAATAACTTAATAATTTGTCAGATAAAATCTCAACATCATCTAGTCGAATATCATCAAACATTGTTCCCCATATTAAATATTTTTTATTCGTTGATCATGAAATTCCCTTCATATAAATTCTTTAGATTATCCCACATATCCTTTATCATTTATAATACCATAATATTTTTGTGAAATTTATCACATAAAGATGATAAAACACCATTTTTTCCTTTCCCATCTACCTCAATACATAGTTTATCATAATGTGTCAGGGGAGAATCTACTCATAGTAGAGTAAAACCATCTATAAAAGAATCATTAACTTTATGAACTTTTTAAAGCTTATATGGATGAATTTGATTATTTCATACATTAAAGTTATTTCCATAAAAAAAGAACTACCATATTTTTAACTAAATTTAATCACTACAACAGTAGATTTCAGTAAATATTAGATACTTATGAAGGGACCACATTATCCAATACAACATGAAGAGTATGCATTCAGATATATCACTGAGAGGTTGAGGGGGTGAATTTGTGAGGAAATTAGTATAATTTATTTTATTCAAATAAACTTATGTGACTAGTTAATAGCTCAATCAATAGCTCTTTGGAGTCTTACTTTTCTCATATACAATGAGATGAATGAATAGGAATAACACATTTGTATGTTTAAAGGGTCCTTGCCAAATTTTGGTGACAATATCCTTAGTATATTCAACATAATCAGAGACACATATTCTCCATTACTAATAATAATATTATATTATAGGTACATAAAATATACAAAAAAATATACCATACAAACTACCATAATTCATAATCATAAATGATAATCTTAGTCCATCTCTAAATGGGATATTTATACTGTCATTAAACCAGTGTTATATTTTTTTGACTCTATTCAATTGAGATATCTCGATAAAACATCATATAATTTATCTTGGAATCACACAATTTCATTAATGTATCATCACTATGACTTATGAAAAGATCTTCAAGTTCCACTAACCTCAGAAACAATGTTTCATTTTCCTTATTCTCATTCAAGTCCACTATGTTTAATATTTTGACTAAATGTATTACATGAACACAACACATGAACTAATTACTAAATATTCATATATTAGAAATGAATATTTCATGAATCATGGTTTACTAAAATTTTCATAAAGATTCACTTTCATGGGATAATCAATCTATAATCAAATACATGTGCATTCATGCATGTATTCACACATGCACAACCTTCTTCTCAACATATCCACTAACTATTTCTCAATTCATAAAAATAATGAATTATTCAATAAATAAAATATTTACAAACTTTATTCTTTCAGAATGTGTAATTTTCACATTGTGTCTTTTTCTCACTCATAAAATAACTTATGCACATGCATTATTCTTTTATTCTTCTTAGTGAATGCTACACCTTTACACACAATATTCATATCATAAGTCCTTGGATATTTCAAGTCATTAAATAATACAATAATGAATAATTATCAATGACATCACGTATCAATATATTTGGTTCCTCTTTCCCCTTCATGTAACTCGTGTAGTAGGTGTAAATAGTATGTTATTATATCAACATTTTTAATCACATTGAAATTTTTCATAGGATAATAGTGCCTAAAAAATGTTCATAAAATCAACGTGATCAAGTTTAAAAAGAATTATTCCTAAATGGATTGATGGAAACAAGTTCATCATGAAACTCTTGAGTTTTTTTATTACATATGAAGAGGAATGTGGGGTTATTATTCTTCATGAAAATGAATGTTTGAAGATAAATATTTTACATGAATCATATAGAATCAAAAAAACTCTTAAAAAGACAATCTAATGTATAACAATTGGTTAAATAATAATACATGCAACTATTGGATAATTTATAGGAAAATATTTCCCAATCACAATACTTTCATTCTCTCTAACATCTTGTGAAGAAATCCTCCACTACATGACAACTAAATTCATCATCAGTGTGACAAAAAAAAATTCATCACTTATTTTCTCAGTTGATTGATAATTTCATTCACATCAAAACAAATTATTATATTATTTATCTAGTATATGAATTTTAAAATCCTATAAATTAGGATTAAAAATATTTTATAGACCTTCAGCTGTAAGATGGATCATTGATGAATAGAACACTCTCATGTAGGTCGAGGTTGATGACCAAATATGAGGAAGATTTAATGGAAGATAAAAGAAGATCCATATACATAGAGAAATATTATCAAGGGATAGGGTGATTGTTTTTTAATTTGGATCTTTCATATTTGATCCCACATCGAAATGAGAGGAAATATTTTACTTTTTTATAATACTTGATGTGGTGAATGTAGTCCATAAATTATATTATTGTCCAACACACATTGCACAATTTCACCGACTCATGCAACCACATAATCTTCCTTCATAACACCATTCATAGTGAATATCCACCATTTATATTCTAATTTGAGTAGGATCTCCTATGAACATCTCTTATATTGTCCCTTCTAGTAGACCCGATGGGTTGGCTTCCCACCTAAGTAGTGGTTTTGAGTTCCCTTTGGCTAACTATAATCCTTGAAACATCGTATTTGACATGGAAATAAAAAATATTTTCATTAATATATTCTTAATTAAATATCAAGAAATAAACTTGTCCCAATAAAATAGAAACACAATGACAAAGTCCAGATGACATTCCATGAAATCATTTCCTTCTAATTAATATTCAATCCTAAAATTCACCTCACTATTTCATTCAATTTTGTAAACACTATACCATATCAAATAAAAAAAGTGTATTTTTCAACTGAAAATCAGCTCAATAATCATCCAATCAAAACTAATTGACATTTCATATTATTAAAAATTTTAAAAAGAAGTCACCATCAATTAAACAATATGGATTATTTAGAAAAAAAAATGAAACATAATGTTGAAAATGGCTACACACACCTAAATGCAATAGTAATATAGAACGGTCATAAAATATGATGACATATAAATCATATTTTTGATACATATATAACAAATTATAATATGTTAAATATCATCCTACCTCAAATTTGATGTCGTCGCTGGCTTCAATAGATAACCTTATGTTGATTAATACACCACTTCAAGGATTTATTAGTATAATTGTCAACACCTCAATGTTTGATGTTTGTAAGGGGTTCCAACAATACAATTAAATTTATTTTATTCCTAAAATAAAAAAAATATCACATGTGATGATAAATTATCTCTCTTAAATATCTTCCAAGTTATTTTTTTGTAATTATATTTATATAATTTTTGATAAATTATCATTTTATAATTATATTTTATTAATTTATCATAAATTGAAATTTTAAAATTTTATTAAACTAATTTGTCATAAATTATCATTTTAAAATTTTATTTTCATATGGTCTATTAATTTATACTCTTATTATTATACATAAATAATTTTTCATTATTTTTTATTTTATAATTATATTTTGATACATTCCCTAAAATTATCCATTATAATTATATTTGGATAATTTCTCATAAATTATTTATTTATAAGTATATTTTGGTAATTTATCTTATATTTTTTTTATAATTATCTCTAATAATTTCTAAGAAATTATTATTTTATATTTTCTTTTGATAGTTCCTAATAAATTATCTATTGATAAATATAGTAATTTATCCATCATTTATTTTTATTCTCTAATTTAACCTATTATAATCGATAAATTACTGTTGGATGACATCAATATTTTTTTCATGTGATAAATACCTTATAATTTTCATTATCTAAGTTTTATAATGTTATCAATGATAAATTCAAGGAACTAATATTTTATAATTAATTGTAATTATCACATTATAATTCTTCATTCTAATTATTTTAGAAATTCATGATGTTATATTTTTAACATTATAATGAATCATCAGTATGTAATTTTAAATAAATTTATTAATTAATGTTCTTGTGTAACTATAATTTACAAGACTAAAAAATATATATTTCGTTAATTATGATAATTATACTTGGATAAATTGTATAATTTAATATATGATAATATATCTTAAATTCTATACATTAAAAATTTATTTGAAATTTTCAGTTATAATGAAAAAACAGATTAAAAATACCTAACTTCATTGAAAATTAAATATACTATTTATATTATGATCATTGTGATTAATAAAATGACACTGATTATAGGTAATTCAGATCAATTTCAAAAATGATATTAACTTTATAAGATCAAGAGAGTAATCAAATTAAATAAATAATAACAACCCCTTATTTTTGGAATCATGAACAAAGAAATAGAACTATTATTCCCATAACATGATATGTATACAGAAAGGCAATGAGATGGATGGAGCTACATCGGCAGATGAAATCCAGGTCCCCTCAGTTTCAATACACAACCTCAAACGATGGATAAATAATTTGGTTATTTCATAAAAAATTCCATGTTATTTACTTCCTTACAATGATGATGAATTCAATACCAACATTAATTAACTATTTCAATCAAAATTGATGGACGATTCACTAGATTATCTTATCATTACATTTCTAATTTTTGTAATGGTCAACACAGTTTAAATAGAATATTTCAAAATCCACCATGTATATAATGGATGTTGTAGCCCGTTTGGGGAGGAGATGAATAATTTATCAATCTAAAAATTCAATTTAATTAATAAAAATAATTATATTATATAAAAATTAAATAACAAAAAATTCATATATTGATTAAAATATATACCCCTCAATGTTTAAACACACCATTCCAGAGAGAAAAAGTGTTTCATATTTATCATATAACATAATGATTGGGATATATTAATTATTTATCATGAAAAAAACATAATAACTAAATAAATAGTTATGTCATGGGTTTTATCAAATGTGATATTTTCAAAAACCCATCATCAAAAAAAATTATACCCCACCTAGGTTAAACCCAGCATTCAAAACCTAAATGTGGGGAATGATTTTACACATGATTCACCATTGGGGTTATTTTATTTATTTATTATTAAATAATGTATTAAATAAATAATTAAATATAAAAATTGTTTTACTCTGTGAAGTTTCGAAATACCTTAGAAAAAAATGTTTAAATTATGCCTTGGGTGAAACAAGTGTTCTGAACCTAAAAGTTGCACAAAATATCTCATTCAACTCATTGTTTTATAGATATTAATTTATTTTTTAACAATAATAATTTAGTAATGATTATAAATAAAATATCATCGAATTAATCCTATCCAAACATCCAAATCTCATAAATTTAATACCCATCCAAGGGTAATACCCATATCCCAGACATTGCAGTGGTATCATATATCTCATAAGATGATCTATTTTAGGAATATCCAATTATATTTTATATATAAAGCATGAATATTTTATTATATTAAATATTTTCATTCCACATGCATTATGTCACTATGGTACTTGTAATATCACAATAAATATTTCCTACCTATAAAAATGTTGGATAGAATAAAATATTATGTTATCTTGAAATATCTCTAGACACAAAAACATAAAAACTCAATTATTAAGTTATTTTTATTGAAAAATAAATGTTTATCATAAAAAAAATTATAAATTATCAATATGTGGTCATTTATTATCTTTATAAATATTAAATATAATACAACAACCACGTTACGACCCGTCCCCCGGGGTCCGTGCCTTGACTTACCCAAACCTGCCTTCTATATTCCAGGGGCTGGAAACTAGAACCAAAGGCATAATTCCCTAAAACTAGGAAGGCATGGACTTTATAACCTGTAACACACATAGCAAAGTACATAGATGGATACAAAACACGATGTAAACTGTATAACAAAAGAGTTCTGAAAAGTAAAAGGGCCTGAAATACATGTGCAACTGTAAATTACAAGGAACTGGTAAAAGGTAAAATAGCTATTGGGTCATACTATGGGATTCCTAATAGATGGGTAGGTATAGATATCCCCCACTACACTACATGTTTTTTAGTCTCTTCCCTGTACTGACTCATCGTAAGGCCACCTCTAGGTACCATCCAGTCCTGGTACTCTCAGCTTCAGTTAGTGATGTTCGTCGTCTGAATCCAACACAACTACAGGTAGCAGAGCCCATGAATGGGTGAGTATAAAGATACTTAGTAGGGACCCAGAGACCCTCAAGGTCTTACAAAATCCAACAAAGATAATCCACAATGTATGAAATCAAAAAAGAACCCCACGTAGGTATATGCCTATACATATACCTAAGTTATCAAGTAATCCATCCCAATCATGATGATAAAAGAAAAGTTACTAACTGAGATCACAAAGGTATACAAGTTATGTAGAGGGTTAGAGATGATTAGATGTAGCCACAAAATCATCAATTCTGTTGAACACACGTAGGATCGAGGAACAGTAGTTAGAGATGTCAAACCCACATAGGATCCATGAACAGTAATCACAGCTATTGAACCCACATAGGATGGAGGAACAATAGTCAGAGCTTTCGAACCCATATAGGATCCATGAACAGTAGTTAGAGTTGTCAAACCCATGTAGGATCTAGGAACAGTAGTCAGAGCGGTTGAACCCACGTATGATCCAGGATAAGTAGTTAGTGCTATCGAACACATGTCGGATCCAAGAACAGTAGTCAGAGCTATCGAACCCATGTAGGATCTAGGAATAGTAGTCAGAGCTGTCCATCCAATGTAGGAACCAGAAATAGTAGTTAGAATTGTCAAACCCATGAAGGATCCAGGAACAATAGTAAGAATGTAGCCAACCATAGGGTTCCTCACAATGTATGTGTGATTATGAGAGGGCCTTCTCCTCAAGCCTTTTGTCTATACATAAACTTCCACAATGTCCCAAGTTGATGTATCCAAAAGATATGTCTTTCCAAAATAAACCCAACGCGATAGATGGTGAATCAATCGGACTCCCGGTCTGAGAGTTACTGGCATTTCTGTTTCGAGGTCTTAGTTGGATTTACATTCGATCCAACCCAACTGTACCACAACTAGGTACAAATCCCAACTGGGGTATACAAAAAGAACTATTCCCATCCAAGGTTTCTTTAGATGTAGATGGTTCAACAATTAGACACCTGAAGGTCATGTTACGTGGAAAATAGTTGAAATAGGTCAAGCGGGTCCAGTACAGTTTGGCCAAGTCAAACCGACCCACCCGAGGCAGGGGTCCGGACTGGAGTCCGACCCAAACCACAATCCTGACCCAGTTCATGGTTCTAACTGGGTCCGTGGGTCTGAGCCTGTCCTTGGGTCCGACCCTGTCCGCGGGTCCGACCAAGTCTGTGGGTCCGACGCGGTCCGCGGGTCCGACCCGGTCTGGGGGTCTGACCCTATCCGCTGGTCCAAAACGGTTCGCGAGTCCGACCCGGTCCGCTGGTCTGACCCGGGCCCCAAGTCCCACCTATTCACTGGGGGCAGCCCAGCCCTTGTTGGGTCCTCCATGCGCTGGGCCCGCCCTATGCTGGGCCCTACCCACACCCGGCCCGCGGCTGGGACCCATGGGGTCCTCCCTAGTTGCGTATAGGGGGAAGGACGGACCCCCCTTGAATAGCAAATGGAACAGCCCTTCAGAGGAGGGGGTGGGGGTTCCACACCGGCGCCACGTGGCGTCGGTTTGTGTCCCCCGGGACCCACGCTGCAGTTCCTGCTCCGCTTAGTTGGACAAAAGGCCTACCACCACCTGCGCGGAGACATTGCACCACATTGCCTCCGGAGTTCGATAGAGCCGACCACCCGTCCCATGACGTCACGAACCAGGTCGTTCCATGCTCCTCCGCCATGCAGTGTGTACTGCGCCGCGTCTTACCTAAAACCCGATGTATTAGGCCACCAATTCTTCTCACAGATGTCCTTCTTCCATCATTCATTGTTCCCCCACACCCTGTTGGTCACAGTCCGCTCCTCCGGTGGCACGGTTGTGCCGCTACTATCCACACAGTTGGCCCTAATGCCAGATGCCCTTCCCTTCGTCCCACCAGTAATGTTCATCGGTTCCGACCACCAGCGAACCATCCATGGGACACCAGATGTGTTCTGGTGGCCCAATTCTCATTCCGGAAGTAGCAACGCAATCCTAGGGATGTCACCATTGATTCACAACCATAGTTGACAAAAAACACCCATCCAGATCTCATTCTGTATTTACCATAAATTTCCACAAAGTAAGGTGGAGGGTTCAGGCCGTGTTCGTTGGGCATGCATCCTCCATGTTATAGTGATAGAATGTGGCTTCAAATAATAATCCTTGACATAAAATGAATAACAGGAAAGAAAAACAATGTTTGAACACCTATCATTTCTTGTTGTTCATTGACGGAGTCACTGGAAAGAAGACAGTATTGTCATCATTTATCATGTTCGCCGCACACTTCCAATCCCGAGCTCGTGTGTTGGTTTGTTGTTGACGACGAGGAGACAAGTTCGGTCAAAGACATCCCATGTCGGTAGTAGTCCGTGGATGAAGTTTGAAGGAGATCATTATTCATAATCGAAGCCATTCTTTGTTGGGAGCGTCCTTCATTGGAGAGAGCTTTTCTTCCTGAGCTATATCTTCTCCAATGTTTCACCCAAAAACAAATGTCAAGGTAAAATTATAATATCCTATTAAACCATTGGAAAATTATTCAAAATGGTTGAATTAAATTAGGTTGGCCCCACTTAATTAATATGGATGTTTTGGAAAAAAATCAGTGTTGGGGAGTTGAAGAGGATCCCCTACACTAAATGGAATGTGGAGGGTTACACCCCATTAAAGGGGAGTATCAAGGCGGTTAAACCCAGTTTGGTCCCCTAAATAATAAAAAAGAAGAAGATATTTAGTCCTTGGGTGGGCCCCACCACCATTACCTCTCATGGGAGGATATGGTTTGGTGGTCCCAACCTCCAGCATCCACATGAAGTTTTTAACCAACTAATAAAAATAATGCTTCACATCTTTATTTTTATTTTATTCATTAACTAAGAACCCAAAAACAATATTTCACTCTCGACCCACTTTTGTCGTAGTTAAAGTAATCCTATGAAAATATTAGCACTGTGAGTTCAACAATTCCCTAAGATTTATATTCCGAGAACCGGTTCAAATGTTATAAAAACACACCATTACATTTACTAAATGTATTTGAAAAAAAAACATCAGAAATTTATTCCGAGCACACCGGCCCTCCGAATCATGCACCATAAATTTTGACGGACATGTAAAATTACCATTTAATTAAAATAAAATTACATGTAAATTATGGGTCTTTAATTTCTACCCACCTAAAGTCTTTACGTCCCAGTAAGCTACAACTCACAACTAAGGGAACATGTGGGGGTATTGAGAACACATCTGAGCCTCCTGCACCCATGTGCTCTCCTAGAGGTTCCTATG
Organism: Viscum album; assembly: GCA_963277665.1. Lineage (NCBI taxonomy): Eukaryota > Viridiplantae > Streptophyta > Magnoliopsida > Santalales > Viscaceae > Viscum > Viscum album. The sequence goes on from OY728134.1 coordinate 175,573,059, forward strand.
CTGCTAGCTAACAGGCACTAGAGGTATCGACCATCCAGGAAGGACCCTCTCCTGTAAATTCTCAATCTCCAACGGAACCTCCTTAAAGGTCACCCCATTGTCGAAGTCCATCTCTCCATGGTCAATGATGTGAGAATGGTCATGCACATATCTTCTCATCTGGGGTTCTTAGAAGACGTCGTGCACCCAGTTCAACTAATGTTAAAGAGATAAGAGGTATGCCACCTCGACAACTCTGATGAGGACATGAAAAGTTCAAATGTATCTTGGAGATAAATGTCTCGACCAAATCTCTATAAACCTCTCCGACCTAATACCTATAGTAATACGTGGTCGCCATCCACTAACTCCTGAGTTCTTGGTCTCTTTTCGGAATATGTCTTCTGTCTACTCTGTGTCGTCTTCATCTGATGAAAGATGATCTTCCCCTTCTCCGCAGTAGACTGTACCATCTATGGTCCCACGAGTGCTGACTCCCTTCGGTCAGTCTAGAACAAAGGTGATCTGCAAGTCCACCCATACAACTACTCGAATAGTGGCATAAAAATGGTGGAGCGATAACTATTTTTTTATGAAATCTACACCAAAGGTAAGTGGTCCTCCAAGCTACGACTGAAGTTGATGACACAAGAATAGAGCATTACTTGAGGGTCTTAATGGTATGCAAATTTCAGCCATCCGTGTGAGGATGGAAGGCAGTGCACAAATGAATCTGTCTCCCAAAAGCCTCCTAAAACCCATTCCATAGCTGAGAAGTAAACTATGTCACACGATCGGAGACAATAGAAGAAGGTAATCCATGTGGCCGCACAATCTTCTGCAAATAGAGGCGTCTCAACCTCTCTACTGATCACTGCTCTTTGACTAGTGGGAAGTGGGCCGACTTGGGGATTCAGTCAATGATCACCCAAATATAGTCATGCCCTCAGGATGTATATGGATGTCCTGTCCCGAAATCCATGGATTTCAAATCCCACTTCCACTTTTGGACCTTTAAATGTTGAACCAAGCACGCTGGTACATGATGCTCTACCTTCACGTGTTGACAAGTGAGGCATTAAGTGAAAAACACGGCTACTGCCTTCTTCATTCCCATTTACCAGTTCTGTCATCAGAGGTCATATTATATCATCACCACTACTAGACGGACAACAATAGGTGATGTGTTGAACTCCCTCAACACTCCCTCCTTAAGTGACACTGGTACCATGGTACATCCCTAGAATAGAATTTTGTGCTCCCTGAATTCATGAAATTCATCAGGTGTCTGTTCTGTGAATATCTGAGCACGTCATGTCTTTAAGTCAGCGTCTCCATGTTGTTCCTCCCTGACTCACTGAATAAGTGGGGGAGTAACTCTAAGAGACTTTAGAAAAACTTCTCCATCTTTATTCACAAAGGATATCTACAAAGTGGCTAGCTGCTCTGTCACCTCACTCAGCATATGTAGGCCATACATCCTGTTTAGTTTATCTGCTACCATGATCCCCTTCCTAGGAGTATATAATATCTCAAAGTCAACCTTTTGCTGCCGCGAGGGTGAGATTGGCCGAATCACGAGTGATTTGCTACACCCTCTTATGCATGAGTTTATCATATGCTTCCTGGGATTCCATTTTTCTCAACCAAGGAAAACCCCATACCAATATTGTAGATTAAACACAACCTATTTTCCTAATACATTCATTCTAATTGTGAAATTTGGATGTCAAGTCCAATCCCAAACTAACGTCGTAATTCCTTGACGCTTCCACCAAGAGGATCCAAACGAAACTCTTTCCTCAAGAGTCATATCACACTGTCGACGTAAGTGTGATTATCGAGTCTCCTCTCAAAGTTATTTCTAGATGTGAGGTTCTAGACAATGGTCTAACCAAAAATTCTTGGTCCTGGACAAGATTCTTGGAAGAATGAAATGAATAGTACCAATGTCTATTGATACTGAATCTAGTAGTAGATATAGACTGTACCTAAAATAATTCATAGATCCCTTGGGTCGAATTCCTTGACTGCATGCAACAACACTCTTCCCATTTCCTCCAACTCCTTGAGCCTGGGGCGGTCCTCAAAAAAGTTGTGGTTGTAACATGTTGAAAAGTAAACCACCACATGTTGCTATCGTAGCTATGCATCCATGTCTTATGCCCTGCAGATTCATCTGTCCCTAATACTTGTTCTTCCCAAAACAATTTGCATGCCCATGTCTCTGAGACTGGCGCCAGTATCCTGCTTCACACTGGTAACATTCACTGGTTGTATCTGCTAAACCAATGAACATTCAACCACAAAGGTTATCTCTATCACCGTAACAGAAGTAGGAATTCATAGAGGAATAGTGTGGGCTCAGATGTCCTTTAAACACACCACATTTTTAAGTTCGAGCCCATATACACTAATCGTATTGTATTCATTAAGTACCAAGAATTATCGGTACACCTCGATGAGTAATCAGCTACTGTCATGTCATCCTACAGAAGCTGCAAATGTTATCGAGAACTCTCAGCAACCTACTCGAGTAGTTCTCAGCCGCCTGTGAGTTAGGCTCTCCTCAAAACCTAAATGATTATCTGATACTGAAAAACCTATAAGGCACTAAGCCAATATGTGTCCTCTACCAGTACACTATTTGTAACTCCTGACCAATGGGTAGTGATATAGCTGGCACACTACCCAATGGTAATATATCGGGAAATTATCCTCATACTGATTCCTCATCTCTAAGAGGACCATCCTCATGGTCACTCAATATAAAAGACTTGTTTCTAAGATCATCGTCTACTCTACCAGTGACTCAACTAGATGGGAAACTCTAGAAACCACCTCCAACTAGCCCTCAGCTACGTGGGGATCTGTTACCCAATGGTTGGTGGTGCTACTAGTACACCAACCGAAGGTTCCAACATAGTAAGAGGGTCCTCAAATAGAGCCTCTTCACTTCATGGGCTATCAGTGTGTGCAACTCACATAACTCTAACTAGCTATCTGTGTGGAGGAATCCTGAAATAAACAGATGTCACACAGTCAAAAGATTATACCTGGTGAGATGATATGGTTAGATTACTTAATAAATCCCAAAGTAAACACACAAGCAATCAGTGTTTTCGTGCATTGAGTTAGAAATCAGAAGTCAGGGTCCTAGTGTATGGATATGTTGGCCAATGCACCAACACTGGACTCCCTGAACTGAAAACTGCACTCACTACACTTAACACTATTTCTTCACAGAATAGATCAGAGTCCTAAGTTCAGTGGTAGAACCGACTCATCTGATACCAATATTTCATGACTCATCCCCCATGGCCAATGTCGTGACTACCCCAAGACCACCATCCTGAGGCCAGAGGCTGGTGACTAGCACCAAAGGTGTTATTACGTAAAATAATGAAAGCATTGCCATTATAACCTATAACACACATAATAGAATACACAACACGATACAAAACACTAAGTAAACTGTATAACAAAAGAGTGCTAAAAAGAAAAAGGGACTGGAAATACAAGCCCAACTGAAAAGTACAAGGAACTAGATAAAGGTAAAATAGCTACTGGGTTGTCCACGAGGATTACTATATAAAGGGTAGGTATAGATAGCCTCTACAACACTCCACTTCTATCAATCTCCTCCATGTACTGAATCATCGTAAAGCCACCTTTGTGTACCGTCCAGTCCTGGTACTCTCAGCCTTAATAAGAGTTGTCTTTCATCTACATCCAACACAATGAGATGCGGTATAGCCAGTTTAGGGGTGTGTATAACGATACTCAGTAGTAACCCTGAGACCCTCAATATGTCACAAAATCTATCAATGATAAACCATAAAGTATGAAATCAACAGATAACACCACATAGGTGTATGCCCACACATATACCTATGTCATCAATAATTCCTTCCATATCATAAGAAAAACACAAAATTTACTAACTCAGCTCACACAGGTATAGAACTTATGTAAAGAGGTAGATATGATTAGATGTATCCACTAAATCATCTATTCTGTCGAACCCATGTATGATCAAGGAATAGTAGTCAGAGCATTCGAACCCACATAGGATCCAGGAAAAGTAGTTAGAACTCTCAAACCCACGTAGGATCCAAGAACATTAGTCAAAGCTATTGAACCCACGTAGGATCCAGGAACTATAGTCAGAGGTGTCGAACCCACATAGGATCCAGGAAGAGTAATCAGATCTGTTAAACCCACGTAGGATCCAGAAACAGAAGTCTGAGCTGTCAAACCGACGTAAGATCCAGGAATAGTAGTCTGAGCTTTCAAACCCACATACAATAAAGGAAGAGTATTCAGAGTTTTCAAACCCACGTAGGATCTTGGAAAAGTAGTTAGAACTGTCAAACCCATGGAGGATCTAGGAAGAGGGGTCAGAATGCAGTCAGCCAAAGGGTTGCACACAAAGTATGCTTGATTCAGGGTGGGTCTTCTCCTCAAGCAAAGTTTCTATACAAGAACTGCAATGAAGTCCCAATTTGATGTATCCAAAAGAACCGACTTGCTAAAAGATACCCAACACGATATACAATGTGTCAATCGGACACCCGCTCTGATAGTAATTGGAATTTCTATTCTGAGGGCCCAGTGGGATTTACGTTCGATCCATCTTTTTTGTACACCAACTATGTTAAAACATCGAGTGGGGTATACCAAATGTAGAAACCCCATCAATATTTTCTATCGCCGCATACTTTTCGTTAATCAGACGCGTGTAGATGATGTTACGAGAAGAGGAGTGGAAATAGGTCAACCAGGTCTGGGTCTGGTCTGGACCTGGTGGACTAGCCCAGCCCTTCCTAGCCTGACCCGGGTCTAGACTAGTAACCAACCCAGTCTACAGGGGTGGCCTGGCCTACAAGGGCAGCCTGGACTATGTTGTGTTCAACCTGCACTGGGTCTGGCCCGCATTGGGCTAGGCCCACAAGAGGGCTGTAGATCATGACCGATGGGGTCCACCCGAGCCGCACCCTCTGGAATCTTGAACGGCTTAGCCATCATGGGGTCCTGAAAAATATGGAAAGAAGAATGGGAATCCCCCTTAATTTGAGAAAGGATTATACCCAAATCCCCTCAAAGAATTGGAAAAAATATGGGGAATACTCAAGATTGGAAAATGATTGACCGGTCCGCATACCGGCCCATCATTGATGGTACGCGGCCGGTTCAGCGAGCCGCCTCCTCCACGGACCAACGTCATTTGTGAAATGGAGGCGGGAACCCCTCTACGGGTGTGAAGCAGGACAGGCGTCAGGCCGGTCCACCATCACGAAACACCCCATCCTTGAAATTCACAAACCAGTCCAGAGCACATTCTATGTCATTCGTGGAATAGAGGCGGAGCCCTGCGCGGCCGCAAAGCACCGATTTGGTTTGCAGATGATGTGATTTAATGACCCCCATGAGTTGCAGATTGACCAAGTCATCTGTAAACTAGGTTTTCGGTTAAGGGTCTCCACAAAAGGAGACACATTACCATAGATACATCTCAATACCCCCACTACAAAAGGATGTCATGGCAGCGAATAAAGGGATCGACCAGATTCGGGTAGAAGGACTCAGAAATCTAGGGATCGATTGATCGGACACCATTGATGAGAAGGATATGAGATCGTCTTCAAAAGGAAGGATTCCAGAGGAAGGAACTTAGGATTTTTACAATAGTGATGTTCCAATTTGTGAACCAGAAAAGGTATAAAATAGGAAATTAATTGATAGGGAACCAAAAAAATGCATTACAAATTGGTGAAACATGAACTTCAAATAAAAACTTTGAGACATGCCCCCTCCACGGATATACTCCCTGTAGACCAGGGAGTTTATGCCCTTTCATTTGATCTGATGCACCTCATAGCACCCTCCTATGAGGGTGAAGCCCTGACTGGAGAACCTCTGTTCGACAACACCCATGACCGTCATTGCTTGCGCAGACTCCACCACGTACCAACTTGGTACACGGGCCAAACCCGAAGGCACGTATCGCCCTGGTATGTGGGATGCATATCAGTCTACGTACCACCCTGGTATAAGGAAAACTTCTCCTACCAAGTAGAATCCCCCCTATGTGAAGGGATTCACTCCTCTTTCACCCAGGAGGCCTACCAACTCCTTCGGAGTTCCCATTCCCTGATCCGGATAAAACCCTTCCAATCCAGCCCAATCATTCACAATCCCTTGATTGGCCTATTCATCGGCCCTGAGCCAAGGCCTCTATTGAATCCACCAGACCCATATGATGAAACCTTTAGGTGCATCATCACGCCACTTTGTGTTAACATACCCATAGTAGGCGAGGACAAAGGGGTTTCCCCAGCTCTCGATAGGATTCATGAAGCATTCCTAGGTTCACATTCCCATGGTAGTGTAGGGTCAAGTCTTGGGAGTCCCCTTTGCGCTTCTACACTTGTTAGAATTAAGCGACCCCACTCAGATTTCCTTTGGATGAGTGCCAGTTGTGATCACTTCTCCCCTCTCCTGGGAGTAGCTGGGTATCCCTCCTAGAGTAAGGCCCACACCATCCTCGTTGGAATCCAATGACCCATCCCCTCACATCACGGAAGTTTCACTACATCACTGTGCGACTCCTACCATACTCCAACATCAGGGAGAAGGAGAGTCCATTGGTCATTCCCTTCTCCTCCGTTCAACGTCTTCCTCCACATCCCTCAGTAGGGATAATGTGAGAGGCTTGCCTTGTCTATTACATTCTATTGTTTTTCACACCGAGCATGAATCATGTGGGCATAGAGATTTGTGATGGTCACAACATCTGCACAACAACGGCCCTCAAAACGAACTATGTGGGTTTTGGTCCCAGTCTCCTAAACAGGGTACATAGGATGCCTCCCCGATGTTCAATCCCAATTCGGCCCACTAACCATGTGTAAGTCCAAATCATAACCCTAAAAACAAACAACGTGGATTTTGATCCTTGTTTCCTAATTATGGGATATAGGAAGCCTCCCCAAGGTTCAATACCAACAACATGCTACTCTCATGTAATCTCATATCATGAGTTCATTCCAAATGCTCAAGTCATTATTTATCCCCCCTAGATGACAATAAACTCCAAAGATCCTAGTTTTGAGGCTTTAAACCAGTGACTTCTAAATGAGTCCAAAATCCATGGAGTCATTATTCCAATGAGGGATGGTAAACCTCAGGCTCAAATGATTGTGAATCCATGTTTTCCACTGACCATTTCCAACCAGAAGTAATCTATGGATACTATGCATGGGTATAAACCAAAGATTCGTGAACTTTTGAATACATCGTAAATCAATAAGAGAGTCCCAGAATAGGCAATAATTCCACGCAAAAGGGTGCAATGGGAACGACTTCCCATCCTCCAGACCAATGTGTGTTCTTAAGTGTCGATGACCAAATCACCAAGAGAACTCCTACCTTTGGAAATCAGTTCCACGTATTGTTGGATATGGAACTATTGGGCATTTCGAAATGAAAACGTTGCACATGATATGAGTGATTAGGCAGAACCCAACCTTCTCTAATCAACCTTCGGGTAGCACACTTCTTCCCACCCTCAGTTAAAACAAAAATGGTGAACCTGACGTGAATATTTAACCAATCACGATGGATTTAACCTAATCCCACTTTATTCCCCCTTTTACTCACAAGGAGGGCCAAAAAAAGTCATTAATTATTCATGGTCATGAGATGCTACTTTGAGGGGTTTTCTATTTGTATTTGTTAAAATATTTTACAGGTACAAATCAGAACTCCCTTCGGTCCATTGGAATCACAAAGAAACTCACAGATGTTTACTTCAAGAAACGCAATGACCGAACATCCTCACTAACGATGGACCCCATAACCTACTCAACATCTTCAACGCTAGGACTTGTATGCATTGATCTGAGTGTAACACTTGAACGGTACTCTCCCGATGGTGGAGGTAGCCATGCACACCCACCAATCCGCAAAGACCCACCGGTCTCCTGCCCAGCAGTGGCCACGAAAGAAGATCCAGAAGGCTCTTGTTGTCATCTCAAACCATTTCTAGAGTCTATCCCCAGAACGAGACAACACTTACCTCCCTTATTGTAGGGAGGCGAAGGAGGTCGACACTGAGGATTTCATCCCCACTGAACGGGGGTTCTTCTCTAAGGCCCCCGTTGAAAGACGTCATCATGGTTATGTCGTGACTCAATATCCTCATGCTAAGGATGATTTCACCCCTAGGATCCAGGCCCATGCTCCCCAAGCTCTATACCCTCAGTCCTCTCGACGAGGGAGGAAAAAGTACATCCAGGGAACGATCATCACCCTTGTCCCAGAGGAGGAGCTCTGCTTCCCAGTCACGAAGACATATTGAAAGTAGACACAAACACCTGTCCACTCCCCCAAAGTCCACCATCTAGACATTGCGGCATCATACGAGCAGGCGCGCATCCTCACCTAGCTCTATCAATCCCGTCACTCACACAGGACGACACCTACCCGGCAGGAACCTCTCCCTGCCCAGGGTCATGAATCCCACCAACCTGATGTGGTTAAAACCTATTGCCTGCAAGACCAGCTCCTAGTAGATTCTCCTGATGCCTACCATACCGATGTGGTGGCGATCAATAAATCCTTCCATCCAGATTTGGTTGAAATTAATAGGCAGGATAGACTTAATTCTAATAAAATCCACCAACTTGATACGGTGGGGAACCAACTATTACGAGGCTAGCTCCTTGTGGATGCAAGTAAAGTCTGTTGTCCCTATTTGGCGGCAAACAGAGAGATAAACTGGCATATCCTGACACAAGGGCAGACTAGTACACCTTCCCCGACACAAAAGAATTTCAATACCCACTGACCACCGGAGGACTGGAGCGTGATATTCCTACTCTGATATCAAAATGGGCCTTCATACATGTTCCATCAAAAAATGTATCACTGCATATTCTGGAAATGATGGAGGAGCAGGTATCGATCCCAGATCATATCGTGCAGACTTTCCAGAATAAAGTTGAATCAGCCGCAACAGCAAGGACTCAGGCCCGTGATCCCACCTCTACAATTGCGTCGACTCGTCTAATAAATGAGGTCGCTACCTCGGAGAAAATCTTCATCCCGACTTCCACCCAGGAGGGATGTCAGCCATATTCTGTGATACAAGGGAAACTCAATCGAGCAGCTTCACTTGATCTAACTAAGGTACACCCTTCCATCATGGTTTATGCTATAGAGCAGGCATATATTCATGTTAAAAGTCAAGATGTTCTTCAGCATATCCTGGCAGTATCACGGGACCCAATTAGAAAGGGACCCAATGGTGAACGCCGCTATCAACAGCAGACGGTCCCCCCTGCCCGTAAGAAAATTCCATGAATGCGCCAAAGGAACCTGTAAAATAATGAGCCAGTTCATGACTCCACTATGATATAATATGGGGTTCCCAATGCCGCTAATCACATATCATAGGCTCAAAACCCTTCCCACCCATTACCATATTATGGGAGTGGCAGTAGAAGTTGCCAAGGTCCTCCCCGCAATGTCTCTACCAGCAGCTCTGAAGGTCCTCCCCAGAGCACCTGCGGGGGCCTCCCCCATGATCATATAATGATGGATCATGAAACATCTCTTTTGATGTGAGTCATGTATTCCCTCCGCGTGACCAGAAGATCAAGAAGCAATAAGGCCATCCACTTGTTATGGTCCATAGGGAAGGTCCTCCCTGGGGTATACACCACAAAAACTCACCGTGCAGTGGGACCATAGATTATGATAGTAGTCCTCACTATCATAGTCGAAAATGCGGAGGCCCTATACATAGTATCATCTCATTATGACAAGAAGTCCCTCCCCTTTTTGTGGCCTTCCTTGAAGTTCCTCTCTAGGGGTTACATTGTAACGACACTCCTCACAGCCAGGCATCAGATAACGATGGTAGTGCTCACCACTCTGATAATGGAGGTCTACCCCGTTGAGATTCCAAGCAAAAAGAAGGCCCTCTCCTCGTTATAGTGCATTTGAAGGCCCTCCCCAGGGTGTACCCCACATAAATTATCCCTGCGGCAGCTGCAATGGTAGTACTCACCACCACGACCGCCATTGTGTAGGTCCTCCCCGTAATGGCCCCATGTAACAAGAATGTCCTCCCCTTGTTGATGTGTGTCTTGAAGGTCCTCCCCAAGATACACATCGAACATCAAACCATGATGGTCATCCTCACCATGATGGTAGGTTTTGTGAATGCCCTCCTCATAACAACGCTACACAGCCAGAAGGTCCTCCCCTTGATGCGACATGCCTTGGAGGTCCTCCCATGGGTATGCACTGCAAAAGTCCCCTATTCAGTGACGCTTCAAGCTGTAATGGTAGACCTATCCATTACGACACAGATAGCAGAGGCCATCCCCTCTTAGACACCAATCAATGAGAAGGACCTCCCCTAGTTTCAGTATATTCTAAAGGCCCTCTGCTTGGGGTACCCCATAGGTTCTCTCCCTGTGGCAGCTGTAATGGTAGTACTCACCATTGGGGCCTCTATTGAGAAGGTCATCTCCACAATGACATATCATATCTACAGGAACTTCCTCCCCCTACCGAATCAAGCAATGAAAATCCCTTATATGTCGAGGCACATAGAAATAATGGATCAAGCATGTCAGATTCACATCTTGTCACCAAAAAAACCTTTCTTCAATCAGGAGATGGTCCGAGGACATGATCATCTTTTTAACCACCTCGGAATCTCCCCCATGATAGTTCAATAGCTAACGGCCACACTGCTTCCGACCAGACTATCAGTGAGTGGCTCAGCTGGGCCGACCAGGTAGAGGAATCACTAGCGGAGGAGTAAGCTGACATGTTTCATCTTAGGAAATGACGGTCCATAGATGATGTACCAGTTATGTTTTGCCACATGGCCACCTCTCGATTCGACATACCCAGAATGTTTCCAGAATAATGTGTGCATGAAATCCACTCCATTATATAGAAAACCCTCCACTTGTTGTAATAATGCTTCTTCATGTATCACATCAACTTGGAAGATATTCCTTCGGCGCGATAACCGCGACTTGAGAGGTGTAAAGGAAACCTTGAGTTAGCCTGCCTCCATGAACTACACCAGTTGCACCGCCTCACTGGTGACACTCCGACGGGAGTCTATGTCAATGGATGGGGGAAACCTGGAGCTCTGCATTTCACTCTGCTCCCCACCCAGAAGAACCATTCTGCATAATGTCTTGGAACTTCATCATGTCAAGATAGCAATCGAGTGGGGTCCCTGTTTAGGAAATGCGACACTCCCAACTGAGACAGGCAATGAGTAACTCCCAAAAGCATCAGGCCCAATGGGATGAAGCCATTCACGAACTCCATAATCAGGCCACTGAAAGCATACAACATGCCTCTTTCCTAATAGAGACCAATTAGTAGTCATTGCTTGCCTCCCTAGAGGGGATTGATTCATAGGTGAACTCAGCATCAGATCCAGTTCACCATCGAATGGGGGCATACAAGATAAGGCGGGTAACGATATTAGCATCGATTATCGCAATCCAAGTTCAACCCCAGACTGCAGTGTTGGGGGAATTTTTAATAACAAATGCCCCTGTAATACCAATAATGATGGGTAGAGATTCAACATCCAAGGAACGAATCCAAACCCAGCCCTCAAGGATGAGGGTATTTTTACCACCTCAACAATAACCTCCCCCATGAGAATCAGTATTCTCTCATATATATAGGAAAGTCAGAAGATGAGGTTCATGCCCTATCCCATCCTTTGAATCATCATCCCCTTCAAGTGGGAGGCGTACCGTAAGGTCGCATCAAACAACACTATATGTCATCCTTCATCAAGGATTCTGAAAGAAATACCAAGACATGAAGGGGAAGACCAATAAATGGAGAGGGAGATCCTCTTCCTATTAAGAAGATGAAATCTCTTTGACCCCACCATATGCATCCATCTAGGCAATAGAGATTATCCCATGGGTGACACCAATGATGATGCAAATCTGGATGGATTAGGAGATGATGGTTCTATTCAGGCTTTGATTCACATTGAACCATCAGGTGTGCACACTCGGAACCAAAGGGAAGCCCTAAATATGGCTTCCCTCCAACTAACTATCCTCCACTTACACTGCAAGCTTCCAACAAGGGTAACAAAAATGGAACAGTTACCCTTATCCTTCCTCCTTCTCTCAATAAAAATGAGCCACTTACGCTCGAAAAGTAATTCGGTCGACAAGAAAGGGAAATGGAATAATTTAGGTGGCTTAATGCCGATCTACTCCAAAGGAACTGTATTATTGAAAGTGCTTCCCAAGAAGAGACACACCTTGCACTCCCATCAAGTGCATCTCAATGACCAAGGTTTTCCCCAGCAAATGAAGCACAGTCAAGGCCCCTGCACAATGCGGCGCCCAGCTCGTCCAACTACCAGAACATGGATTCGGATAAATACCAAGACTTCCCTCCACTCATGAAGAAACCTGAGCAAGTACGTCTAATGTAACACCTGGGAATTTTATGAGGAATATTTTGTTTTTATGTTATATACATCATCAGAGTAATATTTCACTAAACACAACACTAGCATGTCTCTCTATACATGCAATCACAACCTTCCTTGATAGCTTGCGTCATACGCAATATGGAGTTTCACTAAACAACAATATTCAATTAAAATATTATTAAAACTACTTATTATGTATAGTAATACCCATTTTTAGAAATTTTAGAAATTTTATCATTCAAAATTGACTTCATGTTTGGAATCGGAATAACAAAATTAGTCTAGGGTGATATTTTGGTATTTTTTGGAAAACCTTCAATTTTTGATAAATATTGAAAACATTGGTTTACTATTTAAAAAATGACTTTTTATTTAAATAATTATTTATTTTATTTCAATATATTTTAAGTAACAATTGATACATAATACCTATATAAGTTCAAAGTAATTCATTGGAGTCATTTTATAATAATTTTAGATATAATAAAATTTTATTGAACTTTTCACCGTCTTTTACCCACCTCTTAAGAGAGTTTGAAAATTTACATGAAATTTAATTTTACCGCTTCTGTGAGTGGAATTTTGAAAATCTGGAAGACATGATTAATATCATAGAGTAAATTGCGGTTCCATGAGAAAAAATAATTTTTGGCGATTAGTAACTTTTTACTTTTATTTCCCACGGTTAAAAGTAAATAGGGTAATTAATGGTAAAAATTGTATTATTATTACCCTAACACATGTCCTAATTCTATTGGATAAGTTTAATTCGACCAAAAACAACCTTATAAATAAAATAGGACCATTTAATAACACTTGAAATAGATTATGACATTTAATATTATTTTATTTAAAGAAGAGTTAAAATATTAAAAATCAAAGATTCATAAATTAAACATTTTTAATATAGAGTTATAAATAAGATAAATTAGACTATAAATATTCATTATAAATATATAATGATTTCCTACATAATTATATTTTATTTATAATTTTTATACATTAAATAATTTAATTTATTTATGACACAATGATGATGTGGTAATTACCTTATTAAGGAAATATTAACATAATTGATATTATAAATACCATAATAAATGTAATTTGAGACTTTTTATGAATTAAATAAGTTTATAGGTTAATAGGACATATTAGAATTGATTAAATTATACGTTTTTTAACTAATAATTCTGTTATGATTTTCACAAAAATCAATTACCAAATAGTGTCAAAATTGACATAAAATTGTTTTTAAAACAATTATTATATTATTAATTGTGACTTTATTCTTAAAAATCTAAGGTTCGGAAAAATAACATCTATAAGGTTACATATATTAATAATGTACCACTTGTGGTTATTTTGTCTTATTATAGTTAGTTAATTAACCATATATTGAATGAAAACAAGAAGACACGGTAAAAGTTAAATTATTTAACTTATGGATAAATTTAAATGAGAAGGTTAAAATAGTAACCTAATATTGTCTAAAATCTATTGGTTTATAGGATTTATACTCATACCCACATTATTTTTTAAATAAATCAATTTTGAGCTATTAAAAAATGAATATAACTTTATTATAAAATAATATTTTAAGTTTTTCCTAAGGTGCCCCTGTCCTCCCTTATAAAAGGGCACCTACTCCCACTCCTTCTCACACCACTTTGAGCCTTAAATCTCAGTCAAAACCTTCTAATTTCTCTTCTAAACATCCATAGAAACATCATAGAGGTCCTGATCTTCTTCAATGACCTTCTTTAGTGCCCTAAGAGGAAGTTAAGAAGAGGCACTTCAAAGAAGAGGTAATGTCCACCACAGATTATTTCAACTTTATTTCTTCTACTTCCTATTCTTTAGTTGTTTCATTATGAAGTAATAAAATAAGTTTCAGTCATATATTTATATGTTAATATAAATATGAAACAACCCTATTTTACATTCTATCCATCCTACGGAAAACGAAATCATTGCGCGTGCGTACGTATGGAATACCATCTCCACGTCGTGGTGTAATCTGTTTTCCACCACCACCTTACTTGGATGGGTATAATTGTGTATATAATGACTATATATGATTATTGTAATGTTATATTGATTATTTAATAGTATACATATACATAAATACAATTCCACGATCATGGGAATGATATCATCGCTCGTGCATACATACAGCCTACCATCTCCACAATGTGATGTGACTGGTTCTACATGATCTTCAATGAATAATGACTATATAAATGAATTGAATGAATAAATATGATATATATTACACTAATACCATTCTTAAAATGAGGTATCTATAAACTAACAATAAGAATAAGAATTTATTTGACAAAACATGCATAAGAACAAAAAGAAATTAACACCCGGATAACAAGTAGCAATGAAATATTACTAATAAGAAGCTAAGAATATGAACATATATGATATTATCATAGTGAGTAATATTATTTAATAAGTCAATAACATTATTTAAATCATTATACATGAGTATTGGATATGTATGAAGCAAATCAGACCTGAGGTAAGGGAAAATCTCGCAATCTCATTTTTTTCTGAGATTGTTTATACATCAGAATTTACTGGGGAATATTTATCATCCACATCCATGTTTCCTCAATATGTAATATTATTTATATCCTACAAAAAAATTTTAAATACAATTTTACCCTTCATTGAGTTTTTAGTAAAGGATATGAAATGAATATTTTGTCATTTTTTTGTACAAGGAACTTTTTTGACTTTTACGGACAAAGTACGAGTGGAATGTATTTCTTTAACTTATACAGCATGAATGGATTTTTAGAAAATTATTTCCATGAAGAATACTTTACAAGTTTTCATGTTTATTTTTAATCAACTTAATTTAGTTTAAAATTTTATGACTTGTTAAAAAAGTAAATATGTTTTTGAAGTAGAAATGATATCTTCCTCAAGAATGAAGTTTAAGTGTTTTATCAAAATTATTTTCCATATAAGATAATATAGGTTTCAATTTCAATCCCTATTTTTTCATTGATTTGATTATGTTATGATGGAATTATTTTTATGATGTCCTTTTATCTTATATGTTTTATTTTATGATGACATGATGTTTAAGAATCCTAATTTTATTACATGGGTTATGCTATAATGTATGATTTATGATCTTGTGGTACACATAAGAATGGTATCATTATGAGATTTGTGGGACCTATATATCCTTAAAATGCATTTGGTAAGGATTTATATCACATGAGATTGACATGGCTGGGATGGCAGGTTAATCCGGTTCAGTGATACAGGACTGAAATGAGGAGTGAAATTGGTTTAGAAAAGGACTTTGTCCACTAGTATAGTGTTGGAAATGAGTATTAACTACTAAGAAATGATTACCTATTAATATGTTTGTATGAAACATAGTTTCATGTTATTATTATTGGGATTAAATTTCCCTACTATGATTTATCCCATGTTATGAAATTATGATCTCTTTTGCATGTTATGATTTCCAAAATGTTATGATCTTATGAATATTATGTGGTTGATATTTCTTTTGTTTACCCATACTAATCATTTGAGATCACAATTTTCTATGTTTTCTTTTCCTCAGGTTAGGAAGAAGGGTATTGAGTAAAATATTCTAAATGGGACTCAAGATATGATAAAATAAAAGGGAGACAATGTAGATGATTTATGAACCAGTTTTTTATGTTTCCCAGTTTGTAAAGACATTATACCTTTACAGCCCATTCATGGTTTTGTTATATGTTGTAATAAGTGTGCTTCAATTTTGAGGTATAAACAATGTATGTAAATTATTGGTCATTATAGTTGGTATCAGAGGAAACGTATAGTCAACCTTTGGAAACTAGGATGTGAAATCCTTAGTAAGAATCCTAAGGATATGTATAAGCATAGAACACAATCTTAGTGTTTTAGAAATGTCCATTAACAACCTATGATAAGACCTTAAGTGTGAAAGTTTATTCTTGATTATGTGGATTTACTATTATAATTAGTGTTTCTCACACTTTACTTCTTGGTTTTACCCAATGGCTTGAACCTGAAGGAACCGTGTTAATGCGGAATGAGATGGGAAATGAAATGATTGTCCCCCTAAGAAACCAAACATTATGGAAGCTGGAATGTAAAATCTTGTATCTATGCGCACAAAACTTTCTCAAGCTACGAATCATGTAGGACTTCCAAACGAGAAAAGGAAGGATCAACATTATATTTAATCCTTCATTTGGTAGCATCCACATTCATTCAGTGGGTCAGCTGATCCATTAGTTGCGGAACAACTGTTCAGTACTACTAAAAATTTATTTTCAGTTCTTCAATGTTCTAAACATGATTAAGTCATCTTAGAAATATATCGTTTGTAAGGTGATGCTGTTCAATGGTAGAATCCTATTAAGAATACGAGGCAAAAGGATAAAATTGAGTCCCTGGAATGGGATGAGTTCAAGAACTTATTTTTCAATAAGTACATCCCTCGTATTTTTGGAACATAGATGGAGAAGGATTTTCTTGAACTAGAGAAAAAGGAAGATCAATCTGTTGGTACCTACGAAGTAAATTTTACAAGACATGCAAGGTATTCTTATGGGATTATTATCCAACCTGAGAGTAAGATCGATCAATTCTTTAGTGTCTTAATACCAAGTCTTCGAAGGTCATTATCCATAAGGGACTTCAATAGCTATGAGGAAATAATTCGATGTGATCTCATGGTTGAGATGGAGATTGGAGTAACCCATCAGTCTTATGCGTTTGATAAGAAGAGGAAAATGGAATTCAAAGGTAAATATAAAGAACACACTGAAAAGAAGATGAGTTTTCCCTTATGCTCAATGTGTGGAAATAAACATGGAGGGATTTTTCTTAAAGGGACAAGTAATTTTTTCCAATGTGTGAGGGAAGGTCATCGAGCATTTGAATACCCCAATGATTGGAAGAAGATGTCTAGTGACGCGAACAAAGGAAAGGATACATAGTGTGAACCTCCTACACTTCAATGTTACAAGTGAAAGGAAATTGGGGAATTATGCCAATCAATTCCCTAATCTAAGGTTTCTGATGATGATCGAATTCAACAAACTCTTAAGGCCAAATGCAAAGGAAAGTCACATGCAATATCTATCAGTGATGTGTATTATGATAATTATGTTGTAAAAGGTACACTTACCATCCACTCTAATGTAGAAAATGTGTTATTTGATTATGGATCCACCCACTCTTTTATTTCTGAACAATTTTCTATGGGTATCTCTATATTACCTCAATAGATAAATATTGAGTTAGCTGTGAAAACCCCTAAAGGCACAACCGTCTCATCAAAAGTTTACAATTCTTCTCTGATTGAAGTTTGTGGGAAAGTGCTTCATGAAAATCTTGTGATCCTTCATATAGTGGAATTTGATGTGATTCTTGGCATGGATTCTCTTTCTTTATATGCATCTCAAATCAATTTCCAATGAAAGGAAGTCACATTTCATATTCCAGATCAATCTATGATCATCTATCGATGAAGGATGAACAAAACATTCCAGTATAAAATTCATCCATCTTATGGGTGTTGATTCCACTAAATGAAGGTTATTTTTCTCAAATGGTTGGATGGAAAATCACAATTAACAATATTCCCATTGTACGGGATATTGATGATGTCTTCTCAGAGGAATTTCTTGGTCTTCCACCAAATTGTGAAGTTGAGTTTTCAATAGAACTCGTATCAGGTGCTTTACCTATTTTCAAGACATCGTATAGAATGGCCCTAATTGAGTTATAGCAATTAAAGAAGTAAATCCAAGAGAGTATTGAGAAGGGATTCATATGCCCTAGTGCATCACCTTGGGGAGGACCTGTTCATTTTGTTAAGAAGAATGATGGATGAATGAGAGTCTGCATTGATTATCGATAACTTAACAAGATCACTATCTAGAAAATATCCTCTCCCATGCATTGATGACTTGTTTGACCAACTACGCAGAGCTGAAAACTTTTCCAAGATTGATCTTCATTCAGGGTATCATCAATTAATGGTCCAATGGGAGGATATACCAAAGAAGGCTTTCCATACAAGGTATCGACACTATGAATTTATAGTGATGCTATTTGGTCTTACTAATACCCTTGCTATCTTCATGGATCTAATGAATAGAGTCTTTAGAGACTATCTTGATCAGTTTGTGGTAGTCTTTATAGATGATATTATTATCTATTCAAAGAGAAAGGAAGAACATAAAGATCACTTGAGAATTGTGTTAAAGACCCTGAGGAAGGATAAGCTTTATGCCAAATTTACCAAGTGTGAATTTTGGCTTCAAAAATTTGAATTTTGGGTCACATAATCTCAAAAGAGGGGATATTTGTGGATCCAGCAAAAATAGAGGTTATCAAAAGATGATCGAGAGCAACAACAATAACTGAGATCCGATGTTTACTTGGTTTTGATGGATATTATCGGCGTTTTGTGAATGATTCTTCACGATTATCTAATCCACTCACCACGTTGACTCAAAAAGGAGTAAAGTTCATTTGGACAGAGGAGTGTGAAGAGAATTTCAAGGAGTTAAAAATACAGTTATCCAGTGCACCTGTGCTCCCACTGCCTTGTAGTAGAGAAAGGTTTGTGATTTAAAGTGATTCCTCAAAAAAGGACTGGGGTGTGTTCTAATGAAAAATGATATGGTGAACTTATGCCTCATGACAGTTGAAAATCAATGGGAAAAATTACCCAACTCATGATTTGGAGTTAGCTGTGGTAATCAATGCATTAATGATTTGGAGGCATTATCGTTATGGATAAAGGTGTGATATTTATACTGATCATAAATGTTTAAAGTTTATTTTCTCATGAAAGGAACTGAATATGAACCATAGAATAATTCATTGGAAGAGAGTCGACAAAAAAGTTTGTATTTAAATATTAACCCATTGTTTTCACTATTCATCAATAAATGAATGTTTTCAGAAAAAAACCAAAACTTCAACCTAGGCTAATTTCTGTATTCCGAATCCAAAAATGAAGTCCATTTTGAAAGATAAAATTTATAAAATTGAACAAATTGGGTATTTCTATTCATAAAGGCTAGTGTTGTGTGTAGTGAAAGATTATTTTGATGATTTATATAACATAAAAACAAAATATTTCTCATAAAAATATTGGGTGTTACATTATACCCCCTTTAAAATGAATATCTCCCTCGAAATTTGTCACTTTTTAACAAACAGATGAGGATACATCTCCCTCATCATATCCTCAATCTCCCAAGTAGCTTCTTATAATTGTTGGTTCCTCCATAAAACATTCACCAAGCGTAGTGATTGGCGCTTCCACCAAATCTCTCTCAGGTTCATGATGTGTCACATGTATCTCTCTTGTGAAAGTACATACCTGATCCTTCACATGTAATCAGCTCACAAGTTTTACCAGTGGAGCAAGATCTTTCTGATGAAGAATAGCCGATAGAGATTCTGGAGCATAGTGAAAATGTCCTACGGAATAAGAACACTCGCTTGGTGAATGTTTTATGGAGGAACCACTAATTAGAAGAAGCTACATGGGAGATTGGGGATATGATGAGGGAGAGGTATTTTCATCTGTTTGTTACAAAGTGACGAATTTCGAGGGAGAAATAAATTTTAAGGGGAGTATAATGTAACACCAAATATTTCTATGAGAAATTGTCACGATCCGAATCTGGTCTCCGCAAAAACCGGCACCCGACCCGACCCGTGGCAAGTCCCGATGGTCGTTCTCGATCCCCACAGGCTGGCACAAGTGCCCGGGTATCAGAAACTGAAAATTGGGAACGATTTACCCGAGTTTTTATACTTGAAACATCAAATGAATCCAAGAAACCAAATCTGGATTTTTCAAACCGAAACATCTTTTTAATAAATTCAGAACTGAATTAAACAATTTTAAACAATGTTTGAAGATCATTACAAGGTACAAACCCAAGAAAAGACAGCCCAAGAACCTCAACATGGCAAGAGGCATCTTCCTCAAGCCATCTCCATAACACCGCATCATGAATGACCGGTGGAAACCCGAACTGTTGGCACAAAAGTTATACCCAAACCTGCGACAACAAAATAACCAAGTCTACTTACACCCAAGGGTGTAAGTAGGGTGTGAGACAAAGCCCAATAGGATACCACCACTAATAGATTCCATATAATAAGCATTTAAAGACGAAAATCATGCATGTTTTCAAAAACATGAAAAGCTAGTTATAATTTCTAAAAGCTGCAACATTAAATAAGAACAGTTTTCAAGTGGGCTATTTTAAAGGATTAACACTTTTTAAAATAAACACCAAAGATACCGAATTTTCCAACAAAATGTACCGTAAGCCGATGGTAAGCACATAATATCCAGTGAGCACAAGCAATGGGATATAACCCCTAGGCACTAGCTAGCTGTGGGACCCAGGTACCTCGTATCTCGGTGAGAGTAACCATCACAAATATCTGTTCTCGTGCATGAGGCACTAGTAGGGAACATACCCATAACCTAGTGGTCCCTAATCATAATCATCTTAGATTAGTTATAGTTGTAAGTGTCAATCTTTCTAAGTGAAACTGAGGACAAACCCCACGGGATCACTAGCATACTTGTACACGTCCACCCACCTAGATACCTAGGTTTTCCCTTTGTGCTCAAACCATTTCAACAAGTCAATGAATATACATTTCACATGAAAATATCATTTTCATATCATAAATTCACCAAACATCCCACATGTATACAACACAAGTCACAAAAGTCCACTTTTCATTCAAATGCATTTTGAAATCAAACCCACACCAAAATAGCCCACAACACTTTTTGCATAACTTTCACAATCCAACACATCCTTTAACAATTTTATAAAATACCTAAAAATATACTAAACATCACATAACAGCCCACTCACATGTTTCCTAAATCACTTTTTATAAACAAAATCCACTTTTCACATCACAGTCACACAAACAGCCCATATAACGTTCACACCTCTTTCACATTTTAGTAAATCCATTAAACATTTTTATAAAACATTTCCAAGAGGATACACATAACATAACAGAACTATTAACATTTAAAATGATCCATTTGAAATTATAAACAATCCAAAATAGTTTTCCAATATGGTTTCACATCTTACATAAATCATTAAACCATTCAAAACATTCATAATACAATTCTAAAGAGTGTACCGATTCTTTTCACAAAAAAACTCATTTCAAAACCATATTTCATGGACAACATCACAACAATACAAATTCAAAACAGAATTTTCATCCCCAAAAACATTTATTAAACTACCCCCATGTGTTATAATAACACCTTAAACAATACCAAAAAAGATCCACATGAAAAGCACACGTTCTCAAAATCACTTTCAAGAAGTACAATAAGGATTTACACCTTAAACCCATTAAAAAAACCTCTTTAAAACCTAATGTCACACCAATACCCTACCAAATTAAAATTTTCAGCCCAAAAAAGATTTATTAAACCAATTTCATATTTATAAAACACACCCAAATAATACCCAAAGGGTTGCACATGTAAAACACCCAATTTTTTAAACTAAAATGAAACTGTAAAAAAAATTCTTTACCAAATAAAAATTAAATAGTTCCCGCACAACATTAAGCATATTAGTAAATGAAAAATAAGTAATTCAAGCAAACTAATTCATCTAGAAATGATTACACATGGAATCACCTACCTTTTATGCCGAAACCCTCAAAACATGGTGCGAAACATCAACCGCACCACCGCTGCACATCAAGGAATATAAATGCAGACCTAGACCCCCAAAAATTGACCCAAAAGATACCGAATAAGACCATATGTTAGAACCCTATGTTCTGGACATTCTATAAACTCTTTAGATAGGGTGGAAACCCTAAGGAGAAGAGAAGAATTGAAAAGAGAAACATTACCCAAAATAATCTTGAAGAAAACGACCTAAACTCCACCAGAATATGAATTTAAAAATTTCCAACCATTCATGGTAAGCTAGAATAGGGATTATGAGATAATTTAGGAATTGGAATGGGGGGAAAAGAGTAATAATTGAGAGAGTTATGATGGAATGAACTTACCTCCTCAAATCTGCCCGAGTTTAGAAACCCCAAGAATGTCAGCACCAAATCGCGATGAAATAGATCTACAAAGTGGGGGGGAAGGCAATGGGAGCGCGACTGGGCTTCTTAGGGTCGAGAGGGAGGTAGAATCACCAAAAAATCCATTTTAATGAATATTATATTAACAAATTAATTAAACAATTTAAAACAGGAAAATGGCCCTTCGGGTTGTCCCAATTCTCAAATAAAAACAAAAATCCCCCATGCTTATGGATTTATAAAGGCCCCAAATCTAAATGTGGGGATACTATATCAGGGGAGAACAATTAGGAGTTGTAATGAGTCAAAAATATTAAAAATTGAAAATGTTATAAATAAAACAAAATTTATTTTTAAATCTGGAATTGGGCTCAATGTTTGGCCCAATTCATGAAAACTCACCTATTCTCAATAAAACCTTTGGAAACCACCAAAACAAATCATGAGTAAAAAATAAATTTAAAAAAACCCTAAAATATGTTACGTACGTGACAAAAATATATTTTTTATGTTATATACATCATCAAAATAATCTTTCACTACACACAACACAAGCTTGACATTAATTTCACGAAATCACGACCTTCCTCGATAGCTTGCGTTGTACGCAATACCGAGTTTCAATAAACAACGATATGCTATTAAAATATTATTAAAAATAGACTTTATGAATAGTAATACCCACTTTGTGAAATTTTATAAATTTTATCTTTCAAAATGGACTTCATTTTTGGATTCGGAATACCGAAATTAGCCAAGGGTGAATTTTTGGTATTTTTCTGAAAACATTCAATTATTGATGAATAGTGAAAACACTAGGTTACTATTTAAATACCGAATTTTTATTAAAATATTTACTTATTTTATTTATATTTATTTTAGGTCAAAATTGATACATAATACCTATATAAATACAATTTAATTCATTGGAGTCATTTTATAATAATTTAAGATATATAAAAATTTTATTGAACTTTTCACCGTCTTTTACCCACCTCCTATGAGAGTTTGAAAATTTACATAAAACATAATTTTACTGCTTATGTGAGTGTAATTTTGAAAATCTGAGAGACATAATTAATATCAATGAGTACAATTTTGTTCCATAAGATACAAATAATTTTTGGTGATTAGTAACTTTTCACTTTTATTTAACATGGTTAAAAGTAAATATGGTAATTAAGGGTAAAAATTGTAATATTATTATCCTAACACATGTCCTAATTCTATTTTATAGGTTTATTTCGACCAAAAACAACCTTAGGATTAATATAGGACCATTTAGGACCACTTCGAATTGATTAGGACATTTAATACTATTTTATTTAAAAAAGAGTTAAAATAGTTAAAGTCAATGTTTCTTAATTTTATAATTTTTAATATAGGGATATAAATAAGGTAAATTCGACTATAAATATTCATTATAAAGATAAAAATATTCCCTATATAATGGTATTTTATTTAAAATGTTTAGACATTAATTAATTTTTTTTATTTATGACACAATGATGATGTAGTAATTACCTAATTAAGGAAATATTAACATAATAGATATTATAAATACCAAAATAAATGTAATTTGAGACTTTTCATGAATTGAACTAATTTTATAGGTTAATAAGACATATTTTTATTGATTTAATTAAATTTTTTGAGGTAATCATTCTGTAATGATTTTCACAAAAATCAATTACCAAATATTGTCAAAATTGACATTAAATAGTTTTTAAAACAAATATTATATTATTAATTGTGATTTTATTCCTATAAATCTAAGGATTGTCCAAATAACATAAATAAGGTTAAATATATTAAAATGAACCACTTGGGGTTGTTTTGGATTATTATAGTAAGTTAATTAACTATATAGTGTATGAAAACAAGAAAACATGGTAAAAGTTAAATTATTTAACTTAGAGTTAAATCTAAATGATAAGTTAAAATTGTAACCTAAACTTGTCTAAAATCTATTTGATGAGATTATTTCGACACATACCCACCTAAGCTTAGAAATAAATCAATTTGGAGCTATTTAAAACCAAGTATGACTTTATAATAAAATAATATTTATAGTTTTTCCAAAGGTGTGCCTCTCCTCCCTTATAAAACGGCTCCTCCTCCCTCTCTTCCTCACACCACTTTGTGCATTCATGCTCGGCCAATGTAACCCCCCGACCCCAGTTACCCCGATTCGGTTCATTATTATATAACATTGGAATGATCACAAGATGGATCAATTCTCGAAAGACCGATTAGTTTAGTAGCCTTGGAAGCACTGGATATATTCATAAAGTTTTACATTACATCATAAAAATGAAAACTATAACAACATAGTCTCCATATTCCACACTCTTATCCCCTCATACTATCCCTGTGGGTCATTCATAATTTACTTCTTCACATCCTTGGAAAAATAAAACATAGAAATGGGGTGAGCTCAAATGCCCAGTAAGGATAACAATATAGCGGAAACTTCCATAAATAAGAATAAACATTTAAGGCATTGTATAAATAAATCACAATACTTTTAAACATGATATTCAACATAGTATGGAAAAAATAAAATGAAATAATTCCATTTACTTATTCACATGGATATTTTACTAATTGAATAATCACTTTCAATATCAATAACCACTTTCATAATGATGGAATGCATAATGCCAGACTATCCTAACCACATACCCAAGGCCTCGTGCAAAGACTACAAATAATATTTTGCCAAGGCCTTGTGCCAAGACACAAGTTTGTCTCATGAGACCTACCTATGCATTTAGGAGCTATAGTGGACTCCAGCCATCACATATTAAGTGCAATGCATTCCTCATATGAACAGGATTAAACATAATATAAACATTCGTATTAAAAATAGAATACGAAATGTAAATAATTCATCCATAAACCATGAATGGTATAAAAAATAGCACATCCATAGTCAACCATATCACTAAACATTCAATACAATATATAAGTTTTGTATCATAATAAATCATCTTCAAATAAGCGTAAAATCCATCAAAGGATGTTGACATAAATGAAATAAAAACTCTTTTTAGAGAAATATCTCTTTTTATTTTGAAATAATTTAAGAGTGATATAAAATAAAACATTTTCTTTGAAAATATTCTTATAATTATGTTATTTAATCTTAGATGATTTTATAACAGTGGAAAATAGCCGCACTCGCCATATAAGTTAAAAAAACATTCTTACCATAATCCTGTCAAAAAGGCTAAAAAGCACCTTGTTTGAAAAACGACGGAAACATTCTTTTATAAACCTGTTATAAAAAGTCTAACAAGGGTATAAATGACTTTAACCCATATTCTTGTAAATGGTAAAAATGTTTTGAAGTACATTTTGAAGAAAGATGGATGTGGATGATAAATAAATCCCAGTAGATTATTACGTATAAACAACCTCGGATAATGGAGAGATTGCGAAATAAACCCTTACCTTGTACTTTTCCTTGGTTTGGGGTAGGTTAACATCATGTATAATGGTGAAATAATTGTAATTAAATTATACATGAATCATATACATTCATATGATATCATATATGATCTTTTAACATTTCTTTGTTAATAATATCTTAGATTTATCGTTGTTTCGGGTGTTAACTGACTCGTTTTATTTTATATGTTTTGTTACGTAAGACATGATTGACATGGATTGGTTGTATGTTAATCATATCCAGAATGATATAAAGTCCTTATATACTATTATTATTCATAAAATGAGTTTTAAACTTGAATGGATACGATGGAGAGTGAATCTCATCACGTTCATGGAGACGGTAGTCCGTACGTACGCATGAGCGACAATATCATTCTTTTGGTATTAAAATAATATATAATTGGATGTTATATCATATATAGAGAATCATTATCATGTTATATTTATTATTTAAATGAATTAAAAATAATTATTATACCCATCCAAATAATAATATATTGAATAACAATTACACCACGACATGGAGATGGTAAGCCGTATGTACGCACATATGGTGACATGTCATTCAAAGGATGGATAGAATACTGAATATGGTTGTACCATATTTATAATAATATTACAGTATATACAAGATATTTGAGTTATTATTTTATAATGGTAATAACAAATAAAGAAGAAGTGGAAAAAGAAAGGAACTTGAAAAGGGGTGGTGAAAACATTACCTCTTATTCGGGTTCTTCCTTTTGATTTTATCAAAAGGGATCCTTAGATTGGCTTTATGATTAAAATAAGGCCTCTAGGATGAATTGAGGGATGTTCAGAGAGTATTTGGTCAGGGTTTGGCCGAACCAAAAGTCTTTTAATGTGTGAGTTAGTGTGAAGGGGGAGTGACCTTTTATAAGAGGGGTGAGGGGAACCTTTGAAAAAGATAGAAATATTAATTTATAATAAATTCATATTCGGTTTATAATGGCTCAAAAGTTTATTATTTGAAGGTTAAGGTGGGTATGGGTCGAAAACTACTCAACCATTAGAATTTAGAGTGTTTTGGGATACTATATTAACCTTATCATTAAGTATTAACTCTAAGTTAATTAGATTCACTTTTACAATGTCTCTTTTTATTATTATAATATATGGTTAATAAACTTACTATATACATCCAAGACACCCACATGTTGTACATTACTGATACACCCATCATGATTAAAGTTTCGTGGCAGACCATAAGATTTTTAGGAATTTAATATCAATTAAAAATATAATATTTGTTTTAAAAACTCATTTATGTCAATTTTCACACTATTCAATAATTGCTTTTTATGAAACACATAACAGAATTCTTACTTCGAAAAAAGAAAATTAAATCAATCCTAAAATGTCATATTAACCTAGAAAATTAGTATAATTCAATAAAATTCTCCAATTATATTTATTTGGGTATTAATAATATCAATTATTTTAATTTTTCTCTATTATGGTAATTACTGCATCATCAATGTGTCATAAATAAATTAAATTATGTAACGTATAAAAATTATAAATAAAATACAATTATGTAGGAAATCTTTTAATCTTTGTAATTAATATTTAAAATCTAATTTATCATATGTATAACCCTATATTAAAATTGTTTTAGTAAATAAACTTTGATTTTAACTCTTTTAACTCTTCTTTGAATTAAATAATAATAAATATTATAATCTAATCCAAGTGGACCTAAATGATAATATTTTATTCCTAAGGTTTTTTTTGGTCGAGATACACTTGTCCAATATAAATAGTACATGTGTTAGGGTAATATTAATATCATTTTTACCCTTAATTACCCTATTTACTTTTAACTGTGGTAAATAAATGTAAAAAGTTACTATTCACCAAAAATTATTTTCATCTCAATGAACCACATTTTACTCTTTGATATTAACCGTGTCTTTTGGATTTTCAAAATTCCAATCACAGAAGTGGTAAAATTATGTTTTATGAAAAATTAAGTTTTTTTAACTACCACTTAGTAGTTTCAATATTCATCAAAAATTGAAGTTTTTCAGAACAATTCCAAAATTTCACCCTAAGATATAATTTATATTCCAACTTAAAAAATGATTTCTATTTTAGAAAATTCAAAACATATAAGTTTCATTAATTAATTTTATAATTAATTTTCGTTGTCACAACAAATAACGTTTTTTAAGAAACAATATATATCAAAAGATTGACAATTGTTTATGTCCAATTTCAATGTTAAATTAATTATAATGAACACCATTGGATAAAATGGTAAAAATATATTCTAATTATAATTTAAAACCACTCAATAGTATAATTTATCATTACCAATTATTTTTTTTAAAAAGTTTTTTTTAAGTATTTTTCACTATTCATAAAAATTGGAAGTTCTTAGAAAAATACCAAAAATTCATCATAGGATAATTTCGATATTATGAATCCAAAAATGAAGTCCATTTTGCAATATAAATATATATAATTTCAAAAAGTAGGTAATAAAATTCATAACGTCTAGTTTGATTGCTTGTGGTGTGTTAGAACTCGATGTTGCGTACAACACGTGCTATCACATTATTCAAAGAGAAGCGTATCGTAGATGCTTTGGGTGTTACATATTCATCTCCTTCATATAATTTCATCCTCAAAATTTCTAGAATACTATAGCATGAAAAGACTCAGGTGGTTCTTCATCATATGTTCCTCGGGTTCCCACGTTGCCTCTTCCATCTTATGGTTTCTCCACAAAACTTCTACCAGACGCGTCGTCCGGTTACTCAGTACTTGTTCTCTCGTATCAAGAATCTTGACGGGCTCTTCCCAATAATATAGATCAGGTTCCAGTTCTAATTCTTCGTTGGTGAGTACATGCGTTGGGTCAGGCATATATTTCCTCAACCGAGATACGTGGAACACATTGTGAACTTTGGAGAGACATGGTGGCATTGCCAATCGGTAAGATACATCCCCAATTTGTTCTACAATTTCAAAAGGTCCGATGTACTTGGGACTCTATATACCTTTCTTACCAAAATGTATGACTCCCTTCAATGGAGATACCTTCAGGAAAAAATGATCACTGACTTGAAATTCCAAATCCTTCCTTTCATTTTCAGCATAGCTCTTCTGCCTACTTCAATCTGCTTTGATGCGATTTTGGATTACGTTCACCTTTTCCATCGTTTCCACCACTAGTTCTAGACCTACAAGTTTTCTTTCACCAACATCATCCCAACAGGATGGTGTGCGACATCTCTTTCCATATAACGCTTCATATGGTGCCATCTGAATACTAGAATGGAAGCTATTGTTAAAGGAAAATTCTACCAAAGGTAAATATTGATTCCACATACCCTGAATGTCAAGTGAGCAAGATCTCAACATGTCATCTAAGGTTCGAATAGTCCATTCTGATTTTCCATCTGTCTGAGGGTGGTAGGCAGTGCTCAAATGAAGTTCATTTTCCAGGGATTTTTAACGACTCTTCCAGAATCATGATGTAAAATGGGGATCACGATCAGAAACAATCGATAGGGGTACTCCATGAAGTCTCACAACTTCATTAATATATAGTCTTGCTAGACGTTCTAGTGGTAGATTTTCTATTATAGCAAGAAAATGTGATGACTTGGTAAGATGATCAACAATAACCCATATTGCATCATTTCTTCTAGGAGTGTTTGGTAGCCCCATGACAAAGTCCATCGTAATATTGTCCCATTTCCACTCTAGTATGGGAAGAGGTTGCATGTCTCCTCTAGGCTGTTGCCTTCCAGCTTTCACTTTGTTGAAAAACCATACATCTTGACACAAAATCAGCAATCTCTATTTTCATTTTGTCCCACCAAAAATGTTCTTTCAAATCTCTATACATTTTGGTGCTCCCAAGGTGTATAGAGAAATTGGAACTATGTGCATCATCCAACAATTCCTTTTTTAGATCAGGTATATCGGGAACACAATGTCTCTTCAAAAATTTCAAAATTCCTTCTTCATACACAAATTCTCTCAATCTCCCATCATTCACAGCTTTAATCTTCTTATGAAATTCTTTATCATCAATCTGAGAACTCTTAATTATTTCTAGTAATGATGGTTTGGCAACCTTTTGAAAAAGAATTGATGTTTCACCTTCTATGGTTATTCCCATGTCCATCTTCACTAGATCCATTAAAATTGGGTCCTTTTCAATTATCATATTGTTCAAAACTCCATTATCTTTTCTGCTCAAAGAATCTGCCACCTTATTTTTTTCCCCGGGTGGTAGTGTATCGTACAATCATAATCCTTGAGTAATTCAAGCCATCTCCTTTGCCTCGTGTTGAGTTCTTTTTGTGAGAAAATATAATTCAAACTCTTGTGATCAGTATAAATCTCTCATTTTTCACCATATATGTAGTGCCTCCATATCATTAATGAAAACATCACAGCTTCTAACTCGAGATCATGAGTTGGATAGTTTGGTTCATGAATTTGCAACTATCGTGATGCGTAGGCAATAACCCTATCATTCTGCATAAAGACACAACCAAGTCTTTTCTTCGACGCATCGCTACAAATAATGAACCCATCATTCCCCGATTGTAGAGTCAATATAAGATCATTGACTAATCTTCTCTTCAGTTATTTGAAACATTCATCACACACTTTTGTCAAAAAAAATTTAACCCCTTTATGTGTGAGCTTTGTTAATGGATTAGCCAACCGGGAAAAATTCTGGACGAAACGTCAATAATAACCTTCTAACCCAATAAAACTACGTACCTCAGTTATATTCGTTGGTGCTGGCCATTCGTGGATTGCCTTTGACATAGAAGGATCAACAGGGATTCTATCTTTAGAGTCAATATGGACATGAAAAGAAATCTCCTGAAGCCAGAATTCAAAATTTTCTGAACATCCCATATAATTCATGTTTTCTCAGAGTCTTCAGGATAATGCACAAGTGAATTTCATGATCTTCGTAGCTTTTGGAGTATACCAAGATATCATCAATAAAAACCACCACAAATTCATCGAGATATTCTTTGAAAACTCTATTCATCATATCATTGAATACAAAGGGTGCATTAGTAAATCCAATAGGCATTACTGTAAACTCGTAATGCTCGTACCTGGTTCGAAATGCTATCTTCGGAATGTCTTCCTTCTTCACACACAACTGATGCTATCCAGATCGATGGTCAATCTTTGAAAAGTATTGAGCTCCATCCATTTGGCCAAATAAATCATCAATGCAAGGTAGTAGATACTTGTTCTTTATTGTTATAGAACTGATCTCCCTGTAGTCGATACATAACCGCATAGATCCATATTTATTTTTAACAAAATGAACAGGGGATCCCCATGGAGAAACACTAGGACGAATAAATCCCTTATTACTCAATTCCACTAGTTGTTTCTTTATTTCAACTAATTCCACAGTGACCATTCTATAAGGGGTCTTCGATATAGTCCTTGATCCATGAATTAAATCAATGGAAAACTCAACTTCTCGTTCTGGAGGATGTCCAGGTAAATCATCCGGAAATACATCTACATATTCTTTCATAACTGGTACATCCTATATTTGAACATTCCGTTCCTCACCCATAGTCATTTCATTATCTATCTCCCAAATAATTGAATTTAGTAGAGCTACTGGGGGTGGATCTAGATAAGAATTAGGTGGTGATGATTCTGCTCTAAAGATAAAGTGTTCCTTATCACTATCATCAAGAATCGTAACCTCTTTATTCTTACAATAAATCTTCACATCATAGTCCGAAATCCAGTCCATATCCAACTCAATCATGGGTATGATGATGAGATTGGCAGATAAAGAACATTTATGTTCTCTAATGGGGACTGATTCACAAAACATTGTTGCAATGATACATCACTTAGGAGTTTTAACTGACAAATCCCTTGTTAAATAAAATTGGAAATATCTAATTTTCGTAGAAAACTGGGAAGATATGAAATAATGCAATGATCCAGAATCAAATAATGCATTTTCTAGACTTGATTAAACCATTAAATTACCTGCCACCACATATTTTGGAGCATATACCTCGGTATTAGTGATAGCATAAGCTCGGCCTTGATCCTTTGTCCTTTTCTGAGGTACGTTCCCCTGATTCTTAGGACATTAATTTGCATAATGTCCCATCTACCTGCAATTGTAGATTTGGACATCAGAAGCTTCTTTCATCGCCTTGTAATCACGAGCATGGTGTCCTTTTTTACAACACTTGTAACAGACTCTCGTTACCTTCAAGAAAGTACCGGGGTGTTTCTTCTCACATTTACCACAGGATAGATATTCAACCTTTCCCTTCTTCCCCTTATTTCCATTCCCAGATTGGTCAGCAGACCTCTTCTTCTCTTGCTTTGCTTTAAATTCATAAGAATTAGAGAATTCCTTTTCGGTCTTGATAGCACATGAGACAATGTCTTCATACGACGAGAAGGATTGTGGGACTAATGCTCGATGGAGAAATGA
This sequence comes from Viscum album, assembly GCA_963277665.1. NCBI lineage: Eukaryota > Viridiplantae > Streptophyta > Magnoliopsida > Santalales > Viscaceae > Viscum > Viscum album. The sequence goes on from OY728134.1 coordinate 175,605,608, forward strand.
TTTTAACCCATCAAAGAAACGATCAATCATACTTCTTGGGTTATGTATATAATCTCCATCATACCTTGATAACCTTGTAATTTAGCCTCATACATTGTGACATTCTCATCCTCCTTTTGTCTCAGACTCATAAATTGCCTTTCCATATCTTCTCGATGGTCACGAGGAAAGTATTTTTCTAAAAACAAATCTTTTAACTCCCTCCATTCCATATTTGATACTTCATCATCTTCCTTTTTTTTAATCAATGACCACCATTGATCAGTATCTACAGTGAGGCGTTAAACTACCATGATAACTATTTCCCCTTCACTACTCCCCAAAGCCTAAAATATTTTCTCTAGGGGATTTATCCATTTCTCATCTACTAAGGGATTTGTACTCCTATTGAACATTGTTGGTTGTTGCCTCATGAAGTGGTCTAACATTGATCCACCACGGTGAGGATCAAGGTGCTCCATACAGGTAAGGTTATTATTCATAACCTGAGTGAGTTGTCCTAGTATGGTGATTAGCTGATCGGCACCAGTTGCATCACCATCTCCACTATAATTATCTTGAACAGGACGGAAATCCCTAAATGTAGTGTGTGCAGTGATACGGTTTCTATTTCTTCCACTAGGCGCCATTTCTAAACAATGTCATAAACTAGATCAGTTTATGAATCAAAATACATAATTCCATACTTATAAAACACTTAACATAAATTGAACTATTTATGTATATAATTCATAATCATAAAAATGTTTTATTTGAGTAATTATATACTAATAATCCTTTCATAATGATTTGTAAAAAAAATTAGAGTTATCCTAAGCATATTCTCCAGGAGTGTCGTAACCAAGAGTGCCGCAAGGCCCATTGTCGTGCATCAGTTCCCATTCAAGTCTAGCTCAAAGCGGTGTTTTTAGGTTTTACCCCTAGGTACATATGTGCCAGAGCCGCCTCTACCTGCTCGTATCCAGACAGGGATGTCTTGCTCGGAAAACTCACAAAATCTCTACAATACAAAAATTCTAGGAAGTTCTTGTATACTAATCCTCAACGTCCATATTAAATATATGTGCTCTAATTAGAGTTTATCTAAATCTAGCTTCCAAGGTTTATACTAAACTTCCTCTGATACAAACTATAACACCCCGACCCTAGTTATCCAGAGTCATTGAATTATTACATAACATTGGCATGATCACAAGAAGGATCAAATCTCGAAAGACCGATTAGTTTAATAGCCTTGGAAGCACTAGATATATTAATAAAGTTTTACATTACATCATAAAAATGAAAACTACAATAACATAGTCTCCATATTCCACACTATTATCCCCTCACACTATCCCTACAGGTCATTCATAATTTTCTTCTTCACATCTTGGAAAAAATAAAACATATAAAATGGGTGAGCTCAAATGCCCTGTAAGGATAACAATATAGCAGAAAAATCCATAAAAAATAATAGACATTTAAGGAAATGTATAACTAAAACATAACCCTTTTAAACTTGAACTTCAACATAGTATAGAAAAAATTAAATGAATTAATGCCATTTAATTATTCACTTGGATATTATAGTAATCGAATAATCAAAGCAATATCAATAACCACATTCACAATGATGGAATGCATAATGCCAGACAATCATAACTACATAGCCAAGGCCTCGTGCCAAGACTACAAATAAGATTTTGTCAAGGCCTTGTACTAAGACACTAGTTTGTCTCATGAGACCTACTGATACATCGAGTATCAAAAGCGGGCTCCACCCATCACATATTAAGTCCAATGCATTCCTTATATGAACATGTTTAAACAAAACATAAACATTCGTATTAAAACTAGCATATGAAATGTAAATAATTCATCCCTAAACCATGAATGGTATAAAAAATAGCACATCCACAGTTGACTATATCACAAAACCATAAATAGAATATAGAAGTTTTGTATCATAATAAATCATCTTCAAATAAGTGTAAAATCCATCAAAGGATGTTGACATATATGAAATCAAAACTCTTTTTAGAGAAATATCTCTTTCTATTTTGAAATCATTTAAGAGTCATATAAAATAAAACATTTTCTTTGAAAATATTCTTATTTTCTGGTAAGGGAAGCTTCAATGATTTTATAATGGTGTAAAATAGTCTCACCCACCGTATAAGTTAAAAAACATTCTTACCTTAATCCTGTCGAAAAGGTTAAAAAGCATATTGTTTGGAAAACGATGGAAAGATTCCTTTATAAACCTCTTATAAAAATTCAAAGAAGGTTATAAATGACATTAAACCATATTATTTTAGATGTTAAAAATGTTTTGAAATACATTTTGAAGAAACATGGATGTGGATGATAATGAAATCCTAGTAGATTATTACTTATAAACAACCTTGGATAATGGAGAGATTGCGAAATAAACCCTTACCATGTACATTTCCTTAGTTGAGTGTAGGTTAACCTCCTATATAATGGTGAAATAATTTATATTTAATTATACATGAATCATATAAATTAATATGATATCATATATGTTCTGTAAACATTGCTTTGTTAATAATATCTTAGATTTATCATTGTTTCAGGTGTTAACTGACTCATTTTCTTTTATATGTTTTGTCACATAAGCCATGTTTGTCATGGATAGGTTGTATCATATTAATATATAGAATTATATCAAGTCCTTATATACTATTATTAATGATCAAATGAGATTTAGACTTGAATGAATACGATGGAGAATGAATCACATCGCGTTCGTGGAGACGGTAGTCCGTACGTACGCACGAGCGACAATATCATTCTTTTGATATTAAAATAATATATAATTGTATATTATATCATATATACAGAATCATTATCCTGTTATATTTATTATTTACATGAATTAAAAATAATTATTATACCCATCCAAATCATAATATATTGAATAACAATTACACCACAGCGTGGAAGGTATACGTACGCACGTATGGTGACATGTCATTCAAAGGATGGATTGAATACTGAATATGGTTGTACAATATTTATAATAATATTACATTATATATAATATACTAGAGTTATTTTTTTAGAATGATAATAACAAATAAAGAAGAAGTGGAAGAAGAAAGGAACTTGAGAAGGGGTGATGAAATCATTACCTCTTCTTTGTGTTCTTCCTTTTAATTTGATCAAAAGGGCTCCATTGGTTGGATTTATGATCAAATTAAGGCCTCTAGGTTGTAATTAATTATGTTTAGAGAGTATTTGGTCAGGGTTTCGCCGAACCAAAATGCTTTGAATGTGTTAATTAGTGAGAAGGGTAGTGCCCTTTTATAAGAGGGGTGAGGGGCACCATTGGAAAAGAAAGAAATATTAATTTATAATAAATTCATATTCAGTTTCTAATGTCTAAAAAGTTGATTACTTAAAGACTAATTTGGGGATGGTTCTAAAACCACTCATACAATAGAATTTAGACATTTTTGGGTTACTATATTAACCTTATCTATAAGTATTAACTCTAAGTTAATTTGTTTCACTTTTACAATGTCTCTTTGTATTTTTTATATTATATGGTTAATAAACATAATATATACATCCAAGGGACCCCAGAGTGGTCCATTAATGATAAATATATCATGATATAAGTCTCTTGGTCGAGACATAGATTTTTAAGAAATTAATATCAATTAATAATATAACCTTTGTTTTAAAAACTCTTTTATGTCAATTTTGACACTATTCAATGATTGATTTTTTTGAAACTCATCACAGAATCATTACTTAGAAAAAATTAAATTAAATCAATCATAATATTTCATATTAACCTAATAAATTAGTTAAATTAAATAAAAGTCTCCAATTATATTTATTTGGTATTTATAATATCAATTATTTTAATTTTTCTCTATTATGGTAATTACTTTATCATCAATGTGTCATAAATAAATTAAATTATTTAATGTATAAAAATTATAACTAAAATAACTTATGTAGGAAATCTTTTTATATATCTAATTAATATTTTCAATCTAATTTATATTATGTATAACCCTACATAAAAAATCGTTTAGTAAATAAAATTTGATTTTAACTCTTTTAACTGTTCCTTGAATTAAATAATAATAAATATCCTAATCTAATCCAAGTAGACCAAAATGATAATATTTTATTCAAAAGGATATTTTTGGTCGAGATACACTTGTCCAATAGAATTAGGACATGTTTTAGGGTAATATTAATATCATTTTTACTGTTAATTTCCCTATTTACTTTTAACCGTGGTAAATAAAATTAAAAAGATACTATTCACCAAAAATTATTTTTGAACTAAATGAACCACATTTTACACCTTGATATTAACCGTGTATCTCAGATTTTCAAAATTCAATCACAGAAGTGGTGAAATTATGTTTTATGAAAAATTCAGTTTTTTTAACTACCACTTAGTAGTTTCACTATTCATCAAAAATCGAAGTTTTTCAGAACAATGACAAAATATCACCCTAAGCTATAATTGATATTCTGAATTCACAAATGATGTATATTTTACAAAATTATAAACATATATGTTTCATTAATTAATTTTATAATCAATTCCCACTGTCACAACAAATACCGTTTTTTAAGAAACAATATATATCAAAAGATTGACAATTGATTATGTCCAATTTCAAAGTAAAATTAATTATAATGAACACCATTGGAAAAAATGGTAAAAATATATTCTAATTATACTTTAAAACCACTAAATAGTATAATTTATTACTATAAATTATTTTGATTAAAAATGTTGTTTTTAAGTATTTTTCACTATTCATAAAAATTAGAAGTTCTCAGAAAAATACCAAAAATTCAGTTTAGGATAATTTAGATATTCCGAATCCAAAAATGTAGCCCATTTTGAAATATGAAATATATATAATTTCAAAACTAAGGTATTACTATTCATAATGGCTAGTTTGATTGGTTGTGGTGTGTTAGAACTCGATGTTGTGTACAACACACGCTATCGCATTATTCAAAGAGAATTGTACCATAGAAGATTGGGGTGTTACAGCCCACCCCTACAAAATTCTCTTCTACACTTCCCTAGAAACATCCTAGAGGTCCTGGTCTTCTTCAAAGACAAATTTTAGTGCCCTAAGAGGAGGTCTCAAAGAGGCGCTTCAAAGAGGAGGTAATGTCTGTCACTGATTCTTTAAACATTATTTCTTCTTCTAATTCTTCTTCTTTAGTTGTTTCATTATGAAGTAATAACATCAGTTTCACTCATATATTTATATCTTATTATAAATATTAATCAACCCTATTTCACCTTTTATCCATCCTATGGAAAACTAAATCACTACACGTGCGTACGTAGGGAATATCGTCTCCACGTCGTGGTGTAATCTGTTTTCCACCACCACCTTACATGGATGGGTATAGCGGTGTAAAGAATCACTATATATGATTATTCTAAAGTGATATTTATTTTTAAATAGTATAAATACACTTAAATACAATTCCATGATCATGGTAATGATATCATCTCTCGTGCGTACGTACGGCCTACTGTCTCCACGATGTGATGCTACTCGTTCTACATGATCTTCAATGAATAATTATTATATAAATGAACTGAAAGAATAAATATGATATATATTACACTAATACCATTCTTCAAATGATGTATCTATTAACTAAAATTTAGAATTAGAATTTATTCGACAAAACATGCATAAGAACCAAAAAGCAATAAACACCCGAATAAAAAGTATCAATGAAATATTACTAATAAGAAGATAAAAATTTGACCATATATTATATCATAACAATGATTACGATTCTTTAATAAGTCAATAAACTTATTTAAATCATTATACAATAGTTTTGGACATGTACGAAAGCAAATTGGACCTGAGGTAAGGGAAAATCTCGCAATCTCATTTTTATCCGAGATTATTTATACTTAAGAATTTACTAGGGAATATTTATCATCCACATCCATGTTTCCTCAATATGTAATATTATTACTATCCTACTAAAATTGTTTAAATCCAATTTTACCCTTTAGTGAGATTTTAGTAAATGATATGAAAGGAATCTTTTGTCAATTTTTTTGTACATGGTACTTTTTTGACTTTTCTAGCCAAAGTATGAGGAGAATTTTTTTATTTAACTTATACAGCATGAATGGATTTTAGAAAATTATTTCCATGAATCTTCCTTTACAATTTGTCAAGTTTTTTTAATCAACTTCTTTTAGATTAAAATTATAAGACATGTTAAGAAATAAACATGTTATTGATGTCAAAAGGATATCTTCCTCAAGAATGAAGTTCAAGTGTTTTATCAAAATTATTTTCCATCTAAGATAATATAGGGTTCTGTTTAAATCCCCATTTTTTTATTGATTTTATTATGTTATGATGGAATTATTTTGATGATATTCTTTTATCTTATATGGATTGTTTTATGATGGCATGATGTTTAAGAATCAAATTTTAATTACATGGGTTATGCTATAATGTATGATTTATGATCCTGTGGCACACATAAGAGTGGTATCATTATGAGATGAATGGGACCTGTATATCCTTCAAATTCTTTGGGTAAAGATTTATATCTCATGAGATAGACATGTCTATAATGTTAGTTTAATCCGTTTCAGTGATACAGGACTGAAACGAGGAGTGGACTCTTTTCAGAAATGGACTTTGTCCAATAGGATAGTGTTGGAAATGAGTCTAGACTACTAAGAAATGATTATCTATGAATATGTGCGTATGACAAAAAGTTTCATGTTATGATTATTGGGATTAATTTTCACTACTATGATTTATCCCATGTTATGAAATTATGATATATTTTGTAGGTTAAGATTTCCAAAATGTTATGTTCTTATGAATATTATGTGGTTGATATTTCTTTTTTTTACCCATACTGAGAATTTGAGCTCACCATTTTGTATGTTTTCTATTCCTCAAGTTAGGATGAAGGGTATTACGTAAGATATGCCAAATGGGACTCTAGATATGATAAAATAAAAGGGAGACAATGTAGATGATTTATGAACCAGTTGTTTATGTTACCCAATTTTTAAAGACACTATACCTATACGGTCCTTTCATGGTTTTGTTATATGTTTTAATACATGTGCTTAAATTTTGATGTATTAACAATGTATGTAAATTATGGGTCATTATAGTTGGTATCATAGGAAAGGTATAGTCAACAATTGGAAACTAAGATGTGAAATCCTTAGTAAGAATCATAAGGATACGTCTAAGAATAGAACACAATCTTAGTGTTTTAGAAATGGCCATGAACAACCTATGATAAGTCCTTAAGTATGAAATTTTATTCTTTATTATGTGGTTTTCCTATTATAATTATTGTTTCACGCACTTTTCTTCTTGGTTTTAGTCAATGGATTGAACCCAAAGGAACCATGTTAATGCGGAATGTGATGGGCAATGAAACGACTGTACCCCTGAGAAACCAAATGTTAAGGGAGCTGGATTGAAAAATATTGTAGCCATTCTCACACAACTTTCTCAAGCTATGATTCATGCAGGACTTCCAAATGAGCAAAGGAAGGATCAACATTTTGTTGAATACTTCATGAGGCAGCGTCCACCCTCATTCATCGGGTCTACTGATCAATTAGTTGCAGAACAGTGGTTCAGTACTACTAAAAATATATTTTCAGTTCTTTAATGTTCTGAACATGATAAAGTCATCTTATAAGTATATAGTTTGTAAGGTGAAGATGATCAATGGTAGAATCTTATTAAGAATAAGAGGCAAAGGGATGAAATTGAGTCCATTGAATGGGACGATCTCAAGAACTTATATTTCAATAAGTACTTCCCACGTATTCATTGAAGAAAGATGGAGAAGGAGTTTCTTGAACTAAAGAAAAAGGATTATGAATCTGTTGGTACCTACAAATTTTTTTTACTAGACATGCAAGGTATGCTTATGGGATTATTATCCAACCTGAGAGTAAGATCGATCAATTCATTAGTGGGTTAAAACCAAGTCTTCGAATGTTGTTATCCACAAGGGACTTTAATATCTAGGAGGAAATCGTTCGATTTTCTCTCAAGGTTGAGATGGATATTGGAGTAACCCATCAGTCATATGCGTTTGATAAGAAGATGAAAATGAAATTCAAAGGGAAATCTAAAGACCACACTGGCAAAAAGATGGGTTTTCCCTTATGCTCAAAGTGTTAAAAGAAACATGGAGGGAGTTGTCTTAGAGGGACAAGTAAATGTTTCCAATGTGGAAAGGAAGGTCGCCGGGTATTTGAATGCCCCAATGATGGGAAGAAGATGTCTAGTGACGCAAACAAAGAAAAGGCTAAACAGAGTGCACCTTCTACACTTTAATGTTACAAGGCAAAGGAAATGGGGCATTATTCCAATAAATTTCCTAATCCAAGGTTTTTTGACAATAATTGACGTCTACAAACTCTTAAGGCCAAAGACAAAGGAAAGTCACATGCAATTTCTATCAGTGATGTGGAGTATGATAACGAAGTGGTAAAAGGTAACCTTACCATCCACTCTAAAGTAGAAAATGTTTTATTTGATTCTGGATCCACCCACTCTTTTATTTATAAATAATTTTTTAAGGGTATCACCATATTACATCAGTAGATAGATATTGAATTAGCTATGAAGACCCCTAAAGGAACAATAGTAACATGAAAAGTTTACAATTCCTCTCCGATTGATGTTTTTGGTAAAGTGATTCCTACAAATCTTGTGATCTTTCTTATAGTGGAATTTTATGTTATTAATGGAATGGATTGGCATTCTTTACATGGAGCTCAAATCAATTACCAATGAAAGGAAGCCACATTTCATATTCCAGATCAATTTATGATCATCTATCGATGCAAGGATGAACATAACTTTCCAGTAGAAATTTCATCCATCTTATGGGTCTTGATTCCACTAAATGAAGGTTATTTATTTCAAATAGTTGGAAGGAAACTCACGATTAAAAATATTCCCATTGTACCAGAGAATGATGAATTATTTTTAGAGGAATTTACTTGTATTCCACCAAATCGTGAAGTTGAGTTTTCAATAGAACTCGTATCGGGTGCTTTACCTATTTCAATGACACCTTATATAATGGCCCCAATTGAGTTGCAGAAATTAAAGAAGAAACTCCACGAGAATCTTGAGAAGGGATTCATATTCCCTTGTGCATAACCTTGGGGACAACCTATTCTATTTTTTATGAATAAATATGGATCAATGAGACTCTACATTGATTATCGAGAACTAAACAAGATCACTATCAAGAACAAATATCCTCTCAAATGCATTGACGACTTATTTGAACAACTATGCAGAGCTCAATACTTTTCCAAGATTGATCGTCATACAGGGTATCAACAATTAAGGATCTAAAGGGAGGATATACCAAAGACGGCTTTCCGTACATGTTATGGACACTATGAATTTATAGTGATTCCATTTGGTCTTAGTAATGCCCCTACTATATTCAGGGATCTAATGAACAAAATATTTAGAGACTACCTTGATCAGTTTGGCTGGATATTATCGACGTTTTGTGAAATATTTTTCACGATTATCTAATCCACTCACCAGGTTGACTCGAAAATGAGTTAAGTTCATTTGGACAGAGGAGTGTCAAGAGAATTTCAAGGAGTTAAAAAGAAGGTTATCCAATGCACATGTGCTCACACTGCCTTTGTAACACCCGAGGCATTTATGAGAAATAATTTGTTTTTATGATATATAAATCATAAAATAAAAATTTCACTACACACAACACTATCTTGGCTTGCTTTACACACAATCGTGACCTTCCTCGATAGCTTGCATCGTACGCAATACCATGTTTCACTAAACAGCGATATGCAATTAAAATATTATTAAAACTAGCCATTATGAATAGTAATACACTGTTTTTGAAAGTTTTTATTTTTTATTTTTAAAAATGGACGTCAGTTTTGGATTCGGAATATCAAAATTATCCTAGGGTAAAATTTTGTTATTTTTCTGAAAACATTCAATTTTTGATGAATAGTGAAAACACTGGGTTACTATTTAAAAACTGACTTTTTATTTAAATAATTATTTATTTTATTTAAATTTATTTTAGGTAAAAATTGATACATAATACCTATATAAGTTCAATGCAATTCATTGAAGTCATTTTATAATAATTATATATATATTTATATATAAATTTTATTGAACTTTTCACCATCTGTTACCCACCTCCTAGTAGAATTTGAAAAATTACATAAACATAATTTTACCACTTCTGTGAATGGAATTTCAAAAATCTGAGAGACACGGTTTATTTTAGTAAGTAAAATTTGGTTCAACGAGATGAAAATAATTTTTAGTGAGTAGTAACGTTTTACTTTTTTTTGCCACTGTTAAAAGTATGTAGGGTAATTAAGGGTAAAAATGATATTATTATTACCCTAACACATGTCCTAATTATATTGAATAAGTGTAATTCGACCAAAAACAACCTTAGGAATAAAATATGATCATTTAGGCCCACATTGATTAGATTCGAACATTTAATATTATTTTATTTTAAGAATAGTTAAAATAGTTAAAATCAATATTTAATAACTAAAACATTTTTAATATAGGGTTATACATAAGATAATTTCGACTATAAATATTAATTAAAAATATAAAAATATTTACAACATAATGGTCTTTTATTTAAAATTTTTAGACATTAAATAATTACATTTATTTATGACACAATGATGATGTAGTAATTTACTTATTAATGAAGTATTGACATAATGGATGTTATAAATACCCAAATAAATGGAATTTGAGACATTTTATGAATTCCACTAATTTTATATGTTAATATGACATATTATTATTGATTTAATTAACTTCTTTCGAACAAATAATTCTGTTATTATTTTCCAAAAAAAACAATTAACAAATATTGTCAATATTTACATAAAATACTTTTTAAAACAAATATTATATTATTAGTTGTTATTTTATTCCTAAAAATTTTAGGTTCGCCCAAATGTCTTATAAAAGGTTATATATAACAATAATAAACAAATTGGGGTTCTTTTGGCTTGTTATAGTATGTTTATTAACCTTATAGTGTAACAAAACAAGAAGACACAGTAAAAGTAAAATTATTTAACTTAAAGTTAAATATAAATGATAAGGTTAAAAAAGAAACATAAACATGTATAAATTCTATTGGATGAGAGTAATTCTACTCATCCCCACCTTGGCTTTGAAATAAATCAATTTTGGGCTATTAAAACCAAATATGACATTATAATAAAATAATATTTTTAGTTTCTCCAAAGGTGCCCCTCTCCTCCATTATAAAATGGAACCTCCTCCCTCTCTTCCTCACACCAAGTTGAGCCTTCAAGCTCAGAAAAACCCTCCCAAATTATCTTCTCCATTTCCCAAGAAACATCCTAGAGGTCCTTATCTTCTTCAAAAACCAATTTTAGTTCCCTAAGAGGAGGTCTCAAAGAGGCGCTTCAAAGAAGAGGCATTGTCCCTTACCGATTCATTCAACTTTATTTATTCTTCCACTTCTTCTTCTTTAGTTGTTTAATTATAAAGTAATAACATAAGTATCACTCATATAAGGATATTTTATTATAGGTATTAATCAAACATATTTTACAATCTATCAATCGTACGGAAAATGAAATCACCGCCCGTGCGTACGTACGGAATACCGTCTCCACGTTGTGGTGTAATCTACTTTACACCACCACCTTACTTGGAGGTGTATAATGTTGTAAATAATAAATATATATTATTATTTAAAATTTATAATGATTCTGAAATAGTATACATACACTCCAATACAATTCCACGATCATGGGAACGTTATCATCACTTCTGCGTACGTACTGAATACCATCTCCACGATGTGATGCGACTCGTTCTACATGATTTTCATTGCATAGTGATTACTTAAATGAATTTAGAGAATAAATATGATATATATTACACTAATACCATTATAGAAATGAATTATATGTAACCTAAAAATAATAATAAGAATATATTCGACAAAACACGGATAAGAACAAAAATTAATAAACACCCGAATAACAAGTAGCAATGAAATATTACCAATAAGAAGCTAAGAATATGACCATATATGATATCATAACAATTAGTATGAATCTAGAATAAGTCAATGACATTATTTAAATCATTATACAGGAGGTTCGGACACTTACGAAGCAAATCAGACCTAAGGTAAGGGACAATCACATAATCTCAATTTTTATCCGAGATCGTTTATAGTTTAGAATTTACTGGGGAATATTTATCAAACACATCCATGTTTCCTCAATATGTAATAATATTTCTATCCTACTAAATTTTTTTAATCTAATTATACCCTTCAGTGAGTTTTTAGTTAAAGATATTAATGTAATATTTTGTCGTTTTTCGTACGAGGTACTTTTTGACTTTTCCGGCCAAAGTACGAGAAGAATGGTTTTTTCACTTATACTGAAATAATGGTTTTTTATAGAATTATTTCTTTGAATATTTCTTTACAAGTTTTCATGTTTATTTTTAATCAACTTATTTTAGTTTAATTTGGTATGACATGTTATGAAAGGAAAAATGTTTTTGAAGTAAAAAGTATATTTTCCTCAAGAATGAAGATCAAGTGTTTTATCAAAATTATTTTCTATCTATGTTAATATAGGGTGTTGTTTCTATCCCTATTTTTACATAGATTGGATTATGTTATGATGGAATTTATTTTTATGATGTCCTTTTATCTTATATGGGTTATGTTATGATGGAATGATGTTTAAGAATCTCATTTTTATTACATGGGTTATGCTATGATGTATGATTTATGATATTGTGGCACACATAAAAATGGCATCATTATGAGATTGGTGGGACCTATATCTCCCTACAATGCATTGGGTAATGATTTATATCTCATGAGATTGACATGGTTGGAATGGAAGGATAAACTGGTTCAGTGAAACAGGACTGAAATGAGGAGTGAACTCGGTACAGAAATGGACATTTTCCACTAATATAGACTTGGAAATGAGTCTTGACTACTATGAAATGATTTTATATTATTATGTGTGTATTCAAAAAATATTAATGTTTTAAATTATGATAATTGGGATTACATTTCACAACTATGATTTATCCCATGTTATCAAATTATGATCTCTTTTGTAGGTTAATATTTCGAAATTGTTATGTTCTTATGAATTGGATGTGATTGATATTTATTCAGTTTACCCTTACTAATAATTTGAGCTCACCATTTTGTATGTTTTTTCCCCAGGTCAGGAAGAAGTTTATTAAGTAAGATATGCCAAAAAGGGACTCTAGATATGATGAAATAGATGGGAGGTAATGTAGATTCTTTATGAACTAGTAATTTATGTTTCCAAATTTCTAAAGAAACTATAATTATATGGTCCTTTAATTGTTTCGTTATATGTTTTAATAAGTGTACTTCAATTTTGAAGTATTAACAATGTATGTAATGTATGGGTCGTTAGAGTTGGTATCAGAGGAAAGGTATAATCAACCTTTGGAAACTATGATGTGAAATCCTTAGTAAGAAACCTAAGGATAGATATAAGCATAGAAAACAATCTTAGTGTTTTAGAAATTGCCATTAACAACCTATGATAAGACCTTAAGTGTGAAATTTTGATTGTGTGGTTTTCCTATTATAATTAGTGATGATCACATTATTCTTCTTGGTTTTAGTCAATGGATGGAACCTGAAGGAATCGTGTTAATGCAGAATGCGACGGGAAATACCATGATTGTCCCCCTGAGCAACCAAATGTTATGAGAGCTAGAATGAAAAATCTTGTATCCATGCTCACACAACTTTCTCAAGCTATGAATCATGCAGGACATCCAAATGAGCAAAGTAAGGAGCAACATTCTGTTGAATCCTTCATGAGGGAGTGTCCACCTTTATACAGCGGGTCTTCTGATCCATTAGTGGCTGAAAAATGGATCAGTACCACTAAAAAGATATTTTCAGTTATTCAATGTTCCTAACATGATAAAGTCATATTAGAATTTTATCACTTGGAAGGTGAAGCTGATAAATGGTGTAATATTATCAAAAATACGATGAAAAGGGATCAAATTGAATCCATGGAATGGGACGAGTTCAAGAACTTATTTTTCAATAAGTACTTCCCTCGTATTCTCCGAACAAAGGTGGAGAAGGTGTTTCTTGAACTAAAGCAAAAGGATGATGAATCTGTTGGTACCTATGAAGAAAATTTTACAAGACTTGCAAGGTACGCTTCTTGGATAAGTATCCTACCCGAGGGTAAGATCGATCGATTCTTTAGTGGCTTAAAACTAATTCATCGAAGGGCGTTATCCATAAGGGACTTCAATAGCTATGAGGAAATTGTTCGATGTTCTCTCAAAGTTGAGATGGAGATTAGAGTAACCCATCAGTCATATGGGTTTGATAAGAAGAGGAAAATGTAATTCAAAGGAAAATCTAAAGAGCACAATGAAAAGAAGATGAGCTTTCCCTTATGCTCAATGTGTGGAAGAAAACCTGGAGGGAGTAACTTAAAGGGAAAAGTAAATGTTTCAAATGAGGAAAGGAAGGTCATCGGGCATTTGAATTTCGTAATGATGAAAATAATATGTCTAGTGATGCGAACAAAGAAAAGGAAACATAGAGTGCACCTCCTACACTTCAATTTTACAAGTTCAAGGAAATGTGGCATTATGCCAATCAATGTCCTAATCCAAGGGATGTTGATGATGATCGACGTCAAAAAACTCTTAAGGCTTAAGGCAATGGAATGTCACATGCAATTTCTATCAGCGATGTGTAGTATGATAACGAAGTGGTGAAAGGTACACATACCATACACTCTAAAGTAGAAAATGTTTTATTTGATTCTGGACCCACCCACTCTTTTATTTTTGAAAAATTTTCTAAGGGTATCACCATATTACCGCAACAATTTGATTTTTTATTAGTTGTGACAACCCCTAATGGCAGAACTGTCACATCAAAAGATTATAATTCTTCTCTGATTGAAGTTTGTGGGAACGTGCTTCCTACAAATCTTGTGATCCTTCCTATAGTGGAATATGATGTGATTCTTGGAATGGATTGGATTTCTTTATATGGAGCTCATATTAATTGCCAAAGAAAGGAAGTCACATTTCCTATTCCAGATCAATCTATGATCATCTATCGATGCAAGGATGAACATAACCTTCCAGTGGAAATTTCTTCCATCTTATGTGTCCTAATACCACTAAATGAGGGTTATTTATCTCAAATGGTTGGAGAGAAACTCATGATTAAGAATATGTCCATTGTATAGGAGTTTTATGATGTCTTTCCAGAGGAATTTTTGGGTCATCCACAAAATCGTGAAGTTGATTTTTCAATAGAACTCGTATTGGGTACTTTTGCTATTTCAAAGACACCTCATAGAATGGCCCCAATTGAGTTTCAGGAATTAAAGAAGCAACTCCAAGAGAATCCTAATAAGGGATTCATATGCCCTAGTGCATCACCTTGGGGAGCACCTGTTATTTTTTTAAGAAGAAAGATGGATCAATGAGACTCTGCATTGATTATCGTGAACTTAACAAGATCACTATCAAGAACAAAAATCTTTTCCCGTGCATTGATGACTTATTTGAACAACTACGTGGAGGTCAATACTTTTCCAAGATTGATCTTCGTTCAGGGTATCATCAATTAAGGTTCAAAAGGGAGGATATACCAAAGATGGATTTCCGTACAAGGTATGGACACTATGAATTTATAGTGATGCCATTTGGTCTAACTAATGCCCCTACTATCTTCATGGATATGATGAATATAGTATTTAGAGACTATCTTGATCAGTTTGTGGTAGTATTTATAGATGATATTCTTATCTATTCAAAGATCAAGGAAGAACATGAAGATCACTTGAGAATTGTATCGGGGACCTGAGAAAGGAGATTCTTTATGCCAAATTTACCAAGTGTGAATTTTGGTTTAAAAAAGTTGCATTTTTTGGTCACATAATCTCAAAAGTGGGGATATCTTTGGATCCAGCAAAAATAGAGGTTATCGAAAGATGGCCGAGACCAACAACACTAACTGAGATCTGATGCTTTCTTGGTTTGGCTGGATAAAATCGACGTTTGTGAAATATTTTTCATGATTATCTAATCCAATCACCATGTTGACTTGGGAAGGAGTTAATTTTGTTTGGATGGAGGAATGTGAAGAGAATTTCAAGGAGTTGAAAAAAGGTTATCCAGTGCACCTGTACTCACACTTCCTTATAGTGGAGAAAGGTTTGTGATCTATAGAGATGCATCCATGAAGGGGTTGGGGTGTGTTCTTATGCTAAATTATATGGTGATAGATTATGCCTCACGACAGTTGAAAATACATGAGAAAAATTACCCAACTCATGATTTGGAGTTAGCTGTGGTAATCTTTGCATTAATGATTTGGAGGCATTATCATTATGGAGAAAGGTGTGATATTTATACTGATCATAAAAGTTTAAATTATATTTTCCCACAAAAGGAGCTGAATATGCGCCAAAGGAGATGGTTGGAGCTGATTAACGATTACAACTGCTCAATTCATTACCACCCAGGGAAAGAAAACAGGGTGGAAGATGCATTAAGTCGACAAGGCCATGCCAGTTTATCCATGATGATGACCACAAAAGATCCAATATTTATGGATTTACAAAGGATGGATCTTGGAATTATAATGGAAGGGTAAAATCGTATCTTTATCCAACGAATGTTCAACCGTATATACATTTGATGATTAAAGAGGCACAGAAAGAAGATGTAGAGTTACAAAAAAAGGTGATAAATGTTCCTGAATTCAACCTTGATTGTGATGGGATGATAAAGTTCAGGAATTTGGTTTGTGCTCCGCCCATCCCAAAATTAAAGAAGGTGTTGCTGGATGAAGCTCATAGTTGTTCATTCTCTATTCATCCTGGAAGCACGAAGATGTATAGGGACCTGAAAAATTACTTCTGGTGGGATGGGATGAAAAGAGGTGTTGCTGAATATGCCTCTCAGTGCTTGGTTTGTCATCAAGTTAAATCTGAGAGATGGAAGTCTAAAGGGATGTTACAACCATTACCCATACCAGAATGGAAATGGGAAAACATCACTATGGACTTTGTCACATGACTTCCTAAAACATTCAAAGGTAATAATGCTATCTGGGTCATAGTTGATCATCATACAAAGTCGGCACACTTCATCGCTATTAGAGAGGATTTCTCTCTAGATCATCTTGTCAGGATATATGTGAAGGAAGTGGTCAGATTGAATAGAGTACCACGTTCTATTATATCTGATCAGGATCCGAGATTTACCACGATGTTCTAGAGAAGTCTTCAGCATACTCTGGATACAGAGTTGAGTTTCAGTAATGCTTATCATCCTCAGACAGACAGTCAGTCTGAGAGAATAATTCAAACTCTAGAAGATATGTTAAGAGCTTGCTCAATGGATTTCAAAGGTGGTTTTGATCAAAACCTTCCTTTGGTGAAATCTTCTTATAATAACAACATTCAATTCAGTATTCAGATGTCTCCTTATGAGGCTCTCTATGGAAAGAAATGTAGGACTCCAACTTGCTGGGATGAAGTTGGAGAAAGAAAGCTATTAGGACCTGATCTTGTTGACGAGATGGAAAAAACAAGTCAGATCTATTAAAAAATCATAAGAGTATCTCAGAATCGATGAAAAATTTATGCCGACAACTGAAGAAATGACCTATAGTTTGAAGTGGGTGATAAAGTGTTCTTACGAATATCTCCATGGCAGAGAGTAATGAGATTTGGAAATAAGGGAAAGCTGAGCCCTAGGTATGTCGGTCCTTTCGAAATACTGGATCGTGTTGGAAAGGTAGTATTTCAATTGGTGATTCCACCAAATATATCTCATGTTCACAATGTGTTCCATGTATCTCTCCTGAGAAAGTACATACCTGATCCTTCACAAGTACTCAGCTCAGAAGTTGTACTGCTGGAACAAGATATTTCATAAAAAGAACTGACGATAGAGATTCTTGATTGTCGTGTAAAAGTCATACGGATAAAGACCACTAGCTTGGTGAATGTTTTATGAAGGAACCACCAATGAGAATAAGCTACATAGGAGGTTGAGGATATGATGACGGAGAGGTATCCTCATCTTTTTGTTACAATGTGACGAATTTCGAGGTTGAAATTCATTTTAAGGGGGGTAGAATGTAACACCCGAGAATTTTATGAGAAATATTTTATTTTTATGTTATACAAATCATTAAAGTAATCTTTCACTACACACAACACTATCTTTTTGTTCTTTACACCTAATCGCGACCTTCCTCGATAGCTTGCACCGTACACAATATCGTGTTTCACTAAACAACGATATGCTCTTAAAATATTATTAAAACTAGCCGTTCTGAATAGTAATACCCACTTTTTTAAATTTTTTAATTTTTATTTTTCAAAATGGATGTCATTTTTGGATTTGGAATATTGAAATTATACTAGGGTGAAATTTTGGTATTTTTCTAAAAACATCAAATTTTTTATGAATAGTGAAAACACCGGGTTACTATTTAAAAATCGACTTTTTATTTAAATTATTATTCATTTTATTTTAATTTATTTTAGTTCAAACTTGATAGATAATACCTATATAAGTTCAATGCAATTCATTGGAGTAATATTATTATAGTTTTAGATATATAAAAATTTTATTGAACTTTTCACCATCTTTTACACACCTCCTATGAGAATTTGGAAATTTAAATAATACCTAATTTTACGACTTCTGTGAATAGAATTTAAAAAATCCCAGAGACACTATTGATGTTAGTAATTAAAATTTGGTTCAATGAGATGAAAATAATTTTTGGTGAATAGTAACTTTTTACTTTGTTTACCACGGTTAAAAGTAAATAGGGTAATTAAGGGTAAAAATTATATTATTATTACCCTAACACATGTACTAATTTTTTTGGACAAGTTTAATTCGACCAAAAACAACCTTAGTAATACAATATGACCATTTAGGCCAACATGGATTAGATTAGGACATTTAATATTATTTTATTTAAAGAATAGTTAAAATAGTTAAAAACAATGTTTAATAACTAAAACATTTATAATATAGGGTTATACATAAGATAATTTTGACTATAAATATTTATTAGAAGTATAAACAGATTTCCTACATAATGGTATTTTATTTATAATTTTTAGACATTAAATAATTTAATTTATTTATGATACAATGATGATGAAGTAATTATCTTATTAATGAAATATTGACAAAATTGATGTTATAAATACCCAAATAAATGTAATTGGAGACTTTATAAGAATTAAAATAATTTTATAGGTTAATATCACATATTAGTATTGATTTAATTAACTTTGTTCGAACTAATCATTCTGTTATGATTTTCATAAAAATCAATTACCAAATGGTGTCAAAATTGACATAAAATAGTTTTTAAAACAAATATTAAATTATTAATTGTTATTTTAATCCTATAAATATTAGGATCGGACAAATGACTTAAATAAGAGTATATATATTAATAATAAACAACTTGGGATTCGATTGGCTTGTTATAGTTTGTTTATTAACCTTATAGTGTAAGAAAACAAGACGACACAATAAAAGTAAAATTATTTTACAAAAGGTTAAATCTAAATGATAAGGTTAAAATAGAAACCTAAACATGTATAAATTCTATTGGAGGAGATTAATTTAAACCATCAACATCTTATCTTCGAAATAAATCAATTTTGAGCTATTTAAAACCGAATATGACTTTATAATAAAATAATATTTTTTGTTTTTCCAAAGGTGCCCCTCTCCTCCCTTATAAAAGGGCACCTCCTCTCTCTCTCTTTCTCACACCACTTTGAGCCTTCATGCTCGGACAAACCCTGACAAATTCTCTTCTCCACTTCCCTAGAAACATCTTAGAGGGCCTAGTCTTCTTCAAAGACCAATTTTAGTGCCCGTGAGGAGGTCTCAAAGAGGAGCTTCAAAGAAGAGGTATTGTCTGTTACTGATTCATTCAACTTTATTTCTTCTTCCAATTATTCTTATTTAGTTGTTTCATTATGAAGAAATAACATCAGTATCACTAATATACTGATATGTTATTATAATTATGAAACAACCCTATTTCATCATCTATCCATCATACGGAAAACAAAATCACCGCGCGTGCGTACGTACGGAATACCATCCCCACGCCGGGGTGTAATCTATTTTCCACCACCACCATACTTGGATGAGTATAATGGTGTAAATAATAACTATATATTATTACTTTAATGTGAAATTGATTCTTAAATTGTATGCATACACTCAAATATAGTTCCACGATCATGGGAACGATATCATCACTCGTGCATACGTACAGAATATCGTCTCCACGATGTGATGCGACTCGTTCTACATGATTTTCTTCGCATAATGATTACATAAATGAATTGAGAGAATAGATATGATATATATTACTCTAATAACATTCTTTAAATGAGGTATTTGTAACCTAAAAAGAAGAATAAGGATTTATTCTACAAAACACGCATAAGAACAAAAAGTAATAAACACCCAAATAACAAGTAGCAATGAAATATTACCAATAAGAAGCAAAGAATATGACCATATATGATATCATAACAATGACTATGATTTCGTAATAAGTCAATGACATTATTTAAATCATTATACAGGAGGTTCAGACACTTATGAAGAAAATAAGACCTAAGGTAAGGGACAATCTCGCAATCTCAATTTTTATCCAAGATTGTTTATACTTTAGAATTTACTGGGGAATATTTATCATCCACATCCATGTTTCCTCAATATGTAATATTATTTCTATCCTAATAAAAAATTTTAAATATAATTTTACCCTTCGGTTAGTTTTTAGTAAAATATATGAAAGGAATCTTTTGTTGTTTTTCGAACGAGGTACTTTTTGACTTTTCTGGCCAGTGTACAAGAAGAATGTTTTTTTAACTTATACGGCATGAATGGATTTTTAGTGAATTATTTCGATGAATATTCTTTTACAAGTTTTAAATTTTATTTTTAATCAACCTTTTTTAGTTTAAAATTGTATGTCATGTTATGAATGGAAAAAAATTGAACAAAAAATTAGATTTTCCTCAAGAATGAAGATCAAGTGTTTTATCCAAATTATTTTCCATATAAGATAATATAGGGTTCTGTTTATATCACTATTTTTACATTTATTTAATTATGTTATGATGGAATTTATTTTTATGATGTCCTTTTATCTTATATGGGTTATGTTATGATGGCATGATGTTTAAGAATCCCATTTTTATTACATGGGTTATGATATGATGTATGATTTATTATATTGTGGCAGACATAAAAATGGTACCATTATGATATGGGCGGTACCTATATCTCCCTCCAATGCATTGGGTAATGATTTATATCTCATGAGATAGACATGGCTGGAATGAAAGGTTAAACCGTTTCAGTGAAACAGGACTTAAAAGAGGAGTTAACTTGGTTCAGAAATTGACATTTTCTACTAAGATATTCTTGGAAATGATTCTTGACTACTAAGAAATTATTTTATATGATTATGTGTGTATGCCACAAAGCTTCGTGTTTTATGTTATGATTATTGGGATTACATTTAACTTCCATGATTTATCCCATGTTATGAAATTATGATATCTTTTGCTGGTTAATATTTTTAAAATGTTATGTTCTTATGAATATGATGTGATTGATATTTCTTTTGTTTACCCTTACTGATTATTTGAGCCCACCCTTTTGTATGTTTTATTTCCCCAGGTTAGGAAGAATGTTATTAAGTAAGATATTACAAAAAGGTACTTTAGATATGATGAAATAAATTGGAGGCAATGTAGATGCTTTATGAACAAGTGGTTTATGTTTCACAGTTTCTGAAGACAATATACCTATACGGTCCTTTCATGGTTTTGTTATATGGTGTAATAAGTGTAATTAAATTTTGAAGTATTTACAATGTATGTAATGTATGGGTCGTTAGAGCCTTGTAGAGGAGAAAGGTTTGTGATTAATAGTGATGAATCCAAAAAGGTATTGGGGTGTGTTTCATGAAAAATGATATGGTGATAGCTTATGCCTCGTGAAAGTTGAAAATACATGAGAAAAATTACCCAACTCATGATTTGGAGTTAGCTACTGTAATCTTTGCATTAATTATTTGGAGGCATTATCATTATAGAGAAAGGTGTGATATTTATACGGATCATAAATGTTTAAAGTATATTTTCACATAAATGGAGATTAATATGTGCCAATAAAGTTGGTTGGAGCTGATTAAGGATTACAATTGTTCAATTCATTACCACCTTGGGAAAGCAAACAAGGTGGCAGATGAATTAATTCAAAATGACCATGCTATCTTATCAATTATGAGGATAAAAAAATATCAAATATTTATATATTTACAAAGGATGGATCTCGGAATTATATTGGAAGGGGTAAAATCATATCTTTCTCAAATGAATGGTCAACCCTCTATAGATGTGAAGATTAAAGAAGAACAGAAAAAAAGATGTTGAATTACTGAAGAAGGTGAGAAATGTTCCTGAATTCAACCTTGATTGTGAAGGGATAATAAGTTTCAGGAATTGGGTTTGTGTTCCTCCCATCCCAGAATTAAAGGAGCTGCTGGATGAGGCTCACAGTTCTTCATTCTCTATTCATCCTGGAAGCACAACAATGTATAGGGACCTAAAAGAGATCACCTAGTGGGATGGCATGAAAAGAGATGTTGCTGAATACGTCTCTCGATGCATGGTTTATCGGCAAGTTAAAGCTATGGGACAGAAGTCTAAGGGGTTGTTACAACCATTACCCTTACCTGAATGGAAATGGGAAGACATCACTATGGACATTGTCACCGAACTTCCTAAAACATCCAAATGAAATAATGCTATATGGGTCATAGTTGATCATCTTATGAAGTCGTCACATTTCATTGCTATCAGAGAAGATTTCTCTCTAGATCAGCTTGCTAGGATATATTTAAAGGAAGATGTATGATTTCATGGAGTACCACATTCCATTATATATGATCGAGATCTAAAGATTACCACAATATTTTGGAGAAGTCTTCAGCATACTATGGATACAAAGTCGAGATTTAGAACAGCTTATCATCCTCAGACAAACGGTCAGTATGAGAGGAAAATTCAATCTCTAGAAGATATGTTGATATCTTGCTCTATGGATTTCAAAGGAGGTTGGGATCAACAGCTAACTTTGATGGAATTTATCTTTTAATAATAGCTTTCACTCCATTATTTATATGGCTCCTTATGAAGCTCTCTATGGATAGAAATGTTGAACTCGAACATGATGGATGATGTTGGGGAAAGAAATCTATTTGGATGTGATCTTGTTGATGAGATGGCTGAAAAGGTCAGATCTATTCAAAAACACATAAGAGCAGCTCAGATTCAAAAAAAAAGTTTTGTTGATAACCGATGAAAAGACCTAGTGTTTGAAGTGGGGATAAAGTGTTCTTATGAATATTTCATTGGAAGAGATTAATGATATTTTGAAAGAAGGGAAAGCTGAGCCCTAGGTATATCGGTCCTTTCGAAATATTGGATCCTGTTACTAAGGTAGATTACCGATTGGCACTTCCACCAAATCTCTCTCAAGTTCACGATGTGATCCATGTATCTCTCCACAGAAAGTACATACCTGATCCTTCACATGTACTCAGCTAAGAAGTTATACCACTGGAGCAATATCTTTCTGATGAAGAACAACCGATAGAGATTATGGATCATAGCGAGAAAGCCCTACAGAATAAGACCACTCTCTTGGTGAAGGATTTATGGAGGAACCACCAATTATAAGAAGCTACATGGGTGCTTGATGATATGATTAGGGAGATGTATCCTCATCTGTTTGTTACAAAGTGACGAATTTCGAGGGAGACATTTATTTTAAGGTTGGTAGAATGTAACACCCATGATTTTTATGAGAAATGTTTTGTTTTTATGTTATATACATCATAAAAAGAATCTTTCACTACAAACAACACTACAATTTCTTACTTTACACGAAATTTCGACCTTCCTCAATAGCTTGCGTTGTACGCAATAC
The DNA here is from genome assembly GCA_963277665.1 of Viscum album. Lineage (NCBI taxonomy): Eukaryota > Viridiplantae > Streptophyta > Magnoliopsida > Santalales > Viscaceae > Viscum > Viscum album. Next base: position 175,629,793 of record OY728134.1, read on the forward strand.
CGAGATTCACTAAACAACGATATGCTATTAAAATATTATTAAAATTAGCCTTTATGAATAGTAATACTCACTTTTTTAAAATTTTATAGATTTTATCTTTGAAAATGGACTTCATTTTTGGATTCGGAATACCAAAATTAGCCTAGGGTGATTTTTTTGTATATTTCTGAAAACATTCAATTTTTGATAAATAGTGAAAACACTAGGTTACTATTTAAAAACAGAATTTTTATTTAAATATTTATTTATTTTATATATATATATTTTAGGTCAAAATTGATACATAATACCTATATAAGTTTAATGTAATTAATTGGAGTCATTTTATAATAATTTTAGATATATAAAAATTTTATTTATCTTTTCACCGTCTTTTACCCATCTCCTAGGAGAGTTTGAAAATATACATAAAACATATTTTTATCGCTTCTGTGAGTGGAATTTCAAAAATCCGAGAGACACGGTTAATATCAAGGAGTAAAATGCGGTTAAATAAGATAAAAATAATTTTTGTTGAATAGTAACTTTTTACTTTTATTTACCACGGTTAAAAGTAAATAGGGTAATTAAGGGTAAAACTGGTATTATTATTACCCTAACACATGACTTAATTCTATTGGATAAGTTCAATTCCATAAAAAACCTTAGGTATAAAATATGACCATTTAGGTCCACTTGTATTAGATAAGGACATTTGATATTATTTTTTTTAAAGAAATGTTAAAATAGTTAAAATCAATATTTAATAACTAAAACATTTTTAATATAAAGTTATAAATAAGTTAAATTCAATTATAGATATTCATTAGAAAGCAGAAAATGTTTCTTACATAATAGTATTATATTTATAATTTTTATAATTTAAATAATTTGATTTATTTATGAAATAATGATGATGCTGTAATTACCATATTAAGGAAATATTAACAAAATTGATATTATAAATACCCAAATAAATGTAATTTGATACTCTTCATGAATTATACTAATTTTATAGGTTAATATGAAAAATTATTATTGATTTAATTATCTTTTTTCGAACAAATCACGCTGTTATTATTTTCACAAATATTAATTACCAAATAGTGTCAAAATTGACATAAAACAGTTTTTTTTAAAAAAATATTATACTATTAATTGTTATTTTTTTCATAAAAATTTAAGGTACGGCCAAATAACTTAGATAAGGTTATATATATTAATAATTTACAATTTGGGGTTCTTTTGTCTTATTATAGTAATTTAATTATCCATATAGTGTAAGAAAACAAGAAGACACGATAAAAGTTAAATTACATAACTTAGAGTTAAATCTAAATGATAAGGTTAATATTGTAACCTAAACATGTCTAAAATCTATTTGATGAGATTATTTTGAACCATACCTACCTTATATTCTAAATAAATCAATTTGGAGCTATTAAAATCTGAATATTACTTTATTATAAAATAATATTTTATGTTTTCTCTAAGGTTCCCCTCTGCTCCCTTAAAAAAGGGCACCTCATCCCTCTCCTCCACACACTACTTTGAGACTTCAAGCTCAGCCAAACTGTAACACCCTGAGATTTTATGAAAAATATTCTTTTTAATTTCATTAATGTCTTGTGATGTATCCTACATCAAAAAGAGCTCGCACAACACGCATCCCTGACTTGGCTTGCATTACACGTAAGCGCAACCTTCCATGATAGCGAGTGTTGTACGCAATACTGAGTTTCACTAAACAACGATATGCTATTAAAATATTATTAAAACTAGCAATTATGAATATTAATAACCACTTTTTGAAATTTTAAGAATTTTATTTTTTAAAATGGGCTTCATTTTTGGATTCAGAATATCAAAATTAGCCTAGGGTGAAATTTTGGTATTTTTCTGAAAACTTTCAATTTTTGATGAATAGTGAAAACACTGTGTTGCTATTTAAAAACCAACTTTTTATTTAAATAATTATCTATTTTATTTATATATATTTTAGGTCAAAATTGATACATAATACCTATATAAGTTCATTGCAATTCATTGGAGTCATTTTATAATAATTTTAGATATATAAAACATTTTATTGAACTTTTGATCGTCTTTTACCCACCACCTAAGAGAATTTGAAAATTTAATAAAACTTAATTTTACCACTTCTGTGAGTGGAATTTAAAAAATCCGAGAGACACGGTTGATTTCAGTAAGAAAAATGTGGTTTAATGAGATTAAAAAAATTTTTGGTGAATAGTAACTTTTTACATCTTTTTTCCACGCTTTAAAGTAAATAGGGTAATTAAGGGTAAAAATGATTTTATTATTACCCTAACAAATGTCATAATTCTATTGAATAAGTTTAATTCGACCAAAAAAAACATTAGTAATAAACTATGACCATTTAGGCCCACTTGGATTAGATTAGGACATTTAATATTATTTTATTTAAAGAAGGGTTAACATAGTTAAAATCAATGTTTAATAAGTAATTGATTTTTAATTTAGGGTTATAAATAAGATAAATTCGACTATAATTATTCACTAGAAAGGTAAAACGTTTTCCTACATAATGGTCTTTTATTTGAAATTTTTAGACTTTAAATAATTTTATTTATCTATGACACAATAATGATGCAGTAATTATCTTATTAATGAAATATTGACATAATTAATGTTATAAATACCCAAATAAATGCAATTTTAGACTTTTAATGAATTAAAATAATTTTATAGGTTAATATTACATGTTATTATTGATTTAATTACTTGTTTAGAACTAATCATTCTGTTATGATTTTCACAAAAATCAATTACCAAATAGTGTCAAAATTGACATAAAATAGTTTATAAAACAAATATTATATTATTATTTGATATTTTATTCCTAAAAATCAGAGGTTCGGCCAAATGACTTCTATAAGGTTATATATATTAATAATAGACATCTTGGGGTTCGTTTGGCTTGTTATAGTATGTTTGATAACCTTATAGTGTAAGAAAACAAGAAGACAAGGTAAGAGTAAAATTATTTTACTTAAAGTTAAATCTAATTGATAAGGTTAAAATATTAACCTAAACTTGTCCAAATTCTATTGGATGAGATTATTTCGACCTATACCCACCTTATCTTTGAAATAAATCAATTTTTAGCTGTTTAAAACCAAATATGACTTTATAATAAAATAATATTTTTAGTTTTTCAAAAGGTGCCCCTCTCCTACCTTATAAAAGGGCACCACCTTCCTCTCTTCCTCACACCACTTTGAGCCTTCAATCTCGGACAAACCCTACCAAATTACCTTCTCAACTTCCCTAGAAACATACTAGAGGCCTTGTTCTTCTTCAAAGAACAATTTTATTTCTCTAAGAGGAGGACACAAATAGGCGCTTCAAAGAAAAGGTAATGTTCGTTACCGATTCTTTCAACTTAATTTCTTCTTCCACTTCTTCTTCATAGGTTGTTTCATTATGAAGTAATAATATCAGTATCACTAATATACTTATATGTTATTATAATTATTCAACAACCATATTTCACCATCTATCCATCCAACAGAAAATGAAATCACCGCGCGTGCGTACGTACGGAATACCATCTCCACGCCGTGGTGTAATCTATTTTCCACCACCACCTTACATGTATGGGTATAATGGTGAATGTAATGAATATATATGATTATTTTAAAGTTATATTGATTCTTCAATATTATACATACACTTTAATACAATTCCATGATCATGGGAATGATATCATCGCTCGTGCATACGTACGGAATATCGTCTCCCCAACGAAATGAGATTCACTCTCCATGATAACCAATCAAGAATGATTATAATGTATATATAATAAGTAATCATGAAATATATGACATAATAATTCTAATGGATATATATATATATATCATCTACTTAATTCCATTCAATTCAATAAGGAAACAAAAACAATGTTCATGCGTACGTACGACCTATCGTCTCCATGAACGGTGTATTTCATTCCATTTATAAATCCATTATGTATATGTATATTCTGAATATATTTTATATATAAATCATGTGTTACATTCTGGATTTAAGTAATCATGATATATGTAATGATATGAATAATTACAAGTCAAAACACGGACGACAAATGAAACGATTTTACCCAAAACGCTCTTTTACATGTAATTTACAAAAGAACGTGTAATATAAAGTCATAAGTGAATCATATATGATATCATAACAATGCATATGATTCTGTAATAAGTCAATGACAATATTTAAATCATTATATATGAGGTTAAGACACGTACAAAGCATATCAGACCTAAGGTAAGGGATAATTTATCAATCTCATTTTTATCCGAGATTGTTTATTCGTAAGTATTTACTAGGGTTATCTTTATCATGCAAGCCCATGTTTTCTAAAAATGGTTTCATGTATGTTTAATGTCCTTTTTACAAATTTTTGAATTTTACTACATGGTATGTAAGGAATATTTCTTCTTTTTATGTTACAAATTACTTTTTGACCTTTCCGACAAAAGTACGAGAAAAATGTTATTTTTAACTTATACGACGTGAATGGATTTTTACGGTTTCATAACGCCTCATTTTCATAATGCTTCCTCTACATGTTTTCAGGATTATTTTCATCAAACCCTTTTCGTTTAAAAGTACATTCCATTTTTTGAAAAGAAAATGATTTTGAAGAAGAAATGATATTTTCCTCAAGAATTCATTTCAAGTGTTTTATCAAAACCATTTTCCATCTAAGATGAAATTATTTCAAATGTGTATGTTTCAAGTATAATGTACCTATGATTTATGTGGTTTCACTTTTCTTATGATGAAATATCCATTTATTTTATATGGATTGTGTGATGATGATATTATGTTTATGAAACCCATTTTATTCTTTGGGTTATGATGAATGTTTTAAGTTTATGTTGTGGCACACGTAAGAATGATTTCATTATGAGATGGGTGGGACCTAAATATCCCTCCAATGCATTGGGTAATGATTTATATCTCATTAGATAGACATGGCTGGAACGGAAAGATAAACCAGTTCAGTAATACAGGACTGGAATGAGGAGTTAACTCAATTCAGAAAGGGACTTTGTCCACTATGATGGTATTGGCAGCAATGCCTTGGATAATATGGAAATCATATCATGTGCTTAATAGGTGCCACAATTACATGTTTTATTCCCAATCTATTTCATAATTCATAATTTTTCTTTATGATATATGCCTTACGTACTTCCAAGATTCTTGTCTTTGCTCAAGATTTTGATGTTTAGATTTTATGTTCATGTTTTTGCATTCAAATGTTTATGGATTGTTTTATGTTCTCTATGTTTACCCTTACCAGGCAATTGAGCTCACCCCTTTTATGTTTTCTTTACCCCCAAGATTAGAAGAAAGATTTTAGGTAAGGAAACAAAAAGTGGATGATCTTTATGGGAGATGTTGAAGATCTTCCACTACGATTAGAAGATTACGTTCCGAGTTTCCAAAGACACTAAACTATTATGGCCCTTGTGTGTCTCCTATTGTTATGTATTAAGTATTCCGCAAAAGTAATGTAATATCCGTGTACTTGAAGCTTCGGGTATCTATAGTTGGTATCAGAGGAAAGGTTTAGTCATCCTTTGGAAACTAGGATGCGAAAACTTTAGTGAGATCCCTAGATATATTTCTAAGGTACGTCTAGGGATGTCCCTAAGGTTAAGTATACATATATGTTATAGTCCTAGAATTTCGCTAACGATCTTAGAATTAAACCTAAGATATTAGATATTGAAGGTACTCCCCATTTATTATGTTGTTTTCCCTAGAATGATTTTTTCCTCTCACACTATTCATTTTGGGTTTTAGAAAATGGTTGGAAACATGATGATTCATGATAATGGAGGGTATGACGGACAATGGAATGATATTCATCGTGAGAAACCAAATGAAATGGGATTTGGAAGTCCAAACATTGTTATTATGCCTAATCAAAAATCTCAAAATATGATCAATAATCTCAACTTTTTAAGTTTCACGACTCAGATAATATGAGAATGATGGAGTTTCATGATGATCATAGAGGAAAGAAAGTTCAATTTCCCTCATGTAAATCATGTGGGAAGAGGCATCAGGGAGATTGTTTTAAAGGAACTGGAAGAATCTTTGGGTGTGGAAAAGAAGGACACAGAGCCAGTAAGTGCAAAGGAAAAGGTTCAGTTAACACCATGGATGAGGATAATGGTATTGCTATGACATCAACAATGGTTAAATGTTTTAAATGTGGAATGTACGGGCATTATGCAAACCAATGCCCTAAGGGAAAGTCTCATGAAGAGAATCAGTATGGTCATATGGGTAGTATTTATGTTGAAGATGATGAAGAGACTTCAAATGATATGTGAGATGAAAGAATTGTTGAATCTCAATCAATGGTTTATGAAGGTAATTGAATGATTACATGTTTATCAAGTGTAATATTGTATAAGTAATCTCATGGTACTATGGAATAAAGAGACATATATGGATTGTTACACTATTGTATTTCCTTAAGTTTTGAAAGTGTATGATGAATGGTACTAGTAACCATGAATGGTTATTCAGATATCTTTGTAATGTAGATGATATGCACATAATGAAGGGATAAGGAGAAAATTATATGTTTGACAGTATTCATGATCTCATGACGGATATAAGGAGAAGGTTATATCATGGTTTGAGTATATAGAATTTTTGGATTTTGGCATGTGGAATGTGTTAAAATTTAACAACATTCATGTTTTCACTAAGATTCAATGGGTATTCATTTTTCAAGAGAATACATGATTAAGGCCTTCGAATATTTGGAATGTGACCAACAAGACATATCTTATGGGGATCACTGATGGTATTAACATGCTTGTTATATGAAATCTATGGTAATCGTTTTCACTATATTATTAGACTGGACTGCAGTATTATGGATAAGCCTAAAGATTGGAATTGATTACGTTGGACATAAGTTAGTATTGTTTAAGGATAGATGTTCTTTTTGATATTATTGATGGGATGTTATAGTAATGTAGTTTTAAAGGACAACCTGCAGGACGGGCGGCAACCCATCACGTCAGACAAGGCTTTAGAAATTGTACCCACAACCGAAGTGCGACTGGCCTTTATCGCATACCACTGGCCTACAGGAAGTCCCTATTTAGTAGAAACTAGTTTTATTATATTAAACAGTATGATATAGGAATTATAAGTCAATTTTAGGAACTATATATGATTAATCTCACTATAGATCGACTTATGTATATTTAATAACTTTTTCTAACCTTTTGTTTGAGATAGATGGAATGACCTGTCATTCTATCACATGAACTGCTAACACATCACGAATAAAAAATTCAACTTCATTTATTTAAGAGATGAAGTGGAAATTGTTTAAGGCACGAACAACAGTGATATTTTACCAATATAAAGTAAGTATTTATTATAATTCAAATTCTTCAACTTTAGAGAAATGATCTTGAAAACCAAAAATGTTGTCCTAGTGCCCTTATATCCGATGAATTGGATGGTACCCTAGATCATCACAAATTTATGGCTTTGTGATTGTTGGCTTTTTCATAGCCATGTTCTCTACCACTCTTCATCAGAACCCGATGGTTAGATTTTTCTTCCATATCCATATTTTCACCTGTGTTCTCATACGTGAAAACCCAATGATGAGTTAATTTGGGTAACCATTACGTTTCATACATTAGTTTTTAAAGCCATATTTTGGTATTCCTTTTTACGATGTGGGTTTCTATTAAAGAAACGTTCGAGTAGAAAACCATTTATAACCCCGACGAATTTTGGGGGGAAATTCATTTTAAGGGGGGTAGAATGTAACACCCTGAGATTTTATGAAAAATATTCTTTTTAATTTCATTAATGTCTTGTGTTGTATGATACACCAAAAGGAGCTTGTGAAACACACAACCCTGACTTGGCTTGCATTACACGCAAGCACAACCTTCAATGATAGCGTGTGTTGTATGCAATACCGAGTTTCACTAAACAACGATATCCTATTAAAATATTATTAAAACTAGCCGTTATGAATAGTAATAACCACTTTTTGAAATTTTATGAATTTTATTTTTTAAAATGGACTTCATTTTTGGATTCTGAATATTGAAATTATCCTAGGGTGAAATTGTGGTATTTTTCTAAAAACTTTCAATTTTTGATGAATAGTGAAAACACTGGGTTACTATTTAAAAACCAACATTTTATTTAAAAATATATTTATTTTATTTAAAATTATTTTAGGTCAAAATTCATATATAATACCTATATAAGTTCAAAGCAATTCATAGGAGTCATTTTATAATAATTTTAGATATATAAAAAATTTTATTGAACTTTTGACCGTCTTTTACCCACCTCCTAGGAGAATTTGCAAATTTACATAAAATATAATTTTACCGCTTCTGTGAGTGGAATTTAAAAAATCTGAGACACACGGTTGATGTCAGTAATTAAAATGTGGTTCAATGAGATGAAAATATTTTTTTGCTGAATAGTAACTTTTTACTTTTTTTACCACAGTTAAAAGTAAATAGGGTAATTAAGGGTAAAAATGATATTATTATTACCCTAACACATGTCCTAATTCTATTGGATACGTGAAATTCGACAAAAAACAACATTAGGAATAAAATATGACCATTTAGGCCCACTTGGATTAGATTAGGACATTTAATATTAATTTATTTAAAGAAGGGTTAAAATAGTTAAAATCAATGTTTAATAAATAAATAATTATTAATATAGGGTTATACATAAGATAAATTAGACTATAAATACTCATTAGAAAGATAAAGAGATTTACTACATAATGGTATTTTATTGGTAATTTTTAGACTTTAAATTATATAATTTATTTATGACACAATGATGATGTAGTAATTATCTTATTAATGAAATATTGACATAATTAATGGTATAAATACCCAAATAAATGAAATTTGAGACTTTTAATGAATTAAACTTATTTTCTAGGTTAATATGACATGTTATTATTGATTTAATGTATTTGGTTAGAACTAAGCATTCTGCTATGATTTTCACAAAAATCAATTACCAAATAGTGTCAAAATTGACATAAAATAGTTTTTAAAACAAATATTATATTATTAATTGATATTTTATTCCTAAAAATATGAGGATCGGCCAAATGACATAGATATGGATATATATATTAATAATAAACAACTTGGGTACTTTTGGCTTGTTATAGTAAGTTTGTTAACCTTATAGTGTAAGAAAACAAGAAGACAAGGTAAGAGTAAAATTATTTAACTTAATGTTAAATCTAATTGATAAGGTTAAAATAGTAACTTAAACTTGTCCAATTATATTGGATGAGATTATTTCGACCCATACCCACCTTATCTTCGATTTATATCAATTTGGAGCTATTTAAAACCGAATATGAATTTATAATAAAATAATAGTTTTAGTATTTCCAAAGGTGCCCCTCTCCTCCCTTATAAAAGGGCACCAACTTCCTCTATTCCTTACACCACATTGAGCCTTCAAGCTCGGCCAACCCCTGCCAAATTCTCTTCTCAACATCCCTAGAAACATACTAGAGGTCCTGGTATTCTTCAAAGACAAATTTTAGTGCCCTAAGTGGAGGACACAAAAAGGCGCTTCAAAGAAGAGGTAATGTCTGTTACCGATTCTTTCAACATTATTACCTTTTCCACTTCTTCTTCTTAGGTTTTTTCATTATGAAGTAATAAAATCAGTACCACTCATATACTGGTATGTTATTATAAGTATGAAACAACCCTATTTCACCATCTATCCATCCTATGGAAAATGAAATCACCGCGCGTGCGTATGTACGGAATACCGTCTCCACGCCGTGGTGTAATCTATTTTCCACCACCACCTTACATGTATGGGTATAATGGTGAAAGTAATGAATATATATGATTATTGTAAAGTGATATTGATTCTGTAATATTATACATACACTTTAATACAATTCCACGATCATGGGAATGATATCATCGCTCGTGCGTACATACGGAATACCGTCTCCACGACGCGTTGAGATTCACTCTCCATGATAACCATTAAAGAATGATTATAATGTATATATAATAAGTAATAAGGAAATATATGACATAATAATGCTACTGTATTTATGTATATATATTTATGTCATCTACTTAATTCCATTCTATTCAATAAGGAAACGAAAACAGGGTTCATGCGTACTTATGACCTACCGTCTCCATGAATGGTGTATTTCATTCCATTTATCGATCCATTATATATATGTATATTATGAATATATATTATATATAAATAATGTTTTACATTCTGGATTTATGTAATCATGATCTAATTAATCATATGAATAATTACAAGTCAAAACACGGATGACAAATGAAACGATTTTACCCAAAACTCTCTTTAACATGGAATTTACAAAAGAACAGGTAATATAAAGACATAAGTGAACCATATATGATATAATAACAATGAATATGATTTCGTAATAAGTAAATGAAATTATTTAAATCATTATACAGGAGTTTCAGACACGTATGAAGCATATCGGACCTAAGGTAGGGGATAATTTATCAATCTCATTTTTATCCGATATTGTTTATTCGTAAGTATTTACTGAGGTTATCTTTATCATCCAAGCCCATGTTTTCTAAAAATGGTTTCATGTATGTTTAATGTTTTTTTACCCATTTTTTAATTTTACTACATGGTATTTAAGGAATATTTCTATTATTTACATTACAAGGTACTTTTTGACCTTTCTGACAAAAGGATGAGAAAAATGTTATTTTTAACTTATATGGCGTGAATAGATTTTTACAGTTTCATAACGCCTCATTTTCATAAAGCTTCCTCTACAAGTTTTCAGGATTATTTTCGAACAACCCTTTTCTTTTTAAAGTACATGCCATTTTTGGAAAAGAAAATGATTTTGAAGAAGAAAGGATATTTTCCTCAAGAATTCATTTCAAGTGTTTTATCAAAAGCATTTTCCATCTAAGATGAAATTATTTAAAATGTGTATGTTTCATGTATAATGTCCCTATGAGTTATGTGGTTTCACTTTTCTTATGATGAAATATCGATTTATTTTATATGTATTATGTGATGATGATATGATGTTTATGAAACCCATTTTATTCTTTGGGTTATGATGAATGTTTTATGTTTATGTTGTGGTACAAGTAAGAATGATTTCATTATGAGATTGGTGGGAGCTATATCTCCCTCCAATGCATTGGGTAAAGATTTATATCTCAGGATATAGACATGGCTGGAACATAAAGTTAAACTGGTTCAGTAATACCGGACTGGAATGAGGAGTGAACTTGATCCAGAAAGGGACTTTGTCCACTAAGATGGTCTTGGCAGTAATGACTTGGCTAATATGGAAATCATATCATGTGATTTATGGTTTCCACAATTATATGTTTTATTCCCATGATATTTTCTCATTCTTAATGTTTCTTTATGATATATTCCTTAAGTACTTCCAATATTCTTGTCTTTGTTCAAGATTTTGATGTTTAGATTTTACGTTTAATTTTTTACATTCAAATGATTATGGATTGTTTTATGTTCTCTATTTTTACTCTTACTGGGAATTTGAGCTCACCCCTTCTATGTTTTCTTTTCCCCCAGGATTAAAATAAATATTTTATGTAAGGAAACAAAAAGTGGAAGATCTTTATGGGATATGTTGAAGATCTTTCACCACGATTAGAAGATTGTGATCCGAGATTCCAAAGACACTAAACTATTACGGTCCTTGTGTGACTGCTTTTGTTATGTATTAAGTATTCCACAAAAGTAATGTAATGTCCATGTATTTCAAGATTCGGGTATCTACACAAACCCTTCAAATTTTTCTTCAACAATTCCCTAGAAACGAACCTAGAGTCCTGGTCATCTTCAGATACCATCTTTAGTGCCCTAAGTAGAGGTTAAGAAGAGGCGCTTCAAAGAAGAGGTAATGTCTGTTACCAATTCTTTCACCTTTATTTCTTCTTCGACTTCCTCTTATTTAGTTGTTTCATTATGAAGTAATAACATCAGTATCACTAATATACTGAAATGTTATTAAAAATATGAAACAACACTATTTCACCTTCTATCCATCCTACAGAAAACAAAATCACCACACGTGCGTACGTACGGAATACCGTCTCCACGCCATGGTGTAATCTATTTTCCCCCATCGCCTAACTTGGATTGGTATAATAGTGTAAAGAATAAATATATATGATTATTTTAAAGTGATATTGATTCTGAAATAGTATGCAGACACTTCAATACAATTTCAGGATTATGGGAATGATATCATCGCTCGTGCGTATGTACGGCCTACCGTCTCTACGATGTGATACGACTCGTTCTACATGATCTTCAATGCATAATTATTATAAAAATGAATTTAATGAGTAAATATGATATATATTGCATGGATACCATTCTCAAATTGAGGTATCTATTCCTAAAAAGAATAATTAAAATTTATTCGACAAAACATGGATAAGAACAAAAAGCAATAAACACCCGAATAACAAGTAGCAATGAAATATTATTAATAAAAAGCTAATAATATGACCATATATGATATTATAACAATGTGTATTATTTTTTAATAATTAAATAACATTATTTAAATCATTATACAGGTGGTTTGGACACGTACGAAGAAAATATGACCTAAGGTAAGGTAAAATCTTGCAATCTCATTTTTATCCTAGATTGTTTATATTTCAGAATTTACTGGGGAATATTTATCCTCAAAATCCATGTTTCCTCAATATTTAATATTACTTTTATTATAATAAAAAAAATTAAATCCAATTTTATCCTTTTTTGAGATTTTAGTAAATTATATGAATGTAATCTTTTGTCATTTTTTTGGACGATGTACTTTTTTGACATTTCCAGCAAAAGTACGAGGAGAATGTTTTTCTTTAACTTATATGACATGAATGGATTTTTTGAAAATTATTTCCTTGAATAATACTTTATAATCTTTCATGTTTATATTTAATAAACTTCTTTTTGTTTAAAATTTTATGACATGTTGTGAAAGGAAAAATGTTTTTGAAGTAGAAAGGATATTTTCCTGAAGAATGAAGTTCATTTGTTTTATCAAAATTATTTTCCATCTAAGATAATATAGGGTTCTATTTCTATCCATATTTTCATTCATTTAATTGATTATTTTATGATGGAATTATTTTTATGATGTTCTTTTATCTTATGTGGATTATGTTATGATGGAATGATGTTTAAGAATCCCATTTTTATTACATGGGTTATGCTATGATGTATGATTTATGATCTTGTGGAACACATAAGAATGGTATCATTATGAGATGGGTGGGACCTATATCTACCTCCAATGAGTTGGTTAAAGATTTATATCTCATGAGATATATATGGCTGGAATGGAAGGTTAATTTGGTTCAGTGATACAGGACTAAAATGAGGAGTGAACTCGGTTCGAAAATGGAATTTGTCCACTAGGATAATCTTGGCAATGAGTATTGACAACTAAGAAATGATTATCTATGATTATGTGTGTATGACAGAAAGTTTCATGATATGATTATTGGGATTACATTTTACAACTCTAATTTATCCCAGGTTATGAAATTATGATCTCTTTTGCAGGTTGAGATTTCCAAAATGTTATCTTCTAATGAATATGATGTGGTTGATATTTCTTCTGTTTAACCTTACGGAGGATTTGAGCTCACCCTTTTGTATGTTTCCTTTTCCTCAGGTCAGGAAGAAGGTTTTTAAGTATTATATGACAAAAGGGACTCTAGATATGATAAAATAAAAGGGAGATGGTGTAAATGATTTATGAACCAGTTTTTTATGTTTCCTAGTTTCTAAAGACACTATAACTATAAGGTCCTTTCATTGTTTTTTTATATGTTTTAATAAGTGTGCATCAATTTTAAGGAATTAGAAATGTATTTAATGTATGGGTCATTATAATTGATCCCTCCGAAGGTGTCACAAATGGCATATGCATCCTTGGTGTCGGCCGAGCCGGATCCTCTAGCAATGCCTCAGGCTACACCTGCCCAAGACTGGGCCCAAAAGGATGTAAACCAGGGTCTCGCCAACACAATTGAAGCAATGATAGCTCAATTGGAAGCAATAGAATGGAGACGAAATATGGTACAACCAGAGAGAATGCCCTTCACAGATTGGATGAGAAATACGCATCATCCACCCAATTTTACGAGCCCTGTATTGAATATTTTCAATGGATCAGGTGATCCATAACAACATTTGATGCACTACGTGTCTTATTAAGACCCTGTGATGGGAACTATAGAATAACTATAATCAGTGAATCTCATATGCATCATGTGGATCTTGCAGGATCTGCCATATTCTGATATACGAGTCTTCCAGCTCAGTCAATTAAAAGCAGTAAAGACCTTCGGCACCAGTTCCTATTCCACTTTAGCTCAACGCTCCCTAAAAAATGTTCAGCGACCTCATGAATTTCATATAGAAGGAGAATGATAGGGTATCAGATTTAATCACCATATGGAAGGGTCTTACCTACTCTCTGAACATGCCAATGCCCCAAGATGAAATTCTTACCATATGCATGGATAACCTTCGAGATGAGCTGCGAACGCCGCTTATACCATTAGAATGCACCAATGGATTCTACAGTCCCTCTTCCATTTACTAGAGAATTGAATTCTCTCAACAGCAGACTAATCTGAAGTTATGAATAACCTCAAAGGCTCCTAAAAAGATATTAGTTATAGTTGAAGCGTCCTATGTCACGCTCAATCCAGTCTCGGCGCCTGCTCCACCGCCTAGGCGTCCACCAAATCATCAAGGGACCCCTGTATATCAGTGGTTTCCTCCGCCCAAGTGGGGCGATCAGAGAGGATGGAAGCAGAACTAGTTCAACGAAAGAAGACCCAATTTATACTCATTTCGAGAGGACGAAGTCTGATGCTACTTCATCACCACCATGAATTGAAATTTTCTCCACCTCCCAATGCCAAATATTCCCACAGATGTTACCCACAATGACAGGCCTGATTACTGTCCCTACCATCAAATGTTGGGGCATAATATCCAGGAATGCTTCATCTTCAAATAAATCCTACAAAGGATGGTTGACTCTGGGTAGGTCGAGCTGGGGCCATCCCCAGCACATGTGACATATATTTCTACCACCGACATCGACAAAGGGGAGGGGTGGAGGGAAGTCACCAGCAAGAAGGGGAAGAAATTTGATGATTGGATTACTCGGATGACTATAAATTGATCTCGAGGCATACTCTGAGCTCAACTATAGCAACCACCGTTTCTGCCAACTGCCCCTAATGCTGCACAATCGAAAATATCGGCCCCACAACCCTGCACGAGACAGTCATCCAGGCATAATAGAGATGGGATGAGACAAGCACAAGAGGAGCATTCCACAACGAGGCCAATGTTAGCCCCGACATTGTCAAATTTTATGCCCTCAAACATGGCGCCACTGGAACCAACCCACCAAACGACACCATTAGGGACAACCGACCAGGTTGACCTCTCACAGGACAATGAGATAATCTTTTGATTAATCAATGTTTTCCATCTAATTTCATTCCCTAACGAAGGGTATGGTAACGAAACCATGTTCCCAACACAAGGGGCTAGGAGGAGGAATCACAAAAGGAGGGGATATAAGGGGAGGTGCAGTCACGGTTGAAACCGACCCTATGGTTTTACCCCATCCCAAACCATAAATATCGCAGAAACACGTGGGAGAGCCCTTCAACGGACTCAGTAGGAGAAAGAATATCCCTCCACCTATACAAGAAGCCACTCTGGCCCCGTCATTCTGCGGTACCAATCAGAGGAGGAACAAGTGTCTAGCCACTGTGTGTTCACAAACAGACCAGCCGGGCCAAGTCCCCAGAACATGGGAACATCATCGACATCTGACCCAGTGGTCGGTCCCTCCTTGTCACATACTCCTTCTCCCAAAGTTCCTTCTAAAACTCTCCCGCCAATAGAGAAGCATTGGCCGCAGGAGTAGAAATACGATATCCTTAAGAAGCTGGCGTTAGTACCAGCCAAACTGTCAATCTTGGATGCCCTGAGTTTGTTAGCAGATCTAAAGGTGGTTCTTATAGATGCCTTGCTCAGCCCCCAAGAGTTTCAAGCCGAGATAGCCACCACCATGATTTATAGGATGGAGACTGGCCCAGATGAATGTAATGTGGTGAATTCCACCAACTATCAAGATGAAGATGCCATCATGAAAGGACACATAAAACCACTATATGTGTCTAGTACACTAAATGATGTTTTGATCCGGAAAGTCTTTATTGACAACGGCTCTGGATTTAGCCTACTTCCCCTATGGACACTTTGTAAGTTGGGCTACAGTGAAAATGATCTAATACCATAATCCACAACTATGATGTGTTACGACAAGAGTGAACAAAATCCAATGGGACCAATCAAGCCAAAAACCCATTTTGGAGACCCTGTGGCCTACTCGAAATTCCAGGTTGTCCGGCAGAACACAGCATTCAATGCCCTACTTGTAAAGTCATGGATCCATAAGCACATATCTATTCCATCATCCTACCAAAATTGTATTAAGTATTTAGTCAAAGGAAAAGTGGAACATTTCACCTTGACAAACACTCTTTTCAGCTCTCCATGTCCCATGAAATTGATGCTGGGTTTTATGAGAAAAAGATGAAGATGCCTTCTATCGGTGGTATTGACTGGATAGCCACTCCAAACAGCCTGGAAATAGTTCTTAATGACCCCCTCAAGCTGCTCGATGAAGACTACGTACTGCCCATAAAAAAATTTGAGAGACGAATTTCATGTCAGGAAACTTACTCAGTTATCCTCATGCTTCAGCCATGATGCCTGAGCATAGTAGTGTAGAAATAACCGCTAACAATCAATTTGGGGGGGAATACTTGAGTGAAGACCCCCACAATGCCTTGCCTTCAGACTCCAAAGAGCCCATGCTGAGAAACCTCTCCCCGTCGGATCAAGATGATGAGAATGTAGTGGAAGAAGAAGAGGAAGATATTAGGGATACACCTCCTGTATTTGAGATAGGTATCTCCACCACTATAGACGAGATCAAGGAAATAAACTTGGGTACCGAGGAAGACCCGAGGCCCACCCTCATTAGTAGTTCCATGTCTCCTAAAGAGAATAGGGTATATACCTCATTCCTAAGGCAAAATTGAGATTTTTTTTCCTGGAATTACATAGAAATGCTGGGACTCGATCCCGAAGTGGCGACGCACCACATAGGTTTTCTAGAAGACCACCAGGGCTATAATATTGCCGCCAGAAGGACTCACCCTACACATGCTTCCAAAATAGAGGTTGGAGTTGATAATATTATTAATGAAGGCATCATTCGGGAGGTCCAATACTCCATCTGGCATGCCAACATTTTCCCCGTCACGAAAAAGAATGGACAAATATGTGTTTGCATCGATTTCCTATATCTCAATCGGCATTTCATGAATGATAATTTCCCAATCCTAATCACCGAGTTATTAATCGATGCAACGGCCAGGTATGAGGATCTCTCTTTCATGGATGATTATTCTTGGTATAATCAAATCAGTATGTCCTAGGAATATGAAGAAGCCACTACCTTTAGGGACCCTCAAGGAGTATTATGTTATAGGGTCATGCCCTTTGTTCTCAAGAACTTTGCCACCACATATCAACACACCTTGCATCATATCTTTAAACCATTCTTGAGGAGCTTATTCGAATGCTACGTGGATGACTTGGTGGTCAAATCATGTTATGATCAAATCACTTGTCAGATCTTCAGGCCATCTTCAACAAACTTCGACAACATGGTCTGAAGATGAACACCTTGAAATTTTCTTTCGGGGTTACATTAGGGAAATTCCATGGATTTGTCATACGCCATTATGGCATTGAAGTAGATCTTAAAATGAAAAATGCTATCCTTGTTTTACCACCTACCCACAATCTCATTGAGTTGAGAGGATTCCAAGGACACCTGGCCTACATTAGGCAGTTCATAGCCAACCAGGAAAGTTAATGTTTTCCATTCACCAGGTTAATGAAAAAGGGGTTTACGTACCAATAGACAGATGATTTCCAAAAGGCATTAAACAGCCTAATAAAGTACCACTTAAGCCCACTGGTGCTCATGCCCCTGTTCGAAGGAAGTCTTCTTATCCTATACATGATCTCCCTAGAGAAGTCACTAGGATCCTTCCTCATATAGAATAATGATTTTGGCAGTGAAAACAATATCTATTACCTCATCTGAACCATGTTCGATGCTAAAACTCTATAATCAATCATCGAAAAGAGTTGTTTGTCATTGGATGTCACAGTTCAAAACTTTTGAAATTATCTGCAGCATCATGAAATCAATTTGGTCTCATGTAGTAACCCGCTCATGTAAATCCTCAACTGCCCAATGCTGAATGGGCGCCTATCCTGATGGGTAGTCATCCTTAAAAAGTTTGAAATCCTGTTTGTGCCATAGAAAGCCATCAAAGGCCAGGCATTAACAGATTTTATGGCAGAGAACCCCTAGACATGAACCACCACACGAGACGTCAAGCTACCTGATGAAGACATATTATCGGTTCAAGAGGGGTTCCCAACATTGGAAACTTACATCGATGGAGAATCCCAAAGCCTAATAGGGAAGAGGATGGAGGATTTGAAATTTGAAAAGGTGGGTTTAGGGATCAGAGTAATGTCCCCTGAAAAGGTAGTCTTTCCATATTCCTTCCTCCTGTGAGATGGATGTACGAACAAGGAGGAGGAGTATCAAGCCCTCATTGCATGCTAGGAGCTCACACTCCAGGCCCATGTACAACATCTTAAGGTAAAAGGGGACTAGGAACTGGTCATAAAGCAAGTCAGTGGTGACTATGCTATTAAAAAGGAGGAGATGATTCCCTTATTTTACCAGGTCCAAAGGTTAACGACTGAATTCTCAACTAAACCATCATTGAAATATATTCCCCAGTCTCATAATGCCTAGGATGATGTATTAGCATATGCGCCCACAGCCCTAGCTGACCCAGACCGGGATGAAACAATTATCAGTATTGCTCATCGCCGAATGGTATTGCTATTTGTTCAGACTAAGAGAGATGAAATCAATAAATTCAGTCCTGTCCCTGAGCAATATGAACTAGCCACTGGATGGATGACCCCCATTGCAAACTACCATCAAAGGTGATAACTTCATTCAGACAAGGCTGAATGAGAGAAAAACGGAGAAGGGAAATTAACTTTGTCCTATATGGCGGCACGAGTTAATAAGAGGTCCTCTACAAACAAGGCCTTGACTGAGTCCTCCACAGATGAATAGATGGAGTAGAAACTATTGTTTTCATATATAATGTAAATGTTGGATTATGTGGAGCATATCAGTCAGGTTCTATGCTTTCCCCTCAGGTTCGATGGATTGGGTACGATTGGCCCACTGTGGCATGGGATTGCGAGCACTTTACCGCAAAGTGACATTCCATCCAAATTCATGCCATGTTCATTCACCAACCTCTGAAGTTACTTAATCATGCCATGTACTCCTAGATATTTTCCATCTGGGGAATAGAAGTTGTGGGACCATATCCTCCCACCACGTCCAATCAATTAATGTATATCCTCACAGAAACCGACTTCTATTCCAAATGGGCAGAATATGTACCCCTTAAAGAAGTCAGTTCAAGAAACATTGTCATCTTTGTGAAAGCCAATATCATCACTAGATTTGGCGTTTATCATACCATAAAGATGGATAATGACACCAACTTCTACTCTGCTAAATTTTTGAAACTGTACCAAGAATATGGTATCAAAGATAACCACTCATCCCTCTACTATATAGTGTCCAACAGATAGATAGAGTATTTCCACAGGACCATGTCCAAAATTCTCAAGAAAATGGTGGAAAAAGACATGAAATCATGGCTGGATAAACCCCTTCATGTATTGTGGTATTTTCGAACAATAATCTACACTGCTACATGGGTTACTCCTTACTCATTAGTATACAAAACAGAAGTGGTCCTACCCATTGAGCTACAATTTCCCTCGCTCCGTGTTTCCATTTCTGATCAATTATCTAACGATGACCAATCAAAAAAATTACTTAGTGAATTAGAATAGCTAGATAAGAAGAGGTTGCAAAATTTGCACCATATGGAAGTATATTAGAACCGAATCACACAAGCCTTTAATAAAAAGGTTCATCTTCAGTCATTATTGGAAGGATAATCGGTGTTGGTCCTCCGTACCCCAATGATACAAGGAAATAATTCTCCAAAGATGGATCCCAAGTGGTAGGGACCATATGTTATACAGAAGGTATACTCCAATAGAGCATATGCCCTGATCTCCATGGATGGGAAGTTAACTACCGCTCCTACGAATGAGAGATTTCTAAAGAAGTATTTTTCATGGCCAAAAGCAGTTATAGTTTGAGCTACAGGATGTTAAACTGACAATCCTCAATGGTCCAAACTCTATGACCCTAAGCTAAGAGTATTTCATCCTCATTGTACGATGTTAAACTAAGGGATTTCAGAGAACTATGTACGGGTTGATTCCTGCCCTTGCAGGATACATAGTGACACTAGGATTCTGTATCATGCCCCATCCATCCCCAATAAAGTTATAAGTTCCCCTTTTTCTCCTATGTACGGGCCAACTATGAATGGGGTATATCCCTTTCATAAAACTATGTACGGCTTTATTCCCAGCTTTTCATGATACGTAGCGATTCCAGGATCCCACATCCTAGACCAGCCACCCCCCAATGAAAAAAATCCCCCTTCCCCAGTATATGGATCAACCCTACACTAGATGTACCTCTTTCAAAGTACTGCGTGTGGATTCATTTCTTCTCTCACAAGATACACAGTGACACCCGAACACCATGACTGAGTCTATCCATCACCTTAATCACCACCCTCTTAGCATTCCTTTTCACACATTACGCAATCGAGGCTTCCTCCATTCCAAGTTTCTCAACACGAGAGTTACTCAGATGAGCATAGGAATTATGGTTGGGTCCCTTTGCGTGAACACAAACTACTTGGATTTAGGAGAAACACGTATGGCTTGAATCCTTCCTTTGCAGGATACGTACCGATGCAATGGTCCCCCATCCTGGCCCAGCCACCCCTGAATGAAGATTAAAAATTCCCTTTTCCCTTGTGTAAGGATCAAACTTGCACATGGTGTATTTTCTTCAAAAGAAACACATACGTCTTGACTCTTTCCCTCATTGGATACGTAATGAACTCAGAATTCCACATCCTATCCCAGCCACCCCAAATGAAGCCAAAAAACACTCTTTCCCCCCATGTAAGGACCAGAACTCCATGGGGCATATTCCTCATCCATACCACACGACTTTAAACTACACGGATAAGAAAAACAATTGCCCCTTTCCCCTGTATAGACTAGACCTACACAGGGTGTATTCCCCAAAATAACTATGTGTGGCATGATTCCTGCCCTCATAGGATATGTAGCAATGCCGAGATCTTATGTCCTAGCCAATCCACTAATAAAAGAAATCACAGGTATATATACCCCTCGTCCTTACTACATGATTTTAAACTGCACAGTCCGGTGTCCTTACCACATAACGTTAAACTGCATAGAATCCTCTTTTAATGTTGTTTCATCTTCTTCTTCACTAAACGACGTTAAAATTGCACTGACTTCTTCCTCATTGCACGATGTTAAAACTGCACGGACATCGTACTCACCGTACGATGGTAAACTACCCGAACATCATCACGACCAAACCAAGATATTCGGTAAAACAGGATGGGAATAGACCATGCACATTTGGATTCATCCTCTCCATACATCAGAATCCATGACCCAGATAAATGCGGATCTTCATAACCACCCATGGCCATCAAAAGTGGAATGTTATCAACCCATGGACACCTTTGTATGACTATGCATACCATGGCCTAGCAGCTCTGCCTATTGAAAGACCCTATTGTGCCTACTAATGGCTAGATATCCATAGGTGATACTCTTCCTCTCTCCATTCATTTACTGACCTTAGAGCTCCCATATCATATCTCTCGATCCAAAAATTTATGGAGCAGTGGTTTCCATGTTCATTCCCCTCTCACGTCCAAATGTTGCTAGGGAATCCCTACCTGGTTAACCTATGTATCATCCCATGGTTCACATGAAGATCTGCATCTACAAACATCAAGCCAGGGCTAGGCTACTTTGACTCAATGGGAAATTATAGTGAATATGTTTCTTGTATGATTTGAAACCATTATCACCACATGTCGAACTCTGTGCTATGAGAAATCCTGGATTTTCCTAATCATCCATGGCCATCAGAAGTGGAAATTCATCAACCCGTGTGATCCTTTGTCTGACTATGCTTACCATGCCCTCAGTGGCACCAAATAATGATCGCCCCTGGCCCATCTACCAAAGGCATGATTTCTTAGGGTGATACCCTTCCGATCATGGTACACATAATGATATCAAAGCCCCACACCATATATTCAGATCTAGGAAATCACATAGCTACAATTTACACCCTCATTCCGTCATAGTTGTACAGAGTGTACCAGAGCATCGTAACACAATTTCCCTCTTGGAGATTGTACCAATAGTCACCCAATGGTTCGAACTCTATGATTGTTAAACTAAGAGTATTTCTTATTACCAAATGACATTAAACTCTAGGGAGTAAAGGTAAACCCCATTCACAAGATAAATCAGCCCATGGAACTCCCCGAACATAAATAGAAACCAGGGATGAACATCCCCGATATGTCGAGATATTTCCTTACCAAATGAAAAACTTCACGTTACGGATAATAGTGAATCCTCATAATAATTTATGGCCATTGGAAGTGGAAAGTCATCGACCTGTGGACGACTTTTTATGACTATGAATACCATTCCCTCAGTGGCTCTCCATATTGACAATCCATGTCCCGTCTACCAAAGGAAAGACATTCTCAGGGGATACTCTTCCTAAGTCTGTATGAAACTGACCTCAGAGTCCCCATATCATTTCTCCTGATCCAAGAAGCCACAGGACCACGATTTACAACATCAATTCCTCCCCACATGTTGGACATGATGAGATATTCGAGCCTAGTTACATTTTAATAAAGAGTGGAATTTGCAACAACGCCCTTACCACGTGACTCCAAATCCACACAGATCATGTCTTTTCCAAATGGCATAAAGTTACAATGATCGAGAATGAATCATACAGCAAAATGCCTCCAACTACTATAATTTTCACAGACTATCTAAATGCCCCTTTCCTCACTGCACGAAGTTAAACTCCACAATATTTTTTAAAATGATCCCCGTCCTCAATACATGATGCTGAACTGCACGGAATTTAATATAATCATACATCCTTACTACATGACAATAAACTACACAGTATCAAAAATTAATAATTCCCACTATCCTCACTACATGACGTTAAACTACACATATGCAGTCCCCACCGCATGACGATAAACTGCACGGTCAAACCTGTAATGGGTTCAATCAGGAATGGATGATTTCCATTATCCCTCAGTGCACGGGCTAGACCTGCACAAACCACCATCTCACACCACAGTGAGAAGGGATGACTTCACCCATTCCAATGAATTTTATCCAAGATTTTTCTCCCGTATCCAGGAACCCCCTTTTCATAAACCATACATTGTACTCGGAAAAAATATGAACTCGTGTATGCCACCCATGGTGGTCCCGAATCTCAACATCCATGATGTTGCCCGACTACCGGGGGAATACAATAATTGGACTAATGAAACCATTCATGACTATGCATACCATGCCCTCAGTGGCTTGAGATATTGATTTCCCAGGGCCCATCTACCAATGGAAAGACTTCCTAGGGAAATTCTTCTCTTTGTACGCCTCTTGGACTCTAAGCCCCCATATCCGTCTCGGGATTCGAAAACCCTCTGAGTTGTAGTAAACCAAACTCTTTCACAACCCTGCCTGAATATGGTGGAATGTCTCTGAAAAGATTATCGAGAACCAAGAGAATTCGTTCCATTTTAAGGACTATCCCAGCTGTATGACATTAAACTGTGCCAAGCTCCATCTATCCTTCATTCTAGCGAAATGCATAGAGCATGGACCCATCATCCACACAACGTATTAATAAAGATTTTCCCAAACCCTTTCAAATGTCACATACCCATTTCGAGCCACCCCTGGTGGTTTTAATAATTCTCCAAGCCACCCATGGTGGTTTCCATAATATGGACTTCCATGAGATTTGTTATAACGTCCTGGTTCCGGAATCCATCAAGAGCTGTCCGTACCTGGTTGGTCACAAGGCCTCAAATTCATTTCCACAAATGCTAGAGGCTGCCGACTAGCAGTGAAGGCCTTGGTTCTGATAGTGAGGAAACTATTCCCTCATTGGCTCTGTAACACATGGGAAGAAAAAAAATAGCAATAATATAAGTAGTAATAATTTATTAAATAATAAATGACATAAGACTAGAAAATAATAAACTAGAGCACACATATATATATATGAATGATTCAAGATACATATGTCTAGGAAAGAATCCAAACAATTCAAAATTCTAGAACACAACAATACTAAACCAAATACAAAAGAAAGCAAGTAAACAACTCATTAGCATTGCAAGCCATAGCTAGGTTCCATGCTCTCTCTCTCTATAGTCAATCAAGTAATTGATGTTGAAAGAGCATTCCCTTATCAATACCTACAACAATATAATTTTTATGGGCCCAAAAGCACGACCCAAATAGGGTTTGAGACTAAATAATAGTAAGAAATCACCAATCAATATGTGGCTAACTATTTGTTAATATATATGGCTGGAAACAATCCAAGATGCAGAGAACAAGAATGTAATATGTAATAAATAGTTCCATATATCAAATAAAAAACTAATCAGGAAAGGTAACACTCTAGGAAGTACACTCATCTTGTCCCCTCTAGTTTAGTAACAAGTATATATAAAGACTCTCTGTGGAAGCACTCACAAAAAATTCCCCTTATAGTCTAAAGTAATAAATATATCTCTGAGTAATCTCACAAGGTCAATTACCCTTATAGGAAAGTGTGTCCAATGACACTCTAAGGACACTCAAATGATTAATTCTATGTAGAGCCAAAAGTGGTTTAAAGACCTTCTAAGGAATCTCACATAGTCAATTCCACTTAGAGTCTAATGTAATTAATGAATCTCTAAGGAGTCCCTCATGGTCAATTCCACTTATATTCTGAGGTCATCAAAGACTCTTTGAGGAATCTCTCATAGTCAATTCTTCTTATAGATTAATGTAATCAATGAATCTTTGAGGAAGCTCTCATGAAAAATCCCCCCTTATAGACTACTTCACCAGGTTCCCACAGCCCTATGTAAGATAAAGAAACCAAGTAGTGCAATACAACAAAAGTAAACCTCATGAACTACTTGACTAAATAGTGATGTGCATATCAAGCATATCAGATAACAATAATCACATCATCCTACAACAAGGCATGGAAAAGCAATGCAAGATAGCCTAATAGGCTAAATAGGAACAATGGATGTACACAGAATAATGCATGGGAAACACATCCAAAAAAAGTAATCAACCCTATTCATATCCAATTAAACTCTATGCAAGCATACATGCATGACAAGAAATTAACATGGATTAAACGGTAAATATGAAATACGCCGTTCAAGAGTATTGTGGAAAATTGAACATATTACTAATGGCATTAAATGGAAAAGGAACAAACCACTTACCTTAGTATTAGGAGATTACTATACTTGAGTCTTAGGTCTTCAATCAACATAGAACGCTGAATATCAAGGCAAATGTATAAAATTTTCAACAGTGGATAACTTGATAAAGATGAAGAATCATGAAACTATGCTCCAGAAAAAGGGAGAGCTTACAGATGTGATCCCAATGCAATTGACAACGGTCATTTCAGAGATCAGATGCTCAGTCAGGGGATCAGAGGAATGTCTCGGTCGTACAGGATCTCTCGGCTGAACAAAACCAAGATGAAGGGTGTTCTTTCAAGTAGACATGATGTAGATTCCATTAATGAAAAAAATGAAAAAACAAAGCTTGATATTTCTGAGTACATGGTATGTAATTTCCATTACTGTACTCCTCTTTAGGTGGCCACCAATTCATCCCCACACGGCCATGTGTCTGACCACTACAAGACTACCCATTTTATCCTGGTACACAGTGTGTACTCATAAAGTTCACGACGTGTACAATGGAAATTTCCAGAAATTTCACTTTTTTGGGAAAAAGACCAAAAAAGGAAAACGTACCTGAAAAGAAGATTTTGGTACATACAATCTTCCCCACTTAAAAAAAATTGTCCCTAAATTTCCCTAGCATGACGTAGAAGAAGAAACCGCAACCAAATCCTGCCACTGGGCTCGTACATTGTCCGCCCTCTCCCATATCTCGTCATGTACTCGCATGTGCATCTATAACACCCATACAAGAAGAACAGACTGGCTACGAAGAACCTTAGTAATACATTATATATTCAGATATGATGCTCATAAAATGACGCATTACATTCTAGATCAACCTCCTTGTGTTGAAAGACAGAAGATTTGTTTGAAATGTAATGTCGAAGAGGAGATACATGAAAAATTTCAGGGATAGACTAGCACCTCTAGGGTACCTACAAATGATAAGAAACCGGCCCAACTCTTTCCACAACCTCAAATGGACGGATGTACCTCGGTTACAGCTTTCCCTATTTCCTAATTCATATGGGCCCCATCCTCGGTGTGACCCATAGGCCAACCTGATCCCTGACCTCAAACTCTAGAGGTCATCTCCACTGTTTAGCATAAGACTTCTATTGAGACTGTGTAGTAGCCATCCTCTTCAGAGTCAACTCTGTCTACATTGTGGTCTCCAAAACCCGATGAGGTCCCAACAATACTTCCTCTCCTGCCTCTAGACAATATAAGGGTGATCGGCATGGCCTACAATACAAATCCTCATATGGTGTCATCTGAATATTTCTTGAAAACTATTTTAGTAGGAAAACTCCACATGGGGTATGTGTTTCTCCCAAGAACCTCCAAAATCTAGGATCCAAGCTCAGAGCATGTCCTCAAACACCTAAACCATATTCTCGAACTGTCCATTTGCCTGGGGGTGGTAAGATGTACTCAAAAGTACATGTTTACCATAAGCATTATGAAGCCCCTACCAGACCAGAGAAGTAAAAATGGGAATCCCTATCTGAAACATTGGAGTGTAGAACTCCATGTAGACGTACAATGTCATGGATGTACAACCATCCTAGCTCGTCAACACTAAAGGTTCCCTATATCTTCATGAAGTGGGAAACCTTCATGATAAAGTCAATGGAAACCCAAAAAACATCATTCCCTCGAGGTGACCTTAGTAAACCTGTCACGAAGTCCATCACGACAACATTCCACTTCCACTCAAGAATGGTTAACCGCTGCGAATGCCCTACTTGCCACTAATTCTCCACCTTCACCTGCTAATAGCTGGAAAACCTCATGATGAAACCAACAACATCACTCTTCATACATGGCCACCAATACTGTTGCTGCAGTTCACGATACATTTTGGTGACACCAAGATTATCTTCCCAAACCGGGAATGAAATTCCCGCATTAGCTCCTCAAGTATGTCTGCTGGAACCATTACACACCCTTGGAAACACAAGCTCTCATCATAGGAAATGGTACATCCAGGAATAGTGTTATCTCCTGACATGCTATCCCGTTGGACTTTTCCTTCAGAATCTAATAGATGCCTCATTCGAACATGATCAATAAGAGTAGAGGTGTAGCTACAGAATAATGAAATGCCCACCCCTGTCTATCATGCACCACCAAATGAATCTAAACGAATAGAGCTATAAGCTGTCACTCACTGTTGTCCCCCTAAACTAATTGTATTTGGGTCCTCATGTAACACCCCAAGCATCCACGGTATGTTTCCCTTTGAATAATGCAATATCATGTGTATTACACAACTTTGAGTTCTAAAACACTTCACAACCAATCAAACAAGCAGTTATGAATAATAATACCCAATTTGTGAAATTTAATATTTTTATCTTTCAAAATGGACTTCATTTTAGGATTTGGAAAATTGAAACTACCATAGGGTGAATTTTTCGTATTTTTCTGAAAGCCTTCAATTTTTGATGAATAGTGAAAAAACACTTAGTTATATTTTACAGACCATTATTTATTTGAATAATTATTTATTTTATTTAAATTTAATTAAGGTCAAAATAGATACATAATACCTATATAAGTTCATTGTAATACATTGGAGTTAGTTTATAATAATTCAAGATATATAAAAATTTTATGGAACTTTTCACCGTCTTTTACCCACCTCCTAGGAGAATTTAGAAATTCACTTAAAACATAATTTTACCGCTTCTGTGAGTGTAATTTTGAAAATCCGAGAGACACGGTTAATATGAAGGAGTAATATGTGGTTCAATAAGATAAAAATAATTTTTGGTGAATAGTAACTTTTTACTTTTATTTACCACTGTTATAAGTAAATCGTGTAATTAAGGATAAAAATGATATTAATATTACCCTAACACATGTCCTAATTCTTTAGGACAAGTGTATATCAAGCAAAAATAACCTTAGGAATAAAATATTATCATTTAGGTCAACTTGGATTAGATTAGGACATTTATTATTATTTAATTCAAAGAAGAGTTAAAAGAGCTAAAATCAATGTTTAATTATTTAAAAAAATTAATATAAGGATATACATAAGATAAATTATATTTAAAATATTAATTAGAAATATTAAAATATTTCCAATAAAATAGTATTTTTCAATAATTTTTAGACATTAAATAATTTAATTTATTTATGACACAATGGTGATTTAATAATTACCAAATTAATTAAATATTAAAATAATTGATATTATAAATATCCAAATAAATATAATTTGAGACTTTTTAGGAATTAAAATAATTTTCTAGGTTAATATGACATATTATTATTGTTTATATGAATTTTATTCTAAGAAATAATGCATTTATGAATTTATCAAAAACAAAAGAGCCAATACTCTAAAAATTGACATAAAAAAGTTTTTATAACAACATATTATATTATTAATTGATATTATATTAAAAAAAATATAAGAATCAGCCAAAGGACTTATATAATTATAAGTGTATCATTAATGGACAACTTGGCAGTCGGTTTGAAGTATATAGTATGTTTATTAACTATATAATATAAAAATACAAAGAGACATGGTAAATGTCAAACGATTTAACTAAGAGTCAAATAAAAAAGATAAGGTAACTATAGTGAACCAAACCTGTCTAAAATCTATTGGATGGGTGTTTTTTTACCCATACCCACATTAGACATTTAATTATTCACTTTGGATCCATTAGAAACTGAATACGAATTTATTATAAATTAATAATTTATGTTTTTCTTAAAGATCCCCTCCCCCCCCCTTATAAAAGGACACCACTTCTATGCAATTCCTCACACCTCTCAAGCATTCTGTCTCTGCCAACCTCATCCCAAATATACTCCAAACTTCCCTCCATTCAACCTAGAGGACTTATTTTTATCATAAAACCGACCTATGTATCCTTTTTGATAAAATCAAAATGAAGAACCCGAAGAAGAGGTAATGTTTTCACCACAATCTTTCATGTTCCTTTCTTCTTCAACTTCTTTTTTTTGTTATTTACATTATAAAATAATAAATCCAGTATCTTCTATATACTGTGATGTGATTATAAATATGGTACAACCATATTCAGCATTCTATCTATCCTTTGAATAACATGTCACCGTACGTGCGTACGTATGGCTTACCGTCTCCACTTCATGGTGTAATTGTTATTCCAAACATTATTATATAAATGGGTATAATAATGATGTGTAATTAATGTAAATAATAAATATAACATGATATTTATTCTGTATATATGATATACCATCCAATTATAGATGATTATAATATCAAATAAATGATATTATTGCTCATGCGTGCGTACGAACTACCTTCTCCACGAATGCGATGAGATTCATTCCACATCGTATCCATACAAGTATAATTATATTTTTATGATTCAAAATTATGGTTAATGACTTAATATAAATCTGTATATTAATAATATACAAACTATCCATAACAAACATGACATATTTAACAAAACATATAAAAGAAAACTAGTAATTTAACACCTGAAATGACGATAATACTAAGATATTATTAACAAAGAAATGATAAAATATCATATATGATATCATATTAATGTATCTGATTCATGTATAATTCAATAAAAATTATTTCAACATTATACAGGCGGCTAACCTACCCTCGACAAAGGAAAATGTACAATGTTAAGGGTTTCTTATCTCACTTTTAATTCCATGAGATTTCCATTGTTCACTACTTATTTATTGTGTGTCGTGTGTGTACTGCCCATGATTGTATTCATTGTGTAGTATAATTTAATTTTTAGATATCTACATCATCATTGTGTGATACTTATTTCATGGGGGTATTTTTATGTTTCCAAATTGATAAGGGAATTTGAAATTTCAATTTCCACTCATTCGGCTTTACGCATAATTCATTGATTATTTTACCCCAAGATTATGAGTGGAATCACTATTTATTTTCTTATGACATAATTTCCACTACCCTTTCCGTGGATATACTTTTGATACACATAATCAATCCATTGATGAATTTTCAAGTCATCGATATGAACTTGATAATAGTAATTTTAACCCAATCTCTGTTTATTGAGTTAAACATCTAATTCATTTGTGTTGCTTTTACAAGAATATGTGTGAATGTCATTTGTTTGTTTTACACTGAATATCCAATAACATTGAGTGTAATTATATATTTTACACATAATTATGTCTTTGATTTATCTTTAACCTATGGATATGTCATTTATGAGAGATTTCATCTCAATTTACATTCCATTGAGACTCATTTGTTGTTATACACGAAATCACATTTATTTGGTGAATATAATGTACATTGACATTGTATATCATGAATCCCTTTATTCTCATGATATTGAAAAGTTTTGATTACCTCAATTATTTGTATTCAATTGTCTCTCTTTTGGTTAGGAACTCTAACTAAAATATTATTTAAAAATGTTTTAATGATTTATTACTCTAAATATTTCTCATTAATGTCCATGTTTTAAAAATGGTTTCATGGATTTATTAATATAAAAATTAATTTTTTCAAATCTAAATTTATTTTAAATGTTTCAATGTGGTTTGGGACACTTTGATTCATAAATATATTCTAAATAGATTCTTGACAAATTGTGTGACTTTTAAATGTTTTCAAGAAAAAGGGGGATATATCCCTCTAATAGTTTTGATGATTATTTTCATCTATGTCAATATCCTTAATAATTCTCAATATAGGTTAATCTGATACAATACAATATTCCATATTGTATCGAATGAGTTATGTTTTACAATGGATGTGTTGTTTTTCTACCATTCAAGGTTTGTGGATAAAGTATTTACATTTCGTATGATAGTTTTAATATGACTGATTATGTTATGTTTCAAACCTTTAATATGAGAAATGCATTGGACATAGTAAGTGATGGGTGGAGACCACTATAGCACCTCAATGAATTGTTAGGTCTCATTATACAAACTAGTGTCTTGGCACAAGGCCTTGACAAAATCTTATTTGTAGTCTTGGAACGAGGCTTTGACTATGTGGTTATGATAGTCTGGCATTATGCATTCCAACATTATGAAAGTGGTTATTGATATTTCATGTGGTTATTCAACTAGTATTATATCCATGTGAATAAGTTAATGAAATTATTTTATTTTATCTTTTCCATATTCTGCTAAAGTTCATGTTTAAAAGGCTTTTTTTTAGTTATACATTGCCTTAATTGTTTATGCTTATATATGAAAGTTTCCGCTATATTGTTATCCTTACTTAGCATCTGAGCTAACACCATTCAATGTTTTATTTTACCCAGTATGTGAAGAAGTAATTTATGAATGACCTGCAGGGATAGTATGAGGGGATATGAAGACATGATGTTGTTGTAGTTTTTTTACTTTATGATGTAATTTAATACTTATGAATATATCTAGTGTTTCCAAGTCTACTAAACTAATCGGTCATTCGAGACATTATATTTTGTGATCATGTCAATGTTATGTAATAATTCACCGACTATGGGTAACTGGGGTTGGGGCGTTATAGGTGGTATTAGAGGAAGTTTAGTACAAACCTTGTAAGCTAGATTTAGATAAACTCTGATTAGAATACATATCCCTATGAAAGACTTTGAGGATTAGTATAGAAGAACTTCCTAGAATTTTTGTATTGTATAGATTTTGTGAGTTTTTCAGGTAATACATCCCTGTCTAGACATGAGCAGGGGGAGGTGGCTCTGGCATAGATGTACCTAGGGGTAAAACCCGAAAACACCGCTTTGATCTAGACACGAATGGGAACCCGTTCCTAACAATGGGCCTTGCTGTACTCTTGGTTACGACACTCCCAGGATATATGCTTAGGATAATTTATATTTTCATTACAAACCAAGTTGAAGTATTATGAGAGTAAAGGACCTTGGTTCATCCTAATGTTTTTTAAATTGATAATATGGTGACATGATATTCCCTAAATGATTATATGACTACTGTTACTCACACAATGCTTTCTGGTTTTAGTCAATATATGGATTCCAAGGAAGTCATAGTAACTTTGAGAATGATGTACAAGGTTGGAACAATGGTTGAAATGAGAAACAAAATAGAATTTTTATAGGCATAAAAGATATCATCTTCATGGTAAATCAATTTTCCAAAAATATGATCAATAATATATATATTAACCAATTCCCAGACTCAATAATGAAGAGAAAGGTGATGAATGATAAGAGCTCCAGTAGTGGTGACCATGGAGAATAGAATCCTCAATTTAGAGCATGCATGAAATGTTGAATGAGACACCCAGGAAAGTGTCTCAATGGATCAATGAAATGATTTACGTGTGGGAAAGAATTACATAAATTGAAGAATTGCAGAGAAAAAATGAAGATTACAATGGAAGAAACAAAATTGTCCCATGATTCCAATTATAGTCATTTTTTGTAAATGTAAGGGACCATGGCATAATCCAAGTCAATCCCATATTCTATAATATAACCTCTTGGTCAAAGAAGTACCTATGTGGAAATAAATTAATGGTAAAATATTTAATGGTATTAGTGCTCCTTGTTGTTGAGTATACTTTGGCTTAATTTTCTCATATATGTGTAACCCTGTAATTTATCATGTGAGAATGATATTTGAGGAAGAATTGTCATTTCTATTGTAAATATAGTTATAAAGAACCTTTTTGTTTTATATAATCATTGGGTTTGAGGAAATTACATGTAATTATATTTTTGTGATAAAAAATCATGGTATAAGATAACATTTGTGGTAAATTATGTTATGGATATTTTGATGAATTTATATAATTTTGGTAATGTAATAAAATATAGTTTTTGAAAAAGGACAACACACAGATCGTGTGAAAATTTGTCACGTCAGACAAAGCTGTGGGAATCGAACCCACAACCAAAGTGCAATAGGGATTTATCGCCTACCATTAGACTACGTGAAGTCCCTTGTTAGAGTGACTAATTATTTTGAGTAAAATGATTTTATTGATAAATAATAAGTTGATTTTGGATATTATTTATTTTCATGTAAATAGCCTTACTATAGTAAAATGATTTTGTGATTAAGTGGTAAATGTTATTTTAGAAGATGTTTGCTTTTTTCGGGAACACTATATGCCCAAGTAAAATAGAATACTATGGGTATTCATTTTTGGATTAATGGTGGATTGATATATATGTTCCTATTGTGGATTTATAGCGATTTGGGTTATTTGTGGAAATGATTATCCTATAATAGAGAATATGTTATTAGGTTAATTACATTTATGTATGTGACTTTAAGAGTAGTTGATGTCATTTGGAGATACAATTTAACGTGTAAGACTACATAACCAAATTCTTCTAAGTCTTGGGTTTCAATATTAGTTTGGATCATATTGAAGGATTTTAAGGAAATTTGTTTATTGAATGGAATTTATTTATCTTTGGGTTATTGTTTGTTTAATTTTAGAAATTAAGATTACTGTTTCTTTCTCTAATGGAATATCCTATTGGGGGATCATCAGAACTAATACTAACTATTTTGGTTTTGATTAATCTCTAAAGTAAAGGTAAATATATATTTTATCCTTCATTGATCATGTGATTCTAATAATAAGTTTATTCTATCTCTTCCAGAGTGACCAAGTCTTCTTGAATTCTAATCGTTTAAAAATGGATTAGTACTAGGATTTTATTAAATAATGAAAGATTACTCAAAAAGTATTTATATCTCTTTATGTTCTTAGTCAATCTCAGAAAAGAATTCCTCATCTTTATGTAATGTAACTTAAAACAAAAAAAAATGTTGTCCTTTTACTTTTTCTACCAGGAAACTATTGACCAATTGTCCCATAAAAAGTTTTTGGTTTTCTTATTGTCAATTTTCTCCAAATCATGTTCTCTATCCCTATCCTTCAGAACATGACAATTAGTTTGTCATCCATATCCATGTTTTTCTACATGGAGACCTAGTATAGGTTATCTCAGGTGTCCTTTTTTACATCCCTTTCTTTCTTTTAAAGTGATAGTTTTGTTGACTCTTTTTCTGATGTGGAACATTCCATTATATTCCAAAGACCAATTTTAAAAATTGTGAGGATGAAATTTATTGAAGGAGGGGAGAATGTAACACCCCAGGCTTCCATGTTATGTTTCCCTTTGAATAATGCAATAGTGTGTGTTGTACACAACTTTGAGTTCTAACACACACCACAACCAATCAATCTAGCCGTGATGAATTGTAATACCCACTTTTTGAAATTTTAAATATTTTATCATTCAAAATGGACTTCATTTTTTGATTCGGAATATCGAAATTAGCTTAGGGTGGATTTTTGGTATTTTTCTGAAAACATTCAATTTTTGATGAATAGTGAAAAACACTAAGTTATAGTTTAAAAAGGTATTTTTATTTAAATAATAATTTAATTTATTTAAATTTAATTAATGTCAAAATAGATACATAATACCCATATATGTTCAATTTAATTCTTTGGAGTTAGTTTAGAATAATTTTAGATATTTAAAAATTTTATGGAACTTTTTATCGTCTTTTAATCACATCTTAGGAGAATTTGGAAATTCATGTAAAACATAATTTTACCGGTTCTGTGAGTGAAATCTAGAAAATACCAGAGAAACGGTTAATATCAAGGAGTAAAATTTGGTTCAATAAGATAAAAATAATTTTTGGTGAATAGTAACTTTTTACTTTTATTTACAACAGTTAAAATAAATAGGGTAACTAAGGGTAAAAATGATATTAATTTTCCCTATCACATGTCCTAATTCTATTGGACAAGTGTATCTCGGCAAAAAATAACCTTAGGAATATAATATTATCATTTTGATCAACTTGGATTGGATTAGGACATTTATTATTATTTAATTCAACGAAGTGTTAAAAGAGTTAAAATCAATGTTTAATTACTAAAACATTTTTAGTATAAGGATATACATAAGATAAATTTGATTGTAAATATTAATTATAAATATAAAAATATTTCCTAAATAATGGTATTTTATTTATAATATTTAGAAATTAAATAATTTAATTTATTTATGACACAATGGTGATGCTGTAATTACTGAATTAATGAAATATTAAAATAATTGATATTATAAATATTGAAATAATTGAAATTTAGACTTTTTCTGAATTAAAAAATTTTCTAGGTTAATAATACATATTATTATTGGACATATGAATTTTATTCAATGTATTAATGCTGTTATGAATTTATCAAAAACAAAAAAACTAATAGTGTCCAAATTTACATAAAAGAGTTTTTAAAACAAATATTTTATTATTAAATGATATTATTTTCCTAAAAATCTACGAATTGGTCAAATGAATTATATAATGATTGGTGTATCATTAATGGAATACTTTGGGGTCGCATGAAAGTATATAGTATGTTTATTAACTATATAATATAAAAATACAAAGGGATATGGTAATTGTCAAACTATTTAACTAAGAGTTAAATCGAAAAGATATGGTTACTATAATGACCCAAACCTATCTGAAATCTATTGGTTGGGTGGTTTTCAACCCATAATCACCATAGACATTTAATAATCCACTTTGGAGCCATTAGAAACCAAATATGAATTTATTATAAATTAATACTTTAAGTTTTTCCTAAAGATCCCCTCCTCCCCCTTATAAATGGACACCAATTATATCCAATTCCTCACACCTCTCAATCCTTTTTGCTTGGCATAACTCTACAAAAATATCCTACCAACATCCCTCAATTCATCCTTGAAGCCTTATTTTGACCAGAAAACCAATCTACAGAGCCCTTTTGATCAAATCAAAAGGAAGAACTTGAAGAAGAGGTAATGTTTTAACCACCGTATTTCAAGTTCCTTTCTTCTTCCACTTCGTCTTTCTTTATTACTTCCATTATAAAATAATAACTCTAGTATCTTTTATATAATGTGATTTTATTATAAATATGGTACAACCATATTCAGTATTCTATCCATCCTTTGAATGACATGTCACCATATGTGCGTACGTACGGCTTACCATCTCCACGTCATGGTGTAATTGTTATTCAAAATATTATTATTTAGATGGGTATAAAAATGATGTGTAATTAATTTAAATAATAAATAAAACATGTTAATTATTCTTTATATATGATTTACCATCCAATTATATATAATTTTAATATCAATAGAATGATATTATCACTCGTGCCTACGTACGGACTACCGTCTCCATGAAGGTGATTAGATTCATTCCCCATCATATCCATACAAGACTAATTCGAATTTTATGATTAAAAATAATGGTTAAGAACATAATATAATTCTGTATTTGAATAAGATACAACCTATCCATAACAAACATGTAATATGTAACAAAACATATAAAAGAAAACGAGTAAGTTAACACCTGATATGATGATAATACTAAGATATTATTAACAATGAAATGTTAAAAGATCATATATGATTTCATATTAATGTATATGATTCTTGTATAATTCAATAAATATTATTTCAACATTATACTGGAGGATAACCTACCCTCAACCAAGGTAAAATTACAATGTAAGGGGTTTCTCATCTCACTTTTAATTCCGTGAGATTTCCATTGTTCACCACTTATTTATTGCATGTGGTGTGTGTAATACCCATGATTGTATTCATTGTGTAATATACTTTAATTTGTGGATATATAAATCATCATTGTATGATCCTTCTTTCATGGGTGCATTTTTTGTATGTTACCCAATCACTAAGGGAATTTGAAATTTCAATTTCCACTCATTCGGCTTTACGCATACTTCATTGATTATTTTACCCCTAGATTATGTGTGGAATTACTATTCATTTTCATATGTCATAATTTACACTCCCCTTTCTATGGATATACTTTTTATACACATAATAACTCCATTGATTAATTCTCAATCCATCGATATGAACTTGATATGAGTAATTTTAACTCAATTTCCGTTTATTGAGTTAAAAATCTAATTCATTGGTGTTGTTTTTACAAGAATAAGTGTGAATGGAATTTGATTATTTTAAACTAAATATCCAATCATATTAAGTGTATTTATATTTTTCACACATAATTATGTGTTTGATTTATCCATAATATAAGGATACAACCTTTATGAGATATTTCATCTAAATTTACATTCCATTGAGACTCCTTTGTTGTTATACACCAAATCACTTATATTTGGTGTATATAATGTACATTGACAAAGTATATCATGAATACCTATATTCTCATGATATTAAAAAGTTTTGATTACCTCAATTATTTTTATTCAAGTGTCTCTCTTTTGGTTAGGAACTCTAACTAAAATATAATTTTAAAATGTTTTAAAGATTTATTATTCTAAATCTTTCTCATTAATGTCCATGTTTTAAAAATGGTTTTAGGGATTTATTTATATAGACATTAATGTTTTCAAATCAAAATTCCTTTTAAGTATTTCAATGTGGTATGAGACCCTTTGATAAAAAAAATATTTCAAATGCATTCTTGACAAATAGTGTGACATTTAAATGGTTTCATGAAAAAGGGGATATTTCTCTCTAATATTTTTGATGATTATTTTCATCTATGTCAATATCCTTCATCATTATTGATAGAGGATAATCTGATACAACAAAATCATCCATATTTTTTCAAATGAGTTATGTTTGACTGTGGATGTGTTATTTTTATACCATTCATGGTTTGTAAATAAAGTATTGACATTTATTATGATTGTTTTCATATGAATGTTTATATTATGTTTCAAAATTTTCATATGAGGATTGCATTGGACATATAATGTGATGGGTGGAGACCTCTATAGCTTCTTGATGCATCGGTAGGTTTCATGATACTAACATGTTTCTTGGCACAAGGCCATGACCGAATCTTATTTGTAGTCTTGGCATGAGTCATTGACTATGTTGTTATGATAGTCTGGAATTATGCATTAAATCATTATGAAAGTGGTTATTGATATTTCATGTGGTTATTTGACTAGTAGAATATCCATGTGAATAAGTAAATGGCATTATTTCATTTTATCTTTTCCATATTATGGTGAAGGTCATGTTTAAAAGGCTTTTGTTTTAGTTATACATTGCCTTAAATGATTTTGCTTATCGATGAATGTTTATGCTATATTTTATACTTAATGAGCATTTGAGCTCACCCCTTTCAATGTTTTATTTTTCCCAGGATATGAAGAAAAATTTATGAATGACCTCCAAGGATTGTATGAGGGGATATGAAGACATGATTTTGTTGTAGTTTTTAACATTATTATGTAATTTAAGACTTATGAATATATCTAGTGTTTCCCGGAATACTAAACTAATGATCTATCGAGACTTGATCATTTGTGATCATGACAATGTTATGTAATAATGCATCGACTCTGGGTAAATGGGGTCTGGGAGTTACACCTCAAGCTCAGCGCATGATCCGTTGTGATGACATTCCCTGGCGTATAGGCTATCTCAAAGTAAAATGACTAAAGGTACTCAATCCACCTTCGTTGTCACAAATTCAAGTATCACAGAGTGACATTGTAATTGAGAATATTGTGGTTGGCGAAAACCAAAAAATTCACTCCTAACAGATAATGTCTCCAACAACATAAATATTGAACAATGGCTACCAAGTTGAGATCATGCATTGTGTAATTCCTCTCATGTGGCCTCAATTGCCATGAACCGTATGCAACGACTCCTTCATGCATAAGTACAACTCCTATCCCGATACTGGATGAATCATAGTAAACAATATAGCTCTTTATCGGATCTAGTGTAACTAGCATCAGTTCTGAAGTCAATCTCCCTTTCAGCTACTGAAAGGCTGACTGAAAAGAATCTAACCACTAGAACATTGAACCCTTTTTAGTCAAACCCAAGAGTGGTTCTTCTATACATGAAAAGTATTGTATGAAGCGTATGTAGTATCCATCTCGCCCTAGAAAACTTCACACCTCCAAGACATTCTTTAGAAACTCCAATAAAACTATTTCTCTCACATTCTCTGGGTCTACTGATACTATTTTCACTGAGATAACATGACAAGAGAAGTGAAACTGATACATCTAAAAGGCAAATTTTGAGAGCTTAGCGTAAAATGATTATCTCTCAATGTACTCAAAATTATCACAAGATTGGTATCATGGTCGTGTCGAGTGTGAGAGTACACCAAGATATCATCCAGAAAGACCACCATGAAAGAATCCAAGTACAGATAGATCTCTCGGTTCATCAGTGCCATGAAAACTGCTGGTACTTTCATAAGACTAAATGACATAAGCAATATACTCATATAGACCATACGTGCTCCAGAAGGCTGTAAGAGGTATATTAGAAGGGATAACATGAAACTGATGGTAACAAGATCTCAAGTAAATCTTCGAGAACACATGGGATCCTCGAAGATGGTCAAAGAGATCATCAATACTAGGAAAGGGATATCCATTCTTGACCATCAACTAGTTAAACTTCTGATAGTCCACAAAAATCCCGAGGGTATCATTTTTGTTCTTTGAAAACAGGACAGGAGAACCCCAAGGAGGAGTATTGGGTTAGATGAAACGAATTTCCTGAAACTCCTCTAACTGCTTTTAATCTATTGCAACTCTGGTGTATCTATCATATTAGGAGGAATAGATATTGTTGCCCCTCCTGGAACGAAATGAAAAAAAAATCTACCTCTCTCTTCAGAGTCAAACATGAAAAGTCCTTTGAGAAGACATCCATGAAACAATCCACAAATAGAGGAAAGTGTAACTGTGAAGTCCCCTAGTCATATAGGTATAGACTAGCAATTTTGGTTGTATCTCCTTTGTGCAGATGATGCTAGGGTCCTACTCTGCTAGCCTGTATATCCCACTCGCCACTATGAAGAAACGATCTACCATCTAGTGATATGAAACTCATCCTAAAGTGATAACATTTGACAAATTATTAGAAGGGAACTATCCAGTCCATCTCGACAATGACATAATATCAAATCATCTCTATGATATAGAGGTCCCATAAAAAATGACACCCACTAATTACTAGAGGGAACTCTCTACACTGATGTACACCTTCCATTCTCATTGACAACAGAGTGTCTAGCATCAATATATCAGCAGATGAAATAATTAAGAGACCAATTATCTCAATGACAAAAATAAATACAAAGCTATGGGAATACCCGGTATCAAAAAGAGAAGAAGCTAAAAATGAGGATACTAAGATAGTACCTCAAACTCTAGAGGGTCTGGGATCATACTCATGCAGGTTATACTCCACTGTAAATGTCTGTCCTGCATCGTGGCTCTGTGACCCTGCCTAACCACTCTCAGCAGATCCACCCTACTATCACTGACAGATCTGCGACCAAATTCCAGGACCATGATCTCCACCTTATCCAAAATGGCCAAAAGAACTCTAGTTCCCAGACTGGTGAGAAACTGGTGGTGCTGATCATATACGAGGAGTAATCGAAGAACCCCTATCACCAGCTACTGGTGAGAATTTCTGATAGAAACGATGAAAGTGACCCATTTTTTCGCATGATCGGCACTCCAATGAGTCTCATGGGAAATATTGCCTCATATGCCTGCTCTTTATGCACTGGTAACAAGCCACATGGCTGCCAAAAGATACATCCCTCCAACACTGATCTCCCCATGCAGTCTACTGATGGCTCTTCCTACTATCAACAGGAGGAATACTAACTCTGAATGACAAACTACCCTGTCTCGCAGCTCTATAATCCCTCATGTTATGATTTTCACCAAGGATCAGACATCATACAAGAGACCATCCTCAAACTTTTTTACAAGGAACAACTCATCTACCCATAGAAATGGTGTATGGCGCTGCAGCTCAGGGAAGCGATATGAATAATCAATAACAGAAAGAGTATCCTACTCCAAACTCATGAACAATCTGGATCGATTGACCCACAAGGTCTCTAGATAGATGTAATCACTGAAGATGCACTAAAAAACATTCCAAGGCATATTCTGCAGGAGTCCCACATATGTGGGCACATGCAACCACATCTTGGAAGAGTTTTGAATCATTTATGTATTGAGCTTCACCCTCTTCTTGTGAGATATCTCCAGATGCTCGAAGATCGTTATCATGGATTCTCTCCATGACTCTGATACCTGGGTCCTCCATCCTCTATGAAAGTGGGAGGATGCTGCTACTGAAAACCCACGCCAATTCTACCATTAATGGCGAAGGCTATTTCACTCCCTGAATGGTCTGCCTTATCCTCACGTATCCCTCTATGAACTGTGAATCAACACCTATGTCAAGTACAACAGCTAGGGACAAGGATGTCCCACCTGGAGGATCTATTGGAAGCCCCTGATTAGCCATGTCTGGTGTCTGATCACGCCCTGGCATCTGGAATACTACCGGAGGATGTCTCGGTGGCCTGAATCTACAAGGTCAAGCGCACACCTTAGAACAAGATTATGAAAGAGTAAAAGTTAGAAGAACTAAATGGGAAAATGAGAAATAAATCTCTTTTGTTTAACAAAACATATATACATGGCCTGTATGTCCACTACATGGCGTGTACTTGAATCCTTTTTCCCAAAATGAGATCCCTTAAATGGCTAAACCACACTATTTCTCCTAGAAAAAGATAGTACTACATGTTTGTTCTTGACACGGAATGTAATGGAGGATTTCACCAAATTGTTTTGTTAATTACAAGGAACGACACTAGGATCACACTACACGATATGTGAAAGATTGAAAGGACGAATAAAACCTAATATATTTTTCCTCCTTGTCGTTTTTCAAACGGGTGAACACAGTTTCTAGCCACAAGGATTGTTCATTCGGTACATGGCATGTTCCCAGAGAATTTTCTTATCATGGGTATCTTCTCATGCGTCCTATTACATGGTTAGGGACTACACTACGTGTATATATAGTATACGTCGTGTACTTTAGAAAAAAAATTTCTCTCCGAACATAATAACACATGGAGTGTAGTCAAAACTACAATACATTTATTCTAGGTTTTTCTAGAAAGTAAGCCTTAGAATCTACTCTGAATACTTAAAAAACACTTTAACGGCCCTTTATGTGCCAAATTTTGATCTATGATGCCCCATACTCCCCACGAATCAAATATTGGTATTTTATAAATGTTATAATCAAGGATAACAATGCAATGATCAACCAAATTCTTGTCCATGAGGGCCCATAACACCCCATGAACCAATTTTTGGCATTCATTCAAGAAAAACCTTACATAATAAATTCTATAACAAAAATCAGGTATTCAATAATTGAATTTATCAAAAAAACATGCATATTCTGCACAACACCTATCACAATAACATGCAATCACTAATGCACCCTAAATGGCATGGAAAGAATGCATGACATATGATTTATTAAAAATGACTATATGATGAATGAGATGGAATAACCTCATCTCATCATATTGTTACATAAATAGGGCCTCCATAACCTCAACAGAAATAGTAAAAAACAAGTGAGTAACCCAATGGTGAAAATAAAACCAGCTGTAAAGTTTTAGAACAAGAAAAATTGCATTAAACGAGGTAGATTGGCTTTCCCCTATACACGGGCTATCTTCTACTGGGCACAACATATTATCATGTACCTAATACATCATATTTCTGGAAAATGTCTCCAAATATAATGTTAAGAGAAAATAATTCCACAAGTACCACTTTGTAACATCCCGGTTCTGGAAGTCACCAAGAGGCACCCCAACCCGGTTGGTTA
Source organism: Viscum album (assembly GCA_963277665.1). Classification (NCBI taxonomy): domain Eukaryota; kingdom Viridiplantae; phylum Streptophyta; class Magnoliopsida; order Santalales; family Viscaceae; genus Viscum; species Viscum album. The sequence goes on from OY728134.1 coordinate 175,673,351, forward strand.
CATGGCCTCAAGAGAATTTCTCCAAACTCTAGAGGAAACTGACTAGCAGTGCGGGCCTTGGGTGTGACATTTTATAAATTATGTCCTCATTGGCAGAGTAACATAGCAGAAGAAAGAAATAGAATAAGTAGAAAAAGTAATAATTCATAAAAATTAAATAGCGTAGGACTGGAAAATATTAAACTGGAGCACACATATATATATGAATGATTCATGATACATATGTCTAGGAATGTATCATAAAAAATCAAAATTCTAGAATATAGCACTAATAAACAAAATAAAAAATAAATCAAGTAAAAAATCCTCTACATCACAAGCCATAGCTTGGTCCCATGCTCTCCAGCTCCACAGTCAATCAATAACCTGAAGTTGAAGGGCACTTTCCCCTATCAATACCTACAACAATATAATCTATTTGGGCCCAAAAGAATGACCCAAACAAGGTGTGAGACTAAATCCCAGTAAGCAACCACCAAATGATTTGTACCTAACAGTCAGTGAATACATATGGTAGGTAATAATCGAAGATGGTGTAAAAAAGAATGTACTCAGCAATAAACAGTTCCACATATAAAATAAGTAATTAATCAAGAAAAGTAACCCTCTAGGTAGAACATGAAACCTATCCCCTCTGGTTCGTTCATAAGAATATATAGATACTCTCTAAGGAAGCACTCGCTAGAAATTTTCCATATCTTCAAAAGTGATAAATGAATCTCTGAGGAATCTCACATGTTCAATTCACCATATACACAAAAGTGGTATAAGGACTCTCTGGGGAAGCTCAGACGACCAATTACACTTATAGTCTAAATTTATCAAAGACTCTATGAGGAAGCACTCACAGTCAATTCCCCTTATAGTCTAAAGTAATAAAAGGATCTATGAGGAATCTCTCACAGTTAATTCCCCTTATAGTCTAATGTAATCAAAGACTCTCTGAGGAATCTCTCATGGTTAATCCCCCTTATAGTTTACTACACCAGGTTCTCATGGACCTATGTATGTAAATAAACATAGTAGTCTAATAAGGACAATGGAAACCTCCTGAACTACTTGGCTAATGAGTCTATAAGATATCAAGCATGCCAGATAACAATAATTGCATCATCATACAACTAGGCATGTAAAATCATGAAGTAACGGACTCACAGGATAAACAGGACTAACGTTCGTACACAGAATGAAGCATGGTCAAACACATCCAAGACACAGAAATCAAACCTATTCATATTTAATTAACCTTTATGCAAGCATACAAGCGTGAAAGGTATTTTACAAGGGTAAAATGGTAAATCTGCAGTAGCCCTTTCAGGGGTGTTGGGAAAACTTGCACATATTACTCAAAGTCTATCAATGGAAAGGCACAAACCACCTACCACAACATTGGAAGATCATTATACATGAGTCTCAGGGATTGAATCACCTTATAACACTAAAGATCTTTAAATACATCTAAAAAGTTCAATAGTGGATAACGTTAGAAATAAGTGTAATCATGAAATGAAACTCATAAATAAGGGAGATCTTACTAAGGAGATCCCAACGCAATCGACGACGGTCGAATCGGAGATCAGATGCTTGGTCATGGGCTCAGAGGAAGATCATGGTCGTACGAGATATCTCGGTCGAACAAAACCTATAAGTATGGTGTTCCATCGATTATATGTGACCCTGGTCTATTTAATGGAAAAAAGAAAAGAAAATACATGGTGTGTACTTTTTAATTACATGGCTTGTACTTTCTGTTTCTGTACTCCACATTAGGCGGCCTCTAAGTAACCCCACATGGTCGTGTGTGTTGCCACTACACAACCAACACACATCTACCCATGTTAACATAGTACACATCGTGTAGTCATAAAGTACACGAAGTGTACTTTGGATATTTCACAATATTTATCTTTTTCTCAAAAATGACCAGAGAAGGAATACATACCTTAAATCAATTTCTGGGTTCTTACTTTTATTCTAGGAAAAATACACAATTTACAGTGAAAAAGATCAATTTCCAAAGGATAAAAAATATTTTCTTACATCTCAAGAATTATTCATGAATATTATTCAAAATATATTTTTTCAATTTTGATCATTGAGGGTCTTTAACGTTTTCATATTCCTCCATTGAGGTGACCAATGAACACGAGCGGTGAAGAATTCCATTACAGTTTTTTAATAGTTTTATCATATTTTCTATTATTTCCTAGATATAATTCTTCCAATAAACTACTTTTCTAATAGACTCATGGTTTAAGATTTAACCTTAAAATTTTTTCCCTTGGGATATTATTCCTATATAAAAGGAATGATATTTTTACAGGGAAAATGTATGGTAGGGTTTAACACTATATAAAATTTTGTTCTATAAAACTGGGTGTGAAAATGGTAGATTGTGTTATTCCACCATGTGTGAAAAATTTACCATTGTAATTGTTATGTAATTGGATTTTAAGTCCATGTCAATGTGTGAATACAGTGAATAAAACCCTCCTCAAGGAGTAGAGGACATTGAAGATAGGACTATGATATTTTCAATCCGAACCTCTATAAATATTCATTTGTCATATATTTTCATTTCGTAGCCACATTTAACACAGTAATATAATCTAGTGAATTTCAATTTTTAATAATAAAAAAATGGACTCTTCACCACCCCTCTTTCTATTCACTTCTACCATACTAAGGGACCTAACAACGGGTATTAGAGAATGGTGCTTTTTTATGGTGTTGGTTTTATTTTTTGTAATGATATATTTCTAATCTATAAATTTTCATACATTTAAAAGTGTAAATAAAATGTCCATTACTTTTCTATGGATATTTAGGAATTCAAGATATGGTATCAAATCTCACTACCTCAATATAATGTATGTTATTTTTTCTACTGGAAATATAGAATGTTAGTATTTCATATGAATATTAGTATAATTACAATATTATATTTCCAAAAGCATAAAAATTTCATAATGTCGATTTATAAACTATTTCTTGTAATGATGATTCAAAATGTGTTTTAAATTTCTAATTATTAAATTAAATTTACTATTATTTAAGTAGAAATATGTATGTTATAATTTTTTCCTATAGAAATGATTTTGAAATTTAGAAGATGTTAATAGTTTTTATTTGAAGAACTAGTAAGTTATAGGGAGAAAATTTAGGTATTTAAAGATTTTATTTTCAAGGTTATGGGATGAATGATCAAGAAAAAAAATGAGATGTAAAAATAATTAACAAAAAATTGTAGGAACAAATTTATTATCAGAGAGAACATGATAATGGAAGCTATTATTAATGGAATTTTTTGATATCTACACATGATATGGAACACAATATATGTTTATATTATATAATGTATATATTTCAATGAATATTCAATGAATGTGATGATATGATCACTTATCAAAATTTGTGATAGGAATTAAGAATGACAATATTGATGAACATGATAAAAGGAAATGTATAGTATTTATATCATATATAAATTTTATTCATAATTATTTTGATATTAAGTTTCATAAAAGTTTGATGGTTGAAATTAAATATATTACCAAATGTGTTTATATGTACATGAAGCATAAGGGAGTATTTTTGAATAATCATAGAATTGATAATATAAAGGATGATAACATGGGTATTGAAATATGGAAGACTAGTAAATTTGATACTTCAGAATTCATTTTTATTATTGTAGTAATATGGGTAACAAACAAATATAATTCCCCAAATTAAAATAAGAATGATAAACTAATAAATAAAATAAGGAATAATTATAGTATTATCATGATAATTGTTTTTGTATATAAGATTCAATATCAAGTGATTATTTTTATCAATGTTATGAAGAATATGTAAATCCATATTTTTGGATACTAATATAAATGTGGAAAATTATGAATATAATTTCAGTTATGGTTATGGATCTAATATTGAAAATGAACTCAAACAATTTACAACACCGAATGAAAAATAACAAAGTGAAATCGTTAGAATAGATGAAATGTATAGGGAATTGCAAAGATAATACATGATTACTAAAGAATAAAATAAAAAAATGGATGATTGTATTTAAAATAATTTAGAATTGAAAAAGGATGTAGATGTTGAACTGGTCACAGATAAATATTATAATGTTTAAATAAAATATGTCTTCTCAAAAATTGATGAATGTCAACAAATAAGATTATAATTAGTTGGTGATTATTTTTATAAACATTAAATAAATTGAATGAATCATATTAATGAACATAAGAAACAAAAAAATTACAGATCATGATCCAAAAAACATTATGTGAACACATTGAAGGTATTCATAAAGAGATTGAAAAACATAAAAAGAAAATTACTAGATTAAAAGAAACATCATTTAACTTTATTCGAGGCCGACATAAATTTGATAAAATAATTACTCTGGACCAAACCAAATATAAAATACGGTTCTGGATATAATAATCTGCTTCCTTAGATGTATAGAATGAGTTTTGTTAAAGTTATGATTTAAAATATTTCAAATGTTACCTATTTTAATTATAACATGAACAGATTTGATAAAAAATAAAATTTATTATATTTTACTCAATAATTATGCCATACTAATATGTTAATTTCTAAAAAAAATCAACATTTATATACAATCAATGTATCAAATATGCCTGGGTGGCTAAATATTTTTCATCAAATACAAATGAAACCATTATACATTGGGTATCGAAACATCCATATGCATGATTTCTTGGTAGGATACCTTTTTAAAGAGTTACAACGTTACATGTTACATGGAAAATCGGTGAACAAAGCCATTGAATAATGAAAGATCAAACTCATGATAATTGAACTCTTATGATTGAAGTAATACAAATTTTTGTTAAAATTTTAATTATCTGATTAATTGTTTTGGAGAATAATTTATATAAAATTATGTTGTTTTCTCTAAATTAATTTTTGGAAGAAGTATTAAAAAACCTCAATTAGAATATCAAATCTATGTGATTATGAAATGTATGATTAACTTGAAGATAATAAATGTAATTTTTTAGAATGATAATAATGTGATAATTTTTTTAAATGTAAAATGAAATATATATTTTATTGATTTTCAGAACATACAAAAAGAATTTATATTTCTTAAATAATGTAGTTACAGGTCACATTCTATGGCACATGATGTTCAGAATTTTTCATCTTCATCAACTGTACAATATTGAAAAAAATGAATAGGTTATAAAAAAATCAATTATTTTAGTTAATAAGTATGTTATTCTTATATAAAATTTTTGTAATATAAATAATCATGCATTTCCAAAAATATAGTTAGTACTACATAATTATTAGAACTTTTACATCTTATTCTACATAGACCCATGAAAATGATTAGTTTTAATTTAAAAGATAAGTGTTAGTAATTACTATTGATAAATGTACATTTATATGGACTGTTATATTATCTAAGAAAAGTGAAACCTTAACAAAACTTTTTACATTATTTATGAACATATAAAATAAAAAATGTCATATTATTTCATAAATTAGAATTGATAAAGGAGGAGATTTTTTAAATTATGAATTTAAAAAAATTTGTGAAACTAATCAATATTTTCATTATTCTTTACCCATATAACAGCATAATATAATTGTGTTTTAGAAGTAAAAATTGACATGTTCATGAAATGGGAAAAAAATTCATAATGAATTCAACATTCCAAAATATTTTGGGCCTCAAAATGATAAAACATATTTACATATCTTAAATAGTGTTTAAATTATAAATTTAATGATGAAAAACCAATATGAACTATTTATGAATAAAAAACAAAAAAATTGTTATTTTATTGGTTTATTCGTACTGTCTATATTATAAATACTAACGATAATCAAGAATTGTTTAATTCAAAAAATAGATAAAGGTTTAATTTTTGGATAATCATGTACGAATATGTATTATTTATTATACAATAAATTAACTATGATGGTTGGAGAATGTGGTCATGTTATATTCATGAAAAATGATGATAAAATAGGTAATGGCCATGTTTCAAATTTTGTTGATTTAAATAAATTCAACATTAATGATGATTAAAATTAATGTAATGATACATTTGTTGAAAGGTATAATATATCATCTCATTCAAATTCATTACATTGGAATACAACAAAATATCATTATTTGGAAAAGTTTATATTAAATTATGAATATTGAGGTAGAACTAGAAATTATGTTTCAAATATCTATTCTAATTATGCCATTTAACTTATTTTATAGTTATTTTAAAATATGAATTGTAGGAATATAATTTTATAAATGATATTCCAAATGAACATGAATATTTGTTTAGAAAAAGTTATAGAATCATGTTGAATTAATTAAAGAAACAATATCAATATTAACAATTTCGTTTTCCTGAAATGAATTTGTTGGATATGGTAATATATTTAGAAATAAGTAAATATTCGTATCACAAGGTTAACATTAAGAAGAATATTTTTATTTTTAATATATATTTTCACTAGTTTATAAATTAAAATCTGTTCATATTTTATTAGAATCTGAATGTTTTAATGATTTTAAAATTTTTCAAATGGATTTAAAGATTTAATTTTTATATCGTATAATATCAGAAGAGTTTTATGATAAAAAAACTACTAATTTTAAAAATAATAACATTAAAATCATGTTTTCAAACAATTTAATTCTTTTTATAGTCTTAAGAAAGCTCTTCAATCATTTTTTGAAGCACTAACTTGTTTTTAATTCCAAATTATTTAATTAAAGTAATGGTTGATCAAAACCTATTTTTAAAAATGATTTCACATTTTATAATACTTACACATATTAATTTTGGTTATGTCATTTTTTTCTTCAGATGATTAAAATGTAATGATTTTTAAAATTTAAGAAAAAATTAGTTTTATAATATTTTAAATAGGGAATTAATTTTTTTTAAATCTAAAATTTTATCAAAGGAATGATTTTATTTTATTAAATCATGCCATCTATGCCAAAAATAATTACATATATTTTGGATTTGACTCTTATAAATGTCCGAGAACCACCAAGAGCACAATATCTAATATCGACGCTGGTGAATCTAGAAGGTTTGTCTATGATATGATGTATTGAGGCATGATATTTAGTATTTTTTAAATTACTACATACATGATATATGTTATGATATTTATTTTTATGGGTTTTATGTATCATTCTAACCCCAAATAAATTCTTATTATGGATGCTAAATACGTAAAAAGGTATATAATGGTCATGGTAATTAATAGGCTATTATATTCTCTTGATAATGTCACTGACTTATTGTCTTACCCTAACTCATACACTGGAGTTTTTAGAATTGTATTGAAAAGTGATTTATGTAACTTGCATTTCTTAAGAAAAAGTTCAATTTCATGGATTCAAAATAATGACATTGGTTTTATATATAATTTTATTCAAAATCATGTAATTAAACATGACATATTTGTATAATTTTTTTCAACTATGAAAAATGTAGATGATATCTTTACTAAACCCTTGAATTATATAAATTTATATAAAATGATGTCTGAATTTGGTATGACGAAAGGTTAAAATTTTCCTAGTACAATTATTGTTTTGGTAAAATTTTTCTATGCATTGTTCATTTCATCTATAACTGAAAAATTATTATCATATTTTTATTACTTTTTATAAAATAACATTTTTTAATCATTTAATATTTATTGAAATCGATTAATAATTCTATATCCCACTTGTATTTTCTATTATACATTATTAATAATTTTACTATAGTGTTTATAAATTTTAGAGTTTTATGATTACAATATTTTTTTATTAATTTACCAAAATGAAATATTTCACTATATTTGATTCACTTTTATTTATTTTATTTTTACGTAGTTTTTGATAAATTTCAAATTGGGGGACAATGTTTTTTTAGTTTTAATATTTTTCCCCTATTAAGTTGAAAAAAATGTTTACTAAATATTTTTTTAAAAAATTTACAAAAATGGGAATATTTTTTTAATTTTGTATTTACTAATTTCAATCTCTCATTGTTTTTATAAATTAGCATTATATATTATTTAATTAAATTCTTTTCTAGTAAAAAAGTTATTTATCATTTTTGGATACCCGTATTGGATATGATATTTCACCTTTTTTTTATTTAGTGTTGTAATGAATTATGGTTTTATGTAATGATAAGTTTAATCTCATCCCCATGTAAGGGAACCTGAATGGGTCTAGCCTTATGGGTGGCCCATCACTTATTTCTCACACAGAGCATGATCCATTGAATGCAAAGTGAACATGGGTCCATTTATGATTCCTAAGTAGAATCCCCTTATCAGTAGGGACATGTTCAACCATATATACAATAGGTTATTTGTGTCCCAAATTTTTTTAAGAATGAACTTCATCCTCTTTCTTATATACTATTGATCTGACACTGGTCTATTTTATTATGGGTCAAAACCTTTCATCTTGTATTCAACTTGGGATATATGATCTCAAATTTTTTTATCATCAATTTATATTATAATTTACACCAAAATCCAATTTATCTATTTCCTATATATCACTTACTTTTGTGCCCACATTCTTCCTCAGCCTGTCTTCTTCCAAAATCAAATCATGGAGTAACTTCTTTCATCTCTAGATAACTTCTGCCATGCGATGCCATTTTATCTAGAATAACTCTTTTCTCCATCTAAGGATTTCAGTTATATTTTTCCTCATCTATGGGTCTCCATAAATCACTATTTATTGGTTTTTTAATACACCAATGGTTTGTATACCAATGATGAGTTTTTTATTGAGTTTGTTTTTAAAACAACGATAATTATTTTAAGACATTTTCAGTTTTCACATGTTTTTAGAAATCATTAAATTGTATCTAAATTACCATTAGTGAGAAAGTATGAAACTATTGTTTAAAACCCATCACCAATTCATTTGGAAAACATTGGATTTTAACCAATGGTGATACCTTTACCAAAATTGAAAATTCAAATGGCATTCCTCTTATCATCATAGAATTTTATGAAATTTTGAGCCACAGAGTCAACATCAGGTGTATAAGAACCTATAATTTTCATACATGGATATTACATAATTTTAAATTAATATTCATTATATTACAAAAATAAATACTCTAGGACCATAATTGTTTACTATCTTTCGAAACTAGAAACAAAATCATCTATCATGGTGAAAGATCTTCAACATCTTCCAATATAAATTTATACCATTAGTAATTCTGCCTAAATCCTCTTTTAGTTAAATGTTTAAAGTAATTATAATAATAGAGTGATGTTACATTCTCATTACGAGTAAATAAAAGAAATGAATAATCATAAAATGATCAAAAGGTTATGTACCATGAGCATAAAATTTAAAGATTATGCCCAAGATATTAGAAATCACAATAAATATATGATGTCAAGAAGACATGAATCATAAGTAAATAAATATTCTAGTACATTAAAGGATAATATAATAAAATTCATGGAATATCTATAATTCACATTAGTTTAATATTTTGTGAACATGAATAAGTAGAATGAACTTCACTGATTAAGTTATGGACATGAAATGAGGCCACATCATTAAATTATTCACATGTAACTAGGTCCATGAGTAACATTGTAAATGTTTATTTTGTTTCACACCTAACCTAATGAAAAGGGAATGTTTTTCTATATATAACATTATTAACATGCAATCAAGAGGATGCATAACAATATGAACATGTAACCAGGTCATATATGAAATTACGGACATGATACTATGTCCATGCATTACATTGTGAACCAATAATAATGTTCACTCATAACACTATGAAAATCTAATATGGTTCACTCATAAACATATGGACATGGAACCAGGTCTATGCCTAATATTTTGAACACACAGTAAATTTCACTAATAACATTATGAACATGTAATCAGGTTAACACATAATCTTATAGTCATGAAACCAAATCCATGCATAAATTTTTGAATATTTGTTCAGTTTCATGCATAAAATCTATATTAATCAGTCATACATCATTACCCATTACATTGGAGGGAAATACAAGTTCCACTCATCTCATAATAACACAATTGATATATTTTTCACAAAATTAAATCTTTCATAATATCATGACCCAAAAAAATAGATAGGTTCGATAAACATTAATTCATAAATCATGATGATAAATTAGTGTCATTATCATTTCATCAAATTAAAACCTATGAAATTATATAGGTTCCATAATCACTTTCGAAAATCATTACATGTGAAAAGAAGTTGGTTTTGATAGTATAATACTCACAGAATTGGAATGGGTGTCATAAAAATCATTCCATCAAAACACAATCATTAAGGGACATAATATTATTGGAAACTTTAGATAATTTCTTAGAAATAAATGTTTAACATCAACAGATGTTATTAGATATGAATAAAAATTTTAAATTTCTTTTCAAAAATTCTATTGGAGAAAACATCTTTTCTTTGTTTAAAAGGGTTTTTAATGAATTAAACTATTTGAAAATAATTTTCATAGAAAATTCACTGATAATTTTTAAATAAGATATGAAATCTTTTTTTTAAGATTCCAATGAAAACATGTAAAAGAATATTGAAAACCATTTTTAAAACAATTTTAATTCTAAAAATATAAAAAGATATTTAAAACATTTTAAATCCCGTTTTTTAACTCTTTAATAAGATATAAATAATGATTGAAAATGGTTCGAAAACCAATTATTTGAAAATAAAATTGAAAACTAAAAAATAATGATTTTAAAACAATAAAACATTTTTATAATGTTTTATTTAATTTAAAATTATAATCAAATATAATTTTAAATAATATTCAGAAAACATTTTTAAAACAATATTTTCAAATTAAACAGATTTACGGTTGAAGAGATAGATACAATCATATTTTCTTCAAAACATATTATTCATTATATTAAGTAACACATATTTGAAAAAAAATCACTAATACATAGATGTATATTAAAATGTAGAGGATAAGGAAAATCATGTTCTTTTACTGTTGGATCATAATATTTCATCAAAGACTATTAATTGTTAACACTCTCAAAAAATTGATAAGATTGTTTCAATAAAATATTCCCACTGGTAACATGTGATCATAATATCTATGTAACAAAAGGATATTAAATTAATATTATAATAACATGAATAGAATAATATTTGTTATAAATCATGTAGAATTGAGCATATACTCACCAAAATGTATTTAGGTGCAGAATAAAATATGAGTCTCAATGAATGGAAATTGGGACAAAACAATTTTACCGATTTGGTATATTTGGAAACATAATCCCCATGAATTAAAATTCATAAAATGGAAATGTAAATATCAATAAATATAACTATATGAATCATTTAATAAATACATGGGTTGTACCACCACCCATCAAAAGTACTATGTGTTGAATATAGCGTGTACCTCACTGAAATAAAAAGTGAGATGAAAACCTCTTTCCTTGTGTCTCGACTTTCATCGTACTCATTAAAACCACACATATAATAAATAATATGTTATTATAATTATTTTATAGAAAAATATTATTATATATAATTCCATATATGGTTTTATTATGACCTTATATTACCTGCTTGATAACTATCCATTGTTAATGTCTCACTTTGTGTAATATTATTTTTAATCATCGATCAGTCTTAATTTGTTATATATATGGTCCTAATACATATATAAAATTTAAAAAATGTAGAAAATTATTGACATATCTTTTATATTTACTATATTTATATTATGAAAATCTGTATAATATATTTGTGTGAAATGGAAAACATTGATCATGGAAACAGTAAGCTGTATATAAACATGAACGTTGCTAATGTTTTTGTTAACATATTAGATGAAATAATAAAAATGAAATATAAGTGTATATGTATATAATATAATTAAATTATAATTATAATCATATATATATATCATATAAATTCCATAAACTCATCCTTAATATATTCCATGTATTTTTCTGAATAAATCACAACTCTTTGAGGGGGGTTGTATTCCACACATCTTTATACAATATTATTTTATTAAAACAAATAATATGTTAATAATGTGTGTATTGTAAAATGGAATAAAAAAATATTAAAAAATACCAAATATTATATATAACATATATAATCATAGTTTAAATCATTATGGAATCAATGATTGGTGGTAAATAAAAATCTACAACCATCATTTCATGAACCACTAGTTATCTGTAAACAGAAACAATATGTTTGTTACTAATTAGATGGAGTTGTGTGAAAGTGTAGGTTGAAAAAATATGATAGAAACATCCTATTATATTGAATATACTAGTTTTGGTATATAATAATGTATAAAAGAATGTGGAGGGTTGGAGAATGAAAATAAATGAAAATTGATTTGGAGAAGGTGTTACATCTTAATCGGGTAAATCATTTTGGTTTGTTCCAAAATGATAACTTAAATTTTACAATACACAATAGGATGCTTCAAGAAGGCAGATAGGGGTTTTGAGAAGTGTATTGGTTTTTTCTTGTCTCATATTATGAGTTTTGAGAGGTGTGAGGCAGTGGGAGTTGTGGTATCCATTTATATGGATGCAAAAGGACATCCAATGATTTTTTGAAAACATGCTAGTTGTACAACAGTTATTACCTTATAAGATTCATAAAAATCCAACCAAACATATCAATGTAATGTTTTTTCCTAATCTATTAACATCCAATTGGTTTTAGAAATGTTTCTAGGTCATTGGCCCATTAATATTATGTTTTGGTCCCTAATTAATCTTAATGTGGCCTTAATCACTCTGATTAATTTAATTCACTTTTACAAATAACGTTGGTTAGAAATTAACATGGTATTATTAGAATAAAAATATAATAATAAATAAATGGGTTTTTTCATATATTTGAAATTCATTTCATTGAATCACAAATAAAAATTAATTTTATTTCTATAGACATGATAAAATAGTGAATTTTTAAAGTAGAAAAATGATAAAATGTTTATTATGATATCATATGTAAATTCAATGTGAAATTTATTATAGTTAACTATTTTTTAATAAATTTATTATTGATATAATGTGACTTTAAAAAAAATAAAATATTATTCATTATTAATAATTATTTATACAGAAAAGGCAGTTTTAACTTAAATGAAATATTTTTATTTATTCCTCATAAAATTATGTTTCTCAGAAAAGAAATTCACACTAGGATAATATCGACATTAAAAATTGAAAAATAATTTTTATTTTTTCAAACTATCATTCAAATACTGTCTAAAATTAAAATTATTATTTAGCACAAAATAAAATTAAAAGATACTCTTTTAAGAAAACAGCATGTATAAATATATAACAACTTTAAAAAAACTTATATTTTCCAATATAAATATATTTTATTAATATAAAAATTATAAAAAACATTTGAAATGTAATCAGAACTATTTATATTTATATGATATAATAGATTGGTTATAAGTACCTTTTTATAATAATTATCAAAATAAAATAATTTCTCCTAGACACAAAGTGATGTATTAAATTCTTAACAAATCATTCTTCCATAAGGAGAATAACCTTATGGTGTTGCGTGTAACAAAATATATTTTTAATTTTTTTGTTAAATGAATGTTTGACTATGTTATTTTGCATAATATATGATATATCTATTATTGTGTGAAATTCAAAATCTAAAAATTACTAAATTAATTTGAAATGAAATTACGAAAATATCAGGTGTTACATTCAACCCCCTTACTATGATTTTCTTCCTATAATATTTCTAGTTAAACAATGGATTAATACATGACAATTTCATTCATTGCATCCCACAATGTAAAAATGAGTACAAAAATCCATTAGAGGGTTAATGATAAAACCATAATGGTTACCAAGAATAACATCTAAATGGGTTTCTAAATAGGGGAACATATGTTAGGAGTGGTGATTGGTCATGGAGGATAAGAATCAATATTTATAGGGAGTGATTGAGGTGATCAATCATAATCAATTGAACGATCATTCTAAAATTTGAGGGAATCAACATAAAAAATACTTGATTTTATAAAAAATACTAGCATAATTAAAATTACGGTACTAGGAAATAAAATTATTTGATCATTTTCTTATCATTTTTTAATTCATTTTATTGAAAAATAAGATATGAAAATATACTTACATGATGTTATTACCTTTATAATTCACAATCCCAATGTTTGGTTATGCCCTGAAATATTTACACATTTTCTTTTACCATAATTAATGATTGAGAAATCCTTTTTTTGTATGTTTTAACATAAAATGACAACCATGGTAATCCAACCAATATATCATTATTTAATAATAATAAAATAGGTTACAAAATAAATATAGGTCTTTTGGGGGAGACATAATACATTATTCTCAAAACATTATTTGATGATTGAATTAAACAATCCATATTGGTTAACTTTATAACCCTTCATAAATATAATTTAACACTTCTTCCATAATATAGTCTTATCTTGAAAAAAATGTATTACATACATTGGTTTATCCTTACACAGATATAACATTAAATGTGATTTTAATATTCAAAAATAAGTATAGGGAAACAAAATCATATTAAAAATCACTAAAGTATGAAAAATAAGACAATAATATGGCTTATTTATTCAAAATAAAACATGAAAATCCAAACTAATGTGTGAAAAAGGACATGTTTTCACCTATTCTGATTATTTAAATCATCTATTGTGATTTCATGTGATTTAACATTGACATATTTACTTATAGGTTGTTGTGTCTTATAATCCTTATTTTCCATTTTATGGAGAAATTGAACATCCCAATGATCAAACATATTTCTATTGAACAACTAATGTGTGGGTGGTTTATTTTGTTGATCTTTCCCTCCAATAATCTCATTCAATTTACTCTTCTTATAGAATATACATTTTTTTATTCTTCATCAGACGTCATACACTTGAAAACCCATATTGTTACTTTTATGAACTCTAATATGTTCTCTTTCCCACAGGTTTAGAATGTTGGAGTTTGAATCTTTTTATTATCTTCATGGATATTAGATTCCCCTTTGATCTCCGACATCCTTTTCTTTTTTGGAACCACGAGGTTGATCTGTAACATGAACCACCATTTTAATATTTAATGTGCATGAAAAAATATTTTCATAGATACTAATGTCTCTTATAGAAAAAACCCTTCAAATAATTGCCTTTAGGAAATTGAAGAACCTATCAACAATTCATTCAGGGGGAATAATAATACAAGAAGCAGACCTCACAGGTCTTTTGAAATTAGCCTCATTGTTATAAATAGATTATTAATCCTTTGGATTAACTCTAGGAACTCCTTCTCTATTATCATATGAATATCGTGAGGAAAGTAGTTATTGGTGAATATGTTCATGAACTAATGCAAATCTATGGATTCAATTTCATCATTCTTCCTAATATTATTTATTATAGTCCACCACTGGTTAGCTTCACCTTTTATCCAATAAATTTCTAGAATGAGTTTCTCATGACAAAAACACTTCAGAATAGACAATATATATTCATTGGTACTAATCAAGTTTTCATCAAAAATTGGTTCAGATGACCCACTAACATAAGGTGTCTGTTTCCTCATGAATAACACAAAAAAACATAGTTACCTAATTTTCTCATTTGAAAACTATATATGATTCAATTTAGGTGAAATATGTAACTGTTTGAAAATGAGTAATTTAATTCATGACCACATAGTATACAATTCATTAGGATGACAATCATTACATTTTCTGTCATAATCATCATTACCGTGGTTCTTTCATGTTCCAGGCATTGGATAAAATCATAATCATGGAGTAAGAAATATTTATCAAAATGGGGAACTCCATTGACATGAAATGTAACATTTATGATGTTAAGAGTATGACATTATCCTTCATATATGAAACCGTAGGTTTATCCATGGTTATTTATATCAAAATTTTATTTAAATTGTTCTGGATGGTTTGTGAAGTGTTTTCGAAATCCCAAACCATTTCTCATGGTAGTGTTAAACATTGTGTGTAGTAAGGCCCATTGTCAAGGACTATATTACCCCATGTCAAGACCAAAACATCCTATAAAAGTTGTTTCCCCTAGGTATATCTGTTCTATTTCCCCATCCACATTTAGTATCCAGATATTGGTTTATATATAAAAAACAACTTGATATACCCTTAAGAAAAATTACATTACATTATCATAAACATTAACTGATCCTTATACATACCATTAGAGAAATTATAATACATATTCATAATAAATATACCCAATATTCTTAGTATTGTTTTATCAAACATGTTTCTAACGTGTCACCAAACATCTACTCTGATACTAACTATAGAAAGATTGGGTTTACATATATGGATATTATATAACTTTATAATGGTATTTAGGACATTTCAAAAATACATTCCCAAAGAATGTAATTGTTTAGTGTCTTCAGAAACATTGAAACTAAACCTTATATCTATGAGAATGTTCTTAACCATCTCCCAAAAGTATCTCCACCTTTACTAATTCAACCTATAAAAATTTTTCATTACCTTTGGAAAGTAAATAGAATAATGGGATGTTCTTAAATGATCACTGATGGTAAATAAAGGAATTACATTATAAGAACATGTATAAAAGGGTATGATTGATGAGCATAATAATTAAATATCCTTCCGTAAATATTTTTGAATATAATAATGATTTGAATTTCATAAGACATGAATCATAAAGAAATAATGAACATAGGCCCTAAATTCACATCATAGTAAAAAACATGGAATTTATAGCCTGCACATATGTTTGATATTTTGGGAACATGAATAAAATGATATAGGTTCACTCATTTAGTAAAGGACATGAAATTTGTCCCTAAAAACAACTTTTGGATATGAAACAATGACTAGGAATAACATTTTGAATTTTTAATCTGGTACATGCATAACATTAAGAAAATGAAACCACTTCTATTCATAACATTTTGAATATGCAATCTGGTTAACACATAACATTTCCAACAAGTAATAAAGTTCACACATCTAATTATGGACATGCAACCTCGACCACACATTACATTTTGTACCCGTAATAAGGATAACTCCTAATATTTCGGACATATTATTTGTTCCACTCATATATGTATATACATGAATCTAGTTCTATGAAAAACTTGGATAACACATAAAGAGTTTTACTCATCACATTATGAACACCTAATAATGTTCAATAATAAACATATGGACATGATTACAGGTCCATGTAGAAAATCGTGATCATATAACGAGTTTCGTAGATAACATTTATACTCATGAGTGATCTTTCATTACCAAATTAATTTGAGGGAGATATAGGTCCTAACCATCTCATAATAACATCATTAATATAACTGGCACAAAATAAACCATTCATAATATCATGAATTATAAAAAGAGAATTGCTCTATAAGCATTAAATAATGACCTATGACGATAAATGTGTTTCAATATCATTTCATCACATTATAACATATGAATATATATATGTTTTATACTAACTTCATCAAATCCTAAATGATGAAAATAAGTGGTTTTAAAAAATATAAATCTTTTTGAAGTGGAACATGTGTCTTAATAATCATTTCATCTAAGAATCTCCCTTTTAAAATATAATTTATTTTTTATTTTTTGTTACGAATTAGTTATATAAAATTCTTAAAAAATACAAACACAATAATAATTTAGTCAATAGTTTAAACATAATTGGTAATTAAATTATTAAAAGTGAAGTAAATTTAATGAGTTATTTTATTACATAATTTTTATACATTAATATTTCATGTTAAAAAATTAAGGAATTAATATATTCAAATACAAAAATTTTATTTATTTTTATAATTTAAAATAAATATGCTATATCAAAATTAACATTAATTATAATTTATTATTAAGGATATAAAATTACATAAAATCATAAAAAATTCCATAGAATTTTAAAGTGTTAATAAATATAAAATATGTTTCATTAATTGACAAATTTATATTTTATAGTTTATATTTTAACACCTAAATTGTAAATACATTCACTAAATAGTTGTGTCTAATGCAATGATTTGGCATGTTATATGTATTTATATTAAAATTTCATTCCCAAACACATGTGATTTTCATTGGAAAAATTATATATAATGATTAAAATTAGTGTGCATAAATTTTATAATAATTTTTTTTTATTTATTCATAAAGTAAAAATTTCCTAGTTTATAAAACATGATGCCATGGAAAAATAAAAGGTAAAATATCGAGTAAACATAATTACTAGGAAAAATAGAATTAAAAATTCCATTATTTCTATCAGTTTTAAGAGTAAATAAAACATATATTACCTATAATAATTTATTTAAATATTCGGGATGAAAATTAGGTAATGTATACTCTCAATATTCAATTCATTTGTTTATTTTAAATAATGAAAACCCTCCTCCATTTTAAAATTGAACAAACTATCCCCATTATACATCCCTCTCAATCCATTTGGATCGACGAATATCTAAAACATTCACATTCAAAAATCCCAACACTCATCGTAGAAGAATTATTTTGTGGTTAATGAAAACTATTGATGGGTTTTATAAGAACATGACCTTATAACATTACATACTCATGAATTAAATGAATAATTCACATAGATGATATTTTCAGGTTTAGTGTTTTAGTGAATTAGGACATAACTATTACATCTCAAAAGATTACAATGTAGAAACTTCTACTAAGTTTCCATAAAATAAAAACTCTTAAAAAGAAACATGTATAGTTCCATGTTTAGTTAAAATGTCTTTCATTGATCCCATCCATGACCCTATTCACCTCTAATTCCCTTGGAAATCATTTCAAAAACATTGGATGAGCATAAACAGCCCAGTAAAGAATACACAATGAAAGAAAACTATTAGTTTTTTAAATCAACAAGTAAACCATGAATACTTTATCAAAGTAATACTTTTCACCTTTATGAAGTAGTAAATACTCTTCACTGAATAAAATATCATTACATACCCTTTTGTAACCAAATGATTACCATAAAACCCATATATAGAACACATAACATATAAAGGTAACTTGGGACATAAACCTACTTAAATAGAATAACTATACGGTCAACTTCCACACATAGAACTTAATGGAATAGCCATACAGCTGATTTCCATTCCCAATGCATTGGTGGTTATAACGTAACCACCCATCCTGGTATTTATGCAACCACCTATCATATGTTTTATCATGTGACCACCCGTCAAATGTCCAAGTACCATTATAAAATCATAACACATAAAAAAATTATAAAGTAAAGAAAAAATTTACACATTTCATGGAAAATATATCACTTAAATATATTGTCATAACAAATAAATTATCAAAACCATTTTAAATACCAAAATTAAAAAAAGATTATTTTATATTTATATACATTTGAAAATATTACAGCTTGTTGAGGAGGCCAAAGATCAAATAATTCTCACGGCGGAGGAAAGGTCGTTGTCACCACGTACGTTAAAAAGAAACAATCTTTTTGTCATTTAATAAAACGCTTCGTATAGAAATGATTCCTTTTAAATAAAAGGTAAAGTAAAAGGTTTTTATACATCGTATAAAATAAAGTCTTGTATTATAACAAAATATGCATCAATGAAAGGAGATTGAGACGAAGTCCCTTACAATGTTGGTATCCCTAGATTAAGGATAAATCAATTACATAATTATGTGTGACTAATATAAATAAACCCAATATAAGAGGATATTATGTGTAAAACAATCATAGGTCATACACACATATTCAAAGTATGACATAATCCACAATTAGTGGTTTATCCCAAAGAATTGAGATTGGGTTATGAAATTTCCTTAAAGAAATTCGACATCCTAACGGTGTCATTTTAAAGATCAAAAAAAGAGACGATGAGAGATAAAAAGGGTATCTCATCACATGGACATATCATATACAGAAATAAGGATATATAAGAACATATCAAAACAAAAGAAGATGTAAATTAAATGACCTAACAAAAAGAAGTATTTTAAAAATAGGATGGTGAAAGGTTCCCTTACCAACTTGGGTATCTTTCGAAACGTACACCCCATTAAAGAAGGACAATTAAACATTGATGTAAATACTCAAAAACGAAAGTATATTAAAAAAAGAGTAGAATAATGTGCATTACATATACAACTCAACGGAAATGGTGGCAAATGTAGCATAAATATCACGGGAATAAAAGTTAGATAAAAAATCCCTTACGAAAACTTTGCAGCCTAACAGTGCCACTCAAAAATTCCAAAAATTAATTAATGAGATCCAATAGGGTCTCTCATAATATGAACATAAACTTTACTTTAATTATAATATAAAAGAACATCCCCCAACATAATAAATATGAGCTTAAAATAAATGACATAAAAGAGAGTATTTAAAAAGAAAGAGAGAGGTAGGATCACTTACCTGAAATCAGACTTCTCATGTTCGTTTCATTATATTCCTAAATAATAAACATTGGTAAATTTATAATTGCTTAATGACATCATTTAAAGGTTATTATTAAATTAATATCACATATTGTAATGTTATAATAATTGGTTAATAATGTGAATTCATATCAGACATTTTTGTCGATGTTCAGTACATGAATAAAAATTGAACTTGTTGGAAAAGAATTTTCCAGGTTGTTATAAGTACATCAACTCCAGAATAGTATTAATGATTTAAATATCATCTATATCCACAATATTTTCATTGTATACTAGTCCATAACATTTGGAGTTAAAAAGAAATGAAATGCACCGTTCATGGAGGCGGTAGGCCGTACGTACGCATGAACGCTACTTTTATTTCTTTGGAACATTAATGGAATTAAAACTAAATGAGATATATATATATTATAATTCTAGTATAATATATGTGTTATATATGTAACATAATTTTATCAATTTCATTCTTTATACATTCAATGTATTTCATGAATGAGTCACATCACTTGAGGGGGTGGTAGTCCACACTTCCTCAAATAAATTATCGCATTTGCACAACATAAAAAGCATAAAGGTATGTATTAAATATAAAATACAGAATCATAGAGAGGAAAAAATATAATATATATCATAAATAAATATTTTTCCATAATAATGTCCACCATCATAGGTGGTCTGATAATATAGAACAATCATCGTTTTGTGAGGCAGTAATTCACCATCCACAGAAATAGTATGTTCTTTAACCATTAGATGGAGGTGTGTGTAAGTGTAGCTCGAATCATTCTCATAACAAAATCCTAGTATATTGAAGATACTTGTGTTGTTACATAATTATTGAATAAATAGAGGTTTTTTTGTTGAAGAATCAAAATAATATATAAAAACATTAGGGAAGACTTTACCTTTAAATTGGGTAACTCCCCTTGGTTTGAACCAAAAGGTTTTCATGAAGAGATTTATGATTATGGGAAGGAATCTAGGATGAAAAGAGGGATTTGGAGAGATAAAATGTGCAGATTTTGTCCGAGCCAATGGCTTGAGAGGTGTGGGTAAGGTGGTAGAGGTGGGGGTCTTTTATAAGAGGGAGGAGGGGCACTCTTGGAATGTTATAAAATGTTACTTTATTTTAAAATGATTTTTGTATTTTAAAGGTCCCAAAATTATATATTACGAGGATAATGTGATAAGGGTTCGAAGTAGACCCATCCTATAGGTTTTTGACAAGTGTAATCCTTATATTTTACCTTATCATTTCATTTTATTTAAATCATTCATTAATGAGGTAATCTCTGCGTCATCATGGTGTCATAAATAATTTAATTTATTTAATTTCAAAAAATTATAAAAAACTATCATGATGTATGAAATCTTGTTTTCTTTCTAATAATATTTATAGTCAATAATATGACTTGTATAACCCCATGTAAAATTTTATTTAGTAAAACAATACATGTTTGTGACATTTTTATTTTAACTTTAAATAAAAAGTTATTAATGCCATTTTCTTACCTAGGTGGCTTCATGGGGTCCCCATGTTTACCCATGGATTTTATGGGTCGGACATGATTCATCCAATAATGGTTGGACATGTTTCAAAGTCATTTCATATTATTATAATATTTTCATTAACTTAAATTACACTAATTACCTTTTACCGTGATCAATAAAACATAAAAGTTATTGTTCACCGAAAAAAATTATTTTCATCAATTGAACAAAATTTTAAATCCTAATAACAACCATGTATGTTTGATTTTTTAAATTAATATCACAGATTTTGTAACATTTCATTTAAACAAAAAATCAGTTTTTTAACAACCACTTAGTGGTTTCACTATTCATCAAAAATTGAAGTTTTTCAGACAAATTCTGAAAATCCACCCTAAGATATACTTGATATTCAAAATTAAAAAATGATGTCTATTTTAAAAATTTAAAAATAGATAATTTTCATTAATTAATTTAATAATTAATTTTTTTTGTCAAAACAAATAGTGTGTTTTTATGAAACAATATATATCAAAAGATTGACACTAGTTTAAGTCCAATTTCTAAGTTAAATAAATTCCAATGACCACCATTGGATTAAATGATAAAAATATTTTGTAATTACACTTTAAAAGAAATTAGAATGATAATCAATCCATATAAATAAATTATATTAAAAAGATGTCTTGAATTAAAATACAACATTTTTCACTATTCATTAAATTATGAACATTATTGGAAAAATAAAAAAAATTACACAAAGTAAATTTTTATGTCCCGATTCTAAAGAAAGATTTTATTTTTTCATATATATCATATAAAATTGAAAAAATTAGGATTTAATAATGGTTCTCTATTAAAAGGCGGTTAATCGACCTTTTAAAGATAATTAGATTATTTATGCTTAAAATTGGATTCATTCGTATTTTAAGCCTCTATCATTTATTGGGAAGTTGTAAAAATATTTAACAAACATATAGAGTAATGTTTTAGTTAGTTCTGTTCATTCTAGCTATTACAACGGCTAGGTGTTAACTACCATTTAAAATAATTTTATTTTATTATTAGATTGAAACGTAAGATTTCAATGAAACTTGTTGTTTCCTATTGGGTACGCCATCGAACATAGAGGCCCCTTTAAAGTAATATTAATATTCTATTCACAAATATTAATAAATATGAAATATTAATATTCTTTACTTACCTTGGATGTTACATCTTTCACCCTTTTGGGAATTTCATCCCCGCAATTTTAAAATTGGGATTGGAAACTTCATTGCAAGTCTCACATTGGAAAAAGAGTTAGTAAAACTATCACTTTAAAAGTAATAAAGTGAAGTAAAAAGGTCACCCAAGTTAACCCATTCTAGGATTCCATGTAGGAAAACATGGATATGGAAGAAAAAAACAAAGGGTCATGTTCTGATGGAGAGTGATAGAAAACATGATTAGGAGAAAGTTAACTACTAGATAATCACAAACTTGTGATGGGTTAAATGATATTTGCTTTCCCCGTAGGTAAATTATAACAAACAATGTTTTTTTAAGTATATTTTAATTGAAGAATTTATTTATGGGCTTAACTAAAACATAAGGAAACCAACTTAATTTCATGTAGAGAATCATCTTTTACTATATTTTTAACACAAACTCATATTTCCTCCAAAAGATGAGTATTTCCGAAGACTTGTTCGTATTATGAGCGCTAAAATATAATTTGGGAGAATTAAATAATGCACAAAAGATGAAGTATATATTTACCATGTCTTTATAATTTAAGAAAAAACAAAATGGTTATTATAAGATTAGATAATCCCCAAAGAAGATAATCTTTTACAAAAATAAAATCTACTCTTAGTCTCCAAAATTTGTCCAACAAAACCAAAAGTTCATCAAAGACCATTCAATAAACATCTATCCATAAAATTATTCAAAGTAATCAAATCTAATATTGAAACCCAAATCTCTAAAAGATTTGATCACATAGTCTTCCAAGTTAAATCTTAACATTTACCTCAAAATAACATCAGTTTCTCTTAAAGTCTCATATTGAAAAGTATATAACCTAACCCCATATTCTCCATGATAGGTTAATCATTTCCCAAAAAACATTTCCTCCGTTTATCCTCAATAGAAAACCCAATGTATTCTATTTTCTATAGGCATATATTGTTTCGACTAAGGAGAGAACATATTCCAAAATAACCTTTATTACTCAGTCGCCAAATCATTTTCCTACGCTAATGATATCCATTTAATAAAACATAAGTTCCCTAAATAAACTTATTCTTGATCCATAAAATCATCTACCTAAAAATTATAAGTCATAATAACTATAGACTTCACATAGGCTAGTCGTAGGCCATGCACCCTTGTCACCCTTCAGTTGTGGGTTCTATTCATGTGGCCTTGCCGGATGAGACGGGTTTTCACCCATCTTACGGGTTGTCTTTTTTATAAATCTCAAAAGTAACCCTAACATGTTTTAACCTTAATTTTTTCCTTATACCTCTCATTTTCATCCAAATTCATTATGATCTCAACATCTTAATTCATGAAGTCTTATTTCACCATCATAAGATAAAATAAAACGATCCCCAAAAAAGAAGGACATCATTACTTGATCATGGTGTCCATTTGGTTTCATCGTCATCTTGTACACGGGGGTAGAAGGTCCATGCATCAAAAAAATTACATATAGATCCTTCAAAATCATTTGCATCCTCCATCCAAATCACCTTGTACAACATGGGTCATATGTGTGTTCACAGAAAATCTTTTTTGGAAAATATTCATTTATGACATATAATTTCAAGACATATGATAAAACATGATTTCTATAAAAAAATCAGACCGAATTTTATATGAAACATTCAATTAATGGTCCTATTATAATACAATAGTTATGTGCTGAGAGACTATGTTGTAAAAGAAAATATAAATAGGTTGCACAAGGGTCTCCTTATTCAGGAACTTTTTTAAAATCATAATATGCTTCATAATCTTGTGATAAGGTAAAATATTTAAAAAAGCCTTGATAATATTTTCCATTATTTAAAATATGGGAATATTGTGAAAATAGTATGTTTCTAAATACAACCAATGATCCACTATGATAATGAGGTATAGTGGTGGTGTTTGATATCTCAAACGTCTACTTGCAAGTGAGTAGTATGCTAGAGAAAGTTTCACAATCATACGAACATGACTTTGCACTAATTATTGCAAGCATGTACTCAGGAAGAGATAGGAATTTCTTGTGATATCTTCCTCCTTCCATTTTTAACCAACATTACATGACCTGAAAAATGTTATAAAACAAGGATTTAATTGAAATAATATATATAGGGACTAACCGTGTGTCTTACAAAAACTCATAATCCCTAAAGTTGTCTAAACCGACCTATGATACAAAATATAAGGACACGGCCTTAAAAAATTACATAATTATGAATTAAATGGATAATATACATAGATGAACATTTTAGGTTTATATTTTTAGAGAATTAGAACATAACTATTGCATCTCAAAAGATTACAATGTAGACTCTTCTATTAAGTTTCCATCAAAAAACTCTTAATGAGAAACATGTCTAGTTTCATGTTTTAGATTGAATGTCTTTCCTTGATCCCATAAGTGACACTATTCATCTTTATGTCCTATTTAAAACAACTCAAAAATTTGGAATGAGCATAAAAATCCTATTAAAGGATACACAATGAAGAACAACTGTTAGTTTTTCAAATCAACAAGTAAACCATGAATACATTATCAAAGTAATAATTTTCATCTTTATGAAGTAGTAAATACTCTTCACTAAATAAAAGATCATTACATGACCTTTTGTAACCAAAATATTATTATAAAACCCATATAAAGAACATATAACTTATAAAGGTAACTTGGGACATAAACACACTTAAATGAAATAACCATACAGTCAACTTCCACACATATCACTTAATGGAATTGCCATATGGCCGACTTCCATACCCAATGCATTGTAGGTTATTACGTAACCACCCATCCTGGTATTCATGGAACCACCCGTCATTTGGTTTATCATGTAACCACCCATCAAATTTCCAAGTACCATTATAAAATCATATCACAAAAATCAATTTTAAAGGAAAGAAAACATTCACACATTTCAAGCACAATATATCTCTTAAATATATTGACATAACAAATCCATTATCAAAACAAATTTCAATACATAAATGAGTATATGGTATTTATTTACTTTGAAAAATATTACGGCCTATTGTGGAAGCCAAAGATCAAATCATACTCGCGGCAGTGGAATGGTCGTTGTCACCACGTACGTTAAAAAGAAACATATTTTTTTGTCGTTTTGTAAAACGCTTCATATTGAAAATATTCCTTTTGAACAAAAGTAAATGTCAAATGTGTTTATACATCGAATAAAAGAAGTCTTGTATTATAACAAAATATGCCTCAATGTACGGATATTGAGACGATGTCCCTTACAAAGTCGTTATCCTTAGATTAAGCATAATCAATTACATAATTATGTGTCAAAAATATAAATACACCCAATATAAAAGGATATAAAGTGTAAAACAATAATAGGACATCGAAAAATATTCACGGTATGACATAATCAAGAAGTATATGTTTAACCCAATGATTTGATATTGGGTTAAGAAATTTCCTTACAGAATTTTGACAGCCTAACAGCGTTATTTTAATGTTTAGAAAAAGAGACGATGAGTGATGAAAAGGGTATAAAATCAATTTGAAATATAATTTACAGAAATAATAATATATAAGAATATATCCCAACATAATAATATGTAAATTAGAAGACCAAACAAAAAAAGTCTTTTAAAAATGGAGGGAGTAATGTTCCCTTATAGACTTGGGTATCTTTCGAAACGTACACCCCATGAAACAAGGACAATACAACATTTATGTAAATAATCATAAACGAAATTATATTACAAAATTATTAGAATAATGGTCAGTACATATACCACTCAATGGAAATGGTGGAAAAATTAGCATAAATCTCATGGAAATTAATCTGAGATGAAAAATCCCTTATGAAAACTCGATAGCCTAACTTCACCACTTAAAACATCCAAAAATGAATTAACGAGATCAAATAGGGTCTCTCATCATATTAACATAAAATTTATAGTATGTGGATTATTAAATAACATCCCCAAACATAAGAAATGTGAGCATAAAAGAAATGACTTAAAAGAGAGTACTTAAAAAGAAAGAGGGAGGTAGGATCCTATACCTCAACTCTAACTTCTCTTGTTCATTTCTTTATATTCCTAAATAATAATCTTTGGAAAATTTTTAATTGATTATGTAACTAATTTAATGTTTATTATTAAATTCAAATAACATATTATAATGTTATAATAATTTGCTAATAATGTGAGTTCATATTAAACGTTTTTGTTAATGTTTGGTACATGAGTAAAAATTGAACTTGTTGGAAAAGAATTTACCATGTAGTTATAAGTAAAACAACTCCAGAATAGTATTAATGATTTAAATATCATATATATCCATTATATATTCATTTTATACTATTCCATAACATTTGGAGTTAAAAAGAAATGAAATTCACCGTTCATGTAGAAGGTAGGTTGTACGTATGCATGAACGCTACATTCATTTCATTGTCACATTAATGGAATTAAAACTAGATGAGACATATATATATTATAATTCCATCATGATATATATGTTATATATGTCAAATATGTTCATAAATTTCGTGGTTTATACATTCCATGTATTGCATTAATGAGTCACATCACTTGAGGGGGTGGTAGTCCACACTTCCTCAAATGAAATTATCGCATTTGCACAACATGAAAAGAATAAAGGTATGTATTAAATATAAAATAAATAAGAATATATAGTAAATAAATAAAATAAATATACTAAATAAATATAGTTCCATTATAATGGCCATCATGAGAGGTGGTATGAAAAGATAGAACAATCATCATTTCGTGATGCAGTAATTCTCCATCAACAGAAAAAATATGTTCTTTAACCATTAGATGGAGGTGTGTGTAAGTGTATCATGAATCCTTCTCATAAAAACATCCTAGTATATTGAGGATACTGGTGTTCTTACAAAATAAAGTTTTAAAGAGATTTTATGGGGTTGGATAAGAAAAATAAAACAAAAGAACATTAGGGAAGACTTTATCTTTAAATTGGTAACTTCCCTTTGTTTGAACCAAAAGGGTTTCTTGAAGAGATTTATGCCTAATGGAAGGATTATAGGATTAAAAGAGTTATGTGGAGAGTTAAAATGTGCAGTGATTTTCTGAGACAACATCTTGAGAGGAGTGGGTAAGGTGGTAGAGTTGGGGGCCTTAAATAAGAGGGAGGAAGGGCACTCTTGGAATGTTATAAAATGTTACATTGTTATAAAATGATTTTCAGATTTTAATGGTCCCAAAATAATATATTTCGAGGATAAGGTGATGATTGTTCGAAATCCACCCATCCAATAGGTTTTTGACAAGTGAATGTCTTAGAATTTTCCTTATCTTTTCATTTTATTTAAATCATTCATTAATGAGGTAATCGCTGCATCATCATGGTGTCATAAATAAGTTTATTTATTTAATATCTAAAAATTATAAAAATATATCATGATGTAGTAAATCGTTTTATATTTATAATTAATATTTATTTTTAAAAATATTACTTGTATAACCCCATGTAATTGTTTTTTTAATAAAACAATACATGTTTGTGACATTTTTATTTTAACATTAAATAAAAAGTTATTAATGTCATTTTTTTACCGAAGTGGCTCCATGGGGTCCCCAAGTTGACCCATTGATTGTCTTGGTCAGACATGATTCGTCCAATAAGGGTAGTACATGTGTCAAGGTCATTTCATATTTTTATAACTTTATCTTTACCTTAAATCACAGTAATTACTTTAATCACGATTAATAAATCATAAAAGTTACTATTCAACAAAAAAATATTTTCATCTCATTGAAAAACATATAACATCCTAATGACATCTAAGTATTTTGGATTTTTAAAATTCAAATCACAGAGGTGGTAAAATATCTATTAAATGAAAAATCAGTTTTTTAACTACCACTCAGTGGTTTCACTATTCATCAAAAATTGAAATTTTGTAGAAAAATACCAAAAATTCACCCTAATCTATATTTGATATTCTAAATTCAAAAATAATGTCTATTTTATAAAATTAAAAACATATAAGTTTCATTAATTAATTTAATAATTAATTCACGTTTCCAAAACAAATAGCGTGTTTTTATGAAACAATATATATCAAAAGATTGACACTAGTTTAAGCCCAATTTCAATGTGAAATTAATTATAATGACCACCATTGGATTAAATGATAAAAATATATTCTAAATCCACATTAAAACCAATTAAAATGATAATATAACCATATAAATAAATTATATTAGAAAGAGGTTTTGAATTAAAATAGAGCATTTTTCACTATTCCTTAAAAAATGAACTTTATCAGAAAAACAAAAATTTACACAAAGTAAATTTTGATGTCCTGATTCTTAATATGGATTTTATTTTGTCAAATATGACATATAAAATTGAAAAAAAGTGGATTTAAAAATGGTTCGCCATTAAAAGGCGGTTAATCGACCTTTTAAACATGATTAGAATACTTATGCTTGAAATTGGATTCATTCGTATTTTATGCCTCTATCATTTATTGGGTAGTTGTAAAAATATTTGAAAAACATATATAATCATTGTTTAGTTATTTCTATTCATTCCCGCCATTAGAATTTCTAGGAGTTATCCACCATTTAAAAAAATATTATTTTATTATAAGAGTGCAACGTAATATTTCAAAGAAACTCGTTGTTGCGTATTGGGTACTCCATCAAACATAGTGTTCCCATTAAATTAATATTAATATTTTAATCAAAAATATTAATAAATATGAAAAAAATACTCTTTATATACCTGGGATGTTACGTCCTTCCCCCCTTTTGGGAATTACGTCCTCGCAATTTTAAAATTGGGATTGGAAACATTATTTAATGTCCCACATCGGAAAAAGAGTTAGTAAATCTATCACTTTAAAAGAATTAAAGACAAGTACAAAGGTCACCCGAGATAACCCATACTATGATTCCATATAGGAAAACATGTTTATGCAAGAAAAAAAAAGGATCATGTTCTGATAGAGGGTGATGGAAAACATGATTAGGAGAAATTTAACCACCATAAAATCGCAAACATGTGATGGGTCAAACCGTATTTGATTCCCCCATAGTAAAAGTTTAACAAACAACATTTTTGTTTTATGTTTCTTTTAATTGAAAAATTTATTTATGATCTTAACTGAAACATAAGGAAACATACTTACTTTTCATGTAGACTATCATCTTTTACTAGATTTTTAACACAAACTCATATTTCCTCCAAATGAGGAGTATTTCGGAAGGCTTGTTCACATTAAGAGCACTAAAATAAACTTTTATAGAATCACATAATCAACAGAAGATGAACTACAGATTTCCCATGTATTTAGACCTTAAAAAAACCAAAATGGTTAGTACAAGATTAGATAAAGCCCTAAAAAGGATAATCTTTTCCAAAAAAAAACTAATCTTAATCTATAAAATGTGTCCTACAAAACCAAAAGTTCATCAAAGACCATTCAATAAACATCTATCCATAAAATTCTTCAAAGTAATAAAAACTAAGATTGAAACCCAGATCTCTGAAGGATTTGATCACATAGTCTTCCAAGTTAAATCTTAGAATTTATCTCCATATAACATCAATTTCTATTTAAGTATAGTATTTAAAAGTAATTAACCTAATCCCATATTCTCCATGATAGGTTAATCATTTACCAATAAAATCCATTGTTTCTATTCAATTGAAAACCCAATGTATTCTATTTTCTATAGGCATATATTATTTCCACTAAAGAGAGAACATCATCCAATATAAACTTTTTTACTCAGTCACCAAATCATTTTCTTATGCTAACAATATCCATTTAATAAAACATAAGTTCCAAAAATAAACTTATTCTTGATCCATTAAATAATCTAACTAAAATATATAACTAATAATAACCAGGGACATAACATACGATAGTGGTAGGCCATGCGCCTTTGTCACCCTTCGGTTGTGGGTTTGATTCATGTGGCCTTGCCAGACACGACGGGTTGTCAACCAACTTATGGGTTGACTTTTTATAAACCTCAAAAATAACCCTATCATGTTTTAACCACAATGGTTTCCTTATATCTCTCATTTTTATCCAAATTCATTATGATCTTAACATCTTAAATCTTGAAGGCTTATTTCACCATCATAAGATAACATAAAACGATCCCCAAAAAAGAATAACATCATACCTTGATCATAGTGTCCTTTTGGTTTCATCATCATCTTGTACACGTAGGTAGAAGGTCCATGCATAAAAAAAATACTTTTAGATCCTTCAAAATCATTTTCTTCCTCCATCCAAATACAACTTGTACAACATGGGTCATATGGGTGTTCATAGAAAAATAGTTTTGCAAAATAATCATTTATGACATATAATTTCAAGACATCTGATAAAACATGATTTCTATAAAACAGTCGAAACAAATTTGATACGAAACATTAAATTAATGGTCCTTTTAAAATACAATAGGTATGTTCTGATAGAATATATTGTATAA
Organism: Viscum album; assembly: GCA_963277665.1. Taxonomy (NCBI): domain Eukaryota; kingdom Viridiplantae; phylum Streptophyta; class Magnoliopsida; order Santalales; family Viscaceae; genus Viscum; species Viscum album. The sequence continues at coordinate 175,705,108 of OY728134.1, forward strand.
GAAAATACAAATAGGTTGCATAAGGGTCTCCTTTTTTAGCACGTTTTTTAAAATCATAATATTCTTGAAAATCATGTGGTAAGGTAAAATAATTAAAAATGCATTGATAATATTTACCTTTCTTATAAATATGATAATATTGAGAAAATAGTATTTTTATAAAGAAAACCCATTATCCATGATGATAATGAGTTATATTGGAGGTGTTTTATATCTCAAACAACTTCATGCAAGTGAGTTGTTTTCTAGAAAAAGTTTAACAATCATCCGAACATGACATTGCAAAAATTATTACAAGCATGTCCTCAGGAAGAGATAATAATTTCGTTTGATATCCTCCTACTTCTAGTTTAACCGACATTACTTGACCTGAAAAAAGATATAAAACAAGGATTTAATTGAAATAATAGATAAAGGGACTAACTATTTGTCTAACAAAAACTCATAATCCCTAAAGTTGTCTAAACCGACATATAATATCAACTATAAGGACTTGGCCTTATAAAAACACATAATAATGAATTAAATGAATAATTCACATAGAGGATCTTTTCAGTTTTAGAGTTTTAGAGAATTAGGACATAACTATTACATCTCAAAAATTTACAAAGTAGACACTTCTACTAAGTTTGCATAAAATAAAAACCCTTAAAAAGAAACATGTCTAGTTCCATGTTTTAGATATCATGTCTTTCCATGATCCCATCCTTGACCCAATTCATCTTTATGTCCTATGTAAACATTTAAAAAACATGGGATGAGCATAAAAATCCCATTAAAGGATACACAAAGAAAGAAAACTGTTATTTCTTCAAATCAACAAGTAAAAAATTAATACTATATCAAAGTAATACTTTTAACCTTTATGAAGTAGTAAATACTCTTCACTGAATAAAATATAATTACATACCCTTTTATAACAAAACAATTACCATAAAACCCTTATAAGGAACATATAACATATAAAGGTAACTTGGGACATAAACATACTTAAATGGAATAACCATACGGTTGACTTTCACACATATCACTTAATGGAATAGTAATACGACCGACTTCCATACCCAATGCATTGGAAGTTATAACGTAACCACCCATCCTAGTATTCACAACACCACCTGTCATATGGTTTATCATGTAACCACCTGTCAAATGTCCATGTACCATTATAAAATCATAACACATAAAACAATTATAAAGGAAAGAAAACATTCACACATTTCATGAACAATATATCACTTAAATATATTGACATAAAAAATCCATTGTCAATACCATTTTCAATACCAAAATACAAAAAAGTGTATATGGTATTTATATACATTTAAAAATATTATGGCTTCTTAAGGAAGAAAAAGATTATGTAATACTCGCAGCGGCGGAAAGGTCATTGTCACCGCGTACGTTAAAAAGAAACATAGTTTTTGTTGTTTAGTAAAACGCTTCATATAGAAATGATTCATTTTGAATAAAAGTAAAATTAAAAGGTTTTTATACATCGTATAAAATAATGTTTTGTATTATAACAAAATATTCCCCAATGAAAGAAGATTGAGACGAAGTCACTTACAAAGTCGGTATCCTTAGATTAAGGATAAATCAATTACATAATTATGTGTGAAAAATATAAATACAGCCAATATAAGAGGATATTAAGTGTAAAACAATCATAGGTCATCTACAAATATTCAAAGTATGACATAATCAAGATTTAGAGGTTTTACACAATGAATTGAGATTGGGTTAAGAGATTTCCTTACAGAAATTCGATAGCCTAACGACATTATTTTAATGTTCAGAAAAAGAGACGATGAGAGATAAAAAGGGTAACTCATAACATGGACATATAATTTATAGAAATAACGATATATAAGAACATATCCCTACATAATAAGATGTAAATTAAATGAACTAACAAAAATAATTCTTTTAAAAAGAGGTGGGTGAAAGGTTCCCTTACCGACTTGGGTATCATTCGAAACGTACACACCATGAAAGAAGCACAATAAAACATTTATGTAAATACTCATAAAAGAATGTATTTTACACAAATAGTATAATAATGGGCAGTACATATACCAATAAAATTAAATTCTCGCAAATGTAGCATAAATCTCACGGGAATAAAAGTGAGCTGAAAAATCCCTTACGAAAACTCGGCAGCCTAACAGCGCCACTTAAAACATCCAAAAAATGAATTGAAGAGTTCAAATAGGGTCTCTCATAATATTAAATAAAATTTACAGTATTAGGAATATAAAAGAACATCCCCCAACATATGAAATATGAGCTTAAAAGAAATTACATAAAAAGAGTACTTAAAATGAAAGAGAGAGGTATCATCCCATACTTGAACTCTGACTTCTCTTGTTCGTTTCATTATATTTCCGAATAATAAACATTGGTCAATTAATAATTGATTTAGTACCTCATTTGATGTTTATTATTCTATTCATATCAAATATTATAATGTTATAACAATTGGTTAATAAAGTGAGTTCATATCAGACATTTTTGTCGATGTTCGGTACATGAGTAAAAAATTGAACTTGTTAAAAAGAAATTACCATGTAGATATAAATACATCAACTCCAGAGTAGTATTAATGATTTAAAAATAATATATATCATGTATATATTCATTTTATACTATTACATTACATCTTTAGATAAAAATAAATTAAATGCACCATTCATGGAGACCACAGGCCGCATGTACGCTTTCACGCTACTTTCATTTCTTTGGCACATTTATGGAATTAAAACTAGATGAGATATATATATATATTATAATTACAGTATAATATAAATGTTTTATAGGTCACATATGTTAATCAATTTCATTATTTATACATTCCATGTATTCCATGAATGAGTCACATCACTTGAGGGTGCGGTAGTCCACACTTCCTCAAATGAAATTATCGCATTTGCATGACATGAAAAGAATAAAGGTATGTTTTAAATTTAAAAAACAAAAGCATAGAGAGTAAAAAACTATAAAATATATAATTAATAAATATTTTTCGATCATAATGGCCACCATGAGAGGTGGTAGGAGAAGATAGAACAATCATTGTTTCGTGAGGCAGTAATTCGCCAACCATGAAAATAGTACGTTCATTAACCATTAGATGAAGGTGTGTGTAAGTGTAGCTCGATCCTTCTCACAACAACATCCTAGAATATTTAAGATACTGGGTTTGTTACAAAATAATGGAATAATAAGAGTTTATGGGGTTTGATAAGCAAAATAAAAAAAACATTAGGGAAGACTTTACCTTTAAATCGGGTAACTCCCCTTGGTTTGAACCAAAAGGGTTTCTTGAAGAGCTTTATTCCTAAGGGAAGGAATCTAGGATGAATAGAGGGATGTGGAGAGAAAAAATGAGTAGAGTTTTGATGATCCATTTTCTTGAGAGGTGTGGGTACGGTGGTAGAGGTGGGGTCGTTTTATAAGAGGGAGGAGGGGCACTCCTAGAATGTTATAAAATGTTACTTCATTATAAAATTATTTTCAGATTCTAAAGATCACAAAAGTATATATTTCGATGATAATGTGATAATAATTCGAAATCTACCCATCCAATAGGTTTCTAAGAGGTATAATTCTATGATGTTACCTTATCTTTTCATTTTATTTAAATCGTTCATTAATGAGGTAATTGTTATATCATCACGGTGTCATAAATATTTTAATTTATAAAATGTAGAAAAATTATAAAAAAATATCACTATGTAGGAAATATTTTTAGATTTATAATTAATATTTATATTCAAATATATGTCTTTTATAAACCCATGTAAAAATTGTTTTAGTAAAACAATACATGTTTGTGACATTTTTATTTTAACTTTAAATACAAAGTTATTAATGTCATTGATTTACCCAAGTTGCTACATTGGGTCCCCAAGATGACCCATGGATTTTCATGGTTGGCCATGATACATCCAATAAGGGTAGTACATGTGTCAAGGTCATTTCATATTAATAAAACATTATCTTTACCTTAAATTACACTAATTAACATTAATCACGATTAATAAAACTTAAATGTTAGTATTCACTAAAAAATATTTTCAACCCATTAAACCACATTTTACACACTAATGAAAACCATGTATATTGGATTTATTAAATTAAAATCACAGAGGTGGTAAAATTTCATTTAAAAGAAAAATCAGTTTTTTAAACTTCGACTTAGTGGTTTCACTATTCATCAAAAATTGATGTTTTTCAGAAAAATACCGAAAATTCATCCTAAAATATATTTGATATTTCAAATAAAAAAATTATGTCACTTTTAAAAAATTAAAAATATATATGTTTCATTATTTAATTTAATAATTAATTCTTGTTGACAAAACGAATAGCGTGTTTTTATGAAACAATATATATCAAAAGATTGACACTAGTTTAAGTCCAATTTCAATGTGAAATTAAATTCAAATAACCAAAATTTGATTAAATAATAAAAATATATTATAATTACACTTTAAAACCAATTAAAAAGATAAAATACCCTTATAAATAAATTATATTAAAAAGATTTTTTGAATTAAAATGCAATATTTTTCACTATTCATTAAAAAATGATCTTTTTTTGGAAAAATAACAAAAATTTACACAACGTAAATTTTGATTTCCCGATTATAAAGATGGATTTTATTTTTTCAAATATAACATATATATTTGAAAAAAAGTTTATTTAAAAATGGTTCGCCATTAAAAGGCGATTAATCAACATTTTAAGGATGATTAGAATATTTATGCTTAAAATTGGATTCATTCGTATTTTAAGCCTCTATCATTTATTGGGTAATTTTAAAAATATTTAACAAACATATATAATCAATTTTTTGTTAGTTCTGTTCATTCCTGCCATTATAATGGCTAGGCGTTAACTATTATTTAAAATAATATTATTATATTATTATAGTGCAACATAAGATTTCAATGAAACTCATTGTTGCGTATTGGGTACGCCGTCAAACATAGCGTTCCCTTTAATGTAATATTAATATTTTATTCACAAATATTAATAAATATGAAAAAGTAATATTTTTTATTTACTTGGGATGTTACAATTTTAGTGGTAATATAAGAATTGTACTTAATGAAAATGTAATGTTCTTTTTAAATTTTGTTAATTTTATTTATTTCTCCACCTATATCAATTTATAATAAATCATAATCCTATAATAACATAATTATATACCATATTATTAAACTCTAATGATAATTTAATGACCTAAAATTCCACACACTTCTATCTTATGTAATACACGATCATCATTTCTATGTATACAAGACTACCACATTGCGAAATGATGTCATTTGTTCATCCATTACAATATATCATGGTTTCTAAAAATGATCTATTTATAATTTATATATATTTTATATTATATATTTAAGATGTTTTTAAGCATCTTTAATTAGCATTTTACACATACCATCATAACACTATTTTATGTGGATACAATAAGGTTGCTCGTGTGTATGTGGGTCTACCACATTGCGAAGCAATGGGATTCATTCACATTTAACATTAAATGTATTATATGTGTGTTGAATAATAATATATGATATATAAAAATTAAAATGATATAGTAATGATTATATATATATATATCATTTACGTTTCTTTCTTTCAATACACTTATAAATTAGAAATAATGTTCTTATTTACATACGGTCTACCATGTCCATGATTAGTGTATTCCATTTACCTAATCTAAATAAATGGATTACAATTAATAAATATATACTGTAAATATATGATATTCGTATCGGGTTTAATATTATAATTATTATTAAATTATTATCTATGTTATAGGAATAAGTAAAATAAAAGGACAAATATACCAAAAAAACAATGTTTCTATTATTCAAAATAATGAAAATAATGCATAATTAATATAGAGATGGTGATAGTATATTATAAGAGAATCAAATATGATATTATAAAAAATAAAATATTTATGTTTTAGGATAAAGAAATTATTGAAACAAATATATTATTTTTTAAACGCATTTAATCAAAATAAAGTTTTTGGTATGTGATTTCGTCTTAATTTACATTCCATTCTAACTTATTAGTTTCTATGAAACAAATCAGATTTATGTGGTGTATATAATTCCACTTGGAAATGGGATTTCATTAATAATTAATTCATTATTGCAATAAATATTCCACTTTAATTTCTCACATCTAAGGGAGTTTGACTTTAATACTGTAATCTGATAAATGTAATTCTGAAATACTACATTCATTTAGGATAATAAACATTATCTTGAATCAATCCATTTCATATGATCATTTTTAATTGAAAATATTATTTCAATTAAACATCCTTATTATTTATCTATAATATGTTCATTTCCAAATATATAAAACTTTTATACATATGATCCTTACTTTGATATTTATTTGATTAATTAGGAAAATATTGATAAATACGTATCCTTTACTCAATACTAATATTTGATAAATAACATTGTATATTAATTGTGTTGATTATTAAACATTTTTTTAGTGATTTATATTGGTATGAATCTATATGGATCCTTTTATTGTATTCCATTCGATGCATGAGAAGTCTCATCGGATGAAATTATTTCAATCATACCATCATGTTTGTAACTAGCATGTTTTGAATATTCTTAAGAAAGGTATTGATAGTAGAGATATTGTTGTAAAAACAAATAACTATTCACCCTTTAAGTAGGAAAAAAATTAAAAATAGTCATAATGTTAAAGGTTTTATGTTCCTAGTAATCCAAGAATCATACAATCATGCATCTCCTTCATTTCAATTATTATTGTATGAACCCGAGTTTTCACTCATGTATGGATCCTAAAAACTTCAGTATAATTCTTTATATTGGGCCTAATATGTATTTCTAATGGGTTTTAAATTGACTTATGTGTGTTTGAAAATTGTTCGGATTCAGAACACATCTCTTTGGGGAGAGTGGCCTTGTTGCATGGTTTTTTCTAACTATGTGGATGGTTAATTTTTTTTTGGGTAGAGACGTATTTCATGGATGGCACATGAACTTTTGACCTAACTAGTTAGGTTCCTCATTTTCCTAGGTATCCATGCATGTTTTTTTTACATTTTATTCAAATTTTTTTGGAAAACCGTGCATGGGATATTTTTATGGTAAGATATCTAGTTCTCCCTTAAAGTTCTAATTAACCCACCTCATTATCCCTAACAAGATTTCCATCCAAATGTAACTCTATAGATATCATATTGTATCTTTTTGAATACCAAATCATGATATTGAAAGATATCATTTATCTAGGATACAATATATATTATGTTTGTCATGTTGGATGTGAAAATGTATGTAGTGGAGTTTGATTAAGCCTTTATCCTTGTATTTTTCTCTCGACCATGTAATCATTGTGTTATTAGTTTTCCTCTTTTCATAAATATACTCTAATCCGATTGAAATTATGGTCCAATTCTAGAATAAGATCTACATGATTTCATATGGTGGGTCATCTATAACTCATCCTTTATGTTTTTTAATTTTGGAATACTAATAAGGGGGATGCCAATTTCATCTGGTGATATATATTTAATTTATATGTCAGGATTTTAATAATTAGAACTGTATAGTTATGATCATTCCATATATGTGATTAATTATTAGTGTTTATACCCATATCACCAGCCATCTCATGTGGGATGTCATGTCCTAATGGGATATTTAGTATTTTAAATGTTTTATCCACCGTTCGAGTGTGACTTGGATTGTCCCCTCTTTGGGTAAACTTTTATATATTTAAATCCTTTATTCATATTGTGAATTGAGTAATGGAATGTACCTTGTATTCTCACCATTAGACGAACCTATGGTATGTTCTTCAAATTGATAATCAAATGTGAATGGGAAATCAGAATGCATATTAAGCACATGACATGATCATATTAAATTGGAATGAAATAATGGTTGCATGTCTGTATCACCCCTTACCATATTAATGGATGGAAGTGGAATTAAATTAAATAATAGGATATTCATGTTTTGTAATTAATAAAGGTTGCATGCTACCTGACATTATTTCACTAATGAAATGAATTTCTTGATTCAAATGAAATATTACACAACTTTATAATTAAATTTTACTATTCTGACTCGAGATCACCTTAGATTCTGATTAAGGAATGCCCTGAGAACTCTACGACACAATACCGATTCAAGGATACAACTTTATTAGGTTGAGACCTAGCTAGATCTAGATCCTTGTTTATTCATCAATGCTAAGAATGATAACATAGGATCTCTACCATATAATTAATAGATCTTATGGATACACTCCTTGGATGTAACATTGTAATGTAGGTTCCAATATTAAAACCCATACAACCCTATCTCTCTTTAGACCCATATTACCTTGGATGATCAATTAGATTCAGTTGGCATCCTACTGAGGAATTCCATGGAATATGCTCATTGAATTACATTATTACCCTTTTCTAGTCTATAATTATTTCTTAGTTTGAAACCCTTGAGGTCTATGTTTAATAGGTTATTTCCTTGGAATTTCATAATTGAATATATTTACAAGTTACCTTTTCAAATCATAGATCCTTCACTTTTGTTAAATGTTGACTTCAATATAATATCGAAATAATCAATTAATGGACGGTTATCTTCAGACATCATCCAAGAGATATACCAATTTCATGGGAATATAGTTATATTTTACTTATTTACATTATATTTTCATGCTTTCATAGTGTTATATTCGATTAAATTGGATGAATTTTATAGACACATATGGCAGTGGCCCACAAAGATTTATCTCACACCCTTATAGGGATTTATTTCGTACCCAAAGTGTATTTCATGAAAACAAGTGTAGATAATGTTAATCACATGGATTTGATAACTTGATTTCTTTCTGTTAGGGATGGAGTTTGGTAGAATATGACAGTTCTGGAGATCAGGATGATTGTGAATGTCTTTTTATTTTCATTATATGTTTATGGAACATGCTATTTATGTTGTCCCGTATGCATTTTTTATAGTTTTCATGATAAATTTAATATCATTATTAGTTGTATAAATGTATATTATTTTAGTTATTTTTACTATTTTATATTTTCCACAGTACCTTATGTTTACTTTTATTTCTCTTTCTTTTAACCCATGATTACATTTATCAATTTTGATATACTTTTTTAATGAGTGAATAGTCCCCCCAAAGACAAACCTTAGGCTCTCATTGCTAGTTAGAAGCCTTTGGCATTAGGGGAGATGATCTTTATAACATGTGGCCTAATCATCTTTGGATACCTATTTAGTGGAATCTAGGTCCAAGACGTCACAAGGTTGTATCAGAGGTTATTTAATTCTTGAATTACTATTTAGATAAAATAAATTGTGGATTATCAACACTGTGAACTAGGTCATAAGCTATTCTTAGTCGCCACAAACCTATGTTTTGGGTAAAAGATAAGTATCCAAAATTATTATTTCTCTTTTATTTTACATATTACATTTCACATTATTTCATCATTGGGTGATGCACATGTTATGTGGTGTTGTTGATTATTACTTTATTTGATGATTTTCTTTCATCCTTGGACCTGATGATATGAGGGCAAGGAGCATTGTTACATTCATCATTACTGACACAAAAAAGTCACTTTTCATGAATATTTTCATGCCATTAATGTGAATTTTTTTATTTTACTTACTTGGTAAGCTTGTTATTATTGAGTGAGACCATTATTGTAAGAATATTATTTTATTAATCATGGTTTTGATTTTGTGATTGTCGATCCCAGTTTTAGAGGTGTATGGGCCCTCATGGGCAAAGTTGAGTAATTTACTGAGACAAACCAATTTATTATACATAAATAGGTATAATATCCATTGGTAGGTTGTATTGGAATTAGAACCTCATAAATGGCTATTCATCATAAATTTAATCATGATGTCTAAATAAAATTTTTTTACATCCTTATCACACATTTTCATGTTTGTGGAATAAAAATCAGTGAACCAAGAGGTTAAATAAAAGACTAAATAAAACATATATTTGAGAACATACCAATATCATACCTTCCATGTAGGTAGTTGGGGTAGTTGTAACGCCACAATATTTTTTGAAATGGGTTCTATTTAATTCATTGATTTCTTGTGTTGTACAGTACATGAATATCAGTTTTAAATATATGATACACCATATTTGATTAATGTATACAAAATAATAAGATTGTATTGTGCAACAAAAAATTTCATATTCTTTTTAAAGAATTTATTTTATGCTAGAATGATTATATATAAAAATAAATATTTTAACCTAGTCGTTATAATGGTGGGTATGAATATAATTAACGTAAATCTAAAAAACAATTTAAATTAAAATATGTGTGACTATTAACTAATAAAATCACACTTTATAGATTGAATCTAATTTTAAAATTCATCTTTTATGTTCTATAGACAACATATATGAAAAAATTAAAATTTTTTGATAAAAGAAGTATTTTTCATAAAATGTAGTTTTGCCATTTTTTGATGGAACACCCAATTTAAATCAAGTTTTGATACATTTTTACAATAAAAATGGTGATATAAACTACTTATTTTTATTGGGAGTATGAATATTTCCATTTGATGAATTGTTGGTATATTTCTGATATGCTTCATTCTTTGAAGAATAGTGAAAAGAATAATTTAATTGAAAATGTTATTTTCTTTTAAAGTCATTACAATGTAAAATTATGTTTTGGTTTAGTTTTTAATTTCAATTAGTTCCTTATTATCAAATTTTGGTATGTTAAAATAATTTTATAACTTAATTTATTCTAAATACATTTTCCATTTAAAAAGGGGCATTTTTTCAAAAAACCATATTTCATGACATTTAATCAAATTTATTCTATATTTATTCTGTAAAATATTATTTTTTTAATATTTTATAATCGATATCAAATTTAGATTCTGAAAGTCCATATTTGGTAATTATATTCCTTTTATTTTATTAACTAATTTGTATAGTAACCATGGTAAATTGTTATACCAATTTAAAGGTCAAATTAGGTAATTTAAGTTAAGAATAAAATAATAATAACAACAAAATGACCAAAAAAAATTTAAAATTTTATAATCCAATTCGACCCTAGTTATTTATGTATCAAAATAATGTCATATAGTAGACAATTTTCCATGAGAATGTCATAAATAATATTTACATCAAAAAAGAAAAAACTATCATTTTCATTATCATTAATATCTTTTTGGATTCCCCATATGGACAAATGGGTGGTATCAACTAATATATATGGTAATTGTTATATATGAAAACATACTTCCCTAATATTTTTTTTTATATTTTGGAGGGATTTGAGTGATATTATTGTCTTTAAAATATTTTAGTTATTTAAAATTTATAGATGTCACATTCATGATTTAAAAAATATATAAATTTTAAATTAAATATATACTAAATACATTTTCAACTATTAATACTATTTTTACTGATAAAATGTGTTAATATATCAATTTAATTTAATTTTTTTATCAAATAAATAATTACATTAAAGGATTATAAATTGATGATCTAGAAATTATTTAATTGATGAAAAAAAATTAATTAATATGATAGTAAATATTACATTACACAAACACTTTATCCAATATTATTGGGTGAGTATATATCAAATATAATCATCCAAGGGTCCTATATATGAACATTTGGATCCTTTTAGTTGAGATTTTGACACTTATATTATTTTATTTGATGTGACGTTAAAGTTTTCACATTCATAAATTAACAAACATAACATTATTAATATTAAATTTTACATATGATAAATTGGAATAAATGTATTATTAAGAAATATAGTATATCTATCTTCATCTTATTATTTTATTTTTAATCATTGCCCAAAAAATTAGTATACTATAAAATTACACAAAATTTATGTGGTAATTATTTATGAAATGAGAATATCAAATTAATGTTATTGAAAATAATAAAATATATATAATTTTAGATAATTAATATGTATATTAATTTTTATATATGACCTAGATCCTATATGAATATTATAAAATATTTGGTCAGGTGATACAACTTATATTAGTATTTTTAAAAATCCATGAATTGAATAGTTTCAAAATCTTCAATATTGTTTTTTTCTCTAAATAATAATTATTAAACTGTTTACAAAATCATAAAACATTTTTAAAATATATTTAAAAAATATAATAGATTTTATGTTTTCTAAGTAACTTATTTTTTTAAAATTATTTGGAACAAATAAATATATCATCCTTGTAATATTGAAACATTTGTTATCATAATTAAAATTAAATAGAATAACTTCATGTGAATTAAAATGATATTGTTTAAATTAAAATAAAAAAATGTCTAAAATTTATTTTCCAATGAGAATATAACCATATCTAATTTAATATTTTAATTGGGTTCATCATTGAGTTTACTGAATGAGGTTTTATTTTATTATAAATTAATATTTGTGAGGTTTCCAAAAGATCCCCTACCATCAATTATTAAATAGAACCTCATCCCTCACCTATTCACATCACATTTGTCATTCATGTTCATCCATACTCTTCAATTTTACCATATAACAATCCTTAGTCATGTTCTAGAGGTTTTATTCTTCTCGACAGTCCAACTCTAGTGCCTTTATGAGAATAACTGTAGAGAGCTCATCAAAGTAGAGTTAATCTCATCTAATGATTCTTTACATTATTTATTCTTCTACTTCCTATCCATGAGTATTTTTCATTCTAAATAAGTTAATCCTAATTAAATTTTTATACAGAGGAGTTATTACGATTATTGAACTACCATATTCCACATTCTATCTATCCAATAAAAAATGAAATAACCAAGCATATGTGCAATACAAAATACCATCTCCACACCCTGGTGAAATTTTATTTTCACCAACACTAGACGTAGATAGGTATAAAGATTGAAATAAAAATTGTATATAATTATTATTAAAATGTAGTTATTATAGAAAAATATATATACCATCCACTTCGATATGATATCATAATCAAAGGAATGGTAACATCACACTTGCGTGCATACAACCTACCATCTCTACGATACTAGGGGATTCATTATATATGATATTTATTAAATCCTGACTATATAAATATTAATAATTAATAAAAAATTTATATATTATGTTAAAATAAGTTTTAAATGATTTTATTATGGCCTAATAAGTAGAAGTAGGTCTTATTCTACAAAATATTCATAAGAAAGAAAAGTACTAAATATCAGAATTACGAGTAAAAATGAAACATTGCTGACATAATAATGATTATCTGATCATATATGATATCATAAAAATTACTATTATTCTTGAATAAGTCAATGACATCATATAAATTATTATACCTTCAGTTCAGATCTTGTAGAATGAATCACATTGTATCGTGGAGATGGTACGATGTACGTACACACGAGTGATGATATGAGTCCTTTAATTGTGATATTCTATTAAAGTGGATGGTATATATATGGTTCAATAATAAATATATTTTTATAATAATCATATATATTTATTATTTCAATCATTATAACTATCCATGTCATGTGGTGGTGAAAAACTATTTACACCATGGTGTAGAGATGGTAAGTCGTACTAACGCACGCTTTGTGATTTCATTTATTGTAGCATATATAGATTGAACATATTTATAGGCATTATTTCTATGAATATTCTATTACACAATTTCATATTTAAATTAAAATAAATTATTTAAATTTGAAATTTCATTGTATTATGTTGGAAAAAAGTTTTTGAAGAAGAAATGAAACTTTCCTCCAGAATTAATTACACGTGTTTTATTAAAACTATTTTCCCTCTATGATTAAGGATATTTTTCATATATAGTATCCCTACTATTGTAATGGTTAACATCCTTATTGTAGAATTATATTTATTAAATCAATTTTTAGGTGGATTATTTTATGAATTGATGATGTTTAAGAGTCCCATTTTAATCCGTAGGTTATGAAATGATGAATTATTTTATTATTGTGACACACATATGTATGTGTTTCATTATGAGATGGAGAGACCTTTAAATTGCTCAAATTAAATGGATAAATATTTAAATCTCATGTCATATATTGGGATGAAACAAAAAGTAAATATGGTTCAATAATATAGAGATGAAACCAAATGTATTTATGGTTCACTATTATAGTGGTGAAATGAGGAGTGAACATGGTTAAGTAATGGAATTTTTCTACTATGATGGTAATGTAATTGATCATTTGAAAATATTCGAATTATTTTTTATACTTATTTATTTTCTATAATTAAATTTTTATGCCAATGCTATTTTATAATGTTAAATGTTCTATTATGATTTTTGCCTTACGTACTGCCATGAATTATTTTATGACTCAAGATTTTGATACTAAAAATATATGTTTATGTTTTTTCATTCTAATATATACGTTTCGATTAATGTTCCCTATGTTTACCATTACTGACAATTTGGGCTCAACATTTTTATGTTTTGTTTCCCATAGGATATAATGAATGGTTTTTGGTAGGAAAATAAAAGGGGATAATATTTATGGGAGGTGATGAAGATCCATCACCAAGATAGATGAATGTTTCATGATTTTCCCAATACACTAAAATAATACAGTAATTGGGAATATATTTTTTTAATGTATTATACATTCTACATATGAAATGTAATTTCATTATATAAAAATCCAAGGTCATTAGAGTTGTTTTTAATGTGACATTTTAGTTAACCTTCGGAAACTGCAATGTGGAAAATTTATTGACATCCATATAGATATTAGTATTTCTATAGAATAAATAATGATTAAAATTTTCAAATGTGAATTGTAAGGGAATTATGAAAATCAATACCCCAAGGGAAAATATCATGATGTGAGTCTGCCCGGTCATGTGGGTAGTATTTAGGTTGATACAGATGAAGAGAAAATAAATGATATATGAGATGGAAGATGTTTTAAGGAATAAAATGATTAATATCATTAAATAGATAAAGAATATAGTGTAATGATTTCATGGTTATCCAGAATAATGTTGCGTAAATAATTTTATGGAATTATGTAATAAAGAATCATCTATGGATTATTACAGTATTATTTTTCCTTATGTATTTGAAAGTATATGTTGAATAGTACCAGTTACCATGAAATGTTATTTAAGTGTATTTGGAAGACACATGATATGTGCATAATGATGTGTTAAGGATATAATGATATTTTATAAAGTATTAATAACATCATGACTGATATAATGAAAAAGGGATATCATGGTATGAATGTATAAAATTTTGCAGATTTTTGGTTTGATTTAATTTTTTACAACAGACCTTTTTTCACTAAGTTTCTATGTTAATCTATATTATTACTATATTTAAAGAGAAAAAATTATTAATTTATTGACATGATATGAATATGAATATCATGAAATTACCTATGCAATCTAGAAGATAAATTCTAGTATGGTTTATTTTACCTCTTCCTAATGTTGTAGATTTTCAGTTTTGGAACGGTTTGTATGGTCATCCATTTATGGATTGTATATGTTATAATATTTTTGAATATTGTTAGATTAATTTATTTTCTCAATAAAGGTTGAATTATTCATATTTTAAAACTTTTTAAAACCTTTTTGTGTGAGATATATAGAATGACCAATCATTATATTTATGGATCATATGATCTGCTAACACATTAGAAATGACAAATTCAGCTTCCTCACATGAAATAAGAGTTGAATTTCAAAATTTTCAACACATGACCAAAAATGATATTTAAATAAAATCATTAAAGTATTTATTCTCATATTCATAATATTTTGGGAAGGAATCTTGATAACCAAAAATGATATCTTAGTATCTTCTTATCCAATGAATCTGTTGGTCCCTTAAATCCTTTTAGTTTAATGTCTTTTTGGATAATAAAATTTTCAAAACTCTATTATCAATCACTATAAATTATAACATGATGGTAAGATTTTTCATCCCAATCCATGTTTTCACTTAAACAAATGTTATTCTATTTGGGAACCCAATTTGGAGTTACATTGGTTAATTGTTGTCTTTCTAAATTTCCTTAAAAAATGAATATTTAGTATTACTTTTTATGATTTGGGTTTCTATGATGGAAGAATTTTGTAGAAATATTTTGATTACCCCCATGAATTTTGAGGGAAAAAATAATTTTAAATGGTGGAAGAATATAACACCCCAGGATTTTATTAGACAGATTTCTTTTAATTACATTGATGTCTTATGTTATATGCTACAACAAAGTTATATTTCACTACACCAACAACATATTATACATTGTTATACGAAATATATTGCTTGGATTTTTCTACACAAAATTTCATGTTATTTTTAAAGAATTTATTTAACTCAAGAATGAGTTTATGGTAAGAGCTAAATAATACAACGTATTAAGTATAATGGAAGTTAGGAATAGTATTAAATTTTTTTTAAATATAATTTTAAATGAAAATAAGTGATTCTATAATGTTAAAAAATTACTCTTTATAGATTCAATATACTATTTCAAATTCATATTAATTTTTTTCAGGACAAGATAAAAGAAAAATTTCAATTAATTTGTATAAAAGAAGTATTTTTTAAAAAATGAAGTTTTACCACCTTATGAAGGCGCACCTATATTAAAAATAGTTTTGAAAATATAATTAATTAAATTAGACAAAATAATATTCTAATTTTGATATAGAAAATAAAAAATTACTTCGGTTGAATATTTTGTATATTTTGTATAAGAATCAATTTTTGATGAATACTGAAAATCCAATTTTTCTAAAAAATAATATTTTTTAAAAGACATTATAGAAGAAAATTAAGTATTTATTTATGTTAAATTTATAATTATTTCATTATTATCAAATTATGTTTTATGAAAATATTTTTATTTTTTAATTTATTATAAAAAAATTTCCATTAAAAAAGGGGCATTTTTTCAAACAAATTGCTTTTCTTTACATTTACCTGTTGTCATTATAATATTTTTACTCAAACTAGGTGTTTTTAATTCCTAAAAATGGATATAAAAAACTAATTAAAAATGTAATTTTTTTATGTTTGACCCTTTTATTTTTTGACCAATATGGATAATATCCATGGTAAATTGTTTTGATATGATATAGGGAAAATTAGATATTTTAGATTAAAAATAATATTATAATAACTATAAAATGAAAAAAAAACTTGAAAAATTTTATTTTATGATTTTAATTAAACTCATGATGCTTAAGGATTGAAATTATGTAATTTATTAGACACTTATACATGAAAATGTCTTAAATAATATTTAAATCAATGAAAGAATCATGTTTCATTTTCGTTGTCTTTAATATCTTTTATGTGTTCCAATATTGGCATATGGGTGGTATCAATGAATCCATTTGGTAATTTTTATTTTTGAAACATAGTTACCAAGTTTAAATTTATTTCTGATGTTTTGGGGCCATTTGGAGGATATTATGGTATTTTTATTATTTTATTTATTGACAATTTAAAGATGTCACAATTGGAATTTAAATAGTATTTCATTTTTAAAATAAAGTACATAAAGAATATATATTAGATTATAAATAATAAATTCAAATATAAAATATTTTTATATATCATGTTTTTTTTAATTTTTGGAATTAAATATTCACATTAATGGGTTATGAATATATGATGCAATAAATATTTAATCGATATAATATGAATAAAATAATTTTATTAAAATAAAAATAAATATTAAAATACCAAGATAGATTCTTTAATGTAATTGGTAGAGTATATATCGACCCTTTTCATCTAAGGTTTGAGTCTACTTTTATTTTATGACTTATAGATGTGATTGTGAAGCATATACTATTTTAGTGAATGTGGTGTTAATGTTGTCACACACATAATTTATTAATTAGAACATTTTAGTGTCTATCTTTCTAGAAGATAAATTCTACTACATGTATTATTATGAAATAATGTATATTTAACTTCATCATATTACTTTTCTAATAATTTTTACCAATGAAATAATTATATTAAATATTTACACCAAATTGATGTAGTGATTATTTTTTTAATGGAAATATAAAATTAATGTTAATTAAAAATATTAAAATAAATATAATATGAGCTAATTTATAGGACCAATAATTTTTCATGAGGACCTAGACAAAATATGGAAATTATAAATTTTTCTTTTACAATAAAATATTATCTTGATATTTTAAAAAATACATGAATTGAATATTTTCAAAATTGACTGTAATTTTTTTAATAGAATGTTCCAAAAAATTGTTTTAAAAACCTAAAACATTGTTATAAAATATAGACTAATTATGATACGATCTGAAATGTTCTATGATTATCATTTATTATGTAATTTATTTTGAATAAATAAATATCTCACACTTTTTATTTTAAAATATTTATTATTTAAATTACAATTAAATAGAAAAAATTAGTGCTAATTAAAATGATAATGTTTACATTGAGATACAAAATTATATTAAATTATTTATTTTGGATATTAAACCCCTATATAATCTAATATTTTAATTTGGATCATTTTGGTGGTTTTTTATGGGGTTTTATAGTATTATAAATTAATATATGTTATGTTTCCAAAAGTGACCATTAACACGATTATAAAATGGCACATCCTCCCTCACCACATCACATTAAAATTATCCTTCAAGTTCTATCATCCCCTACCATTTTCCATTATAAAATTCCTTCTTCATGTTATAGATGTTTTTATCTTCTCAATAGACTAACGATAGTTCCTTTAAAAAGAAAACTAGATGGAGATTGTTGAAAAAGAGGTAATATCCTCTAACGATTCATTAAAATTATTGCACTGTCTATGTCCTCCTCATGATTTTTTTTCATTATAAATTAGTGATTCTTGTATCATTATATACAATGAATATATTATTATTATGTAACAACCCTCATCCAATGTCTATCCATCCTACAGGAAAAAAACCAACACGAGTGCATTTGTACAGCTTCCTGTATCCACACCTTGGTGTAATCTATTATTCACCCTGGTCAGTTTCATTCACAACAAGAAATACCTAATGATTAGGATGTTGGAACATATATAGTAAAATGTACTATTATTGTGTAATCTTTTATAGTATTTGATTTATTTGATTCAGGTTCTTCACACTAATTAATATTTTTATCTATCAAGGAATGTCTCAGACTATAGATATAGTACTAATAAGGTGTAATGAATCTAGATACACCATTTGGGAATGAAGGGACTTTACCATGATGTTTGAAGATACACTTTTATATGGATCATCTTCATTTTTGAGATTACAAGATTCGATGGAATTTTTAGGACAAATTAGATCGTTCAATGAAATGGTTTTGTGAAGTGCTATCAGAGCAGAGTATCGTTGACATCACCTAAGGACAACAACAATCTGAATAAGCGTGAGTGGTATATCTAGGATGGTTGAGATGGACTAGAGATTCATGGGCTAGGTAGAGTGACCACTCAGATGGAAAATATCTTCATAGAAGATTATTTTTTGTGATTAGTTGATTTTCATCCAATAGTGGGTCATTTTTGGGATGAATTTTCCAACGAATTTTTTGGATTACATCCATAGATATAGTTATACTTAGCAATTGAGATTCTTCTGGGAGAATCACTAGTGTCCATTCATCCACAAAATATGAAACCTACTGAGATTTAAGAGATCAAGAAATTGTAAGAGGATTTTGAGTCCAATGGTTTTATATATCCCAGTACATCCTCTTGGGGGTCTCTTATTTTTTTCTAAGTATATGGATGAAGGATTATGTCTATGTGGGGATTATAGAATGTTGATCCAACTTAGAGTCCTGAAATAGTATCAACTGCCTCGAATAGATGATATCGTTGAACAGATCCTTAGAAACAATGTTCCCCTCTAAGATCGACATGAGATCAAGTTATCATCATGTACGAGTTAGGCCACCAGACATACCTATTACATCATTTCTTAGCATGTATTGTTTGTATGAGTACTTTTTTTTCCATTTAGTCTGATGGAGGGACCCTCAATTATCATTGTTATGAGGAATATGGTTTTCCACCCAAATGATACTCTTTTATTGAAGACTTTGTGTATGAAATCTTATTTAATTCTCACACTCATATAGATCATGCCAAACATCATGATATCATTCTGAGTACACTTTCAGAGCATCAAATTTAAGAAAATATACCAATGTGCCAATTCTAGGTTGATAATGTCCGCTTATGGGTTCATATTATATCGTAATAAGGAGTGTATATTGACCCATAAAAGTTAGTGTTGTATTTTCCTAGTATATGCGTAAAAGATGATTGATATTAGGAGTTTCATGGGGTTTTTTAGATATTATAGTCATTTAATACAGAACATATCATTCCTTTCCTTATTTATTACTGGTCTTTGAAGGAATTGGGTCATGTTCTTTTTGTCAGAAGAATGCGAGAAATCCTATCAAGAAATTTTGGAGAGGATTGTGTCATTGTATATTGTTATTCTTCTTGAGCCATGTGTATGTAATATCATATGTTGTGATGCATTAGGAATTATCCAAGTAGAAGTGCTGATGCTATCAGAAATAATCATTGCATATGGATTGAGGAAGTTGAGTCCTTGATAGAGAAATTACCTAACAAATGACCTTGAGATAGCTGCAGTTATTAATTCCTTATGTTACTAGAGACACTACCTTTTAGGGGGGATCACATTGTGGGGCATATAGAACAAAAAATCCTGAAATATTTCTTTACTCATTGTGAATTAAACTGTTTTCATAAAGATGGGTGGAATATCTACAATCCACTGATGTTGATATTTCTTATATGCCTTAGAAGGTTAAGGTGGTTTTAGATGCACTCAGTTAGAATTATCTAGAACATGCAATATATGATTCTCATGATGAATGGATGTAAGTGGCCCTATTTTCTAAGAATCGTATGGAGTTTCATTATAGTAACAAGAATTATTATATCCCATAAATTGACAGTAACCTCTTCACACCATGAGAAGGTGAAGTGTATAGAATTATCATATCTTGAAGTGCTTGTACTCCATGAGATTATATCAGGAGACTCCCCACCTATAGATTGGCCTATAGACAGATATGACATTATATATATTCATTTATGTGTTTGGGTCCCTACATATATGATAGATGAGTTGATGAAGGATTCCAATGCCACTTAGTGGGTAGTTCATCCATGCCTCTCAAAGATTTAACGATGCATGATAAGTCATAATTTTGTTCATATGATGAAATGTTAGATAACATGTTTTATCACTAGGTGTTCCACTTGTTTCCAAGATAAGGATGAGCACCAAAGACCTATAGGCTTGTTATAGACACAAGCAGTCATGGAATAGAGATGGAAATTTTTTTTATGGTTATTGTAGTCAATTTCCAAAGATTGCAATGAGGTTAAAAAACATATGGTTTTCATTGAACGACTACTGAAATTATCCCACATCATCCGTATCTTTGAGAATATCTCAGTTGATGAGTGAAGAAGACATCATTTTCATGAGATCGTATGATGCCATTGGGTCCCTTGTACTATCATTTCAAATATGGATGCCCATTTCACTTCAATATTTTGGAAGGTATCATTGAATTCCATTGGAAAATAGGTACTTTTATTCACACTATTTCACACTCAGACTAATGGAAAATTAGAACAAACTATATAGTTTCTCGAGGATATGTTCCTAGCATATTTCTTTGATTTTCGGAGTTCATGGGAGAAGAATATACCAATCATTGAGTTCACCTAAAATAAAATCATTCAAGACAAAATAAATATGGAACCATTTAAGAGATTTTATGATAGTGTGTTATTTCACCCCTTGTGCTTGATAGAGGCAGGTGAGGCATCCCTACTAGGTCCTCATCTCATTCTGGAGACTTCATAGCAGTTTCAGCGGATCAGAAAACATATGTCTACTACTCTTTATAGAATTCAATTTTATACAAATCTCCATTTATGAACTATAGTGTTAGAGGCCAAGGATTGTGTTTTCCTCTTGCTATCGGCCAATTAAGGGAATAAAAAGGTAAAAAACAAGGGTTGTTGTCAACCTCATTATGAAGGACTATTTGAGATCTTAGAGATAGTCAGGAGGGTACCCTATGAGATTCTACTACCTTAGAGGTACAATTCCAGGGACTAGTTATTCCTTGTTTCACATATAATCTAGTATCATGTGGACTCATCTCATACGTTTGATATTGAGGAATTTTAGATAGATTCTTATGCTACCTTTGAAGAGTATCCTTTATGCATCATCGACCAAAGTAGAATGGTATCCAATGGATGGTATGTCCCACTAGTATTAGTGTTATATAAATATGGCCATGTTTGGGACAAAACATGCGAGAGGGAAATAGATATACATGGTCGGTGTCCAAAATTTATAATAGATAGTGTTTCTATAACTTTGTAAGGTGAAATCATCGATTAGTTTATTTTATGGGGTAGACTATAAGAACCTGGGATTTCAATCTTATTTTGATCCTTTAAATTTTTGTACAATTCCTTATTTTAGTCATATTATTAATGAGCAATTGGTTACCAAATGTATTAATGGTTTTTGGGATGTGTTAAAGGAAAAACCCATCGAATTTGTGAAACAAGATAGGTCACACGGTTGGCAAACTGTTGGCTCACAGTTTTCCAAATCGTGCAGATGGTCCATTTTTGGGAATAACTGTATTGAAAGGTAAGTGCATGACCATGAAACCTAACCATTCTTGTTCCCTTTATTCCCAAGTAATAATATATGGATTCCACACAATTTTTTAAAACATGCGAACGTCCCTTACACCTTCTATTTTTCTGAGTAAAATATCTATTGTAATTTTAATGATCAATGTGAGGCACCTCTTCTTCCCTAATGTGATTCCCATCAGGATTTACCTATATGCATATAATTTTAGAAGATTTTGATGGAAAAATATATGGATTAATGTTATACTTTTTGTGGGATATTTTCATCCTTCAGTTCATCACCTTGGAACCACAGTGGTAAGTACACGAGTATGTTTAATCATTTATCCCATTTTTCTCTTGACCGTTTTATCATGGTGTGAACATTTTTCCTCTTATCATATATCTACTCTGATTCAAACCAAATAATAGTCCAATACCAAAGGAGGCGAGTAATAAATTTCTATGGTGGGTGGTCTATAACTCATTCGTTAAGTTTTTTGTTTTATTAATTGTCAAGTGGGGACCATCAATTCCATCGAAGGCCGTTTATTTAATTTCATTTCCATTATTATAATCTTCCAAATCTAACGGTTATTCTATTTTCATATATGTGATTAATTGATTTTGGGTATTACAAACAATACATACATCCCATGTAGGATGTAATTTCATTGTTGGGTTTATATTATTTCACATGTTTGAGCCACCATTTATGTGTTACTAGGCTTGAAACATCTAAGGGTAATAAATTTCTATATTAAAATTATTGATTTATATTGTGTATTTCACAAAGGATTATACCATGAATGCTCACTAATTGACTGACCTAAGGTATGTGCTTCATGTTCATAATTAAATGTTAAAGTGAAATTGGAATGTATATTTATAATATGACTTGACCATATTAAATATGAATGAAATATAGGTTGAATTTTCGTAGAACTTCTTACCACAGTATTGGGAGGTAGTGGAATGAAAATTAATTATTAAATATTCCATTAATGGAACAAATAAAATTTAAATGAAACTTGAACATATAAAACTAATGAAAAAAAATTCTTGATAGAATTTAAATATTTCATGACTTCAGGAGTAAATTGAAATGTAATGACTCAATACTGCCAAGGATTCTGATCGGGGAATTCCACAAGCACTCGGTAACCAAATTTTGATTTATAAAAATAGATTTTTTACGTTCAGACCCACCCAGATCATAATCCTTTTTTATTATTTGATTCTCGTTATTATAATGTTGGTTCCCTCAAATAGTATTAAAGGATATCATGGATACAATCATTGGATCTATCATTGAAATGTTTGTGCCAAGGTTATATATCACAGGTTCCTCTATATCTTTATCCATTTTATAGCTTGGATGATCACCTTGGATTCAGTATGCATCTTATTGTCGAAGGTCTTAAAAAATAATTATTAAATTTTATAGCAGGTTTCCTTTCCATAATAAAAAACCTTCACTATTTTTAACATGTGACTTATTTATAATCTGGTGATAATCAATTAAAATACAATTATTTTTAGACACAAGCCAAAGGATGATGTAAGTACTTTGGTATTTAGTTACATTATACTTCTTTATATAATATACGAATTCCTGTACACTATAATATTTCATTACATAAGCCAGATGTCATAGACACCATTGGTGGTGGCCCTTTGAGATTTATCTCACACCCTCATCGAGATCCATTTGGTATTCGGAGTATGTTACATGAATATAATTTTTCATAATGAGAAGCATATGACTTCGAAGACTTGATTTTATGTTGATTAGGATGGAGCTTGATAGATGATGAATGAGATAGAGCTTGCAATGCTTAGGATAGACTTTTAATTTCCATAATACTTTTATGGAACATGTCATGCCTACTCTCTTGTAACCTTGTTTTCTATATTTCATGATACATGAAATATCATCCTCAATTGTATACATGTATTTTAATTTAGTGATTTAATTTTTTATTATTGTTGTCTCTATTTTCCATTTGGCCTACTGTTTACAAATGTTTCTTCAAATATTTAACTTTTATTACATTTATCAGATGTGCTATACATTGGTAATGAGTCTATAGTCTCCCCACATACACACTATATGACCTCATTGATAGTCAATATCTTATGGTGTTTGCAGAGATGAGCTTGAGACCAGCTAGCCCACAAAGCCTGAGGCACTAATTAAGTGGAATTCAGGTTAGGGATGTAACATTTTATTATTAACTATTATATTATCAAAAGATATTATCTATAGATTCTTATAATTCTCAGAATTTTTTTTAAAATGGTGTCTGTGTGTTTATTCAATTTAATTTAGTATAGATTATGCATTATCTAGTTATTTAATTTCTATGTGTGCTTATTTATTTTCATTTCAATTTTAATATCTATCTTTGATTCATTATATCAATTTTTTACATGACCCTTATTGAGAATTTGATCTCACCATTTTTCTTTCCATTTCTTAGGATTACTTATACATTTCTATTAGAAAAATTCAAGGATACACTATATGGAATAATGTTATTCTGGAAAATTTAAAATATTTTTTTTATTTAAATTATTACATTTTTAATGTAATGTTAAATTAATATATACCTGGTTTCATGTTAGTAACCCTTAATTTATGTATCATATGTATATATTGAGATTGGTTGATATTTGAGATTATTTGAAAACATTTTGGATTTTATTTAGTGCCTTTCAGGATGTTCTAGTTCTTGCACGGTTTGGGAGAAATTTGATACTCCTATTGGAAACCATGCATTGTAAGGAAAATGATTTGAGAAAGGTTCATAGGTAGGATCTCAATTTTTCCAAACCATACAGACAAATGGTAGAAACCAGGAAAAGTGTGATAATGGTAATTTTCATAGTTCTTACACATTTTTTCTAATCATTTTGGTCAACCATGTAAGGTACCACTAGTGGCATATAATGGGACACAATTAGTGCACATTTTTCAATATTGTTAAACTAATTGTGCATGGATTTAAAAATAGATCACATAAAAGTAGATCTCTGTTAGGATTATGTTATTACACCTCATTGTTTATCCTAATTGGACTCCATGTCATGTATTTATCTGAAAAAATGATATTGAACCTATTACCATCAATTTGGATGTGATCTGGAGGTATTTCTTGGTGGGGTGAAGACCAATTTATAAAGTAAATCTTAATTAATTGTAATTTTTATGGTCTTTCTTATATATTGTTATCTCTCTCTCTCTCAGTCTCTATGTTCTTGTTCTGATTGGATAGGTATATTTTTTTTAATGATAATCCAAATAATATATGTCCCTTTTGATGATGAGGGAAGAGATCTAAGGTGTTATTTTTGATATTCCACCCATTTTTTGGGTGTTTAAGTGACGTTCTTCATTTTCACCAGAATTAACGATGTTAGTGGCGTTAATATTGACTCTAATTCCCTGAACAAGAAGGAATAATTTAAAATTGATTATTTTGGGTGAATTTGATTATCTACTAATTAATAGAAACATTTTTTTGTTGTGTTATGGAGTTGTGAAAATTGGATGTTTTTGTGGAAAGTGAATACTATAACTTTATATTAATAGGATGTTATTAAAATGGATAACTAGTTTTGATGAATGGATAATTGAGTTATCATTAAAATGATTGGTATTTATTATAATGTATTGATCGAAATGGGTTCCTTATATTTTTATTTGTTTTCATAGATTAGGTTTTGGAAATGTTTTTACAAAAAAGTGTCTTCTTTATTAAAATGGGATATTGATATTGTTTTTAATAAAAGTTTGTACAACCCCAAATTTCATGTAAGTTACTTTTAATTTATGTATTTTATCTATATAATGAGTCTAGGTGATGTTTCTGACTGTTTGGAATCCTTTTGGTGTTTTTTCTGCCATTTCTATATTTGAGTGGTGGATCATGGCTTAGAGAAATCCTGAAAAACCTACATAAAACAATGCACATTAAGATATAGGCTAAGGGGAAGGTGCACGGGTAGGCGCATGGTGTTACTAAATCTTGAGGCCACCCATTAAATACAATTAAATGCAGAATAATTTGCATTTATGATTTTGCTACATGGTTTGTCTATCTGTATGTGACAAAAGTTAAATTTCCCTCTAAAGGCATAAGCCTGCACACAGTTTGTGCATATTTTTCATAAGAGTTCTAGTAATCTAGCATGGTTTAAAAACTACATGCTAAAAGTGGATATATGTTGAGATTATGTTTTAAACCCCCATTTTCCCCAAATTGACACTATCTCTATATCTTCTCCTCCGAAAGGCTATGCAACCTTTTTCCTTTAAATTGGAAGTGATATGAATGTATAGTTTTGTGTGTTGAAGCTCAATTCCCATGAAAAGTCTTTGTCTAAGGTGGGTATTGGTTTTTTTCTTATACCTACTTCCCACCACTTTTAGATTAATAGATATAGTTATTTGTTGATAGATCAATGGTTTTTGGTGAATATCATTATTATATCCTCCAAATCACTTTTTTTTCATTTTTTGAAAAACCACTTTGTGGAGAAGTTGGAACCTCACAATCAAATTAAATCATACCAAAACTAGTTGTAAGGAAGATTAATGTTAACAGTATATTACAAAGTAAACGAAACCTTGAGCCATGATTGAAGATTTAAAATTCAAAATGCAACTTTAATCAACATTCATTCATGTCACTATCACACCCCCTCAGTAAGAAAAACCTCTTGAACCACGTGAGTAATAGGAACCTTGATCCAAAAACTGGAATGCCCCTCTCGTCAATGCCTCCAAAAAATTACTGGCACAATTGTCAGTTATCATCAGGACCTCCAGAACAAAATCACTTCGTCGTTACAAATTTAGAACCAAAATCACCATGAACAATAGTATCCAAAATGGAAAACCAAAAATGTAGGGACTCAAAAAGGGAGAAGACAATGGTATATGTGACACCTAGAACACCCACTGCTAGCACGAACACATCCCAAAAAACTTTATGGAATCCATCTCACCCAACCGACCTGGAAAGGGGCAATAAACCTCGATGCCAAAGAAGTGTGCAAGTAGATGTCGAAACCATAAGACCATATAAATGTGTGGGGAGGAAACATGAGGTCTTTGTTGTCTCCGATGGGAGTGAAACAAGAATCTCCCCTAAACCAGAAAACAGAAAATCTGATAAATCCATCACAACTGAACCAGAATGAACACATAGTTTATGAGATAATATCTTCAATTTTACCCTGATAGGAGGGTAGTCTGCACCGGTGAATTCCATTATTATATCATTTCTTAATTATGATAGCACAATAGATATAAGGTTCCATTTTTTAGATTCAATATGGTATATTGGGGATGTTTATGTTTTATTTTTCATTATCTTCATAAATATTGAGGTACGTTTCTTCACACTTGATTCATCATTTTACATCTAGAAAGGGTAATTTAAAATTTTTTTATGAAATTTATTGTGAAATTGTTGGGTAATAATTGGTTTAAACCCCTTTTGTGAGGTTTTTTTGAATTAAAATAATTTTATGTTTTGACAGAAATTGAATATGGTAACATAAAATATGGTTTTAATATAAAAAATTAATTTTGATTAACGGGAAACAATTTAATATATAGGTTAGATTTTGATTAGTAAAATTATGTAATAATTCTTTTAATAAATATGTTTTTTTATTTGTATGGTTATTAGAAATGTTTTTTTAATGAAACAGTTTTTTTATTGAAATAGATTGCAGTTATGGTATTTAATAAAAATGTGGTTTTAATTCAATGTTTTAATTGGTTTGGAAACGGTTGTATTAGAATTTTTTTAACTTAAATATTTATGTGTGTGTTGAATGTGATGTTACATGTTCGTGATGTACCACTGTCAAATAAAATTTTTAATAGATGTAATGTTCCATCATTAATGAAAGCAATAAGAATCTATGTTTATGGGAGTGTGTGTATTTTTATGTAGAATGGATAAAGATAATTAAAAGACAATATTTTTGGAATTAATTATTTGGTTTCAAACAATGTAGACTATTTTAGTATGGGAACCTATTTTTGTATTGAACATATTAGATGTGTTAAAAAATTAAATTATTTTATATATGATATTTTATATTAATGTGATAATGTGTTCTATAATATGGGATTGAGTAGGGAAATGATTCAGGGAAAGCCTACGGAGTTTCATTACTTAACCATGCTTTGGAACTTTGGTGATTTTATAGATACCATGCATCAGGACCAATGCAATCATAAATTATCACATCATGTAAGAGGTTAATAATGATAATTGGGCTGTTTTGTGGAGTTACAACATAGATCATGTTAAATCATTCGAGTTTTTTTGTTATCATTCTGTTTTTTACTTCTGCTTTGAGAATTTTTATTAATTTTCATCTAATGTGGTACTATTTTATATATTTGTCTTTATATATATAGTTTTAATAGTGTTTTTTTAATTTTTTATCATGTATCAGGTAATGGTTTAACTTATTTATGGAATGATTAATTGGGTTTTTTATTTTCAAAGGGAATATCATCCCGGATCAATTGATAAAGCCCTTGGAATTTATTTCCATCCTTTGGAATATTGTGCATATAATATAAGGCCATGTAATGACGTTTTTTATTCTCAATACAATGATTATTAGTGGGATGTTGCCGTTTTATGTATGTAGACTACCCAGAATACAAAAAAAATCCATTAATTTAGGAAGAAATTCCTTGTATTGTATGAAAATTTTCTTGTATTAGGATCTTTATCTGGGATTAAAGGGTCAGGGTTGCTACATTTTTAGGTGCTAAAATTGATTTATGAATAATCGATTTCTTTATATGGCCTCTACCAATTATAAAATTTAAATAGATACAAATTTATTTATAAATATTAATCAGGTAACGAATATTAACTTGGTATAATGGTATTTTTGTGCATATTGTGAATAAGATCAAAATTTGAGTCGTAAAACTGATTTTTTTCAATAGATGACCTTTATAATATTTATGTGAAGGAAATTGTTGAATATTATTATGTTCTAAAATTGGTCACCTTGTAAAAAATGTTTATATAAATATTTTTTTTTGTGAGAAAATATTAAAATGTGTATGATGTGGAACATGTGTAACCCATATTTTCATCTTATAGATAAGAATTAAGATATAAATATTCATATTTTGGGAAAAAAATATATATTTTGTTGTAATTATTTTTTTGAATTTCAACAATGATTCAAAATTTATTAGGAAGATTTTATTAATATTTTATTTATCTACCATTTATCCAAATAGATCCATTTGAATAATTTAATTTCGGACCCAATTGATCACCATTATGTCTAGATGGTTTCGAAGGAGGACTACTGTGGGACAAGGTTTAATGATTGTCTTGTAAAATCATTTTATATTTAACCATATATATGTGATATCATCTATGTGTCTATATATTTTATATTAAAATCAATAACAATGAAGTTTTATTTGTAATGTTGGTTTTTTTTTGTTTTTGAATGTCACTCATTGATTACATCATTGAAAATATAGAAATTATTATAAATTTGTATGATGGTATATTGGACCTTTTAAAATAATGTATTCGATCAATTAATTGGATTATTAGGAACCCATTACAGTCAATGGTCTATTAGTTAATCTATTATATCCTATAAATCAACCATTCACAATGATGTGGATATTTTCTATACATGGAGATATGGTAAAATCATGATGGACTCTCTTCCTTCCAAGTGAGATCCGATTGAGATAGATAACTTCCAATTTAATTTATGACCCACTTCCATTAGAATTCATTTAATATGTTAAATGGTTTTAAATAAAAATAATTATTTTACATCACCCATATGAATTGTGTTAATTTTTCTTTTGTTATAGTAAAATCTCTAATTTTTCATTTAGTCTATGATTCTCAGTTATGGATATATCACCCGTAACCAACCCACGTAATCATATGGGAGGTAGTCAATATGGCTCATGATTAATATTATATTGAGAAACATATTCATGTTATAAGAATAGGGATAACACTATTTAGTGATATTGTATTCCTTATTTAAAAATTTATTGATTTATATAAGGATACATGGAGTGACATGGAAAATAGATGGTAATGAAACAATAAAATTGGAATGATTTTATTGATAATGGAAAAGGATTGTGTTGTTTATTTATAGAATGTCATATAGATGGGAGAATTAGAACCCTTAGTTTTTCAGGTAATTTATTCATCAACATATTTTGAATTATATTGTTTTTTAATCGAAATATTGACATATTGATGGTTTGATAACCTATAAATTATTTTATTTTTAAACTATTTTATTAAAAATGGTTTTATTATTATAATGTTTGGATTAAAGGATTTTTTTAATTTTATGAAAGAGTTGTTAGGGGTTTTCTAGGTCTACATTTATACATTCGTGAGTTTCGGGTCCAACTGATCTATTAATTATGAAATAAAATTTTCTTCATGATTAACTAAATAGTCCAAGTGACCATGGACGATAAACCTATATTCTAAAATTATTTAGGAATAATAAATTTTTGGTTGAATGCATGATCTTGATGACCATTAATTTTGAATATAAAATATTATCTAAGTAATGAATTAGTTTTATTAATATATTATCCTCCAAAATTTACATTATTCAGCCCAAACTTCATTGGGTGATGATCTAGTCATTCAAGTGATTATATTGCGGTCTCCAATTTCTTCATGTATAGATCATGTCTTGATAATTTTTTTCCGTCTAATCATTGTTAAACATAAGATAAATCTTCTCTCCATAGAATACTCAATATATCAATCTATCTTTAATTAAATATTGGTGATGTTAAAATTGAGGATCATTTTTTTATTTAGTCATTAAACTCATCAAATTAAGAAATGGAGGACTCGTCTCATTTTTCTAATTTTCTAAAATTTGTTTTATATTATACTGAAAACAACACAACATTATCATTGTATCTCATACATATTTTTATTTGTTATTTCTATTTTAGATTAAGAGATTATTTTTTTTACTAATTGATTGAAGTGAATTATTTTTATAAAGTAATGATTTTATAAAAATTTTATTTTTGGAATAAATTATATATTACAAAAATAACATTTTGAATTCATTAATGTATAAAAAAAATATTTATAATTGTATATTAAGATATTTAATGATTTTTAGATCGTATTATAGATTTTGTATGTATGACATTATTCTGTCTATTTTGTTTTGAAAAATATAATTTTTAGTAAAAAAATTATTTAAATTTATCAATATGGATAATATTTATAGTTACATTAAACAGTATATGGATATTTATTATCTTCTATGGTAACAAGTTTCAACTATTTTTTGAGTAGGCCCTGTTTTTGAATACATTATCCTTTACTCTTAGAAATTTTCAATTACAGTGAGGACTTTTAATGAAACATTTGGTTACAATAACTCGTGAAAATGGATATAGTAATAATTTTAGGTGTTTTTAATATTTAATCCCAATTTATTCCTTGTAGAACATAGATTTTCATAGATTAATTTTATATTTGATGGGTCCTTAGTAAAACATGAATATTTATATAACAATAATTTTCCCAATTAGATATATAGGAATTTATATTTTTCTTCATATTTAATAAAAAATGATGCTCTATAATTGGTTTATGAAGATGTGTAGTGTTCAATGAATATGATGATGTTTTATTACTAACTATTGTATTATGGAGAAAATAATACATATGAAATTATTATAATTGTAACCATATTTTAGGATTTATATAAATTTATAATAAAATTTAACTAATGATTATTTTTATCTATGGATGTAATATTTTAAAAATAATCTTTAAAGATAAAATATTTTTGTTTTTTAATATCATGTTTTTATAGTTTTGTATATACTAATATCATTTTATGATGTTTATTATAGACATAGTTGAAATTAAAATTTATGTATAATCACATTATAAATTTTAACTACATGGAAAATGTAAAAATGAGTAGTAATGATGAAGGAAAAGGTTACACTTTATTCTCCCTCAGTAGTGCGTTTTAGATCCAAATTAGATAATTGATTATGGAGAGTGTGGATCAAGGACCTGGAAACTATATTTTATTTTATCATTCTTCTTAAATACTTTATTTTATGTCTTGGGTATTTATTATATATTTTTTACATGGTGTAAGTGTAATTTTAATTGTTTTTAGTCGAGGTTGTTCTATAATTACATGTATTATTTTAGTTTATAGTATTTAGTAAAATGTTTTTTATTTGATCTTGAAAAATATTTATAAATTATATTATTAATTAATGTTTTATATTTACATTACATTATAAAAAATTTTCATTTAATGGATATTATTTCTCTTAGATTTATTTTAATGTGTTTGATGATAATCTTAGAATTATTAAAAAGTACAGATTCATATCCAATTGAAATAATTTTTTCAAAATTATTATTTGATTTAGATGATTATATTTATAGGTTATATCACTCTTAAAATAGTGATTAAATATTTAACTCTTCATTCTGGTAATGGTAATTTAATAATAAAAAAGTCATAAATCTTCAATAGTGTAATTTTTTTCATGAAAATTATATGTTTTTTCAAAAAAAACATTTCTTCATTTTTTGAGAGATTTATAATTCCCTTCCACAAATTTTTTTTGTTTTTGGAGGTAATTTAAATATTTTATGAAATTCATATTCTCATTGTTATCTTACAGAGAATTTTTTATTATGTTCTTAAATTATTTATATTCAATTAAATATGTGAAAGAAACCATTTTTTAAAAAAAAATTCATTATTAATAAAACAAATTCTAAAGTTACTTTATGTTATTGATTTTATATGTATGTATCATAATTATCCATCAATTAATTATAATAAATCTAATTAGATATGATAATTAATTATTTATGGGGTGGTTATAATTTCTTTTTTTCTTTCAGAACACATTTTTCTAAACACTCATTTTTATCATGTTTGAATAGTTTTGTTTTAAAATAATATCATTCACATAAATGAATTTTTCATCATTATATTGAAATAATAATTTGATTCATTATGAAACAATAATATAATAATGAAACATCAATTTTTGGTTATATTAAAATGCCAATAATGAAAAAATTCAATATTATGAAAAGCATTATAATGGATTAATGGAGGGGTTATACTATTTTTTTTGAAAGTTATGATTAAATAAAAAAATTTATAATTATAATTTTATCACCATATTTTTTCCCCATATAATTTTCCTCTAAAAATATTCAATTTTAATCCCCATGGATTGAGTAGTTCATTAATATCATTAAATATTTTCAACATTTTCACCTTTTTCATGTCGCTCACTTATAAATGGATAGTAACCAAACATCTTCCTTAAATTTCATGATCCTTATATATCATCAAATACCTACCAACACCCCATCCCAAATCCTTACACATAATTTATATTGATTGGATGGATGGAAATACATGTCGTAAAATGCTTATGGTGTACAAAAATTGTGGTGGTACAAATATCATTTATTACTCTAAAATGAGATCATAATTGTATTTTCTATTATAGATACACACGCCATTTGGAAACCATTATTGTATAATATAAATTTTTTTTTTATATAATTATATTTTTATATGATTATATTTAATTATTTATTCATATACATCGCCATTAATTACGCAATGAAACCATTACTTAAGCATACAAGTGGACTATCTCCACTCGACGCGATTTATTTTTGTACTATATTTTTAATTATTCTAATTTTTAAATAATATAATTATAAAATAATTATATTTCTATAATTATAATATATTCCAAAACATTATTAACTTCATATTTGTTAGAAAAGGATGACTTCGTCGCATTTTACTGATAGACTACCACCTCCAAAAAGCATTGTGATTTATTCATCACCAAAACATTATTTGAATGGGTAAAAAATTATATACAATGAAAAAAATTGTTAAATATAAAATTAATAATATTCCATATATGATTAAAACAAGATTATGGTTCACTTACTATTACCATCTAACCAAAACATAATAGGAAAACCAATATGTTTTCATCTGTTTATTCAAATAAATAATGAAACATATATTAAAATGAATATTTCATATTATAATAGAATGATTAATAGTAATCTATGATGGAATATGGATTTATCATATATTTATAGTATATCAATAATTATTATAAATTAATATAATGTTCTTATAAACAATTTTATACATGAGTTAAGAAATTCATGATACAATCTCATTTTTCATGATTTTCAATGATACATTTACTTTTAGGAAAATTAAATAATTATTATTTAAGAAAACATTATTTTATTCACCTATATTTATATATTGATATTTTTTAACTACCAATCTTTACTATTTTATAATAAAAATGGTCCAAAAAATAATTTTACCAAAATTCAACATTATTTCTCCTCATTTGGCTGATAATCATTCTCTTCCATATCTATGGTAGAATACTCATTTAGTATCTAATATTAACTTTTCTCGTATTTGATTAAAATGGAATAATTGATGATCATAATAACATAGGGAACATGAGATTTCACCCAAATATGTTCCACAATAGAAATGGGAATGACTACATGAGCCTAAGGTTGAAGAACTCAGATATGGTTATCCAATGAGTCGATCGAATATAGAATCATATTGTGGATGGAAAATCGACACCAAATACTAGATTAGGTATGAGGATAATATGAAACATGAGAACGATACACCCTTTACACTTGAAAATATTACAGAAATGTTGGATTCATCATTTAAATCTCTAATGGGAAAATTGGTCATTTAACATTTCAAAACTTGTTTTCACAGTTTGGCCACATAGTTGGGAAACCCATGCACCTACCATGAAAAATTCTCTTCCTCAAGAGCCCCTCTAATTTCCATGGCATATAGTAAGATAAAATTTAAACTGACCATGTATTATACAAATGTGAAAACATTAAATCAATAGTATAGTTTTTGCTTCATGGGTTATACTGTTTGGGAAAACCATGTATAACACACATGCTCACTAAACACCAATCATGGTTAGGTGAATCAATAAATACTAGGTTTAATGACATCTACTAATTTTGTGACCGATTATCCTTTTCAAAAAATATAGCCTCTAGGATCTATCCAAGTCCCAGACAACCCCAAAACCCTCATGAGCTCATTATAAATTAAAATTAGATAAACACCTAGGAATTACATTGAAAGTAAAAAGACATATATCTCAATAGAACACCTAGAAACATATAATTTTATGATTGTAAGGATACAAATCACCAAGTTTCTCCTATGAATATAGTAATTCATCTGATATGTTTTCCAGCCACGTGACATGTACATCTACATCTCTCCATGATGTCACAATCTGTACAAAGATCTATTTCCCTAACACTCAGACTGAGGGAACTGACCCACCATTGATATATCATATTCTATGATCAATGATACTTATGAGATGATCCTCCATGTATTCATTTAACTTTAAATCAACATCATCCAACTAAATATTATGACACATGTATTTTTCAAAATGATGTATTTGTTATACATCGATGAATTCTTGCATGTCTTGGTACCTTAGAGGTAACTAACGCCGATAGGCTATCGACCGAACTCCCTCAATAATTTATAAATGGCCAATATAACATAGAAAATTAATTCCCATCCTCTATATCATTCTATTTCCCGAACATAGGGAGATATGAAAAGACCCAATCTTTGACCTAAAAATATTGATGTCATCAATGAATATTAGCATAAAATTTTATTCTACACTCTTTAGTATCGATCCTATTTTTGATCAAATGTAAATTCTCTAATGTTTGATAAACAAAATGAGTTTCATACAGTGTTGCATCCATTTCTTCTAACCTTCCCTATGGTGATCAGTGGGGACTACCATACAATACCTAGAATTTTTCAACCAGTATGTTCTGATAATAGATATTATTAAAATTGTACTTGAGTAGTGCTAAATGCATATACCAATAAGAAAAAAAATCAAGGACACATTATCATAGACTCCCCTTTATAACCTTTATTGTGAATTATGAATACCCATCAGTATATGGGAGTTATGTATTTCTAAGAATAACAAATCTACCCAGTGTCATGTATATGATTTTCCAAAATTTAGATGTCAAATAGGAATCCAAATATATTAAAAATTATGAAGAACCCTATAGAGGTTCATAATATCACTTATTTAATTTCTCTTAAGCTTATCCACTATGATTTTTTACCATATTTTGTGAAAATGGGAGACACTCGAAAGCCTTTCATAGTGATATACATTGGATCACTGGCTCAAGGGGACCTTAGTAATCAAGTCACCAAATCCATGAAAACATCCTCTTATTTTCACTATGGAATGGGAATATACTATTAAATATTTGTAAGCCTCCTGTTTTTTTCCTTACTCTTTTAACATATAGAATTCCTCAAGACAAATAACCTACCTATTGTTTAAAAACTGACCATCAATACTAGTAGTGTTTATATCAATGCATATTGGAATATTTAGATAGTACTGCACATTTTGATGGTTTATATTATAACATTAACTCTTCTCGGATTTATAATGGAACCTACAAATACCCATGTATATATATAATTTAATCGAAGCCAATAGTCCTTCCATGTGGTGGGTCGTCACCTGAAGTTCACTCCCATAAGACAACAACTCAATATTTGAAAAGTGTCTAATCATTACCATATCCAAAAGAGCGTAATTCTACTCAAAAGATGATTGAAATTTCTATCTGGAACTATCATGAACATCAAAGTTCATCTGAGAGAATAAATAAATCAAATTTGATTTACTAGTGACATCCTAAACTAGTTGATTATAAGAAATCAATCATATAGAGTGAGTTAATGCTTTTCCTATTCTATGGTAATATTTAATGAAAAAATAAACAAACTAGAGATAATTAAACTAACATATCTACCAAATGTTGATTTTGTGCATTTTACAGATGTAGTAGAAGAAAATCATGACTTGGATCAAAAAAACACTTAATTAAGAAATTGTTCCTCCAATAATTAAAATCATTAAAACATAAAGTTATTTCGATATGATGTATCATATAATTCTTATAATATGTTATTAAATAGAGAGACTCATATGACACCACTAGATCCCTTGAAATCTTTATATATCTCTTCGAGATACATGTTGCATCAATGCAATCCTTATGAAAACTATAATGCTATGGAAGAACCAAGATTTATACACAATTCATCCAACCCTTAACCTATGAATGTCCTTTCCACATTATTGAAAATAAATATATCTCCCCATTATTTGTCAAGACTATGAGAGGCTTATCAAGATGTGAAATTTCTCGAGTGAAGTCCCTATAATAACTATAAAGTACTATGATACTCTAGACATAAAAGAGATTCTATGGTTGTTCCCCAGAAACCATAGCAGTCTCCTTCAATGTGTTCATATATACTTCTATCTTAACGATGGTGTGACCTTGGAAGTGAACATCATTTATCCATAACTGAAATGTAATGAGATTTAAAAATAATATATCCATTATTAATTAGTTAAAAATGTTTTTTTGTTTTAAATGATTGTATCGATTCTATGAATAAACCATGTTTTCAATCCTAAAAAATACCATGAATAACTTCAAATATAGGTGGAAAACCAAATCCATAAAGGCTATAAACATTGGTGGATTATTAAATAGACTGAATGGAATAACCAGATACATAAAACGAAAAATGGAACCCGATATGAGGTATATCTTTCATCCTGACACAAACCATGTTTTAAAACGTCCTCATGTTAATTTTTGATAAAACTAGAACTCCTTGGATATCATTTAGGAGGAAATAAATTTGGGGAAACATATACTGAATGTGAAGAAGAAATTTGACCAATTTTAGAAAATTAACTTGTATAGTGGGTTTTACAACCAAATCATGGTGAAAAGGACTAGAGAACCCCAAATAAAAGTTCTTGGTCATATAAAAACATTTTTCTCGATGTCATCTATCAGTATCTTGAGATATTATAACTCCACAGTGGCTATAAAATGAGGAGGAATGGATAATTTAGTTTCTCTTGGATTTAGTTCTATAGGGAACACAACCAATATATTCTATTATGATATCCATAAAATAATTTACTAAATAATAGAATTCAATGTGTAACATTTTCTAATCATCCATTTTGAGGAAAATAAACGTTGTTCTTACAACACAAATCCCACAACACTCTATTCTAGATCTATCATCCAAGATATAGCACTCACCCCTATGAATATAAATACCTCCCTATGTTTACATGAATGATTCCCTCATGTTATAGTAATAAATATTTTCATGTCTATAAGAAAATGATATTTCACAAAAATAGATTCTCCCTAATCATATGGGTTAACTCTACGATCATGAATATAATCACCAATTAAATATCCGACATATTATGAAGTTATATGACCCCATCAAATAGGTAAATAAAATTCACAATGATCCCTACAAAATGTTAATATATTAAGGAATTTTATGCATGTGTATTGAAAATAGATGATTCTAAATTATATGATAATACAACCAAAACGCACAATATATTTGTCTTAATTTATTCTTCATTAGGATTTGGTATTACTGAATATAAAAAAGATGAAATGGAGACCTTAAAAGCAACTTCACTACCCAATGAAGGCTCATTCTGGTGTCGAGGTACATCTAAGGCCTTGATCCAATGACCATGACCACCAACTCAAACCAAATAATAGGTATTAATCAAGAACACATCATAATTTTCACCAATGTATCCTGATCCTATTCCGAGAGTCAGATTATACCCCCTTCCACTAACCACTAGGGGGAAGGTCTTTCAGAACTACAGTATGTGGCACATCAAACCATATGCTCGGTACTCGATTGGGACTTTATCACACTAGCTCCTAATGTTAACACACCTTCCAAATTTATGATACAAGATATAACAAACAACACTCAAAATATTAATAGTATTCCCCCACATGAGAAGTCTCAATGTTTAGTTTTATTTTAGATGACACTGATCCACTAGGTTAAGAAGCTGAAATACACTTCTCTTATTCCACAACATCCCTCACATTATGTTAGGTAATACATTTTTGAAGCATTAACTTATTCGTAGAATTCAATATATAAAATTTCACATACAATATAATATCTTGATTGAGACCATCCTAAATGTATATTTCCCTAGATGGCTCATTATAAGGAAAGTGAGGTGATAAGCACCAATGATTTGTGATGTATGGAAAATAATACAAAACTATCATCAAACACTAATCCAGATGCATAAACACGATGGCACATTACGATCTCAGAGTCTTATTAATGTAGTTGTCATTAATAATTGATTGTAAGTCCCTCAAAACAATTTTTTTAAGTAATTCAATCTTGTCTAGATCATCTCAAACATTATATGTTTCTCTATAAAGCATACACGTCTCGAGTATTACTCTCATCTCTACTTTAGTCTCTATGTTCACGAAGATTTTAAATATATTTTTATGTCCATGATTATGGGCCTATGTGTAATCATTGATATCTATTGGGGATGATTTTTACTACTAGAAAACACAATTTATCTCATCAGTAATAATAGCAGGCCATAGGGATCCATATATTTTCTTCAAATTACTTATGAATCCCTATGAGAATTGGGAATTGACGCATATATCAATAACAAGGTGTGTAATATAAGTGTCACTACTGGTGGTTCTTTTGTTGGGTTAGGACCCCCACATCCACAACATTGTTTTCACCAACATCTTGGACCATAACATGAGGCCATCGCTGCAGAATTTTTCATAAAATACCATGCACACACAATATAAATGGTTTGAGTAACGATAATTTCATAGATATGACCATAGAGTAGGTACATGAATCAATTTATATTTTTTAAATACCTTTTAAAACACCCAATTCTAGGACTAAATAATATTAAGGATCATAAAGAATAGTATAGACACTACCCACTACCCTTTACTAATGTTGGGGCAGGGTGATGCTCTATATGTCATAGTACGGGACCTGGTATAGGGACTGTCAATTGAAAATTTAAGTAAAAACACACATTATGTATCAATTGGAAACACCATAAAATAAAATCCTTAACATTTTATTTCAGAATTAAATTCCAATTAAAGGAATATTTTTATTTAAATTACTTTTTTAAATAGTTTAATTAAATATATTACCAATTTAAATTTATAAGGTCACATATATCTTATAAATTTTAATTTGGAATCTATTTAATCCCCACTATAAAATGTTCATACCCATGAGATGAATGGTCCATGGATCAGCATGACATAACTGACTTTGAAAGAGGTTTGTACTTGCATATATTAGAAAACAATATTGGTTATGTTAGTCACTTTATATAATTATTTATACTCCCATAGTTCACTAAAATAGTCATTATTTAACAAAAAAGTATATCAGAAAAGGAAAATACAATAAATGTCGTCTAGTTATACAAGGAATCCTATATGGAATAGAATATGCAGGGAATTTGAATTTTATATGGTTACTATGATGATATATAATAAATTTTTCCTTTCTCTATCAACCAACGGTAAAATTATATCCTCCATCATAAAAAGAATAACATCATATAGAATGTTTATCACCAAACAGTGTAATAGAATTATATATATGAAAAAGAATAATAAAAAAAATTCTCATCCACAGAAATTTAGATATTTCATATATTTGGGTTAGATACTGCCATACACTACTAATTAACAAAGTCAGACACATCATCATCTCATTTATACTGTCCCAATGCATTGAGGCAATAAATGAAAATTATCTGATACAAATTTATAGCATCTCGACATCGGTTCCATTGTAGAGTGCCATGAGGTGGTGTGTCTCATGGTCTCATGTGCTTCTATCCTCATGTAAGAGTCTTCTAACTACAATAGATGGCCTAAAGTGATTTTTTTGGGAGACAATACCTTCAAAATTATAGTAACACAATAGTACAACATGTTAATAAATAATCATAAGCATAACATCGTCCAATATAAGAAGGTACAACATCTCAATAGCTATAAAACTAATAAAATCTAAATGAAATACCATACACAAAATTAGTATGCCATGTATATATAGAAATAAATTTAGAATGTAGAAGGAAATAAATATCCAGTACAGTACATATATCAAAATTACAAGATGACTAAAAACAAACTATCTCCCATAGTATCACCGGCCATAGCTGCTAGCCCCAACTAGAAACCATTTTTCATGTATTTTCAAATAGCCAAGTTTTGCGTATGTAGGAACAATACAATAAGAATCCAGCTGTTAACAACAACTCATTATCTATAAAATCCATGCCACTAGATTCAAAATTCAAAAGTTCAACAATCAAAATTTGAAACCCAAAATTCTATAAACCACCATATCTATCATGAAATACAAGATTACCCACTACATCCCACAACGAATCCATGCCTACCACTAATGTCAGTACCATCAACCATCCCAAATATACCTTGAACCAAGAGGTTGGTCATGTCGTTGTGTTCCTCTATCATCAATAATAACATTGACG
This sequence comes from Viscum album, assembly GCA_963277665.1. Taxonomy (NCBI): domain Eukaryota; kingdom Viridiplantae; phylum Streptophyta; class Magnoliopsida; order Santalales; family Viscaceae; genus Viscum; species Viscum album. Next base: position 175,747,542 of record OY728134.1, read on the forward strand.
CCATCCTCACCGCCTGAGAATATAACCATAAACATTCATAGACATCCACTTCAACAAGATCCATTGCCACAACCATGAAGCATCTAAACATCATCTTTATCAATGATGTCAGCTGATGAGAACTCACATGATCAATAGCCATCACAACCAGGATTGAAAAACCAGAAACAAGAGACAAACAAAAGCCATGTTGGAAACATTGAGAATGAATAATTGAACAAAAACTATAGAACAAGAACCAATATTTGTTTTCATATATATATTATCACAGGATAAGGACATCCTCAAAGAGATAGGGAACCAAACCCATCACCATATGTGAAAACTACAAGGATAGAGAATATTGAGAAAGCTACCACTGTTCACCTATCCTGTAAACTCATAATGATCGCCAAAAAAATCTCTAATCTTCCATGGAATCCTTCACACCTAACTGAAATTCTATTCCACTACTAATATGATTAATCAATAATTCATTATAATGAATTTGTATACCATGGTCCTACCACTATCAATGATGTTTTTTGGGTACTCCCAAATGTCCTAGATGTGGTGTAAGATAACATAGAATAGTCAACCACCAACAGTGTCTATAAAATGTACAATCGTTTCATATTTTTTAAAGTAGTGTTCATTTTTTAAAACTAATATAAATAATAATTCATAAGTAATGTTGTCTATCGTTTAAACTATAATAAAGAAATCAAAAACTCTTCATTTGTAAATAGTGGGAAACAAAATCTACTACATATACCGAGAAATCTAGTTTCATCCCTAATGAGCATGATCTAAGGTGTATATTTACAAGGGCCTCCTACCTGAGTCCAAAGAACATATTAATAGAAAAATTGGTAAATATATGATTAGAACCCATAGAGCATGTCCTTAGATCATGCCCACGGTGGTCTATGAAATCCTAATCCATGGAGTATAATTATCAAAGGCAACCAAGTCTATTGGATAATGTGAGTAAAAATACCCATTTATTTCATTCATTAATCATCTAATATATATTCACAAGCCATGAGTTCATCAAAATCATTTCTCATATTCCATTGAACACATTAAACCATATAATTTATTTCATATATAATTGAATATGTAATTCATGTTGATCAAACCCATGAAATATTATTTTAATTCTCATTAAAAAAGGGTAATCTCATCTCAAACCACATTTGGAACAATCATACACAAAGGGAATATTAAACACCATGGGAGGAACGTGTGAAGTTTAACAACCTCCAATCATATAATATTACAATGTGGGGAACCTAATAATGTTTCAAAATAATTTAATCAAGGAGTTTAATTAATTTAGGATTAATTACATGAAGGTAAGATTTACAGCACAAATGCAACTATATATAAAACAAAAAACAACTTTGAGGGAAATGGTGTTGTCCACCTACCATGTGCCTATGGTAGAAAAATCATCATTTTTCGACTAAAAACATGAATAGGATTAGAAGGAAATTGAATGACCATTTGAGAACACTAATAATAGGGCATAAAATCTCACTTTAAAATAGCATCGTTGAATGAATGGAAAAATAGAAACATGCATATGGATAAATGAATTCACAAGTGATTATCAAACGAGACTATCAAAAGTTCAATCAGAGTTTAGATAGAGAATTAGATCCAAATCCTAGAATTATTCATAGCATAATCTCAAATGGTATAATGAAGACCCCTAATGTGATAGAAAATAAATACGTAATGTATTTTTTAAAATTAAAATTGATTAAGGGAAAAATGTTAATTTACCCTTCAAAAACTGTGCCGCACAATTTAGCAACACAGTTGGTGAAACTATTTTAAAACCTTGTTCTTCCCTACACGTCAAAACCCCCACACACAGTAATGGCCCATAGTAATATAAACCATACATTTACCTATTTTTCCCATCTTCCAAAACCTATACTGATCTCAAATGTGCTTATGGACTTTTCCACATAGTTATAAAAAAACATACAACACAATTATACTTACAAACTGTCATACGCTCATAGGAAAAATAATTCCTACTGCACCTCATAGTTTCTAATAACCATCTAGACTATATTAATATTATATTAATTGATCCTTTGAGATTTATTCAATCCCCAAACACCATTTACATAAAAATTAACTCATTAGGAATACACATTATATCAAATCCATGGAATTAAAATGAAATTGAAATGTCATATTCCTTATGAATAAAACTTGAATTTCTCAGTATTCATATAAGTTTAGGGTATATAGGATATTATGACTAATATTAAAAACCTAAGAAAATGTTACCACACTTAATTATAATAGAATCAAAATGGTGTAACATAACAATGGATTTTTTTATCTGACTCCCCAAAAAATATTTAGGACACAATAATATATGGGTTGAAGTTGATCACCTTATAAATCAGCACACATAATTACCAATATAGAATATTTAACTATTTAATAACATTTTATGATATATATTTTGGATGTTTTAAGGTTTCATGAAGTATGCAATTCAATTGTATCTGATCGACAACTATGGATTAACCTAAATTTATGGAGATGTATTTAGAGGGATATAGATATATATCACTGATTTAAAACTTCATGTCATCCTCATTCATGTTTCTAGTATGACCAGAAAATAAAAACTCTATAAGATCTTTTGGTATAATTATATATGGATTTAAATGATTTTTCGTATCAACACCTTATTTTTGTATAATTTCCATTAAACAATAACTCTCACTAAAGTATTCAGATGGTCGATATGAATCCCCATATGTTAAAAAGTAAAAAAAATCAACATGAGGGGATGATGTCTGAGAAGTTAATATATTTGGTCTCAAATTAGTAGATGAAATGATAGAAAAGTATATAAGAAATTAATTTCATATTAAATGAGGTCAAATTCAAAAAAAATGTAACGCTAACAGTCCTCAGAAACATCTATACATTGAAGATAGTGAATTGGTTTTCGTTTGAATATATACCTAAAAGAGGGTGAGGAGAATTGGAATAAACTATAAAATCATACCTTAGTATAAATTATCCCTATTAATTTTATAACATGATATGATGATAGCTTAGAAATTTGTGATTCCCTTAAATATTTCTCAATATCTCGATGTTTTTCATGTATCTGTCATGAGTGTGTAAATACCAAATACTTTAGATGCACTAAACACATAGGTCTTATGAAAATAGCATGATTCCTCATATGAGGAATAATTGTTAGAGATTTTATATAATATATAGAAATTTATATGACAAATAAAACTCAATTGGATAATGTTTTCTGTTGAAGAAATAAATATAAAGATGACATCTGAGAACCAGTGGATATAATGAGGCAGAAGTATTAAAATATTTTTAATATAGTGATTTATTTTTAGGTAAAAATTATTTTATGGGGGGTAGAATGTAAAAAACCCTAATTTTTTGAAATGTGTTTCCAAATTAATTTATTTTTATCAATCGATTTCCTTATACACAACGCCACCTTTAAACAACCAACTATAAAATAATAATAAATAATGTTTTAATGATATTTTACTCACATAGACATTATATTGGTGGGTATTAATAAGAAATACTAAAATATAAAACAATTTATAATCAATATAGGTATATAATGATTTAATTATATTCTAATTGATTATAAAATAAGATAATATTCATTTTAAAATAAAATAAATAATTTATTGAAAAAAGGATATCATGCAAACAACAAATTTTTTATTAAAAATTAAATTGAGAACTATTTGTGAATAAAAGATAATTAATTTTATATGTTATGTATAAAAAAAATTAACATTCATCTAATATTTATATGCTACTGATCTATGAATATACAATGTTTAATACAAACAGATGTATTATTTGTCCAAATTGGTTTCTGTCTCTATTTCATCTATTATTTGAAAATTATTAATGTCATGTTATTGAAACTAAAATTACAAATATTTCCTCCATATTTGGAATCTCAATGGACAAATTTTACAAATATATCCCTTTTGTTTTTATTCATTATGAATAGTTGTTTTGGTAAATTTATCACCTTAGTAAAGGGTAAATATGGTTAATCTAGGATAAAAGTAAGGGATAAGTAAAAATGATTGATTTTAAATTTTAATACATTAATGGAAATTTACTATGGTCATCTAAGTCTTGGAATTTATTTATTTAATTGGAGTATTCCACTAAAATGAAATATATAATATCTAAAAAATGGAATGTTACAAAGTGTCAGTCCCTTAGTTTCAAATGTTAATTAATTAATCAAATATATAAAAAATAACGTTAAAATGGAAAAAATTAATTAATAAATTAATAAGATGTTATAAATTTTGATAATTTACATATATTTTTAAAAATGTCATAGTAACCTTAAATTCATATACAATTCAGACATAATATTTCATTAATTAAATGAAAATATTATAAATTATATAAATTATATTAAAAGTAATATAATTTGATGGAACAATTGTGTACCAATATCTTTATTTTATATATATGGTGTATTATGGTTGCTACAAAACATTATTTTTGGATTAAATATTTTAATTTATTTCTTTTATTTCATATTAAATGAATAGAGATAAAATTCCAAATATTTCTATTTTAAAACCATACTATTTTATCAAATTATTATAAAATTTGGATAATATTAAAATAGGAGAAGACTGGTATTACAAGGTTTAGATTGTTTCCCAATTTTCATTTATATTCTTTTTTAATTATTTTTTACAAATTACCTTATTACATATTAATCTATTCAGAAAATTAAATTTTATCGTTCTACTCTCTAATAACATGACATAATTTTATTCTCTTCTTTATATAAAGATGTACCTTCTATGTCAAAAAAATAAGAAAATTTATCATCTATAATCCCAAATAATAAATCTAGTATTCTTGGTCTTCCCAATATAAAAAACCAATAGATCATAATTTGATATTTGAATGTTTTTTTTCAATGAGAAGGTATTCTCCATAAACAATCACATTTTTTTAACATATTTTTTATCCTCCCTTAATTATATTAATGATGTCCAAATTGGAAAAAATATACATCATTGATATACAGAAAATTTTAATAATCCTAAAATATCCATTATTCACCCCATTTCTGTCAAATGAGATGTGAAAAAATCTATTGTGCACAATTACCACATAACGTTCCCATATAGAGATACAATTATTTTTTCATTATTATTATTTATGGATATGTATTATGATGGGTTTAATTTTTATATATGTAATATATGACCCATTAATATTTTTGGAATAATAATATCATATCTACCTTCTGACCTTCTATACTGTGGGAATAAAATAATGTTGTTCATGCAAGCATTTGGACTATGACATCTACGAAGCAATGTAAGAAATTTTGCATATAATTTAAGAATAGATGGAATGGAGGATATAACTGATGAATATATATTATTTATACAATATGATATGATTTCTATAATGTATAATTTTTATTTAAATATTTTTCTTCTCAAATATCCAATAGAATGAAAATATTAATCAACCATATCAATAAAATACCTTCTAAAAGAATATTGTAATTCACACTCGATTTATACCATTATGGATATATATATAAATATTCTGAATAAATATTAAAAAATAATAATGTATGTGATTTTACAATTGGTTTTTAATAACATTAAATTTATTATAATAGAGTTCACTAATAATTTTTATCAAGTCGAACTTAGGGTAAGAGTATTATGATATGATATCATTTTTAATGAGGATTTTTTATAATTATCTTTTTAATTATGAAATAATATGATCTAACATTCATGAAAGTAGTTAATTTTATCCACCTTTTGATATTTTTATGGAATATATAAATTAATTTTTTAATTATCCATTTATTTAATAAAATGCAAAATATAATTTCTTAAAGAAATATGAATTTATTTCTATTTTCAAAAAAAATTATTTCTATCTCCTATATATATGTTTTTGGAAATTTTATTTTTATGATATTTTTTCAAGTATATAATGATTTATTAATGAAATTATTTAATATTTTTATCATTTTTATAAAATATTAACAGTTATATTCTTCTATTTTTTTTAAATGTAGTGCTCTCTGACATTTCAGACTAAAGTACGGATGAAATGATTTTCATAACTTATAGGGATTAAGAATAATTTCCCACCATCAAGACCAAGAAATTATATTATGATTACAATACATGTTATAATGGATAATTTAAATGAAGATAATATTCATTATAATTGAGATATATATATATATATATATTAAAATTTTTATTTCAAATTTGAATGGTCATTTTGTCCCCAAAATAGATTTAAAATATCATTTTAATCATCAATAATAATATCCCTCAATGTTTTTCTATTGTTTATTATGAATATGATAACATATTAACAACCATGTTATTTATCATTATAGTATATATTTTTTAATATATGATCTTATGATACTGATTCCCTTCCCACAAGTTACACTATGATGAAATGATGAATTGTTTATGTTACATATTTAATTTACATAATTTATTCTTTGATGAAATTTTTATAAGCACCATTAATTTCCATGGGTTATTATATAGTGAATTTTTCAAGACATTACAACAAAATATTTATGGTATTCATTATTTGGTTGTGGATATGTTATAATAAAGTACTTTGGTTATGTCATAACCAATGACAGTGGTTATATGATAACTTAGGTTGTTCTATCCCAAAATTATATATCCCTACAATGAATTATGAAATCATGGATATCTCATTATATATAGGAGTATAATGTGAAGTATAAAATATTCACTATGTGACTCTTCCATGTATGATAGTTTTGGGAGTGAACCCTAACAACTACAATGGATTGGTATGTGAACCCATTACACAATGATTATCTTAGAATAGATTATTGAATAATATGTAAAAAAAATTATCAATCATTTTTTTGTGCCACCATTGTAGGTTTTTTTATAAATGTATTCACTTATAGATCATGTTCATTTATTCCACTACAAAACAAATATTATAATTTAAAAATATATATTACATGAATCATGATTTTCATATCTCACATGAAGGGTTTAATTTTCAAATGTTTTTAACCTGTTATCTTACAATTATTATAATGTTAAATTTATGTTATCCTTTATATATTATAATGTCCTCAGTTTATTATGAAATTTTTCTTCCGGATAAAATTTAATCAATTTTCAAAATTTATTTATCAATTAAAATAAAAATATCTTGAACGAACGGAAAATATTATTCTTATAAATTGTTTACATGCATGAAGCATATTTTTTTCATAATAAATTAAATTGATCTCAATTTGTGAATGTTATTAATGAAATTTATATGCAATATATTAAATCATTTGTTTTTGAACTAATTTAATATCTTATACACATGTTATAATAATAAACCATACAATGTCATTAGAAATTTATTTTTCTAAAAAATAGTTTTATTCATGTTTTTTATGATGGGTTTGATATTAACATATTACAACTATATATATTAAATTTCATAAAATGGATTTATTGTTTGGAATCCTCAGATATTAATTTTTTAAAAATGTCTGTTTTGATTTTAAAAATCATGAATATTATATTTTGTAATTTTGATACCAATATAATTGGTAAATCAAGTGTTTTGGTTCAAAAAAATGTGACAAGGGCTCCGAAATTACCCTAATATTTTCATAATTTCTATTCGGTGAGAAAAAATCATCAATAATCATCAAAAACTATAATATTTTTCCCTTTTTCCTTTTTCATATGAATAATACCTTTTTAATATTATATGTTAAGAAATATAAAACATAACATACTATCTTTTTTAATATATATATTAATTATATCCTATGAGTTATGATAGGATATGTTTCGTTATAAAAATACCATTTAAAATTAATTTATTTATATTTCGAAGGGAAATTTTTATATATTATTTGTAAATAAATATATACCTTAAATTATTCGGAACAATGAAGTAGAAATTATTCAAATAATTAGAAAATAAAATAAATGATATTATAAATATTAAAAGCAATAAAATTTTAGATAAAAAATGTCATCCATGTTTTTTATATTTCAATATGATAGTCCATGGATATTTTAAAATATTTGGTTATAATTTATCTCATTTTATTGAATTTATTAATTTAAAGGTAATGAATATTTCTAGAAGTTTTCATTGAATATCTTTTAAAATTAATTGTATTTTTTAAATGATATAAATTTTATAAAACAATTCTATTTGAATTAAATATTTTTAAATATTTTTAAACATCATCCATGGTCTATATATAGGTGTATATTCATTTTATAGAAACATTATTAACCCTTTAAATGGTAGAGAATATATATATTACGGTAATTTTTAGAAGGTATAATGAAGGGTTAAAACTAGATATATATGGGTAAAATGTGATATAAAATTGACCATTTTTTGATTATATATACAGAATATCATCTACTACATGACTATAATTCATTCTGATGAATTTCTAAAATTAAATAATTTTTTTAATTTATTAATTTATGACATTCAAACAGTGCCCTTCCCTAAATTGTAAAAACATTGAACACCTTTTTCCATATCACATTAAATTGATCATTCTATGTGAAATTACAATACAAATATCTCTTCCCAAAATTCATACAAAAATAAATTATCTAATTGTATTTCAAACATACCAACTGAAAGGTCCTTAAGAGAATATCTAATTTATATCTCCAGAAGAAGATGTAAGCCTCTTTCCAAACACCTCTGAATATGTTTCATCTGGTACCTCAACTAAATTTTTTTTATTTATCAAAATATAATATTTATAAATATCATTTATATTTTTATATTTTATTATAATCATTATATTACCATTATCCAACCTCTTTCTTTCAAATGTTTTGTGAATGTGTCACCCATTTGTATTTATGACTAGATGTCTCCACAAAGAGACATAATTAATTTTCCACCTCAATGCATCATTGATGGTTTTTATTTTTGATTTAGAGTGCATGGATTTTATTTATGAAATTAATATGATTATGTAATGATAATATGATTTGTACATTAAATTCTTCCAAACCATTGGAAAACTATAATTTCTCCCACGTGTATGTGTGGACTACTAGCTTCATGAAGCGATCTGATTCATTTTTCATCAGAATTTTAAATGGATGTAAATAATGATTAATGTGTTCAATATATATTATATATATGATATAATCATTATTCGTCCTTGGTTAATTATTATTTACCTTATATTTATTTCATTCATCAAAAAATGAAATCAATGTTCTTACTTATATACGGCCTATAATATCCATTAACTGTGTAATTAATTTTCTATCACAAAACATATAAAGGACTCTAAATATATTCATATAATAATTATATAGGTAATATTTTGTATTTAATATATTTTTTAATAAAATTATACAATTATAAATTTTTTATAGAAGAGGTTAGAATAAATTCAGAACAAGTGGAAATCGAGGTAAGCATTTTATGTTACAATTTCATTATCTCTTAGGATTGTTTATCAGTTTTATTTATATGAATATATTTTATGATATAAATAACTATAAACTATAGACACTTGTTATTTTTTATATATTTATTGTTAATAATTCATTTACTCCCATTTTCCTCACATTGTGTTGATATGAAATTAAATATATGTTTTTGGAAAATCGAATGAATTACTCTATTTAGTATGAATACCTTTTTATTATATATCAGTGTTCTGAGAAATGTTTTCAAAAATAATTTTACATTTATAATATAATTTTTAATGTAATTTTTTTTATCCTTTAATTTTATGAAAATAATATAAAATATTTTTTTATCTTAAAGATAATTTTTTCCATTTTTGAATAATATAAATGAATTGGTTTTACATGTATGACATAAATGGATTTTACCATCATCATAAATTATCCTTACATTGAATAATATTTAATATATCTTATTTTATTTAAAATATAACTTTTTTTATAATATTTTCTAAATCCTTAATTTTTAGAGAAGTCAGATCGAATTGAAATGCTCATTTTCATCAAGAATGATTTCATTGATCCTGTAATCCATCAATGAAAATAGCAGTCAATGATTTTGATTCTTTAATAGGGATATTTTATATGTATATAATATTTAATATTTATATTTTTTTCACTAATTAATAATTTCTGTTCATGAAACTCATTAATTTTTTTGGTTTTTGCTATGAGTAAATGTGTTGAAACTAAATTCATTATTGGTTTAGTATATGGTAAATGTTTTATGATATCATACCACAAAAAATTATAAAATTCATTATCTGATAGTTGGGAAAAATATAATTCTCAAATTTAATGGCTACTGATTTATAATTCTTAGGTGAAGTAAAAATGGAATGGGGAGTGAAACGAGTTTTGTTAGGGACTCAATACACTATTATAGTCTTGCATTTTATACACTGATTACAATGATATGTTTGGGTGTGAACGTAATATCCTACAAATGGGTTGGGAGTGAACTAGGAATACAATTATTCTATTGAGTTTGAACCTAGTGCAATATTATATTCAATGTAGTAAGACGTGATTACTGAGGAAATGATTTTCTATACTAATAGGTATTAACCAATTCTATTTATGAAGCCCATGTTATGATATCATAGATCATATTATAGATTCTATAATGATTCATTTTATGTGAACAAACACTTATTATTAAATTACATAATATAATTAAATATGATAATTTGTGTATGGTTTTCATTTGTTATGAGCTTGTTCCAATACATTTATTTTCATGTTATTCTCATTTGATCATTGATATATCCCATATTAACCCTTGTCTAGACTCAGTGCTCATCCTTACTATTATTTCCTTTTCCCAGTTTGGGAAGATATGTTTTAGGTTTTATGTCTCTATGAAGGGTCCTTATTATTAATAATTACAGGGGATATTGTTTAGAACTAATACATAAATTTTTTTATGTTTCAATGATTCCAATGAAGTAATATATAAATAATTTTGGCAAGAATAATCGTTTTATGTACTGAAAATTCATAGAAATATATTTAATATATATATATATAATTAAATCTATGTTTCATTAAACTTGGGATAAGAGAATGTTTTAGACTGCCATTAAAATCTATTAAGTCTATGCTTTAGTTAGATCCCTATGTGTATGTTGAAGGATAAGTTAATTTAAATGAAAAATTCTTACAATTATGGTGAAGTATAGAGAAGGTAGATTCTAGTAAATTACACCCTTTTAAATATATTAATAATATATAAGGAACTATAAGAGTTTTAATTTGTGGTAAAAACTCTAAAAAGGTTGAATTTCTGTTTGACTAGATTATCACTTGTAGCACACTAACTGTCCTCATTGCATTCCTAGTTTTACACTAAAAAATGATATGTTTTAGAATTTCATTAACTCTTAATGAACCATTATAAAATAAATAAATAGATTATGATAAATCATTTCATAGTTGGATCATATTGTTATATATATTGTGATGATGTTTTCATGATTTATACATCCAATACATTATTTTTCAGTATTATGTGTTTTACAACAACAATTGTTGTTGCTCAAGTTTATTTTGGATTTAGTCAATGGTTAGATCCTGAAAATTATTATTAATTTTGAATTCAATGGACACTGTAATGATTGTACACCTGTGTAACAAAAAATTATAGGTGTTTAAAATAAAATATTTTCACTATGATTATGAATCATTATAATGATATGAATAATGTATAATTCCAAATTGTTAAAGGTGAGAATAATATTCTATTCAATATTTCAGGATAAAAAATCCACCTTATTTTATATGGTGTTAAACTCTTATAGATTCTGAGCAATGTTCCAATAAAAGGAAATAAAAATATTATATTTCATATATTTTAACACAATAAAATTTCATTTTTGTTGTTTATCAGTTTTACGTAATATAAGATCAATAATTGAAGCTTCTCATGAATTTGGGAGAAATAAATAAAATTTCTTTCATGGTGTGGGAAATCCATAAAAGGTTATTCTTTAATATGAACATTAATTATATTCTTTATATAATAATTTATAAGTAAATACTAAATTTTATGTTGATGGATATGGAATCTATTAGTATATATGATGTTATCAACATAAAACATTCAATATATTCTTTTGGTACTATCATCCAACCTAAAATTATATTAGAATGAATATATTATAACATAGAACCACATCTCTGAGGGTAGTTATCCATAATTTACTTTAGTTTATATGAATAAATCATTTTATGTGTACAAAATATGGATATGGAGATTTATGCTACATATAAAACTCATGGTTTTGAAAAGAAATTAATGATATAATTTAGAGGATTTTTTATCATCCATGAAGAAAACTATATGATTTATCCCCTATATAAAATGTGTGGATGATAACGGGGAATAATTTGTCTTAAGGGAATCAATAAATGTTTAAAGAGTTGAGAGGATTTTCATCATGAAATTGAATTCTACATTGATGATAAAAGGTTATATAATGAAATGAATAATGAGAAATATCCACATAATGAACCCCTAAAAATATAGTGTTTCAATTGATATTATAATCGGAATTATGAAATCAAGATTAAAAATAAAAAATTTAATGATTATGATTGAATTTAGAAACAAATATTTTCACAAGAATTAGTGAAATCTCATCCGACTTCTATTTGGGGTGAGGCGTATGATACTAACTTAGTGAAGGTACAATTATATTCTACTATAATAATGCTAATGTCTTACTTGATTCAGGATCTACAAATTATTTTATTTTTTATCAATGTTTTAAAGGATTTATCATACCACCTCATAAATTAGACATGATATTACATGATAAAACACATAATGTTATGATTACTGTATCCCAGGTATTGGAATAATCCCTTTTTTATATTTTTTTTATTATGATTCTTGTAAATAATGTTATTCTCACTACATTTGAGTTAGATAATATTCTGGGAATGTATTGGATTTCAATACATAAATCACAAATCAATTAAGGTTTAAGAGATATTTCATTATATATTCCATTCAATATTATGAATGTTTATTAGTGAAATGATAAATATTATCTTCTAATTTATTTTAAATCCTTTTTATGGGTTTTTATATCCATTAAAAATTGGTTCTTTTATATGATAGTTAGGGAGGAACTCAAAAATTATGATATTTTTATAGTAAGGGAGTATGTTGAAAACATTCTCAAATAGTTCTATATAAATATAATGAAATTAAATGTAGTTTTATCAATAAAACTCAAACATACATTAACTCATATTTAAATTATTCCTTATTTAATGGAATTGATTGAGTTGGTGGTGTTAATTTTGAATCACCATGTGAATCTGGAAAAGGGATCCAATTATACAACTATTTCACCTTGGGGTGAAAATGTTCTATTCGTTAATAACAAATATGAGTCAAGGAAAATTGAAATTGATTATGAAGAAAAGGAAATTTCAAAATAAAGAAAAGGTATCATCTACCCCTTATGGATGAATAGTTTTTTCAACTACATATACATCAACACTATTTCAAGATTTATGATCATTCTATATTTTAACAATTGAGGTTCATTAAGAAGGTTATTCACTGGGTATAATTCCGTAAAATTTATGGACACTATGACTAAATATATATTCAATTTCATAATACTAATTAACATTTTATCATTATGGATTCGATGAATGTAGTATTCAATGACTGAATTGATCATTTTGTGGAAGTTTTTATAAATAAATTTCTTATATATTTAAAAAGAAACATAGTTCAAGATGTTCATTTATGGATTTTGTTGAATACCCCAGGGACGAGAAATATGTATGAAACATTTACATACATTGAATTTAAGCTATAAACTGATTAATTTTTTGTCCATTTGCTTCCAGGATTGGGAATATTATTGGATCCATCAAATATAGATGTTTTTAATGAATGGATCAGACACTCCATTGTAAATGTGATCCAATATTTTTATATTTTTCATCGATTATATCGATGTTTCATGGATAATTTCTAATTAAAATCACATTCACTCATCATGATAACATAGAAGGTTTCCATTATCATCATTATAAATAAATGAAATTATAATTTCCAGAAACTAAAGATAAGTTTATTCATCAAACCTCTTCATTCATTAAAAATTAGTGTATGATGGATTTTAATCAATACTGTTACATTTAGTGTTGGATTTTCATTCATTAGAATAATGAATGAAAAGGTTATACAATAGAAGTAAAGGGTCTAGTCTAATGAGCCCTATATTTGTTTAATGAGAAAATAAATTATAATGTAAAATAAAAAATGGTTGCTTAAAAATTTCAGAATGAAACACTCCCCTCTTGTATTCCTCCACTAAAGTTAAACAGTACTCAAGAGCCATGAAGGAACTCAAGGTAGTCATTTCCATTATTGATCTCATTGGAATCAAATCAGCCACATGATTAGTGAAACTATAGATATGTGTATCAATTAATTTGAGAGACCAGTCATGATTGGTAAATCTAATCCAATTATCCACATTTCTCATTGGGATGTTTCAGGTCCTCGATTTAGTAGAATGTTGAACATGTTAAAAATCAAATTCAATCCATACTACATTCCATCACTGGTGAGTGGCATGCATAAAAACATAGATAATGGCCCACATTTTATCATCTTATGTGATTCCCAACACAATAAAATTATTTATACAACCCATGACAATGTTATGATGCAAGATAAAGAAACCAACATAGCTTGATTGTCATGAATTCCCATAATAATATCCATAAACATTATCTTTAATGCCTATATATATTAGAGGATTCCATCGTATACTCTTAATCATCAGATATTTCTTTAGTCTATATGATATTCCCATTAATATATGTGTATTTAAGTCCATGAGGGGATTTTACATAGAGCTATTATGAATTGTTATAGTGGAATGTATATCCCAATAGTTCTATTTGGGACCTACATGGAAGGAGGGAGTTTTTCTGTCAAATAGGGAGCTATCTTTGGTAGCTCATACAACACAACAAATGGCTGAAACATTAAAAAGTAGGTGGTTTGAATTTTTTTTAACTTCATCAACATTTTCTAATGTATTATCATATTTTATCATTATACCAATTAGAAAAAAAGTCGTTATTAAACAATACATCAATATAACAGTATGTGGTGGTATGAAAATTAATTATGTCGGTATGTTTAGTGGTAATCCACTATACACATGATCAACATGTTTTTTTCCCATTTGAGGGAGGAGGAGATGGTTTTTTCCATTAAAACAGCTTAAAACAATATACATATATGTAATATAGTTTATTTATTATATGATCTTGGTTTGAAAATATATTCATGAGATTGGAGATGAAATAAAATTAAATTCTTTGTTAAGGGTTTTACATCATCCTCAGACAACTTCTTATTATTTAAACAATAATTATTCAAATGTATAATTTTTTTAAAATTAAAATTATATAGATTACGAAAATAATTTTGATATTTTTTGGGAAGGTATTGTCTCATCTAGTGTGTTTCTTATGTTTGGAATTGAGAGGAGAGTGGGAGACCTTATTTAATTGTCGGAGAGAAGACATATAGATGTTTTGAGAAATAATAATTACACCCATGTTTTTCTCATTGCAAAAGGATCCATAATGGAAATTATTATAAAATTATAAGATATATGTGAAACATTTTAGGGATTATATATGATTTGGATTATTTTTATCCCTTATATTTTTAGTGTACCCCCCCCTAGTAAACATGTTTTAACCATAACCAAGAGAAATAATTTTTATTCTTTTAATTATTCATTATTTTCAAAAACTAGATGACATTATTATAATATTTAAATACTTTCAATTCAAAAATTTTAATATATATTTCAAAATTCAACTAATTTAAGTGGAAAATCATAAATTCGTATTAATATCATTGGCATGTCTAAAAACATTTCCACAATAAAACAATCAAAAGTGGAAAAAGAATTTATAACAAAACTAAATATCTAAATTTATTAAAATTACATAATTTTAATTCGTTAATATATTATTTGAATAATTTAACTATTAAAAACATTAAATTAATATATTATTTATAAATTATTTACCCCAAAAAATTAATAATAATAATTATTTTTGATGATTCTTGGAAAAATGAATATTAAAAAAACACCAAAAAAATTACCCTTATGTAAATTTTAAATTCAGATGTATAATTTTAGGCTTTTTTAAATTTAATTTTTCTAAATACTTTAAAAAAAATTTAAATCACAAAAAAAATTGTGAATACCCACATTCAAAAAAATTTACAAAAGTTTTCTTATTAATTTAAATGGTTGATATTTTATTTCTACTAAACATATAGTCATTGAATTTATTTATTGCATGTGTAATACACACAATTTCCCTTCTTATTTTATCCTATTACTACTCTATGACTTCGTATTGATGATATAAATCCATGTTTAAATGATAATAATATTTAAATAGAATGTCAAATTTCATTTAATACCAGTTTTTCATAATTCCCATGCTGTTGATGATATTGAATTTATTTATGAATAAAATATATTATAAAGCCTCTAGGTGTGACATTTTTCCTCAATAATTTACATCACTATAAAAATATAGTATTTCATTAAATGTTGAAAATTAATCTTGGTGATTCTACTTAATTACATAATTTATTTTCCATGTTTATTCTTCAAACAATTTTTTTATTCAAATTACAGTGGCCAGTTGAGTTTTAATGTTTCATATATCATTAACTGTATGAACCAATATTATCATTGAATATTCCACATATGAATTTTATTTCTAAATCTATACCTCCTCTATATCTTTTGTATGTGATATGTCTGCTTTGTACTTCCTCAAGAGGGATACATGGAACCCATCATGTACATGACATAGGTTAGTTGGTATTGATAGTTGTAAGTCCACTACACTTATGAGGTCCAACACATCAAAGATGATAATATATCTAAGACAATAATTTCCTTTAATCTTATTCTTTATGACATTATTCCATGTAGATACATGAAGGAAGACTATATATCTATCCTAATGCGCTACATTTTTTGATGGTTTTATTTATATAATTTATATTGGATTTAATTGGATTTCTTGTGATAATGATTATTATTGACCAAATCAATAATATCTTAGAAGTACATTGATCAATACCTCGGAATATCCTCTAGATATTGGATATATCATTCAAACAAACCATCCATTTAATGGTGATATGAATTATTAAAACTCATTTTAGAATCTAAAACATGCAGAATGATTATCTAGAACCTTGATGTAAAAAGATATATAAATTAGATATATTTGAGAGTGTACCTCTATGAAATGATACCTCGTCCCTTCTATATAACATATAAGGTTTTTAATAATAAAAATATTTCATGATAGCAATGAAATGTGTTGACTCTATAAGGTGTTCAACAACAAAATGTATTGGATTATTTCTATTTGGTGTCCCATGTAGTTCTATTACAAAATCAATGATCATGATTTTCCATTTCCACACTAGTATTGGAAAAAGATTCATCATACCTTTGGATTTTTTAGTTCAGTTTTTACTTGTTGGAATACCATCATCGAGACAAAAATTCAGCAATATCCCTCTTTATGTTATTTGACCAAAGGTTATACTATTTTTCAATAGAAATATTATTGATTCTCAAATGAATTTAGAACTAAGATATATTATTAATATCAATATGAAAACTATTTAGTTTCAGTTTTATGGGACTCCAATCCTAATTTTTAATATTATAACTCAATATTCACCAAAGTTAAACGACGTAATATTTGTTACCATTTTCTATAGCACCTAATTATCTATATAAAAACCCTGATTATGGGCACCCAAGCATTATTTGAATAGACATTACATTTCATTTATGGAATACATAATACATGAAATAAATACACTGAATGACCATATTAGTTTAGTGTCTTTGGAAACATGGAACATAACAATCTATCTTGGTGAAAGATCTTCAAAATCTCCCATAAAGATACTCTATTTTTTCCTACCTAAAACAATTTTTCATATCAAGGGAAAATAAATAATAAAAATGGGTGATCCAAAATCCACAATAATAGTACACATGGATATAAACCATAAACATAAGAATGTGAAAAAATGAAGATAATGTTTTAATATCAAAATCTTGATATGTGAAATAAATCTGGATAGTCGTAAGAAATAGATCATAAAGAAACATTAACCATGATAAAATTTCATTACCACAAAATATGGAATTGTGGAAAACTAATAAGAATAGAATAAGATTTTCTAAGTATCCAAGGCATTTCTAGCAAGAGCATCATAGTGGAAAAAGTCAATTATTGAACCGGGATTACATGTCATTCCAACAATGTATTACTGAACCCGATTTTAATGTTGATATAGCCATGTATTATCGAATTGAATTTTCATGTCATTCCAGTCATTTCTATGTAATGAGATATAAATATTTACCAAATGAATTTGATGGAGATATAGGTCGGAGCCATCTCATAATTAAAACATTATTACATGTTCCACAAATATATAAATCGTTCATCATAGCGTAACCTTATAAATAATATTAGTTTCTTAAACATCTTTCCATAATAAAATAAACCATATAAAATATCGTTACATAAATAACAAAATAAAATAATAGTAATAATAGGGATAGAAGTATAACCATTTTTAAATAATGTCATCTTAGATGGAAAATAATTTTGATTATATACTTGAACATAATTCATGGTGAAAATAGACTTTCTTTTTAAAAAAAATTTCAATTATCAAAATGCTATGCTATTTGAAAAGAAAATATTTTTTTTGAAGTTAAACTCAATTTAGTGTAATGGTATCTTCATAATTATTTAAGAAGACATAAAAAATCTATTCATTCAATATATTTTAAAAACATTCTTCTTGTACTGTTGTAGGAACAGACAAAAAGTTCCTCAAATGGAAAATGAATGAAATATTACATCTATACCATATATTAAAAGTTAAAAATGGGTAAAAATGTGTTTAAACATTCATAGAAAAATAGTGAACATTTTATGAATATTCTTTTGGAAAACATGGACATGGATGATAAATATATCCTTAGTAAATACTTATGTATAATGAATATCGGATAAAAATGGATTTGCAAAATTGCCTCATAACATAGAAAAAATTTATTCACATTGTGTTCGAAACTCCAATCTAGTGGGTTTAAAAATTTTATTAACATGTAATATAATAATAATTATATCTATGATTTAATATATGATTCACTTATGACATTATATTAATTGTTTATTTATCGATTACATGTTAAAGCAATGTTTTGGGTAATGATAATTTTATTTATCGTATGGGTTTCAACATGTATTTCTTGATCTTAATTCAATAGATCATGATTGAATTACATCCAAAATGTAAAACATGATTTATATATCATATATATTCAATATATAAATATATCTTATTGATTGATATATTAAATTTAATACATTGTTCGTTGATATGGTAGGTCGTACATATACATGAACGATGTTTACATTTCCTTATTGAGTTGAATATAAGCATGTAAATGAAATATATATATTTATATATATAAATAAATCCAGTATAATTATTTTGTAGTATATATAATTAATATTTATTATATATACCTTATAATAATTCTTGAATGGTTAACTTGGAGAATGAATTTTATCGCGTGGTGGAGATGGTAAGCCGTACGTACGCCTGAGCAACGATATCAATCACTTGGTGGTTAAATAGTTTGGAAATGGAAATTATATGAATTTTAATTAATAATAAATATGTTATATTAATTATTTAAATTAATTATAATTAAAAATATATCCATCAAAATTAAGTACTATTCAGTAACAATTACACCATGATGTGGAGACGATATATTTTACAAACTCACACATGGTGATATTGTTACTAGTAGGATATATAAAATGAGTTCTAAGGTTGTAACATAATTATAATAACATATCATAATGTATATGACAATATAGATATTACATTAGTATAAAATCAATACATGAAGAGGGTGTAGAAGAAGAAAATTATTTTGAAAGAGGTGACAAAACAATTACATCTTTTTCAGGTATATCCTTTTGGTATGCCCAAAATAAATCCTTAATATCAATTTCATCCCAAAGGGTGGACACTAGGATGATGTGACGGATTTTTGGAGATATTTGGGTAGGTTTTTTCTCATACAATGGGCTATGGAGGTGTGATATAAATAGAATGAGAGGTGCTATTTAATAAGAAATGGTAGGGGCATCTTCGGAATCTCTTGAAACCATAATTTATTAAAAATTCATTTTCAGTTTAAAATTCTCCCAAACTCATTTATTTATAAGAAAAGATGTTTTTGGATTAAAATATTACCAATCAATAATATTTACACTTTTTTTATTTTATATTAAATCTTATCATTTCGATTTATTCTTATTAAATATATTTAAATTATTTTATGGTAAAAATATTCTAATTATTAAATGGATATAAATATCTACTAATGTGTTATTAAGTTTTCATAAATACACATCTTATTAAATTTTCGACCATATAATTTACAATATGTAATTTATATGTATTTTTTTATTTTTAAATATTTATTTAATAGTTTATTTTTATATAATATCAATAGTCTAGATTTTGACACTATTAAATTATTTGACATTAAATAAAATCCTCAGATAAGATAAATTGAAAAACAATTATACAATACACTCATAAATTGTCATATTCACATATATAATTTTTGTATTACTTTAATTAGTTCATACTATATTTATTGTAAAATATTTGAAACCATTTATTTGATATTTCGATAAATAAAGAAATTTATACATCACTATTGTGTTATAATTAACAAAAATTATTTAATCTCAAATAATTCAAAATAAATTACCATTATATATATTTTTTCAATATATATCATGAGACTATTAATATTAGAATTTATTTTATTTTATCATAATATTAAAATTATAATACATATTATATTTATGAGAGTGGCATGTTTTCACCTTCTTTTGTTTTAATAATAATTACCTCACATTCATGGAACAAAGTACATTAAATGAATAAATTATACTCCATATGTAATATTGGTAGTGGTAAATCCATCAAATTGTATATTCATAGGTGTTAGGGTAATTTTATTATCTTTATCATATTGTTAGTTCTCCTAATATGCCTGATTTACCATTAATAATGGAAAATTAAAATTACCAATGTTATTATTCATAATATGCAAAAAATAAAACAAATGTTACCTATTAACATAATTTTGACCCAATGATTCCAAATTTTAAAATCATTTTTCTTAATTCTAAACATATAATTTGCATAAATTAATTTAATATTATTTCCCATTGTCAAAACCAGAAAAATTGTTTTATGAAATAGAAAAATATCAAAATATTATCATGCGTTTATAACCAATTTAATTGTTAAATTTCCTAGACTAACTAAAATTGGATTTAATGATAAATTAATAATCAAATTAAACATAAAAATAAATAATAATTATAATCCAACTATATAAAAAAATTAGATGAAAAGTCAGTTTTCAATTAAAATGTAATATTTATTACTATTCATCTAAATATGAATTTCCCCAAAAATATAAAAAAAATTCAACTAAGTAAAATTAGGATTCCTTAGTTACAAAAAATATTTCTTTCATCATATTGAATATATAATTTTTTTAAGAATTAATTTAAAAATTTTGTGCCCTCAAAAGGATACCGAGTGAGTAAGGTTTCCTTAGGACTTTTCAATTTCACTATATTTGTAAAATCACAAACAATTTATCTTAAGACAAATTATTTTTCACTATGAATTATTTTATAAGGTAAAATTTCCATTATATAAGGAAATTTTTATCCTTACCATGGTTTTAATTATTATATTTTATGTTCTCTCATAGCAGAACTCATTTTATTACTATATCCAAAATTCAGATCCTTATCAAACACCTCAAAATCTAATTGTTTCTTGGATATCATGTCTTTTGTTTTCAGACTCCAAATTTTATGAAATTCCGAATCCGAATTCCTTAGAATTCAAACTTCAAATTTCTCAAAATTCATATTTTGAATTTCTCAGAATTCATACTCCGAATTCCATTGAATTCAGACTCTGATGTACTCCAAATTCATACTCTAAACTCATTATAATTCACATTTTAAATTCCTTATAATTTATATTTTTAATTCCTCTGAAATTATACTTTGAATTCATTGGAATTCAGACATCGAGATATATATAATCCATATTCCTAATTCATTAAATTACATAATCTGAATATCTATTCTTACTAGGAGTCAATTTTTTATATTATTATATTCTGAATTATATTCTTCTTTAGACTCCGGATACTCTAATTTGGTTAAGCTAATAATTTTTCCTTACAAATTGTTTTCTATGTATACAATGATTTTGTACAATATATTTATAACTAAACTTTGTATGGGTGAAACATGTACAAGTCCCTCCCCCTAATGGCCTGAAGGACTTATTTTTTATTTTATCATGGATAATCCCCTTTTAAGGGTTGAAGGGGAACCCATACATGAATTGTAGGCCCAAGGAACAAGGCCCGACATGATTTTCAATACATGACCCAAAGGCTTAGAGGCATATCATTCCCAATACATGACACATAGGTACAACCCACTAGAACTTCCCCTCCCGAGATTCTGCATCATTGAATGCCTAGGTCCCCACATTTCATTGATGATTGTATAGTATTTTCCCGTACAATGCTACATGGTGACTGGTCCTGATAAGAGTTGACAAACACTCTCATTCTTCAAATCTGGTTATCTCTACTTCTGGTGACTGCTATTCTTGTTGATTTTTTCCACTTCTGGGGCCTTCTCTGTGTGAATTTTGATACTCCATGGTCTCAATGGCGTGAAGGCCATGTGGCTCAAAATCCATTGATCGCCCGAATTCCATTGAGACCATTGGAGGTGGGAGCCTACTGTTGGAGTTTTTCCAATAAATAGGTTCTCATTTGAATTATCTCACTATATATAGTTCGTTTTATCAACCTAGATATTACATGATATTAAGTAATTTATATAGAGTGAAAGAGACTTTTCTTTTATGTGTTTTATGAACATCGTGTTCCACGGTTAACACTTTTTTTATATTGCTTCGAGTGACACTTATTGTTTTTGAGTACAATCGAGTGCTTCTAGGGATAAGAAAACAGGGGTGCGGTCTAACATAGTGTTTGAGGAATTCTAGGGAAATGAAAAATGAGTTTCCAAATACCTTATATATTGAGGGATTGTAGTGATAGCAAAATAGATTCAGATATTTTTATTGAGGGATTACTGTGGCATGGGTAAGACAGGCATTGTTGAATCTATAAATCAATAAACCATTATCCAAGGATTTTGGATACCCTGATCATTGGGATAAAAGATTTTTAACATGGTTACTTGTTCTGTTACATGTTTTTATTTTCGATGCAGTTTTGTTAATGAAATAATGTATAAACTTCATATACATTAGTATACTTTTATACCCTGATAAATAGGATTCTGTATGCATTAAGGTAGAATCAATATCTAACAAAAATTTTCTTATGTTTCTTTTCCGGATTCATATTATTAGACCCCATTAAAGTTTGACTTATAGTTAAGAAAAAATAGGTTTGTGTATTTACCTTCGTTAACATTGTTAAACATAGTTTCCCTTAAGGTCAAAAATTAATGTTTTTGGACTTAAACGTCTCCCCTCCTATAATTGAATATCTACATACACTATTTTGATCCCATAATTGGTATCAGATGAGGAATCTAAAATACTTATACTTACAAATATGTTTTTAATTACTCGTGTTTTTATTGCTAAACATTTCTTATCAAGATTTTTTAAAGTATTTTTATCTTTCTTTATAAACATTTTATAGTAACAAGTCATTATGGGAAAGATATTTTTTTATAGAATGGAAAATATTAATGTTTGTTCCATTGAAAAATTTTACCCTAAAAGACCACTAATTTATGATATTATGGATTAAGATTTCTAGATAGATAGAATAGAGACCTCTTTCATTAACATTGGAGTTGAAAATATTTTTATGCTCACTAGAGACAACAAAATTCCAGACAAAGAAGTTAGAACCTTCCCTAATCATGAAAAAAAGAATATGAACAAAATTACATGGTAAACAATACAGTATTGTGTTCTATGATCGGAAATATATATATTCAACTATCTTGTGATGCTTCAAACTGCATATGGATGAAACTTGATTATACACATTTTGGTACATCTGAAGTCGTAGTAACTAGAAGAGCTATGTTAAAAGCAGAATATCATGGATTCTAATTTCCTTATAGAGGACCTGTTTTCAATGTACGAAAATGATTTTTGACAATTAACAACATTATTCAATCTATGGGAGAAAAAGAATTTCATGATGAATTTCTTGTCGATAAAATAATAGGAAAAAAGAAAAAAAGAGTGTGAATGAAAAAGAACATACATTGATGAGAACAATAATGTTTCTAATATTTCTTTTGATGACATATATGGAAGACATATTTAGCATGAAAGCAGAATTAAGTGTGTTGCTGATTTTAATAAAATAAAGAATGGAAATGGAAGTGTATATTTTAATACTACTAATGTAAAGTCTCCGGAAAGGGTTACAGTATCTAAAGATAAAAAAGATATTATTCTATTTGATTCAAGTGAATGTAAACATTCTAAAAATGAGTTATCTAATCTTTCTCAAAGGATGATGAATAATGTAGGAAAAAAACATTTTTAATATATATATAAAAAAGAATGATCGAAAGGAAAAGAATGATTATGATGTATCCTTTTAGGAATGTAAAAGGGATGGACATATCAGACCAGATTATCATATGATTAAGGGAAAAAAAGTAAGGAAAAGAAGTCTAACATAAATATAAACAATTATTGCAAACATAAATCCAAGAATGTCTTGAAGGCTAATGATAGATGGATTTCTAGTGGTGGTGAATCTTCTATGGAATCCTTAGAGTATCTATATTCTAGTTAGAGAAATATTGGTCTTATAGCCAGAGTACCTATTGAAAATAATGGTCTTATGGCTATGGTAAACAATGATGAATCATTAACCAATATTTCATTAAATGAAAATTTTCCTAATGAAGAATATTATAAACCATCAGATAATGAATATTTCTCATCAAAATAAAATACATTACCTTCATATGATGTTGTTTCTACATTTTTGAAACTTCTTGAAAATGAAAATTGTATGATAAAAAAGCAGTTAGAGAAGGAAAATTCTATAATTTATATTTTAACTAAAGAAGTATCAGATCCTTCTAAGTATATTGATTAGAAAACATTTGATTTTGAATGTGTTTCTAAAAAAATTACGAATCTAATTCTGAAAAGGATAAAATTTATAATGATCATGAAGATGTTATTTCTACGAAAAATATTTTAGAGGCTATCTCAAGATTTATAATCAAAAAATTTTGAGGATAAAAACATGGTTATTAACCAAAATCCGAAAATATGTTTCCTAAGTAAATGCCTATCAAAATTTTCCTCTCATAAGGAAAATTTTTATAAGTTGTATTCCCAAATTCCTCTTTTAAGGAATAGTTTTATATTTAGTTATACTCATTCAAAACATGGTTTTAGTAATAATTAATATGATCCCCAGACTGCTCCATTTTGTACTAAGTGTCAATGTGGTGGACATTGGGAGAAAATTTATTTTTCAAATAAAACCTAATCATTAGGATTTCATAAAGAATAATTTTCTAGGATAATGTGGGTGCATAAAATTTAAGATTACAACATTTTTGGATCCATACCTGAAAAATAATTATTATTCAAAATAAAAAATTGAGAGCATACAACCAAAGTCATCATGGAGGGAGAATGTAGTGAAGACCAAGAGTATCATTTCTAAAAATGAATTTTCATTCATTGTGCAGAGATCTTAAGCTAGTGGATGTAATCAGTCTCTCTCCTGATGTTCCCTTACTAGCGAATAAGTTGGCCACATAATTCCCTTCATGAAAAGTTTTCATGACAGAAATATTAATTTTGGAAAGGATTTTATTGTACCAAACCATATAAACTAGGATCCAAAGGACGACCCCATTGCCCTGATGAAATTTTACCATCATCAAATAATATATCTCTACATTAGTGAGTTGAATATTAAACTGCTACATAAAAAATACCTATGACCAAGGCATTATCTTCCCCACCCATGTAGTTACCAACAACAAAGTAAAAACAATATACCATATGCATGGAACCCCTACTATTACAAACCATCCCACCCCCTCTCATTTATCCATTCAATCAAGATCCATCCACATTCAATTTTATCCCCCTACAAGGAAGGACCCGTCACACCCATTGGCCCTGGTTTAGTTGGCTGGAAACAAATCCCGAGAAAGGACCACGAATAAATCATCTCAAAGACACTGACTGCATTGCATTTGTAATATGATCACCCAACTCCAACATAAGCAGTCTCACCCATAACTGTAAATATTATCCTGAAATCTTGGTTTTCTACCTGACTTTGTCCCTAGTTTCCTAGAGAACTCAATAAGACGAAGAAAAACCCATCTCATAGATCATAACCACTTTCCCAAATTTCCCCGACCCCTGGATCCATATCTAAATCACATACTACCTGGGACCAAAGGAGACATGGAGATTCAACCCCCTTTGTAGGAAAGACCATATGCCTTCAGCCTAATCACCATGTTAGAATAGGTTCTCCGACGATTCCTATTATGGTATGCTGCTACATTGGCACAGAGAAGCGAGACATGCGCCTCTTTTTTGCACATTATCATCCATAGGTATAGTATGATTTTTGAGGCACCAAACTAGGAAGTTCATCTTCCCTAGGATCTCCTTTCACTGGATCTTCGAAGCGTAGAGGTCCATACCCCTACTAGAATAGATCATGATTCAGAAATCATGACTAGAGAATCTACAAGAAGAGGATCGAAAAATATTACACCAGTCTCGCTCATCCACCAAGATGATGCTGTTAAAAACCTCCCCTTGGTCCCTATTCATGATCATGTCAATGAAATTTGAGTGAAGGCTTGCATCTTTAAATGAGATGGTTGGGGCTACGCATCCCTGAAAATGAAGTGTCATTCTAGACCAGTTTGACTTCTAAAAGATGACATCAATGTAGCCAACAGTCCAATGGACACTTCCTTTCATTACTTCCAAGTGATTCATCATTTAGAAATAAAGGCCTAATAATATACTAGTATTCAATTACTAGCTACTACAATCCTCCTCATATCTATCAGTGATGAAATTTGACCAATGGCATCACCCTTGAAAAATCTTTCAATCCAATCTTGCCTGGATGCTATGCATGAACTCCTCTTCATCACGTTGACCAATACCCCCTTCATCGACAGGTCTAGAAAATGACTTCTATGAGGTCCAATGAAAACTCCCAAATTTATGGTCATCCAAAATGATAACTGTCATGATATTTTCCATGATCATGGTAGTTACCTTCAGTGGCTTAATAATGGAAAAAACATGCATTAGAATAGAGGTGAGAACACTAATGATCAAGGTGATTCCACCTCCAAATGAATGATACCAATTTTTCCAATTAAAAATTCCCCCTATTATTCGGTTAATAATTTCATCAGAGAACACCTTTTGGACTCTTCAATTGGAGATGGGGGTACCATGATACACCATGAGTAGTTCACAGCATTGAATACCCAAATTTTCTTGGATAGCAGAGATTCGTCTTCTAGGGAACTAATTATAAATGAATCCACTAATCTTTAGATAAATAATTCTTTGAACACTCAACTTTGCAAAGACAAAAAAAATCTTGGATAACCCAAAAAAGGATTTTTTCCTACCATTAATGAAGAATATCATATCATCTACTAACATGAGTTGAATGACCATGCCATTACTAAACCAGTTACGAAAATTATGGATCATCCCATCCATAAGAGTTTGATGAATATTACTTGTGAGTGCCTCTTGGGACATGATGAAAAAGTAGAAGACTAGGGATCACCTTACCTAACACCAGGAAACTATTTAATGAACCCAGAGGCCTTAACCATAGCAGAAATAGTGATCCATAGAGAAGTATAGCATCTAGAATACTAGTCAAACACCTAGTCTAGGAATCAAAATTTTCTCATAACCATGATAATAAATTTCCACTCCAGTTTTTCAAAGGCCTTATCCAGATCCACTTTAAACAAAATATTAGAACCAACTATCTTTTTATTCATGTCGTCGATCATTTCTGGGGCAAAGCCAATGCCCCCCCTAAATACTTCTTCCATTCAAAAAACCATATTTCTCATAATATATGATTCTAGGAATAACATTAAAAATATTTTTTTAGAAGAGTGGATAAAATCATATAAGAAATGTAACAAAAACATAATTCTGAACTGATTCAAAGTAGATTGATCTTTCACATTAGGGATGGGAACAACTTTAGAGGTTCCAGAAGCTCTATCCAACGGGCCACATCTAAAGAAATATTGCACTACCTCCACCACTTTTTTTTAACATTATCATAAGAAACAAAAAATATGTAACCTAGAAAACCATACATTCTAGGATATATTTCCTTATTCATACCAAAAACTATGCTTTTAACCTCTTCCTCATCATATTTGACCATCAACATGTCATTGTCCTTGTTCTACACCAGCCTAGGAATGCAGTTCCAAAAGGCCTCCACTCCTACCTGAGCATTAAACATGACAACATTGAAACCATTCAGTCAAGCTAAGAGATCTTCAAAATAATAAAAATCCTTTTTCCGAAAAACATGAGCATCCAAACCAAAGGAATCGTCTTTCATGTGAGGTTATTTTTTCTACTCACCTTTTTTGCTTTCTTACATGCCTAAAAATTGGTGGTGTTTTAGTCTCCCTCTTTGATCCAAAAAAATCTAGATCATTATATATACTTCATTTCAACCATCAGAAGATTCTATGCAAGCACATTCTGCTTCTCAACAAACATAGAAAAATAGTTAACATCCCAAGAGTCAAGAATTCCATTCTCAATATCCTAAATGTCTCTCCTGATACCATCCATACTGATATCATGATTTCAATTATTCAAAATCCAAGATTTAATATCCTTCATCATAAGCTAGATATGGTGCATGAGACCAGTCCTAGCCATGACCCACTCGGGTCTTTCCCATGAGTTCCTAATGAGTTTAAATAATCCATCCCACTGATGCCAAGAAGAAGAGTAGAAAAGTTTATAGAACCTGCTTCCCCTTCCATGATAGTAACCAGTATAGGAGAATGGTCAAAAAACCGATCTAGAAAAATGAATGATATAAGATCAATCCAAAGAATCCAATAATTCAATGTTGTCCAGGAAATGATCGAGTCGACAACAAATCCTCCCTGTGCCTCGGCAGTTGTTACCCCATGTAAACCTGCCTTCTAAAAATCCTTGATCAACAAGTCGAGTTGTAGCTAGAATGTTCCTGAAATCCCATGTCAAATTGTTGGAGATCTTGATTCCTCCTATTTTTTTAGATTCATCAAAAATAGTGTTGATGTCACCTCCAACGAACCAAGAGTGACTACAAGGCTGGAAATCATGTTGATGATGGCAAAGGATACATCACTCAGATGCCTCACTACTGGAATAAACAAATGAGAATGAAAACCATTCCCTTGACCTCAATCATGGTAGTCATAAACTGCGAGGAATCCTCCACGATACCCAACACAACCCCTGCATTTAAGAAGATCCATATATGCATGTTACGTGTACCAGAATGCATTTTTTGGTGAATCACATATTTTTGGATAAGAAAGAAATGCGAGAAACATCTTGTTTTGATTCCAGAATAGCAACAACAGATTCATGATTGCGACAAGATTCCGAGGACCTGAAAAAGTAGTTAACATGAGCCCCCAGACCCCTCGCATTATTAATGATAAGAGATGTCATTTAATAAAAGAGTAGTGTAAAATCGAGCGAGACAGATCTGACATTGATAATGGACATAGGAATGAAGAATCTTAATCCCTTGATCTGGTTGTAGGCCCACCCATGGGAACATGAGAATAGGCCGGCGAAATGGGGCCTTCCATGCAACTGGTGAGGATCAAACGTTACTAGAAACATCCTATTCTTCCATCATAGATAACATATTGGAAGAGAGGAACAACTTGGATTTTGTTCTTAGGTTCACCTCCTCTAGAAAAAGAGAAACAACTGTTATCCTCTCCTGTGGATACTGGGAAAGTGCACCACTATCAACACGCTGTCTGGAATAAACATGGCCCCCAAGACGTCAGACCAACTAGAGGATCCTGCAGACAGATCATGGAAATCACATAGAAGTTACAGTACCAGAGGGAAGGATAGGGTATAGGCATAATCCATAGGATATTCATGATCATATAAAACCACAGAACCCAAGTTAGAAGCCACCATGATTGGAACAGAAACCACATACATCAGGGTAGGGGTGCCAAAAGAGGAAGAAGGAACCAAGGACATTGAGAAATGATCTGAAAAAGAAACGTTTCCAAGAAATTGGGACACAGAATTCAGATGATAAGGTCCACCAATTGAAGGGGCATGTCCCCACCCACCATCTTGAAACCAGAGGACACATCCACCTAACCTAAAGCAACCTACTCCTCAACTGCCGCAGAACCCACTGAGACATCAGTAGAAGCACACAGAGAGGGCATAGATGAACATGAGGCATCCAATGGATTTCCCTCCATTATTATAGAGTGTAATTTCCTACAAACAGCCATAGAATTTACTTTAAGTCCACATTCCGTGATGAAATGTGGAAGATCCTGATTCCATAGATGTTGCCACTATGAAAACCCGTCACCGGCTCTTATTAGCTCATTTAGAGGGAGAGGCTCCGAAAGATCCAATTCCACCCAAGCACAAGGTCACAACGTAGCTTGAAGGCACCTAGAATTAAGAACAACCGAATTAGAATATTCCAATTATGTGATGAAGGTTACCTTGTGAATTTTTGGAATGATAAATGCTTAGTACATAGTTCTAATTAATAGTGTATTATTTTTACCTTTAGGCATGAAAATCTGTATAGACTAATAATAGGATACCATAGGTTCCAAGATCTACATTGCCTTAGTGAAATAAAACTTGAATCATGGTTATGGAAAGGAAGGTTATGACATTGTATCCTTAGGAACCTAAGAAAACTCTCATAAAAATACATGTTATGTATCTACCAGAGCATTGATTTGATTCATCAAAAGATAATGATCCTTTAACATATGGAATGAAAAATTAATAATGTTTTAAATCAATTGATGAATTCTCATATTCTGATTCATAATATTTAGTGCATATGGATCTTTTTAGTCCAATAAAAACAATAGGTATTGGAGGAAAATATTATCTTTTTGTTTTTGTTTATGACTATATAAGATTTATGTGGGTCTATTTTCTTACAAATAAATAAGATGACTTTTCTTTTTTCAAAACATTTAGATCCCATCATTAAAATTGGAAAACCCATCAATTCATCACTATTCATAGTGATCATAGAGAATAATTTCAAAAATCATATTTTGAAATTTTTTGTAATATTGAAGAAATTAATAATAACTTCTCATCTTCAAGAACTCATCAAAAGAATATTGTTGTTAAAAGATGAAATCAAATTCATCAAGAGATAACTAAAAACATGTTGAGTGAATATTATATTACTAAACACTTTTCGGTTGATGGAGTTATTACTTCTTGTTATACTATAAATAATGATTTAATCAGACCATTTTTCAACATAACACCTTATGAATTGTGTAAAATCTGAATACCTGGTCTTTTTTAAAAGAAAGTATTTGGTTGAAAAGTATTCATCCTAAACCCTAAAGATAAATTACATAAATTGGCAGCTAAATATTATAAAGAACTTTTTCTATTATACTCCACTACGTCTAAGGATTATAGTGTTTTTAATAAAAATAAATGTCCTATTGAATGAAAATTTCTTATTATATTCTATGAAACTGATCCTTTTGTTTTTAATCCACTCAATTCTATATTCTCTGATGTATTTTCAGTAAATGATTATCAACCTTAGATTTAATATTCATATAATGAGGAAAATTTTCAATAAAATACTTCTAAATCATTTTCCATAGATGATTTTCTACATTATGTTAATTAACATGTTTTACAAAACCCAAATCAGTTGTTTCTTAAGAATCATCACAGTTATAGAATCATTGGAGATGTAAATAAACCTTTATGAATAATATGTTCCTAAAGAAATTAACTGTAACATTATCATTCCATTCCAAATTAGAACCATAAAGTACATGTGATGCTCTAGGTGATGAGTATAGGATTAAAGCCATGCAAGATGAACAAAATAAATTGGAATGGAACTATGTTTGGACCACTGTTTAAAGACCTAAGGAAACATATATTGTTGGAGTAAAATGGTTCTTTATAAATATGTTTGATTAAAATTGAATCATAGTAAAAATTAAATCTAGATTAGTTACAAATGGCTATAATCAACAAGACAGAATAGACCATGAATAAACCTATGCTCTATTAGCTAGTCTGGACTTTTTTCGTATTTTACTTGCCTTTTTAGCATTCATTAATTTCACACTTTTTCAAATGGATGTGAAGTGTGGTTTCCGTAACAGATATGTTCAGGAAAAAGTTTATGTTGAACAAACTTCTAGTTTTGATGTCACAAAACATCCTGAATATGTTTTTAAACATTAGAAGCTTTATATGGGATTAAACAATCCGTAGAATCTTGTATGAGAGAATTAGATGATATTTATAACAAAAATATTAGGTTAAGGGAACTGATGATCCAATCCTTTTTATAAATAAAGAGATGAAAAATGTTTTCATTGTTCAATGATAATTTTATAACATTATATTTTGTTAAAATGAACAATTTTTAATTGATTCATTTTCGAATCTAATGAAATATTAGTTTAAAATGATTATAATTGGTGAGTTGACATTTTTTCAAGGTTTTCATATTTCTCAAAAGCTAGATAAATCATAAATTTGAAAACATAAGTATATTAAATATCACCATAAAAATTATGTATATGAAACCACGAAAACTATAAGCACTGCAATCAGTACCTCACATTCCTCTGATCTTTATGAAGCTGGGAAACTAGTAGATCAAACATCATATAGAGGTATGATAGAAATTTTAATATACTTTATAGATTGTCATCTAGACATAATATTTTTAGTATGCTTAAGTTTACTTTATTAATCTAATACAATGGAATATCATTTAAAATTACTAAAATGAAATTTTCTCTATTAGAAGGGAACCATGGAATTAGAACTATTCTATACGTATGGAATTATTTTTTCATTAAAATGAATTATGGATGTATATTTTGGTGGATTTAGAATGGATTGAAAAAGTACATCTGGAACATGTCATTTAAAATTAGATTCATTGGTTTCTTGTTCATGTAACAAAATACACTCAGTACCTCTTTCCATTATTGATGCTGAATATGTAGCAGATGGAAGTTGTTGTTCCCATGTGTTGTGGATAAAACACACAATTATAGACTATGGCTTGAGTTTTACCAAAACACAAATACATTTTGATAACACTAGTTCTATTTCCCATATAAAAAAACTTGTACATCACTCTCGTACAAAACAAATTGATATTATGCATCACTTACTTAAGGATCATGCACTTAAAAGAGATTTTATTCTTCAATTTATTGGAACTCAAGATCAATTTGCTGATATATTTACAAAATCTAAACCCTTCTATAGACATTAATATATTAAACAAAAGTTAGGAATGATAACTGTAATGTAATATTCTATATTAAATACTTGTTGAAACCTATCCCTTTACATAAAAAACTTTTTTTCATAGGGGGTAAATTTTCTTATTAACAAAAACTATTTTCCCTTAAAAAATTTTCATAATCAGGTTTTTTATAATTTTTTTTCATAAACAAAATGATTTTTCATTATCAAATATTTCATAGCCAAATTTGTTTTTCCCATAATCAAATTTCTCAAAACCAAATTTTTTCCAGAACTCAAATTATGAAATCAAAATTTTCCTGTAAATTATAAAATTTTCTAAAAACTTATGTTTTTTAGACAAATTTTCTGTACTACTAACAATGTTTCTAGTAATATGGAACATTTGTTTCAGTAATTTAATTTTAAAAATTGAATTTTTTTAATTTTTTTAGTATTTTTATATGTTTTTAAGAAACATATTATGAAATCCACTTTCCATAAATCTGAATTTTCTTTAAAACCTCAAAGGGTTGGAACCTACTGAACCCTTCTTCAGTTTTCATATCACTTTCCGATCTAATTGTCCTTATTTCAACCGTTACATAAAATAAAAAATTCAATACATCACTTAAACACCTATATAAAGTCCCTCATATTCCTTGTCTAACATCATATTTTATGGATTTATGTTCCAATATCTTACTCTTTTCAAAAAAACATGTTCAATTTTTTTTATGGTTTTCTTAGATACTGAATGTTTTTGGAAGCCTCCCTGCAAAAATAGATGTCTTCAGTTATGGATATCAAGGATTGGAAAATATACAAGGAAAGGTTAGTATACACAAAGGACTTCACAAAGGCAATATGATTCGTTTTTTTGAAAGGAGTTAAATAATGATATATTAATCACCATTAAAAAACATCATATTTTTCATAATATATGTAGAATGGTTTCTCATTCTGAGAAAAAAAGACAAGGACTCCTTAAATTAAATTGACAACTTTATTTTTGGATTTTCTTCTTAACCTGAGGAAGATAAGTTTTGTGATTTATATTCTTCTCACAATCACAAAAATCAATAATGGAACTCTTAAATCCCAGTTCATTGTGTATTTTACCATTTTTTCTACGATCATAGTGTTATACAAAAAATCATACAAAATTCCCTAGTACTCTAAAACTAGAAATTTCTTTATATTTCTACTAAGTTATGATACCTTGATGATAATTAATATCAGGTTTGATACCAATTAGATAAAATTTATTATCATTATAAAAGTGAGGTTGAATCTCTTGATTATAAAGTGGAATTAGGAGTGACTTCCAAGAATGAAAAAAAAGATAAAGGAAAATAAAGTACCTGAAATAAAAGAGAAGCATACAGTTCCTGAAGCTCAATTTGCTCTACCAAATCTGAAAAAGCAAAATACATTTTCTAATGAACTTGTAGAGAAGAAGAGGTAATAGAAGAAGAATAAGATAGAAAGATATCCATGATTTTTCCTAGATCCTACAGAATCAAATTCCTTTAGAATTCAAGTTACTGAAGTGTCTGAACGGAAAAGAAAAACAGAAAAATAGAAAGAAGAAAATTTATGAATCCTATATCATTAAATAACATCTCATGGATATTTAGGAACCCTCTTAACATATTATGGAACCAAAATATTTTCTCCATTAATCAGTATGATTTCAGTCTCTAGGAATAATGATTTCAATTTCAGAACCTATTGTGGAAGAAGAAATTGTTCAGGAAGAAGAAATAGATGATTAGATAGAGGAAGAAGAATATTGAAGTAATGAAGTTATTATGAAATTAGAAGGGTATCATTTGATGGAATGTCCAGAAAATATCTAAATCTTAACTACTATGGATGAGGCTACCAAAATTCTTTAACAAGGAAAAGATGATGGATAGATAGAGGTTGACAATCTTTTGATGATGAGAGTAGTCACCATGATTTTGTTGAACCTAGTGATGATAGGGAAGATGCTAATAAATAATAGGTTGATTAAGATAAGATACTATAACTTTCTGATAGTGATCATGAGTATCCAAAGGCTGAAAAGGCTAACACTAGAGTGGATAAGGGAAAAGTGTGGGATGTTGATACACCAACGAAGGCTATAATGGTTAAAGACAAGAAGAATGCTGATGGATCATATAAGAGGAAAGATGAAGAACTATAACAAGAACCAATTCATGTAAGGGAATAAGATGACAAATCTTTGTCATTAATATGTTTGGATTTCATTTTACAGTTTTTGAAGAAGTTGGTGAACACAATACTTTTTATTCGGAGTAATGATTCAATATGTCAGTTTCTTCAACATTGTTTCAATCCGAAGCTTGATTATGTAAGCATTCCCATGGGAAAATTCATCAAGCATAAGGAATATCATCAAGCATTCCTTATTTAATATGATACTCTTATGATATCATTTAAGGATATTACAAAGTGGTCTAAATGAATTATTTATGACATGAAAAATCATGATGATTTTCATGGTTTAGTGATCATGGTTTTGATAAATCAGATGATAGAATAAAAAATATATGATCATAAGAAAGAAGTTAAACATCTAAATTGGAAGTTGAATTCATTAGCCTTAAATATAATGAGAGGAAGGGTACTCAGGATAGAGTTCGAAGAAATGTTCAGTCAGCAAGAATATATACTGAAGTCTCTTGCAGAGCTTTTTTAGTCATTGGATGGAAAAATCAAGGCATAGGATAAGAGAAATAAGGTTTTTGAATAGTTGCTCAAAATTGTAGTGGATTTTCATAAGGATCTCAAGAAGTTGAAGGCTCAATGATGAAAATTATTTCGATGGAAAATAAGGATAAATATTTTTTTCTTTCAATTATGATCTTCTGTTTTATTACCATATATCAATTTTTTCAATCATAATAAAAATAATTCTTCATTTTTTGTGTTATGTATAGTTCAAATCATTCAGGAACTATTTTTTCCATACTCCCTATTCATTTTGTAAAATCTCAAAGTGGATAAATTAATGATAAAAAGAATACTAAGTATGAAAGAAGAGAATTACTTATATAAGGGGGGATTTACTTAAATTAGACATTCTTATATAAGAAAAAGTAAAATCAATCTAAGGATGTCAAGAATATAATCCTTAGGGATTACAAAATATAAGGGAAAATTATTCATATTCATCATGATTTATAAGTAAAGGGACATAATTTTTAATTTTTATTTTCATTGAGAAAATTATTATTACTTTTATTTTTCCTAAAAGTTGGTTTATGCTTTGAAAAGGGGGGATATTGTTGAGTCAATAAGGTTTCCTTATGAATTTTCCATTACTCTATGTTTTGAAAATAAAAAAACTTTTTCTTAAGACAAATAATATTTCCCTAAGTAATATTTTCTTATGGAATGTTTCCCTTCGCTAAGGAAAATATTATCTTTACCTTGGATTTCATTGTATCGTTTTATGTTCTCTAAAAATAAAACTCATTTTATTAATATGTAAAAAATTTGGAACTTTATAAAAAAACTCATATTCATATAGTTACATGGAAAATAA
This sequence comes from Viscum album, assembly GCA_963277665.1. Lineage (NCBI taxonomy): Eukaryota > Viridiplantae > Streptophyta > Magnoliopsida > Santalales > Viscaceae > Viscum > Viscum album. Next base: position 175,784,989 of record OY728134.1, read on the forward strand.
TTCTTTTGTTGTGAACACTAAATTCTCTGTAATTCAGACTCTCAATTCCTCCAAATTTTCACTCCGAATTCCTCAAAATTCAGACTCTGAATTCCTCAGAATTTCAACTCCGAATTCCATAGAATTGAGACTCATAACTCTTAAGATTTCTAATATTGAATTCCTCAGAATTCAGACTCTTTATTCCACAGAATTCAGAACCCTAATACCTTTGAATTCCAATTATGAATTCCTTGAAATTTAACATCTGAATCGTCAGAATTCAACCTCTTAATTCATCAGAATTTAGAATCTGAATTCTATTGAATCCAGATTTAAAATTATTCAAAAAAATTGAATATCCATGGATTCTCTAATATTTTTATCTATATTATTAGATTAGGATTTATATTTTTATATAGACCTTAGATAATAATATATGGTTAATCTAATCCATTTTTCTTACACATGATTTTTATGTAAAGAAATGATGTTGTAATTTTTGATTCTATCAAATTGTTGGTTGAGTGACATGTGTAATGGTCCCACCAAAAATAAAGGAAAAATATGACCATTGGAGGAGGGAGCTGACTGTTGGAGTTTTTCTTATAAATATGAACTCATTTGAATGAGCTCATTATCTATGGTTCTGTTGGTCAACCTAGACATTACATGTTGTGAAGTGATTTCTTGAGATATATCGACCTTCATGCATTATACATTTTATGAACATCCTGTTCAGCTATGAACACCTTTTTCAGATTATTTCATGTGACTCTACTTGTTGCTGAGTACAATCGAGGGCTTCCATGGATTCGAAGACTGTGGTGTCGACTAACTTAATGTTCATGGTTCTCAAGTGATATGAAGAAAGAGGTTCGAACTACCTTTAAATTTAAGGGCTTCTTGGGATGACAAGGAAAATTATCATATTTCTATATAGGTATTACCATGGTATGGGTAGGATAGTATTTCTTGAATGTATAAATCTAGGTACATTAATCGATGGTTTTTTGATACTCTAATAATTAGGTAAAAAGATTTCATAATTGTTTAATTATTTTTTACTATTTATTTCTGCATAATCTTTGTTAAATAAATATAGAATAACTTTTAAATACTTTCTTATATTTGTATAATTTGATAAATAAGATGCTACACTTTTTACAGTATAATCATTCTATAAGGAAATTGTTCATATGTTTCTTTTTCAGATTCATATTTTCAGACCATAAGAATGTTTTTATAATAGTTAAGAACTAAATGAGATTTTTTATATTTACCTTGTTTAACATTTTTAAACATAGTTTTAATAAAGGTTAAAAACAAATGTTATAAAACATTCAATCCCCCCCCACTTTTAATTGAGCATCTACAAACACTAGTTCAATCATACAAAGGCGAAAAAACTACATTTTGTGTGAAGTACTTCTTTTATCTGAAAATAAGGATTTTTTATATATCATGTTATAAAAAACACATTTAATGAATTATAATGTTATATAAAATTCATAATGATGTTAATACTATTCAAAAAAAAAATTTATATAATATATTATTAATAAAACATTTTTTCGTGAAACTCGTAATTGTGTTGTTTAGACTAAACACAAGAATAAATGAAATTGAAAAGAATCTATCTCATTAAATCTCAGTGTGTTACATTAACCACTCCCCTAAAAGAAATTTCTCCCTTGAAATTTGTTGGGATTATAAAAGGTTTATTACATTAAAGATACTTTCATAGAAACTGACATCATAAAAAATAATACAAAAACATCATTTTTAAATTGAATGTTACTAAAACAATGGTTAACCAAAGTAACTCCTCACTGGGTATCCTCATTGGAAAATATATATGGGAAGTGAAAGCATCGATATGTAATAAAAATATAACCATCATGTTCTGACTGATAGTGATAGAGTACAAGGTTTAGAGAAAGTCAATAATCTAAAATCCATATATATATATACAATGATTTATGGGACCATATGATTCATTGGATTAGAATGTACTAGGATAATATATTTTTTTCCAAGATGATTTTCATAATGTTGAATACCATGAGAAGAAATAATTACTTTGTTTTATTACAATATGATCATTAGTTGTTCCTTGAATAATTTCAACATTATCTCTTATTAAATAAAATGATTTTGATTTAGTCATTCCTAATGTGTTTGTAGATGACGTGATCCATAAAAATAATGATCTGTCATTCAATCTGTCTCATCAAAAGGTATATCACAGGTCATCAAATATGCATGAGTCAACCTATAGTGGGATAATATATAGATCTAACAAAATTTAACTGGAGTATAACATATACTATCTATAAATGGATAATAATAACATCCTCACAAAAACTAAATATGAAAAACATCATTAAGAGTTTAACTGTAGATACATAACATTTATATACCCTATCTCATGTAGTTCATTTTTTCACATTCTAATCATTTGAATGCCATAATCATGAATTCACTTCAAACATTGTAATAATTTTAATTACCAAACAACCAAAGAGAAAACATACATTCTGTCCAAATTAACTCTCTCCACACACACAAAAAAATATATATACTCAATCCATGATATCACATTATCTTTATTCTAGTCATGAGGTCATTAATACAATCAAAAAACTAATTATCCTCTTATCCCATTATTGTTCACATATCATGTGTTTTCTAAAAATAGGTGAATAAAATTTCATGGTTATTGGTACCATTCAACATATACATTAGAATACTTAAGGAAAAACCATAGTGTAAAATTCCATATATTTTAATTTAATCCTTAGTACTAAAAAATTATATATACAAAATTATTCTTGATAAATATACATTCATTCAAATATATTCTTAAACAGTTAACATAGCTTCATCATGGTATTCCTTAACATTTCATTCATCTTACATGTAGTCTCTTTATAATAATCAATATAAATATTACAAATACGTCCATGATAATTATATTCATGATATTTTCCTTTTGGGAATCAATTTTCAAAATTACTATACATTCCACATTTAATAATATTATAGTTGTTTATGTCTTACCAATACAATAATCCATTTCCACAGAGTTAATTGAAAATATTCCTACACAATTACTGGATTTGTGTCCTTCGTGTAATGCCCCAAACCTAGATACCCAGAGTCGGTGCATTATTTCAAAACATTGGCATGATCACAGAGGATTAAGTCTTGAAAGACCGATTAGTTTAGTATTCTTGGAAACAGTAGATATATTCATAAGTATTACATTACATCATAAGGTAAAAAAACTACAACAACATCTTGTCTTCATATCCCCTCATACTATCCCTGCAGGTCATTTATAAATTACTTCTTCACATCCTTGGAAAAATAAAACATTGAAAGGGGTGAACTTAGATGCTCAGTAAGGATAACATAATAGAAGAAGCTTTCATAGTTAAGCATAAACACTTAAAGAAATTTATAACTACAACAAAAGCCTTTTAAACTTGAACATCAGGATAATATGGAAAAGGTAAAATGAAATAATGCCATTTAATTATTCATATTGATATTCTACTAGTAGAACAATCACATGAAATATCAATAACAACTTTCATAATGATGGAACGCATAATTCCAGACTATCATAACCACATAGCCAAGGCCTCATGCCAAGACTACAAATAAGATTTTTCCAAGGCCTTGTGCCAAGACACTAGTTTGTCTCATGATACCTACTAATGCATCGAAGAGCTATAGTAGGCTCCACCCATCACTTATTAAGTCCAATTCATTCCTCATAAGAATAGGTTTAAACATAACATAAACATTCGTATTAAAACTAGAATATGAAATGTCAATACATTAACTAGAAACCATGAATGTTATAAAAATAGCACATCTATAGTCAAACATAACTCATTTGATACAAAATGGAAGATTGTATTGTATCACATTAACCTCAATCAAGAATAATGAAGGATATTGACATAGCTGAAAATAATCATCAATACTATTTGAGAGAAATATCCCAATTTTTCTTGAAATCAATTAAAAGTCGCACTATTTGTCAAGAAGCCATTTCAAAATAGATTTTTAAATCAAAGTGTCCCATACCACTTTGAAACTTTTAAAAGGATATTTAATTTTAAAACATTAATTTAAATATAAATAAATCCCTAAAACCAATTTTAAAACATGGACATTAATGAGCAAGATTTAGAAGAATGGGTCTTTAAAACATTAAAAAATTGTATTTTAGTTAGAGTTTCAAACCAAAAGAGAGACACCTGAATACAAATAATTGAGGTAATAAAAACATTGTAATATCATGATAATAAATGGATTCATGATATATTATTTCAAAGTACATTATATACACAATATAAAAGTGATTTGGTGTATAACAATAAATAAGTCTCAATGGAATGTAAATTGAGATGAAATCTCTCATAAAGGTCATATCCTTAGGTTAAGGATAAATCAATGAAGTAGTTATGTGTGAAAAATATTAATAAACTAAATATGATTGTATATTCAGTGTAAAACAATCAAAGGACATTCACACATAATCTTGTAAAAACAACACCCATGATTTGGATGTTTAACTCAAGAAATGGAGAATGAGTTAAAATTACAGTTATCAAATTTATATCGATGACTTCAGAAATTATCAATGGAGTGATTATGTGTATCAAAATTATATCCACATAAAAGGGGAGTGAAAATTACAACATATGCAAATGAATAGTTATTCCACACATAATCTCGGAGTAAATAATCAATGAAGTTTGCATAAAGCTGAATAAATGGATGTTGAAATTTCAAATTCCTTTATCGATTAGGTAACTTATGAAACATACACCCATGAAAGAAAGATCATACAATGATGATGTAAATACCCATTAATTAAATTATAAAACAAAATTAATACAATTATGTGTAGTACACATACACCACATGCAATAAATAAGTGGTGAACAATGGAATTCTCATGAAATTAATAGTGTTATAAAAAACCCCTTACTTTGTACTTTTTCCTTGGATGACGGTAGGTTAACCTCATGTATAATGGTGAAATAACTGTTATTGAATTATAAAATAATAATATGAATTAATATGATATCATTTATGATCTTTTAACATTTATTTGTTAATAATATTTTAGAATTATCATCATTTCCGGTGTTAATAGATTCATTTTACTTTATACTATTTGTTATGTGAGCCGTATTTGTTATGGATGGGATGTATCTTATTCATATCCAGAATGATATCATGTCTCTAAAAAATATATTTAATCATCATATTAAATTTATTCTTGAATGGATACGATGGGGAATGATTCTCTTCGCGTTTGTGGAGACGGTAATCCGTACGTACGCACGAGCAACAATATCACTCTTTTGATATTAAAATAAAATATAATTGGATGGTATATAATATATACAGAATCATTATCATGTTATATTTATTATTTACATGAATTACACATCATTATTATACCGATCCAAATAATAAGTTATTGAATAACTATTACACCACGAAGTGGAGACGGTAATCCGTATGTACGCACGTATGGTGACATGACATTCAAAGGATGGATAGAATACTGAATATGGTTTTACTATATTTATAATAACATCACAGTATATATAAGATACAGGATATATTATTTTAGAATGAAAATAACAAAGAACGAATAAGTGGAATAAGAAAGGAACTTGAAAGAGGGTGGTGAAAACATTACCTCTTCTTCGGGTTCTTCATTTTGATTTGAGCAAAAGGACCCCTTAAGCTGGCTTTCTGACTATGTTAAGGCCTATAGGATGAAGTTAGGGAATTTGAGAGAGTATTTGGGCAGGTTATGGTCCAACCAAAAGGCTTTGACGGTGTGAATTAATGAGAAGGGGGAGTTCCCTTTTATAAGAGGGATGAGGGGAAGCTTTGGAAAAGCTATAAATATATTTTATAATAAATTAATATTCCATTTATAATGGCTCAAAAGTGTATAATTTAAATTTTAAAGAGGGTATGAGTCTAAAACCACTCAACCAATAGAATTTAGACAGGTTTGGGTCATTATATTAACCTTATCTTTTAGTTTTAACTCTTAGTTAATTAGTTTGACACTTACCATGCCACTTTGTATTTTTATATTATATATTTAATAAACATAATAAATACATCAAAGAGTCCCCCCAAGTGGTCCATTAATAATACACCTATCATGATATAAGTTTCTAGGCCCATCCATAGATTTTTAGGAAATTAATATCAATTAATAATATAATATTTGTTTTAAAAACTCTTTTATGTCAATTTTAACACTATTCAATAATTGATTTTTGTAAAAATCATAACAGAATGATTACTTCAAAAAAGTTAATTAAATCAATCCTAAAATGTCCTATTATCCTAGAAAATTATTTTTATTTATAAAAAGTCTCAAATTACATTTATTTGGGTATTTATAATATCAATTAATTTAATTGTTTACTATTATGGTAATTACTGCATCATCATTGTGTCATAAATAAATTAAATTATTTAATGTCTAAAAAATATAAATAAAATATCATTATGTATTAAATATTCTTATCTTACTAATTAATATTTATAGTCTAAATTCCAACATATATAACCCTATGTAACAATTGTTTTTCTAAAAGATATATGCCTACGTCATTTTTGTATTCTTTTTAACTTAATTAAAATAAAGTGTCCATATCACTTACAAGTGGAACCATGGGGTCCCAAAATCGACCCAAAGATTCCCATGGTCGTACATGTATCAACAAATAATGTTAGGACATGTTTTAGGGTAATTTGTTATTGTTATAATATTATTTTTTAACCCTTATTTACCGGATTTACCCTTTAACCATGGTAAAAAAAATATTTACCAAAGTAATTATTCAAAATGTCTAAAAATAAAAGATACCTATTTAAAAAAAATTACATAGTGATTCCAAATATGTAATACATTTTTCCAAATTAAAAATACACAAGTGGATGAAATTAATTTAAAATTAATTCCCGTTGTTAAAACAAAAAGCGTGTTTTTAAAAGATAATAAAAATCAAAAGATTGGCACTTGTTTATGTCTGGTTTAATTGTGAAATTATGTCCAATGACAAATATTAAATTAAATGGTAAAAATATATTCTAAATATACTTTTAAACCACTCATATTCATAATTTATCAATTTTAATTATTTCGATTAAAAAAGTCGTTTTTAATTAAAATTTAGTAATTTTCACTATTCATCAAAATATGAAAGTTATCCGAAAAGGCCCAAAATTTCATCCTAGGATAATTTAGTTATTCAGAATCCAAAAATTATGTCTATTTTACCAAATTCAAATCATAAAATTTGAATTTAGTAATTTAAAATGGATTCCTGCTTTCGAAACCAAAAGGCATATTTTTAAGAAATAATAACTATCAAAAGTTTGACACTTGTTTATGTCCAATTTCATGGTGAAATTAAATAAAATGACCATCATTGGATTAAATAGTAAAAATATAATCTAGTTATACTTCCAAACCATTAAAATTTATAATTTAACAATATAAATTATTTTGATTAAAAAAGTCATTTTCAGTTAAAATATAGTATTTTTCACTATTCACACAAATATGAAGGTTATCAGAAAAACACCAAAACATTTTTGAAAATAAATTCTTATGTACCGATTATAAAGAGGAAGTTCTTTTTGTCAAATTGAATATATAAAAGTTTCAAATATTGGATTTAAAAAGGCTTCTCCATTAAAAGGCGGTAAAATTTCATTTTTTGAAAAATTCCTCTTTTATCTGAAAAAAATGAATTTTTTCATCAATAATATCTTAGAAACTCATAATATAGATTAAAATTATAAGGATAATATAAAATTTAAAATTCAGTTAATAATATTCATAACCTCTTTTGAATAGCTATTTTGGTAAGTCATAGTGCCCTTGAAATCAGTGTTGCGTACAACACATGCTATTGTATTATTCAAAGAGAAGTGTACCGTGGAAGCTTGGGGTGTTACATTCACCCCCCCCCCTTTAATAAATTTAGTCCTTTCACTTTTAAAAATTGGGCATGAGAATATAATGGAAAGTCCCACATTGGAAAAAGAGTCCATAAAACTATCACTTTAAAATAAAGAAAGAGAGGTATAAAAGAAACCAAAGATAACCCATAATAGGATTCCAGGTCGGAAAACATGGATATGGATGATAAACTAAGTGTCAAGTTATGATGGAGAGGGATAGAAATCAATATCAGAAGAAAGTTAACAATAAGAAAACAACAAACATGTGTTGGGACAAACGATCATTAGTCTCCTAGTAAGAAAAGTAAATGAACAACATTTTTTGTTTTAAGTTACATTACATAAGGATGAGGAATTCATTTATGATATTTACTATGAATATAAAGATATATACTTACTTTTTATGTAGAGTTTCATTTTATAAAAAATTTCCACCACTAACTCAATTTTTTTAACCAATGAGTATTCAATAAGAATTTTTCATACTGGAAGAGATAAAATAAACTTCTATAGAATCACATGATCCATGCAGGATAAACTATATATTTACATTGTATTTAGAGATTAATAAAAACAAAAATGGTTAGTAAAAAATCTAATGATCCCCCAAAAGTATATTCCTTGAAATAAATAAACACTAATCTTAATTTCTAAAATTAAACCAACGATACCCCAATTTTAAATAAATACCATTCAATAATCAATTGTCCTTAAAATCCATCAATATAATCCAAACTAATATTGAATCCCAAAACATAGAAGAATTTGATTATGTAGTCTCCCATGTTAAATTGTATCTCCAAATGATATCAAATACTCTTAAAGTCACATACTTAAAAGTAATTAACCTCATCACATATTCTCTATTATAGGTTAATCATTTCCATAAATAACCCAAATCACTATAAATCCACAATAAAAACGTAGATAAAAATCCACCATTACTCCACAAATGAAACCCCATAGTATTCTATTTCCATTGGGAATATAATGTTCCCATCAAAGCGAACATCTTCCAAAATTACATTTATCACTTAATCACCAAATCATTTTCCTATACCAAGGGTATTCATTTGATAAGACATAATAACCCAAATCAACTTATTATTGATCAATAAAATCATTTAACTAAAAATAATTAGTCACACTGTCCAGGGACTTCACGTAGTCCAGTGTTAGGCGATAAATCCCAATCGCACTTTGGTTGTGGGTTTGATTCCCAAAGCACTGTCCGACGTGACGGGTTGTCAAATGGTCTGTGTGTTGTCCTTTTTCAAAAACTATGTTTTATAACATTACCAAAATGAGATAAATTCTTCAAAATAACAATAATTTAACTACAAATCTTATATCATACCTTGCATTTTCATCCAAAATTATAATAACTTATAATTGCCTCAATCCGAATGATCATATAAAACCAAATGGTTATTTATAACTATATCCACAAGAGAAAAGATAATTATTCCTCAAATATCATTCTCACATGGAAAACTGAAGGGTTAAAAATACAAGAGAAAATTATTAAAAATTAAACCCATCAACAAGGAGCACTAATACTTTTTAAACATTTCTCCAACCATTTATATCCACATAGCTTATTCTTTGACAAAGAAAATATCCTATAGAATATGGCATTCACTCAGGTAGTGTCCAGGTCCCCTTCATTTATGGAAAATGACTGTAAATGGATTCTTGGGACCATTTTTATCTTCTTCCATAGTACACTTCATTTTTCTTCGGCAATTCCTCATTTTATGCCCTTCCTTACCACACATAAAGCATTTCTTGGTCCCATTGAGACACTTTCCCGGGTGTCTCCTACCACATTTCTTGCATGATGGAAATTGAGGGTTCTTTTCTCCATGGTCTTCATTACTTGAGATCTTATCATTCATCACCTTTCTCTTCCTTGTTGAGTCCGGGAGTCGGTTAATATATATGTTGTTGATCATATTTTTGGAAAACATATTTGGTATAAAGACGATATCTTTTACGCCTATTAACATTCCATTTTGTTTCTCATTTCCACCACCATTCCCACCTTATACATCATTCTCAAAGTCACTATGACTTCCATGGAATCCAGTCATTGAATAAAACTAGAAAGCATTGTGTGAGTAACACTTGTCATAAAATCATTTAGAGATTAGCATGTCACCATATTATCAATTTGAAACATATTAGGAATAACCAAGGTCATTTAGTCTCATATTATATATATAATACTTCAAATTGGTTTGTAAAGAAAATATAAATTATCCTAAGCATATCCCCCAGGAGTGTCGTAACCAAGAGTGCAGAAAGGCCCGTTGTCATGCACCAGTACCCGTTTGAGTCTAGCTCAAAGCAGTTTTTTCGGGTTTTACCCCTAGGTACATTTGTGCCAGAGCCGCCTCTACCTGATCATATCCAGATAGGGATGTATTTCTCATAAAACTCATAAAATCTCTACAATACCAAAATCCTAGGAAGTTATTCAATACTAATCCTCAATGTTCATCATAGGTCTACATGCATTAATCAGAGTTTTTCTAAATCTAGCTTCCAATGATTATACTAAACTTCCTATGATTCCAACTATAACTCCCCGACCCTAGATACCCAGAGTCGGTGCATTATTACATACATTGGCATGATCACAAAGGATCAAGTCTCGAAAGACCGATTAGTTTAGTAGTCTTAGAAACACTAGATATATTAATAAGTCTTACATTAAGTCATAAGGTAAAAAAACTACAATAACATCTTGTCTTCATATCCCCTCATACTATTCCTGCAGGTCATTCATAAATTACTTCTTCACATCCTGTGAAAAATAAAACACTGAAAGGGGTGAGCTCAGATGCTCAGTAAGGATAACAATATAGCAGAAGCTTTCATAGTCAATTATTAACACTTAAAGCAATTTATAACTAAAACAAAAGCCTTTTTAACTTGAACATCAGCATAATCTGGCAAAGATAAAATGAAATAATTCCATTTACTTATTTACATGGATATTCTACTAGTCGAAAAATCACATGGAATGTCAATAACCACTTTCATAATGATTGAATGCATAATGCCAGACTATCATAACCACATAGTCAAGGCCTCATTCCAAGACTACAAATAAGATTTTGCCAAGGCCCTGTGCCAAGACACTATTTTGTCTAATGAGACCTACCGATGCATCGAGGAGCTATAGCGGGCTCCACCCATCACTTATTATGTCCAATTCATTCCTCATATGACTATTTTTAAACATAACATAAACATTCGTATTAAAACTAGCATACGAAATGTCAATACTTTATCCACAAACCATGAATGGTATAAAAATAGCACATCCATAGTCAAACATTACTCATTCGATAAAATATGGAAGGTAGTATTGTATCACATTGACCTCAATCAACAATAATGAAGGATATTGACATAGATTAAAATAATCATCAAAACTATTTGAGAGAAATATCACCCTTTTTCTTGAAATCATTTAAAAGTCATAGTATTTGTCAAGAAGCCATTTGAAAATAGATTTTTGAATCAAAGTTTCCAATACCACATTGAAACTTTTAAAAAGAGTTTTAATTTTAAAACATTAATTTCCATATAAATAAATCCTTAAAACTATTTTTAAAACATGGACATTAATGAGAAATATTTATAAGAATGAGTCTTTAAAACATTTAAAAATTGTATTTTACTTAGAGTTTCTAACCAAAAGAGAGACACTTGAATACAAATAATTGAGTTAATAAAAACATTGTAATATCATAATAATAAATGGATTCATGATATATTATGTCAAAGTACATTATATACACCATATAAAATTGATTTGGTGTATAACAATAAAGGAGTCTCAATGCAATGTAAATTGAGATAAAATCTCTCATAAAGGCCGTATCCTTAGGTTAAGGATAAATCAATGATGTAGTTATGTGTGACAAATATAAATACACTAAATATGATTGGATATTCAGTTTAAAACAATCAAAGTACATTCACACATAATCTTGTAAAAACAACACCAATGAATTGGATTTTTAACTCAACAAATGGAGAATGAGTTAAAATTACTCTTATCAAATTCATATCGATGACTTGAGAAAATATCAATGGAGTGATTATGTCTATCAAAATTATATACACAGAAAAGGGGAGTCTAAATTAAAACATAATCAAATGAATAGTGATTCCACACATAATCTCGGAGTAAAATAATCAATGATGTTTGCATAAAGCCGAATAAATGGAAATTGAAATTTCAAATTCCCTTATCGATTAGGTAACTTATGAAACATTCACCCATGAGTAAAGGATCATAAAATTATGATGTAAATACCCATAAATTAAATTATAATACACAACAAATACAATTATGGGTAGTACACATACACCACATGCAATAAATAAGTGGTGAACAATGGAATTCTTAGGAAATTTAGAGTGAGATAAGAAACCCCTTTCTTTTTACTTTTTCCTTGGTCGACTGTAGGTTAACCTCATGTATAATGATAAAATAATAATTATTTAATTATAAAAAAATCATATTCATTAATATGATATCATATATGATCTTTTAACATTCATTTGTTAATAATATATTAGAATTATTGTCATTTCAGCTGTTAACGGATTCGTTTTACTTTATATTATTTGTTATGAGAGCCGTATTTGTTATGAATGGGATGTATATTATTCATATCCAGAATTATATCATGTATATAAACATTATATTTAATCATAAAATTAAATTTAGTCTTTAATGGATATGATGGGGAATGATTCTCATCGTGTTCGTGGAGACGGTAATCTGTACGTATGCACGAGCGACAATATCACTATTTTGATATTAAAATAATTTATAATTGTATGGTATATCATATATACAGAATCATTATCATGTTATATTTATTTTTTACATGAATTAAATATCATTATTATACCCATCCAAATAATAATTTATTGAATAACTATTACACCACGACGTGGAGACGATAAGTTGTACGTACGCACGTATGGTGAAATGTCCTTCAAAGGATGGATAGAATACTGAATATTGTATTAATATATTTATAATAATATCACAGAATATATAATATACTGGAGTAATTATTTTAGAATGTAAATAACAAAGAAAGAATATTTGGAAGAAGAAAGGAACTTGAAAGAGGCTGGTGAAAACAATACCTCTTCTTCAGGTTCTTCGTTTTGATTTGATCAAAAGGACTTCTTAAGTTGGCATTCTGACTATGTTTAGGCCTCTAGGATGAAGTGAGGGAAGTTGATAGAGTATTTTGGAAGGGTTTGGCCGAACCAAAAGGCTTTGAAGGTGTTAATTAATGATAAGGGGGAGTGCCCTTTTATAAGAGGGGTGAGGGGATCCTTTGGAAAAGCTAGAAATATTATTTTATAATAAATTAATATTCAGATTCTAATGGCTCCAAAGTGTATTATTTAAATTTTAAGTTGGGTATGGGTCGAAAACCACTAAACCAATAGAATTTAGACAGGTTTGGGTCATTATATTAACCTTATATTTTATTTTTAACTCTTAGTTAATTAGTTTGACACTTACCATGCAACTATGTATTTTTATATTATATAGTGAATAAGCTTACTATATACATATAATAAACCCCCAAGTTGTCCATTAATGATAAACCTATCATTATATAAGTCTCTTGGATGAACCTTATATTTTTAGGAATTTAATATCAATTAATAATATAATATTTATTTTAAAAACTCTTTTTTGTCAATTTTGACACTATTCAATAATTGATTTTTGTAAAACTCATAACAGAATGATTATTTCCAAAAAATTTATTTAAATCAATTCTAACATGTAATATTATCCTAGAAAATTATTGGTATTTATTAAAAGTCTAAAATTACATTTATTTGGGTATTTATAATCCAATTATTTTATTTTTTCACTATTATGGTAATTGCTGCATCATCATTTTGTCATAAATAAATTATAATATTTAATTTCTAAAAATTATAAATAAAATATCATTATTTAGGAAACCGTATTATATTTCTTATTAATATTTATAGTCTAAAATCCAACATATATAAACCTATGTAACAATTGTTATTCTAAAAGATATATGTTTGTGTCATTTTTTTATTCATTTTAACTTAATTAAAATAATGTGTCCCTATCACTAACAAGTGGCTCCATGGGGGCCCAAAATCGACCCAAAGATTCCCATGGTCGGAAATGTATCAACCAATAAGGTTAGGACACGTTTTAGGGTAATTTTTCATTATTATGATATTATTTTTTAACCCTTATTTACCAGATTTACCTTTTAACAATGGTAAATAAAATATTTAACGAAATAATTATTCAAAATGTCTAAAAATAAATGTTACCTATTTACAAAATTTGGACATCCTGATTCCAAAAATGGAATACATTTTTCCAAATTGAAAACACAGAAGTGAAAGAAATTATTTTAAAATTAATTCCCGTTGTTAAAACAAAAAGCGTGTTTTTAAGAGATAATAACTGTCAAAAGATTGGCACTTGTTTATGTCTGGTTTAATTTTGAAATTATGTCCAATGAAAAACATTGAATTAAATGGTAAAAATATATTCTAAATATACTTTAAAACCAATCAAATTCATAAATTATCAATTTTAATTATTTTTATTAAAAAAGTTGTTTTTAATTAAAATTTAGTAATTTTCACTATTCATCAAAATATGAAAGTTATCCGAAATGTACCAAAATTTCACCCTAGGATAATTTCTTTATTCCAAATCCAAAAATAAAGTCTATTTTACCAAATTCAAAACATAAATGTTTCAATTATTAATTTAAAATTGATTCTCGCTTTCGAAACCAAAAGACGTATTTTTAAGTAATAATAACTATCAAAAGATTGACACTTGTTTATGTCCAATTTCAAGGTGAAATTACTTCAAATGAAAATAATTGGATTAAATAGTAAAAATATAATCTATTTATACTTACAATCCATTAGAATTTATAATTTATCAATATAATTTATTTTGATTAAAAAAGTCATTTTCATTTAAAATATAGTATTTTTCACTATTCACACAAATATGAATGTTATCAGAAAAACACCAAAACATAATTGAAAATAAATTCTTATGTCTCTATTCTGAAGATTAATTTAATTGGGTCAAATTGAATATATAAATATTTCAAAAATTGGATTTAAAAAGGCTTCGCCATTAATAGGCGGTAAAATTTCATTTTTTGAAATATACTTCTTTTATCTGAAAAAAATGAATTTTTTCATCAATGAAGTCTCAGAAACTCATAATATGGATTAGAATTATATGTATAATATAAAATTTAAAATTAAGTTAATAATATTCATAAACTCTTTTGAACGGCTATTTTGGAAAGTCATGGTGCGCTTCAAATCAGTGTTGCGTACAACACACGCTGTTGTATTATTCAAAGAGAAGTATACTGTGTAAGCCTGGGGTGTTACACTTCGTTTCCACAACCAATGAATTATCTAGTTCCTTTGAAGCATTCTCCTTGATTCCTCTCCCCACATGATTTACATGAGAAAAATTGTCCTTTAAATTCTCAATGATTACCATGAAACTCTTAATTTGTCTTATTTTCTCAATTAGGAAACACACCAATGTTAATATTATTGATCGTATTTTGATATTTTTGATTAGTAATAACAATGATGTTTCTCCTCCATACTCTCATGTAATTTTGATTCCTTTGAAGAATATTATTATTGTCCATCATATTATTCATTAACCTAAATATTACTATCTCTAGCCATTTTCTAAAATAGAAAAATAATAGTGTGGGAGGAAAAAATAACTATAGGAAAACAACATAATCAAGGTGGTATATTAAATCTCTAACATCTTAGGTTCAATCATATGGTATACATGATAATTGTAATAATTCTAGTATTGTATCATATTTTTATACTTCTCAAAATGGACATACATAGACAGACAATAGAAATATCTCTTTGGATCCCACTATAGATTTGGAATCCTTGTTTCACAATGTTAACTAAACGTTCATTCTGATACCATATATAGAGACCAAATCGTGACATACATAAACATTACATTTCTTTTTCGGAATACTTAATACATGACAAAAAATATTCCCAAAGACAATATTAGTCTAGTGTCTTTGGAACCATGTTACATAATCGTCTAACTTGGTGAGAGGTCTTAAACATCTCCCATAAAGATATTCCCCATTTGCTAAACTACCTAAAACCATTCATTATATCTGAGGAAAAAAACATTAAAAAAGGGTGATATTAAATGCTCATTAAGGGTAATCATATAGAAGAAACCATAAGCAAAATAATGTAAAAATATGATCATATTGTATAAATATAAAAATCATGTGAAATGAAATAAATCATTGCAGTATGTAAGGAATAAATGATAAAGGAACATTAAAAATGATAAAATTGCATTTCCATAGAACATTTAACTATTGAAAAGTCGTAAGAACATAATATCATCTCATTGGTATCCACGGAATTGCTTCAAAGACCATCATAGTGGAAAATTCCATCACTAAATAGGGTTTACTTCTCTTTCTGACCATGTATTACTAAACCATATTTACTTGATATTCCATCTCTGTATTACTAAACCATATTTTCTTATCATTTCCGTCATGTCTATCTCATGAGATAAAAATCATTACCTAATTCATTGGAGGTAGTTATAAGTCCCACCAATCTCATAATTAAATCATTCTTACATATTCCAAATATATATTAATCAATCTACATAGTATAAACCATGAAATAATATGGGTTCTTAAACATCATTCCATCATTATATAATCCATATAAAATATCATTCTATCATAAATACAATCAAATCATAGTAATAATATGGATAAAAACAAAAATTGATTTAATGAGAATCATCTTAGATGGAAAATAATTTTGATAAAATAGTTGAACATAATTCACGTTGAATATAATGATTATTCTGCAAAAAATATTTATTTCTTCAAATTTCCATGATTTTTTAAATGATTTTTTAAAATAAAACATAATTCTTGTAGAGGAATATTTATAAGAAATTAGAAAGATGTAAAAATTCATTCATGATGTATACGATAAAAAACATTATTCTCATACTGATTTAAGAATAGTTATAATGTACCTCGTATAGGAAATGAAAGAAAAAAGCATTATATTCCATGTAATAAATGTTAAAAAAGGGTAAAAATATCATTAATCATTAATAGAATAATATTAAACATTTTACTTATGAATTTTTAGAAAACATATACATGGATGATGAACATATCCCAAATAAATACTTACGTATAATCAATCTCTGATAAAAATGATATTGAAAAATTAGCCCTTGCCTTAAGTCCAATTTCTTCTGTTTTTGTCCAAAAATACAATATAGGTGTTTTAAACCAATTATAAACTTGTAAAAAACAATAATAATATCTATGATATCTAAAGGATTATCTTATGACTTTATATTACCCACTTATTTATCAATTCCTTATTAATGCAATATTTTGGGTAATGATCGTTTAATTTATTGTATGTGTTTGGACTTGTTATTCTCGATCTTATTAATTATATCCTGATTTACAAACATACAGAATATAATGCATGATTTATATATCACATATATTCAGTGTATAAATATATATAATAAATAGACATATTGAATAGAATACACCTTCCATGGAGACAATAGGTTGTACATACACATAAATTATGTTTTTTTACTTATTAAATTCAATGGAATGATGTAAATGACATATATATTTATATATATATATATATTATCATTAATATTTCATATATTTCATATATTTAATGCTTATTTATTATATATACTATATAATTATTCTTGAATGGTTAATGTTGATAATCAATCACATCACATCTGGGATATGCTAAGCGGTATGTACGCATTAGCAGCGATAGCATTCCCTTTATGGTTAAATAATATTGAATTTGATGGTATATTAATTTTACATAATATTTAACATATTATATTCATTATTTCAATCAATTATAATGATCAATATACAAATTCAAAATAATTATTTTTTAATAACAATTTCATCACATAATGAAGATGGTAGACCCTATATACGGACGAATGGAGATATTGTTATTCGTATGATATATAAGAGGATGTAGTAGGTTTTCACATAAATATAATTACATTTTAGTATGTATAAGAAAATTTATTTATTACATTAGTATTTAAACAACATAATAAGAGTATGTAGAAAAATAAATGAATTTTGATAGAGGTGATAAAACAATTACCTCTTTTTAGGTATCTCTATTTGGAATGCACAAAATGACTCCATAAGATGGATTTCTTCTATATTGGTGTCCTCTAGGATGAAGTGATTGATGTTGGTAGGATATTTTGATAGAGGATGGACTAGAAAAATATATATTTATATGTGATTAAAAGTGTAAGAGATATTCCCTTTTATAAGAGAGGGGAGGGGAACCTTTGAAAAGTCTAGAAATATTAATTTATTATATATACTTTTGGTTTATAATGGTCTAAAACATTTATATATTGAATATAATATTATTATAGGTATAAATAATGTCAAAAAATAAAATTTTGACCTGTTTTGAATATATTTAAAACCTTATCAATTTCATTTATCTTTATTTAATCTATAATAATTTATTTGATGCAATAATATTCTAAATATTAATTGGTTATAAATCATTGTGTTTATGTTTTCAATCATCCATAACAAGATAATTTATGAAATTCATGTGCTTATAATTTTAACTTTTTAATATTTTTGATATTTTTGATTTTTAAATAATTTAATAATATGTAATTTTTATAAAATATGAATAGTGTAAATTTTGAAACTATTCTATTTATTTATTTTGAATAAAATCCATAAAGAATAAAAAATCTATAAAAAAATATTTAATACACTCATAACGTGTCACAGTCACATAGAAAATTAATGGAGCACATTAATCAGTTCATATGATATTTATTTTAATATTTTTGAATCAATTTATTTGATATTTCTACAAAGAAAATAATTTCCACATAACTATTTTGTCACCATTAATGTTAATTAGTTAATCTATAATAATTATAATTAAATTCACATTATTTATATAATTACATTTTCTTTCTGGAGACTTTTTTTTTGAAGTTTTATTCTTTTAATCAGTATATTAAAATTATTATTCTTATAAAATATTTGAGAGTGACATGTTGTGACATTATTTTATTTTAATTATAATTAAATCACATTCATTGAATAAATTCCATTAAATAAATCAATTCTGACCTATATAAGGTATTGGTTGAATTTAATTCGTCCAATAAGTTGTTGTTAGGTGTTACGGTATTTTTATTGTATTTATCATATTGTTAGTTACACTAATTTACCTGATTTATATTTATGTATGGTAAATAAAAATTACAATATTAACTATTCATAATATCCACATTAATTTATACCCACTGATTATAATTATGGAATCCATTTTTAATAATTCAAAACCCAAAATTGGAAGAAATTATTTTAAAATTTATTTCTATTGTCAAAAACAATATTGGGTTTTAGGATGTAAAAAAATATCGAATGATTTTCAACTGTCTATGTACAATTTAAATGAGTAATTACATCCAATGACAAGTATTGGATTGAAAAATTAAATCATAAAATAATTTCAATTTAAAAACATTTTAAAAATATTATATAATTATATAAATAAGTTAAATGAAATTTTTTTTCATTTAAAATGCTTTATTTTCAACTATTCATCAAAACATGATTTTTATCAGAAAAATACCAAAATATCAACCAAGATACATTTTGAATCACTTCTTAAAAAGGGTAAATTTTGTTTGAAATAGAATATATAAAATATTTAAAAAAATATTTAATATTGGTTAACAATCAAAAGGCTATAGAACTTCTTTTTTCGAAAAATAAATTTTTTATAAAAAAATTGAATTTGATCTTATATCATGATCTAGAAAATACATAATTTGAATTTTTTATGTAATACAAAATTCAAAATGCATTTAATACTACTCATAATGGATATTATATTTAATATTTAAATTAAATATCTCCATTTAGTGAAACTCGGTATTGTGTACAACGTAAGCTTTCGAGGAATGTCGCTATTGAGTGTAATTCAAGCCAAGTTAGTGTTGTGTTTAATGAAATATTACTTTTGAGATACATATAACATAATCTGAGCATAGATATTTTATACATTGAATAAAATACAGACTCAATGTTTCTTTAAATGAATTATATAAAATAAACATGAAATTTTGTGTAACACAAGCCAAGTATAGTTTTCATATAATAAAAACTAATATAGTATTGCATATAGCGCAAGCTAATCTTGGAATTGTGTAAAAAATAAGACATTATTAATTTAAAATGAATCTATCTCATAAAATCTAAGTGTGTTAAAATGATCCTATAAAAATGAATGGATTACCCATTATTTGAGCAAGGTAGGATAAATATTCTTTTATTATTCCCATATTTATCCTTTTCTAATATTTTAATATTATATCCATATCAATTTTCCTCATTTATAAAATTGACTAATGCATTATATATAGATAATCATCCACCATGTTTCCATCTCCATGATTGAGAAAGATTTAATAGAAATAGACTTTTTTCATCTTGAACGAACCTCATTGGATGATGTTATGATCCATATATTTAAATATACATTTTAGGCTCACATGATTTGTATATATTTCACACTTCTTCTCCAATAGATAATGGATCTAGAACATCAAAGAAGTAATTACTACATAAAAATCACAGTCACGCAAGGTATATATCTATTCAGGAAAATTCAACTATCTTGATTACTACTCTATTAACTTATCATCATTTAACTATACACTTCGCATACCCTTGTTTGATGAATCACTATAAGAAATTACAAAATTACCCATACGAGGTTATACAATGTACTTTTATAGTGTGAAACCTATTTTTCCATTCCATAGCACTCCATCCTTATTCAAATGTCTAGAAAAATTTTATTCCCATCTATTTATTCTTCGTTAGTGAGTTTTATAATTGGAAAATATTTTTCTCCAATCATCGATATTAACTAGATAATACCGGGAAACTATATTAATATATTACCGAGGTTATTTTAGTTGATTCCATGAATTCCATTTTCATAGAAGGTTCCACATTTATCCCATAGTAGATGAAAACATTAAAATGAATTATACATTCATTTTCAAGAACTAAAATTTAAAATTCATTATATATATATTATCCTTTCTAATTTTTTTAAAATAATATTTAAATTCACCATTATACTCCATTCATTTAGAGTAAATCTTTATATATATTATAATAAATATAATTTTTTTTTGGAAATATTATACAATGATACTACTCATCAAATCCATAAATATTATAGAGAATTATAATTTCTCGTTTGTATTATAATGAACACATATTACCCATACAATTTTCAATAGGTATTTTTGAAATATCCACCATCCTCATACATAATTCTTGACATCCTGAATGAATTTACACCATAGGTAAAAAGTGATATTAATATATTTTATCATAAATTTTTCCTATCATTTGTATTCAATAGATGTTATTTACCTTGATTTTTTTGAAGTCAAAATAACTGATGCATAGGTGAAATAAACCATCCTTCTTCTTCATAAAGTGTATTGGATAACCCCATAGAGATGGACTCGAGCTTATGGACATAATCCCGTATTCTATAGTAACATCTTCATCAATTATACTAGGTGACCATTCTAAATGGAATATTGTATACGGAATGAAATACAAGTATATGTTTGATTGATAACAGAAACTATTAATTAGAAGGAAGTCCAAGAAACCCTTCTAGGAATAAATTAGAATAAACCCGAACTACGAGGATGTATACAATAAGGATTCAATAATTTTTATAAAAAATTTATACTAAACATAATTTATCATAAAAAACAATATACATGATTGAAAATAATATGCCATGGGAGATTAATCCTCCCCATTATAGTTATAAAGAATCAGAGGATGACTTGGGTCATAATGAATGATCTTCTCTTTATGATATTTTATATTTTCATTATATATTTTTAACAGATCATTGAAAAAAGTGAATAAAACTCCACCAATATGAAAATATTTTTTTGGATGATTATGTCCAAAAACAATTTACTAGGAAGAGTTATATACCTGGTTTTAAACTATAGATCCTTTGGTTTTTTTATAATAGAACAACCACCATTTATAGAGGAACTATTTGACAAGGTATACTAGATATGAAAAAATGAATTATGGAATAGAACCCAAATAAAAAATTACATTAATTTTTTTTTCAATGAATAACTATCAAACATTTGACTACATAGTATACAATATCAATAACACCCTTTATGATATCATGTTTCATTCCATGATTACTAAGAGGTTTCTTATAATTATCTCTAAAAACCCATGGTTTTTGGAATTGATATTCTTAATTCCCATTTTTCAAAAGGTTAAAACACTATTTGTTAGACATAGTGTAAATATGAAAATTATTTTCTTCTTCTTCATTAGTGGGACAATTCATTTCCCTATGGAACTAATTACCAAATTCCTCATTACTCCTCAATTAATGTATAATCTATTTCCTCATAAGATTATTCTGGGATGCTCATTCTAAATCTATTGATTATTGGGTTACTTGGATTTCATTCATTCATGATTATTATCTATTTATGGTCCCATGTTAAACTCCAATTTACAGTTTTTTCTTCATTCCCATGAGATTATTGAGAGACACCAATATCCATCAAAACATTGGGGGCACAATAGAAAATATATTCATAACATTCTATGTCTTGAATAGAAAATGGTTTTTGTATTCTCGACATTATGGCACTAAATACTTGGTCCAACATTATTTTATTTTTTATAACACATTATAAATTGTAAAACAAAATCTTTTTGCTTTTTCCCACATACTCAATGATAGATTATTCTTATATTTTATAAAAACTATGGACCTCCCACTCCATTTCAATAATGAGTGTTATCAAAGAGTATTTTTGGGAAAATAGTTTCATGATGTATTCTTTTTCCATGGAATACAAATACACTATCAACAGCGTGTACATTATATGTTTCCACCAATGATCAGTTTCGCTCTCAATTTGATAAATATCCATGATAACATTCTCTAACACAATGAATTTGAAGATAATTAATATGTTATAAATGGATTTATTTCATTATTCAGTAATTATTGTGTACAATGATTCAATAATTATTGTATAAAAATACAAACTAAAAGACTCGAATACATCCAGATCCTTCTTAATTGGATTATATAGTTCTACAGGATTAAGGATACAATTCAAAAAATAAGAATGTTGACTGAAAACATCCATGAATTTATCATATCCCACACTAATTAGATTAGTAAAATCAATGATTCAATCATCAAATTCCCTATCTTGTTAGTTGTTGGAATATTTTCTCCTATTTACATGCATTAACTAGGAGAAAAACAACATCTGAATACATCATCTAATAAATGTTAAAAAGGGAAATTTGTATGGATGGTATGAATAACATATAAAAGATAATCATATCCTAACTTATTATATCCTATGTTTCATCCAATGTTATCCATAATAATTTTATTATTATGTTTTATATCCTATCAATTTAATATTTTCATTCACAATGGTTTGTATAGTGTTTGTGAATTTCCAATGTATCTCCCTAATGATATTGAAAAAAAGATGGGTTGAAAGCCCCATTTTTTTGCACCAGGTGATGATCATGTCTATCTCATTACAAACATTTTTTGGTTATTAGACCGAGGAACCAATATAAAAGATCCATATCAACATGTAGTATCTAAAAAATGATTTACATTTTACAATACCACATTATTTAAAGTCACTATCATTCCATTGTAATTTTCAATACATATTTTTATCCTTATTTTTAACATTATAAATGCCTAAATCATTCTATGTAATGTTTTCATATCATAGTTCCATTGGTTAACAAAAATAATTCTTAGATACAAACCATGGTGAATGAGGATTTCA
Source organism: Viscum album (assembly GCA_963277665.1). Classification (NCBI taxonomy): domain Eukaryota; kingdom Viridiplantae; phylum Streptophyta; class Magnoliopsida; order Santalales; family Viscaceae; genus Viscum; species Viscum album. The sequence continues at coordinate 175,809,095 of OY728134.1, forward strand.
GATGTACAATAACATTATTCTTATTAAAATCCTTTAATACAAAATAATTATAATAATGTCCTTTTTTGGAAAAAAAATTCATCTTACATAATAAACGAATCCTAAATCATATAATACTTATTTTATTCTTTATAGTGTTCTCCTAAAATTTATTTTATCTACAATAATTTATGGGGTACCATAGGGAATAATTATATAAATGGGTAAGCTAAAAATATTTGTAAGAGAATAATAATGATAGGAAAAGATATTATAATATTCAAAGGTGTACCCAAATATCATATTTGATAAGAATCATGAATAATTTCATGGAATAATCTCATAAAAAATGGTATCACAAGATCATGAAATAATAAGAATGGTTTAAATATTATATAACATGACATAACCATGTCCGAAGGATAATATCGTAGAAACATTTACAAGGTCGACAATGTTATATAATGGACTAGGTTTATTATGTGATCCAACTCATGTCATATCATGAGATTAAAAAATTACCCAATATATTTTTACATATATATAGGAAAACTGATAATAATTTATATATTTTCAATCTGTTACATATAATAGAATCAATCATAACTTGTAACATAAGAACTGCCAATGGAATGAAAATGGGTTACATAATCATGATTTAAGTCAAAATCAATCAAAATTTCCAAATTAAAGGATTTGAGAATTGAACGTAAGGATTGTATTAATCCATTAATATAAGGACAAAAAATCATTGTATATAAGTTGTAGACATAATAAAATAGTTCAGAGGCATTCCTTAACATTAATAGAGTCATAATTTTAGTTAGAGATATAATTTTCGTACCCCAAAGGAAATGGTTGTTTAAGGATTTCTGTTTTCTCAAGCATTATTTTCCACATGTGTTTTTTACAGTTCTTTGCAATAAAATTTTGTTAAATATTTACATTCATATGAAATAGTTTAATGTTCATTATTCTTTCAATTTTAATTATTAACATTTAGTATTCAATTACATATGAAAATAATTTCACATTTGTCATTTTAAAATTTAATGGTTCCTATTTCCAAAATCTTTTTGGTAAGTGTGAAGTGGGAAAATTAATTAATAATACATCTACTCTATAATTGCTAACATGAACTAATTTTTATTATTATTCATAATTTATATATTTCAAACCATCCAAAATATGTTTTAATTAAAAATGAGGTACATTTTAATAATAGTCATTGTTTGTCATATGTATGCATGACTAATATTTAAATTTCTATATATATAATGAATGATGGAAGGTATGGATTATTTAATCATTCCAGTATTATTAAAATAACTTAAATAAAATGTTTTTTCATAAAATACTCTTAAAAATATCATCTGTGTGATGATGTAAGTAAACAAAAATCACATCACCACAAGAGGCGTTAGTCTCCCAAACACAGGATTGAAATTTCTTATATTTAATAGATGATAAGTTAAAAATGTATCTGGTGCATTAATTTTAAAAATTTATTAGAATTACATAATGATCATATATAATAATATAATTTCCTAATATTTACTTCCATTAAAATATTATTTGAATAATTAGTTATAGCATTTCATGTGGCGATAGTATACTATACACACACACAAACGATATAATCATATTAACTATAGAATGTAATGTAAGAAGATATATTTGATATTACATTTTAGAAGAATTTTTATATCATAAATATTATTTTTAAAAATTATATTTATCATTAAACCCATATATGTGAAGTGGTTATGGAAAAAGACTTATGTTTGTTAATGGCGTGGTAGTTTTTTGTACAAACAATCAAAATATGTGTTTCCAATATGAGGAAAGAAGAGATGGTTTTAGGGAACTATCTAAAAATAATATAAATTAGTGTATACAATAAACATAAGATTTTATATAATATTTTTTAGAATTATTTCTTTTTTATGGGAGAATAAATAAAACAAAATGCTCATTTACGGATGTTAACCCTTTTTCATAATACATGTTTTATATTTAAAACATTAATACTAGGTATGATTTCTAACAGAACCATGGATTGTAGGATAATTTTATAGAATAAAGAAATGTAATTGGTATGTTATGGGATTATAAAATTCACTACAAAAAATTTTGTTTTTTCCAACAGTGACATATATGTTTTTAAAAGCACATTTTCTGTTGGTAAAGTGTTTTACCAACACATATGTCCCGGTCACAAAACTGTTGGTAAAAACTCTATCGCTAAATGTTTTTGCGATAGATAAAATAGTTATGTTGCAATTATAATAATACCAACAGATAATATATATGTTGGTTAAATTCTTTAGCAACAGGTTTTGATGACATACTATTCTATTGGTAATAATATTAGCAACATATAATATATATTTTTTATAAATTACATTTGAAGAAAAATTATAAATTTTTATTTCTATTAAAATTTAATATTATATTTAGTACTTTATAATATATAATACATCTATTTTAATTATTAAGAATAAGACAATTTTTACAAATGTTCACACTTAAAAAAAATTAATTATATTAATAATGATATTCATTAAAAAATGTACCAATACATAAACGCTGGACCCCCCACCCCTAAACATGATCCACCACCCAAACCCACCCCAGTGACCAAACCCCAATGACCAGCTACAACAAGTCAGCTTCAACACCGTCAACTCCAGCAAGTTAGCTTCACTGCCAGTAACTCCAGCCCATCCATGTCACTGAGCCAGCTCCAGCAACAAGCGATCACCATCAACCCATCCATGCATGAAAGTTAGCTCCAGTGACCATCGACTCATCTATGCCAGTGTTTTTCTATTATTGATGTTATATAAATTCTTGAATAATGTTTTTGATAAAGCCATTTTTGTTAGTGATGTAATATCAATAAATGTAATATATATCAAGAGACATTAGAGATAGGGTGTACCTGGATTTCTTTAGTTGAACCAAAAACTTCTCACTTCTTCTATAGAATTCGGATTCCTTAAACCATAATTTTGAACTAATTTTTGGAAACATAAATCATCAATAATGTGTGGTTCTAAATAATTTATCCCAACATGAACCAATAAATAAAAAAACAAGATCACAAAACACAAACATGAGAATCAAATAAACCAGTAAACATATCTAAATTCATATCCAATAACAAATACAACTACAACTGGAACGAGGAAAAATATAAAATAAAACAAAACAAAAACTAAACCAAACCAGAACTAGACACACTTTACATATGGCCCCTGTGTCTTAGTCATCTAAAAATATCATCCCTCACACTACACACACCAAGAAATAACCAAATTTTCAAAATAGATGGGTGTAAGTAGCACAATTAGGGTAAGTATAAATTTTCCAGTAGGTATAAACCAAATAATACATTAATTATTTTTCCCAAAAATATCCCAAAAAATCAATTTTGAAATCTATTTAAGTATAATTTTTATCTTTAAAACAATCAGTACTACTTTCCAGAAATCCACTTGGAAAAAAAATCAGGTATTTCGTACAGAGCTGAAAAATAACTATCACCTAAACCCATTCCCTTGGCTTCCTTGAAAACCTCATTAGAAGCATCATCTATGGGAATTAATACATCAGTCTCATCACCAATGGAAAGAGCTAACCACTTGTCCTTCTACTGGTACTACAGAGGAAATGCAGGTGAATACCAATTCTTAATCATGGCTAGCCACTTCATCTTAAACATCAGATTGGAAAATGCACCCAACACTAATACTTATAGCAGTGTATTTGTGTCCATTCCACTTCTCTCTGTCAATTAGATTCCCTCTATGAAGGCATTAATCATTCTTCCCATTATCATATTCACAATAATATTCATTTTTTTCACCATTCCCAACTTCACCCATGTAGAATAACTTTATTCACATGATGCAGAAAGTAGAGACTGCTTCTTCATACAAATCCTTGTCCCCAATAGCAAGGATTACAAGTTTTCCATATTCATCATGTTTTTTCTACCATACATAGGAGCTTTAAGACAACCATGACCCCTTGATACAATTTCCCCGCTAGTTTTTTAGAAGCAGTAGCATCCACTGTAGATATGTCTACATAAAATTTTCCATCAGAAATCAAATCATGTACACCATCTTTGTCGAAAGAGTAGCAGAAGGGTCAAACAACATTTCAATGGTAGATTTTAATTTTTACCAAAGTAGTATTTATTCCCATTTGAAATTCTCTAACAAGAGAACTCAAGTGCTTGAAAAAATTCTGGTATTTCAGTAATCAGCATTCCCTAGAAAACATGATTTTTACACTTTCAAATGGAAGGATTATGTTCTGGAACATTGACGACCTAGTTAATAATATCTCAGTATTGATCGACAACCAGAAAGAAATAGTTCTTATTATTTATAGGATCATTTCTCACTAATGGTTTCCTCTCATTAATCCTAGGAGAAATCCTACTTGGTATAGTGGTTCTTTAAATATTCATCGAAATAATTGATATTTTTTTCCTTCTTCCTTTTGGATGCATATATTGATGGGATATGACATTGGTTTCATAGGAAAAAGCCGTATAGACCATAAAAAGAAAGATTGATCAATACTCAAAGCCATAAAGATTCAATGTAGTGCATACATGCGAACCTAACATAAAAGCACATTATAAGCCACAATATTTGGGATCACTACCCTAGGACGATGCACTGGAACGTGATGGATTTAAAAAATTATATATATTCATATCCATACATGATATAGTTTAATATAATATCTTTCATCAAAATTATGTGCGAAAACTCACCACTGATTATTGGCAGGGGAGACATTACTATTTTTTAGATCAACTAGGTTGGAAAACCAATTTACATAATAGGATACCCCTCAATATTAAATTTACATTGGGACTACATAACTCAAATATTATTAATATGGTGCATTATGAGGTTAAAAAAAGGAAATCAAAACAAATTGAACATAGGATTAAAAAAAATATAAATTATCTCAATGTTAACGAAATTTTTCTTCTCATTTTTTTGTAAACATTGGATTGAATTAAAAATGATGTAGAGGAAATAATTTCAGTTTTTTGATCCTTGATAAGAATCTTTTTCATGGAACATAATAAGAAATGTAGTAATCTGACCATATCATCATCGCTCAGGTTCAAATTTACCTTGTTCGATATCTTATCAGTAATTGCAATTTTCTACAAATGAATAGAGGTCCTTTTAGAAGAACAATGACATGCCAAAGGGTTCCAAAAATGTTAAAATTTTATAAATAAAAAAAACTGGTTTCTTGACTAAAATTGTTTACATCCCAAAAAATATAATATAAAGAAATGCATATTTACCCTTCAATTTATCATAGGATGGTGATGAACAGTAATATCCATACTATAAAGTGCATTGTCATTAATTTCCAATTCAATGTGAATATGAATGTGTATGTGAAATTAGAAAAGTGCTTGCTTATACTCAACTAGGTTTGTGAAGAGAATTATTCCTAAAATATTTAATTTCCATGATTCAAGGACCATAGAAAGCCTCACTACTTTTATTATCAAAACTAACTATTAAAGAGGTTTGGTGATGACAAAGTGTACAGACTGAAAATTCTATCTAATGATAAAATTTATCATAGTGACGGAGAATTTGTGGCTAAAACATAGAATGTGAAATTTCAGTTCTGTAGAGGGGAATCACATGAAATTTCTAGGTGTTCTTCACTAAGTGTTAGGATGTCCGTAATCTTGATGTATTACCCCAAAGTAAATTTTTTTATGAGTATATTTGAAAAATGTAAACCAATGGATTTTGAAAGCAATGATAATTAAGACATATCTTAATGGACGAAAAGGAACATAGATCAGATGCAATATAATATGTCAATATCAGATGATTTATAAACCACAAATGTATTGATGCAAACATAATTCATGTTCTAGTTACAATTGAGACCATCGACCATCACGATAATCTTTTCACATTCTTCACCACTAGAAAATTTGATGCTTTAGAAGAGGAAACATTGGAATATAGTATTAATTTTGGAGACCATGTTCATCCTATTAAGGCGTTTCATTGTAATTTTGGAATCAAATTTTTTCTTGAGAAGAAGGTGCGGTTTCTCTATATCAGTCCTGTGAAAAGTCTCTAGAATGAACAAATGAATATGGATTGGTTAGTTTTTGGTGAAGTTGTAATAGAACATATTTCGGAAACTTGTCTGGTGGGATGGTTTTATCTGCTAGCACATGGATCATCGGTATATTGGGTGTTTATGTTTGAATTCAATAAATTCTGAGTAATTTATGTTACATGTTTTGGAAACATGTTCCTATATTTCATATAAAAAATGTTTTTTGTGTCACATAATTATTTTCTTTGGAAATTTATGTGTGAAAGTTTTCCATCAACAAAACTAACATTGTTACTCAATTTAAACTGCTTATTATAGGCTATATATATTTCAAATAACTCTTTCAAAATAATAAGTATCAAATTCTTTATAGTAGTATGATTCAATAGTTGAAAATAAATATAAACATTTATCTTCAGCTACTCCATTTTCTAATTATATTAATTTCACATACCACTAAAATGAAAATAAATTAGAAAAAATTCTATATCTGTGGAAAAATAAAAAGTTACTTTAAACAATAACAAGTATGAGAATAACATGGTTTAATAACAGAAAAAACAAATATACCTTTATATGGTTCATTATGAGCGACAGTTTCAGATTTTAATTAGTTGTTAAAAGAATATTTTTCACCAATGAAACATTCAAAAGCTTACCCAAATCCCTTGCAAGATAGTTTTTTAATTTCCATTTGTTGTCCTATAAGAAGATGACTAATACTGACCAATATTTGATGTGCATATGTAAATAATAAAGAAAATGGTGGAATAAAGTATGTAAGTAGGTAATCTATAAAATTATCTATCCATTTATATATATTTTTAGAACCTTTTGAACAATATAAGTCAAAAAAGGCATCCAAAATAATCTAAAAACAATCAAAACATCCTGATATAAAATTAGATAATGAAGTGTGTGGGATGAATCTGATGATGAACCTACTTGTTTCCTCTGGTACACCACTATATTTCTACTACAAATGAATAAAATAGAAATGTATGAAAATATAATTGATGACTAAAAGTTTAGAGGCCCGAATCATATAACTGGAGTGGATTTGAAGAATCATGCAATTAGTAAACAAAATTATCTAGGAAAATAAATAAAAACAAAAAATAGAAAACACATTTAATCTGAATTTCAGTAAAACCATAACTTCTATTCAATTAGAATGATGGAAGCCCATGATTTTAAAGGATTAAAACTTTAACAGAAAATGTGTTTACCTGATAAGAGACTCAATCATTGAGAAATGGGTTTATGTCCAACTACTCCAGATACATAATATTTATTTGTTGAAAGTAGACAAAATCAATCGAGCATTGGGAAACATGGGTTGTTGGTGATGCTGAAGAATCAAAGGGGTGCGGCTACGGGTGTGGATGATGCCGATGAACCATGCTTGTGAGTAAAGGCATGGATCATTGGTCCAGGATTCGGAGTCAGCACCAGCGGGAGACCACGATGTGGTGAGAGGGGAGGCGTGGGTAGTGCGATGATAGGGGTGGGAAAATGTTTTTCATTTTATTTTGATGGATTAGTTATAAAATTTTATTTTATTATTATTTGAAATGTATTTAAAATATAAATATGATTATATGCCAAATATAATATATATTGAATGAGTATTAGAATTTATTCCTAATATTCCAAACATTTCCTTATTAATGACAACATAATTTTCTATGATTATGTTAGAAAATAGTTTTATAAGTATTTATATTTTTGTTAATATCCGTATACTTTTTTTATAAAATGGTTAACTAATATTTTCAAAAAAACAATTTTTCTAAAATTATATGTTTGTATTGAATAAATAATGGCTAAAATTTTGTATGTTCAAGAAAATATTTGTAATAATGATTAATAATTTCAGATTGATTTGTTGGTAAAAGAAACAGTTGGTATTAATATGATAAAGTGACAAATGTAATTGTTGGTAAAGTGTGTGTCAGTATTAAACAATTAATACCATCATATATATGTGTTTGTAAAAATAAATGTTGGTAATTAAATTTTATATGAATAAAACGTAATATCTGTTGGAATTGGTTATTTTTACCAAGATATATGATATTTGTCACAAATTTTCTGTTGGTAAATGTCAATTTTTTTGTAGTGATTATTATTGGAAGTGTTCAAAGTTCTGGAGGAGGAATGGCCATTAATAAGTTCAATAGAGGATACACTACCTTTTTTTGAATAATAAAGAATAAAAAAATGACTTACTCATTTAAAAAAGCTAAAAAAACCATTTTTGAATCATAGAAGTTATAATGTATAAATATTTCCTTATAATAGTATTTTTATGTGTTTTTTATCTTTTTTGACTATTATATTTTTTTAAACACTTTGTTAAATGATGTTTACCATACACAGAACATATAATTTTTATTTTTTTAAATATTATTAATCTTAAAAAATGAGATTAACATATTAGATTCTAAAATTTTTTATGATATAAATATATAAAACATATTAAAAATTAAAATCGCTTAACATTCATATTTTATTTGAAAATTAGTCATTCATAACATAAAAAAAAATCCAAAGAAATACATTCAAATGTCGAAAAGTATTTCATATAAAAAGTAGATATGTAATTGATTAAATTTTCATAATTTTGATTAATAAATATATAAATGATCTAATTTTACTTTCTGATTTATCTTTCGAAAATATAGCTTGTAAATTATTTAATCAAAAAGGTAGTTTTAATAAAAAACATAATTTTTTAGTATACATTGAAAAATGAAACACTTTGAAAAGAATTCAAAAAAAATCACTATATATTAATTATTACATTTAGATTTCAAAAATTATTTATTTTTTCAAAAATATTTTTTCAAATTTATGGTAGAAATAAAATATATATCATGGATATAAATCCTGCGAAAAGTGTCTTTTAGAAAAGATACATTATTTCATAAAGCATAAAATTTTCATTCAAATGGTTAATATTTTAATTATAATTAGTATATAAATATTTTAATTATTTTATTACTTTTTAAACATATAATTTTTAGATAAATAGACCTATTTATACATTATGACTTAACTGCTAGGTTATAAAGGTCATATTTGGACTATTGAAATTTAATAGAGAATCATATTTCACATAAATCCATTTTTTATGAATCTCTAGATATCAAAGTGATTTAAATTATTTCTAAATAATTTTAAATCCTCCGATATGGTAATTTTTTTATTTCTACTAAAAAATTATTACCTTCTCATGTTACACAACACAAACACATTAATTATTCTTCTAATAGAATAATGAAATAAATGATATTAAAAATATTGATATAATTATGGAATATTAATATAATCCACAATTTATAAATTGATATCATAAGATAATTATGTATTAAAATATTTCATTTGAATTTATCTTATTATATTGTTGTTATTAGATTTAATACATTCAATAGTTATTAAAATTGACATTAGTGATATTTTATAAAAATAGTTTTTATTAAAGGATACAAAATTAAAAAAAGACTTCTATTTTAAAATATTTGTGGAATATGGTTTTAAACATCAACCATGGTACATATACTGGTAAATTGGAATTTCATATTATGATATTTAACCCATAAAGAGTAAAAATAATAATATTACAATAATTATTTAAAGGGATAGTGATGGCTTAATTTAAAAAGATATGGTATAATTATATTAAATAATTATAAAAATTATATTTAATTTAAGTATATTGAATAATCATGAGCTTATATATGTGTAACGCCCCGACCCCAGTTACCAAGAGTCGGTGCATTATTACATAACATTGGCATGATCACAAGAAAGATCAAATCTCGAAAGACCGATTGGTTTAGTAGCCTTGGAAACACTAGATATATTCATAATGTTTTACATTACGTCATAAAGTGAAAAACTACTACAACAAAATAATGACTCCATAGTCCACACTATTATCCCCTCATAATATCCAAGTAGGTCATTCATAACTTACTTCTTGACATCCTGGGAAAAATAAAACATAGAAAAGGGGTGAGCTCAAATGCCCAGTAAGGATAACAATATAGCAGAAACTTTCAAAAATAAGCATAAACATTTAAGGCAATGTATAACCAAAACAAAAGCCTTTTAAACTTGAACTTCAACATATTATGGAAAAAGTAAAATTAAATAATTCCATTTACTTATTCACATGGATATTCTACTAATCGAATAATCACATGCAATATCAATAACCACTTTCATAATGATGGAATGCATAATGCCAGACTATCATAACCACATAGCCAAGGCCTAGTGCCAAGACTACAAATAAGATTTTTCCAAGGCCTTGTGCCAAGACACTAATTTGTCTCATGAGACCTACCAATGCATCGAGGAGCTATAGCGGGCTCCACCTGTCACATATTAAGTCCAATGCATTCCAATTTGAAAAGGATTAAACATAACATAAACATTCGTATTAAAAATAGCATAAGAAATGTCAATACTTTCACCAAAAACTATAAATGGTATAAAAAATAGCACATCCACAGTCAAAAATATCACAAAACCTCCAATACAATATATAATTTTTGTATCATAATAAATCAACTTCAAATAAGCGTAAAATCCATCAAAGAATGTTGACATAGATGAAATCAAAACTCTTTTTAGAGAAATATCTCTTTCTATTTTGAAATCATTTAAGAGTCATATATTTATGTAATAAATCAATTTCGTTGAAAATATTCTTATAAGCTTATAAGGGAAGCTTCGACGATTTTATAATGGCGGAGAATAGCCGCACCCGCTGTATAAGTTTAAAAAAACATTCATACCTTAATTTTGTCGAAAAGGTTAAAAAGAACCTTGTTTAGAAAACGACGGAAAGATTCCCTTATAAACCTCTTATAAAAAGACAAACAAGGGTATAAATGACTTTAGCCCTTATTCTAGTAAATATTAAAAATGATTTGAAATTTATTTTTAAGAAACATGGATGTGGATGATAAAGAGATCCCAGTAGATTATTACGTATAAACAACCTCGGATAATGAAGAGATTATGAAATAACCCTTACCTTGTACTTTTCTTTGGTTGGGGTAGATTAACATCCTGTATAATAGTGAAATAATTGTTATTAAATTATACAGGAATCATATACATTCAGATGATATCATATATGATCTTTTAACATTGCTTTGTTAATAATATCTTAGTATTATCGTTGTTTCGGGTGTTAACTTACTCGTTTTCTTTTATATGTTTTGTTACGTAAGCCATGTTTGTAATGGATAGGTTGTATATTATTCATATCCAGAATGATATCAAGTACTTAAACATCATTTCTAAATCATCAAATGATAATTATACTTGAATGGATACGATGGAGAATGAATCTCATCGCGTTCGTGGAGACGGTAGTCCGTACGTACGCATGAGCGACAATATCATTATTTTTGATATTAAAATAATATATAAATGGATGGTATATCATATATAAAGAATCATTAACATGTTATATTTATTATTTACATTATTTATACATCATTATTATACCCATACAAATAATAATATATTGAATAACAATTACACCACGACGTGGAGAGGGTAAGCCGTACGTACGCACGTATAGTGACATGTTATTCAAAGGGTGGATAGAATACTGAATATGGTTGTACCATATTTATAATAACATCACATTATACATATGATACTGGAGTTATTATTTTAGAATGGTAATAACAAAGGAAGAAGAAGTGGAAGAAGAAAGGAACTTGGAAAAGGGTGGTGAAATCATTACCACTTCTTCGGGTTCTTCCTTTTTATTTGATCAAAAGGGCTCCTTAGGATGGCTTTCTGATCAAAATAAGTACTCTAGGTTGTAGTGAGGGATGTTGGGAGAGTATTTGGGTAGGTTTTGTCCGAACCAAAAGGCTTTTAAGGTGTGAAACAATTACAAGGAGGAGTGCCCTTTTATAAGAGGGGTGAGGGGCACCTTTGGAAAAGCTAGAAATATTAATTTATAAAAAAATTCATATTCGGTTTCTAATGGCTCCAAAGTTGATTAAATAACTTTTATGGTGGGGATGGGTCGAAAACAACTCAACCAATAGAATTTAGACAGGTTTGGGTCATTATATTAACCTTATCTTTAAGTATTAACTCTTAGTTAATTAGTTTCACTTTTACAATGTCTCTTTGTATTTTTATATAATATGGTTACTAAACATACTATATACATTTAAGAGACCCCCAAGTAAAACATTAATGATACACCTATCATGATATAAGTCTCTTGTCCGAACCTTAGATTTTTAGGAATTTAATATCAATTAATAATATAATATTTGTTTTAAAAACTCTTTTATGTCAATTTTGACACTATTCAATAGTTGATTTTTTTGAAACTCATAACAGAATGATTACTTCAAAAACATTTAATTAAATCATTCCTAACATGTCATGGTAACTTATAAAATTAGTTTAATTCATAAAAAGTCTCAAATTATATTTATTTGTGTATTTATAATATCAATTATTTTAATTTTTCACTACTATGGTAATTACTGCATCATCATTGTGTCATAAATAAATTAATTATTTAATGTCTAAAAACTATAATTAAAATATCATTATGTAGGAAAGCTTTTTATATTTCTAAAGAATATTTATAGTCCAAAATCCAACATATATAACCCTATTTAAAATTTTTTTTCTAAAATATATATGTTTGTGTCATTTTTGTATTCATTTTAACATAATTAAAATAAAGTGTCCCTATCACCTACAAGTGGATCCATGGGGTCCCAAAATCGACCCAAAGATGTCTATGTTCTAACATGTATCAACCAATAATGTTAGGGAACATTTTAGGGTAATTTAGTATTATTATAATATTATTTTTTAACCCTTATTTACCAGATTTACCCTTAACCATGGTAAATAAAATATTTACCGCAGTAATTATTCAAAATGTCTACAAATAAAAGTTACCTATTTATAAAATTTTAACATACTGATTCCAAATATGGAATCCATTTTTCCAAATTCAAAACATATAAGTGGCAGAAATTAATTTAAAATTAATTCTTGTTGTTAAACCAAAAAACGTGTTTTTAAGAGATAATAAATATCAAAAGATTGACAATTGTTTATGTCCGGTATAATTGTAAAATTATATAAAATGACCAACATTATATAAAATGGTAAAACTATATTATAAATATACTTTAAAACCACTCAAATTCATAATTTATCACTATTAATTATTTTGATTAAAAAAGTTGTTTTTAATTAAAATTTAGTAATTTTCACTATTCATCAAAATATTAAAGTTATCTGAAAAGTACCAAAATTTCACCTTAGGCTAAATTCGATATTCTGAATCCAAAAATGAAGTCCATTTTGAAATATAAAATATATATAATTTCAAAAATTAGTTATTACTATTCATAACAGCTTGTGTGATTGGTTATGGTGTGTTAGAACTCAGTGTTGCGTACAACACACGCTATCACATTATTCAAAAGGAAGAGTACCGTAGAAGCTTAGGGTGTTACATTCTCCCCTCCTTCAAATAATTTCGTCTTCAAAATTTCTTGAATACTTATCACATGAAAAGACTCGGGTGGTTCTTCATCATATGTTCCTCGGGTTCCCACGTTTCCTCTTCCATCTTATGGTTTCTCCACAAAACTTTTACCAGACGTGTCGTCCGGTTTCTCAGTACTTGTTCTCTCGTATCAAGAATCATGACGGGCTCTTCACAATAAGACAGATCGGGTTCCAGTTCTAACTCGTTATAGGTGAGTACATGTGTTGGGTCAGGCATGTATTTCCTTAACAGAGATATGTGGAACACATCGTGAACTTTATAGAGACTTGGTGGCATTGCCAATCGGTAAGCTACAGCCCCAATTCGTTCTAGAATTTCGAATGGTCCGATGTACCTGGGACTCAATTTACCTTTCTTACCACAACGTATGAATCCCTTCCATGGATAGACCTTTAGAAAAACATGATCACCGACTTGAAATCCCAAATCCTTCCTTCGATTATCGGCATAGCTCTTCTGTCTACTTTGAGCTGCATTGATGTGATTTTGGATTACCTTCACCTTTTCCATCATTTCCTCGACCAGTTCTGGGCCTACAAGTTTTCTTTCACCAACGTCATCCCAACAGGTTGGTGTACGACATCTCTTTCCATATTATGCTTCATATGGTTCCATATGAATACTCGAATGGAAGTTATTATTATAGGAAAATTCTACAAGAGGTAGATATTGATCCCACATACCCTGAAAGTCAAGTGAGCAAGATCTCAACATGTCTTCTAAGGTTTGAATAGTTCGTTCTAATTGTCTGTCTGTCTGAGGGTGGTAATAAGTGCTCAAATGAAGTTCAGTATCCGGGGATTTCTGAAGACTTTTCCATAATCTTGAAGTAAAACGGGGATCACGATCAGAAACAGTCGATAGGGGTACTCCATGAAGTCTCAAAAAATCATTAATATATAGTCTTGATAGACGTTCCAGGGGTAGATCTTATCTTATAGAAAGAAAATGTGCTGACTTGGTAAGACGATCAACAATAACCCATATTGCATCGTTCCTTCTAGGAGTCTTTGGTAGTCCCATGACAAATTCCATCTTAATATTGTCCCATTTCCACAACGGTATGGGAAGAGGTTTCATGACTCCTCCAGGTTGTTGCCTTCCAGCTTTCACTTGTTGACAAACCATACATGTTGACACAAAATCAACAATCTCCCTCTTCATGTTGTCCCACCAAAAATGTTCCTTCAGACCTCTATACATTTTGGTGCTCCCAGGATATATTGAGAAATTGGAACTATGAGCATCATCCAATAATTCCCTTTTTAGATCAGGTATATCAGGAACACGAAGTCACTTCCCGAATTTCAAAATTCCATATGTCATACACAAAGCCTCTCAATCTACCATCATTCATAGCTTTAATCTTCTTTTAAAATTATTCATCATCCATCTAAGAACACTTAATCCTTTCTATTAAAGATGTTTTGGCAACCATTTTAAAAAGAATTGATGTTTCTCCTTCCCTGGTTATTCCAATGTCCATCTTCACTAGATCCATGAAGATTGGATCCCTTTCAATTCTCATATTGTTCAAAACTCCATGGGATTTTCTTCTCAAAGCATATGCCACCCTGTTTGCCTTCCCCGGGTGGTAGTGTATCGTGCAATCATAATCCTTGAATAATTAAAGCCATCTCCTTTGCCTCCTGTTGAGTACTTTTTGTGAGAAAATATACTTCAAACTCTTGTGATCAGTATAAATCTATCATTTTTCACCATATAGGTAGTGCCTCCATATCTTCAAAGCAAAGATCACAGCTTCTAACTCGAGATCATGAGTAGGATAGTTTGGTTCATGAATTTTCAACTGTCATGATGCATAGGCAATAACACTATCATTCTGCATAAGGACACAACCAAGTCCTTTCTTCGATGCATCACTATAAATAACGAACACATCATTCCCCGATGGTAGAGTCAATATAGGAGCATTGACTAATCTTCTCTTCATCTCTTCGAAACATTCTTCACACTCTTTTGTCCAAACAAATTTAACCCCTTTACGTGTGATCTTCGTTAACTGGTTAGCCAATCGGGCAAAATTCTGGACGAGTCGTCGATAATAACCCACCAAACCAATAAAAATACGTACCTCAGTTATACTCATAGGTGCTGGCCATTCCTGGATTGCCTTGGTCTTAGAAGGATCAACAGAGTTTCCATCTTTAGAGACAATATGGCCAAGAAAAGAAACCTCCTGAAGCCAGAATTCATACTAGTTACACATCCCATATAATTCATGTCTTTTCAGAGTCTTCATGATAATGCGCAAGTTATTTTCATGATCTTCATAGGTTTTAGAGTATACCAAGATATCATCAATAAATACCACCACAAATTCATCGAGATACTCCTTCAAAACTCTATTCATTAGATCCATGAATACCGAGTGTGCATTAGTCAATCCAAAAGGCATTATAGTAAACTCGTAATGCCCGTACCTGGTTCAAAATGCTGTCTTCGGAATGTATTCCTTCTTCACACATAACTGATGGTATCCAGATCGAAGGTCAATCATTGAAAATTATTGAGCTCCATGCACTTGGTCAAATAAATCATCAATGCGTGGTAGGGGATACTTGTTCTTTATTGTTGTAGCATTGATCTCAATGTAGTCGATATAAAACCTCATAGATCCGTCTTTCTTTTTAACAAAAAAAACAGGGGCTCCCAATGGAGAAACACTAGGGCTAATAAATCCCTTATTACTTAATTCCTCTAGTTGTTTCATTAGTTCGACTAATTCTACAGTGGCCATTCTATAAGGGGTCTTTGATATAGGCCTTGATCCAAGAATTAAATTAATGGAAAACTCAACTTCTCGTTATGGAGGATGTCCAGGTAAATCGTCCGGAAATACATCTACATATTCTTTCACAATAGGTAAATCCTCTATTTGAACATTCCTTTCCTCACCCACAGTCATTTCATTATCTTCCTCCCCAATAATTTAATTTAGTTGAGCTACTGGGGGTGGATCTAGATAAGAATTAGGTGGTGGTGATTCTTCTCTAAAGATAAGGTGTTCCTTATCATCATCATCAAGAATCGTAACCACTTTCTTCTTACAATAAATCTTCACATAATAGTCTGAAAGCCAGTCCATACTGAGGATTATATCAAACTAAATCATAAGTATGATGATGAGATCAGCAGATAAAGAACATTTATGTGCTCTAATGGGGACTGATTCAGAAAACATTGTTGCAATGATACTTCCCTTAAGAGTTTTAACAGACAACTCCCTTGTTAAATAAAATTGGAAATATCTAATTTTCTTAGCAAACTGGGAAGATATGAAACAATGCGATGATCCAGAATCAAATAATGCATTTTCTAAACTTGAGGAAACCATTAAATTACCTACCACCATGTCTTTCGGAGCTTCTACCTCAGCATTAGTGATAGCATAAGCTTGGACCTGATCCCATTACCTTTTCTAAGGTAAGTTATCCTGACGCTTATGACATTCGTTTGCATAATTCCCCATCTCCTTGCAATTGTAGAACTGGAAATTGTTAGCTTCCTTCTTCCCATTGCAATCACGAGCTTGGTGGCCTTTTTCACCACACTTCTAACAGACTCCTGTTCCCTTGACGAAAGTACCGGGGTGTTTCTTACCACATTTACCACAGGATGGATATTCAACCTTTCCCTTATTCCCCTTATTTCCATTCTCAGATTGATCAGCAGGTCTCTTCTTCTCTTACTTTGCTTTAAAGTGATAAGACATAGAGAATTCATTTTCAGTCTTGATATCACATGAGACAATGTCTTCGTACGATGAGAAGGATTGTGATACTAATGCTCAAAAGATAAATGGATTTAACCCATCAAAGAAATGATCAATATTACTTCTTGGGTTACGTATATAATCTCCAGCATACCTTGCTATCCTTGGAAAGTTAGCCTCATACTTTGTGACATTATCATCATCCTTTTGTCTCAAACTCAGAAATTTCCTTTCCATATCTTCTCGATGGTGCGAGGAAAGTATTTTTCTAAAAACAGATCTTTGAACTACCTCCATTCCATATTGGATACTTCATCATCTTCCTTTGTGTTTTGAATCAATGCCCACCATTGATAAGCATCTTCAGTGAGGTGGTAAACTGTCATGATAACTTTTTCTCTTTCACTACTCCCCAAAGACTGAAATATTTTCTCTAGGGAATTTATCCATTGCTCAGCTACTAAGGGATTTGTACTCCCATTGAACATTGGTGGTTGTTGCCTCATGAATTGATCTAACATTGATCCGCCATGCTGTGGAACAGGGTTCTCCATACGGGTAAGGTTATTATTCATAACCTGAGTAAGTTGTCCCAATATGGTGATTAGCTGATCGGCACCAGTTGCATCACCAGCTCCACTATAATTATCATAAGCTGGAGGGAAATCCCTATATGGAGTGCGTGCATTGATACAGTTTCCATTTCTTCCACTAGGTGCCATTTCTAGACAATGGTATAAACTAGATCTTTTTATGAGTCAAAATACATAATCCCATACTTACAAAACACTTAACAAAAATTGAACTATTTATGGATATAATCCATAATCATAAGAATGTTTTCTTTGAGGAATTATATACTCATAAACCCTTCATAATGATTTATATAGAAAATGAGAGTTATCCTAAGCATATCCCCCAGGAGTGTCGTAACCAAGAGTGCAGCAAGGCTCGTTGTCGTGCACCAGTTCCCGTTCGAGTCTAGCTCAAAGCAGTGTTTTTGGGTTTTACCCCTAGGTACATCTGTTCCAGAGCCGCCTCTACCTTCTCATATCCAGACAGGGATGTATTTCTCGGAAAACGCACAAAATCTCTACAATACCAAAATTCTAGGAAGTTCTTCTGTACTAATCCTCAAAGTTCATCTTAGGTCTACGTGCTCTAATCAGAGTTTATCTAAATCTAGCTTCCATGGTTTGTACTAAACCTCCCTCTGATACCAACTGTAACGCCCTGACCCCAGTTACCCAGAGTCGGTGCATTATTACATAACATTGTCATGATCACAAGAATTATCAAATCTCAAAAGACCGATTGGTTTAGTAGCCTTGGAAACACTAGATATATTCATAATGGTTTACATTACATCATAAAGTGAAAAACTACCACAATAACATGATGTCTCCAAAGTCCACACTATTATCCCCTCATAATATCCCTGCAGGTCATTCATAACTTACATCTTCACATCATGGGAAAAATAAAACATAGAAAAGGGGTGAGCTCAAATGCCCAGTAAGGATAACAATATAACGAAATATTTCAAAAAATAAGCATAAACATTTAAGGCAATGTATATCCAAAACAAAAGCCTTTTAAACATGAACATCTATATATTATGGAAAAAGTAAAATGAAATAATTCCATTTACTTATTCACATGGATATTCTACTAATCGAATAATCACATGCAATATCAATAACCACTTTCAAAAATGATGGAATTCATAATGCCAGACTATCATAACCACATAGTCAAGGCCTCGTGCCAAGACTACAAATAAGATTTTTCCAAGGCCTTGTTCCAAGACACTAGCTTGTCTCATGAGACCTACCGATGCATCGAGGAGCTATAGCGGGTTCCACTCGTCACATATTAAGTCCAATGCATTCCCATATGAAAAGGTTTACACATAACATAAATATTTTTATTAAAACAACCATACGAAATGTCAATACTTTCACCATAAACTATGAACGGTATAAAAAATAGCACATACACAGTCAAACATATCACAAAACCTTAAATACAATATAGAAGTTTTGTATCATAATAAATCAACTTCAAATAAGCGTAAAATCCATCAAAGGATGTTGACATAGATGAAATCAAAAATATTTTTAGAGAAATATATCTTTCTATTTTGAAATCATTTAAGAGTCTTATATTTATGAAATAAAACATTTTCTTTGAAAATATTCTTATAATCTGGTAAGGGAAGATTCGACAATTTTATAATGGTGGAAAATAGCCGCACCCGCCGAATAAGTTAAAAAAAATTCTTACCGTAATTTTGTCGAAAAGGTTAAAAATTACCTTGTCTGGAAAAAGACGGAAAGATTCCCTTATAACCCTCTTATAAAAAGTCAAAAAAGGGTATAAATGACTTTATCCCATATTCTAGTAAATATTAAAAATGTTTTGAAATTTATTTTTATGAAACATGGATGTGGATGATAAAGAGATCCCAGTAGATTATTACGTATAAACAACCTCGAATATGAAGAGATTGTGAAATAACCCTTACCTTGTAATTTTCCTTGGTTGGGGTAGGTTAACCTCATGTATAATAGTGAAATAATTGTTATTAAATTATAAAAGAATAATATACATTCATATGATATCATATATGATCATTTAACATTGCTTTGTTAATAATATCTTAGTATTATTGTTGTTTCGGGTGTTAACTTACTCGTTTTCTTTTATATGTTTTGTTATGTAAGAAATGTTTGTAATGGATAGGTTGTATATTATTCATATCCATAGTGATATAATGTCCTTAAACATCATTTTTAAATCATAAAATGATAATTATACTTGAATGGATATGATGGAGAATGAATCTCATCGCGTTCGTGGAGACGGTAGTCCGTACGTACGCACGAGCGACAATATCATTCTTTTGATATTAAAATAATATATAAATGGATGGTACATCATATATAAAGAATAATTAACATGTTATATTTATTATTTACATGAGTTACACATCATTATTATACCCATCCAAATAATAATATATTGAATAACAATTACACCACGACGTGGAGAGGGTAAGCCGTACATACGCACGTATGGTGACATTTTATTCAAAGGGTGGATAGAATACTGAATATGGTTGTACCATATTTATAATAATATTATAGTATATATATGATACTTGAGTTATTATTTTATAATGGTAATAACAATGTAAGAAGAAGTGGAAGAAGAAATGAACATGGAAAAGGGTGGAGAAAGAATTACCACTTCTTCGGGTTCTTCCTTTTGATTTGATAAAAAGGGATCCATAGGTTGGCTTTCTGATCAAAATAAGTCCTCTAGGTTGTAGTGAGGGAAGTTGGGAGAGTATTTGGGTATATTTTTCCGAACCAAAAGTCTTTGATGGTGTGATGAAATGAGTAGGAGGAGTTCCCTTTTAAAAGAGGGGTGAGGGGCACCTTTGGAAAAGCTAGAAATATTAATTTAAAAAGATTCATATTCGGTTTTTAATGGCTCCAATGTTTATTATTTAAATTTTAAGGTGGTTATGGGTCTAAATAAACTCAACCAATAGAATTTAGACAGTTTTGGGGAATTATATTAACCTTATCTTTAAGTATAAACTCTTTGTTAATTAGTTTCACTTTTACAATGTCTCTTTGTATTTTTATATAATATGGTTAATAAACTTACTATATACATCCAAGCGACCCCCAAGTGGTCCATTAATGATACAACTATCATGATATAAGTCTTTTGGCCGAACCATTGTTTTTTAGGAATTTAATATCAATTAATAATATAATATTTGTTTTAAAAACTCTTTTATGTCAATTTTGACACTATTCAATAGTTGATTTTTGTGAAACTCATAACATAATGATTAATTCTAACAAATTTAATTAAATAATTCCTAAAATGTCATATTAACTTATAAAATTAGTTTAATTCATAAAAAGTTTCAAATTATATTTATTTGTGTATTTATAATATCAATTATTTTAATTTTTTACTATTATGGTAATTACTGCATCATCATTGTGTCATAAATAAATTAAATTATTTAATTCCTAAAAATTATAAATAAAATATCATTATGTAGGAAATATATTTATCTTTCTATTGAATATTTATAGTGAAAAGCCAACATATATAACTCTATGTAAAATTTTTTTTTTAAAGATATATGCTTGTGTCATTTTTGTATTCATTTTCACTTAATTAAAATAAATTGTCCCTATCACCTACAAGTGGCTCCTTTGGGTCCCAAAATCGACCCAAAGATGCCTATGGTCGAACATGTATCAAATAATAAGGATAGGACAAGTTTTAGTGTAATTTAGTATTATTATAATATTATTTGTTAACCTTTATTTACCGGATTTACCCTTAACCATGGTAAATAAAATATTTACTGCGGTAATGATTCAAAATGTCTAAAAATAAAAGATACATATTTACACAATTTGAACATCCTGATTCCAAATATGGAATCTATTTTCCCATATTCAAAACAAAGAAGTGGGAGAAATTAATTTAAAATTAATTCCCATTGTTAAAACAAAAAGCATGTTTTTAAGAGATAATAACTATCAAAAGATTGACACTTCTTTATGCCCGGTTTAATTGTAAAATTATGTACAATGACCAACATTATATTAAATGGTAAAAATATATTCTAAGTATACTTTAAAACCACTCAAATTCATAATTTATCACTATTAATTATTTTGATTAAAAAGTTGTTTTTAATTAAAATTTAGTAATTTTCACTATTCATCAAAATATTAAAGTTATCTGAAAAGTACCAAAATTTCACCTTAGGCTAAATTCGATATTCTGAATCAAAAAATAAATTCCATTTTGAAATATAAAATATATATAATTTAAAAAATTATGTATTACTATTCATAACGGCTAGTGTGATTGGTTATGGTGTGTTAGAACTCAGTGTTGCGTACAACACACACTATCACATTATTCAAAGAGAAGTGTACCGTAGAAGATTTGGGTGTAACAATTTGAATAACATATTATTTTTAAATGGATCATTTGGGTCAATTTCTATTTATTTATCATTTTTTTAATTTGGAAAAGTGTCCCTACCAACAATTATAAATGATAACATCTCTTATCACTTAAATAAGATGCATTGAGCATACAATCTCTGCCAAACCCTACTAATTTACATTAAAACAACATTATGGACATTATAGAGGATTTGGTATTCAAAAATTACCAACCCTAGTGTTCTTAAGAGATGGTCTAGAGGAGCAATTTAGAATTAGAGATAATCATGTTACCCAACCAATTCCAATTTTTTAATTCTTGTACCTTTACTAAAAATGTGGTATTTTTAATAAAATAATAACATAAATATAATTAATATACTGAAACATTTTATTATTTTTAATCCACCATTACCTATCCTCTTTTAATGAAATAGTATTTTAAAGACTCACTTGTGCATTCTTGCGACATAATGTCTTTACAAAGTAATTAAATACTTTTTACATCACTAACCTTGATGGAAGGTTATTATGATGGGTTTAATGTTTATAAATTATATTTTTCACATAATTATGGTTTTTAGTGATAATATCATATCTACCTTCATTCAATCCCAATTGTATAATAATTATATTGTCACTTTTGTATATGTTTTCACTACCACATCAACGAAGAGATGTGATTTGATTTTCAATAAGATTTACTTGTTTTTTAACGAGGGTGGGGTTTATGAATATATATGATATATTCAATTTAAAAATTATTCATTATAGTTTAATTAATATTTATCTCTCTTTAATGTAA
Source organism: Viscum album (assembly GCA_963277665.1). Lineage (NCBI taxonomy): Eukaryota > Viridiplantae > Streptophyta > Magnoliopsida > Santalales > Viscaceae > Viscum > Viscum album. The sequence goes on from OY728134.1 coordinate 175,832,332, forward strand.
TTCATCAAAAAATTTGAGTTGTGTTCATGTGTGTGTATGACCTATCATCAACATGAATAGTGTATTTCATTTCTACATGTACAATTATGGATTAAAATATATTTATATATATAATTATTTATATGATATAATAATTATGTGTTTTATTACGGTATATAAATTTTATAAATATACACTTATAATACAATAGGCAAGAAAGCATTTGAAAAAAGTGGAACTCGATTTAAGGGTTTTATGTTCCAATGTCAATGGTTTTAGAATGAAAGTGTTATTCTCCTCATCAATTTTATCTACAATATTTAAAATTTTCAATGTCAAAAACCGTCATAGATTATTATTATTCAATGGTGATATGATACAAGGATTCAATACATATTCTATATAAATATGATATAAGATTACAATGAAATTGTTTTAATGAATCTCATTTCATTTACACGAGTTATTCTATAATTAAAATATTGTGAAACCAAATTGTGATAAATTGTTTGGATATGGTGATTCTTTATGTTATTATGGAAAAGATACGTATAATTTTCCTTATGTGAAAAAGGTAACTACGTATTCCCCCAATTAATTCACTAACGATTGATATCTAATGAGATTAATAGAAAACAATGCTTAGTCAACCTAGATTAGTGAAGGGTTTATCTTCAATGATAGTCTTCAGAGTAATCCCTTATTATGAATATGGGTTGAAGAGTGAAACCATTTAACTATAGATGTTGTGGGAGTGATAAATTAATACTATCAATTTTTTGGTGACTGAACCCAATATAATATGACAGTCCTAGATGTTAGCCATGACTTCCATGGAAAAAATTTTGATGCATATGTGTATTGAATAATTCCATGTTTTAAATAATTTTTATGATCTAACGGCTCATGATTATTTATTACATTATGATATATATCTTATGAATCTGAAAAAAAATATTTGAAATGATTAACTATTATGGACTATGATATATAAGGTTTCATTTAGAAATTTAATTCTCACATTAGTATACCCTTCATGTCATGTTATTCTCATGTGATCATATGTGTTTTCTCCATTAATGCCAACAATTATTCTGAGATCACACATTTAGATGTTACATTTTTCTAGGATGTTATGAATTTTTGTATGTACGATAAGTCTATGATAGGTTATTATTTTGAAGATATGAGAGGATGGTGATTTAGAACTATTAAAACCCATTTCTTTATGTTTCCATGTGTCCCAAAGAACATTACCTATATGATTTTGGTGTGGGTGTATTGTTATGTAGTGAAATATCATATAGTATGATTTAATATATATGTTTGAATAGTATGGATTGTTATATACCTCCATTTTTTCCTAACTTAGAATATGAGAACATCATTTCTTATGTTTTATTTCTCCATGTTAAAAAGAAATGTATTATATATGAGGTTTTGAAGATGTTTACATGTTATAAAGTGTCACGCCCCGATCCCAGTTACATAGAGTCGGTGCATTATTACATAAAATTATCATGATCACATGAAAGATCAGGTCTTGAAAGACCGATTAGTTTAGTTGCCTTGGAATAACTAGATACATTTATAAATGTTACATTACACCATAAAGTGAAAATACAACAACATCTTGTCTCCACACTCATATCCCCTTATACTATCCCTGTAGGTCATTCATAAAATACTTCTTCATATCCTGGGAAAAATAAAACATTGAATGGGGTGAGCTCAAATGCCCAGTAAGGATAACAGTATAGCAGAAACGTTCATAAATAAGCATAAACATTTAACGAAATTTATAACTAAAACAAAAGACTTTTAAACATTAAATTCAGCATAATATGGAAATAAAATTAAATAATTCCATTTATATATTCACCTTGATATTCTACTACTCGAATAATCACATGAAATATCAATAACCACTTTCATAATGATGGAATGCATAATGGAAGACTATCATAACCACATAGCCATGGGCTCATGCCAAGACTACAAAGAAGATTTTTTCAAGGGCTTATTCCAAGAAACTAGTTTGTCTCATGAGACCTAGTAATGCATCGGGGAGCTTTAGTGGGATCCACCAGTCACTTATTAATTCCAATGCATTCCTCATATTGACATGTTTAAACATAACAGAAACATTCGTATTAAAACTAGCATACGAAATGTCAATACTTTCTCCATAATCAATGAATTGTATAAAAATAACTCATCCATAGTCAAACGTATCACAAAACCTTCAATACAATATGGAAGTTTTGTATCTTAATAAATAAACTTCAAATAAGATTAAAACCCATCAAAGGATGTTGACATAGATGAAATCAAAATTATTTGATAGAAATATTTCTTTTTTTTAAATCATTTCAAAGTTACATAATTATAAAATAACACATTTACATTGAAAATATTCTTATAAGATTTTAAGGGAAGCTTCAAATATTTTATAACGGTGGAAGATTGCCCCACCCTCTGTATAAGTCAAAAAAAACATTTTACCTTAATTCTGTCGAAAAGGTTAAAAAGGTACTTGTTTGGAAAATGACGGAATTATTACTTTATAAACCTCTTATAAAAAGTCAAACAAGGGTATAAATGACATTAAACCATATTCTAGTAAATATTAAAAATGTTTTGAAATTCATTTTTAAGAAACATGGATGTGGATGATAAAGAAGTATCATTAGATTATTATGTATAAACAACCTCAAATAATGAATAGATTGTGAAATAAACCCGTACCTTGTACTTTTCCTTGGTTGGGGTAGGATAAAATCCTATATAATGGTTAAATAATTGTTATTAAATTATACAAGAATCATCTAAATTATGATATCGTATATGATCTTTTAATTTTTCTTTGTTAATAATATCTTATTATTATCGTTGTTTCGGGTGTTAACTTGGTCATTTTCTTTTATATATTTTGTTTCATAAGTCGTGATTGTTATTTATAGGTTGTATGTTATTCATATACATAATGATATCAAGTCCTTGAACACAATTTTTAATCATAAAATGAGAATTTTTCTTTAATGGATACGATGGAGAATAAATCTTATCATGTTCTTGGAGATGGTAGTTCGTACCTACGTACGAGAAACAATATCATTTTTTTGATATTTCAATAATATATAATTGGTTGTCATATCATATATATAGAATCATTATATTGTTATATTTATTATTTACATTAAATAAAATTCATTATTATACGCATCCAAATAATAATATTTTGAATAACAATTACACCACGATGTGGAGACAGTAACCCGTACATACGCACGTATGGTGACATGTCATTCAAAAGGATGTATAGAATACTGAATATGGTTGTACCATATTTATAAAAACATCGCTGTATATAGAATATACTAGAGTTTTTATTTTAGAATGTGTATAACAAATAATGAAGATATTGAAGAAGAAAGGAACTTGAAAGAGGGTGGTGAAAACATTACCTCTTCTTCGGGTTCTTCCTTTTGATTTGACCAAAAGGGCTCGTTTGGATGGATTATGAATAAATGAAGGATTCTAGGATAAATGGAAGATATTTTAGAGGGTTTTTGGGAAGAGGATGGCCAAGCCAAAAGGCTTTCAATATGTGAATTAGTGAGAAGGGGGGGTGCCCTTTTATAAGAGGGGTGAGTGGAACCTTTGGAAAATCTATAAATATTATTTAATAATAAATACATATTTGGTTTATAATGTATCTAAAGTGGATTATTTAAATTTTAAAGTGGGGATAGGTCGAAAACCATTCAACCAATAGGTTTTATACTGGTTTGATTCACTATATTAACCTTATCTTTTAGTTTTAACTCATAGTTAATTAATTTGACATTTACCATGTCACTTTGTATTTTTATATTATATATTTAATAAACATACTATATACATCGAAGATACCCCCTGGTGGTAAATTAATGATACACCTATCATGATATAAGTCTCTTGTCTGAACCATAGATTTTTAGGAATTGAATATAAATTACTAATATATTATTTTTCTAAAAACCTCTTTTATGTCAATTTTGACACTATTGGGTATTTGGTTTTTGATAAATTCATAAAAAAATTATTACATCAAAAAAAATTATATAAACAATCCAAATATGTCATATTAACATAAAAGAATTATTTTAATTTATAAAAACTCTCAAATTACATTTATTTGGGTATTTATAATATCAATTATACTAATTTTTCTTTAATTAGGTAATTACTGCATCACCATTCTGTCATAAATAAATTAATTTATATAATTTATAAATATTATAAATAAAATACCATTATGGTATAATTTGTTTTAGATTTATAATGAATATTTACAATAGTATTTATCTTATGTATAACCATATATTAAAAATGTTTTAGTAATTAAACATTGATTTTAACTCTTTTAACTCTTCATTGAATTAAATAATAATAAATGTCCTAATCTAATCCAAGTGGACATAAATGATAATATAATATTCCTCAGGTTTTTTTTCGTCATGATACACTTGTCCAATAGAATTAGGACATGTGTCTGTTAATTTTAATATCATTTTTACCCTTAATTACCTTATTTACTTTTAATCGTGGTAAATAAAAGTAAAAAGTTACTATTCACCAAAAAAAATTCATCTCATTGAACCACATTTTAATCATTGATATTAACCATGTATCTCGTAATTTTGAAATTCCACTCACAAAAGCTGTAAAATTATTTTTTATGTGCATTTGCAAATTCTCCTAAGAGATGGGTAAAAGACAGTGAAAAGTTCAATAAAATTTGTATATGTTTAAAATTATTATAAACTGAATCAAATTAATTACATTGAACATATATAGGTATTAAGTATATATTTTGACCTAAAATAAATTTAAATAATGTAAATAATTATTTAAATAAACATTCAGTTTTAACCAATAACACAGTGTTTTTCACTATTCATCAAAAATTGAAAGTTTTCAGAAAAATACCAAAAATTCACCCTAGGAAAATTACGATATTCCAAATCCAAAAATGAAGTCCATATTGAAAATAAAATCTCAATATTTGGGTATTACTATTCATAATGGCTAGTTTTATTGGTTGTGGTGTCTGTTAGTACTTGAAGTTGCATACAACACACACTACTGTAATATTCAATGAGAAGCGTACCATGGAAGTTTGGGGTGTTACATTATCTCATGCTTAAAATAATTTCATCAACAAAATTTCTATAATACTACCGCATGAAAAGACTCAGGTGGTTCTTCATCATAATTTCCTCGGGTTCCCACATTGCCTTTTCCATCTTATAGTTTCTCCATAGAACATTTATCAAACGAGTCGTCCGGTTTCTCAGCACTCATTCTCTCGTATCAAGAATCCTGACGGGCTCTTCGCAATAAGACTGATCAGGTTCCAGTTCTAATTCCTCATAGATGAGTACATACATTGGGTCAGACATGTATTTCCTCAATTATGATACATGGAACACATCGTGAATTTGGAGAGATTTGGTGGCATTGCCAAACGGTACGCTACCACACCATTTCGTTCTAGAATTTCGAAAGGTCCAATGAACATGGGATTAATATACCTTTCATAACAAAATGTATAACTACCTTCCATGGAGATACCTTCAATAAAACCTGATCTCCTACCTAAAATTCCAAATCCATCCTTTGATTATCGGCATAGCCCTCCTGACTACTTTGAGTTGCTTTGTGGTGTTTTGGGATTACCATCACCTTCTCCATAGTTTCCTCAACCAATTCTGGGCCTACAAGTTTTCTTTCACCAATTTCATCCCAACAGGTTGGTGTACGACATCTCTTTCTGTATAACGCTTCATATAGTGCCATCAGAATTCTCTAATGGAAGCTATTGATATAGAAAACTTCTACCAAAGGAAAATATTGATCCCACATACCCTGAATGTCATGTGATCAAGATCTCAACATGTATTTTAAGGATTGAATAGTCCGTTATGATTGTCTATCTGTTTGAGGGTGGTAGGCAGTGCTCAAACGAAGTTCAGTATCCAAGGCCTTCTGAAGACTTTTCCAGCACATTGAAGTAAAACAGGGATCATGATCCGAAATAATTGATAGGGGTACTCCATGAACTCTCACAACTACATTAATATATAGTCTTTATAAACATTCAAGTGTTAGATCTTCTCTTATAGCCAGAAAATGTGATGACTTGGTAATACGATAAACAATAACCCATTTTGAATCATTCTTTCTAGGAGTCTTTGGTAGTCCCATAACAAAGTCCATCGTGATATTCTCCCATTTCCACTCAGGTATGGGAAAAGGTTGCATGACTCCTCTAGGTTATTGCCTTCCAGCTTTAAATTTTTGACAAACCATACATCTTGACACAAAATCAGCAATCTCCCTCTTAATGTTGTCCCACCAAAAATGTTCCTTCAAATCTCTTGAAATTTTGGTGCTCCCAGGGTGTATAAATAAATTGGAGCTATGAGCATCATCTATCAAATCCCTTTTTAGTACAGGTATATTAGGAACAAAAAGTCTCTTCCCAAATTTCAAAATTCCATCTTCATACCCAAATTCACTCAATCTCCCATTATTCACTGCATTAATATTTTTTTTAAATTCTTCAGCATTGGTCTAAGAACTCTTAATCCTTTCTAGTAAAGATTGTTTGGCAACCATTTGAAAAATCATTGGTGTTTCAACTTCCATGGTGATTCCCATATCCAACATTACTAGATCCATGAAAATAGGATCCCCTTAAATTTTCATCATGTTCAAATCTTCATGATCTATTATATTAAAAGCATATGCCACCTTATTTGTCTTTCCATGGTGGTAATGTATCGTTAAATAATAATCCTTGAGTAGTTCAAGCCATCGAATTTGCCTCATGTTGACTTTTTTTTTAGAAAATATACTTCAAACTCTTATGATCAGTATAAATCTCACATTTTTCACCATAGAGGTCGTGTCCCCATATCTTCAAAGAAAATATCACAGCTTGTAACTCGAGATCATGAGTAGGATAGTTTTGATAATTAATTTCCCACTATCATGATGCATAGGCAATAACCATATCATTCTGCATAAGGACACAACCAAGTCCTTTCTTCGATGCATCACTATAAATAACTAACCCATCATTCCCCGATGGTATAGTCAATATAGGAGCATTGAATAATATTCTCTTCAGTTCTTCGAAACATTCTTCACACTCTTTTGTCCATACAAATTTAAAACCTTTATGTGTGAGCTTTGTTAAAGGGTTATCCAATTGGGAAAAATTCTGGGCGAAATGCCGATAATAACCTGTTAAGCCAATAAAACTGCATACCTCGGTTGTACTAGTTGGTGGTGGCCATTCTTGGATTTCTCTTGTCTTAGAAGGATCAACAGAGATTTCATCTTTAGAGACAATATGGCCAAGAAAAGAAAGCTCCTAATACAAGAATTCACACTTTCTAATCATCCCATATAAATCATCTCTTCTAAGAGTCTTCAGGATAGTGTACAAGTGATTTTCATGATCTTAAAAGATTTTTGGATATACCAAGATATCATCAATAAATACCACCAAACAATCATAGAGACATTCCATGAAAACACTATTCATTAGATCTATGAATACAGAGGGTGCATTAGTCAATCCAAAAGGCATTACTGTAAACTCATAATGCCCATACCTGGTTCGAAATGTGGTCTTTGGAATGTCTTCCTTCTTCAGACACAACTAATGGTATCCAGATCGAAGGTCATTCTTTGAAATGTATAGAGATCCATGCAGTTGGTCAAATAAATCATTAATGAGAGGTAGGGAAAACTTTTTATTTATTTTTATAGCATTGATTTCCTTGTAGTCGATACATAACCTCCTAGATCCATCTTTCTTTTTAACAAAAAGAGCAGGGGATCCCCATGAAGAAACACTATGGTGAATAAATCCCTTATTACTCAATTTCTCAAGTTTTTTCTTTAGTTCCACTAATTATACAGTGGACATTATATAAGGGGTCTTCAAAATAGGCCTTGTTCAATGAATTAAATCAATAGAAAACTCAACTTATCGTTTTGGAGGATATCTGGGTAAATCTTCCGAAAAAAACATATACATATTCTTTCACAATCGATAAATCCTCTATTTTAACATTCCTTTCCTCACCCACAGTCATTTCATTCTCTTCCTCCCCAATAATTGAATTTAGTTTAGTTATTGGGGGTGGATCTAGATAAGAACGTAGTTGTGGAGATTCTGCTCTAAAGAAAGGTGTTCCTTATCATCATCATCTAAAATCATAACCTCCTTCTTCTTAAAATAAATCATCGCATAATGGTCTGAAAGACAATCCATACCAAGGATTATATCAAACTCAATCATAGGTATGACGATGAGATCAGCGGATAAAGATCATTTATGTGATCTAATGAGGACTGATTCACAAAACATTGTTTCAATGATACTTCCCTTAGGATTATTAACTGACTACTACCTTGTTAAATCAAATTGGAAATATCTAATTTTCTTACCAAACTGGGATGATATGAAACAATTCGATGATCCAGAATCAAAAAAAAAATCATTGGATATACTTGAAGTAACCATTAAATTACTGCAACCACATCCTTCAGAGGTTCTAACTCAGCATTAGTGATAGCATATTCTTGGCATTGATCCCTTGGAATTATCTGAGATAAGTTCCCCTAAAACTTAGGAAATTCATTTTCATAATGTCACATCCCCCTACAATTTTATCATTGGACATCTGTACCTTCCTTCTTCCTCTTGGAATCATGATCTTGGTGGCCCTTTTTACCACACTTGTAACAGACACCCATTCCTTTGAAGCAAGTACCGGGGTTTTTCTTACCACATTTACTACAGGATGGATGTTAAACTTTTCCCTTAATTTCTTTATTTCCATTCCCAAATTGATCAGAAGATATCTTTTTCTCTTTCTTTTATTTAAAGTCATAATACATAGATAATTACTTTTCGGTCTTTATAGAACATGAGATATTGTCTTCGTATGATGAGAAGGATTGGGAGACTAATGCTCGACAGAGAAATGGTTTTAACCCATCAAAGAAAAGATCAATATTACTTATTTTGTTACATATATAATATTCATCATACATTGTTATCCTTGTAAAGTTAGCCTCATACATTGCGACAATCTCATCCTCCTTTTGTCTCAGACTCGGAAATTTCCTTTCTATATATGCTCGATGGTTATGAGGAAAGTATTTTTCTAAGAAAATATATTTGAAATCTATCCTTTCCATATTTGATACATCAACCTCTTCTTTTGTATTTTCTATCAATGACCACCATTGATCAGCATCTCTAGTGAGGCGATAAACTGCCATGATAACTTTTTCCCTTTCACTACTCCCCAAATCCAGAAATGTTTTCTCTAGGGAACTTATCCATTGCTCTGCTACCAATGGATTTGTACTCCCATTGAATGTTGGTGGTTGTTTCCTCATGATGCGATATAACATTGATCCTTCATGTTGTGGATCGGGGCGCTCTATATGTGTATGGTTATTATTCAAAACCAGAGTGAGTTGTCCCAGTATAGTGATAAGCTGATTAGCACCAGTTGTATCACCAGGTCCACTATAATTGTCTTGAGCTGGAGGTAAATCATTACATGGAGTGCGTGCATTGATATGGTTTCCATTTCATCCACTAGGCGCTATTTCTAAAAAATGGCATAAAATAGATCAGTTTATGAATCAAAATACATAATTCCATACTTATAAAACACTTAACATAAATTGAACTATTTATGGATATAATCCATAATCATAAAAAAATTTATTTAAGGAAGTATATACTCATAAACCCATAATAATGGTTTTTAATGAAAATGAGAATTCTCCTAAGCATATCCACCGGGAGTGTCGTAACCAAGAGTGCAGCAAGGCATGTTATCGTGCACCAGTTCCCGCTCGAGTCTAGCTCAAAGTGGTGTTTTAGGGTTTTACCCCTAGGTACATCTGTGCTAGAGCTGCCTCTACCTGCTAGTATCCAGACAGGGATGTATTGCTCTGAAAACTCACAAAATCATTACAATACCAAAATTCTAGGAAGTTCTTCTATACTCATCCTCAATGAATATCTCAGGGCTATGTGCTCTAATCTGAGTTTATCTAAATTTAGATTTTAAGGTTTGTACAAAACTTCCTCTGATGCCAATTGTAACACACCAACCCCACTTACCCATAGTTGGTGCATTATTACATAACATTGGCATGATTACAAGAAATATCAAGTCTTTAAAGACCAATTAGTTTAGTAGCCTTGGAATAACTAGATATATTCATAAATGTTACATTATGTCATAAAGTTAAAATACAAAAATATCTTGTCTCCACACTTATATCCCCTTATACACTCTAGTAGGTCATTCATAAAATACTTCTTTACATCCTGGGAAAAATAAAACATTGAAAGGGGTGAACCCAAATTCCCAGTAAGGATAACAATATAGAAAAAACATTCATAAATAAGCATAAACATTTAAGGCAATGTATAACTAAAACAGATTCCTTTTAAACATTAATTTCAAAATAATATGGAAGAAAAAAATAAATAATTCCATTTACTTATTCATATGGATATTCTTCTAGTCAAATAATTACATGCAATATCAACAAACACATTCATAATGATGGAATTCATAATGCCAGACTATCATAACAACATAGCCAAGGCCTCATGCCAAGACTACAAATAATATTTTTTCAACGCCTTGTGCCAAGACACTAGTTTTCCTCATGATTCTTACTGATGCATTCGAGAGCTATATCGGGCTCCACCCATCACTTATTATTTCCAAATCATTCTTCATATGAACAGGTTTAAACATAACATAAACATTCGTATTAAAACTAGCATAAAAAATTTCAATACTTTCTCCATAAACCATGAATGATATAAAAATAACACATCAACAATCAAACATATCACAAAACCTTCAATACAATATTAATGTTTTGTATCATAATAATTAAAATTCAATTATACATAAAATCCATCAAAGGATGTTGAAGTAGATGAAATCAAAACTATTTGATAGAAATATCTCTTTTTTTAAATCATTTAAATGTTACATAATTATATAATAAAGAATTTGCTTTTAAAATATCCTTATAAGCTTGTAAAGAAAGCATCGAAGATTTTATAATGGTGGAAAATAGCCACACCCGCCGAATATGTTTAAAAAGACATTCTTACCATAATTCTGTCGAAAAGGTTAAAAAGGACCTTGTTTGGAAAACGACAGAAATATTCCTTTATAAACCTCTTATAAAAAGTCAAACAAGGGTATAAATGACTTTAACCCATATTCTAGTAAATATTAAAAATGTTTTGAAATACATTTTTAAGAAACATGGATGTGGATGATAATGAAGTCCCAGTAGATTATTACGTATAAACAACCTCGGATAATGATAAGATTACGAAATAAACCATTACATTGTACTTTTCCATGGTTGGGGGTAGGTTAAACTCATGTATAATGGTGAGATAATTGTTATTAAATTATACAAGAATAATTTAAATTATGATATCATATATGATCTTTTAACATTGGTTTTTTTAATAATTTCATAGTATTATCGTTGTTTCGGGTGTTAACTAACTCATTTTCTTTTATATGTTTTTATACATAAGCTATGTTTTTTGTGGATATATTGTATATTATTCATATATAGAATGATATCAAGTCCCTAAAAACTATTTTTAATCATCAAATGATAATTATACTTGAATGAATACGATGGAGAATGAATCTCATCGCGTTCGTGGATACGGTAGTCCGTACGTACGTACGTGCGACAATATCATTATTTTGATATTATAATAATATATCATTTGATGTTATAACATATATACAGAATCATTATAATGTTATATTTATTATTTACATGAATTAAACATCACTATTATACGCATCCAAATAATAATATTTTGAATAACAATTACACCACGACGTGGAGACGGTAAGTTGTACGTACGCACGTATGGTGACATGTCAATTAATGGATGGATATAATAATGATTATGGTTGTACCATATTTATAATAAGATAACATTATACAGATGATATTGGCATTTTTATATTAGAATGGGAATAACAATGAAAGAAGAAGTTGAATAAGAAAAGAACTTGAAAGAGGGTGGTGAAAACATTACTTCTTCTTCGGGTTCTGCCTTTGGATTTTATCAAAAGGGATCCATGGTATGGATTTAAGAATAAAGGAAGGCTTCTAGTATGAATTGAGGATATTACACAGGGTATTTGGGTAGATGTTGTCCAAGAAAAAAGACTTTGAATATGTGAATTATTGAGAAGGGGGAGTGGCCTTTTACAAGAGGGGTGAGAGGGACCTTTGGAAAAGCTAGAAATATTATTTTATAATAAATACATATTAGGTTTATAATAGCTCCAAATTGGATTATTCAAATTTTAATGTGGGGATATGTCTAAAAACATTCAACCAATAGGTTTTAGAGAGGTTTGGGTCACTATACTAACATTATCTTTTAGTTTTAACTCTTAGTTAATTAGTTTGACATTTACCATGTCACTTTGTATTTTTATATTATATTGTTAATAAACATAGTATATACATCCGAGATTCCCTTAAGTTGCCCATTAATGATACAAATATCATGATATAATTCACTTGGCCGATCCTTAGATTTTTTGGAATTGAATATTAATTAATAAAATAATATTTGTTTTAAAAAAATTTTATGTCAATTTTGACACTATTTGGTATTTTGTTTTTGATAAATTCTTAAAATCATTATTAGTTAGAAAAATATTTATATAAATAATCCTAATATTTTATATTAAACTTAAAAATTATTTTAATTTATAAAATGTCTCACATTACATATATTTTGGTAGTTATAATAACAATAATTGTAATTTTTCATTAATTAGGTAATTACTGCATCACCACTGTCTCATAAATATGTTCATTATTTAAAGTCTAAAAATTAAAAATAAAATACAATTATGTAGGAAATATTTTTATATTTCTAATGAATATTTAAAATCGTATTTATCTTTTGTATATTCATATATTAAAAATGTTTTCGTAATTAATCATTGATTTTAACTCTTTTGACTCTTCATTGAATTAAATAATAATAAATGTACAAATCTAATCCAAGTAGACCTAAATGAAAATATTTTATTCAAAAGGTTGTTTTTGGTCGATATACACTTTTATAATAGAATTAGGACATGTTTTAGGGTAATATTAATATCATTTTTACCTTTATTTAACATATTTACTATTAACCAAGGTAAATAAAAGTAAAAAGTTACTATTCAAAAAAAATTATGTTCATCTCATTGAACCACATTTTACTCCTTTTTATTAACAATGTCTCTCGTATCTTCGAAATTCCACTCACAGAAGTGGTAAAATTAGTTTTTATGTGAATTTGAAAATTCTCATAGGAGATGGGTAAAAGACGGTGAAAATTTCAATAAAGGTTTTATATGTCTAAAATTATTATAAACTGAATCCAATGAATTACATTGAACATATATAGATATTAGGTATATATATTTACCTAAAATTAATTTTAATAAATTAAATAATTATTTAAATTAAAATTCAGATTTTAACCAATAACTCAGTGTTTTTCACTATTTATAAAAAATTGTAAGTTTTCAAAAAAAACAAAAATTTACCCTAAGATAGTTTTGATATTCTGAATCCAAAAAGAAAGTTCATTTTGAAAGATAAAATTTATAAAATTTAAAAAAGTGGGTATTACTATTCATGACGGCTAGTTTGATTGGTTGTGGTGTGTGTTAGAACTCGAAGTTGCATACAACATAGGCTACTGTATTATTCAAAGAGAAGCGTACCATGGAAGCTTGCGGGTTTTACATAAAGGTAAAGGTGGGACAAAATAATTTACATTTATAAACCTTTTGTTTATGAATCTAATTTTCCAATGATACTATATATATAATATTCTAGTGAGGATTGAAATGATATTTAATGAATATCAATAATATTATTTTTATATTATATATATGAAATTTAGGATTCATTATAATCCTAATGTTCTATCAAACTGATCCTCAAGAATAAATATGACTTATCTATATACAGTTAGGTTAGGGAAAACATTTTTATTAATTTTATAATATCCAAAAAATCATTTTAATGTTAAGATGTTTTTATTAAATTTCAATTTTCTAATACCCTTTTCATTTAAGGGGGTTGTTTTAAAAATATCTATTTTTGCGTTTTAGAAATTACTTCATTATTTTAAATAGAAAAATTATTTTCAAAATTATTTTCAAGAATGGATTGTTTTTTCAAAATTCATCAAAACCTAACCGATCTGTTCAAAATTTTTAAATTAATATACTAGATATGACATTAAAATTAAATTACATATATTTCATTTATGAATAAATATTATATATATATCTATATATTCACTATATTTATCACTAACATTTCATATAGGTTATGAAATTTATTTTCATAAGTGCAATTAATAAAAATCATTTATAAATGTTTCTTATGAAAGTTTTTATTACATAAAATTTTTATGAAATCGTGAATTACCATTAATGAATTATTTTATGTCTATGAGATATATAACTATTATCTCCTAGGAAAATTAACCAAAGAAAACCATGATTTTGAAATAATGTTTTTTACATATATATAATGTGAAAAGTAAATATTTAAAACAATATCATATTTATAATTTTCCACATGGGTATTGATTAAGATGATGAGTAATGGGGAGTGAACCCATGAAAATGAGATAAATATGTACAGAAATGTGATGTTTATATTTTTAATCTTTCTTATAGGCATATGATTTTCTTAAATATTTTTTAAAATTGATAAATTCCATAATAAGATATTAATTCATAATTAATGATTCAATTCTAAAAAATAGAAAATTTGAGTTATTTTAATGGTTATTTATTTTTTTATTTTTATTTTTATTTATTTATTTTTTTTGGGGTTGTTTGGGTGTTTTTCTGGACCCTATGGTTTCTCACATTTCCCAAAAAAGTTTTTTCCTAAATAAAAAATAATTTTTAGTCCATGAGTGTGGGATTAAGATAGTCTCATCTAGACAAAACATAAATTCATAGAAAATAATTTAAATTTATCACATTACTGTTTTGGATAGTTTTTTCATTAAAATTTATATAGAAAAATGATTTATGGGAATGAGGAAAAATTTATTTAATGATAGATATAGATAAACCAATTTTCATAACAATTGGATACATTTATTGTTATACAACACTTAAGTTTAATATCTATTTTAATGAAGTGTTTATATAGGGATTAATATTTTTTTTTCATATTTTAAATGGTATTATTAACCTTTATTGTTTATATTATCATTTAAATTTATATTATATAGGTTAATTAGGAAACTAAAATTTTACTTATGCAAATAAAACTTCAATGATGAAATTTTATTAAGGGGTTAAAATATAGTGTTCTTAGAACAATAGTATAACTTTATCTCAAATAAATTTCCTTTAAATTTTTTGTTTCATACAATTATATGTCTTGTAACAAAATAAATCACTTAAAAAGTTAAATTAATTTTTTAAAAAAACATAAATATTTCAATAAGTTTATTTTAAATATTAATGTTATGAAATATTAATATTCATCATTATTTTTTTATTTTATATGAAATATCTTGAAATTGTTTTATTAATAATAATGCGACTTTTAATATGTATTAATTTCATAAACTATATATAGTAACAATTTTATTTTTTTAAAATTAAACAGATGATTATTACAATATGGATAAAATCATTATTAATATATATTGTATGATTATAATAAATTATTAATAGAGAAATAATTTTTATTTAATAATATCATAAACAAAATATTTAATAAAATATTAATTTTATGAACGTTTATTATAATTTTTATTATAGGATAAAAATATTATGAAAATAATTATTTATAATATGTGGATAAAAATATATGAAATAGAAATAAATATATTACTGAAATCTAATTACATTATTTTTAAAATATTTAAATCATTATTTAAGTTAAATAATATAAATACGTTAATAAATAAATTATTTTCTTAAATAAAATATATAATATATAATATTTTATAGTTTATGAGATTAAATTAAAAAAATTTAATAGTTAAAAATTTAATCATTGTAAAAAAGAAAAATATTCAAATATTTACCACATCCTAAACATAGGGTCCATAAGTGAAAACTACAACTTATGTGTTGATAATTAATTTAATACCAACACGATGAAAGGTTTATAAATCCATCATATAAGGGTAAAATAAACTACAAATTTTTCAATATAAGCGTTATGTCGTATGTTTAATACCATGTAAATTTTGGTTCTCCGTCTTAAATCTATGATACTACATTATGTCTTCTTCTTCCTCAAGTGAAATATAAAAAAATTGAATTATATTTATATTTATTATTTCACTATCATATTGGTTTTCTGGGATCTTTTTTGAAAAAAATATTTAAATTATTAAAACCCAAAGAGAATATAAACATAATCATTTATAAATCCATTTAATAATTATAAAACATTATATATATTTTATAATGAAATTAAACAACCATAGAATTCAGATTTTTCCTGGATTATGGTTTCATGAGTGGATAACATTTGCAAGCTAATATCGCACCATAATCTTGAGTGTCCACTTCATGGGATGTATTAGACAATGAATTCTTATCCCAATAACATAAAGACATATTTTGAGAGAGTATGTAAGTAATTGAAATTATATTTTATATATACAACATTCTAAAAAATATGTTATATATTTTTAATTACTATTAGGATTTAGAGGATATACATCATAGAACTACGATTTATATAATAATTACCATTAAATGTGGTCTATTTAAATTGAACCATTCTTTGGGTTACACACTATCTAAGTGATGCATAGTTCCTTGGTCACATTCATTTATATTGGGGAGAAGGAGGTAAATTTAGAAAGAAGGAATGTTTTTTCATGATTCTATCATGAAGAAATGTGAATCTGAATAAGATTCATAGGGATCTATCAATGTGTTCTTTAGGAAGAAATTTACTTTAGCTATTGACTATATTATAAGGGAAAAGGTTCTTTTTAAAAATATATTATTCAAAATCCGTATTTTATTTAAATGAAATATTTCATTAAAATTACGTTTTAAAAAACATATATAATAACTGGATCAATTTAATATATATATATATATATATTTTAAAACATTAATTTCACAAAATTTCCATATAATTTGTTTTAAATTATATGGAATTATTTTGAGACTGCAAAATCTGACATCACATTATTCTAAGTCCCAAAGTGCTTGGAATGATCTTTCGATGTTTCATTAATCAATAAATCACATGAGTTAGTGGTTTTCCTGAAAAAATGGAATAAATCATAAATGAGTGCCCAGATCAGAAATCTAAGGGCACTATTGTGTTCATGTTAGTGCGTTTACCATAGGCATGACTTAATTTCAGTCATCGCATGCATCTAGTTAGAAAAAAAATGGATTAACCATAAATAGAATAATTAAATAAAGTTATCTTATTTATCAAATTCTTATATTCCATGAACTGTGACTCACATTAAAAATATGAGATAACTACTAAACATGTGAGGGTGTGATTTCTTTACGCATGTAATAACATCGGCCGGTGCGGTCCAACAGTGGATGTTAGATTCTGGTCGTAAATAAAATAATTAAGTGAAAATTATTATATTGATAAAATATATATCTTCTAAATGACTACTCAAATTGAAAATGCAAGAGTACTGTTGAGTTAGTTGGGGTGTGTTCCCCTTAAGAAGATCCTAACCTCAACCGACACGGGTCGAGGGTGACTGTTATTAATTTCTTAATATTTTTGATGTTACGTTATGTAAACGTGGTGGTGGTGTTTTGTAACTTTTGAACTGATGTTCTAATTAAAAACATGAGAGCACTGTTGAATCCACAACGTCAAGATTCTCTTAAGAGAGGTTTCACATTATTCATTTGTGGTCGGGAAAAAAATTGAGATTTTGGGAATATTAAATTAATAATAAAATAACTTTGATAAATTATTTTCCTCCATTACTTTTTTCCAACAGACAAGTGGCAGTGGCGTGACCAGCGACGTGTCAAAACATTAAACTGCTTGACTCCTAAAAACTGTTGTAACAACGCCATTTTAATCAGAAAGGTTACTTTTAAATGAACAATCATAAATTCCCAATGCAGTTACTGACCCTCCACCTCACATATATATATGGAGTTTGGGGAGGTGTGTTCGGACGGCAAACCCAAACGACAAATTTCTGATAAAGTGACGTGATGCCAAACGCATGGAGGGAAAAACCAGTTCTAGTGGGTGGTGCCAAATGCCACCAAATCCTGAAATGACAAAGACTGACATCTCCTCAATCATAGTTGTTCTTCAATGAGTCTTGAGTTATGGATTTAGCTTGTTTTAATTTGGTGATATTGTTGAATTATTTTCTACCTTCTTTCTATCAAGCTAAGATTGAGGGCACGGGACAACCAAAAAAGGCATAAACCCTTTGCTACCTTGTTGAACAATGTGTTCTCTATGGACCTTTTAATCGGGTTGCCTGGAACCCATAACGGAGGTTCAAGCAGCAAAGAGGGATTCCCGAGGTGGCTGATGGTACCATCAAACTGTAAATTGTGCCACCGGAGCTCACCCGGTGACCCATGGAAGACTGCCGGAGCAACACTGGCACTAAAGCACCGGCGTCTAGCATTGGTGGGAGACAATGAAGGATGAAAAAGGATGGCCATAGAGGATATGGTGGCACACCATAGTGTGGTGCCAATGAAGAATGACTTGGTCATAGCAGCAGATGGTGAAGATGGCGACCGACTCAGGATGCCTGCGGATGGCAGAGTGGCACACAACATCACATCGCCAAAGAGAGGGTAGCGTCATAGACCCGTGCTGAGTAGAGGCCCTTGGTAGTGATCGGTCCTGGATATAGGTGGATTGGCATGCTTCCGCACACCGATGGTGGAAGTTGCAACTCAATACCGTGGAGGTAGAGGGACTCATCCTCTAGTGGGTCTCAAAGTGACTGGGCGATGCCACGGGGTGCTAGCGCTTCGCAAATGGAACGACCACTCAACCGTTTGGGAGAATCCAGGGGTGCTTCTCCCCCATGAATGCTAGGGAGGGCCTCCCATCAATGAGCCATGCCTCTAGCCAGTAGCCCTAATGTGGTATGGGATGCACCTTCGTGGTCCAAGCAGCATGAGCCCAGAGGCTCATGCCTCCACGGGCCGAGCCGCACGAGTCTAGCGGGCCGTGCATCAGAGGGCCATGTGGAGCCTCCCACGATTGTGTAACAGACAACATCCTAGCAAGCCAAGCCAATCACGGGCCCATCCTAGTTGGGCCAGACACGGACTGGGTTGGGACGAGTCGGTCTGACCCGGTAGGAGAGTACACAAGCCCATCGACGTACAGTTTCGCTAAAGGGACCACAACTTTTGAACCGGACATCCGTTTGATGAACCGTCTGCGACACTGGTGTCCTTGGTGGGATATTTTACATTCATTAGACCCCACATGAGTTTTGGAGAATGCTGGAGTATCTCCAAGTTGGATCAATCACGAATCCAACCGTGACATCGTGACTAAAACACTTATAAGTCAATGTCTGGGCGCTCGATTGACGCACCGTCGATCACGTTGGAACCCTTACAATAAGGAAGTCCTTAGAGATACTCTTTGTGAGACATAGTGAGAGTTGATATATGACCAATGTCTTCATGAGTGGATCCTCCCAGAATCAAACCTTCATCATGCTAGAATCACTTGGCTGGCTATGACATGGAGAATGATGAGTGATCTTGTGTGGGTTCGTACCTATCGATCCTATGTGGGTCCATGCTTAGTGATACTATGTGGGTGAGTCCATACTAATCTAGTGTGGGTTAGTACTAAAAGATCCAGTGTGAGTTAGTGCATACTGATTTTTTGTGGGCTCACAGTAGAGCCTCTATTTATAATAAGATGAGATAGGTTTTCAACTAAACATATGTACATATGTATTTACATTATACATGTGTGAGATGATTCCTTATCATTGTGGTACTTTTTCATTCGTGGTGTTAGTATCGTGGTTTTACCTATGTGGTGTTAACTTTGTAGTACTTTTACCATCATTGTGTTACCTGTGTTATGTTAACGATGTGGTACTTTCACCTTCGTGGTGTTACCATTGTGGTGTAAACTTCGTGGTGTTAAATTGGTTGGTTACCTTAATGGTACTTTGACCATTGTGGTGTTAACATCATGGTGTTACCTTTATAGTACATTCACCTTCATGGTGTTACCTTCATGCACTATGGGAAAAAGTGGTATTAGCGACGGGTTATTTGCGACGAGAATATATCCCATCACAAATAACCCCCGCAATCGGGGTATTTGAGACGAGGAATAATCCACATCGCAAATAAAGAGTTATTTGCGACGGGAGATTCTCACCCGTCACAAATGGTTTGGCGTGAATGCGCGCCAAATCGCACGAAAGATATTTACGATGGGATCCCCTTCCCGTCCCAAAAAACCGGCAGCGGTAACAGGTTATTTGCGACGTGAATGGGTTCCCGTCGCAAATAACCTAGCGGCAGAGGTTAGTTGCGACGGGCCCCATCGCAAATAATCCCTTTTATTGCCGCCCATAATAAATGCGGCTGGGGTTATTTTCGACGGTCCCGTCACAAATAATACCCATTGCGATAGGAATACCGTCTCAAATAAACCCCGTTGCAAATAATCTAACCTATAAATACAACCGGCCTTGACAAGTTTTCTGAATCTGAACTACTTTTTACTAGTTTATATGAGTTGAGTGAATTTTGTTTTGCAAGTCAATTTCAAGGAGGTTCTGGGGATCATCCCACAAGTACAACAAATCAAAAGCTCCAAAACCAGTGTAATGTTTTTTTCTGAATTTTAATTTAATATTTATTTAATGTTTTTCTTTTAAATTTTTACATTAGTTTTTATTATTTCTTATTAGATATAATTATGTTGTATTAAGGTATTAAATTTGATTTGTTAGATTTAATTATTAGTAATTAAAAATATTTAATAATTAAGTGATTGGAATTAGTAATTAATAACATTAATTGTAATTAATGATAGTAATTTGTAATTAATGAATGTAATTAGTAATTAATGAATGTAATTAGTAGTTAATGAATGTAATTAGTATTTAATGAATGTAATTTGTAGTTAATGAATGTAATTAGTAATTAATGATTATATTTTGTAATAATTGGAATAATTCAAAACAAAGTAGTAATAATTAGAAAAAACTTAACAATAATTAGTAATAAGTAACATTAATTAGTAATAATTAGTAATAATTAATAATAATTTCCAATATTTACCAATAATTACCAATAATTATTAATAATTAACAATAATTACCAATAATTTGTAATAATTATCAATAATTATCCATATATACCAATATTTACCAATAATTGCAAATAATTGTCAATATTTACCAATAATTAGGAATAATTACAAATAATTATGAATAATTACCAATAATTAGAAATAATTACCAATAATTTGGAATAATTACAAATAATTAAGAATAATTACTAATAATTAAGAATAATTACCAATAATTATGAATAATTACAAATAATTAGGAATAATTACCAATAATTTGGAATAATTACCAATAATTACCAATAATTACCAATAATTACCAATAATTACCAATAATTAAGAGTAATTTGTAATAATTACAAATAATTACCAATAATTAGAAATAATTACCAATAATTACAAATAATTACCAATAATTACCAATATTTTCCAATAATTATCAATATTTACTAATAATTAAGAATAATTACCAATAGTTAGGAATACTTGCCAATAATTAGGAATAATTACCAATAATTAGGTATAATTACCAATAATTACCTATAATTAGGAATAATTGCCAATAATTAGGAATAATTACCAATAATTATCAATAATTACCAATAATTACAAATAATTACCAATAATTACCAATAATTATGAATAATTACCAATATTGACCAATAATTACCAATATTTGCCAATAATTGTCAATATTTACCAATAATTAGGAATAATTACCAATAATTAGAAATAATTACCAATAATTAGGAATAATTACCAATAATTAGGAATAATTACCAATAATTAGGAATAATTACCAATAATTTGGAATAATTACCAATATTTGGATTAATTACCAATAATTAGGAATAATTACCAATAATTTGGATTAATTACCAATAATTAAGAATAATTAGGAATAATTTAAAATAATTACCAATAATTAAAAATAATTAGGAATAATTACAAATAATTAGGAATAATTAGTAATAATTAACAATAATTGGTAATAATTACCAATAATTACCAATAATTATGAATAATTACAAATAATTAGAAATAATTACCAATAATTTCGAATAATTAGTAATAATTAATAATAATAATCAATAATTAATAATAATAAATAATAATTACCAATAATTAGTAATAATTACCAATAATTATCAATAATTAGTAATAATTAACAACAATTACCAATAATTAGTAATAATTACCAATAATTACTAATATTTACCAACATTTGTCAATAATTACCAATAATTAGGAATAATTACCAATAATTAAGAATAATTACCAATAAATATTAATTATATAATAATTTAATTATTACATTATTAGTATTTTTTATTATTAACATTAAAATAATATAATTTTCTATATTATGTTAGAATTCTCCTTTCATCAATGTGTTTAACATTCTATCTCCACATGTAATATTTGCATTTTTTTCAAAATTATCAACCTACTCACCAATAGAGAGGCGAAAGTGAATGCAAATATTACATGTGGAGATAGAATGTTAAACACAAAGATGAAAGGAGAATAGTAACATAATATAGAAAATTATATTATTTTATAATTAATAATAAAAATTAATAGTAATGTTATTATGTTATTATTATATAATTAATATTTATTAAAAAATAATATTAGTATTATTAAAATAGAAAACAATTTATAAAATATTAAAATTATCAATATTTGTAACAAGTTTTTCTTTATTCATAACATGTTCAATTTGTAAAGGGTCAATTTTTAGGTCTATTCCAATAAAAAGTTTGTGTCAGTCGTGTCTGATGTAAACTCTATAATTATCCTTGCTTGAATATTTTTTCTAACAAATTATTCAAAACCACGAATGCTTTTATATTTTATAGAAAAATATGGAACAACCAGGTCATCAAAAGTTATTATTAGATGACCACATATGGATAAATCAACATAGAAATCCAAATGGTTCGGGTTTAAATCTAGAATATATAGAGGGTGTGGAGACTTTTTTAGCATTTGCGGCATCAAATCCTGAATTTGTTTCAGAAGGCACAATAAAATTTCATTGTAAAAAATGTGCACTGAGAACATTTGACACGTTTGAAAAAGTTGGGGGACATCTCTTGCATTTTGGTTTTCAAACAGATTATGTTTTTTGGTATCAACATGGTGAACGCAGTTCTACAGAAGGTGATACTAACTTGATTTCAGATCCATCCCGATTTCAAAATTTAGTACATGATGTTGTAGGTCCATCAATTCAACATACATAAACTCAAGATGATATTGATTGAACTCCTGAGATGGTACACTCTGAATTTTATGAGTTGTTGAGGTCTGCTAAGGATGCGTTATATCCTGGTTGCATGATAAGAAAATTATAAGCAGTTGCAAAATTTATGGCTATCAAATCAGATAATGGAATGTCAAACACGTGTTTTGATCAAATATTTTCTTTGGTTAAAACATTGTTACCAGAAGTAATGTTTTGCCTGCAAATTACTATGAGAGTAAGAGGATGGTTCAGAATTTAGGACTTAGTTGTCAGAATATTAATGCATGTTCAAATGATTTCATTTGATATTCTATGGGAAATGAGTTGTTGGATAGATGTACAACTTGTGGGAAATCGAGGTATAACGATTCTCAACTTGGGAAGTCTGGCTTGATTCCTGTAAAAAAGTTTAGATATTTTCATCTTACATCCAGAATTCAGCGTTTATTCATGTCTAAGAATACAACAACAATGATGTCATGGCACAAAACGAATATTTCAACTGGTAAAAGCATGAATCATCCGGCCGATGGTGATTCATCGAAACATTTTGATAGTGTGCATCGATCCTTTTCTTTAGATGCTTGAAATGTGCGATTGGGTCAATCCACTGATTTTTTCTGTCTATTCAGATCTTATGGTAGTCAGTATTCATGTTGGCCTGTCTTTTTAACTCTATAAAATTTACCTCCAATGATATTGATGAAGGAAACCTATATATTTTTTTCCTCACTAATCCCATGACATCCGAAGAAGAATATTGATGTTTATTTGAAACCATTTATTGAAGAATTAAACATATTGTGGAGTACTAGTGTCATTACTTATGATGTTTCCGCGAAACCGAATTTTATACTAAGAGCAGAATTGATGTGGACAATCAGTGACTTCCCGGCTTATGGCATGTTATCTGGCTGGAGTACACATGGGCCGGAATCATGTCCTTACTGTATAGTAGAGAACAAGGAATTTATGCTCGTCCATGGAAAAAAGACCTTGCTATTTTGACTGTCATCGTATATTTCTTCCAGCTGATCATCCTTTTCACAGAAACAGATGTCATTTTAGAAAAGGCACAGTTGAAAGGGATGGACATCCAAAAATGATATCAGGTACGGTGTTAAAATCAATTGTATATTCATTACCTCCCATCACATTTGGACCCACAATAAACCAACAGAAAATTTCTGGTTTTGGGAAAGAACACAGTTGGCTAAAACGTAGCATATTTTGATATTTGCCATATTGGTCTGATTTTCTGGTCCACTACATGTTGGATGTCATGAATATTAAGAAGAAATATTTTGATAATTTGTTTCATACAGTTTTGGATACACTAGGAAATAGCAAAGATAATGTAAATGCATGGTTAGATCTTGCTCAAATTTGCAGGCGTCCAGAACTTGAACTGTTTGAGAATGTTAGATCAGAAAGGTTAATGAAACCAAAAGCATCTTATACATTTTCCAAAGAAATCCGCTTATTATTTTGTCAATGGATTGTAGATTTGAGACTTCCAGATGAATGTGCTTCCAATTTGGGTAGATGTGTAAATAATAGTCATATTACCAGATTAAAAAGTCATTATTGTCATGTTATAATAGAAAGACTTCTACCAATTAGATTAAGAGGTCTGTTGAATTCTGTGATATGGGATTCCAGAACAGATGTATCATATTTTTTTCAGGACATTTGTGGGGCGACAACAGATTACGATGCTCCATGCAAACATGAAGAAGATGTTGTTGTAATTATATGTAAACTAGAAAAAATATTCTCTTCATCTTTATTCGACTGAATGGAACATTTGATATTACATTTGACATATGATGAAAAATGTGGAGGTCCAATATAGTTTTGAAGGATGTACCCATTCAAAAGATGCATGCAGAAATTGAAAAAAAAATACGTAAAAAAGAATTTGTTGAAGGATCTTTTGATGATGCTTAATTACAAGAGGAGATATCTTTTTTATGCTCTCACTATTTTGAATCTGAGTATCCATTAAAACACAACTTCATGAGACAGAAAGAGGGGAATATTGATAAAATCGACAATCAATTATCTTCTTTTAACTAGTCAGAGCTTGGTTTTGGTGGAGTTCTTGAACGAGGGCTTTCAGATGATAAACATCACAGAGCTCATATGTATGTTCTGATCAACTGTGAAGAGATGACATCATTTGTACTGTAAGTGCTTCTATTACTTATTTTTATATTTATGATACAATAAATAACTTTATTTTTTATAGATTTTATGATAAACATATCAAGAAAAAACTTCCACAAATTACAGCAGCTGCTCTCGAAGAACGCAGACAAAAAGAAGTTTCTCAGTTGTTTCAAATACTGGTAACATAAATTTTTCAAACTTTAACATCTCCTTCAATTTATAGTTTATTATATTGATAATGTAACACCCCAGGTAAATAAATAATATGACATTTCATATTTATCCATATTTGTGAATAAAATATTTAAATGACTTAAAAGGGGACGCTATGCTCGATGGCGTACCCAACACGCAACAACGAGTTTCTTGGGAATCTTACGTTGCACTCTAATAATAAAATAATATTATTTTAAATGGTAGTTAACATGTAGCCGTTGTATTGGCAGGAATGGATAGAAATAACTAAATTATGATTATATATTTTTTTTAAATGTTTTTACATTTGTCCAATAAAAGCTAAAGGCTTAAAATACGGAAAGAATTCAATTTTAGGCGTATATGCCTTAGTTTTCACTAACTGTTCACTTATCGCCTTTTAATGGAGAACTGTCATTAAATATAGTTTTGTTGAAACTTAAACATTCTTTTGGACCAAATAAAACTCTTATTAAGAATCGGGACATCAAATTTTACTTTGTGTAATTTTTTGGTATTTTTCCGATAAAGTTCATTTTTTAATGAATAGTGTAAAATGTTGTATTTTAATTCAAAACCTCTTTTTAATATTATTTTTTTATATGATTAGATTATATTTAGAATTAGTTTTAAAGTGAAATTAGAAAATATTTTTACCATTAAATCCAATAGTGGTCGTTGGAATCAATTTCACTTTGAAATCAGACTTAAACTAGTATCAATCTTTTGATACTTATTGTTTCATAAAACACGCTATTTGTCATGACAGCGGGAATTAATTATTAAATTAATTAATGTGACTTATATGTTTTGAATTTTGTAAAACGGACTTCATTTTTGAATTCGGAATATCAAATATAGCTCAGGGTGAATTTTTGGGATTTTTCTGAAAAACTTCAATTTTTGATGAATAGTGAAACCACTAAGTGGTACTTATAAAAGCTGATTTTCCGTTTAAATGAAATTTTTCCATCATTGTGTTTTGAATTTCAAAAATCCTACATACATGGTTGTCATTAAGAAGTAAAATGTGGTTCAATGAGATTATAATAATTTTTTGGTGAATAGTAACTTATTAAGTTCTTAATCGCGATTAGAGGTTATTAGTGTAATTTAAGGTAAAAATTATATTATAAGAATGTGAAAACACCATGACACTTGTCCTACACCTATTGGGTGAGTCATGGCCGACCAAGACAAGGCATGGGCCAACTTGGGGACCCCATGGAGACACTTTGGTTGGGAAATGACATAAATATCATTTTATATAATGTAAAAGTAAAATTGACACAAACATGATATGTTTTACTAAAACAATTTTTTAAGTTGGGTTATAAAAGTCATATTTTTGATTATAAATATTAATTGGAAAGCTAAAAAGATTTCCTACATCATAGTATTTTTTTTATAAATTTTTGACATTAAATAAATTAAATTATTTATGACATAATAATGATGTAGTGATTCATCATTATTTGACGATTTAAATAAAATGGAAAGATAATGTAAAATCTATAAACTACACATGTCCAAAAATTATTGTATGAGTGGATTTTGAAGCCTTATCACCTTATCCACGAATTATATCAATGTGGGACCTTTTGAAACCGAAACACATTTTCAAATAAAGTAATATTTCTTTACTTTCCAAAAGTGCCCCTCCTATCCTCTTATAAAAGGCCCCCACTTCTACCTCATTTCACACACACCTCAAGCCTTTGGCTCGGCCAACCCCTGACCATTTACTCTCTACACATCCCTCTCCTCATCATAGAGTATTCCCATTGGGCAGAATCCTTTCAAAGGAAGCCTTTAGGCTCAAATCAAAAGGAGTTACACTTTTAAAGGTAATTCATTCTCTCATGTTCATTTGTTTTATTTTTTCTTCTCCAACCCCCTAAACTCTTTTTATTTATTTATTTTGTAACAACAACAGTATCTTCAATATAGTAGGATGTTGTTATAAGATTTATTCGAGCTACACTCTCACACAACTACATCAAATGGTTAAAGAACATACAGTTTCCGTGGATGGTGAAATTCTGCCTCCCGAAACGATGATTGTTCAATACCATTGGGTTTATATGATCCTTACTTTTGAGGTAATTATGGGTTACTATATGTTATGATGGAAAATGAAAGGCACGAGATAAACATGAGGTTAAAATATGTTATGATCATCTTGGAAGATTTTATCTCATTTTGGGGAATGTTTTAAGAATTATATAGTTTTGGAAAAAGGACAACACGCAGACCGTGTGACTACCCGTCGCGTCGGACAAAGCTGCGGGAATCGAACCCACAACCAAAGTGCGACTGGTATTTATCGCCTACCACTGGACTACGTGAAGTCCCTGGTTAGTTTGACTGATTCTTTTTAGTTATATGATTTTATGAGTTAAGAGTAAGTTGATTTTGGAGGATATGTGATTAGGATAATTACTTTTCAATGTGAGACTTTAGGAGCAACTGATGTTGTTTGGAGATAAATGTTACGATTTAACATGGAAGACTATGTGACTAAATCCTTCAAATATTTGGGTTTCAATCTTATATTGGTTTACTTTGAAGAATTTTATGGACAAATTGTTTATCAGATGGTCCTCATTGAACTTTGGGTTTTGTTTGACAAATTTTGGAGATTAAGAATAGATTTTCTTTTTATAAGGGGTTATCCTTATCTGGATTATCTGATCTTGTACTAACCTTTTTGGTTTTGGTTTTGGTTAAAGCCTAAATACATGGGATGTATATAGTTCTCTTTTGGGGATTAGGTGATTCTCTAGAAGTTGATTATAGTACTCATAATGCGAAGAAGTCTCCCTAAATACTCGTCTTTTGGAAAAAATATGAGTTTGACTAAGGAATCTAGTAAAAGTTGAAAGTCAACATAATAAGTGATTATGCTTCCTTATGAATAAATTCCTCAATAAAAAGTATCTTAAAACAAAAATGTTGTCTAATAACTTTTCCTACTGAGGAATCGAATACCGTTTAACCCATCACAAGTTTGTGATTTTCTCATGGTTAACTTTCTCCTAGACATTTTTCTATCACTCTCCATGAGAACATGAACCTATGTTTTCTCCGCCATGTCCATATTTTAATACTTGGAATCCTAGTATGGGTTAACTCGAGTGACCTCTTTTCTTATCTTTCTTTATTTTAAAGTGATTGTTTTACCGACTTTTGTTCCGATGTGGGACTTTCAAGGATGTTTCCAAGCGCAATTTTAAAATTGCGAGGTCGCAATTCCCAAAAGGGGGGAAGGATGTAACCCCCCAGGTAAATAAAGAATATGACATTTCATATTTATCCATATTTGTGAATAAAATATTTAAATTACATAAAAGGGGACGCTATGCTCGATAGCGTACCCAACACGCAACAACGAGTTTCTTGGAAATCTTACGTTGCACTCTAATAATAAAATAATATTATTTTAAATGGTAGTTAACATGTAGCCGTTCTATTGGCGGGAATGGATAGAAATAACTAAATTATTATTATATATGTTTTTTAAAGGTTTTTACGTTTGTCCAATAAAAGCTAAAGGCTTAAAATACGGAAAGAATTCAATTTTAGGAGTATATGCCTTAGTTTTCACTAAAGGTTCACTTATCGCCTTATAATGGAGAACTGTCATTAAATATAGTTTTGTTCACTCTTAAACATTCTTTTGGACCAAATAAAACTCTTATTAAGAATCGGGACATCAAATTTTACTTTGTGTAATTTTTTTGTATTTTTCCAATAAAGTACATTTTTTAATGAATAGTGAAAAATGTTGTATTTTAATTCAAAACCTCTTTTTAATATAATTTATTTATATGATTAGATTATATTTTGAATTAGTTTTAAAGTGAAATTAGAAAATATTTTTACCATTAAATCCAATAGTGGTCGTTGGAATCAATTTTACTTTGAAATCAGACTTAAACTAGTATCAATCTTTTGATAATTATTGTTTCATAAAACACGCTATTTGTCATGACAGCGGGAATTAATTATTAAATTAATTAATGTGACTTATATGTTTTGAATTTTGTAAAACAGACTTCATTTTTGAATTCAGAATATCAAATATAGCTCAGGGTGAATTTTAGGGATTTTTCTGAAAAACTTCAATTTTTGATGAATAGTGAAACCACTAAGTGGTACTTATAAAAGCTGATTTTCCGTTAAAATGAAATTTTTCCATCATTGTGTTTTGAATTTCAAATATCCGACATACATGGTTGTCATTAAGAAGTAAAATGTGGTTCAATGGGATTATAATAATTTTTTGGTGAATAGTAACTTATTAAGTTCTTAATCGCGAGTAGAGGTAATTAGTGTAATTTAAGGTAAAAATGATATTATAAGAATGTGAAAACACCATGACACTTGTCCTACACCTATTGGGTGAGTCATGGCCGACCAAGACAAGCCATGGGCCATCTTGGGGAACCCATGGAGACACTTTGGTTGGGAAATGACATAAATAACATTTTATTTAATGTAAAAGTTAAATTGACACAAACATGATATGTTTTACTAAAACAATTTTTTAATTTGGGTTATACAAGTCATATTTTTGATTATAAATATTCATTGTAAAGATAAAAAGATTTCCTACATCATAGTATTTTTTTATAATTTTTAGACATTAAATAAATTAAATTATTTATGACATAATAATGATGCAGTGATGACATCATTATTTGACGATTTAAATAAAATGGAAAGATAATGTAAAATATATAAACTACACATGTCCAAAACTTATTGGATGAGTGTATTTCGAAGCCTTATCACCTTATCCACGAATTATATCAATGTGGGACCTTTTGAAACCGAAACACATTTTCAAATAAAGTAATATTTCTTTACTTTCCAAAAGTGCCCCTCCTCTCCTCTTATAAAAGGCCCCCACCTCTACCTCATTTCACACACTCCTCAAGCCTTTGGCTCGGACAACCCCTGACCATTTACTCTCTCCACATCCCTCTCCTCATCCTAGAGTATTCCCTTTGGGTAGAATCCTTTCAAAGGAAGCCTTTAGGCTCAAATCAAAAGGAGTTACACTTTTAAAGGTAATTCATTCTCTCGTGTTCATTTGTTTTATTTTGCTTCTCCAACCCCCTAAACTCTTTTTATTTATTTCTTTTGTAACAAAACCAGTATCTTCAATATACTAGGATGTTGTTATAAGACTTATTCGAGCTACACTCTCACACAACTACATCAAATGGTTAAAGAACATGCGGTTTCCGTGGATGGTGAAATTCTGCCTCCCGAAACGATGATTGTTCAATACTCATTTAACACCTTCAAAGGTGGTCATTATGATGTCACTATTTTTATATATGATATATAATATGTTTATGTTTTATTTATGCTTCTGTATTTTTCATTTTTGTCTTACCTTTATGGATTCCATTATGGGTATACGCGATATCTTCATTTAAGGAAGTGCGGACTACCGCCCCCTCAAAGTGATTTGATTCGTTAAATACAATATGTGGGATGTATAAAGGATGGAAATATGATATTATATATGAAATTATACTGGAATTATAATATACCTTTATATCATTATTATTCCATTCTATGAAATACGAAATAGAAATGAAAGTAGCGTTCATGCGTACGTACGGCTTACCGTCTCCATGAACGGTGCATTTCATTTCTTACCTCTAAATGATTATGTAATGTTATAAATTCATGCAAGTACTGGATATATATGACATATATGATATCTACATAATGAATACAATTCTGGATATAATAAACATTTGGCCACACGAACAACATGTAATTGTAAGAAGTCCACTTTCGACTTAAGAACCAAATATCGGCAAAACAAATATTCTTAACATAAATGATTACGTAATGTTTATGACATGGTAATAAGTGGTATAAAAGTAATAATGAACTTGAAAAAGGTTCTTAAGGAATTAGAAATTAACTCAAGTTTATTATTCAGGAGATTAAAGAACGATCGAGTCAAATCGGACCCGAGGTAACGGATCCTACTCCTCTCTTTCTTTTTAAGTATACACTTTTATGCCATTCCTTTTAAAGCTCATATTTCATGTTATTGGGATGATATTTTATATTACACTTAATGTAATTTTTATGTTCATGTGATGATACACCCTATTCTCTCTCATCAATCCATTTTGGAAGTTTTGAGTGGCGCCGTTAGGCTGCCGAGTTTTCATAAGGGATATTTCATCTCACTTTTATTCCTGTGAGATTTATGATACATTTGCCACAAATTCCATTGAGTGGTGTATGTACAGCCCATTATTCTACTCTTTGTGTAATATACTTTCGTTTATGAGTATTTACATCAATGACCTATTGTCTTTCTTTCATGGGGTGTATGTTTTGAAAGATACCCAAGTCGGTAAGGGAACCTTTCACCCTCCTCTTTTTTAAAAGACTTCTTTTATTGGGTCTTTTAATTTATATATATTTTGGGATATGTTCTCATATATCCTTATTGATGTAAATTTTATGCCCAAGTGATGAGATACACTTTTTATCTCTCAACAACACATTTTGATGTGATGTCGTTAGGCTGTCAAGGGATCTTTTTAACCCAATTTCGATTTCTTTGGGTTCAACTTGTAGTAATTGAATATGTCATCCATTGAATATGTGTGAATGGCCTTTTATTGTTTTACAATTAATATCCACTTATATTGGGTGTATATATATTTGTCACACATATTTTTGAGATTTATTTGTCCTTAATTTAAGGATACCTTCTTTATAAGAGATTTCATCACATTTGACATTTCTATTGAGGGTTCATTGTAGTTATGCACCAATTCACTCTTATATGGTGTATATACTGTCATTTGGAGTATTATATCATGAATCCTTATATTCTAATGATATTATAAAGTTCTGACTAAATGTTATTCCTCAATTATTGTATTTAAGTGTCTCTAATTTTGGTATAACCCCTTTAACCAAAATATCGTTTTAAATGTTTTAATTATTTGTTCTTATTAATATCCATGTTTTCAAAATGGTTTTAAGGATTTATTTATATGGATATTAATTGTTTAAAATGTTAAAAGCTTCAAGGTGGTATGGGACACTTTGATTCAAAAATCTCTTTATTAAATGTTTTAAATGGTTTTGGAAATGGTTTCTTTTTGAATGGATTCATTATTTCAATATCCTAAAATGTTATATTGTGATTGAAATGTGGAAATGTTATGTTTCCTTTATTCATGTTTATGTGATACGATTATGTTATGGTACTTGGGCATTGTTATGAAGAACGGGTGTTTCCGTGATAAACTAAGGGCGGGTGAGCCCGATATAGCTCTCCAATGCATTGGGTAACGTGAAGGAGTGAAACGTTATGGTTTCTCCGAAGAGATTTAGGGAATATACTTTGATGGGTATTCCAAACGTATCCAAGAGGGTTACTCCCTACGTAAGTATGTTATGAATGCCTCACGTTACCTTTATGTCTTATGTTTTCTATGATTTATTCATGATTTGATATGCCTATGTTTTATGGGTAAAGTATGATTTCTTTCTTATGTATATATGAACTCATGTTTCCTTTCCATATTTTTATAACCCTTACTGAGCTTTTTATGCTCATCCCAAGTTTTTTGAAATTTTTTTCACAGGTCAAGGGAAAGGTACATGATGTGATGATAGTGTCAAGGATGTGTCAAGAAAGAGTCCGTGTTATATTTTAAATATGTTTCCGTTGATGGGAAGAATGAATACTGTCTTTTATGTAACCACTTTGTTTAAATGTGGAATGTAATGCAAGTTTCATGATCTAATTCTCTAAAACTCTAAACCTGAAAAGATCCTCAATGTGTAATCTTGTAATAACTCAAGATTAAGTAAGGTTTAAGGCTGGGCCCTTATAGATAATTATTTCAAAAAAAATTAGGTGTCTTGACATGCTGATAAAATTGACAATCGACTTTGTATATTGAGTAACCCACCATCCGAAATGGTGAAATCTTATAATGCATACGTGGTGAATGGTTTTCGATTTCATACACATGTATATGGAGAATCAAAAAAACAATGAATAGTGGAGTTTTCTTGTGAGGATCCCATCATATAGAAAATTGAGTTGACTTTTATGGAATACTTGATTAAAATCATTGAAATCTGTTATCTCGGACACCATTATATAACAATGTTTAAATGTCTGTGGTTGGATACTGAGAGAGGTGTGTGTGTTGATCCGACACATGGAATCATAGATATTAATTGTAAAAGTGTTCTTGCAGTAAATGAACTATTCTTACTGGCTCAACGGGCACATAATGTTTATTATGCAAAGTACTATGCTACGTCAAGAGACTTGACTGATTCGTGGAGCATAATAAAAATGAAAATTTGAGACAATCAGTTTAGTCAAAGTGAATGTGCTTTCACTGAAGTGCATGGAATTGATGTTTTTCATTAGAGTACTAAAAATCAATCTTTGTTACAAAGAGAGAAGAGTATCGATGATGACACCACTCAATTATGAGTCAGAGATGATGATGATGATGGTAATGACGTCACAAATGAATTTGAAATGGTATGATATGAATCAACTGGAACTCAAATGGATATCGATGATATTGAGGGGGAATATGAAGATGACATTGACAGATATGAAGATGATGATGAAGCTAAACATTGATACAATTCAATGGTAGTTATATATAATCATAACTAATATTTATTTATATATAAAAATAAATTTCAATTATTTTCTAACAACATTCATTTTCTGTCTCATATGGACAAGGACACATTTCGTGAGTTGGCGGATGCTGACCTATCTTTCGATGTGGACGAGTTGCTGGCACCTGACCCTCAGCCTGAAGGTGCTTCAGGGAGTATGCAGAGGGGGCACGGTCTTGCACGACTGATGATTCCTGACCCCATCCCCAAGCAACGTCCATGTCTTGGGTTTGATCCATGCACCCAGAGGTGTGATAACATGTGCATTTTACTAGGATTCCATTAATCTATTTACATAATAAATTTCTGATTATTGTTTTTACAGTTTTCTGCATATAGCAGTCAGACAGGGCAGCGCTATTTTGTTTAACTATTTTTCTCATCCATGGACGACATGGGAGCATATTCAAGTTGATGTGAAGTAGGCCATGTTCGGTCATTGGTTGGTACGTATGTAAATAATTAATTTTTATTTTGAAATTTATTTCATTTATAACTTGATATTTTGAATTATTTATAGGGTTTATGGTATCCGATCGAGGATACCATGAGTGACGCCATGCACGATGCATGGGAGGTGGCCATGCGTGATCACTTTCGTCAGTTTTTTCACAATTTAAGACGAGCTTCAATGAAGAAAGCAATAGTGTCATATTTTAACGAGTCCTATAGAGCACACCGACCAGTGTACATTTCATCCCTCATATGTGATAGATTATGTGCACACTGGTTGAGTGGTGGCATTCAGAGGAGATCATCAGTGGGGAGGCAGAATCGGGGGAGACAGGAGGTGACTCATTGAGCTGGGAGTCGTTTTTTTAGTACTCATAGGGATCATTCGGTACGTAAAAGTTTTTAAAATATTTTATATAACATTAAATATTAACAATTTATTTTATATTCTTATAGGTCGTCGAGCACCCCGATATTATGGCGTACGACGTATATCAGAGGATGTATAGGGATCCAGCTAATGGGGAGCTCAATGGTGATCGCCAGCGTCAAATCGTGGTCAGTATTATTTTTTTCAAGTTTAAAAATTAACTGCATATAATATATTCCCAATTTTAATTTTAAATTGCAACTACAAGAGTCATATGAGACTGCAGCGTCACAGACCCAGCCTGAGGGTCAGGCCGAGGCATCAGATCAGACCAGTGGCCATCAGTTTGATGAGGCGGCATAGATGCAGGAAACCCAATATGCCTTCGAGAAGGGCCGGGTTGCTGGTATCAGCTCTCGACTGACTCATGAAAATTATTATGGCTGTGCTGCGATGTTGGCATCCAGCTCGAGAGGAGCTCATGCATCTTCTTCTGCAACATAGTATGAGGATCGGTTGCGATCTTAGACTGAGTTGATAGAGAGTCTCCAAAAGGAGCAGGAGGAGATGCGTCGGTAGCAGCAACAACATGAGGAGGAGCGCCGACGACAGCAGTAGGTGTACGAGGAGCAGATGAGTCTGTGGCAGCAGCAGCAGGAGCAGTTGGAGTACATGTGCCGACTCACTCATTCCATAGGGATGGAGTTCCTCCACTAGCAGATCCCCCCTCCCCCTCCTCCTTCAGATTAGTTATTGTTTAGATGCTATAATGTTTGTAAATTTAAAATATGACATTTTTTCTATTTAGAGTTTATGTCTCTCTTATGCTGGTGTCAATATTGTATTATTTAATTTCTATTTATTTTTTATACTTTATTATTTATTATTGGTATTTATTTTAATGTATGTTTATTTTATTAACAATAATATTATTCTTAGTATTTTTTTATTTTATTATATTTAGTTTTGAAAATGTTAATAATTTTTTATTTTTTATTTTCTAATTATTTTAATAATATTATATTCAGTATTTTTAATACATAAATAGTTTCAAAAAATTTAAATAAAATTATAATTTCTTAATTATTTATAATAATATGAAATCGGTATATTATTATTATAATATTATATTATATTATTTATATTACAATATTAATATTATTGGTAATATTATTCATATTTTATAATATTAAATGTTTATATATATATTTAATTTTTTTAATATTTTAATTTAATTATAATTTTTGAAATATTTGAATGATTTTTTGTTATATTATTTGAATGAATTATAATTGTATTATTACTATTATAATATTAATTAGATTTTTATTCTTAATAAATTAAATTTTTTATTTTTTATACATATTTGCGGCAGGATAATCATCCCATCGTAATAGGTAATTGCGACGGGACAGTATCTCATCACAATTAAATTTTTTTTAAAAGTTTTATAAATATAATATTACGATGGGGAAATTTTCCCATCGCAATTGGAAATTCCGACGGGCCCGTCGGTATTACTTTTTTTCAAAAAAATTAACTATGTCACGACGGTATTCGTGGCCCGTCACAAATAACATTTGCGACGGGCCCGTCGCAAAAGTGTTATTTAAATTTTTTTAATATATGTATCGATTAGTATTTGCGATGGGACATATTACCGTCACAAATAATATTTTTAGCGAAGGACCCATCGCAAATAGTTTTAGTTGCGATGCCATTTACTGTAACGGTTCATTTGCGACGCACCCTCGTCGCAAATAGGCTTTTGCGATGGGATCCCGTCGCA
Organism: Viscum album; assembly: GCA_963277665.1. NCBI lineage: Eukaryota > Viridiplantae > Streptophyta > Magnoliopsida > Santalales > Viscaceae > Viscum > Viscum album. The sequence goes on from OY728134.1 coordinate 175,869,724, forward strand.
ACTGACCCGTCGCAAATGGGATTGTTTCCAGTATTGATGGTGTTACCATTTTGGTACTTTTACCTTCATAGAGTTAACTTCGTGTTGTTACCTCTGTGGTATTAATTCCTCATGTATGAGACAAGAATATTTGGATATCATAGGTATATGTATGGACATATATGTAAGATGAGTTGACGACTATTTCTTCTTGCATTGTGATTGAGGACTTTCTGTGTGGTTTTTCCTTTTTATAACTCTGGGAAACCTTCGGGAGTCTCAGGGTCCCTACTGAGTATTGTTATACTCACCCAGGCATGGGCTTTCCTCGCACCATGTTACACTATGGAAAAAATGAGTATTTGGGACGGGTTATTTGTGATAGGGATAAATCCCATCGCAAATAGCCCCGTTAGAAACTTATTTGCGACGGGATAGCTTTCTCAGTCGCAAAAGGATTGGCGCGCTTTGCGCACCAAATCGCGGGAATGTTATTTGCGACGGGCGGTTACTGCCCGTCACAAATAACCGGCGGCGGTAAAAGATATTTGCGACGGGAATATACCCCCCGTCGCAAAAGGACTGGCGCGATTTATTTGCGACGGGCGCTAACCGCCCGTCGCAAATAACCGGCGGCGGTAAAAGATATTTGCGACGAGAATATACCCCTAGTCGCAAATAGTATGTCGGCAGGTTGTTATTTTTGACGGGTCCCGTCGCAATTGACTATTTACCCGTTGACCGTAATAAATGCGGGTTAAGGTATTTGCGATGGGTACCGTCGCAAATACACCCGTCGCAAATAATCTAACCTATAAATACCCCCCATCCGTTTTTTTCATTCATTCTCAAACTCCATCTTCTAGTTCTATCAAAACTCTATTTTTAGAGTTCAGCATTTCTTAAGTTTCATTATTTTTTCCGGAGTTGATATTGAAGTTTTCAACAACGATCAGAGATCATCCTCAGATCCATTTTAAAGGTATTTATGTTCATTTTAATTTAATATTTATTTTAAATTTTTTATTAGTTTCAATTATTCTTAATTAGTTTTAATTTAATTATGTTTAGATTGTTTTGTTACTTAATAAATTTAAATTATTAGTATTCATTGTTCATAGTTAATGGTAATTAGGAATAATTAGTAATAATTACCAATAATAGTAATAATTACCAATAATTAGTAATAATTAGTAATAATTACTAATAATTAGTAATAATTACCAATAATTAGTAATAATTTCCAATAATTACCAATAATTAGTAATAATTATTTATAATTACTAATAATTAGCAATAATTTGTAATAATTAGTAATAATTATCAATATTTTGTACTAAATAGTAATAATGAGTAATAATTACCAATAATTAGTAATAATAACAAATAATTAGCAATAATTAGTAATAATTACCAATAATTAGCAATAATTATTAATAATCACCAATAATTACTAATAATTACAAATAATTACCAATAATTAGTAATAATTACCAATAATTATCCATAATTAGTAATAATTACCAATAATTATCCAAAATTAGTAATAATTACCAATAATTATCCATTATTAGTAATAAGTACCAATAATTATCCGTAATTAGTAATAATTACCAATAATTACCAATAATTAGTAATAATGAGTAATAATTAACAATAATTAGAAATAATTACCAATAATTAGCAATAATTACAAATAATTACCAATAATTAGCAATAATTACAAATAATTACCAATAATTAGTAATAATTACCAATAATTACCAATAATTAGTAATAATTACCAATAATTATCCATAATTAGTAATAATAATCAATAATTACCAATAATTACCACTAATTACCAATAATTAATAATAATTACCAATAATTAGTAATAATTAATAACAATTAGTAATAATTAGTAATAATTAGTAATAATTAGTAATAATTACCAATAATTAGTAATATTTACCAATAATTAGTAATAATCACTAATAATTAGTATTAATTACCAATAATTAGTAATAATTACCAATAATTAGTAATAATTACAAATAATTAGTAATAATTACCAATTATTAGTAATAATTACTAATAATTAGGAATAATTAGTAATAATTAGTAATAATTAGAAATAATTAGTAATAATTAGGAATAATTAGTAATAATTAGGAATAATTAGTTATAATTAGGAATAATTAGTAATAATTAGTAATAATTAGTAATAATTAGTAATAATGAGTAATAATTAGTAATAATTAGTAATAATTAGTAATAATTAGTAATAATTAGTAATAATTAGTAATAATTACCAATAATTACCAATAATTAGTAATAATTACCAATAATTACAAAAAATTACCAATAATTACCAATAATTAGTAATATTTACCAATAATTAGTTATAATTACAAATAATTAGTTATAATTACCAATAATTAGTTATAATTACCAATAATTAGTAATAATTACCAATAATTAGTTATAATTGCCAATAATTAGTTATAATTACCAATAATTACCAATAATTGCCAATATTTACCAATAATTAGGAATAGTTACCAATAATTACCAATAATTACAAATAATTACCAATAATTACCAATAATTACCAATAATTACCAATAATTACCAATAATTACCAATAATTACCAATAATTACCAATAATTACCAATATTTACCAATAATTACCAATAATTACCAATAATTACCAATATTTACCAATATTTACCAATAATTTGCAATAATTACCAATATTTATCAATAATTACCAATAATTACCCATAATTACCAATAATTAGCAATAATTACCAATAATTACCAATAATTAACAATAATTACCAATAATTACCAATAATTACCAATAATTAGCAATAATTACCAATAATTAGCAATAATTACCAATAATTACCAATAATTATCAATAATTACCAATAATTACCAATAATTACCAATAATTACCAATAATTAGTAATAATTACCAATAACTAGTAATAATTACCAATATAATTTTTTTCATAAATAATAATTATATATTAATAACATTATTACATTATTAGTATATTTTCTTATTAATATTATAATAATATAATTTTCTATATTATATACAATTCTCTTTTCTTCTGTGTGTTTTCTGTCTCCACATGTAATATTTGTATTCGTTTTCAAAATTATCAACCTACTCACCAATGGAGAGGTGAAAGTGAATGAAAATATTACATGTGGAGACAAAATGTTAAACACACAGATGAAAGGAGAATTGTATATAATATAGAAAATTATATTATTTTAATATTAATAATAAAATATACTAATAATGTAATAATGTTATTATTATATAATTAATATTTATGAAAAAAATTATATTATTATTATTAAAATAATAAAAAATCAATATAATATTAAAATTATCAATATTTGTAACATGTTTTGCTTTATTCTCAACATATTCAATCTTTTCTTGAGTGTTTTTTCTAAAAAATTATTCAATACCAGTAATGATTTTATATTTTATAGAAAAATATGGAACAACGAAGTCGTCAACAGTCATTATTAGATGACCGCATATGGATAAATCAACATAGAAATCCAAACGGTTCTGGTTTAAATCCAGTATATATAGAGGGTATGGAGACGTTTTTATCATTTGCGGCATCAAATCTAGAATTTGTTTCAGAAGACAAAATAAAATGCCCTTGTAGAAAATGTGCATTGAGAACATTTGACATGTTTGACAAAGTGGGGGGACATCTCTTGCGTTTTGGTTTTCAACCAGATTATGTTTTTTGGTATCAACACGGTGAATGCAGTTTCCAGAGTAGGTGATACCAACTTGATTCTAGATCCATCCCAGTTTCAGGATTTAGTACATGATGTCGCAGGTTCATCTGTTCAACATACAAAAACTCCGGCTGATATAGATTCAAATCCAGAGTTGGAACCGTCTGAATTTTATGAGTTGTTGAGGACTGCTGAGGATGCATTATATCATGGCTGCAAGATGATAAAATTAGAAGAAGTTGCAAAATTTATGGCTATCAAATCAGATAACGGAATGTCAAACACCTGTTTTGACCAGATATTTTCTTTTCTTAAAACACTGTTACCCGAAGGAAATGTTTTACCTGTAAATTACTATGAGAGTAAGAGGCTGGTTAGAAATTTGGGACTTACTTGTTAAAAGATTCATGCATGTTCAAATGACTTCATTTTATATTCTGGGGAAAATGAGTCGTTGGATAGTTTTCCCACATGTGGGCAACTGAGATATAAATAAGAGAAACATGGGAAGTCTGGTTTGATTCCTGTAAAATAGTTGAGATATTTTCCACTTATATCCAGACTTCAGCGTTTATTCATGTCTAAGAATACAACGAAAATGATGTCATGGCATAAAGCGAATATTTCAACCGATAAAAGTTTAAATCATCCAGCCGATGGTGATTCATGGAAACATTTTGATAGAGTGCATCCATCCATTGCTTTAGAAGCTAGAAATGTTCGACTGGGCCTTTCCACTGATGGTTTCTGTCCGTTCGGATCTTATGGTAGTCAATATTCATGTTGGCCTATTTTTTTAACTCCGTACAATTTACCTCCATGGATGTTGATGAAGGATCCATATATCTATTTTAGTTTACTAATTCCAGGACATCCGAAGAAAAATATTAAAGTTTATTTGAAACCATTGATTGATGAATTATGTTTATTGTGGTGTACTGGTGTCAGTAAATACGATGTTTCTACGAAATAGAATTTCATACTGAGAGGAGCATTGATGTGGACAATTAGTAACTTCCAGGCTTATGGGATGTTATCTGGCTAGTGTACACATTGTCAGAAATCATGTCCTTACTGTATGGTAGAGAACAAATCATTTATACTCATTCATGGAATGAAACCTTGTTATTTTGACTGTCATCACAGATTTCTACCAGATGATCATCCTTTTCGCAGAAACAGATCTCATTTCAGAAAAGGAACAATTGAAAGAGATGGACCTCCAAAAATTCTATCAGGTTCTGAGTTAAAATCAGTTGTATTTTCATTACCTCCCATCACTTTTGGTTCCGCAATAAACCAACAGAAAATTTATGGTTTTTGGAAAGAACACAATTGGATTAAACGTAGCATATTTTGGGATTTTCCATATTGGTCTGATTTGTTGGTCCGTAACATGTTGGATGTCATGCATATTGAGAAGAACTGTTTTGATAATTTGTTTCATACAGTTTTATATATGCCAGGAAAGATCAAAGACAATGTAAATGCACGTTTAGATCTTTCCCAAATTTGCAGGCGTCCAGAACTGGAACTGTTTGAGAATGTCATAAGAGAAAGGTTACGGAAACCAAAAGCATCTTATACACTGTCTAAAGAAAACCGTTTATTATTTTTTCAGTGGATTGCAGATTTGAGACTTCCAGATGGTTGTGCTTCAATTTGGGTATATGTGTAAAGAATAGTCATATTACTGGATTAAAAAGTCATGATTGTCATGTTATAATGGAAAGACTTATACCCATTGGATTAAGAGGTCTATTGAATTCTGTGATTTTGGATTCCATAACAGACATGTCTCATTTTTTTCGGTAAATTTGTGCGGCTGCAACAGATTATGATGCTCTATGGAAACTTGAAGAAGATGTTGTTGTAATTATATGTAAACTGGAAAAAATATTTCCGCCGTCTTTCATCAAATCAATGGAACATTTGATGTTACATTTTCCATATGAATCCAAATGTGGAGGTCCAGTACAGTTTCGATGGATGTACCCATTAAAAAGATGCATGCAAAAATTGAAAAGAAAAGTACGTAACATATCATCTGTTGAAGGAACTATTGCAGAAGCTTATTTTCCAGAGGAAATTTTTTTTCTTCTCCCATTATTTTGAATCTGAGTATCCTTCAAAACACAACCCAATGGGACGGAATGAGAGAAATATTGATGAAATTGAAAATCAATTATCTGTTTTCAACCAGCCAGAGTTTGGTTTTGGTGGAGTTTGTGAACTCTGTCTTTCGGATGATGAACATCATAGAGCTCATATGTATGTTCTGCTCAAATGTGAAGAGATGAAATCAATTGTACTGTAACTTTTTATATCACTTATTCTATCATTTATGTTACATTAAATAACATTGTTTTTATAGGTTGTATGATAATCATATCAAGAAACAAATTCCACAAATTACAACAGCTGCTCTCGAAGAACGCCGACAGAAAAATTTCTCTCAGTGGTTTCAAAAATTGGTATCATAATTTCTTTATCTTTTAGAAACTCATTCAATGTACAGTTTACTATATTGATAATTATTTCACAAATTTTCAGGTGTCTTGAATGCTAATAAAATTGACAAACGACTATGTATATTGAGTAACCCACCTTCCAAACTTGTTAAAACTTATAATGCATATGTGGTGAATGGATTTTGATTTCAGACACATGCATATGGGGAATAAAAAAAACAATGAACAGTGGAGTTGGCTTGAGAGGATCTCATCATCGAGAAAAATCATTGAACTTTGTTATCTTGGACAACATTACATAACCATGTTCAAATGTCGGTGGTTGGATACAGAGAGAGGCGTGCATGTTCATCTGAATCATGGAATCATCGATATTAAATGTAAAAGTGTTCTCGCAGTAAATGAACCATTATTATTGGCTCAACAGGCACATCAAGTTTATTACACAAAGTACTATGCTACATCAAGTGATTTGATTGATTGGTGGAGTATAATAAAAATCAAAATTTGAGGCAATCAGTTTAGTCAAAGTGAAAGTGCATTCATTGATGTGAAATGAATTGAAGTTTTTCAAGAGGGTACTCAAAATAAATCTTTTTTTACAAAGAGATATGAGTATCGATGACGGAACCCCACATTTAAGAGTCGGTGATGACGATGATGTTAATGATGTCATATATGAATTCTAAATGGTAAGAAATGAAGAAACTGGATCTCGAATGGATATCGATGATGTTGAGGAGGAATATGAAGATGACATTGACATATATGAAGATGATGATGAAGATGAACACTGATAGAATTTCATGGTAGTTATATATAATCATAACTAATATATATGTATATATAATAGTAATTATCAATTATTTTCTAACAACAATAATATTTTCTGTTTCAGATGGATGACGACACATTTTGTGAGTTGACGGATGCTGAACTGCCTTTCGATGCGGATGAGTTGTTGGCAGATGACCCCCAACCTGTAGGCGCTCTAGGGAGTACGCGGAGGTGGGGTGGTCTTGCACGATTGATGATTCCTGACCCCGTCCCCGAGCAACATCCACGTATTGGGTTTGATCCACGCACACGGAGGTGTAATAACCTGTGTGATAACCTGTGGATTTGAATAAGATTTCATTAATCTATTCACATAATAAATGTTTAATATTTTTACAGTTTTCCGCATATAGCAGTCGGACAGAGAAACGCTATTTTGCACAACTATTTCTCTCAGCCTTGGACCACATGGGAGCAGATTCCCATTGATGTGCAACAGGCCATGTTCAGCCATTTGTTGGTACGTACGTAAATAAATAATTTTTATTTGGAAAATTATTTCATTTCTAAGTTGATATTTTTATTTATTTTTAGGGTTTATCTTATCCGATCGTGGATACCATGCGTGATGCCATCCACGAGGCATGGGAGGTGGCCATACGTGATCGCTTTCGTCAGTTTTTGCACAATTTAAGAAAAGATGCCATGAAGAAAGCATGAGTGTCATTTTTTGACGAGTCATGTAGAGTACACCGACCAGAGTACATTTCATCCCATGTATGGGATGGATTAGGTACGCACTGGTTGAGTGATGTATTTCAGAGGAGATCATCAATGGGGAGGCAGAATCGGGGGAGACAGGAGGTGACTCATCGAGCTGGGAGTCGTACTTTCGGTACACATAGACAGTATCCGGTACATACATTATTTATAAATATTTTATATAACTATAAATATTAGCAGTTTATCTTTTATTCTTATAGGCTGTAGAGCACCCCGATATTACGTAGTACGACGTATATCAGATGATGTATATTGATCATGCTACTGTGGAGCTCAGAGGTGATCGTCAGCATCACATGGTGGTCAATATTATTTGTTTTCATGTTTAAAAATTAACTGCATATAATATATTCACAATTTTAATTTTAAATTCCAACTACAGGAGTCATATGAGGCCACAACGTCACAAACCCGGCCTGAGAGTCCGGACGAGTCATCAGATCAGACCACTGGCCGTCATTTTGATGAGACAGCATAGATGCAGGCCACCCAGTATGCCTTCGAGAAGGGCCAGGTAGTTGGTATCAGCTCTCGACTGACTCTCGGATATTATTATGGCAGTGTTGCGATGTCGGCGTCCAACTCGAGAGGAGCTCGTGCATCTTCTTCTGCTACACAGTATGAGGATCATTTGCGATCTCAGACTCCACTGATAGAGAGTCTTCGACAGGAGCAGGAGAAGATGCGTCAGCAGCAGCAGCAGCATGAGGAGGAGTGCCGACGCCAACAACAGTTGTACGAGGAGCAGATGAGTCGGTGGCAGCAGCAGCATCAGGAGCATATGTAGTACATGCACCGACTCACTCATGTTTTAGGGATGGATTTTCCTCCACCAGCATCTGCAGATCCCCCCCTCCCCCCTCCCCCCTCCTTCATATTAGAGTTTGTTTTTATGTTAGAAAATTTGTTAAATAAAAATATGAATTTTTTTTCTATTTGTAGTTTCTGTCTCATTATAAAATATTAATAATATTATATTTTGAAATAACAATATTAATATGAATAATAATATTATTTATATTTTGTAATATTAAAATATATATATATATATTAAAATTTTATAATATTATAATTTAATTATATTTTTTGTAATATTAGAATTATTTTAATATTTGAATGTAAAATAATTCTATTATTTTTATATTAATTAAAATAAGTTATTAATATTTTTTTATTTATAATTATAATTCTAATATTATTATATTAATTAAAATCATTAATTAATATTCTATTATTTTTTATTTTTGAATTATAATTCTATTATTATTATATTAATTAAAATAATTTATTAATATTTTTTTATTTTTGAATTATATTAGGATTATTATTATAATAATTAAAATAATTTATTAATAATTTATTATTTTTATTTTTTTTAGTATTTGCGACGGGATACTATGCCCGTCGCAAATAGTATTATTATAATATTGATTAAAATAATCTATTATTTTTTTTTTTTTTTAAAAAAACTAATTGCAACGGGCTCTTCGTAATTAGTAGTTGCGACGGGCCCGTCGCAATTTGTTTTTTTTAAATCTTTCACAAATATACGGACTAATATTTGTGACGGGAAGAATCTACGTCACAAATAATACCTTTAGTGATGGGCCTGTCGCGAATAAATGTTGTTGCGACGCCATTTTCTGTGACGGGCTATTTGCGACGGGACCCCGTCGCAAAAGCCTATTAGCGACAGGATGCCGACGCAAATAACCCATCGCAAATGCAATTATTTCCAGTACTGTTATGTCCTATGCAGATGACGAGCATCACGGTTGAGACATGAGGGAGTCAGGATGAGGTGGTACATGGAGGAGATGGGCTAACATGGAGTACTGAGGAGATAGTCTGATGTGGGGTTCTAAAGAAACAGGCTGATGTGGATTTCTGTAGAGACAGGCTGTACATACCCTTCTTGTAGAATCCTTGGTGACGATATAAGATATATTTTTCTCTTTTCTATTGCACGTGTACTTCCAGTGGGTCTTTTATTCCAGCCCCCTTCTACATTCATCACATATTTACTAAATCAGTTTAATTTGTGGTTTCTTCTAATTGTGTTATTCAGTTTTTTTATTATACAAGTTTAAAGGAAATGCCTTCCCGTATTAGGGAATACGCCTTTTCGGTGCTAGTCGCGAACCTATGGCCTATGGAAGGGGATCTTGGGGTAATCACAGCATGGGCCCAGGGGGACATGTCATGACAAAGTGGTATCAAAGTAGTTGTTTCTACGTAAAAAATAGGACTTTGATATGTTTAAGAGATCAAAAATGATAATTGTTTTGAGTGTGGTTTTCTATTCATGGAGTCTAGTGTTGGTGTGTTGGCTGACATTTCCATACAGCAGGACCATGAATTCTGATTTCCAACTCGGTGCATGAAAACATTGATTGAATGTGTTTTGTAAAATTTTTTCCTCAGTTTTATTTGAGTCATCTCTACAGGTATAATTTAATGATTGTGGCATAGATCTTCCTTATCAGGATGTCAATGCATAAAACCTAGATAGGATTCCTACGAGAGTGGACGATGAAGACTCTCCATGCGATCATGTAGTGATCAGCAACGGGCGATTCTCTGTAGATCAGTACCGAGTGATCTAGTGTGGATCATCAACAGATGCTACTAGTGGGCCATGTACGCCGACCAAACATGTTGCATGAGATACAGAGGAAGAGGAGGTTTAGGTTTTGAGGAGTGAAAAATCTAATGGCTGCTGAGGACTAGGTGAAGACAATGGGTAGAGTTTTCGGCCTATTTTTGGCCCCATCTGATCATATGGTGATCCTAGCTACTAGTCATTATTAGTGTGTGAGCATGAGGATGTTCTGCATGGGGATGAAGGTTTGTTACATGGACCGTTTCCTGAGATGGTGCCTTTGGGTAGTGTGCTAGCTATGTCACTTCCCATTGGACATCAGTTACTACTGAAAATACCCATAGAGGACACATGTAGGCTCATTGCCTTACACGTGTTTCAGCAACAGATACCCCTTAGGATCCTTGGTGAGCATGATAAGATAGCGGTTAAGGACTGGCTTGAGGGGTTGGCTGAGTATCCTTCTATCCAGGGCACCATTCAATCATATGGGAGTCCTAGAAGAGATCCTTCTACATGGCTCAGTAGGAGGATGATAGGGTTTAGATTACCCTGATCTTGCGAAGTGGTGACTATTCTATGTACAGGCTTGATAACCATCCTCAAAGAAGCGGGTATCATTCCATAAAATTCTATGGGGTGGGAGTTCCTTATAGCTTCTACACATTCTATAGGAAAACATGTTGTTATCTGAGTATTCTTCGAGGCGTAACGAAAATTCTAGGTAAACATTGAATAAAGTAAGGTATGTGCTTCAAGGATCGTACTTCTGAGAGAGGTGTGTCTAGGGACATCCGAGCCATCAATATTCCTCAATGAATTCCTACATATGTTAGGGTGATCGAGAGAACCTTTTTTGTTGAAAGTTCTTTTGTATAACGGAAATTTTTAGTTAATGTTAGTAGTGGGAATTCAGGAAACTGATGCCAGTCTCAGAGACATGGGTGGGTAAAATGTTTCTTGAAGACAAATTTATATGGATAGTTTAATCCTCAGGGCAACAGACATGGAATATGATCTAGGAGAGTAGCATGAGGTGGTATACATTTTTTCATGTTACAACCACCACCCCAATGTGGTCCACACCAGGCTTAGGGAGATGGAGGACAAAGGAAGGGATTAGCTTCATGCGGTCATGGAGTGTGACCCATAGGATTCAAGAATGATTTGAGGTATGATTTTTGTCTACTACTAGATTATGTATTAATAGACATGGGTACTAACCATTCCTTATTTCCATGAATCTTGTTCAAATCCTAGAGTTTCTAGATAAACCGTTAACTTGACCCTTACATCTAGATAATACTTTTGGAGGAGACTCAATAATAAATCTTTTTCTGATGGTGTTATCTGACCCTTGAGGTGATAGATTAGGTTGTAACCTCTTAGTGGAAATGTCAAGGCCTTAAGATGTTATTTTGGTTATGGACTGGTCATGCACAGTTTATACTCAGATTGGCTATTTTAGGAAAAAATGTTGTAGCACATCTACAGATTTAGAATGGGGTTTTCCTATGTCAGTGAAAAAATAAACTCATCCATCATTTGATAAACTCATGCATAGGAGGGAATATCCAAACACTCTTCAGTCATCCAACCATACCTTCGTGGCAGCATGAGTTTTGAGTTTTCAGTTCCCAACTATAGTGGATGAGTGTGGGGACAACTTTTCAATTGATTTATCTAGTATTATCTCTATAAGGGGATAATTACAACTTCTTGGGAAGGGTACTACAATAGGATTATACCTGAATTCACCAAGGTAACGACACCCATGTCAATATTGAAGAATAAGAGTCAACCTTTCCTATGGATAGAGATGTGTCAGCCAAGCATTCAGAAGATGAGGCTAAGTTTGACGAATACCCCCATCTTGAGGCCACCAGAAGAGGGAGTTGGATTTTTAGTCTACTGTGAGACATCAGGGACAAGACTAGGTTGAGTACTGATGAATATGGAAGTGTTTATAACCTATGGATCCTAGTAGTGGTGGCGGTACAAGTAGATCCATGGTACTCAGGACCTGGAGTTAGAAGTAGTGATTTTTGCGCTAAAGATGTGGCACCACTACTTGATTGGTGAATATATTATAGTTTACTCTGATCACAAGAAGTCTCTGGTTTCTTTTCTCACAGAAGGACCGAAACATGAGACATCAATGATGGCTAGGGTTCCTCTAGGTCTATGACTTTGAGATATCCTATACTCCTTTGAAGTGGAACATGGTAGTAGACACACTCAGTAGGAGGTCTGGTCTACAGTTGCTGAGTGTGGCGACAGAGAAGCTAGATGCATTGTGGATATACATTGTAGATAGAGATTTAGAAACTTACCTCCAGTCTATGACAGTCACTCCCCCACATCTTTAACAAGTCTTGGAGGCACAACTTGGGGATTTAGATTGCAAGGACCGTTGGGCACAAATATCCTTAGGACAGTCTCCTGAATGATTTTTGATGGTGGGGAGCACATAGTTCTCTTTAGATGATGCACTAGGGTACCAGTGATGCTTTGGGAGGAGATTTTGGGGGAGTTCCATGCATCTTCTTTAGTGGTACATCCTAGTGTGGTGAAGATGTACCAGGACCTCCAATGGTAGTTCTGGTGGAAAAGGAAGAATAAAGCAGTGGTTAAGTGTGTATCATTATGCCTCACTTGTCAGCAACTGACAACTGCACATATCCTGTTTAAGCCTTATACTGACAAGAGACAGAGACCCATGCCGTTAGAGGAGGGAAACCATGTCTTCCTATGGGTATCAACTCACCGAGGATTACAAAGGTTTTTGTGGGGAAGAAATCATTCTATGAGGTTCAACAGAGCTTTTTAGATCCTTAGTAGAGTAGGTGAGGTGGCGTACCATCCAAATTTTTCCCCACAGATGCAATGAGAGATAAATTTTTTCCACGTGTCACAGATGAAGAGATAAGTGCATGACCCATCACATATTACCAACTAGGGAGAGTTGGATTTTGATGATGGGGTGACTTATACTGTGTTTTTGGGCCAGATAGAGGATCAAAATGACAATGTCTATTATGTTTGGTTGATCCCTCTAGTGTGAGTTTGGAGGCAACACGTGATCCTCCACAAGATCACATGGGAGCGGGAGGCTCATATTCGGGCTCAATACCCTCATTTGATTGTTTTTCCTTTGTCCTGGATTTTGGGGGCATAAATACCTATTGTGGGGAGAATGTAATGACCCATAATTTCCATATAAGTATTTTTTATACATATGGATTTATTTTGAGAATGGGAAATATGATGACACAAGATTCTGAGGCTCGGAGTGCCCAGAATGATCCGTCAAATATTTTTTAAACATTATATAGCGTGTATGATTGGTTTTCCTAAAATGTGTAATAACTCAAAAACGGTGCCCAGAATGGAAATATGAGGGCACATTAGTGTTTAGGATTGTGGGTTTACCCCAGGAGTGATATATGTTTAGCCGGCGTAGGCCTCCGGTGAGAAAACACAAAAATACCATTGAGTTTTTTGGGGGAATATTCCACTTAGGAAAAGCCTATCCTCAATCGGCATGGGTCGAGGGTGACTGTTATTAATTTATAAACATTTTTAAGGTATGTTAAGTAAACATTTAGGCGGAATTTTCTAACATTTGAACCATTGTTTGGATTAATATCCTGAGTGCACTGATGAATGAACAACGTCTGGATTTTCATAAGGGATGATTCTCTTCAACTTCCTAATGTTGGGAAAAATGATCAATTTTGGGACTTTAAATGAATAAAAAAAATAACATTGTTATTTTATTTTCCACATTTCATTCCTCCAATATGCAAGTGGTAGTGGCGGGACCAGGACATGTCAAACCATTAAATTTCATGACTCTTTAAATCAATTGTTACAATTCCATTGGAATTAGGAAGGTTCCTATTAAATGAGCCATCATAAATTCCAAATGATGTTACTCACCCTCCCCCTCTCCTATTAATATGGAGATCATGGAGGAGTGTTGGCATGACTTCAGTAAGCGGTGAATATCTAATAAAGTGTTGTGAGGCCAAAAACATGGAGGATATAAACTGTTCCAACAGGCAGTGACAAACGCCAGTGAATCACAAACCAATGAACGCTGATTTCTCCTCAAGCGTGGATGTTATTCAACGAATCAGGAGGTAGGGATTTAGCTTGTTTCAATTTAAAGATATTGTTCAATTATTTTCTACCCACTTGTTTTCAAACAAACGAAGACGATGTGGGCCAAAAAAACATTTCCCAAACCCTCTACTAGCTTGTTGAACTATGTGTTCTTCATAGACCATTTACTCGGGTTGAATGGAACCCAGAATAGACGGTCAAGCAGTGAAGTGGGCATCCTATGGAGGCCTTTAGTACACTCAGATAAAATGAAGGGCCACCGGAGCTCACACATTGACCCGAAGAATACTACCTGCACAACACCAACACAACAACACTGACGACTGGTGCTGTTGGGTGATGGTAACGACCGAAAAAGGATAGCCACATAGGAGAAAGGAAATTGTCATAGCACGCCATCGTCGAAGAAGGTCGTGCCCATAGCTACGGCGGGTGATGATGGGGACCGGCTCAGGCCTGCCATGGATGGAAGAGTGGCGCACAATGGCATGTCACCGAAGAGAGGGAAAAGGCATAGTTCTCTGGTGGCAGGCAAAGGTTTACCACATCTGGAGGCATAGTAGTGTGCCATCGTGTGCTACTGGAGGACGATGAAGATTGAATCCTACTGGTGGAGGGATCCTCTATCATGTAGTTCCCGTAGTGACAGGGCGACACCGCATGGCACCGTCGCTTCACAAACTAAAAGGTTTCTTGGATGTTCGAGAGAAACTGGGGGGGGGGGGGTGGCGCGCCCCCGTACGAAGTTGGGAGGGCCCAGACTCAATGGGTCACACATCAAGATGGCTGCCCCTCCATGGGTAAGGCCACATGTGAGCAGCGGGCCCTGCCTCCATGGGTCAGGCCACGCGAGCCCAACCGACCATGCCTCCACGGGCCGGGCCGCACGAGTCCAGGTGACCGTGCCCCTATGGGACGGGCCAGACAGTGGCCCAGTAGGGAAATCCCATCATGGGCCTAGCCTAGCCGTGTTGGACCAGATGGGGTCGGTTCATCACAAACCGGGTCAGGTCACCCAGGATTGGGTCAGGCCGGGATGGTGTGGCCGTCTCTGACCGGACCCGGGCCCTTCCAGAAAGAGTTTCGCTAAAATGACTCTAACATGTGAACTGTCCATCCATTTGATGAACTGTCTACGTTTCTAGAATACATAGAGTGAGACAGTCCTTTTCGTATACCCCACATGAGTTTTGAAGAATGTAGGAGTACATCCGAGTTGGATCGAACAAAAATCCAACTGGCCCTTTGGAACTAAAATTCTTATAAGTCACAAACCGAGCATCCAATTGACACGCTATCTATCATATTGGTTCCCTTAAAACAAGCCAGTCCTTTGGGATACATCTTTGTGAGACTTTGTTCTGGTTAAAATATGAATGATGGCTTGAGGAGTGGATCCTCTCATAATCACATGTGCATCATGCGAGAATCTTGTGGATAACTGTGACGTGGTGAATGAAAAGTGATCATTTGTTGCTCATTACCTATAAATTTAATATGGGTCAGCACTCAGTGATCCTGTGTGGGTTTCCATATATCAATATTTTCTTGGTCATCACTCAATGATCCTTTGTGGGTTAGTCTATACAGATCCTGTGTGCATCAACAGTAGAGCATATTTTCATATTAAGATGATATAGATTTACGAAAATTCATCTGTAATTCTTTATTTACATTATACATGTGTGAGCTCAGTCCTTACCTTTGTGGTACTTTTATCTTCGTGGTGTTACATTTGAGTTTTTACCTTCGTGGTATTATGTTTGTGGTACTTTGACCTTCGTGGTGTTACGATTGTTTTGTAACGTTTGTGGTACATTCACCTTCGTGGTGTTACCATCATGGTGTTACCTTCATGGCATTAACTGTGTGGTAATATTACCTTTATGGCGTTACCTTCACGGTGTTACATTTGTGGTACTTTTTCCATTGTGGTGTTACCTTCGTGGTGTTACCTTTTCTGTACTTTTACCTTTGTGTTGTTACCTTCATGGTGTTACCTTTGTGGTATTTTTTCCTCATGTATGAGATGAGTTTATTTTGAGAACTTAGGTATATGTATGGGCATAAACATAAGTCGAGTTGATGACTATTGCTTCGTGTTGTGTGATTGAGGTCTTGGTTTTTTGTATTTCCTTTGTGAAACTCTGGGAGACATTCAGAGGTCTCAGGGTCCCTACTGAGTATTTTTATACTCACCAATGCACAGGCTACTCCCCCAACTTCTTTTGTCTTGTGCAGATGACGAGACGGTGGTTTGATACTTGAGGGAGTCGGGACATGGTGGTACATAGAGGAGACGGACTGACGTGGAGTGCTGAAGAGACGAGCTGACGTGGGGTGCATAGGAGACAACCTGACACTGAGTGCTGTGAAGATGGGTTGTACATACCCTTTAGGTCGGTTGTAAAACCCCAAGATTTCATAGTACGTTATTTCTTCAATGTAATTCAATAACATTCACTATATGCAACACAGAGTTCTAGTGAACCATGACATACCAAACTAGCCATTCAAAAGTAGTTATGAATAGTATTAATTGAATTTTGAACTATATATAATCCTTATAATTTTAGAATCCATATAATGAGTTTCTTATACCTAATGCATGAACAAATTCATTTTTTAGATAAAAGAAGTACTTTTAAAAAAATTCAATTTTACTGCCTTTTAATGGAGAAGCCTTTTTAAATCCAAAATTTGAAACCTTAATATATTCAATTTAACCAAATAAACTTTTATTTAGAATCAGGACATAATAATTTAGTTTCAATAATGTTTATGTGTTTTTCTGATAACTTTCATATTTGGGTGAATAGTGAAAAATACTATATTTTAACTGAAAACAGCTTTTTTAATCCAAATTATTTATAGTGTTAAATTATACATTTTAATATTTTGGAAGTATTAATAGATTATATTTTTTCCATTTAATCCAATGATGGTCGTTGTATATAATTTTACTTTATTATTGGACATAAACAATTGTCAAACTTTTGATAGTTATTAAAAATACTCCTTTTGGTTATTAAAGCGGGAATTATTTTTAAATTAATAAATTTAAATTCTATGTTTTGAATTTGGTAAAATAGACTTCATTATTGAATTAAAAATATCAAAATTATCTTAGGGTGAATTTTTTGTATATTTTTAAAAAAATTAATTTTTTATGAATAGTGAAAATCACCAAGTTGTAGTTAAAAATAGACTTTTTATTTGAATAATTATTTATTTTATTTAAAATTATTTTAGGTCAAAATAGATAAATAATAAATATATAAGTTCAATTTAATTCATTAGAGTCGGTTTATAATAATTTTATATATATAAAAATTTTATTGAACTTTTCAACGCCTTTTACCCACCTCCTAGGAAAATTTGTAAAATCACATAAAATATAATTTTACTGCTTCTATGAGTTGAATTTTAAAAATCAAAGAGACACGGATAAAATCATGGAGTAAAATGTGGTTTAATAAGATAAAAATAATATTTGGTGTACAATATTTTTTTACTTTTATTTACCACGGTTAAAAGTAAATAGGTCAATTAAGGGAAAAATGATATTATTATTACACAAAAACATGTCCTAATTCTATTAGATAAGTGTAATTCGACCAAAAGAAACCTTTGGAATAAAATATTACCCTTTAGGTCCACTTTTATTAGATTAGGACATTTATTATTATTTAATTTAAAGAAGATATAAAAGTGTTAAATTCAATGTTTATTAACTAAACCATTTTTAATATGTGGTCATACAAAAGATAAATTAGACCATGAATATAAATTAAAAATATAAATAGATTTAATAAAACATGGTATTTTATTCATAATTTTTATACATTATGTAATAAAACTTATTTATGACACAATGTTGATGCAATAATTACCTTATTAATGAAAGAATCAAATAAATGGTATTATAAATATTAAAATAAATATAATTTCAAATTTTTTATGACATCCACGAATTTTCTAGGTTACTATGAAATGTTAGGGATGATTCAATGTATCTTTTTATAAGTATTCTTGTTGTTATTACTTTCACAAAAACGAAATACGAAATAGTGTCAAAATTGACATAAATTAATATTTAAAACAAATTCTATATAATTGGTTAATATAACATTCTTGATAATATAGTGTTCTTCCAAAGGGATTAAATAATATTATATATGTAATTAATGATCCAGTTTAGGTTCTTTTGTATGTTTAGATTAAATTTATTAACCATATATAATAAGAATACAAGAAGACATTGTAAAAGTTAAACTATTTAACTAAGAGTTAAATCTAAATAATAAGGTTAAAATGGGAACCTCAACTTTTCCAAAACCTACTGCATGAGTGGATTTCGACCCATAACCACCAAAGTATCTAAATAAATTCATTTAGAACCATTATAAATCTAATATGATTGTATAATAAATTAATATGTTAATATTTTCCTAAAGTGACCCTCACCCCTCTTATTAAAGGGCACTTTCCCTTCCCTCAAAATCACACCTCCATAGCCATTTGGATCGACCAAACCCTGCCCAAATATCGTCCAAAAATCTTTAGCATAAACCTATTGGAATTAGTTATATCAGAAAGCCAACCTATGGAGCCCTTTTGATCAAATCAAAAGGAAGAACCCGAAGAAGAGG
This sequence comes from Viscum album, assembly GCA_963277665.1. NCBI lineage: Eukaryota > Viridiplantae > Streptophyta > Magnoliopsida > Santalales > Viscaceae > Viscum > Viscum album. Next base: position 175,888,879 of record OY728134.1, read on the forward strand.
TAATGATTTCACCACCCTCTTTCAAGTTACTTTCTTCTTCCACTTCTTCTTCCTTTGTTTTTTCCATTCTAAAATAATAAATAAAGTATATTCTATATAGTGTGATATTATTATAAATATTTTAAAACTATATTCATTATTCTATCCATCTTATGAATGATAATTTGACCATGTGTACATAGGTATGACTTACCGTCTCCACGCCATGGTGTAATTTGTTATTCAACACTATGTTATTTTGATGGATATATTGATGTGTAATATCTATATAAATAATGAAAATAAAATTATAATCTATCTTTAATATTAATATACCATCCAATTCCACACCTTTAAGGAAATGATAATGTCGCTCATGCATATGTACAGATTACCATCTCCACGACGCGATTAGATTCATTTCCACATTCACCATTCATCACGATTATAAAAATATATATTACTAATATGATTGTAATATATGAAATAATAATTATACTGGAGACATATATATATATATATATATATATTCTTATACATATTTTATTCACTTAGTTCCATTAAATATGTTATGAAAACAGAAACAACGTTTATGCGTACGTACGGACTACCATCTCCATAAACGGTGTCTTCCATACCATATATATGTCTATTATACATATTTATATTCTAAATATATATTATATATAAATCATGTTTTATATTATGGAGGTATATAAATCATGTTCTAAGTGATACAATCAAGAATAACAAGTTAAAACATGTATGACCAGGAATGTGATTGTTAACTGAAATGTTAATTTAACATGGAAATTATTCTTAAATGGGTAGTATAAAGTCATAAATGAATAATGTATGATATGATAAATATTAATATGGTTCTATAATAATTTAATAACATACTATGGTCTTCATATAGGAGGTTAAACGTACCCTTGACCGAAAGAAAGTTCAAGGTAAGGGGTTTTCATCTCACTCCTTATTTCAATGAGATTCATGCCATATTGCCACTATTATATTTTGTGTGGTGTATGTACTACCCATAATTGTATTCATTGTGTAATAAACTTTAATTTATTTTTATTTACATATTCATTGTATGATACTTCTTTCAATGGGGTGCATGTTTCATTTTTTACCAAATTGGTAAGGGTTAATTTCACAATCTCGTTATTATCTGAGGATGTTTTTATGTGAGTATCTACTGGAAAATATTTATTATCAATGTACATGTTTCATAAATAATGTTTCAAAGTGATTATTTTTGAGGTACTTTTTAATAAAACATCATTTTAAATGTTTTAAATATTTATTATTCTAAATCGTTCCCATTAATGTCCAGGTTTTCAAAATGATTTTTAAGGATTTATTTATATGAACATGAATGTTTTTAAAATTTTAATTCCTTTAAAAAGTTTCAAATTGGTATGAGATACATTGATTAAAAAATTTCTTAAAATTTCTTCCTTTCTATATTGTGTGACTTTGAAATTTTTTCATGAAAAAGGTATATTTCACTCAAAGAGTTTTACAAATCATTTCCATCTATGTCAACATCATATGATGGATTTTAAACTTTATTAAAGATGATTCATTGTGATAAAAATCTTACATATTGTATTAATGTATTTGTAATATGTTTTACTATGTATGTGTTATTTTTATACCATTCATGGTTTAGGTATAATGTATTTACTTCATCTGATACTTTTAATACGAATGTTTATGTTATGTTTAATCATTTTTATATGAGAAATGCTTTAGACTTAGTATGTGATGGTTGGAGCCCTCTATAACTCCTCGATTCATCAGTAGGTCTCAGGAGACAAACTAGTGTCTTGGAATAAGGCCATGAAAAATTCTTATTTATAGTCTTGGCAGAAGGACTTGACTATGTGGTTACGATAGTCTATCATTTTTCATTCCATCATTATGAATGTGGTTAGTGATATTGAATGTGATTATTCGACTAGTAGAATATCAATGTGAATTAGTAAATGGCATTACATCATTTTATTTTTTCAATATTATGTCGAAGTTCAAGTTTAAATGGATTTTGTTTCAGTTATACATTGACTTAAATGTTAATGCTTATTTATGAAAGTTTCTGCTGTATTGTTATCCTTACTGAGCATATGAGCTCTCCCATTTCTATGTTTTATTTTTACATGGATTCGAAGAAGTGTTTTGTGATTGATATGGAGGGTTAAGCCAAGGTAATAATGGTGTTCATAAAATATTATTTATGTTGTTTTGTATGATATAAAGTGTAATGTAACAATCATGTATGTAATCTATTTTCCAAGACTGCTAAACCGATCGGTCCTTCAGGAATTGATTCCTTATAATAATGCCAATGTATTAAAATAATGCTCTAACTCTGGGTAACTTGGGTCCTGGGGTTACAGTTGGTATAAGAGGAAGTTTAGCAATAACCATGGAAGCTAGATTGAGATATACTCTGATTAGATCACATAGTCCTAATATAGACTTTGAGTATTAGTATAGAATAACATAATAGGATTTCGTAATGTTGAGATTTTGAGAGTTTTCTAAACAAATACATCCATGTCTATATATGAGTAGGTAGAGGCGGCACTGGAACAGATGAATATATGGGTAAAACCTGAAAACACCGCTTTGAGCTAGAATCGAACGAAAACCAGAGCACGACCACAGGCCTTGATGCACTCTTGGTTGCGACACTCTTAGTGGAAATACTTATGGTAATTTTCATTTTCGTTACAAATCATTATGAAGACTTTATGAGTATATACTACATCAATGAAAACATATTTATGATTATTGAATATATCCATAAACCATTCAATTTACGTTAGGTATTTTACAATTTTTGAATTATTCATTGAAATTCATAAACAAAACTAGTTTATGCTAGTTTATAGAAATGATTCCTAGTAGAAGGAATGTGAACTCCAGCAATATGTATGATCCAAAGAGTAAGATGGATCATATATTTCATGGTATTAAGACAACATTTAGAAGGGAAATAGTCTCCCAAATATTCTCAACAAATGATGAAATAGTATCATGTGTTAATAAGATAAGTAATGAATTCTCTGAATCCTATGGATTTGAAGGGAAGCAAGAGAAAAAAGGATGGAAGAGGGAAATATTGATAAAGGGGAGAGGGAAAAGAATAATTTTCCGGTATGTGATAACTGTGGGAAGAAACACCATGGAACATTCCTGGAGTGAATGAGAGTTTTTTATAAGTGTGGAGAAAAAGGACACCATATAAGTCACATAATGGGTAAAAATGGTTTCAAATGTACAATGATTCATCTTAAAAGAGTTGGGACACTACGCGAACCAATATCCAAATCATCAGAGTATTCCCTAAATAACTCTATTGGATAATAATCATGTTATGATACTACCACAGATGAGGAGGATTGATTAGAGTTCTAATGTTGTTTTTAGAGAATTATGTCATTTCAGTGTTGTATCAACAATGTAATGGTTATAATAATTATGGAGTATATTAGGATAGTACTGCAATGCTATTTCGTTAAGGACTTGAGATTGTGTGGAACCATGAAAGTTGACTCAATAGAAGGATAAATTTTGGGAAAATATATTGTTGAGAGAAAGATAAACCATAATATGGTTCTTATGTTGAGGTAGTGATTTTGTAATAATACATGATTGATTTAGATAAATTATATTGGATATTATTGAAAACCTTGAAACTGATTAATGATTTGTATATTCTATCATTGTTGTATTTTACATAATTTTTTGATAGAATGTGTATATCCAGTATACTGTAAGTAATAAGGGATAATGAATATAATCAATAAGGTTTTATGGTAATTCAGTATGTTGAAGTGTTTTAAAAGAATACATGATGAAGGTTTTCACATGTTATTACGCGAAAAAAGGATCTCCATTTTGCATAACTTTCTTTATAATTTTTGTACTGTGAGTTTGGACATAAGTATTTTAGATAATTAGAGTTTGAGATTACTTTTGGATTTCCATAAAAAGGCAACCCGGAGGTCAGGCGGCAACCTGTCACGTCCGGCAAGGCCGTTAGACTTGAACCCACAACCGAAGGGCGGCAGGGGTGTATCACCTACCATTGTCCCACATGATGTCATGGATTGAATAATGTATTTTTTTTAAATAAAATCTGGTAGATGAATTGTAAATTAATTTTTTTGAACCCTATACGAATAGGATAAATAAAATATTATTTTTATGGTATGTTATCTTTTAGAGTGAAATATGAGTTTGTTGTAGAAATTAGCTAAAGGATGGGACTATACTTGTCATGTATATATTTTTCTTCTTCTCTTATTCTATGACGAAATTAATTCATATACTTTTGTGAAGGGAAATTGAAACCGAAAATGTGTTATCTTAATACCATATGTTTTGTTGAACTGATGGTATTTTAAATCATCATTGATTGATGAATTTAAGGCCCTCATTTTTACAATTGTTTGTGATTGGTGACCTTAATCACTACCTATAAATATTTACATTTTCCCTCTAATTATATGTCTATAATTTCCATCAATGTTTTCCTAATTGAGATCAAAATTTGGTGGTGACCCTTTAATTTCTTTTTTCCTCTTATTAAGACTAAATTTTATTTACCTAATTTCCGATGTGGGTTTTCCCAAAGGTATTTTGTATTTTAAATCTTTTATTTTTGAAAAATAATTTCAAATTACGAGTAATCAATTTATTGAATCAGGTAAGAATGTAACATCCCATAATTTCATAGTACGTTATTTCGTCAATGTAATTCAATAACTTACCCTACACACAACATCGTATTCTAGAACACCCGGACTTACCTAAATAGCCGTTAAAAAGCCATTATGAATATTATTAACTTAATTATGAACTTTATATAATCCTTATAATTTTAGAATCCATATTATGAGTTTTTTAGACATAGTTTATGAACAAATACATTTTTTCAGATAAAAGAAGTATTTTTCCGAAAATAAACTTTTACTCCCTTTTAATAGAGAAGCCTTTTAAATTCTAATATTTTAAACTTTTATATATTCAATATGACCAAATAAAATACTTCTCTAGAATCGGGACATAATATTTTAGTTTCAATAATGTTTTGGTGTTTTTCTAATAAATTTCTTATTTGGGTGAATTGTGGAAAATACTATATTTAAACAGAAAATAACATTTTTAGTAAAAATAATTTATAGTGTTAAATTATACATTTTCATGGTATTGAAGTATAAATAGACTATATTTTAACCATTTAATCCAATGATGGTCATTTTATGTAATTTCACTTTGAAATTGGACATAAACAAGTGTTAAGCTTTTGATAGTTATTAAAAATACACCATTTGGTTTTGACAATAGGAATTAATTTTAAATTAATAAATTAAACTTCTATATTTTAAATTTGTTAAAATAGACTTCATTATTGAATTCATAATATCAAAATTAGCTTCGAGAGAAATTTTGTTATTTTTCAAAAAACATTAAATTTTTTATGAATAGTAAAAACCACTGAGTTATAGTTTAAAACCAAATTATTATTTAAATAAATTTTTATTTAATTTAAATTTATTTTAGGTCAAAATAGATACATAATAACTATATAATTTCAATTTAATTCATTGGATTTAGTTTATAATAATTTTAGATATATAAATATTTTATTGAACTTTTCAACATCTTTTACCCACCTACTAGAAGAATTTATAAATTCACATTAAACATAATTCTAACACTTCTATGATATGAATTTCGAAAATCCGAGAGACACAGATAACATCAAGGAGTAAAATGTAGTTCAATAAGATAAAAATATTTTTTTTGTAAATAGTAACTTTTTACATTTATTTACCACCGTTATAAATAAATAGGGTAATTAAGGGTAAATATGAAATTATTATTACCCTAAAACATGTACTAATTCAATTGGATATGTTTAATTCGACCAAAGACAACCTTATGAATAATATATGACCCTTTAGGTCCACTTGGATTAGATTGGGACATTTATTATTATTTAATTTATAGAAGAGTCCAAAGTGTAAAAATCAATGCTTATTAACTAAGCCCTTTTTAATATAGGGTTATACATAAGATAATTTAAACTATAAATATTTATTAGAAATATAAAAATATTTCCTACATCATGGTATTTTTTTTAAAATTTTTATTCTTTAAATAATTAAATTTATTTATGACACAATGATGATGTAGTAATTACCTTATTATTGAAAGAATCAAATAAATAGTATTATAAATATTAAAATAAATATTATTTCATAGTTTTTATTATATAGACGAACATTATAGGTGACTATGAAATGTTAGGGTTGATTCAATGTATCTTTTTCGAAGTAATCAAGTTGGGATGACTTTCAAAAAAAAACGAAATAGTGTCCAAATTGACATAAATTAATATTTAAAACAAATATTATATTATTGGTTTATATAATATTCCTAAAAATGTAAGGATCTTACAAAGGGATTAAATAATATTATAAATTTCATTAATGATCCAATTGAGGTTCTCTTTTATTTTAAGATTAAATTTATTAACCATATATAGTAAGCATACAAGAAGACATGGTAAAAGTTAAACTATATAACTAAGAGTTAAATATAAATTATAAGGTTAAAATGGGAACATAAACCTTTCTAACACCTATTGTTTGATTGGTTTTCGACCCACAAACAACTTATGTTCAAAATAAATTCATTTTATAAAATTATAAACTGAATATGATTCTATAATATATTAATATGTTTATCTTATCCTAAAGTGACCCTCATCTCTCTTATAAAAGAGAACATCCACTTGTCTCAAAATCACACCTCCAAAGCCATTTGTCTAGTCCAAACCCTACCCAAATGACCTCCCAACATTCCAAAAATCAACCTATAGGCCTTATATTTATCAGAAAGCCATCCTAAGGAGCCCTTTTGATCAAATCGAAAGGAAGAACCCGAAAAATTGGTAATGATTTCACGACCCTCTTTCAAGTTCCATTCTTCTTCCACTTATTCATTATTTGTTATTTATATTATAAAATAAAAAATACAGTAAAATATATATACTATGATGTTATTATAAATATTTCACATCTATATTCATTATTCTATCAATTTTATCAATGATAATGTCACCATGTGTGTGTGCGTACGGCTTACCGTCTCCACATCGTGGTGTAATTTGTTATTCAACACAATGTTCATGGGATGGATATAATGATGAGTAATATGTATATAAATAATGAAAATAACATGATAATGTCTCTGTAAAATTAATATACCATCCAATTCCACACTTTTAAGGAAATGATATTGTCGTTCGTGGGTAAGTACGGATTACCGTCTGCACGACGCGATAAGATTCATTTTCACATTAACCATTCATCGACGATTATAAAAATATATATTACTAATATGTATGTAATATATGACATAATAATTCTTTTTGAGATATATATTTACATATATATATATTAACATAAATATATTTTATTCACATATTTTCATTCAATACGTTATGAAAACAGAAATAGCGTTTATGCGTACGTACGGACTACCATCTCCATAAATGGTGTTTTCCATTTCATTTATATTTCTATTATACATATTTATATTCTAAATATATATGATATATAAATCCTGTTTTATATTATTAAATTATTTAAATCATGATCTAAGTGGTACAATCAAGAGTAACAAGTTAAAACACGTAAGATAAGAAAAGTTATTATTACCCGAAATGTTAATTTAAAGTTAAAATTATAATTAAATTTGCAGTATAAAGTCATAAAAAATCATGTAAGATATAATAAATATTAATATGGTTCTGAAATAATTTAATAACATACTACAGTCTTCATATATGTGGATAAACAAACCCTCATCTAAAGGAAAGTGCAATGTAAGGAGTTTTCATCTCACTCTTTATTCCCGTGAGATTCATGCCATATTGCCACTATTACCTTTTGTGTTGTGTATATACTACCCATAATTGTATTCTTTGTAAAATACACTTTAATTTATGTGTATTTACATATAAATTGTATGATACTTCTTTCAATGGGTGTATGTTTCTTAAGTTACCAAATAGGTTAGGGTTAACTTCACAATCTCTTTATTATCTGAGGTTGTTTTTAAGTAATTATCTTCTGGGAAATATTTATTTTCCATGTCCATGTTTCATAAAATATTTTTCAAAGGGATTATTCTTAATGCAATTTTTACTAAAACATCATTTAAAATGTTTTAAATATTTATTCTTCAAATTCATTTTCATTAATTTCCATGTTTTCAAAATGGGTTTTAGGGATTTATTTATATGGACATGAATGTTTTACAAATGTTAATTCCTTTTAAAAGTTTCAATGTGGTATGGGACACTTCTATTAAAAAATTTGTTTAAATTTTTTCTTCTGTAAATTGTGCGACTTTTAAATGTTTTCATGAAAAGTGATATTTCTCTCAAAGAGTATTATAAATAATTTTCATCAATGTCAACATCCTTTGATGGATTTTAAACTTGTTTGAAGATGATTTATTATGATACAAATCGTCCATATTGTATCGATGTTTTTGTGATATCTTTGACTTTGGATGTGTTATTTTTATACCATTCATGGTTTAGGGATAAATTATAGACATTTCGTTTGGTAGTTTTAATACGAATGTTTTTGTTATGTTAAACTCGTTTTATATGATGAATGCATTGGACTTATTAAGTGACGGGTGGAGCCCACTATAGCTCCTCAATGCATCGGTAGGTCTCATGATCCAAACTGGTTTCTTGGCACAAGGCCTTGAAAAAATATTATTTGTAGTCTTGGCACAAGGCATTGAATATGTGGTTATGATAGACTGGTATTATGCATTCCATCATTATGAAATTTGTTTGTGTTATTGCATGTGATTTTTTGACTAGTAGAATATCTATGTGAATAAGTAAATTGCATTACTTCATTTTTTTTGCCATATTATGTTGAAGATCATATTTTACAGGATTTATTTTTAGTTATTCAATTCCTTAAATGTTTATGATTATTCATAAATGATTCCACTATATTGTTGTCCTTACTATGAATCTGAGCTCACCCCTTTCTATGTTTTATTTTTTCTAGGATTCCAAGAAGTGTATTGTGATTGATATGTAGGGTTAAGACAAGGGAATAATAATGTTCATAAAATATTATTTATGTTGTTTTGTTTGTTATAAAGTGTAATGTAACATTCATGTATGTAATATATTTTCCAAGACTGCTAAACCGATCGGTCCTTTGGGACTTGATTCCTTGTAATAGTGCCAATGTATTAAAATAATGCACCAACTCTGGGTAACTGGGGTTGGGGCGTTAAATCAGATCCTCAGTGGATGATCCTGGAGATTTTTTTTCTATTTTTAGTTTTACTTTTACTTTCAGTTGGTCTTGTATTCTGGAACACTTTTACTTTCAGTACACTTTTACTACAACTGTTTACGTCATGGTTTCTTCTCATTTTGTTCTCGTGTTGTGTGATTGTTCATGTTTAAAGACAATGCATTCCCATATTAAGAAATACAATTTTTTGTGCAAGTCGCCAACCCAACGCATTTGGATGGTGGTATTGGGGTAGTCACAACACAGGCCCCATGGGAAGGGTCATGACATAAAATATCAATATATTACAATTAAAAATATGATTCGGAAAATTCTTTTCGTAATGGAATTTTCATTCATGAGTTATCTGATTTCAATGATGATTTTAATGTTTTTATTTTAGTATTTATTGTAATAAACGTTTTTTTCACTATATATATATAATTCATTAGTAATTTTATTGTATATACACACACATTATCACTAAAATAATTCAATAATATATTGATTTTTTAGAAGGAAGCACCATGATGAATAACATACAAGATATGAAACACTAACAAAAAATGAATAATTAAATATTTTTTTTCATTATTTGAATTTTATAACCTAGCTATATAATTCTCATAAATCCTTATTATTAAATAAAATATCAAATATAAAATATTCTTACTAACTACTCATGTATTAATTAATTCTATATAAATTAGTCTATTTTCACTAATAGTTTTTTATCATTAAAAAAATAATTTATTCAAAAATAGTTTCACATAAAATTTAAGAGTGAATATTTAGTTTATATAAATTATTAAATTTTAATATGATATATTATTTTAATTTCGATATTCAACATTAAAAAATTATCTTCATATGAGATTTTAAGAATTTTCAAAAAATATTGATTTTTACCATGAATAGTATAAAACACAATTTTTTTTAAAAAAAAATGTATTATCATTTTTTGATTTTAAAAATTAAAATTAATATTTTTATTCTTTTTAAAATTTATTTATATCATTTATATTTTTAAATTGATTTTATAAATGAATTTAGTATAAAAACAATTTATACTTTAAAAGATGAATATTCTGAAAAAATCTATTTTCATCATGGTTTTCTAATTATATTTTAAAAAAAATTATTTCAATAATATATATTTTATTTTGAAATATTGATTCCATATATAGTGTTAGGAAATCTATATTTTTTAAACATACACATTTTATTTTTGGCCAAAATGAATTGTAATCGTTGTAAATTTTTTTATCATGGTAAATATTAAATTAGTAAAATAATATTACAAGTAAAAGGAACCGAGAAATAAAAATCCCATGACTCTAGAATACATTTTATTAGATAATTCCATTACATCTGTTATAATCAATTATTTTTGTATATATTCTTTTTTGTATTTTTGAATTGTTATAAGATTAATAATATATTATTTAAATAAATATAAAAAAGTCTACCATCTCTCCTCTATTGGTCAGTTTTCTCGGATGGAGTCCACCAGTGCTTTCAGAGGTATTGTTTGAGAGGAGTTTAGTGTTCCAATGTTTATAATACTCACACTATGGTGTTTGAACAATGATGATGTTAGTGATTTCAGTATGTGTTCAGCGAAATTCTAGTTTTATGATTTGATGATGGCGACGACGATATCTGGTTTCAAAGGTGGTTGTTAATGAAGGTCAGAAGACACTAATAGATACGGATGGCCCTAGTAACGTGACAATGTTTTGGTAGTGAAATTTGTGTTCTGGTTATGTGATGATGGTGGTGTTGTGTCCATCGAAGGAAGGTTTCTCGAGTGGTGTGGTATCCTTGGTTAGCTACGAGATTTGTAGGATTTGGTGTGATAAGAGTTTAATTTAATTATGAATTAGGTGTATTTTGAGTATTGGTGTGGTGTTAAATATATTATTTTTTTAATATGAACTTTGTACATGTGTGTTTGATGTTTATATTACTTGATTATGGATGATGTTCTGTAGGTTACCACTTACCCTCAATGTGACCATTCTATGAAAATAAAAGAACAGATTCTGCAAGTTGTATTAAAAATATTAAAACTCATATAATTTTATATTATTAATGTTATCCATTAATTTCATATAAAATATTTTCATGTTAGGTATGCATTGAAATATTTTTTATATTTTCAATTTTTATCAATGTTTTAAATACTAATGTAATTAATAGTTCTTAAAATTAACATTATATATATTTAAAAAAAATATGATTTAATCAAATGATATAAAAATCTTAAAAATAATATATTCATCTATTTTATTAGTATATGGTTCATTATTTCACCATTGACTATTTATAGGATTTTTTTACCATTTATAATAATTTTCATAAGCTAAGATAGAAAATTCATTTTTGACATTATAAGTGCGAAAGCTGCTAAAACCAAAAAAATAAGGTGGGAACCATATTAAAAAACATGTATAAGGAGATGGGTTCAGACCATAAAAATATATTATTATAAATTATCATGTTCTAATCCATTTCTTATTTAAATTTAATTTTTATAAATTTAATATTTTGAGAAATTCAATGATATCCCCTCCCCATTCTTATAAATGCATCACATGTTCTATTTACATGAAACATCAAGAACCAATTAGTTTATAAAATTACAAATAAAATCAATACTATAATTACTATTATAATTATATTGGTCTTGGTTTATGGTTATGTTAATCCAAATAAGGGTATAAAGAGTTAATAAAGAAAGAAATCCAAAGAAGATGTACACAATTTCAATGCATTTTTTATATCTATCTTTATTCCACATAATTATATTATTCTCTGACAATTAATAAATAATAAAAATATATCATAAAAATACTGATATATTATTTTGTTAATGGTGTATCCTCTATCCATCTAAAACATCTTTAAAATGTGACGTAAAATTTTCAACTATGTGAAAGGTGAACTACCACATTGTCAACCGATTTAATTAATTTTTCATCACTATATATCAAAATACTATATAATGTTGAATTAAATAATTATATATATGATATTGATGAAATATGTTTCCAATTTGAGTAATTATCTATAATTTACCTTAATTAAATTCCATTTTCTTGAAATTGATAACATTGTTTATATGTACATGTTGATTACCACCACCATGATGTGATGGGATTAGATTTTATTCACCACAAGATATGGATGATATATAGAAGTATATTTAAAGACATATTAACATATATAAATATATATTATGTTATGATAAATAAAAAAATTAAAAATAATATTTACCGTCATTCCGTAATGATTTTTGACAATAGAAATCCCACCCATGTGTTTTTATGACCTTCCATCTCTGTGATTGTAACATAACAAAATTTTAATAACCATATTAAATTGATTTATATTAAATTATAATTGGAATATAAAATTGATAATATTGTGACCAATATCATTCTGAATATGGTGCAAAAATTACCATATTTACCACTTTCAACCTTTGACATCATTTTGGTCAAAAGTATTGTATATTGTAAAAAATTCCAACATCAACATAAATGAATAATAAATGTATATTATATGGTATTAAGTGAAATATAAAATGGTAATAAACATTAAATAGATAATATGACATGTTATTAACAAAACTATATTTATTATTCATGAATATAAGAACATATGGGATGAGTTGGACTCATGTTAAGGGACATTCCATAAAATCATTATTTAAATGATTCCCATAAAACTCTCTTTTTCTTAAATGTTCATATTTTCTAAAAATAATTTACTGATTTTTTAGTATTATAAATTTATTTTTTAATTACATTTGTACCCATGTTTTTAACATTTATATAATGTATTGAAAGGAATTTTTTTGTTCAATTTCCAAATTTAGTACTTTGTGACTTATCAAAAAATAGTAGAAAAAGATTTTATTTTAACTTATACAACATGAAATATTTTTACCATTTTCAAGATTAATCATTAATTAGAATAATAATTTACATTTATATAGGGTTCAATTCAAAATTAACAATTCCCTTTTCTACTTTGCAGTTTCATTATGTATTTTTAAAACTGAATTTTAATTTTCCTCAGTTTTTTTATAGTGAAATGATGATAATGATTTTTTTTTGGAGTTATTGTGATAATGAGTGTTTATGTAATAAACCAAAGATGTGTGGTCATATTATTAACTACTGATAGGTTTTTTCACAATAAACCAATGATGGATGGTTCTATAATAATTCTCTAATGCGATGGGTATATAATTCAATCCTATGGTTATTAAATTTGTAGTAGTTATCATAAGAGTGATATGGAAACATTTTCCAATGTAACCTGCATATTTTAACAATTCAGTATATCGGTATTTATCGTAATCCTATTTTGTATCATGTAATTATAATGATTTAATGTTTAATGTATTTAATATTCTATTTTAAAGGGTTTAAGGATATAAATGTTAAATAAAATTTCATTGAGATTTTCAAGATATAAATGAATGTCTATGAAATTTCATTTGGAATATATATTTCATAAAAAAAAATTTATTACTAACATTTGGTATTGAAATTTATTATTCTTATAATAAAATTATTATTTTGATCCAAAATATGATTTTTAAAACATAATTTTTTTATCTGTTTTCGTTGACTGACAGTTTATTTCCTTTACATTTATATCTATTTTATTGATCTTTGTGTGCATCCCTATTATTTTAATATTTTTTATTATATTTAAGGATGGTCAGTTTAAATATTGATTTTAATATGAACAATGGAATGTTTTGTACTAAAAATAAATTTTGGTTTATTTTAATCATTTTAAATTATGGATGAAATTGATACACTGCTGAATTTTCTACTATGTAATTTATGATTTTATTATGTATGATGTATTACCTAATAACCTAAAAATATTATCATAAAAAATATTTCTAAAACAAATTTTAATTCTTGTAAAATGTCACTAGAATATGAAATTATTATGGTTAGGTCCTTGTAGTTGGCATTGGAAAAGTGTTTAGTTAACATTATATGTTAGTTTGTTATTTAATACTATGGTAAAAGTCCTATATATAAAATTGTTTAGTTTTTTTGATAAAATCAAATTTTTTATCAATGTCAAATGATTTTTAGATTACACGAATAATGATATCTAACTATTTAACCTCCATATAAGATGGTATACTATTATTTTATTGACATTATCCAAATGAACATTTGTTTTTAGAATGTGTCTATATCTAACCTGAACCAATGTAATAATGGATGTGATGTTATTCTAGTGGTTCTATCAATTAATAATGAAAAAAATTATGTAGTTAGTGAGATTTATTAAGCTCAGTGTAAACCAGTTATCTGGAGTAATTATTAACAACAAGAACTATGGTGTTTCTCTGAATGCCACAAATATGATTAAAATGATGGCCTATGGATGTTTTAGTGATAATTATCCTATTTGAAAATTTATTCAATGACCTATGTCTTGGATATGTGATAAGAAACCCCCATGAAAATGTCAAAAAAATCTGGGATGAGGATTTATATGTGGTAATGGATTTTATAACGAAATTATATACAATGGAAAAAAAATAAATCATTCACTTAACTCCATGAAAGGTAATCAAATTATTCATGATGTATCAATTGAATTTTTTTTTAAATTTGGGGAGATTGTTCATTATGATGACGAATATCATATGGGTAAGGAAACAAATGGGATCTGAGACACTGTACATATATCTTTTTATCAATTAATATTTAAATTCTAGTTGAAAATAACTATATAAAAAATGACATATGAATGGTATGTATTATTTTTGGATTATGTTTTAATATTGTTGAATCATAGGACACGATTCGTCATTTTTATTAGGATAAAAATATTCAGGAATAATATTTAAAGTAGTGGCTAATATGTTATAGTGAATGTTGAATGATTAATATGTATATATATATCTATATATCTGGGAATCCTTTGTTATGGTAGATCTATTTATAGTCATTAGATAAAAATAATCGACTCACTTTTGATAATGGTAGAATATAAGGAGACATTTATAGAAGATTCATACATATTTGAGATATATATAAGCCTTATGATTATCATTTAAAAAATCTGTATGAAGTAGAAATTGTTGTTAATTTTTTGGACATAATTTTAAGGGACCTGGTTTCTTTTATGGGTTATATTGTGTTTGTTTGTACGGTAATAATGGGTTTTTACATTTTTGTGATGAAAATATAATGTTAAAAGATAAAAATTAACTTTATACGATTCTATTATTTTTTTATATATTCAGGTTATTTTTTACAATGTATATTATATTTTGAAGAATTTTATAATGATAATATACGAATAGTATAAAAATAAGGTTAACCTGAAGGTTGGGAAGAAACCTATAAAATCTAGTAAGGAAATGATGCATGAACCCACAACTGAAGGGTGATAATGTTAGATAACCAACCACTAACCTACGTGATGTCCTGGTTGGTATAATATTTGTTTTTATTGTCTAACTGATCTAAAAAATTAATGATATATGCAATTTTGGGGAATTTTTCTTGTCATATAGATGAAAATGAGGTTGAATATTTATTTGTTGATTATGTGATTACCATTATTTTGTATGAATTTAAATATTTTTTGACCAATTATAGGAATAAAGTATATAGAATACTATTGGATTTTATTGTATGAGTACAAAAGAAAATTTTGGAATAATATATGATTATATTGTTTCATTATGGGGATTCAGGTTATTAAATGAAATGATTAACATATCTTGGTTATTATTTTATTTGTCAAATTAGGTTTTGGTTATGAGTCAGTTGGAGTGACTGGTGATATTTGGAGTAAAATATTAAAATAAAATCCTATGATTATGTGACCAAATCCCATTTATATTTTGGTCAAAATAAATCTTTAGAATAATTTTTAATTTTTTTATTATTTATCACTTTATCAATGTTATATTTGTGGTATTACTTTTTTATTTTGGATATTAAAGTATTTTCTCTTCATTAAAAGTTTTATTGTATAGAACCAAGCATGACATACATAGACAATACATTACTTTTGCGGAATACATAATAAATGACACAAATAGACGCCCAAAGACCATATTAGCTTAGTGTCTTGGGAAACGAAGAACATAATCATGTAACTTGTTGAATGATATTCAACATTAATAATAATGATATTTCAATATTTTTTTCCTACCGAAAACCATTCTATATATCCAAGAAAAAATCAAAAATATAAAAAAGGGTGATATCAATTTCTCAGTAGGTATAATAATTGAAAACATCTTACAAAACATATTCATATGAATGTGAAAACATGAACATAAATGTTGAAAATCTAAATCTTCAGTTTTGTATTAAATCATGGCATTTCGTAAGGTACAAACAATAAATTAACATTATCCATGATAAAATAGGATCTGCATAACACATGGATTTGTGGAAAATAAATAATAACAAAACAGGATTTCAATAGAATCCAAAGTGTTGCTACCAAGACCATCATATTGGACAAAGCCTATTACAGAACCGTGTTTTCATTACATTCTAGCCAAGTATTAGTAAACCAGATTTACTTGTCATTCCAGCCATGTACTACTGAACCGTATTTACAGTCCATTTCAGTCATGTATATCTTAAGAGATATAAATAATTACCCAATGCATTGAAGGAATATATAGGTCCCACCCATCTCATAATTAAATTATTATTAAATGTGCCACAAAAATATATACCATTCACCATAGCATAACCCAAGGAAAAAAAATGGGTTTTTTAACACTGTTCTATCATAAAATAATCCATGTAAGATAAATATATTAATAAAAATAATTTCATCATAAACATAATAAAATAACTAGTAATAATAGGGTAGAAACATAACACTATTCAATCTTATATAGAAAATAATTTAGGTAAAACAATTGAGCTTAATTTCAGTGGGAAATATCCTTTCATCTTTAAAATTTTTGTCTATTCTCAAAATGCATTGTCATTTTTAAGAAAATAATTTAGATGAAAAATAATCTTAAAACCATTTAGAATAAGCTTCATAGACATAGTCTCATTTTATTATTAAAATGAAGCAATTAACTCTTTTAATAGGGTATAGGGATACCCATTGCATAGCCTGAAGCCCCAGGGGGAATGTTTCCCAGTACATGGCACGAATGCCCAAATACTTGGAACAAGGCTCATAATATGAATATTACTACTATAGTGCCCGTACAATACCTGTTGCTGCTATAATGCCCTACCGCCGTTACAGTACCTGCCACTACTATAGTACCCCTATAGTATGGATGTAGTACATGCACCAAATGGGGTTAGAAAACCCATTTTTAGGTAGTATTATAAGGTGTTCACCACTAATACAATACCCAAATAAATAAATAGTATTATGTAAATAAGGCATTATGAACACATAAAAAAATCTGTTCATTCAATATAAGTTAAAAAACATTATCCTTGTGATTTTACTGGAAAAGTCAAAAAGTACCTCGAATCATAAAACACCAAAAGATTCCTTTCATGCAGTTTGTTAAAAATTTACCAATGGGTAAAATAAACATTTGAAAATTTTATAATAATAAAAATAATATAACATTTTTAGGAAACATGAATGAGGTTGAAAAATATACCATAGTAAATACCTATTTAAAAATAATATCGAATAAAAATAAGATTAGAAAATTATCCCTTAACAATTTATATTCATTAAAATTTTATGCTTCAATAAATAAATAAAATTATATACATATTTATATATCATAACATATATAATAAGAATAAATAAAATTCTTGGGTAACATAAACACCACAAAAAAGAATTAGATGGTGTAAAAGGCATATGACCCAATTAAATAAAATTTAGACAAAATAATCCATTACATTAGGTCTAATATGCTTTGTATATATCCAAACCTCCTGTAAAATGATTTAAATAATGTTACTGACTTCTTATAGAATCGTATTAATTTTTATGATATCATATATGAAAATAATATCATTGTTTGATAGTAACATTTCATTTTACTCATTATTCGGTTGTTAACAGCTTTATGTTCTTATGCATGCTTTATCAAATATGTTTTAGTTCTCATTACTATGAAATATTTATATCATTGTAAAATTATTTTAACAAAATAGATACCATGTTTATTCTTCCATTAAATTTATATAATCATTCTTTACTAAAGATCATGAAGAATGAATCACATCGCATCATTGAGATGGTAAGTCTTACCTATGACTGAGAGATGATATGGTCGGAGTAGTTCTTGAATGGTTTTGAAATGTATTGTGTATTAAAATTTAGAATATATATAATGTTATAATATTAATTATTGTTATTACTTACATAATTATACCCATCCATGTTTGGTGGTGGTGAAAAAAAGAGTACACCGTAGCGTTTTGACGATTAGTTGTATGTTCACACGTGTAGTGATTTCATTTTTCATAGGATGGGACTACAGTGGACTATGGTTGTTTTATAATAATAATAAACTCTTGGTATATATATAATAAATGATTTATTACTATATAATGAGTCAATTCATGATGCTTCAGTATAATAAAAAATATGTTTGAAAGAATGGGTAAATGATTATACATCTTCTTCGACGCGCCAACTATAAATCTTCTATTAGTGAACTAAAGAAGGTCATTGAAGAAGACCAAGACCTATAGAATATTTCTAGGGAAGTTTATAAGATTAATGTACTTGCTATAGATGATCTTTAATGATTAATGATTCATGGAGAAATAAGGGAGGAGGTGTCCTTTTAAAATTTGTTCTGCGGGACACTTTTGAAATTTCTGAAACTATTTATATATAATAATTGAAATATCTATACAAATACCATTAAAATAATATATATTATATTATAGAATATGATAATATTGAAATCTCATCAACCAATTTAATTTATACATTTATTAGAGTCAAATTTAACATTAACATTTTAATTAACAGTTAGAAATTCTATTTAATTTTAATTAATATAACAAATGATTCCATAATAAAAGAGTAAAATTATTAATTATCTGATTTCAATTATACCATGACTGGTTAATTTATAACATTTTAGACTATATAATAATTATTTACTATTTTAAAAATTGTTTTATTTTTAAAAAACTTATAAAACCTTATTTTAATAAAGTATAAATTGTGTAAATTTTGACACTATTCTTTTCATGGGTTTTTAAAAATATAAATATAAGTTGTTATCCTAGAAGAAATAGCTAATTATATCCCTAATGGGTTAAGGTATTAGAAAAAAAATTTGGGGAAAATTAATTAGAAAAAAATATATTTATTTTTAATATTTTTTAATAATATTTATTTGAAATTTACCTTAATAAAATAATTACTACTTCAATATTTTTTAATTTATTATTATACTTATTTTATCAAGAAAAATTACAAATAAAAAAAATTAAGATAAATTTACAATATTTCATAAGAATATATTATATTGAATTTTTCTACATGACAGTCCAACATTAAAAATCGAATTATTTTTAATGTATGAATGAGATAGTTTTAACATTACCTTAAATAAAATAATATAATTTTCCTAATCAATTACATATGAATCTAAATAGTCGATAATTTAACCATTGGATTATTATGGTTTATATTTATACAATCAATAAAATTCGGTAAGGTTTTTTGGCCATTTAATTATTATTATAATTTTAATAATAATTAGTTTATTGAATTTTCATCAATGAAATATATTTATAATCATCAATATATAAAACATTATAGTAATTATATCATTCCTAAATATTAAAAATAAATTACCACGGTAAATATAAACATTTGAGATTTAAATTATGTATTTATAGTTGATTTTAAGATATCTATAAACATATTTTAGAATTGATATATTATTTTAAACATGAATGTGACATCATTAAATTTTCATTAAATAAAATATTATAAATACCATAATTTCTCTCAAATGTCCCCAAAACATAAAAATTAAATTTATATTTTAGAAATGTTTTTATTAAGTTAATATTTACTATTTATATTTATTGATATAACCCATTTTCCACATGTTAACAAATAAAATATATTAAAGACAACAAAAATGACACTTTGTGTCATTATTTGATTTAAATATTATTTAGTTATTTTCATGCACACGTTTCAATTAAATGACATTATATCAAAACTTTTTTGTTATGAGTCAAATTAAATTCATCAAATAAAATTGTTTCTCTTGTTTCGGTAATTTTATTTTCATTATAATTTTATTGTTACCTTATTTTGCAAATTTACCCTTAATCATTGTAATAAAAATTACCATGGTTACTATTCATATTGGTCAAAACATAAAATGACTTACATACCATATATGGACCTGTTGATTTCAAATTTGTCATCTATTTCTAAAAATTCTACATATATAATATGATGAATTAAATTTAATATAAAAACATTAAGAAAAATAGTTTTTGAAAAAATTAAACTTTTTAAATGGAAAATCTATTTCTAATAATTTAATTTATAAAATTATTTTCCTAAAAACATAATTTGATCTAAATGAACTAATTAATATTTATAACAAATCAATAATATAATTTTATTATTTAATGACTATAAAATAAAAAAACAGTATTTTCACCAATTATTAAAAAAATTATACTTATCACTAAATACAAAAAAATCAACCAAACTATATTTTTTCCACAATAAAAGAAGAAGTTTATTTAAAATAATAGAATATATATAATTTATATAAACTATATTTAAAGTGGGTGTGCCATCGAAAGGTGACAGAACTATATTTTTTGAAAAAAATAGATCAATTATCAGTAAAATTGAATTTTACTCATATCATGTCTAGAAAATACATAAAATGAATGATACAATAACAAAATATTCAATATGGGTTTCATACTATTAATAAGACCTAGTTTATATCCCATTATATAATAATATTTTAATAATATATCATTTTTCATTAAACTAGGTATTGGGTACAATGAAAACTATCATGGAAGGTCACTCTTGCGTGTAACACAAGTCAGGAATAGTTTTTTCTATAGTGCAAAATAATATGGTGTTCCATATAGTACAAGACGTTGTTGGTGTAGTTTACAACACCATCCATAGTTTAAATTAAAATTAATCTATCTCATAAAATCTTTGTGTGTCACATTCTACCTTTCTTAAAATGAATTTCACCATTGAAATTCGTTGGGGTTGAAAAATGTATAGTACATTAAAGTTTCTTTCATAGATCCCCACGTCATAAAAAGGAATACTAAAATTCACTTTTTATATAGGAATTTTAGAAACATAAAAATTACCCAAAGTAACTCATCATTGGGTTTCTGCATATGAGAACTCAGGTGGGATGTGAAAACATGGATTTGAAATATAAATCTAACCATCATGTTATGATTGATAGTGATAAAGAACATGGTTTCAAGAATGATAAATACAAAAAATCCATAAATTTATGATGATTTAAGGGAACATATGATTAATCAAAAAACAAGGTACTAGGATAATATTTTTGGTTTTTATGATCCCTTTCCCAATGTTGAAGAATTTTGCATTTGAATAATGACGTGATTTTGGTTCAATATCACCATTGTTTATTCCTTGAACAATTTTCTCTTCATCTATTATTTAATGAAATAATGTCAAAATTTTCATTATTTAAGTGTTAATAGAATGATTGGTCAATCCATCTATCTCAAAATAAAGGATAAAATAGGTAATAAAATATGAATAAGGCCACCTATTTCGAGATAATACATTAATATAGTAAAAAATAACCAAAATAAAACATATACTATCCCGAAATGGATAACATTAAAATCCATCCAAAAACAGGAATTATAATAATTTAGAAAGAGGTGAACTAAATCGACATAATATTTATCTCCCATATCACATAATGTATTTCTTGGGTGTCACATTACAATAATGTGAATACCTTAATCAGGTATTCTCTTGAAACATGGTAATACTATGAATTACCATATAACCTTAGTGAACACATGCATTATGTCAAAATTAACTCTTTCCAAACACCAAAAATACCAAAAAAAAAATTATACTCAAACCATGATATCACATTGTACTTATATCAGTCCTGAGGTCATTAATTTTGAAAAACAACTCATTATCTTAGTATACCATTCTTATTCACATTTCATGTTTTTCCCAAAAATAGATAAAGTAATTTTCATGGATACCAGTTACATTCAACATATACGTTCAAATTATTAGGGAGAATAGAAGCATAATAATCCTTAAATGTTTCCATATTCCATATTACCATAAAATTACTTATACGACATTATACATGATAAAAATGAAAACATTATACTATATTCTTAATCCAATGACCGAGATTCATCATTTTATTCCTTAACACAACTTTCGTCTCATATATCATTCGTTGGATCTTCATTTTCAACAATATAAATACTTCCCATACAACCATGATGATTCTCTTCATGAGAATTTCACATAAGGAATTGAATTCCATATTACCCGTACTTTCCACATTTAAAAATTTTAACCTTTTTTGATGTCATTATAATACCATTACCCTTGTCAATTATGTTATATGAATATTATCCATTACAATTACTAGATTTGTGTCTTTCTTTTCCACAGCCAAATAATCTTCTAGTTCCTTTGAAAAATTCTCCTTAATGCCTCTTCCACATGATTCAGATGATGGAAATTTTACATTATATCATCTGTGATCACCATGAAACTCTATCTTTCTTTAATTAGGTGGGTCGGAAAACTCACCATAGATAAGATTATTAATAATATTATGATATTTATTATTAAGAATAATAATAATTTTTCCTTTCAAACCCACATTTTTATTGGTTTCTAATGAAGAATATAATTTCATTGTCATTAGTATTCTACTTTAACATGAATCATGATGTTTCCATCAATCATTTAAAACACAAAATTAATTACGGGAGAGGTGAAAATCATACTATGAAAATAGTATAATAGAGAGGGGGTACATTCCATATCTAACAGTTCAGGAATAATACTAGGTTATTAATGATCATTACCATAATTCTAGGACTATATTAAATAGTTATACATAACATTAGAGTCATCCCTAGACATACTTTGGATATAACTCTCGGTATCTCACAGATGTTTTTTCAAACTAGTTTTCCAAGGATGACAAATCCTTTTAACTGATACCAACTGTATATACCCATGTTTGAAATACATGGACATTACATTAATTTTCTGTAATACATAATACATGATACAAATAGATTCTTGAAGACCATATTAGTTTGGTGTCTTTGGAAACAGGTAATATAATCGTATAACTTGTGGAAAGATCATCATTTCTCAAACAAATTTTCCATTTTGTTTTTCAACTTAAAACAATAATTTTTATCCTATAGAAATGAAAATATTTAAATAGGGGAGAGATGAAATGTTCAGTAAGGATAATCATGGAATCAATGATACATTACATAATCAAAAGAATATATAATCATGAACGTCGCTTTTCAATATCAAAATCTTGATTTTTGAAATAAATCATGGAAGTATATAAGGCACACATCATAATGGAACATTAACCATGATAAAATAGCATTGGAATAAAACAAGGAATTGTGGAAACAAATAAGAACATAATATTATTTCCATAGTATCTAAGGCATAGAGTCCAAGACCATCATTTTGGACATAGTCCATTATTGAACCGGGTATACTTGTCTTTACAGACATGTATTACTGAACTGAATTTACTTATCATTCAAATCATGTATTACTGAACAAGACTTACATTCCATTTTATTCATATCTATCTCATGAGATATAAATATTTACCTAGTGAATAAGAGGGAGATATAGGTCTCACCCATGTCAAAATTAAATAATTATTACATGTGCCACAAAATATTAAACATTCACCATAGCATAACACAAGGAAACAAATAGGTTTCTTAAACATCGTTATTTCACAACATAATCTATATAAGATAAATGAATTGATAAAAATAATTATATCATAAACACAATCAAATTATATTAACTAAGAGTATATAATCATAAACATATGACATCTTGGATGAAAAATAATTTTGATAAAAAACATTTACTTAATTCCTGAGGAAAAAATCATTTCTTCTTTTAAAATGTTTTATACTCTCAAAATTCCGTTTAATTTTTTTATAAAAATAATTTAGTTTAAAATAAACATGAAAATATTTCTAGGATGTTTCATGTAAATAATAAATTATGAAGATATAAAAAATTCATTCTGTATAAGTTAAAAAACATTCTCTTTTGACATTTACCAAAAAAGTCAAAAAAGAATATCATATCCAAAAACTTCAAAAGATTCCATTGATACCATTTAATAAAAATTTAACAATTCGTAAAATTGAGTTTAAAAATTTTTCGAATAACAAAAATGATAATACTTATTTTGTAATTATGGTTGTGGATTATCAATATACCCCATTAAATACTTATGTATAAACAATCTTGTGATAAAATGAGATTTAAAAATTATCCCTTACCAATTTATAATCAGTTGAATCATATGACTTAGAAAATAAAGAATCATTTATGGATATGTAAATATCATAACCATCATATTTTGAATAATAAAAACATTTTTGGTTAACATAAACACCCGATTAAATTTTTAGATGGGGTATAAGGCATATGTCCCACAAAAAAAAAAGTGAAAAAATAATCCCTTCACTTAGGTCTGATATGCATCGTCTCTATTTTTACCACTTATATATATATTTAAATAATATTTTTGACATATAAAAGAAGTATATTCCTTTTTACGATATCATATATGTTCATATTATCATCTATTGTTAGTAACATGTCATTGTTACTCGTTATTCGGGTGTTAACTTCTTTGTGATCATATGCATGTTTTGTCGAATAAGTTCTAGTTCTCCATCTTAGGTCATACTTATATAATTAAAAATGATATTAACATAATGGATACAATTTTTATTCATTATTTACATTTATTTAACCATTAATTAATGATGAAAATGTAAAATGATTCAAACAGCATAACATATACCATGATTGTTGAGTTGTAAACACTGTTTACATGCATCACATAGTTTGGATGGTTATGACTCATTGGGTTGGTTGCTTCATTCTAATGGTAAATTATTCTCCACTAGTAATTGCATCCTCGACAATAATTTTAGCATTCCGTGTCCTTAGATTGTCACCCAAGTCCATGTATCTTCTCACCAACTTCTCAAGACAATGAGGAAGGGGCGGTACGTTACAAGTGGTATTAGTCTGTCCTATATTTGACATCCATATCGGTACTTCATGTAAATGGATTTTAGGTTTGGGTGTTGAAATTAGTTCATGGTCTATTACTTATGTTGGGATGGTATTAATTTATATTAATTTTCGAAAATGAAATATATATCATAAAAGGATTTAGCAAACATATTTTTTCTTAACTTTATGTTACCAGGGAGTTTGTTATCTAGTTTTTTTAGACAGTTATAGGCATTGGAAATCTTAAATTAATGGTTGTAGACAATAAGATGAGCATGTAATGTATGGGATAAATAAAATCCAACGAAAATTTATATTTCATTGGGTATAAATATTTATTTTTAGTTCTTATCATGATTATTTGTGAAAAATCATGAAATTATTTTCAAATTTGTGGTTTTGAAATATAGATTCTTGTGTTATTTTGAAATGGGATGGTTTTCATAGACAAGAAAGATTTTTCCAAAATGGGGTAATATGGGAAATATAAAATTGTGTTAATCCTTGTTTTGAGAGTTTTAATGTAATTGAATTTAAAACATTAAGCATTTTCTTCATAAGAATTTGAGGCTAATAGTTTTTTTGATAGAAATGGAACTAGGTAGTCATTGTAGATACCAACAAGATGAGGCCGATGAAAATGTTGTTACACCTGAGCCCCATGTGAACCAGTAGCTAGTGCATTGTATAATTCAATCTGTCCATGATGTGGGATGTGGCAATAAATCCGATGAACAAAATAATTTGGGTCATGCGGTTATGTTTCAAAAGCATAATCCACCAACCATTAGGGGTGATATTGATCTTGAAAGGGTAAAAGCATGGTTGAATAGAACGAGTAGGATATTTGAATTCCAAGTTACACGGGTGGAGCTAAAATCTATTAATTATACTTACATTTTGTTGATCAATCCCTTCAGTGGTGGGAGTTGGGGGTCTATGCTGGAATGTAACAAGGTATGAAATGGGAGGGGTTTGAGGAATGTTTTAGTCAAAATTATACACACTTACAAATAGAATCTTTACCACCATATATTTCAATCATTTAATGAAAGTGAACCTATCTATAATGGAAAATAAATATATGTATACGAACATAGTGTGGTTTTCAACTAATGTGGTCATTTGTAAATAATTTATGGAATGTATTTTTGATGTTGGGATGAGGTATGAAATTATTTCTAAGATAGTGGTTTTGTGTATAAGTGATTACACGAAAATGATGAACAAAGACATAGTATATGATATAGATATATTTAGGGATATAGGTAGGGTAATCATATTACTACCCACATGGAATAGTGGGAACACTTACACTAGGTTTAAGGTGAAGAGGGACACTAATATTTAGTGTGGGAGTGTGGTTTATAAACTGATAGATGTTTTAATGAATCTTATTCTGAATATTCAAAGTAAGTTCAGGTGTTTCCATTGTGGTTCTAAGGGACACCTCAACCGATATTGTATGAAAAAACAACTAGAATGTCATATCATTAAGCATATGTGGCATCATCTGTGGTATTGTTGGAATGCTTCATAGTCAGGTGTTCATGACACTCCTCAGAGATTGTAGGATTCCAATGCCTCGATTTGATGGGGGCAGAATTATACCCCTAATTAGTATCCCGATGTCAGTCATGGTGATTCTTGGAACACCACGACTCCTCAACAGGGAAATAAACAGAATACGGTGGTAAGCCAATAGTTATTTGGAACTAAGAATGTTGCGATGGATGATCATTCTTGACCATCCATAGGGTTGAGTGATGTGGGATTTCATTGTGATTGATATGGATTAGTTTATGATTTTTAAGGCTCATATTGATTGATATGTTGGAGAAGTTTTTCTCATGATTGATGGTGGAATCAAAAATCTCTATAGAGGGGAAAATAATAAAATACTAGGTTCAACATGCTTATTATAACCATCTATTAGTACAATCTCACATCAGTTAGCATCATTGAAATTGTCATCGATTGAAGGAGTTTATATACACCAGTTCAATAGTTAGTGTGGATTAGTTTATGGATGTCCTTCCCAATTAATTCTCTGGGATTCCACCCTTGAGAGAGGTGGAGTTTACAATTGATATCCTTTTGGGGACCAGTCCCTTATCACGTCCATCTTATTGGATGGTGCCAAAATAATTTAAATAATTGAATGTACAGTTGATGGAGTTAGAAAACAAAGGGTTCATAAATCCTATCATGTCATTGTGGGAAGATCCGTTTTTTTGTTAAAAAGGGGTTGGAACATTGCACCTTTGTGTTGATTATCATATGACGAATTAGGTTATGATAAAGAACCAACATCCTCTTCAATTAAATGATGGCCTCTTAAATAATTTAATGAGAGTTCATTGGTTCTCCATGATTGATTTGAGATCAGGGAATCATCATTTGTGAGTTTGGAAGGAGGACATTCTGAAAACACCCTACATGAGTAGATTTGGCTATTATGAGTATGTTGTTATGCCCTTTTATCATACGAATTCACTAGTGGTGTTCATGGAGTTGATGAATCAGATTTTTTAGATATATTTTGATTCTTTTGTGGTTGTATTTGTTGATTATATTTATTCTAGAACAAAGACGGGGCATGAGCAACACTTGGAAGTACTGCTGTAGATATTCAGAGATCATCGGTTATATGGAAAGTTCCTTTGTGATACTATGGAATTTTGGATGTTAATTTTCTTGATCATGTTTTATCTGAGAAGGGTGTGTTTATATTATCTCGAGAAAAAAGATGTTTTTAACTCATGGAAAACACCAATGAATGTGTTTGATATCCTGAGTTTTTATGGTAAAGATTGATATTATAGGTGTTCTGTTCATTATTTCTCATGATTAGCCTCACCAATGATAGATTTGAAATGAAAGAATGTTCCATTTCAATGGGATGAGCAATTTCAGAAATCATTTAAGGATTTTATGGGTCTCCATGCCTCAAAACCAATCATGGTTTTTAAAAAAAATATGATAATGGTACATAGTGTATTGTGAAACATCAGGATTATGGATGGGGTATATTCTCATGTAAGGGGATTATGGGATGCCTATGGCTCATGACAGATGTTGGTGAATTAGAAGAACTATCGAACACATGATTTGGAGTTAGCTGATTTTGTTCATGCATTGAAAATGTGGCATTATTATCACTTTAATGAGAAATTCTTGGTGTTTACTGATCATAAGAGTTTGAAGCATATTTCTTCACAATGATATTTGAACGTTAGGAAATGGAGAAGGACTAAATATCTCTAAATGGGTGATTCTGACTTAATTTACACACCTATTCAGGGAAATTTGGTGGTTGATGATTTAAGAAGGAAATCATAGGTTAAAGTGGTGAATAAGCATCGAATCAGTGGTAGTTTATTTCCACCATAGCTGACATGCAGTGAGAATGTGAGGATCGAGGTGAGAAAGTATTTTTCATTATATTCTCAATGGTTGCTGACATGGTTGGTTTGGTCAATGAGGCACATTTTTCTGATTCTGAGTGTATGTTGATGAGGTTGAAAATCCAATGTTCGGTGACAATTGAGTGTTGGGACTAAATGGGAATTAATATTTGTTCTTTCAGAATCATATGGCTATAACAGTTGCATATCATGAGTAAATTATTAAAAGCTATTATCATTCTAAATGATGATTCAATCTTGGAATAAATGAAATGTATAAGGAATTGAAATCTTAGTTTTGGGGGGACAATATTAATGGGAAGGTGGCCAAGTTTGTTTCAAGATTCATGACATTCAATCAAGTAAAGGTAGAGTATCAGTGGTTAGTAGGTATTTTTTAATCGTTATCTATTTGTATTTTCATGTGTCATCATATATTAATGGATTTTTAACAAGTTCCCAAGAATGGTAGGAATGCACAAATCCACATGGGTTATAGTGGATCATCTCCCAATGTTGGCACATTTCATCCCAATTCCTAAATCTCATATAGTGTACAATCTATAAAAAATCAATATATTTGAGGTGGTGAAGAGGCATGGTATGCCACTTTACATTTTATCAAATTGTGATCTAATATACACATCATGTTTCTTGAAATCCTTGCAGTAATCCCAGGGGATGTAGTTGACAATGACTACAAAATATCATCCTCATACATATGAGAAAAATGAGATTATGATACAAAAATTTGAAGATATGTTGCAGGCTTGTGTAATGGATTTTGGGGGTTTATGGTATGACTAATTGACTTTGAGGAATTCTCATACAATAAACGTTTTAAGGCCTCGATATATATGGTTATATTTAAAGCATTGTATGGTAGTTTGTTCAGTTCTCCACATTGTTGGGTGGAAATGGGTGAGAATTCAATGGTCGGATCGAGCCTTCTTCATGAGACTATAGAGATGATCATGTGGATCATAAAGTCAATAAACACATATCAAGGTCATCAAAAATCATATGCATACAATCGTCGATGGATCATGTCATTCAAAGTGGGTGATCATGTATTTTTTATAATTTCCCTGAGATTTGGACATCATCGGGGTGGAAATAATGGAATCTTATCTCCATGTTATATTAGGCCTTTTTAGATACATGATGGGATTAGAGAGGTGGCTTATCAGTTGGATTTTCTATCATTGTTTAGTGCGGTGCACAACATGTTTCATGTTTCTCAGTTGAAAATGTAACAGCTTGAACCTAACCATGTCATTTGATGGGACCATATTGAGATATAGATGGATGTCTCCATGGTTCACATGATAATGTGGATTAGTGATAGGCAAGTGAAAGTCCTAAGTGGTAATATTGTTTGTCTATTTTGGGTTTTTTGGTAGTAAGGTCAGATTTAGGAGGACACTTGGGAATTCTATGAATAGATAGCCGAGCAATGTACTGTTCTCTTTTAAGGAAGAAATTGTACTCTATATTCAAAAGATGTAAATTCCAATGTTGGGGAGAATGCATCACCACCAGTTTGAGGTATGTAACCCTTATTTATGACTTTTTTAGTGTGTATGGGAATGTTTTTGTGGAGGTTGGGAGAGTTTGGATGGGTTTTAAAGAATTTATGGAGGCTTTTTAAAAGTGCACAGTTAGGGGCAAACATGCAACAAACCTATGTAACTGTGCAACATTATTGAATGGTGTTTTCATGGCTTGGGTATAGTTTGTCTAACCGTATAAGGAGTTCATGCGTAGTTCCCTTCAAGGTAGTAGTATCTGCTCGATTAGGGAAAAATTTGACCAACTGTTCTAGTTAACCATGTGCTGAAAAAATAGTGATTTTAAATCTTGGTTTGGCCTCGATTTTTTCCGAAACCCTAAATTCATTATCCCACCCAAGCCCCACTCGAGATATTTTGTTCTCAATAGTTATTGGATCTCCTCCTCCCATTCAAGAAGTAATTATGAGGGTTAATAATAGTTACAACGCCTTTATTAGGATGGATCCATTTGAGGCATTGTACAGATAGTCGTGAAATACACATTATGATGGGATGGGTTGGGAGAAAGGTCCGTATTGGAATTTTGATTCATCAAGGATAGAACTGAGATAGCTCTTATGATTCATAAATTCTTGTTGAAGACTCCAAGAATCTAAAATTAATATTTTGACTATTATTATTATTTATTGGGTTTTTTGTTTGGTGATCATGTTTCTCTTCATGTATCGATTTTTCTAGGTCATTTTCACTTGGTATATAAGGGAAAATTAATTTCAGGTTATGTTAGGTTGTTTTTTATTATAGATCATCCTGGTAATATATTCCATCAGTTGGATTTTCCATCTTATAAGACCTTGAACCACAAAATCATTCTATTTTTATTATTTAAGAGATACCATAAATAACCTTCTCATTTGTTGAAGTGGGGATAGATGGAGTTATAGACTGATTCCAACACTTTGGAGTTGCTAGTTTATATTATGGATGTTCCGAACAAGGTGTTTTATGGAAAGATGAAATCACTGGTTCTTGGATCTGGCATCATGGTGGTGATCCATATGATCGATGGGAGTGGTAATATTTGTTGAGTGAGTGGTAGCCTCCCCTATTTATTTCATATAATGGTTAAGGACATTAAAGGGGAATAATGAGGCATTGTGGGGAGTTTGTGACACCCTCTAGGCCATATTTACATATTATTATGAGATTTATTTACCTTTTGATTTGGTTATAGTGTTCCTAGGAGAAAAAGGCCAGAAATGGGAGTTTTTTGGGGGAATTAGGCCAGGAAAATGGTTGGCATATAGTTTCATTAACATTGTAGCTAACCAGGTGAGGGTACTGTAGAGGGAGATAGTGATTTTTTTCATGGATTTATAATGGGGTTTAAAACCATATTATGCATAGGGATAACC
Source organism: Viscum album (assembly GCA_963277665.1). Classification (NCBI taxonomy): domain Eukaryota; kingdom Viridiplantae; phylum Streptophyta; class Magnoliopsida; order Santalales; family Viscaceae; genus Viscum; species Viscum album. The sequence goes on from OY728134.1 coordinate 175,920,882, forward strand.
ATATGGATAAATTTTGGTGGAGGTAATATCTCAAATATTGTTAATTCGTGGTTTCCGAAATTGTGCTGCTAAAATGTGCAGCCTATGTGGGTCACATAAAAATTGTAATTTTCTTTTTTACCCATATTTATTTGTAAAGGTGTTGACCTTAATTTTTTAACCATCATGAAAATCCATCCTCCTTATCGATAGAGCATCCCATGTCTTTTGGGGGTGATTTTACATTGTAGTAGTGTTATTTTTTCTGGAGGTATGTTTATTTCATGATGATTTATTTTTTCACACAACCTCTACAATCTTGTTAGTTCATTTTATAGATGTTTTCAGCCCAATAATGGTTGTTTGAATAATATAGGGTCTGTTAGTGGGTATTGGTTTTTTCTTATGGAAAAGGTGTGTGAGGCTTTGATCTACCAATTCTTGGTGGTTATCGTCCGGGATGAATTGTTTGAAATTAAATTCATGGAAGTTGTATATATTTAAAGTAATTTTTCATAGATTTCATTTATATTATGAATTTCCTTCGATTATTGTTTTTTTAATGGAATGATATATGATGTATGGTTGATGTATATCCCTATTATGATGTTTTTTTATTTTGTTTTGGAAATTTTGTTATTAAAAAGTGTTTTTTTCAATTGTATGTTGCTTGTATGTACACCAAGTGTTTGATAAAAATGTTCTAAATTATTTTTTGTATTAAAAAGGATAAATAAATTGGTAAGAAATTTTTTACCATCATTAATATGTTTTTAAAAAATGTGTTGGATTTTTTTGAAATTGAATATGAAATTAAATTTTTGATATGGGTACTTCATTGTGATTATGTTGGAATATAGCAGTATATAGGTTAACTAGGAATGTAGAGAGGTTTTTCTTCTAGGACCATATGAGCCTTCAAAGGCAAGACCATGCGAGCATCCACTATAGTTTGTCTTAGATCCCATGTGATCCATTGGTGGGTGTACTGTTTGAGCCTCTTTTTTGGTTTGTTCAAGGGACCGTATGAGAATTCCAAGGGTTGAGCATGTGATATTCCAAGATTGGTTACAAGAGACCAATATAGCTATTGGGGATCATCTTAGGGAATAATTTCATTTCTTCCATTTTCATATATTTCTAGAATATTGGTTACTAAAACACAATAATCCCGATGGTTAGATCCCTAGGGGCACATCAATCATGGCTTGTTACTTTACATGCTCTTTTCATTGAATTAGTTCCATTTCAATATGATGATATATATTATTATCATTTCCATATAGATGGCTATTTGATGATGATAATTCTCTCTTTATTAAGACTTGTTGTATACATGTTGAGCATGTTTTGTTTTAGTCCATTATTATTTATTAAATCCATGTGGGATTTTTTGTGGAAAAATTCGTTTTTTAGATTAATCGTAAATTAATTTCAAATGTTATTTGAAAATGGTTTATTTTAAAAGTGGTTTAGTATTATAATGTTTTTTGAAACTTTATTAATAGTATTCATGGGAAAAAACATTAAATAAATTCATGGTGTCATCTTACTGGGTTTTGTGGCTTAGATAACCCACATGAAATTGGGTGCATGAATAATATTTATTGCATGACTTGGGTTATGGCACAAGAAACATGTTCCATGGTGGATCTTCTTGATTATTTTTATCCTATATTGTGAGGTGTAAATGTGGTCTCACAGGGAATAGATCATGTTCATTAATTTGTGTATTTTGTATCTGTTAGTATGTGTGTGTTGGATGATTGGTCTTGGTCCACTTTATTTTTTGGTGTGTTCAATGACCCGAGATACCATGTATATGTTGCCCATATGGAATGCATATATTTTTTATTATAGTTTATGATTTTCATAAGATTGTTTTCTCTAGGTACTTTTATGTTGATAACTATGTTGAGGTTAGTGTGGCCATCCCATTTCATGAATGTGTTATTCCATCTAACCATGGGTGAACCCATTCCCCAATTATAGATAGATATGTCCAGTTCTTGTCGCCAACTCGTAATGATGAAGAATGCGCTACGAGCCTTATGGAAGGCTATCTTAGGTAATGGGATTCATTGATATCAGTTGGTTCGTTAGAGTATGTATGTTTTTATGTATGTATGTATGTAAAAATATATTTATGTATGTATGTTTGTATGCAAGTATATATGTATGTATGTATGTATGTATGTATGTATGAATGTATGTATGTATGTATGCATGTATGCATGTATGTATGTATGTATGTATGGATGGATGTATGGATGTATGGGTGTACAGATGTATGGATGTATAGATGTATGCATGTATGCATGTATATATTCAAATATGTTTGCATGTTTGTACATATGTATTTATGTATTTATGTATGTATGTATGTATTTTGGTAAATACATTGATACGTATGTACGTAGGTACGTACGTACGTATATATGTATGTATGTATATATGTATGCATGTATATATGTATGTATGTATGTATGTATGTATGTATGATTGCTTATTTGTTTGTTTGTTTGTTTGTTTGTATGTTTGTATGTATATAAGTATGTATGCCTGACTGTATGTATTTATGTATCTATGTATGTATTCATGTAGGTATGTTTGTGTGTATGTATCTATCTATGTGTGTCTTTGTGTGTGTGGGTTTGTGTGTTTGTGTGCATGTGTGTGTGTCTGTGTGTATGTATGTCTTTGTGTATGTATGTCTGTGTATGTATGTATGCATATATGTATGTATGTAGGTGTGTGGGTGTGTATGTGTGTATGTTTGTATGTGTGTATGTGTGTTTGTGTGTATGTGTGTACGTGTGTATGTATGTTTGTGTGTATGTTTGAATGTAAAAATGTGTTTCTATATGTGTGTACGCGTATATATATGTATGTATACAGGTTAGTATGTATGTATGTATGTATGCATGCATGCATGTATGTATGTATTTATGAATGTATGTATGTATGTAAGCATAAATGAATTTATATATGCATTTATGTATGAATGGATTTATGAATGTATGTATGTATCCATGTATGTATGTATCCATGTATGTATGTATGTATGTTTGTATGTTATGTATTTATTTTTTATGTATGTATGTATGTTTGATTGTTTGTATGTGTGTATGTATGATTGTTTGTATGTGTGTGTGTGTGTGTCTGTATATATGTATGTATGTATGTATGTATGTAAGTATATATGTATGTATGTATGTATGTATGTATGTATCTATGTATGTTCGTCTGTATGTATGCATGTGTGTGTGTGTGTGTGTGTGTCTGTATATTTGTATGCATTTATGTATCTACGTATCTATGTATGTAAGTATGTATGTATGCATGTGTGTGTGTGTGTGTGTGTGTCTGTGGGTATGTATGTATGTATGTATGTATGTCTTTGTATATGTATATATGTATGTGTGTGTGTGTGTGTCTGTAACTATGCATGTATGTATGTATGTGTGTATGCATGCATGTATTTATATTTCATTGAATGAATGTATGTATGTATGTACGTACGGATGTATGGATTTATGGATGTATGTATGTGTGGATGGATGGATGGATGGATGTATGGATGGATAGATGGATGGATGGATGTATATATGTATGTATGTTTGCATGTATGTATGTTTTTTTATCTATCTTGTAACAGCCAGAGATTTTATGAAAAATATTCTTTTTAATTTCATTAATGTCTTGTGTTGTACGCTATACCAAAAAGAGCTTGCACAACACGCATCCTTGACTTGCCTTGCATTACACGCAATCGCGACCTTCCTCGATAGCGTGTGTAGTACGCAATAACGAGTTTCACTAAACAACAATATGCTATTAAAATATTATTAAAACTAGCCGTTATGAATAGTAATAACCACTTTTTGAAATTTTTTAAATTTTATTTTACAAAATGGACATCATTTTTGGATTCGGAATATCGAAATTAGCTTAGGGTGAAATTTTGGTACTTTTGGGATAACTTTCATATTCTGATGAATAGTGAAAATTACTAAATTTTATTTAAAAGAACATTTTTAATAGAAATCATTAATAGTGATAAATTATTAATTTTAGTGGTTTTAAAGTATATTTAGAATATAGATATTTTTACAATTTAATACAATGTTGGTCATTGGATGTAATTTCACATTTAAACCAGTTATAAACAAGTGTTAATCTTTTGATAGTTATTATCTCTTAAAAACACGCTATTTGTTTTGATGACAGGAACTAGTTTTTAAATTAATTAATGCAACTGATATGTTCTGAATTTGGTAAAATAGAAATCATTTTTGAATTCTTAATATCAAATATAGCTTATGCCTAATTTTTCGTATTTTTCTGGAAACATTCATTTTTTGATGAATATTGAAACCACTAAGTGGTAGTTAAAAAAATGAATTTTTCATAAAACATAATTTTACCGCTTCTGTGAGTGGAATTTCAAAAATCCGAGAGACACGGTTGATGTTAGTATGTAAAATGTGGCTCAATGAGATGAAAATAATTTTTGTTGAATAGTAACTTTTTACTTTTTTTACCACGGTTAAAAGTATATAGGGTAATTAAGGGTAAAAAGTTTATTATTATTACCCTAAAATATGTCCTAATTCTATTCTATAAGGGTAATTAGACCAAAAACAACCTTAGGAATAAAATATGATCATTTAGGCCCACTTGGATTAGATTAGGACATTTATTATTAATTTATTTAAAGAAGGGTTAAAATATTTAAAATCAATGTTTTATAAGTAAATCATTTTTAATATAGGGTTATATATATGATAAATTAGACTATAAATACTCATTAGAAAGCTAAACATATTTGCTACATAATTTTATTTTATTTGTAATTTTTATACATTAAATAATATAATTTATTTATGACACAATGATGATGTAGTAATTATCTTATTAATGAAATATTGACATAATTGATGTTATAAATACCAAACAAAATGAAATTTGAGACTTTTTGTGAATTACACTAATTTTCTAGGTTAATATGACATGTTAGTATCGCTTTAATTAATTGTTTTCGAACTAATAATTCTGTTATGATTTTAACAAAAATCAATTACTAAATATTGTCAAAATTGAAATAAAATAGTTTTTAAAACATATATTATATTATTAATTGTTAATTTATTCCTAAAAATCTAAGGTTCGGCCCAATGACTAAAATAAGGTTATATATATTAATAATAAAAAACTTGGGGTCCGTTTGGCTTGTTATAGTAAGTTTATAAACCTTATATTGTAAGAACACAAAAAGACCTGGTAAAAGTAAAATTGTTTATCTTAATGTTAAATCTAAATTATAAGGATAAAATAGGAACCTAAACTTGTCTAAATTCTATTGGATGAGATAATTTCGACCCATCCCCACCTAAGCTTCTAAATAAATCAATTTGGAGCTATTTAAAACCGAATTTGACTTTATAATAAAATAATAGTTTTAGTTATTCCAATGGTACCCCTATCCTCCCTTATAAAAGGGAACCTCTTCCCTCTCTTCCTCACACAACTTTTAGCCTTCGTGCTCAGCCAACCCCTGAAAAAATTTCTTCTCCACTTCCCTAGAAATATCCTAGAGGTTCTGGTCTTCCTCAAAGACAAATTTTAGTGCCCTAAAGGGAGATCACAAAGAGGCGCTTCAAAGAAGAGGTAATTTCCGTTACCGATTCGTTCAACTTTATTTCTTCTTCCACTTATTCTTCTTAGGTTGTTTCATTATGAAGTAATAACATCAGTATCACTCAAATACTGATATGTTATAATAAGTTTGAAACAACCCTATTTCACCATCTTTCCATCCTACGGAAAACGAAATTACCGCGCGTGCGTACGTGCGGAATACCGTCTCCACGCCGTGGTGAAATCTATTTTCCACCACTACCTTACTTGGATGGGTATAATGGTGTAAATAATAACTATATATGATTATTTTAATGTGATATTGATTCTGAAATAGTATACATACACTCCAATACAGTCCCACGATCATGAGAATGATATCATCGCTCGTGCGTACGTACGGACTACCATCTCCACGACGCGATGAGATTCATTCTCCATGTTAACCATTCATGAATTATTATAAAGAATATATAATAAGTAATCATGAAATATATGACATAATAATGATACTGTATTTATGTGTATATATATGTATTTCATCTACTTAATTCTATTCAACACAATAAGGAAACGAAAACAGCGTTCATGCGTACGTACGACCTACCGTCTCCATGAACGATGTATTTCTTTCCATTTACTGATTTATTATATATATTTATATTATGAATATATATTATATATAAATAATGTTTTATATTCTGGAATTAAATAATCATGATCTAAGTAATCATATGAATAATTACAAGTCAAAACACAGACGACAAATGAAACAATTTTACCCAAAACGCTCTATAACATGGAATTTACAAAAGAACGGGTAATATAAAGTCATAAGTGAACCATATATGATATCATAACAATGAGTATGATTCTGTAATAAGTCAATGACATTATTTAAACCATTATACAGTAGGTTCGGGAACTTACAAAGCAAATCAGACCTAAGGTAAGGGAAATATCACAATCTCATTTTTATCTGAGATTGTTTATACTTTGGCATTTACTAGGGTGTATTTTATCATCCACATCCATGTTTCCTTAATATGTAATAATATTTCTATTCACCTACAATTGTTTAAATCCTATTTTACCCTTAGGTGAGTTTTTAGTAAAAGATATGAAAGGAATATTTTGTCGTTTTTCGTACGAGGTACTTTTTTGACTTTTCCGATAAAAGTACGAGAAGCATGTTTTTTAACTTATACGGCATGAATGGATTTTTAAAACATTATTTCCAAGAAGATTCCTTTAAAAGTTTTCAAGATTATTTTTAATCAACTTCTTTTTGTTTAAAATTGTATGACATGTTAAGAAAGGAAAAAAAATTGAAGTAGAAATTATATTTTCCTCAAGAATGGAGTTCAAGTGTTTTATCAAAATTATTTTCCATCTAAGATAATATAGGGTTCTGTTTCTATCCATATTATTACATTTACTTTATTATGCTATGATGGAAATATTTTTATGAATTCCTTTATCTTATATGAATTGTTTTATGATGTCATGATGTTTAAGATTCACATTTTTATTACATGGGTTATGCAATGAAGTATGATTTATGATTTTGTGGCACACATAAGAATGGTATAATTATGAGATGGGTGGGACCTATATCTCCGTCAAATGCATTGGGTAAAGATTTTATATCTCATGAGATAGACATGGCTGGAATGATAGGTTATATCGGTTCAGTGAAACAGGACTAAAACGAGGAGTGAACTCGATTCAGAAATGGACTTTGTCCACTAAGATAGTCTTGGCAATGAGTCTTGACAAATAATAAATGATTCTCTATGATTATGTGTCTATGACACAAAGTTTTATGTTTTAAGTTATGATTATTGGGATTACATTTCACTACTATGATTTATCCCATATTCTGATATTATGATCTCTTTTGCAGGTTATGATTTCCAAAATGTTATGTTCTTATAAATATGATGTGATTGATATTTTTTTTGTTTACCCTTACTAAGCATTTGAGCTCACCCTTTTATGTTTTCTATTCCCCAGGATATAAAGAAAGGTTTTAGGTAAAAAAAAGAAGATGATCTTTATGGGAGATGTTAAAGATCTTTCACCACGATTAGAAGATTATTTTACGAGTTTCCAAAGACACTAAACTATTATGGTCCTTGTGTGTGTGTTTTTGTGATGTAATAAGAATTCCAAAAAAGTAATGTAATGTCCATGTATTTCAAGCTTAGGGTCTCTACAGTTGGTATCAGAGAAAAGTTTTAGTCAACCTTTGGAAACTAGGATGCGAAAACGTTAGTGAGATCCCTAGAGATATTTCTATGTTATGTCTAGGGATGCCACTAAGGATAAGTATACGTATAGGATACAGTCCTAGAACTACAGTAACAATCATAGAATTTAACCTAAGATGTTAGATATTGAGTATACTCCCCCTTTATTATGTTGTTTTCCTCAGCATGAATTTTTCCACTCACAATATTCTTTTTGGGTTTTAGAAGATGGCTGGAACCCGAAGGAACCATGTTGATCAATGCAATGGACAATGCAATGATTGTCCTCCTGAACAAACAAATGTTATGGGAGATGGATTGAAAAATCTTATTGCTATACCTACACAAGCTATGAATCATTCTGGACTTCCAAATGAGCAGAGAAGGGAACAATATTCTATTGAGTCCTTCATGAGGCAACGTCCACCTTATTTCAGTGGGTCTTCTAATCCACTTGTTGCTGAACAATGGATCAGTACAACTGAAAAGATATTTTATGTTCTTCAATGTTCTGAACCTGATAAAGTCATCTTAGCAGTATATCGTTTGGAAGGTGAAGCTGATCAATGGTGGAATCTTATCAAGAATACGAGGAAAAGAGATGAAATTGAGTGCATAGAATGGGACGAGTTCAAGAACTTATTTTTCAATAAGTACTTCCCTCATATTCTTCGAACAAAGATGGAGAAGGAGTTTCATGAACTAAAGCAAAAGGATGATGAATCTGTTGGTGTATACGAAGTGGATTTTACAAGGCTTGCAAGGTATGCATCTGGCATTATCATCCAACCTGAAAGTAATTTTTATCGATTCTTTAGTGTCTTAAAACCAAATCTTCGAATGGAATTAGCTATAAGAGACTTCAGTAGCTATGAAGAAATTGTGCGTTGTGCTATCAAGGTAGAAATGGAAGTTGGTGTTACTGATTCATCTAGTAGTTTTGATAAGAAACGAAAGATGGAGATCAAGGAGAAATCTCAGAATAATGGTGAAAAGAAGATGAATGTTTCCTTATGCTCAAAGTGTGGAAAGAAGCATGGTGGAGATTGTCTTGAAGGGACAAGTAAATGTTTCAAATGTGGAAAGGAAGGTCATCAAGCGTTTGAATTCTGCAATGATGGGAAGAAGATGTCTAATGATGCAAACAAAGGAAGGGATACACAGAATGAACCTACTGCACATCAATGTTTCAAGTGCAAGGAGATGGGATATTATGCTAATAAATGCCCTAATCCAAGGGTTAGTGATGATCGACATGAGAAACCACTTAAGGAAAAGGACAAAGGGAAGTCACATCGATCACCATTGGTGATGTTGAATATGAAAACGATGTGGTGGGATGATTAAGTGTTTATATAATGGGATTTCAAAATAATGTTGAGTATTGGAATATTTATGTATTGGTCTATTGTGGTCTTTAATAATTTTATATCGGTAACCATGGAAAGTGATTGAAATATTTTTGGAAAGCAGATGATATTCACATAATGAAGGGATAAAGAGAATCTAATATGTTTGATAGTATTCATGAGATCATGATTGACATAAGGACTAAGTGATATCATGGTTTGAGGATATAGGATTTTGAGGATTTTGGTATGTGGAAAGTGTTAACTTTTAACTGCATTCATGTTTTCACTAAGGTTCAATGGATATTCATTATTCAAGAGAATACATGATTAAGGTATTCACATATTTTTAATTTGACCAACAAGATATATTTTATGATATATGGGGGATAAATGATGGCATTCACATGATCATTTTCTTTATACTATGAGCATGGACCGAAGTATTTTAGATAAGCCTAAAGATTGGAATGGATTATGTTGGACATAAGTTATTATTGTATAAGGATAATACATTTTTGATATTGTTGATGGGATATTATACTAATATAGCTTTAGAAAAAGGACAACCTGCAGGACGAGTGACAACCCATCGCGTCGGACATGGCTGTGGGAATCGAACCCCCAACCGAAGTGCGACTGGCCTTTATCGCCTACCACTGGCCTACAAGAAGTCCATGTTTAGTAGAAACTAGTTTTACTATATTAAGCCGTATGATATATCAAGTATAAGTACATTTTAGGAACCATATATGATTAATCTCACTATAGATGGACTTATGTATTTTTTGATAACTTTTCTAACCTTTTGTTTGAAACAGATGGAATGAACCATCATTCTATCACATGATCTGCTAACACATCAAGAATGACAAATTCAATGTCATTTCTTTAAGAGATGAAGTGGAAATTTTCCAAAGAACGACATGCGGTGAGACTATACCAAAATCATGAAAGTATTTCATCTAATTCCAATTTCATCAACTTTAGGGAAATGATCTTGAAAACCAAAAATGTTGTCCTTGTGCTCTTATATTTGATGAATCAGATGGTACCTTAGATCATCACAAATTTATGGCTTTGTGATTGCTGGATTTTCTATAGCCATGTTCTCTACCACTATCCATCAGAACAGGATGGTTAGATTTCTCTTCCATATCCATATTTTCACCTATGTGGAAACCCAGTGATTAGTTAATTTGGGTAACCATTACGTTTCATACTTTTGTTTTTAAAGATTGGTTTTGGGATTCCTTTTTACGATGTGAGTTTCTATTAAAGAAACTTTCGAATAGTAAACCATTTATAACCCCGACGAATTTCAAGGGCAAAATTCATTTTAAGGGGGGTAGAATGTAATAGCCCGAGATTTTATGAAAAATATTCTTTTTAATTTCATTAATGTATTGTATTGTACTCTATACCAAAAGGAGCTTTCACAACACGCATCCTTGACTTTCCTTGCATTACACGCAATCACGACCTTCCTCGATAGCGTGTGTAGTACGCAATAACGAGTTTCACTAAACAACAATATACTATTAAAATATTATTTAAACTAGCCGTTATGAATTGTAATAAACACTTTTTGAAATTTTTTAAATTTTATTTTTCAAAATGGACTTCATTTTTGGATTCAAAATATCAAAATTAGCTTATGTTTAAATTTTGGTACTTTTCGGATAACTTTCATATTCTGATGAATAGTGAAAATTACTAAATTTTAATTAAAAATAACTTTTTTAATTGAAATCATTAACAGTGATAAATTATTAATTTGAGTGGTTTTGAAGTATATTTAGAATATATTTTTACAATTTAATACAATGTTGGTCATTGGATGTAATTTCACATTTAAACCAGTTATAAACAAATGTCAATCTTTTGATAGTTATTATCTCTTAAAAACACGCTATTTCTTTTGACGACGGGAACTAATTTTTAAATTAATTAATGCAACTGATATGTTCTGAATTTGGTAAAATAGACATCATTTTTTAATTCTTAATATCAAATATAGCTTAGGCCTAATTTTTGGTATTTTCCTGGAAACATTCATTTTTTGATGAATAGTGAAACCACTAAGTGGTAGTTAAAAAAATTGAATTTTTCATAAAACATAATTTTACCGCTTCTGTGAGTGGAATTTCAAAAATCCGAGAGACATGGTTGATGTTATTAAGTAAAATGTGGTTCAATGAGATGAAAATAATTTTTGGTGAATAATAACTTTTTACTTTTTTTACCACGGTTAAAAGTAAATAGGGTAATTAAGGGTAAAAATGTTATTATTATTACCCTAAAAAAATTTCCTAATTCTATTGGATAAGTGTCATTCGACCAAAAACAACATTAGGAATAAAATATGATCATTTAGGCCCACTTGGATTAGATTAGGACATTTATTATTAATTTATTTAAAGAAGGGTTAAAATAGTTAAAATCAAAGTTTAATAAGTAAATCATTTTTAATATAGGGTTATATATAATATAATTTCGACTATAAATACTCATTAGAAAGATAAAATGATTTCCTACATAATTGTAGTTTATTTTTAATTTTTAGACATGATATAATTTAATTTATTTAGGACACAATGATGATGCAGTAATTATCTTATTAATGAAATATTGAAATAATTGATGTTTTAAATACCCAAATAAATGTAATTTGACACTTTTTATGAATGGAACTAAATTTCTAGGTCAATATGACATGTTAGTAGTGATTTAATTAAAAGTTTTCGAACTAATATTTCTGTTATGATTTTAAAAAAAATCAATTACTATATAGTGTCAAAATTGACATAAAATCGTTTTTAAAACAAATATTATATTATTAATTGTTATTTTATTCCTAAAAATCTAAGGTTCGGACAAATGACTTAGGTAAGGTTATATATATTAATAATAAACAACTTGGGGTTAGTTTGGCTTGTTATAGTAAGTTTAGTAACCTTATAGTGTAAGAGCACAAGAAGACACGGTAAAAGTAAAATTAATTAACTTAATGTTAAATCTAAATGATAAGGTTAAAATAGGAACCTAAACTTGTCTAAATTATATTGGATGATAGGATTTAAACCCATACCCACCTTATATTAGAATGAAATTAATTTGGAGCTATTTAAAACCAAATATTAATTTATAATAAAATAATAGTTTTAGATATTCCAAAGGTACCCCTCTCCTCCCTTATAAAAGGGCACCTCCTCCCTCTCTTCCTCACACATCTTTGAGCCTTCAAGCTCGGCAAATCCCTACCAAATTCTCTTATCCACTTCCTTATAAATATCCTAGAGGTTCTGGTCTTCCTAAAAGACCAATTTTAGTTCCCTAAAGGGAGATCTCAAAGACGTGCTTCAAAGAAGAGGTAACTTTCGTTACTGATTCTTTCAACTTTATTTCTTCTTCCACTTCTTCTTCTTAGGTTGTTTCATTATGAAGTAATAATATAAGTATCACTCAAATACTGATATGTTATTATAAGTATGAAACAAACCTATTTCACCATCTATCCATCCTACGGAAAACGAAATCACCGCGCGTGCGTACGTACGGAATACCGTCTCCACGCCGTGGTGAAATCTATTTTCCACCACCACCTTACTTGGATCGGTATAATGGTGTAAATAATAACTATATATGATTATTTAAAAGTGATATTGATTCTGAAATAGTATACATACACTCCAATACAGTCCCACGATAATGAGAACGATATCATCGCTCGTGCGTACGTACAGACTAGCGTCTCCACGACACGATGAGATTCATTTTCCACGTTAACCATTCATGAATGATTATAAAGTATATATAATAAGTAATCATGAAATATATGACATAATAATGATAACAGGTTTATGTGTATATATATTTATGTCATCTACTTAATTGCATTCAACTCAATATGGAAACGAAAACAACGTTCATGCGTACGTACGGCCTGCCGTCTCCATGAACGGTGTATTTCTTTCCATTTACTGATTTATTATATATATTTATATTCTGAATATATATTATATATAAATCATTTTTTATATTCTGGAATTATGTAATCATGATCTATGTAATCATATGAATAATTACAAGTCAAAACAAAGATGACAAGTGAAACAATTTTACCCAAAACTCTCTTTAACATGGAATTTACAAAAGAACAGGTAATATAAAGCCATACGTGAACCATATATGATATCATAATAATGTGTATGATTCTGGAATAAGTCAATGACATTATTTAATCCATTATACATGAGGTTCAGACACTTACAAAGCAAATCGTACCTAAGGTAAGGGAAATATCACAATCTCATTTTTATCTGAGATTGTTTATACTTTGGCATTTACTAGGGTGCATTTTATCATCCACATCCATGTTTCCTCAATATGTAATATTATTTCTATTCACCTAAAATTGTTTAAATCTTATTTTACCCTTCAGTGAGTTTTTAGTAAAAGATATGAAAATAATCTTTTGTCGTTTTATGTACGAGGTACTTTTTTGACTTTTCCGATAAAAGTATGAGAAAATTGTTTTTTTAACTTATACAGCATGAATGTATTTTTAAAAAAAATTTTCCAAGAAGCATCCTTTACAAGTTTTCAAGTTTATTTTTAATCAACTACTTTTAGTTTAAAATTTTATGACATGTTAAGAAAGGAAAAAAATTTTGATGTAGAAAGGATATTTTCATCAAGAATGGAGTTCAAGTGTTTTATCAAAATTATTTTCCATCTAAGATAATATAGGGTTCTGTTTCTATCCCTATTATTACATTTACTTGATTATGTGGTGATGGAAATATTTTTATGAATTCCTTTATCTTATATTAATTGTTTTATGATGTCATGATGTTTAAGATTCCCATTTTTTTACATGGGTTATGCAATGATGTATGATTTATGATTTTGTGGAACACATAAGAATGGTATCATTATGAGATTGGTGGGACCTATATCTCCCTCCAATGAATTGGGTAAAGATTTTATATCTCATGAGATAGACATGTCTGGAACGGTAGGTTATACTGGTTCAGTGAAACAGGACTGAAACGAGGAGTGAACTCGGTTTAGAAATGGAATTTGTCCACTAAGATATTCTTGGAAATGAGTCCTGACTAATAAGAAATGATTCTCTTTGATTATGTGTGTATGCCACAAAGTTTCATGTTTTATGTTATGATTATTGTGATTACATTTCACTACTATGATTTATCCCATGTTATGATATTATGATCTCTTTTGCAGGTTATGATTTCCAAAATGTTATGTTCTTATGAATATGATGTGATTGATATTTTTTTGTTTACCCTTACTAAGAATTTGAGATCACCCTTTTATGTTTTCTTTTCCCCAGGATATAAAGAATTGTTTTAGGTAAAAAAAGAAGATCTTTATGGGAGATTTTGAAGATCTTTCACCATGATTAGAAGATTATTTTCCTAGTTTCCAAATACACTAAACTATTACGGTTCTTGTGTGTGTGTTTTTGTTATGTACTAAGAATTCCAAAAAAGTAATGTAATGTCCATGTTTTTCAAGCTTAGGGTCTCTACATATCTGAATGTGTGTATGAATGTATATATGTTTGTATGTATGTATGTAGGTATGTATGTCGGTATGAATTTATGTATGTATGTATGTATGTTTATATGTATGTATGTTTTCATGTATGAACGTATATATGTATATATGTATGTATGTTAGTATGTATATATGTATATCTATATATATGTATATAAGTGTTTGTGTGTATGTGTGTATGTGTGTATGTTTGTATGTATGTACGTGTGTATGTATATGTGTGTGTGTGTGTGCATATTTGTTTCTATGTATGTATTTATGTATGTTTTTGTGTGTGTGTGTGTTTGTGTGTGTATGTATGTATGTATGTATGTATGTATGTATGTATGTATGTATGTATGTATGTATGTATGTATGTATGTATGTATGCTTGTATGGATTTATGTATGTATGTATATATGTATATATGTTTACAGGTATTTTTTGATGAACTATCGAGGGTCTACCTAACATGTCACCTGATTTGTCTCTCCAAAAGGCACCATGCCCGCCTATCAGTATGATAGAGGTTGCAGAGAAATTGTGAAGGACTAAGAGATACATAGGGGAGATTGTACCCTCTCATCATAGGGCAATTACAACAGAAAATAAACCAACTCATACACAGGAGATTAACATCAGTGTATGAATAATAAATATAAAAAAATAGTAGAATACTATAATAAATGGAATGAAACATACATTCATACAAATGCATAAGAATTCAAAACAAATTGGAGTTGTTCACCAACTCGGTCGACCATATATACATTATATACAACTGAAAATAAACATATTACGTTATACTTCTTACACTGAGTCAAACCACATACCCTGACCCTATGAAGCTCAAGCTGCACCAGCCTGATCTTGAGACTCTCCATGAGCAGCTCTGCTCAATCAAGCATCTTTGGTCCTCAGCCCCATCCATTGGGAAACTTGTGCTATGACCTGAAGTAGACATCATGTCTGCACGGCCACTTGGGTGCATGTACATTTGGTGAGAAATAAATCCCATTTGGCCACCCCCAAGGGTCAACTTGTTAATATATTTTCTAATCATGTCCAAACACACATGATATGTCCATACTAGCTGAAAACTGATAATAGATTGGATACAAAAAACAACTATATAAAAATATCGATAAATGAAAGGGAAATAGCCAACTCTGAGTTCTAGAATTACACTTGGGGTAATTCTACCACTTCTTTAGCCTATTCTAAAAGATTTAGAGAATGTTTCTCACCAATCCAGACAATAACCTGTGGCGGACCAGAACTAAAATCGAACTATTTGACATCAAAACTCAATATGTATGAATACTATACCCCACAACATAACCATAGGCATCCACAAGAATAAAAAAATCTATGTAGGTCAATGGCTCCAAGTGAACTATCTTTACTAGAGACAGGAACACCTTGGTCGACACAACTAGAGAACCCATCAGTCCTGTATGTCCAGTAGAACCAATGAAAGGAATATCACTATACCCAACAAGGAGGTATCCAAACAACAAACTAGGTGTTCAAATTACATCCCCAGAACTGGGATCACAACAGAATCCATTGCTAATAACGAATACTCCATGAGTTTCTCGACATCTCATGTGGTTGAATACTCTCTAACATGTGGGACATGCTAAAATAGAAGGGGGTTTCTCTCATCCAGATCATCCATTATCTCCCTATTCTCATCAATCCACATCCATCTAGAAGAGTAGATATCTAGATAACAACTCACAGACAACCCATGATCCAATATATCTCAAGGGTCTCCTCCTAAATCCAATTCCCATGGCAGAAATGATTTCAAACTTCATGGTGAACAACTTATTAAACGTGGGTCGATTCATCCTTGAACCCACCATCCAAACAGTTGTACTTCCTACACTAACCACCTTAGTCTAATAGAGAACAATCCTCACATGGAAAACCAAATCTCAGTAACCAACAAACATCCATCACTGGCCCTCAACACTCTAACTTTGGACTAAAATAGAACTCAGTGCTCCAACGGTCCCTAGGGCCACACATAAAGAGATTCCTTCCACAAGACACTCATGTTGCACCCAGATCTCATGCCCTAACCAAAAAACATCCTCAAGTAACACAATGTCCACAAATAGAGTTTTACATCCAATGAGAGATTCCTCTAAATCGTCTAATAAATCATCCTGGAAAAATATGAGAAATATCTAAAAGCATCCCTTAGCAGCGTCCAATCTATCCTCAGTTAAAAATTCACCATAATGGGAATCCAAAAGAACATGCCTATAAATAGTGGAATTTAAAATGGTCTTTATAACCACCTCAAATGAAGCACCCATCTACAAATGTTCTCCGTCACAATCTCAAAATAATACCTTAGTAGAACTTCATTGAAATATCAATCCATGGGAACCAACTCTCCCATACTGGTAGCCCAACCATCACCATGCTACACAAGAATTTTCAACAAACAACAGTTGAAACCATAGATAACTAGATCCCTTACCATCCCACTATGTCATCCCCAAGTGTCCCAAAGTCAAATATCAATATCATAACGTCACCTAAACCAAACTAAAATCTATTGGCATCAACCCATCCCAATGGATGCAATAGTACTGATCCCCAACCACAAGATTTAACCCTAATCTTCTCTAATCTCAATCAAAAAGTCTCATCACACAAGGATAAACCATGATATTTTCAAATATACTACATTATAATTATTTTCACGAACCATATAAATGATCCTCCAACAAAATAGGTATGGAATCTACAATACAAGTCATGTAAATATCTCATAGCCCTACCCACAAGAGGATTATAAATACAGTACTTGATATAATTCTCCTACAGACCGTAATAGTCTATAAAAAAACCCATAAATCCTCTAAACACTGAATGTATTCCATAACCTTGATATCTATGAAATAACATATAGAATGGATGACTAACACATCCAATTTTTACACTACATGAAAAATAAGGGAAAAAATTGGGAAGAAATAGTTACACTCCATGCAATTGGGATACAAAGTGTGTACACCCAATGTTCCTCCATGGTAATGTTACACAATCCACACAGTGTGTAATTTTCCAATGTATACAATGTGTATGCCTAGTATAGGATGTATACACCACCCACATGGGTACTTTTACATACACTATAGCCTCACTCTGTGTGTAAAATGACTAGTACATGGCACTTATCCCGACAAGGGGTACCTACCCATATATCAAGAAATTCACAATGCCTTTATGTGTACACCTACATGTGATGAACCCTATATGGGGGTTGGATGTGTACTTTGTATAGCCAAGTACCACCGTACGAGGTTTCTGGCTGAGAACTCAACCATACCAAAAAATCCCACCACATGGTGTGTACCTTTGGTAGATGGAATGTAAACCCAAAAAGTCCATTTCCTTGAATAGGAAGAACACGTAGAAATGTTTCTCAAAACTACACATCAATTACCAGGGTTTTCATAAATGGAAGACCCTTGAATCTCACCATTCACGTGATTTCTCATCAGAAGCTACAGATCGGCCCCCAAGGGTCCCCAACAACTCATAAAGTTGTTTAATGTTTTTAAAAATATTATATAGGGAATTATAGACCAAAACATAAAACAAACATAAATCCACACAAAAATCTTTGATTTTTCACATCGATCAGTGATTTGCATCTACCATAAGGTGATCCGGAATGACCTAGTATTTTCAGTGGTACCTCCTCATCTCCCTCTATTATCTCCTTCTCCCTCTCTTCTATCACTCTCCCTCTCTTCTCTACCTCTCCATATCTCATAAGAAGACCCAAAATTGGGATCTCCATAGAAAAAAATTAAATTCCAATGGTTAAAAATGAAAAAAAAATAAAAAGTAATGATTAGAGGGTAAGGCCTGACCATAGTTCCCAACACAAATTTATTCCTCCCCTAGGAAATCCCCTTTATAATCTCGATAAATGAGACAAAATATCAACCTATCACATAATTTACAATATATGTCCATATGAAAAAACATGAATAAAATAATATTTAATTAATTAAAAATTAAATATTGGGTGAAAATTAAAATGGATTGGATTTCAACCAAAATCATGTCCTATAAAAGACACACATTTTTTGGAACTAATAGTGTGCTCAAAAAATTATCCAATATCACATTATAAGAGAAATTACAATTTTTAACAGGAACCACATTGGACAATAAAATAAAATTTATTTTGATATCCACAAAAAGTAACGTTGCAGGTCATCATTGACTACCCATAAAAAATTCTTTTCTCCCCCAAGAATACTCAATAGAAAACCATTAGACATGATTCAACTACATGAATTGTTGTATACGATTCTACCACAACCATCCAATGAGACGTCATTTGGCATCCACAACTCTCTATACAAACAATATAGATTTTATATCATGATTGATCTACTTCTCTCCAACATAGTTGTACCATTATCATCAACCTAAAACCCAATGTAACACCACATGTCCCACACTACATACAAAATTGGATGCAATTGATAGACATGGCCAAATCACTCACACCCGAGTGCCAGTATGGAAACTATAAAAATCCATACAAATCAATAGTATTTAATATCAATAATGATCTCTAATATCCTTTTGTTCAACCCCATCATATGTATTTCTTTAATTATATATCCAAATAGCAACAAGACATGTGCTCACATGGGCCATGATCTATGGAAACAAGGTTTCCATGCCTAAACCCACTGAAAATGACCCAAATGTGTGTTAGTTATATTAAACCAGAGTACCCTAAGTACTCCACTACAAAAATGAGGCTTCTTTATTATGTAACAATCAACCGCATGACCATCCTCTACCATGATGTTGATCTAATGCCACATGAATCCAACCACACTCAAATCGCACTACCCAAAGTGATTCCAAATGAGTTGTGGAAGGAGTATAACCAAACATTCCCTGACAATCCAACCTTGAGATTGGGTTGCTATTATGACTCCACATCCCAATAACAAAAAATAATTATTCCTAAAAATATCTGGGTGGTAACATACCTCATTAGTCCCACCATGGAAGAATATCTACACTGAGCTAATACATTGGTGATATCAAAAACATGGGACCCACTGCAAGACATCGAAGAAAACATGTAGAAAAAACAGGCCCCTCCAATGGAACATAAACCTAAGTTTTCAAGGGAACCACCCCCACTGGGAAACTCAATACCAATCCAAATACCCCTCTGGAATCCCTTCGCTTATCGATTCACTTACATAGCACTCAAATCCCACTTCTGGCTCACTAGGGTTTCCATGCATCCCATGATAGAGGAACTCTATCTATTACAATAATGATTCTCTTAAAACCCAATCAATAAAAACTTCCATAAAAATAAAAATACATGTGGTTCAGCTGATTAGAATTTCTCCATGTACATATATAATATAACACCATATGAGTAGTTAATGACACATTAAACCACTGATCCTCTATCATTAGTAAAACGCCATAGAGGGGCATATGTCATGTGAATCATATATCCCTAGAATCATGCATGATCACTAACCTCATACCCATTTTCCAATATCGAAAAAAGGATAAAACATAAATCCAAAATCCCATGTTCATCACACAAGGTGAAGTCATGCAAATATTGAAATGGAATCCATTAACATCAATACCATGCCTTTAAAACATAGACTACCTATCAGCTAAGGCGTTCATGACACACCAGTCTGATATATATAAATTCATCAGGTACATTCACAGACCACTTATCTAACAACTCCAAAAATCATAAAAATAAACTGTATTTGATTTCATTTTTTAGCGGTCCGACCTTGGTTGGCCTAACATGTCACCTGATCTGGATCACCGCACTGCCTCAAGCACACCACCACATAATTCATAAGTTCCTAAAATTTATTGAGGGTCTAAAATAGACATTGGGGAGACTATACCCTCTAGGCAGATAGAATTAAATGGTTAAAATAATCAAAACCATACATACTAGGTGAAAATCATAGTACTCATAAGTAATAAAATAAAATACTTGCATTCTCTAATAAATGGAATGTAGAATGTGGTCAAATAGATGATCAATCATGAAAAAATACAACAGTTAGTCACCAACTGGGCTGACCATATATAAAAAATGAATAGATAAAAATAAATACATCAATATCTCCTCCAAACATTGAGAAAAACTATATACTATATCTCGATGATGATCATGTTTCCCCTGTATGATCTTGAGACTCCACACAAGTGCCTACTCCTGATAAAGGAAAACTTGGTCTCATACCCAACCTATGTGAAATATGTGATCCAATCTAAAATTAGACATAATTTTTACATGCACTCTAAGGTTATCATATAGGCGGTGATAAAAAAATATCATTATTCATGCAAAAAAGTGTACCTATAAATTTTTATACATAAAAATTGAATTCCTATATGATATTCCGATCCTGAAAAAAACTAACAACAGTTGTCATAATGAAAAAAAATTGAGCGGAAAAAGGAAAATATCCAACTGAGGATTTGAGATTGGCACCAGAGGTAAACATTCCCCTTCCGTAGTCCACTCTATACGATTTATTTCATATGGATCAACCATTCATAGAATAATCAGTGTCTCTGATATATCTATTCTAGATCAATAAGATATATAAATTCTACATGAATGGATTTAGGTCCCCCTTTGAAAACCCATAGATATCTGCAAAATGAAGACATCAAATGGGGTCTCTGACTCTAATTGGTTATTCTGAGCTAGTGATAAGAACCTCAAGATCAACCCTACTAGAGAACTCATTACTCTATTATGTCTTGCAAAATAAATTTCGCATTAGCAAGAAACCCGATAAGGTGGAATCCAAACATAAAACTAGGAGTGTGAATTGGATCCACACACTGATAGACCAACAGTATCCATAGATAATAAAACCAACTCTATGAGTGCCTCAACACTTCATGACCCTAAATCTTCTATATCCATGGAGTCACACTAACGTCTAAGGGGGTTTAAGCCATACAAATCATCTATTATCTCCCTAATATCATATAACCATACCCAACTAGCTGAGGAGGAAATCATATTCGAACTCAAGTCCAAAATATAGTCCAAGATATTGCAAGAGTCTCCTCTCAAAACCAAATTCCTTAGAATAAAATATATCCCTCATCAAGGATAATATATAACTGAATGTTGGAAAATACAACATCAAATCCACCATACAAGTAGATAAATTAGTAGTGCTGATCACCCTCATCCACAAAGCACGAGGCCTCAAACGGAACATCATATCTCAGTTACCCAAAAAAAGAAACCACTAGCTCTCACCAACCCAACATAGGTCTAATAAGAAACTCAAGGATACCATAGTCTTTGGGGCCACCACATAAAGCAATGTCTTCCATGGGACACCTCTGCAGCACAAATCACTCATGCAATGCATGAAAAACATACTCAAATGGACCAAAGTCCACAGTAATAGTAAGACACACAATGGGGGAATCTACTATATCATCATAAAATATATCCTATACTAGAATAAGAAACATTTTAAATCATACCTTACAGCTCTTAAATTGATCAATGATAAAAAACACAGCTAAAAGAGAATCAGAAATTACTATACCACCAAAAGGGGAATATTTAATAGTCCTCATGAAAAACTAAAAATAATAAAACCCTCCACCTGTTTTTCTTAAAATAAGAGAGCTAGGAAACCTCATCCATATTTCTTAATGAACAACCTATCCATGGGTTTAAATTCAACCATAAGGGTAGCCCAAGAATCACCATGCCACAGATGAATGACCAACTACTAACTACAAAAACCATTAATCATTTGATCAGTAACCATCCAATTAAGGAATATAGAAGTGTAAATTAGATCCATCTCAAAAAATCATTACACTTAGTCATTACCACCGTCCAATGTCATTAATGTAATGAACATTCTTGATTCAACCACACATGAAAGCTAATATGGATTACCACAAGGCTTCAACAATTCCTTCCCAAAGGGTAGAGGATACTAACAAGTTGTGAGGGACAACAAGGTGAATTGGGGAGACTATACCCTTTGGTCAGAATGTAATAACATTTGAAAATAACCAAACTCATATATATGTTTGAACAACATAGTTTGCATAATAAATAAATTTAAATAAAATAATACTACTCTATATTAAATATAACATATGGTGATATGGACTCTCAAGAAATAAAAAAATTAAAAAAATTGTCACCCACTGGGCTGACCACATACGAAAAATGAACAATATAATAAAAAATAAAAAATACTATACTACCAAGTCTTTGTTAATCAACACACTCGGTCTCCTCGATGATGGAGTTGCACTAGCTCAATCATGAGACATCATATGATCAACTATGTTTGATCTTGAAACACTATGCCTCTGCCCCATCCATCATGAACCCTTTTATCAAACTTGAATGTAGACATCAGGTCATCCTGTACACCGAGGATCACAAAATAGGGTTTAGAAATAAATTTTCATATACTCACAAATGCTATACTTATATAATAGATGACATAATAAGTGAATGCAGGCGTGATATTACTAGGGAAGCTTAAAACTAACATTATCTCAAATAAAATAAAACCTATATTAAAATATGCAACATAGATAAGAAAAATAGCCCTCTAAGGGTTCCAGGCTGACACCTCAGGTAAACGTACCCTTGTTGTAGACCCTACCAGAGGATTTATAGAATGTTCCTCACCAAACAAACTGAAAAATGGACCATCTAATAGACTGAAATAAGAGATCCAAAATATATAAATAAAATAATCATGAATTATGGGACCTAGGGTATACCATACTGAAAAATATTCCTTTAATTGTGCTAAAATATGCATTTATCATTGCTAAAAATCACTAAAAAGGAAACTGTAGTTAAAAGCCTGAATCTGTTATCAGCACTAAAAAATAATTGTTTGAGGCCCCTTTTATCAACACTAAAAATATTTTTTTTAAAAGGGTCCATTAAGAGTGATTTTTTAGTGTTGTTAAAGTTATTTATTAATAGTGTTTCTTTTAGCGATGTTAAATGGGGTAAAATTATATTCATTTATATGTCCATGAGCCATTACCCTTTTATTAGTGCTTCTACAACACCTTTATTTGTACTACCCATTCATTTATCCACATTTTCACCCCACCACCCATTTTATTTGTTGATTTCAAATTTCCATCCCTATGTGCGCCAACTAGGATTCAAACCCAAAACCTGTACTACAATGATGGAATGCTTTTTACACAACACCATGTTATTTGGTTGTCTATTTATTGATATTTCTATATATATATATATATATATTGATATATATATTTTATTCATATATTTATATAATTATT
The DNA here is from genome assembly GCA_963277665.1 of Viscum album. NCBI lineage: Eukaryota > Viridiplantae > Streptophyta > Magnoliopsida > Santalales > Viscaceae > Viscum > Viscum album. Next base: position 175,945,054 of record OY728134.1, read on the forward strand.
TTTATATACTTTTATAAAATATATTTTTCTCTGTGATATATATATATATATATATATATATTTAAATATATTATATATTTTATTCTTTTACATATACTAAAATATAATATAAAAATATTTTTATTTATTAATACACACATATTTGTATATATAATCATTATTAATATATTTTTATAATGTATAAAATTGAAATATATTGTTTAAAATAAATTTTTAGAATATGTATTTATTTACATTTATTAGAATATAATAATTTATATAAATACGTTGATATATGTATATATATGAGTGATTTATTATATGTAAGTATATGAAAACTACATATATTTAATTATAAAAAAACTTACATCTGGAAATATGATAAAATTTAGAAACCATAATATTAATAAGAATGTAATCCCAAGGAATAAATTCAGTCTCTAAAAATGAAAGGAAATAATACACCCTAAAATGAAGATGAAGATCATCAATTATTAAAAAATTGTTCTTCTCTTACTAAAAAATAAGTTATGGAGTACTTTTGGGCCTTTTGGGCCCTAAAAATTTTGAGAGAGGTTTTCTTATACCACCAAGGGTAGAGATCCTGTTTCATACTATAATTTGATATGTGGTAGATCCAATATGTACTTATAGATCAAAAGTTATGGTTTTTTGAAGTTTGAATTACGTTTTCATCTTATTGTAAATATTTTATTTGTTATTTGATTTTTTTTCATTAAAGTGTTATTAAATTACTATTACTCGGTAATAATAAGCAAATAATTAATTTGAATTATTTTTTAAATTATTATATTTAACATTTTCACTAAATAACTTATATATTAAGTGTAAATACCTATTTAACATATCTATAACATATTTTAAAATATATATATTATATTTATATTAATATAAATATATGTATATATTCATATATTAATTTTAATATTTTTTTTGAAGTATACCATTATAATATATTTTTTACTATCAATGATAACACACCCTATTTATCATTACTTTTTTAAAGGCACTGATAAAGGGTGGCCATTTATTGGAACATTTAAAAAATGCTTATAATGGTCCCCCTTTAACATCACTTAAAAAGAATTGTTAAAGGCACCCTCTAATAGCAATTTTTTAGCGCTGACAAAGGGGGTCTTTAACATTGTTTTTAGCTACAACTAATAAATCCCTAGCACTGGATAAACCTAGTTTTGTATCAATGATAACCATTAGTGTCTACATGACCAATGTGTATATAGCGAGCTCCTGGATTCCAATAGAATTATCTAATCTATGGATGGTAACATATGGGTCAAAAAACTAGAAATCCTATATACCCATATGGTCCTACATAATGAATTAGGAACCAGCTATTGACCCAATAAGGGGGGATGCATAAAAAATGTTATCTCCAAACATCCATGGACTTGGGAAGACATCATCATCCATAACACACAAAACACACTTTGTGATTCCTCAAAACCTCACGATCTTGAAGCCACACTAGTATGGGTTAACACTTAATTATATAGAGGTTTTACCCATCCTGATCATGCATTAGCTCCTTGAATCCATCTAATCAAATCTATCAATCATAAGAGATATGGAAATCAATACTCATAGCCAACTCCAAATAAAAGATATCCCCTGGGTATCCTCCTCAAACCATAGTCCATAGTAGAAACTACCTCAAATGTGATGGACAATAACCAAAAAAAATATGGGATGATCCTACCTCTAACCCATCATACAAATATTTTAACTACCTGTTTTAATCCACTATTGTCTAATAAAGCATAGGTCCAATCTCAGTAACTTTGATCTTAGCTTATAAACAAAACATCCATCACGGTCTCTCCATGACCTACCTCTGGGTGCAAAAAATTCAAGGATCCCATTTTCCAAAGGAAAAATTTATAATGTGACATTCTATTAGGGACTCCCGTACTATAACAATTCTATCATTCCATGTCAATGCATTAGTCCAAAACTTCCCCATTGTCAAAAATAATATTAGGGTGCCCTATGAGGGTTTACTCTAGCTCATCCAATATCATGGAACACACCTAGTGAGGAAACATCCTTGGAGGCCCTATGTGGCTTCCAACTGATTTTTGATCAACAACTGACAAAAAATGGAATCCAAAATAACAATTCAACCAATAAAAAAATTCATAATAGTCATCATGAACACCATAAAGAAGTAAACCCTTTGAGGGGATCCTCAGCACAAACCAATGCATTCCATATGGACATCTTAAATAGCTAACTATGACAACCACCAATCACAAGATCAGGAAGCATCCCATAAGGGATTCCTAAAGAGTCACATAGACTTATCTCAAAAAACTCAATGATACCAAATCAAAACCTACATCCAAATATTTCAACCCTTCTCAATATATCCAATAGATATAGTCCATAATCATAGGATTAAAAACTCAATAGCTCTAACCTTGAGCAACTCGTCCAGACATACATGGACAATCCACGATCTCCTCATAGATACCACACAATCATTACATTCATGGTCCATACAAAAAACGTCATCCAACACATGAAAACATCCAAAATAAAGGCCCACTAACAATAACACAAACCTCACTCGATCCTCGCAGTTCACACAAAACCCACTAGAGGATTCTTAAGAAATCCCTCCAAGATACCATCCTACCGAAACTTCTCAGTCCAAAACACTGTTCAAGTGTAAACTAATCCCAAAAATAATTTCACCATCATGATATATAATGAGAAATACTCATATTAGACTAGTCAAGAGTCTAATTCAAACCCTGGAGTAAAAAACACTGAAAAACTCTAAAGCATGAAAAATTATGTTGTCTATACATCTAAGAACACAATGTTTACTCTCAATCTTGTACCCTGGTTTGTGCTTCTGCATGTCTAGATCAGACATAGGGTATGTCCATGTACTAATACATGTCTAGGGAGCACATGGGGTTTACTAGTACGCTACTACATAGTCATATACCCCCTCACATGGTGTATCATCCAATGTACATGGCCACATGAGCATGTCCCACTACACTACTTGTAGCTAGACTACATGGTGTATAAATCCTAAAACTCTATATTCCCTTGTATTGTTCCACAATTTCGGGAACATGGAATAGTACAACTGCACAATGTATACTTAAATTAAATTATATGTACATATAAAAATGTCATCTTTTCCTAAAATGTAAAAATCACATTGTGTTTCTTCATAAAAGTAAATGTGGTGTACACGGTATTCCATGAATGAGATGCTCCTAAAATGATCCAAAATTCTCAATTCATCATTGAATTCAATATATAGTCCCCAATGAGGTCCCAAATGATTTTTTAATTCCTTTCAGAACAATAAAATATTCTATAAGGATTATTGGCATAAGATATAAAATGATCCAACCTCAGAGAGAATATTATTGGTGCTTTGGTTTGATCTGTGATCTGCAGCTACCACACAATGATCTATTGTGACCTAAGCTCCATAGTGGCAATTCCACCTCTCCCTACCCACTATTATATACCTTGAACAATTTCATCTAAAAGTATTGCATAGGGGGGAACAATTTATATGAAAATACAAAGAAATAATTAAAAAATAATAATAGAAAAGAAAAACGGGGAAAAATTGGAAATGAAAAATACAAGAAAGGGTGTCATGACCTAGCCCCAGCACCCGAAACAATTTTATGCCTCTCCTAGGAAAACCCCCAATTTTAGAATAACCATAGAGATATAATATCAATATGACACTCCATTCAAAATATATGTTCAAAAGAACATGAAAATAATAATAAGAAAAATTATTTATATATTAAATATTCAAAAAAAATTCAAATAAGATGGATTTAGACCAGTCATCTTTCCTAGGGAATAAACCCAATTCCTAGACAAAATTATTGGTCTGAAAAATTATACATATCAACTTATAGTATATGTTAAAATATTTTTTTGAAACTCATTGGGTAATAAAAAAATTCACATGATTTCCACAACTAATGATAATGAAACCTATCAAAAACACCCTAATACAAATGCTTCTTAACCCTAGAGAATTATTAGTGGAAAACCAATAGTCATACTCAATATAAATCACTAGTTCACCCAACATTATATAGACCATCCAAAAACCAAACTTATAATTCCAAAAAATCTCTCCCAACAGGATAGATGATCAAAAAGGACTAATTTGATGCTCCCCACCGTAGATGTTTTCTTGTTATTATCCATCTACATAATAATAAACAACCTAGACCATGTTATTTACAACACAAAACACAATGGTTATAAATGATCCAGAAACTCACACCTGATCATCAGTAAATATCTAGAAACTTATGTTCTCAATAATCCGTTTAAAATGACTCTTACGTTCTTCAACAGTATATGGTGCACTCCCCATCATAATGATTTACTTATACCTCTCAAAAATTAGAACCATAACCCATTCTAACATGGTCCAAGTCCTAAATAATCTAGGATAATGTACCTAAAACAGTGGTCCATTCCCCTTATGTAGATCAGTTTCAAAAAACTACATCACCCTCAACACTCCTCCTTTAAATAAAGCATCTCCCTCACTCCATGATCAACCACATGACCACCCTCTAATCCAGTGTTGATCTAAATACAAAATAATCTTATCAAAATCAAATTTCACTACCAAAGGCATAAACAACACATTAAGGGACCTGAAATAAATAAATCCTACCAACTCAAAATTTCCACAATACAGAGATAACTTCCATAACTCCACTTCTAAATTACCTATCAACCTCTTTCCGAACCACATCCTATTGAATAAATACTCCAACAAAACCACCATGGATGAATAGAGATTCCCACCCAATACATCGGCGATAGTAGCCACACGGGCCCCACCACATGACCTATAAGATGACATATGGAAAGAATACCTCCCACTAATGTTAAATGAACCTAGGAGTTCAGCGTTACCTCTAGATCAAGGGAAATCAATCACAAACCAATGATTCCCCAGGCATCCATTCCCCCATTGATTTACCAATAGGGAACATAGATTCCACTACCAAACCACAAGGGTATCTATAAATCCATCATCAAAGGGATTGTATCTCATATTATAAAATCCCTCTCTCCCAATGATCCACATGCCAAGTGATCATAAAAATGAATACATAGTGAAAAAAGATGGAAAAGAAAATACCATGTGAATCATATGTTCTTAGAATGATTAACGAACACCAGCCTCTTCCCCATGTTACATGATCCAAAACCCATAATATAACATAAATCCAAAAACATAAGTTCATAAAACTAGTTGAATTTATGTGATTATAAAAAAGGAAATAAAATAATAGTAATCACGTTATCTGAAAAATTTGTCTTCCTATCAGATATGGTGTTTGTGACAAACCAATTTGATAACCAAAAAATGTTTTGAGACATTAATAGTCCACCTATTTACCAAATCCAAAAAATTTAAAACAAAAAATCTCCAATACCATGTTATAATGAACTAGCCAATGTCGACCTGACTCATCGCCTATTCTGGCTCACCATAAGGCATCACACGCATCACAATTAAGTCCAGAGATTGATAAAAAGTGATGATTTTATATAATGTCTAGTGGGGTGACTATACACTCTTTTCAGAGTGTAATAACATCATAAAATAACCCAAATCATATGCATAGATGAACATAAGAATATGAAAAAATAATAAACATAATGAAGTTAATTTTATAATATATGAAAAGTGGTCTATAATTATAAAAAACATGATGTAAGAAAAACATAAATAAATTTGTTACCCACTAGGGTAACCACAAATATTGAATGAAAAAATAAAAAAAAATACAATAGGCTCTACATAATACTCTGATACAAACCAGATACCTTGTATCAATGATTATTGAGCTACACCATCTCTATTTTGATAATCCACATGACTTCCTCTGCCTGATCAAGATACACTTGTCCTCAACCACATACACCTTTAAACCTATGTGCTAACCGAAAAGTTGTCCTTGGGTCTGCACACACATGATGTTTTACATACAGGGGGGAGAAATAAATCTCCATGGGACACCAAAATGTTGGAACTATCAAACTATGGTCATAACAAGTTTGTGCACACATGTTATGACTATTTTAAATAAAAACTAACATCAAATGGAATAAAAGAAAAAAAAATCATAAAATGTTGAAATAAACATGGGGAAAACAACAAATAATAGGTCCAAACAAAATCCTAAGATACATCTACTCCACATATGGTCCCCAATATAGTATTTATAACATGTGGTGCATATAGCTAAGTAAAAACTAGTGCATATTCCGAACATATAATAGAGATCCAAAAATTTTAAATGATGCAATAATGAATTTTGGACTCTAAGTAATAACCATATGATTACACATGAAAAATGTGAATATCACAAGCTCTAAGACTCTAATATATTGAAATTTACGATCAACAGGAACATATAGATTGACACAAATATAGAACTAGTCGATCTTGATGATCCTTAAGAATCAATCAAACACCATCTGTGGCCCCACAGAAGAGGCTTCCATAAAAAATGAAGAGCACATACTGTCCACATCACTGGGAGTTCAACAACATCAACAACACACAAACCCCAATCAATGAATTCCTCATCACCTTTGGATCCCAATAACAAACTAGTCAAGACTAACACTCATATATATGTCGGTTGCACTGATCCATAACATTCATAATCTCCCTAAGACCATATACCAACATCCATTTATTATAGGAGAGAACTAAATCACAAATTAGAGACAACACCAAATACAATATATCCCATGTGCCTCCTCCTTAAACAATATTACTGGTAAAAAACTACCACAAATGTCAACGGAAGTGAAGAACAATACTTGAGAAAATCCAACATCAAACCCACCCTCAAAATAGATAATCTAGAATCATATATCCACTCTATACCAATAATGAATTCGTATTCTCTATGTACCATGTATCTTAGCATCCAAAAAAAACAACCACAATAGTCCCTAGGTCCACAAATTGACGCGATGTCCAACTAGGTTCTACCCTATTTCACACATGATCATATAAAATTTTTATCCATCGGTCTAGAAACATACCAAAGCCCATAAGAATGGAATGACACCCTATGAGGTGGTCCTATAGCTCATCCAAATAAATAGGACACACATATTGTTGAAATATCCCCTGAGGCCCTATGTTGTCTCCAACAAATCCTCAATCAAGAATTCACCCAAAGCAGCATCCAAAAGCACAATACCAAAAATTGGGAAATTGATAATAGTCATCATGACCACCGAAAAGAATAAAACCCTACTAGGGGTTCCATAGAAAAATATATACCATGCCATACATGCATTCTCAACAACTGACTATAGAAACCACTGATCACTTGATCATGAAGCATCTTATAAGGGAATATTCAAGAGCCCCTCAGACTTCTCTCAACATCTAAATGAAACCCAGTTATTAGCACCATCAAAATGCATCAACTGAGAGTAAAATCTCTTATAGATATGGTCTAAAAACCCATTATCTAAACCTCAATATATATATCATTGTGAAACTATCCAAGAGATACAAGGGAAAACAAATAACTCCTATGAGATACCGATAGATTCTATATTACAAAATACTTCAGAAATAATCTCAATCAAAACTATTCAAAAACCCCATGTCAGTCCATCTAATGAGATCAAATCCTGCATTTGGACATCATAAGTCACACCAAACCCAATGGAGAATTATGAATCCAATCCTCAATGAAATCCTCCCATTGAATCTATCAGTGAATAAGCCAATCTAGAAATCCTAGAACCACTAAAATAATTCCACAAATGTAATCTATATAGGAACATGTTCAGAATAGAATACTCACAATTCTCATTCTGACTATGGGGAAAACATCACCCAAAAACCCCCATGAAGGAAAAAGGTACACACCTTGTAATTTTGAGGATATGGAATATACTCTAAAACCTAAAGATGACCATGATCTTCTACATGGATAGAGAAAACATAGAATTTTGTCATGTACTAATAGAAGGACATGACGTACATGGGGTCTCCCCATGTACTACCACGTGACCATGTACCTAAAACATGTGGTTTCTACCAAGGTATATGGTGGTGTTTCCATGTCCAACTACACAAGTGTGCCCAGATTACATGGAATGTACTTTCTAAAACTCTGTCTACATATGTACTCAGCTACATGGCCTGGTAAATTGAAAATTACAACTACATGGTGTTTATAAAATGTACATGTCATGTAATTATAAATAAATTATCATCCACAAATATAATGAACACACGATGTGTGTTCATAAAACTCATGTAACCAAGTTTCCCCCAAGATGAAGCCCCCTAAAACGTCGGAAATGACAAATTCATAGAAAAACTCCATAGATAATACCCCAAGGGGTCCCCGAAGACCCATTAAAATAATCAAAAATGATAAAAATCTATCATATGGGTTTTTTTAGAATAAAATGTAAAAAAAGTTTAATTTTATGAGGAAACCATCAAGGCTTCAGTATGATCCATTATTTATAGTTTCTGAATGACAATTTGGTGGGACCTGAGCTTTTTGGTGATGCCTCCATAACACCCTTTACATCTATTATTTACCTCCCCTCTCTTGGGTGTGCAACACCAATAGGGGGATCATAGAACAAATAATGGAATGGTTGAATAGAAAAATGAATGAATCAAATAAAATATGAAAACAATAAAGGGGACTCCAGACCGACTATAGAGCACAATAAAAGGTTATAAATCACCTAGGAAAACCAATCATTTCTAACATGATCATGGAGATATATTGTCACAAACAAACTTGGGTCGACCCTGAGCTAGTCACCTGAGCCGTTCCGTGAAATGGCCCAAAGGGCGTTCCGGATCCTTACGGGCTGTCCACCAATGTCGACATCAATGTATACATGAAGGAATAACTAAATCACAAGAGATAAAACCAGGACAAGATAAATAAATAGAAAAAATAGAGCATACAGCAAATTACAACTAAAAATAAAATAAACAAATAACTAATATAGATACAAAGTATCACTAAAAATAAAAAAATTGGAAACAAGACCCCACTAAAACGATCTCCATGTGACCCCATGGTCACCTCCAACCAAAACCCCCAAAATTCTCCCACATGAGAAGACATTATGAAAAAGCCTAAACAACATCTGAACATACTACTAGAATGGTAAAGGATAGGTGTGAAGCCAAAAATTCTTTGTAGGAATGCAAAAGTAAACCAATGAATCCATGTGTTTCCTTAACAAAAGTTTTTCGATGACTCATATTAGGAAATGAAATTATAAAAATAAGGTTTTATCATTTCAACAAAAAACACCTATTTCCAACAATGAGGACTAACTCATGCCATATATTCTTTCAAAAATAGTTTATCATTTTATAAATAAAACCAAAAAAGTGATATCAGGGTTTTGAAAAAGGGAGATAGGTAAATAATACATGATGAAAATAAATCAGTGTAGAAGAAAAATAAACAAGCAATACGAGATGAAAATAAATTGGGGTAATAGAAAATACCCAAACAAAACAAGATGTAAGCTTGGACGATCCTGAAATTCCCTAGACAAATCCTAGATTCACTCAGTTCGGAACCACCAGCCGGCGTATGGTGAAGCCCCATAGTCTATAACCCAATGATCGTCCTCACGACAAAATTAGTGGCAAATCTGACCTGGCCTCTCAAACTACTATGGCTCACCAACCCATCTAATAGGGATTGGTGAGAAACCGTCACTAGATAATCTACAAGACGCCCATGAACCCATGGTGGTTATAATAATATTGTGTAGGTAGGAAGGCCCTCGCACACGTGACTCATCTTACCACAGTTGGATTCCCCAAACATGGACACTTCCTATACATTCACCCATAAAGGGTTAATCTAGACAGGATCAACTCATATATGTGTTCAATAATTAACATTAAACAAAGTGCCAAATGGGCCATCACATCATGTTCATATCGAAACCATTTAAAAAAACATTTTAATTTTTCAAACCAACACACACATTTATTCAAAATATCTTGCAAACACCACTCTTATATAAATAATGCTAAATGGGATCTCAAGTTCTAAACACACATTAAAAACTTGACAATTATCAATCATGATTTTACCCTTTTGGCGACCCACACCAAAACTTGTCAAACCAAATTTCAAAACCTTAATGAACACATTAGAAGCCATTATTTCAAAAATAATTAAATAAACACATTACAATACCACATTTAAAACACTATTGAAACCACTCTAGGGGGGCAACATTATTTGAAATCTAAAATCCATTTATAAAAAAATTCTTCTAAAAAACATAAATTACCTTAATATCCTAACTGAACACCTACATTATTTATAGAACATACAACAATCCATAAAAATCATTAAACCCTTTCCAACACATTTTAACATGTTTAGTATTCTATATCAACTTCAATCCAAACACCCTTGAAATCCTCTTTTGAAATCAAACACACATCAAGGAAATCATTTTAAAGCCTTTCCTCAAATATCACTACTTACCCACATTATTATAAAGGTACACTAAATAAATAATTGAATTCATTAAACCATTAAAAAGTTTTTTAACACAATTACTAATTTTAAACACAACCAATCCAGTCTCATTAATAGACAGTGTTGTTGCAACATAATAACATTGATACATTTCATAAGGTACCATTTCATTCTTAGAAAAACATAGGAAATTCAAACAGTCTTTTTAGTTATCATAAAACTATACAATTTACAAAAAAACTCATTTGAAACCAATTTTTAACAAATCAAATAAATTCCAAATTGCTATAATAATTTAATTAAGTGTGACATAGTGCTGCAAAAATATTTTATAAATTTATTTAATATTGCAACCATCAGTGGAATGAATTTAAGAAATAAAAACCTGGAAACACCTACTGAAAATGTGTGTGATTGGAATGAGACTTCAACAAGAGGAATAATTAAGCCCCTAGGAAAAAGATCACACCCTAAATCCAAAGGAAACCCGAGATTCAAAAAAGCCCTAAAATTTAGGTTTTAGGAAACAAGAAACCTCCACATGAAAACCCTATAAATGGAGTGATGGGAGAAGAATATGGGAAGTGGACTTAAATGAAGGAACCCCCAGAAGCATGAGCAGCTGATGGAAAAAGTGACCGAGGGGAGGAGGGCGTGTGTGAAGAGGGGTGTGGAAATAGAGGGGTACGTGAGGGAAGGGGGATGAAGGGGTTCATAGAAGATAGATAAAAAATGAAATGAATTAATGGGGAGAGCTGAGGGGGTAATGTGAGAGAGGGCATGAGTGTGAGTTGGGTAAGGGAAAAGAGGGGTTATATGGGAGAAAAAAATTAAAAGTAATTAATGGGAGATGATAAGAGTGGTGCGCGATGGGTAGAGAAAATAATGGGGAATGATTAGAGAGATGAATAAAAAGGTATTACATTAAAGAGAGGTGGGGTGGATGGATAGAGGGATATAAATAATAATAATAAAAGAATTAAATGGGAGAGAAGAGGGGATGTGTGAGGAATAATTAATGGGAGGAGTGGTTGGAGAGAGGTAATGTGTGATTGGTAAAATAATGAGCGGGAGTGATTGGAGAGAGGGAATAAAAAATCAATGAATTAATGGTGGAAAGAGTTGTGAGTGGAGAGAGGGAGTGCATAAGATAAAAAAAAGAATAATGGGTAGGCGTGAGAGAAGGAGAGTGGGGTGTGCGTGGGGGTTAATGGGGATTTTGATGTATACAAAAGTCATGATTAAAACCCTAAAAAAATTATAACCATAACAAATACAAAAAGAAGTTAATAATAATAATAATAATTATAATAATGATAATAATTATAACAAATTAAAAAACAATAATACTTACAACATTTTAATGACAATATTTATAATAATTTTTAAAATTATATTATCATAAAAATGCCTTTAATTTTTTTAATGATAATAATAATAATAATAATAATAACAATGATTATAATGATATTATTTATTTTCTTTTAGATAATAAAAAAATTAATAGCACCCAAATAATAATTATATATATTACCATTTTATTGATAATAGGATCATTAATCATTTTAATTAAAAAACATTTTTAATCTACAAAAAATGATGTTATTATTATATCTTAATCATTTAAATTATATCATTCTGATAAAGTTTTAGTATTTTATTTAATGTATAACCACATGGGAATCTGGGTCGACCACATGGTTATCTCCAACCGTGTGGTGCCCGTGTACCGATATGATACCCACCAAAAACATCAAATGTCAAAAAAATTAACCATGCCCTCAACCCGCACCTTGAAAAGACTAACCAAAGCCAATAAATATTAAAATAGACAATATTAAATGATTTGGGTGTGAAAATTCTCCCCACAAAAAAACATTCTTCACCTAAAAAGTACCTCCACTGAAAGACAACCAAAACACTGGTCAATTCCCGACCATAATTGTTGGGGAAATAAATAAGCCTCGAGCTAACTATTCACCCTACAAATTAAACCCAACCGACTCAAAGTAAATCCCAAGGAAAAAAATGGGATAACACGAGAGGGTCCTCCCACCACAAGAATTCAACTACCGTATGAATTTGAACTTAAACAAACCACAAGGCGGGGGGGGCAACGTGGGAACTCCCAACTGAACCTACCAACTTCTCCACATGAGTTGAATGGGACCACTAAGACATTAATGGAAATCCACTACAATGCCACCATACATACTAGGACCCCAAAATATGTATTCCCTATAACACCATCACCAGAACTATGAATTACCCACACCAATCTAAAACGATCCAACACCTCACATCTCCAAAAAATCACTTAGAAAACCAGGAGTAACCCACGCATGGACCAAACTACTTATAAAAAATAATCAATTCTAGAGGTCACATTTAGAAGATTGAAACTACAACAATAACGAAAGGATATGTTCATCGCACTATAACTACAAAAAATTAACTTAAAATAGCAGGAAAACCAGAACAGAGGAACCCTGAATATCTCTATTCCAAGATGAAATATAAATAATAATTCCCACATAATCAAAACTCCTTCCATGAACAATAATTCCCACATATCCTCCCCAGGAGAACTGAATGACCAAAATGATGATAGGTCATAGGAGGGATACGACCCGATGTCTTTGAATTCTAGAACTAGCCACACTGATCGCACATCCATAGGAATCCTGACGAACTAGGTCACAAGATCAACAAAGATAACCTCTTAGGGAAGGTTCCTCCTATACACACTCCTTTCTAGATAAAGAACCATCCAAAAACAATCACCAACTACTACACAAACTATATTTATGATAAGACATCCAACCTTCACTAGTCCCAAAAATAACCCTTAAACAAACCCGAAACGACACGAACAATAACAACCTTGGGTGTTCCCAAACACACAAAGGCACACTCAACTTCCCTCAAGTCATTTCACCACCTCAAACAGACCTCCTTCACCTCAAAGGGCGATGAAAATTAAACAAACTGAAACATGGACATGACTCATCAGCAACACCGGGGACATTTCTCGACTATATACTCCAAACAACACAAGAGACACAAAAATAGAACATTCCACAAGACAAAAAACAATAAAAAATAACACCCAAGACAATAATACAAGATTAGAAGCCAATAAAATATAAAAACAACAAAAAACCTCTTCCAAAATAATCATTTTCATTTAAATTATAGAGCTGTCTTATCCCACGATAATTTTTCAAATGCCAAAACCACTTTTCACAAGCGAAAAATCCACTCAAGGAAAAAATATTCCAAAACCATTATATACATTTTAACGCACCCAAGGCATCCTATGGACCATCACATGTGTTACTATACATTTCCATCCACATCATCCATAAAAACTTTCACCTATACACTTACAATACACACCCACACACATGTAATATTCCATAAAGCATACCAAGGGCATCATCTTTTCTTCATAAAAACAATGAATTTACTAAAACACATCCAATTTTAAAACACCCTTTACCAATTTAAAATCATTTTAGAGAAAACAATTTTAATTTAAAAAAATCCACTTCCATTTCCAAAAGCATGCCTCCACTAACCAGAAAAAATGGAGTAAAACATACAAAGAACCGCTAGAATGAGGATCTAGGAGTTACACATAACCCCGCGACATGGTTGTGAGCAACTTCCCATGTATGTTTCAACTAGTAGGAGGAACTTAAATCATGGACTTAGACTCCACATGGTTCACTACTCCATGTGAGGTCACAAAATGACATTGGATTGCCTCCGTTGACATCCCTCAATCCAAATACAACTACACAAGACTCAAATCCCAGACTACACCTGGAAACTCATGGTTTGGAATGAGAAAGGGTTCTTGACCCCCTTCTCTCACCAACCTCTCGATTCCCGATAGTCCTAATATCCATCTAAAAATCACCCCAAAGAACAATGGCCTACCCTAACAACATTTTTTCACGAACCAACATGGGTTGACCCTGAAATGGTCACCCGAGCAGGTCCACGACATAGACCAAAGGGAGTTCCTGATCCCCATGGGCTAGAAACCAGCTCCAGGTATTAATGTATACATGAGGGAACAATTTAAGCCCAGGATATAAAACATGGAATACATAAATAAATAGAACAAACAGAGCATGCAACAAAACAACAACTAAAATTCAAATAATCAATGAAATGATCCATATACAATTTATCACTAAAAAATGGAAATAATACCCCACTACAATGATCTCCATGTGAACCCTTGTTCACCACCATCCAAAATCCCAAAACTGCTCCCACATGAGCAGCCACATAGAAAAAGCCTGAACAACATCTGAACAAGCAACTGAAATGGTAAATGGTTGGAGTGAGCACAAAAATGCTCAATAGGGATGCTAAAAAATAAACCAATAATCCAATTGTTTCAATACCAAAAGTTATTTGATGACACAAGATTGGAAATAGAGATATAAAAATATGTTTTTCCCATTTAAACTAATAACAACATTTTCCAACAATGAGGACCAAATCATGACAAATATTATTTCAAAAATATTTTATAATTTCATAAATAAAACCAAACTAGTGATATCGGGGTTGTAAAAAAGGGAGACAAGTAAATAATACATGCAGAAAATAATTCAGTGTAGCTAAAAAATAAACAAGTAATACAAGCTGAAAATTAACTAGTGTAACAACAATTAAGAAATTAATGCAATATGTAACCCTGGGAGATCCTGAACATACCTAGACAACCCCTAGATGAACTCGGTTCAGAAACACCTGATATCGTATGTTAAAGAACCATAGTCTATAACCCACTGATCACCTTCATGACACATATTCTAAATGTAAAACATTTTTATATGATTCTTCCAAATTAACACATTAAAATAAAATGAAAATTTTATTTATTAAATATATACTATTATATGATACTTTGAATGGCTCAAATTTCCATCAAACTCCTATTCTAGGTTAAACAACCTTTTTTTGGACAGGTAGAGTGATCATTAAATCTATCCGATATAATATTTTAGGAAAAATTATTACTTTCCCATGAATGATTGACTGAAAAAAATTAAAATCCCTGCTGATTTTCACAACCAGTAATGTTGCGATTCATTACAATATCACCACCAAAACAACTTCTCACCCATAATATTCCTTGATAGTCAACCAAAATCCATTATATTACCTAATTTTAGGCATGGGAAATGTTACCTTGACCATCCAACAACCGATTATATAACACCTGTAACTCTCTCCAAATATGAGAGACAATTGACTCCACTGATATGATTCTCCCCAACCTAGGAGTATCTATATCATCACCCCACATTCTAATGGAATCCCACCCATACCATAATACATCCATAACTATAGGAAATAGATATACATACTCAAACCAGTAACACATGAACTCTAGTCAATTCCCATAAAATATTTACTAAAAAAATTTAAACAAGAATTACGACATTCAATGGAATCTGGTGCACTCCCCACAATAAGGATTTCCTTAAATAGATCCAAAAGAAACAATATGACCCATGATCATGTTCATCAAGTCCTAATTATACTTAGTTAAAACGCCTAAAACTACAAACTGAGAACCTCATATAGGTTATTTCCCAAAAATTTGAGCAACCTCAACCCTCCTTTTCAAACATGGAATCTCTCACTTTCCTTGATCAACCACATGACAAACCTCCACTATGTCATCGATCTAATGCCAAAATATTCAGACTAGGATTTCAATGGACTTACCATGGTGAAACAAAATTTATTAGGGGCATGAAACTAATCAAACCATCTCTATCAATCCATCAATAACAATGAGAGCACTCCCACAAATCTAATTCTCAAACACTAGGTATCCTCATTCCTAACCACATGTTGGTGAATGATGACCTCAACAACCCCACCAAGGATGAACATCACTGCACACCCAATCCATCGATGATAATAGGAACACATGCCCCACTTCATGACCTGATAGACAACACATGAAAAGATCATCCCCCCCAAGGAACACTAACCGATGACTTCATGGTAACCGCCACCTCATGTAAACTCAATCTCAAACCAAACATAAATCAATCATGTATTCCCTCATAGAGATATAAATAGGGAACATAGATCCTTCAACCAACCCAAAAGGGTCTCCATGAATCCATTATTAAAGGGACTACATCTCCAACACCAATGAACCATTATCCACACGATCCACACGATCTATAATTATTGTAAATTATACACATTAAATCACCATAGATATGAAAATTTCTTTTTATTCATACATGCCTAGAATGATGCATGAATATTGGCCTCTAACGCACGAGACAAGTACAAAAACCCAAATAAACCATAATTCTAAAAAAACATGGTCATGACACTAGAAAAGATAACCCATTACCAAAAGGAAACCAATACCAGTAATCTCATTGCCTAAAATCATTGAATTTCTATCCAAAAAAGTATTCAAAACACACGGGTTCAATATCCATCACAAGTACGAAAATATTCATATTATACCTATCTACCAACTCCCCAAATCATAAAAAAAATATGATACCATTTTCTAATGATCCAACATAGATCAACCTAACATGTGACCCAATATTTATTTCCAAAAGGGCCCAATCATGCCACCCCAAATTCCAAACGCTGTTGAACATAAACGAGGCTCTATAAGGCGAAATTGATAAATAATACTGTTGGGTTAGAATGCAATAACAATAGAAAATAACAAAACTCATAAACATGGATTAGAATTACAGTATTAGTTATAAAAAAAATGAAAAATAATCATGAAATAATAAATTATAGGTATCCTACAGGTTTTCAAACTTTCCATCATGAAAATAAAACAACAATCGATCACCCACTAGGCAAACCACTTACAAAAAAATGAAAAATGAAAAGTAAAACTCATGTGACTCTACTAAAAACTCCTAGATGAACCACATATCTAGTATTCAAGATTCTAGAGAAGCATCATACTGATCTTGAAAATCCACAGGAGTAGTTCCACTCAATAAGGAAACAAGAATCCTCTACCGCATCCATCACACAACATGTGCACCAATTTGAAATCAGATATCATCTCTGCATGCCCACTAAACTGCTTGTACATGTGTGTGAAATAAATAAAATTATTTCACCACCATTAGTGGGCCTAAAAATATATGTCGTGACATGTTCGTTTACATGTGATATGCCCAGTCTTGTAAAAAACTAACAACAATTAGTATAAAAGGAATAACATCATAAAAATTAAATAAAATAAGTAAATTTGAAAACAAATGGTTCTACCCTGAACCATGAGGTAAATCAACCCCACACTCTATCCCCATACATACGATTCACATCCCATGGATTATCCTTCCACATGAAAAACAAAACGTCATATAGATCTCTATAGGAGCTCCCAAATGACTAAATGCAACATGAATGAATTCTAAACCATAGATCATTACCACAGGAATCCCCATGGAAAAAATTCATCTAACATGCTTTGGGAAACCAATATAATAATCCAAACTGGATAATGATACATCTTGGTCAATACCACTAGAGAAAATGTTAGTCCCAAAGGTCATGCAAAAGGAATCAGACACCAGCTATAGACCCAACAAGGAGCATGTCATAAAAAAATTGAATCACATTAAATCCACTACCCCACAAGTGTAAAAACATCCACATCACAAAAAATACACTCCATTAGTGCCTCATCAACTCATGAGCCTAAGGCCACACTATTAATGGATAACACACAACATGATGAGTTCCTACTCATACAGATCATCATTTAGCTCTCTAATCACATATAACCATATTCATCTATCATATAAGTGGAAAATAATGTCAAACAACAAATCCAAGAAATACCATGGGTCTCAACAGTAATGTCTCGGATTTTTCTGTTATTTTTTTTAATTATTATATGGAATTATTTCAAGACCAGGAGCGATGAAGGCACATCATTCTGAGGTCCAGTGATACTGGAATGGAGGTTTTATTTTTTTATGTTATGTATGTCGGAACTTGTGCGCGGTTGTTGTAGTTTTCAAATGGATGCCTAGATTAAAAATATGAGCACACTGTTGCGTCCAGGACGATGAATTTACCTAATAATGAGGCTTACCTTGACCGGCGCGGGTCGAGGGAAAAAGATAATTTTTGTACGTTTTAGGTAAAATAAAATAAAATAAAAAGACATGTTAATTTTATTTCATTTATGAAAACATCTGCTACAGTGCAGAAATGGCGCAGCTATATCCTAAATTAATGGCAAGTAAATGTCATTAATACTGCTACATAATTATGTTCCACATCTTGATTCTCTTTTTAATTTGTTGAGTAGTTGTTGATCATTGGCATCATTTGAAAGGATCATCTGTCGAATCCGCAACGCATTGGAGCGAACTCTCGGTGACAAACGACGACGGATCGAAGATGAGAATCGCTATGCCAAAAATGTTGAAGGATCTCGACGACAACGGCAGTGCGGTGCCTTCATCAATGATTAATCTTCTCAAAATGTATGGGTTGTTATTTTAATTTTTTTCCCCGTATTTGATTTTAAATGATGAACACAGATCAACAACGAACAAGTTGATCCGTTGATTTGTACGTTCTTGCGGGAGGGTTTTATTTGGGATGATTAATGGGGAATTGATCCCATATTTATGTAGTTGTTGATTCATGCTTCGTTTAAACCTATTAACAGGATCGGATCAATGCCATGATGAACGACGGTGGAGGTTTGATCCTCAATTTGTCTATTTGGATTTCATTCCCCATTTTTACCCATGCGTTCTTCACGTTCATCGTGGGGTGATGAACAAGGGATCATTGTGCATCTGTTCTGTGACACAATGATCCAAAATAGAAGGTTATACATCGCAACGAACATGTGGAGGTGCGGTGACAATGGAAGATGATGAATCAGACCAGATCAGAAAGAGAGTTCTTCAAGCGTTCTTCATACGGGATGATCAGAAGATGTTTTTCAAGCTGATCGGAGGCCATAATATGTTGTAAGAGGCTTCATGGTGTCGGGGGGACCAGAACCTGGATGTTTTGTGGCAATCAGATGGCTGGATCAACAATCGGAGCATCACATGAGGTGCACCGGTGTAGAGCGACATTTCTGGAAATTTTCAGAATACACAGTGTGTACTTCTGAAGAACATGGTGTGTAGTACTGGTGGCGGCGACTAGGGTTTCAGGGTCAGAGAGGAATAACATGGCATGTGACCTCGGTCACACGCCGTGTTGGAGTTCCCCCAAAGCTCGGCATGTACCTTGGGTAGTACACGGACACGTGATGATCTACACGGCTGCAGGCGGCACGACATGTATAGCGTGACAGAAGTGGCTACACGGATCTCCATGTGTATCTCACAGATACGCAGACACGGGATGGAGTACATGACCGTGTACTCCATCACATGGCCCAGTGAGGCCAGTAACACGGGTCACCTTGTGTGGCGATTACACGAGTTGGTGTACACGGGTTGATGACCGTGTACAAGCACATGGCTAGAGTACACGGAGCCAACCCTAGTTACCCAGACATGGTGTGTACACTGTATTACACACCGTGTTCGTAGTTTTTCAAACATGAATAGCCTAAGACATGGGCCGTTGTACACGGGCAGTACCCGGGGTTAGACAACACGGCGTGTTTATTTTCTCCACGCCGTGTACTTTTTGGAAAATAGCATGGTCCTTTCATTCACTATTCCTCAGACATCTTTTGTTTGGGTTTGTGCCTCTTCTTTTGGTTCCCCTAAAGGTCGGGAGTCATTTCCCTCACACATGAATATGATCTCTTTAGTAGGACTTTCTGTGATAGAGTTCAACATCCATCCGAGAGGCCCGAATCGAGATCCTCTATCCATTTCGGACCATAGGTAGAGTCAGGCATCGATGTGGCCAACTCTACGGGGCATTGATCCTCTACCTAGATGGTGTATCACATAATTAGTGAATCTGGATGAGTCGAGGTATCTTCCATGGCCCTGGTAGTGATATTCATCTGTGTATCATGATCTTTCCCACTCAAGAGTGTGTCTCCCGTAATGAGTGCTTCTATCTATCATAACCTTCCCACTCAGAAGTGCGTCTCCCGTAATGAGTGTAGCTACCTCTCATGATGGTTCCTGATGAATATCACTTCTCGTATGGACATCATCTGAGCTATAAGGCTCGTTGAGTGTGTTCTCCCAGAATGAGTTCATTACAGAATCATCAAACAGAATCCCTAATGGGGGTGTGTAGTTGTGTGACTTGTCCCTTGACTACGGGTCTGGGGTTTGAGTATATCTTTTTTGTTCTATATATTCTGTAGAATTATACTATTCATAGCTGACTATACCTTTACTTTGATTACTGCTTTATGGTTTTTAGGGTCCTCTACTAAGTATTGGTATACTCACCCCTACACGGGCTTTGCCTGCACGCCCGGTGTCTTGTGCAGACGAGAATCCTTTTGACAGATACCAGGGCGGACTAGGACAGGACCGGGCATTCTGAGTTCCCTATAGGCCGAGGTGTTCCTATGGCTACAAGCAGTAGTCCCAGTACATTTTTGTGTTTACAGGTTGGACTATACAGTTTTCAGACTCTTGTTTGTTTGTTTTTTGTGGGCTTGTATTCTGGACCAGTTTAGTTTTTTGTACTCCACCATTCATCGTACACTGTTGGTTGGGGTTTAGTTGTATGCATGCATTTTTTTCCTTAGTGTTTTAAATTTTAGCATTTGTGGGCATGGAGATGTGTGCGTGTGTACTGGTACTTGGGAAATGCCTCCCATGATAGTGATGTGTCTACTCGATGCTAGTCACCAGCCCCTGGCCTATTAGAGGTGGACTTGGGGAGTCACAGCACAGGCCCCACTGGGATGGGTCGTGACAGAGTGGTATCAGAGGTGGTTGGTTCTACCTTAGGACCAGGAGTCTGTGAGTTTGGATTGAGGAAAAAATGTTTAGTGTTTTGTGTTCGAATTTCAGGCCAGGGACCCCAGTGTTGGTGCGGAGGACAACATATCCATACACTATGGCTCTGATAACCTGCTTTCCGACTCGGTACACGAAAAAACTAGTTGCGGGTGAATAAAAAGGTAAATTCATCATATAGGAATGGTTTTTGGTTTCCATTTCCTTTGTTTCATCTATACAGATAAACACTTGGACCATGGTACATCAAGTTTCCTTATAGGATGCCACCGCAACACATACCCACTAGGGTTCAGCAGAACGATCATGAGGATGTCCCCCTCAGTGACGAGGCTTTGATACAGGGACCAAATCCCTGGGTACTGCCACCAGGTGGTGCACCTTCAATACCACCACCAGTGGAGCAGCCAGTGGTACCTACAGTATCGACCGGTGAGGAGTGTAGGCTTAGCATGCTCCACGAGTTCTAGAGACAGAGACCCCTCAGGTTCGGAGGAGAGCCCGACCCTCAGGTGGCTGAGGACTGGCTTGAGGTGGTGACCAGAGTTTTCCGTCTAGTGAGGACACCAGCAGAACAGATGGTGATCCTAGGAGTATCCTTCTTCAGGATTCGGTGGGAAGATGGTAGAGTCTAACCACATAGACTAATGAAGAGAAGTCCCTTTCTTGGACGGAGTTTGAGAGACTCTTCAGGAAGGAGTTATCTCTGGTTACACTTAGATTTGTACGCATCTAGGAGATTCACCAGCTCTAGCAGGGTAGTATGACAGTGGATGACTAATCATCAAGTTTCACCAACCTCGCCATGTACTCGATGGATATGGTCAGGGGTCAGTACTTCAGTGCTTGGACCATCGATCAAGGTTTGCGATAAGACATCCCAGCTACTGTCATTCCACTATGAATATCGAATTATGCCGGAGTACTCGAGCAAGCCTTGGTGATCGAGAGTTTTTTTGCGGAGCAGAGACAGCCGCCAGCAGTCAGCAGTAGATAGACAGGTGTAGAGACACCGGTAGTAGGGAGTCGGCGCCAGGAACAAGTATCTGGATGTGGGAAACATCATAGGAGGACCCAGGGTAGGGGATCGACAATCCAGGGCTCTCAGGCTAGATCCTGTAAGCCTTGGGAGAAGCGATTCTATGCATGCGATCGTAAGGGAAGTCGAAATAGAGATTTCTCGACCTGTCGAGCTGTTGACATGGAAGTGATGGATGGAAAACCAAGGAAGAGGCAGAGAACGGAACAGGCAGTCCCGCCAGGCGGCGGACTTGGCGGAGGAGCATGGAGATCTGCCGGTGGTGGCAGACGATTCTACTTACATCCACCACCATTCCCCAAGAGGTCCACACTAGGATCAGAGAGCTGGGGGATAGGGATGTGGACAGTTGCATGCGGTCAAGGCATACAACCCAGGGGCTCAAGGAAGATTTCGAGGTACGATCTATGTCTTTTCTACCTTAGCATCCATACTCATAGAAACAGGTTCCAGTCATTCCCTTATAGCCACCTGTCTTCTACAAAATCTCAATATTCTGGTAGATCTGTTGACTTGATCCTTACACTTGGTGACACCTATGGGAGGAGACTCGACGATCATGAACCTTTGCAGAGCAAGGATTTCGTGAGAACCAGCGTTTCACCCTGGGCGGCCCTAGTCTTGTTTGTCAAGAAGGCAGATGGAAGTATGAGGTTGTACCTTTATTACCGGCACCTGAACCAGGTGATGGTGAAGAACAAGTATCCACTACCAAGGATTGATGACATATTCGATCAACTAAGTGGGGCACAATGGTTATTAATGTTTGACCTTCGATCAGGCTATCACCATCTACGAGTGCGGGATGAGGATATAACAAGGCGGTTTTCAGATGTCGCTACGGTCACTATGAGTACATGGTGATTCCTTTTAGCTTGACAAAAGCCCCCGCAGTGTTCATGGGACTGAGGAACCAGATATTTCAGCCATAAATGGACCGGTTCATGGTGGTATTCATGAACAAAATCCTCATGTACTCAGCATCAGAGGAGGAGCATGCGAGACACCTGCGAATAGTTCTGGACATACTCCGGGAGATCCAGCTTTATGGGAATCTCTCGAAGTGCCAGT
Source organism: Viscum album (assembly GCA_963277665.1). Lineage (NCBI taxonomy): Eukaryota > Viridiplantae > Streptophyta > Magnoliopsida > Santalales > Viscaceae > Viscum > Viscum album. Next base: position 175,968,684 of record OY728134.1, read on the forward strand.
TCTTGATTCAGGAGGTCCACTTTCTAGGAAATGTCATCTCAGCAGATGGAGTAGCTGTAGATCCTGCCAAGGTGGAGGCTGTGTTAGCATGGGAGCCACCTCAAAGAGTGATGAAGGTGCAGAGTATCCTTGTGTTGGCAGGATATTACCAGAGATTCATTCCTGATTTATCTCAGATATCAGCACCGATGACTGCCTTGATAAGGAAGGGGCAACCATTCGTGTGGACCGAAAAGTGCCAGCAGGCTTTTGACCAGTTCAGGTAGAGTTTGACGAGCGCCCCAGTAATGAGATTGCCGGAGGAGGGTGTCGAGTACGTAGTTTTCTCCAACGAATCAGGGACCGGGCTCGGCTGTGTCCTGATGCAGTGGCACGCAGTGATTGCTTATGGTTCACGCCAACTTAGGAAACATGATCAGAAATATACGACCCATGATCTCGATATGGAAGTGGTAGTCTTCGCATTAAAGATGTGGAGACACTAACTTATGGGTGAGAGGTTCATTATTTACTCTGACCATAAGAGCCTCAAGTACATCTTCTCAAAGAAGGTCTAAATCTGAGGCAAAGGCGTTGGCTAGAGTTCCTCCAGGACTATGATTTTGAAATTATCTATACTCCTAGAAAGGGGAACAAGGTGGCAGATGCCCTTAGTAGACGGTCGAACTCACCACTGTTGAGTGAGGCGACACAACAGTTAGTCGCGTTACATTTATCCTTCGTGGATGGAGAAGATACAACTTATCTACAGTCGATGCTTGTCACCCCTCCACTCTTACAGTGAGTTAGGGAGGCACAGATTTGGGATGTCGACTGTGTGGATTTGCCTGCTCAGTTATCCATAGGACATGATCTTCATGGATATTTATAAGGTGGGGAGCACGTACTTATTTTCAGAGGATGCAATGTTGTACCAGTGGCATTCTTTGAGGAGTTTTTGATGGAATTTAATACATCCCCTTTGGTGGTACATCCTGGATTGGAAAATAAGTACCGGGATCTCTGACAATAGTTCTAGTGGTTAGGCATGAAGAAGGCGGTAGCAGAGTTCGTTTCTTGATGCCTCACATGCCAGTAGGTGAAGGTTGAGCACCAGGTACCAGCAAGATTTGCTCACCCCCGGGAAGTTCTAGAGTGGAAGTGGGATGTAATATCGATGGACTTCATGACAAGCTTACCACGAATGTCCAAGGGGCAAGATTCCATATAGGTGATCGTTGACCGACTCACCAAGTTGGCCCACATCCTAGCTATCAGAGAGCAGAGTTTTGTAGAGAGCTTGGGATGCCTCTACGTGCAAGAGATAGTTCGGCTTCATGGAGTCACCTCGATTATAGTCTCAAAAAAAGACACCCTCTTTATATCCCGATTGAGGAAGGGATTTCAGGAGGCTTTTGGGACTCAGCTATGGTTGAGCACAGTGTTTCATCCCTAGACTGATGGTCAGACGAAGAGGACCATTTAGGGTCTGGAGGATATGTTGTGATCCTGTATCTTGGTCTTTGGTCGTAGTTGGGAGGAACACCTACCACTGGTGGAGTTTGAGTACAACAACAGCTACCACTTCACCATTGGTATGGCACTGTTAGTGGCCTTGTATGTGAGACACTTCCGGTCACCGCTTTGCTAGACCGACCCCAGAGAGACAACACTATTGGGTCCATAGTTAGTGAGTGCTACTACAAAGATGGTGCAGATCATCCATGAGTGGATGAAAACTGCCCTGAGCTGGAAGAAGTCTTATGCTGACAGACATCGAAGACCTCTAGAGTTTGAAGAGGGAGACCACGTCTATCTTCAGGTCTCACCTCAGTGAGGGTTTTGGAGAATTGGCCGAGGTGGCAAGCTATCTTCGAGGTTTATCGGACCTTTCCAGATTATGTGCAGAGTTGGCGAGGTGGCGTTCCCCCTAGATCTACCGCCACAGTTGCATTGGGTACATGATGTCTTCAATGTGTCGCAGCTGAGGAGGTATGTGCATGACCCATCAAACGTCATCAACTTGGGCAGGCTGGAAATAAAGGATGTAGGGACCATAGCTGAGTACCCAGTGGAGATCAAGGATCCTCAGGAGAGGATTCTTCATGGGTGATCGATTCCATTGGTGCGTGTCTAGAGGCAGCACAAGAATCTTTAGGAGAGTATGTGGGGGTAGGAGGCCCAGATCCGTGCCCAGTACCCTCATCTTTTTTACTAGCCTTTGTTTTGGATTTTCGGGGATGTAAAGCCCCAAGGTGGGGAGAATGTAATGTCTCAGATTTGTCCATTATTATATTTATTTATTATATGGATTTATTTCGAGACTAGGTGCGAAGACGACAGATCATTCGGAAGTCCAGTGATCCCAGAATGGTGGTTTGATTTTTTTACGTTAAGTAAGTCGGCACTTGTGTGCGGTTGTGGCAGTTTCTTAATGGATTCCCGGATTAAAAATCTGAACACATCGTTGCATCTGGGACAACGACATTACCTAAGAATGAGGCTAACCTCGACCAGCATAGGTCGAAGGAAAAAGTTAATTTTCGTAAGTTTTAAGTAAAATAAAATAAATTAAATTAAATTAACATGTTTATTTTATTTCATATAATGAAACACCTACTACAGCTTGGCAACAGTGCACCTGTTTCCTAAATTAATGGCAAGTCAACATCATTAATACTACCACATAATTAAGTGCCAAATCTTGTTTCCCTTTTTAATGGGTTGATCAATTGTTGATCGTTGTCAATGATTGAGAGGAACCTCTGCCTAATCTGCGACACATCGGAGCAACCTCTAGATGAAGAATGATGATGGATAGAAGTCGAGAATCACTATGCCAACAACATTGAAGGATCTCGATGACAACTGCAGCACGACACCTTCATCAATGATCGATCCTTTCAAAAGGTAGGGGTTTTTATTTCAATTTATTTTCCCCGTATTTGAGTTTAAACGACAAACATGGATCAACCATGAACAAGTTGATCCACAGATTCATATGTTCCTTTGGGATGGTTTTATTTGGGATTATTTTTGGGGAATTGATCCATGCATTATATTGTTTTTGATTCTCACACCATTAAATCCTATTAGCGGGAGTAGATCAATGCCGTGACGAATGATAGAGGAGGTTCGTTCCTCGATTTGTTTATTTGGATTTCTTTCACCATCTTTCCTCGCATGTTCATCACGTTCTTCGTGGGGTGACGGACAACGGACCATTTCACATCCGTTCTGTGACGCAATGATCCTAAATCGAAGGTTCGACATCGCAATGACCTTCTTGAGGTGTGACGACGATGGAAGACGACGAATCAGACTGAATCCGAAAGAGCGTTCTTAGAGCATTCTTCATTTGGGAAGATCAGAACAAGTTTTTGGAGCTGATCGAAGGCCCAAAAAAACTGGAAGTGGCTTCATGGTGTCGGGGCGACCAGAACCGGGATGTATTGGGGAGATTGGATAGAAGGATCAATGATCAGGGTAGCACGGGAGGCGTGATGGCGAAGAGTGCCGTTTTTGGAAATTTCCAGAAAACACGACGTGTACTTACAAAGAACACATCATGTAGTACTGGCGGCGGTGGATAGGGTTTCGGGGTCAGAGAGTAATAACACGGTATGTGAACTCGGTCACACGCCATGTTGGACTTCCTCCAAATCTCGACGTGTACCTCAGGTAGTACACAGACATGGGATGAGCTACACGGCTTTGGGTGGCACGACATGTACAGTGTGGTAGAAGTGGATACACAGAGCTCGGCGTGCATCTCATGGATACACAGACACGGGATGGTGTACACAACAGTGCACTCCGTCACAAAACTTCGCGATGCCAGTAATGTAGGTAACCCCATGTGGCAATTACACGGGTTGGTGTACACGGGTTGATGACCGTGTATGGGAACATGGACAGAGTACATGGATCCAACCCCAGTTACCCAAACACGGCGTGTACACCGTCTTACATGTCGTGTACATAGTTTTTCCTACATGACCATCCTAAGACACGGGCCGTTGTACACGGGAAGTACCCAGGGTCAGACAACACGGCGTGTATATTTTCTAGACGCCGTGTACATTTTGGAAAACAACATGGTCCTTTCGTTCACCATTCCATAGACATCATTAATTTTGGTTAGTTCCCCTTATTGCTATTCACCTGAAGGTTAGGCATCATTTACTTTATGCAGGAATATGATCCCTTCAGCCGGACGTTCAATGATAGATTCAGGAATCTATCCGAGAGGCTCAGATTGTGATAATCTATCCATTCCTAACCCTAGGTAGAGCCAGGAATCAACATGACCAACTCTACCAGGAATTGATCCTCTACCTAGCTGTTGTATCACCTAACTGGTGAATCCAGATGAGTTTCGACATCCTCCATGGCCCTGGTAGTGATCCTCATCTATGTATCTTGATTTTTCTCACTCAAGAGTGTCTCTCCCATAATATGTGCTTCTATCAACCGTAACCTTCCAACTAAACAGTGTGACTCCCATAATGAGTGCAGCTACCTCTCATGACGGTTCTTGACGAACAAAACATCTCAGACAGACGTCATCAGAGCTATAAGACACATGGGGTGTGTTCTCGCAGAATGAGTGCTTTACGGAATCTTTGAACAAAATCCATAACAGGGGTGTGCGGTTGTGTGACTTTTACCTTGACTACAGGTTTGGGTTTTGAGTATATATGGTTTGTTCGATATGATCTGTAGACATATAATGTGCATAACTGACTGTACTTTTACTTTTTTTTATTGCTTTGTGGTTTTCGAGGTCCTCTACTGAGTACTGTTATACACAACCCTGCATGGGCTTTGCCCGCACGCCCGACGTCTTGTGCAGACGAGCAACCATTTCATAAAGTCCAGGGCAGACAAGGATAGGACCGAGCTTTCTGAGTTCCCTACAGGCCTATGTGTTCCTATGACTACGAGAAGAAGTCCCAATACCTTTTGTGTTTACAGGTTGGAATTTGCAGTTTTTAGACACTTGTTTGTTTCTTTTTGGTCGGCTTGTATTCTGGACCAGTTTATTTTTTTTGTATACTACATTTCGTCATACTCTTTTGGTTGGGGTTTAGTTGTATGCATGCATTTTTTTCAATAGTGTTTTACATTTCTGCATTTTTTGGGCATGGAGATGTGTGCATTGGTACAGGTACTTAGGCAATTCCTCCCATTCTAGTGATGTGACTACTCAGTGCTAATCACTAGTCCTTGGCTTATTGGAGTCGGGCATGGGGAGTCACAGTGCGAGCCCCACTGGGACGGGTCGTGACATTGATCTCAATCCATAAACAAGAGGAAAAACCTCCTCAAACCTCACGACCAATGGCCAACCAAACAGTGTATGATCCAAACATGAACATGGATTGGCTGATCTACTCTCAACCGAAAAATAATTGGGAATATCTTAGAACCTTGGATCTTAGTATCTAAACAAAATTGCCACCACAGACTCGCCATGACCTACATCATGGTCAAACCAATCACAAGGCTCCCACAGTCCTTGTTTCAACAACATAAATTTAAATCCAATAATAGAATCACCTTTTTCACCCAATATCTAAGGCCAAAACCATCCATGGGTCCAAAATTAATGAAATTACAATTAAGAGATATCAAACATATAACTAGTTCTAATATCTAATATAAAATTGTGTAGTAATCCTTGTGTGAAATCATTGAAAACATCCCTTAGTGACCTCTAACTGATCCATCATTAATAGCGCATCAAATGGGGAATCAAAAACCACAAGACATCAAATAGGGGAAATCACAATTATCCTCAAGTCCTGCTCAATGAGGTTATCCCTACTTCGTGATCCTCAATTCCATCCAATCCATGTCATAAAGGCATTCTCAGCAACTAACTATGGAAACCACTGATCACTTGACCATGAAGAATCCCATAAAGGAAACCTAATGTGTCCCACATACTCATCTCAATAGCTCAATGGCATGTTAATGTAACTTCAATTCAATTGAATCAACCATATCCAATGACTCCAATAGATCTAGTCTCCAAACCCATGAGCTAATCCTCAAAAACTATAACCTTGAAAAACCAACCCTGACACATAGGGAAAACCCATGATCTCCTCATAGATACCTCTTGATCCCGTATTTTTGGATCCATCTATAGGAACCAAAATAAATAGTATTTTCAATCAAAAATCCAACCCCACTAACAATATCAAAACCATCCCCCAAGAAACATCTCACACCTAGTCTGTTTGGCGATACTAAATCCAAACTACATGGAAATCATCCAAAAGAACCCTCTCTTTCAAAAAAATATCTATATATCCACTAAATTCCAAAAGGATTCCACCATCATGATATATGAGGGAAAGGATAAGAATGGACTACTTAAAAGAACAATTCTTACTCCAGGACACAAAACACCAAAAATATCCTAGATGCAAATGGTACATGATGTGTACTTATAATTACATGGCATGTTCTCTCAATCCTTTTACTAGGCCATGTAATTATATATGTCTATATCAGACATGGGTCCATTCCATGTACTATTACATGGCTAGGGGATACATGGGTCCTTCCCATGTAATACTACATTTCTATGTACCCATCACATGGGATGTCCTCCCAATTACATGGCCACATGGATATGTACCACTATATGGCTTATACCCAGAGTACATGGAACGTACATTTCAATACATCATCACCCCCGTGTACTATACACATGTCCAGGATCATAGAAAAGTACTAATACACAGTGTGTACTTATAAAAATATAATATTCCCCAAATAGAACAAAAATGTGGCATGTGTTCATAAAACCACACATCGTGTACATGATTTTCTTCAAATGGGATGCCCATAAAATGACCCAAAACACCTGATTCTTCCTTAAACACTACATTTTGACCACTATGGGGACCCCAAAAAATATATAAGGATTTAAAATTAAAAAAATTCAATTCTCTTGGGGTTTTGGCCTTATTGAAGGTGAAATATCCATGTCATAGGAGATATAGAGGAAGGAATCTCTAGCATGAAGAATATTCTAGTTAAAATGTAAAAAAATTCACATAGGGGAGTATGTTCACTAATGTCTAATACTATTTTAATGTACACAACATGAAAAAGTCACCCATTCAGGAAGATAATGTTATAGTAACTTCCATAAACATGGTTATGATTCAAAGATGTCAACCACTAACTTGAATATTGATGAATTAACATGTTTTTCTAATAACCCCATTTCACAGAAGTCACCCAGCTGTGTAAAGTTTGTGGTTGTATCCTCCACACTGTATATCTCTATTATCAGAATAAATTTCCATCAGAAAACTTTCAATCTTCCTTGTAAGAATCCATATTTTGTGAAATTGATGTGCCTAACTCCGTTGATATTATAAATAACTCCCCATGACCAAATTTTGTGGGGACATGACCTTTCTACTTTTGATAAAATCTCGAATCTCTAGATACTGAAAACCTTCATTAGCGGAAGAGGATGTTGATTTCCCAAAGTAACCATCTTCTATGAAATTGTCTCCCATGTGTTATTATGAACAATATCCCAGGATAGAGATGGATTTCACAAATGATTGTGATATTTACGTATGATGAAATCCATTTATGTCTCTTGGGTTTTTAGAAGATCATAATCCATTCAGAAACCAACACCATGGGAACCAATACATTACTCTAAGGAAAGATCTCATGGTTTCATGAAACATTATTTTCATGAATCCACCAGTATTCATGAAACCCTCATCATTAATTGGACCTTGACCTTTATGAAACTCATCCTCTAGGACTCTACATGGTTCCTATGTTCCACTAATAACATTTCACAAAATTTTAGTTCCTAGAGCCCATATACCCTTCCACGACCAATTCAACCACACCCTAACTCTCAATACGACATATACCACAAACCCTTGTGTCTATGCTTTGTCATTCAGTCATGTACTAGACCATTATCGTAGTTTTTCTCCTATTAATAGGTACACTAATTACTTTTTCATATAAGAATAGTCTCAGTCACATTATTTCCCATATCTCTTCTTCACCAATACTATTTTAAGTCATGCCTCACTGAGAGGTGTATGAGTAATGGCACATATGCCCTAAAGAAGGAATCATCATGGAAATATTACATCCATTAATGGTATAGAGGCCATTTTCTGAATCGTTCTCTCCAACGTGTAAATAGATTCCTAGGGTGTTTTCCCAACCACATCTGAGCTTCATGACATAAAACTTCAATGATCAAAATCCAAGTCACATGCTGTTAAACCACGTGACAACATCATCAGTATATGCTATTAAATTGTAGCCTTACCTGTTTGGATAATCATATTATCCCCATCTATAATCATCAAGGGTTGATACACCTATGTAAATCTACTCTATATATAAGTGTCTCACCCTCATGGAATCCAACTCTAGGAAGCCCATATGCATAATCCCAACACAATCTCTTACCTAAAACTAAAATTTTTTATATTCTAACACTTTAATGGGGATAGTGATAACTCTCACAGAGAAATAGATCAAACATCAAAAGAATCTAATGACTTATTAAACACAATTCTAAGTTTATTGTAATCTCATTCCCTCAACAATTTCCATGGGAGGCAACATTCCTCGTTGTCTAGTTCATCCTCTATGTTGTCTTCATTACGACTTGTTAGACAATCCCAATCATTCATATATTCATCTTTACTCATCTTCTCCATATTGAAGCCTCTAGTGATTATATGATCTATATTGTAAATCCATAATTCTTGATACCTGGAAACTTCCACATGGATCAATCATCCAATCATTTGGTCAATGTCTTCCCTCATCTTCTTGATCACCTAAACATCCTCCTTCATTTCTTCTCCATGGCTCATGAGTACTTCCATCTGAGTATCCAAATCCTCATCGTTCAAGAACTACAAGACTTTGGTAGATCCTGCCTCACATTGTTTTCTAAGGGATGTGCTTCCTCCATCACCAAAATCATGTTCTAAGAATGTGGATTCATCTTGAATTTTTTGTCGTCTTCATTTGAGGCTCCTTTCACTGGCAATTGATACTATGTATCATCATCCTGCAGATCCTCTTCTCCAGCCTATGGTGGGATCTTGTTCTCCTTGAGATTACCTTATTTTTTATCCATCAATGTCTGCATTGGATTATGAGGATATGAGTATTACTTATGGACCATAGGTTTCGGCTTCTTGGAAACAATTCAGCTATATAGGTCCCTATTTTCCTTATTCCCTTTGTTCCTTCTTTGATTGTGAAGACCTTTAATAACACCTCAGAAACTAATTTCATCTAAGGTTTGTCTATCTCCATTATACTCATCCATAGAAGAATAGTTGGATTTACCCTCAAACTCTCCATGATGCTTCTTCTATGACACGATCGTCCCAAATGAAAGACATTAAACTACAAGGACCAATCCTATCACACATCCTCAATAATTGTCATAAAACAATGTGGTAATTTTACATATTTTCTTAAAATGGTACATAGGACACCTCACTAACGTTCAATAACATAATACCAACACATCAGTGGTACCTCTCTGAGGTCAAATCTCATTTCCCTAAGACTTCGCTGAATCTGAAAGTGTGAAAATCATCCCCCAATAGGACACACTAAACCACCCACCTATCCACCAATGACATTAAACAATGAACCACATGTCCCTAAAAGAGGTTAATATTCTTAACCATATATCCACACAATATGTTAATCTTGTGGCCAACCTCTCCCCACAATATGATAAACCTAGGACAAATGTATACCCATATGACATTATATATATTACCAACATTCCCCCATAATATTTTCAACTTACAAAAAACAGTTCCCCAAAATATGATAAACATATGGCCTCATTTTCCATAAAATAAATAAAAAATGTGGACCATATATCCCCATATGAAATTGAGCCTATGACCCACCTATCGCCAAAAGATGTTTAACATGTAACCCACCTATCCCTACAACAGATTAAAACTTAGACCCCCTATCCCTACAAAAAATTATCGATGTGACCCATCTATCAATAAAAGATGTTAATCCTATGACTGAATACTGAACATCTGCCCCATAAAAACATGGGTTTCCTAAGTTATTAGACTCTGAATAGTTACACCCATAGAATCAACTATCATGTGGCCAACATGAGAAACCATAGGTTTAATGATTGAGAAGCAACATATGAGAATAGTTCAATTTAAAGTCAAAAAAGAATTATTGGTCCCCAAACTACCCAATTTAAAGAGGTTCCCAGATATGCCCAATGTTATTATCTACTCTAACCAAAGGATTTCACCCTATTGAGGCATAAGAAAAATAATTGAAATGTACCCACATTGATTTGACATGCTGAATGAATTTCCCGAACATGTCTTAAATAATTTAGAGACACTAGGACAATGCAATAAGATCCAAGGAGGAATCCAAGGACGGAGGAACCAATATCCCATCATCCTATTTTGATCAGTCAACCAATTTCACTGATTAACATAATGGATTTATTACATTAGAAATAACTAATGGGTGAAATAAGAAATCAAATCACTATCGACTAGAAAGATAGTGTGCAACCCTATTAGGAAATCATTGGAAACAAAAATTGTAACATAACATGAAGATATTCTATTAAATCTATGAAAACTAGTAACATTGTGAAACATAATATTTTCATGTCATCGAATCCAGCTATTCAGTGCAATTTCCCACTCGAAATGTGGTGGGATTGGAATGATACTCTTATGTGACATGGGGATTATTTCATTGGGAATCCTTGATCTATGACATCGACAATGTGGATCCTCCTCAAATATAAATGTAATTGATTTTGTTAGGGATTTTTTTACCACTATATTTGTATCTATACTAACAGACAATTTTGCATATATTGTAGGACTCAGTATAAAAGATATCGACGTTGTGAAGCCAAAAAGTGTGGCAGAAGAAGGAATGTTGTTGTGTCAATGTCACATGATTGCACCCCCACTTGGAAAGCCAAATGTGACATCAGCTACTGGAATCACATGCCCATTATCACCTTCCTAGATCCTATAGATTATGTTGATAAACACCATTATTCATTGATAAAACTAAAAAGTGGTCATTCACAATAAGGATGTGGCCTATCGGAATGTTAAAGAATCTACACGTCACAGACACTAAATCCCAAATGGTACAACCACCCACCATTCCAATGGTAAAGCACTTTGGGATCCTCTCCCTATAGTGCTCTGAAAACACACACCCCAATTCCCTAGAGTTAGGGGATTCTAGAGCCATACACATCGTGGCCACTACACCTATGCTTCCTAACAGGGCTCCCACATAATTTCATCAGTTTCCACATCGACTAGTACCATAGGTCAACGAGTGGGTTATCCCAATCCCCAATATACTAACCCTGTCCTAGAATACTCGACACTAAGTCTAGCGGCATGCCTTAGTCATAGTTAAATAGAATGAATCTTCTCCCGCTTCATATGATTGTTACAACCAACCCCTTTTTCCATCCATTGTGTTTCAATAATGGCCTGTACAATTACCCTAGATTTTTATAATAATAATAATAGGTACTCTAATTCCTATTTATCCTAATCAAAGCTACCTTATCATTTCAATCCCGGATTTCAAATCCTCAGTGGAAGTGTTTACGCTACACCCCACCCAGAAGTGCATGATAAATGGACATGTAATCCCTAAATGAGATGTCAACAGTGGAAACCACCAATCATTCCTGATAGAGAGACCTTTTGTTTGATATTCCTCTCCAATAAAGAAATCGCCACCCTATGTTTAGAGCCCACAACATCTGGCCTACATGATGCTAAACTCCCTTGATCCATGTCGAAGTTGTATAATTCTAAACTGCACAACACCATTCTCAACAAAAAATGTTAAATTTTAGAATTACCCTATTTGATAAGAATAGGATGACCCATGTATAATCATCCTGAGATGGAAAATCATGGACATCTACTCAAGGACTAATCCCATCACCCAAATAGAATCTCACTATATAAAAACCATATGCATAAGCTCCAAACAATCTCTTATTGATAAAACTTCCACGATATTATCATCCTTACTGCGTGATATCAAACTATAATGACCCGTTAGGTCAGATGACCATAAACTGTGGAATCAAACTATGTGGGTTTTGATCCTAATTCCTCAATAGGATCTGTATGAAACGTCCCTGAGGATGAATCTCGACATAGAAACTTATCTGAGGTACCTCCATAAGGTTCAATCCTGATGCACTAACACTCCAAGAAATCTTCATGTGAGATCATATTTTCCAATAGGGACACACTTAACCATCATCCAATCAAGAGAATATTTTAATCCTGTGAGTCGCCTATCCCCACAAGAGATTAATACGTTGACCCACATTTCCCCAAAATAAGATAAACCTGTGACATACCATTACCCCAAAAATAGTAAATATATGAACAACATCTCCCCCACAATAGCTTAAACATATAATCCAATTTTCCCCACAATATGATAAACTTGTGACCAACCTATCTCTACATGACATTAATTTTGGGATAAGCCTGTCCCTGGATGACATTAAACTTATAACCCACTTGTCCCCATAAGAATTTAATCTTATGAATCACCTATGAACACAAGATAGTAAAATCATGATCCACTTATTCCCATAATACATTAAACCTATCACCCACCTATTTTCCACAAAACATTAAACATGTGACTCATTGTTCCACATTAGACATTAAACCTAAGAGCCAATCAATAATTTCCACCCCATAAAAAAACATGGGATGACTAAAATAAAATTATAGGAATATATACATCCCTAACATCAACTATCTCAGGGGTGACACGAGATGGCCTAGGTTAGTGCAAAATATACCTCATATTTGATGCCTCTAATTTCAAAGGAAGAAGGATTTAGTGGTTTCCAACCTGCCTACTATCAATTGATTCCAAAAAAATACCAATGTTACTATTTTCCCTAACTAATGGTTGCATACCTATCATTATAGAAGAGTCATAATTGACCAGAATCCACCTCAAGATGGAACTGGAAATGAGTTTTGAAAAAAAATAAATTAAATATTTCATTGAGAAATAGAGTAAGAGATAAGCATTAATGAAGAATCTATGAAATGAGGAACCATATTTTCATTATATAGTATATATTAATTAGAAGATATCACTGATAATGTTATTGAAATTTTCCACCATTAAAATGTTGGAGTGTGGGGAAATATGCAAGATCCTCACTGCTAGATGGAATGATGGAACACAACCCCTGAGAGAAGATGTTGTATGAATTAAAAAGGTTAAAATATGCCAACCTCTTGGTCGAAACTATCAATTATTTTTTTGATTGATGATTTGTAGTTGCCACATAATGATCTGGCATGACCATAGCTCCATGGAGGTACCTACTCATATATCCCTCCCTCCCTTCACTCCATATCCTTCTCATGGATTTCCAACACCTATAGGGTGTAACCTGTAAATGATAGGACAAAGAAGGAAGATAAAAATGAAAAATAAATGAAAAATGGAATGATCTTAGTTCTAGTGCCTAATAAAAGGTTATTCATTTCCTAGTGAAACCCCACATTGTGAACCAAAATATGATGACATAATATCAATCCAACGCATCATTTAAAATATATGAATGAACGAACATGCAGGAATAAATTAATATTTAATTAATTAAATATTAAATATTATATGAAAATTTAAATAAATGATATTTCCTCTAAACATCTATCCTAGTGTAAACACCCTATCTCAAAACCAATGGATTGGTCACAATACAATGTGAGGTCATCTAACATGATAAATTTCCATTTTTATTCCGAACCACTTATAGGATCGAAAATGAAAATTTCACATAATTTTCATAACCAGTGATGATACAGCTCACGAAAATCAACCCATACCATAGCCTTCAATATATATGATCCTCAACCCACAAGATCCGGACCTCAACTACACTAACCACAAGAAACGGGTCTCATAATTCAAGGAAAAAACAATACATATTTAGGGATATTACATGATACCAATTTTTTGTATTATTTAGAATGATCCAATAATAAGATGGGTATGGAATACAAAATCCTAGACAATTAATGACCTCAAGACCCCCACATAGGCCTTTCAAATCAATACCTATCCCAATGAGGGATTCTAAATATAATACTCAAAAGTATCATGTTGTTGAACACTCTACTTCCAAAAAACCATCATTGGATCCCCTAAACTCTGAAAGGATTCCACCATCGCAATCTATGCTAAAAAAACACTCAAAATGGACTTATAAATATTTTAATTCTTACACCATGGAAAAACTAAGAAAAAAAATAATGATTAAGAAAAAGTACACAACATGTACTTGGGGTACACGACTTATAAACCCAAAGTTCCTTATTGGCCACAAATCACTGGCCACTCAGAATGTATTTTTAAAATTTAGATGGAGTATAATCATGGTACATGGAATGTAAACCCACATGGTTACAATCCCTTGTACCCCATCCCTACTCATCTTTTAAAATGCATGAGTACGCAGCATGTACTTCCTTTACATGATGTGTAACCCAACATGGGTAACCGCACATGTACCATGCCATGTACATCACCAAAGTGTGTATTCCAACACAGAATAAAACTGAAATTTAGATTGTCTGTGTACTCTTCCCAACCATGTACCACCATACAGTGTGTTTGGCCGAGTACTAGGCCACAACTCTGAATACCACTACATAGAATGTACCCCTGATACATGACATGTCAACCAAGAGAAATAATATTACTAAAATAGAAATAACATGTGTCATATTATCTCTTAATTATATTCCTTGTACACAAGTTTTCTAGATTATAATGCCCCCATATAACCCTACAACAACTGATTTCTCCATGGAAGAATGAAATCTACCCCTAAGGGGTCCACAAAAACTCATAATTCCTTAAGACATTAAACAAAATACTATACGGGGATTTATATTGAATAATGTTGAACTGGAATACTTCTGAGGGGAATCCAGAAATGTTTCACAAAAATAATTGATTAAAAGATGTTTCACGGTGATATAGTGTTACTCGTGATCCGTGTAAGCCCCTCGTCATCTACCTCTCCCTCTATTATCTCCCTCTCCCACTCTTATCCAAATAAAAAAAGTGGTAGGCCCATATACCTACATTAGAATATATGGTAAGAGATATATAAGAATGAATAAAATCTTAAAAATAAAGAAAAAAAGAAAAATTTAAAAAAAAGGAAAGGGGTATGGATCCAGCCTAAATGCTTCACTCTAAAATATGCATCAATAAGGTAAAACATCAAATTATTAAAATTATCCCTGGAGTAAAAATACTCAATCTAATTATATTATTAAAATATATGAGAAAATTAAATTTCATGAATAAATTATTATTTAATTAGTTAAATATTAAATATTCTACAAAACATTGAATGGCATGAATTTCCACAAAACTCTTATCCAAGTGTAACACCCAATTCAAGGAACAATATAGTGATTAAAAAAATATTTTTTCATCATCTCAAAGGATAAATTTACATTTTTCCATTTAATGATTACTGGGAAATTTTTTTTATTTTAACAACCTATGAGGACGTGGGTCATCACATTTGTAGATATATTTGTATGTATGAATCTATTCATGAATGTATGTTTGCATTAATGATTCTGGAAGGCATGTTAGAGACTTTACTAATGGTGATAAGTAGGCTATATGAGGGAAGATAGTTTCTGATGGCTCAATAGTGTTACACCCACCACAAATGAGGATTTCATCCTAGTATATATCCTTTCTTGATGCACTTTATTGAATGGTGAGTGCTGACTATAATTGTAATGTATTGGGATCAATATCATAGAACCTGAATAGTGTAACTTACTGATTTTCATTTATTAATATCCTTCAATGAATTTTTATGACATGATGAATAAAACCCTTTTATCCATAATAGATAAAACCTTCGGGGAGATTATGTGGCTGACACATGCATCATGTAATTCCCTATTTATAAAAATACACTATATTTTAGTGTTTAATAGATTATTCATGGTATCTATGTGTTTCCGAATGTCTCCAAAAGATTTCTACTGAAAGATCAATTGGGAAGTTTTTTCCATATATATTTGACTCAAAAAAGACTAAATTATGACTTAAATTCAATGCTATAATGTATGTAAAACAAGTATGTATTTTAAAATGAATTAGTTCATAAAACCTATTTTTTAAATCCTAATTTTTTCACATGATATAATTTAACCTATTGAGATGTGTTTTTTTGGCATAAATTTGTGATGGGGATTTCATATTGTAAATCATTGTTTTATGAAGTAAACCCCCATGTTTTGTGGGTTTAATTAAATTATAGAGTTACTCCCTATTTTTTATTATTCAATAATATCCTTCAATCCCTAGATATATCCCTAATGAATTTGGGATATTTTAGTTCCTTCATATTTCTTTACATGGTAAGGTTGATCACCACTGGGGTTTGTTATCTTCCATCATATCTATGCGATCTTCCCCTACTTTTTTAGATGTTTTAATACATGTCTGGAAGATTCAGGTTCGTAGTTGTCAAAATCTAAAAACCAAATGTTATCTTGCTTGACCTTTTGTGGCTTTCCTTCATGACATGTCATTTGGATGCTTATCCTATTATTTCTAATCTCATCTTTCAAAGGTGACTACTTTTCACCCTTTATTGAGGTAGGTGTCTCTATTAAAATGATTGAATAATGGATAGATTTATGTTCTTTAAAATTTTTTGGAGGCATTCTATTAAATTTATTGATCTATTATCATTATTGATTTTTTGAATGTATATTTTATTAAATTATATTTTCTTTCAAAATATTGTTTTTCTAAACCAATTTTTTGATGAAATTATTTAACGATGGTTTTTGTTATAAAATTTATTTCAATAATATTAGTCGTTATTCATTTCAATATAAAGGTTTTTTATACATTTATTAGGGGTTTTAATTATTTTTTCAAACTTATCACAATAGGTAACCATGGGTGAGTCTTGAAATAGACACATGAATTTAGTGTGTGATATTCTACTAGAGGTTTCTAGTCAACTTACCCTGAGTGATTCCAGGTTGGCTGGATCCACGTTATGCATGGAATATGGATTTTCTTTCATCTCTATCATGTATTCCCATATGTTAAATTCACTAAATGTGTTCTCTTCCAATTTTTTGGTTATTGACACGAAGTTATATTTAATAGTTATTATCTCACATGTTTTCCTTTTGATGTATACATTTTTTTAAAATACGCATTAATGTTATCTGAGATGTACATAACATATTAATTTTCATGTGAATATTATAGTATTTTTATGAAAAATAAAGGATTTTTACGAAATGGATTTATTTTACATAAATCATTTACAAACTAAACTTGTTTTTAATCTAGAGCTATACCATTCTTGATTTTAGACCATGTATATATTCCATGTTGAAATACTTATAGTATACGTTACCACACCATCCATTATAATTTGGGTGGTTCTGGATGTAATTTTGCATGACTATTGTAAATGGAAAGGCATTTTGTAGAATTCATTTTTTACCTCGATATTGTCTCTTTTAGTATCAGGATGGTTTTGTGGTGATGAATCATCACATAGATATTGGTTTTATTTTTTTTATCCTTTTGGGATTAGTCTATAGACATTGATGGTTTCTGTCTCATGGATATGTGTTGCTTCTTCCTTGTTTTACTATATATATTCTGATGTAATACATGATACTTGTGTTTCTTTTTTATCCTCACCATGTGAAAAGAAATTCAAGTGACTTTTATAGTTGATCCTAGTTAGTAAATTACGAAATTCTATCAAAGAGATACCAATTCATAAATATTTGACACTTCCTATGTTTGGTTTGGTGTCTTTTGTTATCATGTGTTGTTGTTTATTTTTATAATTTTTTATTATATTAAATACTTTTTTAAAATGCATTAATATGTATTCTTGAATTTCAATATTTGATATTGGATGTTTCCCTCAAGTTGATAGGTTATTCTCTTATGTTCATTAAACAATCCTCCAAAAAGGTCTCGTCTAAATTTTAATGTTGAAACTATGAGAAATATTCCATATGCTAATCCCCTAATGTACTCTTATTTGGTGGAAGGTATATTCTAAACTATTTAGACACTTGGTCAAGGAGTTTTCAGGACCCATGATAGAGAACGGATCACAAATCAATGCTTACTATGAAGAATCCACCAATTTTCAATGTTTAAAGGGAGACTAGGAATCTGACGAATGACTTGATCATATTGAGAAGATAATCAACATTACAAAATTTCATGAGGAATATAACTTATTTTTTTCAACATATATTATTGATGTCCCAAGAAGGAGATGGTAGAATTGTATTTTGAAAGCAACGTTGCATGAACATATTCTCTATAAATAATTCGATAAATTTTCACCCAGATGATTTATCCAAAAAATTTGTGAGTGGAATATACAAAATATTTTATGACGTTACAGTAATGTAAGTATAATTTTATGGATTATACAACGAATTTTTTGCGTTCTTTCACTTATCACTAAATTTTGTTACTAATTATTAACATAAATCATTGAGTTTTGGGATTGGACTAAGGTATAGTAATTGATAAATATTTATTCTCATCCACATTCAATCATATTTTGGAGGAATTTTATAAATAAGTTATGGAAGAGGTAGATATCGCTTGGAAAATTTGATTGTGTGGAGCTTCAATTTGTGTGGTTGTTAACTAGGGTGTGTCGTTAGGCCAAAAAATGAAGTTCAAGGATAACCAGTTATCTTTAGGTCCAATATAATTATCTTCATCAACAAAGTAGTAGGTTGTTTTCTATTAAAGTGGATAGACCGATCATACGAAGCCTAATTTCACAAAATCACCCAAACCATTCCATCATTGTGTAAAATTTGTTCATCTAAGTTGTTTTTTAGAGTATATCACAACACATTAAGGCTGGACCATACTAAATAAGGGTTTACATGACTTTTAGGATGATTCAAAGTGTTATGGGTCTTTTCCCTAGGCCAAGGGGGATGTATAAATTCCAAAGATAGTATAGGGAGGATCTGACATCACATGTCTGTATAAAGTAGATTATACACCAAAGGAATATAATTCATGGTTGTCTACTATTAGTTTTTGACATCTATAGTTCTATTTTAGTTTGATATTGTTTATACATATTTATTTATAATCAATTTCTTTTCATTGGTTAGTTTTAAATTTGGAGTATATTCCATCCTTATCGTATTTTTCAAAACCTTTTGGAAAGTGGTTCAAACATGGTTTCAAATGTCCAGTAAGCTAAGTGACGAGAGATGACATTGAAGTCCTATGAGATTTCATAGTTCTTGATCATAATATAATTTACATGATTATTGTAATGGATTATATAATCAGACTAAAATCCCAGATAACCTTTTTGGATCATTGAATCTTGTTTGTATCTCCAACTGGGTTCACTCGTGTCTTCTAGGGATAGTGGGAATCTATATCAAGAATATTGGGGCCCACAATTCCTTGTGATGGGGTGATCTCATGCATGTGGTAAATAATGTTCTAGGATAAAAAATTTCATCATTTGGGCTGTTGTTTTCCTACAGTGGTGTGATAATACCATGTGGTCTTTCTGGATGATTTTTCTAGTTTACCACCATATAGGGAGGAAGATTTCACTATTGAATTACACCCTAGTATAATTCCCATTTCTAGGATATGTTATCACATTCAACCTATGGAGTAACATGAACAGTAGGTTAATGTTTTATACCAAGAGGATAAGTATTTAATTTTTGAATCATTTCACCGTGGAATTATCCAATAATCTTTTTTATTATGGGTTTTAGTATCCTCAGACTATTTATTTATTATAAAAAGTTAAACTTAGTGAACATTAATAAAAAAAATATATGTTTCCCGTGATTGAGGATATCTTTGGTAAACATAGTGGGGATCATTGTGTTTCAATGGTTGACCATCAATCAGGGTTACACCAGTGAAGAGTCCTAGAAGAGGATATAGATAAGAATTTTATTTGGCGATATTATAGGGAATTTAGAGTTTCTAGTTATATAATTCAGATTCAATACTTCTCTAGATTAATTTATTGTATTGGTTACCCAAGTATTTCTCTTACTCTTTCATGGTCATGTTCTTGGATGGTAGTTCTATGTTCTCTTAGTTAGATATGGAACACACTGACCATTTAGATATCATCTTTAGAACCCCGGGTGAATATTTTAAGTATTTAATCCTTTTTAATTGTGATTTCTTGATCCATAATGTGAATTTTCTAGATCATGTTATATATTAGAGGGAATCCATGTGTATCCTAAAAAGATAAAGGTAGGAATGTCCTTGGAGAATCCCATAAATGTTTTTAAGATACAAATCGTTTTAGGAATGGTAATTTACCAATAGTGGATTATTTAGGGATATTCCAATAATTGACCTTTGATAACCACATTAACCCAAAAGTGTGTAATATTTATGTGGTCTGACAAATGACATAGATCATTTAAAGAATTGATGGTATGGTTATCTTCAGATCAAGTTCTAATTCTTCCATAAATGGCTCTACGATATTATGTTTTTTGTGTTGCTCCTTTTATGGGTTTAGGTTGTGTCATTTTTACTGGGGAAATAGGTGGTGGACTATGGATCTCACCATTTATACCCTCATGATTAAATATACACATCCATGGATCTCCATTAAGAATAGTTTTTGAATTCTCTAAAGATAATGTGATACTATCTCTTGGGAGAGTTGTTTATTGTATAATCTGATCATAGGAGCCTAAAATATATTTTTACTCAGAGGGATATGTAATAGAGACCAAGATAATTGGTAGAGTGACATCAGATATTTAAATTTGATATTTCTTACACTCATAGTATAAATGATGTAGTTTACTGATCATTAAGAGGGTAATTAATGACTGGTGTCCTCAAGGAATCATTGGAGTAGTGGTCTCTGATGATTTTGTTCATGTAGATAAGCTTAATATAGGATGAGGTTCATGGGAAGGTGTTATTAACATTAGTTAAAGAAGAATCATTATTTAATCAGTGGTTTTGGATTAATTTGGTGGCAGGAACCAATTTCTATAGCATTAGTAAAATTTTAAATTATGGGGAGACCTCGAGAGAGTGGTCTTTCTCCCATATTGGCGCATTTTGTTTCTAAATAAGGTTGGTAATTCTGATTTCCTTGAGAAAAAATGATGAGTTAGAGTTGAAAATATTGTTGTTGGTCCATACACCCTATGATGACCAAGATGAATCGTGAAATGAAATGTCTGTACTTTTGCACAAGAATGAGATTTTTTATTATGTATTTCATGTCACGGTGCCTTACATATCAGAGAATTAAGGTGGAGCACTAGAGGCCACAATGTTTGTTTCAATCCATTTCAAATCCATTATAGATGTGGGATGAGTTTTACATGGAATTATTTATTATTATACAATATAATATTAGTGTGATGGATTTTTTTCGATCATTGGTCAGCGTATGAAATCATCTTGTTTTTTCCCAAGGAGAATATAAAGATCAATCAGTTCATTCACTTTTATGTCTGAGAGGTTATGATACATTATTTTATTCCTTGTATGACAATTTCTAAAAGAGAAATATTGTAAAAATCTAGTTTTTATAATGGATTTCAAGGATTCATGGGTTTCCAACTGAAATAATTCATGAAATACCAACCATAGGCTGTAGGATATACCAAATGATGAGTTCAAGTTCAGGAGGATAAGATTCCATCATGCATGCTTGATTTTTTCGTTCTTGAGAAAATAATCTTCCCATGGTTGCAATTTTCATTATCAATAGTTATCTAGTTTTTATTAAGCTATCACCCTTTAAATTGTTTTATTGGTGGCTAGGTTGATCTCCATGTGGCCAGGATGATTTAGGAGAGTGGTCTATGGTAGGTTCGAGCCTTGTTTAAGAGATAGATGAAAGACTGAAGTTGATCTTGAAGAGATTTGTTATGACATAGAGTCATCAAAAATTCCATACGTACTTTCTTCATCTCCCAATAATATTTTTGGTTTGTGACAAGGCCTTTCTTAAAGGTTCAAATCACAAGGGATGCTTTCAAGTTGTTATACTGGGAAATTTGGCACAAAAGTTTTTTATCTCCTTGAATATAATTGGAATAGGTGGAAATGTGGAATATAATTTTTACTTTCCATGTCATTTGATATCAATTTGTGATGTGAATCATGTATCTATGTTAATGAGTTATCAATGAATCCTTACCATGTGATTGAATTGGAAGTTATTGATCTTGATCCCGACAACACCATGGTTGAGGAACCATTTCATATTATGAATATTTGGGCAAGGTAATGTGTTGAGAAATAAATTCCCCTAGGATGTGTACTATGGAATCATATACATGAAAACCATGAGACATAGGAGTGAGAATTGTTGGTGAGGTACGAGTAGACATCTCTTTTTGAGAATCTAGGATCATGAGAGATTTATATGAACATAAATATTTTTTAGTTTGGATAATTGTAAAAAACTGGTTAAAAACGTACTCTTACATTTAGTGTTGATGATAATGTTATTAGGTTTGATCGGTGTAATGATATTTAGAGAAGTTTTTTACTGTAAGATCTACTAGGCACTACTAGAAAGATGAATTTATGTAAAAACTTTATAATTTACATCATTAATTATATTGTTTGTAAATCCATAAAAATATTATTTAGTATAAAATTATTCAATCCATAAAACATGGGATTAGATTATAAAATTGTCTCTTACAATAATTTGACATGAGGAGACCAATTTTGCAATATATGTTACTTATAGGGAATTCACATCGTAAATCTAGGTTTTTTATGTCAATCCCCCATGTCCAATGTTTTCAATTTTTTTACCCTAAGAACTCTATATTATTTCCTCATTAATTCAATTCCCTAAATCCTTTTATTTATCCATGGTTCATTTGGGGTGTTTCTGTTTCTCTAATTCTCATAGCTTGGGGTGGTTGATTGCATGTGTGGTTGGTTGTTTTCCTTCAGGTATGACTAATTTTACTCTCCATATCTTGATTTTTTAATATTGTTTTTGGAAATTTTGTGTGTATAATTTAAATATAATTACTAGGATGTGATCTTGATTTATCCTTCATTGTTTCTCTTTATTCCTTGACTATGGGACATCAAAAAATTCATTTATAATTTATATTTTCAACGGAAAATAATGTTCATTTTCGTTGAGGTATGTGTCTGTATAAATAGTTTTAACTCATGAATTTCATTAATATCATGTAAATCTCTTACATTTATTCAACGTAATAGAAATAATTTTGATCCACATGCCTCTTATTAAAAAGATTCATGTTTTAGTTGAGTGTTTTATTAAAAATTTATTTTTCACACCAACAACATGATGAAATGATTTAATGGTATTTTTAGTTTTGAAATGTGTTTCCAATAATAGAGGAAATTATTAATTTCTATGGAAATGTTTTATAAACTATGATAATGTTGCTTAAATGGATTTTTTTAAAATATTATCACATCATGTTACCTTGGGTGTGTCATGAAATAGTCTTTTCACATTAATTAGTGTGATGCCACTAGAGGATTGATGTAACTCTAGTGTGTGTAATTCCTATATAGGATATATTGGTTAGATCAACTTTATTCCTAGAATAGGTCTTTCCATTCATGTCTAGCATTTATACCCATAGGTTAGATCCCAAATTGTGTGATTTTTCATTTCTGTTTGGGTTTTCCCTTGTTAGTATATTTTATCGTTATTTTATCACATGATTATATAATAATGTATATGTTCTTTTGTTGTTATGATTTGATTATATCTAACATTTAATTTTCATGTTCTTTATTTTGTGAATATAAATTTTTTTAACACCAAATAATAATTTAAAAGATATATTCATTTAATGAAATTGATGATTAAAAAATGCTATTAAATATAGATCTAACCCATTATTCATATTAGAACTTGTATATATTCTTTTCAAAAATCATATTGTGGTTCATGATCACACCATACATACTTCTTTTGGTAGTTGTAGATGTTTTTCAGGACTCCATTAAAGCGAAATGTGTTTTTTTAATTAATGTTTCTCTTATTTTTTTCACTTTCCTATAAGAATGATTTTGTGGTGATTAGTGGTCACTTAGAGGCTTGTTTGGTTTTATCTTGTTTGTCCCTTTGCGTTTAGTTTGTATGGATTTACATAATTTTTCTAATAGATATTTACTATTTTTTCTTCATTGTACTCTATTTTTTTATCAACTTTACATAAGCCTTGAGTTACTTTTTTCTCCTTGCCATGTAGCAGGCCTTTTTCGGTGACTTGTCTAGATGATCCAGATTGGCCTTTTAGATGCCACATTAATTTATTCACTATGAATATCATGAATGTATTTTATGGTCACTTCCACAAATTTACCAATTACATAATAATCCCTTAATGAGTTTGTCAAATATATCACAAGCCTCAGTAAATCCATGAAAACGCTTTTAGTTATGATTTTCCATCAAATTTAATTCATTATGAAGAAACACATTGTATAAAATTTTATCCTTATCCAAGGAAATAATTGTATTACCCAATAGGCCTTAGAGTAAATTAAAAACTATGAAATCCAAGTTCATATTTATAAGATAAGAAATACATCTAGAAAAGTGGTAGTGCAACTCAATCTACTAGGGGGCCTCGTGTGGTCGATATCAAACATACTCATATCTCTATTCAAACATGTACACCATATATATCATATACATAATATTTATACCAATATCATCACTTTTTTCCATAATATATTGTGACGACTAGACATTGATCACATAAATCCAACTTATCTTCTTATCAGTTATTGATTCCTCTAATAGGAGTGAAAAGGCTGAGGAATAAATCACATGTTATTTATATATCTAATAATTAAACAACATGTAAAATATCCATGTAGTTGAAAAAATAATATTATAATTAAAGAATCAACAAAATTAATTTCTTCAATATAATTCAACAACGGGCCAAATATCATTACACATCATACATGTTGACAAATCACATCTTGGTTTCTCTCTAACTAGTGACATGATCGTCAACACACCAAATTAACCAAAAATTAGATATGTAGATTTGTGTATGTAGGGTATCAAATTATGAATATTTTCATTCAAGATATCCCAACAACGATAGGTATTATGAATTAATAATATTCATACACCCCAAATTATATCTATTCTCTTGTGACATTCCATAATATATACATTGGTGGATCAATATAGGTAATAAGACCAACAAATTACCTATTGAATCCATCATTCATAACTCAAATAAAAATCTTTGTAATGAGTAAAAGAATATTTTGAAGATAACATTATCATATCATCCAAACATATAATAATCTATATTGATCATCAGTTAGGAAAAATCAATTTAATAATCTGAGAGGATATTATCATTTGAACATTATTGTAAAATTAATTACATTCAACATGAATAAATGGTTATTGGATATTTCTTTTATTATAACATCGTAATACATTTTAAACTATTATAATCAATCTCTCATGTGTCTTGCACATAGAAACTCTTCATTGGCCCTTTGTTTTTCCAATGTTAATGGTGTCATCAATTGACAGCAAAATTATTCCTAGAATCCACCAAACTAAAATTTACATTCCCCCTCTCCATGGTCTCCCATATAAGGTTTTATTTATTAATCATCTATTTGTACCATTTATGAGACTAATGCTATTTAGCATAAGAAATAGTACCATTGTTGAAAAAATATAGATAAATTTCTTCATATATGTTAAGAATAATTCCTTGTTCAGAAATGATCTTCTTGATCCAAACACATTCCTTCACATAATATGATGTGGTGATATATTCTTCCTTCATTGTTGAGTCCATTATGGTGTATTGTTTGGAACTACTCCTAATAATTACTCCACCATTTATGAAAACCATAAATCCATATTTTTATTTCATATCATCCTTATAAGATTTGAGTCTATAATCTATGTAAGCCTCTCCACATATCTCATCCTCTACTCCAAAGACAAAGAACTTATCCCTAGTCCTTATTACAGACATACTGATGCTCTTCCGGATAATATTGCGACTCTCACCAAGATTGGAATGGTATCTAGTTATTATTATAAATGCATATGAGACATAAATTTGGGTATATAAAAAGTCATACATGATATATTATATTTTTTATGTATAAATAATATATTCCATCCTTTATCTCTCATCATAAAAATCCTAAGAAATTCTATGATTCATTCCATATTGCATTGAAAACGACCCCTTCTTGGAGTTATCCATCCAAAACAACTTTATCACCTTAAAAATATATGATTTTTGACATAAACTAAGAAACATATTATATTTTCTATATATATTTCTATAACAAGTATTTAAGCTACTACGCACATGTCTTTCATTTATAAGGATTTATCTATCAACATATAAAAATATTTAATTGTTGGGATGTAATTTCCAATAAGAAGATTGACATAAGCAAATAGTACCATAAATACTACTAAACACCCATTATGATACATTTAAACATTGGATTCTTCCACATTATTGATGAAAAAAAACACTTTGATTTCATCACCAACCTAAATACTCCCACTTTGAAAGTACTTTTTATTCTATAAATTTACCATTGAAATCAGAAACCCTTATAATTTTCATTCGAAGCATTAGAACCCTCAGGTTGTTTCATATATAAATCCTTAGATAAATTATTTTTATATAATGTGGTTTTTGATTTCCATTTTATTCATTTGACAGTAATAAATGTATTTTATGGGAAAAAAAACTTAAATGGACTTTGTCATCACCACAGTTGAAAATGTCTCTTCTTATTTAATTCCATAAACTTGTTTATAAAACTTTTCCACCATCCATTATTTATAGGGAAACACTCTACCATCCATGTTAGTTTTCATATATAAAATTCCATTTCATCATAGGGGTCTCACCTATTACGGTTCATCTACCATGTTCAGAAAATGGTCCATGTACATGGAATTCATATCATATTTAATGGATTTTATACATTTTGAAAATATATAATAAAAATTGTAACTTACTTATTTGTATCCATGTCCTTATAGTGTCATGGGTGGTAGAGTACGGAGAATACATTCCCTAGAATTCATATCCAATATGAATTAAAATCTCTATAATGTTAATCCTCAGGAAATTTGATCTTGAAGACAATGAATTTTTGGAATTGATCATTGAGGTTGATAGAAATAGTCCTTTAAGGAATATGAGATTTCTATGAATAATGTATATGAACCACAGTAAATGATTTCAATAGAATATTATCATTATGGTTTACATGTTCCATGTAGGATATGGAACAATCATCACTAATGGATTAATGAAATTAACTCATTGATATATCATTGTGGCATCAGGAGTAAATTATGTGACCATTTATATGGTAGAAAGTAAAATGTTAGTGCATTGGTCGAAATCCAATCATGAAAAATAATTTGGTCTAAAATTATATACTTGATTAAATTATTGATAATGAGATGGGGTTTCTAGTTAGTAACGGAATTTTGATGCATGATCCCACAACATTTTTATTTATAGTGAGTTTTGTGTTGGGAAATAAATAGTGGAGTTCATTAAACTTTAATATATGGAATCCTAGATAATATTTCCTATTGTTTGTTCTCTCAAATGTGTTGGATCCAACACCAATGACTATTTAAATAAGATGTGTGTAAATTTTTTTACGTTTATCTCTAATGTTCTCAATGATTTTCTAAAGTAGAATGAAATTTATGAATTAGAAGGTGTCCATATGATACTGTTCCACGATTTATAGAATGTTGGTGTGTATAAATAATGTAAATTCGTGAATTTTCATCCAAATAATTGGATAAATATTAAGATAATAATTACCAAAACTCTATAGAATAATGTATTTGTATATTGGATGAACAATACATTGATAGAGAATTATTCATGCATGTGTGCGCACTTCAGAACTTCATAACCCAATTTTAGGGTGAAATTAAAATTAAAGAATATTTATTCAATATATGTCCATACTATGTATTCAGAAAATATATATTGGTAGTGATATTGTTTGGTATGTTACTATGAGGTAACACCTAATAGTATTCAATTATATATCATACTCTCTTCTTTATTGAAAAGATGTACAAAAATTGGTGGAAAAGTATATTGTGGGTTTTTTCATCTATGAGAAAAAATGTTTTGGATACTGATAAAGGAATAATGGTCAAATAAATATCCTTAGATGTTATGATTTAATCATCAGTGAAAATATCATATGGAAAGACATGAACTAGGTTTAATTATATGTTTGGAGAAAGTGATATAATATTGAAGTACAATTTTTTATTGATGAATGTACCCATAATATATAACTTATCAAAACTCGAGGAATCAGAATCATAAAAATTGTTATTTGATCATTATTATAAATTTTATAATTCTTGGGTCCAACTAATTCTAGAGGAAAAACTCTATAATTACTGAGATAGATAGTGAGAGAACCATAAGTTTCAAAAAATGATAAGGTAGAGTCTTATGATGAGTTGTGATGATCATATAGAGTTAGGATACTAATACCGATGTAGGAGTTAGATTATATATTCATACTTGTATCCAATTGAAAGGAACTTTACTTCAAAAAAATGTAGTGACACTTAGTAAATAAAATTTATTTGCATCAATCAAGGAAGAACAAATGAATTATTTTAAGTTCAATGTATTATTAAAATTAAATGAGATTTGAAATTAATGAATGTACTAGAGAATAAATGGGTTATCTATTTAATGGAGGCTTCTAATAGATATTGAAGATATAAGGAATGATTTTTGGTGAAATTATTTTTATAAGAAGAAGTAATTAATTTATCAAAAGTATTTTAAATTGTAGTTAATAAGACATCGATTCAAAAAATGTTATGTATTATTACATTTTATGATCAACTCATGGAGAAGATAGAAATTAAGACATCCTATCATCATTGATATTTTCCACTGAATATATAAATGAATAATTCCAAGGGATTTGAAGACCATTAGAATTATGGTATTCTTTTATTTTAATATAATCCCCTATGGATTTAATAATGCATCACAATAGTCAATCATATTGTTTTATGATTCCAAAAATGAAGACTGTTCCATATGGAGAGTGATCATTCCTTATTCCTATCGTGAATCCTAGGATGATGGAATTTTATCAAAATTCTCCTCTACATGGATGAATTTTGCATTATTGGTGAATGTATTATATAGATTTAGAAGATGAAAAGTATATTTTATTGAATCTTTTTTACAAAATATCATCAAAAATATGATAAAATATTGGGGATAATAATAGAAGTAAGAACTCGACCCGAATATCCTAGATTTGGTGTAATCATTATTACATTAGAATTAGATACACAGAGTCACATCTTGATGGATTGATTAGATTAGCTATTTTGGGGATCTAGATAATATCCAGATACCCATTTTACAAGGGTAATAAAAACTAAAACATAATACATAACAAAATAAGATTATCAACATCATTGAAAACACATTAAAATATTGAATCTTGGTAACGTGGAGAAAGGGAAAAAATAACTGTCAGTTCAAATGATTATTAAGGGTTACTTAAAGAGCTATCTAACATGAAACAATTAGAACAATAAATATAGAAGGGTAAATAAACGAAAATGCATGTCAGTTAATCAATAATATTAAAATGTAATGCATGAAGAGGTAATATCATTATGAAAAAATTAAGCACAATAATAACAAAATTCTTAAAGAAGAAAATACATAAGTACTGGGAATAATTACATATGAACATGAAAGCATCTAATTTAACTCTTCATACAAAATATATGTTAAAACAAATATTTTTAAACATGCTTGGTTGGGAAAAATCATTTGTGTTATGACCTTTGTCAAGACAGTTACTATCAAAATCATTCCTCTATAATGTTTAATGGGTAAAATACCATCATGTTTGGCCAATTAATTTGTCTCATTACAACTATCTATGAATCAAGGGGATTTATAAAAACATTATCCACCCATAACATCATTTCCATGTAATTACTCACATATAGAATACTCTATTAAATTCATTAAAAAAATTCATAATCAGCAAATATCAGTATTGAGTAAAGGATACATATTTATCAGTACTTCACCAATTAATCAAATAAAATTCAAAGTAACAACAACATGTAAATTATGGAATAAGGATAAGTAAATAGTCAAAGAAATTATAAAATAATATGGATATTTAATATAAATTAAATTTTCTATACAGTGAATGTTTGAAGATAACGTTAATAATAACAAAGGAAAGAGAGATTGTACAATATGTTTAACCACTTCGCAATATTCATGTAAATTGAAATTGATAATATAAATAAAATTAAAACCTAAAATGAAATTATTTTTAATAAATCATGCTATTATAAGTTAACAGGTAATTATAAGGAAAATAGAAATGAAATTATGTACACAATTTTATAATATTCTTCAATAAATGGATGGTGAGATGATGTTTCTTACCTTAGGAATACCTTTGTTCATCCATGATTTAACATCCTCTATAGTGTTTCTAAAAAAGAAATTTAAATAACATAAAACAATATTAAAATTTATAAAATCATATAAGTTTCTTTTGTAACATCTTATCTCCCATTATATAATATTTTTCATTATTTTCCTTATTCTCAGTGTTAATTCCCATTTTTCCCATTTATTCTTTGTCATGAATGGTCCAATTTTCCACATATTATATATTTATTTCATACAAATGGTTATAATACTTACATATTTATAATTATTATACATCATTTATACCAGAAAAATATCATGAATGATTTTTATGAAAAATTAAGTATGTTATGATAATTAAAAATGTAGCTTATATGTACACATAAGTAATGTTGCAATTTTTCGATAAAAATTTATAAATATGGAATGAATTATTATATACAACTAAAATTAGAATAATATAATAATTATTATAATAATTTTTATAATATTAATATATATTGTATCGATGTGGTGTTGTCATAAAAATAGAGTCACACTAATTCATAAAGGTGGTAGTCCATATATACATGAACGATGAACATGATATATCTAATTTTAATAAGGGTAAGTATTTTATTAATATAATAATTATATCATTTATATAACACATTCTCATTAAAATTATCCTTATCAGATTCCATCTAAAACCTTAATGAAATACAAATCACATCACTTCGTGAGGAGATAGTCTACTATACATATGGGAAATCATATTGTATCTCGTACGAAACAGAAAGTAAGATTTTTTATTTTATATAATGACTAAAAATGTATTATACATTAATATATATCATATAAATACATTATATACATCATCATACCCAACCTTGAAAGGTTTTAATGGAAACCTGAATGACATCTGTTCGTGAGTCGGTAGTCATCTGTAAACACAAACAATGATTTCGCAACACATTTAATTGAATTGGGGATGAATGTAGGTGATTACCATATTTTATCATAATATCATTATATTTAATATAATTACATTGTTATATAAATTTTTTTTATAAATAAATGTAGGAGTATGAAGAATCAAAAACACTCGTTGAACAATGTTATCAATTATTAATGCATCTCTCTTAGGATTTCACAAAAAGATATCATAGGATGGATTCATGACCCAATAAATGTTTCTAGGATATTAATATGTACATTTTAATGATATTTTTGTATTTATTTAACAGAAAATTGTTTAATGTTGTGAATAATATTGGAGAGGGGGTGGTGTTTTTTTGTGTTTGGTGGGTGATGCACTTGTATTATTTTAATAAGTTTCATTCATACCAACGATTATATCATTACAAAAGCCTAAAAAATGATACATGATCAATTATAGAGGATAAAATTTATAAATATTTCTATATAATGGTTTTTTGACATTTCATCAAATATCTTTCCACCCATATATTCTTAGATTAACGCCCAATAAATCTGTTTTTACCTTGTATAATGTAATTAATTTTTTACTTTATTCACTACCGATTTTGATCAATAAAAATTTTCACCTTAATTGAAATTATAAATTATTAATATTAGAAATATGTAATATATTTATATAAATTAAACCCATATTATTATATAATTTGAATCTAAAATTAATCCAAGAGATGTGGTGAGAA
The DNA here is from genome assembly GCA_963277665.1 of Viscum album. Taxonomy (NCBI): domain Eukaryota; kingdom Viridiplantae; phylum Streptophyta; class Magnoliopsida; order Santalales; family Viscaceae; genus Viscum; species Viscum album. The sequence continues at coordinate 176,000,998 of OY728134.1, forward strand.
TGTGGGGTTTTAAAAAAGAAAACATCCAAAACATTAAAAATCACTTATATCAAAAATAAATATGAAAATAATTATAATGACCTAAATTTTTAATATTTATATATTTTTTGAATAATTTAAATTTAAATTTAATTACACATATAATTTAATTAACATAATAATTAAAATAATAAGTACTTTTCAATTAAAATAATCATGTTTAACAATTCATAGAGAAATGAAACTCTTCAGAAAACCCCAAAAACATTCACAAAAATATATTTTTCATTAATATATTAGAAATTAAGGTTAAATTATTAAATAGATTTTTTTATTGTGGTAATAATTAATTTAGATTATGTGAATAATGATTTCCTAAACAATATTTTAAGAAAATTATAATTTTTTAGAAAATATTTCCATTTTTTAAAGGATTTATAAACTACTATTAATAAATAGTTAAAAATATTTCTCATAATTTAAATAATAATATTAGTTCCATCAATTTTAATGGTTATTTTATAAAAATTTAATTAAATTTTAAATATTTTATAATATTTCACATTTGTTAAAAACCCAGGGTTGCTTATAATTCTAACTAAACACAGTGTCCTGTGTAACATAAAATAATCATTGTTGAAAATAATTATTTCAAAACTAAATGTTGAGTGTAATGAAATATATTAGAGAGACTAAATTTAATTAAAATTTAATATATCTAAATGTCATGGGGTATTTTTTTTCTTTTTATGATGTTTAGTGATATATATAAAATTGAATACACTGTTCTTATTTTAATAAATTTCAGTGTTTTCTTCTCCCCAAATTAATTAAATTGCGTCGTCTTAATTTTAGTTTAACATTAGTGATCAAGGTTATGAAATAATGAAATAAATTTGTGAAAACATGACAACATAAATTATTTAATAATATATCCTTATAATAAGATATAAATTAATGTACAAAGGGAATATCTAATAACAAATAACTAGGATTATATGTAGGATAAAATGGGTGGAAAATGTAAAAAAGGCTTGGAAGAAAAGTATAATTATTTATACCGAGATATAAACATCATTGATCAAAATAATGTGAACTATATGTGGAATGTTAATGACGTAAAAACAAAAAATATTTATTGATATAAAAGTGAATTAGATTCAACTACTGTAAAGAGAATAGGATATCGTTTTTATTTTAACTTTCTTTTATTTGACTTTATGAATTATTTTACTATATAAGAATATAATGAAATATACGTAGTTTATTCATTCCTATTTCAAAAACACAATTTCATCATATGGTTCTACTTTGATCATATTCCCAATCATCCCTCACTCCATGAAATTAATATCCATAAAAAATTATTCTAGAAGCACTATAATATACTTTTAATGTATCGTAATATTAAATAAGAGTGAATTTTTTGACTCAATGTAACTATTTTTAAAACCCATATGATTAGAACAATATAGCAAATATAAAACATTAATATAGAAAAACACATTCAAATATCAAATTAATGTATTTCAAATGTGGTAAACATGATGACCCATCCAAAAATTTATGACCCAAAACATTATAAAGGACATCATTGAATTTATAATATTAACTTATCATTAATCCATCAAACAACATGATGTATCTTTTAATTTTCCCATTCAAAACATTTTAATAACATCATCTTGTATTCGATTAAAACCTGATAACAACCTAAATTAAAATATGAAAATATTATAAAATACATTGTTACTTTTTCCTAATGCAATAAACATATTATTTGGTATATTTATTAAATAAAAACTTTGATGTAAACTCTCTCCAGGATAAGGAAAACGACTTTGTTGACAAATCATTAATCATTTAAAATGTATTTCATACAATCCAATTCAATTTATCCATATTAATACTCTATTCATCATTAAATCGTTATCTTTACATCAGAAACATATGAATGGTCATCTTTCTGTCAATCATGTGTTTTCCATGAAGTTCAACAAGTCACTAAATCACTTTTCATGGTCATTAGTATTATTCAACATACACTTTCAAATAATTAATAAAAATTACAATATCACAATCCTTATACATTTCATAATTATTACGACCATGATAAAATTTAAAGACATACCCAAATATATTCATTCTTGAATCTGAAAACCAGAACATTAAATATTCAATTTATTTTGATATAATAGAAAAAAGCATGGCTCTGACCCATTAGCTAATTTTGAGGAATATTATTTTGACCATTGATGATTCATTTCTCTAGTGACCCAATATCTTATATTGAAAGCATTTAACTATTGAAACCATTCATCATTCCATTACAAACATGGGTATAGTGTCCTTTTTCTCCACACATGATGATAATTCATTTTACAAATAATCATGTACAGAGGTGTTTTATTCTACAATTATCTCATGTAGTAAAATACGTCTTTCCATTCTTCCCACTAATCTTAATATTCTATGTTATACCCTTATTTTCATTCTTCCCTTCACAACCATAATTCATAGACAATTCATTCTCTATCTTATTAACATATGATATTTTGTCCTTATATGATAATGATGGTTTGTATACTAGATCCATTTGAAATATTGAAATGATCCCATCATAGAAAAAATAATTACTAATCATTATATTACATTAATTGATGAGGTTCCAATTCCCTCAGATAAGATCTATTTCAAATTTATGGAATAAAATATATTAGATTTTGTCATTATGAAACAAAATTTCAAATCCCAAAACTAGTGAAAAAATTAACATCAATTTAATAATAATTTAATATCAAATGACATAAAAATAAAAATGGGTTCATTCGGGATATATTTATTTTTTAATCAGTTGTAATGTATGGAAATTAAATTTTAATTATCATATACATATCCTCTTGGAGTTTCTATCCATGTGCACAGTAAGGACCATTTTCATGAAAATTTTGACAATTAGGTCAATAACATTGTGTCCATACAAGAGTTATTACCGCTATGTACATCTGTTACAGAGCTATGTCAATATTTAATATTTACATAGGGATTGCTTTCAATGAAAAATTAAATAATCTACCCGTTACAAAAAAATAGGATTTTATTCTTTATTTATCAAAAAAGTTTATAACAGAATTATGTTGTCTAATCAAGGTTTTAATTAATATATTTTCTATGGTTTCTATTAATCCTCCCTCAAATAAAAAATATAGAAACCCAACCCCAGAATCCCAGATCCAGTGTCTGCTTTATTACATTAGAATTTGATACAAGGAATACAATTCTGAATGAACGCTTCTCATATGAGTCTTGGATAACTATAAACATACATTATACCCATTTTAGAATTTTTATAGAGTCTAATACATAATAAATAACAAAAAAATTATAATCCTTGAAAACTCATTGAAATGATTAATCTTCATAACAAGGGGAAAGGAAACCAAATAAGGTTAATATGAAATGCTCATTAAGGATTAATTATTGTGGTAGATATCATGAATCCAATATCATAGTGAATATGGAATGGTAATGAAAAGAATTTCAAAATCTAATCAAACAAATATGAATTAAATTCATCAAAAGGTAATATCATTGTGAAAATCATATGGATTGAATAACCTAAATTATTAATGAATAAAATATATAATTATTAGGTTTCTAGTCTTACGAACATGGAAATATATATTAATATTATCCATCCTCATGATAGTTTTAAACTACTTGGAAAACCAATTTTATTCTGGAAAAACTATTTGTGTCAAGACCATTTGCATGACACTTAAATTCATGGACATTCTTCTAGATAGTTATAACTACTCTATACAAAACCATAGGGTTTATGAAACTAATTATTTTCATTTGAAATCTCGATGCATCAAGGGTATTTATATAAATTTTCCACACCATTAAATTCATGTTAAAATAAATCATCATCTATAGAATAATCAATTTAATTCTTGAACAATATGATGTATCATCAAAATTTTTAATTGGGTAAAGGATGTTGGTTTAGAAATACTTCCCTAGTTAATATGATGATATTAAATATAATATGATGTTTCTTCTATGGACATGAGGGATTTTTTTTCTTTATAATTACCTTACCCTTACTTATCATTTTCATTATGTTCATAGTTGAGATAAATTTATGCTCATAGTTAACTGAATTTTCTCAAAAAATGAAATTCATTCTTAACATTGCAATGAAACTATAGTCTTCCAAATATAATAATTTTAAGGTACATAATCTATCATAGTTGAAATTTTTTGTAATACCAATTGAAAGGACCCATTTAGGATATTCCTTCCACTAAGGGGGGGGGGGGGGGTAAATAATTTTTTGGGTCATTTTAAATTAATTCCATCTTCTTAGCCTTGTACCTCTTGACCTATTATAATCTTGATTCTCTTATTATATTTTTTTTGTTTCCTACAATAATATGAATGTTGTAAAAATATGTATATAGTATTTGTACAACTATAAATACATAATAAGAGAATATATATCCTTTCCATGTATGGGAATGAATAGTACATGTATTATCCACTATAATGTTGTAACATTTAAATTTGGATCGCTTTGAAAATAATCCTCAAGCCTATGTGAGTCACTATATTTGGTCGGGGGAATGGAACAATCCTACTTCCCTGAACTAATGAAGACCATGTCCATCATACAACTATATGTTGGTTGTTTAATATTTTTTTTGATATATGTTTCTTCCGTCTTGAATATGGTAGGTTGTTATTTGATATTATTCAGCACTCTTCACAAGGATACTTTAAAAATAAGTAGTCTATAAACTCGACCCCTTATTCACTATTCTATAGTGCAGAACTAAATGCAAAATTCCTCTTATTCTATATTATTATTTACTAAAATATCTAAATTAACTCTTTTAATCCATCTAGATATAATTGAAATTACCTTTTTAATTGTTCAAACAATGATGATCGACTGACTTGGCATCATCATAATCAACATCTTCTCCTTTACTCTTTTAACTCATTCATGAAATAATTCATATATATTTTGAGTGAGTTCCTCATTTTATTTGACTTCTACAAACATGCGCCCATATTCATGATTATCTATGTAAATTCATTCACGTATGCATGTTAATGAAATAGTTAATTCAAGTGATGTGGTGTATTCTCAAACAAACTAAACACAATGTCACCTTATTATCTCTTGTTCACAAACCCTAATTTGTGATGTCCTTTTGTACACATACACTGAATCTTTACTTCTTCTATTTATCTTATTTAATTTTCACATGGTTGTCATATAATTTATTCATTCAGATGGCTTTTTGTGTTCCATGCATTCACACACAAAGTTTCTTCATTAATTTTTCCCCTTCAAAAAAAACACCACTTCAAATGGTGTGGATTATTTAAACATGAAAAAATGATGATTTTTTCTTTCTCATTGTTAAAAAAATGGTTCACATTTATTTATCATTCAATAGGTGAACAGATCTTCTACGCACATGGGGTGTGTGGAACTTCTACATGAAACTAGGATTGTTGACAGTTCATGTGTCCATAGAAAGAACAAAAAGGGTGAGAATGCACCAGTGGGGTACCGAGATGACCACCTTCATGAATTATGATGAGGTTTAGGCTATACTAGTATAGTGAATTCGGGTCTCTTTTCTTCACAAAGATCATTCTAGAGTGTGTTTCACATGTTTATATCCTCTGGGAAACCATCCTCCATCATGAAGATCAAAAAATAGGAAGGCAACTATTATTGGAAAACATGACCACCCCTGATTAAAAAAATGGATTCCCACTTCCTTATCCTGGTGTGGATACTTTTATAGGATAGAATCAAAGCCTATTTTCACATTAAAATCTTGTACGATTTTCCATGAGAAAGAGAATTTGAATTCCAAATATCTTTTGAGTTCGAAATCATTACATCATGGGTAAATGATATGATGAAAATTCATGGATGATTACTTTTTCAAATGAGCACCTCATTTATGGTGAATTGATCTCATGCATATGATCAATATTGAATTATTTTTTTAAAATTTAGGAATGAACGATTCATGTTGCCTTGATACTATGTTTCCTTTGGCCATGACCTCTTCTGAGTTGTTTATATATAAATATGACTTATATTTCATTCCTGGAACAATTTATATCCAATAGTCCTCACGATCACTTCATGATCCTCATTTTGTTGATAGTTGTTGATCATGGATGTTTGGTCGGGAATTGTGGTGAGTAGGAGTGGTGACATTGAGTTATGGGAGGAAGAAGATGACAAAGGGATTTAAAATTTCATTCCTTAGATTGAAATAATGGGATGTTCGAGATCAGATGGCCCTCATTGACATTGGAGAGGTGCAGATGAAATGGATAATTATTATTTTATGTGAGATCTGATGGATGAATGTGATCACTCGTGGTGTTAAAAATTGATTCCCTCATTACAACATAGATGTAGCTAAGGCATGGTTTATCAATCAACTCATGCAACAACATACTTAGAATTCTCCTCTCCCCCTCTCTGTACCACCCCATATTGGTTCTATGGGCATGCTATGTGCCCACTCTATTCTGGGTACATTGGCCCAAGCTATGAACGAGCCTCACCCCATGTTCTCCTATATAGCCATGACACTCACGGGCTGACCTGGTGGGTCATCCTTGGGCATTGTCGACCCTCTGTCCTGCATGTTCTTAAGGTTAAAATAGTCTAGTCAGCTGGTGAGCCAGCCCAAATTTTTAGGTGATCCATATAAAAAATTCATATATGTAGAATGGGTGGAAAACATCAAATGTAAATCCCATGTACACTCAGACTTCTTATCTTATTTTTTTAACCATCATATTCTAATCTCCTCCAATTCATACAAAACATATGAACCATAAATTTTGTCATGGTCACCTTTAGATATTTAACTCACAACATAATCACTACAATAAATAATTTTCATATTACCTACATCAAATAATCAAATTCACACTCTCCATTTATTTATACATTGTATCTCATTACTAAATTATATGTTAATTAAGGACCAGTGAAACAGTAGTGTTATTTAATGTAACACGATGAATTTATCAAGAATGGAATCCAATGATATCAATCCATAATAATTCTATAGGAATCTCCACTTATAACAACCTTCATTAACTTTGTATTTCATAATACATATTGATCAAAATTGAAAATATCCAATCATTGACAAAAACTAAAACCATACACCGCAGTGGTCCCACCAATTTTCAAAAAAATTAATTCCTATCATATTACCATTTTTGTCCAAAAGGTGATGCAAATAGGGTGTAATATAAAATCCCAGTAGGAATCCACCCGTGGTATATTCCCATGAGTTAGTGAATATATATGGTAGAAAGTGTGCCATAAAGAAAATCATTGATCAGTGAAGTAATCATTATTAAACATTCTTTAAGAACTAGATTCAATTTTCATTAAATTAATACAAATTTTATAATTCAATTAAATTTTATTTATAAATATATAGTACAATATCAAGTGAATCTCTCCCATTGTAACTATTAACAAATAAAATGCCTCATAAGTCTATATAAACAATACATGGAAAGAAAAAATCTAAGGTTATGCTTTGGATTGTCATACTTTTCATAAGTCATTCAATGTAAATGTTCAATTTATAACCTCATCTCATCCATGGATTCCATAAATTTGTATTTCTTATAAGTCTAGGTGAAATCTAAACAATCTCCCTAAAAGCCACAAAGCTAACATCTCATTAACCTGGTATCACTCTTGGTGAGTTACAATGTTCGTGTCATCACAATCCATACTTGGAGGTCCTATGATGAATCCCAATGCTTCACCTATGACACATAATGAAATTCCCCTTGATTATGTCAATGGAAGACCTCACTTGGATGCATTTATCACGCAACATATAAGTACAGTCTTGATGAGTCCATCCATGGCATCCCATAAGGGATCTATATATCTTACATTTCATAACCATGTTTAAACCAAAGAGTACATTCCAATAATTTGAAAGTAATTCAATGAATAACTCAATATATAAAGGTCAATGGTCACATGTGTCCATTTATGGAATCATATTTTTAATCCATGTATCACCCAAATTTATTAATCATTTAACAAACTCAACATCATTTTTACTTTCATTATACATGATAAGGGCAAAATTGAGGACATCTAGTATTGAACAAACCTCGAAGGGGTGACTCAAGCATTGGACAAACATATAAGGCTTGACCTTTCATTTACTCATGTTGGAATATTTTTTACAACATGGTTCAAATGAAAAACATTCCATTATGTGGAATGGTTATCCGAAAACACACATGTTATTAGAAACAAAAAGGGTAAATTCATTTCTATTAAGTAAATTTAAAAACAAGGTCATGTTCAATGGATTTCTTTCAAATACTAACCGTGTAACACGCCGAGCTTCCATGATACGCTTCTCATTTAATAATGCAATAGCTTGCATTGTACGCAACTTCGAGTTCTAAAACACCGCGACAAATCAAAGTAGCCGTTATGAATAGTAATAACCACTTTTTAAAATTATAGAAATTTTATATTTCAAAATGGACTTCATTTTTGGATTCGGAAGATCGAAATTAGCCTATGTTGAATTTTAGGTATGTTTCTGAGAACTTCTAATTTTTTATGAATAGTGAAAAATACTTAAAAAACAACTTTTTTAATCAAAATAATTTATAGTGATAAATTATACTATTTAGTGGTTTTAAAGTATAATTAGAATATATTTTTACCATTTTATCCAATGGTGGTCATTAGATTTAATTTAACATTGAAACTGGACATAAACAATTGCCAATCTTTTGATATAAATTGTTTCTTAAAAACCCGCTATTTGTTGTAACAGCGGGAATTAATTATAAATTAATTAATGAAACTTATATGTTTGGAATTTTGTAAAATAGACATCATTTTTTAATTCAGAATATCAATTATAGCTTAGGGTGAAATTTTGGCCTTATTCTGAAAAACTTCAATTTTTGATGAATACTGAAACAACTAAGTGGTTGTTAAAAACTGATTTTTCGTTAAAATGAAATATTACCACTTTTGAGATTTGATTTTCAAAAATCCTACATACATGGTTGTCATTATGAAGTAAAATGTGGTTCAATGAGATCAAAATATTTTTTTGGTGAATAGTAACTTTTAACTTCTTAATCGCGATTAGAGGTAATTAGTGTAGTTTAAGGTAAAAACAATGTTTTAATAATATGATATGAGCTTGACACTTGTCCTAATCCTATTGGATGAGTCATGTCCGACCAATACAACCCATGGGTCAACTTGGGGAACCCATGGAGCCACTTTAGTTGGAAAATGACATTAATATACATTTATTTAATGTTAAAATTAAATTGACACAAACATGAGTTGTTTTACTAAAACAGTGCTTAAGTGGGGTTACACAAGTAAAAGTTTTGACTATAAATATTCAATAGAAAGATAAAAAGATTTACTACATCATAGTATTTTTTTTATAATTTTTAGACCTTAAATAAATTAAATTATTTATGACATCATTATGATGCAGTGATGACCTCATTATTTAACGATTTAAATAAAATAAGAAGATAATGCGAAATACAAGGCTTACACTTGTCCAAAGCCTATTGGATGACGCGATTTAGAACCCTTATCACCTTAGACACGAATTATATAAGTGTGGGACCTTTAGAATCCGAAAAGCATTGTGTAATAATGTAACATTTCAATCTTTCCAAAAGAGCCCTTCCTCTCCACTTATAAAAGGCCCCCACCTCTCCCACCTCATTTACACTTTCAAGCCATTTGGGACGACCAACCTCTGCCCAAATACTCTCCCAACTTCCCTCCCTTACTCCTAGAAGCCTCAATTTGGGCAGAATTCTTCCCAAGGAAGCCTTTGCCTCAAATCAAAAAGAGTTACCCGGTTTTGAGGTAATGTCTTCTCTAATGTTGTTTTGTTTTATTTTTCTTCTCCAACCCCCTAAACTCTTTTTATTCATTTAGTTTGTAACAACACCAGTATCCTCAATATACTAGGATGTTGTTATATGAAGTATTCGAGCTACACTTACACACACCTACATCTAATGGTTAAAGAACATATGGTTTCTGTGGATGGCGAATTTCTGCCTCACGAAACGATGATTGTTCAACACTCATATAACACCTTCAAAGGTGGCCATTAAGATGTCACTATTTTTATATATGATATAAAATATGTTTATGTTTTACTTATGCTTCTGTATTTCTCATTTATGGCATACTTTATGATTTCCATTATGGGTAAAACGCGAAAATTTCATTTTAGGAAGTGCGGACTACCTCCCCCTCAAAGTGATTTGAATCGTTAATGCCATATGTGGGATATATAAAGGATGGATTAAATGGTATTATACACTATATTATACTGGAATTATATTATACATTTATATCATTATGATTTCATTAAATATGAAATTTAAATGAAAGTAGCGTTCATGCGTACGTACGGCATACCGTCTCCATGAACGGTGCATTTCATTTCTTAGCTCTAAATGTTACGTAATATTATAAATGAATGTATATACTGCTTATATATGATATATATGACATATAAATCATGAAAATAATTCTGGAGATAATGGATATTCTACCACATAAACAACTTGTAATTATAAGAAGTTTATTGTTGACTCAAGTACCAAAGATCGACAAAACGACCGTTATTAACTTAAATAATTACAGAATGTTCATATCATTGTAATAAGTGATATAAAAAGTATAACGAAATTGAAAATGGTTCTTAATAAGGTATATATTAACTCTAGTTTATTATTCAGGAGGTTAAAGAACGGTTGAGTCAAGTCAGACACGAGGTAAGGGAACTACTTAACCCAACTTCCATTCTTTGGGTTAATCTCCTACTTTCAAAATTATGCCATGATGTTATTGTGTCCTATTTTGTATTTTTACTCTCTTCATGTGTACCTATAGTGACTACACATAATAGATCTATTTTATTTTAAAAATGATCTTTTTAAGGACTTCGTCTCAATCTCCTTTCATTGAGGCATATTTTATTTTATACACAACTTTCTTTTATACGGTGTATAAAACCCTTTTGACTTTTATGTTTATTCAAAAGGAATCTTTTTTATACGAAGCGTTTTACTAAACGACAAAAAGGGAATGTTTTTATTTCCATACTTATGCGGCGACAACGACTTCTCCACCGCCGTGACCATTATTTGAGTTTCGGATTCCTCTACAAGCCATCATTTTTTTAATGAAAAAATAAATACAAAGTTTTAACATTCTTTTATTTTGGTATTGAAAATGGTTTTGAAAGCATTTTTATTATATCAATGTGTTGTATTGATATCTTGTGATTGAAATGTGGAAATGTTATGTTTCCTTTATGCATGTTTTATGTGATACGATTATGTTATGGTTTATGATATGTTTAAACCTATTCATATGAGGAATGCATTGGACTTAATAAGTGACAGGTGGAGCCCGCTATAGCTCCTTGATGCATCGGCAGGTCTCATGAGACAAACTACTATCTTGGCACGAGGCCTTGACAAAATCTTATTTGTGGTCATGGCACGAGGCCTTGACTACGTGGTTATGATAGTCTGGCATTATGCATTCCATCATTATGAAAGTGGTTATTGATATTGCATGTGATTATTCGACCAGTAGAATATCCATGTGAAGAAGTAAATGGCATTATCTCATTTTACTTTTTCCATATTATGTTGAAGTTCATGTTTAAAAGGCTTTTGTTTTTGTTATACATTGCCTTAAATGTTAATGTTTATTTATGAAAGCTTCCTCATTATTGTTATCCTTACTGGGCATCTGAGCTCACCCCTTTCAATGTTTTAATATTTTCCAGGATGTGAAGAAGTATTTTATGAATGACCTGCAAGGATATTCAGAAGAGGATATGAGTGTGGTTTATGAAGACTTTGTTATTAGTTTTTCACTTTATGATGTAATGTAAGACTTATGAATGTATCTAGTGTTTCTAAGGCTACTAAACTAATCGGTCTTTAGAGACTTGATCTTTTATGATCATGCCAATGTTACGATGTAATGCACCGACTCTGGGTAGCTGGGGTCGGGGCGTTACAGTTGGTATCAGAGGCAGTTTAGTACTAACCTTGGAAGCTAGATTTAAATAAACTCTGATTAGAGCACATAGCCCAAAGATAGACTTTGAGGATTAGTATATAAGAACATCCTAGAATTTTGTTATTGTAGATATTTTGTGAGTTTTCCGAGCAATACATCCCTGTAGGGTGGGGCATAACCGGTCACGTCGGACAAAGTTGCAGGAATCGAACCCACAATCATAGTGCGACAGGCCTTTATTTCCTACCACTAGCCTACAGGAAGTCCCTGGTTATTAAAAAATAGTTTTACTAATCAAAATGGTATGTGTTAATATTTGAAACCTTATACAATTAGGATAAGTATAATATTTTTGGGTTCTATTATCTTTTTGAGTGAAAGGTGAGTTGAAGGTTGAAACTCTAATTGTCAAGCATAAATATAGATATACCTATCTGTTATTCAATGAATAAATTAATTCTTAAACATTAGTAAAGGGATATTAAAACAAAAAATGTGTTACCCTAATACCTTATGTCTTGTTGAACTGATGATATTTTAAATCAACATAGATTGAAGGCTTTGAGGCCCTCAATTTGACAATTGATTGTGATTGATGACCTCAATCACTCCCTACAAATATTTACGTTTTTCCTCCAATTATATGTCTCTAATTTCCACCAATGTTCTTCTTATCGAGATCATAATTTGGTGGTGACTTTCTTATTTCCATTTTCCTCTTATTAAGGCTAAATTTTATTAACCTTATTTCCGATGTGGGTTTTCCACAAAGGTATTTTATATTTTCAACCTTTTCTTTTCACAGAAAATTTTCAAATTGTGAGGACGCAATTAATTGAATGAGGGTAGAATGTAACACCCTGAGCTTCCATGATACGCTTCTCATTTAATAATGCAATAGCTTGCATTGTACGCAACTTCGAGTTCTAAAACACCACGACAAATCAAAGTAGCCATTATGAATAGTAATAACCACTTTTTAAAATTATAGAAATTTTATATTTCAAAATGGACTTCATTTTTGGATTCGGAAGATCGAAATTATCCTATGTTGAATTTTTGGTATTTTTCTCAGAACTTCTAATTTTTTATGAATAGTGAAAAATACTTAAAAAAACAACTTTTTTAATCAAAATAATTTATAGTGATAAATTATACTATTTAGTGGTTTTAAAGTATAATTAGAATATATTTTTACCATTTTATCCAATGGTGGTCATTAGATTTAATTTAACATTGAAATTGGACATAAACAATTGCCAATCTTTTGATATAAATTGTTTCTTAAAAACCCGCTATTTGTTGTAACAGCGGGAATTAATTATAAAATTAAATAATTCAACTTATATGTTTGGAATTTTGTAAAATAGACATCATTTTTGAATTCGGAATATCAATTATATCTTAGGGTGAAATTTTGGCCTTATTCTGAAAAACTTCAATTTTTGATGAATAGTGAAACCACTAAGTGGTTGTTAATCACTGAATTTTCGTTAAAATGAAATATTACCACTTCTGAGATTTGATTTTCAAAAATCCGACATACATGGTTGTCATTATGAAGTAAAATGTGGTTCAATGAGATCAAAATATTTTTTTGGTGAATAGTAACTTTTAAGTTCTTAATCGCGATTAGAGGTAATTAGTGTAGTTTAAGGTAAAAACAATGTTTTAATAATCTGATATGAGATTGAAACTTGTCCTACTCCTATTGGATGAGTCATGGCCGACCAAGACAACCCATGGGTCAAATTGGGGACCCCATGGAGCCACTTTAGTTGGAAAATGACATTAATATACATTTATTTAATATTAAAATTAAATTGACACAAACATGAGTTGTTTTACTAAAACAGTTTTTATGTGGGGTTACAGAAGTCCATATTTTGACTATAAATATTCATTAGAAATCTAAAAAGATTTCCTACATCATAGTATTTTTTTATAATTTTTAGACATTAAATAAATTAAATTATTTATGAAATCATTATGAAGCAGTGATGACCTCATTATTTAACGATTTAAATAAAATAAGAAGATAATGCAAAATCCAAGGCTTAAACTTGTCCAAAGCCTATTGGATGAAGATATTTCGAACCCTTATTACCTTAGACACGAATTATATAAGTGTGGGACCTTTAGAATCCGAAAATCATTGTGTAATAATGTAACATTTCAATCATTCCAAAAGAGCCCTTCCTCTCCACTTATAAAAGGCCCCCACCTCTCCCACCTCATTTACACTTTCAAGCCATTTGGCTCGTCCGAACTCTGCCCAAATACTCTCCCAACTTCCCTCCCTTACTCCTAGAAGCCTCACTTTGGTCAGAATTCTTCCCAAGGAAGCCTTTTCCTCAAATCAAAAAGAGTTACCCGGTTTTGAGGTAATGTCTTCTCTAATATTGTTTTGTTTTATTTTTCTTCTCCAACCCCCTAAAATCTTTTAATTCATTTAGTTTGTAACAACACCAGTATCCTCAATATACTAGGATGTTGTTATATGATGTATTCGAGCTACACTTACACACACCTACATCTAATGGTTAAAGAACATACGGTTTCTGTGGATGGCGAATTTCTGCCTCACGAAACGATGATTGTTCAACACTCATATAACACCTTAAAAGGTGGCCATTAAGATGTCACTATTTTTATATATGATATATAATATGTTTATGTTTTACTTATGCTTCTGTATTTCTCATTTATGGCATACTTTATGATTTCCATTATGGGTAAAACGCGAAAATTTCATTTTAGGAAGTGCGGACTACCGCCCCCTCAAAGTGATTTGAATCGTTAATGCCATATGTGGGATATATAAAGGATGGATTAAATGGTATTATAAACTATATTATACTGGAATTATATTATACATTTATATCATTATGATTTCATTAAATATGAAATTTAAATGAAAGTAGCGTTCATGCGTACGCACGGCTTACCGTCTCCATGAACGGTGCATTTCATTTCTTACCTCTAAATGTTACGTAATATTATAAATGAATGTATATACTGGTTATATATGATATATATGACATCTAAATCATGAATATAATTCTGGAGATAATGGATATTCTACCACACAAACAACTTGTAATTAGAAGAAGTTTATTGTTGACTCAAGTACCAAAGATCGACAAAACGACCGTTATTAACTTAAATAATTACAGAATGTTCATATCATTGTAATAAGTGATATAAAAAGGATAATGAAATTGAAAATGGTTCTTAATAAGGTTCATATTAACTCTAGTTTATTATTCAGGAGGTTAAAGAATGGTTGAGTCAAGTCAGACACGAGGTAAGGGAACTTCTTAACCCAACTTCCATTCTTTGGGTAAATCTCCTACTTTCAAATTATGTCATGATGTTATTTGTCCTATTTTGTATTTTTACTCTCTTCATGTGTACCTATAGTGAATACACATAATAGATCTATTTTATTTTAAAAATGATCTTTTTAAGGACTTCGTCTCAATCTCCTTTCATTGAGGCATATTTTATTTTATACACAACTTTCTTTTATACGGTGTATAAAACCCTTTTGACTTTTATGTTTATTCAAAAGGAATCTTTTTTATACGAAGTGTTTTACTAAACGGCAAAAAGGGAATGTTTTTCTTTCCGTACTTATGCGGCGAAAACGACTTCTCCACCGCCGTGACCATTATTTGAGTTTCGGCTTCCTCTACAAGCCATCATTTTTTTAATGAAAAAATAAATACAATGTTTTAACTTTCTTTTATTTTGGTATTGAAAATGGTTTTGAAAGCGTTTTTATTATATCTATGTGTTGTATTGATATCTTGTGATTGAAATGTGGAAGTGTTATGTTTCCTTTATGCAAGTTTTATGTGATACGATTATGTTATGGTTTATGATATGTTTAAAACTATTCATATGAGGAATGCATTGGACTTAATAAGTGATGGGTGGAGCCCGCTATAGCTCCTCGATGCATCTGCAGGTCTCATGATACAAACTAGTGTCTTGGCACGAGGCCTTGACAAAATCTTATTTGTGGTCTTGGCACGAGGCCTTGACTACGTGGTTATGATGGTCTGGCATTATGCATTCCATCATTATGAAAGTGGTTATTGATATTGCATGTGATTATTCGACCAGTAGAATATCCATGTGAAGAAGTAAATGGAATTATCTCATTTTACTTTTGCCATATTATGTTCATGTTCATGTTTAAAAGGCTTTTGTTTTTGTTATACATTGCCTTAAATGTTAATGTTTATTTATGAAAGCTTCCGCATTATTGTTATCCTTACTGAGCATTTGAGCTCACCCCTTTCAATGTTTTAATATTTTCCAGGATGTGAAGAAGTATTTTATGAATGACCTGCAGGGATAGTCAGAAGAGGATATGAGTGTGGTCTATGAAGACTTTGTTATTAGTTTTTCACTTTATGATGTAATGTAAGACTTATGAATGTATCTAGTGTTTCCAAGGCTACTAAACTAATCGGTCTTTCGAGACTTGATCTTTTATGATCATGCCAATGTTACGAAGTAATGCACCGACTCTGGGTAGCTGGGGTCGGGGCGTTACAAACCGTGGTGTTTTTCCTAATATGATAAAGAAGCCTTTAAATTCACATGAGGAAATAGTTATCATATATATCATGTGGGGAAAACAATAATTTTTAAAATTCAACCAAATATCATATATCCATGTCATATTAACTACATTACTGACTTGGGAAACACAAATATCATTTAAGCAATAAGGCATGTGTGGGTGATGGAGATAGTCATCCATCCCATACCCTTAATTCCATTACATCGTAATTAAGGAAAATTTCAATACCATTTATAATAAAATCCATTTTTAACATCCCAAGAAAGGGATAAAGGCACTCCTCTAAGTGTGTAGAAGGAATAAACACAAAAAGTTCCTTTTAAGGAAACTCATCCATGGGGAGGTCCTTATTCAAGGAATAAAAACAATGAAATCCTCAAAAATGTATGTTTAATTACTATATAATGATTGGAAATAACAATATTCACTTTAAAAGTTATGTGATTCCGAAAAAAGTAATGGGAATGACGACATATATAAACAATAATACGTAAATTGAAAGTTAAAAATGGGACTTATCAATGAAAACATATGCAAAACATGAGCATAATGTTATGAGGAAATGGTTTTAACATTTTAAAACCATACAATCCAAATCATATATCACAATCATGACTCAATAAATAAATTATTAATGTTTATAAGACATATCTAAAAAAATAATTACATAACATGAGCTATGGAATAAAACAAGGGCCATAAAACAATTGTTTTTGGAAAACCAATAATCGTGGAAATTCATTTCCATTGTATGGTTTCACTGAAAAGGCTCCCATAGTTGATAGGGTTCAATCCCTATTCCAACATATCCGTAGTCAAAGATTACATCAAAGACAATCATAGTGAGGTAAAATAAAGTATGAAAGTACTATAGAATAACAAAAAACTCGGTTTTTAATTTTTAAATGATTATGGAATGTGATGATATGGATATATAGGAAAAGTGTAATTATTAATATAAAATGATTGAGGTCAATTATCCTATGAAATTGAGAGTTCAATAGAATGGTGAAGGCCTCAAAACCATAGATTGTGATGATTTAAAGGTCTATTAGTTCAACATAAATGAAGTTATGGTGATACCATTTTGGTTTCCAGACATTTTTTCCTTGAGTTGATGAATTGTTTTACTCTATATAAATATAAGGCTATATACTTACCCAAAACATTTATATTTCATAAGAATAATTTCACCTTTTAATGTCACTTAAATAAATTTTGTATCCAATCCATGGTTTATAATGCTGATATTCAAATATTGAATTTCATTCTTAATGCACTAAAATTACCCTTTAGCCGATCATAAGATCCATAAAAGTGTAACATGATATTTTTCCAGTGATTACTAAAATCACAATGGTTAGAGAAACATTTCCAATAAAAATTGAAGTTAAAAATAATTCATTATATGAATATTTGGCCTTAAAACTACTCAAAAAAGTTTCTACCCAAATTTAGATGGTAGTTATAAAAATAAACATTATATTCCCCAAAAAAATAAAGTTCCACTTAATCGTCACAAACCAAACATGTGACAAGCCACCTAATTTATTCTCTTATTTATTAGAATCAATTTGAATTACCATAAAATTATTGGAAAATATCATTATTCATTATTCTTTATCTATTATAATGGTTATTTCATATATTCATTAAATCCCATGTTGATCTATACTCCATCGATGATATCATAAAAACATCGCCAAAAAATAATCAATATCATCCATGGTAGTAACATATATTTAATTTAAAATTTCATATCAATCATATATTATCACAAAACTAATATCGAAACATTAAAAACATATTATGAGATATATTAAAATCAAATTTTGTTCTCACTAAGAAGTTAAACATTCCATTGAATCTTATTTATTGATCTTTATTACCATTTAACATATTATTTCAAATCCCTACTAAAATGTTCAGTAGTACAGTACTTATATATTTCAAATATCATATAACCAGGAATTTATTGATATAATAATCAAATGAAATAATTTTAGATTGAAAAAACAAACAAATTAATCATTCCAGATTTGTTATATCAAGAAATTAATGATGAACATGATTCCTTATCTTCTTCTGAAATAATTTCCTTGGCACATTGGGCATTCATTTCCATAGTGACTTTTGTAACTAATTTTGTTGAATTATACATTGGAAAATATTTTCCTTTCAATTTATATAAAAATATTTGTGGCCATTCATTCCACAAATGAATCAAACTGCCAATCTATTTATGAAATTACCAATGAAATTATGTTTGAAATAATCAAAAGTGGGAAATACTTATTTCTATTCTTCAATTTATCCTTGATTTTCTTAGTAGTCCACTTATTTTCATGTTTCCCTCTAAATTCATAGTACATTGGTAACTTTATCAATGTGCCATTATATCATTATACCATGACCCCAAATGATGAAAATTTCTTGGATAATAATTCAACTCAAATATTATCTTATTATCCAAAAATGAATGATCATTTATACTATTTAGATCATGTGAATTGGGGAGGTTTATATTCAATTTTCTAGGAACCATTTATAAATGAAAAAATAAAATATATTAGAAAATTTAAATATAAAAAAATTAGAATCCCAATACGAGTTTGATACACAACATTATTTCATAAATTTATGTCTTTTGAATTTCAGAATCATAACCATTGATTCTTTGGGATGTTCTTTTATACCATTCCTCAATCACTATCATTGGTTTATGTTCGCTACTATTTTTTTCATAACTCTAGTACACATTGATTCTACTTAAATTCATTTAATACTAAATATAGTGACCCAACCCCCAATAGATTGGAGCCAGTTCCTAATATAATTACATTGGCATACAATATGGTGAATCGCATCCCAAATGACCATTTAGTTTAGTAATCTTGGTAATCCAGATACATACATGAGTCCAGAAATAAAATTGAATATATTAATTATAACATAATTTTTTTTTATTTTAGAATATAATTATTTCATCTTTCATATCTCTGTATATCAGAAATAATAATATTTGATGAATCTTGGTGAAAGGAAACAAAATAATGATGTGATGAAATGATCACTAAGGGTTTGTTACAAAAGAATCAATAATGAATCAAGGATAATAGTCTTCATAGAAATTTAATTAACTATAAAAACATTTCATTTTATCAATAAATTGATAATTAAGAACATTAATATTGTGGTATGGTAAATAACATAAAACACATTCCATTTAAATATCATTACTATCAAGATATGATAAGGAAGAATCAATATATCAATATAAATAACAAAAATTACCTGTAATTTAAATAAAAAGATAAGGAAAATAAATATATAAAGATAAATAATTTAAAACAAATTACATTTAATCAATGGTCATTAAATTCAATGCATCCATATATATTTTTTTAGTAAAAATGTCCTGTATAATGATACGTAAATCTGAAAGAAGGAAATGATTAATTTCTGAAAGCCTTGTTTCCCAAGAGCATGATGCCTTTATAGTAAATATTTATACTCGAAATAGTTTTAATAAAACTAGGTACAATAATATATGGTTTGGACATCATAATCACTACTATCAAGTCATTTCAGAAGATAATTTAAAACAAACCTGTTTGAAACTTGAAGCGTTTGTCTAATTGACATCATCATATGAGACCATTAATGAATCAATCATATTACATATAATGTTCCCCAACCATTTCAAACTGTTTCATAGAATTCATAATAAATATAATATTATGTTTAATTCATAACAATGTTAATTATCATCATATATGACTCTTCAGTATAAGAATCAAATTTATCTATATTTAGCTAGTTACTAATATAATTATCAAAATAAAAATTTATATTTAAAAATTTTATATTTATTAATAAATAATAAAATCCATAATTAAATTATTTGAATGTTTACGTGATTCTTAATTTCTCGTGAATAATTATCACAATAATGTGATTGTTTCGCGAGAATGTTAACAATCACAAAAGGAAGATGTATTGTTCATTAATTTTTTCACTTTGTTATTTTCATGTAAAATAACCTTCAATGATATAATTAAATGTAAAACATATAATCCAATGATTAATGAAATATTCATGATAATAAATTTCAATGGGCACATTATACACTAATTAATTGGGAGCTGGTGCATGTTAATAAATAAATCTCAATGACATATAAACTGAGATAGAATCCTTTACCTTATAATTCCTTTGGGTTGAACAATTTTTATCTTCCAATATATTATTTTTTAGAATGTTATTATCTTATTCTAGAACCATATTATTTTTTCACATATTATATATTATACATATATAATATCATATAATCAATGTTTTAATAATCTTTCTTCGTTTTCATTATTTTGAGGGTTACTGTTGTTGTTTTTCAAATATGTCTTAACATGTTATTTTTTTGTTCTTATTACATAGTTCCAGATTTAATTATATAAATAATTTAAGCCATGGTATAATTATCATATATATTCAGTATATAAGAGTTTATAAATCTATTAAATATTTTTATATGAAATGAAATAAATTATTCATTGAGACTGTAGGTGGTACGTACGCAAGAGTGGTATTTTTATATTATTTTCATATTGATTGAATGAATATAAAATCATATTTATATATATATATTACAATTTTATTAAAAATATTTGTTATATATGTGACATATGTTTTATTAGAACCATCCTTAATACATTCCATGTAATGCGTGAATTAGTCACAACATTTTGTTATACAGTAGTCCCTTGTACACACGCAAGACATTATCGTAATCCAGAAAAATGGAAACCATGATGTTATGGGTTATATAATAATTATATAGGAATAAAGACATAAGAAATAACATATATATTATATATAAATTGTATTTACATGATTATATCCCATATTTAATGGGGGTTATGGAAGAAAAATGACCTTAGTTCGCGAGGTGGTAATCTGCCATACACAGGAATGATGATTTTGTAACACAATTGATATATGCATGTGTGGTTTTATATGATAACATTAACATGAAAAAAATAAATATATATTATACTGAGTTTATATTATAGTCACGATTGAATAATAATAAAATCTAGTGCAGGATGAAATAAAATAAAAATATTTTGGAGGAACATCACCTCTTCTTCGAGTATCCTCTTTAGGATTTCACTAATTCATTTCTAAGTTAGAGTTATTCCAAACATATGGATTCATGGATAAGGGTGTGTGGGGGATGTGGAGAATTTATTTTTTAGTGGATTGGATGAAATATTATTTTTTTCATAGAGGCGTGATGGTGTGGGATAGGGGTGGTTATTGATAAATGCTAGAGAGCACATACATGGTATATTGAATAAATGATTGGTGAACCAACATTTTTTAAAACAAAAATTCTCTAATAATAAATCAAACTACATAATATAATGTATGTTGTATATATATGGAAATCCCATGGATGTTGGAAAAATTATCTTTCATTTGGAATCTTTTGATTAATGATTTCTCCCATAGTAAATTCAATTATCTTAATCACTATAATTAATTTTAACTATTTTCATGGAAGAATTTGAAAAAAAATATATCTTATTAAGAAATATAATTTCTTTTCTTCCATATGTTGAATACATTTTCTGGAAATCAATTCACATAAGTGGAAAATATTATTTAAAAAAATCCCACTGATGGAAGGAGAATGCAAGTTTTTATGTAAAAATCTTCAAGATTTAAAAAAAAATTTATATTTAAATAATTATAATTAAAATAGGATTCATATATGTATAAATGATCTAATTTTACATAATACCCAATTATAAATATAATATAACATTATAATTTATTTTGATGAAAAATATTTTTTGATTTTAATGTTAGTAATTGTAATTATTCATCAAAAAAAGAAAACATCGTAGAAAAAAACAAAAAATTTATTATAAGATAAAATTGAAATTACTAATTCAAATTAATTAATATATTTCGTAATAAATATAATAAAAAAATTTAAATTATTTTTTATTGGAAAAAATTACTTTATAAGGCTACAAAATTTCCATTAGAAAAATATTGTTTTTTATATGGAAATTTTTTTCTTATTTTATGCCTCTAAAATATATGACAATAATGTAAATAAAATTATATAAATTTATTTATAAAAAATTTCATTAATATTATCAATTAATAGTAATTAATTTAGACTATTATGTTTAAACATATTTGGTGCATAAAAATAGTTTTTATTAAAAAATTCACTTAATATTCAACTAGTTTGTATATTCATTTATAATTAATTAAAAATCGTGGAATTGAACCATATTTTTTATGTTTGTTAATAAATCTCATAATAAAAATTTTCACCTCTAGGAGAAAAGTATCATCTTAACTAATAATAATAATAGTATTCAAAAAAACAAGGTCATACTGGTAACACAAGATATTGAAGAAAATAGTTGTTTCATACAACAAAATCTATCAAAATAACACTCTTTTGTATGTAACAGAAGAAAATAATCAATTTAATGTAACAAAAGATAATCTTTGTGTTTCATGTGATACAAGATAACATCTTATTCCATATAACATCTACTATCGAATAAATGTTTAATCATATATAATATTCAGGGTGTTACATTCTACCTATATTATATAAACACTATCACCACAATTTAAAAATGATCTCTTTAGTCAAGGATTTTTCATTTTAAAAATTTACCATTGTTGAAAAATGAAACTATAAACTATTCAATAAAATATCCACTTCATAAGTTATCAAACAAAGTATGAAATTCATCTTGAATAACACATAACTAGGTTTCTAATTAGGGTTACATTGGGGTCATGTGATGATATGGACATTGTGTAAATGCATAAATATTTATAGTGAACTATTTAGGGCATTGATGATGATAAAGCGAGTGATAAAAGAAATTTTTAGGGGCTCTAAACCATTAATATCTGACAATGTAAAAGATCCCATTTTCAACAAAAAAGAAACTATTAGGATAAGTTTTTTTATTTCAATACCATTCTTCTATTTTTGAGGAATTATTTCAATCTCTAGGAATATAATGAATTGCACACAATTGATATGTTTCTATTTCATATTTAAAATTTCATCTTCTTATAGTTCTTTGATTAGATTCATATTCCACCCTTACTCTATAAAATGGATATCCAAAAATTATCTTTTATATTGATGCACTAAAATTATCCTTTATCAGAACATATGATCCCTAAAATGTTAACTAGGTATTCCTCCGGTATTTACTAAATTCAAAATGGGTAGAAAAATTCAACTAATAACACATTAAGTAGATCATAACGTATTCTATTAATATTTGGCCATAATTATCATCAAAAATAAATTATACCAAATTCATATGGAAGTTCACTAAATAAATTTTTTTCCTCAGGAAAAATAAATTCTTTCTTAAGAGTCACATACTAAAAATGTGATTACATTCATCTTGCATTATCATAAACCATGGAAACAACTATAATTACTATAAAACTTTATTTTAATAAAAAATTATTCATTATTCATTATGTAAAACATTAGCTGTTAGTTATATTCCTTAAATGAAAAAAATAATGTACACTCCATCAATGATAGCATAGCATAATTTAAAATAATTATATAATTAATTATCATGTATTTAGTAATATTAAATTTACATTATACATATCAATCATATCATATCATAAAATTATTATCTCAACATCAGAAACATATTATGGTTTAAATGTCCCAAAATTTTGTTGTTAGCTACTTCTAATTTCTATTCAATAAATATACACAGTTAGAAATTTTTTTCAACAAAAACATTTATGTCATTAGCAAAAAAGTAAAATAGTACAATCCTTATTATTTTGAAACATAATATAAACAAGAAATCATTGATTAATTACTGAAATGATACAATTAATGAATATAAACAGAAGCATAGTAAATAGTCCTCTTCGGATGTATCAATATATTAAGATTTAACATCATTCCTTACCTTCATCAAATGTATATTCCCATGATGGTTAGGTAATTCACTTCCATAGTCCCCCATATCTCTAATGTAGAAGCATTCAAAATTTGAAACATCATTATTCCCCTCGAAATCCATTACACATTGGTCATACAACCTAATAAAACATTCCTTAAATGGTATTCATAATGTAAATATAGAGTGGGGTCATTTGGTTTTACAAATGACCATGAAATCTTTATGGTTTTAATAAATAGTACATATAGAGGTGGTAATGAACAATTGGGGTTATAAATTATAATTCAAACTATACTACATTCAATGATCATGGAAGTCAATGAATATCACCGATGTATTTTACTAAAGACTCTAATCATGAAGAAAATTTATAAATTGTTTATAATGATTGAATTTTGGCTGCCAAAGATATAACTTTTCAGTCTTATATTCGAAAGAGAGGGTGTATCTATTAATCTGTAAAATGTCAATGTTATAGAACATTTCCCTATAGAGACAACATATAATGAGATCCATAGTTGTCCATGCCAAGGTATATATTATTGATGCATTATGGAGATTTTTTTATGGATGTCCAATTCGCACATTATGTGAACTGAAATTGGAGAAATGTTTCTTTGGATATTTGATTATTTTTTAAATGACTAGGAACTAACGAAGTGGTTAGTCTGTACATATTTTATTAAATTAACCAATATTGGATAAGTGTTTTAAATATATAATTATGAATAGAAGAAAATATTTGGGTTATATATCACTCAAAAATAAATGCTTATTGCATATGCTTCATGAAAACAGAATGTTCATGAGAAAAATTACCAAACTCATGATTTGTAGTTAGATGTGTTAATTTTTTAATTAAATATTTAGTTGAATTTAATTAATGTTGAAATGTGTGACATATATAAGGATAATAAAATTTTGAGGTATATATTCACATAAAAGGAGTAGAATATATGCAAGAGTTGATGGATGGAGCGGATTATATATTATCACTACTAAATGCATTACCATACAATGAATGAGAACCAAGTGGCCAATACACTGAGTTGAAATGGTCATGGTATCATATAAAATATGGGGATCACAATAAATCCAATATTTTGGTATTTTCAAAGGTTGTATATTTAAAAATTCAATGATGGGGATATATATGATTTTTTTTCTAAACCATTCATCCACATAACAATGTAATGAATAAAGTGGATCAAAAGGAGGATCTTGAGGTATAAAATAAAGTTAGAATTTATTCCAGAGTATTACCATGGTTACGATGGAATAAAACGTTTTAGGAACTATGTTTGTGTTCAATCAATTAATTGGTTTCTGAATAATATGATAGGGTTGAAGCATACTTATTACTTCTCTATTCATCCTTTAAGTAAAAAAGATGTATTTTAATCTAAAAGATTATTTTTGGATGGATTGAATGAAGAGATATATTATATATTGTTTATCTTGATGCTTGGTATATAAGAAAGATAAATCTATGTGACAAAATTACAAGGAGATGTCGCAACCATTACCCACACTATAATGGAGATGTGATAACATCACCATAGATTTTGTCATCGAACATCCCAAAAAGTCTAATGGAAGTAATGATATTTATGTTTTAGTCAATCAACTCTCTATTTCATCACACTATATTTTTATCAGATAAAATTTATCTCGAGATCCAATTAATAAGATATATATATTATGTAAGTGGAATGATTATCTAGAGTACTACACTATATTGTATCCGACTATGATCTAATGTTTAATTCATTTTTTTTGTAAAGTATTCAAGGGGCCCTGTTGATAGATTTGAGTCTGTACACCACGTATTATCCCCATATTGATGGTCAATTTGGGAGAACAATTCAATCAGTAGAAAAAAATTTATTTCTTGTTCTATGTATTTCAACAGTGGCTGGGATCAAAATGATCCTCTAGATGAGTTTTCATATAACAATATCATTCAGTCAACCATTATGAAGGCTCCATATTAATCCATCGATGTAGAAAAGTTTTCATAAACATTATTTTGTATGAATTTATTGAGTAATTTTTTTTGCTACATGATCTAGTATAATAAATTAAAGACATGGTATGATCCATTCCACAAAATATAAGGAAACACAATGTTGACAGTGAAGATATGTTGATAATCAAATATTTGATGTGGAATTTCACTTTCTTGAGAAATTGATTCTTCCAATTTCACTATATAAAAAGGTTATGATAGTTATAAATAAATGAAATCAAATAACTGTGTATATTCGCATTTTCATAAATCCTGATCAAGTAATGATTGTTTCTTATTACTCTATTGGTTCACCAATCCTCTCTAAAATCAATAGTTTTTTCTATGTATTGTTCTTGAGGAAGTACATAAGAGATCCTTCACAAGTACTGAAATTAGTTTTTGTACAATGAGATTATGGGGTATCCAATTATAAAATATCAATTGGGATTCTAGAACATAAATATAATGTTCTACAAAACATGAACACTCACATGATCAATGTTTTGTGGTGAAACATAGAATTTTCCGTAGCTGAATGGTATATTGAGGATGTGATAAGGTATATGTATCCATAGTTGATGTACTTAAATATACAGTATTTCAAGGTATAAATTAATTTTGTGGAAGTATAATGTGAAATTATACGGTTTTATGACATAAATTATTTCAAATTTATTTAATTTCGTCAATAACTTGTGTTATACACTACATCGATTTTTAAAAAAGCATAATATTGTATATCTATTTAAAAAGTAAGTTAAATATGCTGGTCTGAGTAATACTAACTATACTATAAGATATTGATGGAGTACACCTGAATTTAATAAATTTATTTCTTATCAATTAATTATAAATTAAAATAAAAATGAATTGAATGTAAATGATATGTTTTTTCAGAGAACTATTTTTATGCATGTCATGTGTTTTTTGAAAAATAAATTAAATTAATCAATATTGTTCTATGATATTAATGATATTTATATATTCAATATTCAATATTTTTTAATCATAAATCTAATAGTATTTCAATGAATTGGATCATGATAAACCTTGTTTGTGCTTAAAACTATATTTTTAAAATAAGTTACTCTGCCTCATTTTGAACGCATATATGATTAAAATATTTAATTCCCTATTTTTAGAATGTATTTGAAAAAATTATCTTAATTTTTTTTCATAATTTCAAATTAGTAGTTGATAAATTGTTTTCCGATTAATTATTCTATAAATAGAAAAAAATAATGTCATTTATTTACAAACTGTATTTTTATTTAACATAATATGAAATTTAAATTTTTTATGATTTATTTCAATGAAAATTTAGATAAATATATTTATAATTCATATAATTTGGATAGTGAAAGGAATTATTCTGTGATTGTTTATTTAAAAACATTTTCTATTTATCAAAAATTATTCCTTGGAATACCATTTTCATCATTTACTGTACGGTTTTAATTTTAATTTCACTTATACCACTTCAATTAATTTAAAATTTTAAAATTGATTAAATGTTTTAAATCACAATAATTAATATTATACAACATTATCCGCTTTATTTTTGGTCATAATGTTTAATTAAATAAATTTAAATTTATTACCATATTTATGGTTTAAATAGGTTTATTATGGGTGAAACAAAAAGATAATGGTATATTTACTAATTATAAATATATAAATCTTATTTTGTGGATATATTTAGATCATAAACTATACCAAAAATGAATATAAATCTATTTGGGAATATTTTTTCTTAGGAATAATTTTATCATTTTTTATAGTTTTATGAATTATCCATGTTGTTACCATGTGGTCCACTCCCCCATATATAAATGTATATCCCCTATTCTATCCCCTCGACACATAAAGGTCATTTTTTATCAATGAAATACAAATGAATATTCCATAAATCTATATGATTGATCCACACCCCTTATTCTATTTATATAAACATATAAGAAAGGATTTATGCTTAATCCTAATATGGTTCACCAAGGAAGACGTATAGTTATGAACCATTCATTTTTTATTATATCTTCTTCAACATCCCTATAGTGTTATAAAAATTAACTAAAATAAATAATATATATTTATAATATACTGATATATTATTATATTAATTGAATAATATATATATATATATATATCTTTCTTCATCAAATGTGAAAGAAAATTTTCGATCTTGTGTATGAAGGGCTACCTCCTTGGCAAACTATGTAATTAAATTTCCATAAACTCCGCTCATAGTTGGATATATTGATGCATTCAAATAATATATATTATGTTTATGTTATAATTATTCTTTTGGGATTAAAATATCACATCTATATTCTAAGATTCTCATTTTTTGAATAATAATAATGTCACTCATGTGTAAGTGTGGACTACCGCCTCCACGAAGTGATGTGACTTGTTTTTAATTTTTTGTTGAACTGGATGTTAATAATGATATATTAATGTATATAAATAATATACATGAAAAAATAATGATATTATAAATAATAAATATAATTCAAAATTCTTTTTTATATCCTTTATATTTTAGAAATAGTGGTCATGCATACATATGACATACAATCTTCATGAATGGTGTAATTCATTTACTTATCATTAATTTAATTTATAACTATAAAAATTTATATAATGATCATATATAATATTATTTTTCATGACTAAAATTAATTATAAAATGTAACTTTTATCAATGTACAAAAAACCCACTTAACCAAATATTACATTAAAGTAGAAGCAGTTATCACCTAGGGTATTGATTATAATAACGAATTATTGATATGAAATTGTAAGAGGTTATTATAAAATAATATATTTTCTGATATACATGATTATGGATAAATAATAGATCTATAATAAACCTATATATATTATAGATGTGGTTTGATCGTGTGTGAAGGATTTTGAGACTTAACTTATTGGATTTCCATCTCACTTTTATTACATAGAGACAGATTCCATATTCACCTTGCATTTTTTATTTATGGTGTATATAATTACCCTTTGACATGGTATATCATTAATATCCTTATATTAATGATATTTATATGTTAAAATTTATTTTATTCCATCATGGGACTAACAGTTGGAATGTTACCAAATATTTAAGGGTTTATGATTTAAAATCTCGTTGTTTATCTGGATTGTTCATGATTATACATCAGATGATGAAATATAATATTATATCTATTAGGAAAATATATTTTTATAACATAGAATATATTATTATATAAATTCATTGATATCCTTTCATTTTCCTCTCATTATTTTCTAATGATTCAGAATGATTTTTTATAAGGAATCTCGGCTATATCTCTTTACGGTCAATAATACTTTCCCTTCCATGTCAACTTTTAACAAAAAAAATTAAATAATGTTTTAAAAATTCTCCAATGATATTGGGAATATGGTTTTATCACTGATTTACATTCTTCATAAAGCATTAAACGGAGTCTCTTTGTTGTTTCCCAATGAAGTAGTATTGATTTTTTTCAAAAAAAGACGAAGAAAAAATTGATTTTCTATTTATGGAATGAATATTACTTAATACAATCTTGATCATTTAATTATATAAATATCACATTATATGTTTCTATGGTAATATATGAATAATTTTTTTAATTAATTTTTCAAAAAATATTATATTATAGAAAATGACTATAAAAGTGGAATAATTACATTACTAATGAATTTTTTTAAATAATATTATAATGGATTTGTTTTCATAAATGAAAAAATATTTGAATCTATTATTATCTACTTGGGATAGGATATAATTATATCATACATATTATTTCTATAGATGGTTTATAATGATGATGAAAATTCATTTACGAACCCCATTACTTTTACATGTGTTATGTTATGATGAAATATTTTTCAATCTCATTTCATTTATATGGGTTACACTATGGTGACTATTTTATGATCATTTGTAACAAAACTGTCTGATTTTCAATATGTGATGTGTGGGACCATAAATATATTATGCTCCAACATAATGGGTAATGATTGATATATCATTAGGTAAATAGGAATTGAATGTGGAGTTAACATAGTCTAGTAATTAACTATATCCCCTATTATAGTTTTTGTGGGTGAACCATGATTGCTAAGATAGATTGGGGAGTTAACCCAACAAACTATGATGGTATCAGAAATAATCCTTGACAAATACAGAAATAATTTTATTTGGAAATTTTTTTTAAAAAAATACTATGTCTTATCCAAATGTTATTCTCTCATGGAATATATTCTTCGATTCCACTTTAATTCATATCTTTTAAACTATCAAGATTTATTCCATGACCCATGATTATAATCTATGATATGATGGGTATGCATTTAAAAATTTTATGATCTTATCCTCATAATATTATTATCTTGTTATTCATAATTGATCACTTATATCTACCATATTTACCCATACTGAGCATTAGTCCCAAACTTTTATTATGTTTTATTTTATATGAAACTAATATTCACATAGGTATAGATACATTATATTTTATTCAAAATGGTTATTTCATTACCCAATATAGATGCTTAATGGGTTATAAATGATTTTAGTGTTGGTTGGGGAATGTTCATTTCCCAAAACCAATATTTTTTTGGAAAAAAAATATTGGCGCACGATATAGATTAAATTTTATAGAAATTTCGCACAGTTTAGAATACCGTGAAGATTGATTTTTTACATAAATAGACACCTCATATGGTTGGAACTTGACCATGAGTCCTAACCATGCGTGCACCACTTCTACCTTGGTAACAATGTGTGGTTTTTTCATGGTTTTTCATTCTTTTCATGCAATATGTGCATAAGCGTTTTTTTCTTGGTAAAATTACAAATATTCCCTTAATGATATAATTAGAACCCATGTACATCCCTAATATGTATTTCTATGGTAGAAACCTTTTTCAATCTCAATTTTGGGTTTTTTGATAACCAATGTTAGAGAATCAGATATCTATCTCATCTAGGATTCATTAGTGCTTCGATTCATCATGTTGGATGTGCAACAGTAAGTTCTAGAGTCCTCTTGATCCATTATCCTTCTCACAATCTCATGACCAAGTTATCAAGGTTTGATAACTTTTTCATTTTTCTCAGGTTTAATCTATTCTAAGTTGAATCAAGGGATGATTCTGGATGAGGGGAGTCATACATCCCTAATGTGGGTGGTCTATAACTTATCCCTCAAGTTCATTGATATGGGATTTATCCTGCGGGGCACATTGATTTCATAAGATGTATTTATTTGAATTTGAATTCCAGGAAAATAATCATTAGAAGAATATTATTACGGTATTTCTATATCTGTTATTAAATCTCGGTGGTTATGCACACAACATCATTCATAACATCTAATAAGTTATTCAATAAATATCACACTAGAGTTTTGACATGTTTGAGCCACCCTTCGGGTGTTCCCTTAGATTGAACCGTCTAAGGGTAATAATTTATATATTAAATGGATTTTATGTAATGAGAAATGCATAATTGAAATTACTATTTTGGCTCACCACATGACCCACCGAATGTGTTTTCTTCAAATTCATAATTAAATAAGAATGATCCCTTGGCTTCATATCTGTAGAAAGCTTTATGAAATTAATATAAGCTAGAGGAATGATCCTTGAATATGGGATATATTATTTAAATCGATTAAATGGTTTCATGTTACTTTACATTGGCACACTAATGGTAAGAAAGGTATGGACCAAATGACTTGATAAAATGGGTGCAAGTTACTTTACGTTATCAGACTAATGAATGGAATTTCATAAACCAAAGTAGATATCACATGACATCATAATATAACATAAATGTACTGACTTGATCTCACCATGTGTTCTAATTAGAAAATGCCATGAGAACTGGAGAACTCCATTCTGATTCAAGGATACATCTTTCATACGATGAAACACACATATATATCTATCCTTCCATATTCCTAGATGAATTTTATGAAACCATAGTATCATTTAATTACCATTATAATATTCTATAGATATACACCTTGGATTCAACATTTACATGTGGGTGCTATGGTAAAATCCCATCAGGACATGTCTCTTATTATCCTTGTTTTAACATGGTCGATCTCCATGGACATAGTAGGAATCTCATTGTGGAATTCCTTGTATTATGATCATTGGATTACACACTTACCCAATGGTAGGAAATAGATATTACTAATTTAGTGACCCTTGAAGACTATGTCACCTTTGTTTTTACCTTGGGAATTCACTAATAAAAGTCATTTATCACAATTGGATTGTTACATCATGTAATCTTAACTATTTATACTCTCATGAGGTGATGATAGTGTTGGTTATGCCTCATGAGACATATCAATATAAAATTTGTAATAAAATAATTAAATTAACTAATCAGATGGTCAAACACCAACTGAGGGATGATGTAGGTACTTTGTTATTTTGTAACATTATATGATAGTTTGTGGATATTTTTTTTTAATTTTACCACTTTATATATGCATTCATTGAAATTTTTACAATTCCATTTCATGGGAATAATGTTATACATACCATTGGGGCTGTCCCATATAGATTTATCTCACACCCTCTCAATGAATTTCTTGGTTATCCAATGTAGATAACATGACACCAGGTGTTGATAAAGGGAAGAATATAGCTTCGAACACTTGATTTCATTCTATATGGGATGGATCTAGATAATTGATTAATGATATAGAGTTTAGGATTCATTGGATAATATTTTAATTCATTTATACTTATGCTAAAAATGTTACTCATACTATATTATGTCCATGTTTTCCAATTTTGTAGTGATAATACATATTATTTATTGTTGAATACCAATCCAGTTGTTCATTTGTTGTTATTTTTATTGTTGACACAATTTTAAAAAGTTATTTATGTTTATATATATTTCTTCTTCCATTTTCTTATGTATACTTCCATCTACTAATATGAACATTGGTAATGAGGCCATAGTATCCCAACTAACACACCCTATGACCTCAGATTTATTCGGAAGCCTTGGATGTTAGGAGAGATGTGCTGGAGGCCATATAGCCCATCGAGACTGAGGCACCCATCAAGTGGAATCTGGATCTAGGAAATCACAATGTGGTATCAAAGGAGTTTTCTTTTCCTTCATTTATATTTGAATACAATAGATTGAATATTTTTAATTCTTACTATTTGGTCATAAGTTATGCTAGGACATCATGAACCCATGTTGTGGTAAAGTCCATATTACCAAAAATATACTTGTTGATTATCTTTTTCATATTATAGTATACATTATTTCACTATTGGGTTACACACATGTTGTGTAGTGTTATTGAATATTACTCTATTTTAGGATTTTCATTAATCTCTGGCTTGACTATATGAGGGTAAGGATCACCATTACATGCATCATTATAGGCACTTGGAGTTCACATTTCATGAATATTTCAATCTCCTATAGGTTCATTTAACTTCTTTTTATTTCATGATATACCCACGACTGTTGAGTGAATCTGTGATAGTTATCTTATTCATTATTACTCTTTTCTGAGGTGGAGTGATTTTCTATCTCAATTCCAGAGGTGTATGGGCCCTCATGGGTTGGGATGAGTAATTTACCAAGTCAAGCCAATTTGAAAGAAAATTAAGGGGTGTCGTTTCTAGTGATTGGTGTATTGGAACTGATTCACCAGAAATGGAAACCCATTATAATGTTAAACATGACATCTATAAAGAAATGGTTTCACATCCCTTTCCGTCCTTATCATGTTTTTGAATTTTAAAGGAGTTAACTTGAAAATTAAATGAAAATCAAAATGAAACATATACATGAGAAAGTAATAATACAAGGAAATTTATGAGGGTAGTTGGGGAAGTATTAAATGAGAAGTTATTCTTCTTATGTTCATATTTTTAATGTTATTAAATATTTTATATAAGCTTGTTCTAGGGCGCGTGCTTGTAATTTGTAGACAAATGCCTCTAAGACAACCTCGTATCATATTACAGGAGAGTGGTGATTACCATGTTCTATACCTGGTGGGACCTATATCTCCACTCATTCCTTTATGAGTTCCACTCGTGGTAAACCTATTGTAATAAATTTGGGCATAGATTCCCATGTTTGTGATAGTTACCTATGTTTTATATAGTCCATGCATGGTGCTTCTTGAATGGAACCTATGATGGCTAACCAGACTAGTGAGTTTCAATAGTAGCCTCCTCTTATCATTTCAAGGGATGATCATTCATAGGCTATTGAGTCATTACTAGAGGCCACCATATCTATATTTTAGCATCTAGAGTCACCTATAGAGAGAAGGTTAAATCTTTCCACCTACATTATTTGATATTCAGCCAAGCGCTTGTGGGGTGTAATTACCCGGTCTTGTCATAATCAGGGCATGTTATGTGATGATTTATAAACTACATTCTTTGATCAGTTCATTCCTCAGATGCTATGAGCTGACTAATTTAGAGATTTCATGCATCTCAATATGGTTTCTACGATAGTAATGGAGTATTCATCACATTTCACAGTGTTTAATAACATTTCACTTCTTCAATACTGTGATGAGCATTAATGTGCCAGATGCGTTGAGGATGGGCCCCTGTACGCCATCAGTACACATGTTAATATCTATCTCCATCCTTATTTTTCTCATATAGTCTATCATTATCTTATCACTAAGCATAACCATAGGGATGAAAATATTATCAGGCATAGTGGACCAGTGCCACATTAGTCCACAATTTCTTTTAATGGTAGGAAGAATTCTCTCAAGGATTCTCATCTGAGAAATGACAACCATAGTATCTGGTTCAATAGCACTAAAGTGTGTGATCAGTGTGGATGATGAGGGCATCAAAAGACATAGTGTTATAGAGACCCACTGGAGTGCTGAACATGTGGTTGTATGGGGTATCTCATACGTTTCTACTGAACTATTCCAATATCCTCGAGTGGAAATGGATCTGCACCACATCCACCTTTAGGTTCATGGTATTTTAGACCACTTCATGCAAGAGTAGGAATAACACTAGTAGTTATGGCCAACGAAGAGGTCGTGGCTATGGTAGCCACACCCCTGATCCTCAAAAGCACAATCAAAGCAGTTATGAACATGGTAGTCTATCTATTTCCACATGGTCATAGATCAGGTTAGCGACATGAACTAGAGCCAATACCTGGGGATCCGGATACGAGACCTTATACATTATTAAGTAATATTCAAGTGGAATATAATATAGTATTATCATTATTTAATATGTTTTCTTCAAACTCATTTTCTCTATATATATATTTTGTAAGGTCTTGGACTAGAGATACCATATTAATATGATGCAATGACCCTCGATACACCATTAGGGATATCAATGAAGTGAGTATGCCAGTGTAGGGACTTCCCCTAGAGGTGGAAAGTTATAATTTCTTATAAAATTTCTTTGTTCTCGATAGGAAATGATTCGAAGTAATTATAGGTATGGAATCGTTAGTTCACTATCACGATTTTGTAGACTACTATCACCGTAATGTATCATTTACATCACCAGAGGGGAAAAGTTATCTACATAAGGGTGCGTGATATTTCTAGGTTGGTAGAATAGGTCTAGAGCATCATGGTTTTTTTCAAGTGACCTCCCAGATTTAAAATATCATCATAGAGGATCATGATTTTTTTGAGAAGCTAATTTTCCTCTTGTAGTGGATCATTTTAGGGATGGCTTTCTCGAATATTTTTTTGATTACCTCCTGAGAGAGATGTGGATTTTCGAAATGATATTGTTCTAGGAGAAACTACATTGTTCATTCCTCCATAATGGATGACACCTATAGTGATTTAAGAGTTCACAAGGCATTTAAAGGATTTGGTGTCCAATGATTTTATATGGCCCAATACATCCTATTCGATTTCTCCTATGATTTTCACAAATAAAAAGGATGAAACCTTATATCTATACAAGGATTAAATAAAGTTGAACTAGCTACCAGTCTTGAATCGGATTCAACTACCTCACATTTATGATTGCTTCGACCTGATTTGAGGAGCAATTGTTTTCCCCAAGATCATCCTCAGATCATGTTATCTTTAGGTATGATTCATCTCATCATACATACCTCATAAAAAAATTCGTAGTAGGTATGGTCTGTAAGAGTACCTTGTTATATTTTTCGGTATTATAAAATCGGTAATTTTTCGATTGGATCTGATGAATATGGGTTTCCACTAATTATTAGATTCTTTTTTCTTGGTAATTATGGATTCCATCTTGGTGAATTCTTACACATGTAGAGACCATGACCCACATCTTGAGATTCATTTGAGTACATTGGGAGAGCATCAGAATTACACAATGACTTCAAAATGCCACTTCTAGATCAAAAAATTTAACATATTGGGAAAAATAATATCAGATTCAAGAGTATTTGTTGTATGAAAAAAGGTGAGATCTATAGTTTACTAAGACAATATTATGAATGTTTTTTACTTATGGAGTTTCTTGGGGATGTTTGGATATTACATGAATTTTATACCCAACCATTCAAATATTTTTCCATATGTTTCTAGACATTGAATGAATAGTTTCAATTTCCTTTGGTTAGGAGAGTGCTAGATGTAATTTCATGAGCAGAATGGTAGGCATGTTTTAGCACCTGTTGTAATTCTTCCCAAGCCGAGTATAGGTTTTACATTCATCTATCATGCATCAGGCATTGTCTTATAAGTATTATTAATTCCAGAATATTGAGTTGTTGTGTATGGATTTTGGAAGATATGGACTCAATAGAGAATTTTCCCAATGCACAACCTTGAGATAATAGTATTTCTCCATGACTTATGTGGCTTGAGACACTTTCTTTTGGGTGAGTGCTTTGGGGCGTACAAAGATGAGGAGATCCTCAAATATATCTTTTCTCATAATGAATTAAACCTCAGGAAATTGAGATGGGTATAATCTCTACAATCATTTGATTATGATCTTTCATAAATGCCTGAGAAGGACAATGTTGTTACAAATGAAATGAGTTGAAAAAATGGGCACAAGCAGTAAACAAAGCCAATGATTTATAGAATATCATGACCACCCTTTTAGAGATACATCTAGAGATTCATGATTGTCATGTTTATTCATATCTCTCAACATTGAAAGTTACCTATTCCCACTTTGAGAGGGTGAAGAGTAGACAATTATAATATCTATAATGAATAAATCTCTATGAGAGGATATCAGGATACAACCTAACTCTTAATTGGTATGTAGACATAGATGACAACCAATGTATCAAGGGACATGTTTGGGTACCTACTATAAGGATAATAGAGTTAATAAAAGAGTCCCATACCACTCAGTGGGCAGTGAATCAAGGAATCTTGATGATGTATCGAGATATGTGACTCTAGTATTGGTTTCCTGGGATAAAATGTTAGATTTTAGGGTTAATCACTAGGTTCTCCACTAGTTAGCATTATTCTATAACCAATTCCAATCCAGTAATAGAAATGGGGTGATATTTCAATGGATTTAATATTTTTCATAACAAGGTCACTTAGGGGTAGAGATACTGTATGGGTAGTTGTATAATTAATAACCAAATTTTCCAAAATCATTACTATATGAGATATATTATATGTTGATGAAATGGTAAGACTCTATTCCCATGAGATCATATGAATACATGGGTTTCCAAATATTATGATTTTATATAGGGATTCCCATTTCACTTCATGGTTCTAGAAGGGTTTACAGAAGGCTATCAGAACTCAGGTTATTCTAAGAACAAACATGTCACCCCCAAACTGATTGACAATCTAAATGGACAATACATGATCTATAGGACATGTTTTTAGAATGTGTCATTGATTTTGGAGGTTCTTGGGAAAAGAATAACACTCTCATCGAGTTATTCTATAATAATAGTTTTAGGTGATGATTCAAATGGATTTATTCAATTCCATTTATGGTAGGCCATACGGATAACCATTTGGTTGGATAGAGGTAGGTGAAGTTTCCCTACTAGGTCATCGTCTTGTTTAAGAGACCTCAATGTCTGATCAGTTGATTATATGTGTATGACTACTACTAAATAAAGGCAAAAATATTATTCTAATCACTATCGGAGACCTCTAGATTTAGGGGATGGGGATCTTGTCTTCCTTAGGGTATCATCCATTCTAGGTAAAAGACACTTACATATGTAATAGACAATGTCACCTTATTATAGAGTAACTTTTGATATCTTTGAGATAGTCATACTAATAGTCTATCGGTTTCTATTAAATTAGAGGTATCATTCCATGCTTGAATTATTCTATGTTTCATAGCTTCTCCATGATCAAATTGATCAGTCTCATTCTTCTGATCCCATTGATGTTTAATTAGAAGAAGATACATCCATTGAGGAATATCTAGTATGAATCATTTACTGAAGCATAAAGAATATTTGTGGTCATACTGTTCATATAGTATTGGTGTTATGGAAACATGACTGAGTATAAGGCAATATCTGGGAGAGGGATGCTGGCATACATGCTCAGTTTCCAGAGTTGTCCTCAAATGGTGTTTCTCAACACTTTGAAGGTGAACACGGGGACGAGTTATTTTAAGGGGAGAAGACTATAAGAACCCATTTTTTCACCAATGTATGGATCCTTAAAATTTCAGTATAAATCAT
Source organism: Viscum album (assembly GCA_963277665.1). NCBI lineage: Eukaryota > Viridiplantae > Streptophyta > Magnoliopsida > Santalales > Viscaceae > Viscum > Viscum album. The sequence goes on from OY728134.1 coordinate 176,040,409, forward strand.
TATTTCAGACCTAATATAAATATATAATGTAATGACCCAAACTTTTGTTAATTAAAATTCCTATTATTCTAATTAAATGTATTATTATGTAAAATAGTAATATAAAACATATGGAAATCCTTGGTTTGATGTTCTTAGATTTTCAAATACCATTATGAATTGTTAACATTGCTAATATAGCCCTTGAATAGTGATCACCAGATTATTATAAATATAGGGCGTTAAAAAATTCAATTTACTCAGAAAAAGGAAGCGATGGACTTATCTAGTGGAATTGCTCTTTTTGAAGCCCATTTGTCAGAGCTCAGAATGAAGTTAGTGTCACTGGTATTTTCTCTTGACAAAAACCAAACTGAGCTTCAATATGTTAAACATTAATAGAACTGCCTACAAGAGAAGATAATGTTTATAGATATTACCACATGATAAATGTTATCTGAGCTGCAACAAGAGTCTATAACAATCACACACAATACCCATATCTCTTATGTGAGTATTATAAGGTTTTATTCACCAACACCCAAGAACTATGATTTTGAGCATTATTTTGTATAAATAATATACATTCACTTTATTATTGTTAATTTTTAAATGTTTTTTAAAGAAAAAATAGTATTTTTAGATAATATTCAATTAAAAAATCTATTTTGATGAATTAATGGATTTATTTATTTAAATAATATTTTAAAAAAATATTATTACTAAATTTCTTTTTATTAAATATAAATTATTATATCATCTTTTTTATGAATAATATTGTAATTTTTAATAACGTTTGAAGCCTGTTGTCGTCATACTCAATAAATTATTGATAAATGCCAGTTTTTATTTATAAATATAAAAATTCACATATTTATGAAATTATTTAGAAAAAATTAATATAATTTTTTCATTCAGGTTGTCAAAATTATCTTACAATGACATTTTCATAATTTTCTGAGACTTTTGAATATTTAGGTAAAAATTAAATTCTGTTTAAATATAAAATGTGTTCTACGGCATCATAATGACCCAATAGTGAGGTAATAAAATACTATGTATTTTTTTAGCCAATATGTGTTTTAACATTAAAATAATTTGATTTAGATTTTTTTATTATTCTTATGGTGCCTCAGTGGACCGTCCAAGAATTATAAATTTTTTTTATTTTAAAAAGGATTTACTGGAGAGTATGACTCCCATCCACATAAGCAAGACTAATACTTTAGTATTTTTAGAAATTGGACTTATAATATAATTTATTCCAATACACTTTGGAAAAACCATTGGAAAACCCACGGTATGGTTTGTACTTTTTATTAGATTAATGTGTAGTGTCCAAAATGTGAAAAATATTGAATTCCCTCTCCTTTCTTATATACACCCACTCAGTATCCCATTCCTGTTCAATCAAACCATTTTGTGCTCGACAAAACTCTACCCTCCTCTATCTATAATCCCCTCATGGAACCCCAATCTCCCAAGAAGCCTCTCTCAAGCCTCTATCAAGCCTATGGGACCACACTTCAATGTAAGTGGTCCTCACATTCCTTCCATCCTTATTTATTTCAAAGTTTCTGTATATTGATATGTCATTTTATTTTCAAATACAAATGTTGTGGTGTGATATCAGACCTATCCTATAGTACAATCCTTTTGTTTGAATGGTGAGAGACCCTTTTCTTTCTAATTATTTCCTCCATTGTACAGTAGATACCATGCTGAAATTCTATTAGAGATTTATCTCTCCCCATTTACATTCAAGAAATTATTTTATATTATGCATGTAAATTCCATTACATATGTTGGGATATTATGTTTCATTACCCCCATGCATTATATTTCTTTTATAAATTATTTTATATCCTTTTCTCTCTTATCAACTCATTTTTTGATTTCTATTTTACGTTGTTATGCTTACGAATTAACAAAAATATTTAACATGCCAAAATCATTGTATAATTGAATACCATACCCATTTCTATATCAGGGGTTTTCAACATTATTCACAGGTACTTGTTCATCGTGAACATACATTTTTGTAATCCAAATATCTTATTTATTGAATAAATTATATATTAAATGAATCTATGTGTTATGATTTGTGTGGCACACTTATGCATGAGATCAAATGTTTATAATGGTTACACCCAAATATCGCTCCAATGCTTTCCCTAAAGATTAGTATCATGATATGTCAAGTGCAATGTGGATTTTCTATTTAAAATTTAAATGAAATTTTTATTTTTTAATTCTAAATCATGTCAAATGAGGGTTTACTCATGCCCCATGTGCATTGATCCTGGGATCATGGTAATATAAGGTAAATGGTTATCACCAAATTTCCATGTAATGATAATAATGCTATATCATGCCTTCATTTTCATGTTTCTCTTGTTCTCCATTTATATTTATATTTTCTAACATGAACTATATTACTAGGGTTATTCCTTATTTACTCCCTTACATGGATTTAGAGCTCACCTTTTTCTTTTGTATGTCCTCAGGTTATAGCTTTCAATGCTATATATGAAAGAATTTTATGGTCATGTAAATGATGTTTTCAATAAAGATGTTGTATTTTATATCTTAGTTTTTCTTGTAATGTTACTAATTCCTCTAAGACACAAGACATATCGATCCACAAAGTTGTGTTAAGTGAATGTTTATATAATAAATCATTTTTTAATATGTAATAAAAGCTAGGGTTGTTATAGTTAGATTCAAAGGATGTGTGTAGTTATTTTTGGAATTATTATTAGAAAACCCTAGTGAATTCCTTAGGGATAAGACTATGTATAATAAACAAATTCCTATTTTTTACGACAGAGTAAGTGGTTTATCTTTCGAATGCATCATTCTCAAGATATGAACTAGTAGAGGTGAATGAAGAATAGATGTATCTAGGGCTAGACCCTAAAAACACCACATTGAGTTTGAATCGAACATGGACTAGTGCACGACAATAGGGATTACAACACTCTTGTTTACAACACTCATAGTGGATATGCTTTGGTAAATTTATAATCTCAGTATGAACTCTTATAAAGGTAACAAAAATTCCCCTAAGAATATAAGATGGGATGTAGATCATTGATAACATTTATTGAAGCCTATAAATTCATAAGATAAGAAAATAAATGTTATTTATATGTTATACCATTTTTTATGGGATTATCTTTTATGTGTTACCAATAAAATTAATTTTATTCTTTTTAATCGATGGTAATAGGAGTACTCGGGCTAACACTGGATGCGTAGATCTATGTGAGGAATTTTCTAATTAGATTCCCAATCCAATACGAGGGGAAATCACAAGATTTTTCAGGGTAATCTCCCTCTTAACTCATGTTTTGAATAGAAACATGGGTCATGAAGAACATTAAACCCCCCCCCCCCAAATAAATAACAAATGGTAATCGGGGGTTTCACGTGACAAAGGCCTCCTACATTCAATGGGTCATTTGATCCCTCAATCCCCGAACAATGGATTAACTCCATTGAGAAAATATTCTTCATCCTTCAATATTTTGAACAAGATAAGGTTCTTCTGGCTTCCTATCTTATGAAGGGTGAAGTTTATCAATGGAGGACATTGATTAAAAATACAAACCCTGAGGAAGAGATTGAGGTGTTGGAATGGAATGATTTTTGTAAAATGTTTTTCAATAAATACATTCCACACACCCTCTATCATAAGATATAAATGGACTTCCTTGCCCACAAGAAAAATAAAAATGAATCTATTAGAGCGTACAAGGAAAACATCATAAGGCTTGCAGGATACACCTCGGGATTTTTTGTTACCCACATATGCAAGTTTCGATGCTTCTTTGGTAGGATAAAATCATGAAAATAGAAATCCCTAGCGATTCGTGACTTCGACAGCTATGAGGAAATGTTTTGGTGTTCCCTCAATGTTGAAATGGAGATTGGATAATCTCAATGGTTTCTTTGGGATATTAATCTGAATTTGGACATTAATTCTGGTTGTCCGATGTATAAATCCAACGTTTCTAAGAAATTACGGCTCCCCACTTGCCAGTGGTGTAGAAATAAGTATCCCAACAATGTCCTGAATGGGACGAGGAAATGCTTTAGCTATGGAATAAAAGCGAACCTCGCCATTTACTGATAGCTATAATATATGATACAGTAACATATTAGATGAATTATCTATTCGACCCTCAAATCATTGTCCATTTATTCAATTGAAAAGAACTAGGGAACTTCACACAACAATTCACTAATCTATGTGTTTTCAGAGGCAACTAACAACCTCTATGGAAGTAAGGGAGAGCCTTTTCAACCAATACTGCTGAAGTGAACCCCAAAAATGATATGGTGACTGGTACACTTGTTATTCATTCCAGAATAGAAAACATAAATTTTTTTTCTGGTTCTACGTATTCTTTTGTATCCTAAAATGTTAATAGAATAATTCCAAAACCACCACCAATCATGGAAGTATAGATATTGGTGAGAACGAAAAATGGTAATTTCAATGCATCACATGAATATAAATCCTCCCCTATCAATATCTATGGATTGGACATCCCAGAAAAACTCATCATACTCCCTCTAGAAGAATTTGATGCAATTATTGACAAGAATTGGATTTCTATATATAGAGAGAACACAAATTTCTATGTGCGGGAAATCACTCTCTATATGGTGAATCTACCTCCTATATGGTACATGGTCAATGAAGAGGATGAATATTCATTAGATCCATAATGTCATTCATGGATATTACTGCCTGATTATCATGCGTATCATTCTCAAATGATTGAGTGTTAGGATTGAACCATCCTTGAATACATGCCAATTAGGAGGGAAGTCACTGATGATTTTCTTGGTGAATTTTGGAGTGTTCCACATACAAGATATATTGAATTCTCAATTGATCATATACCTGGGGCATTTCCAATATCCAAGATTCAGTATTGAATTCCTTTTGTGGATATTGAAGAGATATAGAATCAACCAGAGGAGAATCTGTATAAAGGGTTTATAAGACATTGTGCTTCACCATGGCCTACACCAGCCAAATTCTTCAAGAATAATTATTGGTCAATGAGACTTTGAATTGTTTATCGGGAGCTCAAAAAAATCATTATAATGAAAAATTATTATATTCCCTAAATTGATGACTTATTAAATTATCGACATGGATCGCAATACTTCTCTATGGTTGATTTAAGGTCGGGATATTACCAAGTATGGGTGATGAATGAGGATATTCCCAAGGGTCCTATTCATACAAGGTACGAGCACTATGAATTTATTGTGATGCCTTTCAGAATCACTAATTCTCTATTAATAATCATGTACATTATTAGTTTAGTCTTTCAAGATTACCATGACAATTTTTTTGTTACCGTTATGGATTATATTCTAATGTTCTCTAAAACTATTGAAGAGCATGAGGATCGTCTAGGTACTCTACTAGATACCATGTGAAATCATAGGTTATATGAAATTTACTAAAAGTGTGAGTTCTAGTAGAAGTAAGTCTCATTCCTTGGTCTTATCATCACAATATAAGGTATTTGTGTGGTCCCCTCCAAGACATATTCAATTGGTGTATGGATGAGGCCATCATCAGTGAGGGATATCAAATGTTTCATGGGGTTTGATGGATATTTTCACTAATTTTTAAGAAACATATCATGATTTCCAAATCTCTCATACCATAATAACTCAGAAGGGAGTCAGGTTTTCAGGTAGTGATGAATGTGAATATGTCTTTATGGAGTTGAAATGGATTTTAATCACTGCACCCATGCTCACAGTTCTAATAGGTGGACAGCTTATTTTGGTATTTAGTGATGCTTCGAAGAAGGTCAGGGGATGTGTTTTGATGAAAAATGAAAAATTCATTGCATATGCATCAAGGAAATAGAATGTTACTAAGAAAAACTACCCAACACATGATCTAGACTTGGATGCAGTAATCTTCAAATTGAAAATTTGGTGGGAGAAGCACATTGGGGAGATGTGTGAAATATATAGGGATCAAAAAATCCTCTTGTATATAGTCGCATAGAAAGAGTTGAACATGTGCCAATAAATATGGTTAGAGCCGATCAAAGACTATGACTGCTCAATAAATTATCACTATAGGAAATCCAACAATGTGGCAGATACTATAATCCGAAAGGACCCAGCGATTCTATCATTGATGATAATTGAAAAGTATCCAATCATCCATGATTTGAGGAATATGGACATGGGAATCATAAAAAGGTAACATCGTCATTCATTTCACAAATGGTTGATCAATAGACTCTTTTTGAAAAGTCAATGGATGCTCAAAATGATGATATGGGAATTCAACAGACATTGTAAACTATTAGAAAAGTGAAATCCTTGAAGATCAAAGTTAATTAAGAAAGAATTGTGAGATTTGGGACCACACTATGTGTTCCATCAATTTTGGAGTTAAAGAATGAACTTAAAGATGATGCAAATAGTTTGAATTTATCAATTAAACTTGGAAAAATGATGTATTGAGATATATGAAATCATTATTGGTAGTATAACATGATAGAGGAGATCACTGAGTATATATCAATGTTCCTGGTATGTCAGCAAGAAAAGGCTGAGAGGTAGAAGTCAAAGGGGATGATGCAAACATTAACCATGCCATCATGGAAATGGGAGAACATCACCATTGACATTGTCACTGGAAATCTGAAGACAACCAAAGGAAATAATGTTATCTGGGATATTGTGGAACATCATACAAAGACTTCACACTTTATTGCAATTTAAGAGGATTTATCATTAGATCAACCGGTACATATATAACTCATAAAAGTGGTCAGGCTACATGGAGTACCATTATTGATTGTATCAGATCATGATTTAATAATCACCTCTATGTTCTAGAGGAATCTCCTACTTGCTCTGAATATTGATTTTTTTCTTTAGTATGGCTTATCATCCTCAAACAAATAGACAATATGAGTGGACAATCAAGACATAAGTGAACATGTTGAGGGCATGTTGTGTGGACTTCAAAGGATTATGGGATCAATATCTTCCCCTGGTTGAGTTCTTATACAATAATAGTTACCACTCATGCATCCAAACGGCTTCTAAAGAAGCCCTTTTTGGGAATACAAGTAGAACACCATCATTATGGGATGAAGTTGAGGAGAGGAAAGTCCTCGGTCTAGAAATGGTAGAAGAAATGGGGGAGAATGATATGATCATCCTGCATTACATTATAGTTTCTGTATGTTGATAGAAGAGCTATGACGATAATCATTGATGAGAACATTAGATTGATGTTGGGGACATGGTATTATTTTGCATATCACTATATAAGAGATCTATTATATTTGGGAATAGGGGAAAGATTAGTCCATGTCACATCAGCCCTTTTTATATCCTTTATTTCATTAGAGTGGTGTTATATCGACTAGAACTCCCACCGAACCAATCTCAAGTACTTGATGTATTCCATGTATCACTCTTCATGAAGTACATAACTAATCGATCTCATGTAATCAATCCTGAGGTGGTACCAATGGATAATGACCTCTCCTATGAAGAGAATTAGGTGAATATCATAGATCATAAGGAAAATGTTCTATGAAATAAGGCAATGCCCCTCTTCAAGGTATTGGGGTGAATAAAAAAGGGTGAAGAAGCAATGTGGGAATCAAAGGAAGTGATGAAGTCGAGTTACCAACATCTATTTTAGTTTTAGAAAAGGAAATTTCATGGGAAGTATTTCTTAAGGGGGGATGACTGTAATGATCAAAACTTTTATTAATGAAAATTCCACTTGATCTAATTATATGTCTTATTATGTAAAATTTTTATATAAAACAAATTAACATCCATTGATTTATGTTTTTAGATTTTAAAATACCATTAAGAATTGTTACCATTGCTAATATAGCCATTAAACAATGATCACATGATTAGTATAAATATACAGCTTCAACAAATCCAATTTACCCAGACAATGGAAGTGATGGCCTCTTAGAGTAGAATTTCTTGGTACAAAGACCATTTGTAAGAGCCTATAAAGGAGGTAGCATCACTCCAATTCAATCATGAGAATTACCAGCTGAGATTACACATGTTATTCTTGAATGAAATCACCTATGGGAGAAGTGTATGTTAATAGATATTACCTCCCATGAAATTTTATCTGACCCCCCCAAAGGGTTTGTCACCATAGCACACCTTAACCTTCGGTCTTATGTGGATGTTATAAGCGGGTAGGTAATAACTCCCTATCACTATGACTACTTGCATTATTTTTTATGAATTTAATGTTTATCCAATAAATTTTTTACCTTTAAAATAATGTGATTTTTGATTTTTTTTTGATTAATTTTATTGTTCTATAGTGGACCCTTGAAGACTTATAAAATATATTAACTATTAAAAATGATTTCCTTGAGAATGTGACTCACCACCACAAAATAAATACTACTATTTTAATACTTTCATCCATTGGCCTTGTAAATTAATGTTTGACACTCCCATTTGTTAAAAAACTATGGGAAAAAACCATGGGATGGATTGTGTTTTTGATTAGTTTAATGTGTAGTTCCCAAAAAAAATGATTTCCCACTCCTTTATTATATAAGCCAACAAAAAATCCCATTCCACTTCAATCAAACCATTTAGAGGTTGTCCAACCTCTTCCATCCTCTCTCTAAAAACATCGCATGGAACCCCAAGCACCCAAGAAGCCTATCTCAAGCCTCTATTAATCCATTGGGATCACATTTCCTAGTAAGGAATCCTCACATCCGTTACTTCTTTATTTATTTCCATGTTTAATTATTTTGTTATGACCTTTTATTTTCATTTACAAATCATGGAATATGAATTTTCTCCTCCCCTATTCATCGATACTTATTTTTGAATGGTGAGTGACCCCTTTCTCTTTCATTAATGCCTCCCATGTACACTTGTTACCATACCAACATTCCGTAATGTATTTCTCTCTCCTCATTTACATTCATGAAATTCTTTAATATTATGCATTAAATTACATTACATATGTTGAGATAAATGATCCATGACCCCCTCATTGTCAATTTCTTATATAAATGATTATAGACCCATTTCTCTCTCATCAACACATTTTATGATTTCTATTTGATGTTGTTATGCTACCAATGTTACACCAATATTTCCCATGCCAAAATCATTGTGTAAGTGAATAACATACCCCTTTCTCTATCAATGGTAGTCACCATTATGAAGATGTAATTTTTTATTGAGGACGTACATTTATGTATTATATATAACTTATTCCTAGAATAAATTGTGATATTTAATGAATCCATGTTTTATGATCCATGTGGAACACTTATGCATGAAATGAAACGTTTATAAATGGTTCTCCCTAATAGCACTACAATGCATTTGGTAACGATTAGTATCTTGAAACTTCAAGTGTAATGATGTTTTACTCTTGATAATTCATGTGAAATGAGGATTTACACATGCTTTGTGTGAAATGAACCTTGGATCATGCTAATATTAGGTTAAATGATGTTTCCATGTTTCCATGTTATGATAATAATGTTATATCATTCCATTAGGTTCAGGTTTCTCTTTTTATTCATTTATATTCAAATTTCATAACATGTATTGTATTATTCGGGTCATGACATGTTCACTCCAATAATGGGCTTTATATATCACCCTTTTCTTGTGTATGTCCTCAGGATATCACTTATAATGTTATGTACGAAGGATTTTTCTAGTCATGTAAAAGAAGATTTCAATAAAGACGTTGTATTTTATGTCATAAGTTGTCATGTAATGTTTCAAATTTCCCAATTCATTAGACTTCCCGATCCATGGAGTTATCTTAAATGAATTTTAATATAATAAATCATGTTGGAATATGTAATACAAATCAAGGTTATTATACTTAATGGGTTAGAAAAGATTTCAGGGGTGTTTGAAGCATGTTTGGATCCTGGAAAACATATTTTTTGGAAAAATATACCTGGTAAATGATTTAATGTACATCATGTCGAGATTTCTAATTGTTTTGAAAACCATACGGATTGAGTTTTTTCAGATAGAGCCAGCAAGGATGGTTAGTGCACAATCATGTGGCCTAACTATGGGAGTGCCCCTTCAATCCAAGTTAGCATGAGGAAAAAAAGTCCACATGCCTTTTTTCTATGTAAAATGACAAATTTTCCCTTATTAATATAATTAGAACCCATCTTACTCCATAATTCCTATATCAATGAGTTTATCCTTTTTCTCTCTCGATTCGGAGATTTTTTAAGATCAAAGATAGGGATTCATTGATATACTTCATGAGGGATCCATTCAAGATTCCATTTATCACGTTGGATGTGCAATTTTTGTACTTGAGTCCCCCAATATCATTCTACTTATCTCTTTCTCTCAACCTAGTTATCATGGTGTGAGTGTTTTCCAATTTTCTCAGACCTACTCTGTCATAATCCAAATCAAGGGATGATACTAATGGAGGAAAGTTTTAAAACCCTATGTTGGGATGTCTTTAACTCATCCTTCATGTTTTTTATTTGTAATTGTCATTTGGGTCCCTTTGATAACATCATATTTCATTATTTGTATTTATATTCAACGATTTAAATCATTAGACCCATATCCTTATGCTCCTTCCATATAAGTGATCAAATAATGGTGGTTATTCCAACATCTATACTCACCCCATGTAGTATGTTATTCCATAATTTTTGCATTAGTGTTTTAACAGATTTGAGATACTGTTTGGGTGTTCCTAGGATTTGACTTTCTAAGGGTATGTTTTTCTATATTAAATGGCGTGTTTGTAATGAGAAAATAATATTTTCATGTACCACATTTTCTTTCCATTTACCCTCACTAATTTACGTGCATCAAATTGAAATTTAAATGGGAATGATTAATTTGTTTCATTTCCATAACACCCCATACCACATTAATGGAAGATAGAAGAATTTGACTTTAATACGAAAATGAGTTAAATGGAATAAATGGTAGTATGCAACATGTCATTATCGCTCTAATGAAAGGAAAGGCTTGAACCAATTGGCTTTATAAAATGGTTTCATGATACCAGTCCTTATAATAGTAATGAAATAAAAGTATTGGTTCGAAGTAGATATCACATGAATTTATAATCAAGTATTAATGGCTTAACTCATGCACATCTTAGATTTAGATCGAATATAACCATGAGTACACAGGAACCCCATTCTAATTCAAGGATACACCTTGTTTAGATTGAAACCCACAAAAATCATGATCCTTGAATATCCATTGATTCCCAGATTGACAGTGTATGAATCTTTTATTATCATTATTGGATGTCTTGGATACACTCCTTGGATCCAACATTGACATGTAGGTGAAATGGTTAAAGCCCATTGGACCCTCCAATTTCATAGCCCCCTTTACCTTAGTTTATCACCTTAGACTTTGTATAAACCTCATTGTGGAATTAATTTTATTATGATCCTTGGATTACACTCTTACCCCATGTCAGGCCATAGTTATTTCTGGATTGGTGACCCTTGAGGTCTACATCGCTTTGTTTTCTACCTTGTGACTTCACTATTTAATCTAATTGATCATGGTTGCCTTGTTACATCATGGACCCTTCACTATTTATACTATCATGAAGTGATGTCAGTGTTGGATATTCCCCAAGATACCTATAAATATAAAATGTGTATGTACATAATTAACTAAACTAGTTACGTGGTCAGACACCAACTGAGGGATGATGCAGAGACATGTTTATTTTGTTACATTTTACTTATTTAATTTTTATATTCTTTATTTCACACTATAAATTTTCCATTACATGGGATAGATGTTATAGGAATTGTTAGTGGTGACACATTGATATTTATCTAAGACCCTATCCAGGTGTTGTTTGGTACCCAGAGTAGATCACAAAACTGATGGTGCTGGTAAAGGGAATCATAAAGCTTCTAACAATTGATTGCTTACATTTTTGGATTGAGCATGATAGAAAATGACCAAGTCATAGATCAGGATGCTTGGGATAGTATATGATTTCATTAATACATATGGGTAACATGTTATTCCTTCTATCTTGTTTACATATTTTATTTTACACACATAACATTACATATCATTAGTTGTTGAATGATATCCTAGTTATTCAGTTATAGTTAGTGTTGTCCTTATTTTCTATTTTTCCTTCTGTTTACTTTTATTTCTTCCTCTATTTAACTATCTATACATTCTTCCACTATCCTTCACTTTGGTAATGTGCGTATAGTATCCCAATAGACACACCCTAGTACCTCACATCTATTTAGAACCTTATGGTGTTCGGGGAGATGCACATGATTCTTTTTGGCCCACCAAGCCCAAGGCACCCATCATGTCGAATTTAGGTCTAGGATGTCAATCCTTTATACATGTTATGAAGAGTTGTTTTATTTATGATATACCTAAAATGTTTTTTAGTAATGATTAACTATGTGGGTGATGATGTGGAACTCTTGTGAACTATTCATTTATGTATACAAATTTCATAAAAAACTAGTCCTATATGATTATATAGTGAATACATATGATATTTAATTAATATTATTCAAATAATATGTTCTACCTATGTATTAATTATATGGTATTCTATACAATATTTTTAAATATAGAAAAAATATATAGGGTGTACCAAAATGAACAATTTTTATTATAATATTTGTCAAATAAAGGAGAAAATGATCTTTTTCTGGACGTTTCATAGTTCATGATGCATTAATTAATTTACTCAAAGCCTCAGTTACTCTATTTTATTTTCTTGGATTACAATGGATCATGAATTATTTATCATTTAAAAATTATAATAATATCTTCTGCATCATGTTAAACTCTATCTAACTGAATATATTTATCAAACATATATGGTAAGTATATATTTCACACAATACTCCAATTAAATGTTACCTCAAAAATTTAATGAAAATAAAATAGCTTTGAGATCATGGTTTTGAGTGGGTATTTTTTATCTGATATTAATTTATGGGAATGAGTCGAAATTGAATAATAATTATATATAAGAAAAATCCAAGTCCTCTCATTGAACCATCATTATAGATGAAAAAACCCTATTTAATGAGGTTGGGGAAAAATTTTAGCATTATCCAAATTCTTTTCAGTTCCTCAAAGAAACCATCTCACACATTCAACTAGATTAATGTTACTCCATTGTGAGTTTACATAGTATGTGGGTCACATTACCAATAAATGTTTTATTCAAACATCTAGTTGTAACTTGTTAATCCATGATATCTAATAATTTCAATCTAATTTTTTCTATGAAATTAATCACAAAACATATTCTTAGTATGGGAAACATTATTTCAATCCTTGGAATCAATAGGTCCGTGAACGGAAATCTATTATAACCAAAATTCATAGTTATTAAATTTTACATAATTTTTTATAATATTTTAAAAACAATAATTAGGTTATTTTTTAGTTCCCCATGAAATTTGTAATATATCTATATGTCATCAATAAACAGATATACAAAAATATCTACATTGTCGTAAAAGAATATATTTTAATGATTCATGAATGATACTGGTGAATTAGAGAACCTAAAATGAATACCTACAAACTCATTATTCCAATATCTATTTTGAAATGATATCTATAGAATTTATTCCACATTAACTTTCATATTATGGTTCCATGAATTGAGTTTAATCTTTAAAAAGAATTTCTCACCATGGAAATGATCAGAAAATTCACTAATATGAGTTAAAAGATACTTTTCACTTTAGTGATGTTTTTAAGGGCTTAATAATAATTGAAATTACTCACAGAACCCTATTTATTTTTAAAAAATAAATCAAGAAAACTCTCTAGTGGTGAACTATAATGAAGGGATCATTAATCTTCAAAGACATGAATCTTCTTTTTGTATTCCAAATCATCTACTTTATTCCACTAATTAAAGGGTTTTCAAATTTTCCTTCAATTATGAACACTTTCAGCAACATATTGAACTTACCAATTAGGAATAACACTTAGAAACAAATAAATAAAATACATCCATATATTCAATCACTATAGAGAGACCAATAGTATAAAAAAATACCACTTCTTAAAAATAAATTCAACATAACTTTAATTTTCAACTTTTAGATGTTTCTTGACACATTATATGTTACATATGATATGAAATAATTATTCTATATAAAATGAAACTCATTCTAAAAAAATAAAATCTTAATCACTAATATTAATCTTAGAATAAAACATAAACACAATTGATAAGAACAATAAAATTAATCACAACAAGTTTTATGAAAACAAGATTCATAGGCTAATATATTCCATATAAAAGCACATGAATATTATTATAATATAATTCTCCATTAAATTTTCACCTTTTTCTTTTCACCAAATTTAGTATTTTTTATTTTGAGAGGTGAAATTACAATTTCATAGAAAATTTCTCAAAAAGCAATGATTTTTTATGGCCTGGATAAAAAAATCATTGGGATAATCTAAACAAACTGGTAATGTACCTGACGTGAAATCACTCGATGGTACTTCATATACCAAAGTATTCACAATGTATTTAGCCATAAGTTTCTATTTTTGATCTCAATAATCACAATCCATCATTTATATTTATGGACATTTACTCTCATAACAACCGATCACAATACAATTAAATCACATTATAATCACATTTTTATTTTTTCTGATCATTTTTTGTAGTCAAGAGGCACATATCCAAATTTTTTGTATTTTATTAACATCCTATGTTGTATAACACATTCACTAGGGTGTATTTTATGAATCTTATCACATGATATAAATCTTAATATATTACCTATATATTTCATTTATTTATGGTTCCCAATAAATTGAAGATGGACTATTTAATCTATTACTTTTCAAGATATATCGGTCTATTAGTAACCTCCATTTATAAATTTTCATAACATTGACTATGATCCTTGTAACTTTAGAATTCATGGGGGTACAATTTCCACTTTTATTATGGTTTTAGACATGGGAATGTTTTTAAATTTTTCTATGAAGATACTAGATTAAAAAAATTTGTCCCCTTTCAATCAGGTGAAGATCACTTTATACGAAACCATTGAATCTTTTTCCTTCTTTATAAATTAATTGAATTAATTTCAATCCTATATAAACAATCCATTGAGAAATGTTTCAAATGGGAAAACATTATTTCTGTCATCCGATTTTATGTCATCAATCTATTTTTTTTAGTAATCATATCAATTGATAACAAGTTTAGGATTCATCATCAAAACATTTAATATTAAGGGTTTTATTTTGGTGATATTACAAACCCATGACATTGAATATTATATCAATGGTATTAATGAATTTTTCTACTATAAATGGATCACAACATCTAATAAATATATGAGGGTTGTATTTCATGTCAAACTATTATATTAATAATTTCAATTACAGTGAATATTTTTCCTCTCCCTAAATGATGTCTCTACCATTTATAAACTTTTCCAAATTATTAATAAAAAACTAACCTATTTCAATTCATAACTTTCCACGTTTCTTATTTTTAATGATATCATCCTATGGATGCATACCTATTTTATCTTCAAGGGTTACTAAAGGAAAACTAATTTTGAATAGAAATACCTTCGATGAAGCAACACAGAAATGTTCAAATAATATATAACTATACATTTTAATCTCTAAAGGGTTTTTAATTTCATTATCCTAAGATATATGTGTATATAAAATATAATTTGATTCCAAATATATAGAGTATACATAATATTAAATAATATTAATTTATATGTCAATAATTTACTCTTTTACATTTTAGGATCTTTGTAGTTATTTTTTATAAAGAATTAGGTCATAGAAACTATATAAAACCCATATAATAGAAATTGGGAACATACTTTTAATATCATTTTACAAAAAAATAAAAAAAATATACATATTAAAAATGTTATATTTTAATGAATAATCATTACAATTATCATCATGATGTTTTCATTATTATTAGAGATTCATAAAACAAATTAAAAATAATTAAACACATAAGATGAGAAAAATTAAAAGTAAGAGACATAAAAAATAAATAAAATAATTATTTATTTTGAAAACCTTGAAATAAAAATTAAAATTTAACTTCGACAGAAGAAACCATTTATTTACAATAATAATTTATATACTGTTGAATGTAGCATTAATTCATAAGGGTTTCCATAAAAAAATATAATCAAAATCATAAAAGAAAAAATCATAATCATGAGTTTTTCATTAAAAACATGAAAAACCACAATAAGATATTTCGTAGAAACTGAAAATTCAACCAAAAAGGTAAATATATTTGTTTTCTAAAAAACTATCATTGGTGTACCTTATGAAATAATAATATTTCAATGAAAACTAATTAATAAGAAAAAAATAATATTGGTTTCTTGGGATAGATTCTTTATAAAACACTTACATGATTCCTTAGAATAACCCGGATAATTCAAATGACCATTTTTTTTTAATTGAAACATAATTATCTGAAGTATTTGATAATTACCCAATGTACTTTAGAGTAACATTTGTCTCCCCAAACACCAAAGCTATATCATGATCACCCATCAACATGAGATATATTGGGATAACACATAACTATTAGATATATCAGGGTCACCCATAATTGTAAAAAATATTCTCGGACCATATCGAGAATAAGTCATTTTTTATATCTCTATTTTGTTAAAAATCCATTGAAAATCCCTTTTTAACCCATATGAAAAACACATTCAGATGTAGAAATAATATTTTTTTAATACAAATTTTCAAAATTAAATTAACCTAAAATATTTTTATATTAATATATCATTAATTATATTAATGAAAAAACAATATATAACAGTTACAACAATAGAAAGTTTAGTTAAATAAATTTTATTTAAAATTGATCAAATTATATTTCCTCTTTTTAGAGAAATTAAAATCATTCCCTATAACAAATGTAAAAAATGAATTTTAAACCAATTAAAAGAATGTATATAGAGATATATAAGGTCCTATATAATTTATTTGTTTTGACATAAATATATCACTAAAATAATTTTAACAATTTCGACATGGATGAAAAAATATTTTTAAAATATATATAAAAAACATAAATGTTGGTGTTTTTAAAGAAAAATGTTCACATCCTCGAGTTCAACTCATCATTTATTTCCATATATTCCTAAATAATAAACTTATTATAAATATTTAATGTCATAATAAACATTTTCAAGTATATGTTTTCATTATATTTAATTTATAACCATTTTTTATTTAATTACATAAATTATTAGGTTTGTATCGAATGTTTATGTTGATATTCCTTTCAAAATGTCCAAAATGACATTGTTATGTTGACTATGGTCAAATATATCATTGTCAGATCATCATAAAAATAAAATTTATGAAACTATTATTATTTTATTAAGGAAATTGTAATTTTATATGAAACCAGGGATTTATTTATGAAAAATGAAGTATGTTTCTCTGAGGGGGATGATAGTACAAACATACTCGTGAGTAAAATTATCAATTTCCACTAATCAAGATTGAAAATGGGTACATTTCAAATTGAAATTGTATAATGAAAATTATATCATATGTATCATATTATTTTATTAGAGTGAAATTATATATATTTTATCCATTGGAAGTGGTTAGGAATATTGATTCACATTGTTTCATGGAGTTTGTAATCTAGAAGTACACATAGAAGATGTTATATTTTCTAATGGATGGAAAGATATGAAATGATAATATATGTTACATTTCCAAAAATTATAATAATATCTTGAATATTATATATATATATATATATATATATATATATTTAAAAAGTCATTATAAAAATCCATCGTACATGGTGAAAGGGAATGACTGACATCAGTTCATAAGGAGGTAGTCCACCTTACACATGAATAACATTTTCATCTCCTATTTTATGGAATAAAGAAATATATAAAGGTTATTAAATTAAAATATTATTTTATAATTAAATTTTAGATAATAGCGTTATTACTTATTCTAGGTAAATATGATTTTCTCGTGATTTAGGAATAAATAAAATAAAATTAATTGATTAAGAACTATACATGTTAATTAGAAAGATATATAATATTTCTTCCGAAATCATTAATTGGATCCTTTTATAATGAAAACATATCCAATTAGACATTGAGAAGTATTTATGTAATGTATTGGGGTAGATCTTGGTCGATCATAAGTTCTCTAAATCTGTGATGAAGAGAGTTGATGAGGTTCCCTTTTATATGTAAGGGTAGTGGTACTTAACATTAAACCAAGTCACAAAAAAGTAGCTACAATGATTTATAGAATTGAAATAATATCAACAATTCACTTTTAAAAATGCTATGGATATATTTTAATAGTTATCTCATAGACATACCACATTATATTCAATTAAACCATAACCATGATAAAATAAATGTTACCATGATAACATAAATATTTGGAATAATAATAAAAAATATTTTTTAACTATAATATAATATGATGATTCAAAATTTTCAATAAATTTAATTATGATAAAAATCATTTTCATGAGTGAATTAATTTGAAAATATGAAATCAACATTCATGAAAAATATTTTTATGAAACTACTATCTAATTATGAAAAAATAATTTTACCGTGAATAAAATAAATCAATAAGTTTACAAAAATTTATTTCGATAAACAATAAACAAAAAAATGTTTTTTAGTATTTTGTACTAGTCCAAAAACTAATTCTATCATCTATACATTCAATTATATGAAAAAAATAATAATAATAATTTTAATTATATATAACTAATCTTGTCATAATATAGGATCAAGTTCCGAAATTCAAAGTAAGGAATCTTAAATAAATCATTTAACTCATTATAAAATATACTTGGTAGAAAAATGACATAAAATAGGTTAAATTAATGTTTTTATGTGCATATAATACATACCAGTTTAGTTTAACCCAATCAAATTATTTTTTATTTTTAATAGTTGAAGTAGTTTTATGAAAACAATTCATTATATTATAGAAAAAAACTATATTTTCTCTTTTTAAATAGATAAATTATTTTGACTCTAAATATGTAATCCATTAAAATAAATTAAATTAAATGTATTGATATAATTTAAATTAAATTTAAACTCTCAAATGTGATTAAATATAATAATTTAGAAATAATAATTTTCTCAATAATAATGTATTTACAAAAAAAATCTGGTATAATATTTATTTCTATTACATTGTTTAGATTATTTTTAAGCCAGAAGAACAAATTAAATTTTAAAAAAAAATAATAAAAAAATTTACATTTTAAATTGAAGAGTAGAAAAAGATAGGTTTCAATAAAAATTAGGAATTTTTATAAATCATTCAAAATTAATACATCTTAGAAAATTCTCAAAATGTCACTATAAAAACACGATGTCCCCAAAATTGTAAAAATATAAATATTTTTTTCTCTTACAATATTTTTAAATTTGAAAATCAGTATTCCAAATAAAATCATATTGTAAAGAGCCCAACCCGAGTATGCCACTCATGATAGTTACTTTTTATATGGTAATAAGATGCAAATAATCACATTTCAAAGGGAAAATTTTTTTAGAAGGCTTCATAAACAAGACACATGCATAAATATCATATTAAAATTAATAAAATAAAATACAACATAGTATTTTCTTTGAGTAATACATTATTTCAATAGCATATAGATACAAATAAATCCAATATATGTTTTGTAGTATTATGGATATTGGAATAAAAAGAAACGGGTGAGGTCTAATGCTTAATATGGGTATGTGTATGATAAAATCTAACATGAATAAATGATAGTTAATAAACAAGTCAATTCAAAAAACTAAAATACATTCAATTTTATGGATAATATAAACATGATGATTACTATGGATGGAATAAATGCTGATTAGATAATTACATGAAAATAATTACATGAACTTTACAATTATCCATGTATATTATAATTTTATGAATTATTACATGAAATCAATAACCAATATCATAATGATTAGGTGAAGAATTATGAGCATTATAATCATACCTTCAAGGCCTCATGCTATGATATCTTATACACGTGGGAATTTCCTCCCCCATACACTCAATCTAAATTGTCTCATGATATATATTGATTAATCTAGGAGCTATACTAGGCCCCACCCATAACTTACTATGTCCTATTCAATACATAATATAAAGTGGAGAAATAGAATGAACCTAAACATTCATTTTGAAAAAACAATCATCGAAATGTTAATAATTTCCCCAACTAATAAATAAAATCATAAAATATCCAGATTCACATGGATAATGGTATCAAAATAGTACATCCACAATCAATATAATGAAAAACCATTAGATGAAATATAGTGTATTGTACCAAAAAATTACAACCTAGTCAATCTGATCAAAAACCATCAAAATAAAAAAGGTAGATGGTAACAAAATAGTATATCCCAAAAAAACTGATCATAAACCATATTGATAAATAATGAATATAGTATCATTATAAAATATACCCAATGTATCATATGTATCGTAAGTGTTTTTGTCATTGATGAAAAGAAATACCATAAAAATTTTATTAAATAAATCATTACAAAAATACCCATTTCAATTTGAAAATTCTTTTTAAAAACTAAATATTTACGAAACACTAGGTTAAACCATATATATAAAAATAAACATATTATAAATATAAAGGAATATTTAAAATATTGATTTTACATTATGATTTGTAATTTTGTACATTCTATATAAGTTAAAAACCATATTTTCACCTAGTTTTAAAGAGATTAAAAGGGGTGCATTTGAAAAAGGACTATGTGAATTTATTTAAACCACATTCTAACAAGAAATAGATTGGTTACTTTTTATGTGATTAATAATGTTTAAAATTTTAAAAAAATGAAAAAAATTTATGAAAACATTTTTATAGAAGAATCATATTTATTAATGAAGATTGAATTAAAAAAAGGTTTTCATTAAAAACATTTTCCCAATCTCTTTAAAGAAAAAAGACGAAAAAATGGATGTGTTACATGAAAACATCATGTCTAAACATAGATGTAGAAAATATTTAGGTTGTAGGATTGAAATATTTAATAGGTACCCTAAAATAAAAAATCTCTAATAATGATGATATTTTGAAATAAAACCAAACCATTGTAGTAATGTATGATTCATAAAACACAATAAATAAATTACTTAAATATAAATTTTTAATAAAGTAAATAAAAATAGATTTATGATATAAAATAAGAATGGACCTTTATATAGACCAAATAATAGAATATGTGGTGAATATTTAAAATCTATAATAAATGTAATAGTTAAATGAAAAAACCACACCTTAGTTCTGATTTCCTTCACACAAGTTAAAGCATCATGTATAATAACTGTTTTTTAATTATAAAACTATTACAGAAATATACCATATATAACACTCCATATTTTTTTATTATTTTCATGTATCAAACTTTTATTAACAATTTATTTATTGAGTAACTATTTTTGGCGATAATTTCATTTTTTATATATTTGTTTTAGTTTATTAATTTCAAACCAATTAATATGAACCATTGTTTCAAAATCTTAAAAAGTTTTAACCATTGTATATATTTTATATGAATTGTTTATGTATGTAATGTGATCTATAATATTTAGTGACAGAAAAATGATTAATAAATTCATGGGGAATGTAGGTCATATGCACACATGAATGATGTGGCTATTATTAATGAATTGATGGAACAATTGGAAATTAAATACAAATTGACAATTATTGATATATTATTTTATTTTATATATAATTTTATCTTATAAAATATATCATTATTACAATAAATATAAAAATAATTATAATCCTATCATATTGCAACATAAAGGAGGTTCTCCATAAGTACACAGTAGCGACATCATTATTTCAAACAGATTATATATCGATAAGTATGTATTGTTTATACATATCACATATATTCTTTAACAATATCCCTAATAACTTTTATGTAATGTCTAATGGAAAAAATCTCATCACTTCATGAGGTGGTAGTTTACCGTATAATAGAGTAATGTTATCGTATTCTCAACATAATGAAAAGTAAGAATGTTTATGTGATATGTAAATTCCAGATTTATAATAATTTAATAAATATCATATAAATTTGTTAAATCCAAAATTATATTCTTTCTTAATTGGTGGTGATGGAAAATTATTTACATCATTTCATGAGGCAATAATCCTATATACACATGATTGAGGGTTTCATTTACCATTTTATGGAAGGAGAGATAGATATAAATGTTTCCATTAATCTAATAAAATGTATCCATATAAATGATTATTTTTCTACTATTTTATTATATTGGAAATATTTTAATGACGTTGAAAACATAAAAAATAAAATTGATTATGTAAGAATGTTACCTCTTTTTTAAACAACATCTATATGAATTAAAAATAAGCTTCCCTATGATGTAATTGTAATTAAAACAAGTACTCAAAGATGTCAGTAGGGTTTTATTGAAGGGAAATTAGAATTTATTGGCTAATATAATGTTTTATTTGGTGTGAACTTGAGAAGTGAGAGGGTATCCTTTTAGAAGTAAGTGAGAGGACACATATTAAATGTTTTAAATGAATATAGTGTACCCAAATTATTCACAAACCACAAGACTCAAAAAATGAGTAACTATAGATCCTTATTTATTATTAAGTCTATATATGGAATTAATATGAGTAATAGAAAATGTTTAACTCATTGTTTATCCGTATGTTTTAAAATTAAACCCAATGTAAACCCATTTTCAACTTATCTACGATAATAATTTTTTTGTATTGTCACATTTAATTATGGTCAAAAAATATGTTGAACATGTTAAATAATATAATAAATTTTTATTACTAATATAGAATTTATTTTTTCTAATTTAGTTTATATATGTGGAATAATTCAATTTAAAATTTAGCACATAAATCCGATGAAAAATGGGTTTTCCCAAAAGAAAACCACTAACAGTTTTAAAAGTTCCTATATTATTATTCAATATTAATTTTATTCATGTGACTTAAATAAAAAATATATTATTATAATTTGAAAATTTTGATATTAAAAAAAATTTAAAATATAATTTAATACTATTTGTAGTTTAAATAAAAAGATATATTTTTATTTACATTAAATATTATTTATTATTCATTAAAATGTTAATCATTCCATGAAATTATAAAAATATCATGAAAATATAATTATTCAATTTAGATATGCGGATTATTTTCAAATATATTTTATTAATATGGTAAAAACTTATAATAAAACAATCCTTCAAAGTGACAAAGAACCAAATTTTTGACAAATATTATTTTTTGGAAAAAATTTCATTTTTTTCATTCAAATGATTTTTGATCAATTTATAATAATTTTAAATATTTTATATGTGTTTATACAATATATTTCTCATAATTAATTTCATAAAAATTATATCTAAAAATTTAATGGATAACTTATAATGGTATATTATTTTACATTTCATTTATACTCGGGTTTTCATGTTCATCAAGCTATAAAAGTGTTTTAATTTTCTTATATGAAAATATATATTATTTTATTAGGTTTTTATATTTCTCACTAATACCAAAAAAATTAATTCCTTCTTCTTTTCATAGTGTCATCTCATAATCATATTTGGATATTTAGTCATAATATATTGAAGTTCTCATTTTTCCTCTTATATATTATGATTTCTAAAAAGTAACTTTACCATCTAATTTTCTAGTTTCCACAACAGTTGTTCCCTAGTATTCTATATCAATAATGTCACATTGATATATAAAATTTATAGTTCTAATTATCTTTATTTAGTGGTGAGAACAAGTGTTTGGTTTGGAATGTAAATCCAAAATAAGGATATATGGAACAAATATTGTAATTTAGTGGTAAATTGGATCATTTCCATCATTATTCCATAACTCAAATTATTTCCCATATTTTAAAAGGTTGGAAATACATGTGGCTAATTTTCCAATTCATTATGAACATTATAACACTCTTTAATGGGGATGGTTTCATGAAAACATGATATCCCACCTGAAATTCCCAATGTTTCCTTCGGTTAACAGTATAAATCATTTTTCACGCATTGATATTCTATGATATTTGTTTGAGTATTCATTACCATAAAAAGTTTATCTAGTTTACCATTTTTTTGAACAATAATCCTTTCACTGACTTTATCCCAATAGGATGGCATATGAAATATTTTTTTATTTAATTCTTCATATTGTGCCATTTTAATACATCAATGGAAGCCATTGTTATGTGTGAACTCATCCAAAGATAAAAACATATAACCAATACATTTTATTGTCAAGAGGCAATTTCATCAAAATTTATTTTAATTTTGTAATAATTGATTCAAAATATTCATTTGGTTTATGATGATAAGTGTTGTGGAAATGAAGCTTAGTATCAATATCCTTTTGGATATTATTCTTGAATTTTAAATTAATTAATTGATCATGATTATCCAAAATTTAAATATGTATTACATTATGTCTTAAAAATTCATTAATATATAGAAATTCAAGGTCCACATGAGGCATATATTCTCTTCTATCATAGATGTGTGTATATTTTCTACGGAAGAAAATAATAACTCAAACAATATAATTAATCCAAGGATTCTCTTGTTATCAGGTGAAAAATTCCTTAGTAATGTTATAAAATTTCCACATATTAATTTGTAGTGGTTTCAGGACACATTGAGGTAGAATTTATAAAGACATCAACTATTGAAAAACCATATATCATGACAAATAATCATCCATTTCCCACTTCATGTTATTCCACCAAAGGTAGTCCTTTGAATATCTATACATATTGGTGATACTTTGGTTTATATGGATATTCAAGATATGAATATTATCCAAAAATTCAATTTTCATATTTATAATTTATCGACCCCATAATTTCCTTCAATATTTTAGAATCAATTTCTTGACATATAATATCGGCAAATTATCCATCATTCATAACATAATATTGTTTGAATGTTATCATCATATTGTTGAGCACATTTTATCATTTGTAAAAATATGGATATGAAATTATTTGATGAAGGAGTTCTTCCACCCCTTCCTTAATGATTCCCAAACACATATTTATAAAATCAATGTTCATTGGTTCCTTTTTGGCCTCATTATTGGTTGGAATCTAATATTATTACCTCTAAAATAATCTCCAACCATATCTTACTTCCCTAGGTATGAGTGTATTGAGAAGTAATTGAATTTAAGTATCTCAAAAAATACCAGTTTCCTAATATTGATCAATTTCTCTTCAAATAATTATTTTAAACTCTTATTATCAGTCATTATTATAAACCATTCACAAAAGAGATTGTTTCCCCATAGATTCAACGAAAATGATATGGATTCCAACTCAAGCTAATTGGTTGGATAGTTTTTTTACATTAATATTAAATTATCTTGACCTATGGTAAACGGGTTAATTATTCTACCTAAGTACATAGAATTATCCCTTATTTTATGAATCACTTAATATCATAAACCCATCATTTGTAGATGGTATTGTAAAATTCAAACATTCTCCAATATCCAATTAAATTATTCAAAAAATATTTATAGTTATATGTACATAGGAATATAATTTATTTACATTTATTCTTAGTAAACTGGTTATCTACAAGTGAATCATTTTTTAGAAAATCATTCAATGTAAACTAAAAAAAGTCAAAATTAGTAACTTTGTACTGTTCATTGATGTAAACCATTATCAAATTTCTATTGTCCTTATATTATCAAATTATATTTCATATTTATAGACAAATATCTATGAAATGGAAAATTATGAATCCAAAATTCACACATTTAATATTTTGAAAATACAAAATTTCTTCTATGTGTCTGTAGAATTATTTTCAAGTAACCCTCATGGTTATCATTTGTAATACCCCCGATTTTCTCTGAATAATTTTTTTCTAAAAAATTTAGTTTCATTGACCGATTATGCTGCATTCTTCACAATGTAATGATTTGGTTATACTCAAAATCATTTAAATATTTATTTATCCACAACCATGGGTTATATTGTGTTATAAGAAACACTGTGTTATCTTTTTTGACACAAACCACTATTTTTTAACAAAACTAAGATATGTTGTTAATATTATTTAAACTCAATTGTCAAAACATATCCAATAAAAATAGTTTTATTAATATTAATAAATTATTCTTAAATTTAATTTAAAATTCTTCTATATTAATGACACATATTTATAATAAAATACATAATTTTCTATATAGTCTATATACTTTTGGAAATTATATATTCTCAATGAAATGCATTTTACTTATTTTATAGAATAATAATAAAATTAATATTTCTAACTTTTATAAAATTATTTTGGTAAAATAATATTCATTTGTGACAATGTTTTTCCAAAATTAACATGGTTTTATTTCTTATAAATTTTCTTAAAAATTTCATTTTTAGACAAATAGTGAAAATGTGACATTTTAAATGATATCTCCCTTTTAATTTAATTTATTTATATTAATAAACTATATTTTTAATTATAATTAATGTATAATTAGTTCAATTAAACAAAAATAAATCAAAATTATTCAATTTTAAAAAATCTGTCATTGAATATATATATACTTATATATTAATATATAAATTTCAATCATTGGAACTTTCTTTATTTAAAACCACATGTTTTGTCCCATTAGGTAGATGAAATTTAAATTAATATTTTTTTATTTTGTTAATTTAAATTTGAAAAATAGTACTCACATATGTAATAATTCTATATTATAATTTATATTATTACCATCTTATTATTTTTAAAAATGATTAATGATAATTATTAAAATTAATCATGAAAATTATGATAAAAATTACTTTAAACAAGTATAAAAATTTAATATTTAGATGGAAAATGACATGAAACTTGTCCAATGCCCATAAAATGTAAATATTTCTACCTTAATACTTTATTGATTTAATTAATTTTATTATTTATTCCTTTCGTTCGGTAAAAGTATGGGTACAAAAACACTATTTTTAAAAATGCTACGTTTGTCCTCTCCCCAACTTATAAAAGAAAACCACATCTCCACCTCTGTTAAGACAATAAAATCGAATTGGATCATAAAATAAATAATCAATAAATTAATAAATTACCTCCCATAAACCTATAATCCTTTATTCAGGATTAAATCCAATCATTGAAAGGATTTTTAGAAAACGAAAAGGAGATACTCTGAAAAAATGTATCAGTAATCAATGAACATTTTGATTTATTTGTTCGTCAAATTTTTTTTATTAATTTTAATTAATTATTATATAATAAAATATGTATATTATGTATACCACATCTTTTTTATGTTAGGTTATCTCCTAAAAATTCACACCCGTCTATTAAATGGGTTATAATATCATCGTTTGTGTCAAAGGTGGACTATTGCCTCATGAATCGATGTCGTTTGTTTTTTCGCTACCACCTCCCATGGTTGAGAATAATGATTGAAATAATATTAATTAAAAATATTTTTTATATTTATGATTTTATTTTTTTATGAATTATTATATAAAAAATACCTTCATGTTTTTCATTTTCTGGGAATATAATAATAGTGTGTGTGTGCGTGACAGAATACCTCATTACGAAGCGATGTGGTTCATTCTGGTTTTAAAATGAATTTTTTATGTATTTTATTAATGATAATATATGATATATATGTAATAATAATTATATAAGTATAATATATCATTTTCATTATTTGTCTTTTCGAAAAAAAAGAATATGGGAAAAATATTCAATCTTACAAACAACCTACAATCTCCATGAACAATGCATTTCATTTCCTCTTAGTAAATTTTTTGGTTTGATATTAATAAATATATATTAGATATGTATGATATTTAATTAATGGGTATCATTCATTAGATGGTGAAATCATGACCAAAATTTAAAAAACAAAAAAAATAACAATTCATGCATATGTTATAAACAAAATAGTTAAAAACTAAAACACAAAACTATTATGGGATTGTTATTAAAAGGGATATATAATATCATAAAAGAAATATAGATGGTAGAATATATATAAATATTTTTATTTATTAGGTTTATTATAAACATAAATATATTATACAATATTTTTTAATTTGTGAAATGAATAAATACTTATGGTAAGTGGATTTCTATTCTCAATATTATTTTCAATATAATTTGGCCATATTCACCACTTGTTTCATTCACGTTGTGAATATATTTCAATTTTAAATGTTGCATCATTAATTTAAGTATTTTAATGATTTTTTAATTTTCTACTTATTTTATTATTTCAATGGTATTATGATTCAAAATATACTCAAAAAGTGTGTGATTTTTGTTTCGATTTTCCTTTTTTGAGATGTCTGTTATGTTTTACACCTACATTATTTGAGGAGTTATATATACATCCATTTTACATTTTAATATCATAAACCCACTAATTTATATGATATTTTAATGTTCATTTTATTTTATTTCTTCATGGGTCTTATGATAGGATGTTACTACTGTGGTTAAGGTTTCATGTTACAATATCATCATCTATTATGATTTTTCATGATGATGTTTCAAATAATAAAATTTTATGATCCATATCATTGTATTTATAAAAAAAATTTCCTCCACTTTTTATTCACGTTATATTCATCTAATGGAATAAATGTTTAAATCTTTTTTAATTATGATAAATTTGATTTTGATTTTAAGATTATTTGACTCTATTTCTCTTTTATATTGGAAACTAGATGAATTTCAAAACAATTTCATTTATACATATTTGTTTTTGAATATATAATAAATAAATTATTAAATATATTTTTTCGAAATTGGTCTTTTTTTAGATTGTTTAAAAGCAATATTCATGTCATCTTCCAATCATGTATCTTTTTTAATTTTATTAAAGTTGAAAATAATTGTTCATATAACATGAACAACATGTATGGTTCAACCCACCATAATTACCATAATTTCATTAATGATTCCTCTAAAATAACGAAAGATTAATTCTAAATAATTTTTTCCCTAGCATTTTTGAAAATATATCTTTCTAAAAATATTTTTTCAATGAAAAATGTTTTTAAAAATATACTTTTTTTAAAAATAATGCTTCAAATGAGAATAGGAAGAAATTTAACAATAATATTATAATAATAGAAAATTCAAATTTAAACAAAATACATGGAATTAACATGTTAAAAAAAATTATTCCAATAATAAAACTCAATTAAATAGTATGAAAAAATAAAATATAATATTTTATAAAATCAAATATTCATAAAATGAGAATTTATAAACATCATATTTTTTCTAATTCCAAAATGAAATAATTTTTTAGTAACACCTTCCTCAAGGAAGCAAAAATAAACCTAAATAGTCCTAAAACATCTCAAATTCAACAAAGAACACACCCGCGATATATGTAATAGTGTATAAAACACACAGAACCATAAATAACAATCATTAGTACCACTAGAAACACTAATTTTGAGCCACCTGATAACTATGGTACATGTTGAAATCCAAAATTAGGAGGTAATATAGGGAGAAAGGAAGGAAAATGATGAAGAAATTTCCTTAAACATAATGTAAAAAAATAATTTATAGGTAATGAATTAAGTTAAGTGAAATGTGGAAGAACATAGAGGGATACTTAGGGTCAGATGAATCTCATGGACAAGTAGAGGGTTGAAATGCCTCTAATTTTGTTAGGGAATTATGAGGTTTGGAAACAAATTTAATCACTGGTACTGCTCACACATTTTGTCCACGTGGTAATGAAAAACTTTAAGACAAAAGCTTGGGTTCCACTTGTAACACGCCAAGCTTCCATGGTACACTTTTCTTTGAATGATACAGTAGCGTGTGTTGTACGCAACTTCGAGTTCTAACACACACCACAACCAATCAAACTAGCAGTTAAGAATAGTCATACCCACCTTTTGAAATTTTATAAATTATATATTTCAAATTGAACATCATTTTTGGATTTGGAATATCAAAATTAGCCTAGGGTGAATTTTTGGTATTTTTATGAAAACATTCAATTTTTGATGAATAGTGAAAAACACCGAGTTATTGGTTAAAACCGACATTTTATTTAAATAATTATTTACTTTATTAAAATTTATTTTAGATCAAAATACATACAAAATACCTATATATGTTCAATGTAATTCATTGGATTCATTTTATAATAATTTTAGACATATAAAAAGTTTATTGAACTTTTCACCGTTTTTTACCCATCTCCTATGAGAATTTAAAAATTCATATAAAACATAATTTTACTATATCTGTGAGTGCAATTTCTAAAATCTGAGAGACACAGATAATATAAAGGAGTAACATGTGGTTCAATGAGATGAAAATAATTTTTTGAGAATAGTAACTTATTTATTTTATTAACAACGGTTAAAAGTAAATTGGGTAATTAAGGGTAAAAATGATATTAATATTAGCCTAACACATGTTATAATTCTATTGGACAACAGTATCTCGACCAAAAACAACCTTAGGAATAGAATAGTATCATTTAGGTCCAATTGGATTAGATTAGGACATTTATTATTTTTTAATTCAAAGATGAGTTAAAAGAGTTAAAATCAAGGTTTAATTACTAAAACATTTTTAATATAGGGTTATACATAAGATAAATTATATTTTAAATATTAATTAAAAATATGAATGTTTTTCCATATAATTTAATTTTATTTATAATTTTTAGACATTACATAATTTTATTTATTTATGACACAATTGTGATGCAGTATTTACCTAATTAATGAAAATAAGAATAATTGATATTTTAAATACCCAAATAAATTTATTTTGAGAGTTTTTATAAATTAAAATAATTTTTTTAGGTTAATATGACATATTAAAATTGTTTATAAAATTTTTTTTCGAATTAATAATGCTTTTATGAATTTATCAAATACAAAATACCCAATAGTGTCAAAATTGACATAAAAGAGTTTTTAAAACAAATATTATATTATTAATTGATATTCAATTCTTAAAAATCTAAGGATCGTCCAAGAGACTTATATCATGATATATGAATCATTAATGGACATATTTGGTGTCTCTTGGATGTCTATAGTATGTTTATTAACTATATTATATAAAAATACAATGTGACATGGTAAATGTCAAACTAATTACCTAAGAGTTAAAACTGAAAGATAAGGTTAGTATAGTCACCCAAACCTGTCTAAAACCTGTTGGATGAATGGTTTTCGACCATTACCCACCTTAACATTTAAATAATCCACTTTTGAGCCATTTAAACCGAATATGGATTTATTATAAAATAATATTTATTGCTTTTCCAAAGGTGCCCCTCACCCCTCTTATAAAAGTGGACTCCACCTTCTCACTAATTCACATAATAAAAGCCTTTTGGCTCTGCAAAAATTTGCCCTAATACCCTCTCAAATATCCCCACTTTATCCTAGATTCCTTCCTTTAGTCAGAAATACAACTTAAGGAGCCCTTTTCATCAAATCAAAAGAATGAACCCGAAAAAGTGGTAATGTTTTCACCACCCTCTTCCATGTTCCTTTCTTCGTCAGCTTCTTCTCTCTTTGTTATTCCCATTATAAAATAAAAACTTCATTATCTTATATATACTGTGATGTTATTATAAATATGGTACAACCATACTCAGTATTATATCCATCCTTTGGATGACATGTCACCATACGTGCGTACGTATGACTTACCATCTCAACGTCGTGGTGCAATTATTATTCAAAATATTATTATTTGGATGTGTATAATAATGATGTGTAATTCATTTAAATAATAAATATATCATGATAATGATTCTATATATTTGATATAACATCCAACAATATATTTTTATTACAACAAAAGAATGATATTGTCCGTCATACGTATGTTCGGTCTACCGTCTCCACGAACGCGATGAGATTCATTCTCCATCATATCCATTCAAGTATATTTATCATTTGATGATTAAAAATAGTTTTTATGGATTTGATATCATTCTGGATATTAATAAGATACAATCTATCCATAAAAAACATGTCTTATTTAAAAAAACATTTAAAATAAAATGAGTAAGTAAACAACCGAAACAACGATAATAATAACATATTATTAACAAAGAAATGTTAAAAGATCATATATGATATCATAATTTAAATGATTCTTGTATAATTTAATAACAATTATTTCAAAATTATAAAAGAGTTTAACCTAACCCCAACCAAGGAAATGTACAAGGTAAGGGTTTATTTCTCAATCTCTTCATTATCCGAGGTTGTTTATACGTAATAATCTATTGGGAATTCTTTATCATCCACATCCATGTTTCATAAAAATGTATTTTTTTAAACATTTTTACTATTTACTAAAATATTGGTTAAATTCATTTATACCCTTGTTTGAAATTTTATAAGAAGTTTATAAATTAATCATTCCATCGTTTTCCAAACAAGTTCCTTTTTAACATTTTCGATAGAATTAAGTTAAGAATGTGTTTTTTAACTTATACAGTGGGTCTGAAAATTTTCATCCATTATAAAATATTCAAAGATTCCTTTACAAGATTATAATTATATTTTTAATTTAAATGTTTTATTTTATAATTATGTAACTTTTAAATGATTTCAAAAAAGTGATATTTCTATCAAACCGTTTTGATTTCATCTATTTCAACATCATTTGATGGATTTTATGCTGATTTGACGTTTTTTTATTATGATACAAATGTTTCAAATTGTATTGAAGGTTTTTTGATATGTTTGACTGTGGATGTGTCATTTTTATACCATTAATGGTTTATGGAGAACGTATTGAAATTTCATATGCTAGTTTTAATACAAATGTTTATGATATGTTCTAAACATATTCATATGGGGAATTCATTAGACTTAATAAGTGACGGGTTTATCCCAATATAGCTCCTTAATGCATCGGTAGGTCTCATAAGGAAAATTAGTGTCTTGACAAAAATCTTTGAAAAAATCATATTTGTAGTCTTGGCATGAGGCCTTGGCTATGTGGTTATGGTAGTATGTCATTATGCATTCCCTCATTTTGAAAGTGGTTATTGATATTTCATGTGATTATTTGACTTGTAGAATATCCATTTGAATAAGTAAATGTCATTATTTCATTTTATTTTTTCTATATTATGCTGATGTTCAAGTTTAAATGGATTTTGTTTTTGTTATAAATTGCCTTAAATGTTTATGCTTATATATGAAAGTTTCCACTATATTGTTACCCTTACTAGGAATTTGAGCTCACCCCTTTAAATGTTTTATATTTCCTAGGACGTGAATAAGTATTTTATGAATGACCTGTAGGGATTGTATAAGGGGATATGAGTGTGGAGACAAGATGTTCTTGTATTTTCACTTTACGATGTAATGTAACATTTATGAATATATCTAGTTATTCCAAGGCTACTAAACTAATTTTTCATTAGAGACTTGATCATTCTTGTGATCATTCCAATGTTATGTAATAATTCATCGACTCTGGGTAACTAGGGTCTGGGCATTATAGTTGGTATTAGAGGATGTTTAGTACAAATCCTGGAAACTAGATTTAGATATACTCTGATTAGAGCACATAGACTTAAGATATACTTTGAGATGAGTGTAGAAGAAATTCATAGAATTTTGGTATTTTAGAGATTTTTTGAGTTTTCCAAGAAATACATCCCTTTCTAGATATGAGTAGGTAGAGGCGTCTCTGGCACATATGTACCTAAGGTTAAAACCTGAAAACACCTCTTTGAGCTAGACTCAAATGGGAACTGGTGCACAACAATGGGCCTTGCTGCACTCTTGGTGACGAAACTCCTGTGGGATATTCTTAGGATAATTCTCATTTTCTTTACAAAACATTATGAAGGTTTTATGATTATATAAATACTCAATGAAAACATTTTTATGATTATGGATTATATCCATAAATAGTTCAATTTATGTTAATTGTTTTAAAGAATGGAATTATGTATTTTGATTCCTAAACTGATCTAGTTTATGACATTATTTAGAAATGGTTCCTAGTGTAAGAAATGGAAAACGTATCAATTTATGCAATCCATGTATGGATTTCCCTCCTACACAAGATAATTATAGTGGAGTTGGTGATAAAACTGGGGCTGATCAGCTTATCACTATACTAGGACAACTCACTCAGGTTATGAATAATAGCCTTACCCATATGGAGCACCCTGATCCACAACATGGAGGATAAATTTTATATCGCTTCATGTGGAAACAACCACCAACATTCAATGGGAGTAATAATCCATTGGTAGCGGAGCAATGGATAAGTTCCCTAGAGAAAATATTTCAGGCTTTGGGTAGTAGTGAAAGGGAAAAAGTTATCATGGCAGTTTATCAGCTCACTGGAGATGCTAATCAACGGTGGTAATTGATACAAAACAAAATGGAAGGTGATGAAGTATCAAATATGGAATGGATAGAGTTCAAGGATATTTTCATAGAAAAATCCATTCCTCGTGACCATCGAGCAGATATGGAAAGGCAATTTCTGAGTCTGAGACAAAAGGGGGATGAGAATGTTAGAAAGTATGTGGCTAACTTTACAATGTTAGCAAGTTATGCTAGATATTATATACATAACCCAATATGTAAGATTGATCATTTAGTTGATGGGTTAAAACCATTTCTCCATTGCGAATTAGTCTCAAAATCCTCATCGTCGTACGAAGGCATTGTCTCATGTGATATCAAGATAGAAATGGAATTCTCTAAGTCTTATGACATTAAGGAAAAGTAAGTGAAGAAGAGATCCGCTGATCAATCTGGCAATGGAAATAAGGGGAATAATGGAAATTTTGAATATCCATCATGAAGTAAATGTGGGAAGAAACACCCCGGTATTTTCTTAAATGTAATGGGAGTCTGTTACAAGTGTGGTGAAAAAGTCCACCAAGCTCTTGATTGCAAGGGGAAGATGGAAGCTACCGATGACCAATGATACAATTGTTTTGAGATGGGACATTATGCAAATGAAGTTCCTACGCATCAGGGGAACATACCTCAGAAAAGGCCAAGGGGTAAAGGCCCAGCATATGCTATCACTACGGCTAAGGTAGAAACTCTGAAGGATGTGGTGGTAGGTAATTTAATGGTTTCCTCAAGTTTAGTAAATGCTTTATTTGATTTTGGATCATTGCGTTGTTTCATATCTTCCCATTTTTTTAAGAAAATTTGATATTTCTAATTTGATTTAACAAGGGATTTGTCAGTTAAAACTCCTAAGGGATGTATCATTGCAACAATATTTTGTGAATCAGTCCCCATTAGAGCATATAAATGTTCTTTGTTCGCTGATCTCATAATCATACCTATGATTGAGTTTGATATAATCCTCAGTATGGATTGGAATTCAGACCATGATGCTATGATTTATTATAAGAAGAAGGAGGTTACGATTTTTGATGATGATGATAAGGAACACATTATCTTTAGTGAATAATCTTCACCACCAAGTTCTTATCTAGATCCACCCCTATTAGATCAACTAAATTAAATTGTTGGGGAGAAAGGGAATGACATGACTATGGGTGAGGATAGTAATTTTCAAATTGTGGATGTACCTATTGGGAAAGAATATGTATATGTGTTTCCCGAAGATTTATCTGGACATCCTCCAGAATAAGAAGTTGAGTTTTCCATTGATTTAATTCTTAGATCAAGGCCTATTTTGAATACCCCTTATATAATGGCCATTGTAGATTTAGTGGAACTAAAGAAACAACTATATAAATTGAGTAATAATTGATTTATTCACCCTAGTGTTTCTCCATGTGGAGCCCCTGTTCTTTTTGTTAAAAAGAAAGATTGATCTATGAGGTTATGTATCAACTATAGGGAAATCAATGCTATAACAATAAATAAAAAGTATCCCATACCTCGTATTGATGATTTATTTGACCAACTGCATGGAGCTCAATACATTTCATAGATTGACCTTCAGACTGGATACCATCAGTTGTGTGTGAAGAAGGAAGACATTCTGATAAAAGCATTTCGAACCAAGTACGGGAATTAAAAGTTTACCATAATTCCTTTTGGATTGAATAATGCACCCTCTGTATTCATGGATATATTGAATATAGTTTTCAAGGAATATCTCGATGATTTTGTGGTTGTATTTATTGATGATATATTAGTATACTACAAAATCTATGAAGATCATGAAAATCACATGCACATTATCCTGAAGACTCTTAGTAGACATGAATTATATGGGAAGTTTAGAAAATGTGAATTCTGGCTTCAGGAGATTTCTTTTCTTGGACATATTGTCTATAAAGATAGAATCTATGTTGATCCTTCTAAGACAAGATCAATTCAAGAATGGCCATCACCAACTAGTATAACCGAGGTATGCTGTTTTATTGGATTAGCAGGTTATTATCAGCGTTTCTTCTAGAATTTTGCCCGATTGGATAACCCATTAACAAAGCTCACACGTAAAGTGGTTAAATTTGTATGGAAAAAATAGTGTGAAATTTTTTTCGAATAACTGAAGAGAAGACTAGTCAATGCTCTTATATTGACTCTAACATCAGGGAATGATAGGTTCATTATTTATAGTAATGTATCGATTAAGTACTTGGTTGTGTCCTTATGCAGAATGATAGTGTTATTTCTTATGCATCACGACAGTTGAAAATTCATGAGAAAAAATATCCTACTAATGATCTCGAGTTAGTATCTATGATATTTTCATTGATGATATGGAGACAGTACGTCTATGGTGAAAAATGTGAGATTTATACCGATCATAAGTGTTTGAAGTATATTTTCTCATAAAAAGAACTCAAAATGAGGAAATGGTGATGGATTTAACTACTCATGGATTATGATTGTACGATACAATACCACCTGGGGAAGGAAAATAAGGAGACAAATGCATTGAGTAGAAAAGATCATGGAGTTTTGAAAATGATGAGAATTGAAAGGGATCCTATTTTCATGGATCTGGTAATATTGGATATGGGAAGCACCATGGAAGGCGAAACATCAATTCTTTTTTAAATAGTTGCCAAAAAATCTTTACTAGAAAGGATTAAGAGTTCTTATTCCAATGATAATGAATTTAAAAAGAATATTAAAGTAGTGAATGATGAGAGATTGAGTGACTTTGGGTATGAAGATGGAATTTTTGAGATTCGGGAAGAGACTTTGTGTTCTCGATATACCTGATCTAAAAAGGGAATTTTTTGATGATTCGCATAGCTCTACTTTCTTTATACACCCTGGGAGAATAGAAATATTAAGAGATTTGAAGGAAAAATTTTGGTGGGACATCATAAAGAGGGTGATTGCTGATTTTTTGTCATCATGTATGGTTTGTCAACAAGTGAAAGCTGGAAGGCAACAACTTGGAGGAGTCATGCAACCTCTTCCCATACCTGAGTGAAAATGGGATAATATCATGATGGACATTGTCATGGGACTACCAAAGTCTCCTAGAAGGAACGATTCTATATGTGTTATTTTTGATCTTCTTACCAAGACAGAACATTTTCTTTCTAAAAGAGAATATCTACCACCTGAACGTTTAGCAAGAATATATATTATTGAAGTTGTGAGACTTCATGGAGTACACCTATTTTGACGCTCCTTTTTCGGCACAGTGTCTAAAGTAATGGAAAGGTAAATCACTTCCCCAAATAGATTAATCCTTTGAAGAAAACATCAAAAATCAAAGAAGGAATGAAAAATGAGACAATGGAATTATGGTCGCGCAAGTTTCCCTACTGTCGCGAAAGTATACTTGCGCGCTGACTAATTGATGCGCAAGTGACTTGGGCTTTCTCTAGGATAACCGGTCAGGGTCTTCTCCAGTCTATGTTTCACCATGACCGCGCGAATACACATGCACGCCAACATTGGTCATGCAAGTAACTTGTGCGCCCCATGTGATAACCGCCCAGGGTCTTGAGAAGTCTATAAATAGACCCTATGGGCCCCCATTTCGAGAGGATTTTTTTGAAAATTAAGATATAGAGCTCTGAAGACCAAAGTCTCTTCTTTAGGTCTTCCAAACACTTATAAGGTAATTATTTACCTAGAATGGAAGGTATAAACAATAGGAATAAGGTCAAAGTGTTAAAATTCCCTAACACTTGTGCGCCTAAGTTGTTTTACCCTTAAGGGAAATGGATACACTTTCGCGCCTCCTTACCTATTCATTAAAACATGTGCGCCACTCATCTGGAAGTACCTTAGGATGATTCTAAAGGCTTTGGTCAAGAATAACCCAAGTATTAATCTACTGGGAAAGGATCGCGCAAGTACCCTTGTGCCGCGTAGGTATACTTACGTGACCTAGACTTGCGCGCCTACGCAGTACCAGCACGACCAAGACTTGCGCTCCCACGCAGTATTTGCGCACCAGCCAGGACTTGCGTTCCATTATCTTTTTGGGTTCCCTTCTTTTCCATGTAACATCTCTTATACCATTCCACCTCTCCTATTCAAGATTTGGTCTTCAAGAAATTCTTCAAATCCATTTATGGCATGTTTTCTTGATTAAATTCATTATCTGAAAGGAATGTTGTGGAATATCTCTCAAAACGTTGTGATTTACACATCTCTATATCACTAAAGATTGATATTTCTTTCATTCAACCTCATCCTATAAAAAATGATAGAACCCCTTAACCTTGGCCACCTTTTCAGGAATAAGCCTCAGTCATAATT
Organism: Viscum album; assembly: GCA_963277665.1. Lineage (NCBI taxonomy): Eukaryota > Viridiplantae > Streptophyta > Magnoliopsida > Santalales > Viscaceae > Viscum > Viscum album. The sequence continues at coordinate 176,079,270 of OY728134.1, forward strand.
CTCAAATTTGGGTATCCTTCTTGGTAATAAGCCCTAGTCTCAAAAATGGGAATCCTCCTTTGGAGTAAGCCCCAAGTCCCTTTAATGTTTTTTAACCTGGGCCTCTTTTTCTAGAGTAATCCCCAGACTTAATTTCTCTTAACCTATCATAATTCCTTTTAATCTGGGCATCCTTATCAGGAGTAAAACAAAATCATAAATACTCTCTTACATTGGGACTCCTCTTCGGGTGTAAGACCCAGGTTAGAGTATCCAAATCTCCATGAAGCACATAAACCTTTATGGAACCTGTTCTTGGATTTCATCCCTAATTTAAATCGTATTCCTCATTTATTTTGGGAAGTCATATATAAATAATCCCCACATCATTTCAAGGCACAATTGTCTGGTTTCACCAATACCTCTTGTTTCTCACACTGAGCATGACTCACGTGGTCTAAGATTGTAAAAGTAATCATGACATCTTTCTTTGAGCCACCAATCATGTATAAACATCATACTCTTTTACTCGAACTACGTGGGTTCTGATTCCTTTTCAAAAAAACAAAGGATATGTAGGTACCCCATCATTGGGTACGATCCCAAATCTAAAATAATCCATGTCCTTATAATTAACAATAAACTTCAAGTGCCCCCTGAGTGGAATTAAAACCAGTATGGTCATCATAATGACCAAGAAACTTTTATGTATTTAACGATACCATCAACTAAGAATTTCTAGCAAATACAGATGATTCTCTATCTATGTAGAACCTCGAATACATATAAAAGATTCTCTAAATTTCCTTTATATCAATCATTGATTTCCAGATTTAAAGGAAATCGCATTTTATACCTAGAAAGATAATAAAGATTCACGAACATAACTTAAATATATGAAGAGAGTCCCGGAGTAGAAAATAATTCCCCTAAAAAAGCTGTGATGAGTCAAACCTCCCATCCCCTCAACCAATTCAAATTCCTAAGCCCCATCATTCCACAACTAATGAGAGCCTACCAATGGAAAGTAGGTCAAAATGGACATGGAATCATTGTATGTTTCCGGTTCTACAAACAAACCCATTAGAAACTGATTGGAATGATTGAACCTTGAATCAAAGAGGTCATCCCCAATTCCAATGGAAACAAGAATGGTGAACCCGACGTGAATCCTTAACCAAGTTAAAATATTGTTTTACTTATTTGTTAGGCCCCTATTTAAAACTAAATGAGAGGGCCAACAAAGCAATCATTGACATATGTTCTCATCCAAAAGATATAGTGGCTTAATTTATCTTGATTACGTCTATTATATATCAAACATGTAATCTTTTTCATGATTTTCTGCATTCTAAGAAATGGATTCTCTCAAGATCACACCTATGAATACCACTGCTGTAAATACCGCTGCTTTAAATGACACTACTGCTACTCATGTTGGATCGTCATCTGATCCGAGGATGACATCACCTACTCAGCATCTTCAATGTTGGGTATCAAACGCATTGGTTAAGGAGTACCATCAGAACGGTACTATTCCAACTTTGGAGGGTACTCAAAAAGCCCTCCAAGTGAACAATTCACTCTGGTTGTCCGGATAGTGACGACCAGTGATCAAGAAGCAGGTGGTGCTAACCAATGTCTCCAACTGTTACGGGGCATTATCCCCAAAATTCAATCACCATTCACTCCCATATTCTGGGGAGGTGAATGAGCAGGTACCTCATGGCCTTAATTCAAGGAAGAAGGAGTCCTTTTCGAGGGCACCAATCAACTATCAATGCCATACTCACGTGGCAGTGTACCCTTAACATGATGAGGTTATCTACTCTAGGCATTCGGCTCAGGTTCTTCGAACCCGAGCAGGCAAGATAAATCGCCAGAGGTTAAATACTGTTAATAATGAGCAGGTTTTCATCTCTTCCATTTCCGGAGAAGTCCACCAACCTAACATGTTGTAAAGCAATGAGTGGGCACACACACCAGCCAATTTTAATTCTGTTTTCCACCAGACTCATCTAGAAGCATCACACCAATCCCACCAGTCAATTCTGGTGGAGTATTATAGGCAAGAACATACAACTGTTTATACATCATTAGTTAGTCAGCAGGCTCGTCTGACAACATATGATGGAGCTCGTCAACCACGATCAGTGAAGTGCAATTAGCAGGCACATACACCTGCTAGTATTTATCAATCCTACCAATAGTCTCGCTTGGTAGCACACAGAGGAATCAGTTAGAAAGCCCCAGCAACAGAGAAGAGGTAGACTCAACTTTCTGCCCCAACACTTGAGTACGTCCAGGATTCAGTGACAGGAAAAGGAGGATAGGAGCAGGCACATACACCTACACCAAGAAAATAATGGGCGTATATCCCCGTTCCGTTAGCTGAAGTCAATAAAGAATATTCTATCCATAGTGAAATAGCAGAATAAAATCCCTTCTCATATTATGGATGCTTGACAGTATATTATAACAGCTTCAGAGGCATCTTAGGGAAAGACACATAAATATATCCTTACTAGTAGAGTTATACATCAATATTTCACTCCGGAACAGACACACACATCAGTTCCAGTCTAAGAGGGTTGTGGGGAAAACTCCCCCATATCATACGAACAACCAAGTCAGTCACATACAACTGATTGGAGTGGAGATCGTCAGCTTAACCTGGCCATATATCCTGATTAGGCACATACACCAGCTCAGAGAATCCACTTTCATCAAAAAGTGTTTTACAAGGTGGGTAAGATGCTGTCTAAGAAGAAGACCCACCCAGCACAGTCAAGAGATTATGAGCCAAACTATAACAAGGCCTTTCTCGATGTTGGAGTTATTGAATCCCTTAGATAGTTGTCTGTTGGAATTCAAGATTATACTTCCTCATTTCCCAATAGTGGGAACATTAATTCAAAAGGTCTTCAACAAAAACTTCCTCATCAAGGCTTGCTTCATGATATTTTGTTAAATCTTGAAGTTTCATCTTCAGAAGATAGCTACAAAAACCCTTTGTGTGGCCAAAAGACCAAGGAGAAAAAGATCTCATCTTTTGTTGTAACCCACCATGGTGGTCCTCCCCATGATGATGAATTTCGCTGTGAAAGTCCACTCTATATTAGTGATGCTCATTTCCTAGAAAATTCTCCAGTGGAAAATGTAGTGCTGAGAAAGTACTCTTATCTTGAGGCACTTGCAAATTCGAAACCAGACATGTCTGATGCTTCATCTCTAGCAGGTGAAATACTTTCTCAACAAGAAGATAGACCAGGGTGTAGGTTATTCTCCGAACCACCCCTAAGTCATGCATCTTCTAGTTTGTTTAGTGATTTCTCTACCATTCTTGTTAAATCCGATGAAGCAACAAGGAAGTACCAGCTCTGGTCAAATCATGTAGAAGAATCATCATTAAATGATAAAGAGGAAATACTGAACATGAGAAAACAACTAGAGAAGGGTGATGTGCCAGTCATGTTTTTCCCTTTGGCTGACTCTCAGTATGACATTCCAGAGATGTTGACGGAAGATGGAATTCATGATATTCATCTCAACATTTGGAAAACTCTTTGTTAGTTGAAAAAGAAAGTATTATCTTATGATCAATATGAAAATCATGTTAAGATAATAGAAGGGTTACAATGTCAGATTGATTTGGCATCTCTATCAGTTTCTCGATATCCGAAGGCTGAAAAGCATTAGAGAGCCATTCAGCGTTCATGCCATGGCGCACTAAGAAGATTGTGCCAGTTAATTTCTAATTCCCAATCTAGTTCTCATGTCAGAGGATGGGGTGTTCATGAAGCACTACATTTCACTGTGATGTCTTGTCAGAAAATCCCGCCAAAAATGGTCTCATTCAATGTTATTTCATGTGGATGGCCACAGTCAATGGGGTTTTTTATGTAATCAAAGGCTTTCCCAAGAACAGAATTCAAATAGTACCTCTCAAAATCAAGAATACAGAGAACAAGTTGTTGAATTACTCCTGCATAAAGAAAATGAGAATATTGAACATGCATCTCGTATGGAGCAAGCACATCATAAAGTGAAAGAAGTTTTAGAAATCATCCAACGGTCTTTTGAACCGGGTGATAAAAGTGGATGTCGATTGATGCATGCAACTAATTTTCGGACCATGTTCCGCAAGATCAGGAGAGATTTTAAGAAAGTCTCAGACATAACATGTCAAGAGCCACCCAAGCTTTCCAGACAGGGGACTCTTATAAACCAACCCTCAGAATCAACAAATAGGATTCGAGGAGTTGACCAAAGATAGCATGAACAACCCCAGTCAACCGGACTGGGGACTTTTTTCAAATCCTCAATCCCTCCCTCAAAGAAAGTCGGTCTTCTCTCGGTAAGGGAAGAAGCCCCAAGAGGAACGAAGAGCCAAATTATTAGGAGATTCTCTCCAAATTATAGTTCACTAAGAGGTTCCTGTGGGATCAAATCAACAAAAGGCAATGTCTCATCAAAGACATGTAAGGAGACAATATCGCAGGAATGACAATAAGAGGGATGCAATGCATTCTGCATCAATTAATGTCATCAATGCTGTTGTTACTGATCCACCAGATTAGGCACATTCAGAGGGATCAGATAAAGAGGTTCCTGTTCAAGATGTTGTATGCACAGACACAAATGAAGAAGGTGTGCATACACGAAATCAAAGATTTACCCAAAATCTGGGTGTTCCTTCAAAAAACCCACTTCCCCTTCTCCGAAATGGATCAAACAAGGGGAAGGGATTGAATCAGATTACATATCCTTCCTCTAGAGAAGGTCAATCACTCTCAGTAGAGAAAATATATTCACAAAAAGAGGAAGAAATGAAGGAATTGAGGAGGTTGAACACATAACTACTTCAAGGTATTCTTCCTCCTAAGCGTGCTGGAGCCAGTCAGCCAAGGAAGCTTGTTGCAGCTACAAATATGGATCAATAATACCCTCCTTTATCAGTACAGCCTCACAGGTCTAATCCTATGGGTCAAGTGCAATAATAGTAGGCAGTGTTTCCATTAGTTGCAGTTCCAACTGCCATACCTTTTCAAGCTCCAGTTAGTGCACCTGTTCATATTCAAGCTAAACAGGATGTTTCTCAATAGTTAATAACTACTATTGAGTCATTAACAGCTCATTTGGAAGCTATGGAGGGAAAATGTGTGCAGGTTCAACCAGAAAATAAAGCTTACCCTGAATGGGTAGATTCAATCTCTCCCCAATCAAATTTTTGGGAACCCTGTATTCCCTATTTTCAATGGATCAGGTGATCCTAAACAACATTTGATGCATATACATGTCTTTTTTCAATCCTATGATGGGAACTCTAGAGCAACAAGAAGCAGTAAAACTTAGATGCTTCATGCGAACCTTGCAAAGTCCAGCTTTTTTCTGGTATACAAGTTTGAAATCCCAGTAAATTACTGGATAGGAAGATTTTCGTCAACGATTTCTTCTTCAATCCAGCTCAACTTTTCCAAAGACAACAGTTTTTGATCTTAAAAACTGTAAGAAATGCAAGAACGAAAGAGTATCTGATTTCATTGCTCGCTGGAAGGGATTAACATATTCCCTGAGTATAGAACTACATCAAGAGGAACTGTTGTCAATCTGTGTGGCAAATCTGCATGATGAATTACGCACACCACTAATCCCTATGAAATACACAAGAGGGTTTCGAGACCTTACCTCAATCACTCAATAGATTGATGTTTATCTTATACAGACTAAGGCTAAATGTCGTGTCATTATATCAGCTCCAGGAAGGAGAATGGGTAAGCTAGAAACTGGTATAGTTATACTTAAACAAGCACTTGTTCCTGATTCGACCTCAAAACCTTCATCTTCACGAAGGGATCCACCTCCTGAGCATCAACAAAAAAGGATGTTTCATCAAGATGACCAAAGAGATCAATGACGGAAACAGTTTGATGAGTTAAAGAGTAATGTTTATTCTTTTCGAAATGAAAAAGTCCTGGTTAATTCATTTCGGCCCTAGAGAATAATTTGGTTCAGATGCCATGGCCTAAAAGGCCAAACAAAGAAGGAGATGAAGTCTATCCCAATTATTTCTCATTTCATCAGATGCTGGGACATCCCATCCAGGAGTGTTTTGTCTTCAAAGACCTCTAAGAAAAGATGGTAGACGTCGGACAAGTCAAACTGAAAGGCTCTTCTGCCGAGGTAGCATGTGTTACTACTATAGTTACAGATGATGAAGGTGAGTGGCAAGAAGTCAAATGAAAAAATGCACAAAAATATGATGATTGAACGGTCAGAAAGATGATCAAGCTAACCCATGCTATTTTGTGAACACAATTGAAGAAACCAATTGTGCCTTCTGCCATGAATGTCGTAACAAAATCCTCTTCAGAGGGAAAATCCTCATAAGGGCTGCATAAATTCAAGAAGGAGGAACAGTCAAAAGAAGATGAGTATGTGTCAAAGCCTAAGTTTTCATTGACTCTATCAGATTTCATGACATCTACTTCGATGAAATGGACACCGCCACACCAAACGACAGAGCCTAAAAATGATAATCAGGTAGAATCTTCATCGGATGAAGAGTTGATTTTCGGTTCTATTAATATGATTCAATTAACAGATCCATATGCCAGTCGCAGTTTCAATTTTGATGAGCCTGAATTTCCAATATCAAATTGAGGAATCAAAGGAAGTTACAGAGGCTCAGGATACAGGGGAGGGTGTGGATCATTCAGAATAAACTATTCCAATTCTACCCCTGCTAGAACTGTGTACGCAATGGAAACTCATGGTAGAGCCCTTCAGCGATCTCAGCAAGAACAAGAAAGTTCTTCTACCAATAGAAATTTCATTCCTGACACAATTAATTTGGGGGGTCGGTTGAATGTTCTATCTTCTTCCTCTAAGAAAGTAAATGTTTCTAATCGGTCTAATCTTCCAAAACCGAGAACATTGACAACTCATATCCCAATACAAGATGCATCAACTTCCAAATCATCTTCTTCCAAGGCACCTGCTAAACCGCATGTTCCTATTGGGAAACGCAGACCTTTGGATCAAAAGTATGGTATATTGAAACACTTGCCACATGTACCGGCCATGTTATCAATTTTTGATGCATTGAATATGTCAAAGGATCTTAGAGAGGCACTCATCGAGGCTTTGTCAAGTCCTCAAGAGTATGAAACTGAAATTTCTATAGGTGAAGTCCATTACATAGAGAATAATCCTATGGAATGCCATGCGGTGATATCTTTCACAAATGAAGATGAAGTTGATGTCGTGAATGGACATAGTAGACCTTTATAATTATCTATAAAGGTCAATAATGTAGACGTCCAAAGAGCTTTCATTGATAATGGTTCTGGAGTCAACCTCATGCCCATTTGTACACTTCGGCGATTTGGCCTCACAAAATCTGATTTATCTCCTTCTACCATGATGTTTCAAGGATATGATAAAAATGAACAAGAACCATTGGGAAATGTTACACTCAGAACTTATTTTGGAGATCTTGTTTCCAATTCAGGTTTCATGGTTGTTGATCAAGACTCATCCTGCAACATATTACATGGAAGACCCTGGCTACATCAACATGCATTTATCCCTTCATCATACCATCAATGTCTCAAGTTTTGTTTCGATGGTCAAGTTGGGAAATTGTATTGTGATAAGGCCCTGCTCAAGACAGGTGAGTCTCATAACCGTGAGGCAGAATTCTATCACATGAATGGAAGGGAGGAATCCATAACAAAGGAAACTACCGAAGTTAATGCTCCATATGGTTTGGAGAAGATTCCAGTAAATCCATTTACACATGTGAGTACAGATTATGTGTTTAATATCAGTCAAATTGACAGGATATACCCAAATCAAAACACTCTTATGGAAAGATCCATAATATCAATTACGACAATGAATCTAGAAAACATGAGATAAATTGGTGATCTTCCATGTAATGATGAAAACTCAAATGGAGACGTCTTCATTTCATCTACTAAAATCCATCAAGTCTATACTTCACCAATCAGGCCAAAGAATTTATAGCAACATCGGAGGTGAACAATGATATCGATTCTCAATACATCATCTCCGATTTATTACCCAAAGAAGACCCTTCATCATCAATGGAGTCAGAAATGGAAGCTTCTTCTTTAAGATGTTAAAATTTTGACATCTCTTCTGATCATTATGCTTCATTATCTACTATACAAGTAGAAACGGAAGAAATAAAACATTTTTAAGATGAAGAGGGAGATCTCAGAGATGCTCCTCCGGTATTTGAAGAAGGTATCTCTACCACCGTAGATGAACTCAGAGAAATAAATCTGGGTACAAAAGAAGATCCACACCCCACTTTAATCAGTGCGTCCATGACTCCTGAAGAGAAAGAGATTTATATTTCCTTTCTAAAGAAAAATAAAGATATATTTTCTTGGAACTATACAGAGAAGCCCAGGCTTGATCCTGATGTTGTTACTCATCATTTGGGTTTACCAGAACAACATCGAGGATTTATGAAAGCTGCAAGAAGAACACACGCAACTTATTCTTCCGAAATTGAAGTTGAAGTGGATAAGCTTATCAAAGCCAACTTCGACAGAGAAGTTCAATATCACATGTTTTTGGATAATATTTTCCATGTGAAGAAGAAGAACAGACAAAATAGAGTTTGCATTGATTTCAGAGATCTTAATCGGCATTGTCCTAAGGATGATTTTCCTGTTCCGATTATAGAACATATGATTGATGCAACAACTGTCTATGGAGAACTTTACTTCAAGGATGGATATTCTGGATATATTCAAATCTAAATGGCTCCAGAAGATGAGTAATCCACAGCCTCTAGAGCCCCTCAGGGTGTGTTTTGCTACGAGGTAATGCCCTTTGACTTAAAGAATGCATGTGCAACATATTAGTGTGCCATGCATCGTATCTTCAAGACCATTCTAGGAATCTCTGTTGAATTCTATGTAAAAGATTTGGTGGTTAAATCCAAACAACGTTCTAGTCACTAGGATGATTTGGATGTCATATTCCGCAAGCTTTGACAACATAATTTGAAGATGAACCCCTTAAAATGTGCTTTTGGGGTAACCTCAGGAAAATTTCTCGGCATTGTTATATGTCATTGTGGTATTGAAGTCAATCCTGAGAAGACAAAGTCAATCCTTAGTATGTCACCTCCTCGAAATTTGAAAGAATTAAGAGGAATTCAAGGACACTTAGCCTATATTTGGAATTTCATCGCCAATTTGGCAGGCAAATGTTTACCCATCACCATATTAATGAAGAAGGGAGTCAATTATCAATGGACTGAAGAATTCCAAGAAGCAATTGATATTCTCAATAAATACCTCTTATGTCCATCGGTACTCATTCCACCTATTGAAGGGAGACCACTTATCCTCTACGTGATAGCTTTAGAGCGATCATTGGGTGCCTTTCTTGCTCAGAAGAATGATGCTGGGAATGAAAACAGCCTCTACTACCTCAGTCGGTCTATTCTTGAAGAAGAAACCCAGTATTCAAGTATTGAGAAGTGCTGCCTGGAATTAATATTTGCAGTTCAGATGTTGAGACACTACCTACAACATCACGACGTCCAATTGATATCTCACAATAACCCGCTCAAATTCATCCTTAGTCGTCCAATGCTTACAGGATGTCTGGCAAGGTGGGCATCCATTTTGCAGAAATTCAACATTCAGTATGTGTCTCAAAAGGAAATAAATGGCCATGCTCTGGCTAATTTTCTATCTGAACAGCCTTCAGTGGAAGATACATCTTCATATATTGAACTCCCTGATGAGGAAGTCTTCTCTATTCAAGAAAGCCCTCATGCATGGGAAATGTATTTTGATGGTGCTTCTAGAACTCCAACAGGGAGGTAAATGGAAAATCCTAAATTCAAAAAAGCTGGTTTAGTAATTATTCTCATTTATCCAGAAAGGGAAGTGTTACCTTATTCCTTCTTATTGTGGGAAGGTGGTACCAATATTGAAGCAGAATACCAATCTCTAATCGCATGATTGGAATTGTCACTTCAATCACAAGTGAATCACTTAAAAGTGAAAGGTGATTCAGACCTGGTAATCAAACAAGTCAATGGGGATTATGGAATCATAAAAGAAGAGCTAATCCCATTGTATGATTACATCAGAGATTTAATGGTGGAATTCCCTTCGGAAATGACATTTTCTTATGTCCCAATATCACAAAATGCCCATGCTGATGCACTGGCTAATATAGCCACAGCTCTGTCAGATCCAAATCAGGATGAAAAAACCATCATTATTGCCCACCATCATGCAATTTCACCTTATGTTCTAAGTAGAACATAGGAAATTAATTAAATTAGTCACATTCTTGAACTGTATGGTCATACTTCAGGATGGATGTCACCTATCAGGGAATACCTTCAAAACGGAACATTTCCACCTGATAGAGCCAAAAAATATAAAATATGGCGATGTGTGGTCAATTCTACTCTTTATGATAGCCCAGATCACCTAGAGAAAATTCACTTTAAATGCGATTTTGATGGAGTTCTCTCTAGATGCATATATGGGGAAGAGACAATGGCTGTCATGAAAGAAGTGCATGTAGGAGTCTATGGTGCCCACCAGTCAGGACATAGACAATCTAATCAGATTTGAAGACTTAGATACTTTTGGCCTTCAATGATACAAGATTGTGTTGATTTCACAAAGAAGTGTCATTCATGAAAAGTACATGCCAACTTCATTCATCAAACTCCATAGTTGCTACATACAGCCAAGTACTTGTGGCCATTCGCCACGTGGGGAATGGATGTAGTGGGACCTTACCCTTCAGCTATGGCCATGAAGTTTAAGTATATTCTTACTGCTACTGATTTCTTTTCCAAATGGGTAGAGTCAGTACCTCTTAAGGAAGTCAGTTCTAAATGCATTATTAGCTTCATCAAGTCTAACATCATTACAAGATTTGGTGTCCCTCATACCATATTGACAGAAAATGGCACCATCTTCTGTTCATCTGAGGTGAAGAAGTTGAATCAAGAATACAACATCAAATTCAACCATTCATCTTAGTATCATGCATCAGCCAATGGACAGATAGAAGCCTTGAATAATACTCTTTCAAATATACATCAAAAGATGGTGGACAAAGATAAGAAATCATGGCCTGATAAACTCTTTCATGCTTTATGGGCTAATCGAACTACCACCTGCACTGCAACTCGGTCAACTCCATATTCACTGGTATATGGAACGGAAGTAGTCATGCCCATTGAAGCTCAATTTCATTTTCTCAGAGTAGTTATTTGTGATCAGTCATCTACAGATGTACAATCTCAAAATAAATTGAATGAATTGTAAAGGTTAGATGATAAAATATTTTGTACTTTACACCACTTGGAAATATATCAGAATCTAATAGCATGAGCTTTCAACAAAAAAGTTCATCTTCGTTCATTAACTTAGGGAGAATTGGCATTAGTTCTCAGAACTCCAATGATACATCTAAAGAAACCTCCCAAGCTTGAGCCAAAATTGGAATGACCTTACTCAATAAATAAGGTCTACTCCAATGGAGCTTATTCTATAATCTCAATGGATGGATAACTTATCACTACTCCAACCAATGATAGTTTTTTGAATAAATATTTTATATGAACACAAAATATAATCCACTGTCCTTGCATATGACCATAAACTGTTTGTACTTTTGTCCAACATGAAGCTAAACTGTATCGCCCTCTTTTTTGTCCAATATGACGTTAAACTATGAAAAATAACCTAATACGTCCAACATGAGGTTAAATGGTGTACTCTGTTTTCATTACTGCCTGACATTAAACTTCACAGTCCCCATTTCATCCAACATGACGCTAAACTGTGACGTCATAATTACATGACGCTAAACTGTATAAAAGTCCTTTACGTCCTGAAAGACGTTAAATTACATAACCAATGGTCCATACATATGACCTTAAACTATTTGAACGTCCATAATACATCCATCATGACGTTAAAATGTGTCATATTTTTGTCCTCACTACAACACATTAAACTGCCCAGTCCCCTTTTTTCCAACATGACATTAAACTGTGTTGTCCCCATCATCCTAACTTCATGATGCTAAACTGTATAGAAAGACCCTTATATACATCCTACATGACATTAAACTATAATTTGTCCCCGCTACATGACATTAAACTGTGCAGCACCAATAGTCCTAACTACAAGACTTTAAAACTGCATAGTCCCTTTATATGTCCTACATGACATTAAACTGTGCATCATTTAGGTTGTTTCTACCTCTTTTTTCTCACACCGAGTATGACTCACATGAGCATGAAGAAAAAATCAACCATAACACTCTCTTTAGGCTTTTAAACATGTATTTTGATCCTTGCCTTCCAGGTTGGGTACGTATGCGACCTCCTAAGGTTCATGCCCAGAACCAATCTCTTCACATCGGTTCACCTCCATCTCATACGATGTTGATTCGTGAAACTGCGCCTAAAATCAATATCATTACATTGATTAACTTTTGACTTTACTATACGACGTTAAACTATACAACACTTTTGTCCAGTATGACAATAAACTACAATATTCTTTGATTCCCTCACCTGAGAGGAAAACATTATTTACATTGATTTTTCTATCATTTTTCATTCCAAATAATACGTGCATACATGGAAATGCCCAAACATTTTATCTTGGGTTAATCCATCATTGCATTAAAGTCCCCTTTCACCCTTTACATGTACGAACCAAATTTGTATAGAGGGTAGATCTAGAACTACGTGGGATTGATTCCCATCCTTATGGGATATGTAGGAACATTCGAGTGTCCCTCGAATCCAGCCCCAAGTCTTTTTGGGCCTAACCCCAAATTCCACTTTCAATCTCATGGCTGAAAAGTCCACAAAGAAATACACATTGTGTATTTCCTATAGATTGTCCTTGTTCTATGACCCTAAAATATGATCTCCATTCTTTTTGTCCCACACGAAGTTAAACTATAGTTCATGAACTATGTATGGATTGATTCCAATCCTTATGGAATATTTAGTGAGTCCAACATTTCCATTTAGGACCTAGCCACAATATGATTATGTTTAGCATTGATCTGTGTATCTCTGCATAAATAGGATAATACCCATCTTTATGTGTCATAATATTAACCTTAAATATTTTTTAGATCTTCATAAACCATTTTCTTGACTAATATTCACAAAAAGGCCTGAAATTATTAGATTTCTTTTTCCTGACCATGCAGTATGTGCCCTTAGGCGGCCTTGCATAAACACTCTACATAACAGATGTGCCAGCCAAGAGATGCTATTATTTGACTATGTAGACAATGACCATAGGCGGCCCTACATAATTCAACCCCCTAACAGGTTTGTTAAATAGTAGTAACATAATCATAGGGAAGAATGCCCCTTTTGTCATTATTTTCCTTAATGAAAATATGTACGGATCTGCAAAAATAGTTATCCTTAACATACTTGACCGATATCCTTTTTCATGATCTGAAAGTATTAAAGTCTATGGTTTATATTTTCCTTCCCTACGTTAGGGTCAGACCTTTGTAGGAGTGATATTCATCTAGTTCTTCGATAATCTTATTTGGAAATATCTTCTCCTTATTCAAGTACCTCTTTCCATACAACACATTCTATAATTTGACAAAAAATTTAATCTCCATAAACTTTCACTGGCTTGTTAGCAGTAGAAAAGTAAATTTCTAAGAATTATTTTTCCTGACTATGCATCATGTGCCCTTAGGCGGCCTTGTATAAGTAGTCTACATAACGTACCTTTCAGAAAAAAGATCCTATTTATTTGACTATGCAGCCAATTCCCTTAGCAGGCCCTGTATAATTCAACCCCCTAACGGGTTTGTTAAATAATAGTAACTTCATTCTTGGGAACTACTTCTTCTAATACCTTTTAGTCATTTTTTTCACATCATTCCTCAGATTCAAATATTCTTAAGTCATCGTTTACATTTTTTTCCTCATACTTGAGTATGGTAATGTTTTTTTAGATATATTTTCAAGGAATTGAGTCAATTCTAATCCATATTATTCAATGATATTTCGACTATAAACATTAGCCTTTTTATGTCCGACGTGCATGATATTAAACTACCCACAAAATACAAAGGAACTCTGAATATAAGTCAAGTTCCAGCTAAATAAACATACATTTTGTATGATTTAGATAATATTGACCAATTAAAATATTCAAACATTGTAGGGTTATTTACATTAATCCTAGTAAAAATCAAACTATGCTTACTAGGCCCATTAGCATAGGTAAAATTCAAAGCAGGTAGCATGAAAATAGGTGAAAAAATGATTAAAGGTGAAAACGTTCTTTATTTAATGGAAAAGAATCAGAGGGACATCCCCAGATTGGAGTCTCTTCTCTTTTTCAGGAAATTACAAAAGACTTTCATCATAAGTCTTCATCTGATTTACAGCATCCTAAGCTTCATCATCAGCCACTTGAAGCTCATGAATTCGACCAACTTCACTCTTTTAAGCCTGATGGAGTGCTTTATTGGCATCTTTAATGTCCTTCTTACCACTCATTTGAGCTCCATCTAGTAAATTATTGAGTTGGTCAAGTTCCCCAGTAACAGCGTCTAACTGTTGCAGAAGGAGCATCTGCTCGAAAACATTATCTTTGATCTTAGGCTTTAGCTCCTTCATCTTGGCAGCATAGTCAGCCTCAGCTCGGGATACCATATCCTCAAATCTGTCGATGTTGACTGACAGTTTCACCCTGATTAGATCTTCGCAACACTTTTGCTCCTGCTCCCTCTTGAAGATGACCTATTTCACTACTGTATGGATCTCTTGGTATATAAAACCGCAATGTCCCAACATAATGAATAAGGATGATAGACGTGGAATTATTGATGATAGAACATATAATTGAAATTTGGATATGATGTTCCATATGTTCTACCATAACTTTCGTCTTGATAATTGGAGCGCCTTTTGTATATCTGGGTCTGATTCAGCATCACTGTCTCAGGGGGGGAATATAGTCTGGGATTAATGCACTCAGGGAAGTGCCTTGTTCTGCTCCTTCCCCTGACCCATGTTTCTTCATTATATATTTCCATTGGGGTAGAGGATGAGGCCTCACCTCCAGATATATCCACTGAAATTGCTGGCCCTGAGTAATCAATTGAAATCTTTGGTTAGTTTCAAAGGATCACAAAAGAATCGGTTCTCTTGCAAATTAAGTACATTCACAAATATTGTTATTACTTACCCAATGGCAGATCAGCAGGTTGAGAATACTCCTCCCCATATTTCAAAGTTTCAACAGGATCTTGTAGATGGGTTTCAGGAGGGTTTACTGGGTTTATCTCCACTTGAGCTAATGTTTCTGCAATGATAGGGTTGAAATCAATGTCCACACCCTCTTCAAGAATTGGTAGTTCAGCAGCTTCTATGGATGGAACTGCATATTATTTTCAGTTATGATTAGAAGTGAAAATTTTAAGAAAATTTACTGGGTGAAGGATGACACTCAAGCCCATGGTCTTCTAAATGACATGATAACATATCATGATCAAAAAATTATTCTAAACACATGCCACGATTAATTATTTCATCCAATGATATTTCGAAATCCTGGTTAGTCTCACCGGTGGGAGCATTTGATGTTTCCTCTTGGCGACCCACATTCTGCGGCCCCTAACACTGGGTGGCTTCTTCAGGAAGGATGGAAGATTCAGATTCTGTGGCCGCCAATGATTCTTGTGTAGGTTCTTCTCTACTTGTAGCAGCAGTAGGAGCAATACTGGGAATAGATGTTGGCTTTTTTTCAAAAGCAGCCAAGTCATCCTGAATTTGAGTTTGTTCTACAGCACCCTCTGTGGTCCTTAAGGGAGGATCAGTTCTTTCCCTCAAAGGGGAAATTGAGGAAGCCCCTTCCATTCCAAGGAATGCGATCAATCTTTTTCATGGTTTAAAATTCATGATTATTTGAAGGACATACCACTACTGATAAAGCGTTTAGTGGTGGAATTCCTCTTTCATTGGATTTGTCCTTTTATCTTTTTAGGATTATCAGCACTATCCCTTATTGGAACTTGAATTTGAGAATGGAAGTCCATGTAAAAATCCTCTTTTATGTCCTGCTGGCCTTGAGATATCTCGCCCGGTTTGTGAGGAGATTCAGTAGCAGCCCTGATGGAGGTACCAGTAGGGCTATACTGAGGCGAAGGAACCTCAGTAGTTTTGGAAAGCTGCAATATCATGAAATTAATATCCTTGAGTAACAATTCATTGACTGAAATAATGTTGCGAAAACAAATAAGAAATGAAAATTTACATCTTTAGGAGCCACATAATCATGCCACTCCTCATCAGTCCCCTCAGCGACGCCACGATCTATCAATTCCTTCACCCATTTGGTGACAGGAATGTTCTCATCAGTGGCATAAATGAGCATTTCCAGCTCTCTGATGTAAATCTACACTTCATTGGGGTTATTCTAAAAACTGATGTCTGTAGAAGCCAGAAGATTCCCTGTTCCTAGGAGGTGTAACCCCTCGCATAAATCAGGCTAGGCAGTTTCAACACCACAATATAAACTCTTCCATGTCTGGACAACATCTGATCTTAGATATGAAGGCTGCGAGGAAGGTCCTACAATCTTTGATTTTAGTTTCTTCACAGCTCCTGCAACTATAGATAGAGAATAATAAAATAAAACTTATTGCATTATGAATTTGTAGTGCTTAAAGTACCCCAATGAAGTAACTCACCAGGAGTTGATGGAGTGGGTCTTTTGATTCTGACCGAAGGATAATATCGGGAACGAGGCCGCTTTACCACTTGTTGTGCATAATCATCCCCGTCATGGGAATCTGGTGAATCAGTCCTAGAAGAGGAATCTAGCGAATCTACTTCAAGTGGGGAAGCATTACCTTCATAATGAAGGGTTCCTTTCTCTACAGTGCTTTTCCTTTTCTCCAACTGATAAACTGGGTTATTCAACACCCCATTAGGTTATGATGCTATCCAGTGCTCGACATACCATGTGGTCAAGTTATGTGATGCTTTTTCAACTGGTAGATGAAATACCACCCCAGTCTTCTCCCTTGACGTCAGCAGCCATAGTTGTCGAGCAACCATCAAATTTTTCTCCAACCTGATATGTACTAGGGGAGATACTGCAATCTGTTGCAAAAACTTTAATTGATGTGAAAATATAAACGGAGAATAGTCCTCGCATATAATTTCTCCATCAATCATGGAAACTAGCACACCATTCCTGCACGCTAGCATCTATGCCCTCAAATCCATGTGGGTTGTTCCATCATCAAAAAACAGCCCGGTTGGCAGATTTCCATAGGGAAAGAAGTTGAATTCCTTAAACATGCTCAGCCTAACTTTCATTTCATAGGCATTAAGATCTACTGGAACAACTCCAGAGAATTATTACACTAACGGTCTGAAAGAACTTCGAGGAATTTGCAATCCATTATGTACATTGTTTGTTCTGAAGTGAGTGGAAATCCATCCCCATAAATCTTGGAATGGTCCCACTATTCATAATTGATATTTACATATGAAAACATGAAGTAAACTCCTGTGAATATTTTCTAAAATGGGGGTATCCAACCCAATCATTTTTCCCTCATCCAACTTTGCTGCAATAACGAAGGTCCCTGGTCTGACGCCTCCCTTGGAATCCCTCACTGGAAAGAGATAAATACTGAGCCACAAAGCCAAGAACCCCTCCGAATGAGTCTTATTTGTGATCCTTTGATTCATCTCATATCCCCACTTCTTGAACTCTCCTATTCCTATAGTTGTCCAGAATGTTCCAGGAGCACCCATCTACTCAGGTTTTGGGTCGGTAGTAGGACGGGTGGGCTTCTTATCCTTGGATTTATTTTTCTTGCATCCTTTTTCCTTCGGCTCCTTATCCTTTGTCTCCTTATATTTCTTCTCAACAAGAAATATATTCATCCACTCCTCCGAATGAATATCTATTCTATTATGAGTAAAGGAGGTCTCTAAACTATTAAGTCATTGGAAGATTTTAAATAATTCCCAAGCCAAAGCATGAGTTTCCCTTGAATCATTCCAAGTTACCTTTGGAGGTATGAATTCATCATACATATCTCCCAAAATTAGAGCCCCTGAGATCTTGTGGACATCCCAAAGACTGATGCCTACTTCTCCATGAGTTAGATGGAAATAATTGGTTTCTAGGCTCTAGTGGTTGAGTATCTCTAGCATGAAGTTATCATGTATATAAAAATATGTTTTCCCAACCCAAACAGCTTCTTATATTTAAACTCCTTTCAGATATTCGATAAAATCTGCACAGGTTTGTCATACACAGTATTCCCACATACATGCTAGCTTCACACCTCCCCCAAGATGGAATTCCAAACTTTTATTCCATCCTTTGGATTGATCCATCTTAGAATTTAGGAAGATTGAATGATGAAAATGTGGTTGCAACTCAGGCTTATGAGGTTTTAGATCTGGAATACAAGGGCTATGATGCTTCATATGGGCCTTCCCCACTATTCCCGCATTTATAAATCCTCTTCCACATTAGATATTTACTGAAGCGATGTTGGTATAACTCTAAAACCACAAAAAATGGGAGATAGTTTTTTGCTTCTGGAATAGTGACTTCTCGCAGATGACCATAACCGTACAAAGGAAGATAAGTGCTTTGTGGGAAATCAATGTGATATTTCTTCCAATACTTAGCCAAATCTAGGAGAGTTCTACCACAGACGGTATAATAATCATGGACAAGGATATCCATAATTCCATCAATTCTTTTTCTTGCCAGTTCATCAACCGTTCTAATTTTTAGATCCATTGAATCTGCACAAAATTTGAATAAATTAACTCTTAAATGAGTTATGTTTTTTCAAAAAATTTGTAAAAGGAATTCAAAAAAATGCCAAAGGCATTAAGGCACACACATCTCAACATGGCACGCAAGTATGGATGTGCCACGCAAGTCTTAAAGTGCCGCGCAAGTTTCGACATGCAAATATAAACAGCGCAAGTCCAAATACCTTGATAGCTGTGTGACTACAACGATGTAATGGAAAAATGTTCAACCTGCATGACGATAGCTGGAAAATCCAGAAGTCAGATGCTATGCGTGGTAAATGACCGCATATATATAGGCCAGGTCGGTCACCTGTGCACCAATAGCCAGTGTGCTCCAGCCAGCGCGTTCTAGTCTTGCACGCCTCACACCTATGCGATGAGAGTGGCGTGGTGATAACTAGTGCGGCCCTTTCCCTTTGTTTTTTCTTCCTTTCCTCAGAGTCACATCCTTATTCTTCTGGATCCAACCCTAAGGGGGGACTTTTGTTGACGCTCCTTTTTCATCACAGTGTCTAAAGGAATGGAATGGGATATCACTTCACCCCAAGTGATTCATCCTTTGAAGAAAATATTAAAAATCAACAATGGACTGAAAAGGGAGTCAATGGACTTATGGTCACATAATTTTCCCTACAGTCGCACAAGTATACTTGAGTGCCGACTAATTGTCATGCAAGTGACTTGCGCGTTCTCAGTGATAACCGCTCGAAGTCTTCTCCAGCTTAAGTTAGACCATGACCACGCAAATAAACTTGCGCCCCGAATTTGGCCACGCAAGTCACTTGCACACCCTATGTGATAACCACCCAGGGTCTTGAGAAGCCTATAAATAGACCTTGTGGGCCCCCCATTTCGAGAGGATTTTTTCGAGAATTCAGATACAGAGCTCTGAACGCCCAAGTATCTTCTTCAGGTCTTCCAAACACTTATAAGGTAATTCATTACCGAGAATGGGATGACTAAACAAGAGTAATATGGTCTATGTGTTAAAATTCACTAACACTTGTGCACCGAAGTGGTTTTACCCCTACGGGAAAAGGATACACTTGCGTGCCTCCATACATGTTCATTAAAACTTGGACGCCACTCTTCTGGAAGTACCTCGAGATGATTCTAATGGCTTTGGTCAAGAATATCCCAATTATTACTCTACTAGGAAAGGATCTTTCAAGTACCCATGTGCCGCGCAGGTATACCTACGCGACCAAGACATGTGCGCATGTGCAGTACCTGCGCGAATAGGACATGCGCGCCCACGCAGTACTTGCGTGCCTTCGAGGACATGTGCGCCCCTACCTTTTTGGGTGACCTTATTTCCCATTTAACCCATGTTATACCATTACACCTCTCATATTCAAGATTTAGTCTTCAAGACATTCTTCAAAGCCATTTATTGCATGTTTTCATGATTAACTTCCTTATCTGAAAGGAATTATGTGGAATATCTCTAAAAAACCTAGTGATTTACACATCTCTATATCACTGAAGATTGATATTTCACTCATTAAACCTCATCCATTAAAAGATGAGAGAACCCATTATCATGGGCCCCCTTTTCCAGAATAAGCCCCAATCATACTTCTCAAATTTGGGAATCCTTCTTAAGAATAAGCCCCAGTCTCAAAAATGGGAATCCTCCTTATAAGTAAGCCCCAATTTCCATTAATTTTTTAAACCTGGGCCTCCTTTTCAAGAGTAAGCCCCAAATTTAATTTCTCTTAACCGGTCATAATTCCCTTTGATTTGGCCTTCCTTCTCAGAAGTAAAACCCAATCATAAAACCTCTCTAAATTTGGGACTCCTCTTCAGGAGTAAGCCCCAAGTTAGAGTATCCAAATCTCCATGAAGCACATATACCTTTTTGGACCCTATTCGTGGATTTCTTCCCTGAAGTAAATCTTAATCCTCATTTATTTTGGGCAGTCAAACATACATAAGCCCCACATCATTGCGTGGCACAATTGTCAGGTTTCACCAATACCTCTTGTTTCTCACACCGAGCATGACTCACATGAGCTTAGAGTGTAAATGTAATCACGAAATCTTTATTTGATTCATAAATCATATATAACCATCATAATCTTTTTCTCGAACTATGTGGGTTATGATTCATTTTCCAAAAAACAAAGGATACATAGGTATCCCATCAGCGGGTACGATCCCA
The DNA here is from genome assembly GCA_963277665.1 of Viscum album. Lineage (NCBI taxonomy): Eukaryota > Viridiplantae > Streptophyta > Magnoliopsida > Santalales > Viscaceae > Viscum > Viscum album. Next base: position 176,100,296 of record OY728134.1, read on the forward strand.
ACTCTAAAATAATCTATATCCTCCTGAATGACAATAAACATCAAGTTCCCCACTATGTGGATTTAAAACTAGTATGGTGATCATAATAACCAGGATAATTTTATGTATTTAAGGATACCATCGACTAAGAATGTCTAGCAAATACAGATGATTGTCTATAGATGAAGAACTTCGAATACATATAAAAGCTTCTCTAAATTTCCTTCATATCAATCATTGATTTCCAGATTTAAAGGAAAGGACATTTTATACCTGGTAATGTAATAAGGATTCATGAAAATAACTTAAATCTGTATAGAGAGACCCAGAGTAGACAATAATTCCCCACAAAAAGGTGTGATGAGTCTGACCTCCCATCCTCTTGACCAATTCAAATTCCTAAGCCTCATCTGTCCACAAATAATGAGCACCTACCTTTGGAATGTAGGTCCAAATGGATATGGAATCATTGTATGTTTCCTGTTCTATGAACAAACCCTTTATAAACTGATTGGGATGTTTGAACCTTCAATCAAAGAGGTCATCCCCGATTCCAATGGGATACAACCTATCAAATGTTTCAGACCATGATCCCCATTTTACTTCATGGTTTTGAAAATGTCTTTTGAATGCCTTGAATACTCAACTTCGTTTGAGCACTGCCTACCACCCTCAAACAGATGGACAATCAGAACGGACTATTCAAACCTTATAATACATGATGAGATCGTGCTCACATGACTTTCAGGGTATGTGGGATCAATATTTACATCTGGTATAATTTTACTATAACAATAGCTTCCATTAGAGTATTCAGATGGCACCATATGAAGTGTTATATGGAAAGAGATGTTGCACACCATCCTGTTGGGATGCCATTGGTGAATGAAACCTTGTAGGCCCAAAACTGGTGGAGAAAATGATGGAGGATGTGAAGGTAATCCAAAACCACATCAAAGCAGCTCAAAGTAGGTAGAAGAGCTGTGCCGATAACAGAGAGAAGGATTTGGAATTTCTGGTAGGAGATCATGTTTTCTTGAATGTATCTCCATGGAAGGGAGTTATACATTTCAGTATGAAAGTTAAATTGAGTCCCAGGTATATCGGACCTTTCGAAATTCTAGAACGAATTTGTGTTGTAGCTCACTGTTTGGAAATGCCGCCAAATCTCTCCAAAGTTCAAGATGTGTTCCACATATCACTATTGAGGAAATAATGCCTCACCCAATGCATGTACTCAACTATGAGGAATTAGAATTGGAACCCTATTTTTCATAATGTGAAGAGCCCGTCAGGATTCTTGATTCGAGAGAACAAGTGTTTAGAAACTGGACGAATCGTCTGGTAAAAGTTCTATGGTGAAACCATAAGATAGAAGAGGCAACATGGGAACCCGAGGAACATATGATGAAGAAACACTCAAGTCTTTTAATGTGGTAGTATTATAGAAATTTTGAGGACTAAATTATTTGAAGGAGGGGAGAATGTAACAGTGCAAGATTCCACATTACGCTTCTCTTTGAATAATACAGTAGCATGTGTTGTACGCAACTTCGATTTCTAACACACACCATAACCAATCAAACTATCGTTTATGAATAGTAATAAAATCTTTTTGAAATATAATAAATTTATCATTCAAAATGGTCATCATTTTGGGATTTGGAAAATCGAAATTATCCTAGGGTGAATTTTTGGTATTTTTCTGAAAACTTTGAATTTTTGATGAATAGTGAAAAACACTGAGTTATTGGTTAAAACCAACATTTTATTTAAATAATTATTTACTTTGTTTAAATTTATTTTAGGTCAAAATAGATACATAATACCTATATATGTTCAATGTAATTCATTGGATTCAGTTTATAATAATTTTTGACATATAAAAATTTTACTGAACTTTTCATCGTCTTTTGCCCATCTCCTAGGAGAATTTGCAAATTCGCATAAAATGTAATTTTACCTCTTTTGGGAGTGAAATTTCTAAAATATGAGAGACACGGTTAATATCAAGGAGTAAAATGTGGGTCAATGAGAGAAAATAATTTTTTTTGAATAGTAACATTTTACTTTTATTTACCATGGTTAAAAGTAAATAGGGTAATTAAGGGTAAAAATGATAATAATATTACCCTAATACATTTACTAATTCTATTGGACAAGTGTATCTCGACCAAAATCAACCTTAGTAATAAAATATTATCATTTAGTTCCCCATGGATTAGATTAGGACATTTATTATTATTTAATTCAAAGAAGAGTTTAAAGTGTTAAAATCAAGGTTTAATTACTAAAACATTTTTAATATAGGGTTATACATAAGACAAATTCGATTTTAAATAATCATTATAAATATAAAAATATTTCCTACGTAATGGTATTTTATTTATTATTTTTAAACATTATATAATATAATTTATTTATGACACAATGGTGATGGAGTAATTACCTAATTAATGATTAAATAGAATAATTGATATTATAAATACCCAAATAAATGTAATTTGACAGTTTCTATAAATTACAACAATTTTTTTAGGTTAATATAAAATATAAGGATTGTTTATATAAATCTTTTCCAAATTAATAATTTTTTTGTGAATTTATGAAAATCAAAATACCCAATAGTGTCAAAATTGACATAAAAGAGTTTTTAAAACAAATATTATATTATTAATTGATATTAAATTCCTAAAAATCTAAGGATCGGCCAAAAGACTTATATCATGATATTTGTATCATTAATGGACCACTTGGGGGTCGCCTGGATGTATATATTATGTTTTTTAACTATATAATATAAAAATAGAAAGTGAAATGGTAAATGTCAAACTAATTAACTAAGAGTTAAAACTAAAAGATAAGGTTAATATTGTGACCCAAAACTGTATAAAACCTATTTTTTTAATGGTATTAGACCTATAACCACCTTAACATTTAGATAAGAAACTTTAGAGCCATTAAAAACCGAATCTAGATTTATTATAAAATAATATTTCTAGCATTTCCAAAGGTTCCCCTCACCCCTCTTATAAAAGGGAACTCCCCCTTCTCACTAATTCAAATATTCAAAGCCTTTGGCTCGAAACAAATCTACCCAAATAGCTTCTAAAATATCATCCATTCGTCCTAGAAGCATTACTTTATTCATAAATCCAACTAAAGGATCCCTTTCTATCAAATCAAAAGGAAAAACCCGAAGAAGTGGTAATGTTTTCAACACCCTCTTTCAAGTTCCTTTCTTCTTCAACCTCCTCTTTCTTTGCCATTCCCATTATAAATTAAAACACCAGTATATTATATATACAGTGATGTTATTATAAATATGGTACAACAATATTCAGTATTATATCCATCCATTGAATGACATGTCACCATACATGCGTACGTACGATTTACTGTCTCCATGTCGTGGTGTAATTATTATTCAAAATTTTATTATTTGGATGCATATAATAATGATGTGTAATTCATATAAATAAAAAATATAACATGATAATGATTCTATATATATTATATAAAATCCAATTATATATTATTATAATATCAAAAGAATGATATTGTCGCTCGTACGTACGTACAGACTACTGTCTCCACGAACGAGATGAGATTCATTCTCTATTGTATCCATTCAAGTATAATTCTCATTTGATGATTAAAAATATTTCTTAAGGATTTTATATCATTATTTATATGAATAATACATAACCTATCCATAATGAACATGTCTTATGTCAAAAAACATATAAAAGAACATGAGTAAGTTAACACCCGAAACAATGATATTTCTAAGATATTATTAACAAAGAAATGTTAAAATATCATATATGATATCATAATTTAAATTATTCTTGAATAATTTAATAACAAATATTTCACTATTATATATGAGTTTAACCTACCCTGAACCATGGAAAATTTAAAGGTAAGGGTTTATTTCGCAGTCTCTTCATTATCTGAGGTTGTTTATATGTAATAATCTACAGGGACTTCTATATCATCCACATCTATGTTACTCAAAATGTATTTAAAAACATTTTTCCTATATACTATAATATGTTTTATAGTCATTTATACCCTTTTTTGACTTTTTATAAGAGGTTTATGAAGGAATCTTTCCGTTTTTTCAATACAAGGTCCTTTTTAACCTTTTCGATAAAATTATGGTAAGAACATCTTTTTTAACTTATACTGTGGGTGCAACTATTTTCCGCCATTATAAAATCTTATAAGCTTACCTTACAAGCTTATAAGGATATATTCAATGTAAATGTTTTATTTTATAATTATGTAACTTTTAAATGATTTCCAGAAAATAGATATTTCTATCAAATAGTTTTGATTCCATCTATGTCAACATCCTTTGATGGATTTTATGCTTATTTGATGTTTATTTATTATGATACAAAACTTACATATTGTATTTAAGGTTTTGTGATATGATTGACTGTGGATGTGTTATTTTTATACCATTCATGTTTATGGAGTGTGTATTGACATTTTGTATTCTAGTTTTAATATGAATTTTTATTTTAGGTTTAATTCTATTCATATGAGGAATGCATTGGAATGAATAAGTGACGGGTGGAGCCTGCTATAGCTCCTCGATGCATCGGCAGGTCTAATGAGATAAACTAGTGTCTTGGCAGAAGGGCTTGACAAAATCTTATTTTTAGTCCTAGAACCAGGCCTTGGCTATGTGGTTGCGATAGTCTAGCATTATGAATTCCATCATTATGAAAGTGGTTATTGATATTGCATGTGATTAATCGACTAGTAGAATATCCATGTGAATATGTAAATGGAATTATTTCATTTTATTTTTTCCATATTATGATGATGTTCAATTTTAAAAGGCTTTTGTTTTAGTTATACATTACCTTAAATGTTTATTCTTATTTATGAAAGTTTCTGCTATATTGTTATCATCACTGGGAATTTGAGCTCACCCCTTTCAATGTTTTATTTTTCCCAGGATGTGAAGAAGTATTTTATGAATGACCTATAGGGATAGTATAAGGGGATATGAGTGTGGAGACAAGATGTTGTTGTATTTTTACTTTATGATATAATGTATCATTTATGAATGTATCTATTTATTCCAGGGATACTAAACTAATCAGTCTTTAGAGACGTGATATTTCTTGTGATCATGCCAATGTAATGTAATAATGCACCGAATATAGGTAATTGGGTTAGGGGTGTCACACCACTTCCTCCCTAAAACCATAAGTCACATTGTTACACTTTATAGTCCTAATAGTTAATCAATCTGCAATACTGACTCTATATTCACCCCAAGAATTCTATGACCTCCTAGGTTTCCCTTATTGATATGATAAACCATGCGAAATTTGTACAAAATACTCTGTAAAAACTATATATCCCAGCACATACTGTTTTCATGGGTTAACAATCCATGGGAAAGTCATTATCCACAACATAGAAATACCAAGACCCTAAAAGGTTTCTACTAGGGTCTTCATAGTTTGTACACAACTATAAGAACCTCATTCTTTCAAAAATTTAACAATTCAAAAATAACTAAAAATGATCCTTTAGAACCAAGGATGTATAGTTTCACAACCATGAACCATAAACTTGTTTAGAAAGATAATCCTAAAAAAATCTATGATTCAATATAGAGATCTAAAAAACAAAAATTGGGCCTCCACATCACTAATGATAATAAAATTTCAACACTTTGACTTAGGGGGTGTCACAAACTCCCAACCATGCCAATTTTCTAGTAGATATTTCATGATTGAAATTAATAAGCACAATAATAGAAGTTCCCATGATGACATAGCCAAAAACCACTCTACATGGACCAACATCAATGAAAATAACTGAGATCCTCAAAAAAATAAAATTAATTGACAAAAAGACACCAAAGGACTCCAAGAAAAACTATAATTGAAACCGAAAAAAGGAATCCCTACTTAGAATATATGACCTAACATGGTTGAGCTACCATTTATAATTCATCTAAAATAGTCTACCAAATATTTAGAGTTCATTTTAAATGGATTCATAGAGAAACCACCACTAAAAATGCATCCACAAAAAATAAAGAAACCACGATAGGAACATAATTTCAACCACAGGTGCTTTTATACCCATTGGAAGGAAGAGCTACTAGGGGAGTCTGAAAATAATAACAATATAAATCAAATTGGATTAAAATGCGTCTAAACTAGGGTAAAACATTAGATCACTCTCACATGATACATCCTACAAAATCCCATCAACCGAACACAAGTAAGTATAACATTCTCAAATGTGGTTTCACACACCATATTTAACCAATAGTGCACCAAAAGGCCTCATTCAATCCAAAAAAATGAGCACAAGTAGGATCAACTAAAATAATAGGTAGAACCCACTATCTCCATGATATGATTCATAAATCATGAGGATATACAAAATGAATGTCACATCACAACCAATAAAAATCCAACAGGGTGGGAAAAGGGGAAATAATTCCTCAATGTAACAAATCATGCCATAAAACTACATGTAAAACCATTCATAAAAAATTAGAAAAAGGAAATACTCCCCAAAGATAACCCCAAATTGGAAAAAATACATAAAACAACCCAAATCAAGGATCTTGAAACCATGTTCACATCCTCAAAAAGAAACATCACAAACAACCAACCCATTCTCAAAAGTATCAAACTGAAGACATCTCCCCAAAATCAGATATTACAATACATCTCTCATTAAACTGATTATAAACCATTAACTCTAACTATATCAACTATAACTGACCAAAAATATGTCAATAGCTCTAACCAAATAGGAATATGGTGTAATAAGAGAATTCAGGGCCAAATCAATCTCTTTCAACCAAATCCTTACTTCAAAAATCACTTATTGTTCCACATACCCCACTCTAAAAGATTCATAGGTAGGAATTGGAAAAAAGATAATCCTTTAAAACCAGTTTGGGGGAAAAACACAAAAAACAAGAACTACCTGATGTGCTTCCTCAAAACAAAAACAATGTGATTCCCTTTAAAATAAGAATGTAAGAAAAACAACAAGCCCTCAAATGAGGCACGAAAAAAACAAATCAAAAGGATATTTTATTATGAATTCCACCGCTTCACCAATGAATTTTGAAATCAATATCCAATAATTAGTTTCAAAAAAATAAATCCAAAAAAATAAAAAAAAACAAAAACCAACATTTTTGGAACACACCCATGTCTTAAACAAGGTGAGCCACGTAATTTCCTTCAAAATACCTTTCCACTTTAAAAACCAAGAATCCAATATCCTTTTTAAAAATAAATTATATTTTTCAAAATAGATTGCAAACATTTTTAGTAAACACAGCTTCTATTTGGAACCCATCATTTTATAAATATAAGGGAGATTTTATGTTATGCATAACATAAAAACCATGTTTTGGGTAACTGGGAGTCAAATAATAAACAAAACTTGTAAGGAAGTGTAACTCGATCACATAAGAAACACATTGTTTAGTGATGATATGAGCTAATTGTATAGCATATGTTCCCATTATCTCCATCGATAAAATCCGTCTCCCAATATCACCCTATAATAAATGGGGGGCATGATTTTCAATCACATTAAAACCACAAGAAAAATATAAAATACAGAGTGAACTCAAAATTTAATACCCATGAACCCCTCAAATAAGGAGGTTTGGGATAAAAGTGATCTAACTAGAGTGTCACCATACATACCTATTAGGATCTCAAAACCATAATATCTATAATACCAGGACATTCCCAAATAACAGTTGATAGATAAGAATCTTATTCTTCTACTATGAAAACTGAAACCTATGATACTATTTTTTAATGAATTGTCCCAAGATTCCAACAAACATGATACCTTTTAGGGATACCCACAATTCCTAAATGGAATTACCAATTACGAAGGGCTACAGATAAATATTTGAGCATCACATGAACTCATATTGGAATGGTTATTCCAAAATTATAGATACAATAGTGCAATAAAAGAATACATAAAAATAAATGAATAAAAAATATGAAAAATAGGTCATAGATAACTACCAAGTTTTAACTCTTTATCATATAAATGATTAACATCCATAAGAAAAGAGAAACATATATGAATAATTAATTGTGGAAAAATTAACAAAAATAAAACTACAACAAAAAAACCTACTGGAGCTGAGCACAAAAAAAAATCAATACAATCACTTATTTCTTACCACTTCCCAAATCTTCCCTCATCAGCCATGATGATCAAGTAGGATGAAACTGAGAACATGGAACATGAATTTTTGTATGAATAAGATAAGAAACCCATTATTCCACCATAACTCACCCAAAATATGTAATTCAATTAATATGGAAATTCAAAAATTCTAGTTTGGAAAAAATTCCAGAAAGTAACATATATATATATATATATACAATTTATGGAAATAAAAAAAATCTATAATCCACATTCAAAATATTTTCCATTTTTCTACTAAAACAGAATACCCACATTTAAAAAAATATCCATCGACCAAATCCATCTCAGAAAGACAAAAAACCATTATTATTTCTAAAAAACCTCAATCCTAATTTATCTACTGAAAATGCTTCTTTTAAAAACATTACATCATCTGAATCCCTCTTTAAACCAAAACGTGTTATGAAATTAATATTAAATAACAGACATTAGAGTCTTTAAAATTCATAAGATGGTTTTATAAACATAATTGAAACTAATTTTCATTGGAAAAAACTCAACACCAACAGGGGTCAATGATCATGGTAGACAACACACAATATCACAAGTCATATAAAAATTCAGCATAAACAAGGAAGGGATCCATATCAATGAAATACATTTAATTGATATATGTACCACCAAATTAATTTGTTTTCAAATTTAAAATACATTATGATATGAAAAATAAAAATTAAAAAGTATGATTATTAATTATTAATAATATTTATAAATAAATATAATTTATTGATTTAAAATTAATTATTTTATGTTATAAAAATACTATTTTACAGTATTATTTCATGTAAACGAATATTTTAATATAAATATATGTATTTGATTCGTTTTTATATGTATATTATTTAATTAAATATTTTCTTAATAATATATATATTTATACTATTATATACTAGAAATCCTTTTTTTTATTTTCAAAAGCCGGTTTAATGGGTTCTGGTGCCCAAGCATACATCCACAACATAATCCCAGAAACAGCAATCAACACACTAAAAACATCAGTAAAAATCATCATATGTGTACTCCTCTCCGCATCCCCTGCCAGACTCATCTTCTCCAGTGGCCGAGGCTGTTTCCCAACCTGGTGTCCTCTAATACTGAGGACTTTGCACTCGATTCCTGAGAAGTTCCAGAACAAGGTCTGGTGAAATCCTCTCAGCCACAATGTTGTTTGCAAAAGACACAGCGACCTTTCCTTTCTTCCTAGTTGCTGAACGAGTCTGCATAGGCCGCGGGAGACAGGAGTAATCCTTCCTTGACCGACGTCTTACTATGGGTGAACCAGCCCCTCCGACTGGAAAAGAGGTTTGCTCACTCTGTACCACCTCACTGAACAAGCGGTCACCTGTTCTGCTCACTTTCTCTGTCCCTCCCAAAGGGAACTCCCTTCCTTTATCATCCTGACCTGTAGTAGGGTTCTCCATCACCGGCAGAAGCACCCCCACTGAAACACCTTCATCCACTGTTACCGCAAGGACTACTTCCAGGCCCTGCTCAACCTGGCCCTCATCAGCTCCCACCACAAAGGCATTTCTGGTTTTCGTGCAAACAGCCAGGGGTGATCGCTCCAACCCCAGTCCCCTGTCACCCTCTTGCATAACCTCCATATCCTCCATTCTGACCAAGCCAACTTCAGTCTCCAAACCTCGAGCCAACTGATCCTCTAAGGCCCTGTCACCATTCTCCTTACCTGCAAAATCATTCTCTTCCAAGCATTCAGATCGACCATCCACGGCAATGATAGAGAATCTATTACTCAAAGGTATAAAGGGAGGAGCTACAGGATCCATTCTCCTGGAATCCTTCGAAGAATCCAATTTCGGATGACTACCTGACCCCTTCCCATCCAAAGAACCAGTACCCGAATCACCCTCCAGAATTGCCTTACTAGTCCTGACTGATTCCCCATCCCGTGTCATCGAAGCCACCCCAGAGCATTCTCCTCTGGTAGCCGGCTCCACTGGTCTCGAGTGAGAACCCTCCTCAACCTGCAAAACGTTATTCCCCTTCAAGTCCGGGGGGATATATTTCCATTTACCATCTCCCTTGGTCGACCGAGGAGGAAGTCCCCTACGGCAGACCTCAGTCGAGTGCCCTAACCTCCTGCAAGACCCACAGAAATCAATCCAATCTTCATAAATCACCCGCTGTTTACAACGGTACTCTTCACCGATCGTGACTGAAACATACTCAAAGGGAGATCTAGATGCGTCTATCTCAACACAAACAAGAGGATTCACTGGATAACAGAGTGCTTCAGTTCGACTATCCGCGCAAAGGAATCTACCTACCATATTTCCAAGCATTCAGATAATTGCAGGGTTTTGGAACGGTAGGGGAAGCTTGGGAAAACTTACCCAAACTGTGATTGAAGGTGAGTCCCTTTTCATGTGCAGGTCGAATGACCACCGCAGCAGCAGAAAACGGTATCCCTTGTAAAAACGAGGCGTGCTTGACCATGGTTTTATCAAATCATCCTCCGTCTCGAAGCGAACCATTATCTGCCTATCGTCGAGTAATCCCACCACCGCTCGTTCTTGGAGATCCCACGAACCAAAAACGAAACGATCAAAATCATCAACCGAGGGCCTCTTGTCCTTGAAGCCGGAAATAAGAGTGAGATTCAATAGGATTACTTATTATTTTTGAAAGTAACATGACCCATTTCAATAGAAATGAACCCTTACAAATAGTAATTTTATCCATATAAATTTTAATATCTCCCTTATCGATAGTAACCTCACCCATGAAAGTATAAATAAAATTTATGTACATTATAAATGGGATTGAATATATTAAAAATTAACAATTAAGTGTTTGTATTTTTTGTGGGAAATAAATATTAAATTAATATTTTAGAATAACAAATAAATTTTAAAAAATAATTTACATAAAATTTAATCCAGAATAAATACTTTTTCATCATATGATTTTAGGATAATTTTATGAAACTATAGTTAATTCATGAATGCAATAATATATCAATTTCAAATTTTAATTTTTCATTCCTAATGTAAATAATTATTTTATATAAAAATTATATTAAACATATCTAAACAATTATTTTAATAAAAATGATCTCATTTTTTAATTCTACACATTGAAAAAAGTTTTAGGGTGATTTTTTCTGATTTTTCTAAAATACATGAATTTTTAGTTACTAGTAATATATGGTAATTTATCATATAAATACATTATAAGATAAATATATTATTAATTGAATCATATATGATGTATGAACACTTGGTTATAACTCACATGAACTTATTAGTATTTCTTGTCATAAGAAAGGACACTACTGCGTGCCTTGTGGAAAATAATAAAATAATGAATATGATATTCAACAATCTCCCCTCTACTCCACTATAAAAACCACCTCTCACACCCTCTTCCCTTCACCCCTACAATCCATTATGTTTCAAAATTTTTTTGAAAAAATACTCTTTCATAGTCCCTCCCCATGTTTAGGAGCCCTTGGTCTTTCCAGATGACCAAACTGTTTTAATTAAGGAGGTTCTTAAGGAGGTTATTTATAGAGGTAAATCCTCTTCCTTTTTCATTTAATATAATTTCAATTTATCTTCTTTTTTAATTATCTTTTTACATCCCATATCCAATAGATCATTATATCCCCAATATCATCTATATATTATAATTATACCATGTTAATGTAACAACAATTATCAATCTTCTTTCTCTCCCTCTTTTATTTTATAAAGAAAATCACCGTCCAAGAGATGCCAATTTATAACCATTGTTGATGAGGATGTTTCATTCTTCATATTCTTCTTCAATATTGGTCATGAAACCATTTTATTGCTTGAGAAAGAATTTAAAATTTATAATATAACCCTTTTTAGGTTCGGTAAGAAACATATTTACATAATACAAAATTAAAAAATAAAATGACTTTGTTATGATAATTAACCTTCATAACTATATAAATGATTATCACTAAATGACATATCTAATGATTATACCTCATACAATGTATCCAAATGATAACTATAACCATTTAAATTTATTTATAATAATTAATAATATTTAAATTTAATTCTGGTGAATTATATCCATTCAACATGTACACCATTATTTATAATTTACTGAACCGATAATGAAATCAGGGAAGGAACCCACCGAAGCAATAGAATACCATAACATAGTTTATCAATTATCCAATAAATGAAATTTATAAAAATTAAAAGAATTAGATAAATATATATAAAGTAATATATTTATTAATTAACATATTTAATTTTATTATCCATGAAGTTATTGTATAGTATATAACACGTTTTGACATAAGGTAATGGTTTTCACATCTCACTTCCATTTTTGTGAGATAATCCTTATTCACTACTATTTATTAAGTTTGGTGTATGTATACATCCCATTGATGTTTCATATGTTGAGTCTTTTCATATTAATGACATGAAATTTATCATTTTTTATTATTTCTTTTGGGGAATATTATTCAATTGATTACAATGTGTTAAGGGATTCCACTCAAACCATCATTCATTCCATCAGGTTATTCCTTCCTTATCCTTGCCCAAATGCAATGATTTTTTATTTTTTTGAAAATATTGTATAATTTGTTTTTATTTTCCAAAATAATATAATCTTATCATTTCATCTTTCGTTTACTGGGATTAAATGATTTAAAATGGTTACCTTCTTAATTCTTCTGGATAAAAAAGATCGATTCAACAGAACATCTAGATTTTTACATGATTTCAAGGTAACTGTAGAATATTTTTTAATCCAACATTATGTTTATAGAATCACACACGTTATCATGTGAAAATATCTTGATTAATTTCTGGTTTTTGGAAAACAAAGATGCACTTCCACTTAAAAATATCATTATTATTTTCTATAAATGACAGAAAAATGTTTTATTTCTAGGGATCAAAATCATTTTTTACATGATATCACATCAGTGCAACTTTATTTATGCATAAAATATAATTTCAATGTGCTTAAATTACATTCTCTAGGATATACACGTTTACAATATGATTTTATGACAAATTCAAATTGTTTTACAAAATAACTCTTCTTTCCAAAGTAAAAAATGATTATTCTCATGTTACTGTTACATCTATGAGATATATGACATTGTCAACCCTTATTCCTTATCTGTGGTTTTTGAACACCCATTTAATAAAACATATCTAGAGTATCCTTATTATCATGATATTTGAAGGGATTATGATTTGAATGTTTCAAGTTGTATTGGACTCTTTGGAATGTTTAAATAATATTTTCTCATGAAATTATCAACGGACATATTTAAAAGTATCACCTTCTATGTCAATATAGTTAGTTGAATATTTTATTTAATTTATAATTATCTATTATTATATAATCAACAAATTTTTTTTGAAGGTTCTATGATCAATTTTACTATGGATGTTCTAATTTGACACCATTCAGGGAGTATTAATAATGTATACGAATTTCGTATGCTACTTTTTCAGAATGAATTTTTATGTTATCGATGTATCACCCTTTTCATATGATGAATATATTGGACTTAGTATGAGATGGGTGGAACCCACTATATCCCGTAAATGTATCAGGAGGTATCATTTGTCAAACTAGATTTGGTTTTTACCTCATTATGTATTATCTTGGAATAAGGCCTTGAAAGTGTGGTTATGATGTCTGATATTATGATTTACCTCATTATAAAACTTTTAATTGATGGCCCATATAATTACTCGACTACTAGAATATCCATTATTATGTTTTATTATGAAATTATATATTCTTATTTCATTTCATCAATATCATTCTTAAGTATATTTTATAATGTCATGTGTATTTAGTTCCTCACCATGCCTAGTGTTTGTGTTTATGATTACTTCTGTTTTATTATTTACCCTTGTTGAGAATCCAAGCAACCCTTTAATATGTTTATTTTCCCTAGGTTATGAATAAAAAGCATTTTATAAGATTTCAATGATGAAATTTATTTCATTTAATATTTTATCTAATAATATTTTGTTTCCCCATGTATTATGGAGATCATGTTTTTAATCATGTTTTCAATGACTTATAAATGTATCTATCCTTTGGGATATGATTTATAGTAATCATGATAATGTAATAAAATAATACACCAGCGACGAGATTCTGGGATTGGGGCGTCACATTTAGTATTAGATGTATCTTATTAGAAAACATAGAAACAGGATTTAGAAAATATAGATTAGGTAAAAATCACTAAGATATATTTTTATCATAAACATACATGAACATCCGAGAATTTTTCTAAGGAATAGATTATGTAAATCATCCAAGAAAATACATCCTTATCAGTATACTACATATGGATGTGATTATGAAAATATGTACATATGAGTAACAAATCTCAAAGTTGTTTCAAGCCTGGCTTGGGGTAACCTAACACCTAATAATGTGTTGTACTACACACCTAGAATTATATTCCTAGGAGATATACTTTGGATAATTCACATTTTTAATATATTCCATTATGAAGTATTTATGCTTCAAATGTAACAAAAGTAAATGGTTCTATGATTTAAAAATAATAAATTTAAGTCATTTCACATAAAATATTTTGAGTTATTGAATGTTAAAAAAAATTAGGTAATCTATTAAATGGAATTATTTAGATATGGCACCTAGAAAAAGGAATGAGAACTCCACCAATGAATTTGAAGAAAATATTAGGAATGATCATATCATTAATGGTATTATGACAAAATTTCAATGGTAAATAGTGTCCATTTATCCTTATCATATGAGTAAATACTATCTTTTCTTATCAAGAAATGTAAGGAATTATCCTAGTCCTATGGATTTCAGGGGAAGCAATAGAAGAAAAGGAGAGAAGAGGAAAAAATATATAATGAGAATAAGGTAATGAGTGGTTTTAAAAGATGAGATAACTATAGAAAGAATCACTCTAGATTAATTTTGAAGGGGTTTGTAGTTTTATCTATGTGTGGAAAAATAGGACACCATGTTCATGATTTAAAAGGTTAGAAAAAAGAATTCCAATATACAATGCTTCAACTATGAAGAGATGTGACACTATGTGAATAAATTCCCTAAGAATCAATGAAATATACCCTAAATGATGCAATTAGATAATGATGATATTCTAATACAGTAGAAAATTATTAATAATTAACATTTCTATTCATAAATTATTTCATTTGATTATTTTATCAACAATGTACTGGTTATATGGATTATGGAATTAATGAGGATTGAACTACAATAATTTTTCCTTATAAATTTTAGACCATACGTTGAATGTTACCAGGAAAATAAGTTCAGTTAAAAGTTAATCATTTTGGAAAACACTTGATTATGAAAAAAAACATCCCTTAATATATTTATGATGTTTAGATAATGATGAAGAAATTATTTATTTGGAAAAGTACTGACTACCATGGAACTGAATATTGAATTTTTGACAAGTGGTCTATGCTCTCATCAATGGAGTTTACAACACATTTGGGTTTAAGTCCAATAACATGTATCATAATAACGGAATATATAAGAATGCATATTTCCAAATAGGTTTATGGTAATTCGAGTTATTACTAAATTTCAAGAGGATTCATGATGAAGTTATTCACATGCATGGAAAGAGAAAATTTCGAGTTGATTTTTATTGATTAAGGGCTTCTGATAAGTTCCTCATTGAAATTCAGAGATCTCCCCCAAAAAGTGATGAATCATTTTATTTTGGAATGATTGAACATTTATTAATGTTATATGTTGATCATTTCATGATGTTCTAGTGTATAATGTATTACTCCACCATAATATGTAACTACTGCTAAGATATGAATTATATATAGTTCAAGGTGAATTAAAAGTATTCCATTATGTTTATGAAGTGGAAACATATATTTATACTCATATAGAGTGGAATTATTCATCAAATTAAGGGAAATAGTCTTAGATAAAATATTTTCCTATTATTGTAATCCTTCTAAATATCAACGAATTTTTTCATTACATCAGTTTATATTTTTTTAGTAAACAATATTCATATAAACTTATTCTTTATCACATTCCATCAGAACATCACTGATTGTTTTTTCTTCAATGTCCAGGTTTTTACTTCCAAACAATGTCACAATATTCGGAAGCATAATTTTTTTGGTGACCTCCATATTTCAATTAACAATTTTAAAAGAGTATATTTTAATAAACCTATTTCCAATGTGGTTTTCCCATAAGAAAATTTTAAAGTATCAACCATTAACATTCGAATTTGAATTTCAAATTGTGAGGATGTAATTTTTTTGTGGGGGGAATAATGAAACTGTCAAATAATTTTTTTTATAATTTTAAATACATTATGCTATGAAAAATAATAATTTAAAATTATGTTTTATTATTAATAATAATACTTATAAATTATTATAAATTATAGCTTTGAAATTAATTAATTATTATTCTAAAAAAACTAAAAATATTATAGAGTATTATTTTGTGAAAAAAATATTTTTACATGAATATTTTTATTTGATTGATTTTAATAATTATATACTTTAATTAAATATTTTAAGAAAAATATATATATCAAATATTATGATTATGTTTTAAATACTAAATTATGTTTCGAATATATTCAATATTAATATGACACCCCATGATTTTATGGTATATTTCATCATAAATAATTTTTATTCATTAGATAGATTATATGCACAGTAAAATGAGTCCCTTTGAAAAAACACTTTGTTATAGTTATAAAATATCCATTATACATAATTTTAACACTTTGGTGTTTTGAATTTTGAAAAAAATTGTTATACACTATTGTGATCAGCATGTGTTTTAGAGTCTAAAAAGAGAAACTTAGTTTTTGGTGAATAGTAACCCAAAACATATGAAAAGTAGTGTACCATTATGAGTTTTAATGATACCCTCATGAATAATAATATTACCCTTATAAATAGTAACCTCATCTAAGAATCTATATATAATATTTAGGCATCTTATAAATGAGAGTGAATATTTTAGAAATTAATAATTAAGTGTCGGTATTTTTCTGAGTAATCAATATTTAATTAAAATTATAAATTGATAAATTTATTTAAAATTAGATTTATTTTCAGGAAATGTATTTATAAATAAATATATTTATGTCTTATCAATTGAGAATAATTTTTGGGGACCTTTGTTAATTTTTCAATGTGTTATAATATCAATTTTAAAAATAAAATCAGTATTTTTCAACTAAATACTAATTTTGTTCAAAAATTAAATTTCACATATTTGGAAAATTATATTTAGAAATAAGAGTTAATTTTTTTTAAATATATATGTTGAGTATTGTTTAGTAAAATGTTTTGGGATTTTTCTAAAATACATGAATTTTTAGTGAATAGTAAAATACAGTAATTTAGGGTATAAATAGATTTTAAGCTAAATACGCTATTCCATAAGTTATTGATGATATAAGAACACTTTGATTGAACTTAAATGAACATATTAATGTTTTTGGCAACAATAAACAACATTATTTCATTCCTTGATAAAAATTATAAAATAATCAATAAGATATTCAAAAAGCACCACTCACCTCCAATATAAAAACCACCACTCACTCCCTATTCTCCTTAGTCCTATAAACCCTAAAGATTCTAAAATTTCTTCCCAAATACTCTTCCCTAGTCCACCCAAGACTAGGGGCCCTTTTTCTTTCCAGAATACCAACACTCATTCCCATAAGGAGGTTCTTAAGGAGGTTATTTCAAGATTCCAATCCTCTTCCTTTTTCATTTAATTTCATTTCAATTTATCATATTTTCTTATTAACTCCTAACCTTCCCTATAAAATTGATAATGATAACTCTAGAATCATATAAACACTTGAATTATATAATTTTAGGTAATAAACATTATCAATCTCTTTACTCCCCCACTTTTATTCTATAAATGAAATCGTCGTTTGGTAGGTGCCAATTTACAACCTTCGTGGGAGATGATGTTTCATCCTTAAAATTCACTTAATATTTATTCGTTAAAAAAATTATTGACTGAAACATATATAATTTTTCTATATAATCTATTCTATGTTCTATATATAATATATTTACATAATACCAAATGATAAAAAAAATGAGTTCATTGTGACCAATAACCGCAGTAAACATCTAGACAATTATTACTGAATGACTTATCTAATTATTCATCCTCATACCATGTAACCAAATTATATATACAAAAATTTAAACATTTCTATGCTCATTAATAATATATATAATCAATTACTGTGTATTATATCCATTCCACATGATGTCTATTACATTTAATCAAGAGAACCAATCTTGAAATCAATGAAACAAACACTCACAAACTATATAATTCAATCATATATCTTATCAATAAGGACATAAATGAACTTAATAAAACAAAAATGAATCACATAAATTAATATATGGTTACAAATTAATTAAATATTTTATTTTATTTGATTATCTAGGGTGTTAATATCAAGTGCAGAACATGTTTGGTCATTAGGTAATTGTATACTCATCACACTTCTATTTTTTTGAGATACTATGTATTCACCACTATTTATTTTTTTAGGGAATTTATACATCCCATTGATGTATAATATCATGGTTATCATTATTTTAATGGTATTAAATTTATAATTTTATTATTATTAGTCTTGGGAATATGATTTGATTGATTATAAAGGGGTAAAGGATTCAATCTGAACCTTCATTTCTACATCGGGTTATTGCTTCAATATACTTACCCTATTTTAATGCATATTTATTTTTGTGTACATATTATATAAAATGTTATTTTTTCAAAATTAATATATTTTTATAATTTCATCTTTACATTATGTGGAATATATGTTTTAGAAGGGTTACCTTTTAAATTCCTCACGATTAACATGCCTCATTCAAGGGAACTTCTGGAATTCATACCAATTTTCAAGTGCATTCAATAATCTTTTTTACTAAAAACGATTTTGACAATAAAAAATTTTATAATGTAAAACTATCTTGTTTAATTTCTTATTTTGTGAAAAAATATCATTCCACTCTACATTAAAATATATTTAATATTTTCTGTAAACCACACAAAAATGATTTATTTCTAATGATTCTTAAAAACGTTTTTGACATGATATCACTTCTGTGAGACATTATTTATTCGTAAAATATATCAATGTAATATAATTTTATTTTATGGGATATACATGTTTAAAATGTGGTTTTATAAAAAATACAAATTAATTTTCAAAATAAGTCTTCTTTAAAAAGAAAAAAAGGATTTCTCTCTTATTACCTTTTCTACTATGAGATATATGATTTGATCACCAATTATTCCTCATATTTGGTGCATGAACTAAAATTATACATAAAATATCATGAGTATCATTATTATTATGATATTATAATGGATTATTAATTGAAATTTTTAAGTGGTATGTGACAATTTTGAATGTTTAAAGAATGTTTCTAGAAGATATTTTCAACTGTCTTGTTTATAAGTATCTTCACCTATGTCAATATGATTTGTTTAATCTTTTAGTTCATTGAGATATATCTATTAATATATCATCTACCATATTTAATTGAATGGATGATGATCAGTTTGACTGTGGATGTTCTAATTTGATACCATTCATGGGTAATAGTTAACGTATTTAGATTTACTAGGAAAACATTTCAATATTAATGTTTTTGTTGAATATGATTCACCCTTTTCATATGAGTAATTAAATTTTCTAATTATTTGATGTGTGGGCCATGATATAGGTCCTCGTTGCAATGGTTTGTCTCATGAGACAAAGTAGTTTGGGTTTCTATGTATTTATCTATGGTCTTGGCATGAGGCCATGGTTGAGTGGTTATGATGTCTGACATTGGACTTCCATCATTATGAAACTACTAATTGATGTTCCATTTGATTATTGGACTAGTATAATATCCATGGTTATGTATTATTATTTAATTATTTATTAATCTTTAATTTATTCCATATCATGCTCAAGTATATTATAATGCCATGTTTTTTTAGTTTCCCACCATGCCTAGTGTTTTTGTTTAAAATTGAATCTGCTATATTATTTAACATTACTAAAAATATAAGCTCACCAATTTCTTAGGATTCTTTTACCCAGGTTATAAAGAATAAAACAATTTATAAGCTTAAGTGGGGGAAATTTATTTCATTTTATATTGTATGATTTTTTTGATGTGTGTTATCAGTATTATGTATTTATTCAGGTTTTCCAAGAATGATAATCTGATAGGTCCATAGGGATATGATCCCTAGTAGCCATGAAAATATAATATAATAACACAACATATCTAGCCTTATAGGGTTAGGGAATTATAATATAAATAAGAACTAGACAAAATCCACTCAACCAATAACTCACATAGAAAGTGAATGTGTCATGGTCCTACCCAAAGGACACTAATGTGACAAGCATATAACAGTATAGGGTATAACCACCTAAAATAGCTATTGAAATATGATATGTCTATAATAGACATCCTATTATCCTAATAGATCATCACACTGATTAAAAACCCACACTCCTTGTGCTTATCATGATTGGTGGTGGGTAATTAGCAGTGCCTAAACAACTAGATGAACAAGAGAGATCTTCCATTTAGGATCCAACATCCCATTAATAATAAAGGTAGTGATTTTTAGTGAACAAAATACATTTATTCCCATAAGTAATAACTAATAATACGCTCACCCCTAGCACCCAATGATAAAAATACTCATATACATTACTTGACAACATATCATAACAATAATATTCCCACAAAAGAGGATAAAAACATTATATAATGAAAAAAACACACACAATGGGAATAAAATTAAGGTGATATCAAGTGATGTCTTTTGAAAACTACATTTAAAAAAAACATTCCAAAAATTATTTCAACATCAAAAAACATTTATGAATTGCAAGGCCATTTAAATTTCATAAAATATATTCTTAATACCTTTGGAAAACGATGTTAATAATGAAAGAATTTAAAACATATCAAAGTTACCCCTAAACAGGGGATATCTTATATTATAATATAAAACATTTACAAACACTTTATTCAAATCAAATGTTTCCAAAATCACCACATAAATCATTTCAAGAGGTATAATGAAATCACCCATTTTTTTAAGTGATTGAAAGATACCATTATACAATTGTATTTCAGTATGAAAACCAAAAAAAGTACCAAAAGGAAACCATTTCCCATTTAAAAATTTAAAATAAGCCGCTATGGAATTTCACAAATGGGTAAACCACATACACACTTCAATTAACCATTTAAAATATAATAAAAACCCAATTCAGAAAACAATATAATGCCAACAACTCACCATCTAACACAATTTCATTTTAAACCTTTTGATATAACTCATTTTGACCCAAAATACATTTGAAATCAATTTTCATCTTGAAAACCATTTAAAAACCCAATAAGTAATTTAACAAGAAGCATATAATAATAAAAAAATTATAAAAAATAAAACATGGAATTAAAATGTGAAAATAATTATTCTTAGCATAAAACACAACTAAATGATTTCAAAACCTCCAAAAGATATCCCCTATAACCACAAATTCATAAAAAGTGAATTTATTAGGAAGAATAATTATTAGAAGTCCAAAATGAAACAATTTAACAGTAACAACTACCTTAGAAAATTTAAATCCTGTCAAAAAAACCAAAAAAACATGTCGCATTCAATGGAAACAAAACCCATAGAAGAAGAAAAACTTTTAAAGTCCCTATATACCAAAATACCTATCATTAGAAGCACTCATAACCGTAAATTAGAGCCACATGATGACTATAGTTCATCACAGAATCCAAATACCAAGAGAGAATTATGGGAGAAATAATGAAGGAAAATGAGGAAGAACACAGCTCATATAATTTGGAAAAAACCATTGGAAGGGAATGAGTCGATAGTGGAGAATGGTTTAATGCATCCAAGGGATCCAAAGGTTAAATCGACATATATATGGGAGAAGAGGCTAAAAGGAACACTTATTCCGTAATAGAAATTTGGGGTTTATAAAGAATTATAAACACCTTGATAGTGTGCATTTTTTCCAACTAGGATAAGAAGACCATGCAACTCCCATGTTGATTCCACTACCTCCAAAATACATTAAGACATAAGGTTACTCCAAAGATTATACATTGTAAAAATACCAAGCACTACATTTTAGAACCACCCCATGCCTAACACGACCTTAGGGTTCCCTACATGGTTTGAAAAGCCATTTATTTTCCATGAAGAATTTTTTTCAAAAACTATAGATCCAACTACATGATTGATGATTGGTTTACCAAAACCATGGACAAGTCATTTACAAAACCAAATACACCCCATGCACCCACATAGTTTCTACTGGGGGCCATATGGTTTGTATGTAATCGTGTACACCATATTCTAACAAAACATGCACATTTCAAATTGAACTAAAAAGGATCCTCGCAAAGGGAGGACACTCAATTACCCTCTAACAATGACCCATAACAATGAATATAAGAAAAAGAATAAAAAACTACCATGTTTTGATTTATAACATCATGAAAAATTAAACTACACCACCACTTCTTAGAAAAAAACAGTCAAACAACACTTTAACATTGGTTAGTCGCACAAAACAACATGTAGAAAGTCAGTATGCTTCTCTTTTATTGTTGAGTGCACCAATATGTTGTTTAAAAGCTACCATAAATTATTACATGAAATTTTCGAATATATTATCCATCAAAATTAATAAATACTGTGAGATAATTAGTAATCCCAAATAGAATAAAAAATCTCAATATTTCCACACTGGCTATGAAATGAGGTCTTTATAAAATCTTATGATAGACCACAGAACAACCTGATAGAGGATGGGTGAATAAGGGTGTTATATTTTTCTTCTAAAAGGTATATATCTTATTCCAACATTGGTAGAAACCTGTTAAATCTTTATAATGGGAATGTTTAATAAAAAAATCACATTCTATGAGATAACGCATCAATTTTAATTGGTTCACCTCTAAGGGTTAGTAGAAGAAGCGTATACTAACAATGTGCTTTCCATACATAAATTCACTAATATTCAATAGTTATGGAATATAGAAGTTCAGACCTATTCACTCCATTCTAGTAGCACTACCTTTATAAGATTATAGGGATTTCACAGTGCATCCCTCAAAACACTTCTTTCAGATCCCCCTTTGTCAATGCCTCGTGTAAAGTCTTACTCATTTTAAGGAAATAATGGTAGATTTAGTATATTGTATTTGGAGCCATTCTCTCTAACTATCATGAGACTCCTCTTGCACTGTAGTACTCATTTTATTAACATTAGATCACTAAACAAACAAAATGAAAAATTTGAATTTGATAGATGATAAACACAACACTGGAACCTGACACCTATTCTTCTGTATATATATATTTATTGTTGTGAAAGATTAATTTTTTACATCCCCAATCGGCCATACCACCACACTGTGAGATTCATTAGGACTTTTTAATCTCATGTAAAATACATTGTGTAAGATTTATTGTGTGTATGTCTTATTGATGCAACTCTTTCTGGTAGTAGAGACACCTGATCTTTATTGGAAAATTTACGAAGTCATGAATTGGGATAGTTTCATATTTATATAACAAAATATCAATTAATGAATTCTCCTTACATTCCTACCAAATTTCATGAAACATTTCCCCCGAGCATGGAAAACCATTTTTGATTTTCATTGGGTGAGTATGCCCTTTTAATGTAGAACCACACCAATCGCACAAAACCAATTCTTTTATGGGGATCCTTCCTTTGAAATATTTTGATGATAGGATCTTAGAACATAACATTGGCACAACATTTAAATTAACTTTCATTATTTCATGAAACTTCATTTAATGAAAAACACCACTCTTCATTCTCTAATTGTTGGACATACACATATGGAAATAATTGAAATACCATAACACCTTCAAGATTGTTTTTAGAGTGAACTGTAATATTACATTCCCCAAAATCTCCAAGATTATCCATGTGTGGATTAAAAAAAACTGGAATCTATTTTGGTATATAAAATGCTTTGGATCTAACAATCTCCCCCTATGACATTGCTAGTATTCTCTAAATAAATCTATTAAACAATCAACCACTATCAAAACCTGAAACGCAGGGGACAAATCAACCAACACTATATGTGTATGTGAGAAAATATTGGTCTAAAAACACAAAAGAAGACATGAATTTGTTATTCATGTTTTGGAATGCTTAAAGATGTTTAATCTAAACTCTGACCATGTCTCAAAAGCTTTTTGTGACCAGAATTGTTTCCTTATAACACTAGATTCTTATTCTCCCACTTTTGGAACATTGAATTTCTCTATTCTCTACATTTTAAAATAAACCCAAATTGCCTATATTTTTACTTATAGAGTTCAAAACAAACACTCCTTGGAATATATATCCCCCATAAACTTGTATCAATTCCCCAAACTTAATAAAATAGTTAATAAAAGTGGATAGAGATAAATTTCTGTAAACTCCTCACGAACTTGGAGGTTGATGAACCCCAAGGTTCAACTGATGTTTCACAAACACAAGTGATTCCAATGGATTGGTCAGAATGTTAGACACTTTCTCATCTGTTCCGATATGATCCATTTATATCACAACATCTCCAACTCTTTCCTTGAGGAAGTGATATCTAATTTAAATATGTTTCAAACAGGAATGCAAATAATATTTTTCATAATAATGTAAATTCTATTATTATTATAGTGAATTACCATTGGTTGTCTCACCTCATCACCAATATCAGTCAGTTGTTACTTCATCCACAATTGGTTAGTGTATGCCTTTATAACGAAGATATACTCTACTTCAACTGTACTGGGAGAAGTAATTTATTCTATCTCACTCAAATATCCCACATATTTATTGAAAATAATGAGTTATCAACTACTTGAAGACTTTTTATATACCATATCTCTATCCAAATTAGCATCATAAAATAATGATAGTTCATTATATCTTACTATAGAAAATTATAACACATAATTTTGAGGATCTTGAATGTACCTCATGATTCTTTTAACTGTATCAATACATCATCCCTCAAAATTTCATTCAAATATATTTTCTAAGAATGTTGAAAATATAATATATGGTCGTGTTGAAGTTAATTATAATATGATTCTAATGATTCCCCACCACACAGTGGGATCTAAAAAACTACCATCCTCGTGGTTTCTAATTTTAGTTACAACTCTATTCGGCGTCGACATTGGTTTAGAGACAATAGTATTTAATTTCATTATTTATTTTCTTTAATAATTTTCCTAATAATTAAAGTGTATCATTTCCTCTAAATCACTTAAATCCTCATGTAGTGTGTAACTTCATAAATCATGGAAATTTCAAATTCTAATTTCATGTTATTGGAAAATTCATCCATTGATCCCTGTATGCTTCCTCCAAATATAATATCATGTACATACACCACTACAATGATCTAATATTTTTTATAATTATTCACATATATATTATGATCCACTACTAATATTTTAAATTTCCTCTTCTTTAGATAAGAATATAGTATATAATACCACACTCATGGTGCCTTCTTCAAACCATAGAGTTACTTCATTAATATGAAAACCTCTATTTCATCATTACCATGTAGAAACACAACTAATTGTTCTATGTATACATTTTCATGAATAACACTAGTTTAGAAAGATATTTTTACATCCATTTGACCCACATTTTATCCTCTTTGAATTTCTATGGATTGAAAAATTCTAATTAACTCTAGTCTATCCACCAGAGCTAATGTTTCTTCAATATTAACAAATCCAATATGTGAATATACTTTACACACAAATTATTCCTTATTTATAATCAAACTACCATGATCATAAATTTTAGACTTTAAAATTCAATTCATACCAATATCATTTATGTTTTTTGGTGTCTGAACCAGATCATATTTCATATTCTTGTCAATCTAATCTTACTCTTCATTTATAGAAAAAACCCATCATTAATCCTTTACAGTTTCATCAAATGTGGTTGATTACCCCAAATAATAAAAAGGTATATTGTCCATTATTCCCCATTCGCCTTATATGTGTTGGTGTTGTTCAATCCCAAATGTTGTTGTATTGATCAAGTTATTCTCTTTGATTTCTCTTATGATGATCAAAAGCATTTTCTTCTACCAAGGATTCCTCTTCTGATTCTACTTCTGAATCATTATAATGTTGTGATGCCAGATGGATTTTCACAATTTCCTATACATGAATATTTTTATATGTTCCAATACTATATTCTTCCTGATATTCTTTCATATAAAGATATAAATTCTTCAATGTAAATGTGGTTTTATCTTCAATGATCTTTACAAAACTACATTCCACAATTCATCCAAGATGATTATTGAAAAACTTGTAGTATTTTCCCTCCCGTTAATATCCATTGAATATTCTCTCTTCTCCAGCATAACCATAAATCCCTTGATTTAATTATTTGTTTTAGATGAAAAAACTACTTTTGAGAACATGAAAATACTTCAAATAGATATTCTTTCCGTTCCACAAATCACATTGATTCTTGGCTTTTTCCTTATAAATCCTTGTTAAATTTTTAGTATACACCACTACTTTAACAGCCTCATTCCACTAATTATGAGTGATAAGACTCTTAATCAGTATAGTTCTAGCTATATTGTTTACCTATCAATTTTAGTGCTCAACAACTACATTTTCATGCGGGATTCCTATAGTAGCCACCTTATGTCTTATTCTATGATTATCTAGGTAATTTTAAAACTCAATGGAAATGAATTCCCCTTCATCTCTGATCATAGAACATTGGCTGTAAAACCTATATTATTCTCATCTATTCAATGAGAATTGTTCATGTAGTCATGAACTTGATGTTTCCTATGTATAATCATAAAAGTATCCATTATACTATAATAATCAATGAGAATAATGAAGAACATATTTCCATATGTTCTAGCCACATTTATCAGACCACATACATCTGTGTAGATGAGATCCAAAACATTTTATTGTATTTTATACATTATCTGATACAAACTGCAAACCATCTTTCCCCATATGAAAGAATCACATGACTTTTTCATTCACGATTATGATTGGGGATATACATGAAAATCTTCATCTAATATATCTGTTTTCTTTTTTTATTCAAGTGAGATATCCTATGGTGCTAGAACATATTTCCTTCTTCAATTATGAAGTAGAACAAGTTCCCTTTACTGTCTTCCTAATATATGATTCCATATGTTCTACATCATTTCCTTGGATAATTCCCAATCATTCCTTTAATATTTCACCCATTTTGATTGAATGTAACTATGAGTCCTATATGAAATAGTTTATACGCACTTATAAGTTTGAGACACAGACCATCCACATAGAGATCATTATTTTTCTTTATCCCAACATTTCCCTATTTTTATCTTCAAATACCTTTTATCATCAAAGCGCCATCATTTTTTTACCTTACTACTCTGTAAACCTATTTTATAAAAATATTTAATTGTTACACATTTCCCATCATATGGGATGTGCATCTGCTATTAATAATCCAGGTATTACTACTCTTTGTATATTTGAGAGTTACTCCTACAAGAATGAATTCTCTATTTTATTATTTTATTACAATGATATATTATATTCGTTGAAGGGTATAGATTTCATTTCAAAAATATTTTCTAGGATCACATGTTTATCAAACCCATAGTGTAATTTCATAGGATAAGAACTTTTTTTATGAGAAACATTTTCCATTTGGCGAGTACTGTCTTGTCACTAAGTTCTATATATAGTGTTCCTTCCATTACTCTACCTTCTATAAACAACATTATAGACAATTTTAGAACAATGAAAACAATTTCCATAGAATCTATTTCTTCTATAAGAAGTAGGATATGAATTATTTCTGATTTTTTCACTTATTATCTCTTCTCCATTTAGATAGATCGTTCCCTATTCACAATATGACATGGAATATCTCATATAGACAAAGAATAGACATGTCATAGGATGAAATGTCTTGTCACTTATATTCCTCCTCATGTCACCTTCTATAGAAAAGAAGAGTTTGAATGTCGATTATTTATTGATACTTTTGGATTGTTTTCAGCTATACATTCATTTTATTTTAAGGATTATTTATTATGAAATTAGGTTATATTATTACATTTCCAACATTCTTCTTCCAATTATTTTGGTCCATGTTATTTTTATCCTTCTATATTTCAGCATCACAACCAATTCCATTGTTTCTCATGCATTTGGGACTTTCATCATTCAAAATGATTTTTACTCCTTCATAACCATGATTATTTCTATCTAATAACTATATATCTAAGGATAATTAAAAATATTTTTTTTTCTTTATTTACTTTGAATTTGACTCACTTTATTTTAGAGTATCAAATTATTATTTATGACCCTTGACGTTGTTTTTCTTTTCCTCTATTATAAATATATGGTCATTAATAACATTTTCATGTTATTCAATCCATATCTTCAATTCAACTATATCTTATGATATTTTAATAGAATATTATTGTTCATTTACTACTTCTTCTATTTGATCAAATTTAGCTTCTAGATGATCAACATATCGTGATTACTCTTCCAGAACTGCTCTCTAATTTTTGTCTATATTTTGTCAAATTTAATGATTTCCATGGAGATTATTATGATCTCTCATGAGATCAACACCAATAGTGAACAGATCATCCATTGCTTTATCTTTTGATGGTTTGGATTTTTCACTTGTTTCCATCATGGATTCTTGTGATCTAGATTTAATCTCTGGTTATTCATCCTCAAAAAAATCATTAGCATCATATTCTTCATTGTAGACAAAAACATTCACTATAATTTCATTCGAGACAAGATGTGTACCATATTATGGAACCATTAATAAGGATTCATCATGTTTTCAACTTCAATTTATTCATTTTCGAACTTCCTTGAACATTGATATGAAATGTGCTTAACTCTACCACAATGTAAATAGGCCAGAGGAATCTTTTCATCAAATATTCCTTCTCATCCATTGAATTTATTAGAAAAGATAGAATGAAGGATTTGTTCCTCATTATCTTTATCAGTAGTATATCTTGAAATCACATGTTTTTCCATGGCTTTAAAATCCATCTCTATGATTACTTGACATATTTCATCCTCTAGTTTGACTATCATTTCATATTCCACCAGACTACTTAGCTGATAATACAAATAAATTATAGAAAGGCCCCTCTCCTCAAAGGCTAACACATTTGGATTTTATAGTGCTGAAATCCTTCAAATGAATTTATTCACAATATTATTATCATTTATTTATTCACCACATACACATATTAATCCATGATCATCAGTAATTTGATTAAAAAAGGTATCTTCATTTTCATAATAATAAATATTTACATTATCAAACATATTGTGAAAAACATGGAGTTTTATCTCCTTTAATTTATTGTTAGCTTCATATATATCGTCATGTTTTTTCCAAATAGACTTGGATGATGTGAAACTCACCAGAATTATATTGGTTTGATCAGAGTTAACATCAATAAGAGAATTCTGTGATTTTGAAACTTCATCAACCATTATTCTATCTATTTCAGTCATATAATGTCATGTTTCATTAGTGATCCAAATCCCTTGTAATGTAGTAAAGAGTACATCCATTAGAAGGAATATTTGATGATATAACATCTAGTTCTTCCAAATCTATAAGTTTATTCTATAAAAATGGTAACTCCCATAACATTTATTGAATTCTCTATGTTAGATGTGAAGTAAAAAATTTAACATCGACAACCTATAGGCTCTAATACCACTTGAAGGACCCTGGAACAACTGGAGAGGGGAGGGGTAAATCAAAGTGTCATCATTTTCTTCTTATAGTAAGGAATAATTTTCCAACAATTGTAGGAACATTCTATACCTATCTGATCAGAATGTGATGTAAAAAAGACAATAATATTAGATGAGACAACATAATAATTTTACAAGGTTCCCAATAATGGCTAATCCAAGGAGGATATGCTGAAAGTGTGTTAGTCATACCAAAATCCACTAATATTCAATAGTTGATTAATATAAAACATCATACACAGTCACACTATTCCAGTAACACATCTTCTACAGGTTTTTAGGGACAACACACTATGTCCCTCAGAACACATCCATTGACTCCTTCTTACTCTCTGCCTTGGGTGATGTATTTCAAAGTATATTGACATGAAGGTCACTTCGGTAGATTTTAATTGATGTCTTTCTATAAAACTATCATGATAATCTATGTGAATCATAGTATTGAATCGATCAAACAAACTAGATAATTATAATTCGATAGAATATCAACACTTCACTTGCACCTAACACCTCTTCTTGCATGCATTTTTTGGGATTCTCACACAAAATTTATTTTTAACAACACCTATCTTTTTCATTACCACACCATATGATTCATTTAGTCTTTTTATACTGAAGGAACATCATGGGAATAATATTTACATTTCATATTTCTTCTACTCACAACTCTTTCAGATGACAGAGACACCATTTATTTAATGGAAAAAGTTATAAGTTTTTAATGATGGTAGATTCATTATTATAGAAGTCAATGACACATTATTAAAGTTTCTCACATTTCCACTACTGAGTGAACAAAATTTCTCACAGGTACATAATACAATTTTTTATGTCGTATTGGGGGCTTATGTCTCTTCCATAAAAAATTGCAAATTTCATAAAGAATCAATTTTTTCATGTGACTCTTTAATTTTCCATATTTTGATGAGATGAACTAGAAACATATCCTCTGAAAACTATTTATGTCAACCCTTATCCTTTCATGAAAATTACAATTCAAAACTCCTTACTTTGTTCTCTAATTTTTTGGCATAAATTTTTGCTAAACCCAGGGATACAACGCTACCTTCAACACAATTTTCAGCATTAAATGGAAGAATACATTCCCTAAAATCCCCCTAATCATACAAGTGTGTATTGGCCGAAATAATAACTAGAACCCATTTTCAACTACATAAATCCTTTGATCTAATATCCTATAGTAGAACCCTGAACTAGTGGTACCCATATCAAAAATCAGTCTTCAAAAACCAATGGTATCCCATGAGACCATCAAATAGATCCAACATTCCTATCAATGAGTATTTAATATTCAATGTCGCCTTGTTAAGAAGAAAATATTATATGTGAATTCATAGGCTTAAATATCAATTCTATGATAATATAACTATTTATTCCCACAATTACATTATAAAATGGATGAAACCCTTTCACTCAAGATCCACTAGAAGAACATTAAACACCATAATCTTGTATGGATCCATATGATAAGTCAATAATGAAATAAGGTTTATCCTATCGAGAATATCGATAGTAAACTCAACCTATTATTAGGGTGATGTTCCAAAAATCCTCTTTAAACACATTATGAACCTATCAATGACCACTTGATTTCCAATCAATGAACCCTACATGAGTGCAATGAGTGGAAACCTCAAAAACTGACACGAGATCAAACCAAACACTTAAAAAATGGTCCCTACCCCAATAAATATAGATCTTACTCACCCTAAATGAAATGCGTCATCCCATCATGAAAGTGAAACAATTCACAATGATTATAATTTTCAATATGTTTCTTGATTCCAATCATCTAATATGATCCTAAAATAAGGTCAAAAACATCATGTTTCAAAATAAAAAGTCCCATACAACATTCATGCTAGATAATAAAACATGAAATCCAAGGGACTTTAAACCCCACTCTATATTCCAACCCAATGAAGTTTCAAAATCCAAAAAAACTAAATAAACTAATCTCACATACCAAATGAATCAAGAAGTTTGACAGAATTGAAGTAATGAGAATTAATGAGGTCAAACAAAAATGATTACATTGAAGAAGCAATAAAAACTATACCATTAACGGTGGACATCATAAAATCCGAGTCCTCTATAATAACCTTTGCTACATAGAGATTCCCATGATTAATATTTTCCCGCATATTCATCCCCATGATGGAATCCCACTTATAATTATGTAAATATGGACAACCCTTGAAATCCTCGTACTACACTAAATATCCATTTGAAATGGTAGAGCATAGGCTACTCCCTCCTGAATACATTAAATATAATTGATGTTGATGACCTAGATTCCCACACTATTGGGACACCCCTACAGTCTCTGGGTGACTAATACTGGCATGTCTAGTATTTCTATTCTAGTAACAATCAATTATCCTATTCATCGTAGAAGCTATAGGAGCTAACCCAAAAGATTGCTGGAATCTGTTTCCATGGGCCTATTGATATTCAACCCACATCTGCTTCTTTCCTCTTGAAGAAATTTGTCTCACCCATTAAAGGAACACCATAGAGACCGGTCTATGTATACAAATTTTCCTATGCTATAGATGACACATCAACCACCCATGATTAAATCCGTAAACATATCAATATAATAGTGGACTTGATATCCCAACTTAATCACGTCTTGATACGCCAATCCTTGATATAGTAATTCTTATAGAGATTCAGAGAGACATGAACGGACTCAGAAAATCTAGTAGCATACTCTATCACTAAACAATCATTTTTCTCAGGAATTAAAAACTAACAGTCCTTCACAACCCCCATGGCATTTGGGTAAAACAGTCACTTGAAATCCTTCTTGAATAAGGTCTACGTGAGATCCTTATGCTTTCCCAAATCATCCATCAACTCCCACTATATTGTTCCCAAACAATTTAGTATGTATGTGGTGAATCCCACTATAGAGTTCTCAGGGGAATTCTTAAACTCAAATATTCCCTTGATGTGGTCTATACACTCCTCACACTCCTTAAAACCCTTGTCACCATGAATCACTAATGGATTTTTCTCATAAACTCATAAATATGGTACTCCATCCTTGTCATTTATTAACCACCACATAACCTAAGGATCAAATTGTACAAATCAAAAAAAATCCATCAATGCTATATAATGTGGAGGGGTCACATATAGGGGACTCTCCGCAGTATCCTCTCCACACATTGGATTGATTCATCTGGGATGCATTGTCCACTAGAAAAAAAACACAAGCTTTGTCATGTATGATTCCACCAAAAAACGAATTAAATATAGAAAAATACATCCTCATAATGGGTATCTATAAGAAGATTAGTAATCAAATATCCACAAATGAAAATAGTGAAAATCATAAAAAATCAAGTATTTACCACTTTGCATAGTTTGGCCACACAATTACACAAATTGACCTCCAACCATGCATAATATAATGAAGTTGGTAGGAAAAGCCACATGGGATGTGAAATATTATACCAAACCAAGAGCACTAATTGCACGCCTCCTCTAGACCTCCCTATTTCATGCTGGAAACATAAAAACAACTGGGATCACCGCAAGACTATATATTCATAAAAAAATACATAAAAATATTATCAAACAACCCATAACCAAGATCCAAATGTATCCAAAATCCCATGACACCCTTGGTAACTCGAGGTTCAACATGAAGAGGAGATGGACATGAACTCCTTTACTCAAACCTATGGAGTCTAGATGGTCATATCTCTAGCCATCCACTGACTCCCAAATAAAAACAACCAATCCCTAATACCATTTTTAAACTATCCCAGCTTTGTCAACCCGTCATGTAACCAAACCAGTCTACCACAAAACTTGAAGAACGGTCCGAATTTCCATGGGATGGTGAAGAGAACCATGAATAACCATATCTTGGGAACAATATCACCCATCAATGAAATGGGATGGCCACAAAAACCTCACTAGTGTGAACAACATACAAAAATACATATAACAATAGTATATGATGAATAGATTCCATTAACCAAAAGAATCATAAAATACACACTTGGAACAAGGGCCACATATACATGGTTTATCAATTCATAACACAAAACCTAAATGAAATGAGAGCATAACCAATAAACTAATACACACATACCAATAGATACATAATAGAAAAAGGAATCCAAATGAGCCAATCACTATGGTTCCATGTCCCCACCCCAAAACACTAGATGATGGAAATCAAAAAAAACTACCCAGGTATATGGTAACATATCCTTTTCCTTTTTCTTGCAAAAAAAGAGTCTACATATTCATGAATGTATATTTATATTGTTGAAGACCAGTTGGATTCCATAATGAATTTATTTAATGATTTTATCCATGAAAATAAATAATCCTTTTTGAAAAAACATCTGAAAACTAAACCACATTAAAAAATTAAAACATTCATATAGGAATGAATGCATTCATTCATATAAACATATATACATGTATACATAAATGCATGCATACATACATAAACACACACACAACATAGGTACTTAAATATTTACATACAAACAACAAAACATACACACATAAATACATACATTTATATATAAATTCCCACCCACACACACATAAATACAGACATACAGACATTGAGAGAGAGACACACAAAAACATAAATACAAACACATACATAGACACACACATACATAAATACATACATAAATGAGTAAATACATCCATACATGCATGTACTCATCCTTAAATACATCAATTTTTATGAATGTATCTATGCAATGAAACTTACATCCATCCATGCACACCTACATGTATCCGTACATAAATCTATTCATACATATATACACGCATACATACCAGAATAAATCTACAAATACATACATGCATCCATACATAAATACATACATGCATACATATATCCATATATGAAAACATATATACATTTGTACATACATATAGTAAGGATCCAACCTGAAATATCCTCAAATACTGGCTACCATTTTGATCATCCACATACCCAATTGGAATTCCATATCCCAACAGGATAGAGACTTGCACCTAGGAATCCACTACAAATAGATCGTATGATTTTTTCCAATCCAAACAAGATGAAAAAGAATATATACACATAAAATAAATAAATAGTAAATGGGAAACCTAAAGAAATATATTACATAACTGAAATAAGTAAGCATAAGTTATACTATATAATGTAGAAAACCCAAACAAAAGTACATGTCCAACAAAAATGTAAAATTAAAAATTGAATTGAAAACTCTATAGGATAATATAGAAAACATCCCATAATCCTACCACTATCTACCCAATCCCAATTGATATAAACATTTCCACAATATAATGGTTCCTTTCTTTTTTCTACAACAATTGACATTACTAGTTAAACACATCATTGAAGAGGTGTAATGTTTGTGAGAAAAACAATACAATCTATGTGTTCCATATCAAGTCCCTATAAAAGATAAAAATATGACCATTTTAGAGAAAAAAATAGTCTTATAGACGATAAATATGTTTCATTCAAAATCCTGGTAATTATTTCCCATTTCCAATAATTCAGAAACTATATCTGAAAAAAGAGTATCAAATCATAATTTCAAAAAACATTTATAGTAGGTAATGTATGTATATAAAATCCAAAACAATATAAAGAAAAAACCAAATGGTAATTGTGAAAATGATCAAAATAGGTTAGTCAAGTGGACTACTCATACTATAAAAAATGAAGAGGGTGCATTTGGGTCCATAAAACATAAGCCTAAGAAGAATAGGAACAACATATGAGTAAACCTTCTAGAATTTCAATTTTCTATCCTAATAATAATAGGACTAGGGAGAAGAGGAACACACAATTAGTGAACCCCCTAAAATAAATAAAGATTATGACCCAATGTTATATATTCCACCTGAATACCCATGGACTTCCATTAGTTTCATTTTATTAAGTCGTATTTAAAAAATATTCATAATCATTTAAAATAAACCTTTTCATCTATAATAATTTTATAAAAAACATATTACAAAATACATTTAATGCACCAATTTTCTATGACCCAAAATCAAGATAATTTTTTTTATCTCATACCCATTTACGATTACAAAAAAATCCTGATAATTTATATATAAAACAATTTAAAAAAAGACCAATCACAATTAATTAATAAAGGAAAATGATAGAACCCACTCCCTCAACTCGTCCCAGACTCACCTACAATGGGATCCACCAAAACCAAAATGAATGAATAAAAATAAATTTAGTCCTGGGAGTTAATTCCAAATTATTAAAATTAAATTCCATAACAAAAATGTGTCATCAGACAAGATATATCACACATGCCATAGATAAAAATGTCGTCCACACCAAAAACAATGTGAGAGTCATTTTTTGAATGAAGGTTAGACAATATATCTAGAAAGAATAAAAGAAGTTCACCATATGGTTTATGAATCCAAAAAATTCAACACAATTTTGCTGCCCTGGCCAATGGAAATAAAGAAGAATATATGTATCTTTCTAAATATAAGATATGAAACCCTATAGATATTGTGTCTCAAATGACATGATTTAAAATTGGAATAGACAAAAAATCAACTAGAAAAGTACTAGGGTTTTAGGTAGTAGGTTTCACAATGAAAAAAATAGTATTTAGGAATACAGTGGATGAAACGTATTCGGAAAGATGTGTTTTATGTGTATAACACTCTTTTATGATGTAGAATCCCCATAATCCAAGCATGAAAAAATCAATTTATGTTAAATTTAAACAAAATGATGTTTTTATGGCATAAATGTGGGTCTTAATGTGTAAAATTAATTTACGATATATAAAATAATTTATGGAATGTCAGATTATTTTTCCATTAATCGTGTTACTGTCGATTACCAATAAAGGACTTGCATCAAACTCTAAACATTTACAGAGTAAATATATCCTATAGGTAGTACCAAAAACGTACCAATTGATAAAACTAAAAAGAGATTCTTATTCACCATAGAACCTGAACAACATGTTCTTAAAAAATAATGTTTAAACCTAAATAATCAAGGATGTAACAATATATTTATCATTAAACATTTAATCCTCAAGAAGTGATGTGGCAGAAGTGTTCACTAAAATTATGTGAGGCCACAACTCCCTCATTAAAGTTTTACACTATCAAGTCTCTTGAGAATTTGATCTATGTGTCCATAAAACTCTGACTAATGGAATGTACATTCTATACAAGTAATTAACATCAGAATCCATTATCTCCATTGGATTCTCCAAAATTGAACAATTAAGGTCCAACACAATCTCTTCCAAATTACGAATGATTGAGGTATCATGAATGTATTTACAAAGATGAGATATAATGAATAAATCGAGTATGTCGATCAAGTGATATGGAAATGACAACTGATTAGAAACAATCCCATGATTCTCAATTCCCTCAAATAATCCAACATATCTTAGTGCCACCTTTCCCTAATTTCCCAGTTGAATGTGGTCAAATCAAGACAAGCTATTAAGTAAACCCATTTCACAATGTAAAACTCCTATGGATGAAATTGTACATCTGTATATGACATCTTCCAACTCTAATATGTAACAAAACACTAATACATATTCATGTTCCTTTTTTAATGTTTCCAGAATGAGACTCAGTCCCATAATAGAAGTCATATCCTCCTCTTCCCAAATAAGTGATGATCTTCATTAGTATCCATATAAACTCTCAAAGTTAACCATTATAAAATATTACTCATAATTATTGTTATAAAAATTTCAACCATTCCTAGAAGGAAATTTTATGATCAATGAAAATCCAAGATGAAAGCATGGTGCATATCCTATAGAATTTGAACAGATCTCTCTATCTTGTCATCCATTAGTGGAAGATAATATGTACTCAAATAGAACTGAGTTCCCATCACATCCTGGAGACTATTCCCGAATTGAGAGGTAAATGTATGATCCCTATCTGAGACGATAGCATAGGTACCCCTATGTTACCTGATAACATCATAATAATATAACCTACATAGATCATCATCCTTAGTGGTTCCTAATTTGAATGAAATTTCATTATTTTTGAATCCATTAATCAAAACCTATCTATAATTATTTTGTTGTGATGTCCATGGAATTCCAATAAAAAATTACATTGACACCTCATCCCATTTCCAAACTTGATCCTGAATAGGCTATAAGAAACCAGATGGTTTTAGATGCTCTGATTTTATCAAACGGTATGTGTAATAAGAGGACACACAATCATCTATGTTGAAATTTATACCCAACCACCGAAATAGGAATTGGGATAAAAATCCAATCCACAATGAAGATAATACCATCAGATTTAGAGACCAACTAAATGTAGTATCTGAAACTCAAATTAGACATTCATGAAAATATTATGACATGACCATCATATGGATTATACATTAGTCTCACATAAATGTTTTAAATACAATTTCTTCATGAGGTGGATTAACATTTACTAGGGACACTAGAACCTTGAATTTATGATATCATAGTACTTCAAAAAAGTGCATGTTCTATATGTTAGAAACTCATTCCAGTTTGGACAGTCTCTTTGTCCAATAGATTTTGAAGCACACTTGTGATTTTACTTCCCAGTTTCTACGTGAATAAAAACAAGCAGATTAATATTTTTATCTTGATTAATAATTATAAATTATTGATTAATTAAATTATCAAATACCTCTAACTATTTTATCAAACTCTATAAACCCTATGAAAAAGAATAAAAATACTCCATTTCTTGGAACAATATTGTAAAAGATTCTCAAACCTACTCTCGTAGTCTAAAAGATATGGCTAAAACACTACTCATAGAGTTCAAGGTAAGAAGTTGACTGTCAAACCCCATTAACTCATGACTGCTAGATCTGTGGAGTGGAGAACTAGGATTTAATATCATAAATATGATTTACTCAATGATTTCCTCTAAATATATTATGAGCTATATTTGGATACATATTTTTAATCATACTTAGTTAAGTCAACCCATCACTCTGATAAAAACTACCCGATAGTAAAAGGTAACCTAAAAATTAGCTGATGAGCCCCAATACACCCGACTTTGTTCAAATTCAAATAATGGAAGGTGTTTACAATGTAATATTTTTGTGAGGGTTTTATATTTTTAGACGAATGTAATACATTTCTATTTATATATTCATAATATGTTGTTGAGTTATCAACTGAACATTAATACATAAAAAATCATCATTTCTAAATCAATTTTGTCTATCAATTATTTAATGTGATATTGATGTAATTAATTTTATACATAAAATAATTAATAGCGTATAATGAAAATAATTACCCGAATGACCATAGGCATCTATAATTGGTTATTCCATTGAATTGTAATGGTTCCAAAATAAGAAAGGGAATTCATACATGAGTCGTGTCATGACCCATGATGAAGTTCATCCTTGTATTAGTGTGTACATGTCTTATCTAGGGTAGCGCCACATCTTGGTTGTTTCCACATCTCAAATAGATATCATCTCAACTTTGTGGGGTCCTAATCATATAATGTCTTCATCAAATGTACAATAATACTCTCACATATGAGAGTGTGTATTAGGAGCAAAAATACAACAAATAAATTGGACGATAATTCCCTTATACATCTTTAATTAAAAATTCAAAATGAAATTTTTCTTAAAGAAAACACTTCTTAAAACATCACTAGTTTTAAAATATTTTTAAAGGAAATTGACCATACAGATATGAGTTCATTCAATTGCACAAGACCAGTCAGTATAAAAAGTAAATTCCTAAGAGAACTATATTTCAATAAATTTAATGTTGAGAGATATTATAAATAAATTAATAGATTTATACAATTAAAATAATTTACATTCATTGGAATGTAAATTAATTAAATTGTAATCTCCAAAAATTAATTTAATTAATTAATTTAATTTAATTCCATAAGGTATATTAATTATTATCAATAATTAAACTATTATTATTTTAAACAAAAAAGTAAAATTTTAATTAATTTAATTTTGTTGTGAAATTAAAAAAAATTAATTAATTTATTTATATTGAATTAAATTTTTCTTGCGCCCAAAATATTCATCGACTCCCATTGTGGGTCGAGCTGAACCCACCCGGGCCCATTCTGGAAGAACTCGCCTAAGGCATTCACTGGTCAAAAATACACTGTTTAGTAAATTTTAAGGTTGGGGAGTCCCATTGTCGGTAGTGGAGAACACGCCCTGGGACTTCACAGGATAGGAAGAACCCTTACATAGAATTTTCAAGTTAGAAAAGCATGTCTTGGGTTGGTCCTGGCCTGTTTTACCCATGGGTTTCTAGATTTGTATATGGAAACCATGATTCATGGGTCAGAAGAACTAGGTTGGAGTCATAGGACAAGAGTAGAGGCTGAATTCTAGATCATTCTATGGTAGGTGTCCAACTGTGATTTAGGAGAGGATAGGGGCAGATCATGGTTGTCTAGGAGAGTACAACGTTGGGGAGACATTTTCTGGCAATGAGGTGTCGGACAATGGTCAAAATTTTCTATGCTAGTGTCGATTGGAAGGGGTATAGATGTATCTAGGAGACCATGACTTGTATGTGTGCTTCACGGTCTTGAAAAAGTAGACTATGAGGTGAGTTTCCATGGTGATGGTTATCGTGGTTGGATAAAAGTGCACCAGGATATTGTGAAGCTCATCGCAAGTGTTAGTGGAATGTACTTCATAGGTGCCTTCATAATGCTGGTTAACAAGTACTATGATTGTGTGTTGTATTTGATTCATGATCATGGTGGAAAGGAGTCACTAAAAATATTTTGTCTTATGGGTATCATTCAGTTGAGGAGGTTGGATTGGAACATTGATGGAGATCTGGTAAGAGCGATTTCCCTGAGCTGTGGTGCTTGAAAGACATGGCATGTAGTGATGGATT
The DNA here is from genome assembly GCA_963277665.1 of Viscum album. NCBI lineage: Eukaryota > Viridiplantae > Streptophyta > Magnoliopsida > Santalales > Viscaceae > Viscum > Viscum album. The sequence goes on from OY728134.1 coordinate 176,141,404, forward strand.
TTCAGGGAAGCTACTCATGGGGAGTATTGAGTTCCATGACTAGATAAATGATTCTGATGTGGTAATATCATACACGGGATGCTAGAATTCATGGTGGTGCCACAAACCCTTCGATTTTTTCTCAACATTATTAATTTTTCTCATATAGTACTAACACCCACCCCTATTAAATATATAATTACTATAGTATTTTTTCTTGACATTGCTTCTTTGGGAATCAATTATTTACTACAACTTTTTTTTAATAATCAAAATAAAAATAAAAGATTATCTATTCTATCTTCTGAGGCATGTAGTCCATCACCGAGAATAAATGTTCCAGATTGTGCGGTATCAGTCATCAGATTCCAGAAAGAACTACATATGAAATTATTCATTCACTAGTAGAGGCCTCAAAATTAAGTTGTAATAGTGGGATCCCTAGACCCAAAATTAATTGTACCTCTGATATCAAATATATGTATATAGTTTGATATATAAATGTGGTGTTTCTTACCATAATATTACAGATATTTCATCATCGACTATTTACATAGTATTTTCCATAGATTAAATGTCCTATGAGATGTTTATAGTATAACCTAGCTTTAATTAAATCATCATTATACTATGATTGTATTCTTTAATATATGTCCTATTAGGTAGGTACATCATTATGACAAGAAAAATTTGATGTCTTTCTTTCTAGTGTTGTGGAATCAAAACAATTAAGACTTATTTTTATGAAGTTCACAATTGGTGATCTCTCGTTGTGTGATCATGATGATAGACCTACCTATAGGAACACCACATTTTTTACATGTAATTGGTTATTCCTTTATATGGACATGTGTATTGGTCTCTCTACATGAGATCATTATCAGTGTCTTCCATTTGATCATATACATTGATGCATGGTGAAACCATGATAATGATATCATGGTGATATAGTTTGTATTGGGTGCATTATTCATGGAAAGACCTTGGCTAAATAATCAAGATAGATTTTTTCACTAATGGTTTTTGGAAGAGATACCTCATTGGCCCAGGTTGACTAGGATGGTTTTACATTTAAAAATCCATTGGCATTGTTTAAGAAGGTAAGTCCATCCAGTACAGTCATGAAATATATAAAGGAAAAAAAAAGATGATGACACAAGTGTGCATCCATCATTATGGGATATCATAAGACAAAGAGATTATATTTCACATAATGTGTTCACTAGAGGAATTTGTCAATATGAAATTAATTCTCTCCTTAGGGACCATGATGGGGTGCTCAAATCCCCACATGGTCTGTGGATTTGACTCACTGCTATTGAGATAAGGACATAGAGAGTCAACCATTAAGTGTTTCCATGAGTTCCACATATTCTAATGAATAAGAGTTTATAATGAATGGGGACCCACATGCGGGGGTTGGTTAATGTTTACAATTTACTGATTAAAATTAAAACAAATTCAATAATATTATTCATATTTAAAATAAAAATTATTAAATTTATTTCTCAATATTTTCACAAGTTGATTTATCACAAACATTAATATGAGAAAATTATAATCGTTCAAACCAAAATAGGATTTTTAGGGATTGTTTAATTACATAGAAAGCATACTGGATGATTTAATGGTTAATATTTTCTCATGTAACATTTTATAGTGTTAAAGGAGAATGATTAAATATTTTAGATAGTAATGATAATATTAATAATAAATACATGTTCAAAAAGTTCTAAAATGACCATTATTAAGGGAATAAGTGAAATTTATTTATTTATAACCTTAGTATACAAGAAAATTTTATCCTCTTGAATTCTAATAAACAAAATGTTCACAATTTTATTGAGTTAATATCTCCTCCACTCTCATATGATGTTTTTTGAGAGATATTTGGAGGGATGAACATTGTCAGATTGATTCTTCTTTTCCTGATCGAGTCTACGTTCTTCATGCTATCAAAGGGATGTGGTAAATCACATTGATTTCCCACCCTATCACATGTGAAACATAGAAATATGATCCTAGAACTATGGATCATGTGTGGATGATGTATTGGATGTCTATATTGCTATCTTATATCAATGACACATCAATGGATAACGAATCAAACTGAAAACTACAATCAACTGAGGTATCATTTAATCTTTCATTTGAAATTATTTTTTGTGCATAAATTGAAATACATGTTATTATTTTAGAAATATAGTAAATGAGTTTTCTGGATTCCGTGTTTTTAATGTGGATCTTAACACCAAATTTTAAATTTAATCTCTTTCATGATTCCTTTGCACCCCATATTTTTTTAATTAGAATCAGAGTTAAAATTTATGTATTTAAATCAAAATATTTAATATTTCAATTATGTTTTCAATGATTTGGAAAGAGGTTTTTGTTATGGTCCCTACACAGCCGACAATGTGTCGATCTTATTTTGTATCTTCATGCTATAGAAGATCAAAAATCAATGGGTTGTGTGTAAAAAAGCTATGAAAATTGATGTTGTAATTTTTTTAATCATTTTAATTTCTACTAATGTGGTAGTGTTTAGTTGGTACATGATGTAATTATGTTTCATGTAATTAATATCTATCGAAATATGGTGGAGGTATACCATTGGAAATTCATGTTTTCCTTGCATGCATTTTTAACTAGAATGATAATTCTTCCCATGAATGTTAGTTCAATGCTTCTCCTATAAGATTCAATAATTAAAAAGATAATGATTCCCATGAAATCTAGTTTAATCATTCTCATTTAATCTTCGATAATTAAATGGAAAATGAATTCCCATGATGATTATTCAATTATTATCATGAAATATTCTTTAAAAAATATAAATATAATTGTAAAATATTTTTTGAGATACCTACCATAATTATATATATATATATTATAGAAATTGTCCTTTAATGGATACCCCGTCTTGGGCTAGAATAATTCAGTCTGGATCTGAATTTCCTGACCCATTTAATAAACTACTAGTACAAAATTAATTTTTGGGGATCTAATTAAGGTCTTAATAGACCTGAAAATTTATAAAAAACACACCAAATAAATTTAATTTTATAGGATTTAATGAAATTATTTCTGGTGCTTTGTGATGTATTTATAACTAAATAAAATTAATTTAATTCATGTCAGTGCATTAAAAACCCCTGAGCTGAAATTTAAAAAATTTAATTTACCTTATGAAATATAACTTCATGTTTATTAGTCATGAGTTGAGATCGACCCATGCATGTTTAGTTTATTATTTATTTAATTTAATTATGTCATTTATGTTTTATAGAATATAATATTTATTTTATTTGGATGATATACACATCATCCATCCATATTTAATTTGCATAAGGGCCTTCATGTACACATTTATGTGTGAAAAACTAATATTTAACCCCATGTTCCCCTCACTCTCGTGTGACTATACATTGTAATGATCCAAGTATTTTGGGTGGGGGGTTTCAAGTTGAGAGCTACTGTAGAACAAACAAGTTGAATGATTGGGATTTGTAGGTGCTACAATTCAATACAGTTATAAACTTACAAAATTCCCCTAGGGTGTCAGTAAATCCATTATTATCTCAATAGAATAAGTAATAGTTAATGGGTCCTAATCGTGTCCTTATTTATTTATTTTATCATATGTCTAGATTATTAATTTTTAAATGTATATTTAATAAACAAGATCACATAGTATAATAATAAAGAAGCAAGGAAATATAAAATTAAAATGTGATTGGAATGATTTCCATTTAAAATTACTATTATTTTGTCAACATAATCATATAGAACAATTATTTGAAATAGAAAATTATTTCATTTTAGGGTATGAAATTATCAAATCCCATAAAGGAAATAATAATTCATTTAATTCCTTAAATTAATCATGTTTCAGAAAAACTAGTTGTTTAGTGTCATCATCATCCAAAGTTGAGTTTATATCTTACTATCAGGGAGATCTTATGAGAGTGGTTGGAACAATCAATTAATGTTGGATTAAAATAATTAGCCATATCTAGCACGTTTCCATGTTATATGAAGAGTCATATGTAATGGAAATTAATGCTTTTTTGGAGATAGGACCTCAATCCATAGATTAAGGAGTTGTTAGTAAATGATGTTGTCCAGTCAAACACCAATCTTGGACTCACTGTGTAGTGGTGTAAGCATATCTTTTAGGCTATAAGGAGAGGTTTAATGATCATTTCTCTATAATTATCAAGAAGAAAAGTATTCTAATTATAGTATAGAGGGTTACTTAAATTTGAGAACATTGTTGGAGACATTTAAAATTAATAAATTGAAAATCTCTATGAGTAGTCAAGATATAATTACAATTTTGTAGATAATATTTTGGTACAAATTGAAAATCAATACCTAAAGTACATTGGGATAATATTGGGCCAGGATAAGTTCCAAACTAGAATGAGTTTCCAATGAATATTACATTTTCTTACATAAAGTACTAAAAATTAAAAATTCATGGTGCTAGTGTTCCCAATAACTTTTAAGATGCCACAACATGTAATTGTATAAATATTCAACCTAGAGACTCATGGATGGCTCTTTGGATTGTTTTTCCATAAAGGTATCATCATGGTCTGATATGAGTTATGGACATAACATCAAAAAATAGATGACTTAAAATTTTATCTCATCTCAAAAAAGATTGTATTGAGAAAGAAAAGTGAAGATATGAATCGATGATGATTATACTTGATATCATTATATTGAGAGATGGATCATGATTACTCAATGAATCCCTTTTCCATAATATTTTCTCCCATTTACTTGTGTTTTTTAATATTACAAAATGGAACGTATGGAGAAAATGATTCATTACCTATTGAGTAAGGCTCACCAGGAAATAAAAACATTAATTAAATATTAATATTTATTTCTTCTGGATAATAAGAAGAATAAAAATGTGAAAAAGAAATTGGAAATAGTGATTGTAAAGGAAGTGTAACAACATCCTTTAACGAAATTGGTTTTAAAAAGTATGTTATTTTCATCCCATAAAATGAAATATATATATATATATATATAAATGAAAATTTAAATGAAATGAATTGTAAATTAATAAGCAAGTAGTCTCTTATTATTTAGAATTTTTCATTAATTAAAAGTAATGTTTTTTTTAATTTATTGGTATTAAATACAATATGATTTTTATATATGTGGGTTTATATGTACTAACCATGTATGTAACGAATCATTTGTTGATGTAAGGTGTGTTATCCAAGTAGCTATGAAATTTTTTCCCTATAATAAGTGGTGAAAAATTCTATATTGAAATGTTTATTAATTCCACGTGAACATTTGGAGTATCAGAAAAATATTAATCTCATGTGTGCATTGAACATAAGGAGAAATTTTTCTAGTAATAGAATAATTGTTGTTTGTGGTGTCAACTTCTCAAGTCATGTGAAACATGAATCATTGGAAGTATATGATGTATATAAAATGTATGAATAATATAACCAGTTATGGAATGAAAATACTTTTTCAATAAAATCTAAATAATTTTCAAAGATATAACAAGTATTGTTTCAGACTCTTTGATGTTAAAAACCTTGGTTACTGTCGACATACTTGTAAACTTAGTTTTTGAAAAAGAAAATTTTAAAAATAAAGTTAAGACTCAAATCATTTGGAAAAGTTTTATCTAGAGAGAATGAACTACTCCAAGGATATTATAGATTTATGTATACTTAATTATATTCCATTATGTGTTTGACAAATGATAAAGTGAGGTATGACATATTACTAGCTAGAAGATATGAGAGGCTCTATGCTGGTTTTCTGAAGAATGTCTTGACCAAACATTCATCGATCAATGTAATATAACATTGAATTATTTATAAACACACATTACCTTATACACATCAGCACTAGGATTATAATTGGGGGGATTTATTATGAGTCATACTAATTAATATTGATCAATAAAATATAGTATGGAGTAATTACTAACCACAAACTTCATTGTAAACTTCAATGTTATTATGTAATTAAAATGATCTTCAATGTTAAAACCCATGAATGGTATATACTTATATTTTTAAATAGATTATTCACAGATAAGTATGTTATCACATAATATTATGTCAAATATCATAAAAAATGGGTATCATATGATTTATAGTATGATGTAAACCCATTAATTGATAGGAAAATGTTTTATATTTCCAATAATTAGTTTACATATAAATAATCTTCCATCAAGAAAAAACTCTATGTTAATCTATTGTAATCAAACTAAAAAATTATAAGGATATTACAAAGATCTATTTTATAAAAACTATATATTGATGTTATATAATATATTTCTATAAAAGGGTACACATATCTATTTGAGATAGTGGGAGAAAAAATTATTTGGGTTTAGTCAATCATAGAGATTCCAAAAATGGTTGAGATATGAACATGTTCCACAATAGGTGTGGGAAGGGAATTATAAAGAGAAAAAATAATGTTTATGAAGGAAAAACCCATGGTGATGGTTTTATATTCACTATGGTCAGTGATAAATTATTCATTGTATAATAATTCCAACATATAAGGGGTATATAAATATTAGTTAAGAATGATTGGATCAACTAAAATTAAATATTAGATTCCATATATCAATGTATATAAGGATTATTAATCTGAATACTATGGTATGTATTTCAATGAGAATATACATGGATTGTATAACAACAATACCAATAAGGCATGACTAGTTATATAAATTCAGTACTCCTTAATTGATTAGAATTTTACATTCAATAAATAATTTCAATGATTTTTTATTGAGAATTTGTTTTCAGGACTGCCAATCATGGAAGACATAAGATCTCATCTTTTTCTATGTACAAATTTCTTTGGATTTATACATTTGATATTTAGTTCTTAAGTCTTTTTCAGAGATAGAAAGACATTTTTTAAAAAAATGACCTAATGTTTGGGGATGTATGCTTTTTCGATTTAATGGTGTATGGGTATAAATCAGTTAAGTGGTTCAAAGGTTCTGGGTATATTGAGAATATTTAAAGGACGTTCGGATAGTTAAAGGGAAAATGGTATGAAAAATCAAATGTGAACATTTACAATTCATTTAATGGGATTAGACATCATGTAATTTTTCTAGGGTTTAATAAAATAAATTCGAGTTAATAGGTTTTTGGTTTACTCCATTAAAAAAAAATTCACAATGTGTTATAACATTACTCAACTTGTAAATGAATAACCTGCTTTTTTAAACAATTTGCGCGGTTTATATTCTTTTTAATCCACTATAGATCATCTCTTCTGGACCCTGGGGAATTATTCACGATATTTTGCTATCCAAAATTCCCATTTGGAAATCCTGATTTTGTGATAAATACATGTTCATTATTTTTTTTACGCTTCTTCCAACTCTTCAATATTATCTAATATATTCAGATAATATCCTTTTTCCAAATTCATTTTTAGTTTTTATCTTTTCTATCTTTGTTCATGTAAATTCTTTGAAATCAACCAAACCTTCTTCCTTGTGGTGTTTCCCATTTGAATAATTATTGGATTATCAGCTAAGGGAAGGGGGTCTAAATATTAACCCTATGTTATGATAATTTTCTATTTTATGAAATATTGATATAGCATCATCATTATGTGAACCCAAATTAATTGAATAAATGAATGGAATTATTACATGTATTTTTTTGGTTTTAAATGGATTTCTATCTGGTTTATGGATACCCATGGGGTGGGAGAACAATGATTATAATTGAATATGAAAATACTTTAAAGTATGTTTAGAATGACATGTGGCATAGGGTGGTTTAAGGTTATAAAATACCAAAATTGTGGATAATTTATTATTGATATAATTTTTAATCAATTGTGAATTTATTTGTAAGTGGATTTTGGTGCTGAAAAAATATATGTGGAGGCAATGGACGCATTGAAAAATTGTAGTCCATTGGAGCTACCTCGCGTAGTCGATATGTTGATCCCCTAAGCATTATGCCATTGGATGAGCCCCGCAACACCATCGATGGTGTAAAGCCGAAGATCCTCCACGAACGATGCCCTGTCGAGACGAAGGAAACTCCATGATTTGACTGACATTTTAAAATCCTCCGTGGAGGAAAGTGGAAAGAGGCTCGGCGATCCCACATATGTTTGCAATGCTTCTGAGGAGCGATGATGTGGGAGGCTCTGCAGTTACAAAAAAGAACCACGTGGCTTCAAACCAAGATATCCATACATCACGCCACCTCTGGCCTATAAAGACCAGTCTCCCCTCCATCCCAAAGGACAAACCATCTATCATTTTCCCTTATCAGCTCTCAAATCACGAAGCCCTTCGTGCTCTGCAAAAGATGAGATCTTTAGTGTACTTAAGCATTTCAAAGTGACCTTGCATTGGCTTAAACAAAACCCTCTTCAAGAACATATTCCCTTAACCGATCCCACAAGCCATCACAAATGAAAGATATCCCTAAGAGGACTCAGTTATTTACATGGAACTCAAGCTTCCAAAAGTACCATCGATGCACATGTGGTCTATATGTTAAGGCAGGGTCACTTTTCTTTACAATGCACATTGTTTCGAAGAGAAATGCTTTGAATGTTTTCACTGTTTCACGGAGCCCAACTCCGTGAAATCCAGTATTCTTTGCAAATCACCCTCCATATGATCCTCTATACAATTTCTAATCTTTGTCACTCCACGTTTCAAGGAATACCCCTTTGCAATGTCCCTCCCCTAAGTAGAGCACCAGAGCATCACAACATTCTTCCTTGAGAACATATTTTCTCCATAAAACCGTCTCCTGTACAATCCTCCAAGTTCATACGAAGTGATTTCAACGTCCCTTTGTTAGTTTCATGTTGTGTTTGTTAGACTCAATCATCTTCTCATAGGCACACCTATAGATATTTCATTATTCCATTTCCTTGCTAACGTGGAACACTCAGTTGATCACTCCATGACATGCCCTCCCCACAGCATTGATGATGCCTTCCATTCCCCATGGTTTGGGAGGTAACTTTCATGTAGGACCTAGGGGGTGTGCAGTGAACCCAACTCATCCATGCTATAGGATGTTAAACTAAGAAACACCATCATCATCATCACAAGATTTTAAACTGTGGCCGCGCACCGCTCATAATGTCAGGGTTCCTCGTCTCAAACATTCTCCATGCCCACTCATCTATATGAGATTGAGATCTTTCCCACATTGAATGAGATCCTCTTTGTTAGAGAGTCATTTGATTGTAGGGAAGGGAAACCATATTGGTCGATGCCCCTATCCTTTCTTGTGGAAGGTAGAATCCCTAATCCCAATCTCTTCTTCGGTGCCAAAGACTAGAGGGGGGATGGGCACAATAACCCTCCTCTCTTCTGCACCAAATACCTCAAGGATTTTTCACCATCATGCCTCTACCTTGGAGTAAGTCCCAATATCCATCGTGCTAGGATTATAGTCATGAATAAGCCCATGTTTCTTCTTGGGTCCACTAACCATACATAGACCCCATACACATTCTGTAGATTCACCTTTCGCTATGCGACCGTTAGGCCTTTTCCACCTCCTTTTTCTCACATCTAGCATGAATCATGTGGTCTAAGAGTAAGCATTGTCAATGGTATCATTTCTGGGCCACCTGGTGTGTAATCCCAACACTACCGGACTACATGGACATTGATCACTATCTCATGGGAAAGGTACGTAGGAATCCTCCCTTAGGATAAAGCCAATTATCCATCTTCCTTGACCACATCACGTTAGTTCACATTCGTGACATTAAACTATATCCCCTTCATCCCACACTTCATGGACATTGATCCTTGTCCCCTAGACATGGTACGTAGGAAACCTTCCAGAGGATCAATCCCAACACCTACATGTCCCGACCCCTATTTCTTTTCTCCTTCGTCCAGCATGATATTAAAATTTATGCCCCCTCTGTGTCCCACATGATGTTAAACTGAAAACTATCCGAACTACGTATATTTGACCCTTGTCTCCTAGACATGGTATGTAGGAAGCCTCCTCGATATCTGACCCCATCAAGTGGTAAGTCATTGTACCCACATCCATCAGTAATCCATTGTGACTACATCCAGTGGTAATTCATTGTGACTCCATCAAGCGGTATGCCATTGTGACCCCATCCATTAGTAATCCATTGTGACACCATGAACCGGTAAGCCATTGTGACCCCATCAAGCGATAATCCATTGTTACCCAATCCAGCAGTAAGCTATTGGTACCCCATACAACGGTAAGCCGATGTAACCACATCAAGAACCATGCCCTTGTGACCCCATCCAGTTGTATGTTGTTCTGACCCCATTGAGCGGTAAGCCGTTGTGACCCCATCCAGTGGTAATACTTTGTGACCCAATCCAACTGTATTCCATTGTGTCCCCATCAAATGATAATAAATTGTAGTCCCCTTATTGGGACCCACATCTCTGCTCCACCCCTCTAGTGTCAAACCTAACATTGGGCTACAAACAATGTTTGAGCCCTAGAACGTCATCTTGTCATTGTCCTCTACCCACACCCTCATCCCATGTCACATCTTGTACTATGTTGACCTATATTCCCTTCCACAAGGATTTTAATGAAGTCTCTCTAAGACTCAAGCCCAATATTATCGTGGTCATTATGATGGTTTCATCTAATTCATCATCCATCCTCAACCATCCATATCCATCCTGATTCAATCTTGGGCCACCACATCCTAGTGAAGTCACACACCTAACTCCCTCACTAATCCTAGAAGTAATCGGATAACTAACCATGCCTTAGCCCCAATACCAGTTCTCCCAACTGGGTTGAATTCATCTTATCCACTATTATCTGTGTTCCAGTCAGTCTGATCTGTCTCTGTTGGACGTTAAACTCAAGGAATACCTCATGTAAAACATGGGAAGATGAGGAAAATCTCAGTTCCATACCTATGGAATATAATTCATTGAACTCAATGTGGGATGAATCGGGATTTAGTACAATTAATATGCCCTATAATAAATGAAAGAAACGCAAACACACCAGTTTTCCAGCGTTCAAACATTCTAGTGATGTCTAACATGACTACCCCTCCCAAATGAAGGATGTTTCCCTGACTGGACCCCTTGGAATTTCCTGATAGAAGTGGTGTAATTAACATGCATCCATAAAAATAGGGAACTGGGAATATTTTCACCAACAACATCCTAAGTGTCTGAGGGAGTCCAGGACTATGTTACAAGTTCTGAGTATGAATCCATGGATGGAGGATCTGACATCTCATCACCCCATTTTGACAAAGGATCAGACATCCTAGAAGAAGCGATAGATGCAACCAACCTTTAGAAACCATAAATGTAGGGAAACAGACCAGCGTGTCATCATCCTCCAAGAAATAGAAAGATGTGTGTGCCCTGAAAAAAGTGTCATATATAGCAATGGTGAACCCGATGTGAATATATTCTCCTCAATGATGAGATTAGTAGTGTTCAAGACATTAGTGGACTAGCTTGTCACCATATCCAATTATTTGGCACCAGGTCTAGCCATGAAAATAGTGGGCCAGGCATGAAACACGTCAGAAATTGGTGTAGTTGAATGATGTAAATCCCAATCTTCTACACTGTGAGTGTGGATCCTTATTACCAACCATGGAAGATGTAATGGCTCTGGGGGAACTAGATTCCACTTTCTTCCTTTCACCACTAAAGGTTTATACACCCAGATTTCCATGACCCAAGTTTTCTTTCCATGAAATAGATCATTGCCCACCCACTGACATAGGTTTAGGGGAAAAGTCAACGTGGTAATTTTGGGAAGCCTCATCTCTACTATTAATGCTTCCACATCCCAAGATTTTTCACACCCATGCCCCATCTCACCATCTGAATTGATTTAGATAAGGGTGGTTAACGGACTCATTCGTTGATACTAGGAGGAAGGGATTTTCCCAACCCAGGATATGCCCTGACAAGATTTGGTGGATTATGCGCCTCATCTTCACTATCTACCCAAGGTCCTCCCATGGTGCTTATTCTCCCCACTATGATGTAAAATCTTTTTGGGATCCTTTCTTGGGATTGATTTGACGACTGCCTCCCCTATGCCGAAGAGGTGAGGTACTTCTTGGTCAGTTGAGCGGTAGACCCATCACAGAGACTACTATGGAGTGCTCTCACTAGGCAGTGTTAGCTCCACCACCCGGCACCATGGGTTGAGGAGTTGGTGAGAAATCTACCTAAACCACCGACCCCAGTTCTGTTATCCTGACACTAGCATCTGGCTTAGGCTGAAGAGGATGCTCTCCATGGGGAATCAACATTAACGACTACTATGTCTCATGCCACCACTAATTCATACCATCAACCCCTATTTATGCCAAGCTTGGACACTCATACACCCATCCAAAATCAAGGCCACAACCACCACACGGGCATTTTGGGTAGACTCTCCTTGTTGCCGCCGCAGGCAGAATCCATCGCGGGCCAACCCCTGGCATCAAAATCAATTATAAAGGTCTTACTTATGCCACCAACATTGAGAGAACATGACTGAAACACTCTCATTTTCGATGTGATGGTCCTACCCTTTCCACTTTCAATCAATGAGAAGTCCCTCCTTGCTGCATCGACCCCCAGTACAGTAGTGTCTTCCGCACTCATGGCCTCAGGTATGGAGTCATTCCTCCTATCATGGGTCACAGTAAGGATGCTACACGTCCAGTCAACTGTCAGCATTGGGATCCTACACATTTCCTCCTGGCATTCTAAGAAGTTAATTTTCATTCCATCTACTAGAGAGGCAGAGGCTTATCCCTCTTAAGTGGAACCCATCACGGTTTCCCTACCCATGTTTATCTCAACCTGTACGAGGACCTTCCTCGCACTATCGCTGCCAAGGGAAACAATCATGGTGGCCCATCCCATGATCCTATCAGTTCTAGTGGATGTCTTACCTGTTCCAGCACTTCCTGATGAGATATTATCTACATGCATACAGGAGACACAAAGGTCCTCCACATTTCATGTCGACATTGTTATGGGTGATCCTCGCACCCCAGTTTACCTAGGCTGATGTTATCTCCACACAACATCATTTCGACCAATATCCCTCATGCCGAAAAACTACCTTGTCCCAATGATACATGCTGGGGTAAAATGGAGGGTTTCCATCATCATAATAAAGGCACCAAGATGTTTTAGACCATGATCAAGCCCGCCTGATTCTCGGACTCTGCGGTGGAATGTGATGCAACAGTGGAACTCTCACCCCGCTCTTCCGTGTCAGGGGTCAGAGTAGGAATAATGAGTATCTGCCTCAATATTCCAAAATGTGAGGTCCATCAGATCCCCGCCACTCTCTAAAGGTATATCCGTGTGGAGGAATATTTGGCTCCTTTCCAGGTCCTAGCCATGTAGTCATCCCCATCATCCATAGGTTCAATCTCCACAACAACTAGAGACCATGGGTTGTTATTCATAGGACTAGTAAAGGATGAAGAAAAACATAGAAGACTATTATAAGTTGAATCCCCTTCAACATAAACTATGGTATCTTGTCCATATTACTAGGATTTGTTGGATCAGTCGTTGAAGTCGTAACTAGACAACCCATGATGTGGTAGCTTGTCAGCCTAATTGATGTACTCTCCACCGGTCAATCATCCATATTAGCAGTCTACTTCAGTTTTGCTACCGGTTAACCATTCACCCCTAGTTGATGAGTGAGGAAATAATGGTTTTTATCTCAAGTCTAAGCCAAGGATATTTTGGGACTACCTTGTGGCGGATCATTTCCCAGAGATGTTCTATTCGATCACAAATTTGAACTTCAGTCCACCAAAATCGCTTAACCAGGAGGATGTTGTGTATTTTCTCCATACCCTATGGGTGACACACATTCGTCTCTAATATCAATGAATATCGTACCCAATGATTTAGGTGCATTTTGAAGACATTGGTCAGCAATCCCATATAGTCAACTTGGTTGCACATCCAATTGCCCAGCGCCCTGGGTTGCCTGTTCTCCCCCATCCCCTCCATCAATGATGTGTTCAGAGTTTTAATGTACTCAACATAATTATCAAGGATGCTTCATGTAGAGACCAAAAACATGTCATACATGGAAATTAAATTACTTATGAAGAATACATGATACATAACAAAAATATATTCCCAAAGAACATATTAGTTCAGTGTCTTTGGAATCTCAGAAAAAAATATTCTTATCATGGTAAAAGATCATCAACATCTCCCATAAAGTTCTTCATTTTTTTCTTACATAATACCTTTATTTATATCATAGGAAAAATAAATCATAAAAAGGTGGAGCTAAAATTCTCTATAAGGGTTAACATGGAAAATATAATACAATCCATAAACATTTGAACATAAAAACATGAACATAAAACATGAGTAATGACATAATTCATGGTAGTATATAAGGCATAAGTCACAACAGAACATTAATAATGATTAAATATCATTGGAATAAAACATGTAATTATGGAAAACCATTAGTCACATGATATAATTTCAATAGTAGCCAAGGGATTACTGCCAAGACCATCATATTAGACCAATTCCATTACTGAACTACGTTTACTTGTTGTTCCAGCACTGTATTACTAATCCAAATTTACTTTTTTTTCCAGCCATGTCTATCTCATTAGATATAAATCATTACCCAATTCATATTAGGGAGATATAGGTCTAACCCATCTCATAATTAAATCATTCTGACATGTGCCACAAAATAAACATAAATCATTCATCAAAACACGATGAACATCTGAACATAAACCAAATAAAACCATGTAAATAATTTGAAAAATATACTTGAAACATAACTATATTAAAGAATTTAATCTTAGATGGAAAATAGTTTTGAATAAATAATGAAATGAATTCTTGGGGAGAATATCCTTTCCTCTTCAAAATCATTTTCTTTTCTCTAAATGTCATGAAATTTTAAAAGAAAATAATTTTTTTGAAAATAATAATTAAATATTGTATAATAAGATCCATGGAAATAAGGTGTTATGACACTGTAAAAATCCGTTCATGTCATATAAGTTAGAAAAAATTTCTCCTCATACTTGTTACCTGAAAAGTCAAAAACTATCTCATTTGGCAAAAAAAAATATTCCTTCCATAACATGTGGTCAATGTCAACAAAGGGTAAACATGAAATTAAATATTCAGGAAAGAATAGTAAAAATTTTATGAAAAAAAACATTAGAAGACATGGAAATTGATGATAAATATGACCCCAGTAAATACTTACCAATAAACAATATCAGATAGAAATGAAATTGCAAGAGTTACCCTTTACCTTATGCCCAGTTTTTCAATATGTGTTGAAGACTCTTATATAGTGGGTTTAGACACATTATTAAATTATAATAGAACCATAATAATATTTATGATATTATATATGATTCACTTACGAATATATATTATCCATTCATTTGTCAATTTCATGTTAAAGCAACGTTTTTGGTAAAATCATTTCATTTATTGTATGTGTTTTGACTTGTAATTTTTCATGTGATTACGTAGATCATGATTATTTACTTCTAGAATTTAATACATGATTTATATATAATATCTATTCAGAATATATATATAATAGATCGATAAATGCAATGAAATACACCGTTCATGGATAAGGAAGGTCGTATGTACTCATGAACGATGTTTTTCGTTTCCTTATTAAATTGAATTGAAGTAAGTATATAACATGTACATAAATACAATATCATTTTTATGTCATTTATTTCATGATTATTTATTATATATACTTTATAATCTTTATGGAATGGTTAAGATGGAGAATGAATCTCATCCTGTTGTGGAGACGGTATTCCGTACGTACGCAGGAGTGATGATAGTGTTCCCATAATTATTGAATAGAAATTGAGTGGATGATGTAATATCTCAGAATCAGTATGATTTTATTATTTCAACAATTTTATCCATCTAAGTATGGTGGTGGTGTAAAAATATATTACACCCCGACATGGAGACGGTAAGTCGTACATACGCATGTGTAGTGATTTCATTTTTTGTAGAATGGATATAAGGTGAAATAGGGTTGTTTGATATTTATTATAACATATCTATATATTTGTGATACTAATTTTAATACATTATAATGAAAAAACTAATGATGGGGATGTATAATAGGAAATAAACTTAAAAGAATTGGTAGAAGAGATTACCTCGTCCTCGACGTGCCTCTTTAAAACTTCCTCTTAGGTCAATAGAGTTGGCCTTTTGAGAAGACCAGAACCCTTATTTTATAACTAACGTGTTTTAAAAGGGTAATTTTCAGGGTTTGGATGAGATTTATGTATTAAAATTTAGTGAAGGGAAGAGTGAGAAGGTGCCCTTTTATAAGATAGGAGAGGGGCACTTTTGGAACCCTCAAAAATATTTATTTATAATAACTCAAAACCCAATTAAAAACATCCTAAATGACACAAATTCAAAGATGATATTAGATAGGGTTGTAATCTAATCATCCAATAATATTTATACATGTTTGGATGTTATTTTCAACCTTATATATTTGATTTATCCTTATTAAATTTATTTAATCTTATATGATGTAATAGTTTTCTAAATTTTAAATTGTTATAAATACATACTTATGTGTTGTGAATTGTCTATAATTGGAAACATTTTGAAATTTTAGATCATATAAATTTCAATTTATAATTTTTAAATATTTTTGTGATTTTTAAACATTTTAATATTATGTTATTTTTATAAAATATCAATAGTGTCAATTTTGACACTACTCATTTATTTCGATTTAAATAAAATCCACACAGAAGATATGTTCAAACAAAAATATTTAATAGATTCCTAACATATCATATTCATCTTGAAAAGTTGGGGAGAACACTAATTATTTCATACAATATTTATTTTAATATTTTAAAGCCATTTATTTGATATTTCTCCTAGTAAAAAAATACTACAACATTTTTGTATGATTATTTAATATAATGATTTTTTTTTGATAAAAATTAAAAATAAACTTCAATGATTACGTTAAATCTAATATATGTCATAATAATACTTTTAGTCAAATTTATCTTCTAAAACAAACAACTTTTAAAATTTTACTTTTTTTAAAGGCTCCAAATGGTCCACAAGTTGACCCTTGGATGCCTAGGGTATTGAGATACTCGGCCTGTACTGTTAGTTAATTTTATGGGTCCTTTAATAGTTATTATTTTAATAAAAACTATATTTTGGTTTTTTCACTAAATAAATTAATTCTTCATCATTAATTTAAAAGCTATTAAGGTAATTATATATTTCGTAAAAATCACAAATAAATTACCATGATTAAGAAAAGAATTTTATCATTTAAATGATTATTTATAATTGAATATATATTATGTATAACCTTATATGAAAAATACTATAATTATTAATGATTGAGGGAGACATATTTTACAATCATTAAATAAAATATATTAATGTTCTGAACACATCCAAGTGGGTTCCAAAAGATACCATTTCAACCCAAGTATATTTTAGGATGCAATATAATAATCCAATTATATTAATACATGTTTTAGTGTAATTTCATAAAATAATGTTTACTCATAATTACCTAATTTAGTTTTAACTATTGTAAATAAAATTTACCATAGTTACTATTCATAATGTCTAAAAATAAAAAGTAGCCTATTGACATAATTTATAACTAATAATTCCAAATATGGAATCCATTTTTCAAAATTAAAAATAGAAATTTTTTAGTATATAATTTAAAATTAATCCTAATGTTGAGAAAACTGGTTCTAAATGTTAAAACATTGTAAAAGATTGAAACCTTTTTACTATGAATTCACTGTAAAATTATTGATAATGACATACACAACACTAAATGGTAAAAATATATTATATTTCTACTTTAAAAAAATTAAATATTCCAATTTATCCATAAAAATTATATTGATAAAAAAAGATATTTTTAATTAAATTTTATCTTATTTTTACTATTCATCAAAAAATAAAAAGTTAATAGAAAAATATTCAAATGTTATCCAAAGTAAATTTGTATATATGTATTTAAATGAATAAGATTATTTTTTAAAATTTAACTTATAAACATGTAAAAACTAGATTTATAGTGGGTGAGTTATCAAAAGGCAGCAAAACTGCATTTTTTTAAAAATATTTATTTTACCCAAAAAAAAATTATTTTTTTCTCATACCATGTTCTAGAATATTTGTAAGATTAATAATAATGTAATTTAATAAAAAATGGGGTTAATAATATTCATAATGGATAGTTTATAATAATATAATAACAATATATCGTTGTTTAGTGAAACTCTGTATTGTGTACAACACAAGCTATTGAGGAAGGTCAATCTTGCCTGCAACAAAAACCATGAATAGTGTATTTATATACTAAAAGATAATATGGTGTTTCACATAGCAGAAGATAATCTTGGTGTAGCGTACAACAAAAGACATCAAAAAAATAAAAAAGAATATTTCTCATAAAATATCGGGGTGTTACATTCAACCCCCCTCAAAATGAATTTCACCCACGAAATTCGTCGGGGTTACAAATCTATTACTACATGAAAGTTTAATTCATAGAAACCTACATTGTAAAAAATAATACAAAAATATAATTTTAAATAGTAATGTATGAAACGTAATGGTTACTCAAATGAACTCTTCATTGGGTTTCCAAATAGGAGAACATAGGTGAAAACAAGGATATGGAAGTGAAATCTAACGATCATGTTCTGAGGGAGAGTGGTAGGGAACTTGGCTATGAAAAATCCAACAATCACAAAGCCATGAATTTTTGATGATCTAAGGTACCATCTGATTCATCGGATATGAGGGTACCAGGAAAACATATTTGGTTTTCAAGATCCGTTCCATAAATTTGAAAATTATAAATTAGAAGAAATACATACTTGATTTTGGTGAAATCTCATCGTTGGTTGTTTCTTGAACAATTTACACATCATATATTATAGAAATTATGTTGATTTTGTCATTTGTGAAGTGTTAGTAAATCATGTGATAGAATGATTGGTCCTTCCATCTGTCTCAATCAAACAGTTAACAAATGTTATTCAATATACAGAAGTCCATATATAGTGATATTAATCATATATTGCTCCAATAATGGACATATACTTCATATATCATACCACTTAATAATATAAAACTAATTTCTACTAATTGGGGACTTCTTGTAGGCCATTGGTAGGTGATAAATGCCTGTTGAACATCGGCTATGGGTTCGATTCCCACATCCTTGTCTGATGTGATGGTTTGTCACCAGTCCCACGGGTTGTAATTTTTCAAAAAATATACTATTATAACATTTCAGAAATAATATGAAAACATTATAGCCTTAAGAAATAATTTCTGATGTCAATAATTCATTCCAATCTTATAGTATAATGAAAAAGATTACTAGAGAGGTCACCTACCAATCATGTGAATACAATAATTTATCCGACATATATCATAAGATATATCTTGTTGGTCACATTCCAAACAATTGAATACCATAATCATGTATTCTCTTGAATCATGAATTACCATAGAACCCTTGTGAAAACTTGAATGCTATCAAAAGATAATTATTTCCACATACCAAAATCCCAAAATTTCTATATACTCAAACCATGATGTCACTTTGTCCTTATATCAGTCATGAGATCATTAATACTATCAAACATATTATTTTATCCTTATCCCTTCATTATGCGCATATCAACTTCTTTCCAAAAATATTTCAATCACATTAAATGGTTACAGGTACCATATAATTATTAAATACCACAATAAACAAATACATAGATATTCTAATATTCCACAATACTATAAATGGGATTCCACAACACTATTTTAGAATCCCATTACAAAAACACTTAATCATTCCACCACTTCATTCCCATATTCAACCTCGCTAATAGTGATCACATGTGACTTACCTTTTTCCATTTCCATAAGATGTTGTTGATGTCGATCATCATTAACCCTTGGATTAGGGTATTAGTTGGAAAAATGCCCAATTTTCTTGCACTTCTAACATTGAAGTGTTGGTGGTGAATTCTCTAAATTATTTTCTCTATTCACATAATTAACTACCTTTTTCCAATGACTTTGGAACTCAGCTACTTGATGAACTTCTTTTCCACACTTAAAACATTTCATAGTCCCTTTTAGACAATCTCTGCCAAGCTTCTATCCACACTTTGAGCATAAAAGAACATTCATCTTCTTTTCACCATTTTTTTGAAATTTTTCCCTAACCTCCATCTTTATTTTCTTTTCAAAATCATGAGATGGGTATGTAACACTAACTTATAATCCTTCCATGATAGCACAACACACAATTTATTCATATCTACTGAAGTATCTTATAGATATTCCCTTCGATGACTTGGATTTATGATACTGAAGTGTTGATCGACTTTACTTTCATGTTGGATGATAATACCATATTCATACCATGAAAGCCTTGTAAAATTCACCTAGTATATAACAAAAAATTCATCATCCATTTTCTTAAGATAAAGGAACTCATTTTCCATCATTTTTCAAAGAATATGAGGGAAGTAATTATTTAAAACAAGTTCTTGAACTCATCCCATTCGATGGATTCAATTTCATATTGGGGCCTTGTATTCTTAATTAGAGTCAACCGCTGGTCTACTTCACCTACTAAACGGTAAACATCCCAAATGACTTTTTCATGTTCTGAAAAGGTAAGTATGGAAAATATCTTTTCAATGGTATGAATCCATTATTCCACAATATGTGGATCATAAGACCCATTGAAAGAAGGTGGATGTTTCCTCATGAAGGACTCAATAGAATATTGTTCCCTTATCTGCTCATTTGGATGTCCAGAATGATTAATAGCTTGTATCAGTATATATTTCATATTTTTTACTCCATCTCCCAAAATATTGGTTTGTTTAGGAGGAAAATCATGACATTGTACATTACGTAGATCAACACAGTTTTTTCAGGTTCTATCCATTGTCTAAAACTGGAAAAGAATAGTGTGAGAGGAAAAAATCATGCAAGGAAAACAACGTAATATAGGGGGAGTGCCTTCAATAAATATCATATTAGGTTTAATTAAAAGATATTTACTATAATTCTATGACTATAACCTATACTTATATTTGACCTTAGGTACATCCCTAGATATACCTTATAAATATATCTAGGGAGCTCAGTAATGTTTTAACGTCCATGTTTCCAAAGGTTGACTAAACCTTCACTCTGATACCAACTGTAGAGACCCAATTCTTGACATACATGAACATTACATTTATTTTGTGGAATACTTAATACATAACAAAAATACATTCCCAAAGACCATATGAGTTTATTATCTATGGAAACCTGGAAAAAAATCATATAATCATGGTGAAATATCATCAACTTCTCCCATAAAGTTCTTCCCATTTTTTCTTACCTAAAACCTATATTTATATCCTGGGGAAAATAAAACATAAAAAGGGTGAGATCAAATGTTAGTATGGGTAATCATGGAAAACATAAAACAATCCATAATAATTTTAATGTAAAAACATGAACATAAAACATTAGTAATGAAAAAAACCATGGCATTACATAATGCATTGATCACAAAGGAATAGTAATAATGATAAAATATCATTGGAATAAAACATGTAATTGTTGAAAAAAATTAAGCATGTGATATGATTTTCATATTAGCTAAGGCATTGTAGTCAAGACAATCATAGTGGACAAATTCCAATACTGAACAGAGTTTAATTGTCGTTCTATCCCTGTATTACTGAACCTAATTTACTTTCCATTCCACCAATGTCTATCTCCTGAGATAAAAATGTGTACCCAATGCATTGGAGGTAGATATTGGTCCCACTCATCTCATAATGAAATCATTCTTATGTGTGCCACAAAATAAGCATAAATCATTCATTATAATCAAACGAATAAAATGTGTTTCATAAAAATCATCCCATCCTAACATAATCCATATATAAAATGAAGATAATTCCATCATAAAAAAAATAATTACATTTAAATAATAAGAAAAATATACTATAAACATAATCATATTAAATAATGTAATCATAGATGGAAAATAATTTTGAATAAACACTTCAAATGAATTCTTGAGGAAAATATCCTTTGTTCTTCAAAATCATATTCCTTTGTCCAAATGCCTTGCAATTTTAAATGAATTTTTTTTGGAAATAATCATGAAATAATGTAAAATAATTTTTATGTAAATATGGTTTTATGAATCCATAAAAAAAATTTCACGCCGTATAAGTTAAAAAACATTCCACTCGTACTTTTTAACTGAAAAATCAAAATTTACCTCGTATGGTAAACAAAATAAATATTCCTTCCATATCATGTGTTAAAACTAAAAAAGTATTAAAATGACTTTAAATATACAAGTAATAATGAAAAACATTTTAAGAAAAAAATTAGAATACATGAAAAAGGATGAATAAAATAACCCTAGTAAATACTTACGAATAAGAAATCATGGATAGAAATGACATTAGCAATATTACCCCATACCTTATGTCCAATTTCTTCTATATGTGTCTGGAACTCATGTATAGTGGGTTTAAACATATTACTAACTTATAAGAGAAAAATAATAATAATTATTATACCAAATATGATTCACTTATGACTTTATATTTTCCGTTCATTTGTCAATTCCATGTTAAAGCAGCGTCTTGGGTAAAATCGTATCATTTATCGTATGTGTTTTAACTTGTAATTATTCATTTTCTAACTTTAATCATAATTACATACATCAATAATGAAAAAACTGATTTATATATAATATATATTCAGAATGTATATTTAATAGGTCGATAAATGGAATGAAATACACCGTTCATGGAGATGGTAGGTCGTACGTACGCATGAACGATGCTTTCGTTTACTTATTAAATTGAATAGAAGTAATTGAATAACATATATATCCACAAATTATCATTATTATGTCATATATTTCATGATTATTTATTATATATACTTTATAATCATTTTGGAAAGGTTAACATGGAGAATGAATCTCATCACTTCGTGGAGACGGTAACCCGTACGTACGCACGAGCGATGATTTCATTTTTTCATAGGATGGTTATAAGGTGAAATTGGGTTGTTTAATATTTATAATAAAATATCAGTATATTATTGATAATGATTTTATTACTTTATACTGAAACAACTAAAGAAGAAGAGGTAGAAGAATAAAGAAACTTGAAAGAATCGATAAAATAGATTACTTCTTCCATGACATGCCTTTTTTAATTACCTCTTAGGCACTACAGTTGGCCTTTTGGGAAGACCAGAACAACTATAATATGACTACGGTGGTTGAGAAGGGGAATTTTCAAGGATTTTTCAAGCTTTAAGTCTTAAACTGGAGAGAATAGAAGAGGGAGGAGGTTCCCTTTTATAAGAGAGTTCAGGGGCACTTTTGGAAACCTTCAAAATATTAATATATAATAAACTAACACCCCACCTAAAAACTTAAAAAACGACACAAATTATAATATTAGATGATATAGGGTAGTAATCCCAGCATCCAATTAAATTTATAAATTTTGGGATATTATATTAAACCTTATCAATTTGATGTATCCTTATTTAATCTATTTAATCTTATTTGTTGTAATAATTTTATAAATATTAAATTGTTATTAATACAAAAATATTTATTGTGAATTTTCCATAATTAGATACACTATGACATTATAGACCATATAAATTTCAATTTTTAATTTTTAAATATTTTTGTGATTTTTATACAACTTAATAATGTGTCATTTTTATAAAAAATCATTAGTGTCGATTTTGACACTATTCATTTATTTTATTTTTATTAAAATATAGACAGAATATATGTTCAATAAAATATATTAAATATATTCCTAACATGTCATATTTATCTATCAAATTTTTTTATCACACTAATTAGTTCATATTATATTATTTTTAATATATTTGATAACATTTATTTCATATTTCTCTTAATAAAATATTTACTACAGCATTTTATATGATTATTTAATATACTTATTTGTTGCATAAAAATTAAAAATAAAACACTATGATTAAGATAAATCTTATATATTTCATATGAATACTTTCAATTGAATTTATCTTCTAAAAAAACCATCTTTTATAATTTTATCATTATTAAAGTATGAAGTTGACAACTTTGAAATCATTTAAAATAAAATTTCATAAATTTCATAATCTATTTTATAAGGATCCAAATGGTACAAAAGTAGACCCTTGAATGATTACGGTATAGATATACTGTACCAATATGGTTTTGTCATGTTTCTGGTCCTTTTATGGGTATTATTAATTGAATAAAAATAGTGTTATTTATTTTTCACTAAATAAATAATTTATGCATCATTAATGTAGAAGAAATTAAGGTAATTATATATTTTAAAATAATCAAAAATAAATTACCATGATGAAAAAATATATTTTATATTTAAAATGAGTATTTATAATTGAATTTATATTCTATATAAAATTATATTAAAAATACTTTAATTATAAATGTTTGCGTGAGACATATTTCACTTTCTTTAAATAAATTAATTTAACGGTATTAATCACATCCAATTGGGTTTCCAAAGATACCATTTCAGCCCAAGTATATTTTAAGACGAAATATAATCAGCCAATTATTTTAATACAAGTGTTAGGGTAATTTTATAATATTTTCTTACCCTTAATTACCTGATTTTCCTTTAACTATAGTAAATAAAATTTACCATAGTTACTAATCATATTTTCTAAAAAAAGTAGCCTATTTACATAATTTATAACTACTAATTCCAAATATGGAATACATTTTTATAGATTCAAAACACATAATTTGTGGTATTTAATTTAATGTTTATCATGCTGTTGAGAAAATGGTTTCTAAAAGTTAAAACATTGTAAAAGATCGAAATTTTTTTCCTATAAATTCAATGTAAAATTATTGATAATAAAATCCATAATATTAAATGGTAAAAATATATTTTCTGTATACTTTAAATCCATTCAATGTTATAATTTAACCATATAAGTTATCTTGATGAAAAAATTTTCTTTTAATTAAAATATAGCGTATTTTTACAATTCATCAAAATATGAAAATTAACAGAAAAATATTAAAAAATTATCCAAATTAAATGATTATATACTTATTAAAATTAAAAAGTTTATTTTTTCATATTGAACTAATAAACGTGTCAAAAACTAAATTTATAGTGGGTGCGGAATCAAAAGGCGCCAAAACTGCATTTTTTTTAAAATACTTATTTAACCCGAAAAATTTATTTTGTTCTCAGATCATGTTCTAGAATATCTGTAAGATGAATGAAAATTATATAAAATTCAAAATGATGTTAATACTGTTCATAAATGCAAGTTAATAATAATATTATAACAATATATCATTGTTTAGTGAAAATTGGTATTACGTACAACACAAGCTATTGAGAAAGGTCGATATTTCATGCAACACAAGCCATGAAAAGTGTTTGCTTATCCTACAAGCTAATATGATGTTGCATATAGCGAATGCTAATATTGGTGTGTCGTATAACACAAGACATCAAAGAAATTTAGAAGAAAATTTCTCATAAAATCTCAGGGTGTTACACTTCCCCCATGATTAGGTCCATGGTTGGGGGTAGTAAGCAACCCTTCATTTTTGTGATATCTGGTGCAATCCTGACTTTCCAGTTGATATCGAGGAAATTACATGAGGTAGATACATAGTTAACATATCTGATCTATCATAGGGGGATACATAGATAGAGATATACCTCCTTGAGGAGAACCTTCCCCTCTGGGGGAGTGCCACGCCTATTGAAACCAATGGGAAGGGTTACTCACTAGAAAAGAAATCAATTTGGTAAAATCATGCCCACTGAATAGTTAGTCATCAATGAGAATCCTTATAAGGGAAAAGATAATCTTGGGTTCCTCAAACACTCTGATCCATCTTGCATAGTGCATAAAACGAATGATGATCTTGAAAAGGTTGGGTTCCATCAACAGTTCGTAGAGAAGACGAAGATGGTTGATGGCCCTTTTTCTGAATGAGACATTGTGCGGTGACTAGACTATGGTAATCCTAGACCGGGGGAGCTGAGGAAAATACAACATCCCCCTAGGTGAGTAACCACAGGGTTACCCTGACCATACTTCCGACATAGATAAGGTAGAAGCCATAGCTTATGGAATGTTGGTGCAGTAGTTATTTCCAAATCCACATGAGCTACAAGACTGTCCTCGGTACCTAGATTAGGTTCCACCAACTGCTACATGGGTAATCCCACCACCCAATAAATGAGCGTTTGGTCCTGCTTATCATGTTTAAGAACCTTCCAATGCACTGGTGGTTGGGGACCCTCTTCATGATAGGAATCCCTGCCCACAAGATCTGATGGAAGAGCTTATTGCTCTCCTTAGGTATTGGAAACTCGGCAGGTGGCGATTCCTCCTGATGGAAAACCCTATCTGGCATTGGTGGATGATATTCTACCACCCCCAAATTATGGAAACCACTCACATTCCCCTTTTTATGGGATGGGCGTCCTGCTATAGAATCTGGATCACTTCATCTCATGGTGTTGGCCAATGGTGGGAACATCATCGCGGCAAGAGGTCTCCAAACTCCAGTGTTTTATAAAGACATTGGAGGGGCCTGCAATTATCTTGTACATCCAGTTACCCATTGGGTCATTCATAAGTAGGGAAGATCTCTACAGGATGTTTCATTACCATTTCATCTATACCACTCGGAAGATGAGTACTTCAGACCAATTCATGTGACAATAGAGGCCTAACGAGTTCTTTGTAGACTTTGTCACCCAGTTTAAAGGCCTCACATATTCCCTAGATATGCTTTTGAATTAGGAGAAACTACAAATGAATTGTATGGGGAATGTTAATACAGAGCTGGTCCCCTCCACCATTACATTATATTACCCTAGGGGAGGGGGGGTGTCCCTAGATTTATCTGATATGGAAAAGCATCTAGAGGAAGCATTTTAACAGTATATGCAGGCTCACTAGTTCCCTCGAATGGTTCCCACAAGAAAGGTGGTCAAAGATGATCCTACTGCGATATCCCAAATAGAGCCCCACACACAACTGGATATGCTACATGTGGATCTACCTATATAGCCTTGTAGATCGCAGACACTTCAGGTGCAGTATCCAACCTAGAAGAGAACACCCCAGAACCGGTAGGTGCCACTTCAAAACATGTTACCACCACCTAGGTGAGATAACTAAGCTCCACCTCCTTTAAAATAACCTCCAACCCCTCATCAGGTTTGAGATCCTAGAGCACCCTTTTTGGATAGGAGAATCCATACCAACTCAATCAACAACCATCTTGTCCCCAGTTATTTCTATAGTTCCTTGGAGTAGGGACTTCTATAGTTTCCAGAATGCTTAAGTCTGAAAGTGGCATATCTCACAGATTGTACCAACTACTCCACCTATCACCATAATCTAGGGAATACCCTAAAATAGTTTTCTATGTTTGAATAATAGCTTCAATACTAGGTCGATAACATCATAGTCATGTTAGGACTGACCCCAGCCTAGGTAGAATGTGTAGCCGTGAAGCCAGACAGTGGTAGTGACATCAAGGGTGAGTGAAACTAGGTTCCAAAATATGGGTCTCGGAAATATTAGAATAGGATGGCTCAAAAGTTAGTAGCTAGTTCCCATGAAATTGTCCACAAACATCTGAATATAAATGATCCATCAGAAGCCACTTCGTCACCCGCATGTAGTACTTCTATGTCAACATCTCAACTCTCCTTTTCCCATAAGAGAAAACGTCAGCTACACAAGGGAAAACAAAGTCACTAGGCGATGCCATCAGCATCCCAAACTATTGGTGACTTCATGCCCCCAGAGATGGTGGTCCCCCCATAATCCAACCAGCAGTGGAATATACTTCATGTGACGATCATGTTTATGCTTCAGTTAATACAGTGGAGCTGGTAAATCAATAAATGATTCTTAATGAAGAAAAACTACATATGGATCCTCCCTAAGTCCCTATTTGTATCTATCATCGACGGAGCTATGGCTATATGGGTCAATATAATGCCTCATTCAAAACATCCAATCTGGCTATGCATGCCAATGAAACTATAAAGTAGGCCCCTTAGGAGCATAGCATGCACAACCTTCTCATATGGTAATGTCAGGTCTGCCTTTGCCGCCATTTTTGTTACATGATTTTGAAGATCCTCCTCAACCACACAATGATCAGTAAAAAATTATTATGGATCATCCTCATCCATATATCACAAATCCTGTATTCTCTCCACATGTTTTGAATAGAGTGCAGCAGGACAATCCCAGCACCAGTTAGCAACCAGTTCAACCAACATGACCAGCCATACCTCTTTTTATAGAACGACCTCTTTTAGGTAGATTTCCATTCTTGGTGTGGATGTATGATGTCATTAAGAATCATTATAGCATTCCTGTGAGGCCCTATGTCCTCGAGGCCCTTCACATATCAGCGGTTATGCATGAAGCCCATACAGAGGCTTTAAGAGTCCCCCTCTAGTTTAGGACAGAGGTAGTAGCAGCGGAAGAGTTCCATGCTAACGCAGTCGAGCATAGAGAATGTTATTCCATTATCTCTTTCTCTGGAGAAGATTATGTCTCTTCCATAAATGGGCACATCTTTACATTGTACATCACCGGCCAATACAATGACATAGAGTTTCTTAGTTGTCTTGTTAACACAGGTTCTGGGATCAACCTAATCATAAATTGGACTTTGCGAAAATTGGGGTTGTTCATAGATGATCTGAGTCCTTACAACCTGAAAATTCAAGGTTATGATAGGACAGAAAAGACAAAGGGTTGCATGATCTTCTTGATGACCTAGTTTGGTGGTCTGGTAGCCAGCATAGAGTTTATGGTTGTCTCGTAGGACACCACCTACAACGCATTGATGGGTATGCCATGGCTTCACCTACATGATATGGTCCCTTCCTCGTATCACCACTTCCTCAAGTACTCACTTAATGGTTGACTGGTTTACTATAAGGGGATGGGTCCCACTTTTCCTCTTTTTAATCCTACTACATAGATGCTGACTATTACAACATCATGGACAAGCAGATTTAGGCTATCGAGGATGAACACGCTACAACTACTACAGACATGTGGACATACTTAGATGAAACTATGTCTTTCTGATCCACCGATTGGTGGCTACAACCTTAGATCTATGTTAAATATTTTTTGTTTCTAGAACATGGTGGAAGCACATTCCCACACCATAGAATGGTCAGAAGGTCACCTCACCTTACTAAAAGTCTCAGGCCCATGTAATCTTATAACCCCCTAATATTATAAGATATTGGGATGTCCTTCCCATGGAAACAGAAAGACTTCATACTTTCTTGTTTCACTGGGCTGACATAAACTGGATCAAGCTGAAGAGCCTCCATTGCTTTTACATCATCAAGTGCCACCCCTTTGTCTGAAGGTGATATGGTATTGGGTCAATATCTTTCATTTCTATGGTTTCATCCACACCTGAGTCCCCCGATGTGGTGTCCATCACTACTAAGGCCAACACCAGTTCCCCTTCGGGATCTATTAACTTATAGGAATCCCCCATGCCTCCTAGGATCCCGATTTCATAATAGAATAAGCAGATTCAGAATCTATATCTTCAGATTTAGAGGAGAGCGTATCTCCGATGGTTGAAGAACTGGTACTGGTGAATCTCGGTAGCGAGGCGGATCTGAAACCCACATTGATCAGTGCCTCTATGCCTACTGAAGAGAAACATCAGTATGTGAACATCCTGATGTAACCTAGTGATTTGTTTACTTGGAGATATATAATGATGTCGGGACTAGATCCCCAGGTCACTGTACCCCACCTCAACCTTCTATAAAATCATGGTTGTTTTAAACAGCCACCCATAAAGGTGAACCCTTCTCAAAGTTCCCTAGTCGAGGCCAATTTTGAAAATATTATTAGAGCCAACTTCATCAAGGAGGTTCAGTACCATACATGGTTATCCAACATCATTCCTATCAAGAAAAAGAATGGGAATATCAGAGATTGCATCGAGTTCTGGGATCTCAATTGACACTGTCTGAAGGATGATTTCCTGCTTCCTATGATGGAATTGTTGATTGATTCTACCATATAGTTCAGGAACTCTTCCTTAAAGAATGATATTCTTGGAATAACCAAATATGAATGGCCCTTGAGGATGAAGAGTCTACATCCTTCAGTGCTCCACATGGTACCTTGTGCAACTAGGCAATGCCCTTTGGTCTAAAGAATATAGATTCCACCTATCAGCATGCCATTCATCGCATATTTAAGCCAATCCACTGTAAATTGGTGAAGTGCTACATGAATGATCTGGTGGTCAAATCCAACCATTGTTTGGACCATGTCAAAGACCTTGAGAAAGTGTTCATCTTTCTTCATTTTCATCATTTGAAGATGAACCCATTGTATTGTTCTTTTAAAGTAACCCCTGGGAAGTTCGTTGACTTCGTCAGTAGATATAGAAGCATCGATATTGATCTATAGAAGATTTAGGCCATAAATTATATGTCTCCCATGAGAAAATTTTTGGAAATATGAGAATTATAAGGGCACCTAGCCTACATACGTTGATTCGTTGATAATATGACAGGAATGTGTAAGTCCTTTTCGTAGCTCATGATGAAAGGAATTGTCTATTAGTGGGATAAGGAATGTCTGACTACAATTGAGGAAATCAATAAGTACCTGTTACAACCTCTATTACGGATGCCAACCATTTCTAATACAATATTGGTCCTTTATGTGACCACCCTTGAATCATCTCTCGACACACTTCTTCCACAAAAAAAATAATGAGGGAATAGATAATAGTCACTAATATCTCAGACACATGCTGCTATATATAGAGACCAACTATTTATCTATTGAGAAGAGCTGCCCTGCATTGCTATTCACATTATAGAAATTATGATAATTCTTGCAGCATCATGAGATACTAATCATTTCTTGAGTAGATCCGTTGAAGTACATCCTAAAACATCCATTAATGACAAGTCATCTAGCTTGATGTGAAGTAATAGTTCAGCAGTTCAACATTTGGTTCATTCCCAAGAAGTATATTAAGGTCCAATATTTTCTGAACATCCTTGCTGCTCATCCAACTACTCCAGACCAGTCTCTGTACCATGATTATCCCAATGAATCCATAATCTTTGTAGATCAAGCCATTTGATGTTAGAAGATACATTTTGGGGGCACTTCACAAATCCCCGTAGGCAGAAGACTGAATGACTTCATACTCAGCAGAGTGGGCATGGGTATTAACTTAATCACACCAGTAAAAGTCGTTCTTCCATATTCATTCCCATTATCCGAAGGATGGACCAAAAAGAGGTAGACTATTAGGCTCTCATAAGTGTCCTCGATCTGGCCCTTGAGATTGGTATGCCCCAATTTTATATGAAATGGGACTCTGAACTAGTCATCACACAGATAATCGGTGACTATTTCATCTGGAATCTTGATCTCATACCACTGTTGGATAGTGCCCACTAATTGGTGGCCCAGTTCTAGTTATGGCCAGAGGATACTCAAGTCCCTTGATCACAGAATGGTCGGGCTAATTCCTTCTCCAACCTAGATGTATCACTTGTAGATCCTGAACATGATGACTTGATAATCAAAATGGTACACCAGATATTCATTACCCCCATCACAGTAGATGATGATGTTGGGCCGTATGTAAGCCACCTTACTACTGGAGCCTCTACATCAGGGCCACCAGGTCCCCCTATTAAAGTGCTAGAGGTGACTCCTAAATAGATTATCCCCTTAATCAAGTACCACTAACATAGAAGTCTCCCGGTAGATCGATCCGAACAAGTGTGAATCTGACACCGCCCATTGCAGTTTACCCTCTAGAGTGGCCTCAGTCTTCAGCAGATACTCTACAAATGTGTGTTTGATGGGGAAATCCTTAATTGTATTCAAGGAGAAGATATTTCCAAGGTTATGTAGGAGATTCATGCCAGTTTATGTGGGGATCATCAGGCCGAGACGAAACTATCTCACCCTCTCTGGTTACTAGGGTATATTTTCCCCCAATGATCTGTGACAGTATTATGTTTACCAAGTGGTGTCATATGTGACAAATCCATGATAATATTTTTCATTGGATACTAGATCCTATCTACACTACCAAGATCTCTTGTCCCTTTTTAGTATGGGGACTCAATGTTGTGGGACCACATCCACCATTGGCATCTCACTAGTGCGTGTTCATCCTTACAGCTACAAATTTCTTTTCGAAGTAAGAAGATGTAGTTCTGCTCAAGGAGGTCATGGCATGTTATATTGTTTAATTTTTGAGCTCCAACATCCTATACCTATTTAGTGTCCCTCATTCCATCCCACACTATAAAGGCACAATCTTATAGGAAGCCGAGTTGAAGAAATTATATACCAAGTACAATATTCGTTCTATCCATACCTCCCGCTATCACGCACAAGAAAATGGGTAGATGAAGGCATTCAAAAAATATCCTCTATAACATTGTGTAGAAGGTGGTTGGTCAAAACATGACGAATTGGTCATATGATCTCCCCAATGCCCTCTGGGCTTATCAGATGATGACTAGTAATTCCACCCAGGTGAATCTATATTACCATGTGTAAGGAACAAAGTCCATACTTCAAATTGACGCTCAAATATCTTCATTTCACCTAGCTGTCTATGATCAGAAAGAACAAAATAATGTAGCTAAAATCTGTTTGGCTAAGATGGAAGATCTCTATGAGAACAGGCTCCCTTCCATGCACAATCTATAAAGGCATCAAAACAAGATAGCTAGATCTTTCAATAAGAAATATCACATTCGTTCATTCCTTCAAGGTGACATGGTGTTGGCCATGAGAACACTGATGATACCTTGTAGGAAAACCCCCAATCTAGATACCAATGGGACAGACCTTACATCATTCATAAGGTTTACCACAATGATGTGTATTCCCTAGTTACCATGAATGTCGTGAGTATAACTTCTCCCACCTACACCAAATTTTTTAAGAAGCACTCTGCCTAAGATACTGGTCCCACATCACCATAAACTATTCCCCAGTACTAAATGTCCTTCTGGTCCTACATGACTCAAAAATGTCCACTCCCACCTGACCTTAAACTATCTTGTCCCACATGACATTAAAATGTGTGTCATCCTACAAGATGTTATATTGTTCCTTCAATAACTACTTGTGGATTGATTCCCATCCTCATGGGATATGTCGAAACCCTCAGATTCTTTCTCATAGAGTCTAGAACCCAAACAATTCTCATATGAATACCCCATAGGAGCAGTTACCTTTGAGTTCAACACATAGTGTAACACATGCTTCATTGACTCCACTTATGGTAGGGCTACGATAATCGCACCATGTGATCCTTCTCATTCTTCAATTCCCCTCCATATCCTCAACGAATGACGTTAAGCCGCATGAACCTTTTAGAACTGTGTGTGGATTCATTCCCATCCTCTTGGGATATGTCTGAACTTCGATACACATCATGTGTGGGCCCATACCAAACTTTAAGATCTTCCCTTGGGTAAAAAAAATGGCGTGAGGTAGACTTTTTCTTTCATTCACGTCAATTTCATCAGGGACGCACCTTGCATTCCCCTCTTTGGAGACCTCTTCCTTCTTTGTTGTATGTCATGATGTTAAACTCCATATGCATTTTCATGATTTAGTCATTTCCTCTATTAGGTTATTCAATATCTCTCACATCTGAAAGAACCCCTGAAGAGCATGCATTCTCTGCCCAAGGGCTCGCCTACCATTTTGGGAAAACGTACATGAGGATATCGAATGAAAAATTAATGCAAGTCCCACATCACAAATATGGTTCATGGTTGACAATCATTTTTTCCCATTCTAGGTCACATGATATCGATGATGCTTTTCAAACTAATTCAGTAGTCATCGCCCTTTGTTATCACCAGCACAATACGTCCCAAATGTTTGGTGCAGTGATTCATTTTTTTATACTACATTTTCAAACATCTGCATACTTTGGAAAGTGATGTTGGTCTGATCAAGATATACCATTACTGATAAACTTCCCTCATGTCATACCCTTATATTTTGGGTATATCCTGATCATATTCCTTTTTTTACCACACAGATCATTACTCACATGTGCTTAGGATCTTTTCTAAGGTAATACCCACACAGAGGATTCCAAATTTTCATCAAGAATTATAAATGATATGGTGTTCCTGGTATTATGACCTCATTTACATATGGTTACTCTCTAAGAAATAAAAATTCTCCAACACATCCTCACTACACGACAGTAAACTGCATGGCCCTTTCAAAACTAATTATAGCTTGATTCACACTCTCATGGGATACGTAGGACCACCCGGGAATTTATACTTTGGGTCCAACCCTATTTCCAAGAAACCAACCCATATCTTTATCCTTCTAGCCTGAGTACGCCTAGGGGTAGGGTTTCTAGTGTGGTATGGACTCCAATCCTCAATCATAATGGGTTTGTAATAGATACTCTATGTACTTCCCCACTCCTTGGAAGTTCACCAGGGTTCCCCGAACCACACTGGTTTAGAACTGAGAGTGTTGGATTCTACGTAGACATTCTCTTAGCCATTCTCAGCATTCATGTTCCTCTTCATTTTGGAATTGGTCATCATTATTTTCATAAAGGACTCCCAAATGTAATGTATTCTAGTCATACGGACTCTCCTACCATTTTTTCCAATGTTCTAGTGAATCTAGAATTTCAATTTGATACAAGTCACACATTTTGAATATTGTCAGTGGTCAATGATCATTTGTTTTTCCCATTTCTGGTCACATGATATAGATGATGTGTTTCAAACACAATCAAAATTTATCCTTTTTCATTATGAAAAGCCCCTATAAAGCCTTAAATATTGGTTGCATGATTCACAAGTTTTCCACTCCATTAGGACCAAGTGGAATTTAAACACTCTTGGTGTTATCACTCACTGTGTGTTGGTGTGTTGGGAACATGAGACATTACAAGACATCATCTGGGGCTCTGCACTACTCTCCCCTTATCCTAAAATCCACGTGTTGCAAAGATATTTTCCACCCATGTTTCCCATATCAACCGTATCTCACATGGGATTAGGGATTGGGTTGAGGTTTTCACCTGTTTGGAAGAGTTTTTCTTCTCTTTGGTCAAAGATCTAATATCATAAACTCAGCTCTCACTCTATGTCCTTTCCATAAGGCGTGAGAACCATAACTCTTTGAACTACATACATATTGATTCATGTCCTTGTGGGATCTGTAGGAATGCCTGGGAATCTCATCTTTAGGCCCATATCAAGTTCCTCTAATTACCACTTTTGTTCAGACCTTTTAGTCCATGAATTTCATGGAATTCTATTGTGTGGTGTAGGGATTATGCTGTCATTCACGTCGGGTTTTCAATAGTAGCGCCACATAATTCTCTATTAGGGGATAGTCTTCCATGCCCCGTGTCACGCATGACATTAAACAACACCTTTATGAACTATATATGGATTTATTCCCATCCACATGCGAT
Source organism: Viscum album (assembly GCA_963277665.1). Classification (NCBI taxonomy): domain Eukaryota; kingdom Viridiplantae; phylum Streptophyta; class Magnoliopsida; order Santalales; family Viscaceae; genus Viscum; species Viscum album. Next base: position 176,177,082 of record OY728134.1, read on the forward strand.
ACGTAGGAACACCCATAGGCTTCGTCCATGGGTTTTGCCCCACCTTCTCAAACCTATCAAGGCCACTTGGCTCGAGGTCTGATTCTTGGAATCATTCATGGTGTGATGTGGAACATATTCCCATTCACATCAGCTATGCTTTATCACCCCATGTGCATCCCCACCACCATAGTCCTTGTTTCATGAGTATATGTCCAATCCATATGACTTTAAACTATGCTTCCTAGTCCCACATGACATTAAATTTTTTTGCCTTTACTTCAAGATGTTATGATGTTGGGGTTGGTCCTATGATTTGACCATAAACTATGACGTAATCGTCCTGGATGAACGATGAAAAATGGCACAGAATTGGGATGTCCTCAATTGAGGTGACACCATGTTGAGTATCGGTTATCCACCATACCATTTTTCAGAGCCTTAATGAGGCTTGATTCTTGTGACGGTGCCTGGACTCTCCGTCCAAGGTTTATTGTTTCACAAAAAATACAATAAAATTCATCCTAAAGGACAATCATGATCTATCAAATGTCAATTCTCTTGGTGTGGGGGTAAGACTCACAAGACCATATAGTCCCTAGAATTTTTACTCTACCATGCCACCTTCCAGAACTATGTATGGCTTGATTCCCATCCTAATGGGATATGTAGGAATGCCCAAACATCTCGTCTTCCCGTCCAACACCCAGGATCTCAAATCCTATCCCTTTTCAGGCCCCTTGTGCTGAACTCATTCGGGAACACTTGGGGATGTTCACTTCTACTGTCCTTATTCATTATAGGATATGTATTGCACTGTGTGTTTCCATTAATGGTAACTAGTATCTCAACACAAGGACATAAACTAAAGCTATACCATGAACAAGTTTAGGATGCCCTATAATGACAATGGGATGTGAAATTTTCCTTGCCTGAGATGATTTCCCTTACCATTGTCGGTCTATGACCATGCATTTGTTCATGAAATATGTTTTCCTAGATTCTCTCCCTAATGTGATACATAGTGATGCCCAGATATTTTTCCTTAGGCCCAACCCTAGGGTCATCATCCCTTATAGATCCTTTGTCCTGATCACAGCCCAGAGAGTATGACCTTAAGACTATATGTCCACCGTCCTCATTTGTATGACGTAAAACTACATGTTATTATTGGTCCTCACAAAAGAGGTCCTATTTGGAATTATGTTTGATCTGTGATCAGAATGATGCACCCACCTAACGTGTTTCCACCACAGTGGGGTAATTTCAAGAGTGTTGGATTCTATTCATACAACCCATCACTACACCATCTATTCTTTGTGTTCCCCATATTCAAACCCTTGTCATCTTTCATGTTTAAGGAACCCCCAAACAGTATGGATGCTCGGCTTATGGCTCACCTACAATCTCGGGATAACATTCCAAAAAAGGAAAAGATGACATTTTCAGTTAGTCCACGTGTTTCGGAAAAATTCAGTGGTCAACCCTCAATTATTATCCACATATTTGGATAACTCAATAAGGATGTTGTGTTTCATACATGGTAAAAAATTATCCTTTATTATCATGACACCTTTAATGTGTTCCGACATTGGTGTGTCAAGAATCAAAATTTCCCCTCCCTGATGATTGCATTGATTTAAATACCCTTTGTGTTACCCCACTCACCAATAGAGCTCATTGTGAAAATGGATATTCTACTATTTTGAGGACTTCAACCTCCATCCAGGCCTCCCTCTTTCTTCCTGGGAATCTAGTTTGGTTACTCAATCCCCGGAAACCTAAAGCATGGTTTTCCCTCTCACATTCAAATGGGATATCGATATAGTCATCCCTTGTTTCTCAAATTGGGATCCACCAACTTGGGCATTGGAATTGATTGTTGGAAATTTCACAAATGTAACTAGAATGAAATATACCAGAATAGAGAATAAAATACAAGCATACTTCTAGTATAAAACATCAAATCATGAATGTATGTTCATAAGTTTACATAAATTACAACACCAAATGATCGACCCCTCCCATGGATTGGTTGACCCCATAAAAAGAGCATTGCAGCACCTCCACCCTCTGGATTGTGGCATCATGGATATGTTATTGTCTGTTTAGATCCTACTTTGACCTCAGTAGTGATGGGGCGTAGTTCGTCATCATTGATCTGGGCCCACCCCTCACCGGTTAGGATGATGGCCATCTCCTTGGAGGTTTGCATCATTTTATCTTTAACCTCTTCTAGCTGGGCCTTTATCCATAATATAGGATCTGATTTCATATTGAGGAAAGTGGATTTCTCATCTGCCTAGGCCCATAGCCATTTATATCATTTTCAGCCTCTTATATTCGGTTTATTTTTTTCACATTTCCCTGCTACCAACTAACACCAAGGCCATGGACAAACATCCAAATCTTCAATTCCATGAGATCTCAGATGAACATATTAGGACACTGGGCATCCAATCCCACATTGCATAGTTCATGCAGCCGTGACTGATGCCTCCCCATCTGGCTTATCCATTACTCATTACGGGATTGATCGATGAAGTGCTGGAATAGATTCCATGACCAGAGATGGAAGATTTTTCTATCCTATTCATTTGAAGACATCTCATCCTAGTCAGTAGGGTTAGATGGCTCATATGTAGTGAATTCCACCAGGACCTCATTAGTTGGATTGTCATCCATTGTCTGATTGGGTGGGTCAGAACCCATGTCATTCGATTGATCCCTGTCATCTGATTCTATATCAATGGTATCGGGTATAGTCCCACGGACGGTCCGACCTGTGACCGGGAGCGCTGTAGCTTGGTCAACTTCGGTGGCTGCTTCCATGACCATTGGAATTCCCCTAGAAAAAGTTCCCCCATGAGCTCCAGCCAACCACACTAAGGAAACCCATTCCATTTGAAGAACTGCACATATATAAAGTTCAAACACATTAGATGACTGTATCAATGGATGGCAGCCAAAAATGTTGTGAAGGAGACTTTCAGAGGTCTCTCTCATAGGTGGTCACCATTTGTACCCAGAGGTGTGGCCCTCCGTATATCATTGGGAGGCCCAAAAACTACATAAGATCCTCCATGGGTGTCATAGCATTGCTAAGAGTGCTAATCTCCATGGCCTCTAGAATAGATTCAGAAGTTCCCAATCTTGAATTGACTATTCGACGGGAGCGGGTTTTTCATACAAGGCCCTCCAACATAATTAAAATTTTAGTTAAAAGTCCTAGATATCCTGGATGATGTTTCTGGGGATGTAGTTTAGGATTTTTCCTCAATGACCTCTGAAAACTCTTCCAACACCGTGTCTGAGTCACAGACCTCACCTTCTTCTAGAGGGATCCCTCCACCGGCCTCCTCCCTCTATAAGGAATCGTCTAATTCTTCGAACAGAGAGAACTCTCCATGAATTCAATAGCTAAAAACTGTGTTGCGGTTGTTTGATCCTGAAACACATTTACCTATTCTATCATCAGACACGGAGCACCCTGAGAGTGAACAAGTTCCTCTATTTTTGTTAGGTATTGCTCCCCCTCTGCTTGGTACACCACAAAGATAGCCTTGATAGAACTGATCCCCATAAATTCCACCACTAGTTGGTTCAGGTGTTTCCATATCTCTAATGGTTTTTGAAATTGCTGGTTGACATACCAAATTTCCTAAGAATCTAAGAGGACATCATTCTCTAGAATATCTATGTGGTGCAACCGCCTGATCGGAGCCTGATTTAATGTCATGTGGAACCCCTTGGACGACCTCCCCTCTGGATGGATCTTCTCTTTTGTGACCACTTGGTCCACTTCAACCTCTTTCCTACCAATCAGTGTAGGTCCCGACGCCACTACATCCCCGCCACCTCGGGACGTCCTCATCGCCTTATGGACCTAACCTCCACGTGATGATCCCCGCTTCAACCCCTACCCCCTCGGAGGTGGAGGGTTCTCATCTGCATCTCCTTGGGGATCACCCATTCATCCCCTTCTCAAACCCTGACTACCTTTCTCCCTTTACTTGGATTTTAGTAATCTTGAACATTCCCGAATGTTACACAGGCCTCCCACTACTTCTGATTTCAACCATGGAATATACAGAGGCATCCTCCCTACTTGATAGGACCTTGATAGCCTGATTCATGTGACACATGCCATTGATGGACTTCTTTGACAGATGGATTTTCTAATCATGGGGTTTACAGGAGCGAGTGACTGCAGGTCTTCTCGACTCCTGAAATATTATGATTCTCTTCACCTCCAAGGAGGATCTAATCCACGTGTGGTTAAGTGCGCCACACTCCTACGATGGATCTCGCTTCATTCTCTTCAAATGTTCATATAAATTTCATATGAAGCAAGTCCCTTCCATGCTAGTGATTTAGGTAAATTTACCTAAACTCCCACTTCGTTTTCAAAATCTCACCATCCTTCGGTAGCTCGAAAATTTAGTTGGGCGTTTCTCTTGTTCTAATAGTCGGACCTGAGTGGTGAGCCACCCTATCTCTTCGAGGGTTTGTATCGAAGTGGATGTTTCGAAGGCACCTATTGAGACTGTCTGGATTGAAATGGGGGAAGAATTTCAATATATGTATTCTATCATATTTGAATCATGGAGTGAATATTGTTTTCATGTAATATGATGGGACATAACCTAGAAATCTATAGGCGAAGGGTAAGGAAACAAGGAACTATTTTGGAGGTCTAGGAGGTCCAGGGATGTTCTCCTGCTGTTGTGACTGGTGGTGAGTCTACTGGATGAGGTCAAGGGAATGTGGACACAGAGGATATCATGTTCTCGGGTAGAGAATGTATACCTAAACCTGGTATGGCCTCCCCTCTGGGGATTATGTTTGTGGATGTTTTCAGAAGTTTGAATAGTGATATGGCTGTCCCTTCTAGAAGTATGGCTTGGGGAACTAAGGCATGTGGAATGGATGAATCATTTTTAGTGTCTATCAATGCTTCTACTCAGGCTCTGGGGGAGTCTGTTTGAGCTACTGATGCTTTTGGTCCATCTTCTAGGGTAGTAAATCCATGCATGTATTCCATGGTGGTGCGCACAAGTAGTAGCATGAATTATGACAGGGTGTCTCCTAGTGAGAGCAAGTTGAAGGCAGACCATGAGTGGGATCAATCATCACATGGGGTTCGTAGGACACTAGATACCAAGAAGTACTCCAACTCAAGGGGAACTCTGTCCTGCATGGACCTCAGCAACAGATTTCGAATCTCGATCAATGAGGGTGAGTTTGAGTGCAGGTTTAAGGGTCTATATGAGGTGGAGTACGAGGGTGATGATCAGTTTTTTTAGATAATGTAATGGGAGGAGTGGTTTAAGATTTTCACATCCAAATAAGGAAGAAAGGGAACGAGGAGAACAGGGACCTAAGGTGCTGCATTTTATCTAGGAAGCCGAATATGAAGGGGCACAAAGACTACTTTTACCATCCAAGACTGATGGATACTTGGTCAGAAAAAAAGGGGGATAGTCAAGGAGCTCGAGATTCATCCATTAGAGGGACTGGAAAGCCCGAATTTGTTGTCTCTGAATATCCAAAGCAATAGAATGACCACCCAAATGAAGTAGATCAACAAGAGGAGCTGCAACTGCACACATAAGAGATGACACATGCAGTCACCCTTGGACCACAGTGTGAGGCAAGAACGTGTATGGTTGGTGCAAGGGTAGTAGAGGTGAAAGAGATAGAAATAGTCTCAAATGCTAAGGTATGAGTGAGAGGGTGAATGTGGAGCTGGAAGGAGAGGCTGTGATCTGGGATGATCCATAGGAGTTTCTTTTACAATCCACGGAAGAAATGGCAGAAAAAGAGATACTCATACATGCTTCTTTGATGGTTGTGGAAAGGATGAAAGCCATATTTATTCAACTAGACATGAGAATGGAGCAAAGCAGGTGGATTGACAAACAACACTTAATTATAGTTAGAGGATTCAACAAAAAGAAAATTGTTGAGGAGGAATCCTTGTGAGGATAGAGTAAGATGGATTCTCATTTTGAGAACATTATCAGGGATGATACTGGAAAAAAGGTAAAAAACCTTTCCTGGAAATTGTTTAAGGAATTTATTTCTAGTGGATTCAAGATGGTCTTTAATATTTTTTATGTGTTATAGTTTCAAATGGATGGGTTGTACTATATGGTTTTCAACACTTTATCCACAAATGTTTCTTTAATAAAAATATTTATATAGTGGTGGGAGGCACCTAGTCACTGTCCTAGATGGTCTGTTGCTTTAGCATCTCTCCAGGTCAAGCCACCTCCTATCTCATGGAATATTCTTTTAGTAGCCTGATGATGGTTGTGGTCGGTGGTAGATCATTCCACATCTTCCCATCCTCCCATGTGAATTTGAGCAACATATGCCTCATCACAAACTGTAGATCCTCATGGAGCACCCGCAGATAGATCTGTGGGGTCAGTCACTTCATGCACTAGAACTGACATACGAAGTGATGCATGGTGTACGACTCACAAAGGGACTTGTGGTCGACCCGCACCACCATGAATCCACCACAAAAGGCATTTAGGTAGGACTGATGCTCTTCTGTTCCCTATACATCATCACTAAAAACTCTTGTGGGAAATGGGAATGGGTGTAAGTTGAACTCATCCACCTTTCATAACTGATTCAACACTACATACATGTTTAACATGGACATGAAGCTCCCCAAATCTTTCAGAATAGATGATCAGATGTTCGATCCTAGATGGGAGATGGGGCATGGATATTCATAGATACCCCTTACATGGGATGCTACCCACCCATACATAATTTGGAATGACCAGCATATCCACTGAAGCTTCTTCTCTTCGTTGATGTGCCACAACATCTTATACAGCTTGGTGAGCTTTGGGATCCCAATGTTGAATCTTCCCCCTATCACTGGAATGGATGCCACAATGAATGTGCTCAGTCACACGCCCATGTTTGTATCCTTCACTAGCAGGATCCAACCACATATAAGCAATGTGATGAACACAGGAAACCTAAACACTGGTTGATGATCAGTATTGATGTTTAACCCCTACGTCATCTATAGGATTTCCATCATGAACCGCAAATACAAGTTCTCCTTATCTCATTGAACCCCCTCTGGGTAGATCAGAGGCCTCATAGGAAACGGTCCATCTTCATGGAAGTTCAGGAACCTCTGTAACCACCGCATGAAATGGATGTCCCTCACCAACTGCTTGTTCTCCCCTAGTAGTAGTTCCATCAATTCCCTCTCCAATGTTTTCATCTGCTCTGTATCCTCCCATGCACCCACAATTGGGGGAACACGTCATAAATTACGCCCAGTAATGGGACCTACGAAATCTTGTTCAGGTCCCATAGGCTGATACTGACCTCTCCATGGTGCAAATAGATAGTGTTGGTCCTGGATGACCATCTTCTCAGCAAATCCTGCATCTTCTTCTTTCGAAAATAGATATGATATTTGGAGACCCATGTCACCTCATACGGGCCCACTTGCCTCAGATCTACATTTAAATCCTCACATGTGGAAAATTCCTAGCAGGCCCAAGCACAGCCATCCATGAAGTTTCCGCCTTGACGTAGATCCCACTCATTAGTCCACCCCTTCTCTGGGTTCCATAGGGATGACATCATTTTACTATGGTATAATGGGGGAGATGTATTTGGATAAAATACATTCCAATCAACATTATTCACATGTTTTTATTGTTATTCAGTGTTCCCAGGTGTGATTTCCTCTCATGTATGGTAGTTAGCCACCTTGAACCACTAGCTCTAGCATCACGTGCTCCTGAACCATTAAACCAGCTCATCCATACTCACTTCAGGATTGAAGATGTCATCCCTCATGACATAACCATACAAAGGATTCCTATTATAAAACTTGTAGTTTTTTTGGCTCTCTCAAGTGTATGAGGGAGACCTGGACTAGGTGACGAGTTCTGGGGAGGAATCCACATAAGGAGGAGTTAACATCCCATCATCCCATTTTGACCATGTAGCAGATATCCCTGAATAAGCATATGATGCCACCCTCCTTTGGAATGCCAGAATGCGTGGCAACAGACCAGTGTTTTATCCTCCTCATTCAAATGCAAATATGTGCACACCCCTTTGAAAGCATCAGAAATAATGAATGTTAATTAATAATAGTGATTCACATAACTAACCATTGAGAATTGTGATGTGTTATTGTGATACCATACTGTATGAAAGGGACTATGTTCCATGCTAGAATGATTATATATAAGGATTGGACTTGTCACATTCACACTTATATGTTCTAATGATGTTATTGAGTGGGTTCATCCTAGTCCCATCAAATTATTCTTATAGGGAGCGGGATATACCTATCCTAATGCTATAGTTTTTCTAGCTTTTGACTTTTAATACTATAATGCTTATAAGGCTTTGACTCAGATTTGTGTGCATGTACCATAGTTATATGGTTGTGGTGGGAATAGTTATAGTAGATTGGTGCCAAATAATGTAATTTTTCCTTGGTTATATGGTTGTGGTTGACATGGTTGTACGGAATATTTAGGGATATTCTAGCATGGTTTTGAAGAAGGTTCTTTACCTTGGTTATATGGTTGTGGTAGACATGGTTGTAAGAGACGCTCATAGCTATTATAGCATGGCGCTGAAGTAGGATATGATTCCTTGGTTATATGTTTGTGATTGGAATGGTCATAATACATGCACATAGATATTTCGTCATGGAACTAACAAAATTTATTTACCTTGTTTATATGGTTTGGACGGGACGATTGTAAGACATGATCAAAGATATTCAAACAGTGTGATGAAGCAAAAGAGAGTTCCAGATTGGGGGACATTAAAATGTGGTATCAAAGGGGGATGTTTTATATTCATAGGATTTACTATTTGGGTAAATTTAGAAATGAGACTATGATGTTTCAGGACATGGTAATGAGCTTGTACATTGGATTTGCTAACCCATGTATTGGGGAAAATCTGAGAACCAAGGGTTAGGATCTGTACTTTTGTTGTGTGCTTGTTATACATTTTGTTATTTCATCTTGGGTGAATCACTTTTTGTGTTAAGATATGGTTTTATGAAGATACTGATTCTTGAGTTTTGTACTCATGTACCAGTATTGAATAAGATGAGAATACATGAATCATAGTAGGTGTGTGAGGATATATTGATAGTGATTGTTCATGACAGGGACATATCTATTTTGTAATTTTATATATACTTTCTTATTGAACTGTGATATGAGATGTCCATTTGTAGAGACCCATACTTGATGTACATGGACATTACATTACTTTTAATAATACTTAATACATAACAAAAACAAACACACAAGGACCATAATTGTTTAGTGTCTTTGGAAACTTGGAATATAATCTTCTAATCATGGTGAAAGATCATCAACTTCTCCCATAAAGATCTTCCCCTTTTGTTTTCTAACCTAAAACCTTTTTTTAAATCCTTGGGAAAAGAAAACATATAAAGGGTGACATCAAATGCTCAGTAAGGGTAATCATAGAGAAAATAAAACAAATCATATACATTTGAACTTAAAAAGCATGAACATAATGTTTAAACATCAAAATCTTGAGAAATGACATAAAACATGGTAGTTTGTGAGGCATAAATCATAAATAAACATTAACCATGATAAAATGACAAAGGAATAAGACATGTAATTGTGGAAACCACTAATAAGATGTTATGGTTTCTTTTGTAGCCAAGGCAGTGCTGCCAAGACCATCTTAGTGGACAAAGTCCCTTACTAAATCGAGTTCACTCCTCGTTCCAATCCTGTATCACTGAATCGGATTAACTTGTCACTCCAGACATGTCTATATCATGAGATATAAATCTTTACCTATTTAATTTGAGGGAGATATAGGTCTTATCCATCTCATAATGAAATCATTCTTATGTGTTCCACAACATAAACATAAATCATTCATCATAACCCAATGATTAAAATGGGTTTCATAAACATCATCACCTCATAACATAATTCATATAAAATAAATGTATATCATTTCATCATAAAAAAATTGAAACCATGTAAATAATAGAGGCATTATACTTGAAACATATACATATGAAATAATGTCAAATTAGATGGAAAATGGTTTTGATAAAACACATGAAATGAATTTTTGAAGAAAATATCCTTTATTTTACAAAATCATTTTCTTTTCACAAAATGCCATTCAATTTTTAAAGAAAAGGATTTTCTTGAATATAGTCATGAAATATTGTAGATTCAGATTCATGAAAATAAGGCGTTCTGAAAACCATAAAAATCAATTCATGTCATATAAGTTAAAAAAACATTCTTCTCGTACTTTTAACAGAAAAGCCAAAAATTAACTCGTACGGTTAACAAAAGAAATATTGTTTACATACCATGTAGTAAAAGTCAAAAATAAGTATAAAGACTTTAAAAATACAAGGAACCATTTTAAAAAATGGAAATTAATGATAAATGTAACCCTAGTAAATACTTACAAATAAACAATATCAGATAAAAATGAGAGTGGAAAATTATCTCTTGCCTTATGTCCGATATGCTTAGTATGTATCTGAACCTCCTGTATAATGATTAAAATAATGTCATTGAATTATTACAGAATCATATTCATTTTTATGATATCATATATGGTTCACTTATGACTTTATATTTCCCATTCTTTTGTAAATTCCATGTTAAAGAAGTGTTTTGGGAAAAATCGTTTCGTTTATCGTACATGTTTCGATTTTTTGTTCTTGATATTGTTAAACATATTCTGATTAGCATAATTCTATACTGAAAAACATTATTTATAAATAATATATATTTAGTATATAAATATATATGATAGATCGATAAATGGAATGAAATACACTATTCATGGGGACGATAGGTTGTATGTACGCATGAACGCTGTTTTCATTTCCTTATTGAATAGATTGGAATTAAGTAAATGAAACATATATGTAAGTAAATCTAGTTTAATTATTATGTAATGTAATTAATGATTATTTATTATATATATACAATATAATCATACTTGAATTGTTAATCATGGAAAATGAATCTCATCGCGTTCGTGGACACGATATTTTGTATGTACGAACAAGCGATAATATCATTACCATAATTATTAAATAGAATTGGAGTGGATTATATAATATCTCAGAATTATTATGACAATATAATAACCATATATAGATATTCTTTACACAATTATACCCATCCAAGCAGAGTAGTGGTGGAAAAACTAATTACACCGCAGCGTGGAGACGGTATTCAGCCCGTACGCATGCGCAGTGATTTCATCTTCCATACGATGAATACAAGGTGAAATGGGTTTGTTTCATATATATACGAATATATCAGTATATTATTGATACTTATGTTATTATTTTTTATGAAACAACTAAATAAGAAGTTGTTGAATAAGAAAGAAACATGAAAGATTCGGTAGAAGAGATTACCTCTTCTTCGACGCACCTATTTTAAGATTCCTCCTAAGGAACTAGAATAGATCTTTTGGGAAGAACAGAACCTCTAGAATATATCTAGGGAAGTGGAGAAGGGAAATGGGTAGGGATTGGCTGATCTTGATGGCTCAATGTGTTGTGAAGAGGAGAGGTAGGATGTGCCCTTTTATAAAGGAGGAGAGGGGAACTATTGGAAACATCGAAAATATTAATTTATAAGAAATTAAAACCCCACATAAAAACTGCCAAAAATGACTTAAATCTGATGATAAGATGAGATAGGGGTTTAATATCATCAAAAAAAATAAAATTTAGACATTTTGGGAATTTATTTTAAACCTTATCAATTTAATTTATCCTTATTTAATTTATTTAATCTTATTTGTGGTAATAATATTATAAATTTTAAATTGTTAAAAATAATTACTTATGTGTTATGAATTATCCATAATTGTGTAAATTATGACATTTTAGACCATATAAATTTCAATTTGAATTTTTTAAATATTTATGTTATTTTTAAACAATTTTATAATATGTTATTTTTATAAAATAACAATAGTATTAATTTTGACACTATTCATTTATTTGAATATAAATAACATACACACAGAGGATATATTCAAAAAAATGTTTAGTAGATTTATATCATGTCATATTAATCTAGATAATTATTAGAGAACATTAATTAGGTCATGTAATGTTTATATTAATATTTATAAAACCATTTATTTGATATTTCTTTTAATAAAACAATTACTACATCATTTTTGTATAAACATTTAATATACATGTTATTTGCATAAAAATTAAAACTAAAATCCTATTATAAAGAAAAATAAAATACATTTCATAATAATATTTTAATCAAATTTATTATCATCAAATCACAGCATTTAAATTGTTCTATTTATTAAATTATGATGGTGACATCTTTGACATCATTTAAAATAAAATAATATAAATTTTCTAATCATTTTTATAAGGATCCAAATGGTCCACAAATCGACCCTTGAATGATTAGGGTATAGATATACTCGAACAATAAAGTTTGGTCTAGTTTCTGGTCCTTTTCATAGGTATTATTTTTTTAATAAAAACTATATTATTGATTTTTCATTAAATAAATAATTTCTACATCATTAATTTATACGATTTTAAGGTAATAAAATATTTATTAAAAATTAAAATAAATTATCATGATAAAGAAGGAAAATTATATTTCAAATGTGTATTTTTAATCAAAATTATATTCTCTATAACTATATATTAAAAATAATCTAAATATTAAAGTTTCAGTGAGACATTTCACTTTCATTAAAAATACTAAATAAAAGGTCTTAATAAAATGCAAGTGGGTTCCATTAGATTCCATTTCAACACAAGTATGAGTTTGGGTAAAAAATAATCATCTAATTATATTAGGAAAACGGTTAGGGTAAAAAGTATCTTATTAACATAATTTGGACCTATTGATTCCAAATATTGAAAAGATTTTTCCAAATTGAAATCACAGATGTAGCAGAAATTAATTTATAATCAATCCCGTTGTTAATGAAATGAGTTCTAAAAGTTAAAACATTGCAAAAGATTGAAATGATTTTACCTATGAATTCAATGTAAACTCAATGCTAATGACATAAATTAAATTAAATGGTAAAAATAAATTCAATTTATATTTTAAATTCATTCATTATTATAGTTTAACCATATAAATTATTATGATAAAAAATTGCTTTTAATTAAAATATAGCATGTTTTTACTATTCATTAAAATATGAAAGTTATCATAATAATATAAAAAAATTATCCAAAGTAAATTTTTATATCCTGATTACAAAGAAGAATTGTATTTTGTCAATTTCAAATTATAAACGTGTCAAAAACTAGATTTAATGTTGTTGTGCAATCAAAAAGCGGCAACACTGCATTTTTTGAAAAATACTTATTTTACTTGAAAAATATATTTTAATATCACAAGAAGTTATAGAAAATGTTTAAGATTAATAATAATGTTATAACATTAAAAATTTAGTTAATACTATTCATAATGGTTAGTTCATAATAATATTGTAACAATATATTGTTGTTTAGTGAAACCCTGTATTGCGTATTAAACACACTATCAAGGAAGGTTGTGATTGTGTGTAATGAAAACCATGTCAAGGAAGCGTGTAGTGCAAGCTCACTTTGTTGTTGCATATAACATAATCCAAACTTATTTCATTTATACATAAAAAAATCTATACTTAATGTTGCATAGAATAATTTCTACAAAACGAAGATGAAATTGTGTGTAAGACGATCCAAGAATAGTGTTGCATATACTGCCAGCTAATGCGGTGTTGCGAATAGAATAAGATAACTTTGGTGTAGCGTACAACATAATACATTACTGAAATTAAAAATAATAATTCCCATAAATTCTCGGGTTGTTACATTCTACCCCCCTTAAAATGAATTTCTCCATCGAAATTCATTGGGGTTATAAATGGTTTACTACTTGAAAGTTTCATTCATTGAAACCCACATCGTAAAAAGGAATACTAAAACATAATTTTAGAAAGTGAAGTGTGAAAAATAATGGTTTCCCAAATTAAATCATCACTGGGTTTCCACATAGGAGAACATAGGTGAACATATTGATATAGAAGAGAAATCTTACCATCATGTTCTGAAGGAAAGTGGTAGAGAACATAGCTATGATAAAGCCAACAATCACAAAGCCATAAATTGGTTATGATCTAATGTACCATGTGATTCATTAGATATTAGAGCACTAGGAAAATATTTTTGGTTTTCAAAATCATTTCCCTAAAGTTGAAAATTTTTGAATTATAAGAAATACTTACTTGAATTTGGTAAAATCTCTCTGTTGTTCGTGCCTTGAACAATTTTCACTTCATCTCTTAATGAAATGAAGTTGAATTTTTCATTCGTGAAGTGTTAACAAATCATTCGATATAATGATAGGTCATTTCATCTATCTCAAACATAAGGTTATAAAAAGGTATATACCTAAGTCCATCTATGGTGAGGGTAATCGTATATGGTTCCTAAAATGGACATATACTTCATCTATCAGACCGCTTAGTAAAATAAAACTAGTTTCTACTAACCAAGGACTTCATGTAGGCTAGTGATAGGTAATAAAGTCATGTCACACTTTGGTTTTGGGTTCAACTCCTTTGGCCTTGTCCGATGTGGCGGGTTTTCTCCCATCCTACAGGTTGTCCCTTTTTCTAAAACTACATTATTATAACCTTCCTACAATAATATCGAAAAACAATTCTATCCTTAAACAATACTATATTATGTCTAACTTAATTCATTCCAATCATTAGACTTATCCAAAATACTTCGGTCAAATCTCATAGTATAAAGAAAAAAATTACTAGAAATACCATCTACGGAGCATGTGAATACCATATTTTATCCCCCATATATCATATGATATATCTTGTTGGTCACATTCCAAACATGTTAATACCATAATCATGTATTCTCTTGAGAAATGAATACCCATTGAACTTTAGTGAAAACATGAATGCTGTCAAAAGTAAACTCTTTTGACAAACCAATATCCAAAAATTTCTGTATACTCAAACCATGATATAACTTTGTCCTTATGGCATTCATGAGCTTATTTAATTTTCGCTTTATCCCTTCATTATGCGCATATCATATTCCATCCAAAAATATTTCAATCACTTTTCATGGTAACTGGTACCATGTAATTATTGAAAACCACAATAGACCAGTACATAAATATTCAAATATACCATAAAAGTTCCACAATGACATTATTCTTGAATAAAAATGCATAAACACTTCAGTACATCCTCTTCAATGATTGTCATTGAATAAGTCCTTCATTGATTTAGAAGTAACCACTTAGGTCAGGGCATTGAGTTGGGAAATTCCCATGTTCTCCACAGATAAGACATTGAACTCCATAACAGTATGTCACTCTATGACCCTTCTCCACACACATATAACATCTTATCCCACATTTGATGTATTCATCAATGTTCTTCTTCCCTTATTTAGAAATCTCAATCAACTCCTCACCATGCGAACATGAATAAAAGTCCACCTTCCTCTTATTTGATGAATTAGAAATACCACTAAATTTAACATTGTAATCATATATCACGATGACTGATTCGGCATAATCACAGTATCATTCCTTCTAGGAATTACACAATTTTGTTGCTTATAGTCAATAATTTGTCCATTGTATTCACTGTTGACCTAATTCCTTATGGTTTCCTCCATTGACTAAAACCAAAAACCATGGTATAAGAAACAATTAAAATAAAAAGGAACCACATAATCATAAATAGTCTAATTTATCACATGTTATTTAATCCATTACATCATAGGTTCATCCTGGGTTATTCATGATCTTCAACAAAGTTCTAGGACTATAAACAATAGTTATACTAATCCTAAGGGATATCCCTTGACATACCTTAGAAATATTTCTATGGATCTCACTAAAGTTTTCACATCTTAGTTTCCAAAAGTTAACTAAACCTTTCCTCTTATACCAACTGTAAAGACCCATACTTGACATACATGGACATTACATTACTTTTGAAGAAAACATAATACAAAACAAAAATTGACACTCAAGGACCGTAATAGTTTAGTGTATTTGTTATGTAAGAATATAATCTTTTAATCATGGTGAAAGATCTTCAAAATCTCACATAATGATCATCCCCATTTGTTTTCTTACCTAAATCCTTTATTTAAATCCTGGGAAGAAATCATATAAAGGGTGAGCTCAAATGCTCAGTAAGGGTATGCATGGAGAAAATAAAGCAAATCATATACATTTGAACATAAAAAAACATAAAAATAATGTTTAAACATCAAAATCTTGAGAAATGACATAAAACATGGCAGTATGTATAGAATAGATCATAAAGAAACATTAATAATGATGAAATATCATGGGAATAAGACATGTAATTTTTGAAACCATTAAGAATGTATTATGATTTACTTAGTATCCAAGGAAATGGTGCCAAGACCATCTTAGTGGACAAAGTCCCTAATTGAATCGAGTTCAATCCCTGTTCCAATCATGTATCACTGAACCAGATTAACATTCCATTCTATCCATGTATATCTCATGAGATATAAATCTTTACCCAATTCATTGGAGGTAGATAAAGTTCCCACCGATCTCATAATGAAATCATTCTTACATGTTCCACAACATAAACATAAAGTATTCATCATAACCCAATGAATAAAATGGGTTTCCTAAATATCATCCCATCATAACATAATCCATATAAACTAATGGATATCATTTCATCATAAGAAAGTTGGAACCATTTAAATCATAGAGACATTATACTTGAAATATACACAAATGAAATAATGTCATCTTAGATGGAAAATGGTTTTGATAAAACACTTGAAATGAATTCTTGAGGAAAATATCCGTTCTTTTTCAAAATCATTTTATTTTCACAAAATTCCATGTAGTTTTAAAATAAAATGATTTTGTTGAAAATTGTCATGAAATCTTGTAGATTATGCTTTATGAAAATAAGGCGTTATGAAAATCGTAAAAATCCGTTCATGCCATATAAGTTAAAAAAACATTCTCCTCGTACTTTTAAAGAAAAAGAAAAAAATTAACTCATATGGTAAAAAAAATAAATATTACTTACGTACCATGTTGTAAAAGTCAAAAATGGGTAAAAAGGACTTTAAACATACAAGAAACGATTTTTTTGAAAACTGGGTCATGAATGATAAATATAACCCCATTAAATACTTATGAATAAGCAATCACAGATAAATATGAGATTGGAAAAGTTATCCCTTACCTTATGTCCGATATGCTTCGTATGTATCTGAACCTCCTGTATAATGATTTAAATAATGTCATTGAATTCTAATAGAATCATATTCATTTTTATGATATAATATATGGTTCACTTATGACATTATATTACTGTTCCTTTTTTAAATTCCACGTTAAAGCATCGTTTTGGTGAACATTATTTCATTTATCGTACGTGTTTCGATTTGTTGTTCTTGATATTATTACTCATATCCTAATTTACATAAATCTATAATTCAAAACATTATTTATATATAATATATATTTAGTATATAAATATATATGATTGATCTATAAATGGAATGAAATACACCATTCATGGAGACGGTAGGCCGTACGTACGCATGAACACTATTTTCATTTCCTTATTGAATTTAATGGAATTAATTAAAGGAAAAATATATGTACATAAATATAGTATCATTATTATTTAATATATTTCATTATTATTTATTATATATATACTTTATAATCATACATGAATGGTTAATCATCGAAAATGTATCTCATCGCGTTCGTGGAGATGATAGTTCGTACATACTCACAAACGATGATATCATTCCCATAATTATTTAATATAATTGGAGTGGATGATATAACATCTAAGAATCAGTATGATGTTATAATAACCATATATAGTTATTCTTTACACCATTATACCCATACAAGAATGGTGGTGGTGGAAAAACTAATTACATCGTGGTGTGGAGACTATATTCCTTTCGTATGCACGCGCGGTGATTTCGTTTTCTGTATGATGGATTGAATTTGAAATGGGGTTGTTTCATATTTATAATAACATATGAGTATATTGTTAATTCTTTATGTTATTATTTTTTAATGGAATAACTAAAGAAGAATAATTTTAAGAATAATGAAACATGAAATAATCAGTAGAAGAGATTACCTCTTTTTCGACGCACCTCTTTTAAACTTCCTATTAAGGCACTAGAGTTGATCTGTTGAAAAGACCAGAAACTCTAGAATGATTCTAGGGAAGTGGAGAAGATAAATTTGATGGATTTTTCCGAGGTAGAATTCTCAAAGTGTTCTGAAAAGGAGAGTGAGGAGGTGCCCTTTTATGAGGGAGGAGAGGGGCACCTTTGGAAACATAAGAAATATTAATTTATAATAAATTCAAACCCCACATAAAATATCCAAAAATGACTCAAATACTAATATGATATGAGATAAGGTTGAAATCACATCAGCCAATAAAATTTAGAAATTTTGGGAATTTATTTTATAAATTACAATTTGATTTAACATTATTTAATTTATTTAATCTTATTAGTGGTAATAATATTCTAAATTTTAAATTTTTATAAATAATTACATAGGTGTGGTCAATTTTAAATAATTGGGTAATTTATTATATTTTAGACCTTATTAATTTCAATTTATTATTTTTATATATTTATGATATTTTTAAACAATTAAATAATATGTTATTTTTTAAAAATAACAAAAGTATTAATTTTTACACTATTCATTTATTTGAATTTAAATAAACTCCACACAGAAGATATATTCAAACAAAAATGTTTAATAGATTAAAATCATGTCATATTAATCTATAAAATTTTTGGAAAACATTAATTAGTTCATATAATGTTTATTTTAATATTTATAAAAACATTTATTTGATATTTCTCTTAATAAAACAGTTACTACATCATTTGTATAATCATTTAATATAAATATTAGTTCCGTAAAAATTAAAAATAAAATTCTATGATAAAAATAAATATAATAGATTTCTTAATAATATTTTTACTCAAATTTATCATCTTAAAATCACAACATTTAAGTTAATCTATTTATTAATTTATGAAGGTGACATTGTGACATCATTTGAATTAAAATAATATAAATGTCCAAATTGGTTTTATAAGGATCCAAATGAAATAAAAATATACCTTTGGATTATTTGTGTAGATATATACTCGATAAATAATGTTTGGTGAAGTTTCTGGTCCTTTTTTTAGGTATAATTATTTTAATAAAAACTATATTATTGATTTTTCACTAAATAAATAATTTCTACATCATTAATGTACAAGATTTTAAGGTAATAAAATATTTATTAAAATTACAAATAAATTACCATGATAAATAACAACATTTTAAATTTAAATTGAGTTTTTATAATAGAATTTATATTATGTGTATCTATATATTAAAAATAATATAATTATTAAAGTTTGAGTGATACATTTCACTTTCCTTTAAATAAACTAAATAAAAGGTTTTAATTAAATACAAGTGGGTTCCATTAGACTCAATTTCGACCCCAGTATGATTTATTTTAAAATATAATCATCTAATTATATTACTACAAGTTTTAGGTTAATTTTATAATATTATATTTACCCATAATTACCTCGATTTACCTTTAACTATGGTAAATAAAATTTACCGTAGTTACTATTCATAATGACTAAAAAAAGTATCTTATTAACATATTTTGAACCTATGAATTCCAAATATGGTATCCATTTTTCCAAATTAAAATCTAAAAATTTGCCAAAATTAATTTAAAATCAATCCCGTTGTTAAAAAAATGAGTTTTAAAAGTTAAACAATTGCAAAAGATTGAATTGATTTTACCTATAAATTCAATGTAAAATCAATGATAATGACATAAAATATCATAAATGGTAAAAATATATTCTATTTATACTTTAAAATAATTAAATATTATAATTTAACCGAATAAATTTTTACGATGAAAAAATTTGTTTTTAATTAAAATTTAGCGTGTTTTTACAAATCATTAAAATATGAATGTTATCAGAATAATATGAAAATTTTATCAAATGTAAAATTTTATATCCTGATTCCAAAGAAGAATTTTATTTTTTCAAATTGAACTTATAAACATGTCAAAAACAATATTTAATTTTGGTGTACCATCAAAAAGACGGTAGAACTGTATTTTTAGAAAAATACTTATTTTACTTGAAAAATATATTTTGTTCTCACATGATGTTCTAGAAAATGTGTAAGATGAATAATAATGCTATAATATTCAAAATGAATTTAGTAATATTCATAACGGCTAGTTAATAATAATATTATAACAATATATCATTATTTATTGAAACCCGGTATTGCATACTACACAAGCTATCAAGGAAGGTTGCGACTATGGGTAATGCAAGACAAATCAAGGAAGCCTGTTGTGAAATCTCCCTTTGTTGTTTATTATAACATAATAAAAACTTATTTCATTTATAAATTAAACAAAATCAATACGTAATGTTGCGTAGAATAATTTCTACAAAATGATCTTAAAATTGTGTGTAACACGAGCCAAGAATGGTGTTCCGTATACTGCAAGCTAATACGGTGTTGCATATACAAAAAGCTAATTTTGGTGTAGCATACCACACAATACATCAATTAAATTAAAATTAATAATTCTCATAAAATCTTGGGTTGTTACACCATTACACTGGATTAATGAAATGAGTTGTTATAGAATGAAAAAATACTTGTGATCCATGTCTAGAGAGACCAAGAGATAGAGATTCTCTCTTGCAATATAATGTTGGGTTGAACATGTTTCAATCTAGTTATCTTAGGTGTGATTTTGTAATGTAGAAAACAACGCATCCTCATAATATTCAACTCCATAGTTAGGAGAGTGGAAATTAGCAAACTCCTAACACAACTAAACATGATATTACTATAGCTCCTAAAGAGAAGATGGTTGTTCAGATTTAGGATAGTTTCCTAAGGATCATCAAATCCATGGAAAGAATGATTGTTCATACTGTTCATTCAATGTCTGAGATAATAATTGATTTTTAGCATCAACACACACATAAGTTTTATATGGAAGGGAGGCCCACTGAGTTCTAGATTGGGTCAATATAGATGATCCTCATGGATCCTAAGAGGCCAATGGATAGGAGGGTGATGGTTACTATGAATATGATTTAGGGACCTACAATGAATTTGTGGGATATTCTGGAGGAAGATTAGAAGAAGGATGAGCTATTATTGAATGATTTTTAGATGAAGTTCTTGACATGTATATATCTCAAAAAATATAGTGCGGAATCAGATTTTGTGTTCATGCATCTAGCATAGGAAGGTTTGTTAGTGATGAACTATATTGGACATTTTACAGACATACAATACTTTATGCTATATTTGTACGATTATGAGATCTGTAGAGTGAGAAGTTTCTAGGAAGGCCTTCATTAAGAGATCAGGTCATAGGTAAAAGCTTTCCATTTAAGATGTTTTAAATACATTATGTATCAACTACTCATCCCATAAGGGATTTTGATAGAGGACCTAAGTAGGGTCCATGCTGTTTGATCTGGGTGATATATGTGTTTAACTTTGTGTGGAAAGAAGAACTATTATAACAGCTTTCACTAAAGCATTATTGGGAAGAATAGTCAGAGGAGTGGACTATCTTCTCAAGATGTTGTTCCATTATAGTCCTATTAGTATGGAATTTTTCTGCACAGGTTCCCACCATGCCCTTATCCCACAGTTTAGTGTCATATAAAGGAAAAAATTGGTAATAATTAATTGTTATATGTGAACTTTCTGTAGAAAACCAGTGTAAGAGGATCATGCAACACACTATATTTAGGAAGGGGCACAAAAAGCCCTCAGAAGGTGGGTAGTTAGAGTTCCATAGGCAATTATAGGCCGAGGTAGGGGACGTGGAACCCCATAGCATGAGAAATGATAAAAATCATGGTAAATAGCTAAAGGTAGCTATAATGGAGCCCATGATAGCGGGACAAGTTAGTTGGAAATTATTTTGACTACTCTGTCTTACATAGATGTAGGACTGTCTACCATCAAATTTACGATTCTTGTATAATATAACATAAATTTTTTTATAAAAGGGAATTACATTATTTTTTTACTTATATTTATTCAAATGGTATGGTATTGTATGTGGAATTATTATACGTGGTTTTAAACATTTACACAATATTGGGATTTTCATAATAGAATATCAATGAATTCAAGGTGTTTTCTGTATAGATTGGAGGTTACCGCCTATTTTGGAAAAAATTTATGATTAAAATGATCTGATTTGACTGGATTATTTTATGGATTGTTGATTTTTTTTAAGGGTAATATGTACTATTATAGGATGACAATTTTTTTCCTACCTCTAGAAGTCAGAATCCATTATCATAATGGTGATTGGGATCTTCAGGCTAGTCATACAAGACACATTCTATGTTTATTGCATTATATCCCAGATCAGATAGTTGTAATTTCTCTAGATAATGGTAGAATTTAGTAGGATTATATTCTATTAATGGTAGACCATTTTCAATATCTCTATCCTAAAGAGTACTATTTCTTACCTCTAGAGCGATATGTCACAGTCTTGATCGATTTTGTGTTTGGAGAAAATCCAGTTTCTATATAACCTTACTGAATGAAACCAATAGAGATTCAGGGGTTGAAGGTTCAATTGGATGAACTAGAATAAAAAGGCTTCATATGACTTATTATATCTCCTTGGGTTTCTCTATTTCTCTTCATCCAAAAGGTTGATGGATCATTGTGCTTATTTGTATATTATCAGAGTTTGAACCAAATGATAATCATGAAAAAGTGTCATCATTCATCCAATGATGGTATTTTTGATCAGTTGATATGTTCTATGATCTTTTATAATATTTTATTTAGATTATGATTTCATTAGTTAAGGGTGAGACAATCATACATACATCAGACTGCATCTATGGCAAGGAATGGATTGTATGAATTCATAGTAACACCATTTTGGTTTACTAACGTGTCAGTGGTATTCATGGACCTAATATATAGTATCATTACAATTTTTCATTATATTTTTGTTCTTATTTTATTCAATGTTATCCTAGTGTTCCCCCTTTTAGCACAAAATCATGAAAAACATATTGACATCACCCTGATTACATTGAAAGTGCATCGATTTGATGTGTATCTAATTAAATGATGTTTCTAGATATATGAAGTGAACTTCATTGGTCATGTCATCTTAGAGGTAGGTCATTAAGTGTACCCATAGAAATTTGAAACCACGATATCATAGGAATTTCCCTAGAATATGTTCAAAATTTAGATCTTTCTAGGTATAGCAGATTATTTTTGGCATTTTATCAATGATTTATGACATTTGGAAGCCCCAATTTTTGAGTTGACCAAGAAATGGGTGATTTTTTGTATGGATATATTGTAACACCCCAAGATTTCTAAGTATGTTATCTCTTTAAAATAATTCAATAGCCTACACCACACACAACACCGAAATTGGCTGCACGGCAATTTACTAAACTAGTCATTAAAAAAATTGGCCATTAATAGTATTCATAGGATTTTGAATTTTATATACTCCATATAATTTTATCTTATGTATTATGTGTTTCATAAAAATATTATTTGAACAAATTTAATTTTTTATAAAAAAAATGTATTTTTAAAAAAATGAAATTTTACTACCTTTTAATAGAGAACCATTTTTAAATCCAATATTTGACACTTCTACATATTAAATTTGACAAAATAAAATTCTTCTTTAGAACCAGGACTTGAAAAGTTAATTTGGACAAAAATTTGGTACTTTTTTAATAATGTTCAATTTTTTTGAATAGTGAGAAATAATGTATTTTAAATCAAAACATTCTTTTATTATAATTTCGTTACATGGATATATTATCTTTTAAATTGGTTTTTATGTTTAATTAGATTATATTTTTAATATTTAATCCTATGTTGGCCATTGAACGTAATTTCATTTTGAAATTTAACAGAAATCATTTTTAATCTTTTGAAAGATATTAATTCTTAAAAACACGTTTTTTTACAATGGGAATTAATTTAACTTAATTAATCCAACTTCTATGCTTTGAATTTGTTAAAATAGACCTCATTTTTGAATTCAGAATATCAAATATTGCATAGTATGAATATTTGGTAATTTTCTGAAAAACATCCATTTTTTGATGAATAGTGAACAAACTATGTATTAGTAAAAATATAAATTTTTCATTTAAATGAAATTTTACCAGTTCTCTAAATTAAATTTTGAAAAACCTAATATTCATGGTTGTTATTATTAAGTAAAATATTGTTCAATAAGAAGAAAATAATTTTTGGTGAATAGTAACTTTAGACTTTTATTTACAGTGGTAAAAGGAAAATAAGGTAATACAATGTAAATAGAATACTATAATAATAATAAATTACTTTAGTACTTGTCGTAACATTATTAGATAAGTTATGGAAGAACATGGTAATCCTTGGGTCATTTTTGGGACCTCATGGAGCCACTTAACATTGATAATGACTCTTTTTTTAATTAACTTAAAGGAAAAGCAAAAATGGCCTAAACAAATATATTTTAGTAATTTAATTTTCAAATTTGGTTATATAAGTTATCACTTAGAAAATAAATATTCTTTGGAAGGATAAATCTATTTCCTACATAATGGTAGTTTTTCTAGAATTTTTAGACATTAAAATAAATAAAATTATTTTTGACACAATAATGATACAGTTTTTACCACATTAATAGATGATTAAAATAAATAAGATTATAAAAATTAAAACAATATCCAAAACATGTCCAATTATTGTTGGGTTATTTTAAATAGAATAATATTCATCTTATATTCTACCTTAAGGAGTTTTCAGCCTCTATAAATTGAATATCACTACATAATAATGTAATAATTTCAATGTTTCCTAAAGTGACCCTCCTCACCCTTATAAAAATACCTCACCTCAAAACCATTAACAACACCTCTAATTCCCCTTTCCTCATCCAGCCTCCACCCAAATAAGCTCTCATGATTCCTCACATCCATTTATAAGCCTTACGTTTGGAAGAAGGAACATCAAGACGTCCTTTTGGTTCAAACCAAAGAGAGTAACCCAGTTTTAAGGTAGTGTCTTCCCTAATGATCTCTTATATTATTTTACTTTTCCAACCCACTAAAATAATTTTATTACATTCGTTTAAAAAATAACCAATATCCTCAATATAATAGGTTTTTTATCATAATTATTCAAGTTACTATTACATACACCTCCATCTAATGAAAAAAGAATATATTGTTTCTGTGGATGGTGAACTACTGCCTCAAAAAATGATCATTGTTCAATTATATCCTACCGCCTCTTATAGTTTCCATTAAGTTGGAACTGTATTTATTTGTGATATATATTATATTTATATTGTTTCTATTCTTATGTATTTATCAATTATATTATACCAAAATGGTTTCAATAATGGGTAAATGCGATAATTTAATTTGGGGAAGTGCAGACTTCCACCCCCTCATAGTGATATGACTCATTTATTCCATACGTGGAACATATAAAGGATGGAGAGGCTAAAATAATATATGATATTATACTGGATTTATAATATAATTTTTTATCAATAATTATTTATTCAATTAAAATGAGAATTATAAATTAAATTAGCGTTCATGTGAAAGTACGGCTTACCATCTCCATGAACGGTGCATTTAATTTCTTATCTCCAAATTTTATGTACTGTTATAAACACAGATATATAATTGATATATTAGATATATATTATATCTAAATAATTAATATCCTTTTCTTGATAATGTACTTTTGACCACATGGACATCATTTAATTATAAGAAGTCTACTTTTGACTCAAGTATCAAATCTCTACAAAATGACTATTATTATCATTAATGAGTACGTAATGTTTGTAACATGATAATAAGTAATATAAAGGAAATAATAAATTTGAAAATTTTTCTTATGAAAATATAAATTAACATTAGTTTTTTTCATGAGAATAAAGAACAAACGGGTCATGTCGGACACAGGGAAGTGTTTTATTATCTTACATTTATTTCCATGAGATTTCCATTGTTCACCACTTATTTATTTCATGTGGGGTGTTGTGTACTAACATTTGATATATATTATCATGGTTCTCTTTATATTAATTTTATTTTGTCATTCATTTGGTGGATATTAACTTTTGGTCATACGACTTTATTGATTATAACATGGTAAGGAGCTTTCATCTCACATCGTATTCTTGTGAGATTCATGCTATATTGCCACTATTTCAATTTGTGTGGTGTATCCACTACCCCATGATTGTATTATTTGTGTAATATACATTAATTTATGGGTATTTACATCAAAATTTTAAAATTCTTCTTTCACAGGATGTATGTTTCTTATGTTACAAAATCAGTAAGGGAATTTCAACTTTCCATTTCCACTCATTGGGCTTTACACATAAATCATTGATTATGTTATTCAAATATTATGTGTGGAATCACTATTTATTATTTATGTTGTAATATCCACTCCCCTTTGTGTGGATATACTTTTGATACACATAATCACTCCATTGATTATTTCTCAATTCATTGATATGAACTTGATAAGAGTAATCTTAACTAAATTTCCATTCATTAATATAATCATCTATGTCGTTCATGTTGTTTTTACAAGAATATATGTGAATGTTCTATGATTTATTTAAACATAATATACAATCATATTGAGTGTTATTATATTTTTCACACAAAATTATTTCATTTATTTATCATTATCCTAAGGATATAGACTTTATAAGGGACTTTATCTCAATTTTACTTCCATTGATACTTATTTGTTCTTATGTCCCAATTAACTTTTATATGCTGTATATATTATACTTTGACATAGTATATCATGAATAAATTTATTCTCATGATATTTTAATTTTTTTATTACCACAATTTTTTTGTATTCAAGTGTCTCTCATTTGGTTATGAACTCTAACTAAAATATCATTTTAAATGTTTTGAATAATTACTCTTATAATTATTTATCATTAATGTCCATGTTTTAAAAATTGTTTTAAGGATTTATTTATATGGACATGAAATTATTAAAATTAAAATTCAATTTAAATGTTTCAATGTTGTATGGAGAACTTTGATTAAAAAATATTTTTTAAATGGCATCTTGATAAATAATGATACTTTGTATAGTTTTCATGCAAAAAGGGGGATATTTCTTTCAAATAGTATTATTGTTTATTTTTATCTATGTAAATATATATCATTTTATTTTATTAATTATCGAGTTTGAAATATTATTATAAAATCTTCAATATTGTAATGAATGAGTAATGTATGATAGTGGATGTTCTATTTTTATGCTATTAATGGTTTGTGGTTAATGTATTGACATTTTGAATGCTAGTTTTAATATGAATTTTTATTTTATGTTTCACCCATTTCATATTAGGAATTTGTTTGACTTAGTACGTGATTGGTGGATCCCACTAAATCTCTTCGATGCATCGCTACGTCTCCTGAGACAAAGTAGTGTCTTGGCAAAAGGCCTTGACAAAATTTTATTTGAAGTCCTGTCACGGGGCCTTGAATATGTGGTTATGATGTCAAGAATTATAAATTAAATCATTATGAGATTTTCTATTGATATTTCATGTTGTTATTCGACTAGTAGAATAAAATTGGATATGTTATATTACGACATTATTTAATCATCTTATATTCCTTCCATAAAGTGATCATTTTTATTATTTTTAATGGCATGTGTTTTCAATTATTCATCATGCCAAATGATTATTATTTCTTCTACTGTATTATTTACTGTTATTGAGCATCTGAGCTCACCCCTTTCTTATGTTTTATTTTCCAATGATTCAAAGAAGTGTACTCTGGTTGATATGCAAGGTTAATCTAGGGGATTAGTGGAGTCTCCAAGGATAATTTATGTTGTGTTTTTTTAATGTGTAATGTAACGTTAATGTATATAATCTATTTTCCAATACATCTTAACTGATCGGTCTTTCAGAACATGATTCCTTGTAATCATCCTAATGTATTAAAATAATGCACCGATTTCAGGATTCTGGGGTTGGGGCCTTACATTTGGTATTCGATGATGTTTATTAGAAACCTTGTAAACTAATTTAGAAAAACACTAATTAAGGAACACTATCCTAAGATAGATTTTGAGGATTAGTATAGAATAACTTCCTAAAATTTTGGTAATGTATATATTTTTTATATTTTTCAAGCAATACATACCCGTCTGGATACGAGTAGGTAGAGGCGGCTCTTGAAAGAATGTAATGAGGAGTGAAAAGTTCGACAAAGTAGTTTTGGACTTGACCCAGAGTATCCAGCTACATGACAATGGGACTTGTTGTACTCTTTGTTATGACACTCCTATGGGATATGCTTTGGATAATTCCCAAATTCATTACAAACAGAATTGATGTAATTTAAAATAAGGTGATAATAAATGACCTTTTTTAATCCTAAGGTGTTCCGGATTGAAAATAAAGTGTCATGGAAATCTAAAAATGATTTTATTACTCACACTATGCTTTCTGGTTTTAGTCAAACTTGTTGTTAAATAATAGGTTATTACTTTTTGGATGAAAATATGATGTATCGGATAAAATTTATGGTTAAAATATGTTAAGGATATTTTTTAGGAATTTATCTCATTTTCAGGAATATTATAAAATTATATAGTTTTTGAAAAAGGAGAACACACAAACCATGTTACCACCCATTTTGTCAGACAAATCTATAGGAATCAAACCCACATCCAAAGTGTGATTGGGATTGATCACCTACCACTGGATTATGTGAAGTACCTAGTTAGTATGACTAATACTTTTTAGTTAAATAATTTTATGGATCAAGAATATGTTGATTTTGGGAACATATTATTTATCTATTTTATAGGAAAACGATTTGGTGATTAAGTGATAAATGTTATTTTGGAAGATGTTCACTCTTTCGGTAACACTATATGCCTAAGAAAAATAGAATACTATTGTATTTTATTTGAGGAGTAATTGTGCACTATTATTTTGTAGGAATATATGTTTTATAGTAGACATATCACAATTTAGGTTCTTTCTGGAAATGATTATCCAATCAAAGAGAATATGTGATTAGGTTAATTACATTTAAGTTTTTGACCTTAAGAGTCGTTGATGTTATACGAAGAGAAATGATAATATTTATCATGGAAGACTATGTGATAAAATCATTTTGAATTTTGGGATTCAAACATTGTTTAGATTGTTTTGAAGTATTTTAAGGACATTTTTTCTAAATGATATTTTTGGGACTTTCTGTATTTTTAGTTTAATTTTGGATATTAAGAGTTGTATTTTATTCTATAATGAATTATACCTTTTGGGGATCATCTGATATTGTACTAATCATTTTGGTATTGGTTAATCTTTAAATAAAAAGTAAATATATAGTTATTATTTCATATATTATGTGATTCTCTATAAGATGATTATGGCGCTTTAGGTGTGACCATGTCATCTTGAATACTCATCATTTGGGGAAAAGGAGAGTTTATGGTTGAAATTTATTAAAGGATGAAACTCTACTTGTAATGTAATTATATTCCATTATGATCATATTTAATCTCATAAATACTTTACTCAAAATTTTTAAAATATACATCAAATAAAAACATTTCCCATTTACTTTTCTTAATAGGTAATCAAATACCATTAAAAAAATCACATGTTTATGGCTTTCATATTGTTGACATTCACCTAATAATTTTCTCGATCACTACCCATCAGAACATGATGGTTAGATTTCTCTTACATATCCATGTTTTACTACATGGAACCCCAAATGTGTTATTTTCAGTAACCTTCATACTTACCATTCGTTATTTTAAAATACAGTCCACATTAATCAATTTTTCGATGTGAGATTTCAACTAAGATATTTTGAAAATTCAAAAACTGTGATTTTTAATCTTGATATTATATTGAGAGGACGAAATTTATTGATGGAATGGAGAATGTAACATCCCCAAATTTCATAGTATGTTATCTCTTTAAAGTAATTCAACAACTTGAACCACACACAACACCAAGTTTGAGCACATGAAGACTTACCAAATTAACCTTTCGAAAAAATGGATTTGAAAATTATTAATTAGATATTGAATTTTGTATAATCCATATAATTTTAACATATGTATTATGTGTTTCGTTGACATATTAGAAGATCAAATTCAATTTTATTTAGTTAATTTATTTTTAATAAAATGAAATTCTTCCACTTTTTAATAAAGATCCATTTATAAATCCAATATTTGACACTTTTAGATATGAAATTTCTCAAAGTAGAATTATTATGTAAAATCGTGACATCAAAATTTACTTTGGATGAAATTTTGGTATTTTTCTATTATTGTTCAATTTTTTATGAATAGTGAGAAATATTGTATATTAATTCAAAACTCAGTTTTAATCTAATATATTTATATGGTCATATTATATTTTTTATCTGATTTAAAGTGTAATTAGATTATATTTTTACTATTTCTTCCAATTATTGAAATTGGATGTAATTTCACTTTGAAATTGAACATAAACAAGTGTCAATCTTTTGATAGTTAGTATTTCTTAAATACACACTTTTTGTTTTGAAAATGAGAATTAATGTTAATGAAATTAATCCAACTTCTATGTTTTTATATTTTTAATATAGACATCATTTTTTAATTCAGAATATAAAATATGGCTTAGGCTGAATTTTTTGTATTTTTTTGAAAAACATCAATTTTTTATGAATAGTGAAACCACTATATAGTAGTTAAAAATCTATCCTTTTCATTTAAATGAAAATTTTCCACTGCTGTGAATTGAATTTAAAAAATACGACATACATGTTTGTTATTAGTATTTTTAATTTGGTTCAATAATATGAAAATATTTTTTGGTGAATTGTAACTTTGGAGTTTTATTTATCGCAGTTAATGTTTAATGGCATAATTCAAGGTAAAAAGAATATTTTAATAACAAGAAATTACCATAAGACTTGTTCAAAAATTATTGGATAAGTCATGGCCAACCTTGGGCATACGTTGGTAAATTTTGAGACCTCATATAGCCACTTAATAGTGATAATGTGGCTTTATTTTAATTAACATAATGTAAAGGCACAAATGTCATAATCAAATATATTTTATTAAAGTAACTTTTACATGGGTTTATATAACTTATAATATTGACAATAAATTTAATTTGGAATTCTAAAACAATATCCTACGTCATGGGAGTTTTTTAAATTTTTTATACATCAAATAAATTAAATTATTTATGACACAATAATGATACGGTTTTTACCTCATTAAAAAGGATTAAAATAAATAAGATTATAAAAATTAAAAAAATATCCAAAATATGTACAATTCTTATTGGATGATTTTATTTTGAACAATATTTATCTTTTCTTCTACCATAAGGAGTTTTGGACCTTTATAGAAGAAAAATAACTTTATAATAAAATTAATATTTTCAATGTTTCCTAAAGTGCCCCTACTCCCCCTTGTAAAAGCCTTCACCTCTATCCCATTCCTCACACCTCTCCATCCCTAAGTCTCGACCAACCTATGACTGAATAAGCTCTCAATATCTCTCCCTTCCACCTAGAATCTTGACTTCAGGCATAAAGAACATCAAGAAATCCTTTTTTTCATATCAAAGGGAGTTACTAAGTTTTAAGGTAACATCTTCCATAAAGTTATCTTTATTTATTTTACTTCTACATCCCCAAAAACACAGTTTATTATATTCTTTTATAAAAAAAACAAGTATCCTCAATATATTTTGTTTTTTTATTAGAAGGATTTGAGATACACTTACACAAGTAACCATCTTACAGTAAAATAACATACTATTTTTGTGGACGGCGAACTACTGCCTCATGAAACGATGATTGTTCAGTTGCATTATACCACCTCTTATAGTGTCCATTATGATGGAATGGTATTTATATTTGATATATATAATATATTTGTATTGTTTCAATGATTCTTTATTTTACATTTATATCATACCATTAAGGTTTCCATAATGTGTAAATGTGATAAATTCAATTGAGGAAGTGCGGACTACCACCCCCTCAAATTGATGTGACTCATTTATGCCATACACGGAATGTATAAAGGA
Organism: Viscum album; assembly: GCA_963277665.1. NCBI lineage: Eukaryota > Viridiplantae > Streptophyta > Magnoliopsida > Santalales > Viscaceae > Viscum > Viscum album. Next base: position 176,209,398 of record OY728134.1, read on the forward strand.
TGTAGTTACTAAAATTATATATGATATTATACTGGAATTATAATATACCTACGTATCATTAATTATTCATTAAATTAAAATACATTCTAGAAATGAAAGTTGCATTCATGATTAGGTTTAGCTTAAAATCTCCATCAACGGTGCATTTCATTTCATATCTCCAAATGTTATGTACTGTTATATATACATACATGAATATATATATATATATTTATATACTAGATATATAAGATATATATAATATCAAAATCATGAATACCATTCTTGAGATAAAATACTTTTGACCACAAAGACAACATATAATTATATGAAGTTCACTTTTTACTCAAGTACCAAATATCAACAAAATGAATGTTATTACTTTAAATGAGTACATAATGTTAATAAAAATCTAATAAGTGATATAAAATAAATAATAAATTTGAAAAAGTTTATTGATGAAATTAAAAATTTACTTTATTTAGTTATTCATGTGATTAAAGAACGAACATTCCAATTCAGACACAAGGTAAGGGGTTTCTTATCTCACTTTTAATTCCATGTGATTTCCATTGTTTCCCACTTATATATTGTATGTGGTGTCTTCTGTATTACCATTTGATATATATAATTATGGTTAAATTTATATTCATGATATTCTGTGATTAATTAGGTGTATATTGACTTTTTTTCATACGACACGATTGATTACAACGTGGAAAGGAGTTTTCATCTCACTTTTTATTCATGTGAGGTTCATGCAATATTGCCACTATTTCTTTTGGTGTGGTGTCTGCACTGCCCTCTTTTTTGTATTTATTGTTTAATATGATTTTTTATGGGTATTTACTTCTATATTTTATAATCCATATTTCATGTGATGTATGTTACATTAGTTACCATAACTGTAAGGGAATTTCAAATTTCAATATCCAGTCATTGTGCTTTACACAAAAATCATTAATTATTTTACATCAAGATTATGTGTGGAATAACTATATTTTATTTATGTAGTAATTTTCACTCCCCTTTGTCTTGATATACATTTTATAATCATAATCAGTCAATTGATAATTTCTCACGTCATTTATATGAATATGATAAGTGTAATCTTAACTCAATTACCATTCATTGAGTTAAACATCCCTATCATTGGTGTTGTTTTTACAAGAATATGTGTGAATATCCTATGATTGATTTAAACTGAATATCCAATCAAATTGAGTGTATTTATATTTTTCACACATAATTATGTCTTTGATTTATCCTTATCCTATGAATACAGTCTTTATAAGGGACGTTATCTCAAACTACATTCCATTAAGACTTCTTTGTTGTTATGTGCCAATTCACTTTAATACAGTGTATATAATGTAATTTGATAAAGTATATCATGGATCCATTTATTCTCATGATATTATATTTTTTTTATTACCTCAATTATTATTATTCAAACATCTCTCATTTGGATATGAACTTTAACTAAAATATCTGTTTAAATGTTTCAATGATTAATTCTTCTAAATAATTATCATTAATGTCCGTGTTTTAAAAATTATCTTAAGGATTTATTTATATAAACATGAATTTTTAGAAATTAACATTAATTTTAAAATATTCAAAGTGGAATGGGACACATAGATTCAAAAATTTCTTTTAAACATCTTCTTAATAAATAATGAAACTTTTTAATGTTTTCATGAAAAAGGGGGATTTTTCTTTCAAATAATTTTATTCATAATTTTAATCTATGTAAATATCCTTCACTATATTTTATTATTTATTGGAGTTGATTTATTATAATAAAATCTTCTATATTGTATTTAATGAGTTATGTTTGACTGTGGATGTGCTATTTTTATGCCATTCATGGTTTTTGGTTAAAATATTTACATTTCATATGTTAGTTTTAATAAAAATGTTTAGATTGCATTTCACCCATTTCATATGAAGAATGCATTGGACAGAGTAAGTGACTGGTGGAAGCTGATATAGATCCTCAATGCATCGGTAGGTATCATGAGATAAACTAGTGTCCTTACACAAGGACATGAAAAAATCTTATTTGTAGTATTGGCACGAGGCCTTGACAATGTGGTTATGATGTAGGGAATTATGCATTCCATAATTATGTGATTAGCTATTTATATTTCATGTGTTTATTCTACTAGTAGAATACCCATGAATATGTTTTATTATGTCATTGTTTACACATCTCATATTCCTGGCATAAAGTTTTCATTTTTTTATTTTTAAAGGCACATGTTTTCAATTATTCACCATGCCTAATGTTTATGTAATATTTTGTTGTATTGCTTGAACTTACTAAGCATCTGAGCTCACCCCTTTCTTATGTTTTATTTCCCCAGGATTCAGGAAGTGTATTATGATTGATATGCAAGGTTAATCTATGGGATTAATGGAGTTTTAAAAGGATAATTTATGTTGTTTTTAATTTTCTAATGTGTAATGCAACATTCATGTTTGTAATCTATTTTCTATGAATTTTAAATAGATCGGTCTTTAGGGACTTGATTCCTTGTAATCATAGAAATTTATTAATATACTATACCGGCTCTGGGACTCTGGGGTCATTGAATTACACATATTATAATGAAATATATTTCCATGAGTTGAAGGGAATAATTACCTTAAAACCAACCATCACCATTCCCATTACAAGTAATGAATATACAATATATTATGATGCATATAGAGTTGAACTCAAAGTAGTTATAATGGAGGGGGATTTAGTATTTGGTTATTGATTTTGGAAACTAAGACAACATGATTAAAATTACCCTACTCATAAGTTAGAGTTTGGTGTAGAAGTACATTCCAAGATATTTTTAAGAAACTATCTCTTTGGTGAGAGTTTTAGGGTATACACAAATCAGAAGATCCTCAAGTACATCTTTTATCACAGAGACCTTGACATTTCACATAGGATGTGGTAGAAGTATCTATATTATTTCAAATTTTAATATATTTAAACCTTAGAAAGAAAAATTAAATTTCTGATATTAGGATATAAATAATAAAGAAATAAGATTTAAGGGAATATTATGATGAGTGGGGGATATTTGACCTATTTTTAGAGAGTAATTTGGATGATCTGGAATCTAAGGGACATGTTTCTCTAACTTCGACATCTGTTATCAATGTTATTTTGGACCATATTAAGAAAATGAAATTTTTGGATATATATGAGTCAGTTATGAGTGAAAATTATATTGTGGGGAGACACCATAAGGATGTTCTATTGGAAATGGAAATTCTCTTCCATTCTATGGCTGAATATTGGATCCTACAGACTTGAGTGGAGAGCTGATGTGGGAGTTTCAAGACTCTGTATGGGTCATGTATCCCAGATTAACAGAGAAGTATCTTGATCTCTATAGAATGTAAAAGTGGTCATGAATAAAGTACATTGTGGAATGAATTATTGTTAGATTCGTCAATTTTCAACATGTTAAAGGCGATAATTAGAGGCATAATGAGATTTACAGGCTTTTCCAGTTAATGATTTGAAATGGGATGATATCACCATTGATTTTATGACAAGATTACCAATTATGACACATATGAATGATGTGGTATTGTATTTTGTGAATTTATTTAATATGGTAAGAAACCTATTCCCTATTTGGAAAACATCACTATTTATGATCAAAAAATCATTACATGCATGGGGATGTTTGGTGTTATAGTGTTATGAGGAGTATAGTTTCTGATAGAGATTTTCATCTCACATCTTGTTTTCGGAATGGTATTTATAAATCCTTATGATCATGGGTTCTTTTATACATAGCATATCATCCATATAATTATGGTCAATTAAAGAGAACTATTTATGTTCTAGGGGATATGCTTCAATCCTATGTCTATCGATTTTAGGGGTTCATGGGGGAATCATATGAAACTCATGGGGTTGGAATATTACAATCTATTTTAGGAATATATTCAAGTAGAACCTTTTAATTAATATTTTGGAAAGCCTTGTCATTCTGTTCTTTGTTAACTAGATGTAGGAGAGAAAAAATAAATTGTGCCTAGTGTTATTCAAGATACATTTGAGTTGGTTCAATTGATACGACATTGATTTGTTCGAGGAAATGTAGGAATAAATAATATGATTACCATTGGACACAACATATTTAATTCAAGGTTATTTGTCATGTTTTTCATTGGGTGTCACCTATCATGGGGAAAACAACTAATTTGGAAAAAGGTAATTCTATCCCCCAGGTTTTTCAGGACCTTTGAAATAGTGGCATTGGTCATTCCAGTGGCGTAATGTTTACCACTTCCATAGTTCTACAGTTCAATGAACATTGTGTACCACATGATGATACTACGAATATAACATCTAGAAAATTCCCATATGATTGATGTGGAATACATCGAGATTCATGCTAATACAACCTTTAGGAGCATCTGATATGGGTTGTGGATCATAGTGAGAAATATATTTGGGGTATGAATACACAGTTGGTTCAGGTGTAGTGAAAGCATGAGAAAATTCAAGAGAAAAACTAAAATAAGGATTCTAATATGTGAACATTGTGGAGTAACTTGTTCACATAAACCTCACAATGACATTTTGATCTACTCGGGGACAAACTAATATAATGTGAGGTGGTCGTATTTTTTCATCTTTGTCGATATACATCAGTCTATGACTTTTTTTAGATTGGTTAGTCAATTCTTGTTCATAGATGGAGAGCCTTTGTTGGAAAAGATGACCTAATGTTGGAGGGTGTATTCTTGTTTGAATTAATGCATTCCGAGTAAAAATAGGTTATGTGATAAACGAGTTCTAGGTATGTTGAGAAACATTAAATGTGATAATTGAGTGAAAAGGAAAATCTGATGAAAATTAAACTGCCTAAAAAACACACAAAATGTAAATTGATTACACATTATTTAATGTTTCGAGGGTTTAATAAAAAATTTAGGGGATGGGGTATCAGTTTCATTCCATGAAAAAATTTAAAGAACATGTAATTTGTTGACCTATAATTTTAATCATCTCATGTGGCTGATTATTATTATAATTTCCAAAAGCTCATCTCTGTGTGAATATAGGGAATTGTATAGGTGATTTTGGTGTGCCAACATCGCAACTAGAGATCCTCATTGTGGGATAAATCCTTGGAAGGTATTTTTTGGTTAGAATAAATTATTATCCTCATTCTTCTCCAATCTGGAGTGGTAAAAATTCTTTTACAAATATTGTTGTTGGTTTTGATCTTGATCTTTTTTGATATGAGAAACTCTTTATAATCATTCACACCTCCCCCTAATTATTTTGGGTGTTGTAAGCATTGTTGGATCATCAATTAATGGTAAGTGGTCTAAATATTAACCTTATGGTTTGATAAGTGGCATGTTTATTATATATTGAGAGAGCACCAATGTTGCGTGCAACCAAATTCATGGAATAAATGAGTGGAATTATTCCTTCTAGTACTATGGTTTCAAATATATTTCTAACTAGTTTATGGCTACCCATGTGGGAAAAAACATGATAATGATTGAATTTGAAATTTTTTTATAAAAAATTTATATTGATATGTGTCCTAGGGTGATTCCGTGTTATCAAATCCTTAAATAGTGTCTTGTTTCTTATTGATATTATTATTAATAAATTGTTAATTGGATTGAATGTGGAATTGGGAAGAAGAATGGTAATTCTCACGATTAACAATTAATAATTATGATTTGATATTTTGATATCCATGTTGTATGATATGGATTTTTTTCAATGTTGTAATCAAAATATATCAGCCTCATCCTTACAACATTGACACTTATATGCAGTAACAATTATACTGAGTGAGATCAGCCCAGTACCATGCTGTAAATCTTAGAGGGATTTGTCCCAGAATACTGCAATGCTTATAGGTATTTGACACAGATTATTTTGAAAATACCATGTTTATATGGTTATGGATGGAATGGCGGTAAAAAAACTCAAATATTTACCAACATGGCATCAAAGGATGTTATTTTACCTTAGTTATGTATTTGTGGTTGTCATGTTCCTAATACATGCTCATAAATATTCTAGTATGGAATCAATGATGGTTGTTTACAATGGTTATAGAGTTGTGGTTGGCATGGTCATAAGACATACTCAGAGCTATTATAGGATGGTTCCAAAGAAGGTTATTTTACCTTTGTTATATAGTAGTGTCTAGCATGGTCAAAGGACATGATTGGAGATATTATGGAATGGTGTCAAAGTTGGTTATTTATGTTGGTTATATTGTAGTGGATGGAATTGTCATACGACATGGTTAGAGGTATTCTATCATAAATCTCAAGTAGGATGTTGATGTATTTAAGTAATTGTTGAATTAATTAATACACATGTTTATCACTTTATTGCATACACTCCATATCATATTGGTTTCAATTAAATTTGATGTTTTTAGATTATTGATATATACTCACACCTCATTCATGCCACTGTTTGTTACCTGAGAAGATTATGTAGATGCATGTTAGGAAAATGTAGAAGAAAATTAATATTGATTTCTTGTTTGTGTATGGGATAGAGTTTAGAGATGGGACTAATGTTGGGAATGGGACATGAGACTCTGTGTCTTTTATTTTGGTCTACTAGTATTTTCTTTTATTGTTGTGGTATGACATTTAGATATATTTCAGAACATGAGTACAATATTCCATTATTATATATTGGATTATTGAGTTGGATTTTATTATTATCTTTGGCTATGTGACTTCATAGTTTATTTTTCCGTTTATTATTATTTGTTTATATTTTTATGACACTCCAAATCATGGTGTATAATCTCTTGTATTTATGGACTACACCCCCGTAGATAGTTAGAATACTATAGAATACGGGGATTCAAGATTGAAGTATCTTAACCAACCCTTTATGACCACATGAGAGAGTGTCGGATTGGGGGACGTTAACAAAGATGTCTATACGACAAACCAGAAAGGGTTGTTGACATCATAAAATGAAAATTAATTTGTAGGTAACTAAAGTCTAGTCTAGGATTAATGTATGAAAATAGATAATAGAATATTAATTTCAAATGAATCTTTTCCAGGAATCTGTTATGGGTTAGTGGGAGCACCGTTGCTTTTTATGTAAAATATGTTTCTTAACATATGTTAAACTAATATTGATATCACTGTTAGTTAAGACCATAATAAAAATAACTCTCTAGAGATTTTATTAATTTATAATCCAATGTTCGTGGAAATTATAATTAATTACTTAAATCTAAAGGTTTCTTAGACCTACATAACAATATATATACATAAATAGTATGGAAAAAATAAATTGTTGAACAATTTAATAGAGAGCTATTACCATCGTAAAATTGAATATATGTATCCAGGAAAAAAATAGTTGGAACATATGATTATATTAATGTTGGGATTGGAATTATATATTCTTTAGAGATGGATCAATCACAGTTTCCATGATTTGTACAGGAATTTATATTTCTACGATATACATTATATTAGGAATATATTAGCTGGAACCCGGAGAACTGCATGGTATGATATCAGAACTATTTAATTTTACATAAATTAGTACAAATGATGTGAACCTTGTGTGTGGATAGGAAAGGATACTGGTTCTAAGAGGATTCATACTGGTCTTATGTGGATCAGTGTGATCTAATATAACTTTTTAGGCTATGTTAATGTGCAAGACAAGCTCATTTAAGCAATTGAGATTCATTTATACAAATACTGAATATGTTGCTATTTTTGAGCAATCTAAGAAGCATTATAGAAAATAATTTATTTACATTTCTTAAAATCAGCCCTATTAAGTAAATCATAATACGAATATAAATTATTTTACTCTTAATATACAAGATATCAGGTCTGGAAAAACTAAAATAGGTATACAATCAAGGATTACATCTCTTGTTGAGTTTCACTAAAGGAGATGAGGTCACACAACACAGAATAACTTGGAAGTGGAAACGTGTATTTCCCATAAATATAGCCATAACTCAGTATAAACATCATATTAATCACTTGATATCTAACAAGGATGGTTATCATGTTGGATCTAGTGAATGTGGGGGTGTTGTAACAATGGGTTCCCAAGACCCAACCTACACAATTTTTTTGATTACCATTACATGTATACCATTTTATATATAAATTTGTTTATTCTTACCATAATAGTTTTTATATTTTTCATCAAGTATTTACATGTAATTTTCCATCGATTAGGTATTCTATCAAAATGTTATATTAGTTCCCTCCTATAATGAGAATCTCTTAATACTATGAAACTTTTCATAAATATATGAATTATGGTCTAAATGCATCATACTGTCAGGGAAAATATGATTTTTTATTTTCTGGTGATGGGGTATTATAATGAGTAAGATTTCTTTAAATGAAGTTTGCACGTGGTGATCTCTAGTAGTGGGATCAGGAGCACAAATCTGCCAGTAGGAACACCACATGTTTTTGGGGTGATTGGTTGTTCTTATATATGGATACGTGTATTCATCTACTAAGTTAAGATCATTATTAGTTTGAACCTTTTGATCATGTACTTTGATGAAGGGTGAAAATGTTTATAATGAAATCATGGTGATATAGTCTGAGTAGGGAATTTCATTGGTGGTATGGCATTTATTGATTGATCAAAACATAATTTTATTGATAGGATTTGAGGAAGATATATCCCATGGGCCCAGGTGGACCAGGATGGTAGTACCATCAAAAATCCATGACCATGGTATTAATATCATCTCTATATAGGATGGTCAAGAAATATATAATGAAACAGAATTATTACAACACTAATGTGAATCATTATTTATGAGATATCATTATAAAAAGAGATTATATTAAATAGAATGTGTTCATAAGAGGAATTCAATATTATAACATTCTTTATATCATTGGGGACTATGATAGGTTACTAGAATCTTCTCTTGGTATTTGGGTGGGACTCACTATTATTAAGATAATGAAATACATGGTCACACCATAAGTGTATCTAAAATTTCCACCAATAATAATTACTAAATGTTTAGTCAGAAGTGGAGCCCACATGTGGGTCCTGGTGAACATTACAGTATAAATATTTACAATTAAAAATAATTCTATTATTTAATTCATGTTTATAATAATAATTATTAAATTTCATTCTCATGATATTCACAATATGTTTGATCATATAATTGAATATGAGAAAAATATCATGTTTTGAACAATCATAGGATATCGAAGGTTCATTAAATTACATGGAGATCTTATGGTCCATGTTAATGGATAATATTTTATGATGTAAAATTTTATACTGTTATAGATCATTGATAAAATATTTTTGATAGTTTTCAAAAGTTTATTAATTCATAATTTCGAGTAAATGTCAAAAATAATGGTTATTAAATTCTATAGGCCAATGTACAATTTTGGAAAGTATATCCTATGTATAAAAGAACATTTTATCCTCTAGAATAATAAGCTCCACCATTTTCAATAATTTAATGAGATAAGTCCTCCTATACACTCCTTTAATGTTTTTATGGAGTGATTACAATGGATGAACATGGTTAAAATGATCCGTCTTTATCGATCAAGACATCATTATTCAGGCAATCAAATGGATTTTGTAAAAATCTTCAATTTTTGGAACTTGAACCATGGAAATGTATATCAAAAAACATATAATATTGAATTGCATGTGGATAGTATATAATAAATATATTTTGGCATCTTACAACCATAAGATATTGATGATGGTTCAATAAAACCAATTACTAGAAACGAATGAGGTACCATTTAAACATTCATTCAATTTTATTTTTCATTATTATATTTAATTACACCTGATACATTTATAAATCCAAGAAAGGGGTTTTTTGGATTCAATTTTTTTACATGAATCCAAATTCAAAATTTTAAATTGCATCTCTTTCATTCTTCTGCTACACCATGGTTTCCTTCATATTATGACATGATCAAATATATAAAAATATTGTATTTTAATTATAAACTTTAACAGCCACTTTTCAATCCAAACCAAAAATTTGAAATGGTCTTAACATGGTCATCCTGAATTAGATCAACACATTATCAATTATATTTGGACTTAATTAAATATCTACAACTAACTTAATGAAAAATAATTTTTTTTCTTAGCTAAGAATGTTTAATTGATTACTCTGAAAACAATTAAACCCACCAGGGTACACATCTAAACCCAGTTGGTCGGGTATTTTAAAATGGTCATACCTATAGTGATGTAACTTCATCATCATCATGATCTAATCCCTGATATAGATCCTAGGATCTCATGTTAATTTAAAAATCATAAAATAAATAATAAAAAATGTTCCTCATTTTATTTGGCAGTTTATTTGACAACATGTAGTCGTTAGCAATCGTTTGTTGATAGATTTGATGTTGAAACCCTTAGGATCATCCACAAAAGCTTTATGAATCTATGAGAAATCCAATCATCAAATTATGAGTACTAGAACATAGCTCCAATGATTCCTTCAATGTCCTGATGATAACCACAACTCTATTTCTACGCACCATGTAGAGAACCTAGGATCGATTGTCTGAACAACATCATTCTCTATCAAAGGACATGGGAAAAGAGTGGAATATCTCAATCTATTTGAATGATTTTTTTTAGACTAGAAATGATATCAACATCTACATATATAGTGGATGTGTAAAAATTCCTATTTTGGATTCTTTACCCACGTATATCTAATTTATACTAAATATGTAATAATAAAATTAATATGATGAACTAACTATATCATAAATATTATATATATTTTATCATGTACATATAAGATATGCTAAATATATATTATGTGGTAAAACTATGTCACTTACTTGACTGGTAATTATTGCTAATATTAAATTAACCTTGAATATTAAAATAATATTAGCTTATTTAATATTATTCAAAGTATTTACTAGAGAACTTGTAAATTATATAAATAAAAAATTACAATTAATTGTTATTTAAATCAATAAAACTGAATTTATTTATTTTTTGTTTATTAATCTAGGACAACTCTAAGACCCCATGGTAGGGTCCACTAATTCTAATATACATATTCACAAGAATAGGTCAGAATAATGAATGAACTATTATGTGTGACTTCATAGGACCTCATCTCAGTAGAAATTAAAAAAAAATTCAAATACCAAGAGTGGAATGTAATAACTCATCATAGACCCTAAATAGATAAGTAGTAGTAGTAACAACCAGACCCAGCCAAGTTGCACATACTATGTAATATAATCTCTTTGTCACATAATATATCATAAATAAGGTCACACACTTGTGACATCATACATGAATTGATTAATAATTTGTTGATATTACTGGATAAACATATATTTGACTTCCATGTCCTTGAATTTAATAAAGTCACTACAATTTAGGTCAACCAGGCCAGAGATATCACTTCCTCAACTAAAACTTGAACAATTATATTCTGGTCATTCAACAAATGGAATACCTCCAATGAATCTAGAAACATAAAATACCTCAGCATAAATTCATTATAATTGTATTAACCTTGCATAAATGTAACATATAATTAGAATACATTTATAATAATCTCAATCCATGAGACCAATACACATGTCAATAGATAAGAATAACCAATGACACCCAAAAGATATAGTCTTATTTTTGGGTGGTCTATCCTCATGAAATCACTATTAGAGAACACGAAGTGTGAACATCATGACAAGAAGTCACAACGATTATGATCCCTCAACACCAGATAGTTAGATATCAATTTGGTTCAGTAAATATGATGTAAATAGACCATATAACATATTTTTAGGTTTAATGTCATAATATCTCGAGGTTCTCATTGTATACTAGGATATTCAACATCCTTATTATACAAAAACGTAATTATAGAAAATACCATTAAAATAGTGGATGTAAAAATATTTACACTATAATGGTTTGTATTCATCATGAATATCACACTAAAAACATGGTACAGTAATCCAATTTACAGATATTTTTGGGTATATGGCACCCAATAATATAAGAAAACTGTTCTATAATAAATGTAATATATTATATAAATATATGGAATCTCAAATAATACAAAATATACTACAGTTGTTCACCCACTAGGCACACCAAATTTTTAAAATGAAAAAAATAATGATAAATACAACTAGATCTATTTGGAAAGGCCTAGAAAAATAGCATGCTCAATATCCAAAATACTCCAGTTGTACCAACCTAATCCAGAGACTCCACAGCAGTATATCATCTCAATAAACCAACAATGGGACTCATCCCTAACAATAATGAATCCTATGCATCAAACTAAAAGTATATATCAGGTATATATTCACCCCATGGTTCACGTATTGGGGGTGAGAAATAAATCTTATTATGTCACCCTTAATGTTGAACCTATATATATGACATTATTAAATGTGAATAAACAGATGATATTCTGTCCCGACTAATAACAAACAATAGCTATCATAAAATGTACAACTACACAAAAAGGGGGAAACCAACATAAGAATACAACCAACGGGTGGGTTCTAACATGACACATATGTTAAATCTGCCCCTTTTGTATCCCTTTCTAGAGGATTTTATGCACATGGGTCACACATTAACATGGTAAATAACATGTATGGATAATCTACAATAGATATCCATGACATCTAATTGAAATAGGAACATATGTATACCCCTAGGGAGTAATCATAGGCGTCCACATAAATAATGAACATATACTAAGAATTTTCACTCTTATGGGACGATTAAAATGGTCATAGATGTAGAGAAACTATTTATTCCATGAAATATATTGAAATATTTCTATATTTACTTTTAGATCTAGTACGGGATACTACATGTGATTTTGAATTCCAATGTGACTAAAATTAATTTAATTACAATATTAAAAATATTTGATATTATACATGAGTAGTTTATTAAATAAAATTAAATAACTAATTAAATTAATAATTGATCAAAAATACATGACCATGGTTTTGTTCATATATATATTTTTATTCTATATGTGACCTAAAATTGATAATTGAAAGGGATTTTTTATAAAATTACCATTGGGGTATATTCAGTTGGTTAATTAAATAATTAATTTATTTAAATTATTAATTGACAAAACTGAAATAATTTTATATAGAAATCATTATTTAAAGATATCTAGGATTATGCACATAACTCTATGATCATTTCATAGTGACTTCTTCCTCCTCACATTAAAAAATCAAATTAAAATGTTGATGAACCTCTGGATCCTGACAGATCAACATGTAGCGAATTTAACGACTCGTCACATTTGTTGAAGAGAATTTTCAGGAAAGAAAAACAATTATATCTAGGTAGATCGAAGCATAATGAATGAAAAAAATCATCTCATTTTTTTCGAGGGTTTTTATAGATGATGAATGATCAAAAACTATATAGGAATAAAACAATCATGGTATATTACTCAATTAATCTAATTAATTGACATGAATTATATAGATTCTATATCATTCTTCAAATTTCAAGCCTTTGTAGGATCCCAAGTACTAATATAATGTTTTTTTGTTTTGTTTTTTCACCCAAAATATCAATGAAATTGTTTATTAGAAAATATTTTTTTACAAATATAATTCACCATTTTCTTAATGATTTTTTCCCATTTATTGTTTACATTCATCACCATTACACAATGTGGATCTGGATTGACATTGTGGAGTGGGACCAAACCCAATAAGACCCCTATAATCATAGAGTAATCTCATGAGATGAATAAGTTAGATATTTTACGGATGGGTGGAATGTATTATGGGATATGAGAGACAAATCTCATGGAATTGTGAATCTGAGATCTAATAGAGATGGAAGGATATGTACAGGGCGAGAAAAAACCCAATATGGTTGAAGAATACTGATTTCTATCAACTAGATCAATGGAAATAGTAAACAGAAGAATGATCCTTTGTTTTTGGGTATCTTGGTGGAAATATCAAATGAAACTGCAATAAATATGGTATTTTAGGAATATATCTTTCTTTATACCAACAACATGACTATATGCATTATAGTACAAAGTACACATGATATGTACAGCCTTGGATACAGTGGATAGGTATTCACAAGATTGTAAGTGTCACATTCACTGGGGGACCCACATATAGTGACTATTTCCTTTAGCACATATCATTACATGATTTTAGGCATAACTAAACTTCAAATTACAAGACAAGGATTATAAATTCAACAATCTTTGAATATTAGATACATAATTAGACATCATTAAAAAAATTTATTTAGACTCCATAATTATAACCTAACATTCATTATGCAAATACATCAATATAGGATATCTTTTGGATAACATGAATAAATGGATGAGCTAAAAATCCTAGTAAGGGAATAATTAGAAGAATAAATCATTGCACATGGGTTAGAAGGCATGACATAATGATAAAAAAAGGTGTGGAAAATGATATAAGGAATCATAATTTATATAACATGGTATCATATAGTCATGTAATCATATTAATGTTAAAAAACAGAAAACACAACTTTATAATGTGTCAAGGATCAATGATCGTAGAGGAGCTCAAATAAAGGCTAACCACCAAGACTGTTTCACATAATGTCTCATGAGACTAAATTTACACAATTAATTGGAGAACTATTTGGGCGCACCCATCATAACATGTCCATGAATATTTGTGGCACAAGAATAATCATACATAAGGAATCAATAATAAATATAAGGGTTACCAATGGTATAAATGGGTTTCATAATAATTTTATGGTGCTTAACATATGTGAATGTCACAATGGTGTCCATGAAAGAAAGTATTTAAACATACATGGAAATTTATATGGTAAAATTGGCATAGTTCATGATATGTGAAGTAAAAATTAAGTTATGACATGTAAAAATATTAATTAGGATTCTTCAAAAATAAATTTTTTTTGTGCAGCATAAGGAAAATATTAAAGAGATTTTAAAACAGAATATGGAATAAATTTTTAATTAAAACCTTATGTGAGGTAAGAAAGTTTAAATAATGAAACAAATTCTTTAAAAATGATATGGTAGCTCAAAATATATTATATAGTGCACTTGAAAATGGGTAATAATTCGGGAAGTTCCATTAACATTGGCTTACTTCTCAAAAGAATCACGTGGGGAACCTTTTAAAAACATGTATATACCAAAAAAATATTGAGGATTGGAACATGTTTGATGATTTTTCAACATAAAAAATTTTATTATGTAAATAAAAATAAAAACTAATTTTATTTGGGAAAATAAAGATAATGAATAACCTGAAGGAATAATATAGGATCAAGAAGAATCCATAACCTTAAATACGATGGTTTTCTTCCCAATATCATAATATCCTCTATAATCAAATAGGATCCATTAATAAATAATTATAAAACCTCTAATACATTAATTTAATTTATTATATCTTAATTAAATTAATTTATAGACCTTTTTATGGGTTAAGAGATTCTATTTCGTTGATTGGAAGCATTGGTTTTTGTGGTTTTATTGATCAGTTTACCTATATACATGTAGAAAGGGTCGTGTAAATGGGTTTAGTTCTCTATTATTGAATCATAATATAATTAATGATATTATATTGGTAAAATTGGTCTTGTAGAATTTTTTTATGACATGATTATGAATAGTTAGATAAATATTTAATGATAATAGTTTGGGTTTATTTTGGAGGTTTTTTTATCAAAACGAACCCATTTTTTGTTATAAATTAATATTTTGAGAAACAGTTGATTGAAGATACTAAAATAAGATATAATAAATATATTATAATATGGACCAACCATAAAAAAAATTTCATGACCGGGCAATTAATATATAAATGAAAATTGAAAACACCATCAACCTTGAATGTGACAAATTAAAACATCTCGGACGATGTTCTCAATTTTAGTATAAAGAGAGATAATAATGAATTATTCTATTAACCTAAATATTTTATTTTATACTTATGGTTCTAAATTTATCATACATTTGAATGAGTTTATTTGTGGAGAGAAAGAGAAAATAAATGAACATGAAAAGAAAATACAATAATCAGAAAGTGTAATTCACTTCTTGAATTTATTCCCCTTGAGAGCCACTATAGGG
This sequence comes from Viscum album, assembly GCA_963277665.1. Classification (NCBI taxonomy): domain Eukaryota; kingdom Viridiplantae; phylum Streptophyta; class Magnoliopsida; order Santalales; family Viscaceae; genus Viscum; species Viscum album. The sequence continues at coordinate 176,225,549 of OY728134.1, forward strand.
AAGAGGTTTTGGACTTTTGATGAGATAGATAGATCACCGATGTGGGAGAGGTGCTAGGGAATATATTTAAGAATAATTTAGTGAATTAAAATGGCTTGATAGGTTTGAGGAGAAGATGTGTTGATGGGTGGTATTTATATTATAGGAAAGAATTGTTTTCTTATTATTTTAATAATTAGTTTACTATTTTGGCTCCAAAATATGAATTTCTTGAATTTTATCATAATAAATATTCAAAAAAATGGAGTCAGATATTTTTTTATTACATCTAGAATGGAATAAATGAATAGTGTACTTAACTAATGATTTATATATACCGATAATTACCTTATTTTACTATTCAAGAAATAGAAATATTTCAGAGAGATCCAAAAAATTCATCCTACCTATTTTTCAAAGTTAAGAATTAAAAAATGAACTATGTTTTATGAAAATAATTTTCTATATATGATAAATATATTTTTTAAATATAACATAATTTATAGGAAAAATATGGATTTCAAAATTATAATTTATTTTGTAACAGATTGAAAAACTAACTATGGTCTCATTAAATTATCATATATTCATCAAAATTATAATTTATGAATATGTTTTCTTAAAATAAAATTTCTATTATATTATTTGCCTTGTCATAAATATTTATGACTTTTAAAAATAGAAATACATAATAAATAATTTTTAATATATGTATTTTATTATACCATGACATAATTATATCATATTGTCACTTATAAGATGGATAAATTTTATTTATAATTTCATTGGGGGTGTTACAATTCATTTGGGTGGTTTTCTATTCATAAGAGTCACATTAATATTCTAAAGGTCAATTTATTATTTATTTGGATTAGGATCTTTAGCATTTTGAAATAAATTTTATTTTATTCATTAATCATTTATAATGATTGTGTTTTGTTCCTAATGTGATTTTATGAGATTATTTTATATGAAATCATTTAAGAAGGGAATTTCCATTTATAAAACATTTTGTTGTAACATTTCTTTCAATTACAATATTTCTCAATGAAAACATTATTTTACTTTCTAATATGGAAATAGGTGTGGATAAATTTCCTTTCCCACTTCTTCCATTTCTCATATTTCCTCTTTGTACTTATGGTTCCACTATAGAACATTGACCAAGTGAGTAGTCTTTTACACAGAACATTATCTCTACAATCTGAGATCCTCACGGGATACTCCACATAAGAAATATCATTCTCCAACTGAACCACCTATGAATAAAGTACATGTGAATTTTATGTTATGTATATCCTTAATAACGATATATGGAATACATTGTGTACATTACACATAGTAGGTGGAAGTGCTAGTCTCTAGGCCAGAGCTCTGATGTAATCAAGAATCTCAAATGGACTGATGTATCTAGGACGTTTCTTTTTATACATCCAAATTATTATGACCTTATTCTATAGAGATATTCAATGGAATACCATGTATCTATCATTGAACTCAAGTTCCCATCTATGATTGTATATATAACTATTCTGTCAACATTGGGTTACATTAATGTGCTACTAAATAGTTTTCTCCTTCCTAGTATTTCAAAGATGATTTTACAACCTAGAATATTATATTAATGGACTTAATCCAAACACGTCAGTTTTCTTCACCTTTTACCATAATGGGCTTCATATGGGGCAATTTCGATGATACAGTGGAAGCGATTGTTGTAATATAACTCAACTAGAGGAAGATGATGGACCCTTACTTTTTTAATGTCCGTATTAAATTCCCTCAACATGACTTCCACTATTTGAATTATTCTTTCAGATTAGACCTTAGTTTGAGGAAGATAGGATGTACCGTTGCTCAGGTCAGGGATTAGAGTATGCTAGACAGTATTTCAGAACATTGAGGTGAATCTTGGATCTCAATTAGATATAATCAATAGTTTTACTCCATGCAGCATTACTACCTCTTTGATATATATATGTGAAAGTTGATCCAATGAGATATCCTCACAAATTGTGATAAAATGAGCTGCCATTGAATGGTGATCCACAATGACCCATATAGTATAGTTTCCATTAAATGTCCTTAGAAGTCTAGTAACAAAGTCTAGGGTAATGTTCCCCCACTTAATTGATGTTATGGGTTGTGGTCACGTCATCCCCTGATACTTTTGTCTTTCTAGATTCACTTGTACAAAAACAAATAACATTGATATATATTCAACAATATCTTTCCTTTGATTGTCCCACCAATAGTTCTCTCCAATATCATAAAACATTGTTGTGCTCCCTGGGTGATTAGATAAAGTTGAGTTTTGTGCAGCATTCAAAAGCACATTCCATATCTCTGGATTAGATGTTACACATAATCGTGACCCAAATATTACAACTCCTTCCTCATCAATCAAAAACTCAATGGATTTCCCCTTCCTAATAGCTTTCACACTTTTATGATTTTCAAAATATTTTCTTTCAAAAATATATATATTCTTCAAGAGGGATGGTATAGAAACCATTTCTTAATACATTGATGATTCCCCCCCCCCATAATTATTCCCATCTCCATCCTTTTAAAATCTATTAATATTGGATCCTTCTCAATATTCATCATTCATAATGATTAACGATCTTTTCTACTTATAGAATTTTTTACCTTATTTTTCATACTCTGTGGTAGTTGATTAGGAAGTCCTATATTTTTATCTATAACCATCTTCACTAGAACCTATTATGATCCATCTATTTGAATATATATTTGAGACTCTTTTGATCAATATATTTCTGAACCTTCTCACTATAGAGATAATTAAACTCTATTTTCAATGAAAAGATCATTATAGTAAACTCTAGATCACTTGTGGGATAATTTTCCCCATGATTTTTCAGCTACCTTGAGTTATTGGCAATAAAATTCACTTTTTTCATCAGTAAGAAGACTAAGAATATATTTTAAGCATCAGTATACACCGTAATGATTTTCCCACTTGTCAGGAGTGTGATTATTGGTGCAGTGAAAATCCAATTTTGGAGATCCTTAAATCTTTAATCAGATTTTCGTGTCTTAAAAAACATCACTCCCTTCCATTTTAGTGTGGTCATTATGATTGATAATCATGTTAATTTTTTAAAACAATCATTACTAATTCTCATAAAGGCCATGTAAACAAAGGATCTCTATTACAAATGTTATCATGGGCCACTTTTTGATTTACTTTTTTTTAGAAGGGTCCACATATAACCCTTTGTTGGTTACAACAAGCCCCAATAATTATACATCCATGTCTAAGAACAAACATTTACAATACATTGAATATATTTTCTCCCTTTTCATAGTCTTTATTAAAATATTAAAATTAACCTCATGTTCCCATTTACACATAGATTATATCAAAATATAATAGATAAGGACAAAAACATATTTGTCAAGGTAATCTCTAATTATACTATTAATTAAATACATGATTTTTTTACTATTAGTGAGTTTAAAGGGAATCACTGTGAACTCATAGTTTACATACCGCATTCAAAAGGTAGTATTGTGAATATATTTCTTCCTCTCATTTAATTGGTGGTATTCCAACCTAAGGCACACCTTATATAAATATCATTCACCAAATAGATGATCAAACAGGTCATCTATATCTATAATGGGATACTTTTTCTTTATCATGATTTTGTTGAGCTCATGATAATCAATGCAGAGGCATGTGGATCCATCCTTCGTCATAATAATGATGATTGGTACACCACATTGTGATTCAATGAGGAATATAAAAACCTTCTCAAGATTCTATTGTAACTGCTTATTTAGATCTACCAATAATACTTTGGCCATTCTATAATGTGTGTCTGATATAGGTAGAGTTTCAAGAAGCAACTCAATTTTTTTCTCAACCTCTCGATTAGGAGGAAGGACATACATCCCTTTAGGGAATACATCAATGAAAACCTTCATGAGGGGAAATTCTTAATGAATGTTGTATCATTTGTCTCTATCATTTGAGAGAGATATTCCTGATCATAAGGCAATAATATCCACACTTGAGACAACGATTATAAAGAATATTATTCTTCCTCCTTACACATGTATAATATTGGATGACTCTTTGCGATGTGAATATTAATATCCCTTTCCAAATATTTGATATATGATTTATATAAATGTATCCAATCCATGCACAAAATAGCATCAAACTCTACCAAAGGGAGTATGGAAATATTTTCTGTGAGGTTTAGTTCAAAAACATTTTCCATGTAGTAGTTATAAACATTGGTCACCATAATTTCTCTACTCACAATTCTCTTTGATAACTCTCTTCTATATTTTGAGGTGGTTCTTTAATAGTTCTACTAGACTTTCCAGACATGAAAGAATTTATAGGACTAGAATCAAATAAAACGTTCAATATTCCTAAATGAATAACTATCATACCTATCACCACATCATTGTCTTGATCCACCTTTGTAGTAGTTATGGAATAAGACCTTCATTGTTACCTTGGAGGTTGTTGTTGACTGCCTCTGAAAACCCTTGTCTTCGAACCATGGTTTGCATAATTTATTTATTCCTTATAGTTGGAATACTTCAATACTAGTCATGAATTGATATAAAACTTCTTTTATTATTCCACATTATTGGAAATCGTCATATCCCTTTGGTAGTTCATAAAGATATTTACCATTATTATAAATTTGAATCAATTTTTCATTACCTTTAGATAGTTCATTGGATTCTTATTCCCACAATTTTGATATGTAGGAAGTTTGGTCTCTTTTCCATCATTGGATATATTTTTGTAATCACCGATATTAGACTCCATTTTCCAAATTTTTTCACCATGCTCGTGAGACCATTGAGAGTCTCCGATCTCTATTTCAACCTTTAAGAAACAATATAAAATCTTCTCATAAATTTAAAAGTCATTGTTCACTAATTCTTTTCATAGATATCGGATTAATAAGGAAGAGATCAACCTTGAAATAGGTTTTCATGTTGAATATAGTGGCATATATTTCATGTCTTGTAATGTATTCTTCACATTCCTAGATCAACTCATCTTCCTTCTGTATATGTTTGAAGAACTCTCATTCCATATTGGGATGAAGGGTTTAAGGAAAATATTTATTTAAAATCACTTTCTTAAATTAATCACAATCTATTGAATCATTTTCCTCCTTGGAATTTGTATTTATGATCAGTTTTAACCATTGATCTACTTCCCCATGAAATTTATAATATTCCATCATGAATTTAACTTCTTCTAAGCATTGGATGACAGAGAATATCTTTTCAATAGAGTTAATCCACTATTCTATAAGGCGGCGATCAAAAGATCCCCTAAAAATGGTATAATTTTTCCATATGATATATTTGATGGAAACATTCACTTTACTTACTGATGGAGGGTGTTACACATGATTCATGTTATTATTCAAAACATGATATAGGTAAGCCAATACTGTTATAATGTTTTGAGAACCCGTTCACATCATATTAGGCATGTCAATAGGAAAATCATCACATTTCCTATCACATTGATTATTGTCATATGTTTCTATATTACCATCCATTAAACATAAAAAATAGAGTGATATCATGGGGCTTAAATACATAGATAATAAGAATAAAACAAATCTTTAAATATTAAACAATTAACATGTAATGTAAAAGTTTACAATAAATTTTGTTTCCATAGGATTTAATATAAGTTATCTATGATCTGATTCCGAACATATATTGTTAATTCTATTTCCCTTAATTATGTTTCATAAGGAGCTTTTGAATTTATGAAATCATATCAACGGATAGTGCATAGTGAGGGTCGTTGTCTAGTAAAAAGATACCTCGAGTGTATTCAGAAACACATTGTTGGAGTTGTTACTCCAAGGTATATCTTTCCAAGAACCATGTCAACTTGTAGAATACAAAGACACATTTATTTTATTTAATAACAAATTACTCTACACAAGAAAATATAGGCTTGTTTTCTAACACTTAGTGTTTTCGATAAGGATCTTACTAAATTTCCCTTAAACATGTGTTAGTTATCGTGAATAATCGAGTGGGGAACCTTTTAAAAATATGTATACCTCTAAAAAGAAGGACTGGAACTTGATAAATATTTTTGTAACATATAAAAAATTTATAATATTTACATTAAATGTATAGATAAGTTAATTTCTGTATTGAGTTATAAAGAATAATAAGAAGGAATAATAGAGGTTCTAGTTGAATCAGCTACCTTATGTCTAAAGGTGTTTTTTCCTTTGATTTTAATGTCCTGAATAATGAAATTTTATTTATTAATTATTTATTACTGAACCTATTATAAATTATTTTAATTTATTATAACTGAATTATATTAATTTATGGATTTTTTATAGGTTAATAGATTTTATTCCATTGCTTGGGTGATTTATTTTTTGTGGGACTCTTGATCAGTTTACTTGTGTGTATGTATAAAGGGTCATGTAAAGTGGGATTAATTATAAATAGTTGATCCTTTATTTTATTAATGACAATAAATTAGTTAAAATGATATTATATCATTTAGTTTTATAACTGAGGATGAATCATTATATAAATAATTGATGATAATTGTTTGGGTTTATGTTGGCAGTTATTCAATAACAATGAACTCATTTTTTGTTATTAATTAAAATTGGGAGTAAAAAATGATTCTAGAAAAATAAATAACATATAAAACATATATTATAATTTTTCCATCATAACAATGGTTTCATGACTAGAAATTGGAGAATGCAAATAAAATTGAAAACATTATCATCATTGAATGAGGTAAATTAAAATATCTCAGATGATGTTTATAACGACCCATACATTACATACATGGGTAATACTTCAAAATTGAAGCATACTTATTACAACATATAACAAAACCATGAAAGGACCGTATAGGTATAGTGTCTTTAGAAACCGGGAAACATAAACAACTGGTTCATAAAGCATCTACATTGTCTCCCATTTATTTCATCATATCTATAGCCCCTTTTTGGAATATCATACTTAATAACCTTCTTCCTGAACTAGAAAAAGAAAAAATACAAATGGGTGAGCTCAAATTCTCAGTAAGTGTAAACAAAAGAAATACCAATCATATCAAATTCATAATAACATAACATTTTGAAAATCTTACCCTTCAAAAGATATCATAATTTCATTACATGGGATAAATCATGGTAGTGAAAAGTAATCCCAATAATCATAACATAAAGCATGAAACTTTTTTTCATACACACATAATCATAGAGAATCATTTATTATTAGGCAAGACTCTTTTTCAAGACTATCTTAGTGGACAAAGTCCATTTCTGAACTGAGTTCACTCCTCGTTTCAGTCATGTTTCACTGAACTGGTTTAACCTACCGTTCCAGCCATGTCTATCTCATGAGATATAAAATCTTTACCCAATTCATTGGAGGGAGATATAGGTCCCACCCATCTCATAATGATACCATTCTTATATGTTCCACAAAATCATAAATCATACATCATAGCATAACCCATGTAATAAAAATGGGATTATTAAACATCATGCCATCATAACATAATCCGTATATGATAAAAAGAAATAATAAAAATAATTCTATCATAACATAATCAAAACAATTTAAAAATAGGGATAGAAACAGAACCTTATATTATCTTAGATGGAAAATAATTTTGATAAAACACTTGAACTCAATTCTTGAGGAAAATATCCATTCTACTTCTAAAACATTTTCCTTTCTTAATATGTCATATAATTTTAAACCAAAATAAGTTGATTAAAAATAAACTTGAAAAATTGTAAAGGAAGATTCTTTGAAATAATTATTTAAAAATCCATTCATGGCATACAAGTTAAAAAAACATTCTTCTCGTACTTTTGTCAGAAAAGTCAAAAAGTACCTCGTACGGAAAACGACGAAAGATTCCTAGAAGGATATAAATAATATTACATATTGAGGAAACATGGATGTGGATGATAAATATTCCCTAGTAAATTCTCAAGTATAAGCAATCTCGGATAAACATTGAGATTGCGAGATTTTCCATTACCTTAGGTCCAATATGATTTGTACATGTCAGAACCTCCTGTATAATGATTTAAATAATGTCATTGACTTATTAACGAATCATATTCATTGTTATGATATCATATATGGTCATATTCTTAGCTTCTTATTAGTAATATTTCATTACTACCTGTTATTCGGGTGTTTATTACTTTTTGTTCTTATGTGTCTTTTGTCGAATAAATTCTTATTCCTTTTTATAGGATATAGATAAATAATTTACAGAATTGTATTAGTGTAATAGATATAATATTCATTCATTCAATTAATTTATGTAATCATTATTCAATGAAGATCATATAGAACGAGTCGCATCACATCTTGGAGACGGTAGGCCGTACGTACGCATGAGCGATGATATCATTTCCATGATCGTGGAATCGAATTGAAGTGTATGAATACTATTTCAGAATCAATATCACTTTACAATAATCTTATATAGTTATTATTTACACCATTATTGCAATCCAAGTAAGGTGGTGGTGGAAAACAGATTACACCACGGCATGGAGACAGTATTCTGTACGTACGCACGCGCGGTGATTTCATTTTCCGTATGATGGATAAGAGGTGAAATAGGGTTGTTTCATATTTATAATAACATATCATTATATGAGTGATACTGATGTTATTAACTCATAATTAAACAACTAAAGAAGAAGGAGTAGAAGAAGAATGGAACTTGAAGAAACGGTAGAAGGTATTACCTCTTTCTCAAAGTGCCTCCTTTAAACATTCTCTTAAGTTACTAGAGATGGTCTTTTGAGAAGACCAGTACCTCTATTAGGTTTCTAAGGAAGTGGGGAAGTGAAATTGGAAGGGTTTGGACGAACTTTTAGGAAAAAATTGGTGTGAGGATGAGAGGGAAGAGGTTCCCTTTTATAAGGGAGGAGAGGGGACCTTTGGAAAGTGTGGAAATATTATATTATTAGAACATTATATTCGGTTTCAAAAGGTCTAAAAATCATTAAATATGAAGATAATATTACACATGGTCGAAATAAAATCATCCAATCAAAATTGGACATTTTTTGGAAAATATCGTAATCATTATAATCTTATTTATTTAAATCATTTATTAATGAGGTAAATACTTCATCATTATTGTGTCATAAATAATTTAATTTATTTGGTGTCTAAAAATTATTAAAAAAATATCATTATGTAGGAAGTATTTTTATCTTTCAAATGAATATTTATAGTCAAAAATATAATTTATATAACCCCTTATAAAAATAAACTAATTAAATATTTTTGTTAATGTCAATTTTCTCTTTACATTAAATTAATTAATCCAAATTGTCATTGTCACTACCAAGTGGTTTAATGGGGTCCCAAAATCGACCCAAGGATGCCCATGGTCGGCCACTACTCATCCAATAAAGTTAGGACAGGTTTCAAGGTAATTTTTAATTATTATAATATTCTTTTAACCTTAAATTACCCTATTTACCTTTAATCGTAGTAAATAAAAAAATTACCGTAGTTACTATTCAAAAAAATAAAAGTAACATATTAACATAATTTAGACCCACTGATTCGAAATATGGAATCCATTTTTTAAAATTAAAAACACATAAGTTGGAGTAATTAATTTAAAATTAATCTCGTTGTTAAGAAAACGGGTTTTAAAAGTTAAAACATTGCCAAAGATTGATATGGTTTTCCCTATGAATTCAAGGTAAAATTAATTCTAATGACATAAATTATGTTAAATGGTAAAAATATATTCTATTTATACTTTAAAAATTTTCAATATTATAATTTAACCATATAAAGTATTGAGATGAAAAAGTTTTTTTTAATTAAAATATAGTGTGTTTTTACTATTCATTAAAATATGAAAGTTTTCAGAATAATATGAAAAATTTATCCAAAGTAAATTTTTATATCCTGAATTTAAAGAAGAATTTTACATTGTCAAATTGAACTTATAAACTTGTCAAAAACTAGATTTATTGTGTGTGCGCCATCAAACGGCGGTAAAACTGCATTTTTTAAAAAATACGTCTTTTATCCAAAAAATCAGATTTTGTTTTCATACCTCATTCTAGAAAATGTATAAGATGAATTAAAATGTTATAAAATTAATAATTCATTTAATACTATTCATAATGGCTAGTGTTAATAATATTTTAATAGGATATCATTATTTAGTGAAACTCGGTATTGTGTACGATGCAAACTATCGAGGAAGGCCACGGTAGCGTGTAAAGCAAGACAAGATAGTGTTGTGTGTAGTGCAAGATTACTTTGATGATTTATATAACAAAAAAATATTTCTCATAAATGTCATGGGTGTTACATTATACCCCCCTTAAAATGAATTTCGCCCTCTAAATTTGTCACTTTGTTACAAACAGATGAGGATACCTCTCCCTCATCATATACTCAAGCTCCAATGTAGCTTCTTCTTAATGGTGGTTCCTCCATAAAACTTTCACCAAGCGAGTGGTCTTGTTCCGTAAGATTATTTCGCTACGATCCAGAATCTCTATCGGCTGTTCTTCATAAGAAAGATCCTATTCCAGTGGTATAACTTCTGAGCTGAGTACATGTGAAGGATCAGGTATATACTTTCTCAGGAGAGATACATGGAACACATTGTGAACTTGAGAGAGATTCGGTGTAAGTACCAATCAGTATGCTACCTTCCCAACACGATCCAGAATTTCAAAAGGAGCGATATATCTAAGGATCAACATTCCCTTCTTTCCAAATTTCATTACTATCTCCCAAGGAGATATTTGTAAGAATAGTTTATCACCCACTTCAAACTCTAGGTCTTTTCTTCGGTTGTGAGCATAACTTTTTTCGACTCTGAGCTGCTCTTATGTGTTGTTGAATAGATCTGACCTTTTCTGCCATTTCATAAACAAGATCAGGTCCTAATAGCTCTCTTTCCCCAACTTCATCCCGGCAAGTTGGAGTTCTGCATTTCATTCCATAGAGGGATTTATAAGGAGCCATCTGAATACTGGAGTGAAAGCTATTATTATAAGAAAATCCCACCAAAGGTAGGTGTAGATCCCAACCACCTTTAAATTACATAGAGCAAGATATTAACATATCTTATATAGTTTGAATTGTCCTATCAGATTGACCGTCTATCTGAGGATGATAAGCAGTGATGAAATTCAACTCTGTATCCAGAGTATGCTGAATACTTCACCAGAACTTTGAGGTAAACCTCGGATCCCGATCAGATATAATAGAAATTGGTACTCCATGAAATCTTACCACTTCCTTTACATATATCCTGGCAAGATGATCTAGAGAGAAATCCTCTATAATAGAAAAGAAGTGCGCAGACTTTGTAAGATGACCAACTATGACCCAGATAACATTATTTCCATTGGATGTATTAGGAAGCCTAGTGACAATGTCCATAGTGATGTTTTCCCATTTCCATTTAGGTATGGGTAATGGTTGTAACATCCCCTTAGACTCCTGTCTCCTAGCTTTAACTTGCTTAAAAACCATGCATCGAGAGACATATTCAGCAACATCTCTTTTCATGCCATCCCACCAGAAGTACTCTTTCAAGTCCCTATACATCTTCGTGCTTCAGGGATGAATAGAGAATGAAGAACTATGAGCCTCATCCAGCAGCTCCTTCTATAATTCTGGGATGGGAGGAACACAAACCCGATTCCTAATCTTTATTATCCCATCACAATAAAGGTTGAATTTAGGAACATTTCTCACCTTCTTTTGGAACTGGACATCTTATTTCTATGCCTCTTTAATCTTCACATGTATAGATGGTTGAAAATTCGTTTGAGAAAGATACGATTTTTTCGCTTTCATTTTAATTCCAAGATCCATCCTTTGTAAATCCATAAATATTGGATCTTTTGTGATCCTCATCATTGATAAGCTAGCATGGTCTTGTCGACTTAATGCATCTACCACCTTGTTTGCTTTCCCAGGGTGGTAATGAATTAAGTAGTCGTAATCCTTAATCAGCTCAAACCATCTTCTTTGGCGCATATTCAGCTCCTTTTTTGTGAAAATATACTTTAAACTTTTATGATCAGAATAAGTGTCACACATTTCTCCATAAAGATAATGCCTCTATATAATTAATTCAATGATTACCGTAGCTAACTCCAAATCTTGAGTTGGGTAATTTTGCTCATGAATTTTCAACTGTCGTGAGGCAAAAGCTATCACCATATCATCTTGAAAGAGAACACACCCCAACCCCTTCATGGATTCTTCACTGTAGTTCACAAACCTTTCTCCACTACAAGGTAGTGTGAGTATAGGTGCACTAGATAACCTTATTTTTAAATCCTTGAAATTCTCTTCACATTCCATTTCCCAAACAAACTTAAGTCCTTTTCGAGTCAACATGGTGAGTGGATTAGATAATCATGAAAAATCTTTCACAAAATGTCGATAATATCCTGCCAAACCAAGAAAACTTTGGATCTCAGTTACTGTTGTTGGTCTCGGCCATCTTTCAATAACTTCTGTTTTGCTGGATCCACAGATATCCCCTATTTTGAGATTATGTGACCCAAAATTGGAACTTTTTGAAGCCAAAATTCACACTTAGTAAATTTGGCATAAAGATTATCCTTTCTCAGGGTCTTTAATACAATTCTCAAGTGGTCTTCATGTTCTTCCTTATTTTTTGAATAGGCAATAATTTCATCTATAAAGTCTACCACAAACTGATCAAGATAGTCTCTAAATACTCTATTAATCAGATCCATGAAGATAGCAGGGGCATTAGTAAGACCAAATTGCATCACTATAAATTCATAGTGTCCATACCTTGTACGGAAGGTCGTCTTTGGTTTATCCTCCCTTTTGACCCGTAATTGATGATACCCAGAACGAAGATCAATCGTGGATAAGTATTGAGCTCCGTATAGTTGGTCAAATAGGTCATCATTGCATGAGAGAGGATATTTGTTATTGATAGTGATCTTGTTAAGTTCTCAATAATCAATGAATAGACTCATTGATCCATCTTTCTTCTTAACAAACAGAACAGGTGCTCCCCAAGGTGACGCACTAGGGCGTATGAATCCTTTATCAAGATTCTCATGAAGTTTCTTCTTCAATTCCTGCAACTCAATTGGGGCCATTCTATAAGGTGTCTTTGAAATAGGCAAATCACCTGGTCCGAGTTCTATTGAAAACACAACTTCACGATTTGGTGGAAGACCTGGCAATTACCCTAGAAAAAAATCATCAAATTCTCGTACAATGGGCATATTATTAATCATTAGTTTCTCCCTAACCATTTGAGATAAATAACCTTTATTTAGTGGAATCAAGAATCATAATATAGAAGAAATTTCCACTAGATGGTTGTGTTCATCCTCGCATCGATAGACGATCATACATTGATGAGGAATATTAAATGTGACTTCCCTTATTTGGAAATTGATATGAGCTCCATATAAAGATAGCCAATCCATGCCAAGAATCACATAAAATTACACTATAGGAAGGATCACAAGATTTGCAGGAAGCACATTCCCACAAACTTCAATCGGAGAAGAATTGTAAACTTTTGATGCGACTGTTGTTCCTTTAGGAGTTGTCACAGCCAACTCAACATCTAATTGTTGAGGTGATACAACGATACCCTTAGAAAATTCTTCCGAAATAAAATTGTGGGTGGATCCATAATCAAATAAAACATTTTCTACTTTAGAGTGGATGGTAAGAGTACCTCTCACCACTTTGTTGTCGTACTCTACATCGCCGATAGTAATTGTATGTGACTTTACTTTTTCCTTGGACTTAAGAGTTTGTTGACGTCGATCATCATCATCAACCCTTGGATTTGGGCATTGATTGGCATAATTCCCCATCTCCTTGCACATGAAACATTGAAGTGTATTAGGTTCATTCTGTGTATCCCTTCCTTTTTTTCATCATTAGACATCTTCTTCCCATTAATTTGACATTCAATTGCCTGATGACCTTATTTTCCACACTTATAACATCCTATTGTCCCCTTAAGACAATTTCCTCCATGTTTCTTTCCAAACTTTGAGCATAAGGGAAAACACAACTTCATTTCATTGTGGTCTTTTAGATTTTCCTTTGAATTCCATTTTCCTTTTCTTATCAAACCCATGTGACTGATGGGTTACCCCAATCTCCATCTCAACCTATAGAGAACATCGAACAATTTCCTCATAGCTGTTGAAGTCCCTTATGGCTAACGCCCTTCGAAGAAATGGTTTTATGCCACTAAATAATCGATCGATCTTATTCTCATGTTGGATAATAATTCTGGAAGCGTACCTTGCATGTCTTGTAAAATATTCTTCGTAGGTACCAACAGATTCATCATCCTTTTGCTTCAGTTCATGAAAATTCTTCTCCATCTTTGTTCGAAGAATAAAAGGGAAGTACTTATTGAAAAATAAGTTCTTGAACTCGTCCCATTCCATGGATTCAATTTCATCTCTTTGCCTCATATTCTTGATAAGATTCCACCATTGATCAGCATCATCTTCCAAATGATACACTGCTAAGATGAATTTATCATGTTCAGAACATTGAAGAACTCGAAATAACTTTTCAATGGTACTGATCCGTTGTTCATCCACTAATGGATCAGAAGACCCGCTGAATGAAGGTGGATGCTTCCTCATGAAGGATTCAATAGAATGTTGCTCCTTCCTTTTCTCATTTGAAAGTTCTGCATGATTCATAGCTTGAGAAAGTTGTGTGAGCATGGCTACAAGATTTTTCATTCCAGCTCCCATAACATTTGGTTGCTCAAGGGGACAATCATTGAATTTCCCGTCGCATTCGGCATTAACATGGTTCCTTCAGGTTCAATCCATTGACTAAAACCAAGAAGAATAGTATGAGAAACACTAATTATAATAGGAAAAACACATAATCAAGAATAAAATTTCACACTTAAGGTCTAATCATAGGTGGTTCATGGTCATTTCTAAAACACTAAGATTGTGTTCAATTCATAGACATATCCTTAGAGTTCTTACTAAGGATTTTACATCCTAGTTTCCAAAGTTTGACTATACCTTTCCTCTGATACCAACTATAGCGACCCATAATTTACATACATGGTTAACACTTCAAAATTGAAGCATGATTATTACAACATATAATTAAACCATGAAAGGACCGTAGAGGTATAGTGTCTTTACAAACTGGGAAACATAAACTACTGGTTCATAAAGCATCTACACTGTCTCCCATTTATTTCATCATATCTATAGTCCCTTTTTGGCATATCTTACTTAATAACGTTCTTCCTGACCTGGGGAAAGAAAACATATAAAAGGGTGATATCAAATGCTCAATAAGGGTAATCAAAATAAATATCAATCACATCAAATTCATAAGAACATAACATTTTGAAAATCTTACCCTGCAAAAGAGATCATAATTTCATAATATGGGATAAATCATGGTAGTGAAAAGTGATCCCAATAATCATAACATAAAACATGAAACTTTGTGGCACAAACACATAATCATAGATAATCATTACATATTAGACAATACTCATTGCCAATAATATCTTAGTGGACAAAGTCCATTTCTGAACCGAGTTCATTCCTCGTTTCAGTCCTGTTTTACTGAACCGGTTTAACCTGCCGTTCCAGCCATGTCTATCTAATGAGATATAAAATATTTACTCAATGAATTGGAGGGAGATATAGGTCCCACCCATCTCATAATGATACCATTCTTATGTGTGCCACAAAATCATAAATCATACATCATAGCAAAACCCATGTAATAAAAATGGGATTCTTAAACATCATGTCATCATAACATAATCCATATAAGATAAAAGGACATCATAAAAATAATTACATGATAACATAATCAAAACATTTTAAAAATATGGGTAGAAAAATAACCTTATATTATCTTAGATGGAAAATAATTTTGATAAAACACATGAACTCCATTCTTGAGGAAAATATCCTTTCTACTTCAAAAACATTTTCCTTTCTTAACATGTCAGATAATTTTAAACAAAAAGAAGTTGATTAAAAATAATCTTGAAAACATGTAAAGGATGGTTCTTGTAAATAATGTTTTAAAAATCCATTCATTCCGTACAAGTTAAAAAAACATTCTTCTTGTACTTTTGTCGGAAAAGTCAAAAAGTAACTCGTACGGAAAACGACAAAAGATTACGTTCATATCTTTTACTAAAAACTCACCAAAGGGTAAAATTGGATATAAAAAACTTTAGGAGGATATAAATAATATTACATATTTAGGAAACATGGATGGGGATAATAATTATTCCCCAATAAATTCTGAAGTATAAACAATCTCAGATAAAAAAAAAGATTTCGAGATTTTCCCTTACCTTAGGTCTGATATGCTTTGTACATGTCAGAACCTCATGTATAATAATTTAAATAATGTCATTGACTTATTAAAGAATCATATTTATTGTTATGATATCATATATGGTCATATTCTTAGCAACTTATTAGTAATATTTCATTACTACTTGTTATTCAGGTGTTTATTACTTTTTGTTCTTATCCCTGTTTTGTCGAAGCAATTCTTATTACTTTTTATAGGATATAGATAAATCATTTAAAGAATGGTATTAGTGTAATATATATCATATTAATTCATTCAATTAATTTATATAATCATTATTCAATGAATATCATATACAACGAGTCGCATCACATCGTGGAGACGGTAGGCCGTACGTACGCACGAGCGATGATATCATTGCCATGATCGTGGAATCGTAATGAACTGTATGTATACAATTTCAGAATCAATATCACCTTAAAATAATCATATATAGTTATTCTTTACACCATTATACCCATCCAAGTAAGGTGGTGGTGGAAAACAAATTACACCACGGTGTGGAGGCGGTATTCTGTACGTACGCACGCGCGGTGATTTCGTTTTCTGTATGATGGATAAGAGGTGAAATAGGGTTGTTTCATATTTATAATAACATATCGGTATATGATTAATACTGATTTTATTACCTCCTAATGAAACAACTAAATAAGAGGGAGTAGAAGAAGAATGGAACTTGAAGAAAACTATAGAAGGTATTTCCTCTTTCTCGAAGTGCCTCCTTTAAACTTTCTCTTATGGCACTAGAGTTAGTATTTTGAGATAACCAATACCTCTAGTAGGTTTCTAAGGAAGTGGGGAAGTGAAATGGGTAGGTGTTGGACGATCATTAAGGCTCAAATTGGTGTGAGGAGGAGAGGGAGGAGGTGCCCTTTTATAAGGGAGGAGAGTGGCACCTTTGGAAAGTGTGGAAATATTATTTTATTATAACCTTATCATCGGTTTCAAAAGGACAAAAAATAATTAAATATGAAAATAAGATGACTAATGGTCGAAATAAAATTATCCAATCAGAATTGGACATGTTTTGGAAAATATTTTAATCATTATAATCTTATTTATTTAAATCATTTATTAATGAGGTAAATACTTCATCATTATTGTGTCATATATAATTTAATTTATTTGGTGTCTAAAAATTATAAAAAAAATATCATTATGTGGGAAATATTTTCATATTCCCAATAAATATTTATAGTCGAAAATATAATTTATATAACCCATTATAAAAATTAATTAATAAATGATTGTTGTTAATGTCAGTTTTTTCTTTACATGAAATTAATTAATCCCAATTGTCATTGTCACTACCATGTGGCTTAATGGGTACCCAAAATCAACCCAAGGATTCCCATGGCCGTCCACTACACATCCAATAAAGTTATGACAAGTGTCAAGTTAATTTTGAAATATTATAATATTCTATTAACCTTGAATTTCCCTATTTACCTTTAATCATAGTAAATAAATAAACTTACCGTAGTTACTATTCAAAAAAATAAAAGTAACATATTAACATAATTTGGACCCATTGATTCCAAATAAAGAATACATTTTTCTAAATTCAAAACACAGAAGTTGCAGTAATTAATTTAAAATTAATCCCGTTGTTAACCAAACGGGTTTTGAAAGTTAAAACATTTCCAAAGATTGAAATGTTTTTACCTATGAATTCAATGTAAAATTAATGCTACTGACATACATTATATTAAATGGTACAAATATATTCTATTTATACTTTAAAAACAATCAATATTATAATTTAACAATATAAAGTATTGCGATGAAAAAAGTTGTTTTTAATTAAAATATAGCATGTTTTTACTATTCATTAAAATATGAAAGTTATCAGAATAATATGAAAAATTTATCCAAAGTAAATTTTTATATCCTGATTATAAATAAAAAATTTATTTTGTCATATTGAACTTATAAACTTGTAAAAAAACTATATTTAATGTGGGTGCACCATCAAAAGGAGGTAAAACTGCATTTTTTGAAAAATACTTCTTTTTATCCAAAAAAACTGATTTTGTTTTTCATACCTCACTCTAGAAAATTTATAAGATTAATTAAAATTTTATAAAATTAAAAATTCAGTTAATAATATTCATAAAGGCTAGTTTTAATAATATTTTAATAGCATATCGTTGTTTAGTGAAACTCAGTATTACGTACGACGCAGACTATCGGGGAAGGCCGCGATAGCGTGTAAAGCAAGTCATGCTAGTGTTGTGTGTAGTGAAAGATTCCTTTGATGATTTATATAACATAAAAAAATATTTCTCATAAAAGTCTCGGGTGTTACAATGTTTTCAATTTCCGTATAAAAAAGAGGGGTTAGGAGAGATGATGATGACATATTCCATTATAATATCTATATTCAATTATATTTTTGTTAATTCAATTAGCATGACATTAGGATGATGGTATTTGAGGAGATAATATGAAAATAAAGGAACTTCAAAATAAAATAATAGAATTGGAGAGTGGAATTTTCCTCTTAAATTTATCTTCCTTGAGGGCCTCCATAGGGAATGAGTTTTGTACATTTTATGAGACCAAGAGATCTTGGCCATGGTGGAAGGTATTAGGAAGTGATTTGAGAAAACTTTAATAATGGAAAAAGTCTTTATAGGTGTGAGAAGAAGACATGGTCAGATGTGGTATTTATAGTTAAAGAGAGCAGTGTTTTCTCATTATTTTATTCATTAGTTTATTATTTTTGATCAAGACATAGAATATCTTGAAAATAATCATAGAAAATATTAAATTAATGATGTTATGTAAAGGATTTTGGTTCTTACAGTAGAAATTACTCATGGAATAGTGTATTTAGCTTATAATGTATATTTACCCTAAATTACTGTAACTTATTATTCAAAAAAAAATCCCATAATTAGGGGATAATCCAAAAAATTCACACTAATCAGTTTTTGATATAAATAATTGAAAATTGAACTATATTATATAAAAATAATTTTAATAATATGATAAATTTAATTTCTATAAAAATATAATTTACCTGAAAAATAAGGATTTTCAAATTCTAACTGATTTTTTACCATAGTGAAAAATAAAACGAGTACTAATAAAAAATCATATATTTATTAAAATAATAATTTGTGGTTATATTTTATGAAAATAATTTTTTTTTTAAATTATTAAAATAACATAAAATTTTAAGGAAATATTTATGTCTTTTAAAACTAAAAAAACCTAATTTTTAATTTTTAAAATATTTATTTACTTATAATAAGATATAATTATATCAAATTTTCATATAGAAGATCAATAAATTTTATTAATAGTTCAATTGGTGAGGTTACTATTCAATTGGTTGGTTTACAATTCATAAGGGTTGCATTACTATTGCAAAGGTAATGTTAATATTTCTTTGGTATGTGTTCTACAACTTCTAGAAATACCTTTTATTATATTCATTCATCATTTATATAGGTTTTATTGGGTTCTTAATGTGATATTATGTGATTATACTTAATTAACTAATATAAGAAGTGAATTTACAGTGATAAACATTGGGTTGTTACACCCCACATGTCTTGTGACCATTATTCAAGAGAACTGGGGTGAACTACAAGAGTACCTAAGCATGGGAATGGCCAAGAACATATTATGTGCATAAGTATATTGGCACATGAATTTTTAGATGGACATCACCAGGAAAAGAGGAAGGATCCCAAGTGGCACAAACATGCCATGTAGGCCCTATAACACATTGTGTAGTACTTCAAGGGTAAAGAGTTGTTTATTATTAGGGACATGACTAAGAATTATAATGTGACCACATGATATGTGGTTCCCCATACACATCATATACTCTTCTTCCATTCTTATTAAATTTCAAAATATTATATTTAATTCAATTGGACGTGGATATTGGTAGGTTAGGATCCTATCCTAAGTGTGTTTCTGTATAGAACAAGATAGCATATATTCAGATATAATGAAAGAAGTTATGGGTATGATTATTTTTAGGTGACCCTCGATGATGGTACTTATCGGGCTAGATCCTTATAACGGTACCCACATGACGCAATAGGCTGTGATCCCACTATCGACATACGAAGTAGTACCCCCTCCCAATCGGGTAGGGTGAGGGTCCTCCATAAACTCTATGGTTCCCACCTATGGAAGTACATTGTTGTTTTTTAATCAATATACAAAATGGGACCCCGATATAGAATTTGGGAGTAGGTCCTCTAACTATCTACTAAGAGGTACCCCCATGAAATTAGGGTGTGGGTACCCTTTCTACTAAGTGGTACCCACCTATTGAATTTGGGAATGGGTCATCTATCTACTAAGTTGTACCCCTATCAGATAAAGCGTGGTTCCTCCATAAACTAAGTGGTACCCCCAAACAGATCAGGTTACGAGTCATCTATCTACTTAGTGGAAACCCCTATGGAATTAGGGTACATATCCTCTATCTACTAATCCATACACCATATTAGATAGGGTGTTAGTCATCCTTATTCTATCTGGAACACCCATGAAGAACTAGGTAATGGGTCCTCTTCTTGGAGATTATATCCCCTTGACTATGCGACACAATAGAGAGGCATGATCCATTAACATAGTTTCATCATTGAAAAAAATAGAAGATGTTACGCATCATTGATTGATTTTTTTAACTTTTGGATCTCTTTTGATATGATGGAATAGGATATGGAGATCCTCATCTCCCATTTGAGTTTCTATGTTTTGATACTATATATATATATAAATGTATTATTAGAATTCATAATCTCTTGCATTGGGTTGAGTTATATAATGTCTTTTATTCATATTATGTCTCTTACTACTACCCCTTCAGATTTAAGAGTTTCCTACTATATATATATAGTCACCCCAACATTCAATTTTCCCATATGTGTAATTTCTTATAAAGACGATTTACTGGTCGACATTCACTATATGGGAGCTTTTGGAGACCAGGTGCATTGTACCTCATACGGTTTTTAGATCGTGGTGATCAAGATATGTGATATCTCATCACATTAATTTTTTTTCTAGTTTCTACATCACTTTTTATGAGAGTGTATTCTTCCCCTCACATTGTGTTTTCATTATCAAACTATTGTACAACCATATGGGTTTTGTATGTATGATATATATTCTAGATATTTTATTTTATTATTATAACTCATCTGTATGTTTGAAATGATATGGGTGGTTGTGTTTGTGTACTTGTACATTATAAAATATAATCCCATATTAGTTATTCCTTTTAGTGATTATTTCACGCACATATCTTATAGAGATGAGCATATAGTAGTTGTGTCTTGAACCCCTTTATGTCTGATCATGAATGGTGGTTACCATAGCTGTTCCTTAAATAGGGTGTTATTTGGATTATAATACATATAAGGATTTGGTTCGGAATTAGGTAAACTATGTAAATGTGTATCAAGTGTGTATTTCATTACCAAGAATCTACTATTGGTGTGTCGACCAATTTATCAATTCACCAAGACCTTGACTACTTTCTTGTCAACCCATCATATCAAGACATTGGTTGTAGGGATCAATGGTACATGCATCATAGAGTATTTATTCACCAAATTTTATTATTTAGACAACTCCCTATTACATACAGACACACACACACACACACACTCACACACACACACATATATATATATATATGCAGATTGATCATGGTACATCTTGATTAAAAATTTTGTATTCCTCAATGATTAAATCCATCCAGGTTAACAGTTTAAGATCATGAATATGATTTCATGTGTGATGATGCGAAAAATTCTAGACCAATACTATATTATTCTTCCTCCCATTGGATATGTTGTAGCAACCCCACTTGTTGAGAAGCAGATCATACTTGTAGGGTAGGATAATGATGCACATACACTTAGCACAACCTAGGAGTTCCAGTGCTAGAGGATGCTAAGGTTCCATGCTGATAGAGATACCTATGAAGTAAATTATTGGATATATTATGTATTCTAGGATTTCATTTTTAAATATACACTGATGTATCAGGTGGTTGTGCTGGGAGATATCCTTTTCCACGAAGTAGATAGGTGCTGGGGGAGTCTTGTTACCTAGATGCATGATGTGTCAACATAGTCATGGACCTACTTCACACAATTATTCAGTCAGGAGTAAAAACACTATTTCATGTGATCAGTTTTTATCTAAGATATTTAGGAGCTGTACATGGGAGGGATCATAGTTTATTAGAACACAATTTGGTTCACATCCATTACACGGTAGTACCATTACAGGATCTGAGATGTCTACTATTGAGAACATCAGTTTTAGTAGGAACTCCCCATATAAATCCTTGAATTTTTGTTGCACTTGTGTATTAACACATATTATGGGGGTGTTGGAGAAGGTGTTGGGGACTGAGATATTCTTATTGGAAGGATTCCAGGTGGATATAGTAGACATTTGGTGTCATATGGAAGAGTTGTCTACAATAAATAGTATACCTCAGTTGATAGGATATTAGGTTAGGTGGTCTTCCATGATCATGCATGGTTATATGATAAAGGTAATAATAGAGAAATAGTTTTACCATAATATGTGTGGTGCTATTCTTGTAATGAGTGGGGTTATCTGGTTCATTATTTAATAAACTGACATACTGAGTAACACTTTCAAATAATTAATGGGCCATCATGGGAGAGGATGTTTCATGATCAGGGATCTCCTAGGAGTGGGTTAGGAGGCCCCCCATGTTGGAAGTACTATAAAATATGAAATTATATTTCCATGAGGTGGAGATTTAAGTTCGAGATAATGTCGTGAGATCCTTTCACTGCCACCACTAGGTCCGATAGATCATGCTTAATGAGCTGGCGGCCAAGGTCACAGACAGCTATTGGCTATGGAGGATTATGACCCAATGATAAAAGAGATGATTTAAGTAATGATATATGTTTATTCTATTTTTTATTTAGTATTATTATAAATTTTTTGTGTAATTACATCATCTATTTACTCATGATTTGAGATATGGAGCTCTTGGTTGAGGCTTTATCCAAATAGATTTGTTTTGAGGTTCCTACAAGGAAGCTTCTTCTGTATCTTTTATCTGCCGAATGTTTGAGCTATATATTTTTAAAGGATGTTTCATGTGGGAAATTTTTGTAACCACAATTGAACTCTATGATGTATCCATGGCTATGGATTGGTTCTCCACTATCTAAACACAGATTCATTATCCCTACAGATGGGTTAAATTTCTCTACAGTGATGGGAAATGATTCTACAATATGGGTGATATAGATCTCCTGGTAGGTAGAGTGGGTTTTATGAGAAAGAGGATTCATCCCATCAACCATCAGTTGATGATTCTAGACCTTGGTGAAGAAGGCTATTTAGGAATCTGAATTACATTAGCCAAGGAAGATTTTATAGACGTATTCACCGATGAAGTTCTGGGACAACCTCTGTTGTGGGAGATGAAGTTCTTATTTGAATTTCATCCTGAGACTACTCCGACATCTTATAAAACATATTAGATGGTCCCTACAATGATCTAAGTGGAATGGTTGTTGTAATAGGACCTTCAAATGAAGGGTTTCATCAGGTCCAGTGTGTCCCCCATGAATGCTCTATTGTTGTTCATGAAATGGGAGGATGAGAGTTTGTGGAATTATGTGGATTATTTTCTCATAAAGTAGGACATGATAATGAACAGGTACTCATTTCCATGTATTTATGTCCTCTTTGACCTTTTTATAGGTGTGATTTGGTACTCAAAGATTAATCTCAGTTCTAGTTACCACCCATTTAGTGTTCACAGTGCTGATATTCCCATGATGGTATTTTTATGTCACTATGGACACTATTAATTTCTTGGTTCTTCACTTTGGTGTGATGAAATACCTTTTTACCTTTAGGGATTGGATGAAAATGATATCTCATCCATTATTGGACCAATTTTTTTATTCATTGATGACATACTTATATGTTCTACAATAGAGGATGACTACGAAAATCACTTGAGGATGGTCCAATATTTTCTGTGAGGGAATTATCATTATGGAATGATATCAATGATCATGGTATTTATTCATGAGGTTCACTTTATATGGAATGTCATTTCCATGCATGGTTTATCTATTTTCCTACAAAATATTGAATTAAATCTTTCATGGGATCCACTTAAGAAGATGTAAGAGGTGTAGATTTATCACTGCATTTCATGATAATATGTGAGCTTTATGAAATAATTCTATATGTTTTCAGCCCTATTGACAATACAAAAATATAAAATGTAGTTATATACAAGGACTGGGTGTTACAGAGGGCCTTTGAAGAGTTTATGTTGAGGCAGAAAATTTCTCCTATTATGAGAATATCAGAGGAGGGTTTGGAGTACGTAGTGTATTGTGATTACTCCGGATCTAGTATCAACATTGTTTTAAAGGGAATCAAAAATTTATATCATATGGGATGAGGAAATTGAGACCCCACAAGAATCAAAACATGAATCATGACTTATATCTAGAATTTTTAATCATAACTCTAAGGATGTGGAGTCACTTGCTTCACAGAGAACTTCTTTTTGGTTAACTCAAACCATTACAATTGTAGTTATATATTAACGTAGGGAAACATGAACCTTAGATAGAGGCTCTATTTGGAGTTCCTCCAAGACTATTATATTGATATAGATTAAAAATTTGGAAATTTAATGTAATGGATAATACCTTTGGCAGGATATAACTAGCTCATTTGGTGCATGAGGCATCTGAGTTATTGGGTTCTTTGCAACTGACCCTAGTTGAATTGGAAGGTGTAAATTTTCGTCAGTCAATGGTGTTGACTACTCATCTCCATCATTGTGTGAGTGAGTCTTAGTTGAGAGACATTGATTATGAGGTATTGTATGAAATGATAATCTTAGGATATTCACTAGATGGATTTTTTGAAGAAGGTAGACACTTTATCAATCTCTAGGAATAGATGGAGGTCCCTGCCACTATACAGGAAGAGGTGACGAGGGAGTTTCAAACATGTCCATTAGATTTACATCTTAGTGAGGGGAAGATTTACATAGGCCTTCAATGGATTTATGTGGGATAATATGATATATATCATGGATGAGTTAGTTTCATGAGGCCTCCATTTTCAAAAGTTAATGGTCGAGAATAGGTTCAAGATGGTTTGTTACATCCCCTTGAGATCCCAGTTTTGATATTAGATGAAAAATCAATAGACATTATAAAAGGGATCCCTTGAATAGTGAGAATCTGTGATTCCATATGGGTGATAGTGGACTGAATAAAGAAGTTGGAATACTTCTTTTATATCATGGATCAATGTATGTTGGATTGTTTGGGGAAGATGTACATACCCTGAATTATTCACCTTTATGGTGTTAACTCTACTATTATCTTCAATCATGATGTGTGGTTTATATCATGGTTGTCATGAGGCCTAAAAGAGGTATCCAGGACCCAGATGAGGATGTGTACAACCTTTCACCCCCAAATAGACAAGAAGACCCAGAACACTATCTGGTCTTAGAGGATATATTGAGAACATGGCTTCTAGACTCTGTTTAGTATTAGGAGGACCAATTTCCACTTTTAGTGTTTTCATAAAATAATACCTAAAAAATACTATTATCATAGAACCTTTTGAGGCTCCCTATGGTAGACCTTGAAGGTAAATATTATTCTAGATACGGATTTTTTAGGCATATATTATGTGTCTAGAGACTGTTCAGGTGATGATAGTGAAGCTCCAGTCCATCCATGAGTAAATGACGATAGCCCACAGTAGGTATATATTTTACACGAATCAACCTTGTATGCCCCCAGAGGGGGAGAAATAAGAGAATATTTTATGGAGATTCTCTCTATGATGAGGATTGAAGAGGTTTAACTGGGGATGAAATCTATCTTCATGGATCATCGGGTCATTTGAGATATTGTTTGTGGCGGGGGGGGGGGGGGGGGGGTTGCATGGTTTCCTACCACCTCTCCCTACCCCCACGGTTTGAGTGTGTTCATGACATCTTCCCCGTGTCTCATCTATGGAGATACATCTATAACCCTAAAGACATTATTTATTGTGGAGAGTTTAACATCAGGTTCGGAACCACATTTTTGGAGAACTCGTTGGTGATATAGGGCCATTAGTAGAGGACTATGTGTGGATGTAACATCCAGTTGGTTCATGTGTTGTGGCTGCACTGAATCATGGAAGGGATCTCTTATGAGTTGGAGATCCAGATGCAAGATTACTATCCCATGAAATAGGATTAGTTTTTCCTTTTTGGAATTATAATTTTTAAGGATAGAATTATGTATAGGCCCTATTTTTTCCCTTTGAGAATTTAAAATTTTATATATATATATTTATATATATATATATATGGATTTAGGCGCTAAAGAAAACATGCAATTTCTGAAGCCCGATGTTAACAGAAATATTTTTATAAAAATATTAAATATATTTTATATTACATGTATATGTTTTCACAATGAAAATGGGATAAATCTTTAAGCAAATTTTGTATCATAAAACCAAGACCAATGATATGTCTAGAATAATCTTTTTATAAAAGGTGAAACATAAATATATCGGGATAGGGGATTTAGATAAAAATAATGTTGTAGATATGTTTTGTTGGTTTATTTAAGAAATAACTTATATAAATTATTTACTGAACTAAATGAAATATGTCAAATTAAACACAATGATGGGAGTTTTTCTTGGGTAACCATTATAACCCTGAGATCATTGAGTATTGTCTTCTTCCTCCTCTCATTGTCCAATTTGATTAAAATGAAGACGAACCTCTAGATCAACAAAGAACATTGTGCAAAAAATTAAACAACTCCTCTAATTTCTTGGTGAGTGTGTCCTTTTATGATAAATGATTCAAAACTAGTTATGTCTCATTAGTTAGTTTTTTATTCCCATATTAGTTAAATTAATTGAGCAGGATCATATTGATTCTTGATCTATGTTAGAATTTAAATTAGTTTCATGCAACTATGTATATATTTAATTTGGTTCTTCAATTTTATAAATATAGATATCCCATGTTGCGATTATTTGATAATAATGCTCAAGAAATGATATTTAAAAAAAAATTGTTTTTTATTCCTTTTATTCTTCACATTCTTCACTAATTGGCTACGAGGATATGGATTGACATTGTCGGGTTCTCTTGAGCATGATTGGATGCCTAGAATTGAGGTGGAGTCTTCTGTGAACAACAAATTAGTGATTAGAGGTCCATGAAGGACCTTTTGTGTCCGGTGAGTGATGAACCTCGTGGATTTTTTGATCCAAGATCGAATGGATATGGAATGAGATGTGCAGGGATAGTGATGAACCCCTGAGGTAGATGGATAATGATTTCCAGCCACCTGATGACAAGAAATGGTAAATAGTGTCATGATCGACCATTTTTTGGTATCTCAGAAGAATGATCTATAAAAAATCCATAGATATGGGAACACCATGTTAGATCTAACCACTTTCAAAAGCCTAAATACATGCCATCTATTTTGAAGAAAACACGGTGTGTTGGGCCTTAGCTGTGTTTTCTAGGGTTACATCATATTATAAGTATCACACATGGTTTTGATCCCACACACACCCTATAAAATTTATGATGGCTACCCAATATTTAATTCCTGGGTACACAGGATGAGAACATTAAGGAATAATCTATGTGCCTAAGAACATGGGCACAAATTTTTTTCCAAGGACATATCGAGGAGCATGGAATTGACCTCATGTAGCTCAGACATGTCGTTCATATAATCAAACATGCCTTGTAGTCTTACATGGGTGGAGAGAAATGATCCGAAAGGGACATGACCACAAAATGGAGTGGTAACACGTGTTGTGTGGGTACCCTGACATGCTATGTACCCCTACTTCCCTTCTATAGAAACAACTTCCTCACAAACCTCCTCCGTCTAGACTCATATTTCGGCTCGCAAGTAGCCTATATTTAGTGTTTTTTGACGAGGAACATGATGGATACCTATATTGTGGATTTTAATATATGACATGAGATGCTTCATCTGTAGAACATATATATGGGGCTCTCTATGATATAAATAATTACGTTATATCCTTAGAGTGATACCCCCTGCATTGTAGGGCACGTGTCCCATATCTAGTTACGAAGTAGTGCCCCAGGCATGTAAGGTGCATAAAATCCTTACACCAAGTGGTACCCTCAATGTAATTCATGAATGGGTTATCTATCTATACACTGAGCGGTACCTCCCTATGTAATTATGGAATAGGTCCAATATCTATCTACTAAGTTGTACCCTTATGGAATTAGGGTGTATGTCCTTTATCCATTGAGTGTTACCCCCTATTGAATTAGTGTGAATGTACTCTATCTACTAACTTTTACACCTATCATATAGGGAATGAGTCAAAATTATATTGATTGGTACCCCTTGATGGATCATGGCATGGGTCCTCTCTCTACTGAGTGGTACTATTCTATGGAATTAGGGAATGGTTCCCCAATCTACTTAGTTGTATCCTATATTAGATAAGGCATTGGTCCACCTTATTCTATGTGAAACCACCTAGGTGCACTGGGGTGTAGATACTCATCATGGATATTATTCCCACTCAACTATACTACATAATGGTGAGGTGTGTTCCCTTCACACGATTACTTATTGGGACAGACATATCAACTGTTGGGAATCTTTGATGCACTCTTCTAACTGTTGGGATTCTTTTCTTGGTATGACATATGATATGAAGACCCCATTAATTCTCTTTTGGTTTTATTTTGTTTGACTGTATATATTTATACCTATCACATGATTTAGTTCTCACTTACTTTGAGTTCAACTGTCTACTGTATATCTATTTATATCATGTATCTTACCACATCCCCTTTAGATTTTAGGGAGTCATACTATGTGTGTATATAATCACCACTGCAAGGGATTTTTCAGCACATTCCATTTAATATGAAGATGAAAAGAAGGTCGATGGAAACAAAAGCACTATTTAGTGATACACAGTGTGTTTGGAAATGTATGGTGTTCATATCATACAGATTAACATATGGAATTTCTCATCCCTACAATCTTCCAAATTTTTTCGGTTCAGATATCTCTCTGGCTAGGCCTTTATTTTTCTTTTATTTTTAGTTTTCACTATGGTACCTTTGTACACCCTTGTTGTTTTTTCATTCACAGTTTAAATTCAATATATTTCATTTTCTATCATTTATCCTCTGTATCTTTTCATTGATATGGTTAGGTGTGTTGAGTCAATAAGGTTTTCCTTATAAATTTTCCATTCCTTCTTGTTTTGAAAATCACAAACACCTTATACTTAAGAAAATTAATATTTTACATCTCTAAGGAAAATTTCCTTCCTTATAGAAATTTACCCTATTCTAGATTTCCTTATACATATCAATATTTTTCTTAAGTAAAGCAATTAATTCATACCTAAAACCTCGGAATCATATAATACATAGATATGAAGCATTATGTTTTAGGATCTGAAATCTTGATATGAACTCTGATGAAGTTCCATTCCAAATTCTGGATATGAACTCTAATGAAGTTCCACTGTAAATTCTGGATAAGAACACTAATGAAGATCCACTCTGAATTTTGGATACGAACTCAAATAAAGTTCCATTATGAATTCTAGATACGAACTCTAATGAAGTTCAACTCTGAATCTTGAGATCAAAACTTCTACTAGTTTGACTCTGAACTTCTATGAGTTCGACTCTGAACATCTACTAGTTAGACTCTAAAATTCTATGAGTTCAACTATGAAATTCTACTAATTTGACTCCAATCTTCTACGAGATTGACTCCAAAATTCTACTAAATCGACTAGGAACTTATAGGAGTTCGACTTCGAACATCTACTAGTTCGACTTTGAACTTCTAGGAGTTAGACTTCGAACTTCTACTAGTTCAACTCCGAACATCTTTGAGTTCGTCTCCGAACATCTATGAGATCGACTCCAAAATTCTATGAGTTCAAATCCAAAATTCTATGAGTTCGACTCTGAACATCTATGAGTTTGACTCCGAACTTTTATATGTTTTGACTCTGAGTTCTCTGAATTTAGACTCATAACTCCTATGAGTTCTGAATCCGAATTCCCATGAAATTTGACTCTGAAAATTGTATGTTATGGTTCCAAATTCTAGTGAAACCAGACTCTAAATTTCCTAAGAAATTCAAACTCTGGATTTCTACAAAATTCAGGTTCCAAATTCCTACAAAATACAATCCGAATATCTCATTATTACAGACTCCGAATTCCATTTTGGTTAGACTCTGAGCTTTTATTTTCTTACATTCCGAACATCAGTTTTACCTATGCTTACACGTGTTTCATTACAAAACGGTGTCGTGATTTCAGTTATTAATTTACCGTTGGTTGAGTGAAACGTATACAGGTCCCTCAAAAATTCAAGGAGAAATATGACCATTGGAGGAGGGATACGACCGTTGGAACTTCGCCTATAAGTAGGAGATCATTTGGGAAGAATATAAAAATTCGACACTGGTCTTTGACATATGTGCTTACATGTTGTTGAAGTGATTTCTTGAGGGAGAAGCTCTTATCAACTCTCATGCTTCGTTCAGAATGTTTGAACGTCTTGTTCAATCTTTTCCTTGTGCATACATTCTTCGTGAGACTCTGATTGTTTCTGATTACAATCGAGGGATTCTGGGGATATGAAGATAGAGGTTCCAGCACCTTGAAGTTGAGGGCCTCCTTGCTGAGGAAGACATAGGTGCCGACTACCTGATAGTTGAGGGCTTGCAGGGATAGCAAGACATACTCTGATCTTCGTATCGAGGGATTACCTTGGGGTGGGTATAATAGACTTTCTTGAAAGTATAAATCAAGGGACCTTTATCCAAGTTTGTTGGATACCCTTCTCTTTGGGTTAAAAGAGTTATTGTTTGTTACTTGTAGTTTTACTACTTTCTTTTCGGCTGCATATTGTTTTGCTAAGGAAGGTATAAAATTCTTATACTTCCTTAATTTTTCAACGATTTAATTAGATCATATACGCTTTAAGGTAGAATCTTAATCTTTGTAACTTTTTTTAAGTTTCATTTTCAGAATCACTATTATGAAATTTAGCAACTGATTAGAACTATTATAAGAGGTCTTTTGAATTATCTTGTTTAACTTTGTTAAACATAACCATCCTAAAACTTTCCTTAGGAAATTTTTAAAAAGGTACAATTCACCCCACTCTTGTATATGAGAATCTCATTCTTATTTCAATCCTACATTTGGTATCACAGAGTATATCATATTCAGAGTCATACCATGCTCAGGGAGTAATTATTGGTATAGGTGACATTTTTCTTCTTGAAAAAACATTTATTCCAAATGTTTTGATTGTTAAAGGTCTTAAGCACAACCACATCAGCATAAGTCAATTATGTGATGAAGGATACCCTGTGAATTTTCGGAATGATAAGTTCTTAGTACACAATTCCATGGAAGAGTTTATTCTTTCTGCCTATAGGCACAAGAATGTTTACACACTAAACATATAATACCTTAGGAGCTAAGACATACCTTGCCTTAGTGTAATGGAATATCATTCTTGGTTATGGCATAGAAGGTTAGGACACTGTAACCTTGAGAACATATGTAAACATTCTAAGAAAGGTTTAATTATAGATCTACCAGAGCTTAGATTTGAATTTTCAAAAGATTTTGATCCTTGTCAATATGGCATGCAACATAAATCATGTTTTAAATTAATGGGGGAAGTGTCAACAACTAATGCATTACAGTTGGTGCACATGGATCTTTTTGGACAAACACTAACTAAAAGCATTGGGGGCAAGTACTGTGTATTTGTTTTGGTTGATGATTACACTAGATTTACATGGGTCTATTTTCTAGAAAAGAAGTCTGAAGATTTTTCAAATTTCAAAAGTTTTAGAGCCCATGATGAAAATGAGAAAAACCTTCCATTGAAAAATATTCATAGTGATCATGGAGGAGAAATTCAAAATTCAAATTTTGAAACTTTTTGTAATAGAAAAGGTATTAATCACAACTTTTCAGCACCCGGAACACGTAAACAAAATGGTGTTGTTGAAAGAAGAAATAGAATTCTTCAAGAGATAACTAGAACCATGTTGAGTTCATATTCTGTATCCAAACATTTTTGGGATGAAGCTGTTAGTACTGCCTTTTGTACTATAAATTGAGTTTTAATTAGACCTTTTCTTAATTAAAAATCATATGATTTGTGAAATGGTAGAAAACCTAGACTTTCCTACATTATGTTTTTTGGTTGAAAAGTATTCATTCTGAATACTATAGATAATTTAATCAAATTCGCACTAAAATCTGATGAAGGAATTTTCTTAGGCTGCTCCACAATGTCTAAGGCTTATAGAGTTTTCAACAAAAATACTTTCACTATTGAAGAAACAGTACATGTCAAATTTGATAAAACTGACCTTTTTTTCAAACAATCCCAACATACATCCTTGGATGTGTTTACAAAAACTGGTTATCAACCATTGATAGAAAATCTTTGTGATAAGAAAAATGTGCATGAAGATACTTCTGAAACATTTACCCTAGAAGATTCCCTATGCTATATTGATGAACAGGTTTTACAAAACCCAAACCAGTCATTTCTAAAGAATCATCCCAGTGATAGTATCATTGGTGATGTAAATCAACCTGTAAGGACTATAAGTTCTTTATGAAATGAAGTAGAAAATCTAGCATTCCTTTTCCAATTCGAACCTAAAATAACTGATGAAGATTTAGGTGATGAATATTGGATTAAAGCCATGCAAGATGAACTAAATGAATTTGAAAGGAATAAAGTCTTAACCTTGGTTTAAAGACCTAAGGAAACATCTGTTGTTGGATTAAAATGGGTCTTTAGAAACATGTTTGATGAAAATGGAGTCATTGTTATAAATAAAGAAAGATTAGTTACTAAAGGCTATAATCAACACGAAGGAATAAACTATGAATAATCCTATGCTCCAGTAGCTAGACTTGAATCTATTCGTATTCTACTTGCCTTTGCAACATTCTTTAATTTTATTCTTTTTCAAATGGATGTGAAATGTGATTTCCTTAATGGTTATGTTCAAGAGGAAGTTTTTGTTGAACAGCCTCCTGGCTTT
Source organism: Viscum album (assembly GCA_963277665.1). Classification (NCBI taxonomy): domain Eukaryota; kingdom Viridiplantae; phylum Streptophyta; class Magnoliopsida; order Santalales; family Viscaceae; genus Viscum; species Viscum album. Next base: position 176,259,137 of record OY728134.1, read on the forward strand.
GAAGACACAAAACATACTGATCATGTTTTTAGACATATCAAAGCTTTGTATGGCCTTAAGAAATCTCCACGAGCTTGGAATGATAGATATATAGGATTTTTACTTCAAAATAACTATGTTAAGGGAAATGAAGATTCAACCCTTTTTATAAAGAAGGATAAGAAAAAAATTTTGATTTTTCAAAATTATGTTGATGACATTATATTTGGTTTAACTAAACAATCTTTAACTAATTCCATTGTGGATCTAATGAAATCAGAGTTTTAATTGAGTATGATGGGTGAGATAACATTTTTTCATGGTTTTCAAATTTCTCAAAAACCAAAAAGAATCTTCATATCCCAACATAAGTATATTAAATATATTCTTAAAAATTATGGGTATGACAACACTAAGAGTATAAGTACTCCTATTATTACCTCAAACACATTCGATCTTGATGAAGCTGGGAAATCAGTAGATCAAACATCTATTAGAGGTATGAAAGGAAGCATACTTTACTTGAAATCTAGTTTACTAGAAATAATGTTTTCAATATTATTATGTGCAAGATATCAATCCAATCCCAAGGAATCTCATTTAAAGGCAGTGAAAAGGATTATTTTCTACATAATGGGAACCATGGATTTCAGACTCTTTTATACTTTTGGTAAAGATTTTTTTTAAAAAAATTCAGATGCTGAATTTGGTGGATGTAGAAAGGATAAAAAAGAGTACATCCGGAACTTCTCATTTCATTAGAGATTCATTAGTTTCTTGGACCTGCAAGAAGCAACACTCAGTTGCACTCTCTACTGCTGAAGATGAATATGTAGCAGCTGGAAGTTGTTGTGTTGAAGTGTTGTGGATGCAACACACACTCACAGATTATGACTTGAGTTTTACTAAGAATCAATTATTGTGTGATAAAACATGTTCCATTGCCCTACGAAAAAACCTTACACATCTGTCCCAGGAAAAACACATAGACATTAGGCAACACATTCATAGGGACGACACACTAAAAGGAGATATCATTATTCAGTTTATCGGAACGCAAGATCAACTTGCTGACATTTTCACAAAATCCTTATCCTATGATAAATTTGAATACATTAAACAGAAGTTAGGAAGGATAATTGTGAGGTAATATTTCAACATTAAATTCTTGTTGAACCATTCTCCTTATATTAATAAATTCCTTTTCAAAGGGGGAGTATATTTGATTATGTGTTTTTCAAAAAAATCATAATGATTTTTTTAAAAAAATTCATAATGAGTTTTTAAAAAGAAAATTGAAAAGAGTCCTTCAAAATTTATATCGTAATGACCCATTCAAAAAAAATTTGGAATCGAAATTTTCGTAATGAAATTTTCTTACTCAAAATTTTCGTAATGAAATTTTCATACTCGAAATTTTCATATTGATATTTTCATAATGGAAATTTTCATAATGAAGTTTTCATATTGAGAATTTTAGTAATGAAATTTTTGTACCGGAAATTTTCTTAATGAAATTTTCGAACTAGAAATTATAATAATGAAGTTTTTGTCTCGAAAATTTTCTTAATGAAATTTTTGTAATGAAGTTTTCGTATTGAGAATTTTCATAATGAGAATTTTTGTACTAATATTTTTATATGTACTGAGTTTTTTGTAGTCAAATTTTATTGATGAAGAATATTACCTATTACAGATAAACATCCTAGCCAATCTGAAATGTATGACATCCTTAATAAAGTTTTTTTATTAATTTTTTAGTTTCTGGTAGTTTCTTTTTCTTATAGAAATTTTCAGATTCATTTATTCTTAAATCTGAATGTTTTTAAAGCCTCAAAAGATCAGATTCAAGATTTTCTTGCGGTTATAATTTCAACTGTTAGATCAGTTCAGAATGATTTTCAACCGTCAAATTTCATTTGGAAGTCCAAAGGTCACCTCTATCTCCTATATAAAGGGCACCCCCATTTGTGTTCTATATAGATTTTCAAAGCTCTCACGTGTTGAATCTATGCCTCAGTTCTTAAAGGTCGTTCTAAATCTTCAGTGCTTCTCTATTCTGAATGTCTGTCGAAGAGGACTCTCAATATATGTCTTCCATGAAGCCTATCATGTAAGAACGAAATAATGATGAAGATGGTCAATAAACAAGAGGGGAGTGAATTGTACACTTTAAAAATTTCCACTGGAACCTTTAAAGTTGATTACGGATAATTATTTTTACCTTAGATAAGGAAAGTTATAATTTTAACAAAGTTAAACTAAGAAAATTCACAACACCTCTAACACCAATTGAAAAACTGGAATATGGAATGAAATTATAAACTTCATGTTCTCTGTACTTGCTTAAAACTGGAATGAGATTCCTAAAGAAGGTTCCAGAAATATGGATCTGGAAATATAAATTGAACTAAAGATAACAATATGAGATTCTAACTTAAAGCATATAGAATATAAACTTATTAGAGTACAATTAAGGAAGTATAAAAAAGTTATACGTTCCTTAAATACAAAAGTGCAGTGGAAAAACAAGTAGTGAAACTACAAGTAAAAAGATATATGTCTTTTAAAACAAATAGAAGGGTATCCAACAACCTTGGATAAAGGTCCCTTGATTTTTACTTTCAAGCAAGTCTGTCTTACCCACACCAAGGTAAACTCTCAATACAAAGATCGTAATCTCTATCTTGCTATCTCCGCAATACCTAAACATCAAGTTAGTTGGAACCTCTGTCTTCCTTAGCAAGGAAGCCCTCGAACTTTAAGGTAGTCGGCACCTTTGTCTTCTTATCCCAGGAAGTCCTTGAATATAATCACAAACATTCGGAGTCGCACGAAGCAAAAACTGAACAAGCAGTTCAGTACGTACAAAGCATGAAAATCCTTCTCTATCTAGAAATCACCTTAGCAGCATTTGGTCTCTTGATCAATCAACTTTATTCTATATAATGAGCTCTTTCAAATGAGCTCTTATTTATAGGCTCGGTCGGCCTCCTTTCCAATGGTCATATTTTATTGAAAAATCAGAGGGACCTATACATGTGTAACTTAACCAACGGTTAGTTTATAACGGAATAGACGACGTCATTTTAAAACAAAGTATGTATAACAGAAAGTATGACATCATTTCAAGATTAGCTAAAAAGTTCAGAGTGAAGATTCAGAATGTAAGAAAAATGTCAAAGAATAGAAAAATTATAAAAGTGTAAGAAAATTGAAAGTTCGGAGTCTAACCAAAAATAATATGCGGAGTCTAAATAAATTTTGAGTGTATAAAGCAAAGATAATCAGATAATATTTAATAGGAGAATTCGGAATGAGAATTCATTATTAGAATTCTTAATGGGAATTCGTAATCAAAATTCGTCATTAGAATTCGGCGTCGAACATCATGAGAGTTCGTATCCAGAATTCGGAGTGGAACTTTATTAGAGTTCGTATCCAGAATTCGGAGTGGAAATTCATTACAGTTCTCATCCAGAATTCGGAGCCAAAAATAGAATGCTTCATATCAATGTTTTAAACGATTCCGTGAATATAAATGAATCTGAATCATATACTTAATAAATATATGGGCACTAATAATGAAAATATGATCAGTATAATTTTCCTTATAAAATCGATTTTCCTTATAAAAGAAATTTTCCTTATAAAAGAAATTTTCCATATAAATGAAATTTTCCTTATAAAAATAATTTTCCTTATAAAATAAATTTTCCTTATAAAAGCGATTTTCCTTATAAAATCAATTTTCCCTATAAATAACGTGTTTTTGATTTTCAAAACACGAAGGAATGGAAAAGTCATAAGAAAAACCTTATTGACTCAATAATCTCCCGCTTTTTCCAAAGCACAATCAACCATACGAAAAATAAAGACTAAGAAGAAAGAAAACATTAAGTCTTATCTCCCATTTCTTATGGAAGTTGATGAATATGACTAACTCCCCCTTAGGCTTTGAAACTCTAAGGATCATATTTTAGATTTTCGGAATGGTATTTCATTATGAATACAAATGACTTCTTTAATGAAAAACTCCCCCTTAGATAAAATCCATTGGAGGTCTTTTTCTTTCTCACCCTTTGTTTACGGTTCTTTTTACTTCTCCCCCTTTTGGTAGGGTTCTTTTTTCCTTCTCCCCCTTTGTGATTTTCAAAAATAATTCAAGGGAATGGAAAATATAACAATGTATTTGAAAAATTAGTGACAACAACAAAAGACATGAGCAAGCATGATTTTCATTATGTTTGAAAACTCAAAAACGAAGAATCTAAGATACAACAAAAGATCTGATTTTTCTATTTTGGATCTTTTTCCTTCGACATGAGACTCTTAAGAATAGTGTTTATCTTCTTCAAGTCATTATGATCTTCTTTGGCATGATTTTCTAACAAAACTATTCTTGCACTTTGAGCTTTAAAATTTTCTTCACAGGCTTTAATCTTTTCTTCCTGAGCTTTCAAAATTTGTTCTTGCTTTAACAACTTCTCTTCAATCTCAATCCGATGATCCCTTTCATTCCTCCAGTTTTGAGAAACAGAATTTAGTATCCCATTCAGATCTCTGTCTTATTGAATCCGAGAACTCTTATTAGCTGTCAACTTTTCTTCAAAGGATGAATTATGATCATTTAGCTTCCTATCTTCTATCTCAAATGAATCTTTAACATTATCTTGGAATTCATCCAAGAGCCTCATATCATCTACTGTTTTCTTAGACCAACTAGTCATTTTATTACATGACCTTTTGTGGGCTTCATAGGTGACAATAAAGGATTTGAACTAAGCCTCAATATATATGCATCTATCTATAACCATGGATATAGAGTCTATTTTCTGATTCAATGTATGTTGGATCATTTTACTTCTTGAATCAATACTTGAGATGGTCGGAACAGAACCTACCAAATTTTTTAAAGACTGAGTAACAATGTCATTCCCCAACTAAGATGACTCCTAATCTAAGAATTTTCTTGGAAAATTTTTTTTCTTCAGTTTGCTTATCCTTCTTCTTAGAAGAACTACCAACTTCCCTTCTCTTTAAATCCACTAAGCTCGGGGTATCAATAATAAGCTGCATTCCCTTGTTTTCTTTTGGAATGGATTCCTGTTCCGGGGTTTTCTATTCACTATAAGATACTTGAACAACATTGTCTTCGTCAACAATATCTTTTTGAGAACCATCCTTTACATTCTCCATTTGAGCAATATCATGTAGAATACGTTCTTCCTATGCATGATAAGCTACTTCTTGTTCTCCTTTTTCCTCATCCTTCCCTGGAGTGACTATGTTAGTGGACTTAGCTTCTGAAGTTCGGAGCGACAAATGTTCCGAAGGTGTCTCCTTATAATATTCTACATGCTTCAATATATCTCCGGTTTCATCACTACCTTCATAAACTACTTCATCCTCTTTCACTTCCTCAAACTGCTCAACTTCTTCAACATGCTCAGCAACTACCTCCTTCGGAGTGACATAGTTTCTTCCTGGAGTCTTAGGTAGAGATTCCACAGAGAAAGATCTCGAAACTGGAATGTTTCTAGAGACCATCTCATTAAACATTAGTAAAGTCTGAGCCACCTCAGCTTCAGACATCTTCTTCTTAAGCATCTTTTGTTTTGCTTGTTTTTCTAGTTCATCTGATATCCTTTCCTTCAAGGACTTAGCCTCCGCAGGATACAACCAAACTGAGGCTCCCCTTGAACTCTCTTCTTTTTGATTTCCCTCCACTTAGAAACTAACTCATCAGGATAAGATTTCTTCTTCTTCGGTTTTGGAGCTGGGGAATTAACTTCCTTAGATTTAGGATTCTCTACTTCAACTACAACTTCTTTCAACTTTCTCTTCTTCACTGGCTTAGTAGATTTAGGTTCAACAACATTCGGAACCGCTTCTTCTTGAACTAGAAAATCAAAGAACTCACCAGTCTTCTTGTAGAAAGCAATGTTCCTCCTTTTAAGGGTATCATCACTCACCAACAAAATTTTGCAAACTCTTGGCTTAGACTTTCAAGCCTCCTTGAAAGACTCAAGGCACCGAACTATTAACTTTGAGATTATTGCTCGATACTTTATGATCTGAGATCTCAGATTCCCTTTATTAACATTCTCAATGGTAATAAGAATGTGTCTAATCAGATTAAACTCCCTAGGATTTATCAGAAAATCTTGGAAAAAGATCTCACTCTTCTTCAAACTGTCTTTGTCACCATTTCACGGTACGATAAAGCCTTGTAACCATAATTCTAGAATCCAAAAATTTGTAGGTAGACTAGAAATCTTCGGACCCTTGTCATCTAATAGTCCGAGAGTCTTTAATGCCTTTTCGTTGTTGAAGATTCTCTTTGAATCTGGGAAAACATGAGTGATGAACTCGGCTTCTCCTTCATAGGTCATCCCTACAAAGCTAGCATCCTTGGCATAAGAAAGCTTATAAGTCTTTCTATAAGGCATAAACAAAAATTTTTACCTATAGTCTACCTTAAAGAAGGAGACCATTTCATAGAACTCAAAAATCAACTACGAATATAATTCATCTTGATTCCCAGGATTAGACACAGCAACATATTCCCATCCATTATGCTTTATGTTATTGGATATAAGAGAAACATAATTGTTAAAGAAATCAGGATGAAGCAATAATTCCCTATATACTAACCACTGGGAAATCATCTTAGAGGTTCACATGTCTTGAGAAGCTACTTCCACAGACATTTGGATCTGAAGACATCTAAGAAATTCGGAACGGAGATTTCTGACAATCGGAACGGCCTTAAAACAGAGAGGTAGAGATTCAGCACGCTGGAGATTGAAAAACCAATGTGGGACGACCATTTGGTGTCCCCTTTAAATAGGCAACGATATGACGGTTCATTTTCCTCGATTGATCGAACGGTTGTAAAAACATAGATGAGATCTGACGGTTGAAAACTAATTCACAAGAAAACTTTAATCCGATCTTTTGAGTTTTTTATTAAAATAAAATATTTAAGAAAACTATGATTCGAAAACAAAAAATAAGAAAATACTAGCTAGTAAAGTATGATTATGAAAACATGAGTAGGGAAATCATACCTTTCGGATTGGTTTATGAGGATTATTCATAATGGGTAATATTTTTCTTGAAAAAAAATAATGAAAAGAAAATAACATTACAAAGAAAAGTCATAGTTTAAAAAATTCACTATGAAAAACTCAAAAGAGAAAACGAAAATTCATTATAAGAATTTCATCATGTAAAATTCCATTAAAAAAGTTTCAATACGAAAATATCATTACGAAAGTCTCAATATGAAAATCTCATTACAGAAAAACCAGTATGAAATTTTCCATTCTGAATGTTTTCAATACGAAAATTTCCATTTTGTAAGTTTTCAATATGAAAATTTCCATTCCTGAAAATTTCAGTTCCGGAAATTAGAATTCTTGAAATTTTAGTTCTGAAAAGTTTGAAAAACTAACTTCCAAAAAAAATTACTTATACTAACAATCATATGTACTCCCCCTATGAAAAGGAGTTTATTACTGATAGGAGAATTTTTCAACAAGAAGTTAATAAGGAATGACTACATTACAGTTATCATTCATAACTTTTATTTAATGTATTCAAATCTATTTGAAGGAAAAGATTTTGTGAAAATATCAGCAAGTCGATCTTACGTTCCGATAAACTAAAGAATGATATCTTCATTTAGTGTGTGATCCCTAAGAAAGTAATGCCTAATAACTTTGAGTTTTTCACGTGAGTGATGTGCAGGGTTCTTACTTAGGGAAATGGTACTTGTGTTATCATACAAAATTTGAGTCTTAGTAAAACTCATGCCATAATCTATGAGTGTGTGTTGCATCCACAACACTTGAGCACAAAAACTTCTAGCTGCTACATATTTAGCTTCAGCAGTGGAAAGTGCTACAGAATGTTGCTTCTTATAGGACCAAGAATCTAGAAAATCTCCTAAGAAATGACATGTTCTAGAAGTACTTTTTCTATCCATTCTACATCCACCAAAGTTAGCATCAGAAAAGCTTTTTAGAACAAAATCATTTCCAGAAGTATAAAATAATCCTAGATTTATGGTTTCTTTTAGGTAGTGAAAAACTCTTTTCACAGCCTTTATGTGATATTCCTTAGGATTGGATTGATATCTTGTACATAAGAATCCTGAGAACATTAAGTCTATTTGACTAGCTGTTAAGTAAAGTAAACTTCCTATCATACCTCGAAAAGATGTTTGATCTACTACTTTTCCACCTTCATAATGATCTAAAGAGTTTGAGGTACTGACAGGAGTACTTATACTCTTAGTGTTGTCATAACCATAATTTTTTAGAATTTCTTTAATATACTTATGTTGAGATATATATGTTCCTTCTGGTTTTTGAGAAATTTGAAAGCCATGGAAAAATGTTAATTCACCCATCATACTCATTTCAAACTCATATTTCATTAGACTTGAAAAAGAGTCGGTTAAAGATTACTGAGTTGAACCAAATATGATTTCATCAACATAAATTTGAACAATCAAAACATTTTTCTTATCTTCTATTAGAAAAATGGTTGGATCTGCATTTCCCTTAACATAGTTATTTTGAAGCAAAAATCCAGTCAGTCTATCATACCTGGCTCGTGGGGCTTGTTTAAGACCGTACAGAGCTTTGGTAAGTCTAAAAACAAGATTATGATGTTTTGTATCTTCAAAGCCAGGAGTTTGTTCAACAAAAACATCCTCTTGAACATAACCAATAAGAAAAGCACATTTCACATCCATTTGAAAAAGTTTAAAATTAAATAATGCTATAAAGGCAAGTAGAATACGGATAGATTCAAGTCTAGCTACTGGAGCATAGGTTTCTTCAAAGTCTATTCCGTCTTGCTGATTACAGCCTTTAAAACCAAGCCTAGCTTTATTTCTTACTATGAGTCCATTTTATTCAAAATTAATTCTGAAGACCCATTTTACTCCAATAACAGAAGTTTCCTTAGGTATTTCAACTAAAGTCCAGACTTTGTTCCGTTCAAATTCATTTAGTTCATATTTCATAGATTTGATCCAATCATCATCACCTAAAGCTTCATCAGTGCTTTTCGGTTCTAACTGGGAAAGAAATGCTAGATGTTCTACTTCATTTCTTAAGGAATTCTAGTCCTTACAGGTTGATTTACATCACCAATTATAGTATCACTGGGATGATTCTTAGGAAACACTTGATTTGGGTTTTGAAAAGCTTGTTCATCAACATAGGGTAGAAAGTCTTATGGGGTGAATGTTTTAGAAGTATCTTCTTGAACATTTTCCTTATCACAAGGTTCTTCTATCAAAGGTTGATGACCAGTTTTTGAAAACACATCTGAGGATGAAGATTGGGATGGTATTAAAACGAAGGGACCAGATTCATCAAATTTCACATGCACTATTTCTTTAACAGTAAAAGTATTTATATTGAAAACTCTATATGCCTTAGAAGTTGTGGAGTAGCCTAAAAAAATTCCATCATCAGATTTTAGTGAGAATTTATGTAAATTATATTTAGTATTCAGAATGAATACTTTGCAACCAAAAACATTGAAGTAATAAAGTCTTGATTTTCTACCATTCCATAAATCATAGAGTTTTATTAGGAAAAGGTCTAATCAAAACTTGATTTATAGTATAGCAAGCAGTACTTACAGCTTCAACCCAGAAATGTCCAGATATAGAATATTCACTCAACATGGTTCTAGTTATTTCTTTAAGAATTCTATTTCTTCTTTTAACTACACCATTATATTGAGGAGTTCTAGGTGCTGAAAAATTATGAGTAATACCTTTTCTACTACAAAAAGATTTAAAATCAGAATTTTGAAATTCTCCTCCTTGATCACTATGAATAGTTTTCAATGGACAGTTTTTCTCATTTTTAACATGATCTCTAAAACTTTTAAAATAAGAAAAAGCTTCAAACTTCTTTTCTATAAAATAGGCCCATGTAAATCTATCGTAATCATCAACTAGGACAAACACATAGTATTTGCATCCAATAATTCTAGTTTGTGTTGGACCAAAAAGATCCATGTGAACTAACTATAATGCATCAGTCGTTGAGACTTCACCGATTGATTTAAAACTAGATTTGTGTTGCTTTCCATATTGAGAAGGATCACAAACTTTAGAAGAATCAAATCTATGCTCTGGTAGATCCTTAACTAGTTTCTTCATAGAGAGTTTGCATTAGTTCCTAGGGTTACAGTGACCTAGTCTTCTATGCCATAACCATGAATGATCTTCCATTGAACTTAGGCAAGGAAAATCGTGGCTCCTGAGGTCTTCTAAGTTTAACGTGTAAACATTCTCTTGCCTATTGGCTGAGAGAATAAATTCATCCTTGTAATTGTGAACTAATAACTTATCATTCCTAAAATTCACAAGGTATCCTTCATCACATAACTGACTTATGCTAATTAGGTTGTGCTTAAGACCCTTAACAAAAAGAAGATTTGCAATTAATTTTTTTCCAATAAGAACAATATTACTTATACCAACAATTTCTCCCTTATCATTACATCTAAAAGTTACCTTTCCTCCATTAGTTTTGATAATCTTTTAAAAATAGCTTTTGTTACCAGTCATGTGCCGGGAACATCCACTATCCATGTACCATGTGTTTTTGTTGGTACTCTCTTTATTTTCCTAAAATCAAGAAAATAATTAAACTTTCGGAATCCAAACTTGTTTGGATCTGAGATTTCTAGACAAAATTTTTTTTGGAACCCACATCTTCATAGCGAAATAAGCTTTGTGAAATACTAGAGATTGGGTTTTCTTTAATGAACAATTCATTGCCCTGTGACCACCACACTGACACTTGTTACAAAATGGGGTACATTTAGGAACAAAATAATTGTTACTAAAATTTGGTTTTGCATGGGTATAACCAAATCTGGATTTATTTTTAAAGGTCGTATTTGGGAATAAATTTTATCAAAATTTTCATTACTATGGGTAAAGTTTAACAAACAATTCTTTAAGTAAAAAATTTCATACTTGAGTTTTATAACCAAGTTTTTATCTTCATAATCATTAGATTTAGTAGTAGATCTAGGATCTAAGATATTTTTCATAGAAAAAACTTTTTCTAACTCATTATAAAGTTTGTTCTTCTCACAACATACTTCCTTACGGTTTTTTGAAATACTTCTAAAATCGGAATTTTTCCTATCAAGATCATTAGAAGGATCTGATATTTCATTCATAGGAATAGAATTCCTAGAGTTTTCCTTATCATGTTTTTTATTGAGTTTATAATTCTCAATTCCAAGAAGTTCAGCAAACCTATAAACTTCTTCATAGGTAGGTAAGGTATTATCTTTGTCTGAAGAGGATTCTTCATCAGAAGGGTTATAATATTCTCTATCATTAGAATTTAAAGAAACATTGGTCAATGATTCAGCATTTCATACCCTAGCCATAAAACAATGATTGTTAATAGGTAGTCTGGCTATAAGACCATGATTCTTTTGACCTGAATATTCATAATTAGAAGATTCGTCTGAAGAGTCACCACCACTGGCATTCCAGGTATCATTTTCTTTAAATACCTTCTTAGCTTTGGCATTGTAATACATCTTTCTGTTCCTCTCAGAATTCCTTTCATTCCTTTATTTCTTTTTAATAAAAGGGAAATCTAGTCTAATATGTCCAGATCTCTTGTATTCATCACACACGACTTCTCCATCTTTCCTATCTTTCCTTTCCTTTTTCTTATACTTGGATTCAAAACCTTTTTGTCCAGCTATCTTGTTCATCCTTCGAGCAGGATTTGCTAACTCATTTTCAGAGACTTCACTCTCACTAAATTTAGATTGTAAAATTACTTTCTTTGACATGGATCTAGTTACTCTCTCAGGAGTCTTAGCTTTCATATGATTTGATGTTGTTGTAAAAGAAATGGTACCATTTCCATTTTTCTTCTTGATGTTGTTATCACCTCTCTTCATTCTGGTTTCATGTTGGAGAAGAGTTCTGAATAGCTCATCAAGAGAAATTTGAGTGACCTTCCTATTCTCATCAATAGCTATTCTTTTGGATTCCCACTCATTGGGCATAATATCAATTATCTTATCCACAAGTTCTTCATCATCTAATACTTTCTCTCCCATAGATTATAAGCTATTGACTATAGTCATAAATCTCTGTTGAACTTTACAAATTGGTTCACCATAGGGAAAATTGATGCCATGGTATTCAGCTCTAAGCATATCTCTTCTAGTCTCAATCACTTTAGAAGTTCCAAAGTGTGTAACCTCTAACTTCTTGCAGATACAATTAGCTTCTTCACAAGAAGAAATTTGGATATATATATTTTGAGTCATTGAACATAGTAGTGTATTGAGTACCTTATAATTGAGTTTATATTCTTGATTTTCTTGATTAATTAAAGTTCTAACTTCCTTATCATGAATTTTATAATCACCAGTAAGCATAAAAATGTTTTCCACTCCAGTATTGATAACAAAATTCTCCATTCGATCTCTCCAGTACTCATAGTCATTATCATCAAAGATTGGTGGTCTTGTAGGATTTATTTTTTCAATGGAGCCAACATTGATTCCAACCATACTTTAAATAACCTTCGGCACACAAACTTGTTAGTAGAAACAGTTCATAATCACAATGTTTGGAAAGACAAAGAATGGAATGATAAAGTTCAGAATGACAAATAATGGAATGACAAAGATATTTCTAAGAAAGTATGAAGAATACAGAAAAATGAGCAAGAAAAACATATACGTGAGTATAATTATTTCAGATACCTTCTCTGATACCAATTGTAGGATCAAAATAATGATGAATATTCTCAATATACAAGAGGGGGGTGAATTTTACACTTTAGAAAATTTCCTTTGGTACCTTTAAAGTTGATTACGGATAACTATGTTTACCATAGATAAGGAAAGTTCTATGTTTAACAAAGTTAAACTAAGAAAATTCACAAAACCTCTAACACCAATTGAAAAACTGGAATAAGGAATGAAGTTATAAACATCATGTTCTATGTATTTTCTTAAAACTGGAAAGAGATTCTTAAAGTAGGTTATGGAAATATGGATCCAGAAATTGAAATTTAACTAAATATTACAATATGAGATTCTACCATAAAGCGTCTAGAATCTAAACATATTAGAGTACAAGTAAGGAAGTATAAGAAAGTTATAATTTCCTTAAAATACAAAATTGCAGCGGAGAAACAAGTAGTGAAACTACAAGAAACAAGATATAAGTCTGTTAACCCAATGAGAAGGTTATCCAACGACCTTGGATAAAGGTCCCTTGATTTAAACTTTCAATCAAGTCTGTCTTACCCACACCAGGGTAATCCCTCGATACGAAGATCAGAATCTATGTCTTGCTATCCCCATAAGCCCTCAACTTCAAGGTAGTTGTAACCTCTGTCTTTCTGAGCATGGAATCCCTCGAACTTTAAGGTACTTGTCACCTCTGTCTTCCTATCCCTGGATGTCCTCGAATGTAATCACCAATATTCGGAGTCGCACGAAGCAAAAACTGAGCGAGCGGTTCAGTACATACAAAGCATGAAAATATTTCTCTCTCTAGAAATCACCTTAGCAGTGTGTGGTATCTAAATCAATCAACTTCAATCTCTATATTGAGCTCTTTCAAATGAGCTCCTATTTATAGGCTCGGTCGGCCTCCTTTCCAACGGTCATATTTTCCTGAAAAATCGGAGGGACTTGTACACGTGTAACTTAACCAATGGTTAGATTATAACGGAATATACGACATCGTTTCATATCAAAATAAGTATAACAGAATGTACGATATCATTCCATGATTATCTAAAAATTTTGGAGTGAAGATTTAGAATTTAAGAAAAGTGTCAAAGAATAGAAAAATTATAAAAGTGTAAGAAAAATAAAAGTTCAAGGTCTATCCAAAAATAATATTCGAAGTCTAAATAAATTCGGAGTTTATAAAGAAAAGATAATTAGATTATGTTTAATAAGAGAATTCAGAATGAGAATTAGTTATGAGAATTTGTAATGGGAATTCGTAATCAGAATTCATCATTAGAATTCAGTGTCGAACGTCATGAGAGTTCGTATCCAGAAATAAGAGTGGAACTTTATTAGAGTTCATATCCAGAATTCGGAGTGGAACTTCATTACAGTTCTCATCCAGAATTCGGAGCCTAAAACAGAATGATTCATATCAAAGTTTTAAATGATTCCGTGAATATAAATGAATCTGAATTTTATACCTAAGAAATATATGGACACAGATAATGAAAATATGATAAGGATAATTTTCCTTATAAAAGCGATTTTCCTTATAAAAGTTATTTTCCTTATAAAATCAATTTTCATTATAAAAACAATTTTATTATAAAAGCAATTTTCCATATAAAATCAATTTTCCTTATAAAAGTGATTTTACTTATAAAATAAATTTTCCTTATAGATAAGGTGTTTTTGATTTTCAAAACAAGAAGGAATGGAAAAGTCATAAGGAAAACCATATTGACTCAACATATCTCAAAATGGAAAATATACAGAGAAAGGTTGGTCCATCCGAACTTTTACAAGTATGATTCTATCATCTCCAAGAACATCAAGTTGAATGGTTGAGAAGATGTATGTGTATCCAAGACAGGTGATCAAGATGTGGCATATCCTGAGTTACTTGTGGAGTTATATGAATCAGAATTCTTCTATGAGGAAGATGGAAGAGACACGTTTCTTTCAAGTCTTATGGGAAGACATACAAACATACTTAAACCAAGCCAGCAATCTTGGTGGGGCTGACATATGATGGAGAGGTTGAATTTTCCTCACATAATCTTCTGTATGTGAAAGGAAGTTTTGTTAAGGTGAAGGACTAAGAGTGTCTTGGGCTTCATGATGTAAAGACAGCAAAGATTGCTCATCTATCATCTAATAATCAGATTCATCATCTTTGGGTACAAGGATTATTGGTTCCGAGAAAGGGTGACAAAGATACCCTGAAGAAAAGTGATATATATTTCTTAGAATTATTGGAGAATCTAAGAAAAATAATCTTGAAGAGGCATGTTCTTGTGACAATCTATAATATCAAGGAGGGAAATTTGAGAGCTCAAATCATCATGTAACCTTCCATACTATCAAAGATTATCGTTTGGTCTCTGGATTCTTTCAAGATTGCATGTAAGCCTAATGTTAGGAATTGCAAGGTTCGGCTTATAAGTGATTATACCATGAAAATAATGAATATGGATTATTCCAAGGATACATGATAGTTTTATAAATTTCCAGAGGAAGAGGCTGAAACCAATGTGGAAAATGTTGATAAGGTTGATCCAGTGAAGAAGGTTGGTAAAAAGAGAAAATTGAAAGAAGTAGTTGCTGAAGAAAAAACCCCCAAATCTAAGGAAACACAATCCACACCTCCCAAGCCAAAAAAAGAAAAAGATTATCCGGATGAGGTGGCTGATAAATGGAGAGAAGATAAGGAAAAAAGGAAAGAAGGGGATCCATAGTTTGGACTAGACCCTGATGATGCTATGGCCTTAAGAGAAAAAGATGCTGATGAGTTAGAGGAATAAGCAAAGGAGAAGAAGAAGATGATGAAAATGTCTGAATGCAAGGTTGTTCAATCTCCCTTGAATGACATAGAGATAGATTTTGAGAAGATCCATGTTCCAAAACCACTGCTGTTTAACAATTACTAGAGACCCCTGTGAAAAATTACTTTACTATAGAAAATTCTAAAGGGAAAGAGGTAGTTGGAAAAGTAAAGAAAGGAGCTGGTGAAGAAGAAGTGGATGAAGTGGTTGACGAAATAGAGGAAGAAGAGGAAGTAGTAGAAGAAGAAGTAGTAGAAGAAGGAACTGATGATCTCTATGACTTGATTAAACAAGTGGAAGTTTATCAATAGAAGGCAAGCCTATCAGAAAAAATACCAATTTGAACTTCTACGGTCGAGACCTCAAAGCCTATCATTCTGAAAATGGAGATGAAAAAGATGGTAAAATAGACGATGTCGAGGAAGAAGAAAAAGAAAATGAGTTATCTGAGGATGAATGCTTTGAGAAGCTTTTTCTTGAAGAAGGATCAGAGAAGAAAAAAATAGGTGAAGATAAGATTGTTCAAGTATCTGAAAGTGAGGAAGAGTCTCCTGATGAGGTAGTTCTGAATGTTGATAAGGGGAAGAAAGTTATTATGGATCCCCCAACAAAATATGTTATAAGAAAGAAAGAGTTTCGTGGTTCTTCTAGAGGTAAGATGGTTCAAATTCCAGAAGAACAATCTCCAAGCAATGTTTCTAATTCGGACTCATCAGCATTGGGTCATGACATTGTTGTTGAATCTTTGAAAAAGATGGTGGAAACCATTCCAATAATTCCCATTATAGACTCTAGATGCCAGATGATGCAACACAGTCTAAATTAGAAGTCAGAATCCTCATCTATGGTGATGGATAATTGTGTGAAGATTGAAGCTGATAATAGAAATTTCCTTATCAATTATGATATCCATAGGAAATCATGCAGAAAAATCACTTTTTGATTTAAGAAAGTTGATGATGACCTTTCTAAGTTTGATCGTTTTTAGAATGATGTTAAAGATACTTTTGACACCAAGGATGCCGAAGTGAAGGATCTTCAGGAGAATCTGATCCTTGAGAGAAATTCTCAGAAAATACAAGTGAAGGACTTGAATGGGATGGTTAACTCTCTTGCTCAAAATTTTAAAAGGGATATAGATCTTCGGATTGAGCTTAAAGAAAAGATAGTAATGTAAGATGAAGTTCTTATGCCTTAGGCAGAAGTCTTGAATGCTCGAGATAAAAGGATAAATGCATTGGAGAAGCAAGATGAGGAGGATCAAAAAGATTTAAAGTAGCTGAAAACCCTCTTGAAGAAGCTGACCCCAAAGGAAAAGGAGGACAAATAGACAAATCTGATCTTTTGATGCATTTGATCTTCCTTGTGAAAATTCTTCCAATTATAATAGAACTATGGTTTCCTGCCTTTATTGCATGTATTTATTAATATTTCAGGTACCAAATTTCTGTTCTATTCCCTTAAATTCTTTTTCAAAATCACAAAGGGGGAGAACGAAAAAGAACTACTAAAAAGGAGAGAAAGAAAAATTTTAAATGGTGAAGAAAAATTTCTATGATCTATCATTAAGTAAGGGGGTGTTTCTTATTACGATGTTTTTCATTCCCATGATAATGAAAAATCCATTTCAGAAATCATGAATACAATCCTTAGAGTTCCAATGCCTAAGGGGGGGTTAGTTTTATTCACCATCATCTATGAATAAAGGGAGATAAGTTTTAATTTCAAAGTCTAATGAAATTTTTTCTATGACCTTTTATTAATTTTTTGAAATATTGTTTGTGATTTCCCAAAAGGGGGAGATTGTTGACTCAATAAGGTTTTCCTTATGACTTTTCCATTCCTTCTTGTTTTGAAAATCACAAACACATTATACGTAAGAAAATCTATATTTTACTTCTCTAAGGAAAATTTCCTTCAATAAGGAAATTTACCCTAACCTAGATTTCCTAATATATATCAATATTTTTTCTTAAGTATAAAAATTGGATTCATACCTAAAACCTCAGAATCATATAATACATAGATATAAAGAATTCTGTTTTAGGATCTAAATTTTGGATACAAACTCTAATGAAGTTCAATTCCAAATTCTTGATACGAACTCTAATGGTGTTCCATTCTGAATTCTAGATATGATCTCTAATGAAGTTCAACTCCAAATTCTAGACTCTGATCTTCTACTAGTTCGAATCGGAACATCTATGAGTTTGACTCCTAACTTCTATTAGTTCAACTCCGAACTTATATGAGTTTGACTCCAAACTTCTACTAGTTTGACTCAGAACTTCTCAGAGTTTGACTCCAAACTTCTACTAGTTCGTCTCCAAACTTCTATGAGTTTGACTCCGAACTTCTACTATTTCGACTCCGATCTTCTATGAGTTCAAATCCAAACATCTACTAGTTCATATCTGATCTTCGATGATTTTGACTCTGAACTTCTATAAGTTCGACTATGAACTTATATAAATTATGACTCCGAGTTCTCTGAATTCAGACTCCAAACTCCTATGTGTTCTGACTCTGAATTCCAATGAAATCTCACTCCGAACATTGTATGTTCTGGTTCGGAATTCTAGTAAAACAAGACATTGAATATCCTTAAAAATTTAGACTCTAGATTTCTACAGAATTCAGGTTACGAATTCATACAAAACAGAATCCAAATATCTCTCTATTGTAGACTCCGAATTATATTTTGGTTAGACTCCGAACATTAATTTTCATATATTCTGAAAATTAGCATTACTTTTACTTACACTTGTTTAATTACAAAACAGTTTCATGCAATTAGTTATTAAGTAACCATTGGTTTAGTGACACATGTAGAGGTCCCTCTGAAATTCAAGGAGAAATATGAACGTTGGAGGAGGGAGCTGACCATTGGAACATATCCTATAAATAGGAGCTCATTTGAAAAGAAGCTACAACATCAACACTGAACTTTGACATCTCTTCTTACATGCTGCTGAAGTGATTTCTAGAGAGAGAGAGCCTTTTATCAACTCTCATGCTTCGTGCAGATGGTTTGAATGTTTTTAAAACTTTACCTTGTGCACACTTTCTTTGTGCGACTCTAATTATTGATGATTACAATCGAGGGCTTTCAGGTATAGGAAGACAGAGGTTTCAACCCCTTGAAGTTGAGGGATTCCTTAATGAGGAATACAGAGGTGCTAACTACCTGATAGTTGAGGGCTTGCGAGGATAGAAAAATAGACTCTGATATTCATATCGAGGGCTTACCCTGGTGTGGGTAAGCCATACTTTCTTGAACGTATAAATCAAGGGACATTTATCCAAGGTTGTTGGATACCCTTATTTTTTGGTTAAAAGAGTTATTGTTTGTAACTTGTAGAATTACTACTTGTTTTTACACTAAATTTTGTATTTCTAAGGATAGTATAACATTCTTATACTTCCTTAGTTGTGCTCTGATTTAGTGAGATTCTATACGGTTTAACGTAGAATCTTAATCTTTGTAACTTTTGTTATGTTTCATTTTCAGAATCACTATTCCGAAATCTAGCAATTGATTAGAACTCTTATAAGAGGTATTGTGATTTATCTTGTTTATCTTTGTTAAACATAACCATCCTAAAAACATTCTAAGGGAATTTTTAAAGAGGTACAATTAACTCCCCCTCTTGTATCTGAGAATCTCATTCTAATTTTGATCATACGTTTGGTATCACAAAGTGTATCATACTCAGATTCATACCATCCTAACAAGGTGTGTGTGTGTGTGTGTAGGTACATTTGGAAAATGTATACCATACTTTTCATGCCATTTGAAGCTTGTCTCCAACCCCTAGAATTGGGATGTGGTTCTGGGGTTCTTATTTCTGGATCCACGTTGGGTCTGGTCGTGAGAACAAATCTGCCCCTAAACTCATTATAGATCTTTCATGTACTGGTTGTACGTTTAAAGAAACCTGGCACTACAACATGGACATAGAAAATAGACATCCCTATGGAAACCATCTACATGTACCTAGGAGATAAACATCTCTATAGGCCCTATAATCATGGTCGATATCATGACTGAATCCATATAAAATTATTCCACCCTCTAGATAGTGATCACCCTCAATATATGGGTAATTCACTCATCTAGGTTTCTCAATAGATCCCTAATACAATCTAACAATAACCATCAAATGATTTAGGGAAATAGATCACACATAGGGCCAACACCCAATCCATGACATCCCAAGGATCTCCTCCTAAAACCATAGCTTTGAGAAGAAGCGACATCAAACATCATGGGGAATGGCCCACCAATTGTGTGATGAAACAACCACAAACCTAGCACTCAAACAACTGAAAAAGTTGTGTTGATCAATCTCTTCTCAAAAGAATGAGTCTCCCACTTCAAAGGAAATCTTTTTATCCAAAAATAAATCCACCATAGGCTCTCCACATCCAACCTTAGGGTTAAACAAAAATATGGTCTCAAATAGTCTATATGGCCACATCGTAAATATATATATTCCACGGGACTCCATGGATGCACCTAATCTATCATGACACACCCACATAAATAACCTCATTTTGATGTATAGCCACATTGATATCATGTAACCATGTGAGGGTTTCCATTATCCCATCCAAAAGATCATCCATGTCCAGCAAAAGAAACATGCACAAGTGTCCCTCAATAGCCTCCAACTGTTCTTCAATTAATAATACACCGAATGAGGAAGCTAAAAAAACATGAATACCAATATGTAAATTCAAAATAGTCTTCATGACCACCAAAAAATAATGATACCCTTCACAATGGTTCCTAAGAACATTCAAAAAATGATTCCATACATGGATTATTACCATCAAAATATGAAAACCAATAATCACTTGATCAGAAACTATACCACAATGGAATCCAATGGAGTCCCTTAGAATAGTATCAGAATCACAACAAATCATATATGTAACCACCAACCAATGTCATAAACATTGCACAAAAGATCTATTAGGAATTGTTCCCAAACCCACAAGCTAAATCTAAACTAATATAACCTTGAGGAACTAATGAAGAAACACATGGATAACCAAGTTATGCTTGGAGATACTACTTGATCCTGCCTTCTTGGATCCATCTGAATAATCCTCAAACAACACTATACTGTATCAATTGGACACAATCAACTAAAAAGGTCACACCATCACATAGGCCTCATAGCTTACAACCCATCTTCTAGTAGGAAATTTGAACAACTATATGAAATCCTCATAGAAAAATATCATAACACAAAAACCATCAAAACAACCTATGAAATCCAAAAGGATACCACCAATGTGTTCTACATGGATAAACACTTCGAATGTACTACTTACAAGTAAAATTAGGATAATAGGTTGGAAACTAAGAAAAATATCCCAATGTAGGGAATGTAAATGAAGTGATCTTCGGGTACATGGTGTGTACCAATAAAGGTACATAATGGTTGTGTCAATCAAGAAATTCATCATGTAATTTTCCAATGTATATGGTGTGTGCCTCTTAGTATAGTGTGTTTACACATACATGGGTACCATCCAATGTACCCTTCCCCACTAGGTGTGTAAAATGCTTGTGTATATGGCTTGTACCACTAGTACCTGAAATGTGATCCCACATGGGGTCCTTGACCATATACTTATCCATGTACGCCACCTAGACATGTACTCCCACATGATTTTCATCCTACCCAATGTGCAGCCATGTACCCTATATGACCATGTAAATCCATCCAAGTTGTCTATTCGAGTACTCGGCCAAACTTTGAAGTCCCCGACACATTGTATACCCATGTGAAATTAATTGTAGTCCGCAAACATCAACATGTTTGAATAGGAATGACTCACGATATTTTTTATTTGATCTACACACTATGTACAATGGAATCCATAAATGGGAAACCCTCCTAATGGCCCAAAATACCTGGTTTCTAACGAAAACCCTCATATTGACCCACCAAGGGGCCCATGAAACCCAAAAAATATTCAAGATGTTAAAAAACTATGATATGGGGATTTATTGGGAAAACAAAAAACATGCATTCCTCAGGGTAGAAACTGATGATGTTTTTGACCAATATGCGATCTGTAATTACCGCAAGATGAACAGACGTGACCCCATCTAGACTGCGAAAACTCATATTTTCCCTCTCCCTCATATATCATTCTCCCTATTAATATCACTATTGGTAGAATAACCCAAAATTGGGATGCCCCTGATTCATATGTAGCAATCAAAAGGAAAAGAAATAAGAATGAAAATAATATAAAAAATGAAAAAGAGAATGAAATTAAAAAGGAAATGGGGCACGGGCCCAGCCTCCATGCACAACTCAGGGTTACTCCTTTCCTAGGAAACCATTGAACAATTATAGACTTTATGGTGGTGGAATATTCAAAATAAAATGAACCATTTAAAATATAAAACTATGAAAAAACACAAGAAAATTTAATATTTAATTAATTAAATATTAAATATTTTATGAAAATTTGAAAATCTTTGATTTCTATTAACCATTTGTCCTATAGTAATCACTATATTCAAAGATCAATGGAGTGTTCATTAAATTAATCTGAGATTATAGTAATGGATTAATTACATTTTTTCATGAAAATAGATGGGAATAAAAAGGCTCAAACTTCTCCTGATTTTCACAGCCTATGATGACACATGTTAATATAGGATTTTTGGCATAGACCACTATTTTATGGTATAATCAACCATAATCCATATATGATTACAAACATTTTTCCTTCGGTTAAATTTATTTTGAACAATTTTTTAAGTATGATAACTGTGTCTTATGACATAAATGGAATTTACGATGTATAAAATCAATTTAAGGATTACAATATACTTGTGCCATTAACCATTTTATAGTTGGTGACCAATGATAGAATTATGTCAAAAGGTAGAAATTTAATCATAAATGTATCCTATAGGTAGTACCATGAAAAGAAACCAATAGAAAAATAAAAATTGATTCTTATACCCCTTTGAACTAGAAGAACACAGTCTTAATCACAAAAGAACATATATACATACACATGTACCTACATAAAAAAACACACACACACATACATATATACATACAAACATATATACATATGTGTGTACCTACATATGTACATACATATATACATACATACATATATACATATGTACACAAACACACACACATACACGTACATACATACATACATGCACGCATATAGATATACACAAAAACATACATACAAACACACACACACACACTGACACATAAATACATACATACATACATACATACATACATACATACATACATACATACAAACATACATACATACATACATACATACATACATACATACATACATACATACATACATACATACATATATACATGCATACATACATACATACATACATCCACACATCCATACCTAAATACATACATACATACCTACATACATACATACATACATACATACATACATCTATCCATGAATTCATTCATGCATATATATATATACATACATACATACATATATACATAAATACATATGCAGATAGATGCCAGACAATAAGACAAATATAGAGAGAGAGAGACACACACAGACACATATACAGTCACACATATATACACACGCATGCACCCACACACATTTTGTAGTTGATTCAATATAAAAAAATTTATATAATTATTTAGTACCTTTATTCATTATATTGAAGATGAAAATTGCCTAATCACATCATGTTTATTCTTCTACATGACATAGTATTTAACATCCTAGCTTAGGTGCTAATAAATTAGTGCCCTCAGTCAGATTTCTTTGTAAAAAAACGGTCAGGGTCACCATAGTACATAGAATCTCACCCATACTGTCACAAACTAGAAGGGGATTCCCAATCCCCATGGTTTCTAAAATAGTTCCTTGTTATCATAGTAACTCCTTTTGTAATCAATTTTCATAAATTTGTGATACAATAGTGGAAATAAATAAATATCATGCCAACATGTCGTAACCAATAACCATTATCCATCCCATTTTCATATACACAATCAACATCCCTAAAAAATGATATATAGGAAATCGGGACAAGAAGGAACACAACTAACTAAAACCTAAACTCCTAAAACCAACCAACTCGAACTGATCCAAATACCTACTCAATGCAACCCCTAGTTTCTCACCACCACCCAAATCACCCCACACAGACTCTGATGAACAATAAGGATCCAACCCAAAACAAAGAACCATCAATTTTATAGGAGAGATATAGAAGCCAAGTAGGTTACCACAACCCACTGAAACTATGCAATTCATTTCATATCGATATTCATCAATGATTGTTTTGAAAATAAATATATAACTTTATATTTAAATATATAAAAAATATTGAAATAAAAAACTCTATAACACACATTCAAAATATTTTACCTTGTATTCCAAAACTAGACACACATTTTTTTGAAATGAATTCCACCAACCTAATCAATTTTTTGAATGTCACACATAAACTTTTTATTTATCAAAAAATTCCCTTGTTTTATTTAAATAAAATATGTCACATTAAAATACTCAACCACATGAAGACATAGTTTATCCCCAAAAAAATTTTTTAGTCCACCGTAACATACTCACAAAAGAGTTTGTAGATATTCAAAATATCAAATCTCAAACAACTTTGAGAACTCATTTTCATATACAAATCGAAATCACATGAACTAAGAACAATAAGAAGACATCAATTATAAATCACAAGGAATATAATGAATGAATCATAATCAATGAAGCTTCCATATCAATTTAAGAGTGGTAAATAATAAAATCATGCACTTTATCAAACTCACCTCAATCATATTCTCACTTAGAAAATGAATGTCCCATGGTCCTACCCAATGTCACTAACACACCAAGAATCTAACCATATAAGTGTACGAAAACACAAAATATAAACTGGAATATTCCAAATCCATGATGTCATCTAGGTATCCCACAAAAGCATTGTAATATTGAGAAATCTTATCCTAGAACTTGTTCCTTAGGGGAAGATATACGTTCTAACCATAAGGCATAATGATAGATTTCCTAACCCCTAACACCCAATGATGAAAAGACCCATAAACATTACATAAAATCAAGTCATAAAAAACACATTCCTAACCATGGGGTGTAACATGATCTACATATTGATAATAAACCCACACAGGTCGTACACAATAAAGGGGGTATCTAGGTTTCCATCCACATAAACCATTTAAAAACAAAGTTACAAATGATCCTCTAACAAAACCACATGGGTCATAATTCCAATCCCTTTCACATTTCATTAAATTCATTCCAAACACTATTTAGAAAAATACGGAATATAACCATGAATTTACACAATGGATTTTGTCATTGAAAATCATAAAACATAGACTAACTTCCTTAATTCCCAACACAATTTTAACAAAACAGAACAGGAAATATTTTTTTTATGAGCTCCATATAAATAAAAAATTTATTTAAAAATATTTCAAATCTACTGTTTAATAAAGGTCTTCTTATTTAGAAACCAAGACAAGGACTAAGTGACCACCATTTCAACCAACACAATTAAAGCATTCTAACAAATAATTTAACAAAATGGGGTAAACCACACAAACATTTCAATAATTACATTGAGGATTGAGAATCAATTCAAAACCAAATTCACATTAAAAACATTGTTTTATCTCCTTAAAACCTGTGATTGGGTTAAAAACAATTTTATCTAAGACTATTTCAAAAACCATACGGAATTTAAAAATAATATTAACATAGAAAAACATTCCATTTCTAAAAATAAAATAAGTAAATCTTATGACAAATAGATTATTCCAAGCTTAAAACTTAATGAAATGGTTTCAAAACACCACAAGGCTATCACATATAATCATAATTTCATAAAATAAGATTTTATGAAGTACGTGAATGATTATAATTAAAAAATGATATAATCTCATTGTGAAATAGAGCTCATGGAAGAGACACCCATGATGAAACATCCCAAAACATGTCACCATTAATTTAAAACACACCCATGGGAGAAGTAACAATATCTATAACCCATAAAACCCAAAATATTCATCAAGAAATCTAAATGGAAACCTAATTTCAAGACATATGATAACTAAAGTTCATGGGAAATAAAAATAAAAGAGAGAACAAATGGAGAAGGAAGACTAAGGGAATGAGAGGGGAAACTCACCATAACCCCCTTGGATGACACTAATGGAAGAGATATAATTAAGGGAGGAGGATGATGAAACACCTATATGGGATCCCATGGTTTTTCTAAATGATGTGAGGAGGAAGAGGGATGAACAACCAATTAATTAGATATGGGAATTTGATAATTTTTTATATAATAATACAGATATACTATTCATATGGTTCAGATGCATGGTTTGGAAAATCAGGTACCAACAAGGTGGGTTCTACTACCTCCCATAAACTATATTTAAAAAAATTAACGAGGAGAATAATACTAGTTGTAAAACTATGATACTAACAATAGAAGAACCCCTATCCCTTGAAATCGATCTAGGTATTATCCATAATGTTTTAAAACCCATGTAAATGTTGTGAAAATAGCTCTGTCAAAAACTACAAAGCCAACAATATCACTACTGAATGATTTAAAAAACACTATACAAGACATTAACCACACATTGGACACACCAAGGACACCACATGGTTTCTCCTAGGGGTTCTATGGGATGTAATTAACTATGAATATTCAGTGATGAAAAAATATGTGTAGTTCAAAATAAAATGAATAGGCAAATCAGGATGGGAGGTCACATGGTTTCCCTCTAACCATGAACAGTCAAAAAATCATAAAAAATATAAACTTTATAGAATAGAAGTACAAGGAAAAGAAATAATAATATCTCCACATAACCAAAGAAAACTAAAATAACAATAATGTAACATAAGGGATGTCATAAACTCCCCTTCATTCCATGTTAAACCCCTCAAAAATCCACAGCCAAAATGAGGGAAAATGGAAATGAAATATCCCAAAAATGACCCAACCAAACAAACTACATAACAAGGAATATACTCAAATAAAACAATGGATATCATAAAAAAATTTCAAATTTGTCAATGGTTAGAGAATAATTTTTTTCCAAGAAGAACAAAAACAAGTGCATAAAACATGAATCCATATATAGAATGAGAGGCCTAAATTAGTCTCCCCACCATATAAAATTCCTCAAAAATATTCTCAATACCATTTATTGGTCATCTACCATGGTGGAACAAATGAACCATTAATATAATGAATCCTCAAAAAAATAACAAATGGGAAACAATTATAGTAATAAAATCATAACCACATAAACTTCCCAACCCAATAGAAGGGAAAACCCGTAAGAGCCTAAAAATGAATAATTTGATCATTATCCATGGGTCACAACACATGTGGATAATCTATGATCAATAACATGATCACTGTAACATGGTGTACCCTATAAATCGCCAATAGCCTAAGAACAGTTAGTTTACCACACTCATCTAGTGTATCACATACCTTTGTTAACCAATCATGCGCCCAAAGGACTCTATCTATTCTAAACAATTATAACAACTATACTCAACCAAAATAATGGGCACTACACACTGTCACTAATAATAGTTAATGAAACAATGTGCCTAAAAAAAATTTCACTAAGCACAAACCAACAAAACACCTAAGAGGAAGGGAGAGTGGGGGATAATTACTCAATTGAAGAGAACATGCAATAGAAAAAAATTCAACCCATTCATCAAAACATCCCAATGGGAATAAGCCACCACAAAAACCCAAAAAGGGATAAGAATCCACCAAAACCAACCACAAAAAAAGATAAAATACCATCGTCCCAACCTCCAAAGGGAATCTGAAAACAACCATCACATGACAAAAGAATCAAACTCAATACCTCTTCCCAAAACTAGGCTTACAAAAATACCATTTTGAAACAAATGAGGAAAAAAATTCACACTAAATCATTAGTTACCAAAAAATAATGTTCTAAAAAACTCTTAACCAAGGGGATTTAGGTGTCCCAAGTGAATTTAGGGCCACCTAAATCACTTCCAACCACCTATTTTCATTCAACATTATTGAATTAATGTCCTATATCCACAACACCACTTGTAGTTTCAGTACACATAGAACTATATAAAACATTTAATCATTATAGGGGACAAAACAGTTAGACATTAAATACCTCAGGTCATGAATCAAAATAAAATCTCTATAATTCCTTCAGAATTATGGAATAAAATACATTTCAAAAAATGAGGTATTTAAAAGCAATTCAAAATTATATTTTTATTTTAAAAATCATCATTCAACCAAGTTATTTTAAAACCACCTTCAAAGAAGGTGTGAACTCAAGAACCAATACTAAATATTCTTTCCAAAAACCACCTTGATGGAACAATCACATTTCCAAAAATATGGAAAACCAAACTATTCCTTTCCAAATCCCTTTACACTTTGAAAACCAAGCATCCAAAATGATTGTTGAAACATGTTTCCCTTTTTAAAACAATTTCCCTACTTGTTTCAAAAACAAAACATCTTTTTGAAACACCTCATTTACAAAATACAACAAGGGTAACCACCAATATCATTAAATCGCCCAAAAACAATTGGAAATAACTCTTCCAATTTACTAAAAAAATTAGGACTGAAAATAAGTTTTTGTATAAAGCCCCTTTATTTAAAACAAATCTCCCAATTCCGAGTTCACAAAAGAATTATACATTCAACAAGAAAAGATCACAAGACCTAAACAAAAAAATGGAAAACTATTTACTAACCCTAGCCTTTTACACTAAAAAGTACAAGATTTTAAGCATAATTATACATCATAGTACATTCCAAGGACCATTAAGTCTAATATCTTGGAAGACTATGTACATAAAACTAAAAACATATGGAAAAACATTTCATTATTTATTCTCATCATATTGTGCTCCTAACTTCTATTATTCTCATACATCTACATAGGATAACCTGGCCACAATAGGAAAAATGGGTGAGCTAAAACCCCCAGTTAGGTAATAATAATAAATTCGTAGAACAGAGGTTAGAATAAATGACATAATGATATAAAAAGGCATGTACGATAATAAATAAAAATATGTAAAATGGGATAATTTAATCATGGAATTATAGAAATGTGGAAGAAACATAAAACCAGAATTTCTTATGAGAAAAGGATAAGTGACAAGTCCATTTACCATAGTAACACAAGGAAAGGTTAACTGCCAATCTTGATTCACAAAGTATAACAAGCTAAGGCTAACCCCCAAGAACATCGCAAATAACACCTCATGAGACTCGAAATTATCCAATTTATGGATATAACTATCTATGTGCACCCATATTAACAACCCATAAAAATGTTTTCCACATAACTAATCATACCTAATTAGTCATATATAAATACAAGGGTTACCCATGGAAAGGATTGGGTACCAGAATCATGACATAAATCATAAAAAATTGGTGAATAATTAAAGTGTCCATAAAAAAAAGGATATAAAATATACAAGTATATTCATAATATAAAATAGTCATGTGTCATGGAAAGTGATTTCAAGTTGATATGAAAAAATATATGAAATTAATTGAAGAAGTTTTTGAATTAAAACCTTTTTGATAAGTTTTATGGAAAATATTATAGAGCCTTTAAAATAGAAAATGGAATTATAAATAATAAAAAACCAGTAGTGAACCCATATGTTTTAATAAAATGGAGAGATTTTATAAAGAAAATTGTGTATTAAAAAAGAAGATAGAGTGCACTTGAAATCATGTATGAATTCAGGATGTTCCTATAATATAGGTTTTCTTATCAGGAAGTAATGAGGAGTGAATCAATTAAAAACATGTATACCTCAAATAGATAATGATTGAAGGGACTTGATATATGATTTTTTTTACATGTAAACAATATTTAAAATACTAATATAAATAGATAAGATATTGTTATTTTGATAGAAATATTGATAAGGCCACCCGATACAATAAAGGAGATTTAGGTAGAATTCCTTACGGATTATTGGAATTGTATCAGGTGTACATAAGAGGGATTCGTGATAGATAAATGTGATTTTCATCACATATTAATAATAATTGAAATATGGGGGAGGTAAAAAATCATACCCCATCAATAGGGATTACACATAAAATGGCATAGCATAGATAAAATTATAGAATAAAAGTGAAATGGAGAGGATCCCTTACCTTAAGTACAATGGTGTTCTCCAATTGTTATTAATTACATGAATAAAAAATAGATTTATTAAATATTAATTTCATAATCAATTATATATGTAATTTATTTATTATATCGTTATTATTTTCAGTCATGCCCTTTTTAATATGATATCTGGTTCAATATCATTGTTCGGGTCAGTTCATTTTTGAGGTTTTTATGATCGGTTTACTTATGTTCATCAATAGAAAATCATATGACATGAAAATATTTGTACATAATTGAATTTATATGTTTTTAGTGATGATAGATAATATTACATTGCTATAAAATTCATTTGGTTATTTGGTGTGAAGGTAAATCAATATATAAAACATTAATGATAATTGCTTGAATTAGTTTTAACTATTTCCCCCACAATTAACTTGTTTTTTATTTTTATTATACATCATTAGTGAATAAGGATTATATAACATTAAATAAGATAAAATACACATATAATAGTCGATTTACACCATAAAAATGATTTCATGACCAGAATTGAAAATAGAAATAGAAATTGACAACCCTTCATCCTTGATTGTATTAAATTAACACATCTCAAATTGTGTTTTCATTTCTTTAAAATAAATTGTTAGGAATGGAGAGATTAAAATTAATTACCCCGTTAGCATGACAACACAATGATTTATATATGTTACTGGATTTTTCATTCCATTTGGATGAGTAGAGGTTAGGAATGAAAAGATAATAACAGAACATATAAATGAATGAAAATAAAAATGGAATTTTACCTCTTGAACCCACCTTCCTTAAGTTCCTATTAAGGGGAAAGGATTTCATCATTTGAAGATACTAAGGGATATTAAAAATGGGGTAGGAGAGTGAGGATAGATTTTGGAATAATACTATCATGGAACGTGTTTTAGATGAGTTAAAAGAAGTTGTTAGGCATGGTGATATTTATAGTGTAGGAGAAAAGGGTTGTTATAATATTTTATTCTATTAGTTTATTATATTCCCTCAAGACCAGAAATAGAGATGATTCAATGATCAAAAATTGTAATAAATGTATTTGAGTTCAAAAAAATTGTGCTTATATCATTATATCATCAACAATGACTCAAAAAATCTATTATTTAGCATTTATTGTAAATTATTATATTTTACTATTCATCAAAGAATCATCTACTTTAGAAAAATCCCAAAAATTCACCCTAACCATTTATTGAAATTTATAATTTAAATATGAACTAAATTTTTCAAAAATAATTTTCTAATTATGATTAATTTTCATTTTTAATTAAAATCTAAATTTACACAAAAAATAACACTTTTAAGACATTTTTTTTCTTATTCCCAGATATTGGTATATCATACTACCACTTGAATCTTATTTATATACTATCATAGGTATTATTACTATTAATTCGGTTAAGTCGCTATTCATAATGGTTGAATTAATATTCAAAAGGGTATGTTATCATTCACTAAAAATTATGTTGGTCATATTAGACTCCAAATAACATACTTATCGCAACTCTGTAAGTCAAATATTCAAAATTCAAATCACAGAAGTGAAAAAGAAAATTTCAATGGTCACATAGTACATAGTAGTTAATTTTGGAGTGATTTCCTGGGATTATATGACATATTTATAAAAAATTAATATCTATTTAAAACACTGGTTTGTTAAATTATACCCACTTAAGAAATTATTCCCTTGAAATTTCATTTTACATTATTAGCCATAAATAGTTGTAGTTAAATTTTTTTCTTTGCCTCCTCTAGTCCCCATGTATCCTCTTCATACTTATAGTTCCCCCATAGTACATTTTCTAGGTGATTAGTCTTGTTATGTATAATGTTATCTCTATAATCCAAGAATTTCCTTGACTTCTAATAGTAAGGAAGATAATTCTCCAACTATAACACCTCTAGGGAGGGTATATGTGAAGGGTTTAGAATGAACATCCTCAAGAGGGATACATGGAAGACATCATGGGATTTGTACATGGTAGGTGGATGTGATGGTTGATAAGACACAACCCCAAAACAATCAATAATCTCAAAGGGTTCAATGTACCTAGGACATAAGTTCCCTATCTACTCATACTTCATGACCTTCTTCCATAGGGTTATGCGTAGAAATACCATGTCTCCAAATTTAGACTCAAGGACATGTTAATGATTGTCTGCATAACTCTATGTTCAAAATTTGAAAAACTTGATGTGATGATAAATGGTTTCTACCTTCTCAACTATTTCTTTTTCCATTTCATGTCCTACGAGCTTATGCTCACAGACTTCATCCCAACACATTGAAGTATTTCTGGTTTTCCCCTAATGGGATTCGTTTTATTCCATTCAGGTGCTCGAGTAGAAATAGTTATTGTAGGAGAATTCAATTAGTGGAAGATGTTGGTTCCATCCTCCATTGAATTAAATAAAACAATATCTTTACATGTCTTCTCGGTTTTGAATTCTTCACACAAATTGGCAATCAGTTTGAGTATGATTGGCCGCACTAAAGTTCATTTCACTGCTTAGAAGAATTTGGAGGCTTTTTTAAAACCATGAGGTGAATATTGGATGACAATTAAAAACAATAGATAGTTTTACTCCATGATTCCTTACACCTTCATTGATTTATATCTGAGAATGTTGATTTAATGAGAAGTCCTATCAAGTTGCAGTAAAGTGATATGGCTTTGTAAAATGATCTAGAATGACCATGTTGCATTGTTTCCACTGGATGTCCTTGGTTGTCCAGTGACAAAGTCCATGGTAATGTTCTAACAATACCATGTTGGTATGAGTAGTGTTTTCATAATCCCCATAGACTTTTTCCTCTCATCTTTCACATGCTAACATACCGTTAACATTGATGTATATTCTGCAATCTACCTTTTCATATTGTCCAACTAAAAGTTTTCTCAGAGATATCGATTCATCTTTGTGATCCTTAGGTGGATAGAGAATGTTGAGCTATGTGTATCATTCAAAATATACTTCATTATCTATGGATTGGATGGTGCACATAATCTTGACCCATGTCTTATAACTCCTTCCTTATCAATCATGACCTTTGTGGATTTCCCATTATTAATGGCTTCCACACTTTTCTGGATTTCCTCATATTTTATTTGAGAATCATTTATTTTCACCACGAGTGATGGTTGCACAATCATTTGTGAATGGATTAAATAGGTCCCTTCTATAATGATTCCCATGTCCTTCCCCAATAAATAGAAAAAAATCTGATCTATTTCAATTCTCATTATTGATACAACTGCGTGATCCTTTCTACATAGAGCATATGCAAGCTTATTTACCTTACCAGGATGGTAGTGGACTAAGAAATCATAATAATTGATGATATCTATCAATCACTATTATATTATATTATGCAATTTTTGGTGAATATATATTTGAGACTCCTGTGATTGTTATATATCTCACATTTTTCTCCATAGAGATAATGTCTCTAGATTTTCAATGCAAAGATCACAGTCACCAACTCAAGATAATGTGTAGGATTGTGCTACCAATATATTTTTAGCAGAATTGAGGTTTAGGAAATCAAATTTTCATTTTTCATTAGTACAAAACCTAATACCATCCTCGAATCATCACATGGCACCATATAGAGTTCTCCACTTGTTAGGAGTCTGATTACGGGTATAGTGATAAGCCTCTTTTTCAACTACTTAAAATTGTCTTCACATTCCTGAGTACAGGAAAACATTACTCTTTCCAAGTCACCATGGTCCTTGGGTTTTAAAATAGTGAAATTTACTTCAAAATTTTTCAATAATACCCGGATAGACCGAAAATGCTACAGATCTCCATTACATATGTTGGAATGGGCCACTCTTCAATTGCTATTATCTTGGAAGGGTCCAAAAATATCTCTTTTCTCGTGATAAATACCCCAAAAATGATACATCCTCCTTCCATAACTCACATTTAATATACTTTGCTTATAGGTTCTCCCTTCACAATGTCATTTACACAGTATTCAAATTGTCCTCATGTTCCTCCCTTCTATTGCAGTAAATCAGATTATCGTCAATGAATACAACCCCAAATTTGATGAGGTGATCTCTAAAAAAGCTATTTGTTAAATCCATGAAATTTTCAAGAGAATTAGTAAGTCCAAGGGTATTCAATATATACTCATAGTTTCCATATCTCATTCAAAAGGATGCCTTGGGAATACCTAACTTCCTTTCCTTTAATTGGTGATATCCTAATTGATGGTCCACCATAGAGAAATAATTGGCTCCACAAAGCTAATCAAACATGCCATCTATCCAAGGAATCTGATATTACTATTAATTGTGACTTTATTGAGAAAACAATAATAAATGCATAGGTTCATTGATCCATCATTCTTCTGGATGAAGAGGACTGGCACACCCCATGGTGATGCACTCGGGCATATAAAACCCTTGTCCATATTGTCATGTAAATGCTCCCTCAGATCTTCTAGCTCAACTCGGGCTATTCTATTTGGTTTATATAATATAGGAAAAAACCCTTGAATAAGTTCAATTGAGAACTAAACCTCTAAATCTATAGGAAGTCTAAAAAATTATTTAGGGAATACATCTGTGTAGTCCCTCATGGCGGTCATGTCATCAAGAATGATCTTCTCCTTTGTCATATTCATTAGATCAAGATATGATTTCTTATAATGAATTAGGATCCATACATGATACAATTATTCTAATGGAGATTAATCGTCCTACTTACATTTGTAATGAATTGGAGAATTATTTGGGATGTGATGAGTGATCCCCCATTCCCAACAGTTGATATTGTATTTGAATAAAGATAACCAATCGATGACCAACATATCTTTGAACTCCTAATACTGATGAATAACAGTATTTGATGGTATTTTCAGTCCACAAGCATTTATAGGGGTAGAGTTATAAAATAATTATGCAATAATTTCCACATTTTCTATTCTCGCAGAAAACATATTTTTAAAATTTTGATGTTGTGTTTGAATAGTTATACTAAACATTCATGACATGGTAGAATGAGTAAAACCAGAAAAAATAGTATGTTTTATATTTCTGAATGAATAACTTCTGTATCTATCACCACATCATCATCTAATGCCACCATAGTAGTAGTGATAGAATAATCCATTCCTTGTTGACTTTGAGGTTTTTGACGATTTCCTCTAATAACCCTTAGATTTGGGAAATTGGTTTCATAATTCACATACACCATTCAATTTTAGCATTGCACTATATGTTGTGTGTTGATCTAAACCTTCCTTTATTATTCTATAGTAGTGGGATTCTTCTTATACCTTTGGATGTTCTTGGCTATATGACCCATTCTTCCACAATTTAGTCCATTCAAGGTTCCATTTTGATAGTTCCCAAGATTTTTCTTCCCAAAACATTTATAGGGGGTTATTGGGATTCCTTTAATAATAGTATTTATGTCTTGAACCTCCCATGTTGTTTCCCATTTTTTTATTCTAGTTACAGGGCCCACAATACCACTGAGAGTCTCCAATATCTATATCTAACTTGAGGGCACAATAGAAAAACTCCTCATAGCTATCGAAGTGTTGAATCACCCAAAACATCCATAGTCTCGAATTTTACCCACTAAAGAAGATATACACCTTGCTTTCGGTGTTCATGACAAATCCAGAGGCATACCTTATAATCCATGTAATGTTTTTGTAATACGCCCTGATGAAATCATCTTCCTTCTTCATGAGACCACTGAACTCTCTCTCTATCTTGTGTTGGAGGGTTCAAAGAAAATATTTATTGAAAAATATCCTCTTGAATTCCACCTAATCCATGGAATCAATTTCTTCTTGGGATGTTTTATTATTGATCAGTTTCCACCAATGATCAGCTTCCCCATCAAAATGATATACCACTAGTACAAATTTATCTTCTTTTAATAATAAGTTAATGAGGAATATCTTTTCAATGGATTTAATACACTATTACACAAGGAGGGGATCTTATGATCTACAAAAAAAGGGAGGCATTTTTGGCATCAAGGATTCTACAAAAACATTCTCTTTCCTATGAGTAGGAGGGTGTTCTGTATGATTCATGTTATTACTCATAACTTGATCCACCTGTTGAAGTATTTTCAAGATGTTTTGAGAAACCATTCCAATCATATCAGGAATATCATTAGGTAAATCATCACATTACCCACCACATTGTTTGTTGGAATGTGTTCTTCTATTTCATGACTATAACATTGAAAAATAGAATATAAATAGAGGGCTTGAATACTTACTTATTGAACATAAAAAGGTATCTTTTGAATATTAAAGGATAAACATATAAAGGAGAGGTATATCCTACCTTTTTATTACTTAGGATGAAATACACATTATCCTCGATCTATTTCATAAAATATATTATTATAGGATTTTTTATTCCCTTAATAATGGTTTGTACTTAGATCATTAATTTAACCAAGCATATCCCTTGACATTGTCAAACCAAGAGTGCAGAAATGCATGTTTTCCTGTACCAAGATACCTCAGGTCTGGCTTGAAACTCCTTGTCAGAGTTTTTACTCCTAGTAAC
The DNA here is from genome assembly GCA_963277665.1 of Viscum album. Classification (NCBI taxonomy): domain Eukaryota; kingdom Viridiplantae; phylum Streptophyta; class Magnoliopsida; order Santalales; family Viscaceae; genus Viscum; species Viscum album. Next base: position 176,295,542 of record OY728134.1, read on the forward strand.
ATATGTGCCATAACCACCTCTACCTGTTTCTATCCATACATGGATGCATTTTTTGACGAACCACTTACTCTTTACATACCAAAATTTAATGATGTTTTCTTATATGTTCTCTAATCATTAAGGTTCTCACTATGTCTCTCTATTCCTAATCACCAAAAATAACAAGACCATCCACTGATAGAAACTATAGTGACCCTATCCCTTTACACATAACATTACATGATTTTAAGAATAATTATATCTCATAGAACATGCCAAGGATCATTATGTATAGTGTCTTGGAATAAAAGGTACATGAAACTAAAAACATGGGGAAAAAATTTATTTATTCTTCATATTGGGATCATAAAATACATTCTACTCATACATCTGCATAGGATAACCTATGGATAACATAAAAAAGGGGTGAGATAAAAAACCCAATAATGGAATAAGAGTTAATCCATAGCACATGGGTTAAAATACATGACATAAAGATATAAAAAGACATGTAAATTATGAAATTAGGACATATAAATATGGTATCATTTAATCATGGAATCAAAAAAAATTGGTCAAAACATAAAACCAGAATTTATTACGACTGAAGGATAGCCTCCAAAATAGTTTCCCCTTGTAGAAAAGGCCAAGGCTAACATCCAAGACCATTTCACATAGTAGAAAAATCCAAGGATAACTGCCACACCGTCGCACATAACGTCTGATGAGACTAAACATTACCCATTATTAGAGTGCTATCTTAGAGAACCCGTCTAATCATTCCATGAATATTTTTCCACATAATAAATCCTACATAATAAATCATATATAAACCTAACGGATACCCTTAGAATGTATTGGGCACCATAATCCCAAGAGAAAGCATAAAAATGGGTGTATCATTAAAGTGTCCAAGAATGAATGGAAATAAAAGATACACGGACATTCATATGGAAAAATAGTCACGTATAATGGGAAGTTATTTCTTGTATAAGTGAAAACATTTAAGAAAAGTATTTATGAAATTTTAGCATTAAATCATTTTTGAGATGTTTTAAGAAAAATACTATAGAGCATTTAAAATAGAAAAGGAAAAAATAATTTATAAACACCCTGAAGTGAACCCATAAGGTTTTCATAAAAATGAATAATTTTATAAATAAAGTGGTTTCTTAAAACAGAAGATATATTTCACTTGAAATCGGGTAAAAATTTGGGAAGTTTCTTTAAAACAGGTTTGCTTATCGAGAAGTATTGAGGACGGAATCACATAAAAACAGGTATACCCCAAATATGTAATGATGGAAGGGTATTGATAAATTAATTTTGTATATTCAAACAAAATTTAGAAAATTGAAACAAATATATAACATGTCATCATTTTGGTTGAATGGAAGATAAGGTAACCTTAAGGAATAGAAGATATTATGGTGTAATTTGGTACAAATTATAAGCATGGTATTGTGTGCACTTAAGAAGGATTCATGAAAGAGAAAGGGGTTTCACATAACCTATAAACCATGATTGGAATATGGGGGAGGTGTGAAATCATACCCCATAATTATTTATTATACATAAAATTACAAATCCAAGGAGACATTCTTGAATATAAGTGAAATGGGGAGGATCCCTTAACTGAAGTTTGATTGTATATTCCACTTGTTATTAATTACCTGAATAAACAAATCAGGTTTATTAATTAATAATTACTGAACCTCTCCTTTATTTAATTGATTTATTATACACTTTTATGTTCATTAATTTCCATTTTAGTGGGTTTAGTGGTACAATTTTATTGTTCAGGTCCATTCATTTTCTTGGTTTTCACGATCAGTTTACTTTGGTTCCAGAATAGAGAATCATCTCAAATGGTAATTTTTTTCCAGAATTAATGATATATGTTTCTATTGAACATAATTAAGATTATATGGTTGTATAATTAATTTTTTTTATTATGACATAAGGTGAATAATTATATAAAACATTGAGGATAAATGCTTGAATTAATTTTAGTGATTTTTCCCCAATTTAGCTTGTTTTGTATTATTATTTTAAATCATGAGTGAATACGGATTAAATAACATTAAATAAGATAATATAAACATAACATAGTATGGTTAAATAATAAAAATGGTTTTAGAACCATAATTGAATATAGATATAGAAATTGATAACCCATTGTATTTGATTGTGCTAATGTAACAAATCTCAAATGGTGTTTTCATTTCATTAAAATAAAATGTGTGGAAAGGAGAGATGATAATGAATTATCCCATTAGATCAAAAGAATTATTTTAATTTTATTCTACTGGATTTTTCATACCATCTGGATGATTAGAGTTTGGGAAAGAAAATACAGCAAAGGAACTTAAAAACAAAATAAAAGAAAAGAGCAATTTTATATCTTGAATAAACCTTTCATGTGAGCCCCTAAAGGGGAGAGGATTTGGTATTTTTAAGACACTATGGAATTTTTATTATAACCTGTACATAAGCTTTCTATTCATTTAAAATACCAAAACATGGACAAATACCGTTATTACCCTAAAAATATTCACATAAAGTGACAAAATATTATTATTATGTGGTCCAATGAAATCAAAAAATTTGTTCAAAACATGTGAATGATACCCCCAAATAACAATCTTCTGTATTAATTCAAAATATAATTTCTGAAAGTGAAAAGATTTCCACCAACCCAATTAAAATAAAACAAAAATAAATTTCATAAGGGGGGGGGGGGGGTAAACAACACATATATTTCATATCACCATTGAGAACACATTTAAAAATCTTTTACTTAATTTTGTGGACCACAACTCAGCTAAAAACCAAATTCTCTTAAAAACATATGTTTCCACTCATTAATAACCAGGACGTGGTTAAAACCAATTTCACCTCATTACAAACATTGAGAAATAAAAAAAAAATCATTTCAAAAGATGACTATCATAGTATAAAATCCATTGTAAATAATGAAACACGGAATTCACTTCTAAAACCAATTATTCTAAGCATAAAACTCAACTAAATAGTTTCTAAACACCACAACTATATCCAATATAACCGTACATTCATAAAATGTGAATTTAGAGAGTGTAATGATTTTTAGAATTAAAAAATTTATCAATTTTATAGTAACACATTCCTCAAAGAGAATGAATAAAGCTAAAATATCCTGAAACATGTCCCTATCAACAATGAGCTCACCCACAAGAGAAAAAAAGTGTCTACGACCCCTAATAACCAAAATAACCATCCATAAATATACTCGGAACTCTAAAATTGAGCCACATGAAAACTATGATTCATGTGCAAAGCCACGTTCAAGGGAGAAGAGTGAGAGAGAGAGAGAGAGAGGAATGAAGGGGTGATAGATAGAGGAAACTCACCAAAAACCCCTTGGAAAATACCAATGAATGGGAAAGAGTCAATGTAGGAGGAAGATGGAACACCTTCAAGGGATCCAAAGGGTCATTCGAATCGTGGTGGAGAGAAGAGGGTTGAATGATCTCTTAATTTGGGAGAGATATTTGGGATTACAAAAAAAAATCAATCTTTTATAAAAATCCCATATTTTGGCCAAATGGTTAGGAAATCTATGTGGCAAAATTATGGGTACAACTGACTCGTAAAAACCATAAGCCCCATAGTTACCCTATAGAGGACACATAGTTAAACAAGGCATGTGTCTAGAATTATAACCACCCCAATACATGACCAACCTTATATGGATGCCTCAAAAGATCTAAAAACCATAGAGATGATGTGAAGATGGATCTCTAAAAACACTAGATCCAACCACACACTGAATCTACAAATTAAGAAACCCTTTTAAAATCATGTGACATGCCTTAAAAAAACTCAATACCCCACATGATTTCTCCTAGAGGGTACATGGATTGAATTAACCATGCATAAACTATGATAAAAAACCAAGAGCAAATCAATATGAACCTAAAAGGATACTTATGAAGAGTGATTTAGGGGTTTCCATCTAAAAATGTATCTTAATCATTCACAGAAAGAAAACATCAAAAATATTTATGTTATAAATAGTGTCTCTTTGAAAACATAACCTATGACCTCCACTTCACTATTGAATACCAAAAGAACAACAAGGTGACATAGTGTGTGTAACATGTTACTTGACAGTAGGATTACCTTCACATTGTTGAGGGGAAACCAATAACTAGGAAGGGTCTAGTGAGGTATGTGGGGACATTGTACCATCTATACCAAGGTAATAAAATAGTAGAAATAAAGATAAAAAATATCCATGATTATCATAGACAATAACTATTAGTGACCATACATTACATAACCAAAACCCATGTTGGGAAAATCCCCATAAACAAGTATATCAAATTTCACATGTCATTATAGTGTCATGTACCAAAATGAAACCCAAAATGAAGATAGATTGAAAATATACATATGGGTCTCGATATCATGTCTTATACCATCATCCATTATCCTTCTTAGAAGCCCAAAAATATAAATGATACTGAATATAACATTGATCCAATACCTAAAAAAAGTAATATCAGATAGGGTACCAATGTTTCATGGAAGCTTGAGCAGGGTGTGAGTACAACTCAGTTGGCTTCCGCCAATGGTTTCTAATAAAATATATGGACTAAAACAAAGTTTATATAGATGTATCATTAATAAATTACAAGTACTGAATATTACCGATTTTTTAAAGACCTGGAAATTTCCATTTAATTTTTTTAATTTTTTTTTTGATTATTACGAGTCTGTGAAAATTGATGGCGTGTGATTCTGAGGCCCTGTGTGCCCAAAACTGTGTTCTTAACATCTTTTTAGGTACGTTTAGTAAACATAGGTGAAGTATTTTCTTACATTTAAACTGGTTCTCATAATATAAATATGAGGACACCATTCAATTCATAGCTCCAAGATTCTCTTAAAGAAGGATTATCCTTGACCATAGTTGGTCAAGAGAAAAAATAGATTTTCAATCATTTTAATAAATAATAAAATATCATAGAATTTTTATTTTATTTTTCTAACAACAGTTGAGTGGTGGTGGCGTCACCACTAAGTTTTCAAGACATTTAATGGATTGCCTTATTGTTTTGGTAATGAAATCATTGAGAGTTCAGAGGTTAATTGATTAATGAACATCATTAAACTCTTTTTTCATTAACAATCATTCCACTTCTATTTAAATGATTCATGAGCTTGGTATTTTAACACAGATGTGAGGAACCTCTGATGATGTGTCACGACATCTTTCACTGATGAGGAATAGAATCTAGGATGAAAATTTAATAGGAATATATCTAGGATTGAAGAACTTTGGTGTCTTTATCAAGCATGGATTCTTTTTCCACCACCACGACATCACCATGGATTCTAAGGTAAGGGGTTTTTGTTTAAATTCATGTTAATTAGTTTCTTCCCCTCGTTTTTCAAATGTATGTGGAATGAAAATCAACTAAAATAGGTTTTCGGCGATTCATATAAAATTGTATGTGGTTGTTGTGGGAAGAGATTTAACAATATTTTTGATTTATTTTCGAGGATTTAATTAATACCCTCTTGATATGATGCAAATGCAGAAGGGATATGTAAAACGAACAACATTCAGAACATCCGACACTTCAATCATTATCATGTTCTTTGTGGTCATGGTTTGAACTTGAAAAAAACTAGAATCTATGAGCGATGTAGTGATGGCAGCATCTTGGGAGCACTGTAGGTGCATTTGGAAAGGAAAACAGACCACATGAGCTGACATGGTGGTCTGTGGAAGTACCATTGACATGGCACCAGCGACCCACGATAGCGGCGGCCGGCCGTGGTGGCCGTAGGCGGTGTGTCATTGCGTTCCGCGACATCGAGCCATGACAACAGTAGGGGCGACCGACCATAAAATGCGCACGTTGGTGTAATGTGGTGTAATGTCTTGCACCGCCATGAGGAGGAAGCAAATTTGATGTTTCTTTGAAGGTTACCCATGCCCCATGGGTCCCACATGCAGGGAGGTAGCGCCACATGCGGCCGCCATTCGGGAAGGGGCAGTTACTCCCCCCGCACGGGCCACCTTTCTAGGTGCTACACCATGTTGTTCGCAGAACCATCTAGTGCACCAGTTCGCACCAACCGCGTCCTGGCCCAATCAGTCCGGGTCGACCTGAACATGGTCAGGTCGGCCCAGGTCGGGTTATAATGGTCCTAGTCCCCTTTTGGGAACAGTTTTACTTAAAGATATGCATCTCACAATCCAGACATCTTGTAACACCCGAGAATTTTATGTTATATAAATCATCAAAAGAATCTTTTTCTACACAACACTTGCTTGGCTTGCTTTACACGAAATCGCGACCTTCCTCGATAGCTTGCGTCGCACGCAATACCGAGTTTCACTAAACAACGATATACTATTAAAATATTATTAAAACTAGCCATTATAAATAGTAATAAAAACATTTTGAAATTTTATAAATTTTATTTTTCAAAATGGACTTCATTTTTGGATTCGTAATATCGAAATTAGCCTAAGGTGAAATTTTGGTATTTTTCTGAAAACTTTCAATTTTTGATGAATAGTAAAACCACTAAGTGGTAGTTAAAAAATTGAATTTTTCATAAAACTTAATTTTACAGCTTCTGTGAGTGGAATTTCGAAAATCTGAGAGACACAGTTCATGTCAGTAAGTAAAATGTGGTTCAATGAGATGAAAATAATTTTTTTGGTGAATAGTAACTTTTTATTTTTTTTACCACGGTTAAAAGTAAATAGTGTAATTAAGGGTAAAAATGATATTATTATTACCGTAACACATGTCCAAATTCTATTGGACAAGTGTAATTCGACCAAAAAAACCTTAGGAACAAAATATGACCAGTTAGGCCCACTTGGATTAGATTAGGACATTTATTATTAATTTATTTAAAGAAGGGTTAAAATAGTTAAAATCAATGTTTAATAAGTAAATAATTTTTAATATGGGTTTATACATAAGATAAATTCAACTATAAATATTCATTAAAAGGATAAAAATATTTCCTACATAATGATATTTTATTTGTAATTTTTAGACATTAAATAATTTAATTTATTTATGACACAATGATGATGCATTAATTATCTTATTAATGAAATATTGACATAATTGATGTTATAAATACCCAAATAAATGAAATTTGAGATTTTTTATGAATTACACGAAATTTATAGGTTAATATGACATGTTATTATTGATTTAAGTAACTTGGTTCTAACTAATCATTCAGTTATTATTTTAACAAAAAAAAATTACTAAATAGTGTCAAAATTGACATAAAATAGTTTTTAAAACAAATATAATATTATTAATTGTTATTTTATTCCTAAAAATCTATGGTTCGGCCAAATGACTTAGATATGGTTATATATATTAATAATAAACAACTTGGGGTTTTTTGCTGCTAATTGTATGTTCATTAACCTTATAGTATAAGAACACAAGAAGACACGATAAAATTAAAATTATTTAACTTAATGTTAAATCTATATGATAAGGTTAAAATAGGAACCTAAACTTGTCTAAATTCTATTTTATGAGATTATTTCGACCCATCCCCAGCTTAGCTTCGAAATAAATAAATTTGGAGCTATTTATAAACTAACTTGACTTTATAATAAAATAATATTTTTTGTTATTCCAAAGGTGCCCCTCTCCTCCCTTATAAAATGGCACCTCTCCCTCTCTTCCTCACACCACATTGAGCCTTCAAGCTCGGACAACCCCTGCCAAATTCTCCTATCCACTTCCCTCTAGACATCCTAGAGGTCCTGGTCTTCTTCAAAGTCCAATTTTATTGCCCTAAAAGAAGGTATCAAAGAAGAACTTCAAAGAAGAGGTAATGCCCGTTACCGATTCTTTTATCTTTATTTCTTATTCCCCTTCTTCTTCTTTAGTTGTTTCATTATGAAGTAATAAAATAATTATCACTCATATAATGATATGTTATTATAAGTATTAAACAACCCTATTTCACCATCTATCCATCCTACGGAAAAAGAAATCACCGCACGTGCGTACATACGGAATACCGTCTCCACGCTGTGGTGTAATCTGTTTTCCACCAACACCTTTCTTGGATGTGTATAATGGTATAAATAATGACTATATATGACTATTATAAAGTGATATTGATTCTTAAATAGTATACATACACTCCAATACAATTCCATGATCATCGGAACGATATCATCGCTCGTGCGTACGTACAGAATACCGTCTCCACGATGTGATGCGATTCATTCTACATGATCTTCATTGAATAATGATTATATAAATGAATTGAATGAATAAATATGATATATAGTACATTAATACCATTCCGGAAATGAGGTATCTATAACCTAAAGAGAAGAATAATAATTTATTCGACAAAACACGCATAAAAACAAAAAGTTATAAACACCCAAATAACAAGTAGCAATAAAATATTACTACTAAGAAGCTAACAATATGACCATATATGATATCATAAAAATAATTATGATTCTTTAATAAGTAAATAACATTATTTAAATCATTATACAAGAGTTTCAGACACTTACGAGGCAAATCGGACCTAAGGTAAAGGAAATATCACAATCTCATTTTTATCTGAGATTGTTTATACTTTGATATTTACTTGGGTGTATTTTATCATCCACATCCATGTTTCCTCAATATGTAATATTATTTCCATCCACCTACAATTTATTAAATCCAATTTTACCTTTTGGTGAGTTTTTAGTAAAGGATATGAATGGAATCTTTTGTCGTTTTTCGTACAAGGTACTTTTTGACTTTTCTGACAAAAGTATGAGAAGAATGTTTTTCGTAACTAATACGGCATGAATGTATTTTTAAAACATTATTTCCAAGAATATTCCTTTACAAATTTTCATGTTTATTTTTAATCAACTTCTTTTAGTTTAGAATTGTATGACATGTTAAGAAAGGAAAAGTGTTTTTGAAGCAGAATGAATATTTTCCTCAAGAATGGAGTTCAAGCGTTTTATCAAAATTATTTTCCATCTAAGATAATAAAAGGTTCTATTTCTATCCCTATTATTACATTGATTTGATTATGTTGTGATGGAATTATTTTTATGAATTCCTTTATCTTATATGAATTGTTTTATGATGTCATGATGTTTAAGATTCCCCTTTTTATTACATGGGTTATGCTATGATGTATGTTTTATGATTTTGTGGAACACATACGAATGGTATCATTATGAGATGGGTGGGACCTATATCTCCCTATAATGCATTGGTTAATGATTTTATATCTCATGAGATAGACATGGCTGGAACGGTACGTTATACCGGTATAGTGAAGCAGGACTGAAACGAGGGTAACTCGGTTCAGAAATGGACTTTGTCCACTAAGATAGTCTTCGCAATGAGTATTGACTAATAAGAAGTGATTCTCTATGATTATGTGTTTATGCGACAATGTTTCATTTTTATGTTATGATTATTGGGATTACATTTCAGTACTATGATTTATCCCATGTTATGAGATTATGATCTCTTTTGCAGGTAAATATTTTCAAAAGTTATGTGCTTATGTATATGATGTGATGGATATTTATTTTGTTTACCCTCACTGAGAATTTGAGCTCACCCTTTTGTATGTTTTATTTCCCCAGGTCAGGAAGAATGGTATTAATTAGAATATGCCAAAAAGGGACTCTAGATATGATGAAATAAATGGGAGGCAAAGTAGATGCTTTATGAACCAGTTGTTTATGTTTCCCAGTTTATAAAGACACTATACCTATATGGTCCTTTCATGGTTTTGTTATATGTTGTAATAAGTATGATTTAATTTTGAAGTATTAACAATGTATGTAATGTATGGGTCATTATAGTTGGTATCAGAGGAACGGTATAGTCAACCTTTGAAAACTAGGATGTGAAAGCCTTAGTAAGAACCCTAAGGATAAGTCTAAGAATAGAACACAATCTTAGTGTTTTAGAAATGGCCATGAATAACCTAGGATAAGACCTTAAGTGTGAAATTTCATTCTTGATTATGTGGTTTTCCTATTATAATTACTGTTTCTCACACTATTCTTCTTGGTTTTAGTAAATGGCTTGAACCCGAAGGAACCGTGTTAATGCGGAATGCGACGGGCAATGCAATGATTGTCCCCCTGAGCAACCAAACGTTATGGGACCTGGAATGAAAAAACATGTAGCCATGCTCACACAACTTTCTCAAGCTGTGAATCATGTAGGACTTCCAAAAGAGCAAAGGAAGGAGCAACATTCTGTTGAATCCTTCATGAGACAGCTTCCACCTTCATTCAGCGAGTCTACTGATCCATTAGTTGCTGAACAATGGATTAGTACTACTGAAAAGATATTTTCAGTTCTTCAATGTTCTGATCATGATAAAGTCATCTTATCAGTGTATCGTTTGGAAGGTGATGCTGATCAATGGTGGAGTCTTATTAGGAATACGAGGCAAAGGGGTGAAATTGAGTCCATGGAATGGGATGAGTTCAATAAATTATTTTTCATTAAGTACTTCCCTCGTATTCTCCGAACAAAGATGGAGAAAGAGTTTCTTGAGCTGAAGCAGAAGGATGATGAATCTGTTGGTACCTATGAAGCAAATTTTACAAGACTTCCAAGTTATGCTTCTGGTATTATTATCCAACCTGAGGGTAAGATAGATCGATTCTTTAGTGGCTTAAAACCAAGTCTTTGAAGGGCCTTAGCCATAAGGGACTTCAATAGCTAAGAGGAAATCGTTCCATGTGCTCTCAAAGTTGATATGGAGATTAGAGTAACCCATCAGTCATATGGGTTTGATAAGAAGAGGAAAATGGAATTCAAAGGAAAATCTAAAGAGCACACTGAAAAGAATATTTTCTTTCCCTTATGCTCAATGTGTGGAAAGAAACATGGAGGGAGTTGTCTTAAAGGGACAAGTAAATGTTTCAAATGGGGAAAGGAAGGTCATCGGGCATTTGAATGCTGTAATGATGGGAAGAATAAGTCTAATGATGCAAACAAAGGAAGGGATGCACAGAATGAACCTACTACACTTCAATGTTTTAACTACAAAGAGATGGGAAATTATGCCAGTAAATGCCCTAATCCAAGGGTTGATGATGATGGTCAACATCAACAAACTCATAAGGCTAAAGACAAAGGAAAGTCACATGAAATTTCTATCAGCGATGTGGAGTACGATAACGATGTGGTGAAAGGTACACTTACCATCCACTCTAAAGTAGCAAATGTTTTATATGATTTTGTATCCACCCACTCCTTTATTTCTGAAGAGTTTTCTAAGGGTATCACCGTATTACCTCAACAATTAGATGTTGAGTTAGCTGTGACAACACCTAATGGCACAACAGTCACATGAAAAGTTTATAATTCTTCTCCGATCGAAGTTTGTGGGAAAGTGCTTCTTGCAATTCATGTGATCCTTCCTATAGTGGAATTTGATGTGATTCTTTGCATGGATTGGCTTTCTCTACGTGGAGCTAATATCAATTGCCAATGAAGGGGAGTCATATTTCATATTCCAGATCAATCTATGATCGTCTATCGATGCAAGGATGAACATAACCTTCCAGTGTAAATTTCTTCCATTTTATGGGTATTGATTCCACTAAATGAAGGTTATTTATCTCAAATGGTTGGTGATAAACTCACAATTAAGAATATGCCCATTGTACGAGATTTTGATGATGTCTTTTCGGATGAATTACCCAGTCTTCCACCGAACCGTGAAGTTGATTTTTCAATAGAACTCGTACCAGGTGTTTTTCCTATTTCAAAGACACCTTATAGAATGGACCCAATTGAGTTGCAGGAATTGAAAAAGAAAATCCAAGAGATTCTTGATAAGGGGTTCATACACCCTAGTGCGTCACCTTGGGGAGGACCTATTCTGTTTGTTAAAAAGAAAGATGGATCAATGAGACTCTGCATTGATTATCGAGAACATAAAAAGATCACTATCAAGAACAAATATCCTCTCCCGCGCATTGATGACCTATTTGACAAACTACGCGGAGCTCAATACTTTTCCAAGATTGATCTTCGTTCAGGGTATCATCAATTAAGGGTCAAAAGGAAGGATATACCAAAGACGGCTTTCCGTACAAGGTATGAACACTATGAATTTATAGTGATGCCATTTGGTCTTACTAATGCCCCTACTATATTCATGGATCTGATGAATATAGTCTTTATAGACTATCTTGATCAGTTTGTGGTAGTCTTTATAGATGATATTCTTGTATATTCAAAGAGTAAGGAAGAACATGAAGATCACTTGAGAATTATATTGAAGACCCTGATAAAGGAGAATCTTTATGCCAAATTTACCAAGAGTGAATTTTGGCTTCAAAAAGTTGCATTTTTGGGTCACATAATCTCAAAAGAGGGGATATCTGTGGATCCAGCAAAAATAGAGGTTATCAAAAGATAGTCGAGACCAACAACAGTAACTAAGATCAGATGTTTTCTTGGTTTGGATGGATATTATCGACGTTTTGTGAAATATTTTTCACGATTATCTAATCCAATCACCAAGTTGACTCGGAAAGGAGTTAAGTTTGTTTGGACGGAAGAATGTGAAGAGAATTTCAAGGAGTTGAAAAGAAGGTGATCCAGTGCACCTGTGCTCACACTGCCTTGTAGTGGAGAAAGGTTTGTGATCTATAGTGATGCATCCAAGAAGGGATTGGGGTTTGTTCTTATGAAAAATGATATGGTGATAGCTTATGCCTCAAGAAAGTTGAAAATACATGAGCAAAATTACCCAACACGTGATTTGGAGTTAGCTGCGGTAATCATTTCATTAATGATTTGTAGGCATTACCTTTATGGTGAAAGGTGTGATACTTATAATGATCATAAAAGTTTAAGGTATATTTTCACAAAAAAGGAGCTGAATATGCGCCAAAGAAGATGGTTGGAGCTGATTAAGGATTATGACTGCTCAATTCATTACCACCCTAGGAAAGCAAACAATGTGGCAGATGCATTAAGTCGACAAGACCATGCTAGTTTATCCATGATGAGGATCAAAAAAGATCCAATATTTGTGGATTTACAAAGGATGGATCTTGGAATTATAATGAAATGGGGAAAATCGTATCTTTCTCAAATGAATGTTCAACCATCTATACATGTGAAGATTAATGAGTCCCAGAAAGAAGATGTCGAGTTACAAAAGATGGTGAGAAATGTTCCTGAATTAAACCTTGATTGTGATGGGATAATAAAGTTCGGGAATCGGGTTTGTGTTCCTCCCATCCCGGAATTAAAGAAGGAGCTGCTGGATGAGGCTCATAGTTCTTCATTCTCTATTTATCTTGGAAGCACGAAGATGTATAGGGACCTCAAAGAGTACTTCTGGTGGGATGGCATGAAAAGAGATGTTGCTGAATATGTCTCTCGATGCTTGGTTTGTCAACAAGTTAAAGCTGAGAGACAGAAGTCTAAGGGGATGTTACAACCATTACCCATACCCGAATGGAAATTGGAAAACATCACTATGGACATTGTCACAGGACTTCCTAAAACATCCAAAGGCAATAATGCTATCTGGGTCATAGTTGATCATCTTACAAAGTCTGCACACTTCATTGCTGTTAGAGGGTATTTCTCTCTGGATCAGCTTGCCAGGATATATGTAAAGGAAGTGGTAAGATAGCATGGAGTACGACTTTCTATTATATCTAATCGGGATCCGAAATTTACCTCGAAGTTCTGGCGAAGTCTTCAGCATACTCTGGATACAGAGTTGAGTTTCAGCATTGCTTATCATCCTCAGACAGACGGTCAGTCTGAGAGAACAATTCAAACTCTAGAAGATATGTTGAGAGCTTGCTCTATGGATTTCAAAGGTGGTTGGGATCAACACCTACCTTTGGTGTAATTTTCATATAATAATAGCTTTCACTCTAGTCTTCATATAGCTCCTTAAAAAGCTCTATATGGAAAGAAATGCAGGACTCCAACTTGCTGGGATGATGTTGGGGAAAGAAAGCTATTAGGACCTGATCTCGTTGATGAAATGGCAGAAAAGGTCAGATCTATTCAACAACAAATAATAGCAGCTCAAAGTCGACAGAAAAGTTATGCCGACAACCGAAGAAAAGACCTAGAGTTTGAAGTGGGTGATAAAGTGTTCTTACGAATATCTCCCTGGAAGAGAGTCATGAGATTTGGAAAGAAAGGGAAGTTGAGCCCTAGATATATCGGTCCTTTCGAAATACTGAATTGTGTTGGAAAGGTAGCTTACCGATTGGCGCTTCCACCGAATCTCTCTCAAGTTCACAATGTGTTCCATGTATCTCTCCTGAGAAAGTACATACCTGATCCTTCACATGTACTTAGCTCAGAAGTTGTACCGCTGGAGCAAGATCTTTATTATGAAGAACAACCGATAGAGATTCTGGATCGTAGCGAAAAAGTCCTACTAAACAAGACCACTCGATTGGTGAAAGTTTTATGGAGGAACCACCAATTAGAAGAAGCTACATGGGAGCTTGAGGATATGATGAGGGAGAGGTATCCTCATCTGTTTGTTACAAAGTGACGAATTTCGAGGGAGAAATTCATTTTAAGGGGGGTAGAATGTAACACCCGAGACTTTTATGTTATATAAATCATCAAAGGAATCTTTTTCTACACAACACTTTCTTGGCTTGCTTTACACGAAATCGCAACCTTCTTCGATAGCTTGCGTCGTACGCAATACCGAGTTTCACTAAACAATGATATACTATTAAAATATTAATAAAACTAGTCGTTATGAATAGTAATAACAACTTTTTGAAATTTTATAAATTTTATTTTTCAAAATGGACTACATTTTTGGATTCGTAATATCGAAATTAGCCTAGGGTAAAATTTTGGTATTTTTCTGAAAACTTTCAATTTTCGATGAATAGTAAAACCACTAAGTGGTAGTTAAAAAATTGATTTTTTCATAAAACATAATTTTACCACTTCTGTGAGTGGAATTTCGAAAATTTGAGAGGCACAGTTCATGTCAGTAAGTAAAATGTGGTTCAATGAGATGAAAATAATTTTTTGGTGAATAGTAACTTTTTACTTTTTTTTACCACGGTTAAAAGTAAATAGGGTAATTAAGGGTAAGAATGATATTATTATTACCATAAAAATATCCAAATTATATTGTACAAGTGTAATTCGACCAAAAAAACCTTATTAATAAAATATGACGAGTTAGGCCCACTTGGATTAGATTAGGACATTTATTATTAATTTATTTAAAGAAGGGTTAAAATAGTTAAAATCAATGTTTAATATGTAAATCATTTTTATTATGGGGTTATACATAAGATAAATTAGACTATAAATATTCATTAGAAATATAAAAAGTTTTCCTACATAATGGTATTTTATTTGTAATTTTTATATATTAAATAATTTAATTTATTTATGACACAATGATGATGCAGTAATTATCTTATTAATGAAATATTGACATAATTGATGTTATAAATACCAAAATATATGTAATTTGAGACTTCTTATTAATTAAACTAATTTTCTAGGTTAATATGACATGTTATTATTGATTTAAGTATCATGGTTCGATCTAATCATTCTGTTATGATTTTAACAAAAATCAATTACTAAATAGTGTCAAAATTGACATAAAATAGTTTTTAAACCAAATATTATATTATTAATTGTTATTTTATTCCTAAAAATCTAAGGTTCGGCCAAATTACTTAGATAAGGATATATATATTAATAATAAACAAATTGGGGTTCGTTTGGCTGCTTATAGTATGTTTATTAACCTTATAGTATAAGAACACAAGAAGACACGGTAAAATTAAAATTATTTAACTTAATGTTAAATCTAAATGATAAGGTTAGAATAGGAACCTAAACTTGTCTAAATTCTATTGGATGAGATACTTTCGACCCATCCCCACCTTATCTTGGAAATAAATCAATTTGGATCTATTTAAAACTGAACTTGACTTTATAATAAAATAATATTTTTAGTTATTCCAAAGGTGCCCCTCTCCTCCCTTATAAAAAGGCACCTCCTCCCTCTCTTCCTCACACCACTTTGAGCCTTAAAGCTCGGAAAACCCCTCCCACTTTATCCTATACATTTCCCTAGATACATCATAGAGGTCTTGGTCTTCTTCAATGACCAATTTTAGTGCCCTAAAAGAAGGTGTCAAAGAAGCACTTCAAAGAAGAGGTAATGTCCGTTACCGATTCTTTCATCTTTATTTCTTCTTCCACTTCTTCATCATTAGTTGTTTAATTATGAAGTAATAACATCAGTATCACTCATATACTTATATGTTATTATAAGTATGAAACAACCCTATTTCACCATCTATCTATCCTATGGAAAAAGAAATCACCGCGCGTGCGTACGTACGAAATACCGTCTCCACGCTGTGGTGTAATCTATTTTCCACCAACACCTTACTTGGATGGGTATAATGGTATAAATAAAGACTATATATGACTATTATAAAGTTATATTGATTCTGAAATAGTATACATACACTCCAATACAATTCCACAATCATGGGAACGATATCATCGCTCGTGCGTACGTACATAATACCGTCTCCACGATGTGATGTGATTCGTTCTACATGATCTTCATTGAATAATGATTATATAAATGAATTGAATGAATAAATATGATATATAGTACATTAATACCATTTTGGAAATGAGGTATCTATAACATAAAGAGAAGAATAAGAATTTATTCGACAAAACACGCATAAGAACAAAAAGTTATAAACACCCGAATAACAAGTAGCAATGAAATATTACTACTAAGAAGCAAAGAATATGAACATATAGGATATCATAGAAATAATTATGATTCTTTAATAAGTCAATAACATTATTTAAATCATTATACCGGAGGTTCATACACTTACGAGGCAAATCAGACCTAAGGTAAGGGAAATATCACAATCTCATTTTTATCCGAGATTGTTTATTCTTTGGTATTTACTGGGGTGTATTTTATCATCCACATCCATGTTTCCTCAATATGTAATATTATTTCCATCCACCTACAATTTTAAAAATACAATTTTACCCTTCGGTGAGTTTTTATTAAAGGATATGAAAGGAATCTTTTGTCGTCTTTCGTACGAGGTACTTTTTGACTTTTCTGACAAAAGCACGAGAAGAATGTTTTTTTAACTAATATGGCATGAATGGATTTTTAAAACATTAGTTCCAAGAAGCTTCCATTACAAGTTTTCAAGTTTATTTTTAATCGACTTCTTTTAGTTTAGAATTGTACGACATGTTAAGAAAGGAAAAGTTTTTTTGAAGCAAAAAGGATATTTTCCTCAAGAATGGAGTTCAAGTGTTTTATCAAAATTATTTTACATCTAAGATAATAAAAGGCTCTGTTTCTATCCCTATTATTAAATTGATTTGATTATGTTGTGATGGAATTATTTTTATGAATTCCTTTATCTTATATGAATTGTTTTATGATGTCATGATGTTTAAGATTTCCATTTTTATTACATGAGTTATGCTATGATGTACGTTTTATGATTTTGTGGAACACATAAGAATGGTATAATTATGAGATGGGTGGGACCTATATCTCTCTCCAATGCATTTGGTAAAGATTTTATATCTCATGAGATAGACATGTCTGGAATGGTAGGTTATACTGGTTCAGTGAAGTAGGACTGAAACGAGGGTAACTCGGTTCAGAAATGGACTTTTTCAACTAAGATAGTCTTGGTAATGAGTCTTGACTAATAATAAATGATTCTCTATGATTATGTGTGTATGTCACATAGTGTCATGTTTTATGTTATGATTATTGGGATTAAATTTCACTACTATGATTTATCCCATGTTATGAGATTATGTTCTCTTTTGCAGGTTAAGATTTTAAAAAGTTATGTGCTTATGTATATGATGTGATGGATATTTCTTTTGTTTACCCTCACTGAGCATTTGAGCTCAAACTTTTGTATATTTTATTTCCCCAGGTCAGGAAGAAGGTTATTAAGTAGAATATGCCAAAAAGGGACTCTAGATATGATGAAATAAATGGGAGGCAAAGTAGATGCTTTATGAACCAGTTGTTTATGTTTCCCAGTTTCTAATGACATTATACCTATATGGTCCTTTCGTGGTTTTGTTATATGTTGTAATAAGTATGCTTCAATTTTGAAGTATTAAAAATGTATGTAAAGTATGGGTCGTTATACATCTGGTTGATGAACTGTATGTGGAATGGGTATCCTTGGTGCGAGATGGTTTTTTTGAGATACTCCACATGGGTTTTGGAGAAATTAGGTGTATGTCTAGGTTGGATTGTACCTGAATTCAACTGGGCATCAGTACTGAAATGCCTATAACTCTCAAACTGTTCATCTGATTGACATGTCGTCTATCGTGTTGGTACCCTTATGACATGTAGGTCCTTTTGGATACTACTTTGTAGAAGTTGTTAGAAATTGTGGCATGACTAATATCCCAAGGAGCATATACGACGGAGCTCAAGCACACTGGGTGCGTGGAATCCTATGGCTGGCTGGCACTTGAGTAGCAAACCTGTATGGATCAGCATACTGGCGACCCTGTGTGAATTAGCATTGTAGAGACCCTTTTAGGATAATCCTCATAGTTACCATGTATGGATCAACATCATAGGGACCCTTTGTGGGTCCACATCTTAGTGACCCCTTGTGGATCAACATCATAGAGACCATGTGTGGATCAGCATCATAGTGACCCTATGTGGTTCATCATACTAGTGACCCTGTGTGGATCTGCAGAAAGTGACCCAACAAGGACTATACTTATAGCGGCCCGTCATGGATCAGAATTATACGACATCTGTGGATAAAAAATAGAACAACTATTTTTTGGTTCAGTTTTGGAAACTTCATAACAGAAAAAAATTAAATATCTTTTGACTGATTGCCATTATTCCGAAACTCTGAGATGTATACCTCGTTTGAGATGCCTTTTTCTTTGTGATTTTTGATTATAATCATGTTTTCTGGTTCTATTTTTTGGAATGTAGGGATACCATTAGGGGTCTAGGGGACCCTAATGAGTATTGTTATACTCACGTTGGCATAGGTTTTTCCCATACCAGGTTGTGTCTTGTGAAGATAACGAGAAACCTTGACAGAGACATGGGGAAACAAGGCTTGATGTGGATAAAGGTGACCAGTGGATGAGGAGAGCCACATGATGAGTTGAACCTACCATTTGGGTATGATACTTGGCAGATGAACTCAGGTGATGTTTTCCATTTTTTGTATCTCTATTTTAGTTGGAATTGTATTCTAGTCCCTTACATTCAATACTTACCTTTTCACTGAATTGTGGTTTCTAGTTGTGGTTGCACCTTATTATTCTGTTGTGCTTCACTATTTGTGTGTGTGTGTGCAGGTTATAAGGCAATGCCTTCCCATTTTCATGAAATGTCTTTTCGGTGCTAGTCGCCAACCCCATGACTTTCGAAGGCAGCCTTGGGGTAGTCGTGACATTGGTCCCAGGGGGCAAGTCATGACAATGTGGTATCAGAGAAGTAAGTTCTACCATATTAACATAAAATCTATGTTTTCATAGAGAACTAGTGTTAAGTTTCTGGAGTATGGGTTTCAGTTCGTGGTGTCCAGTGTTGGGGAAGTGGTCAATGTATCCATACATCAGAACCCTGAATTCTGAATTCCTACGCGGTACATTAAAATGATGATTTCAGATGTTTCAAAAATGTTTTTCTATTAATCACTATTGAGTCAAATCAATAGGTATAACTTATTTACCGTGGCATAAATGTTTCTTTATGGGATTTCGTCATGTAGACAACAAGACAGGATTCTAGTGATTGATTATGATGACGCCGACTGAGCAATTAGGCATAGTTCTGTGGCCATTATATAGGGATAACACCTTTTCCTGGTGTACTAGCAATACCACCACCTTTTGGGAAGTAGATTCCACCTGTCCCACCAGCATACCAAGAACGCTGATTGAGTGAATTTCCCAAGTTCCATAGATGGAAGACTTTGAGGATTCAAGGTGAAATAGATCCCTAGGAAGCTGATGAATGGATGGAGGCTATTGTATGAGTTTTCCACTTGGTTGAGACACTAGAAGACCAAATTGTGATCCGAGCTGCTAGCCACATTTAGGGTATAGCAGGGAGATGGTGGAAAAGTAGAGAATAAATGTAGTATCAATTCCTTACATTATTTTCAGCAATAGATACCCCCTAGTTTTCACAGTGAGCCCGAATCATAGGCGGCTAAGGACTATCTTGAGGAGGTGACTGATTTTCCATCTCACAAGGGAACTGTTCGATCAGATGGTTTTCCTAGTAGTGTGCCTTATACATGGCTCAACAGGGTGATGACAAGGTTAAATAACCCTGAACTTATGTTGAGGTGAATCTTCTATAGACAATGCTTGATAAACTTCCTCAATGAAGGGGTATCTTTCCATATAAATCTAAGAGGTATGTGTCCCTAAGAGCTTATATAGTTTCGACATGACGTCAAGTCTATATTTGAGTATTCGTTGAGGCATACAAACTATTCCTGGTACTCGATGAATACAATAAGACTAGTGCTTCAGGGATCATACCACTGACCTATATGTGTTTTGGGACATCCAATACATCACTATTCCACTGTGAATTTTTACTTATATTAGGGTTCTAGAGAGAACCATGGTGCTAGAAATTTTTATGGCCAAGGAGATACTGCCACTGAATGTTAGCAGTGGGAATGAAGGAAACTAATGTCAGTCTTAGAGATTTGGTCATGAAAAATGTTTTGGGAAGAGTAATTTATAGGGGTAGATGAATCTACAGGGAAACATATGTGGAAGAAGATCTAGAAGAGAAGTAGAATATGGTATACATTTCAACATGTTAAAACCACTACCCAAATGTGGTCCCCACCAGGCTGAGGGAGCTAAAGGATAGGGGAATGGAGTAGCTTCATTCTATTAATGATTTTGAACCAAGGGCTCTTGGAATCATAAAAGGTAATGTTTGTGTCTAAAATTGGCATCCCTATTAATAGAAATAGGTACTAATCATTCCTTCTTATCATGAATCTTTTTGAATACTTAGAGTGTAGTTAATCCATTGACTTTACTCTTATTTCTATAGATACCTATGGGAGGAAACACGATAATCACATGTATGCCAATAGTGTGATCTGAACATTGAGGCAAGAGTTTTGGTTGGAACCTCATGGTGAAAGTGTCGAGGTCTTACGACGTTATATTGGGTACGGAATGGTCATCTATAGATCATACTCATATTTACTGTTTTAAGCAAAAAGGATGTGGTTTTTCCATAGTGTTGGAATGCGGTTTTCCTAGGTCGGTGGAAAAGGAAACATAGGTAGCATGGGAAAAACTCGTGCATTGGAGGGTGAATATGATCAATCTTGAGTTGGCCTACCTTACCCTCATGGTAGCTGGAGTATTGTGTTTTAAGTTCCCAAGAGTAGTGGAAGAGTGCGGGAACATCCTTTGAAAAGATGTTTCCAGGATTACCTCCCCACGACGAGATGGACTTCAGCATTGGCTTGTACCAATAGATGACACCGATATCTACAACAGCATATCAGATGCCTCCCGGAGATCCCTTGAATGTGAAAGTGGAGTTGGGAGACATACATTGGAAGGGATTAGTAAGACCCATTGATCGAGGATGTGTGTGGATTACCCGCACATTAACCAATTGGCTATGGAGAATTATTACCTACAACTATAGGGACAAGGGGAACATCAATTAGTTAAAATGGGAGGCCTTTTGTGTGGATGTAATGTTACATGTAAGACTTATATTAGCAGATGCAGTGGTAATGGAGAGAGTTACTCCATAACTATGACTTTGAAATAGTCTACCCTAGTAGCAAGGGGAACATAGTTGAAGATGCACTCAGAAGGAGGTCTGGTCTACTATTGGTGAGTGAGGCAATAAAGCAGCTAGTTGCGTTGTAGATATCCATTGAAAATAGAGATGGAGGAGCTTACCTCTATTTTATGACTATCACTCCCCCACTCCTTCAGTGATTTTGGGTGGCACATCTTGTGGACAAGGACTACGAGTCCTGACATGATCATATAGCCTCAGGACAGGCTGATGACAGATTTTCTGAAGTTTGAGAGCACATCGTTCTATTCAGAGGACGCACCATGGTACAATAGATGTAATGAGAGGGCGTGTTGAGGGAGTTACATTAATCCTCATTAGCAGTATATCTTGGAGTGGAAAAGATGTGCCAAGACCTATTGTATCAGTACTGGTAGCCAGTGATGAAGAAATAAGTGCTAGAGTTAGTATCCATATGCCTCACATGTAATAAAGTAAAGGCGAAGCATCTAGTACAAGGGGTCCTAGAACTACCTCTTGAGTTATAAGATTGTAAGTGTGATGGTATCTCCATAGACATTGTGACAAGGATACCACATATGTCCATAGGCTATGATTCCATCTGGGTGATCGTTGACCAACTCACAACGTCATCCCACTTTGTACCAATCCATGAGAAGGGATCAATAGAGGGCTTATGACACCTCTACGTGTAGGAGATTTGTGTTACTTCATGGGGTTCTATTGACGATCGTCTTAGATCGTGATGCATGTTGTACATCCCACTTATGGAAGGGATTGTAGGAGGAATTTAGGACTCAACTATGCTTGAGCACCGCCTTCCGTCATCAGACGGATGGTCAGATGGAGTAGACCATTCAGACACACGAGGACATTCATCGTGCTTGTGTCCTCGATTTTGGACAGAGTTGGGAGGACCACATGCCCCCGGTGGAGTTCACATAAAACAATAGTTATCACTCCACCATCATCATGTATCAGTTTGAGGACTTGTATGAGAGACCTTCTAGATAACCTCTTTGCGAGAAAGACCCAGGGGAGTTAACAGTTATGGGTCAATAGTTGGTACAGGCATCACAGGGAAGGTACATATCATCCATGAATAGATGGAGACTACACAGAGGCAGAAGTTGTCTTATGCCAGCAGGAGACAAATACCCTTGGATTTTGGGGAGGGAGACAATGTTTTCCTACTAGTCTCACCCCAATAAGGATTACAGAGGTTTGGATAGGGTGGCAAGCTATCCCTATGGTTCAACGGACCCTTCCAAATCATCATCAGAGTAGGCGAGGTGGCATACCATCTATCACCTTCCCTACAGATGCATTGGGTGTAAAATTAATTACACATGTTTTAGTTGAGAAGATAAGTGAATGTTCAATCACATGTTATCAATAGGGTCGAGCAAGATGTCGATGATGAGGAGAATTTTCATAGTTTTCGGTGGATATAGAGGATTAATAAGATTGGGTCCTTCATGGGTGGTCAATTCATTAGGTGTGAGTTCATTGGAAGCATGAAAATTTCTAGGAGAGCACATGGGGGTGGATGGATCAGATGCATGCTCAGTACCCCCATTTTCCCCCTAGTTTTGTTGTATCTTTTGGTGACAAAAATCATTAAGATGGATAGAATGTAAATGTAGGATCGAAATAATGATGTAGATGCTCAATATACAAGAGGGGGGGTGAATTTTATACTTTAAAAAATTCCTTTTGGAACCTTTAAAGATGGTTACGAATAAATATGGTTTCCTTAAGCAAGGGAAAGAGCTAAGTTTAACAAAGTTAAACTAAGAAAATTCTCAACACCTCTAACACTAATTGAAAACATTTAAAAGGATTGAAGTTATAAACTTCAAGTCCTATGAACTTTCTTAAGACTGGAAAGAGATTCCGAATGTAGTTTTCGGAAATATGGTTCCGAAAATTGAAACTTAACAAAAGATTACAACATAAGATTCTACCTTAAAGCGTATAGAATCAAAATGAAACAGAGTACAAGTAAGGAAGTATAAGAAAGTTGTAATTTCCTTATAATACAAAATGCAGCAGAAATAAACAAGTAGTAAAACTACAAGTAACAATATATAAGTCTTTTAAATGGTATCCAACAACCTTTGATAAAGGTCCCTTGATTTATACTTTCAAGCAAGTCTGTCTTACCCACACCAGGGTAAGCCCTCGATACAAATATCGAAGTCTCTGTCTTGCTATCCCCGCAAGCCCTCAACTTCAAGGTAGTTGGTCACCTCTATCTTCCTCAGCAAGGAAGCCCTAAAACTTCAAGGTAGTCGACACCTCTGTCTTCCTATCCCCCAAAGTCCTCGAATGTAATCACCAACATTCGGAGTCGCATGAAGCTTTGATAGTTAATAAGAGCCCCTCTCTCTAGAAATCACTTCAACAGCATGCATGCACAATGTTGAATAAGATATTCATCAGTTGTGAGCTCTTTCAAATGGGCTCCTATTTATAGGAAAGGTCAGCCTCCTTCCCAACGGTCATATTTTCCTTAAAAATCGGAGGGACCTGTATACGTGTCACTTAGACAACAGTTAGTTTATAACAGAATAGACATCATCTTTTTATAATAAAACAAGTGTAACAAAATATACGACTCCATTTAAAATCTAACACAAAAGTTCAGAATGAATGTTTGGAGTGTAAACAAAAATAATTTTTCAGAGTCTAAACAAATACGGAGTGTATAAAACAAAGATGATCAGATTCTGTTTAATAGGTGAGTTCGGAATGAGAATTTGGAATGAGAATTCGTCATCAGAATTATAAATGAGAATTCATCATCAGGATTCGTAATGAGAATTCCTCATCAGAATTTGTAATGAGAATTCCTCATCTGAATTCATAATGAGAATTCTTTGTCAAACTTCATAAGGATTCGTATCCTGAATCTGGAGTATAACTTAATCAGAGTTCATATCCAGAGTTCGGAATGAAACTTTATCACAGTTATCATCTGGATTTTGGAGTGAAACATTATTACAGTTCTTATCCAGAATTCGGATCCTAAAACAGAATACATTATATCAAAGTTTCAAACAAATCAGAGAAAATATAAATGAATCTGAATCTTATACTTAAGAAATATATGAATGAAAATGTGATAAGGATAATTTTTCTTGCAAAAGTGATTTTCCTTATAAAAACGATTTTCCTTATAAAAGCAATTTTTCTTATAAAAGAAATTTTTCTTAAAGATAAGGTGTTTGTGATTTTCAAAACAAGAAGGAATGGAAAAGTCATAAGGAAAACCTTATTGACTCAACAATATACCCCATTTTGGAAAGCACAAACATCCTTTCAAAAAATAAATTTTAAGAAGAAAGAAAAATATTAAGGCTTATCTCCCTTTTCTTTAAGGATATTGATGAATACGACTAACTCCCCCTTAGGCGTTGAAACTCTAAGGATCGTATTCTAGATTCTTGTAGTGACATTTAATTACGAATAAGAAATTACTATTTAAAGAAAAACTCCCCCTTAGATAAGATCTTATTAGAGTTCTTTTTTCTTAAGGATCTTTTCTTTCCCCCCTTTGTGATTTTCAAAAAGTATTCGAGGGAATGGGAAATATAACAAGGTACCTGAAAAAAAAAATAGTAGTAACAAAAAAATGGACAAGCACAATTTCTATTATGTTTGAAAATTTCAACAAAAAAAGAGTTAAGGTGCAACAAAAGATTAGATATATCTATTTGGGATCTTTCTCCTTCGCCATGAGACCTTTTATAATAGTCTTTATATTCTTTACGTCTTTATGATCTTCTTCAGCTAGATTCTCTAAGATCACTATTCTTGCAGATTGAGCTTCAATCTTTTCTTCCTAAGCTTTAAGATTTTCTTCCTGGTCTTTAAGCTTTTCTTCCTGAGCCTTCATCTTTTCTTCAATCTCAATCCGAGGATCCCTTTCAAACATCCAGTTTTGAGAAACAGAATCCAGCTTCCCATTCAGATCTCTGACTTCTTGAATCCGGATGTTCTTTTCATCTGTCAGCTTCTCTTCAAAGGAAAAATTCAGCTCATTTATTTTCCTATCCTCAGTCTCAAAATCATCTTTAACATTGTCTTGAAATTCATCAAAGAGTCTCATCTCTTCTACAGTTTTCCTCGACCAATTTTTCATCCTCTTTCAAGATCTTATATGGGCTTCATAGACGACAAAGAAAGTTTTTAATTGAGCTTATATCTCAACACACTTATTCATGACCTTGGATATGGAGTCTGATTTTTGATTCAAAGCATGTTTGAGCATCTGAAATCTTGAATCAATGCTTGAGAAAGTCGGAATAGAACCTACCAGCTTCTTTAAAGACTGAACAACAAAATCATGCCCTAATGAAGATGAGTCTGAATCCGAGACTCTGCTTGGAGAATTTTCTTCTTCAACTATGTCAATCTTTCTCTTTGAATAACTACCAACTACCTTTCTCTTCACCACTATTGAGCTCGGAGTATTAGTAAGAATTTTCTTTCCCTTGTCTTTTTTCGGAATAAAATCCTGTTTCGAAGTTTTCTTTTCACTATCAGAAACTTGAACCATATTGTCTTCCTCATCAGGAATTTTCTGAGCACCAACCTCTACATTCTCCATTTGAGAAACATCATGTAGAAGTTGTTCTTCTTCTACATGATAAGTTACTTCTTCTTCTCCTTGCTGCTCATCATTTCCAGGAGTGAATAATTTTGGAGATTCAGCTTCTGAGGTTTGGAGTGACAAATTTTCGGAAGGGGTCCCCTTATAATCATCTACTTGTTTTAAAACATCTCCGGTTTCACCATTTCCTTTAGCTACAACTTCTTCTTCTTCCACTCGCTCAATTTTCTCTTCTTCCTCAGCAGTCTTAGCAACAGCTTCTTCCAGAGCGACAAAATTTCTTCCTAGAGTCTCAGGAAGAGAGTCCAAGGAAAAGGATCTCGTAATAGGAATGTTTGCTGAAACCATCTCATTAAACTTTAAAAAATCCTGAGCTACCTCAGCCTTAGAAATCTTCTTCTTGAGATTCATTTCTTTCTCTTGTTTTTCGAGCTCATCCACAGTTCTTTCCTTCAAGGCCTTAGCCTCCACAGGGTCCAAGCCAAATTTAGTCTCCCCTTGAACTCTTTTTTCTTTGATCTACCTCCATTTAGAAACTACCTCATCTGGGTAAGCTTTCTCCTTCTTTGGTTTTGGAGGTGCAGAATGAACTTCATTAGACTTGGAATTCTCTGCTTCTACATCAACTTCTTTCAACTTTCTCTTCCTTACCGGCTTAGAGGATTCTGGATCATCAACTTTCAGAACTGTTTCTTCTTGAGCAGGTGAATCAACAAACTGAACAGTCCTCTTGTCAAAATCTACATCCATTCTTTTAAGTGTACCATCACTCACCAGCATAATCTTGCAAACTCTTGTCTTAGACATGCAAGCCTCCTTGAAAGACTCAAGGCACCGAACTATCAACATCGAGAGGATTGCTGGATACATTATAATCTGAGCTCTCAAATTTCCTTTCTTCACATTCTCTATAGTGATAAGAATGTGCTTCATTAAATTAAACCTCCTCAGATTTATCAGAAAATCTAGTATTTATATCTCACTCTTCTTTAAGCTATCTTTTTCACCCTTCCTCGGTACGATAAGGCCTTGTACCCATAACTCTAGAATCCGGAAATTTGTAGATAGAGAAGAAATCTTCGGAGCCTTGTCATCTGCCATTCCGAGAGTTTCTAATGCTTTTTCCTTGTCGAAGCTACCTTTTGAATCCGACAACACATGAGATATGAATTCAGCTTCACCATCATTATTCAACCCTACCAAGCTGGCTGCCTTGGAATATGAAAGCTTATAAGTCTTACCATAAGACTTAAAGGAAAACTTCTCCCTTCCATATTCCTTAAAAAAGGAGACTGTTTCATAGAACTCTATAAGCAAGTCTGAATATACTTCATCTTGATTCCCGGGTTTTGACACTGCAACATCTTCCCAACCATTTAGCTTAATATTCTTGGAAATAAGAGAGTCGTACTTGTAGAAGAAATCCGGATGAACCAGCCTCTCTCTATATACTAACCACTTCGAAATCGTCTTAGAGGAACACATGTCTTGAGAAGCTACTTCCACAGACATTCAGATATGAAGACCTCTGAGAAGTTCAGAATGGAAAAATCTGAGGTTCGGAACGGTCTTAAAATAGAGAGGCAGAGCTTCGCGACGCTGGAGCTTGAAAACCGATGTGGGACAACCATTTGCGGTCCCCTTTATATAGGCAACTAAAATACGGTTCAACTTCAATGGTTGATCGAACGGTTGTGATAAGCTGAGATCAGATCTGACGGTCGAAAACCAATTCTCTTGAATCCGATCTTTCGAGGTTTTTATTAAAACAAAGAATTAAGAAACCTATAATCTGAAAACAAAATATAATAAAATGCCAGAAAGTAATGTATGATTATGAAAATTTGAGTAAGGAAATCATACCATTAGGATTGGCTTAGGAAGATTATTCGTAATTGGTAACATTCTTACGAAAATTTCGAAAAAATCTTTATTAAGAAAAGACAAAATTTGGAAAACTCACTATGAAAAACAAACTCAGTAAGAAAAACTCAGTACGAAAATTTCATTACAAAATTTGAAAACGAAAAACTTATTATGAATGATTGGGTACGAAAATACCGTTATGAAAATACTAGTACGAAAGTTTCCATTCCAGATGTTTTCAATATGAACATTTCCATTCCAGAAGTTTTCTGTACGAAAATATCCATTCTGGAAAGTTTTAGTTCCGGAAATTCCATTTCGGAATTTTAGTTCTGAAAAGTTTGAAATTTTTTTTTGAAAAACTTTACTAATCTAACAATCAAATGTACCCCCCCCCCCTATGAAAAGGAGTTTATTGCTGTAAGGAGACTTTTTCAACAGAAATTTTATTAAGAAAGATTATCTTAAGGTTATCATTACTAACATCTGTTTAATATATTCAAATCTTTCAGAAGGCAAAGATTTTGTGAAAATATCAGCAAGCAGTACTTACAGGTTTAGCCCAGAAATGTCTAGCTATTGAATATTCACTCAACATGGTTCTTGTTATCTCTTGAAGGGTTCTATTTCTTCTCTCAACTACACCATTTTATTTAGGAGTTCTAGGTGCTGAAAAATTGTGAGTGATACCTTTTCTACTACAAAAAGATTCAAAATAAGAATTTTGAAATTCTCCTCCATGATCACTATGAATTGTTTTCAGTGAAAGGTTTTTCTCATTTTTAACTTGAGCTCTAAAACTTTTGAAATATGAAAAATCTTCAGAATTATTTGGTAGAAAATAGACCTAAGTAAATCTAGTATAATCATCAACTAGAACAAACACATAGTATTTTCCTCTAATACTTCCAGTTTGTGTTGGACCAAAAAGATCCAAGTGCACTAACTATAATGCATTGGTTGTTGAGACTTCACAAATTGAATTAAAACTAGATTTATGTTTCTTTCCATATTGACAAGGATCACAAACTTTAGAAGAATCAAATCTATGCTCCAGTAGATCGTTAACTAGTTTCTTCTTAGAGAGTTTACATAGGTTCCTAAGGTTACAATAACCTAGTCTTCTATGTCATAACCAGGAAAGATCTTCCATTGCACTTAGGAATTGTAAATCTTGGCTTCTAAGGTCTTCTAGGTTCAAGGTGTAAACATTCTCTTGCCTATTGGCTGAGAGAATAAATTATTTCTAGGAATTGTGAACTAAGCACTTATCATTCCTAAAATTCACAAGGTAACCTTCATCACATAATTGACTTATGCTAATGAGGTTGTGCTTAAGACCCTTTACAAAAATAACATTTTAAATCAATGTTTTTTCTAAAAGAACAATATTACCAATACCAACAATTTCTCCCTTAGCATTATCTCCGAAGGTTACCTTTCCTCCTTTCATTTTGATAATCTTTTCAAAATAGCTTTTGTTACCAGTCATGTGCCGGGAACATCCACTATCCATGTACCATGTATTGTTTCTGGTATTATCATTATTTTCTTGAAATCAAGAATAAAATTAGACTTTTGTAATCCAAACTTGTTTGGATCTGAGATTTCGAGATAATAAAATTATAGGTACCCACATCTTCTTAGAAAAATAAGCTTTGTGAAATCCTAGAGATTGGGTTTTGTTTAAGGAACAATTCATTTCCCAGTGACCACCACATTGACACTTGGTACAAAATTGGGCACTTTGAGGAACGAAATAATTGTTACTAAAAATTGGTTTTTCATGGGTATAACCAAATCCGGATTTATTTCTTAAAGGTCGTTTTTGGGAATACATTTTATCAAAATTTTCCTTACCATGGGTATAGTTTGATAAAAACTTCATTAAGGAAAATATTTCAGACTTTAGTTTTATAACCAAGTTTTTATCCTCAAAATCATTAGTTTTAGAACTAGATCTAGGATCAAAAAAAATTTCTTAGCAATTTCTTTTTCTAATTCTTTAGAATGTCTTTTATTCTCAGAAAATACTTCCTCAAGATTTTTTGAAATACATTCAAAATCAGAATTTTTCTTATCAAGATCTTTAGAAAGATCTGATATCTCTTTTGTAAGAATAGAATTCCTAGAGTTTTTCTTATGAAGTTTCTTATTGAGTTTAGAATTCTCAATCTCAAGAAGTTCAGAATACCTAGAGACTTCTTCATAAGTAGGTAAATTATTTTCATCATCAGAAGAGGATTCTTCATCAGAAGAGTTATTATACTTACTATCATTAGAATTTAAAGAAACATTGGTCAATGATTCAGCATTTCGTACCTTAGCCATAAAACAATGATTATCAACAGGTAATATGGCTATAAGACCAAGATTCTTTTGTCCTGAAGATTCATAATCAGAAGATTCATCTGAAGAGTCACCACCACTGGCACTCCAGGTGTCATTAGCTTTAAGAACATTCTTTGTTTTGACTTTATAATACTTCTTTCTATTCTTGTCTGAATGCCTTTCTTTCCTATCTTTTTGAGCAAAGGGAAATCTGGTCTAATATGTCCAGCTCTCTTTCATTCATAACAAATAACTTCTCCATCTTTCTTATCTTTCCTTTCCTTTTTCTTATACTTGGATTGGAAATTTATCTGGCCAGCTATCTTGTTCATCCTTCAAGCAAGATTTTCTAATTCATTTTCTGATATTTCACTCTCACAAGAATCTGAATAAACTACCATCTTCTTAGACTTGGATCTGGTTACTATCTCAGGAGTCTTAGCTTTCATATGATTTGATGTTGTTGTAAAAGAAACAGTACCATTTCCATTTTTCTTTTTAATGTTGTCAGCATCTCTCTTCATTCTGGTTTCATGTTGGAGAAGAGTTTCAAATAACTCATCAAGAGAAATTTGAGTGACCTTCCTGTTCTAATCTATAGCAGTTCTTTTGGATTCCCACTCATTAGTCATGATATCAATTATCTTATCCACAAGAGATTCATCATCTAAGAATTTTTCTCCCATAGACTGTAGACTGTTGACGATAGTCATAAATCACTGTTGAACTTTACAAATTGGTTCTCTATAAGGAAAATCAAAGCCATTATATTCAGCTCTAAGAATAGCTCTCCTAGTTTCAATCACTTTAGAAGTTCCAAATTGTGTAACCTCTAACTTCTTCTAGATACAATTAGCTGCTTCACAAGAAGAAATTTGGCTATATATATTTCTGGTCATTGAACAAAGTAGAGTATTGTATACCTTATAATTGATTTGATACTTTTGCCTTTCCTGGTTAGTAAAAGTTCTAAATTCCTTGTCAGGAATTTTATAATCTCCAGTAAGCATAAGAAAGTTGTCTACTCCAGTATTGATAACAAAAGTCTTCATTCGATCTTTCCAGTAATCATAGTCATTTCCATCAAAGATTGGTGGTCTTGTAGGATTTAGATTATCAATAGGACCAACATTAATTCCTTCCATACTTAAAATAACATTCGACACACAAACTTGTTAGTAGAAAATATTCATAATAACAAAGTTTGGAATGGGAAAGTTTGGAATGAGAAAGTGAACAAGAAAATCTGGAATAAGAATGTTCAGAATGATAAAGTGAGCAAGAAAAACTTATACGTGAGTACAAGTATTTCAGAGACCTGCTCTAATACCAATTTTAGGATCGAAATAATGATGTAGGTGCTCAATATACAAGAGGGGGGGGGGTGAATTTTATACTTTACAAAATTCCTTTGGAACCTTTAAATTTTGTTATGAATAACTATGGTTTCCTTAAGCAAGGGAAAGAGCTAAGTTTAAAATTGTTAAACTAAGAAAATTCACAACACCACTAACACTGATTGAAAACATGTAAAAGGATTGAAGTTATAAAATTCAAGTCCAATGAACTTTCTTAAGACTGGAAAGAGATTCCGAATGTCGATTCCGGAAATATGGTTCCAGAAATTGAAACTTAATAACAGATTTCAATATAAGATTCTACCTTAAAGCGTATTGAATCTAATTGAAACAGAGTACATGTAAGGAAGTATAATAAAGTTATACTTTCCTTATAATACAAAATCCAGCGGAAATAAACAAGTAGTAAAACTACAAGTAACTAGACATAAGTCTTTTAAACCAAAAAGGAGGGTATCCAACAACCTTTGATAAAGGTCCCTTGATTTATACTTTCAAGAAAGTCTGTCTTACCCACACCGGGGTAAGCCCTCGATATGAAGATCGGAGTCTCTGTCTTGCTATCCCCGCAAGCCCTAAACTTCACGGTAGTTGGTCACCTCTTTCTTCCTCAGCAAGGAAGCCCTCTAACTTCAAGGTAGTCGGCACCTCTGTCTTCCTATCCCCGGAAGTCCTCGAATGTAATCACCAACATTCAGAGTCGAATGAAGATTTGAGAGTTAATAAGAGCCTCTCTCTCTAGAAATCACTTCAACAGCATGTATGCACAATGTTGAAGAAGTTATTCATCAGTTGTGAGCTCTTTTAAATGAGCTCCAATTTATAGTCAAGGTAGGACTCCTTCCCAACGGTCATATTTTCCTTAAAAATTGGAGGGACCTGTACACGTGTCACTTAGACAATGGTTAGTTTATAACAGAACAGACGACATTGTTTTATAATAAAACAAGTGTAACAAAATTTATGACATCGTTTAAAATCTAACTCAAAAGTTCGGAATCAGTGTTCAAAGTTTAAACGAAAATAATTTTTCGAATTCTAAACAAATACGGAGTGTATAAAAAAAAGATGATCAGGTTCTGTTTAATAGGTAAATTTGGAAAGAGAATTCTGAATGAGAATTCGTCATCAGAATTCGTAATGAGAATTCATCATCAGGATTCGTAATGAGAATTCCTCATCAGAATTCGTAATGAGAATTCCTCATCTGAATTCATAATGAGAATTCATTGTCGAACTTCATAAGGATTCATATCCTGAATCTGTAGTAGAACTTAATCAGAGTTCGTATCCAGAGTTCAGAATGAAACTTTATCACAGTTCTCATCTGGATTTCTGAGTGAAACTTTATTACAGTTCTTATCCAGAATTCGGATCCTAAAACAGAATACTTTATATCAAAGTTTCAAACAAATCCGAGAAAACAGAAATGAATCTGAATCTTATACTTAAGAAATATATTAATGAAAATTTAATAAGGATAATTTTTCTTACAAAAGTGATTTTCCTTATAAAAATGATTTTCCTTATAAAAGAAATTTTTCTTATAAAATCAATTTTTCTTAAATATAAGGTGTTTGTGATTTTCAAAACAAGAAGGAATGGAAAAGTGATAAGGAAAACCTTATTGACTCAATAGTAAAGTCCTTAAAATTTCCATATAAAATTGTTGTAAAAAATTAATTGGATTATTATTAGTCTGTGAAATTTGATGGAGCATGATTTTGGGGACTAGTGTACCTGGAATGGAGTTTTGAACTTTTTAAGGTACATTTAGGAATTGTATGTGTAGTGTTTTCTATCTTTTGAACTGGTGCACAGAATTTAAATCTAGGGTCACTTTTTAATTTGTAGTGCCATGATTCACTTAATGGATGCATAACATCTACCACACTAGGTCGAGAAAAAAATATAGTTTTTCGAAACCTTTAGAGAATAATAAAAGAACATAAAATTATTATTTTATTTTTCTACCAATGGTTGAGAGGCGGTGGTAGGACTATGAATTTTTCAATCTATTTTATGGAATGAATCTTTGTTTTTGTAACCAAACTATTAAGAGATAAGAGGTTGATTCATTAATAAACCTCATTAAACTCTCTTTGTGTTAATCATCCATTCATCGCTATTTAATTGAGGCCCGGGCTAGTGTTTTTCAAATGGATGTGACGAACCTATGATGAAGTGTTGTAGTGTGTACCACTGACACTGAACAAAAGAAAGGATGTAAATATTGGAGGAATCGATCTGGGATTTTCAAATGCTCGCTTCATCATCAAGCATGAATTCTTCTTCAACAAACGTGATGTCACCTCTGATTCCGAGGTAGGGGTTTTTGTTGAAATTCATGGTAATTAATTTCTTCCCCTTGTTCTTCAAAAGCATAACGAATGAAGATCCACCAAAATGATTTGACCTGTGATTAATATAAATTGTGGGTGGTTGTTGTTGGAAGAGATTAATTTGGGGGTTTTGTTATATCATTGTGGATGTAATTAATACCCTCTTCAAATGATGCTAACGCGCACAACAAGGACCAAATGAAAAACACCCATACCCTCCTCCACTTTGATCTTTGTCGGGTTCTTCTTGGGACAAATTTGAACATTATGGAATATTGAATCAAGAATCCTCAAAGTGATGGAGGAATACCAAGAGGCCCGTAGGCATGTTCTAAAGTGAATAAAGTCCATTGGAGCTCACCTGGTGGCCTACAAATGTTCAGTCGGTGCGACACCGGTGCTGCCACATCAGCGACTGGTGATGGTCGCAGCCGACATCAGCTAGCCTTGGTTACAGTAGGTAGTGAACCTTCATGTGTTGCGGCATCGAGTCATGGCGGTAGGAGGGGCGGTTGGACATCGGTCGTCCATGTTGGAGGAACATAGTTCCCCATCACGTTCCATGGTGAGGAGGTCATGGATTCAAAGTCACGATGATGGGGACCCATGCCCCGTAGTGAAAGGGACCCATGCACTGCTAGTCCCACTGATAAGGAGGCAGTTCCATGTGGCTCTGCCATTGTACCGAACGGATTTCTGCTATTCAGGAAGGAAGAGTGACTCCCCCCATGTGGGCCAACCAGCTATGTGTCATGCAAGCTAGAGGGCCAGACTGCCCGACATGCCACACATAGCCGAGGTGGATAAGACCCAGACCCCTTTTGGGCCTTGTTTCTCTTAAAGAGTCATATATCACAAACCAGTAATCCATTTGAAAAACCTTAAGTGGCATTGGAATCCTCAGATAAATATGGTCCTTTTAAGGTACTCCACTTGGGTTTTGGAGAATGTTGGAGTACGGCCAGATTTGATTGTAAACGAATCAAACCAGGCCCTCACCATTAAAATGTCTATAACTCTCAGACCGAGCATATGATTGACACTTCGTCTATCACGTTGGGACCCATATGACATGATGGTCCTTTTGGTCACACCTTTGTGGAACTTTGTACTAGAATCTATCACTCATTTTAGTGTTACCTTTGTAGGTTACATGATATGGATGTTTTTTGTCTCAAGGTCATCAGTCATCCTCTACCATTACACCACCCCCATTATCTCCAAAATATCATACACTGTGGTTCACATCTCTATCAACATCCTCATGTCTAATAAGAACATCAATAACCTTGGTGTTACACCGTTGAACAATATTCCACATTGATCGAGTTGATTAGCATCGTTGGGCCCTTGAATTAACATCGTTGTTCCCCTGATGTGTGCTTTCATGTGTATTAAGGACCCCTCTTCCCCTTATCTACAATATTACTCATAGATCACATGGTATTATGGTTCTTGTTAGGGTTTTTATCCTCATGGAAGACTATCAATATCCTATGTTCTAAACTCTATGCCCTTAAACTATGTGTTTTAATGCCACATGATGTTAAAAAAAAGCATCTCATTCTAATCCTCATGACATAAAACTATGTGTTGTTTACCTTAGGAATGTGTGGGGTAGATATGGGCATTCTTGATCCTTGTGCAGATTCATATACTTCATGGAACTACACTACAAAAGTCCACTTTGGAAGACTCCTCCCATGGTCCATACACTATAACCACAATCTGATATCCCCAACATCCATGTTGTGGGATGATAAGAATCATGAAAACCAAAATTTTTGTCATATAAGTCTAAACTATGTTGTTTTTGCATCTAAGATGTATGATGATTAACTATTTAATGTGACGATGTCTTCAACTAAGAATATGTTTTCCATTCTACCTTGGTCACCTTCAAAGTCATCTTTCATAACTACATATTTCTTTATTCCGAAAATTATGGGATATGTAGTGATGACTATACGTCTTGTCAGTGGGACCACAAATAGAATCATGATCCTCTTTGGCCCATTTTTCCTAGGTCCCACTTTGAGTGTGAGTGCATTGGTGTGGACCTTTTGGGTCCTTATTCACATTGGGATGCCTTATAGCACCTAGTAGCATTCTCTTCACCTCATGGTTGGATATCTGTGACCCTAAAAAAATTTATTTTTCCTAGTTTTTCATAATAGTAACCTCCATAACAACAATGATTTTATTAATTGAGACGATATAACACCTTTTGGAAATGGTCATTTTCCCTGCCATTTCTCAAAAATATGAATGGATTTATTCTCATCCTTATGGAAAATGTAGGAATGTCTAGATCATTATTCGGTGGCCCTAGCTCAAAAACATCATATGGATGGCCAGGGTTCCTCATAAGAGAATGAGGGGTGGGTGATACCTATTTGGGAAATATTCATGTCTATTTTACAACATCCACACCATGTACATACATTAGGAGAGCATAACCTTGAATTATTTCTCACCACATGATGTAAAATGTCACATAATTAAAGAACCATATGTTGCTTCATTCATACACTAATGAAGTATATAGTGAGGCCTGGACTTCAAGTCCTTAGGCCTAACCGCAAAATCATAAATCCAATAATTATTCCACTTTTTGTGTGGGATCCCATTTGAAAATGTGTTGTGTCATCCAAATATCATGGGTCCACAATAAAATTCAGTTATTTATCAAATCAAACATTTCTCCTTTAAGATGAACTTGTCCATATTGCATGATAATAAACACCAAGACATTTTCATCATCACCACATGATGTTAAACTGAATGGGTACATCCCAAACACATGATGTTAAACTAAGAATATACTGTCAACACTAAATAACAATAAACACATGCATTTTGGTCTAAGACACTCTAAATTTAAAATGTTCACAACATCCATCAAGAATCCAATCATTGAGAACATATCTAATCTTCTATGTGGATGATCCACACCGGCAGGTTTGAATGTGTGGTGGTACAAGACCTGGAAGGTTGTATTGAATAGGTAATTTTCCCAAATTCCACTTCCACACTTCATGCACCACCTTAATTTGGGCTCTATCATCTTTCACATAATAAGGGAGCCCTTAAAGGTAGGGTGATCAACCTCATGGATCATCAACCTTCCTTGGCCAATGCCCCATATTTTTTCAAAACACATTTTGAAGTTGTTACCTCACTTCAAACATGTTTAGAGTACAATAATTATTTGTTTGATCCCATACCAGGTCACAAAATATGGTTTTTTGGTGTCAAACATGGTTAGTAGTCATCCTCCTTCATCACTCCCTCCTCATTATGTACCAAATATTGGACAAAGTGTTTCACATTCCCCCTCATATACTTCTATGTTTCTAATAAACATGGTTTTGTCACTTAATGAATATGGGGGAGCTAAATTGAAATGTTAGTGTGTTGGAATATTTCCCCAGATATTTCTTTCCCAGTGATGTGTTCTCTTATATAGAGGGTTAATTCTAACATCACTACTTGTTTCCCAAACTGAGCATGGATCATGTAGGGTTAGGAGTCTTGGTAATGTCATACCCATGCAATGAAGATATGAATCATCATTTTCAAAGTTCTATAACTTTATACTATGATCTATTTTATCCAAGAAAAATAACATTATGTTGTGCATCCCCATCCCACAAGATGATAAACTATTATGTCCTTGCTGGACAATGAATAATGGTACAACATTGTGGTGTTCTAAATTTTGAGGCATAATCATTGTCACTTGTGATCCACCACGCCACCTATCAAGACATGTATACATCTTGATTCATGTGACCCCACCCCGAATTCTAATCCTCATTGAGACACTCCAAAAAATATATTTAATTCCTCTTCTCCATGATCATGGTTCATCAAGGTATGGGGAAGTTTCCATTCATGATATACTAGATTCATCATTTCCATTCTTATTGGATATACAGTGACACATGGATCATCGATCCCGAGTCTATTTGTATCATCATTTAGTCTTTTCTTGTCACAATGTTCATCCTTTCCACATGACATCAAACAACATATAATTTCTGAATTACATGTGGCATGATTCTCATCATTATGGAATACCTAGTAATGGCTTGAATATTTTTCATGGGCCAATCCGCATGTTTATTAACATTTGGGTATATTTTCTATGTTTATGTTACAAAATATTTGACCATAATCTTGGATCCCTATATGGATAAATTGTGTCATATTAGGTCTCATTCTCCTTCATTCAAATCTGTTTTTCCCCTTGCTGAATCATTTATACAAACTTTCCATTAGTTCCTTGGTATTTGAAAGGTGTGAAATCATTATTTTTCTAATCCAAATTGGGGTCCAATATTACATGTCGAGAAAACAATATTGGAATATAAATAATGGTATAAGACCCAAGATCATAAACTAGAATCCTAGGTTGAGGAAAACTGACCATAAAATTTTATGATTTCTTAAACACATGATTGAAAACTGTGGGATGTCTTGATTATATAACAATAATATGTTAAATGCATTTTCCTCACATAAAAATGTAAAACAAAAAGGACAATCATGCCATCATTTGATAGGCCCTCTCAAAAAATTTCAATCCTCTACCATGATTCTCAGATCATCAATTAAAATTTTAAATTCATGGTGATGCTCCCTAGGGAGGTATGTTTGATCATTGTTCAAACTAGTTCACATAAAACGTTGTTCTCTAATCCACTGTGGAATAATTTCAAGATCATTGGAATCCTTTTTAACTTTCCACCACGCTTATTTCATACTTTTTTCCCCTGTTTTAGATTCTCATCTTATTTAGTGTGTGAAGGGAACCATCCATAAGGGGCTCATCTCATGCTATTTCATCTCACCTACCATACCAAGAAAATTCCACAAAGGGAATTAGATACATTTAATGTTTTTCCATGTGTTTTGAATACATTTAGTGGTTGTACCTTGTTTTTTACCATATCCTACTAGTGATATAGATACTCTATTTTGAATATGTTTTGTGGTTATCTTATATCGGCATTCCAACATTATCTTGAATAGAATTTTTTGTGATTCAAACCTTCCATCTCCCATTGTTGAGATTGATTCTAACACTCCTAGTGTTATCCCATTCATAATCATGAAAACATCGGTAAATACATGTTGGTTATTCATTGATTTATAAAATAAATTCACAACCCCTCTAATCATGAATACAGTTGGTGTTAGGCAATAATATAATTTCTCTAGTATTGGATGACCATATCAAACTCTCATAAAAATGAATTATTATGTTTTCATCCCGTCTTTCTCACACTGGGCATAACCCATGTGAGCTTAATGATTGATTATTAGTTTATTTGTAGGTATTATTGAGGTGAATTATCAGAAAAAGAAAGATATGTGTCTATACACATCGTTCAAAACTTGTAATAAATTCTGTGTTACAGGTTTGGAAAAATAGGGCCCCTGTGGATTATCCCCATCAATGTAGTGCCTCAACTCCATCGCCCAATAACATGTGTCCTCAAGGATTTTTAGTTGCACCCTGAGCTCCTATTATTATTCATTTTCTATAGGTTAAATCTCATCATCTCTAATAAATGGATAGTCATTATCATCGTGAAGGTCATCCACAGAGACACTTTCATACCGCAACTACTTTTGGGCATCCACCAGCTCGACCGGCGATCATGCGATGAGTACTGCATGATCATTGATGAAAGAACTGCACTCATCTAGGTTGTCATCTTGATTTTGGATCTCCCATTAAACCTGAAAATGCTTCTAGATGTTTTCAGATATTTCCTAGTACTAGGCCACATCTAGGTGATATCTTCCTTCCTGGATATTCACAGCAACATAGTACTATTTGACCATGTGAAAATCATAGCCATCCACCCCAGCAATGCATCAGTCACATAACCAGTAGTGAATTGATCATATCGTTATTTTCTTCATGTGTCCTCAACCATGAAACAATCAGACTTTTCTAGCTCTTCTATGTCTATAAGTTTATACTCTGGGCATGTTGACAAGAATTTAGTGGTAGGTTCTTCCCCTTTCATCAAGTTGGCTATATCAGTCTCTAGATCATTTGTTTAATATTCATCACATTATCCCACCTCAATTTTTTTTCCCAATTATCCCTTTAAGTATCACCTCTAGAGCCATAATTGACTAATCACGAGAGGTTATTGCCTTTTCTACTTGGACACTTGACCTGATTCAAACTGTCACCCCTATCTAGATTGGGGCACTAGTTCCTTTGAGGATCCTCAACAGTATGGATCCTGACACCCATATGATTTTATAGAAAAGACTACGATTAGTTGAACTAATCGATAAAATACCAATGTAAGAATTTTTGTGACAGGATGACGATAGTGTTCATGTGATATCTTCTCAAGCTCTCACCTTCAGTTTTTCACCACAAGGATACTAGGACATGTCCACACATATATAATTGTGGCTTATGAAGGTTTTGGAGAAGACACCTTTGCCGCACCAAAATTGCCAGACCTGGAATCCACTATTTCATCTGACATGAGTTATAATGTTTCTTTCTCTTTGCTCATCGCCACACCTACATCCCCACAAGAAGGGGTCTCTTATAAATGTTTATCCTGTATAGAACATACATCAGTCGAGGAAACAAAATAAATGTGAGGGGGATAAATTATCAATGGGATGAGATAGAGACAACCTTAAGATCCTAAGAAAATATTCCTGAAGAGGATCATTCTATTTTATTGATCTCACCTTCCACCATGGTGCTCCCTCTATTTGCATCTTCCCCCATGACCCATCTAATTCCTCTAAAAAGTGAAATCACACCACCAATTCAGTTACTGGAAATTTCGATGGAGATGTTATCTCTATTAATATTTTCTACAGAACCATAATTTGATGCGGAGTTCCTTGAGAGTTCTCTAGATTTCCCATCTCAATCACATTCTACGCCCCCTCTTATAGGGATGTCAGAAAGTCAAATTTGGAGACACCAATTACAAAAAGATACATCCTAAGCATGATGAGGTTGTAAAACATTTTGTACGGACTAAGGAATTGGCTATTTACATCCAATTTTTTCCAAAACATAATGTAGAAGAATAAATTAGTTATATCCATGCATCCATTCCTCAAATTCGAATATTTTGTAGTTATTTTTTGGAACCCTTTGGATGGTTTTACATCATCTAGAGTCTTTCTAGTTGGGACCACTAGGACCACTACATTAGTAATTCTTCCACTTCTTGCTAGTGTAGGACTTGGAACTATAGGTTATACTATTATAGCTTCACCACCATGATGTTCACCAACCCTATCACTACAGAGTACTCTCATTATTTTTTGGCCTTCACTGCATAGAAGAGGTGTCAATCCCTCATTTTCTTGGATGGTCTTTTGTTTCAACATTTCATCCGTGTAGGCCACCTTCTTGCTCTACATGCTGGACTTGACTAGTCCATGGGCAGTAATAGGTGGAGGAATATCATTATGCATCTCCACATATTCTCACATGAATATTATTGGAGAAAATATGATGATCAATGTGATAAAGGATTCATGTGTTGTCTTTTTTTCAAGGTAGGTTTTGAAGAACGGAAATCAATTCACTTTGTTTTGAGGAGACAATTGTTTTGGGTGTGTTTTGATGGGAATCTAAGACATGTTAATTATGAAAAATCATTTCTGGTTTTTATTTCATATAAATCAGGTGTTATATTGAGAACTTGTGATACAAGATTGATAGAATAAAGGGATATTGAAAGGTTTTCTACCATTAGAAATAGTATTGTATTTAGAATGTTTTTCAAGACAATCTCATAATAAAGTGGTGTATATAAAATAAGTGGTGTTTCTCCACTGTAGTTGGTTATGATTTCAGTATGATAGCTAGTTACAATTTCTGTGCAAAATCTATTTATGATTTCAATGTAAAATCTGGTTATGATTTCAATGTAAAATCTGGTAATGATTTTTTTGCAAAAGATTATTACAATTTCAATATGATAGCTGGTTATGATTTCTGTGCAAAAGATACTTACAATTTATGTGTAAAAGTTGGTTTCAATTTTAGTGTAATAGATGGCTATGATTTCTATGAAAAATATGGTTACAATTTTAGTATGAAATCTGTTAATGATTTCTGGGAAAAAGATGGATATGATTTCTGTGTAAAATATGGTTAGGATTTCTATGTGAAAGCTGGTTATGATTTCAGTATGATAGTTGGTTATGATTTCTGTGCAAAAGCTAGTTTTGATTTCTGTGTAAAAGATGGTTACAATTTCAGGTTCTATGATGATTATGATTTCAGGGCAAAAGCTCATTATGATTCCATTTTAAAAGATGCTTATGATTTCAGTGTAAAAGTGGGTTAATATTTCAGTGTGAATGCTGGTTACAATTTTACTAAAATAGTGTGGTAATGATTTTACTATTGTAGTGTGGTTACGAATTCTAGGTAGAAGGGGGTTCCAATTAACAAAATGATTTAGATTGAAGAGTTAAAGAAGTTTCATATAGGTAAAGGATCATATCCAGATGTATTATAACTAGGTATCAGAATGAAAGAAGTGGAACCCATAGAAAGTGGCTCCGATGGAAGAGATGGTGCTGACTACGAATGATTCAAATTACGATGGTTTTGTATTGTGCCCAGAATGATCATAACCATATATGATAAGATTCAAGTTAATAGTATACAGACCATTTATATTTTATAAAATATCATTATTGGGTTGAGTTGAAAATAATGAAGTAAGAATGGATGTAATGTCACAATATTTTCCATGTGAATTTATATGACACTAAATAAGATCCTCAATTAATTCAATGTCATGGAGGCTTTCATGATACAAGAACATGTTTGTGGATGACATGTGTTTTCTCATGTGAGTAATGAGAAAAGAAAAGAGAAGGTCACTGATGAATAAATTGTAAAATCTGGAGCATTTATTTTAAAAAAATGATTTTATCTCATGTGGAGAAGTGAATTTATTCAAACACATTCATTTGGTATTGTTTAAAGAATTGTTTTGAAGAAATCTGTATGAGAGAATCAGTTTTAAACTCATTTATTTCACACCATTTGTAATTTTATTGAAATTTGTAATGGTAGTTTGAAAAAGAATAGAAGATGATTTTAGAATATTAATGAAGAATTGATAAGTGTTGACAATGTCATAATTGCTCTGAGATTTCTAGAGAAATTCAGATTTGGGTGAACTTATGTGAGTGGGAAACTATTTTGGGATTCCCACCTAAACATTTTCTGGCCACATATAAAAGGGAAAAAAGTACATTTTAAATTATTATGGGTTTCTTACACTTCACATCAAAAAGG
Source organism: Viscum album (assembly GCA_963277665.1). Taxonomy (NCBI): domain Eukaryota; kingdom Viridiplantae; phylum Streptophyta; class Magnoliopsida; order Santalales; family Viscaceae; genus Viscum; species Viscum album. Next base: position 176,339,282 of record OY728134.1, read on the forward strand.
AGAGAAGCTTCAGGTTTCTCGATAGAAGTAAAGAAAAATTCTGTTAAGATTGACCAGTGTTTTCAGTGGTGCTGATTCATTAATATTTTATTCGGCATGACAGTTGTGTTCAAGAATTGAAGTTGTGATGACACATCTCTATTATTTCCTATTTGAAAGGATCGTAATGGAAGATTTGTATTGAATTAATTGAAATGGGATCATTGTTTTGAAATAATATTATTCAGAGAAGATTAGACTCAATGCTTCCTAACAAAGCCCAGGTGGTTCTTACATTTCTTCTGGGAAAGGAATTGATAAATTGTGTTACAATTAGAATACATCTGTGTAATTGAAATTAAGCACATGTAACATGGGGTGTTACAAAACAATTTTATTACTCTATTGTTCTATGAGGGTGTACACAAACTAGAGGGATTGTTTCATAGTGCTACACGAGTGAACGGGTACATCCTACTCGTTATAATCCAAGTATTGTTTTCTTAGTGGATTGTATGGTATTGGATAATTTCAAAACCATAAAAAGGACATATTTATTCTTATTTAATAGTGAATATTATAAATCATTGTGTTCAGGTGGTTGTATGTTGAGTTTTTTTCAGCAGGAAATTTAAATCTATAACAAGATTAAAATGTAATTTCAATAGAAAATAATCAAAAAATAAAAAAAATATCTATAATTCACCCCCTCTTCCTCTCAGTGATACATTACTCTGACTAGAAACCTTAAATGGGTTTCCAAGCTAGGTTCCCTTCATTATATTTGATGATGGAGAACGTGAACTATGTGAATAGTAAAGGTATTCCAGACATTGAAGGAAATAACAATCATATCTGTAAAGATATAATGATACCATATCATATTTCTATTAGTTATGATGTTCTTGAAGCTATAATATTTTCATTTCCTACTATTGATGATAGTTCCCCACATACACTTGTTGACAAGATGATTCCTAAGAATGATGGAAGGGCCAAGAATGTTATATTATCATCACCTTCTGAAAATTAATTCTTTAGAGTGAAATGTGTTTCCACATATAAACGTATGTGGGATTATTTGAAATCATGTATGAAGGAAAAAAAGTTAATAAGGCAATGTTAAAAATATGGAGATTGAAGTATGAATATTTGAAGATGGGTGAGCATGAATATTTTGGGGAATTATTTTCCAGGGTGAATTACATTGTCTGTACAATCATATATCTTGGTGAAAACATGAAAGACACTATAGTTTTTCAAAAGACCATGAGAATCCTACCTGAAAAATTCAATGCAAAGATTTCTTCATTATAAGATAGAGAACATGAATCAGTATCTCTTGATGATTTATATATAACTCTTATAAATTAATTAGTGAGAAGAGAAAATGTTATAAAGGGAAAAAATGTTGATAGAGAAAAATATTTCAATGATATGGAGAATGAAAAGTCAAAGAATATTGTTATTGAAGTTGTATAAAGTGATTATGAATCTGAAAACGTCGTATGTATAAATCTCAATGAAATCCTAACCTTGTTTTCTCACAATGTGAAAAGTGGTACATGGAAATACAAAGGCAAACATTCCATGAATTTTTTTTAATGTGGAGGTGCTGGTCATTTTGTGGCTAATTTTTCTCGATGATTGAAAGAATATTATAGTGATATTAAAGAAAGATAATGAGTAGATCATGGATGAAAAGGGGAGACGAAGGAGAAGAAAATAAATTCTTCAAATCAAAAAGAAGAAGTTTTTTTCTGAAGATAATGAAGAAGAAGTGAGTGATGCTGAAACTGAAAAATCCATTGATTGTTTTAATGAATTTACTTTCATTTAACTAGTGAGATAAGAAGAATAGGAATAATTAGTTACGAATAAGTTGAAACTCATCTTGAAATTGATCTGAAATAAGAGATGAAATAATATAATAGAAATATCATAAGGTTTAAAAAGGAAAACAAATACATGGAAGATGAATGGTCCAGTAACCAAGAATTATATTCTGGTGAGAAAAAAAACCTGATTAACGAGATTGATTATTTGATGAAATCTGTTAATGATGAATGGAACTGTAATGAGCATTTAAAAGGGAAGATGAAAGTAAAATAAGTAGATTTGGAAGTTGTCCAACAACAACACTCTGAAGCTGAACTGAAATGTCTATGATTCCAAAACACTATCAATGAAGTTTGTGAATGTTCTCATGATGAGAAACTTGATAAGGATAAACAAAATATACCTTTAAATGGTGAGAATAAGAAAGAAATTTTCATTAAAATAGAGAAATCTAGGAATGCTATGTATGTCTCAAAGACCAACAAGGCTGGGAATGTTATGAAAATTTATGAATCTGAAAATGATTCCAATTCTTATTTCTTTGAAAATTTAAATAATAAAACAAAGAATCTGATTGATAATATAAGGTTTACATAATTGAAAAAGAAAGAGAAGTATGTGGTTGAGAAACACATTTACAATTCTGATCAGCATATATATTTTAGTGGAAAATACACTTTCTAGGTCTATTGCTAGTATTATGGGGGATTCGGGCACACAGTAAGTATGTGTGGGTTCAATCAACAACATTTCCATTATCCCATAGTTTATGAATGTAAGAGATTAAGGGAGAGTAAATCTCCTAAAAATGAGAAGGTTGAATTGAGGAAATCTAAAAATAATGAAGCAAATAATTAAAATAGGTTCCAAACCTTGGAAACTATTTGCGATAGATGTGAACGACCTGGACACCATGCAAAAGGAAATCTTCTTTAGTTATAAGCTCAATAAAAGATTCTCAATTCTCAAAAGCTGAAGGTGAATAATTAAAATAGTGTAGAAAATGTATTTTTTTTAAACGGAATTAAAATCCATGAATGGTGAACGACCATAGATACTTTATAGTGTGCGTTCTTATTAAATTATAGGAGACACGAAATTTTTGAAGGATGTGAATGATTTTAAAGACATCAAAGTGACATATGGAGATGACGAATCATTGAAAATCGAAGGTGTTAGGTCAACCATCATTGGAAAATAAAATATGAATTCTAAAAAACATAATATCTTTATTGAATGAAACACAATCAGCTATGTGTTTGAAAATTGAGTGATGAGGGTAAAAATGTTATCTTAATGAAAAATTTCTTTGTTGTTAAGAGTTAAGAAGATGAAAATAATGTTACATGAGGACAACCTATGAAAGGAAACTTGTTTCAGGTTGGTGACTCAAAAAACTCTTGTTACCTATGTATGGTGGTAGAGAATATGTTATGGTATAGAAGTATTGGAAATTTGTGTCAGAGAAACATTAAAACTTTATCTATAAGAGACAGTGAGTGGGAGATTCTTGATTTTCCAAGTAGTATTGATTGTTGTTGCACTATTTTTCAGAAAGGAATGATTAAAAATGTTGTGCATAGAAAAGTAGATATTTGTTCCAAAAAACCCCTAGAGCTGATACATTCTGATATATGTTGTAATGCCCCAACCCCAGTTACCCAGAGTTGGTGCATTATTATATAACATTGGCATGATCACAAGAAAGATCAAGTCTTGAAAGACCGATTAGTTTAGTAGCCTTGGAATAACTAGATACATTCATAAATATTACAATAAATCATAAAATAAAAACTACAACAATATTGTCTCTATAGTACACAATCTTATCCCCTCATACTGTCCCTGTAGGTCATTCATAAAATACTTCTTCACATCCTGGTAAAAATAAAACATATAAAGGGGTGAGCTCAAATGCGAAGTTAGGATAACAATGTAGCGGAAACATTCATAAATAAGAATAAACATTTAAAGAATTGTATAACTAAAAAAAATAATTTTAAACATGAACATCATCATAATATGGAAGAAATAAAATGTAATAATTCCATATAATTATTCATGTGGAAATTCTACTAGTTGAATAATCACATGAAATATCAATAACCACTTTCATAATGATGGAATGCATAATGCCAGACTATCATAACCAAATAGCCAAGGCCTCATGCCAAGAATACAAATAATATTTTGTCAAGGCCTTGTGTCAAGACACTAGTTTGTCTCATGAGACCTACTGATGCATCGAAGAGTTATAGTGGGCTCAACCCGTCACATATTAAGTCTAATGCATTCCTCATAAGAATATGTTTAAACATAACATAAATATTCATAGTAAAACTAGCATATGAAATGTCATAACCTTCTCTATAAGCCATGAATGGTATAAAAATAACACATCCACTATCAAAAAAATCACAAAACCTTTAATACGATATGGAAGTTTTGTATCATAATAAATCAACTTCACATAATCTTAAAATCCAACAAATGATGTTGACATCGATGAAATCAAAACTATTTGAGAGAAATATTCATTTTTTTAATCATTTAAATGTCACATAATTATAAAATAAATCATTTACATTGAAAATTTTCTTATAATCATGTATGGTAAGGTTCTAAGATTTTATAATGGCCGAAAATAGCCGCACCCACCGTATATGTTAAAAATGATATTTTTACCTTAATTCTGACGAAAAGGTTAAAAAGGACCATGTTTGGAAAATGATGGAAATATTTATTTACAAAATTCATAGAAAAGTAAAAACGGGTATAAATAACTTTAACCCATATTCTAGTAAATAGTAAAAATGTTTTGAAATACATTTTTAAGAAACATTGATGTGGATGATAAAGAAGTCCTAGTAGATTATTACTTATAAACAACCTCGGATAATGAAGAGATTGTGAAATAAACCCCTATCTTGTACTTTTCCTTAGTAGATGGTATGTTAACCTTTTGTATAATAGTTAAAACATTGTTATTAAATTATACAAGAATAATATACATTAATATGATATCATATATGATCTTTTAACATTGATTTGTTTATAATATCTTAGTATTATCGTTGTTTCGGATGTTAACTTAATCATTTTCTTTTATATGTTTTGTTACATAATCCATGTTTTTTTGGATAGGTTGTATCTTATTCAAATCCAGAATGATATCAATTCTTTATAGATTATTTTTAATAATCAAATGAGAATTATACTTGAATGGATACGATGGAGAATAAATATCATCGCGTTCGTGGAGACTGTAGTCCGTATGTACGCACGAGCGACAATATCATTCATTTGATATTAAAATAATATTTAACTGGATGGAACATCATATATACAATATAATTATCATGTTATATTTATTATTTACATTAATTACACAGAATTATTATACAAATCCATATAATAATGTTTTGAATAACAATTACACCACGACGTGGAGATGGTAAGTCGAACGTATGCACGTATAGTGACATGTAATTCAAATGATGGGTAGAATACTGAAATATGGTTGTACCATGTTCATAATAACATCAATGTATATATAATATACTGGAGTTATTATTTTATAATTTTAATAACAAATAAAGAAGAAGTGGAAGAAGAAAGGAACTTGAAAAATGGTGGTGAAATCATTACCTCTTCTTCGGGTTCTTCCTTTTGATTTGATCAGAAGGACTCCTTCGGTTAGATTTATGACTAATGGAAGACCTCTAGGATTAAGTGAGGGATGTTTATAGAGTATTTGGGAAGGTTTTTTCAGAACCAAAATGCATTGAAGGTGTAAATTAATGAGAATATGGAGAACCCTTTTATAAGAGGGGTGAGGGCACCTTTTGAAAATCTAGAAATATCATTTTATAATAAATCCATATTCTATTTCGAATGGCTCTAAAGTGGATTATTTAACTTTTATGGTGGGGATAGGTTGAAAACCACTCAACCAATAAGATTTAGACAGGTTTGGGTTACTATATTGACCTAATCTTTAAGTATTAACTCTTAGTTAATTAGTTTCACTTTTACAATGTCTCTTTGTATTTTTATATTATATTGTTAATAAACATACTATATACATACAAGAGACCACCAAGTGGTCCATCAATGATACACCTATCATGATATATATCTCATGGCTGATCCCTATATTTTTAGGAATTTAATAATATAATATTTGTTTTAAAAACTCTTTTATGTCAATTTTGACACTATTCAATAATTGATTTTTGTAAAAATCATAACAGAATTATTAATGCGAAAAAAATTTATTAAATCAATCCTAACATGTAATATTAACCTAAAAAATTATTGGTATTCATAAAAAGTCTCAAATTACATTTATTTGAGTATTTATATTATCAATTATTCTAATTTTTCATTAATTAGGTAATTACTGCATCACCATTGTGAAATAAATAAATTACATTCTTTAATGTCGAAAAATTATAAATAAAATACTATTATGTAGTAAATATTTTAACTTTATAATGAATATTTATAGTTGACACGCCAATAAATATAACCCTATGTGAAAATAGTTTTTCTAAAATATATATGCTTATTTCATTATTGTATTTATTATAACTTAATTAAAATAAAGTGTCCCTATCACCTACAAGTGGCTCCATGGGGTCCGAAAATCACTCCAAAGATGCCCATGGTCAGACATGTATCCAACCAAAAGGTTAGGACATGTTTTAAGGTAATTTATTATTATTATAATATTATTTTTTAACCGTCATTTACCGGATTTACCCTTTAACCATGGTAAATAAAATATTTTCCGAATTAATTATTTAAAATGTCTAAAAATAAAATATACCTATTTACACAATTTTTAAATCCTGATTACAAATATGTAATCCATTATTACAAATTCAAAACACAAAAGTGGCATAAATTAATTTAAAATTAATTCCCCATGTCAAAACAAAATGCTTGTTTTTAAGATATAATATCTATCAAAAGATTGATACTTGTTTATGTCTGATTTAATTGTAAAATTATATAGAATGACCAAAAATGTATTAAATATTAAAATTATATTCTAAATTTACTTTAAAACCACTCAAATACATAATTTATCACTATTAATTATTTTGACTAAAAAATTTGTTTTTAATAAAAAATTAGTAATTTTCACTATTCATGAAAATATAAATGTTATTCAAAAAGCTCCAAAATATTAACTTAGGCTAATTTCGATATTCCAAATCCAAAATAGAAGTCCATTTTGAGAGATAAAATTTATAAAATTTCAAAAAGTGGGTATTACTATTCATAACGGCTAGTTTGATTGGTTGTGGTGTTTTAAAACTCGAAGTTGCGTACAACACATGCTATTGTATTATTTAAAGGGAAACGTACCATAGAAGCTTGGGGTGTTATATTATCCCCTCCTTCAAATAATTTTGTCCTTTAAATTTCTAGAATACTACCGCATGAAAAGACTCATGTGGTTCTTTATTATAAGTTCCTCGGGTTCCCACATTGCCTCTTCCATCTTATGGTTTCTCAATAGAACTGTTACCAGACGAGTTGTCCGATTTCTCATCACTTCTTCTCTGGTGTCAAGAATATTGATGGGATCTTCGCAATAAGATAGATCAGGTTCCAATTATAATTCTTCATAGCTGAGTACATGCCTTGGGTCAGGCATGTATTTTCTCAACAGTGATACGTGGAACACGTCGTGAACTTTGGAGAGATTTGGCGGTATTTCCAAACAGTATGCTACATCCCCAATAAATTCTAGAATTTCAAAAGTTCTGATGTAACTAGGACTCAATTTACCTTTCTACAAATACGTATGACTCTCTTACATGGAGATACCATCAGGAAAACAATATCACTGACTTGAAATTCAAAATCCTTCCTTCGATTATCGGCATAGCTCTTCTGCCAACTTTGATATTTTTTTATGTGGGTTTGTCTAATGACCCATACATTACATACATTGTTAATACTTCAAAATTGAAGAACACTTATTACAACATATAAAAAAACCATGAAAAGACCGTATAACTATAGTGTCATTAGAAACTGGGAATCTTAAATAACTGGTTCATAAAGTATCTATATTGCCTCCCATTTATTTCATCATATTTAGAGTCCCTTTTGTCATATCTTACTTAATAACCTCCTTCCTGACCAGGGGAAAGAATACATACAAAAGGGTGAGCTCAAATACTCAGTAAGGGTAATCAAAATAAATTTCAGTCACATTATATTCATAAGAACATAACATTTTGGAAATCTTAACCTGCAAAAGAGATCATAATTTCATAACATGGGATAAATCATAGTAGTGAAATGTAATTCCAATAATAATAACTTAAAACATTAAGCATTGTTTCATACACTCATAATCATAGAAAATAATTTCATAGTAGTCAATACTCATTTCCAAGACTATCTTAGTGGACAATGTCCATTTCTGAACCGTGTTCACTCCTTGTTTCAGTCCTGTTTCACTAAACCGGTTTAACCTACCATTCCAGCCATGTCTATATCATGAGATATAAATCTTTACCCAATGCATTTGAGGGAGATATAGGTACCACCCATCTCATAATGATACCATTCTTATTTGTTCCGCAATATCATAAATCATACATCATAGCATAACACATGTAATAAAAATGGGATTCTTAAACATCATTACATCATAACATAACCCATATAAGATAATAGGACATCATATAAATAAATTAAATCATAACATAATCAAATAAATATAAAAAATAGGGATATATATAGAACCCTGTATTATCTTAGATGAAAAATAATTTTGATAAAACACTTGATCTTCATTCTTGAGGAAAATATCCTTTTTACTTCAAAAACATTTTTCCTTTCATAACATGTCATAAAATTTTAAACTAAAAGATGTTTATTAAAAATAAACTTGAAAAATCTTAAAGGAATATTAATGGAACTAATGCTCTAAAAATCCATTCAGGATGTATAAGATAAAAAAACATTCTTTTCATACATTGGCCAGAAAAGTCAAAAATTACTTAGTATGAAAAACGAAAAACGATTCCTTTCATATCTTTTACTAAAAACTCACCGAAGGGTAAAATTAAATTTAATAAATTTTATTAGGATATAAATAATATTACATATTGAGGAAAGATGTATGTAGATGATAAATATTCCCCAGTAAATTCTAAATTATAAACAATCTCGTATGAAAATTGGGATTGCGAGATTGTCCCTTACCTTAGGTCTGATTTGCTTCGTAAGTATCCGAACCTCCTGTATAATGATTTAAATAATGTCATTGAATTATACTAGAATCATACTCATTGTTATGATATCATATATGGTCATATTCTTAGCTTCTTATTATTAATATTTCATTGATACATGTTATTCGGGTGTTTATTACTTTTTGTTCTTATGCGTGTTTTGTCGAATAAATTCATATTCTAATTTTTAGGTTATAGATACCACATTTCCAGAATGGTATTAGTGTAATATATATCATATTTATTCACTCAATTCATTTGTGTAATCATTATGCAATGAAAATCAAGTAGAACGAGTCGCATCACATCGTGGAGACGGTATTTTGTATGTACGCACATGCGATGATATAGTTCCCATGATCGAGGAATTGTATTGGAGTGTATTTATACTATTTCATAATCAATATAAAATTAAAATAATAATATATAGTTATTATTTACACCATTATACACATCCAAGTAAGGTTGCGGTGGAAAATTGATTACACCACGGCGTGGAGACTGTATTCTGTACGTACGCACGCGTGGTGATTTCATTTTATGTAGGATGGTTATATGGTGAAATAGGGTTGTTTCACACATATAATAACATATCAGTATATTAGTGATACTTATGTTATTACTTCATAATGAAAAAACTAAATAAGAAAAATTGGAAGAAGAAATAAAGTTGAAAGAATCGGTAACAGAGATTACCTCTTTTTTGAAGCGCCTCTTTGAAACCACCTATAAGGGAACTAAAATTGGACTTTTAAGAAGACCAGGACTTCTAGTATGTTTCTAGGGAAGTGGATAAGATAATTGTTTAGGGTTTTTCCGATCTTGAATGTTAAATTTGTTGTTAGGAAGAGACGGAGGAGGTTCCCTTTTATAAGGGAGGATAGGGGCACCTTTGGAAAAACTAAAAATATTATTTTATTATAAAGTAATATTCGGTTTTAAATAACTCCAAATTGATTTATTTAGAAGAGAACGTGGGGATGGGTCGAAATCCTCTAATCCAATAGAATTTATACAAGTTTAGGTTTCTATTATAACCTTATCATTTAGATTTAACGTTAAGTTAAATAATTTTACTTTTACTGTGTCTTCTTGTTTTCTTACACTATGAGGTTAATAAACTTACTATAACAAGACAAACGAACCCCAAGTTGTTTATTATTTATATATATAACCTTAACCCAGTAATTTGGAAGATACTTGGATTTTTAGGAATAAAATAACAATTAATAATATAATATTTGTTTTAAAAACTATTTTATGTCAATTTTGACACTATTTGGTAATTGATTTTTGTGAAAATCATAAAAGAATGATTAGTTTTAAAAAAGTTAATTAAATAGATTATAATATGTCATATTAAGCTATAAAGTTAGTTTCATTTGTAAAAAGTCTAAAATTACATTTTTTTGGGTATTTATAACATCAATTATGTCAATATTTCATTATTAAGAGAATTACTGTATCATCATTGTGTTATAAATATATTAAATTATTTAATGTCTAAAAATTATAAATAAAATACCATTATGTAGGAAATATTTTCATATTTATAATTAATATTTATAGTCTATATTATCTTATGTATAACCCTATATTAAAAATGTTTTAGTTATTAAAAATTGATATTAACTATTGTAACTATTCTTTAAATAAATTAATATTAAATTTTCTAATCTAATCCATGTGGGCCTAAATGGTCCTATTATAGTACTATTGTTGTTTTTGGTCGTATTACACTTATCCAATAGAATTAGTACATGTGTTTGGGTAATAATAATATCATTTTTACCCTTAATTACCCTATTTACTTTTAACCGTGGTAAAAAAAAGTAAAAAGTTACTATTCACCAAAAATTGTTTTCATCTCTTTGAACCAAATATTACTTACTATAATCAACTGTGTCTCTTAGATTTTTGAAATTAGATTCACAGAAGTGGGAAAATTATGTTTTATGTAAATTTGTAAATTCTCCTAGGAGGTGGGCAAAAGACGTTGAAAAGTTCAATAAAAATTTTATATATCTAAAATTATTTTAAAATGACTCCAATGAATTGCATTGAAATTATATAGGTATTATGTATCAATTTTGACCTAAAATAAATTTAAATAAAATAAATAATTATTTAAATAAAAAGTCGGGTTTTAAATAGTTACCCAGTGTTTTCACTATTCATTAAAAAATGAAATTTTTCAGAAAAATACCAAAATTTCACCCTAAGCTAATTAAGATATTTTGAATCCAAAAATGAAATCCATTTTGAAAAATAAAATTTACAAAATTTCAAAAAGTGGGTATTACTATTCATAATGCATAGTTTTATTAATATTTTAATAGTATATCGTTGTTTAGTGAAACTCGGTATTGCGTACGACGCAAGCCATTGTGGAAGGTCAGATTGCGTGTAAAGAAATCCAAGCTAGTGTTCTGTGTAGTGAAATAATACATTGATGATTTATATAACATAAAAACAAAATATTTCTCATAAAAGTCTCGGGTGTTACATTTTACCCCCCTTAAAATGAATTTCGCCCTCGAAATTCATCACTTTGTAACAAATATATGGGGATACCTCTCCCTCATCATATCCTCAAGCTCCCATGTATCTTATTCTAATTGGTGGTTCCTATATAAAACTTTCACCAAGATAGTGGTCTTGTTTCATAGTACTTTTTCACTGCGATCGAGAATCTCTATCGGCTGTTCTTCTTAAGAAAGATCTTATTCTAGCGGTACAACTTCTGAGCTGAGTACATGTGAAGGATCAGGTATGTAATTTTTCAGGAGGGATACATGTAACACATCGTGGACATGAGAGTGATTCGGTGGAAGCGCCAATCGGTAAGCTACCTTCCCAACACGATCCCGTATTTCGAAAGGACCGATATATCTAGGGATCAACATTCCCTTCTTTCCAAATCTCATTACTCTCCTCCAAGGAGATATTCATAAGAACACTTTATCACCAACTTCAAACTCTAGGTCTTTTCTTCGATTGTCGGAATAACTTTTTTGTCTACTCTGAGAAGCTCTAATGTGTTGTTGAATAGATCTGACCTTTTCTGCCATCTCATCAACAAGATCAGGTCATAATAGCTATCTTTCCCCAACTTCATCCCTGCAAGTTGGAGACATACATTTATTTCCAGAGAAAGCTTCATAAGGATCCATCTGAATACTGGAGTGAAAGCTATTATTATATGAAAATTCCACCAAAGGTACGTGTTGATCCCAACCACCTTTGAAATCTATAGATCAAGCTCTCAACATATCTTCATGAGTTTGAATTTTCCTCTCAGACTGACCGTCTATCTAAGGATGATAAGAACTGATAAAACAAAACTTTGTATCTAGAGTATGCTGAAGGCTTCGCCAGAAATTTGAGGTAAATCTTAGATCCCGATCAGATATAATGGAATGTGGTATTCCATGCAATCTTACTACTTCCTTTACATATATCCTGGAAAGGTGATATAGAGAGAAATACTCTCTAATAGCAATGAAGGGAGAAGAATTTGTAAGATGATGAACTATGACCCAGATAGCATTATTGCCTTTAGATGTTTTAGGAAGTCCCGTGACAAAGTCCATAGTGAGGTTTTCCCATTTCCATTCAAGTATCGATAATGGTTGTAACATCCCCTTAGACTTCTGTCTCTCAGCTTTAACTTGCTGACAAACCAAACATTGAGAGACATATTCAGCAACATCTCTTTTCATGCCATCCCACAAGAAGTACTCTTTCAGGTCCCTATACATTTTGTTCTTCTAGGATGAATAGAGAATGAAGAACTATGAGCCTCATCCAGTAGCCCCTTCTTTAATTTTGGGATGGGAGGAACACAAACTCGATTCCTGAACATTATTATCCCATCACAATCAAGGTTGAATTCTGGAACATTTCTCACCATCTTTTGTAACTCTACATATTCTTTCTGTGCCTCTTTAATCATCACATTTATAGATTGTTGAACATTCATTTGAGAAAGATACGATTTTTCTACTTCCATTATAATTCCAAGATCTATACTTTGAAATCCATAAATATTCAATCTTTTTTTATCCTCATCATGGATAAACTGGCATGGTATTATCGACTTAATGCATCTTCCACCTTGTTTTCTTTCCCAGGGTGGTAATGAATTGAGCAGTCATAATCCTTAATCAGCTGCAACCATCTTCTTTGGTGCATATTCAGCTCCTTTTGTGTGAAAATATACTTTAAACTTTTATGATCTGTATAAATACAACACCTTTCTCCATAAATATAATGCCTCCAAATCGTTAATGCAAAGATTACCGCAGCTAACTCCAAATCATGAGTTGGTTAAGTTTTCTCATGGATTTTCAACTGTCGTGAGGCATAACCTGTCACTATATCATTTTGCATGAGAACACACCCCAATCCCTTCATGGATGCATCACTATAGATCCCTAACCATTCCCTATTAGAAGGCAGTGTGATCAAAGGTTCACTGGATAACCTTCTTTTCAACTCCTTGAAATTCTCTTCACACTCCTCTATCCACACGAACATAACTCCTTTTCGAGTCAACCTGGTGAGTGGATTGGATAATCGTGAAAAATCATTCACAAAACAATGATAATATACATCTAGACCAAGAAAACTTCATATCTTAGTTACTATTGTTGGTCTTGACCATCTTTCGATAACCGCTATTTTTGATGGATCCACAGATATCCCCTCTTTTGAGATTATATGAGCCAAAAATGAATCTTTTGGAAGCCAAAATTCACACTTGGTAAATTTGGAATAACGCTTCTCATTTCTCAGGGTCTTCAATATAATTCTCAAGTGATCTTTATGTTTTTCCTTGCTTTTTGAATAGACAAGAATATCATCTATAAAGACTACCAAAAACTGATCAAGGTAGTCTTTAAAGACTCTATTCATCAGATCCATGAAGATAGCAGGGCAATTTGTAAGACCAAATGGTATCACTATAAATTTATTGTGTCCATACTTTATACGGAAATCCGTCTTTGGTATATCCTCCCTTTTGACCCTTAATTGATGATACCATGAATGAAGATCAATCTTGGAAAATTATTGAGATCCGCGTAGTTGGTCAAAAAAGTTATCAATGCATGGGATATGATATTTGTTCTTGATAGTGATCTTGTTAAGATCTCTATAATAAATACAGAGTCTCATTGATCCATCTTTCTTCTTAACAAACAGAACAGGTGCTCCCCAATGAGACACACTAGGGCGTATGAATACCTTATCAAGATTCTCTTGGAGTTGCTTCTTCAATTCCTGCAACTCAATTGGGTCTATTCTATAAGGTGTCTTTGAAATAGGCAAAGCACGCGGTACGAGTTCTATTGAAAAAATGACTTCACGATTAGGTGGATGACCCGACAATTCCTCTAGAAAGACATCATCAAAATCCCATATAATGGTCATATTCTTAATCGCGAGTTTCTCTCCATCCATTTGAGATAAATAACCCTCATTTAGTGGAATCAGTACCCATAAGATGGAAGGAATTTCCACTAGAAGGTTATGTTCATCCTTGCATTGATAGACGATCATAGATTGACCTGGATTAAGAAATTTGACTTTCCTTCATTGGAAATTGATATGGGATCCATATAAATAAAGCCAATCCATGCCACGAATCACATCAAATTCCACTATAGGAAGGATCACAAGATTTTCAAGAAGCACTTTCCCACAATCATCAATCAGAGAAGAATTATATACTTTTGATGTGACTGTTGTGCCATCAGGCGTTGTAACAGCTAACTCAACATCTAATTGTTTAGGTAATACGGTGATACCCTTAGAAAATTCTTAAAAAATAAAACAGTGGGTGGATCTAGAATCAAATAAAACATTTGCTACTTTAGAGTGGATGGTATGTGTACCTTTCACCACTTCGTTATCGTACTCTACATCGCTGGTAGAAATTGCATGTGACATTTCCTTTGTCTTTAGCGTTAAGAGTTTGTTGACGTCGATCATCATCAACAACCATTGGATTAGGGCATTGATTGTCATAATGCCCCATTTCTTTGCACTTGTAACATTGAAGTGTATGAGGTTCACTCTGTGTAGCCTTTTCTTTTTTCGCATCACTAGGCATCTTCTTCCCATCATTGCGGCATTCAAATGCCCAATGACCTTCCTTTCCACATTTGAAACATTTTGTTGTCCCTTTAAAACAACTCCCTCCATGTTTCTTTCAACACATTGAGCATAAGGGAAATATCATCTTCTTCTCAGTGTGCTCTTTAGATTTTCCTTTGAATTCCACTTTCATCTTCTTATCAAACCCATATGACTGATGGGTTACTCCAATCTCCATCTCAACCATGAGAGCACTTCGAACGATTTCCTCATAGCTATTGAAGTCCCTTATGTCTAACGCCCTTCGAAAACTTTGTTTTAAGCCACTAAAGAATCGATCGATCTTACGCTCGGGTTGGATAATAATCCAAGATGCATACCTTGGAAGTCTTGTAAAATTTTCCTCATAGGTACCAATAGATTCATCATCCTTTTGCTTTAGTTTAAGAAACTCCTTCAGCATCATTGTTCAGTGAATATAAGGGAAGTACTTATTAAAAAATAAGTTCTTGAACTCATCCCATTCCATGGATTCAATTTCATCACTTGGCCTCGTATTTTTGATAAGATTCCACCATTGATCAGCTTCACCTTCCAAGCGATAAACTGTTAAGATGACTTTATCATGTTCAGAACATTGATGAACTAAAAATATCATTTCAGTGGCACTGATCCATTGTTCAGCCACTAATGGATCAGATGTCCCACTGAATAAAGGTGGATTCTCCCTCATGAAGGTTTCAACAGAATGTTTCTCATTACATTGCCCATTTGGAAGTCCTGTATGATTCATATCTTGAGAAAGTTGTGTGATCATGGCTACAAAATAATATATTCCAGCTCCCATAATGTTTGGTTGCTCAGGGGGAAATCATTGCATTTCACATCGCATTCCACATTAACATGGTTCCTTTGGGTTTCATCCATTGACTAAAACCAAGAAGAATAGTGTAAGCAAGAGTAATTATAATAGGAAAACCACACAATCAAAATTTCACACTTATGTTCTTATCATAGGTTGTTCATGGAAATTTATAAAACACTAAGATTGTTTTCTATGCTTAGACATATTCTTAGGCTTCTTACTAAGGCTTTCACATCCTAGTTTCCAAAGGTTGACTATACCTTTCCTTTGATACCAACTCTAATGACCCATACATTACATATATTGTTAATACTTCAAAATTGAAGTACACTTATTACAACATATAACAAAACCATGAAAGGACCGTATAGGAATAGTGTCTTTAGAAACTGCGAAACATAAATAAATGGTTCATAAAGCATCTATATTCCCTCCCATTTATTTCATCATATCTGGAGTCCCTTTTTGGCATATCTTACTTAATAACCTTCTTCCTGACCTGGGGAAAGAAAACATACAAAAGGGTGAGCTCAAATTCTCAGTAAGGGTAATCAAAAGAAATATCAATCACATCATATTCATAAGAACATATCATTTTGTAAATCTTAACCTGCAACAAAGATCATAATTTCATAACATGGGATAAATCATAGTAGTTAAATGTAATCCCAATAATCATAACATAAAACATGAAGCTTTGTGGTATACACACATAATCATAGAAAATAATTTCTTAGTAGTCAAGACTCATTTCCAAGACTATCTTAGAGGACAATGTCCATTTCTGAATCGAGTTCACTCCTCGTTTCAGTCTTGTTTCACTGAACCAGTTTAACCTGCTGTTCCATCCATGTCTATATCATGAGATATTAATCTTTACCCAATTAATTGGAGGGAGATATAGGTCCCACCTATCTCATAATGATACCATTCTTATGTGTGCCACAATATCATAAATCATTCACCATAGCATAACACATGTAATAAAAATGGGATTCTTAAACTTCATGCCATCATAACATAACCCATATAAGATAAAGGGACATCATAAAATTAAATCCCATCATAAAATAATCAAATCAATATAAAAATAGGGATATAAATAGAACCCTATATTATCTTAGATGCAAAATAATTTGGATAAAACACTTGATCTTCATTCTTGAGGGAAATATACTTTTTACATCAAAAACATTTTTCCTTTCATAACATGTCATACAATTTTAAACTAAAAGAAGATGATTAAAAATAAACATGAAAACTTGTAATGGAAGCTTCATGGAAATAATTATCTAAAAATCCATTCATGCCGTATAAGTTAAAAAAACATTCTTCTTGTACTGTGGCTGGAAAAGTAAAAAAGTACCTCGTACGAAAAATGACAAAAGATTCCTTTCATATCTTTTACTAAAAACTCACCGAAGGGTAAACTTAGATATAATAAATTTTAGTAGGATAGAAATAATATTACATATTTATGAAACATGGATATGGATGATAAATATTCCCCAGTAAATTCTAAAGTATAAACAATCTCGGATAAAAATTTAGATTGCGAGATTGTCCCTTAACTTAGGTCTGATTTTCTTTGTAAGTGTCCGAACCACCTGTATAATTATTTAAATAATGTCATTGACTTATTCCAGAATCATACTCATTTTTATGATATCATATATGGTCATCTTCTTATATTCTTCTTAGTAATATTTCATTGCTACTTGTTATTAGGGTGTTTATTACTTTGTGTTATTATGCATGTTTTGTCGAATGAATTCTTATTATTCTTTTTAGGTTATAGATACCTCGTTTCCAGAATGGTATTAGTGTAATATTTATCATATTTTTTAATCATTATGCAATGAAAATTATGTAAAATGAGTTGCATCACATCGTGGAGACGGTATTCCGTACATACGCACGAGCGATGATATCGTTCCCATGATCGTGGAATTGTAATGGAGTGTATGCATACTATTTCATAATCAATATAAATTTACAATAATCATATATAGTTATTATTTAAACCATTATACCCATCCATGTAAGGTGGTGGTGGAAAATATATTACACCACGACGTGGAGACGGTATTTTGTACATACGCATGTGCGGTGATTTCATTTTCTGTAGGATGGATAAATGGTGAAATAGGGTTATTTCATACCTATAATAATATATCATTATATGATTGATACTCATGTTATTACTTCATAATGAAACAACTAATGAAGAAGAAGTGGAAGATGAGATAAAGTTGAATGAATCGGTAACGGACATTACCTCTTCTTTGATGAACCTCTTTGAGATCTCCTCTTAGGGAACTAACATTGGTCTTTGAAGAAGACCCAGACCACATGGATGTTTCTAGGGAAGTGGAGAAGAGAATTTTTTAGGGGTTGGCCAAGCATGAAGGCTCAATGTGGTGTGAGGAAGAGAGGGAGGAGGTTCCCTTTTATAAGAGAGGAGAGGGGCACCTTTGGAAAAACTAAAAATATTATTTTATTATAAATTCATATTCAGATATAAATAGCTCCAAATTGATTTATTTCAAATATAAGGTGGGGTGGGTTGAAATCCTCTCATACAAAAGAATTTATACAAGTTTAGGATTCTATTTTTACCTTATCATTTAGATTTAACTTTAAGTTATATAATTTTACTTTTACCATGTCTTCTTGTTTTCTTACACTATAAGGTTAATAAACATACTATAACAAGACAAACGTAACAAAAGTTGTTTATTAATAATATATATAACATTATCTAAGTCATCTAGAAGAACCTATAATTTTAGGTATAAAATAACAATTAATAATATAATATATTTTTAAAAAACTATTTTATGTCAATTTTGACAATATTTGGTAATTGATTTTTGTGAAACTCATAACAGAATTATTAGTTCGAAACAAGTTACATAAATCAATACTAATATGTCATATTAACCTATAAAATTATTTTAATTCATAAAAAGTCTTGAATTAAATTTATTTGAGTATTTATTACATACAATTATGTCAATATTTCATTAATAAGATAATTACTGCATTGTCATTGTGTCATAATTAAATTAAATTATTTAATGTCTAAAAATTATTAATAAAATACAATTAGGTAGGAAATCTTATTAGATTTCTAATGAATATTTATAGTAGAATTTATATTATTTATAACCCTATATTAAATATGTTTTAGTTATTAAACATTGATTTTAACAATTTTAACCCCTCATTAAATAAAATAATATTAAATGTCCTAATCTAATCAGTGTGAGACTAAATGGTCATAATTTATTCCTAAGGTTGTTTTTGGTCGAATTATACTTATCCAATAGAATTAGGACATGTGTTACGGTAATAATAATATCATTTTTACCCTTAATTACCCAATTTACTTTTAACCGTGGCAAAAAAAGTAAAAAGTTAATATTCACCAAAAATTATTTTCATCTCATTAAACCAAATTTTACTTACTAACATCAACCATGTATCTTGGATTTTTAAAATTCCATTCACAGAAGCGGTAAAATTATGTTTTATGTAAATTTTCAAATTCTCCAAGGAGGTGGGTAAAAGACGGTGAAAAGTTCAATAAAATTTTTATATATCTAAAATAATTATATAATAACTCCAATGAATTGCATTGAACTTATATAGGTATTATGTATGAATTTTTACCTAAAATAAATTTATATAAAATAAATAATTATTTAAAGAAAAAGTGTGTTTTTAAATAGTAAACCAGTGTTTTCACTATTCATCAAAAATTGTAATTTTCATAAAAATACCAATATTTCACCCTAGGCTAATTTTGATATTCCGAATCCAAATATGAAGTCCATTTTGAAAAATAAAATTTACAAAATTTCAAAAAGTGGGTATTACTATTAATAATGGCTAGTTTTAATAATATTTTAATAGTATATTGTTGTTTAGTGAAACTCGGTATTGCGTACGACGCAAGCTATCGAGGAAGGTCATGCTTGCATGTAAAGAAATCCAAGCTAGCGTTGTGTGTAGTGAGATAATACGTTGATGATTTATATAAAATAAAAACAAAATATTTCTCATAAAAGTCTCGTGTGTTAATGTTTAGTTTACCATCACCTTTTCCATTGTTTCCTCCACATGTTCTCGGCCTACAAGTTTTTATTCGCCAATATCATCCCAATAGGTTGGTTTGCGACATCTCTTTCCGTACAACGCTTAAAATGGTTCCATCTAAATACATGAATGGAGGATACTATTACAGGAAAATTCTACCCGAGGTAAATATTGATCCAACATACACTAAAAGTCAAGTGAGAAGGATCTCAACTTGTCTTTTAATGTTTGAATAGTTTGTTCTGATTGTCCATCTCTTTAAGGGTGGTAGGAAGTGCTCAAATGAAGTTCAGTATCTAGGGATTTCTGAAGACCTTTCCAGAATCTTGATGCGAAATGGGGATCATGATCAGAATCAATCGACAGGGGTACTCCATGAAGTCTCACAACTTCATTAAAATATAGTCTTCCTAGAAGTTCAAGTGGTAGATCTTCTCATATAGAACGAAAATGTACTGACTTGGTAATATAATCAACAATGACCCATATTACATCTTTCCATATAGGTGTCTTTAGTAGTCCCATGACAATTTCCATCATAATATTATCTCATTTCCACTCAAGTATGGGAATCGGTTGCAATACTCCACTAGGTTGTTGCCTTCCAGCATTCAATTGTTGACAAACCATACATCTTGACACAAAATCAGCAATCTCCCTCTTCAAGTTTTCCCTCAAAAAATGTTCCTTTGAATTTATATACATTTTGTTACTCCCAGGGTGTATAGAGAAATTGTAACTATGAGCATAATCTATCAATTCACTTTATAGATCAGGTATATTGGGAACACAAAGTCTCTTCCCAAATATCAAAATTCCATCTTCACACACAAAGTCACTCAATCTCCCATTATTCACATATTCATAGCTTTAATCTTTTTTTGAAGTTCTTCATCATCAATCTAATAACTCATTATCCTTTCTAGTAAATATGGTTTGACAACCATTTGAAAAAGTATTGATGATTCACCTTCCATGGTGATTCCCATATCCAACATTACTAGATCCATAAAAATAGGAACCATTTCAATTCTCATCATGTTCAAAACACCAGGATCTTTTCTACTCAAAGCATCTTCCACCTTATTTACCTTTCCGGGGTGGTAGTGTATACTGCAATCATAATCCTTGATTAGTTCAAGCCATCTCATTTTCCTCATGTTGAGTTCTTTTTGTAGAAAATATATTTAAAAATTTTGTGATCAGTATAAATCTCACATTTTTCACCATAGAGGTAGTGTCTCTATATATTCAAAGCAAGAATCACAGTTTCTAACTCGAGATCATGAGTAGGATAGTTTTGTTCATGAATTATCAATTGTCATGATGCATATGCAATAATCCTATCATTCTGTATAAGGACACAATCAAGTCCTTTCTTTGATGCATCACTATAAATAATGAACCCATCATTCCCCGATGGTAGAGTCAATATAGGAGCATTGAATAATATTCTCTTCAGTTCATCAAGACATTCTTCACACTATTTTTTCAAACAAATTTATCCCCTTTACGTGTGAGCTTTGTTAATGGGATAGCCAACCTGGCAAAATTCTGGACGAAATGTCGATAATAACCTGTTAAACCAATAAAAATGCATACCTCGGTTATACTCGTCGGTGATGGAAAATCTTGGATTTCTCTTGTCTTAGAAGGATCAATATAGATTCCGTCTTTAGAGACAATATGGCCAAGAAAAGAAATCTCATGAATCCAGAATTCACACTTCCTAAACTTCCTATATAATTCATGTCTTCTTAGAGTCATCAGGACATTGCGCAAGTGATTTTCATGATCTTCGTATCTTTTGGAGTATACCAAGATATCATCAATAAATACCACCACAGATTCATCTAGATATTCCTTGAAAACTCAATTTATCAGATCCATGAATATAGTGGTTTCATTAGTCATCCCCAAAGGCATTACTGTAAACTTGTAATGCCCGTACCTAGTTCAAAATGTTGTCTTTGGAATGACTTCGTTCATCACACAAAACTAATGGTATCCAAACCGAAGGTCAATCTTTGAAAAGTAATGAGCTCCATGTAGTTGGTCAAGTAAATTATCAATGTGAGGTAGGGGATACTTGTTCATAATTGTTATAGCATTGATTTCCCTGTAGTCGATACATATCCTCATGGATCCATCATTCCTTTTAATGAAAAGAACAGGGGCTCCCCATGGAGAAACACTAGGGTGAATCAATCCCATATTACTCAATTAAACTAGTTGTTTCTTTTGTTCAACTAATTCTACAGTTGATATTCTATATGGGGTCTTCGATATAAGCCTTGATATTGGAATTAAATCAATGGAAAACTCAACTTCTCGTTCTGGAGGATGTCCAGGTAAATCTTTTAAAACACATCTACATATTATTTCACAAAAGGTACATACTCTATTTGAACATCCCTTTCCTCACCCACAGTCATTTCATTCTCATCCACCCCAATAATTGAATTTAGTTGAGCAAATGGGGGCGAATCTAGATAAGAATTAGGTGGTGACGATTCTTCTATAAAGATAAGGTGTTCCTTATCATAATCATCAAAAATCATAACCTCCTTCTTCTTACAATAAATATTCGCATCATGGTCCGAAAGCCAATCCATACCGAGGATTATATCAAACTCAATCATAGGTATGACCATGAGATCAGTGGATAAATAACATTTATGTGCTCTAATGGGGATTGATTCACAAAACATTGTTGCAATGATACTTCCCTTGGGAGTATTAACTGACAACACCCTTGTTAAATCAAATTGGAAATATCAAATTTTCTTGGCAAGCTGGGATGTTATGAGACAATGCGATGACCTAGAATCAAATAATGCATTTGATAAACATGAGGAAACCATTAAATTACCTGCCACCATGTCTTTCAGAGCTTCTACCTCAGCAGTAGTGATAGCATATTCTTGGCCTTGATCCCTTGTCATTTTCTGAGGTAAGTTTCCATGACGCATAGGACATTCATTTGGATAATGTCCCATATCCCTGCAATTGTAGCACTGTACATCGGTCGCTTCCTTCTTCCCCTTGCAATCATGTGCTTGGTGGCCTTTTTCACCACACTTGTAACAAACTCCTATTTCTTTTAAGCAAGTACCTGGGTGTTTTTTCCCATATTTACTAATGGATGGATATTCAAATTTTCCCTTCTTCCCTTTATTTCCATTCCCAGATTGATCATAAGATCTCTTCTTCACTTTATTTTCTTTAAAGTCATAAGACTTAGAGAATTCATTCTCTGTCTTGATAGCACATGAGACAATGTCTTCGTACGACGAGAAGGTTTGTGAGACTAATGCTTGACGGAGAAATGGTTTTAACCCAAAAATGAAACGATCAATATTACTTCTTGGGTTACGTATATAATCTCTATCATACCTTTATAAACTTGTAATGTTAGCCTCATAGATTGCAACATTCTTATCCTCCTTTTATCTCAGAATCTGAAATTGCCTTTCCATATCTGCTTCATGGTCATGAGGAAAGTATTTTTCTAAATACAGATCTTTGAAATCCCTCTATTCCATATTTGATACTTCATCATCTTCCTTTTTGTTTTGTATCAATGACCACTATTGATCAGCATCTCCAGTGAGGCGGTAAACTGCCATGATAACTTTTTCCCTTTCACTACTCCCCAAAGCCTGAAATATTTTCTCTAGGGAATTTATCCATTTCTCAGCTACTAATGGATTTTTACTCCCATTGAACATTGGTGGTTGTTGCCTCATGAAGCGATCTAACATTGATCCCCCACTTTGCGGATCGGGGTGCTCCATAAGGGTAAGGTTATTTTTCATAACCTGAGTTAGTTGTCCATGTATGGTGATTAGCTGATTTGCACCATTTGGATCACCAGCTCCACTATAATTATCTTGAGCTTGAGGTAAATCCCTACATGGAGTGTGTGCATTGATACGGTTTCCATTTCTTCCACTAGGCTCCATTTCTAAGCAATGGAATAAACTATATTAGTTTGTGAATCAAAATACATAATTCCATACTAATAAAACACTTAACATAAATTGAACTATTTATGGATATAATCCATAATCATAAAAAAAATTATTTGAGAAAGTATATACTCATAAACCCTTCATAATGATTTGTAAAGAAAGTGAGAGTTATCCAATGAATATCCCACAGGAGTGTCGTAACTAAGAGTGCAGCAAGTCCCGTTATTATGCACCAGTTCCCGTTCGAGTCTAGCTCATAGTGGTGTTTTTGGGTTTTACCCCAAGGTACATCTGTGCTAGAGCTTCCTCTACCTACTCATATCCAGACAAGGATGTATTGCTCGTAATGCTCACAAAATCTCTACAATACCTAAATTCTAGGATGTTATTCTATACTAATACCCAAAGTCCATCTTAGGTCTATATTCTTTAATCAGAGTTTATACAAATCTAGCCTCAAAGTATTGTACTAAAGATCCTCTGATACCAACTGTAACGCCCCGACCCTAGTTACCCAGAGTCGGTGCATTATCACATAACATTGGCATGGTCACAAGAAAGATCAAGTCTGGAAATACCGATTAGTTTAGTAGCCTTGGAATAACTAGATACATTCATAAAGTTTACATTACATCATAAAATGAATACTAAAACAATATAGCCTCCATATTCTACACTCTTATCCCCTCATACTATCCCTGCAAGACATTCCTAAAATACTTATTCACATCCTGGGAAAAATAAAACATAGAAAGGGGTGAGCTCAAATGCCTAGTAAGGATAACAATGTTGCGGAAACATTCATAAATAAGCATAAACATTTGAGGCATTGTATAACAAAAACAAAATCCTTTTAAACTTGAACATCATCATAATATGGAAGATAGAAAATGGAATAATGCCATATACTTATTAAAATGTATATTATACTAGTCGAATAATCACATGAAATATCAATAACCACTTTCCAAGTGATGGAATGAATAATGCTAGACTATCATAACCACATAGCCAAGGCCTCGTGCCAAGACTAAAAATAAGATTTTGTCAAGGACTTGTGCCAAGACAGTAGTTTGTCTCATGAGACCTACCGATGCATCGAGGAGCTATAGCAGACTACACCCATCACATATTAAGTCCAATTCATTACTCATATGAACAGGTTTAAACATAACATAAACTTTTGTATTAAAACTAGCATACAAAATGTCAATACTTTCTCCATAAACCATGAATGGTATAAAAATAACAGATCCACAGTCAAAAAAATCACAAAACCTTCAATACAATATGGAAGTTTTGTATCATAAAAAATCAACATCAAATAAGCTTGAAATCCAACAATGGATGTTGACATAGATGAAATCAAAACTATTTGTGAGAAATATCAATTTTTTTAAAACATTTAAATGTCACATAATTATAAAATAAAACATTTAAATTGAAAATTTTCTTATAAGCTTGTAAGGAAAGCTTTGATGATTTTATGATGGCAAAAAATAGCCGCACCCACCGTATAAGTTAAAAAAGACATTCTTACCTTAATTCTGTCGAAAAGGTTAAAAAGGACCTTGTTTGGAAAATGATGGAATGATTCCCTTATAGACTTCTTATAAAAGTCAAAAAAGGTTATAAATGACTTTAACCCATATTCAGTTAAATAGTAAAAATGTTTTGAAATAAATTCTTAAGAAACATTGATGTGGATGATAAAGAAGTCCCAGTACATTATTACTTATAAACATCCTCGGATAATGAAGAGATTGCGAAATAAACCATTACCTTGTACATTTCCTTAGTCGATGGTATGTTAACCTCCTGTATAATTGATAAAACATTGTTATTAAATTATACAATAATCATATAAATTAATATGATATCATATATGATCTTTTAACATTTATTTGTTAATAATATCATAGTATTATTGTTGTTTCGGGTGTTAACTTACTCATTTTCTTTTATATGTTTTGTTACATAAGCCATGTTCGTTATGGATAGGTTGTATCTTATTCATATCCGAAATTATATCAAGTTCTTAAACATTATTTTCAACATCAAATGAGAATTATAATTTAATGGATACGATGGAGAATAAATCTCATCACGTTTGTGGAGACGGTAGTCCGTACGTATGCACGAGCGACAATATCAGTCTTTTTATTTTAAATTA
This sequence comes from Viscum album, assembly GCA_963277665.1. Classification (NCBI taxonomy): domain Eukaryota; kingdom Viridiplantae; phylum Streptophyta; class Magnoliopsida; order Santalales; family Viscaceae; genus Viscum; species Viscum album. The sequence continues at coordinate 176,365,574 of OY728134.1, forward strand.
ATATTTAATTGGATGGTACATCATATATAATGAATAATTATAATATTATATTTATTATTTACATGAATTACACATCATTATTATACCCATCCAAATAATAATTTTTTGAATAACAATTACACCACGACGTGGAGACGGTAAGCTGTATGTACAAACGTATGGTGACATGTCAATAAAAGGATGGATAGAATACTGAAATATGGTTGTAACATGTTTATAATAACATCAATTTATATATAATGTACTGGAGTTATTATTTTATAATGGTAATAACAATGAAATTAGAAGTGGATGAAGAAAGGAACTAGAAAAAGGGTGGTGAAATCATTATCTCTTCTTCAGGTTCTTCCTTTTGATTTGATCAAGAGGACTCCATAGGTTGTCTTTAGAACTAAAGGAATTCCTATAGGATGAATCTATGGAAGTTGAGAGAATATTTTGGTAGGGGTTGGCCGATCCAAAAGGCTTTTATGGTGTGAATTAATGAGAAGGTAGAGTGCCCTTTTATAAGAGGGGTGAGGGGAACCTTTGGAAAAAAGCTAGAAATATTATTTTATAATAAATTAATATTTGGTTTATAATGCCTCCAATGTGGATTATTTAAAGGATAAGGTGGGTATAGGTAAAAAACCACTCAACCAATAGGATTTAGACATGTTTGGGTTACTATTTTAACCTTATATGTAAGTATTAACTCATAGTTAATTAGTTTCACTTTTACAATGTCTCTTTGTATTTTTTATATTATATGGTTACTAAACATACTGTATAAATACAATTGACCCCCAAGTGGTACATTAGTGATACACCTATCATGATATTAGTCTCTTGGCCAAGTCTTATATTTTTAGAAATTAATAATATAATATTTGTTTTAAAAACTCTTTTATGTCAATTTTGACACTATTAAATAATTGATTTTTGTAAAACTCGTAACCAAATTATTACTTTGTTAAAAGTTAATGAAATAAATACCAACATGTCATATTAACCTAGAAAATTATTTTTATTTATAAAAAGTCTCAATTTACATTTATTTGGGTATTTATAATATCAATTATTCTAATTTTTCATTAATAAGGTAATTACTGCATCACCATTGTGTAATAAATAAATTACATTATTTAATGTCAAAAAATTATAAATAAACTACTATTATGTATTAAATCTTTTTATCTTTATAATTAATATTTATAGTCAAAACACCAAAAAAATATAACCCTATGTAAAAATTTTTTTGCTAAAATATATATGCTTATGTCATTTTTTTATTTATTTAACTTAATTAAAATAAAGTGTTCCTATCACCAACAAGTGGCTCCATGGGGTCCCAAATTCGTCCCAAAGATTCCCATGGTCGGACATGTATCCACCAATAAGTTTAGGACACGTTTTAGGGTAATTTAGTATTATTATAATATTAATTTTTAACCCTTATTTACCGTATTTACCCTTTACCGATGGTAAATAAAATATTTATAGAATTAATTATTCAAAATGTCTAAAAATAAAAGATACCTATTTACACATTTTTTACATCCTGATTCCAAATATTGAATCCATTTTTCCAAATTCAAAACACAGATGTGGCAGAAATTAATTTAAAATTAATTCCCGCTGTCAAAATAAAAAGCATGTTTTTAAGATATAATAACTATAAAAAGATTGATACTTCTTTATGCCCGGTTTAATTGTTAAATTATAGCCAATGACCAAAATTGTATAAAATGGTAAAAATATACTCTAAATATACTCTAAAACCACTCAAATTCATAATTTATCACTATTAATTATTTTGATTAAAATGGTTGTTTTTAATTAAAATTTAGTATTTTCACTATTCATTAAAATATAAATATTATCTGAAAAGCTCCAAAATTTTACCTTAGGCTAATTTCGATATTATTAATCCAAAAATGAAGTCCATTTTGAAAGATAATATTTATAAAATTTCAAAAAGTGGGTATTACTATTCATATCGGCTAGTTGATTTGTTGTGGTTTGTTAGAGCTCGAAGTTGCGTACAACACACGTTATTGCATTATTCAAAGGGAAACGTACCGTAGATGTTTGGGGTGTTATATATGTGGTGCAATTAGAAAACAATAAAATCTTAGATATAAGTACTTCATTACTTTCATTGAATATTTTACTCAAATGACTTGTGTTATATACATGAAACACAAATCAGATGCTTTGAAAATGATTAAATGTTTCATTAGAATAGCTAAGTAAGAATGTGAGTTTTCTGTAAAGAAGTTGAGAATTGATATTGGTGGTGAATAAAAAATTTAAGAGTTTGAAAAATATACTGAGAAGCCTAGAATTCTACATGCGTATAGAAATCCATACACTCCCTAACAAAATAGGGTTGCTGAAAGAAATAATATAATCTTTTTGTAAATGGGAAAAACCATGGTACATGAGAATGTACTTTCTCAATACATTTAGAGGCAATACATGAGTAATGTAGTTTATATTCAAAACATTTGTTTATATAAGAATCAATCAGGATTTACTCCATATGATTTTTTATGGAAATAATTATTATTTGAAGCACTTTAGAGTTTTTGGGAGTCCTTGTATTAAAAAGAAGAATTGTGGAAAACTATGGTATGTTTGAACCAAAAGGTGAGGGTGGAATTTGTCTCGACAAATCTCTAGAAAGAAGAGGATAAATATGATAAAACAATGAAACAAAAATAATTGTTGATTTAGCTGATGTGAAATTAATTGAAGTATCTCAGAAAGAGAAACATGTTTCGAAAAACAATGATGTTGAGAAAGTTAAAGAAAACAATTCTAATTAGGATATAGACAAGTGTATTCCTTCTTATGTAGAAGATTCAAACTCTGCTATTTCAAGTGATGAAGAAAATATGAAATCTTATCTATGGTTGATGAATCATGTGGAATTATGGAATATAATTTGTGATCAACATAAGAAGGTTCATACAAGAAATACAACCAATTAAATTACACATACTTCCTTGTATTCAAAGGTGGACCTGAATTATGTGAAAGATGCTTCTGAGCATCTAGAATGTGTTCAATCAATGAATGAAGAATTGGATCAAATTGAAAAGAAATATAAATGGGGACTCATAACAAATACTGAAATCAAAAACATTTTTCACACAAAATGGGATTTGTGGAACAAGATGAATTATATAGGTGAAGTTATAAGAAACAAAGAATGATTTTTTTTGAAAAGGGTATTAATAAATTGAGGGTATTGATTTTGATGAAACATTTTCTCCAGTCACAATACTTGATAAAATAAAAATATTTTTTCTATTCCCACACAATGAGGATACAAGATATTTAAAATGGATTTTAAATCTATATTCCTAAATATTGATCTTGTATAAGAGATTTATATTGAACAACCATGTTTCATTAGTATTAGAAAAGATGAAGGTGATGTGTATAGATTGAAAAGGCTTTGTATGGCCTAAAACCAGCTCTGAGTGCATGGTATTCCAAATTGAATACATGCTTAATAAAAATGAATTTTAACAAAGGAATGGTAGACAAAAATAATTACATCAGATAAATCAAGAGTATTCCATCATCGTAATTGTTTATATTGATAATATTATCATTGTCGAGAGTTATTATGGAAGATGTGAAAGAATTTCTGAAGAAATGACTAATACATTTGAAATTTCAATGCTTGGAGAAATGAAATAATTTATTGGGTTTCAAATCATGCAAAAGAAAGAATAAATATTTCATTCCCATGAAATGCATTGAATGAAATTCTCAAGAGGTTTGCATGGAAAACACAAAATCTATTTCTACACCCATTTCCATGGGAACCATAATGTGTAAAGATTGATATGGAAAGGAAGTTGATCAAAAAAGCATCGCAATTTGATTGCAAGTCTATTATATTTGACTTCCTTAAGAACCAACATTTTTTATGATGTTACCATATGTAATGATTTCATAGTGCTCCAAGAGAATCACATCTTATTTCTGTAAAATAATAATCTTATACATCATAGGAAAAACAGAAATTAGAATTAGGTATTGCAGATCATATTGTATTGATTCATTTTTGTTATTTTGATGCAGATTGGGCAAGAAATGTTGATGATACATGGTCTACATTTAGTGGTTTATTCTTTTTGGGAAAGAATTGTGTTAGATGGAATTTGATAGAAAAAAATCAATAAAAATCAGTACTGTATAAGCCGAGTATGTTGCTGCTACTCAAGATGCTACTCAGCATATGAGGATGAAAACACTATTAGAAGACTTTCTTTTTGATGTGATGTTACCCATGCTCTTGGGTTGTGACAATCAAAGTCGAATCAATATCACCATAAATCTAGTGCAAATTCTCATCAAAAAAAATTATATCAAATATCATTTCATCAAAGAGCATGTGGAGGAAAATGAATTGAATCATATGTATGTTCTAGAGACTGAACAAGTTACTGAAATCTTCACATACCAATTATCGTAGGAATCAATCTCAAAAATGATGTTAAACATGGTTGTCCAACGTATTTCTCTTTATAAATGTGGTAAGTGTCTCTATCCCCTCTCTCATCTTACCTTTGTATTATTTTGTAAACATAGAGAATTATTATTTTTATAAATGTATTGTACATAATAAGGATTTTGGGGTAAGCAGTGAATTCAGCATTGTTTAGTGTGTGACCTATTATAACTATTTGTAGGAGTTGTTGTAGGAAAAGAAATTGAATTGTTTTCCAAGGATAATGAAGAAATAAAAGAGGTGTTCATGAATACTATTTTTGGATAGAATGGTTTTGCTATTAATTATTCTTATTACCTAAAATTAGTGAGCTAATTTAGGCGTATAATTATTGATATGTATTCCATTTATTGAAAGTACAATGTTTAGTGACTTATGAAATTTAGTTGAAAATAAAATCCAGATGGGGATATTATTGGGGCAATGCTGATGATCATGGTGATAAAGGTTTCAGGTGTTGTCTATTTTAGTCCAAGTATGTTCTGAAGAAAGGAAGTTACTTCAATTTGTTTTGTGGATATAACTGTTTTGTGTTAGTTTTGAAAGGAACAAGACCCATGTTAATTGTGACGATGGTTTGATGGTTTTTATTTCATATAAATCAGGATTTGTATTAAGAACTTGTGATGCATTCTTGATATAATAATAGGAGATTGAAAGAGTTTCTATTAATTGAAAATGAATGATACTCAATTTTTTTTAATACCAATTAGAAAAGAAAGTGGTGGAAGAAAAAGAAGTTTTTCTGTTTTCACTATTGCTGGATATGATTGTAGTATAAATTCTTGTTATGATTTTCCTGGAAAAGCTGGTTATGATTTCTCTGTAAAAGATAGTTTTGATTTTAGTGTAAAAGTTGGTTACAATTTCTGTTTAAAAGCTGGTAACGATTTCAATATGATGGCTAGTTACAATTTCTGTGCAAAAGATTATTATGATTTCTTTGTAAAAGGTTGTCATGATTTCAGTATGAAAGATGGTTATTATTTCTGTGCATGGATGTTAGTATTTCTGTGTAAAACCTGGTTATGATTTCTTTGTAAATGGTAGTTACGATTTCAATATGAAAGCTGGTTACAATTTCTAAGAAAAATATGGTTATGATTTTTGTGTAAATGATGGTTACGATTTTAGTGTAAAAGTTGGTTACATTTTCTGTGTAAAATATGGTTACGATTTCAGTGTAAAATCTAGTTATGATTTCAATATGAAATCTGGTTTTGATTTCACTATAGCATTGTGGTTACGATTTACGTATAGCCATGTAGGTACGACTTCGCTAAAGTATGGGTATCCAATTGAAAACAAGATGTCGAATGAAGAGTAAGCAATACAACTGATTGGTAAAGGATCGTATCCAGATTTATTTTTACCAGGAATCATAAATAAATAAGTTGTACTGATAGAATGTGTAGCCGATAGAAGAGATGGTGCCGATTGAGAATGAATGAAATTCAGATTGTTTTGTATCGTACCCAGAATGATCGTAACCAGATATGATCATATTCTAGATAATATTATCCAGACCATTTTTATTTTAGAAACTATAACGATTGGGTTGAGTTGAAAAGAAATAAGAATAAATGGATGGAGGGTCACAATACATTCCAAGTGAATTCAGACGATGGTTAGAATGATCCTCAATGAATTGAAATTCATGAAGGTAGGTATGATACAAGAACATTTTGGTGGATGAAGTCATTTTTCTCATCTGGATAAATAAAAAAACAAAATAGAGTGAAACTGATGAATGAATTGTTAACGGGGTATCCATTCTTTTAAAATAATTATTTCATCTCAATTGGAGAAGTGAATTTCTTCAAACACATTCATTTGGTATTGTTTCAAGAATTATCCTGAAGAAATTGGTATGAGAGAATCAGTTTCAGACTCATGTATTTCTCATCATTTGTAATCGTATTGAAATATGAAATTGGAGTCTTGAAAATATTAGAATATGATTATATAAGATTTGAGAAGAATCGTGAAGAATTGAAAAAGTCATAATTTCATTGATATTTCAGGAGAAATTCATATTTGGGTGAATTTAAGTGAGCAGGAAAGTGTTTTGGGATTGTTGCCAAAAAAAGTTTTGGCCACCAACAAAATAAGAAGATGTACATTGTACATTATTATGGGTTTTGAACTATTCACATTAGAAGAGAGAGAAGCTTCAGGTTTATAGAAAGAATAAAAGATCAATTCCGTTCAAATTGACATTTTTTTGGTGGGGACGATTCATTCATATTTTATTCGGCATGACCACTGTGCTGGGGAATAATAGAGGTGATGATTTTGTTTTTTATATATTTTAATGAATCGTAAGAGAAGATGTGTATTACAATAATCGAAATGGGAGCATTATTTTGAAATAATTGTATTCAAAGAATATTGGACTCAGTGCTTCATAACAAATCCAATGTGGTCATTACCTTTTTTTGGATTTGAATTGATGTATTGTATTTCAATTTGAATACATTTTTTGAATTGAAAAGAAACATAGGTAACAAGAGATGTTACAAAATAATTTTATTACTCTATTGTTTTATGCGTGTTCACACACACTAGTGGGGTTGTTTAATAGTTCTAAAAGAGTGAAGGGATACATCTTACCCATTGTAATCCATCTATTTTTTTCATAGTGGATTGTATGGTATTGGATAAATTCCAAACCATACCATGGACATAGATATTCATATTGAATAGTGAACCTTGTAAATATCAGTGTTCATGTGGATGTGTGTTGAGTATGTTTTCAATAGGGAATTGAAATCTCTAAAGGATGTGAAGGTTGTTTCAATTGAAATGAATCATAAAAGAAAAAGAGTATCACTGATTCACCCCCTCCCCCACTCTGTGATACATTACTCCAACTTGGAACTTTCAAATATTATCCAATGATACATCATCACACATTGTTGATTATCATTAAATACCCCCATGTTCTACTTCCTGGTCAGTCTCTGTAATAATATTAACCACCTTACAAATCAGTGGGTGGTATATGGTTCAACAATTAGCTCGAAATACACCAATTATTGTAGTAATCTTCCTCGAACGTCTAGTAGATATGTCCACTTCTATTCAGTTCCCATTCCACCATCGGTGAACACTCATGTTGGCAATGTAAATAGATTGATGTTGAATTATTTTTCCCTTCAGATCTTGTTTAATTCCACCATCATGATTAGCATGAATGGGAATCTTCAAAAAAAATTCAAATATGATGTTCTAAATTTTCTATCAAGGAGTGAAATGAGATTAACATATTCATATCCCCCCATATGTGCTACCCCTATTCCATAAAATATGTGTAGTGGTTGACACACATGTAGTCTCTTCTTCCCCTCATTGATATACCATATCATGTTGTATTACTTTCCCAGCACAGGAACACTTATGTTGATATGCTACCCCATCGAGAGTGATGCTTTCGTGATCGACATGGTAGGCCTCAAACCCATATGTGCAGCTCTTAATGGTCATATCAAACAATATATTAGCTTACATATAAACCTATCCAACCATTCAATGAGTTCATACTCAGTATAGAGAATGTATAACCACAACTACCATTGCTTTCTATCCTGTATTCTTTGAAAAGAAGCTCACATACCATGTTGAACTCTATAGGAAACATATGGGGATATATGGGTAGATTCATGGGTGTTTACTCTTCCTAATAAGGCAACTCCACATGAATATTCATGTGATGAACAAAACACTACAAAAGGTGCATGCCCCTCATTTCTGATTGTCGTGGTCTGCATCTAACAATATGTTTAGCAGCATATTCTCCAAACATGGCATCTAATCTGAATCCTTCCAATAATTCTCCATGAGGAGGTATTTTTTTATATCTCCAACAGAATGAGAATACTTGAAATATTGTGGAGGTCCGAGAGGCCAATTCATACCTCTCCATGATGATGATGAAATGTATTGGTCCTTGATGACCATCTACTTCATAGCTCGAGCATGAAGTACATTGGTTGGTAAATATAAAAATTTGAATGTAGCCCGCTGATTTTTTATAAGAAATAATTTTTATTTATGTCTTATGATATATGCTACCCCAATAGAATCTTTCACTATACACAACACTGGATTGGCATGCGTTACACGCAACAACAACCTTCCTCGATAGCTTGCGTTGTACGCAATACCGAGTTTCACTAAACAATGATATATTATTATAATATTATAAACTAGTAGTTATGAATATAATTAAAAGAATTTTAATTTTATAATATTAATATTCAACTTACACATTTTCTAGAATGATATATGAATACAAAATCAAATTTTTGGAAAAAAGAAATATTTTTCAATAAATGATGTTTTACCGCATTTTGATGGCGCACACATTTAAAATATAATTTGTTGAAAAGTTTATAAGTTCAATTTTACAATTTAAAATTCTTTTTTGAATTGGGATATACAAATTTAAATTGGATAAATTTCTGATACTTTTATGATAACTTTATTATTTTGATGAATAGTAAAAATAAGCGAAATTTGTCTTAAAAACTAATTTTTTCATCAAGATAATTTTTATGGTTAAATGATAAAATTTTATGGTTTTAAAGTATGAATAGAATATATTTTTACCATTTAATATAACCCATGTCATTACCATTAATTGTATTTTGAATTAATAGGTAAAAACATTTCAATCTTTGACAATGTTTTTACATTTAAAACTCATTTTTTGACAACTTGATTAATTTTAAATTAATTACTGAAACTACTGTGTTTTGAATTTTGAAAAATTCATTCCATATTCAGATTCAGTGGGTCCAAATTATGTCAATAGGTTACTTTTATTTTTTTGAAATTATGAATAGTAACTATGTTAATTTTTATTTACTATAGTTAAAGGTAAATCATGTAATTAAGGGTAAAAATAAGATTATAAAATTAACCTAACACCTGCCAAAATTCAGTTGGATGAGTAAAAGTGAACCCATATCACCTAAGGGTCATAATAGATTCATTTCATAGACAATTGACCATGAAAATGATATAATTATAATTAAAACCCAAGAAAGATACAACATGTCACTCTCTTATATCTTATAAGTGTAATAAGTTTATTTTAGTGATAAAATTCATAAAACTTAGAATATATATAGTTTCCAGAAAGATAATGCAATTATAAACATCATGTAAATTTATTTAGTATTTTTTAGGATTAAATATTTATCACTAGTGATTACACAATAGTGATGTTGAAATTATTTTATTGATTGAAATAACAAATAAATAGTTTTAAAAATATAAAAATAAATAATATATTAACTATTTAATGTGACACGTGAATTTTATAAATTAATATGACATTTTAGGAATCTATTAAATATTTTTTTTCGAATATATCCTCTGTGTAGATTTTATTTAAATTCAAATAAATGAATCGTGTCAAAATTGACAGTATTTTTTTTATAAAAATAACAAATTATAAAATTGTTTATAATTCACAAAATATATAATAATTATAAATTTAAATCTATATGGTCTATAATGTCATAATGTTTCCTATTATAGGCAATTCACAACACATAAGTAATTATTTCTAACAATTTAAAATTTCGAATATTATTACCACAAATAAAATTAAAAAGATTAAATAAGGATAAGTAAATTTGATAAGGTTTAAAATAAATTCAAAACACATTTAAATTTTATTGGTCGATAAGATTAAAACCCAATCTCAAATAATATTCGAATTGAGTCATTTTTGGAAGTTTTTAAGTGGATTTATATTTAATTTAAATTAATATTTCTTATGTTTTTAAAGGTTCGCCTCTCCTTCCATATAAAAGGGCACCTCCTCCTTCTCCTCCTTACACAATTTAAGCCTTCATGCTCGGCCAAATCCTTACAATTTCTCTTCTCCACTTCCCTATAAACATAATATAGGTCGTGGTCTTCTTCAAAGACCAACTTTAGTGTCTTAAAAGGAGGTTTAGTAGAGGTGTGTCGAAAAAGAGGTAATCTCGTCTACCGATTCTTTCATGATTCTTTCTTCTTCAACTTTCTCTTATTTAGTTGTTTCATTATAAAGTATCACAATAAGTACCTCGTATATACTGATATTATATTATAAATATGAAACAACCCAATTTCACATTCTATCCATCCTACGGAAAACAGAATCATCGCGCATGCGTACGTACAGGATAATGTCTCCACGCCATGGTGTAATTTGTTTTCCCCCACCACCATACTTGGATGGATATAATGGTGTAAACAATAACTATATATGATTGTTATAACATTATACTTATTCTGAGATATTATATCATCAACCTCAATTACATTCATATAATTACTGGAATGATATCATCGCTCATGCGTACGTACGGCCTACCGTCTCCATGATGTGATGTGGCTCGTTCTACATGATCATCAATGAATAATGATTATATCAATGAATTTAATGAATATATGATATATATTATTCTAATACCATTATGTTAATGATATATATATAATCTAAAAAGTGTAATAAGAATTTATTCAACAAAACACGCAAAAGAACATAAAGCAATGAACACCTGAATCACAAGTAGCAATGAAATATTACTAATAAAAAGATAAGAATATGACCATATATGACATCATAAAAATGAGTATGATTATGGAATAAGTCAATGAAATTATTTAAATCATTATAGAGGAGGTTTGAACACATAAAAATAAAATCGGACCTAAGGTAAGGGAAAATCTCACAAACTCATTTTTATCTGAGATTGTTTACACTTCAGAATTTACTAGGGCATATTTGTCATCCACATCCTTGTTTCCTCAATATGTTATATTATTTTTATCCTCCTACAATTTTTTAAATACAATTTTACCTATTGGTGAATTTTTAGTAAAAGATATAAGAGGAATCTTTTGTCGTTTTCATTATGAGATTCATTTTGACTTTTCCGGCCAAAGTACGAGAAGAATGTTTTTTAACTTATACGGAATGAATAGATTTTTATGATTTAATAAAACATTATTTCAATGAAGCTTAATTTACATGTTTTCATTTTTATTTTCAAATAACATCTTTTAGTATGTCATGTCTAGAGAGGAAATATATTTTTGAATTGGAAATGATATTTTTCCTCAAGAATGGAGTTCAAGTGTTTTATCAGAATTATTCTCCATCTAAGATAATATATGGTTCTGTTTATATTCCTATAATTACATTTAATTGATTATATAATGATGGAATTATTTTTATGATGTCCTTTTATCTTATATGGAATATGTTATGATGGAATGATGTTTAAGAATCCAATTTTTATTCCATGGGTTATGCTATGATGTATGATTTATGATTTTTGTGGAACACATAAGAACAGATTCATTATGAGATGGTTGGGAACTATATCTCCCTCTAATTCATTGGGAAAAGATTTATATCTCATGAGATAGACATGGCTGGAATGATATGTTAATCCGATTCAGTGATGCAGGACTGGAACGAGTAGTGAACTCGGTTCAGAAATGGACTTTGTCCGCAATGATGATCTTGGTAATGAGTCCTGACTAATATTAAATGATATTCCATGATTATGTGTGTATTCCACAATTTTTTGTGTTTTATGGTATGATTATTGGGATTATATTTCACTACTATAATTTATCCCATGTCATGATATTATGATCTCTTTTGCAGGATAAGATTTTCAAAATGATATGTTCTCATGAATATGATATGGTTGGCATTTCCTTTTTTCCCTTACTGATCATTTGAGCTCACCCTTTTGTATGTCTTCTTTTCCACATTCCAGGAAGAAAGGTATTATGTAGTATATTCCAAAAGGGACTCTATATATGATGAAATATGTGGGAGGAAATGTAGATGATTTATGAACTAGTTATATATGTTTCCCAGTTCCTGAAGTCAATATACCTATATGGTCCTATCATGGTTTTGTTATATGTTGTAATAAGTATGCTTCAATTCTGAAGTAATAACAATGTATGATAAGTATGGGTCGTTATACATGGTATTAGAGGAAAGGTATAGTCATCCTTTGGAAACAAGAATGTGAAAGACTTAGTAAGAACCCTAAGGATATGTATAAGAATAGAACACAATATTAGTGTTTTAGAAATGGCCATGAATAACCTATGATAATACATAAAATGTGAATTTTTTTTGATTATTTGGTTTTCCTGTTATGATTAGTGTCTCCCACACTATGCTTATTGGTATTAGTCAATGTCTAGAACCTGAAGGATCTGTGTTAATGATGAATGTGACGGGTAATGCAATGATTGTACCCCTGAGCAACCAAACGTTATGGGAGACGGAATGTAAAATCTTGTAGTCATGCTCACACAACATTCTCAAGCTACGAATCAAGAAGGACATCAAAACGCGCAAAGAAAGGAGAAACATTATGTTGAATCTTTCATGAGGTATTGTCCACCTTTATTCAGTGGGTCTTCGGATCCATTTGTGGCTGAATAATGGATTAGTACCACTAAAAAGATATTTTCAATTCATCAATGTTCTAACATGATAAAGTCATCTTAGCAGTATATCATTTGGAAGGTGAAGCTGATCAATGGTGGAATCCTATATAGAACATAAGTCAATGAGACGAAATTGAGTCCATAGAATGGGAAGAGTTCAAGAATATAATTTTTAATAAGTACTTTCCTCGTATTCTTCGAACAAAGATGGAGAAAGAGTTTCTTGAACTAAAGAAAAAGGATGTTGAATCTATTTGTACCTACGAAGAAAATTTTACAAGACTTTCAAGGTATACTTCCAGAATTATTATACATCTGGAGAGAAAGATCGATCGATTCTTTAGTGTTTTAAAACCAAATCTCTGAAGGGCATTATCCATAAGGGACTTCAATAGCTACTGGGAAATTTTTCAATGTGCTCTCATGTTTGAGATGGATATTGGAGTAACCCATCAATCATATGGGTTTAATAAGAAGACGAAAATGGAATTCAAAGAGAATTCTAAAGACCACAATAAAAATAAGATGAATTTTCCCTTATGCTCAACGTGAGGAAAGAAACATGGAGGGAATTTTCTTAAAGGGACAAGTAAATGGTTTAAATGTGGAAATGAAGGTCAGCAGGCATTTGAATGACATAGTGTTGGGAAAATGATGTCTTGGGATGTGAACAATGAAAAGCCAACACAAAATGCACCTCCTACACTTCAATGTTACATGTTCAAGTAAATGAGGAATTATGCTGATCAGTGCCCTAATCCAAGGGTTGTTGATGATGATCTACGTCAACAAACTCTTAAGGCCAAAGGAAAAGGAATGCCACTCTCAATTTCTATCGGCAATGTGGAGTATGATAATGAAGTGGTGAAAGGTACAATTACCATCCACTCTAAAGTATAAAATGTTTTATTTGATTCTGGATCCACCCACTCTTTTATTTCTGAAGAATTTTCTAAGGTTATCGTCGCACTACCTCAATAATTAGTTGTTGAGTTAGCTGTGACAACTCCTAATGGAACAACAGTTGCATCAAAAGTTTATAATTTGTCTCCAATTGATTTTTGCGGGAAAGTGCTTCCTACAAATCCTGTGATCCTTCTTATAGTGGAATTTGATATGATTCAGGGAATTGATTGGATTTTCTTATAAGGATCTCATATCAATTTCCCTAGAAGGGAAGTCACATTTCTTATTCCTGATCAATATGTGATCAAATATTGCTGAATGTATGAACATAACCTTCCAGTGGAAATTTCATCCATCTTATGGGTCTTGATCCCAATAAATGAAGGTTATTTATCTCAAATGGTTGGAGAGAAACTCACAATTAAGAATACGCCCATTGTACAAAATTTTGATGATGTCTTTCTAGAGTAATTGTCTGGTCTTCCAAAAAATTTGTGAAGTTGAGTATTCAATATAAATCATACCCGATGTTATGCCCATTTTGAAGACACATTATAGAATGGCCCCAATTGAATTTCCAGAATTGAAGAAAAAATTCTAAGAGAATCTTGAAAAGGGATTCGTATGCCCTAGTGCATCACCTTTGGGAGCACCTATTTTGTTTGTTAAGAAGAAAGATGGATCAATGAAACTCTGCATTGATTATTGAGAACATAACAAGATCACTATCAAGAAAAAATATCATATTCCATTCATTGATGAATTATTTGACCAATTACATGGAGCTCAATACTTTTCCAATATTGATCTTCATTCAAGGTATCACCAGTTAAGGGTCAAAAGGGACGATATACCAAAGGCGGCTTTCCATACAAGGTATGGACACTATGAATTTATAGTGATGCAATTTGGTCTTACTAATACCCCTTCTATCTATAGGGATGCTATTTGACCATATTAATACCCCTTCAATCATCATGGATCTAATTAATAGAGACTTTAGAGACTATCTTGATCAGTTTGTGGTAGTATTTATTAATGATATTATTGTCTATTCAAAGAGAAAGAAAGAACATGAAGATGAAATGTGAATTGTATTAAAGACCCTAAGAAAGGAGAAGATTTATGCCAAATTTACCAAGTGTGAATTTTGATTTTAGAAAGTTTCATTATTTGGTCACATAATCTCAAATTAAGGGATATCTGTGGATCCAGAAAAAAATGAGGTTATCGAATGATGGTCGAGACCAACAATAGTAACTGAGATCCAATGTTTTCTTGGTTTTCTTGGATATTATCGATGTTTTATGGAATATGTTTCACCATTATCTAATCCACTGACATGATTGACTCGAAAAAGAGTTATGTTCGTTTGGATGAAGGAGTGTGAAGAGAATTTCAAGGATGTAAAAAGAAGGTTATCCAATGCACCTGTGATCACACTGCCATGTAGTGGGGAAATGTTTTTGATCTACAGTGATGCATCCAAGAAGGAATTGGGTTGTGTTCTCATGCAAAACGATATAGTGATAGCTTTTGCCTCAGGACAGTTGAAAATCCATGAGCAAAATTACCCAACTAATAATTTGGAGTTAGCTATGGTTATCATTTCATTAATGATTTTGTGGAATTATCATTATGGTTAATGGTGTGATATATATACTGATCATAAAAGATTAATTAATATTTTCACATAATATGAGATGAATATGTTCCAAAGAAGATGGTTGGAGCTAATTAATGATTCTGAATGCTCAATTCATTACCACCTTGGGAAAGCAAACAAGGTGGCAGATGCATTAAGTCAACAAGGCCATGGTATCTTATCCATGATGAGGATCGTAAAAGATATAATATTTATGGATTTACAAATGATTGATCTAGGAATTATAATGGAAGTGAGAAAATATTATCTTTCTAAAATAAATTTTCAACAATCTATACATTTGATGATTGAAGAGGCATAGAAAGAAGATGTAGAGAGACAAAAGATGTGAGAAATGTTCCTGAATTCCACATTGATTGTGATGAAATAATAAGGTTCTTGAATCAGGTTTGTGTTCCTCCCATACCAGAATTAAAGAAGAAAATATTGGATGATTCTCATAGTTATTCATTTTCTATTCACCCTGGAAGCACAAAGATGTATAGGGACCCGAAAGAGTACTTCTGGTGGGATGGCATGAAAAGACATGTTGGTGAATATGTATCTCGATGCCTGGTTTTTCAACAAGTTAAAGATGAGTGAAAAAAGTTTAAGAGAATGTTACAAACATTACCCATACTAGAATGGAAATGGGAAAACATCACTATGGACTTTGTCACTAGATTTCCAAAAACATCCAAAGGCAATAATGTTATCTGGGTTATAGTTGATCATCTTACAAAGTCCGCACACTTCATTGCTATTAGAGAAGATTTATCTCTTGATAAGATTACCAGGATATATGTAAAGGAAGTGGTAAGATTTCATGGATTACCACTATCCATTATATCTGATTGGGATATGAGGTTTACCTCGATGATTTGGAAAACTCTATAGCATACTCTATATACAGAGTTGAGTTTCAGTACTTCTTATCATCCTCAGTTAGATGGTCAGTCTGAGAGGACAATTCAAAGATTTGAAAACATGTTGAGAGCTTTCTCTAGGGATTTCAATGATGTTTGGGATCAATACCTAACTTTGTTGGAATTTTCTAATAATAATAGCATTCACTATAGTATTTATATGGATCCTTTGAAAGCTCACTATGGAAAGAAATGAAAAACTCCAACTTGCTGGGATGAAGTTGGGGAAAAAATCTATTAGGACCTCATCTAGTTTATGATATAGAAAAAAAGGTATGATCTATTCAACAAAACGTACGAGCATCTTAGATTTGACTAAAGAGTTATGCCGATAACCGAAGAAAATACCTAGTGTTTGAAGTGGGTGATAAAGTGTTCTTATGAATATCTCTTTGGAAGAGAGTAATGAGATTTGGAAAGAAGGGAAGCTGAGACCTATGTATATTTGTCCTTTTGAAATAATGGATCGTGTTGGGAAGGTAGCTTACTGATTGGCGCTTCCAACGAATCACTCTCAAGTTCATGATGTGTTCCATGTATCTCTATTGAGAATGTACATACCTGATCCTTCACATGTACTATGATCAGAAGTTGAACCGCGGGAGTAAGATCTTTCTTATGAAGAACAGCCAATAGAGATTCTTGATCATAGAGAAAAAGTTCTACAAAACAATAACACTCTCCTAGTTAATGTTTAATGGAGGAACCACTAATAAGAAAAAACTATACTGGAACTTGAGAATATGATGAGGTAGAGGTATCCTCATCTGTTTGTTACAAAGTGACGAGTTTCGAGGGTGAAAATATTTTTAATAGGGTAGAATGTAACACCCTGATATTTTATGAGAAATAATTTTTTTAAGTCTTATTTTATACACAACACCAAGTGAATCATTCACTACACACAACATATAATTGTCTTGCGTTACATTCAAGAGCAACCTTCCTTGATAGATTGCATTGTACGCAATACCAAGTTTCACTAAACAATGATATATTATTATAATATTATGAACTAGATGTTATGAATAGTAATAAATGAATTTTTAATTTTATAACATTATAATTCATCTTAAACATTTTCTAGAATTAGATATGAAAACAAAATCAATATTTCAGATAAAATAATATTTTTCAAAAAAATCAGTTTTACCACCTTTTGATAGCTCAACCATTTTTAATATAATTTTTTACAAGTTTATAAATTAAATTTTAAAAAATAAAATTCTTCTTTTGAATATGGATATAAAAATTTACATTGGATTAATTTTTGATACTTTTCTGATAACTTTAATATTTTGATTAATAGTAAAAATACGCTAAATTTTTTATAAAAACAAATTTTTCATCAAGATAATTTATATGGTTAAATTATAAAATTTAATGGTTTTAAATTGTAAATATAATACATTTTTACGATTTAATATAATTCATTTCATTACCATTAATTTTATATTGTATTCAAAGGTAAAAGTATTTCAAACATGGACAATGTTTTAACTTTTAAAATCCATTTTCTTAACAATGGGATTAGTTTTTAATTAATTACTGCAACTTATTTTTTTTAATTTTGAAAAATGGATTCCATATTTGGATTCAGTGGGTCCAAATTATCTTAATATTTCACTTTTATTTTTTTTGACATTATGAATAGTAACTATGGTAATTTTTATTTACTACAGTTAAAGGTAAATCGGGTAATTAAGGGTAAAAATAAGATTATAATGTTACCCTAACACCTTTAAAAATTCTATTGGATGAATAAAAGTCGACCCATATCACCTAAGGGTCAAACTATATTCCTTTAATAGTCTATTGACAATGAAAATGGTATAATTATAATTAAAACCAAAGAAAGTGACAACATGTCACTCTCTTATATCTTATAAGTGTAATAATTTTAATTTAGTGATAAAAATCATTAAACATCAAACATAAATAATCCCCATAAATATAATATAATTACAAACATCATTTGAATTTATTTATAATTTTTAAGTATTAAATATTTATCATTAATGATGACAGAATTGTGATGTTGATATTATTTTATTTATTGAAATGTCAAATAAATGGTTTTATAGTTTTTTAAATATATATTATATGAACTATTTAATGTGATCCACGAATATTCTAGATGAACCTGACAAGTTAGGAATCTATTAAATGTTTTTGATTGAATATATCCTCTGTGTAGATTTTATTTAAATTCAATGAAATGAATAGTGTCAAAATTGACACTATTGTTATTTTATAAAAATAACATGTTATAAAATTGTTTATAAATCACAAAAATATTTAAAAATTATAATTTTAAAATTATATGGTCTATAATTTCATAAAGTATCCAATTTTGGGTAATTCAAAACACAAAAGTAATTATATTAAAATTCTAAAATTTTGAATATTACTACAACAAATAATATTAAATAGATTAAATATTGTTAAATTAAATTGATAAGGTTTAAAATAAATTCAAAACATGTCCAAATATTATTGTTTGATGATATTACAACCCTATCTCATCTCATATTCTAATTGAGTAATTTTTGTGGTTTTTATGTGGGGTTGGAATTTATTATAAATTAATATTTCTTGTGTTTCCAAAGGTGCCCCTCTCCTCCATTACAAAAGAGAACCTCCTATCTCTCCTCCTAACACAATTTTGATCCTTCAAGCTCAGCCATCCCCTACAAATTTTCCTTCTCAATTTCCAATGAAACATACTATATTTCCTAGTCTTCTTCAAAGAAAATCATTAGTGCCCTAAAAGGAGGTTTAGCATAGGCGCGTCGAAGAAGAGGTAGTCACTTCTACCGATTCCTTCAAGTTTCATTCACCTTCAATATCCGCTTAGTTAGATGTTTCATTATAAAGTAATACAATAATTATCACCGATATACTAACATGATATAAAAATATGAAACAACCCTATTTCACCTTCTATCCTTCCTATGGAAAATGAAATCATCGCACGTGCGTACATACGCAATACCGTCTCCACGCTGTCGTGTAATCTATTTTCCACCACCACCTTATTTGGATGGGTATAATGGTGTAATGAATTACTATATATGATTAATATAAAATGATACTGATTCTGAGATTTTATATCATCAACTACAATTCCATTCATATAATCATGGGAACGATATCATTTCTCATTCGTACGTACGACCTACCGTCTCCATGATGTGATGTGACTCGTTATACATGATCTTCACTGAATAATGATTATATAAATGAATTGAATGAATATATATCATATATATTATATTAATACCATTAATTAAATGATATATCTATAATATAAAATGTGGAATAAGAATTTATTCGACAAAACATGAATAAGAACCTAAATCAATGAACACCTGAATAACAAGTATCAATGAAATATTACTAATAAGAATCTATGAATATGACCATATATGATATCATAAAAATGATTATGATTATGGAATAAGTCAATAACATTATTTAAATCATTATACAGGACGTTTGGACACGTACAAAGCATATCAGACCTAAAGTAAGGGAAAATCTCACAATCTCATTTTTATCCGAGATTATTTATACTTCAAAATTTACTAGGGCATATTTATCATCCACATATATGTTTCCACAATATGTAATATTATTTCTGTCCGCTTGCAATATTATAAATCCAATTTTACCTATTGTTTATTTTTTAGTAATAGATATGAAGGGAATCTTTTATTGTTTTCAATACGAGATACTTTTTGACTTTTCCGGCCAAAGTACGAGAAGAATGTTTTTCTAACTTATACGGCATGAATGGATTTTTATGATTTCATAGAACATTATTTAAATGGAGCTTCAATTACATGTCTTCAGGTTTATTTTTAGTTAGCTTCTTTTAGTATGACATGTTGAGAAAGGAAAGATGTTTTTGACGTAGAAAGGATATTTTCCTTAAGAATGGAGTTCAAGTGTTTTACCAAAATTATATTCCATCTAAGATAATATAGGTTTTTGTTTCTATCCCTCTTATTACATTTATTTGATTATTAAATGTTGGAATTATTTTTATGAAGTACTTTTATCTTATATAGATTATGTAATGATGACTTGGTGTTTAAGAATCCCATTTTTATTACATGGGTTATGCTATGATATATGATTTATGGTTTTTGTGGCACACATAAGAATGGATTCATTATGAAATGGCTGGGACCTATATCTCCCTCCAATTCATTTGTTAAAGATTTATACCTCATGAGATAGACATGTATGGAATGGCAAGTTAATCATGTTCAGTGATACATGACTAGAACGAGGAGTGAACTCAGTTAAGAAATGGACATTGACCACTATGATGGTCTTGGAAATGAGTCTTGCCTAATATGAAATGATATTCTATGATTATGTGTGTATACAAAAAAGTTTCATGTTTTAAGATATAATTATTGGGATTACATTTCACTACTATTATTTATCCCATGCCATGATATTATGATCTCTTTTGTAGGTTATGATTTTAAAAATGATAGGTTTTTATGAAAATTATATGATTAATATTTCCTTTGTTTACCCTTAATGATAAATTAAGCTCATCCTTTTGTATGTTTTCTATTCCATAGTCCAGGAAGAATGTTACTATGTAGGATATGCCAAACGGTACTCAAGATATGATGAAATATGCAGGATACATTGTAGATGATTTATGAAACAGTTGTTTATGTTTCCCAATTTCTAAAGACACTATACCTATACGGTCCTATCATGGTTTTGTTTTATTTTATAATAATTATGCTTCAATTTTTAATTAATAACAATGTATGTTAAGTATGGGTCATTATAGTGAAGCCTATGTTGCATAATACAAGTGTACTCACCTTGGATCGACTATGAATTTAATATAGGATATGCATACCTAGTAGTCCCCTTCCCATTCCTCCGTAAAGTTTCCACACTGGTGCAGGTACCAATCATCAATCTACCCTTTTTCTCATTTCCCAAATCCGTCCTCGATGATTAAATGATTTTGTAGTGGATATTTCTCTAGAAAATTTTGTTTTTCTATTAATATTGTTGAGATGATTGTAGTGGGATTCTGTTGAGATGGGTGAATGATCCTTCTAGACGTAGATGTCAGTAGCTAAATTCCACAGGAACTAACTCAGTGGCCTATGTACTAGTATGTCAGCTCATCCATCCATGACTCTGAGATGAAGAAATACTCCCTTAGTCCAAATATATACAATATAAGTCTCATGAAAATAGGATAGTCATTTTACACATCAAGGAGAATCTTCGTCAGTGAATCCTGGTAATAGTGGTACCAAAAATATATCCCAAATAAGATGTTGTTTATTAGATATTATATTTAGGAAGAATCTACAAGGACATCTTGATCGACTTCTATGGAATCCATTAGTCTGGGACATGATAAATTTGATTCTGAAAATTTGAAATGATTGTTCATCATGATCGATCATGGAGTACTTGATCGTGGAGCCACAATAGACACCTCACATATAATGGAGCAACTTTGGATCCTGATGTGACATATTGATAAAAAGAGGTCACTGAGAAATGTTCTGAAGAACATGTATCAATAGGTTGAATTTTCCAGGAATATCACTTAATTAAAATTAATCTTATGCCCAATACATTCATGGGGATCTAGTACATATCACAGACCCCTCATCAGAGAGCCAATGGAGATCCATGGTTTCCTTCATGCTCTTGACCTTCATGGTGGTCTTCACAAAATACTCATCACATCTCTTCATTGCAAGCTATCTTTATTTCCACCCATTTCTCAGTGATATACCCTCATAATTTAGCCCTATTTTTCCAAAGTCACTTATTCTGATGGAGGAAATTTTCTATAGTTAACATACATCCCCCTAAACAAATTTAGGTAGAAAGTAAATGTTTTTAAATTAAATAAAAGCTTGGATGGACCAAATATAATAACAAATGTTTGGATTTTGAATAAAATTAAAATAGCCCCTATCTTCATTAAGTAAAGAGGCATTGGTAGAAGGATTCACAAGCCTAAAAATCCACTCAACCAACCAAAATGATGTTTACGGAAGGCTCCAAAAGACCAATGAGCCTCATGAATGCCACCATTGCATACGATGGTGCCCTTCACATGTCTTATGAGCCCCTCCCCTATTCATGGGGAGCCTTATTTCATCACAATGATTGTCCGTGCCTCTGGAGATCCAATTTCTTATAAATAGATGTATCAAACCCCATCGAATCCATTATTACTATGATGTTTCTCATTCCATGATCTCTTTTTTCGAGAAACCTAAGAACCCCCAACCAAAGAAAAAACGATTTCCTGGTTTACTAGAGATTCACAAATTCCCCTACCCTTTATTTCAGTTTACCCCTTCCAATGGTAGGGATTCCCTTCGAGAAGGGCTACTTCCTTCATGAGGGAGGGTGTCCCTTTGAAGAACCTAAGCCTTTACAAATAATTAAGCCTTCCTAAATCACACAATTTATAACTCAGACCTTCATTCCAAGGTAGGGCCATCCTAAATCATAGTATTCTTGAATTCATGAAGCCCATATCCACTATGAAGAACATGAGCATCATTATACACGCTCATAAAGCCCCCCTAATCTTCAATACTGACTTCCATTAAGCATTACAGGATTCTATGTAGTTATTTATTGGTCCGTTGTGTGGTGTTACTTCTTGTGTTGTTATACAAAATTCTTGTCCACATAGGTACAAAAAAAGTATTGATTATTCACCTAAATACACTAACATTAAACCCAAAATTGGCCACCCCTATTCCCCATCGAACCATTGAATTTCTAGTTCCTTCCCCTCACCAAGGGTCAAAATATGCTAGTTATGTGTGTCCCAGGGGTGAAGCGTGTTTCATCATTGTCTGGGCTGGGGAATTTTTAACATACATGAACCATCATCCTCATCACATGATATAAAACATTAGCCTGAACCAGAATAATACACATGGGGTGCCTCGCCTTGAGCATTTTCCATGCCCCCTCGTATCCAAGGGAATAAGATATCCTTCACATGGATAATATCCACCTCACCTAAAATGAAATCTAATAGTAGGGAAGGAAAACCATCCTAGTGTACACACCATGACTTTCTTGCAGGATGTAGAACCCTTTCTCATCCATGTCTACTATAGACGCAATGACCAGAGAGGTGATGGTCACTTGGGACTCTCAAAACCCCTTTCCTATCCCATTATGCTTTGTCACTATGGGATGCTAACTAAATGAAATACCAAATATCCATATTCATGGGATGCTTCTACCCCTATGCATCACACCATCCATCACTGACACATCATTCACAATGTGAAAATTTTTTCTACTCATCCTCTTTTTTCCATCGCCAAGAAAGACTCATGTAGTCTTAGAGGTTTGTATTTTCCCTAAAATCCTCATATTGGACATTCGTGCTATAGTATTTTATAACTTCGATCATTACAAGCAATCTCAATGTGAAATCCCTGAACCAAATAAATATGTTGTATTTGATCGAGGTTGTCAATATAGGGTAGGTTGGAAGGCTCCATGTGGTTCAATATTGACCAACTAAAAAAACATTTTTCCCTCCCCCTTGGGGTGAGCCTCTTTATTCATAATGTCATATCTCATTCATTCACATTTTGTACATTCCATCGAGAAATAATATAATGGGAGGATCATGCCCCAAATAGAGGTCACAACCCCTTTGGCTCCACATTGGTGGATAACCGTTTGTAATCCTCAACAACATGAACCATATTGGTTAGGTGGCAATCAATTCATAAGACCGTACACCCCTATCATAACTACATGGACATAGATTCACAACTAAAAAAGATACGTATGACACCTCCATGAGGTTCAAACCCCACACTGTCATCTTTATGTCAACTTAAACTCATTTATTCCTTTCACATCATCCAACCCTTTATCGTCTATGAATATTCTTACCCAAGCCACCACATTATATAGAGATCATTCCATTTATTCATGAAACTGAACATGTGTAAGCCCCATCCATATGCTCCATCACCATGCCCTTATCATGGTGAGGTCACCCCTTCCAAATGGGATGTCTCGTTACAAAATCCCAATTCATCCCATTGTTTATCCATGCACCACCATGCTAACATACAATGAACAATAAAAACACAATCAAATTTATTCAACCAAGGGATATTTTCTTGTTATCAGTATATTTCAATTTATAAGCCCTGAATCACCCCTAAACTATGTGGGTTTGGATCAATTTCTTCTAAACATGGTACTTAGGAAGCATCAATATGTATAAATCTTATCCAATTGTAAACCTTGGTGTTCCCATCGCTGGGACCCAAATCCCATGATCCACCCTATGTGGTTTCTAAATCATCATTCATGGTTTGAAAAATTATTTTTATGGGTCACATCACTCTCAAGTCTATCCAAATTGGGCATTTTGATCCAATCATATGGTAATCCACCAATATTCTTCCTTCTAAGGATGTACTTCTTTAATTCACATTCATATGTGTTTTGATCAATCTCATACATCTCTGATAGATGGTAACATCAGAGAATATCTCATGCTATATATGTGATTCTAAATAATACCTCAGAGATATTCCAATGGGAGAGGATATTCCACAAGAAATGTGGAAGCCTCATGTTTTTGTTTCCTTGATAAACACTCTAATTAGGAAGAATACATGTGTTAAAATGATTCAATATCCAGACATTCCATAATTGACCAATGTGAATACTCTCTTAACAAATGGTTTCTTCCCTCACATGACCATTTGGAATGTCTTGATAGAAACATCACAATTAATCGTCATCCAGAAAGAGATGACACTTGGAACGAGTTTAAATGAGAGCACCTTCGTATGTATGGGAGACTCATATTCGACAATGGAATCCAAGTATGAATTAATAATGGGGATACAGACATCCCACTATCCAATTTCAATCACGGAGTAGATATCTCTGAATATGTGATGAGTGCCTCCCACCTTTGGAAATTGGTACTGTAGGGAAAATGATGCCACATCTAATCTTTGGGTAAATAATTGGGTCAGGAATGCCTGAGAAGAAAGTGTCAGAATCATTGTTATATAAAAATTGTTGGATATAAATAATTATATTTAATTAATTTTTCATTGGTCTTAGTATTCAAAAGATAATAATGAAATTTGGCTTTTATGTTTCAATCTAATTGTTTATCATAATTTTATATAATAAAGTTGTAATGATGAAATATTAAGGTCTAACTCTCCATAAAGTCCTGGATTTTCTTCTAAACTAGAGGCTTAGTAAAATTACATTACTTCAATTCATTTTTAACTTTGAAGGAACTCAATAAAAAGAAATAATATGATTAAATTAATCTGAAATTACATCAATCATTGATTAAAAATCATTTTACTTCCATATAAATATTATCTAAAATTTTATTCATGAGTTTTTATAATATTCTCCATTTATTTTTAAATATCATTTTATCTACTTATTTAAATTTAATAAAAAAATTCAAGGAAAATTTAATGTAAATTTTTTATTGAAAACATTTGTTACATATTATAAAAATTATGGATTTAATGTTTTATTTTAACATTTACTGCATGAATAGAATTTCATAAAATCATGAATACTCAATGATTTGATGCATACATTATTGTTTTCAAATTTTATATTAATATAAATTCTATAATTCTTATTTGGTAAATTTTTTGATATTATAAATGTTATTTAAAAATGAAATTCTTCTTTTAATAAAGTAAATTTCCATGTTTTATTTTGAATGCATTTTTCATCTAATATTCCATCATTCCATATTACATAATATTTATCATAGATATAACCAATTGATAGTATATTTATTATTTATCTAGATGGTTTTTTTATTAGGATAAAAAGATGTTTATATAACCCTATCCATTTCCACTGGTTCTTATAGAATGAATTGATGAAGTGATTATGAATCTTATTTCCTTTCCATATCTAATTTTATATCGAATTATTTATGGGACCTATTCTATTTTTCATTAGATATTATATGTTGAATCATTTATTGACATTTGGGAAAAATATATATAATTTTCACTTTTTTATGTTGGGGATATGAATGACATATCACTAAAATTAATTGGGTATAAATTAATTAATAATTATAAAAATATTTAATCTCTGAAATAATTTTCATGTTCATAATTTTTTATATTGACCTAGTATTCATGTCTAATATATTATGCATTGACCAAGATTTAGATTCCATAAGAATATATATGGACCTACATTTCATAAAAATAATAATATTTTTGGAACTTATTTTGGATTCCTCAAAATTA
Source organism: Viscum album (assembly GCA_963277665.1). Lineage (NCBI taxonomy): Eukaryota > Viridiplantae > Streptophyta > Magnoliopsida > Santalales > Viscaceae > Viscum > Viscum album. Next base: position 176,392,367 of record OY728134.1, read on the forward strand.
ATCATGTACATCGTCTACTATCCATAGGATTATGTGAGGGTCAAATTTCATGTTCTTAATTTTAATAGTAAACATGTTTATATTTGTATATATTAGTAATGTTATCTAATTTTTTATATAGTCTTATAACTATATTATGCTCTCAGAGATAAAGGTAATTTTTTTTATGATACATCACTTTTTAGCATCCATGAATTATGCTATGAATCTATATTATAAACTATAATATGAAAGAAAATGTTTTAATATGTTAATATTATGTTGTCATACCCTTATTTTCATATTATTATTTTATTATCATTTTTATCTCTCTTGGTTACTCATACTAATAATTCGACATCACCATATTAATGATTCATTTTTTGATATTATAGATAATGTTTTTAGTAGGGTATGACTAAATGGAGTATAAAATGGGAAGACCATTTTGGAATATTTTTTATATCGTTCAAGAGATAAGAATAGTTTTTATGTATTATCCAATTAAAATAATGGTTCATGGTCTTTGAGTATATAATTATTAATATATATTTGTTATTAATATAATATAATGTAATATCCTAGTATGAAACTCCTAGTTCATTATATAAATAGAAAATCATTCCTGAAAACATTTTCACAAAACATGTACATGAATAAAAAAATTTGAGCTTGATGAAGGAAATATAAATGGGTTTATTTAATGAAATGATTTCTGTATCGTGATAACATTAAAAGGGGAAATTAAATTAAAACTATTAATATCCTTAAATAACAATAGGATAAAAGAATTATTTTTTATATGAGAGTGATATAATAAAATTTCACCTTTGAGACTTAATCATAAATAATATAAATAAAAAAGGGGACTGTAACATGAATCCCATAATGCCTTGTTTATGATTGAGTCATAGTCGATATAAAATAACCAAATTTAAAAGGATATTAACAATAAAAAAATTCATAAGATTAATTATAATGATAAAATATGGGTATTATATAAAAATTAATTGATTCACCTGGTCAATAAATAATGTTTCTAACCAAAATAAAAGCGAATAAAATTCCCTGACCACTTCGATTACTTTTTAATTTTAGCCATTTGAAATAATAAAATATAATGAAATTATAAATATAATGAAAATAATTATTTTAATGATATACCAAGTCAAAGGTGTATTTATATACAAATATAAAAATTGAATAGGTTTACAACACAATAGTATATATATGAAGATAATTTTAAATGACAAATTATTACCAGAATCTTGACATTCTTTTAAAGTTATTTAACCATTCTTATAATTTTTTTAATTTTTTTTGTAAAAATATAACATATTAATGTGTATACGTATAATGTCATATCTTTTCCACTTATACCATATCACACCTATTTATTAATAATTAATAATATAAATCATATTTCATATGTCTTGTGTAACGCCCCGACCCCAGCTACCCAGAGTCGATGCATTACTTCGTAACATTGGAATGATCAAAAAAGATCAAGTCTCGAAAGACCGATTAGTTTAGTAGCCTTGGAAACACTAGATACATTTGTAAACATTACATTACATCATAAAAATGAAAACTACAATAACATGGTCTCCTTAGTCCACACTCATATCCTCACTAACTATTCTTGCAAGTCAGTCATAATACACTTCTTCACATCCTGGGAAAAATAATACATTGAAAGGGGTGAGCTCAAATGCTCCATAAGGATAACAATATAGCGGAAACTTTCATAAGAAAACATAAGCATTTAAGGCAATGTATAACTAAAACGAAATCCTTATTGAACTTGAACTTCAGCATAATATGGAAAAATTAAAATAAAATAATTCCATTACATACTCACATGGATATTATACTAGACGAATAATCACATGAAATATCAATAACCACTTTCATAATGAGGGAATGTATAATGTCAGACATTCTGAATCATTTTGTCAAGGCCTCGGCCAAGAAGTCTAAAATGATTAAGGCCTCAGCCAAAACCATAAATCAAATTGGGAAAGGGCCTCGGCCAATTCCACGTCTAGTTGTATCATGAGACCAACCGATGCATCGAGGAGATATAGCGAGCTCCACCCGTCACTTATTAAGTCCAATACATTCCTCATATGAATAGGTTTAAACATAACATAAATATTCGTATTAAAACTAGCATACAAAATGTCAACAATTTCTCCATAAACTATGGATGGTATAAAAATAACACATCCACAGTCAAATATTTCACAAAATGTTCAATGCAAATTTTGTATAATAAATCAATTTCAATTAAACTTAAAACCCATCAAAGGATGTTGACATGGATGAAATCAAACCTATTTGAGAGAAATATCTCTATTTTTTTGAAATCATTTAAAAGTCCCATAATTATAAAATAATACATTTACGTTGAAAATATTCTTATAAGCTTGTAAAGGAAGCTTCGATGAAGTTATAATGGTGGAAAATAGCTGCACCCGCCGTATAAGTTAAAAAAACATTCATACCTTAAATTTGTCAAAAAGGTCAAAAAGTACATTGTTTGGAAAACGACGGTAAGATTCCTTTCAAAAATGTATAAGGGTATAAATTACTTTACCCATTTTCCATTTAATAGTAAAAATGTTTTGAAAGACATTTTTAAGAAACATGGATGTGGAAGATAAGGAGGTCCAAGTAGATAATTGTGTATAAACGACCTTGGATAATGAAGAGGTTGTGAAGTAAACCCTTATCTTGTACTTTTCCTTGGTTGGGGTAGGTTAAATTCCTGTATAATGGTGAAATAATTGTTATTAAATTATACAAGAATCATATACATTCATATGATATCATATATGATCTTTTAACATTGATTTGTTAACAATATCTTAGATTTATCGTTGTTTCGGTTGTTAACTTACTCGTTTTCTTTTATATGTTTTGTTACGTAAGTCATGTTTTTCATGGATTGGTTGTATATTATTCATATCCAGAATGATATCATTTCCTTAAAAATTATTTTCAAATCATTAAATGATAATTATACTTGAATGGATACGACGGAGAATGAATCTCATCGCGTTCGTGGAGACGGTAGTCCGTACGTACGCACGAGCAGCAATATCATTATTTTGATATTAAAATAATATATAATTGGATATTATATCAAATATACAGAAAAATTATCATGTTATATTTATTATTTACATGAATTACATATCATTATTATACCCATCTAAATAATAATATATTGAATAACAATTACACCACAACGTGGAGACTGTAAGCCGTACGTACGCACGTATGGTGACATGTCATTCAAATGATGGGTAGAATACTGAATATGGTTGTTCCATATTTATAATAACATCACAGTATATATAAGATACAGGAGTTATAATTTTAGAATTGAAATAATAAACAAAGAGGGAGTGGAAGAAGAAAGAAACTTGAAAGAGGGTGATGAAAACGTTACCTCTTCTTCGGGTTCTTCCTTTTGATTTGATCAAAAGGACTCCTTAGGATGGCTTTCTGACTAAAGTAAAGCTTCTAGGATGAATGGAGAGATGTTGGGAGAGTATTTGGGCAGAGTTTGGCCGATCCAAATGGCTTCAAAATGTGAATAAGGTGGTAGAGGTGGGGGTCTTTTATAAGAGGAGAGGAGGGGCTCTTTTGGAAAGATTGAAATGTTACATTATTATACAATGATTTTCGGATTCTAAAGGTCCCACACTTTTATAATTCGTGTATAAGGTGATAAGGGTTCGAAATCTACCCATCCAATAGACTTTGGACAAGTGTAAGCCTTGTATTATACATTATCTTTTCATTTTATTAAAATTGTTAAATAACGAGGTCATCGCTGCATCATAATGATGTCATATATAATTTAATTTATTTCTTGTATAAAAATTATAAAGAAAAATACTATGATGTAGGAAATATTTTTATCTTTCCAATGACTATTTATAGTAAAAAATATGACTTGTATAACCCCATGTAAAAATTGTTTTAGTAAAACATTTCATGTTTGTGTCATTTTTTACTTTAACATTAAATAAAAGGTATTTATGTAATTTTCCAACTAAATTGGATCCATGGGGTCCCCAAGTTGACCCATGGATTTTCTTTGTCGGCCATTACTCATCCAACAGGGGTAGGACGAGTTTAAGGGTATTTTCATATTTTTATAATATCATTTTTACCTTAAATTTCACTAATTACCTTTAATCGCGATTAATTAAACTTAAATGTTACTATTCACCAAAAAATTATTTTAATCCCATTGAACCACATTTTACATCCTAATGACAACCATGTATGTCAGATTTTTGAAATTCAAAACAAAGAAGTGGTAATATTTCATTTAAACGAAAAATCAGTTATTTAACTACCACTTAGTGGTTTCACTATTTATCAAAAATTGAAGTTTTTCAGAACAATGCCAAAATTTCACCCTAAGCTATAATTGATATTATGAATCCAAAAATGAAGTCTATTTTGAAATATAAAATTTATATAATTTTAAAAAGTGGTTATTACTATTCATAACAGCTACTTTGATTAGTCGCGGTGTTTTAGAACTCGAAGTTGCGTACAATGCAAGCCATTGCATTATTGAATGAGAAGCGTATCGTGGAAGCTCGGGGTGTTACATTCTCCCCTCCTTCAATAAATTGAGTCCTCGCAATTTGAAATTTTTTCATTGAAAATAAAAGGTTGAAAAGAGAATATACCTATGTGGAAAACCCACATCGGAAATAAGATTAATAAAATTTATCCTTAATAAGAGGGAAATGGAAATAAGAAAGTCGCCAACAAATTATGATCTCAATAAGGAGAACATTGGTGGAAATTAGAGACATAAAATTGGAAGAAAAATGTAAATATTTATAGGGAGTGATTGAGGTCATCAATCACAATCAACTGTCAAATTGAGGGCCTCAAAGCCTTCAATCTATATTGATTTAAAATATCATCAGTTCAACAAGACATAAGGTATTAGGATAACACTTTTTTTGTTTTAATATCCCTTTACTAAAGTTTAAGAATTAATTTATTCATTGAATAAGAGATAGGTATATATATATTTATGCTTGAAAATTAGAGTTTCAACCTTAAACTCATCTCTCACTCAAAAAGATAATAGAACTCAAAAATATTATACGTATCCAAATTGTATAAGGTTCCAAATATTAACACATACCATTTAGATTAGTAAAATTATTTTGTAATAACCAGGGACTTCCTGTAGGCTAGTGGTAGGTAATAAAGGCATGTCGCACTATGGTTGTGGGTTCGATTCCTGCAGCTTTGTCCGACATGACGGGTTATGCCCCACCCTACAAGTTGTCTTTTTCCTAAAACTATCGTAGTATAAAATTCCAAAAATAATCTTCATAAATTTTTTAACCTTAAACAATACTATCCAAAGATAAACTTAATCCACTACAACCTTTATAGTTATCCAAAATACCTCTGTCCAGAATTTCTCTAAAAGGTATCTTAATTCCAAAAACAATTTATCAGATTCCCCAAACAAAGTAAAGTCTCTGTTATTGTCACATACTAAAAATATGATTACCTTCATCATATTAAAACCTTACTGAAACATCAAGTACTGCAGTATAATCCCTATATATATATCACATTATTCTAATAACCAGAATATAATCCATGAGTCCAAAAGCACCAGTACATTAATTATTCCACTTCAATTGTAGTAACAACATAAGATTGTCCTCGATCCCTTGGCCTTTTCTGAGGTATGTTTCCCTGAAGCTTAGGACATTCATTTTCATAATGCCCCATTTCCCTACAATTGTAGCATTAAACATTGATAGCCTCTTTCTTTCCCTTGCGATCACGTGCCTGGTGACCTTTTTCTCCACATTTGTAACAAACTCCCATTCCTTTTAGGCAAGTACCAGGGTATTTCTTCCCACAATTATCACATAATGGAAAATCCTTCTTTCCCTTTTCCCTTTATCTGTCTCTTGTTCCACCATTCTCTTCTTCTCTTTCTTTACATTGTTTTCATAAGACTTATAGAATTCCTTTTCTGTCTTGATATCACATGAGACTATATCCTCGTATGTTGAGAAAGATTGTGATACTAAAGCTCGACGGAGAAAAGGTTTTAACCCATCAATGAAACGATCAATCTTACTTCTTGGGTTATGTATATATTCTGCAGCATTCCTCACTAACCTTGTAAAGTTAGCCTCATACTTTGCGACATTCTCATCCTCCTTCTACCTCAGACTCAAGAAATTTCCTTTCCATATATGTTCGATGGTCACGAGGAAACTATTTTTCTAAGAAAAGCTCTTTGAACTCCCTCCATTCCATATTCAATACGTCATCATCTTCCTTTGTGTTTTGAATCAACGACCACCACTGATCGGAATCTCCAGTGAGGCGGTAAACTTCCATTACAACCTTCTCCCTTTTGCTACTCCCCAAGGCATGGAATATTTTCTCTATGGAGTTTATCCATTGCTCAGCTACCAATGGATTTGTACCCCCATTAAATGTTGGTGGTTATTGCCTCATGAAGCTGTCTGACATTGATCCTCCATGTTGTGGATCAGGGTGATCCATACGAGAAAGGTTATTATTCATAACCTGAGTGAGTTGTATCAGTATGGTAATAAGTTGATCAGCACCAGTTGTATCTCCAGATCCACAATAATTATCTTGAGCAGGAGGGAATCCCTACACAGAGTGCGTTCATTGATATGGTTTCCATTCCTTCCACTACGCGCCATTTCTAAACAATGGCATAAACTATATTAGTTTATGAATTAAAATACATAATTCCATATTTGTAAAACAATTTACATAAATTGAACTATTTATGGATATAATCCATAATCATAAAAAGGAATGTTTTCTTTGAAGAAGTATATAATCATAACCCTTCATAGTGGTTTGTAAAGAAAATGAGAATTATCCTAAGCATATCCCCTGGGAGTGTCGTAACCAAGAGTGCAGCAACGCCCGTTGTCGTGCACCAGTTCCCATTCGAGTCTAGCTGAAAGCAGTGTTTTCGGGTTTTACCCTTAGGTACATCTGTGCCAGAGCTGCCTCTACCTGCTCGTATCCAGACAGAGATGTATTTCTCGGAAAAATCACAAAATCTTTATAATACAAAAATTTTAGGAAGTTCTTCTATACTAATCCTCAAAGTTCATCTTAGGTCTACGTGCTCTAATCAGAGTTTGTCTAAATCTAGCTTCCAAGGTTAGTACTAAACTGCCTCTGATACCAACTGTAACGCCCCGACCCCAGCTACCCAGAGTCGTTGCATTACTTTGTAACATTGGCATGATCACAAAAGATCAAGTCCCGAGTGACCGATTAGATTAGTAGCCTTGGAAACACTAGATACATTCGTAAACATTACATTACAACATAAAAATGAAAACTAAAATAACATGGTCTCCATAGTCCACACTCATATCCTCACTGACTATTCTTGCAAGTCAGTCATAATACACTTCTTCACATCCTGGGAAAAATAAAACATTGAAAGGGGTGAGCTCAAATGCTCCGTAAGGATAACAATATTGAGGAAACTTTCATAAGAAAACATAAGCATTTAAGGCAATGTATAACTAAAACAAAAGCCTTATTGAACTAGAACTTCAGCATAATATGGAAAAAGTAAAATAAAATAATTCCATTACATACTCACATGGATATTCTACTAGATGAATAATCACATGAAATATCAATAACCACTTTCATAATAAGGGAATGTATAATGCCAGACATTCTGAAACATTTTGTCAAGGCCTCAGCCAAGATGTCTAAAATGATTAAGGCCTAGGCCAAAACCATAAATCAAATTGGGAAAGGGCCTAGGCCAATTCCACGTCTAGTTGTCTCATGAGACCTACCAATGCATCAAGGAGCTACAGCGAGCTCCACCCGTCACTTATTAAGTCCAATACATTCCTCAAATGAATAGGTTTAAACATAACATAAATATTCATATTAAAACTATCATACGAAATGTCAACAATTTCTCCATAAACTATGGATGGTATAAAAATAACACATCCATAGTCAAATATTTCACAAAATGTTTAATGGAAGTTTTGTATCATAAATCAATTTCAATTAAACTTAAAACCCATCAAAGGATGTTGACATGGATGAAATCAAAGCTATTTTAGAGAAATATCTCTCTTTTCTTGAAATCATTTAAAAGACCCATAACTATAAAATAATACATTTACTATGAAAATATTTTTATAAGCTTGTAAGGGAAGCTTCGACGAAGTTATAATGATGGAAAATAGCCACACTCACCGTATAAGTTAAAAACACATTCTTACCTTAAATTTTTCAACAAGGTCAAAAAGTACATTGTTTGGAAAAAGACGGTAAGATTCCATTCAAAAACATATAAGGGTATAAATGAATTTAACCCATTTTCCATTTAATTGTAAAAATGTTTTGAAAGACATTTTTAAGAAACATGGATGTGGATGATAACGAGGTCCCAGTAGATAATTATGTATAAACAACCTTGGATAATGAAGAGGTTGTGAAGTAAACCCTTACCTTGTACTTTTCCTTGGTTGGGGTAGGTTAACCTCCTGTATAATGGTGAAATAATTGTTATTAAATTATAAAAGAATCATATACATTCATATGATATCATATATTATCTTTTAACATTGCTTTGTTAACAATATCTTAGATTTATCGTTGTTTCAGGTGTTAACTTACTTGTTTTCTTTTATATGTTTTGTTACGTAAGTCATGTTTTTCATGGATAGGTTGTATCTTATTCATATCCAGAATGATATCATCTCCTTAAAAATTATTTTTAAATCATCAAATGATAATTATATTTGAATGGATACGACGGAGAATGAATCTCATTGCGTTCGTGGAGACGGTAGTCCGTACGTACGCACGAGCAGCAATATCATTATGTTGATATTAAAATAATATATAATTGGATAGTATATCATATATACAGAATCATTATCATGTTATATTTATTATTTACATGAATTACATATCATTATTATACCCATCTAAATAATAATATATTGAATAACAATTACACCACGACGTGGAGACTGTAAGCCGTACGTACGCACGTATGGTGACATGTCATTCAACTGATGGGTAGAATACTAAATATGGTTGTTCCATATTTATAATAACATCACAGTATATAGAAGATACTGGAGTTATAATTTTATAATTGAAATAATAAACAAAGATGGAGTGGAAGAAGAAAGAAACTTGAAAGAGGGTGATGAAAACGTTACCTCTTCTTCGAGTTCTTCCTTTTGATTTGATTAAAAAGGACTCCATAGGATGGCTTTCTGACTAAATTAAAGCTTCTAGGATGAAGGGAATGATGTTGGGAGAGTATTTGGGCAGAGGTTGGCCGATCCAAAGGGCTTGAAATTGTGAATAAGGTGGTAGAGGTGGGGGCCTTTTATAAGAGGAGAGGAGGGGCTCTTTTGGAAAGATTGAAATGTTACATTATTATACAATGCTTTTAGGATTCTAAAGGTCCCACACTTATATAATTCGTGGATAAGGTGATAAGGATTCGAAATCTACCCATCCAATAGTCTTTGGACAAGTTTAAGCGTTGGATTTTACATTATCTTTTCATTTTATTAAAATCGTTAAATAATGAGGTCATCGCTGCATCATAATGATGTCATATATAATTTAATTTATTTAATGTCTAAAAATTATAAAAAAAATACTATGATGTAGGAAATCTTTTTAGCTTACCAATGACTATGTATAGTCAAAAATATTACTTGTATAACCCCATGTAAAAATTGTTTTGGTAAAACATTTCATGTTTGTGTCATTTTTTACTTTAACATTAAATAAAAGGTATTTATGTCATTTTCCAACTAAAGTGGCTCCATGGGGTCCCCAAGTTGACCCATGGATTGTCATGGTCAGCCATTACTCATCCAATAGGGGTAGGACAAGTTTAAGGGTATTTTTATATTTTTATAATATCATTTTGAACTTAAATCTCACTAATTACCTTTAATCGCGATTAATTAAACTTAAAAGTTACTATTCACCAAAAAATTATTTTAATCCCATTGAAACACATTTTACATCCTAATGAAAACCATGTATGTCGGATTTCTGAAATTCAAATCACAGAAGTGGTAATATTTCATTTAAATGAAAAATCAGTTATTTAACTACCACTTAGTGGTTTCGTTATTCATAAAAAATTGACGTTTTTCAGAACAATGCCAAAATTTCACCCTAAGCTATAATTGATATTCTGAATCCAAAAATGAAGTCCATTTTGAAATATAAAATTTCTATAATTTTAAAAAGTGGTTATTACTATTCATAACGGCTACTTTGATTAGTCACGGTGTTTTATAACTCGAAGTTGCGTACAATGCAAGACATTGCATTATTGAATGAGAAGCGTATCGTGGAATCTCGGGGTGTTACATCTTGAGCGTTTAGTTTTTCCTGAGAAATTCCGGTTTCTGGTTCTGGCTCCTATACATTGATAGTGGTTGCATAATAATTTAAAAATTAATCATGATATAAATGTTATACATAATCAATATAAATTTGTTCATATCCTTCCCAAAAGAATAGAAAGAGAAAATTTTAATACACCATTCATGCGGATGATAAGCCATTCATATACATGGATGTTGTATTAACATTTTTATTGATGGAATGTGATATTAGAAAAAAATAATTCACCAATCCTTAATAATTATTAAATCATATATATATTATATACTAGTTTATTTTGTCCATATTATTATTTTATGGAATAAATGAATCACATCATTCCTTGGTTTTTCGACACATACACATGAGCAATGTTACCCTTTTCCAATCGATAACATTGTTTGAGGGTACATATGATAAAAAAATTACCTATGAATGATTTAAAAATATAATATATAAACATTAAACACATATTAGTAACTATCCATGAATGATGGAGTTGGAAATTGAATTTTATAGCTATCTGGGTGTGTTAGAAAACACATACACCAAAGAGATACCTTCAAAATAAATTTGATTTAAATGTTGTTGGATAATATTGGTTTTCTATAATTATAATGAACTTAGTATATTAGAATATTGATATTTTTATATTTATGTTAATAACAGAAATAAATGGGAGGTATAATAAGAAATATATTGAAATAAGTTTTTTGAAATGATTAGGTCCTCTTTGGTAGGCCTTATTTAGAACCCTTGATAAGGACCCACAGAATGGTATTTTGATAACACCATAACCTCTAAATCATGGATTTTGACATTTAAAATAATTTTTAGTATTTTTTAAGTGGTATTTCTCATAGAGGTGTGAGGTAAATAGAGTAGGGGTCCCCATTTAAAAGGGAGGGAAAGACACGCTTGGAATTACATAAAATAATAAAATATAATTTATTCATTCTAAAAAATCATTAAAATGGAAAGATATTTAAATAAAAATATATTAAGGTTGAAAAATCATAATAAAATAGAAATTTTAAATCATTATCGCTCATTTAAAACCTTATCTTATTGATTATCCCATTCATTAACAATTTTTAACAATAATTGTATTATCAACTCTTTAAATCAAAAGGGGTTGTAATTTTAATTATAATGTACCAATTTTCAAATATATGTACAAGGGATAACTATTTCAAGAATATATTATCCACCATGTCCGATTTCATGATTTTTAGTATTTTTATATATTTTGTTAAATTATAATTTCAAAAAATATTATTAATTTCAAATTTTGAATGTATTCATATAATTTGAACATAAATATACAAATATAATGATTGAAATATTACCCCATCCTTACAAAAATTCAAAATATTTTTCCCTTATCTAAATAATGTATGGATATTGATAATTCAAAACGTTTATATTACTTTTATTATTTTTAAATATATATATTTTTTTCAAATCAAATAAATATTGTATCGACTTTGCGTTACAGAATTGATGACTATTTTATGAATACAAATTAAAAATAATTTACCATGATAAAAAAATAAATTCAATTTTTATATGAAAATTTCTTATCCGAACATAAACAATTTTTATCCTAAAATAATGTTTTTATATTTATTAATGTCATGTGAGTGACATTTTGAATTAGAATTACATAAAAAAACATATGTCATTAACATTTGATAATGTATCCAATGTTCCCATATAATAACATTGGGTATTACTAGGGTCAAATGTATCCCATAATATTTAATTAAAGAATCTATTTGGTTGATTTTGAGGGAATATAAGATAATTTTAACCATGTTTTAAACAACATACCCATACCTATGTAACATATATTTGTCATGGTTACTATTAATAACGACCAAAAAATGGAACAATTTACCGAACATGAACAACATAATTGAATATATGGTATTAATTTATATTCATTCAATTTGTAGAAGTAGTTTTAGTCAATTTTAATATGAAATCATAGAAGGCAATGAAAATCAGATTTCTAGGAATTATTATATTAATCATAAAAATTAACTTATAACAAAATCATAAATATTTTTAAATAAAATATAGTTTTTGTTATTTTTATTTATACAAGGTATCAAGACTGACATGAATATAAAATAAAAAACTTCATGGCTTATTGAAATTACAATATTTAATAATAAGATATGATAATATTTAAATTTTTTTATATTTTTAACTCTTAGCTAAAAAATCGGCAATTTCAAAAAAAACATAATTTCTCATTTGAAAAATTTTGATGTTATTATATAAATAAATAATTTTATTTTATAAATTATAATTTTGAAAAGTTAAAAATTTTAATTATAATTTCCACTCAAAAAAACATAAAATCAATTTTTGAATAAAAATTCACATTTAAAAATAAAATTACATTTAAACATAGATTGATTATTTACTACGAATTAAAAAATTTGTATTTAATGAATAACACCATTATACTCTTATTTTATAATTTGGTATGTTATATTCATACCATCCAATTCAATGAAAAATCGAAATTCATAAAATTTAAAATATAATACATTTATAATACATCACTATTTAAATAAAACTCATTATTTTTTATTATAAAATGTATCAATATTCATATTTTTTTCAAATTAATTTTTTAGGGTGTTACATTATCCCATGTAAAAAAATATCACATAATAATGTTTTCTTCATTATCAATGGTTCAATATTTGAAAATAAATTTTCGGAAAACCCCCAATGTTCAAGAGGTAAAGAAAACATCTTTCAAGAATTGATAGTAGGAATCATAATAGATTTTTTACAATTGAACAGAATCACATTCCGATATAAATCTAAATCTATAGTAGAAGTTAAATTAAAAAAATGATGGAAAATATTATCATACAAGTCCATATATTGAATAAAATATAATGAGGCTTAGAAAAAGATAATGACCACAAAACCAAAAAACCATAACGAGAGAAAAGATCAATGATTCCTTAAACATTTTGGTAAATCAATAATATTTTTCCAATATCATTTTCATAAGGATGAGGGATTCTGTTATTGTAAATATAAGGGAAACAATAAAATAATAATATCTGATATCTATTCAGTTATTAAAAAATATTTCATCCATAGGTTTTACTTCAGTCAATTGCCTATTAATATATTAATATTTAAAATGAATATAATATACTAAATTTTAATTCTCGAATCACTAAAATTAAAATTTAATAAATAATAGTATCTATAAAAGAATTACTTTTCATTATATATATTGTTAAATATTTAACAAAACCAAAATTGTTACCACAAGTTAACCAATATGGAAAAATATATTACATAAGTAATAAAACCTCAATAATATTGCCAAAGATTATCTTAATTCACAAAAAAGATATTTAAAATAAAATATTGTGTAATATATGTTTGAAATAATTCAGAACCCAAAAATATTAAATATTTTAACATATATTTTTTTGATGATCATTATTATTTATCCCTAGAGAATATAAATTATCTTGTAACATCCCATACCATACACAATAATAAATTGACCTTTTAGACTCTTAAGATATACTAATTACCACAAAAACTCAATGAAAACATATATACCCCAAAAATTAATCAAAATAATCATTCCAAAAAGAAAATCAAATAATTATTATTATATTAAATAAATCCAAAAAATGTGATAAAAATTATCTAATATAACCAAATTCATAATTTCATTAAATTACTACCTAATTTCAAAGTTACTAATTCAATCCCATTTATATTATCAATTCTAATCGTCTAATTATGTCTAAAAGACATTATTATCAATAAATGGAAATATATTAAGTGTTAAAATTCATTCATTCACAAGTTTTCCAATATATAATATTTCCACTAAATAAATATTAAATATCATTAGTAACATTAAATATATTATTGAATATCAACAAAGAAAAACTAGTATAGAAAAATGTTATATGTTTCAGTATCATTGATAAAAAAATTAAATTGATGTCAAATTTATAAAACATATTTATTGAATCCAAATAAAAAAACACTCAAATCATTTAAAATTATTTTTTTTAATAACATAGGTCCTTTTGTGTTATAGTATTTATTACAAGTATTAAGCCATTGATTCATATTATTCCCACATTCAATACACATTAGTCATTGAATTCCTCAGAAAATTATAGCTTTATTAACATCAATTATTAATAGAAAATACCATTCCTGTCATATGCGAAATTATCATAGGTTCTCCTTCCCACATTCTTGATGAAAATAATATTGAACTTAATTTTCAGTATTATAATTAACTAGTAAAAAAATGAAATTTCATATTCCAATTATTTAATTTATTAGGACACTCAACAATGTTTATGTTATTAAAAATAACTTCTAATAGATTGTTACAAATAGTTAGAAAACTTCACATTCTAGTTCAAATTTTTTTAATTAGATCGTTACTAAAATAATAACATTGAAAATCACATTCAATTTTCAAATGAATCCTCCTAATTCTTGCGATTATCTAAAAAACCATAGTTTTATTAATAATATTCATATTCATATATAATGGAACATTATTTATATAATATCTAAATTGGAACAAAATATTTAGGATCTATCACACCATAACTTCCCCCATGGTCTTCCATGGTTACCATCTATTAAAATATTGAAGAACAGTTTGTAAATAAAATATGAATTATCCAAATAATATCACAGGGGTGTGTCAAACCAGATATGAAATAATTTAACATTCTTAGTGTCACATTATTTTAATGGAGACAAATCGACCAAATATTTTCAATGTAACTACCCAAACATGTATCATTGCCAAAATCATGTCTACATTTAATATCGTGAAAGGTATGTATTTCATGTAAACCGACAAAATATATACATTATGAAACTATATGGTTGTTACCCTATACATTGTTTTCCAAAATAATTTCCACTAATGTTATTTATTCCTAATTTCCAATTATTAATTAAAAACTACATTGATACAAAATATAGTGACCCATACTTTTCATACATAATTATAATATTTTAATAGACCAATTTTCATAACATAAAATTTCAATCCAATGAATAATTAGATATGGCTAGTATCTTTTGAAATATAAATACATAAAAATATTTTTCATAATATAATTATAATATCTTTTATTAAGAGTTTCATTAGTTCAATCCTTCATAGACCTATAATAAATATAAAATTACTCATAATCTGGGGAAGGGAAACATAACAATGGGTGATATCTGATGCTTAGTAAGGTTAAAAAAGGTACATACCAATTATTAAATAAACATAAAATTAGCATAAGGGTATTTGGGATATATAATAATATTTCTAAACCATACCCAACTTAAATTATTTCAAAATCTTGAGTCATGTAATAATTTTTATCAATTTATAAGGCATTGATTTTAATGGAATCAAATAACATTATATATTAAAGCATTATTTTAGAATAATATAGAAGAATTTAGAATACAATGAAGAATATAAAATAATTTCCTTATAACTCAAAGATCAATTCCGAGTCTATCATGGTGCATTTATTTCACTACCAAAATCATTATATCCCAAGTATATTCCCACTACCAATTAAATTATAGTTGACATAGTCTATTACTAAACTATGATAACAACCAATTCTGGTCCTTATAAACTTCTAATATATCCATTATTAACCAATGAATTGGATGGATATATATTTATGGTTCCAACAATAATATAACTAAATTCATATATAAGTATTCCAATAGATCATAAATCATTAATCATATCATAACCAATAGAATGGTAATGAGTTTTATACACATTTCATGACGACTTGATTACCCCAATGAAAATTTAATCCTGAATTGATTACCCCAAAGAAAAAATAGAGATCATAGAATAATTAATAGATCATCATAATAAGATATCCAAAAATTAAATTCGACTGATTAATTGGATCATGACCCTGGTAAAGTATAATTAACAACAATGGTTTTTATTCCAAGATTAAAATATCTTTAAATATTATCTGGATAATTTTAGAAGGAAAATATTGTTCTCACTTTGAAATAAATAGTATTTAATCATAAAAATATCGAAATATTATGGAAATTATTTTATTTAATATAATATTTATTAAATTTTAGTGCTATGATCAATACATTTAGTGGTTAGGAAAATAAAAATGTTTTTATTATAATTGTGTTAATTTAAAGATTCCCTAAATATTTTTGGTGAATATTTATAAATAACTCATTTCATAAAATTATATGAACATTCCCTTTAATCCATTTTTTAATATATAAAAATGTATGAAATTATATTAAATAGTCATGGGAAAATATTAAAACATTGATGAAATCATTTTTAAAATAATATGAAACGGATGAAAAAAGATATTTCACAAATGAAAACGATTAAGATATTTTCTAAAAACAATTATTTCCATAAAATTATTACATAAATATATTAAAATGAATAGAAAACATTTATTATTTAGGAATAACATTGGGAGAAAAAAACAAAATTCTTTTATTTGGACCTAGAATATTAATTTTAATCATGAGAAACATAATAAATTATAATCTCGATAAAAAATTTGAATTGTAACGTAAATCTATTTCCACTCTGGTAAAATTTGTTTAATAAATCCAATATTTTTATAGGTATATCACAATATTTTCATGATAATATTATTAAAAAATAAATATGAATTACATTCCCAAATTAAGGTTACAAGTCATAAATATGGAATTCCCTACACAGAAATTAATGTTACCTCAAAATATATTACATCTTTGTATGTTTTGAATTGGGATCCCCAGTATATTTATCATCAAATGTAAATATAATTTTCATTAATATTTGTAAATTAAATATTTTAAATATAAAAAATATCTATTTATAACCCCTAAAAAATAATATTCCTTTATAATATGGCAAATTTTTTAAATGAGACAATTTGATATGAAAACCCATTCATTAGAGTTCATATTTATTAAAATAATAGTTACCTCAGGTATAAAAAATTAAATTTTATATATTTATATAACATAATCATTTAAATACATATAATATCCAATACATTCCACTTATATAATCACAGTTCCCATTAATTAACAATTCTTTATTAAAATCCTTATTTTGTCACGTTGAATCATTTATTTTTTAAATAAATTGTTTCCAAATTATGGTCCTTATTCTATAATATAGGTAACATAATCCACAAAATATCTATCATTATATAAATATAATTTATTTTTAATATTTATATATATTTATATTCATCCACAAATTACAGATATAAAAAATTAAATACATCGTTCGTGGAGAGTTTAATCCATACGTACACATGAATATTATTTTCAAGTTTCCAAGGTCGTACCAAAATGAAGTTAAACAATATTTAAAATTTTCAAAATTATTAATAAATAATATATTTCATATATATATATATATGTTCTTAAAATATATATTTATTACCATCAATGTCAAATGTTAATAAAAATCAAAGAGCATTGCTTTATGAGGTTTGTAGTCTGCACATACATACATGTGACGTTATCATTTTCCAAAGGATATAAATGTAAACTGTATATATGATTTTACAAAAACCTAAAAATAATATTTTCATAAATATAATATATAAACTATGAAACAATAAAAATATCAATCCATTAATGTTCATGATGGAAAAAAATTATATCGCAACAGGGAAGTGGAAGTCCACATGTACGCATGTGAGGTATAATGAATTATCATTTGAAATAATAATAATAATAATAATAAAATTTATTATATTTAGCATTCACATGATATTATTTAATGATAAATACAATAATTTTTTGGAGATTTTGAACAAATAAATTGAAATATTTTGGTTAAAATGAATACATCTTATTTAATATATCACCATTAGATCCATTCTTAACGAACCTTTGAATGGTATTTTACGAATAAAATTACCACTAAATTATGTCTACATATTTTTAATGTAATGTTTTTTGGTTTAGGCTAAGCTAGATGGATCATCCAGTTGTAATGAAATGTGAAACAATGATTCCTTTATAAGGGATGTAAATGACATATTAAGAATTACTAAAATGGTTAAAATATAATTAATATATTAAATATAAAATATACTCCAAATGAATATATGTTAATATAAAGAGTTTCCAATTTCTAAATATTATCTTACAATTTCATTTATATTGGACTTGGTTCCATTTTAAAAATTATCTATTTTATTATCCCTTTTTAACTTACAATTAACATTAATCATGGAAATAGATATTTCAATATTAAATGGTCATAAATATACATATAAGGTGACATTTTTATAATAAATGACGAACATTTGAAAATATAGACCATATATTTTCCTGCTTGTCGTATTTTATGATTTCCAAAATTTGAAATTATTTTTATTAAAATATTATTTTCATAATGTTTTATTCGTGAAATTTTTGACACCATCATAACATTTGATATTAATAAGACCATGTAAAATATGTAATTAAAATATAATATTTTTATACATCCCAAATATGAATCATTTATCAAAAAAATATTGTTTCTCAATAATTAATCCAAATTCTATTACTTTAAATATTTTTAACATCACTTATTTTTCTTTATTAATTTAATAAATAATGTTATTTTATTTCGAATAATATATGGAAAACAATTTTTCACTAAGAATCAAAAAACAAATTTCTAAGATAATAACATTTAATAAAATTTACAGAGAAATATTTATTAATGATATTATACTCTACATACCCGTGTGAAATAATTATGAATATATTGAACTCAAGAGAGTAACATTTGGATTTTTATTTACATTAGATAATTTAAATGTCATTATAAGTGAAAATGGAACCGAAATAAAAATATAATAATATTTTTTGATCATGGTTGAACTTATCCAATTCTATTAATATATTGATGGTTTTGGGTTTAATTTGAGACAATACATCCTTGTTTTAGACTAGGTTTTCCCATTATACACTTACTGAGGTAAAAATGATGTAATGAAAACAAAAAAGTTTTCCATATTTATAAAAAATTGATCCTAGTAATTCCACATATGGAATAAATTTCTGTATATTCATTATTTATATATAGATGAAATAAATTTTAATATAAGCATATAAAATGAAATGAAATATAGTTTTTTGAAAAATGCATTTCAATGAGTCAAAATTAATTTATATCAATATCATGTATATTTATGAGTCAAATATAATAAATTAGTTAATTATAAAAAATAATTATAAAATTTAAATTTATGACAATATTCAAAATATATTGGGTCTTTTAAATAGTATAATTTAATGAAAATAAAACAATTTTATTGAATATTTATTGGTTTTCAATATTAATTGGAAAATGAATCATTTCAACGATATTCCAAAATATCACATAAATTTATTTTGGATATGACTACTTAAATTTTAATTTCTTAAATCAATTTCAAAAATAAGAAGATATTAATTAAATTTTCCACCAAAAAATCAATATATATCATTTTTATTGAGAAAAAGAATTATTAATGAATGATAGTAGGTTTATAACAATTTATTACATATTTAATAAGAATTATTCAATATATTTCTGTTGAGTATGGGTATTAATAATATATTTTATAATGTGGAAACTGATATTTATACTCATAATTTATTGTTTTTATTATATGGTACATGTTTAAATAATAATTTATTTTTAATATATCTCAATTCTCTTATGGATAGTTGTTCTGTATTAGACGAGTTATCGAGATTATTATACTTTATTATCTCTTTTTTAGTTTTAATTTCATTGTTAGATTGTTATAAATTTAGATACTCTATTATTTAATAAAGTCCTGAATCTGGTTCCACATGATTAGTGCCCTAAGCTGGTCACTATGTGATCTCAAGAACTCCTCCCCATATATCAGAGCCTATAGACAATCAGCGAGGGTTTGAAAAGTCATTCATGGGGAGACTATTCCCTCCTTTATCTGAGTAATACACTATTTGAAATTATAAACAATAGAGGAAGAAATATATATTCCAATAAAAGATACAAATAACTTATGATAAAAATTCATGTAATACAATATCTAAAAAAATTAGAAAACATTCAATGCCATTTTCATGTCAAGGGTCTAAAATGAAAACCTAACTAATTATAATAATGACTCCCAATAGGCTCTTGTACCACATCTGTTTCTGTCTTTCGAGATACATCCCCAACTAGCTCTCCAACATCAGGCCTTTTCCCATTACCTTTCCTACAGCAATAATGTATATTTGGATACTGATCAGTTTGCCCAAGCGAGGTTTATGTACAACATAGTAGTCCACCATCAATGGTGTATAATAAAATATACAATAAAATAATAGTTTATGCAATGGAATAATGAAATAATTATAATTCATGTGTAAAAAATAGTTTGATTATAAATTAATCATTATATTAATACAAAAAACAATGAGTTCTTATAGAAACTTGTATCATAAGAACCTATTCAACCCATTCCAGAATCAGAACTATCTACAAAAAATATAATGTCTCAGAATTTCCTTTATACAATTATTATATTCACAAAAATGAATGACCATGTTACCATTTGTTAACTCCAACTGTTGAATTAACATGCTACCATTATAATTTGACACAAATTATTGACCATGTTAACAGTTATTAATTCCCATATTTAAATTACCATGTTATTATTATTATTTATCAAAAATTAATGACCAAGTTACTATTCATTAATTCACACAATTGAATGACTATGTCACTATTCATATTTCACGTAAACTAATGACCATGTTGCCCATAATTAATTCACACAATTGAATGATCAGGTTACCATTATTATTTCACACAAATGAATGACCAAGTTACCATTCACTAATTCACACAATTGATTGTCCATGTTACATATCTTATTTTACCCGAATGAATAACCATGTTACAATCCATTAATTCACACCATTTATTATCCATATAAATCCAATTAAAAATAAAACAATTTGTTAGTGATTTCGTGATCTCTGTTATTTAATCTAAAATTTAAAAAACAACATCAATGATATTAATCAATTAAATATCCAATTAACAATTAAAATTTCACTAATAATTCATCAATTGGTCTGTCACTTTATTCCCCTTAATTAATTTCCCCTGAATAATTATGCATATCATCCCCATTAATTAATTTATCAATTAATTAATCATTACTTAGGACTAACAACCCACAATTAATTACATGATTAATTATCTCCCATAAACATTTCAATATTCTCAACATTAGATCTACAAAATATTCACATTGATCAAACATATTTGCGTCTCCTTACCATGTTTCCCCTACACATCTAAATGTTTCCATAATAAATGATATATCAGCATAATCATTCCATAAAACACATTCTCACAGTGATCCAACATACCTATGTGAGACTCCCCAGTGGACACATTTATCTAATGTTCAACCTCATCCACAATGATCACTTTAAAATGTCATGGTGATACTGTTCTAGAATTGATACATAGAAAAAATCATGCATACAAGTGTATTTCTATAGAATAACTAATCAATTTTTCACAATCATAACTCTCCTTAAAATTATAAATGGTCCACCAAACATGGGTGTAGCTTTCCTTTTCTCCTAATAATGTGGGGACCCAACCATTGTCACACCCAGAGAAAAACTCGATCATGCTATGAAATCACTAGGCTTCATCGACATATCTTATCATATGACTTCTTCCTACTTTGATCCATAGAAATTCACATTCTAATTATCATAACAGTATCTGATGTGTCCTATAAGAGACTTAGTCCTAATTACTATGACTCAATGAACATCGTTATGTATTGTAGTGATCTATGTGGAATTCTATAAAGAACCTCATATATTGAAATCTATATTATTTCCTAGTAATAGTTATTATATGAAAATTCTATTATATCAAAGTGAATATCCTAAGTCCCATATATATTAAAGTAACACTCTTATACATTATTTTCACACCCAGGTTTTTAATTTTCATCCTTCCCCCTTTTCATTTTTGGACCTCAGTTTTTCTATTGTGTTTTTGGTGTGACGTGGTTGAATTTGGAGGCATTTATTTTGTAATTTTTTTGTCCAGCTTTTCCCCGATGATTTTTCTTTTAGTGTATTGAGTAAAATGGAAAACACATGATTTCTGTATGGTTTCTCAAACCATTCAAGAAATTCATGTTTCCCTTCTAGGTTATTAATAAGTAGGTTGTTTCTAAATTAATCCATTCAAAATAAATACTAAACACTCATTATATCCCCTAATTAGGATTTCAAACCCTATCCATGTATTACACATCCTCCTTCCTCTCTTGGGCTCCATTTTAGTGGGTGATTTGGATAGGATTATTAAAGAAACCTTTATGTATGTTATTGACTTCTAGGTTTCTTCTTATTTTCTATGTTTTCATTTCTTATTGTTCAGTGGTTCATATTTTTAGCTTTTTGGGAGACCTGTTTAGTGTGGGATATTTATAATTAGGTTTTACTCATTTTGCCTTTTATTTTATCTCACCTTTATAGGGTCTTGGGGGGCATGGTTGTAGTATCACTCCATTTTATATACGTTTATAGATACTAGGTAGTTGGTTACATTCCCTAACATCATGGGATGATTTTATTATTCATTAGTTGATATTTATTTGTGTTTTATGTAATACATATGTGTTGTGAAATGTTATCTTAATCTTTTTGGCATGCATATATGATTAACGTTCATTTTCATAGGAAACATTATTATCCTTTTTGTATATTGCATTTTACAGTTTATTCAAATGGATTAATGCCTTTATTGAATGTGTTAAATGGGGTTTTAATGGTATTAAAAGGTGAAAAATAATATTTCTAAATGAATAGAGTTTTTTTGAATGTTTTATTCCTTGTTGTTCACTTTTGATGTGATTTGTGAATTCTATAAATGATTAGAGGCATGTTTCAATGTGAAATTGGATTGTGTGTTCGGTTAAAAGGGGTTTGGTCAATGAAAAATGAATAAATTGATTATATAAATTTTTTATGAAATTTTTGTAGGGTTTACTTAATTGTCCATGTGGTGTAAGAATTTTTTGTCAAATTGTTTGGGTGTGAGTAAAATGAAAAGTGGTTTGGTTTATAAGAAATGGGTTTTTCCCATATAATATATAATTTTTGGCCTGTTTATGTTAATATGGTGATTTTTATTATATGTGAAATCCGAATTGATCCCAAAAAAGGAATTCTAGGTTTCTAAGATAGAAGAATAGGACAACTGTTCTAGTGCTTCAAAAGTGGCTTGTCCTGACTTTATCTAGAAGTATGAATAATTACAACACTAACTAAACTGTAATTATCTATGGAGACCACTAGGTCAAAATGATGTTTCCACCTAGTGTATCATTCAAGAGATTTCAAATTGTCATGGTTTCTATACCAAATTTCACCGAGATATGATATACCTTATGTACCATTGAGATTGTGCCTATATGGATTTCCCTTGACATTGGTATCCATTGTTTAATTATACTTGATGTTGGCATATGGTTCACCTTGTGTATTATTTTAAAAGAAAATCATATCCTTCTTCAAAAAGGTTATCCTTCTGAAATGTTTTACTTTTAAATGTTTTCAATAAAAATTAGTTCATATTTTGATTAATTAAATAAGCATTTTATTTTGAATTTTAATTTTTTATCATGGAACATTTTATTTGGGTGGAATACTACAAGGATTTTTCAAACACCATCACAACACCTTTGGATGTATGTTGTAGTTATTTGTATGCCTTAGGTAATGATAAGGTATATTTGGATGATGGTTTGGGTTTCCAGTGCTCCATGTTGTAGGTGTTTTTTTAGTCATGTCTCCCATATTTCATGGATGTTTTTTGGATTTTTTATTCTTTTTTATCTTTATATATTTTGGTTCGTGACATAATGTCATAAAATATTGATTATTAAAAAAATTTACCCCTTGTGTGATTATGGTAATTTAGGTATGTTTTCTTATTTTTGTTGGTCATTTTTATTTATCTAAATGGGTGAAACCCTTCCCAAACCATTATTTTTATTCATGGGCACTAGTTTCCATCCTGTTGGGATTGGGAACACTGAACGTGCCATGCCATAGAGTGGGTTCAGTGTCGGTCTTGATGGCAGTGAGAATTGGTTTATGAAAAATTTGTATCATCACAAGTAACACTCCCTTGGGTCAGGTTACATAGTGATGATTCTTAGTAAACCAAAGTTACAATTTATGGGACTTTATTATATAGTTATTTGTAGGCTTCTTAGCCATCACACCTCATGAAGAGACTTATTTTTTAGTGGTATGTCATGTTATATTTCATTTCGTTTGTTCTTGGTAGTTGTTTTGTGTTTTAGAAATTAAAAGATAGTCAGGATAATGGTATCAATGAGCTCATAATCCATTGAATGACATGTCGATCTAGGGTAATTGTCCCATAATTCTCTCCATGAGGGTGTTTTGATTGAATATTTCCGCAAACCATATGGTTGAGTATCTAATCAACAGTAGTTTCCTCATATGAATTAGTTTCCATATTCATGGGTTCTAAAAATTATTTTGAAAAAACTTGTTTTGGAAGTTGTTAATACTCTATTTTAATGTGAAAATAATTTGGTTTTCGGAATATAGAAAATTTCATTTTTATGATCCTTTTCATTGAAGATTTTGGAAGGTCAATTTTTCTAAAAAACGTTTTTTTATACATAGTGATGAGTTCAACAATAATTAGATTTTAAAAATCAAAACTTGTGGTTTATCAAAATTTATTCTTTGATAAACAAGAACTATTTCAAAGTTGGTTTTGTAATGACTATTTATAGTGTTGGTTTTTGGGATGTAAAAAATTATTTGAATGTGATGAAATGTTTTGGATTCATGAATTTTATTGTAAAATAATTTTTATATTAGTGGATAATGGGATTTCAAAAAAATTATGAATTTCTGAAATATGAAGAAGGATGGTGAATATGAAAAGCGGGTTGAATGTTTTTTAGAAATTGTATAATTTTTATTTAACCATTTTTAATTATATGAGTGGTTATGTGTATGGATATGTGTGGATGTTTTATGGAATGAACTAATGAGTTCCCGGATTAAAATGAGAGAATGAGTGCTCGATTTGACATTATAACATGAATGTGTGAGGCTCCAAGGAATACCATTGGTATGTGTGTAAACCACTATGTATGTTTCTTTTCAAACATACTTTTAATAGAATATTTAATGTATTATAACTAGTAGTTTTGTTGTTTTTGATTTTGAAACCCCTTATTTTTGTAAATTGTTTTTTATGTATGAGTTCTAGTCGATGAGTTGAGTTTGAGTGATTGGCTAGTCGATTCAATTGAAAAGAATTTGATAGGTTTTTTAGTCAGGTAATATGTTCTCACTATTTATTATGGTGAGTTTTGGCTGATGGATTAGTTTTTTTGGTTCATTTTTTACATGATTGGATAGGGTCCACCCCAATTTGTTGAATATTTGAAGTGACTCCATGGGTGGTTCACCATTGGAATAACCTCCAGTTGATCAGTCCATATGAATTCTTCTTGAGTTTAATAAGTTCAACATTCCTATTTTTTATGGTCAAGAAGAACCTCTTAGTGTGGATGTGTTTATGCAGTATGTGACAATAAGATTTAGAGTCCATGAGTTGCCTAAATAATTAAATGTAATGTTTAAACAATTATGCTTGAAGGTATTATCTTGAAACTATATAGTGAATTCCAATAAGGGTAATGGAATGTGTCCTAAGACAATTTGAACTACCCAAAATTTTTAAAGGCCCTTAGATATTTCATCAGCTTCCATTATTTTTGGGATCAAGCTTTTCCATCTATGTGGAAATTATGGTAACCAAAATCTTTCATGCCCATTGGAGAAGTGAGCTATTTGGGGCTTGGTTTAATGTCCATTAAATTGTAATTCTTGGTTGGCTGTAATGGTTTTGATAATTGGTGTTTCCTTTCTAGGTCAAGTTGTGAGATATGGATTGTGACTCTTTTGAGAAATTATTCTTTAATGGAGGCATATTTTTCTTTGGAGATCAGAACTTATGCATTCTAAATTAGGGTTACTGTCATGTCTTCATTGTTCTAGATGATTCTTGTTAAGAAAAAAGGGTAGATGCATGTGAATCATTTCTATGTCATTGTCTTGGTGAAATCACTATGTTGGGGAGATGTAATTTCCCAAGTGTGTTGTGTTTAGCTAGTTCTACTAGAATTCATACTTGAATTCTTATGGAACCAAAAGAAATAGTACCAACCTGGGATCTTCAATGTGTTACTGTGATGCATGAGATGATTGAAACATTTTAGCTATAGAAATAGGCCATGAAGTGATGATGGAACATATTCATGCATCACATGGGGGTGAGGGGTCTTGTTCTAGCATGGTATATATTGTTAGATGGGGCAGTTCAAACTAATATTTTGTAACTCCTTTTCTTGTAAAGGTCTTGTTTGTTTGTATGGTAATTAAGTAATCATTATTCATTTCAACAAATGTTCATTTAAATAATTCATCGTTATTTATAAGTAGGTGAGGTTGTCTATTTCTCTTAAACATCAATGGCTTTCTCTATTTGGATGTGAATATCTGTGTGGTTATCCATATATGGTCAACTCTGTAAATTAGTTCAATTTTTGGTATAAGATGGAATGTTATGTAGTTTGGTTCTAAAGGTGGGGATACCCACAGCAGGTCTCATTGTAGATTCACCTAGAGTAAATAAGTTCTAGTTTTTTTTTAATAGTGGGGAGACCATTCAGGAAACCCATTTTGATAGACTTGTTTAGTCTATTATATTGGATTGAAACTAGCTATTCTCATTTGGAGATATCTATTTTAATGTTCCTTGAATAATAATTAGAGCCGCAGTTTTCCCAATAGCCCTATTTGAATAATTTTTATGGAATTTATTTTCATGAAATGGTTTGGATTTGTTTGTTTTTTCTAACAATAATGGATATGTTTTTGTTTGTAATGATTATAGTGTTATTGGATTTTATTGTTGGATTTTTTTTTTGAGAATTTACTATCTTTTGTTTAACCAATTTTAGTTTCTATATCATTATAAGTGTACAAGGAATATGGTGGGGATCCAATTATGTCCTCACAAGACAAATATTGTGAATATCTTTTAGGATCATCCTAGATCTATAGAGGTGTATTGGTTTTTGTTTTGATTACAAGTATTGTTGTGGCATTATAGGGATACAAATATTTAAAGTGGGGAGGGAAGAATTTTCACTCCTTGGATTTTCATTTTCATCCTTCCTCCTTGTACATTTTGGAACTCAACTTTTCTCTCGAGTTTCTGGTATGATGGGCACAAATCTTGAGGCATATATTTTGTTTAATTTTGGTCTATATTTTCCCATTTTGGGTTTCTTATAGTTTCGTGAGAAAAATGGAAAATATAGATTTGGAAGGGGTGCAACATAGCTTGCAGAGTGATTGGAGAAACTGTGTTCCTTGCCCACGAAATTGTCCACCAAGGTGTCATTTTCTGAAAGAACAAAATTGCATAGATAGATCAGGGTTTTTAAAACTATGTGACTAACCATGGAAAATTTATGTTTTGGATAGTGGAATCTACATGGGTTGGAATATTGTGCTAGATTACCATGACTCCTATCCATGTCTTTAAAAATACTGAATTTCTTAAACAACCAACATAAAAATAAACCCCAAAACACTCTTTCTATCAACCTCATATGATTGCTAACACTATGGGCATATCCCCCTTCCTCCATCCTCCATTGGGATTCATTTTGGTGCATGATTTGTCTTGTAATATTCATGAAACCTTTATGTATGTGGTTGACTTCTTATTTTCTCCCTCTTTTATAGGGTTTTGTTCATTCATCTTTGGGGTTTTACATGTTCTTTTTGTTGGGTGAACTGTTTATAACCAGATGAAGATTATTAGGGTTTACTCTTGTGGTGTTTTGTTCACACATTCCATACAATGGTTTTGGGATGGTGTGATTTTATTTTCACACCATTTTATGGAATTTTCTTTAATCTTGGTAGGCGATTCAATGCAATAACATTTGTGGATGATTTTAAAATTCATTCCTGGTTGTTTATATTTGTTCTATTGTTTAATTTTATGGTGTGAAATGTATTATGAATGTGTTATATAATGCGTATATGATGATGGAAGACTTTCTAAAGGATAGTAGTTATGTTTTTTGTATGTTTTAGTTTGATGTACAATGAAAGCAGTTTTATGCCTTGTCTGGAAGGTGAAAATGGGTTTCTAAAGGGATATAAATGCGAAAAATGAGTTTTCTAATTGAATTTCTTTCATTTAAGGTTGGATTAAATGTAGTTAAATTCTATAATGTATTTTTAATTGAATAAATGAAGCTAATCATGTTTCTAAGTAAAATCAGTTTTTGGATTTAAAAGGGGATGGGCCCATGAAGATGATTGAAATTGATTATGTGGCATTTTTATGATAATTTAAAAGGTGGTCAATTAGTTTTCCATGTGGTGGAAGAATGTGTTTTCAAATATTATTTCAGTGTATAAAATTGAATATGGTTTGATTTAGGGGAAATTATGGTTCATCCAATAATTTATAATATTTATTATGTGATTATTATGGTGGTTATTTTTGTGGTATGTGAATTTTGAATTGATCACAAAATGGGAAACATGTGTATATTGGTGTGTGGACTATGAATAGTATTCTAGTGTTTTGGAAGGGTCATTTCTCAATTTCATCTAAAATAATTGACAATTACCATCCTATGTTGACAATAATGATTAATGGAGACTAGTAGGCCCAGGTGATGTTCTCTCCTAGTCGATCATGTATAGGAATGCAGGTTTCCATGGTTTATATACCATGTTTCACTGAAATACGATGTACCTAGAATCCTATTGAGCCAAACCCTATAGGTATTTCTCATGAAATAGTGCACTATTGTGTCATTATACTTGTCTTCGAAACACATTGCACCTTCTATTTTATTTCAGAAGGAATGAAAGTGCTTCCCTCAAAAAGGTTCTTCTTTTGAAATATTTTCCATTTCAATGTTATGTATAATTTTTTTTAATTATTCTCATTTATTAAGAATTAAATTTAATTGGTCTTTTTAATGTTATAAAATGGATCCATTCCTTGGTTAGCATCCTATTGGTAATTTTTTCACAAACATCAGACACCATTGAATGTTTATAAATATTTTTTTTATGACATTGGTAATAGAAAGGTTTGTTGTGAAGATGGTTTCGTTTTTTATCACTTTTTGAAGGAGATGGGGGATGGCTTGAGGGACATGTCCTCATGTTTGATATATTTTTTTTGATATGTTTTGTCTTTTACATTATTTGGAGTATATATATTTTACATTATTTTGAAAAAACATGATTATGAAAAAAAATTATTCCTTGAATGCTTATGGGTTTTTTTGTAATGTCTTGCTTATTAGTCTCTTATGTTTATCTAAATTTGTAAAATCATTCCCAAATAATAATTTTGATACCCATTCACAAGTTTCCAGCCCAGGGGGATCGTAAGTGCCCTTAATTCCATTCTATGGACCAGCTTGGGTGATGGGTTTAATGATAACTATTCTTGGTTTGTGACAATATCCTCTATAACCTATATAGTATGCTGCCACTACACAAAAATTTGTCGGTGGAAGGCCATACCCAACATAACCTATGTTCCATGATCCTTTTATAAGACTATCAAGAAGCATTAAGTAATGCATGAGTATGAATCATAAACAATACTCTATAGAAACCCAACAAGATAGTCTATTTACTGAACATACATATTCCCAACTACTCTACTGAGAATGTATACTCTATACGAAATAAATCCACAGCATTCATTATTTGATCTTGAATAATCTTGATAACATCATTATTTTTTAGAATCATCAGATGGAGAACCAAAAAATCCATGGTCACATTATCCCCATTAGATTTCATAAAGGGAAGTGGTTTTAGAGAAAAACCATGTCGTTCATGCTCAGCATGAACCTACTAACAGATGCAGCATCATATCAAGAACCAAGTTATTTTATACTTAATGTTTGGTCTCAAAAACTATCATCATAGATCATAGAACATTTTGGTCACCCCTAGATATACATCCCACTTCATTTCCTAAATATACAACATGATCTCCTCTCATAATCTCATCTGTAGAACAACATGATTCCTAATATAGATGATCTCATCAACATTTATGCTTTAATATGAAGGTGTCTACCCACACTCAACGAATTGCATCAATGTCCAAAACAAGAAAGCCTTATACTATCAATCTCTAATATATCTCAAAAGTGTGGACTACATTAAAACCGGGACACGTGTAATATAATCCTGACTCTCTTGAACCATGAAAAGCATTTCTTCCAACAAGGTAATCATTTTCTACTCTGTACTAGACTCTTGAACTATATATGATTGAGGATTCTTGCTCAAAGAATCATCCACACTATTTCCTTTCCAAATTTTATACTCATGATCAAAATCAAATTACTACATTATCCTAACCCATAACTCCTATCAAAGATTCAAATAATGATACAAAATGATATATCTCAATCTTTGTGGACTAATAATCATTGGAAACATCTCACTCATTAGATAATGTATCTATCTCTTCAATGAATAATACATTTATGTTATATCAAGATCATTCGATGGGTATATCCATTCATGGGGCCACAAGGGAAAATAAATATATTCCAACACTCAATCTCCTAGCATCAACACTACTCCATGTCTGATTCTAGAAGCATCAAAACAAACCGTTTACTACTCACCTTGATCATTTAGGATCAATATCGGTGCTAAGGTAATATGAGTATTCATCTCACAGAAGGAATCATCATAATCTTCTGACTATCAAACATTATTCCTTTACTGGTGATGTTCGATATTGGGGCTGTTAAACCAAAAATGGGTGAGATGAATCATTGATAATATCCAGCTAAACGCATAAATTTTTGTATATCAAATATATTCTTGGACTACTCCCAATATACAACTTCTTGAACCTTCTTCGGGTCCACTGACAGACCACCCTATGAGATGATGTGTCCCAAGAAGTGTACCTAGACAATGATAAATTTACCCATAGATAGCATGGCATATAGATGATTATCCCTCATTGTACATCAGAAGATGAAATGATGTATGGCATAATCGGCTAGAGTCATGGAGTAGAATAATGTTTCATATGAAAATTCTTCAAAAATTGATCGATGTATGGAAAAAATATCTTATCTATCAAGTTAATAAAAATTGATGATGTTTTTTTTAAACACAAAGATCATTATGATGAACTTCTATAGGACATAACATTATCTAAAAGTTATTATCAGTATATCATAATTCCAACCTCTCAAGTAATGATTCCTGGATCTAATGTCTTTATTCAGGAACACAACAGATCCTCTGAACATGTCAAAAATATATTCCATATGTGGAGGAGGATATTAGTTATTTAAATTCATCATGGTAAAAATCTTGTAATTGAAACATAAGAATAAAATTCTATGAGACTTCATTTCAAACAACACAGTTGTTCACCAAGGTGACGTACTAGGATGGATAACACTATTTTCCTCCAACTCTTACAAATGATTCTTGATCTCTTGAAGCTCTATTGGTTCCATACTTTATGGTGTAATAGAAACTAGATCAGTTTTTAACATGACCCCAACAATGAGTTCCACATCTCTCTCCGATGGCAACCCTAATATTTATTCAAGAAACACATCATGAAACTATTCCACCACTAGTGGAAAGATATTATTCTTAAGACCTTCCTCATAAAGAAATAGACTATAATTTGGGTATTTGAGCTCTCCCAACCATTGAATAGTTTTACCTTCACAGACTACATGGATATCCAACTCCACCTGGTGAATAAAATTGTCACCCTTATGTTACATAAAGGTTACCCTCCTACAGTTATAGTCAATGTGGGCTCAATATGCTACTCTCCAATCCACACCCATAATTTAGTCAAACCCTATAATATCAAGAAAATATAGATCACTGATAGTACAATACTCCCAAATCCCAAGATAACATCCCTTTCACAAAAATAAGTCCCCAGACCAAACTACCAACTTTGTATCTATATTCATCACCCCAATCACAAACACAACCCCCAAGGTCAAACTATTAACATGTTTTGTCAGTGATAATTGAATTGCAGGCACCAAAATCAAATGAGGCACTACCTAATCTAGAATATACATGAACAATACCAATCACGATTTTTGGACTATCCTTGTTATGCACAACTGTAGGTTATACCATGTGAAGCTTCCATACCCCTCTTCCATGTGATGTATTTTAACTCCCCATACAAGCACCACTATCCTGATATGGGAACACTTTCCCAGAAGCATCATGTCATCTGCATCTACCACCTCGTCATTTATAATTCTAGCTTCCATGATGATACCATGTAATAGATCCCCCTCCTGCTCCCTGGATATGTCTAACTCCACCATCACTAACCATTTTTTTGTGACCTGTTGAATTTCATTAGATGTCAAATATTTCCATAAGATCGGTAATCAACGGGTGGTTAGGGACAATATCTATAATAATTACATGGCCTAACACATAGTTGACTAATCTCTTAAACATGTTATTGTTAAACCAACCATATTTTCTGAGTAATTGGCATCCCACTATTCATAATAATGTTTTCATAACGGTTCTTCGTATAGTCAAAATTCACATCTACTGATTGTACAGTAGAGACTATATATCCAACACTATAAGCCTTCTTCAGGTTCCTCTCATCTATGAGAGTATAATCCCCTACATTAGTAAACACATTCAACTGAATGTGGGTACCATGGTACTTAATATGACACATAAATTTGTCCTCAAATCATCTAAACGTAGCAATATCATCTCCTAAGATAAATTGATATAAGAACTACATGTCTTTAAAGAATATGAAATAGTCAATCATGAACATTCTCCCATGAGTTCGCTTCATTAAAATTACTTCCGTATAATTTATAAGCATATACCGGAATAAGTAATTTATGAGAATTTCAAAATTTTGCTTCAATAGAATCCCCTCAAACTGAAAATTATTCACATGAATTCCACTACAGCACTTCACTAATCATAATTACATATAAGTGGGAAACAATACCCTCTTATCATGAGGTTTCTCTGAATTATCTTGTATCATAGTGATAGAATCATCATAGAACTCAGCTCCCTTAGGTCTACCCTCTCCAGTAAAATGTTTTGGATGCTAAAATTGAAACTCCCTCCTCATGTAATACATTCTATTCACAACCATCCATGGTTCTCATTACATGAATTTAATAAAGCGAGTAATGTTCTATCAGAGCTACTACCCTACTTCCTCGCATGACATTATCAGTGCCTTAGGTTCCACCATTAGAGGATCATTCTTAGTCAGGACTCCCCAATCATTTTCTCAATGAGCGTTGTGATGGACACAAACTCTCTAAACTGCCAAAACGTCACCTCAAGACAAGGATTCATAACATTACCATATTTGCATAATAAGGAAACCCAACAATCTAATATAATTCATTTAGAGGACTTCTCTAAACTGGAAAAACTAGGTTGCCACTACATCCCTTAACCACCCTACAATAATGTCCTAGATAACAATGATAAACATGTTCTCATTTTATGTTTCCCATTTAGACACCCATTTTCCCTAGATAAATCAGAGTAATACTTTCAATTTCATGTTAGGTACTATTTTCAATTCATATTTAAAATTAATGAAACATTTCATGTTCAACAACCTAATCATAACCCATTTTCCCATATATTACTAGAGTTATTCTTGTCACAAAATAATCATGAGTGCTTAGAAAGAAGAATGCAGACCCCACTATAGTTCAATTCTAGGACATATGTTAATTATTAAAAAAGTTCAAAACCCATTTTCACATTAGAAAAAATGTGTCAACTAGGAGAAATAATATCCAACTATAACAAATAATTGTAATAAAAATACTACCACTATGAGTACCTAGGATGTCCCCCGTACATGGGTTGTCCCCCGTGCATGGGTCTAAAAATCCCATTCCCAAATCATTTACAAGCCTCAAATTTTCGTAGTCTCCTACATTCCATTTCAAAATACTATGAAAACCTAATATGAAATTAATAATGTACCAATGATTAAGATTTGTAGTGTCCCCACCTAGGTTCCACATGTGGGTTCCCTGAGTTGGTTACTACATGACCCCTAGCACGCCTCCCAATACACGAGAGGCTGCCGACTAGAAACAACTCTGTGATAAGTTTTTCATAGGGAGATTATAACCTTTTTACAAGAGTAATAATGAAATAAAAATAATATACAATATCATAACTACTATATACAAATAAATGATTCTAATAACTCAATATAAATAAAGAAAGTAATACACTATCCATGTGAATCAAAAAACATTCCAGTATAGTGTATATATCATGTGTCAAAAATAAAAAACAAAAGAAATACACTAATTACTCCCATAATAGTCCCGAACCATGTTCGTTTCCCTCGTATGAGGACTATATTGAACTAGTTGTCCAATATATGGCATTCTCCCTTGACTTTTCATACATCAATAATATATATTCGGGTACCAATCATGTCGCATGATTTTGGAGTTAGTGATACTCTACAGGCCCCCACCAATGGTGTCTAAAACAATATCAAGTAAAATAATATTTTATGTTTTTGTATAAGGAATTATTGAAAATAAAAAATTAGATAATTATATGATTAATAATTAGTCTTTATTTAATTACACAAACCCACAGGTTCCCATAGACACACATATCTTAATAACTAATTTCGCCTATGCCAACATCTAAAAATTCTCCAAGGGATATCACATATAATAATTTCCATATTACCATTCATAATTTCACATAAATAAATGATCATGTTACCGATAATTAATTCCCAACATTTAATTACCATTTTACCATTCTTATTTTTCATAAATGAATGACCATGTTACAATTAAGTTATTCAAAATATTAAATTACCTTGATACCATTTTTATTTATCACAAATGAATGACCATGTTACTAATAATTAATTCACCTGATTGAATGACAATATTACCATTCTTATTTCACACAAAGGAATTACCATTTTCCCATTCAATAATTCACATAATTGAATGACCATGTTACAATTGTTATTTTTTTTAAAATTTATGGCCAAATTTTCATTCCTTAATTCACATAATCCAATTACCTTGTTACCATTCATCTTTCTCACAATTAATGACCAAATTTACATTAATTAATTCACATAATATATTATCTTTATCAATCCCACTATAAATTAAAAACAATTAATCATCTCAAAATTATTATTTATTAATAAAAAAATTAATTAAATTCATAAATGACATTAATCAATTAAAAATACAATTAATAACTCCAATTTTGGTTACTAATTAATCAATGAATTTATCGCGTGACTAACCTTAACTAATTCACCACAATTAATTATGTATATTCCCTCAATTAATTAATTTAGAAATTAATAAATTAATACTCACTATTCTTAATCCATAATTAATTCCCTGATCAGTTATCTCCAATGAAAAATTAAATAATCTTGTAAATAGTTATAAAATTTATTATTAATTTTATAACATCAATATCATATAATATATTCCACAATAAAATATCTTTAAATCCAAAAATTCCATATTTCATTAATTAATTAATTCACCCAATTAATTAAATCCATTTAGAAGTATGATTGCTAAAAATATAGAAATTATATACTTCACCATCCACATAATCAAACACTAAATGACGTGAATTGGATATCAGACCACCTTCCTTTATTTTTTTACGAACTATCACTCAATATAAATCCAAAAATTGAGTAGCACAATTATGTATATATAGATATGTATCTCAAAACACTGAACTAATATTAAAAAAAATAACATTATCTTTAATTTGAAGAATAGATATACGATATTATAACTAGATTTACAAAATCTAGAACTAGACATATAAATAAAGAAAATAGCATCTCTTGAAATGAATGTTAATGAATAATGATGAACATGAAAGCATTTGGATGATATCCACTTACTGGAGTTGGAGGCGATCTTTGATTTTGGATTTGAATCAAGATGGACAGAAGTGATTTGGCTAGGGAATCACACTCGAATGCTCTAATATCATTCAAAATAATAGTTCCACGAATTTGGGAAGAATGGGGGAGGTTTTTGGTGTTTGGGGAATATTAAGATGATTTTTTAAACTAAAAACACTACACACAATTTTAGAGGAAAAGGCCCAAAATTTCCTTTTTAGGGTGTAAAATTTGTAAAGATGTGTGTTATCCATGAGAATCCTCGCTATCTAGTTTTTTCTGGATTCTTTGGTTGGGAACACAGATTTCACTAACCATACTCAAACCGTGCTCTTCCACGTTGTCCTCTATTTTTAATAAATTTCACCCAAAAACCCAATGGTATATCCCAATGAAATAGTACTTAAATAAATATAAAAGCAACCAAAATTCATGACAAATTCAACTCTAAATGAGTTTGGGATCTTATATATTAAAACCCCAATAAGCTATTAGAAAGAATGAGGTTCATGATTATATTTCATTTCTATGAATTTTATATTTTTAACAGTTCTCACATTTATTTTATCCACACCATACTTTCTGTAATTATATATATTGGTTTATAAACTGTGATGTATAAGAATAAAAATAGAAATATTTTGTTTTCACCTATTACCATGAACAATTAACCAATATCCGGGTACCACCCCAATTTAATACATGATTATATTTCCACACACTAATCAATATTATGTATATAATCCATATCGATATAACCCATGCTACTGAGGCCAATAAAATATTATGTTTATCTACTTCTCATCAAGTAGTCAAAAAACCAAGTAGGAAAACATGGATAAGTGATTTTAATAAAATCATACACATGATCACTATTTTATTTACTTAATTGCCATTATATATAACCTTTTTTGTCATCGTTTCTTCATAGAGAAACCAAAATAAATATAGGAAATTACATATTTTATTTTTTACCATATAAACATAGTGAAATAAAACATCATTATATTGAAAATAATAATAAAATAATATTATGAATCCATATTATGATGGATCATAAGTCAACACATCAATATCATACAATGTATACATTATTATCTTCTTATCTTCTTATTCATCTTAAAAATTTTATAACATCTATATTACTACAAAAAAAACTCAAAACATATTCAAATTCCAATAATTCCATATTAATAACTCCATTAGTGGAATCATTAAATTCATTCATCAATTTATCAAAAAAAAATTACAATTCCAATATAAGTCCTCGTGGGTTCATTATTATGCCTTTTTTTAATAGTGTCCCACAAAATCCATAAACCGATTTTCTGTTATTTTTTCCCATCCCCTATAGTATCTGAAATTTATATTTACCTCAATAATAATTATTTCAATTTAAATTTTATCTCTTTTTGTAATTTTATAAATATGTAATTCATGTTTTCTCCCTCTATATCAAGAAACTCTATAGGGGTACTTTTCACATAATTTCATTGTAACATCCCATGTAATTATAGAATAAGACATTTTCATATCTATTAATATTTATTACTTATATATTAATTTTTCTTTAATATTGAATCTATTTACAATAGGATAATCGACACGTGGAAATGTGTTTCTCTGAAATCTTATGTTATATACAAGACTAAGTTCTAAAAAATTAGTACATTGATATTACTATAATTTCATATGGTACTAAATGTCTTGTCATTGTATTGGCGTGAATGAATATAAATTACTATATTATGATTACACATGTTTATCAAATGTTTTCACATTATTATAATGTATTTTATATACCTAAAATAAGAATAAATCCAATTTTAAACATATAATATTATAAAATTTTGAAAGGTATTTTTACCTCCTTTTTCTGGAGACTCCATTTTAAATAATTTTTTTCAAATTAAGACTTTATATTAAAAAAATTAAACTTCTTCTTTAGAATATGAACATTAAAATTCACATTGGATAATTTTTTGTTTATTTTTTTAATAAAATTCATATTTTAATGAATAGTGATAAATACTGTGTATTAATTCATTTCCATTTTTTTGAGTGACTTATTTATTCTGAGAAAAGATGGATTTATTATTTTATAAAATATATTTAGATAATGTTTTATCATTTAATACATATTATTTCATTTAAAATTTATTCATTATGATATTAGATATAAAAACATGTCATACTTTTGAACGTTTCACTATAAAAACATTGTTTTTAGTTTTGTCTATAGAATTAATTATATATCTATTCTACCAAATTATGTGAATTTAATTTGGAAAAATGTTTTCATTAATTAAAATCATAAGTTCAAAATGTGTATTTATGGTAAATATAAATTTTAGCTACAAAAAAATTTACCATGGAAAAAATTTATTCACTGTAGAAAAAGTAAAAATTTTAGAAGGCTTAATGTTAAAAATTAAAAGATTAACATCCCTCAAAAATACAGAATTTTATGGTTTCATGTGGTGTGGCTCTGCCCTATATATTCTATATAGAATTAATTTCAATCTAGTACCATGTAATATAATTCCACCTATATATTATTATCTTTTAATATAAATTAGTCAATAAATTTATCTCTTGAACCCACATCTCTTCAAGTATAAATACAACCTCTCCACCACCTATTTTAGAAACAAGAAACTACATAGATCCTTAAACATATTCCCAAACAATCACCTTCACTGACCCCACATCCATGTTCTTATTTTCTCATCAAAATACCAAATACGGGGTCCTCGAAACTCTTTCAAGGAGGGGATATTCAAGAGGTAATTTTCTCAATATACCTCTTTGATTATTTTTTAATTTTCTAGTTTATACTCAACACATTCATCCATAAATGAATGATTCCTATATAATAATTTACATACTGGAGTGTTATGTTTCTAGTTTCATATCTAAAATCCATTTCATTTCTCACCTCCTCTTATTTAAACATATGAAATTGTTTTCTATGTTCTGTTATTTAGTCGCCTACATGAATATTGTTTTAGTTCTTTTTCAATTACAAACATCATAAGTGGGATTAAAAATAATTTTATGTTAAATTATATTTAAATATGTATATAATGACTTATTTAATATTCTAGAAATTTAATATTAATCATTCCTTAATTTTTATCCAAAGTTTTTATAATATAAAATTATTTCGGGACGTATCGACTACTGCCTCCGCAAAATGTTGTGATTCGTACTCACATCACATTGAATGTATTAATGATTGTTTAATTAAACATATATTATATAAACTAAATATAAATGTGAATAAAATTATATGTTTTATGTACACATATTTACAAAAATTTCATTGAGTTTTATTTTTTAAAACATGACTAGAAAAAAAAATAACGTCCATGCATAAGTATGGAATACTGTCTCCTTGAATTGTGTTTTTAGTTTCTCATAAAATATGTATCTAATTTATAATTTTATGAATATATAATATATTTATATAATGCTTTTTATTATAGATATTATGGACTTATTACAAAATTTTCTATTAACATCATAATAAGTTCATTTTCGACTAATGTATAAAATATCTACTAAACGTCTAACGTGAACATAAAAATTTATATAATTGTTATAAAATGTTAATAAATGATATAAAATGACAAAAAAATTTATAATGGTTGTAAATAATGAATGAAATATGAAAATTTTATTATTTAGTATTATAAATATTGTTCATGATGATTCAATCTCAAGGTAAGGGAATTTCAAAACAAAATTTCCATTCTCGGGTTAAACATCTAAATATTGATTGTCTCATTAAACTCAAATGTGTGAAATTTGTTGGATCGAATAGTAAATGTATATGTCTATTAGATGGAACAATACAAGTGGGGGGTGAATTGTAGGTTTAAAAACATTGAGTTTTAGCAGCAAAGAGATTAGTTTAAATGATCTTAAACTAATACAAATACAAATACTAACACCCACAATTGTATTGAATGTAAAAGGTATGATGTATTGTAATACTAATGTAAAGTAAAACAATTGTATTCAAGGTGAACACAATAATCAGAGTAATACAAAAGATGAATGATTCTACCTTAAAGCGTATAGAATCAATCAATACAAAAAGTAATAGAATGATTGTAATTGAAACAATTACAATTGAATATGTAAAGAAGAAAGGAAACAATACAAATCCCTTTCTAATACAAGTTAACAGCGGAAATGTAAAAGTAATACAATTCTTTTAACCCAAAGAGAAGGGTTATCCTTTCACCTAGGATAAAAGGTCTGTCTCACCAACACCTTGGTGAGCCCTCGATACGATGATCGGCACGTCTGTCTGCCTATCCCTGGCAGCCCTCGATATGATGATCGGCACGTCTGTCTGCCTATCCCTGGGAGCCCTCGATACGATGATCGACACATCTGTCTGCCTATCCCTGGCAGCCCTCGATACGATGATCGGCACGTCTGTCTTCCTATCCCTGGCAGCCCTCGATACGATGATCGGCACGTCTGTCTTCCTATCCCTGGCAGCCCTCGATACGATGATCAGACACACAAGGCAGATGAGTGAAGTCACAGTGTCTCTCTCTAGAATCATGGTAGTTCATAGAGTCTCTTCATTCATTCTCTTTGTTCATCGTTGTTCTCTCAGCTTCAAATGACCTCTATTTATAGGCCTTGGGTTCCAATGGTCATATTGCCTCCAACGGTCATATTGAAACAGAAAGCACGACATCGTTTTGATTAGTTTGTAACTAACTCAACGACATCATTTTGTTAGGACAAGAGATATATAGAAATGAAAAACATGAGTACGATTCATATGTAGTGAGTGTTTTTGACTAAGTACCAAAACAAATAATGAACATCTGAATAGCAGAGTCAGTACGATACGATTGACAGAGTCAGTACGATACGATTGACAGAGTCAATGCGATACGATTGATAGAGTCAGTATGGTATGATTGACAGAGTCAGTACGATACGATATGGTCGGTACGATCAACATTGTACGATACGATAGACATGATAAAAGACAATTGTAATTTCTAAAATATGATAGAATGCATTTGTGATTTCCAAAACATGATATATAAGTCAAAAGAAGACTTTTGACTTAACAATCTCCCCCTTTATGGAAAGCACAACCCACAAAGTAAATGTAACAAGAAATACTTATCTCCCCCTGAGTTATTGAAAATTCTTCTGAATAAGAAACTGAATACAACTAATCTCCCCCTTAGGTATGGAATTTCCTAAGGATTGTATTCGTAGATTTCCCTTAAGAGCATTGTAAAACATTCTCCCCCTTTGTAAAACAATCTTTGCTTTGTAAATATTATCCCCCTTTGTGATTTACAAACAGAAAGGAGTAATCTTGAATTGTCTGAAAGAGTTAGTAAAGCAATACAAGACAATGGATAAAAGAAAAGGATCATAAGAGTCATTACAAAACAAAGACAAGTTCCAAAAGAAAACAAATACAACAATCATTTGTTTTCTCTTTCCTTCTCCTTCTTTATAAGCTCATGAAGAACAGCTTTCATCTTCATGATCTCCTTCTTGTCTTCAGAAATTGATTCACCATGAGTTTTGAGAATCTCTTGTTGATCCGCAAAAATATGATCTTGATTTCTGATGGTGTCCTCCTGGACTCTGATTACTTCTTCAAGGGTATCAATTCTGTTTTTCAAATTCTTGTTGTCTTTGGATAACACAAAATTTTGATTCTCCAGCAAAACGTTTTCATCCTTGAATGATGAAACCTTCGAGAATTATGATTGAAAAACATTCATTCTCTCTTGCAAATCTTTCACTGAAGGAACATCGGCTCTTTGAGAAGACAAAAGGTTCAACCTTTCAACCGTTTCTTTGTCAAGCTTGTTGAAAGCAATTGCAATCTCATTTGATAACCTTATTATATCTTCAATAGCTATCTCATGATCATTGATTGAGCTCTCTGTTTTGTACGACCACTTGGTCATCTTAATGCAAGCCTTCTTATGAGAAACTGAGCTTTCTGAAAGAACTTTCAAATCGGATTCTACTGACAAAACTTTCTTCCTCAATTCTTTCACAGATCCAAACTTCTTCTTTTGATTGTCAGTGATAAAATCAATCTTCCCTTCCAGTATCGGGAAATAAGGAATAGTCTTCTCAACCCTTCTCAAAACATGAACAATGTAGTCACTCTTCTTGAGAGAGATTGTATGCTC
Organism: Viscum album; assembly: GCA_963277665.1. Lineage (NCBI taxonomy): Eukaryota > Viridiplantae > Streptophyta > Magnoliopsida > Santalales > Viscaceae > Viscum > Viscum album. Next base: position 176,435,207 of record OY728134.1, read on the forward strand.
TGAATTGGTATCTTCATCGTACGATTCTAGTTCATACGATCTGCTTGAATCAACAACTAGTTGTTTCCCTTTTTCTTTTTCTTTCTGCTTTCTTTCTTCTTCCACATTTTCACTAATGACAACAACTTTATCAGAATGAGAGGATTGAGTACCTTGCTTTTCTTGTGATGAAATTCTGTCCGGATATCGTTCCTGATCGGCATGAGGAGTTTTTTGAACACCTTCACTCAGCTTTTGAACCGATTACTCTCTACTTTTCTTTGAACTTTGAAGAAATTCTAAAAGAAAGTCTCCTTCTTCTTCTACTTCTTCTATCTCTTCCATCACTTGTTTTTGTTTTCCTTCCTCAGGGAGACTCTGTACGATGGGCTCTTGGTGCACTTCTTCAGTTAATTGGGCACTGGCATCCTCAACTGCTTTCAAGACTTTAGAGACATCAAAGTCCTCAGCCTTTCTTTTTAAAAGAACCTTCTTCTTCATTTCAGCCTGAAGGGTTTCTTCTACCCTTATTCTTTCTGCAAAAGCCTCAGCAGGGTCAAGACCGAACTTCGGATCACCTTCTTTTCTTTGTTCCTTATCCTTTGTCCATTTTGCTACAACTTCCTTACTGTACCTTGTCTTCATATTTGGCTTTGAACTGGTTTGCGGATCAGACTTTTGAGTTACACCGGTAGATTGAATGTCTTTGGCTGGCATAGGTGCCGATTGATTCTGAGCCAATTCAGCTTCTACATCTCTGACAAAATGTTTTTAATTCGGATCAAAACAAACATTCAGCTTTTTCATCGTACTCTTACTAATCCATGATGGCCTCAAATCCATGGGTTTTCCTTTCAAAGGAATGTTACAAAACTTCATACTCTCAAGAATGAATTTCGTAAGGATAGCTGGATACATAATCATATGGGACTTAATCCCTCCTGTCTTGACATTCTTAATGGTTTCAAAAACATATCCCATAAGATTTACATTCCTCATATTTACAAGATAGTAGAGCATTAATATATCAGAAACTTTCAGAGTTTCTCTATCCCCTTTACTTGTGATAAGAAAACCTTGCATCCATAGAGTTACAAAACGATTGTCTGGAGAAAGATGAGACACTTTTCTCTTTTCCGCATTAATAACAAACAAAGTCTTTTCAGCACTTTCTCTATTAAACGTACCAACTTCCTATGGTCGTTTATGCGATCGACAGAAAGAATCCCCTTCTACAGAAACATTCAGAAAATGTGCCGCATGTTTCACAGAAATAGACAATTTTCTATCGTACACAGCAAAGTTTATAGTCATGTCTTTGTCAAAAGAAACAGTTTTGTAAAACTGGCAAACTTCATCAAAAAGAACCGGATCTTGAAAATCAGGCTTTTCAACACACAGATGTTCCCATCCTTGAAACAAAATGATCCTCTTGATTGTAGAATCGTACGTATCGAAAAAGTCACGAGATACTAACCTTTCTCTGTTAAAGTATTTTTCTGTAAAGGTCTTCGAAGACATTTCGGCGGGAGTATTAGCAGAGGATTGAGACATAAAGGTTCTGCCGATGAGAAGATCGTACGATGTTTTATAGCTGGTGGAGCAGAGCTTCGTGTCAATTCCTAAAAAATCAATGTGGGTTTGGGAAGGGGAGGGGGCTATTTATATGCGATAAAGAGTTGACCGTAGATCTTCTACGGTCGAAAAAGAGTGACTGTTGATATTCTACGGTCAGGATTAGAGAAAACCAGATCAATGGTTAGAATTAAAAAAAAATTAAAAAAATGAAAAACATACCTGTCGGAGAACATAAGGTAATTGTTGGTTTCGATATCAATCAAAAGAAAATACAATCGTAAGAAAAAAAACATCATCATGCCGATGGAAAACAAAGTTATTACTATGAACTGACCGTACGATAGAAAACAATCTCGTTGCCATGAACTGACAGTACGATGGAAAACAATCTCAATACCATCATCGGTTGATTTAATCCTATGATTGATTGATACGATGGAAAATATTTTCAATACCATCATCGGTTGATTCAATCCCATGATTGATTGATACGATGGAAAAAAATTTCAATACCATAATCGGTCGATTCAATACTATTGATTGATTGGTACGATGGAAAAGAAATTCAATACCATCATCGGTCGATTCAATACTATTGATTGATTGGTATGATGGAAAAGAAATTTATTACCATCATCGGTCGATAGTAAAAGATACTATGAAACTGTCAATACGATAAACAGAATGGAAAAAATGAATGAAATAATAAAATTGTCAATACGATAAATAGAATGGAAAAAATGAATGAAACAATAAAACTTTCAATACGATAAACAGAAAAAGATACACATATTAAGAGAGTAAATAGTTAAAGATCATAAGATAAGAGAAAACATAAAGACAGAAAGAAATGTCCTCCCCCTTTCTACGAGGAGTTTCTTACTATTAGGAGAGATGTAAAACAGGAAGTAGATATGAATGATTATTTTAACGTAATCATTCCTAGGTTCTGTTTTATATATTCAAATATATCAGAAGGTAAAGGTTTTGTAAAAATGTCAGCAAGTTGTTCTTGCGTTCCGATGAATTGTAAAATAATATCTCCTTTTTGTGTGTGATCCCTAAGAAAGTGATGCCTACCATCTATGTGTTTTGAACGAGAGTGATGTGCTGGGTTTTTACTAAGATCTATGGAACTCATATTATCACAAAGAAGTTGAGTTTTGGAGAAACTCAAACCATAGTCAGTGAGTGTGTGCTGCATCCACAATACTTGAGCACAGCAACTTCCAGCTGCTACATATTCAGCTTCAGCAGTGGAGAGTGCTACTGAGTGTTGTTTCTTGCAGGACTAAGAAACCAAAGAGTCTCCTAGGAAATGACATGTTCCAGATGTACTTTTCCTATCCATTATACAACCACCAAAGTCAGCATCTGAAAAACTTTTTAAAACAAAATAATTTCCAGAAGAGTAGAAAAGACCTAAATCCATAGTGTCATTTAAATACCGAAAGATTCTCTTTACGGCTTTTAAGTGAGACTCTTTTGGATTCGATTGATATCTTGTACATAAGCATACAGAAAACATCATGTCGGGTCGACTAGTTGTCAAGTATAGCAAACTCCCTATCATACCTCTAAAATTTGTTTGATCTGCTGGTTTACCAGTTTCATCAAGATCAAGAGTATTTGAGGTGCCAATTGGGGTGCTAATACTTTTAGTTTTGTCAAATCCATACTTTTTGAGTAAGTCATTAATATACTTATGTTGAGATATATAAGTTCCTTCTGGTTTTTGAGAAATTTGAAAACCTTGAAAGAATGTTAACTCAACCATCATACTCATTTCAAACTCAGATTTCATTAAATTTGCAAAATAATCAGTTAATGATTTCTGAGTTGATCCAAATATGATGTCATCAACATAGATTTGGACAATCAAGACATTTTTGTTTTCCATTTTGTTAAAAAGAGTTGGATCTTCTGTACCTTTTGTATAATTGTTTTGTAAAAGAAATCCTGTAAGTCTATCATACCATGCTCTAGGGGCTTGTTTAAGACCATATAGAGCCTTGGTAAGTTTAAAAACATAATCAGGATGTTTTGGGTCTTGAAAACCAGGAGGTTGTTCTACAAAAACTTCTTCTTGAACAAAACCATTTAGAAAAGCACATTTGACATCCATTTGAAATAGTTTGAAATTGAAATTTGCTGCGAAGGCTAATAGAATACGAATAGATTCAAGTCTAGCTACATGAGCATATGTTTCTTCATAGTCTATTCCCTCTTGTTGATTATAGCCTTTAGCAACAAGTCTTTCTTTATTTCTTACAATGACTCCATTTTCATCACACTTGTTTCTGAAAACCCATTTTACACTAATCACAGTTGTTTCTTTAGGTCTTTCAACTAAAGTCCAGACTTCATTCCATTCAAATTCATTTAGTTCATCTTGCATTGCTTTGATCCAATCATCGTCACCTAAGGCCTAACTTGGACTTTTAGGTTCAAATTGGGAAAGAAAAGCAAGATGTTCTATTTCATTTCTTAAGGAATATATGGTCCTTACAGGTTGATTTACATCACCAATGATGTTATCACTGGGATGATTCCTAAGAAACAATTGATTTGGGTTTTGTAAAACCTGTTCATCAACATATGGTAGAAAATATTCTGTGGAAAATGTTTCAGGAATACTTTCTTGAACATTTTCCTTATCAGAATGCTCTTCTAATAAAGGTTGATAAACATTTTTAGAAAACACATCCGAGGATGTAGGATTGGGTTGGTTGAAAACAAAAGGATCAGTTTCATCGAATTTTACATGTATTGTTTCCTCAACAGTACAAGTGTTTTTATTGAAAACTCTATAAGCCTTAGAGGTTGTAGAATAGCCTAGAAAGATTCCTTCATCGGACTTTGGTGCAAATTTGTGTAGATTATCTTTTGTATTCAGAATGAATACTTTGCATCCAAAAACATTGAAGTATGAAACTTTAGGTTTTCGGCCAGTCCATAACTCATAAGGGGTTTTATTAAGAAATGGTCTAGTTAAAACACGATTTATAGTATAACAGGAAGTACTAACAGCTTCATCCCAAAAGTGCTTAGCAATTGAGTATTCACTCAACATGGTTCGAGTCATTTCCTGAAGAATACGATTTCTTCTTTCAACAACACCATTTTTCTAAGGAGTTCTTGGAGCTGAGAAATTGTGAGTAATACCTTTCTTACTAAAAAAAGTTTCAAAATCTGAGTTTTGAAATTCACCACCATGATCACTATGAATAGTTATCAATGGTAGGTTTTTCTCATTTTTAACTTGGGCTCTAAAAGTTTTGAAATAGGAAAAGGCTTCAGATTTCTTTGTGAGAAAGTAGACCCATGTAAATCTAGTAAAGTCATCAACTAGAACAAATACATAGTATTTGCCTCCAATGCTTCCAGATTGTGAAGGACCAAACAGATCCATATGCACAAGCTGTAATGCATTAGAAGTTGAAACTTCGTTAATTGGTTTAAAGCTAGTTTTATGTTGCTTTCCAAATTGACAAGGATCACAGACTTTTGAAGAATCATATCTATGATCTGGTAGCCCTTTTACAAGTCCTTTATTTGAGATTTTACTTAGGTTTCTCAAATTACAGTGTCCTAGTCTCCTATGCCATAGCCACGATTGGTCTTCTATTACACTTGAACAAGGTATGTTTTGGTTCCTAAGATCTTCTAAGTTAATAGTGTAAACATTCTCTTGCCTATGGGCAGATAGAACGAACTCATCCTCGGAATTGTGAACTAGACACTTATCATTTCTAAAATTCACAACGTAACCTTCATCACATAATTGACTTATGCTGATGAGATTGTGCCTAAGACCTTTAACAAACAAAACATTTGAAATAAGAACTTTTCCAAGAAAAATGATATTACCTATACCAACAATCTTTCCTTGAGCATTATCTCCGAAGGTAACTTTTCCACCTTTTGTTTTGATAAACTTTTCAAAGAAATCTTTGTTTCCAGTCATATTTCGAGAACAACCACTATCCATGTACCAAATGTTCTTATTGGTACACTTCTCGTTTTCCTGAAAAAGAAACAATTAGATTTTCGGAATCCAAACTTGTTTGGATCCAGAAGGGTTAGATAAAAGAATTTTAGGAATCCACATTTGTTTTAAAAAATGAGCTTTATGAAATCCTAAAGATTGAGTTTTTTTAAGAGAACAATCTCTTCTCCAGTGTCCACCACATTGACACTTAGAACAGAAATTGGTTTTTTGAGGAACAAAATAGTTATTGCTAAAAACAGGTTTGGAATAAGTATAAACAAGACCAGAACGACTTCTCAAAGGTCTAATTTGATAATACATCCTATCAAAGTTTTCTTTTCCATGAGTAAAGTTTGAAAAACACTTTTTCAAGGATAAAATCTCTGACTTTAGTTTTAAAACCAAATTCTTGTTTTCCAAAACATTTGAATTTGAGCTAGAGTTAGACTCTAAAATATTTTTCTTTAAAATTACATTTTCAAGATCCTTAGAAAGTTTATCCTTCTCAGATTTAACTTTCTCAAGGGTTTTTAAAATACTTTCAAAATCCGAAGATTTTACATCAAGATCTTTAGAATGATCTGATACTTATTTAGTCAAAATTGAAATTCTAGAATTTGCTTTTTCAAATCACTTTTTGAGTTTAGAATTTTCATTTTCATGTAACTTGGAAAATCTAAAGACCTCTTCAAAAGAAGGTAATGTATCATCCTCTGATGATGAGGATTCATCATTTGAAGATTCATAATATCTATTATCAATATAATTAGCATTTAAAGAGACATTTGTAATAGCTTCAGCATTATGTACCTTAGCCATGAGACAATGATCTTCAATTGGTCGTCTGGCTAGAAGTCCAATATTTCTTTGTCCTGATGTCTCATATTCTGAAGAATCATCTGAGGAATCATTACCACTTGCACTCCACGTATCATTTGCTTTCTAGACATTCTTTGTCTTATAAAACCTTTTCTTGTTTCTTTCAGAGTGTTTCTCCTTTCTATATTTTTTCTTCAGCAAAGGACAATCAGGCCTTATATGTCCTGCATTCTTGCATTCATAACAATTTATCTCTGAATCTTTTCTATCTTTCTTTTTGAATCTATATTGAAAATCTTTCTTTCCCACAATCTTGTTCATCCTTCGAGCAAGATTGGCTAACTCATTATCCGGAAGATTACAGTCACTTGAATCAGATATAACAACTTTCTTGGATTTAGACCTTGTAAGCCTTTCAGATGTTTTAGCTTTAGATGCAAAAGCTACACTTCCATTCCCATTCTTCTTCTTATTGAAATCAGCATCTCTCTTCATTGTTGTCTCATGCTGTAGAATAGTTCCAAAGAGTTCATCAAGAGTAATCTGGGAGACTTTTCTATTTTCATCAATAGCTGTCCTTTTTGACTCCCATTCATTTGGCATAATATCTATAATCTTATCAACAAGTGCTTCATCATCAAGACCCTTTTCTCCCATAGATTGTAAGCTGTTGACAATTGTCATAAACCTTTGTTTCACTTTACATACAGGCTCTCCATAAGTAAAAACAAATCCATGATACTCTGCCCGAAGCATTGCTCTCCTTGTTTCTATAACCTTGGATGTACCAAAATGAGTAACTTCTAATTTCTTCCAAATACAGTTGGCTGCTTCACATGAAGATATCTGACTATATATATTCCTGGTCATAGAGTATGATAATGTATTGCGTGCCTTGTAATTCAGTTGATATTCTTGCTTCTCTTGGTTGGTGAAAGTACTAACTTCTTTTTCAGGAATTTTGTAACCCCCAGTAAGCATAATAAAATTGTCTACACCAGTATTGATAACGAAAGTCTTCATACGATCTCTCCAATACTCATAATCATTTTCATCAAAGATTGGTGGTCTAGAAGGATTCGGATTGTCTATTGATCCAATATTCATTCCTGCCATCTAATACAATAAAAAACAACTTTTCCACTCCACACGTTAGTGTAGTAGATATAATAATAAGAAATAATTAAATCTAGTAATACAAATCAGTGGAAAACCTCCTCTAATACCAATTGTTGGATCGAATAGTAAATGTATATGTCTATTAGATGGAACAATACAAGAGGGGGTGAATTGTAGGTTTAAAAACACTGACTTTTAGCAGCAAAGAGATTAGTTTAAATGATCTTAAACTAATACAAATACAAATACTAACACCCACAATTGCATTGAATGTAAAAGGAATGATGTATTGTAATACTAATGTAAAGTAAAACAATTGTATTCAAGGTGAACACAATAATCAGAGTAATACAAAAGATGAATGATTCTACCTTAAAGCGTATAGAATCAATCAATACAAAAAGTAATAGAATGATTGTAATTGAAACAATTACAATTGAATATGTAATGAAGAAAGGAAACAATACAAATCCCTTGATAATACAAGTTAACAGCAGAAATGTAAAAGTAATACAATTCTTTTAACCCAATGATAAGGGTTATCCTTTCACCTAGGATAAAAGGAATGTATCACCAACACCTTGGTGAGCCCTCGATACGATGATCGGCATGTCTGTCTGCCTATCCCTGGCAGCCCTCGATACGATGATCGGCACGTCTGTCTGCATATCCCTGGAAGCCCTCGATAAGATGATCGGCACGTCTGTCTGCCTATCCCTCGCAGCCCTCGATACGATGATCGGCACGTCTGTCTGCCTATCCCTGGAAGCCCTCGATACGATGATCGACACGTCTGTCTGCCTATCCCTGGCAGCCCTCGATACGATGATCGGACGCACAAGGCAGATGAGAGAAGTCACAGTGTCTCTCTCGAAAATCTTGGTAGTTCACAGAGTCTCTTCATTCGTTCTCTTTGTTCAACGTTGTTCTCTCAGCTTCAAATGACCTCCTATTTATAGGCCTTGGGTTCCAATGGTCATATTGCCTCCAACGGTCATATTGAAACAGAAAGCACGACATCGTTTTGATTATGTTGTAACTAACTCAACGACATCGTTTTGTTAGGACAAGAGGTATATAGAAATGAAAAACATGAGTACGATTCATTTGTAGTGAGTGTTTTTGAATAAGTACCAAAACAAATAATGAACATCTGAATAGCAGAGTCAGTATGATACGATTGACAGTGTCAGTATGATACGATTGACAGAGTCAATACGATACGATTGACAGAGTCAGTATGGTATGATTGACAGAGTCAGTACGATACGATATGGTCAGTACGATCAACATTGTACGATACGATAGACATGATAAAAGACAATTGTAATTTCTAAAATAAGATAGAATGCATTTGTGATTTCCAAAACATGATATAGAAGTCAAAAGAAGACTTTTGACTTAACAAAATTAATTTTTAATATATTATAATTATTTTTATATCATAAATTTTATTCATAATTTCTTAAAAGGAATGTTTTTATATGGAGAGTGTGATATTCCATACAAAATAGAAGAAGGAATGTTTTTCCATATACAGCGACAATGAATTCTTTGTCATCATAACCATTATTTGATATTTAGATTCCATTATAAGACTTATCATTTTTAAATGGAAAATTAATAATATAATAAATTATTTTTATATTTGTATTGAATATGGTTTTGACGGGTGATTGATTATGTCAATATCATGAAATTATTTCTTCTGATTAAAATGTCAAAAAGTTATTTTTCTATTATGCATGAATTATGTGTTGTGCTTATGTTTTGATTTATGGGAATTGAATATGTATATAGTTGGTTCTATGAAAAAATTATCGAGTGTGACCCTGTGATAGATCTTCAGTGCATTGGGTAATTTGATAGAGTTGAATTATAGGGTTTCTCCTAATTGATTTAGGGAATATACTATGATGGGTATTCCAAATGTAACCATGAAGGATACTACCCACGTAGCTATGAATACTACAATGTATGTCAATTAGGGCTGAAACAATTAACCATTATGATTTAGTATTTCTATGATATTTTTCATAAATATTATGATTTTATGATGTATGATCTAATGTTTTATGGGTTAAAAATTTTATTTTGTGAAAATGTTTTCAAGAGAATAAAATATTCATGGGAAAACAAATTCATTCATTATTTTATATATATTTTGGACATTTTTGTGATAATTCAAATATTTAGAAATGTTTTATATAGAGATTAAGGATGGGTATGAGAATTTAATAAGTCAAGAGGAATGTTCTGATTAATTTTTTCAAAAAATGAATTCTTGTTTTATTTTAAAACGTCATAGATTAAAAAAAATGAATAGCTTGTGGATTTATCCACACTGTAATTTTTTAGTTATCATATAATTGATATGGAATAATTCTCTATAAATATATACCAATAAATGATCTCAAATGTGAATTCTTGACATAATACATGATTTTCTAAGGATTATGGTTGGGGCCTTATATTTTGTTTCATAAGATGATTTATATAACTTTAGGGGTTAGGATATAGTTAATGGAATATCCAATAATTATTTTTACATTATGATAAAATTGAAAAAATATATAATTTAATGATTACCACGTTGCTTCATCTAAGATATGATTTATCATAATTGTTTTCCATATAGGAAACATGGATAGTGTGTTGGGATGACATCTAGAGGGAAACTAATTTCTAAACTCACAACCTGAAATGATCGAAACCAGACTTGTAAAATTTGTTGTTGTTATAGAAAAGTTGAATCAGCCTATAAATTATAATTGTATCTATACATGTGATTAGCCTAATCAACCATAATAGATCATTTTGGTGGGGGATCATTTCATGGGGCAATATCCCCCATCATTCAGAGGACCGTCTGATCATGTGATAGCTGATGGGTGGGTTAGAGCCGAAGAATTTTTTTGATGTAATAGGGTGTCTAATTTTTACCATTTTGAAGGAGAAGTAGGTCAGTGGTGGTCAATTTGTAAGAATATCAGGGATAGTTAGGAGACTTATCATATTGATTGGGATGAAATCAACAGTGTATTTCATGATAAATATTTTTATAAGGGGGGTGGACTTCAGATGGAAAAAAATTATTAGAATTCAGTAATGAGGATGAATTAGTGGTAGCTTTTGAAGAAAAATTCTATATATGGAAAGGTATGATCCAAATTTCATCTAAGATCTTGATATTTAAATAAATAATTTGACTCAAGATTAAATCCATGTTATCAAATTTTATTAGATTATTGTGAGTTCAAAAGATATAAAAAACATGTTCGATGTTTTTAAAAGATTTAAATTTAGTTTTATGATGATCTTGTTGTATTTAAAAATAAGAAAAATAAGAGGAAAAGGAGGCAGGAGAAAGGGAAGAATTCATCAAAATTTCTGATGGATAGAAAATTAAGTTTATGGATTGTGAAAATTTTGGTAAAACAGACTGTAAAATGCCTTCTAAATTCATGTATGTGCTTCTGATGTGGTAAAATAAGGCATAAGGCACATAACTACACTAAAAAAGAATACGGTATTGGTAAGTCAAAATTGGATGTACAATCAGTAAAATGTATTATGAGTAACAAGATGGGTCATTATGAACACGAGTGTCTGATGAAGAACTCGAGAGAAGTAAAGGAACTGGACTATATTTAGAGAGGTGTGGTTAAACCCTTTGTAACCACTTTAATAGATGTTTGTCCATCAAATGATGTGTTATCAGGTATAATTTTTGTTTATTTAGATTATGCCAATGTACTATTTGATTCACGGTCTAAATATTCTCTCATTTTTGAGAAATTCTTTAGTAAATTGAAAATTGCACCTAAAAAATGAATCCACAATGTATGGTAATGTCACATAGGGGAAATGTTGAGGATAAATGATTTTCATGTTGAAATAATTTACTATCAAACAATTATATTTGATCTTTGAATGAGTATGATTTTTTATTGGCACATATTCGAATTCTGTTTACCATTCTATGATTGAATTTCCATCTAATGAAGTTTCATTTCATAAAGACATTAAGATGGTGTACAAGAGTGAACCATTAATATTGATAACATATCAAGAATATGAATAATTATTAAAATATGGAAATGAATGTTTTCTGGAAAATATTTTTGGAAACATAAGAACTATTCATATTAATGATGTGCAAGTGGAAATATGTATCCTAATATTTTCCACAATGGGTTTCATGGAATTATTTTGGCTCAAGAAGATAAATTTACTATTTAATTAGTTACTGATGGTAATCTAATTTCAAAACCACCTCATCTAATGGATCAAATTAAACATTTATTATTGAAGAAGGAATTGTAGGAGTTATTAGATAATTGTTTCATTCATCCTAGCACATCACTATGAGGTTCTCATGTCTTGTTTGTTAAAAAGAAATATGGTTCAATGAGACTTTGAAGGGATTATAGATCCTTGAATAACATCACTATTAAGAACATCTATACTTTTCCTCATATCGATGATTTGATGATCAGCTCTATGGAGCATAATATTTTTCCTAGGTTGACAAGAGGTCGGGGTACCATCACTTGAATGTAAAGGAAGAATGAATTCGTAACACTACATTTCATTATAGCTATAGACATTATAAATTTATAGTTATAATGTTTGGGAAAAATAATGCACATGTTTCATTCATGGGTCTTATTAATAGAATATTCTATGAGTTCTTGGATAAGTATGTTGTGTTTATTGATGAAATTTTTTGTATTTTCTAAAACGAAAAATGAACAAGATATCCATTTTATTGTTTTCATGGAAAACATAATAGAAGATAAAATAAATTTGATATTAAAAAAGGATGAGTTTTGGTTATAATAATTTTTCTTACATTGTCACATTGTTTCCAAAAATTGCATAACTATTGATCATACTATAATAAATGATGTTGATGAATGGGAAACCCCAACAAATAATGCTGAGATTCATAGATTTCATGGTCTAATTAGATATTACCGGAGGTTTTTTGTAACATATCATGGTTATCTAGACGACTTACTATTTTTACCTGAAAATTTGTAAAGTTCATATGGAAAATAAATTTTGATGGTAGTTTTTAGGAATTGGAAAAAAATTAGTGAATTATCTAGTATTGGGATTACCTTTTAAAAATGGTGAATTTGTTATATGCAGTGATGCTTTATGGAATAATCATTGTTGTGTCTTAATGCATAATTATTAGGTAATTTTTTATAATTAATGTTAGTTGAAAACTCAGGAGTTATGTTACCCTACTCATGATTTGGAATTATATTATTTTTTTAATTTAATTTTTTTTAACATCATCTTAAGAAGTAAAATGTGAAATATATACAAACCAAAAAATACTGGATTATATATTAAATCAGAAATAATTGAACATGAGATAGAGAAGTTGGTTGGAACTAATCAAAGATTATGATTCCACAATACATTACCAAAAAGGAAATTCAAAATAATGGCTGATGATTTGATTTAAAAAATTAAAGCTATATTAACCACGAAACATATGGAATGTTATAATTAATTAATGACTTGATGAATTTTAGTGTCAACGTAGTTACTAAAAGAAATTCTTCGGTTTTTTTTTGTGTTAAATAAGTAATCACTATTAGACAGAATCAAATAAGCACAAATGGAAGATAGTAAGTTATAAAAAAAGGTAGAATTGGTTCAGAAGGGTAAGTTACCTAAAATTTAAATTGAAAAAGATTGCCTTTTGAGAGTTAATAAGAGGTGATGTGTACCTTTTGATTTAGAATTAAACAATGAGGTGTTATCTAAATCTCGTTTTTCTCTATTTTATGTTGATCCTAGTAGTACTACGATGCACAGTGATCTTCATGAACATTACAGGTGGGATGGAATGATAATAGATATTGTTGAATGTATTTTTATTTGTTGGATGATTCAGAATGTAAATGTAGAATGGAATTTTCCATAGGTTACGCCTCATCCTTTTTCTAAGAAGTAATGGAAATAGGGAAATATATCCATGGATTTTATTCGGGGTTTAAAAAATTCTTCTCGACGTAACAATGCGATTTGGGATATTGTTGATAGATTGACTAAATAGGATAATTTTTTTACTATATAAGATAAACTATCTCTAGACCAACATTCTCAGTTATATATTATATAGATTTTCAGGTTACATGGATTTCACATCATCATTGTATCAAATTGTGATCATAGGTATAATTATATATTCTAAAAATGCCTTCATAATTCCTTGTGTAATGAATTAAATATCAGAATATATTTTGATCCTCATTCATATGGGAATTCATAATGAACTATTCAAACCATAGAGGATATGCTACATTTTTGTTTAATGGATTAACAGGGATGTTGGGATCAACATATTTTATTGGTTAACTTTTTTTATAACAATAGTTTTCATTCATGTATATAGATCTCACCATATGAGGATTCATATGGAATGGGGTGGCGAAATCCAACTTTTTTGGAAGAAGTAGATATAAATGTTGATTGGAAAAGATTTTGTAGAATAGATAATAGAAAAGGTTTAGTTGATTTAGAAACTCATGAGGACACCTTTGAGAAATTAGAAACATTATGCTGGTAATCAGAGGAAGGATCATTATTTTTCAGTGGGTGATAATGTCTTTCTTAAAGATTCCCCATTGAAAAGCATGATTTGTTTGAGTCCATGGTTCATTGGAACTAATGAAATCCATGATAAAATTGGATTCATTATCCAATGAGTTGATATACCTCTTGGTTTATTCTCAGTTCAGATATTTTGTCCATGTTTCAATGTTAAGAAAGTATATGTCCGACTAATATCATATTTTGAGTACATAAGTAGTTCGGTTGGATAATAATATTACTTAGGAGGAACACCCACTCCCGATTCATGACCACAGAGAGAATGTATTAAAAAATAAGGTGATTCATCAGGTTATGGTTTATTGGAAAAACCTATATAGTTGAAGAGGCAACATGTGAATATGAAAATAATATGAGCTATAAATACCCCTACTTATTTTCTATGTGAAAAAAAATTGTGAGAATGAAATTTCCCAAAGGGGGAAGGATGTAACATCCCATGTAATTATATAATAAGTCATTTTTTATCTATAATTTTTAATAATTAGATATTAATTTTACTTAACATGGAATATATTCCAGTTAGCATTCTCAACACACAATAGTAGGATTCTCCAAAATCTTATGATTCACACATGGCAGAGTTATACCAAATAATAATGCATTCATAGTATTATTATTTTAAATTGTAGTTATTTTCTAGTTTTTGAATTAGATGAAATGAAACAAACTAACTATAATAGGTTTACACATGTTTATTAATTTTTTTACATTATTAAATTTAATTTTATGGACCTAAAATAAGAATAAATCCAATTTTAATCATAAAATACTATAATATTTTTAAATGGGAGTTTTACAGCATTTTGATGGGGAACCCTTATTAAATATAAATTTTGACACATTCAAATGTTTTATTAGAAGAATGAACTTATTTTGGTGAGGGACATCAAAATTTAGTCTGGATAGTTGTTTGGTAGTTTTCTGAAAATTTTTATATTTTAATGAATAATGAAAAATACTGGGTTTTAATTCATACATAATTTTTTGTTTCATTTAATTATATTGGTAAAAGATAATTATAATAGGTTTTAAATTATAGTTTGACATATTTTTATCATTTAATCCAATTTTGGTCATTCAAATAAGTTTCATCATGAAATTTTATATATAAAAAATTTCAAATATATGAACATTTCCCATTAAAAATCCACATTTTAGTGTTTTTTATAAATTAATGTTTTATTTAATTTTCCAAAATATTACAATTTTATTAGGTAAAATGGATTAAATATTTGGAATAATAATTCATAAATTAGGTTTTATGTTCTATTTAATTTTTTTGTACAAGAATATACTACAAAAAAAATATTTATTTTAGTAAATGTAAAATTTTGTCCAGGGATAAAGTTAAAAGCTAAAGGTTTAACATATCTAAAAAATAAAATAGTAAATTGTTATTTTAAATTTTTCTCAAATATAACCATCCTGTGAAACATTAATTAAAAAAATAAATGTAATTTAATTCAACCTCTATATATTTTCTTTTTAATATAATGTAATCAACAAATTAATCACATGAACCCACTTCTCCTCAATTATAAATACCACCTCTCCACCATAAAATATCAAACAAAAAAATCCTTTTATCTCTATATAAATCTTAAATAACCACTCCTAATCAGCCTAACCAAGTCCAAATTCTGATGGTATCTCCAGAACACCGAATCCAAGGTCCTCAACCATCTTTGATCAAGAGGATATTCAATAGGTAATTTTCTCAAAGTACCTCTCTTAATTTCTTTTGTGTATCTACATTCTCCCATTATTCTATATCCATACAATCATGAAGACTCCAGAATCAATTTTATACTATATTTTTATATTTCTAATTTAATATATCATAATAATTTCATTTCTACCCTACTATTATTCAATGAAATGAAATTTATTTACAAGTTATATCAATTAAACAACTTCGTGAATAATATTTTTGTTATTTTTCCCATTACCACCTTTATGGCTGGTCATTACAATTTTTTGGGGCCAAATAATATTTAAATATGTTTATTATAACCTAGTTCATATTTTTTAAATGGTAAATTTAAAATTCCTTCAGGATTTCTATATTGTTGTTATACGATAACTTCATTTGGGGTCGTTGGGACTATTGTGTCCTCAAAATGATATGATTTGGTCACAAATAAAATGGTATGTATTATGAAATTTTATAATAATCATATATGATATAAATGAAATATTAATTATACTATAATTATATTTTATATTTATACATATTTTCATATATTTCATTTCATTTGATTTTTTCAAGAAGATAAGATAATTGAGAATTGCATTCATGCGTACGTATGACCTACCATCTCCATGAACATTTTATTTAGTCTGTATTAAATGATTTATATAAGATACTATATAATTATTGTATAACATAATTATATAATTTTTTATGTTCTAGGTATAATTGACTTATTACCACATACACTTTTTATATCATACCGAGTTCATTTTAGACTCAAGTACAAAATATTTACATAACAGATGATAGGAAGTTAAATAATTATGTAATAGTTTTAACATCGAAATAAGTGATTTAAAATATTTAATAGTTATGAAAAAGATTATAAATCAAGTATAAATTCTCCAACTTATATTATTCAATATTATAAATATTGTACATGAAGAGTGGGACTCAAGGTAAAAGAATTACAAAACCCAATTTCCATTCTTTGGGTAATACATCAACTTCTTGATTCTATCATTAAATTATTATGTGTAAAATGAATTATTAATATCATATAATTTATTTATATATTAAATTTCAGTCTTTTTTAAATTGATTATTTTTATATGAACAGTTTTTATTTCTATACAGAATTGTAAAAGGAATGTTTTTAATGTATATGGTGACCATGACTTCATTGACTTCACAACTGTTATTTGATATTTGGGTTCCTTTATAATGCTAAATATTAACAAAATGAAAATATATACAATGTTAAATTTTTATATATTTTAATTTTGAAAATGGGTTTGATATGAGATTGATTATGTCACTATGTTGAAATGATATCTTGGGATTGAAATTCGGAAATGTTATTTTTCCTTTATGTAAGATATATTTGTTATTATTATGTTTTGGTTCATAATAATTTATTATTTATATCGGTGGTTCCATGATAAACCAAGGGTGGGGGATCCCATTATACCTCTCAAATATATTTTGAATTGAGATAGTTTTAAACAATAACATTTCTCCAAAGATATTTTGGGAATATATTGTGATTGGTATTCTAAACGCAACCATGAAGGTTACCCCATATGTATATGTGACAACTAAAATCTCATTATGTTATGGATTACAAAAGATACCTTCATGATTTATTATTAAAAATATGTTTTTATGGAATCTTATGATTTCATGACATATGAGAATATGGTTTATAAGAAGAAATTATGATATTGTGAATTTTTTTTATGAGTTTGAAATATTCATAGACTAAATGATTAATTCATTATTTAGTAACCCTTACTGAGCACTTTGTGCTCATACCATGTTTTTGAAATGTTTTACACATGGAATATGGATGGTTAAGTTAATGTAATATGTCATGAATAATGTGATGAATATTTTTACCAATAAAATAAATTCATATTTTATTTTAAATGTATTATATTTTGAAAAAATTTATAGCATATAGACTTGTCAACATTGTAAATATTTAGAAGTTATATAAGAGTTATGGCCTAATTCTCTAAAATAGTAAACGTAAAAATATCCTTAGTGTAACGTCATGACATTACTAAAGATTGTGTAATGTTTTTGTTTGGGGCCTTGTATTCTCCCCATTAATAATCACATACAACACACCAATTGTACCATGAATATCCTAAAAAATATATCTTTTTCATCCACCCACCATTGAAAATTAAACATATAACCAATCATTAACATCAATCTAAATATATTTAATGAGATACAAGTTAGAGAATATAATTCATAGAAATTATTTATTAATAAACCATATACTCCTATCTAGTCAAATGTCCATGCTGGAAAAAAATGTTTATTAAATATATAAACTATGTCTATACCATGGATTATTTTCTAATTAAAAACATGTGGCCAGAGTAATATCAATTCCCTATTAAAATTCAACAAAATTCATATTATCTCTTTGGTCCATAATAATTAAATTTCATGATTTTCATAGATTTATCTTCTTATATTAATTGGTAGAACTTCTTTAAATTGAAATAGAGAAATCGCTTGGTAAATATTTTCCTCCATTATTGATCAGTCTTATATATTTTCTGATGTGGCTAATCATATATTGAGTAATCATCCTCAAATCACAAACCAATTTTTATTCGTAATAACATTCCTCTATTAAACCATCTTGGTATAAAAACAATATGTAAAATGATACTAATTTTTTATTTGATAAAAAAACTAATAATATTCTTTCTTGATAAAGGTTTCTAATCTAACAAGATTTCAAATTAATTATTTTGAGACTAACATAACACGATAATTACTGAAATCATTTAATATACC
Source organism: Viscum album (assembly GCA_963277665.1). NCBI lineage: Eukaryota > Viridiplantae > Streptophyta > Magnoliopsida > Santalales > Viscaceae > Viscum > Viscum album. Next base: position 176,453,845 of record OY728134.1, read on the forward strand.
TCAAAAAATGGTATAATTCCATTATAATGACATAGATTTTAATTTGAAACTTTTTACACACTATACATAGATTATATAAAAAATTAATTAAAATTATAACATATATAGATATATTATTATATTATTTTTTCATGGTGATAGTTTAAAACCACTTAAAATATATGTTCTTCCATGACACTAATTCCATATCTACTTTTCAAAATTTAACTCTTGGTAAGTAAATATTCACCATTTATTATACCCATACATTATAATACCTATAGAACTTTTCTCCCCCTTAAAAATACATTAATATACCCATTATATAAAAAAAGATGAGAATTGGGAGATGAGTGAATCCATTATCCTTATATTGAAGAGATTTGTTAATCTTTTTAGACAAAGAATTTATTTTTTCACATACCATCCAAGTCCATATAGTGGTTAATCATTAGGTGACGAAAATAGTAAAAATATCCATTTAGAGAATTTATTTTGTGTTAGTAACTATATTTGTAGTGGTACTGTCTTTTAGGTCGATACACACAACAGAAGTTTAGTATTTCTTATATTCATACACCATTAGTTCATAATTCACTAGAATACATCTTTACCATTGTAATTTTTACTTAGAATTTTTTTTCTCTTTCTTAATTAAAATGTGAATGAAACCACATCCAGAAACATATTTAATTTTTTCTATTATTTTCATAAGGATAAACTATTAATTATTCATTTCTCTACTTCTTTTTATAAGATCAATGATTATAATCATGGAATTACCATCACATTTTTTTATTACATTAACCTTCCATATTTTTTGGTTTTTCACATGTATTAAAAAATAAATTAAATTTATGGAATATATATATTTTTCTTGGATAATATTTGGTTTTAAAAAGACTTCATTATTTTTATAATCTTCTTTGATGTCTTAAAAATACACCCATAATGTTTCAAATATAGAAATAAATTATAACAGAACTATATATATAAAAACAATGATAATTATAAAATAAATATTATTCATTTATTATTTATATTTTAGAGATTAATAATCATTATAAGAGTATTATGTAACTTCTTATTCAAAATAAATACTTATTTTCTAACAAAGTTCTATTTCATGCATTGTATGGTTTTATTTAAAACTAGTATTAACATTAAATATAATATTTATTATAAATAATAAAATTATTTAATTAAATCATAATTTATGATATAGGATATTATGATGTTCTGAGAATTTTCTAAGAGGATTTTATTAATTAATAATGAAAATTAATTAATTTTAATTAAAATTGTCTTTTTATTTCAGTTATTTACATTGTAAATTTTTATTTTCAATTAGTTTTTAATTTTAATTTGTAATTTATGATATTATATAATCCAATAAATATTATTTTTATTAATTTAATAAATTAATTATGTATAAAAATAATTTCATATGTAAATAGAATTTTTCAGAAATACCTTTTTTCTTGTTTTTATGTTTAATATTAAATGAAATGCTTCCCTTTATATGAATTGAATTTCATATAATGGATTAAATTTGTAAAAAACCAAAAATTAATATGAAGTAATATAGTTAATATATGTTTTATTCATAACAAATAGAAATGATAGAAAATGTTTTTTTACCAATGTTAACATTAAAATCGGTTTATTTGGTATTACTGTAATTATATATGTGTCAAAATGATAAAAAAATATTTTCTAAATAATAATTTTTTTGAAATATTTTATCCCTATATGTTATCTTATTCTTAAATAGTCCATTTGTTATCCATTTCTCTTTAGAAAATCATTAATATATGTTAATATTTTCATAATTTCAATTATGTCATCTCAGTCTCTTATTTATTAAAAACCCTTATTATATTCTCTACACACTAAATGGATTTTATTCATCCATTACCTTCCAATGTTACTTCATACAATCCATACCAAATACTAGTGAATTTTTTTAATATAAAACCATAATATAAATGTTATAGTTATAATCCTAAAAATGGTGTCCAAAGAAGATGTATAGTTCCTCACCGAGTACTTTTGTTTTCTTTCAAAAATTTCCTCCTTAATTTATTATATAAATATGTTTAAATAATAACATAATAATATTTTGTGTAATGATATTTTATTATTTTAATGTAATAATATGTTTTTATCTTCAAATTAATAAAATCTATAAAGAAACCATTGTTCATGTTCATAGAGAACTACCGCCTCGTGAATCATTATAATTTGTTCTCCATCAACATATCTCAAAGATGGTTATAATAAAGGTTTAAATATTTGAATATGAGATTACTCACATAATTATAATTATTTATATAAAATATATCGTTATTTTTCATTCCTTTTACTCCTTTAAATATGAGAATGCCATGTCTGCATTTGTGTGGTTTACAACCGCCATGAGGTGATATAATTCATCTTTCATGACCATATGAAATGAAATGTTTTTATTATTTTATTTATAGGTAAAATATGGTAGTTATGATTTTAAAAATATGTTTTAATGATTATATGGTATTTAAATTTTTCCACCCATTATCTTTGAAAAATTAATTCACTACTCATGCATGTATATTGCATACCGTCTATATGATTTTAATAAAATTAAATTTTCATAATAATATTTGGGGATTGTTTTAAATAAATAGTTAATGTATAAAATTCATAATTATTTCTTTATTTTTATACTTAATGTATTTTAATTATGATCACTTTGAGCGTTTTCATCCTACTAATGTCATTTTTTAACATATCAGTCGAATGTCATCAAGAAGCATGATGTGGACATAACTGATTATGTAATTAAATATATTACTAATATAAATGTAATAAATTTTTTAATGCTTATGTATTATACAAATTAATGGTTCCTAATAGATTTTATAATTGTTTAATTTAATTTATATTTGAGTTAATGAACATACATGATGATTTAGACTTGAGATAACAGACATTTGACCTTAAATGCCTCATTTTATATGTTTAAAATAATTATATTCTAAATATTTTTCTCACATGTATATATTCGTAAATATAATTTATGTATTTAATTTTTCACATCCCAATCTACTAGGGTATGACTCATAACAACACCAATCCCTATTCCAAGAGGCTACGGGCTAGCGACCAGTGTCGAGTATGCACATCTCAAAAATGGGATTCATTAACCTAATTTACATGTACTCACTCACATATCCATGGTCACAAAATAATGATATGTAAAAAAACTAAAGACAATCCATGAATGGATCTATAATCCCAAAATTAATATATGGTAGTAAATAAGTCAAATGAAAAAGGGGGAAAATAGAATCCTATCCAAAAACTAAGAAGAGACCATCCTAATACATGGTTGAGGACTATGATAAAATTCAAGCACTCAAAAAACACTTTAGTATTTAAAGCTCAATATATGCCCCATGATCTCACTATCCTCTTAGGAAACAATCATATGGATCATTATCTACCGAAGATATGACGCGTGAAGGAAGAGCACATCCACGTGTGAGTGTATCAATAGCCAATAAGACTACAGGAAAACACTAAACATGATGTATCAAGAATATTTATCTCATAATATTAATACAGTTCCAAATAGAAACAATTGAAATTTTAGATATACTACTGAAGGACACTGTGACACCAGGTGATCACAATCAAAATCCATCATATGATTTTTCAATATAAAATGATTTTTCCTAGATAAACCACTCCACCACCCATTCCACCACCTAACACACACATCCATGAGGTCTAAATCATTGGTCTCCACCCTAGGAATATCACTGGCTTTATATGACCATTCAACCCCAATTGATTGTCAAGCTCAAAATAGCTAGGGGACAACCCATACCCAATATAGATCAAACAACTATGTAGGGTATCATATTCTAATGATAATAAAATCTATAATAATAACGATTTATAGATAAAGGATCAACTCATTACTCATGGATGTCACGGTAATTTATAATACCATCCCTATGGTATAATATGAAAGAGGACCACATAGTAGTCTTATAGAGGGACATCAAAAATTATATCTAAGAATCATTCTCTATAAGGGATCACTATCCTAAGATCTGGATATAATATCTCATTATAATCTTAGTATAATGGACCAAGGTAAAATTCCAAAAATTATTGGTATATAATTAAATAAATGAAGGGATAAAAACCTACTCAATGTGGTTAAAATGTTTTTACTAAGGGTAAATGGAAAGACCTTATATCTCATAGTATTCAACTATGGTAACACCAGATATGAAATGTAAACATAAGTATACATATTTTTTATGTGATCACACACAATATGTTTAGGTCCTTATGAACTTTGGAAATATGGAATAGTCATTTCCACATACTACTAGCCATGAATGTGTCCCAACTAGTGTACACATGGTTTTTCCCTCGTATATATATCTGTGTAAAAGTACACAATGTGTTCAAGACCCTGTAATCTAGGCCACGTTTTTTATCGAATGAAGGACCCACTTGTCAAATATAAAAGGTACACATGGAATGACATTGTTTTAATGGTTGAATGATATTTTAATCATCACTTAAACCCTGTAGTCATATCAATGGGTTCCCACACTATGTGTTTTCCCAAAAATTAGTCATCGTGTCTTTATATTTCCCAGATCCATTAGTATCATCCTATGTTTCATCTTTCATGTCACTGGACCCACCTACCTCTCTTAAAATCACATCTATGGGTTTGTCCATCCCATTTCATTGATACTAGATAGGATTTGTGTATAGATATGCTCAGTAAATGACAGCGTGAATCCATATCTCACCGCACATCAAACAAGAATGAATGAATATATCAAATACATTTTAGCCATATTTTACCATCCTCCAAAAATTTTCAACCTCAGTTTTATTCTCGATAAAAAATTTCCCCTTCAGCATTGATATGATACAACGATGAAAGGTTTCACAATGATTGAATACTTGGGGATCATCGAAAAATGGGCCAATGAAATTTCATGTAATTAATATGTGATGAAAATGTTCAATAAATTTATTGTTACTCAAATGAAGGGAATGAAATTGAACAAATGTTTGTTCAAAGTTGATCCATTATCATAGATATAGACGAATGAAGTGGAAAATAAAAAAAATGTATAAATAAAATAAATAAATATAATCTACCATTAGTACAATAATAAATTCTATTCATTGAATTGATCTATATATTACCATGATAAATTAATTGGATTTTAATTCTCAGATACAACATCCTAGAAGGAGTTTGGATCAATTTTTGATAAACAATATTTTTGTGTCACTATTGGTGATGAAATCAATGAACTCTGTCAGTGCAATGATCATTGATCTAATTTTGTTTAAATTTACCTAAATAAAAAAATCTCAAATGGTTATCTATGTCTCCCTGGATTTGTATCCAACCCTAAGACAAACTCCTTAAAAATTAATTAAAAAATAAGATGGAAATTTCCTCAATGAAAATAAAATATATCAATTAATAAATGTATTTCATTAATTCCTCATCTGAAATTACATTTTCTTCACACTGAAAAATGTTATGTCACACCTAGAGTAAAACATTAATTAAAAATTTAATGGTTCCCTTAAATTTTTAATATAGAACCTCAATCAAGTGTAATTTAATTTTTTTGGAAAACATTGCCTCTATATTATTAATATATTCCATATATTTCATGTATTTATTTTAGGAAAAACAATCCTCAGAATCACTCTTCGTCTTGGCACCCAGCTTTAAATGAATTCCATATAATTTCAGATAATATACCCTAATAGTATTTGTGATTTCAATCTTCCAACATTTTAACTTTACGTCATGGAATTCTATAAAAGGATATATAAAAAATGAGGTTACTTGTCTAGTATATGGGTTTCTTTCTCTTATATGACCTCTAAAATATTCTGACACTACCAAAATACACACACATGGGGAATCATTTTTCATTAACAGATAATCTCTTCCTAATCATCAATATCCAATGGTTACTCACCAATGGTATCTCCAACCACTTTTTCCAGCTATCCCCATTAAATACCATGTTATGGGTCATGCACACACATCCTCATCCATAACATGTGGATGAATTAATTTACAAAGTCTAACTGCGATGATAGAGAGAATAGGTATGCCACCTGTCCAACTCTAGGAAATACATAGAAAGGGAAAATGAATCTTTGAGATTACATGTCGTCATAGTAAAAATATCCATAATCCACGTTGATGTGAAACCCTTGGGAACATATAGTTTCCCTACATTGAATATAGATTTCTCTTTAATCAATCCACTTAATACTTCTAACATCTCGTTGTAGTCCCCGTCTTCTCCTTGATTATATGAAGGTCCTATATTGTAGGTTGCACCTATTATTGTCCCATGAATGTCGACTCATCAGGAATACTCTAGAAAAGTGGGGACCTATAAGTTCTTCCAAAAAATTCATCTAATGGTGCCATAATAATGGTGGAATGGTAATTATTTTTGTACAAAAACTCCACCTATTGTAGATGATACTATCAAATATATACAATGTCTCACAGAAAATCACAAAACCCATCATGCAAGACCACAAAGTCGGATTTTTTCGGTCACAATTCTGTGGGTGTAATTATTTTCACAAGTGATACCAATTACAAAAGGCGTACTATAATCATCTATTTTATCATGATGTGAAGTTAGTGTTACTATGTAAAATAATCATAATGGGACCTCCATGGATCTAGATGAACACATATAAGTAGAGGTGCATCATTCTCTCTACTAAACTCTTCTACCATATATATATGATGTGCCACAACTCATAGAGTAAATATATGATCACCTGGATAGATTCATATCCCATGTAGATATGTGGTAACACCATTATTAATTCCATGGATAACTCATCCCACATCCACTCTACAACCTCAAGGTGTTGACCTACACCCAGTAGAACATAGTGCTTATCCATAACTTGCTGATAAGTGAAGAATTTGGATGAAAACTATCAAACTCCCCGACTTATCCCTGACCAACAAAACCGATATCTATGTTCATGGCACATCATTGAGATTCTCCACAAATTTCAACTGAAAATAGCTTAACTTTTCAAAAAGCGCAGCCAACAACTATCCAATTCTGAGGAGTATAAAATATATCATATTAATTTTCCTAGAGTAACTCTATCCATCACCTATGTATAAAATTTTGTTCATTTTTAGGGAATATATACTTGATAGACATCTAGTTAGTTAAAATGATAAACCGCTCACCCATCAGGGAGTGTCTCCACATCATTATTGTAATTGAAACTACTGCTAACTCCGGATCGTTGTTCTTGTATTTCTTCTCATTTTGTCTCGAATGACATGAATCATAGGAAATAATTTCATGACTCTATATAATAACATAACTAATCCTAGTGCATGATGCACTACAGAATACGACATTATCGATTCTTTTTTCATGTTAATTTTTTCAAGGGTGCTTCCATGATAGTGAAATTGGGTACACAGCTTTGATTATACCATACTAACCATATAAAAAATTTCACCTCAATAACACTCTTGGGTGTCTTAAATAAAATCATTGTGTCAGCCTTGACTGGGTCCACTACAATAACAAACCTTCTCTTTGTTACACACTTTAACATGATTTATTACATAAACAATCACTTAAGAAAACTCTAAGGATCGAGAGGTCTACTATTTCCCGAAATTAGGAAAATTACATGACAACATATGATACAAAATACAACTTATTTATTGAAAACTTCTTTTATATTACTACATAATTCCTTCATACTTAGAATTAAATGAGATAACCTAAGGATATACATAATGAAAGTGTGAACTATTTAACTAGTGAGGGAGTAAATCGGGTATAATATGAATAATACAATAAATGTTAAGAAATAGGAATTTCAATGTATCTTTAGAGTAATATGAATAGAAAGGATTTATATAAAATGATTATCATAATTTAGATAAGTGTTAACAACATTTAAAATGATATTAGCATGTGTTAAGGCTCATTACACATGGAGAATGAGTAAACCATAATTGCACATGAATTAGCATGAGTAAAACCTAATTTAATTTTAATTATCTTGATTAAAACCTCATTCTACATTGTGTATCATGATAATATTCTTTAACCAATGCATTGAAGCACTATCATGGAACACCATTTATAAACATTTTATTTCATGCATAAGTGTGACACATCATACAACATGGAATCATTCAACATCATCATTTATTCTATGATAAATGAATGTGGAATAATTACTTGAAACTATATAATCAATAAGTAGATGTTCATGAAAATGAATTCCCTTTATAGTTATATGGGAATGGTATTCACTACAGAATTACTTTGGCTTGGAAAATAACAGTGCAATTTCAACAGAAAATTTGTGTGACATAAGAATTCATAAAAATGGTTGATGAGGTAGAATGGGGTATCTCATCATATTTTAATGAAATGGACAGTAATTGGGACATATATACACATTTCCCAACATATGTAATGGAATTTATATGCACAATATAAAAGAATTGCATGAATGTAAATGAGAAGAGAGAAATCCATAATGGAATTTCAGTATGATAACAGGTGTACATGGTAGGAATTTATGAGAGATAAAGGGTCCTATCATCATTCAAAAATAAGTATGTTAGTATGGTTGATCTAGGACATAATACCCCAACATTTTTAATTGAAAATAAAAGGGCATAACAATGTAAGGAAACATGGACATAAATAAGGAAGGAAAGAAAGTGATGATCATTTACATGGAAGTGTGTTACTTGAAGAGCTTAAGGAGGGGCTTTATGTGATCTTTGGGAAGCCTATTAGTATTATAGATAGTGTAGCATAAATTAGGGACATGCTCTAAGGGTTTTTTTGTAAATAGAATATGGAGCTTAGGTGGGTATATACAGGCAAAGAGAGGATAATTCCTTAATATTTCACAAAATTAGGTTTTGGAATCAATATAATTAAATATTAAAAACCAAAAACCAACCCATGGTTTTTCCCATGATTTTTGTCAATGGGGAGTGGGAAAAAAATATTTTATAAGTCCAATGTAAAAATATATTAATATATTAGTCTTTATTATGTGGATGTGAGTCACACTATCAAGGAAATCATTTTAAAATTTTAAAATATTTTATATGTCTTGGAGGGTCCACTATGGAACCATAAAATTAATAAAATAAATACAAAATTACATTAGATTAAAGATAAAATATTTATTTTCCAAACACCATTTTTATTGGATTTTATTACATCAGTATTGAATCATTATGATGTCATTAATCACATTATATATTTAAATAGAATTTAATCTTTACCCCAAAAATCGACGGTCTCTGAAAATTTGAAAAAAATCACCGTTAGAAAATTTCAAATTCCTTAGTCAAAAATTTATATTCATTTTTTCTAAATATTTTTTTAAATATGATATTTTTTACTTCTAAAATAAAAAACAACATTTATCAAAAATTCATGGGCTTTGACAAAAAACCATTCAAAATTTAATTAAAATTGATATTTTGTTCATAAAAAATATATGATCATTTATATTTAATAAATTATAATTTACTAATAATATTTTGTTAAAATATTATTTAATTCAAATATCCATTAATTTATAAAAGTTGATTTCTTAATTGAATATTATCTAAATACACTATTTCTTCTTTAAAAACCATTTACAATGTAACAATGATAAAATGAATGTATATTCATTATAAAAAAATAATTCACGTAATCATAATGCTAGGCTCTTGTTACATAACCCCTTATTACACCCACATAATTCCTCAGGCTAAGGTGTGTGATGGTGACAATCTCTTGGGGAAGCTCGGATAACATCACTCGATTAGTAATCTATATTAACATTCACTTCTCTTGAAAGTGATTATATTGAAGCTTAACATGTTTATGATCTACTTGGGCTTAGTCAAGATCAAATTCCAGTATTGCTACCTCCTATCTGAGTTCCAAAAAATAAGCTTTTTATGGAGAAATTCTACTTTATGAGGCCATCACATCCTTTTTCTAAGTAAATTGGATTTGTTAAATCCTTATATTTATACTAATCATGTGATCAATGTTCAATGGATATATTATAAAAGGAAGTAATTCATAACAGTATTTTAAAATCCAAAAACTTAAATTGAAAGATGTTTATATGTTTTATATAACCATTTTACATAATAAAACATCTAATTAGGTCTAGAGATATTTTCATTAATAAATGTTTGGGTCATTAAAATATTCCCCCCTTAAGAAATATTACCATATAAATTTCCATTATTAAAACTAAAAATGTTGTGGTTAACTCTGCTTCAAACCCTCATTTATATCGCATGTTGCTTCATCAAACATGTGGTTTCACTATAACACCTCGATGAGGGGAATTTTCTTATTTTTTAGAGCTTGTTTACTATGATCGATGATCTTCACTGACTTATCTTTATAAAAGTTGTCATTATCCAATGGTACAACAATTGGATTGAGTACATATGATGGGTCAGGTATGTTCTTCATCAAGAGTGATACATGGAATACATCATGTACTAGAGACAAGTTCGGTGAGACTGCTAGTCAATAGGCCACCACTCAAATGTGATCTAGAATGTCAAAAGAGTCAATGTACATTGGACTAATATTTCCCTTTTTCCCAATGCCCATAACTATCTTCTAATATGATATGAAGAGGAATACCATGTCCTCAATATCACAATCTAGCTCTCGTTGATGACTAACATCATAGACCATTTGTCGACTCTAAGAAGCATTAATGTTCTACAGTTTGGTCTTATCCTTCTCCTCCATTTCTATGATGATTTCTGGACCTTGGAGATTTCCCTCCTCAAATTCATCCCAACATGCATGTGTTCTGCACCTCTTCCCCCAAAGGATTCATATGGAGAAACTTCGATGGTTGAGTGGAAACTGTTATTGTAAGATAACTTATCTAGATGAAGATTTTGATCCCATAATCCTTTAAATTCCATTGAGAATTATCTCAACATGTCCTTATGTATTAGATATTATTCTCAGATTGACCATAATTTTGAGAATGATAAGTTGTAATGAAGTCCAGCTCAGTATTCCGAGCATGTTGGAGAATCTTCCAAAATAGAGAGGTGAATCTGGGATATCGATCAGATATATTTGATAGTGGAACTCCATGAATCCTTACCACTTCTATGATGTATATCTAACCTAGTTGTTCAATCCTCTCAAATTGTAAAGAAGTGTGTAGTATTTGTAAGATGATCCACATCAAAACCAATTAGCATTGTTTCCTTTGGATGTCTTTAGATGTCTGGTGAAAAATAACATGGTGATGTTCTCCCATTTCCATGTTGGTATGGGTAATGGTTTCATCCCCCCTTATACTTCTGCTTATCATCCTTCACATGCTGACACAACTGGAACATTGATGTATACTCAGTGATATCCATCTTCATGTTATCCAACATTTATTTCCCTTGGATATCTCAATACATAATTGTGTTTCCTGGGTGAATGGAGAAATTCAATCTATTTGCATCAACAAAGAGTTAATTTTTTAACTCAGGATTCGATGGAACATGTAGTCATGACCCAAATATCACAATTCCTTCTTCATAAAATTTGAACTCTAAGGATTTCCCTTTTCAGATAGTTTCAACCTTCTTTTGAATTCCCACTACATACTTTTAATCATCCATTAACCATTCCAAAAGAGATGGTTGAGAAATCAATTGGTAATGGATTGATCATATTCCATTATTTATGATTCATACGTCCATATTTATCCAAGATAAGAATATTGTATCCTTTTAAATTCACATTAATGATATATATTTTTGGTCCTTTCAATATAAAGCATCCTACACCATGTTCACTATCCTAGAGTGGTAATGGATTATGCAGTCAAAGCCTTTGATCAGATCTAACCATCTTCGTTGGTGCATATTCAACTCTTTCTATGTGAATATACATTTGATGCTTTTGTGATATGTATATATTTCACACATTTCCTCAAAAAGGTAATGATGCCAAATTTTTAATGAGAATATTACTACATCAAACTCTAGATCATGTGTTGGTTAGTTATTCTTTCTGACATTCAATTTCCTTGAATCATAAGCAATGACTTTCTAATTTTGAATCTACACCCTTCCATGACCTTCTTTGAAGAATCAATGAATACCACAAAAATTTCTCCACATGTTCTTAGTGTGAGAACAGGCTCAATGATACTCCTCTTTTTCAACTCCTTGAAGATATCTTTACATTCATCACTCTATGGAAACATGACTCCCTTCCAATTTATCTTGGTATGAGGGCTGGACAATCATGTTAAATATCCCACAAATTGGTGATATTATCAAGATAAGCCCATTATTCATTGGATATCTATCTCTGATGATGGCCTCAACCATTCCTAAATTATATATTTCTTGGTGAGATCCACAGATATCCCATTCCTTATTATTATATGTTCCAAGATGAGACTTCCTTACACCAAAACTCAATCTTTTTATAAATTTCATAGAGCTTCTCCTTTCACAATGTCTCTAGTACAATGCTTAGACTCTATTCATTTGTCTGCTAGTTTTTAGAGTATATTATAATATTGTAAATAAATACTACCAAAATGTTTCCAACAAAATGTATAAATACTTTATTCATCTTGTACATTAATATTTTTGGATCATTAGTGAGTATGAATGAAATTACTATGAATTCATAGTGATCGTACCTAGTACGAAAAGATTTCTTGGGGATATCCCCCTTCTTCACAATTTCATAGTAATATCCTGACCACTTATCCACCTTGGAAAAGTATTGTTCTCCATGTAGCTAATCAAACATGTTATCAATTAGTTTCATAGGATATATTTTCATTATCATGATTTTTTTGACCTCATGATAATTAATGAAAAGTTGCATTGACCCGTCATTCTTCAAGTTGAAGTGGACTGGGGAACCCCATGGTGAAGCACTTGGGCGTATAAACCCCATATCCAGATTATACTGTAGTTGTATTTTTACCTCATTAGGATCCACAATAGAAACTCTTTACAATGTCTTAGACATTGTAATTTCCCTAGGTATATTATCAATAAAGAATTCAATATCTCTTCAAGGAAGAATATAGGTAAATTCTTCAGGAAACACTTCATCGAATTCCCTGAAAATAAGAATTTCATCGATGATGGTTTCTTCTTTATAATCAATCATTTGAGAAAGATACACATTATTATAGGGCAATGATATCCATGTCTTAATTGATATTGATAAAGAAGATTCATCCTTCTAGTGGGACTTATATAAAATTGGGGGTCGATTCACCATATGGAGAGTGACTTACCTCTCATGGAAATTTACGTTGTCTCTATATAGGGAATCCAAATCATGAAAAATATAGCATATAATTCCACTTGAGGGAGAATAAAAAGGTTCACCGGGAAGTACAATAAAAAAATTGTGATATGGGAGAAGTTATATTCATGGGATGAAATAATTTCCCCAGTTTCCATTCTCATTAACATATCTACTTCCTTGATTTTTGATGGTGTTGTGATTTTTCTAATAAACTATTGTTATATAAAAGAAATCATCTAACCACAATCATAAAGTATGTTCTCTATTCATGAATGAATAAATAGCCTACCTATCACCACATTGTTGTTGGAGTTATCTTCAGTGATAGTGATTGAAAAAGCTCTGCCTTGCTACCTTCGAGGATTTTGGTTGCCTCCAAAAACCCTTGGCATAGGGAACTGGATCTCAAAGTGCCCTGGTACATTGCAGTTGAAGCAATGAACAATGTGATGAAGGTCGAGCAGAGCGTTACTCTCCTCTATCGCAACATCGGGATTTTCATGTCAGTCGTTAATGGCCTTGATCCCATCTCTTCCACACCTAAAGCTTTTCCTCACCCCTTTAGGAAATTTCTATAGTGATTCATTCCACACCTTTGGAAGGTGGTCTATTGGAGTTTCTTCACACTGTTGGATTTATCCAATGGACTACCAGAATTAATGTCCACCTTATGCTTCTTATCCTTATGATACCCCTTATTTTCGACAATCGCCATCTCAAATTTTAAGGCACATCAGAAAAGTTCATCCTAGCTGTCAATGTCACAGTTCTCTATGGATTTCCATAGGATAGTTTTTTAGCCACCAAAGAAGTGATAAACCATGAATTTGGGGTAACGACAAAGTCAGAGGCATATCATGCATGTCAGGTAATGCTTTCCCCTTATAATCTGATGGATTAATCATCTTTTTCTTTAGGTAAAGGATTATCTTTTCTACATAAGTACGAGGGTGTGCGGAATATATTTATCAAAAAACCATTTCCATAAATCCTTCCTTTCCAACACATCGATCTCTTCCTTAGGATTTATATTTTTTGCCAATGTCCAAAATTGACCATATTCACCCTGCATATGATAAGAATCCATGAGAACCATCTTTTGTTAATAACATTAATGGATGGGGAAGATCATTTCAATGGAGTTGATCCATTTTCCTTAACTTGAGGGATCATATGATCCATTAAAAGTAGAATGCATTTGTCTCATGGTGCTCTCAATTGTGGCTTATTCTTTCCTAATTGTTTGAACAATCTTATGGACCCATGTTTCTTTTGAAAACATGAGTTAACTGAGAAAGTATCATGTCGATGATTTCGATTCCCACTCAAATCAGATTGTGCATCTCATTAGAATAGTTATCACGTTGATCATCACATCGGTTGTTAGCCTGAGTCCTGTTACCGTAATTTGGCTAGAATAAAAGGAATGATAGGGGTAACACATAATAGGGAATCTAATGACATAAGAGTTAAAATATAAATCACTTTTATTTCCTTAAATTATGAATTTATAGGCTTCAATCTATGTTATCTATGATCTATATCCCAACATATATTCTTTGGTGAATTTTATATTCCCTTAATAATGATTCATACTAAGATTATGAATTTACAAAAAAATATCCTCCAAGAGTGTTGTAACCAAGAGTTCCTCAAGGCTCGTTGTAGTGGGTTAGTTTGCATTCAAGTCTAGCTCAATGTGGTGTTTTCGAGTTTTACACATAGATACATCATTTACAGAACTGCCTCTACTTGTTTGTATCATGATAGGGATATATTTTCTTGATGAAACACGAACTATATACTCTTCAAAATCTATTTGTTTTTTTATTATACATCATCATATCCTTAAATAATTGACTAGGGTTTTCTAATCCAAATCCCAGATATAACTAATCATATCCATTGATACAAACTATAACATCCCTACTCATTATTACACAGTAAAACATGATTCATTACATAAACCTGCACATAAGAAAACCTTGAGGATTGAGAGGTATAGTGTCCTACGAAATTAGGAACATTACATTATAAAGTAAGACCTAAAATACAACATCTTTATTGAAAACTTCTTTTACATGACCACAACAATCCTTCATAAAATGCATTGTAGAGGATAACTGGAGGGAATACATAAGAAAGGGTGAGCTATTTCGCCCAGTAAGGGAGTAGTCAATGAATAACATGAAGAATACAATAAATGTCATTCAATAGGAATATAGATGGAGAAAAAGTTAAACATTAACATAAAGGCATGTTATATCATGATTATCATAATGTGGAGATGTGGCAACAACATTTAACATGATATTAGCATGAGACAATGCTCATTTCACATAGAGAATTAGTAAACCATCATTTCACATTAAATATCTGAGTAAACCCTAATTTAACATGAAATATTATGTTTAAACCCTCATTTCACATAGCACATTATGATACTATTCTTTATCCAATTCATTGGATTGCTATCAGGGCACACTCTGTAAAAATTTCATTACATGCATATGTGTCCCACATGGATCATACAACAAGGAATCATTCAACATCATAATTTATTACATGATAAAGGAATGTGTAAAAAATACATGGAAATAAATAATCAATATGTATGGTTCATAAAGGTGAATACCCTTGATAGAGAAATGGACATGGTATTCACTACACAATGACTTTGGTCGGAAAATCATGGTGCTATTTCAGTAGCATAACTGCGTGGAATATGAATTCAAAAAAAAAATGGAAGATTGGAGAGAAAGGGGTATCTCATAATATTTATATGAAATGGATTGTAATGGTTTTATTTAGATACAAGTTCTAGAATATGTAATGGAATTTAGATGCATAATATAATAGAATTTATTGAATGTAAATGAGGAGAGAAAAATATCTTATAGAATTTTTCCATGGTAAAGTGTGTACATGAGAGGAATTATTGAGAGAGAAAGGGTTATCTCATCATTAAAATATAATAAGGTAAAAATAATGGAGGATATAAATTATACCCCAACATTTGTAATTGAAAATAAAAGTTTATAAGAACATTAGTAAACATAGACATAAATAAGGAATGATGAAAAGTGAGGATCCATTACATGGAAGTATGTGGATTCAAAAGCTTAAGGAGGGTATTCATGAGATATGGGGGAGCATTGGGAGGATACTTGATAAACGATGGAATATTAGGGATGTAGTATAAATGTTTTGAGTGAAGCTAAGTGGGATATTGGGTGGGTTTATATAGGAAAATAGAGGGAAATTATTTAATATTTCTCAAACATAATTTTTTGAATCTATATAATTAAATATTCAAAAGCACAGACCAACCCATGGGTTTTCCCCCAGTATTTTTCCAAAGGGGATCCGAAAACATTATATTTTATTTTCAATGGCCTAACATATTAAAATATTAGGCTTTCTTATGTGGAGGTGAGTCACACCCAAAAAGAAATCATTTTAAAATGTTAAAAAAAATTATAGGTTTTTTAGGGTCCACTAAGCCACCATAAAATTAATCCAACAAAGATAAAATGATACTGTTTTAATGATAATCTATATATTTGAAAAAAATTATTTTTATATTTTTTTATTACATAACTATAGGGCCATTGTGATGTCATAAATAACATTATATATTTAAACAGTGATTAATCTTTACCCAAAAATTAGACTGTCTCAGAAATTAATGAAATATTTACTGTTAGAAAATTTTGACATCCTGAATCCATGAATGATATTCATTTTATATAAATAAGTATATAAATATGTGAATTTTTTATTTTAAAATAAAAACTAACATTTATCAAAAATTCTTTGGTTTAAACAAAAACAACTTTCAAATCATAATAAAAATTAAAATTGTATTCATAAAAATTGTAAGATAATTTATATTTTACAATATTTGATTTTGTAATAATATTTTATTAAAATATTTATTAGTTCAAAAATCCATTAGTTAAAAAAAATAGAATTTTTAATTGAATATTAACGACAAATACTATATTTTCATAAAACCCATTTCTAATGTAACAATGATTATATGAATGCATATTATTTATAAACAAAAAATGTACATAATCATAGTGATGGGGTCTTGATACATAAACCATTATAATAACCCAAATAATATCTAAATATAAGGTGTACGATGGTGATAGACTCTTAGGGTGGCTTGGATAACATCAATCGGGTTGTATTCTATATTAACACCCACTTCTCCCATAGGCGATTAAAATCAAGTATAACATTGTCTTGGGCTTGGATATGAGAAAGCCCTGTGATGCTACATCATTTTTTATTTCAAAAAAATGAACTTCATCTGGAGAAATTCTACTAGATGAGACCATCAATCCATTTTTATGAGTAAATTGGATTTTTTAAAGCCATATATTTATAGTAATCATGTGATCATTGTTCAATGGCTATATTTAAAATTATTACATTTCGTAATGGTATATTAAAATCCTAAAACATAAAACCACGGAGTGAATATTTGTTTTTTATAACCATTTTATGTAATAAGATATTTAATAAGATCAATATTAATATTAATTAATAAATGTTTGGGTCTTTAAAACTACTAGACCTAACTATGATATGACAAGAACCATCAGGTGGAACACACAAATCTAAAACTAGAACATCCAAAGCATCTCATAAATCTAGTACTCTCAAAATGAGTCTAGAAATATCCTTATGTTTCTCATGTCTTCCACCTTATATTCAATGTATACTAGTATATTATCTATGTATTCTATCATGATCATGTCTAGAAGGTGATGAAATATATAGTTCATGAGTCCCATAACCACTTATAGTTCATTAGAAATTTTGAATGACATCACCAAGTACTCATAGTGCCTGTAGAAACATCTAAATGTATTATTAGATAAATATTAATCCCTTACACTCATATAGTGACAACCGTATATAAGTGAAAAATTCGAGAACCATCAAACCCCTCTAAAATAATTTTAGAGGTCATTGATACTAAATATGGGATATTTATTATTTATATTCGCATGGTTAAAGCATCATTACTCCATACATAACCACAATATTTATTATGAATTCTTGGAAAATAATAATGTGCCTACCCAAGTTGAAACACTAGGTCTCACAATGTCCTTCTCATTAAAATACTCACACTCCACCCTCATTTCATGAAGATCTATGAGATCTATCCTACATGATTGCATTGATATTAGGGTTATATCGATGTTAAATTCAATGAAAATTTCTAGCTATCACCCTAGAGGTGAACTTATTATGTACCCAGGAAATATTTCCTCATACTCCTCCACTGCCATAGGAAATAGTATCCTATAAAGTCCACTACTCCAAGAGCCATGCAAGGCAAATTCTTGGACTAGGTAGAATAGTTTAAATTCAAATGGACCATATATAGAGATGAGGTTCAAGGGGGAATGTATACGGTGAAATAAAGCATACCAGAAGTGAATGAGTACATAATCCCATACCACACGGCATGTAATTTCGAGAAAGAAACCTCATGTTGTGGGGCCAGCAAAGGATAAAAGGTGGAAAGTGGGAGTGGGTAGCTCTCAATTAAGATTGACCCATAGAAGAGGTGTATGGGAATTCCTACGTATCATATTAAATAGGAATCAAGATTTACGTTGTTCTCACTAAAAGGGTCAATATGAAATGATCATAGTTTAAGGTATTTGAACATGGACAATGGAGAAGAGGGACTATTCCAAGTAAGTGCATACCATACCTTGATCCCTAATCCTACGTGAGTCAAACTCGGTGTTGGAAAAAAGGGCATGTATGGTCTTTGTAATATGTGCAATACATGTCATGGAATTCTATTCCTAATGTGTGGGCATAAAAATTCTACCTGAACTTGATTAGGTGGAGATGGATGTGAATCATGAAACCAACATTTTGGGCTTCAAGGGGTTGACATGACAATGGAGGATAAATGTTGACCGTGTTCAAAACATAGCATCCATATCGTGTTATCTTGAAATTAAAACAACAAATGATCGTCGACTGTTGACCAAATTCGCAACGCGGGACTTGTATCAATTTATTGCTCGAAAGCCTTGAGGATGTTGGCCTGTAATGGGAGGAGGACCCTTGGTCCTAGAATCCATGCCATTTGAGGGTCTATTTGGGACGTGAAAGGTGATGGAATCCCCGATGAAGGGGAACATGAGTCCTGCGAAAATGGTGAAAGAATGTCCAGGTAGAATCCGACATTCCAGGGGCTGAACCAAAGTACCTTTGAGCATATTAGTGAACCGCTGAAGAGACCTGAGGGGCCCATCATTGGAGCAGCCGGCTTAGGAAGACGAGTATAGCACAAGGGGATAAAACACTTAGGATGGGTTAGATGGCATTGTTGTTACAAAACCAGATGTGAGTGAGAACATAATTCCATTCCACTCTATATGATCCTCTCCCTCAGGGAATGCAGGACATGCGGCCAAGATGAGGTTGAACCCAAGGATGAGATGTTAAGGAGATCCTATGTTTCCCCTGAGGATGGGAATAAAGCCACACATAGTTCTGGAAATGACACACATAGGGGTATGATACCCCAAAGTGGGGGGTGTACGGCATGATGAGTAAACTGACGTGAATGAGAACATAGTCCCATACCACACTGTACAACCCTGAATGAGAACCGGGGTCAGAGGACACAAAGGCCTGAGGGGCCTGAGGCTGGGCCTTGGAGGGAAAAGGCTGAGGGGGATGAGGTTGGGCCTCGAAAGGAAAAGGCCATGGGGCCTATGGTAGGGCCTCAATTGGAATGGCCTGACCAGCTTGCATTTTAATGTCTTACAGTCAGGATGAAAATGGTTAAGATACCCAATAAAGAGTAGGTGTATTATATGACGAGTAACCCAATGTGAATGAGGACGTAGTCCCGTTCCACATCGTACAGACCTGTATGAGAACTTGGGCTAGAGGCCAGAAAGGGCTAAGGGGTCAGAAAGGGTCGAGGGGCCTGAGGTCGGGCATCTTGACTAACAGTATCCATATAGCCTCTTGTGCGGTTACCACTTCATCACAGCTTCTAAGCCCTTGTGAGTAGTGATCGGTGTGGGAAACAAGGAGTCAGATTCTGCTCTCCCTGGCATATAGGGGTCTAGTAGTTGGCTTCGCCTAAGGGGAGTTCGTCGTTTGGAGATACAATGGGGTAGAATGAACCACTGCACTCAATGTTTGCAACATCTTGTGTTGGCCCTAATGACACAGGATAGTTGTCGACCATGTTCGAATCACATCATCCTTATAGTGACCTGGAATGGGAACTATAAATGAGCATAGACCGCTGACCATATTCTCAATGTGGGATTGGTATAAATTTGTTGCTCAACAACCTTGAGTGCGTTAGACCGAAGTGGTAGGATAGCCCTTAGGCCTAGCATCCATGTTGTTCAGGGGCCCTTCTGGATGGGATTGATGTTGGAGTCCGAATCAAATGAGTGGGGGATGCATAGTAGTACTCATACATCTTAATGTCAAGAAAGGTTGTGAAAGAGGCTGACACCTCTGGGGAGTGGGATGTATAGCAGAATAGAGATGATCTCATTGTGAATTCATGAAATGGCTTTCACCACCCCATATTTTTTGACCTGAGGGGAGATTCTGTCATTTGGGATGGGACAACAGATGGAATTTATGGGCGTTACTATGCATCCCATGCCGATTGTAATCAAGCTGTACGTAGTTCCGGAAGGCAATGTATTTTAATGTCATGCGGTGAGGAAGTAGGAGAATAGAAGAACAGGGTGTGGTCACATGGTGTGACCATTGTAATGCTATAATGAGTGGGGGGAAGGAAGTATACACCGTATCATGCAAGGATCCTCTGAGAGAACTCTACCCAAGGGGGATAGTCGAAGAGAAGAGTTCTGGGGTTGGGCTCAAGCCCAGATGCTTCAGCGTTCCTATGTATCCCATGAAGATGGGAATCAGGTCATTCATTATTCCAATGATACAGTTTAACATTTTATAGGATGACCTACAATTTAACCTCATGCAAGACGAAGAAGTTTAGGGTCATGCATGACCTGGCAGTTAAGATTCATGTAGAACCATCATGCAGTTTAGGGTCAAGCGGGATCATCATGCAGTTTAAGGTCATGTGGGACCATCCAGTTTGAGGTCGTACAGGACCATCATGAAGTTTATTGTGATGCCGGAGCATACAATTTTAGGTCATGCAGGACCACCATGTAGTTTAGGGTACCGTCATGCAGGACCATCCAGGTTATGGTCATGCAGTACCATCATGCAGCTTAGGGTCATGTGGGACCATCTTGTTTAAGGTCATGTAGGACCATCATGTAGTCTAGGGTCCTGGGGTATTGTCTAGTTTAAGGTTTTGTAGGACCATCATGCAGTTTAGGGTCATGCAGGACTGTCTAGATTAAGGTCGTGCAGGACCATCATGGAGTTTTGGGTCATGTTCGACCATCCAGTTTAAGGTCATGCAGGACCATCATGCAGTTTATGGTCATGAAGGACCATCCAGTTTAAGTTCATGCAGGACCATCATGCAGTTTATGGTCATGCAGGACCATACAGTTTAAGGTCATGCAAGACCATCATGCTCAGGAAAAGACTTTCATGAGGAACTTCACATTTGTGGGAGGAGTGATGCACTCACCATCCATAGTCACCAAAGAGTATTCTCCATTGGGGAAAACCATTTGTTTTATCTAAGGTTCATCACATTTTTACTGCAACTTGGGGGGTTTCCTTCCTAGGATCATTGGTGTCTGGAAGGCCAATACAAAGTTGCCTTGCAGGAAAGAGCAGAGTTGAACCTTCTTGTTGAAGGCTCTGGCTATCTTATAATGATCCCTTTCCAGATTGTGCAGGTCATGAAGCCCACCCTCATCAAGTGTTTCTAATTCAGCTAGACGAATTTCAGCTACCTTATCTGGTGCCTGCTAGTCATAGACCATTGTGCATAATGAAGGCAACTGAATCTAGATGGGTAGGACGACCTCTGCTCCATACACTAAGGAATATGGGGTCAACTGTGTGGAATTATGATTCATCATACGATAGGCCCAGAGGGAATTGGGGAGCTTGTCCGGCCAACTCTTCATGTTCGTACCAACCTTTTTCTGCAAAATGTTACAGAGGGTCTTGTTAAATGCCTCGATCTTCCCATTTTACGCCACATGGCAGCAGGAGGTATGGTTCGAATGGATGTTGTACTTGGCATAAAACTTATTCAACTAATCTTCTCAGAAATTGGTGTCATTATCATTGGGGATGACTGAGGGACTCCTAACTGGTAGATGATATTGGAGTTCATAAAGTTGAATATATAACAGGCCTTGACCTCCTTGAGTGGAACTACCTCAGCCCACTTGGAAAATAAATCTGTAGCGGTCCGGATGAACCTACACTGGTGAGCTGTTGCCGGTGGGTATTGTCCCCCGATATCGCGTCCCCACACTGCAAATGGCCAAGTGTACTTGGTTAAGTGGAAAGGTTCTAGCGGCTAATGAAAGATGTTATCATTAATTTGGAAAACAAGAAATATCATGGAAAACTCAATGCAATCATTGATATTGGAGGGCCAGAAGTACCCCAATCTCTGGATATAATGAGATAGCTTCAGCCCAGTCTGGTGAGCCCCACAGGAACTGGTGTAAACCTGCTACATGACCTGAGAAATCTTGACTCATTCAATGCAAAGGAGGATAACACCATCTAACCCATGCTTGTAGAGGACCTTCTCAACACTGGGACCACTCTGGTGGGTTAACTGCAGCGCGTGGTGTCAGATTCTCTTGTTCTCGGCCCGATCACCCTAGAGGTAACCATTTTGGAGATACATGACAAAGGGGGCTCTCCAGTCAGGGGTCACTTAAACCACTACATCTGAGGAACCCTGGGGTCCTGATGCGGAGGATCTAGCAGTAAGATGGCATACCTGCAAGCTATCGTCATCATCTGGGGTGATCAGATCAATGAATCTCTTATATTCTATGTGTTTAATCAGATCATCCTACTCGAGCATCGGCTCGACCATTCTGAGATCAAGAGAAATGAGTATCTTACGGCCGAGATGTAAATTAGGCCATTAACTGGTGGGTTCCCTCCAACAATGGTTCGAGATATGGATTTATAATGAAAATCCCTCGTTTATCTACTTGATGGTTAGTTCGGAATCCCCTTTCACATGAAAATGGGACACATCAATCCTTAAGGGCTAGCTCGAGGCCAGTGATGAGGGCCTGATACTCTATGTCAGTGTTGGGGAAGCCTTCAAATAATGGGGATAAGTACAAAAGAATGGCGTGCACTGGGGTAATAAAGATAATACCCAGGCCTACCCTGTTGAGCTAGGGGTCATTGAGTATCCTTTTGGCGGGGCTCCGTGAGGCACCATCAAAGTGCATATGCCAACATGTGATGGAATGATCTATATAGATGATTTCCACGTAAGGAAAATCTAGGTCCCAGGACTGGTCCTCGGAGAAGGATGGGTAGCAAAGAAGTCTGCCAACACTTGTCCCTTGTTATCTTTCTGAGGGACAAATAAGATATCGAATTGATGGATGATTACTACCCACCATGCTAGACGTCCATTCAACATATGGCAGTTCAGAATGCATATCAACGAGACCACACGAGACACCAATTGTACCACATAGTTCTGCTTGTAGTATCGTAGTTTCTGCAGATCCAATATGAGTCCAAGGCAGCTCTTTTCGATGGGGGGGGGGGGTATCTGGTCTTATTATCGATAAGAATACGACATAGGTAGTAGAGGATGTTTTCAGTTCCCTCATTGTTCTTCTGGGCAACAAGGGTGCCAAGAGATCATTCCAAGGTAGTCAAGTACAGGATTAGTGGTTTTTCAGAGATGGGTGGCATCAAGACCGGAGTCTAGAGCAGATACTACTTGATTTCCTCGAACACGGTTAACCACTCTTCATCCCTTTCGTAAGCGGGGCCATTCTTCATGACCTAAGAAAATGAATTACACTTTTAGTCCAGATTCAAAATTAATCACTGTATGTTAGCTATGTAGCCTTGGAAACCCTTAATCTCTCGAATATTACTTAGGGGAGGCCTCTTGAAGATGGACTTGGTCTCCACTAGGTTGATCTCGATGCCATGTAACTTGAAACCAAGCCAAGGAACTTCCCAGAGGTGACCTTAAAGGCACACTTCAATGGGTTCATCTTTAGGTGATGGGAACAGAGGAAGCCGAACACATTCTCCAGGTCCTTGTGATGGCCCTAGTTTTGGCATTATTTGACCACCATGTCATCCATAGAGCATTCCACAAATTTCCTGAGGATTGGCTTGAATATGGGGTCCATGGCCCGTGGATAGGTGGCACCTACTTTCTTCAGGCTGAAGGGTATAAGCTGGTAACAGAAAGTACCTTGGGGATCCCTGAATGCTATGGATTTTTCAGCCACAGGGGCCATCCGGATCTAGTTATATCTAGAGTAACAATCCATGAAAAACAGGCCCAGAAACCCAGTCATAGCATTGATCAAAAATTCTGTCATATGGAGGGGAAAGTCATCCTTTGGACAATACCTATTGAGATCGTGGTAGTTGATGACGACATTGATTTGTATGTTATTCATCCAAACTGGCACAATGTTTTCTAGAAAATTGGGGTGGTGGACCTTCTTCATGAAGTTGGCTCTGATGAGATTGTCAACATTGGCCTTAACCAAGGCACCGTGAAAAGGGTGCATCCTTCTGGGAGGTTGTTTAAAACCGTGATGATTTTCCAAAAGTCCGAGGAACTGGACGAATACCTGAGGATATAGTCCTATAATCTCATCATATCTCTAGGTGAACCCATCACAATGTTTCTTTAGAAAATCTATGCACCACTACTGCTCGTTGAGGGACATGGCATCACTGATCAATGTGGGTCTCGGGTCTACCTCACTAATTAGGTTCACCTATAGCAGTTTATGGATCATAATGGAGATTCACTCTTAAAAGGAGGGGGGTATCCTCTAGATCCTCTTCTTCACTAGAGGAGGAGGGATCCCTAATGGGAGAAGGTTCCTCGGGGTTGGAAGATTGTGACGGGAGGCTAGTATCGGCTTGGGCGGCAGTGGTCACTACATTGAGAGATTTTGGTACTATCGAATCCATGGTAATGAATGTTTTCGACCTTATCCAATATGGTCTTCGGCCCAAGCATCCACAGAGGATGATATCAAAGCAATAGTGGTAAATTAGATTGATCCGGTTAGTTCCGGCCCGACGAATGAAACACGTATGACGAAATGTTATTGCCAAGGTGCGGACATCCCGATACAGTATGAGGGTAGGAGGCTCTAGGATCACCTGAGCCTGATTTTTATAGGAGTACGAGGTGATCATTCATCGTTGCATAGACATGGGAATATGATTCCCCCTTTTACCTGAAACAACAAAACATTTCCCCCTGTCAGTTGTTGTGTCCTTCAATTATTGGATCGAGTAGATGTAGGCGTCATCTAGACCAGCCCAGGGGTCAATTGCAACCGTGAGCGGTTTAACCTCACTTCTCGGAATCTGTTTATCCTTGCTCTTATAATATTAAGCAGACATATAATGGGCATCATAAGAGGAAAAATGAGACACATCTCCTTGGAGAATTCCTACTCAACCATTGATGGAGTACTTTTGGAATTGGATATATGATGAGGGGACCACCACATGAAGATAGATCCATTATCTTCCCATCAATGCATTGTACGCGGTGTCTTGGGAGACAACCATAAACGTAGTTCTAGAAACTAGGCCTCCGAACTAGGTCTTCAAATGATTCTAACCGACTGGGATCTGCTCTGTCTTGTTATATCCATGAAATCTTAAATAATAGGGAGTCATGACGTCTTCAGAAAACCCTATATTCTGCATTTTCTACGTTGAGATAAGGTTAATCCTATAGCTGGTGTCAACAAGACAGTGGAGAAACTCCACACCATTTAATTGGGTATTGATGTACATTTGGTGGATGTGCCCCTGTATGAGAGAGCCTTAATCTACTCATGATAATGAAATGGAGGCCTGAAATTCAGCGTTCTTGAACGTTTCATCATGGAACACATATGAAACTGGTACCACCATTTCAAACTAAAGGGTGATTATCAAAGCCTCAGTGAGTGCCTCGCGCATATTTGATGACAAGAGAAGGGGTTCAAGGATGGAATGCCTCGCTGGTATGCTGGAAAGGTGTTTGAGGATGTCATATTTCTGTACTAGCCATGAACATCTCCTTGCACGAGGCTGCTCTATGACAGGATGCAAAGAGGACTTAGCCGGCAGGGCCTGCGAATGACTGGTGTTGGGCATATCCCACTACTCACATATCAAATCCTAGAGAGTAGCTATTGGATGAGGACCAGACGACTGATATCTGCCTGTAGTAGAGTGAGGCTGGTCGCTGCTAGTATGTGGTAGCTCTTCTTAATTTAGGATCACAAATTGTTGTGGAGTTGGTCCTGATGACACCAGATGAGAAGGCTGTGCTTGTTGATCCCTACACTGGGCATGATGTCTTGTCTTAGTGGCTTGCACGGCCTGTATGGAGGTGTCAACTGATGTGCCTCGACAAACCATATGGTCACTGCACCACTGACATCGACATTGGCAGGGGATGTTGGGGAGGTTTTTCTGGCACTCCCTGTTGTCCAGAGTCATATAGGGGTTTACCAACTCTATGGTATTAACCGAAGCTTGCCCTTAACTATCACTTGATGATTCATCCACTACTAGTTGAATTATAGGATGAATCCCATTATCCATGCCCATGATCTCGTCGAATGTGTGGGATGACGACAGCATTGGTGGAGCACATTTCTTTTCCTTGCGCTGCCGATGCATGCTCTTTTGGGAAGAGGTCGTCAGGGATGAATAAACTGAAGTGGTGGCCACATCTTTTGAAGGCTCCGACTAATTCAAGAGTGTCCGAATTATTCAATGGGAATAGGAAAACATTTTGCGATCCATCAAGTCATCATACTTCTGTAACCCATGGTTAGAAACCTGCTGCCACTCACCTTCGCTATAACTACTATTGTCAGACCTTACAAAGACACCAGCCATATGTGTTGGGGTTAGGCCCAGCCTTACTATGTTGTTATCGACCTAGTCTTGAAGCTAGAATTTGAACACATAGCACTTCTTGAGGGTGTTCCCCATGAACTGATGATAGGGGTAGTGGTTGCGGAGATTAGTGAGATTTGACTCTTTCGGCCTTCTACAATCATGAAAGCGTACAATACACTGCTCTACGGCGCTACGGAAGTAACATGGGACCTGATTCTTATTAAATGAGTATGTCCGGTTTATCCTGTTTGTGAATGGGGTTCTTGGAGCCTGACCATGATGACGAGCTGGAGGAACATGTCGAGGAGGTCGAGCCTGGTCGTCCTACCTGGGTGGTGGTGGTGCATTTTGCGGGGGGACCTACTGATCCTCATGTGGACACTACTGAGCCAGAGGATGCACCTGAGGTGGAGGGACTCTGTGAGGCTGTAAGGGTGGTACCACTGGTAACAATTATAGTGGCATGATGGATTCTATTTGGGACACCATTTTGGGCTTGGCTCTGGAAGCCCTCCTTGCTGTAATTACAAGGGGAAACGAGCGTACCTGGCAGGCCAATTGCAGGGCTTCCTCTAGGTGTTGGGTCTTATCGGAGAAGTCTTAGAATCCTCAAGGGTAGTTTTGGGTGATCAAGGAAGGAACCAGTTCCATCTTGACGTTCCATACATACATCATCAGAAATTGATCCTGAGTCGGTGGCATGTCAATGGATTATGTGATCCCCTTCCACTGGGTGATAAAGACTACGACTATCTCATAAGGCCTTTGTTTGCACTTGAAGAGGTCTACGATGGTCGTTTGTTGGGTGGTAGACCTGAAATGGTAGAGTAATTTCCATCAATGGTCATCCTAGCTGGTTATAGATCCGATGAAGGCCTAGTTGTACCAGAAAAATATCGGCACCTCTAGTGTCTGAACAAAATAGTGGATCTTGGCAGCCTCCTTCTATACTGGAGTCCCTAAAATGGGCTAACACCATGAGTTGATGTGGTCTAGGTGCTGTGGCGAAACCCCCGTCCCATTAAAGGGGGAGAAGGTGGGAATACTAAAACTTGGAGGTGTGGGCATATCATCCACCCACGCCCGATATTTCTTTCTATCCAATGGGATTTCCACAGGTCTAGTGTCTAACACCTCCAGAAGAGCAATAAGTGCCGCCATTGGATCGTCATGGCTAGGGTCCCTATCTTGACGGGGATCCCTAACTACGAGCACTTTGGCGGGTTCTTCAACATGGTATAAAGGCTCAGCGGCTCATGGAGGGGCTTTCGGGATGACCCTCGGGGTGGCTGGGGGTGCCCGAGCTAGATCCAATAGATTTTTTCACCATTCAAGAGGGTTTTCAAGGCATACTGATCCCACTTTTGTTAAGCTCCGACCTCAACCGTGTTGGCGGGAGTAGCATTATCAGGGTTTCCTGGGGGCTGCTCGCTAAGGGGATGTTGTTCCTGCCCCTATTGTACTGGCCTAGGATTGTTGTAGCTAGGTTGTCACTCTGCAATGCGTCCAGCCAAAAGTTCATCAACCAACATCTTCTTCTTATCATGTTGTTGGTGCAATTTGGCATTCTCAGGGTCCTCCTCCTTCTTCTACACTAAGTATGATGGGTCGGAGTGCTTGGAAGCTCTGACGTGCTCTTTGCCCTTACCAGTATTCTTGCTGAGTACCAATGCCTCGGTGGGCGCAGGGAGACCATGTAGGTTCCGTTTCTGATGAGTAATCCTTCCTGATAGGTCCAATAGTGTTGGAACGCCCTCGGGAGGTAATTCTCCATCAATGAGCACCATCTCTCTTCATCATCCACTATGTCGGCCATATTGACTGTGACCCTTCCTAGGGGAATGTCCTTGATATCACCTAGCTGGTCATGTTGTCACCGGAAAGGACTGAAAATGAGGGAAGCATATTACCCCCCATCCATGGACTTGAATGTGTGGGAACACTCCATGATGATCCTATGGAGTATCTTGAAACTCTGATCACATTTCTCTTAGAGGGTCTTGCGACGACCTGGTGACTCGGGGCATAGGGCCATAGGGAGTTCAGCCAGATCAACCAGATTGCATAGCTCGCTAATGTCTTCAAGGTGTGCATGTCTACTAGGATAAGACACTCATTGGTGGAAAAGATGGAAGTGAGTCATCCAGAAACTTTCAAACTCCTCTCGGGTGAGGGATTCCGGTGCGCGAAAATTCTGTTCTGCCACGAGCTAGAACTTCTCATGGAAGTTCTCCACTATGAGGATGTTTCCCAAGATCCTTGGCTCGGATTCAGGGTCTGGCCCTTGATTTCCCCACTCATCAATTGGGGGCGGCTAATGAACAGAGAGCGGTACTGAGGCAGGCCGCTGGAATGGCAGGCTGGCCAGTGGAGAGTATGGCGAACAGGCTAACTGGATGCGAAATCTCAGGCTTTCATCCAATGAGTGTAATGACCTGGATGCCTTGTCACAATAAGATGGGCTAATGTCCGCAGTTCCTAGATTAGGGGAAAGGGCTACTGGTGATAGGCTGCGATGCTTCTCACCTTCCATTGGCCCCTATAATAACTTTTTTATCTTTTGTGGAGGTAGTTAGAACATCCGGTGACGATGGTGGTGAATGCATCACCTTAACATGTAGGGTCTCTATATTTTCATCCTCATGAATATACCTACAAAGGGAGGTAGTAATCTTATGAACCTCCCATTCTGGGATTTCCAGGCTGATGTGCCTTGTCCTGACCCCGACCCTTGACACGAACGAGTGAGAAGAGGGTCCCGTGTAGCGTCATACTCTGATTCAAAGACTGAGAAGAGGATAGGTCTAATCTCTATTTGAACCTTCCTGGAATTATTTTTTGGCTGTGAAGACTTGACTTCTTTCCCCTAGGTGGTTCCTCAGGACATGACTAATTTCTGACACATAGTCTTTGGGATTCACTAGTGTGAGGGTGGAGAGAGTTTCCACCTGAGAATACCGTGGTGCGAGGCGCACCGAGACAAATGTCCAAGGTGACATGGGGAGGACATACATGGATAGCGTTGGAGTGGGAAATACCTCCACTAGAACTGCTAGAAGCATGGGGTGGAACTCCACGCTTGTTTTCCATGGTGACCTCATTACGAAGAGGGTCCTTATGTCGATCTAACTGAACAAAGGTAGGACCTCCGTGCTGGGTGCTAGTGAGGTGAGGCTGGCCTTCACCCCTCTGGTTTTCATGGCGTGGAGGGCCTTCAATGGATACTGAAAGGACATGGGAAGGGTCCCCACATTGAAGATAGGCTATATGGGCAATGTCCCTACACCGGTGGATGGGTGCATGAGGAATGACTCCATACCCAGTGTAATGGGTACAGGAGAGGCTTTCGTACTGAGCATCACCGCTATGTGGAAGACCTTCATTCGGATTGGGGGTGGCACAAGGAGGACCTCCATGCTGAGCCTCAAATCAGGGATGGCTCGTGCTCTCCATGGTAGTGGTGTGGGGAGGACTTTTGTACTTGGTGGCATCGCTGCTAGTTAGATCGTGGCGGCCCTTCTTGGGCCAGTGACCACGAGAGTCGACCCGACCTGCTGATGGGGCGGTTGGGGCCTTGATCTTGGTCGGGCGTATAACTGACCTTGCTCAGTGTATGCATGGGACTGATTGTAAGGGCCCAAAAATAAACATTACATAATATTCAATTAAATGAATAATTCACATTGAGGATATTTTCAGGTTCGGATTTTTAGAGATTTAAGCTATAACTATTACATTACAACTTGAATATTACAAGTAGGCACTACTACTCAATATCCATTTTTTATATAAAATAAAAACTCTTAAAAAGAAACAAGTCTTGTTCCATGTTTTCGATAGAATTACTTTTCCTTGATCCCATACATGACCATATTCATCATTAAACCCTATGGAAAACATTTCCAAAACATGGGATGAGCATAAAAAATCTCAGAAAGGGTTATAAAATAGTGAATGAAAACATTATCCCATAAATAAATAAGAATTAATGGAACCATACAATTCAATAATTACACACCTTATGAAATCATCTGATTTATGAATAACACACACAAATCATAAATCAGAAATGTTACTTAAGGAATCCTAATCAAACATACATTGTATCTATCACAGCTACATATGGAGTTACACTTGGAATACCCATCATGTTATATTACCTAAATCTCTTAGGAGAAACATAAGGTTTACCTCTATCTCGTTACCCAATGCATTGAAGAGCTATCTCAGGCTCACCTGCCCAAGGTTTATCACGGAACCACACGTATACTTAAACAATTCCCAATAACCATAAAATATTCATAACACATAATACAAGAATAAATTAATGATAACATTTCCACATTCCAATCAAAATATATCAAATCAAGATATTGAAATAAATAATGCTTTATCCAATCATTTTTAAAACCATTTAAAAAGATATCATTGAATAAATGTGTCTTATACCATTATGAGGATTTTAAATGAAATATCATTTGAAAACATTAATGTCCATATAAATAAATCCTAAAACAAATATTTAAAACATGGAAATTAACGATAAATATTTAGAAGAATAAATCATTGAAACATTTAAAATGATATTTTAGTTAAAGAGTTTTGTTAACAAAATGAGATATGCTTGAATAAAGATAAATGAGGAATAACATCTAATAATAGCTTTATAATATCATGAGAATAAAGGGATTAATGATATAATATTTCAAAGGACTGTATATACAACATATAAGAGTGAATTGGTGCAAAACAACAATGAAGTCTCAATGGAATGTAAATTGAGACGAAATCCCTTATAAAAACTATATCATTAGATTAAGGATAAATCAATTACATATTAATGTGTGAAATATAATAATTCACCCAATATTAGTGTATATTAAGTGTAAAACAGTCATAGTTCATTGACACATATTCATAGGGTAACATTTTCAAGAAGTACAAGTTGAACACAAATAATTAAAATTGGGTTAAGAAGTTCCCTTGAAAAATTCGGCAACCTAACAGTGTCACTTTAATATTAGGAAAATGAATTGATGAGATAAAAATGGTATCTCATTACTTGGAAATAAATTTTACATTAATAATGATATATAAGAACATATCTTGACATAATAAGATGTAAATTAAAGGACATAACAAAAAGAAGTCTTTTAAAAAGTGGAGCGGGAAGGATTCCCTTACTGATTTGGTAACATAAAAAACATATGCCACATTAAAGAAGGATCATAAAATAAAGAGGTAAATACTCATAAATGAAACTACATTACACAAGGAGTACAATAATGGGTAGTAAATACACCACACAAAAGGAAATAGTGTCAAGTATAACATGAATCTCATAGGAATAAAAAGTGCGATGAAACCCTTTACCACGTCGTAATCAACTGAGGCGTATGACCAAAAGTTAATAAACACCAAATTAATCACATAATAACATGAATATATTATAATTGTGATAATATATATCAAATTCAAGTACCCAATACACCATATGCAATAAAGAAGTGGAGAACAATGGAAATCTCATAGAATTAAATGTGAGATAAGAAAATCACTTACCTCGTGTCCGACTTGACTCGATCATTCTTTAAACTCCTAAATAATAAAATAAAGTTAATTTATACATTCTTAAAAACCTTTTTCATGTTTATTATTCCTTTTATATAACTTTTTACCATGTTATAAACATTATGTAATCATTTAAGTTAATAACATCCATTTTGTCGATATTTGGTACTTTAGTAAAAAATGGACTTCTTATATTCACATGTTGGTCATGTGGTCTATGGTTCATTATATCCAGAATTGTATTCATGATTTGGATGTCATATATATCATATATATAAATTATAGACAAGTATTTATAATAATACATAATATTTGGAGGAAATAAATGAAATGCATCGTTCATGGAGACGGTAAGTCGTACGTACACATGAACGCTAATTTCATTTATATTTATTATTTTAATGGAATTAAAATATAATTAAACAATGTTATATTATAATTATAGTATAATATCATTAACTCTATCCTTTATACATCCCACATAATGATTTAATGAGTCACATCACATTGAGGTGGCGGAAGTCCGCACTTCCTCAAATGAGATTATCGTATTTACCCACTATGGAAACAAAAATGTTTTCTATATATGGGAAGTACAGAAGAATAATGAAATCATAAAAATAATATATATTTCATATATAAACAGAGTTCCATCATAATGACCACCATGAGAGGCGGTAAGAGGTAATGGAACAATCATCGTCTCGTGAGGCGTTAGTTTTCCATCCACAGAAACATTATGTTCTTCACCCATTAGATGGAGGTGTGTGTATGTGTAGTTTGAATAAATCTCATAATAAGATAGTAATATATTGAGGATACTGTTGATGTTTCAAAATAAAGGAATAAAAAGAGGTTAGGTGTTGGAGAAGTAAAATAAAAGAAAACAATTTAAGAGAAACGATTACCTTCAATTTGGGTAACTCCCTTTGATTTGAACCAAAGGACTTCATTTAGTGCCTTCATCATAGAGTAAGGCTTCTAGGTGTAGGATAGTGATATATGGAGATTAATTTGGAAAAGATCGGATGAGCCAAAGGGCTTTAGAGGTGTGAGCAATTGGATAGAAATGGTCTCTATTTATAAGGGAGAGGAGGGGCTCTTTAGGAAAGTGTGAAAATATTATTTTATTATAAAATGATATTCTTTTTCTAAATTCCCTAAAATAATAATATTCTATGATAATATGTCTCATGGTAAAAATAAAATCATCCAATATGAATTGGACAGGATTTTGATAATATTAAAATCATTATAATCTTTTTTTTAAATTGATTTATTAATGAGGTAAGCACTGCATCATTATTTTGTCATAAATAATATAAACTTTTTTGATGTTTAAAAATTATAAAAAATTACTATCATAAAGGAAATGTTTTTATCTTTTGAATGAATATTTATAGTCGAAAATAGTACTAATATTAGACCATATAATTATTAATTTACTAAAAGATATTAGCTTCTGTCCTTTTTTCCATTACTTTAAGTTAATTAATATAAATTGTCATTATCATTTATAACTGGCTCATGGGGTCCCAAAATCGTCCCAACGATGCCGATCATCGGCCATGACTCAACCAATAATGTTAGGACAAGTGTTTAGCTAATTTTGAATTATTATAATATTCATTTTACCTTGAATTACTCTATTTACCATTATCCACGGTAAATAAAAGTCAAAAGTTACTATTCACCAAATATAATTTTCATCTTAATGAACCACATTTTACTTCTTGATAAAAACCATGTATATTGGATTTTTGATACACAATTCATAGAACTGTTAAAATTTCATTTAAATGAATAAGTCAATTTTTTTAACAACCGCTAAGTGGTTTCACTATTCACGAAAAATTGACGTTTTTCTAAAAAATACCAAATATTCAGCCTAAGCTATATTTATATTCAAAATTAAAAACTAATGTCTATTTTACCAAACTAAAAACATAAAAATTTCATTAATTAATTTTAAAATTTATTCACATTTTTTAATCATATAGCGTGTTTTTATGAAACAATATCTATCAAAAGATTTACACTTGTTTATGTCCAATTTCAAAGTGAAATTAATTCCAATGAACACCATTGGATTAAATGGTAAAAATATATTATAATTAAACTTTAAAACAATTGAAAAATAATCTAACCATATAAATAAATTATATTAAAACTGGGATTTTAATTAAAATACAATATTTACACTATTCATAAAAAAATAAACTTTATCAGAAAAATTCCAAAAATTTAGACAATTTAAATTGTGACGTCCCCATTCCGAAGAAGGATTTTATTTGGTCTTATAGAATGTATTAAAGTTACCAAACCAAGATTTAAAAACGGTTCAACATTAAAAGGCCATAAATCGACCATTAAATGTACATTATACTTAAAATTAGATTCATTCACATTTTAATCCTCTAACTTTTTATTGGTTAATGTAAATACATTTAACAATCATGTATAATCCTATTTTTGTTATTATTTTTCATTCCCTTCAATAGTATGGCTAGGAGATAACTACCATTTAAAATAATAATATTATATTATTAGTGTGCCACCTAAGATTTCAATGAAACCGGTTGTTGCGTATTGGGTATGCTATCGAACATACCTACCCTTTTAAAGTAAAATTAATATTTAATTCCAAAATAATAATAAATATGGAAATTTCATATTCTTCATTTATTTGGGATGTTACATCCTTCCCCCTTTTGGGAATTGCATCCTCACAATTTTAAAATTGGGCTTGCGAATTTCATTGAAAGCCACACATCGAAAACAAAAATTAAATAAAACTATCACGTTAAAATAAAGGAAGAGTATTACAATGGTTACTCGGGACAAAAAATACAAGGAATCCAAAAAAACATAGATATGGAGGAGAAAAAAAACCATCAAGTTATGATTTTTAGTTATAGAAAAAATGTTTAGGAGAAAGTTAACAAGTATAAAATTACAAAATTGTAATGGGTTAAACAGTCTTTGATTCCCCAGTAGGAAAAGATAACAGACACAGTTTATTGATTAATGTTAATTTTCATTGAGGAATTTATTTATGAGCTTAAATAAAAACATAAATAAATATACTTAATTGTCATGTAGACATTCATCTTTTACTAGATTTCTAACACAAGCTCATATTTTTTCCAAACGATGGGTATTCAGGATGACCTATTTTTCACATTAAGAGCGCTATAATCAACTTCGAGAGGATCATATAATCCACAAAAGATGAACTATATATTTCCCATGTCATTATATATTAACTAAAAACGAAAATTTTAGTACAAGATCAGATAATCCCTCAAAAGTATAAACTTTTACATAAAGAAAAACTACTCTTAATCTCCAAAAATTGTCTAAAAAAACCCAAAGTTCAACAAAGAACATTAAATAAACAATTGTCCCTAAAATTCATCAGAAGTAATTAAAACTATCATTGTAACCCAAATCTTATGAGGATTTAATTACATAGACTTCTGTTGAGCAAAAATCCCTCAAGGTAACATTGCAGTATTTTTGGGTTGATTGTGTTTGTTGACAAAGCAGGTTTTCATGGATATTATTCGAGTTCCCGAGAAGTTGTTGACAATCCATGTTGACAAAGAACGATGACAAAGGAAAGGGTGATCTGGAGGCGGTACAAAAAGAGCAGTACAAGGTGGCGCCGTTTCCCAGTGTTTGCCAAATTTTTGGGATCCAAAATTTGGAGTTTGGTGAGCATCGCGAAAAGTGGATTTCCATGAAGAGCATAATTTAATATGGCAAAGGAATGAATTTCGCGAAGATAGGATGTATGGATTGGATTTCTCGAAGACTAGAAGAATGGAGGTGGTGATGCTTCGCGATTACGTCAAGCTTCGCGAACGGCAGAGGCTGAAGCGCATCGCGGCGGAGAAGGGCTTTGCGAGAGAGCTTCACGGCGAAGGCGCGAAGGAATTTTGGGCTTCGCGAGGGAGCTTCGTGGCGAAGGCACGAGCCACGAAGGTAAGTTGACGGTGATTCTTCGCGACTACGTCAAGCTCCGCGAACGGAAAATTGCCATGGAGCTTCGCGATTTAGACATAATTCCGGATGAAACATCGGAGCTTCGCCATTTTCAATGACGTGGCGTTGACTTCGCGGGGAAAGTTCGAGTGTCGGTAGAATTTCCTATAAATAGAGGCCGACCCCCTTGAGAGAAGGAGAGAGGATTTTCAGAGAAAATACTTTGCTCTCGATTTGTGAAGGTGGTTCACGGAGCCAGTGTGCTTCGCGAAAAAGGTGCTTCGCGGTGGCTATTGTAGCTCTGCGAAACCTGTCAGCTCCGCGTTGGCTTACATTGCTTCACGAGGGTCGTTGCTATGTGATGGCTTGAGCATCGTGAGCGTGCTTCGCGAGGGAGCTTCGCGAGTGAGCTTCGCGAAAAGGCAAGATATTCGCGAAGGCTTGTTTGAGCTTCACGAAATTGGTAGCCTCGCATTGTAGGGTGCTTTGCGAAGGTCTTTCCAAAGGATGTTTGCCCAGTGGATAGTGGCAAAGGGGTATTCATCTACGGGTGAAAGTTGAACATCAACAGAGCATCTACGTACAGAGAAAGATGCATTCCTTAATGGAAATGAAGAGACCTACAGATCTATAAACTGTGAGTGAATCCCTTCCAAGAGCAGTGATCTTAAGAAGAGGAAGAAGGTGATCCTCTCCACCGGCAGTGAGCCAGAGAGAGAGAAACAGGGATTGACCCTTGGGAAAGCAGTGAGCTGACCCTAAACATTGTAAAGGCAGTGATCCTGGCCATAGAAGTGATCTAGCCCGAACCTTGTAATCCGGAGCTAGTGAAGATTAGTGGAATTTGGTACAACCGGCAACCTTTCGGCGTATGCTCGTTGGACGTAGCCCTTAGCGGTGAACCAAGTAAAATTGGTGTGTCCTGCGCTTGCTTTACTTTCTGTTTATATTGTGTAGTAGGAATGAGAGAGAAGAGTGTTTTTCTTAACAGCGAAACAAGATCATAACGGGCATTAATGTTTAATTAGTCATACCCTGATTCACCCCCCCTCTCAGGGTATTCAGCCTAGTGGACCTAACAACTTCCAAGATATTTCTTAACATATATCTCTAAGTTACGCCAGTCACTCATAAAGTCTCATATTGAAAATTAATTTACCTAATCACATATTCTCCATGATAGGATAATCATTTTCATAAATAAATCAAATCGTCATGTGTCTATAAAAAATACATAGATTCTTACAAACTAAAATTTCTACCATTATTCCCTAATTGAAATCTGATAGTGTTCTATCTTTATTAGGAATATATTGTTTCCTGAAAAGAGATAACTTCTTCCTCAACAACCTTTATCACTTAATTACTAAATCATTTTACTATACAAAGTATATCCATTTGATAAAACATAATTTTAAAAAATAAACTTATTCTTATTATATAAAATCATTTTACTAAAATAATAAGTCATACTAACCAGGGACTTCAAATAGGCTAGTGGTTGGAGATGCGCCCTTGTCGCCCTTCAGTTGTGGGTTCGATTCCTGTAACCTCGCCAGATGTGACGGGTTGCACCCATCCTACGGGTTGCCCTTTTTATAAAACTCAAAAATAACCCTAACATGTTTTAACCTCAATGGCTTCCTTATACCTCTCATTTTCATCCAAATTCATTATGATATCATCTTATTAATTCTTCAAGTCTTATTTCAACACTATATAATAAAATAAAACAATCCCCAAAATGATGAAAATCATACCTTGATCATGATGTGAATTTGGTTTCATCGTCATCTTGTTCACGTTGTAGAAGGTCCATGAATTGAAACAATGATTTAGAGATCATTCAGAAATATTTTCTTCCTCTATCCAAAAACACCTTGTACAACATCGGTCATATTGGTGTTCATAAAAAATAGTTTTGGAAAATAATCTTGTATGACATATAATTTAAACACATCTAATAAAACCTGATTTCTAAAAAATAGTCGAACCAAATTTGACTTGAAACTTTCAATTAACGGTCCGTTTAAAATACAATAAGTATGTTCTGAGAGACTATATTTTAAAATCAAATATAAATAAGTTGTGAAGGGGTATCCTTCTTCAGGTCCCTTTTTAAAATCATAATATGGTTCAAAATCTTATGATAAGGTGAAATATTTTAAAATTACTTGATAATATTTACCTTTCTTGAAAATGTGAGAATATTGAGAAAACATTATTTTTCTAAATACAACCCATGATCCACGATGATAACGAGGTATAGTGGAGGTTTTGGATATCTCAAAAAACTACTTTCAAGTGAGTTATATGATAGAAAAAGTTTCACAATCATCCAAACATGAATTTTCAATAATTATTGCAAGCATGTCATCAGGAAGAGATAAGAATGTCATTTGAGATCCTCCTCATTCCATTTAAAACTGATGTTCCTTGATCTGAAAAGGTTATTAAATAATGATTTAACTGAAAAAATATATATGGACTAACCATACGTCTAACGAAAATTCATAATCCCTAAAGTTGTCTAAAAGGACCTCTAATACCAACTGTAACGTACCGGACATAAACATTACATAATATTAAATTAAATGAATAATTAACATTGAGGATATTTTCAGGTTTATTGTTTTAGATAATTAGGACATAACTATTACATTACAACATAAATATAACTAGTAGACACTACTACTAAGTATCCATTTTTTCATAAAATAAAAAGTCTTAAAAAGAAACAAGCCTAGTCCCATGTTTTAGATAGAATGACTTTTCCTTGATCCTATCCTTGACCCTATTTATCTTTAAACCGTGTGGAAAACATTTCAAAAACATGGTATGAGCATAAAAAGCTCAGTAAGGGTTATAAAATAAGGATGGAAAACATTATCCCATAAATAAATACAAATCAATGAAACCATACATTTTAATCATAACAGACCACATGAAATCAAAAGATTTATGAATAACACACACAAATAATAAATCATAATGGTTACTTATGAAATCCATATCAAACATAAATTGTAGCTATCACAACTACATAGGGTGTTACACTTGGAATACCCATCATGGTATATTTCTGAAATCTCATAAGAGAAACATCACATTTACCTTTGTCAGGTTACCTAATGCATTGGAGAGATATCTTAGGCTCACCCAACATAGGATTATCAAGGAACCACCCATATACGTAAACAATGTACAATAACCATAACATATTCATAACACATAATACAAGCATAAATGAAATATAACATTTCCACATTCCAATCAAAATATATCAAATCAAGATATTTAAATAAATAATGCTTTATCCAATCATTTTCAAACCCATTTAAAAAGATATCTTTGAATCAAAGTGTCCAATACCAAATTGAAGCTTTTAAAAGAAATATGATTTGAAAAAAATAATGTCCATATAGATAAATCCTAAAACCCATTTTGAAAACATGGACATTAATGAGAAATATTTTGAATAATAAATCTTTAAAACATTTAAAATGATATTTAAGTTAAAGAGTTTTGTTAACAAAATTAGAGACGCTTGAATACAAATAATTGAGGAATAAAATTTTATCATAACATTATAATATCATGAGAATAAAGGTATTCATGATATAATATTCCAATGTTCAGTATATGCACCATATAAGAGTGAATTGGTGCACGACAACAATGAAGTCTAAATGGAATGTAAATTGAGATGAAATCCCTTATAAAAACTATATCCTTAGATTATGTATTAATAAATTACATAATAATGTGTGAAAAATAATAATACACCCAATATAAGTGTATATTAGGTTTAAAACAATCATAGGTCACTCAAACATATTCATAGGATAACATATTCAACAAGTACAAGTTGAACCCAAAGAATTGAAATTGGGTTCAAAAGTAACCTGGAAAAATTCGACAGCCTAACGACATCACATTAAAATTAGTAAAAAGAGTTTATGAGATAAAAAGGGAATATAATCACATGGAAATAAATTTTACATCAATAATGATATAGAAGCACATATCCTAACATAATAAGATGTAAATTAAAAGACATAACAAAAAAAGCTTTTAAAAAGAGGAGGGTGAAAGATTCCATTACTGATTTGGTAACTCACAAAACATATGCCAAATGAAATAAGGATCTTAAAATCAAAATTTAAATGCTCATAAATGAATTTATATTACACAAAGAGTACAATCATGTGTCGTACATACACCACACAAAAGAAAATAGTGGCAAGTATAGCATGAATCTCACGGGAATAAAAAGTGAGATGAAACCATTTACCACGTCGTAATCAACTGAGTCATATGACCAAAAGATAATAACCACAAAATGAATCACATAATAAAATGAATATATGATCATTATGATAATATATATCAAATGTAAGTACACAATACACTACATTCAATAAATAAGTGGCGAACAATGGAAATCATACAGAATTAAAAGTGAGATAAGAAGATCCCTTACCTCGTGTCCAACTTGATTCGATCATTCTTTAATATCCTAAATAATAAAATAAAGATAATTTATACTTTATTAATAAAATTTTACAGGTTTAGTATTTCATTTATATCCCTTATTACCATTTTATAAACATTATGTATTCATTTAAGTTAATAACGTCCATTTTGTCGATATTTGGTACATGTGTCAAAAATGGACTTCTTATAATCACATGTTGTTCATGTGGTCAATGTTTCATTATATACAGAATGATAATAATGATTTGGATATCATATATATTATATATATCCAGTATATAAATGTATTTATAATAGTACATAACATTTGGAGGTAAAAATTGAAATGCATCGTTCATGAAGATTGTAAGCTGTACGTACACCTGAATGCTACTTTCATTTCTATTTCATATTTTAATGGAATTAATACATAATGATATATAGGTATATTATAATTACAGTATAATATCATATACAATATCATTAACTCCATCCTTTATACATTCCACAAAATGCATTAACGAGTAACGTCACTTTGAGGAGGCGGTAGTCCACACTTCCTCAAATGAGATTATCGTATTTACCCAATATGGAAACAAAAGGTGTGAAATAAATTGTAATTACAAAATAATAATGAAATAATAACTATAATATAAATATCATGTATAAATATCGTGCCATCATAATGGCCACCATGAGATGCGGTAAGAGGTAATTGAACAATCATCGTCTCATGAGGCGTTAGTTTGACATCCACAGGAACATTATGTTGTTCACCCATTAGATGGA
This sequence comes from Viscum album, assembly GCA_963277665.1. NCBI lineage: Eukaryota > Viridiplantae > Streptophyta > Magnoliopsida > Santalales > Viscaceae > Viscum > Viscum album. The sequence goes on from OY728134.1 coordinate 176,496,132, forward strand.
GGTGTGTGTCAGTGTAGTTCAAATAGTTCTCATAAATACATCCTATTATATTAAGGATACTATTTTTTATACAAAATAATGGAATAAAAAGTGTTTTATGTGTTCGATAAGTAAAATAAAAGAACACAATTTAAGAGCAATTGTTACCATTAATTTGGGTAACTCCCATTGGTTTGAACCAAAGGACTTCTTGAAGTGCCTTATTCATAGATTAAGGCATATAGGTGTAGGGGAGCGAGTTAGTTAGCTTAATTGGGTAGTTTTTGGACTAGCCAAATGGCTTGAGAGGTGTGAGGAATTGGATAGAAATGGTCTCCTTTTATAAGGGAGAGGAGGTTCTCTTTAGGAAAGTGTGAAAATATTATTTTAATAAATAATGATATTCAGTTTATAAAGGTCCAAAAATAATTATAGTCGAATATAATATGACTCATTGTCGAAATAAAATCATTTAATAGGAATTGGATAGGTTTTGGATAATATATCTATCAATATAATCTTATTTTTTAAAATGAGTTATTAATGAGGTAAGCAGTGTATCATTATTCTGTCATAAATAATTTAACTTATTTGATTTTTAAATCTTATAAAAAAATACTATAATGTTGGAAATCGATTTATCTTTCCAACTAATATTTATAGATGAAATTATTACTTATATCACCATATAAAAATTAGTTAACTAAAAGATGTTTGCTTTTGTCATTTGATCCTTTACATTATGTTAATTAATCTAATCTGTCATTATCATTTATAAGTGGATCTATGGGGTCCCTAAATAGATCCAAAGATTCCCATGGTAGGTCATGACTCAACCAATAAGGTTACGACAATTCATAAGGTAATTCTGAATTATTATAATATTCTTTTTACCTTGAATTACCCTATTTACATTTAACCGCTGTAAATAAAAGTCAAAAGTTACTATTCATCAAAAATTATTTTCATCATAATGAACCATATTTTTCTTATTGATAACAATTGTGTATGTCAGATTTTTGAAATTCAATTCACAGAAGAGGTAAAATTTCATTTAAATGAAGAAGTCAGTTTTTTAAACTACCAAAAAGTGGTTTCCCAATTCATCAAAAATTGATGTTATTCAGAAAAATACCAAAACTTCAGCCTATGATAAATTTGATATTCCAAATTCAAAAATAATGTCTATTTTAATAAATTCAAAATATAAAAGTGTCATAAATTATTTTTATAATTAATTCCTATTGTTAAAACTTATAGAATGTTTTTAAGGAACAATAACTATCAAAAGATTGAAACATGTTTATGTCCAATTTCAAAGTGAAATTAATTCCAATGACTAAAATTGGATTAAATGGAAAATATATATTATAATTACACTTTAAAACCAATTTAAAGGATAATCTATCCATATAAATAAATTATATTAAAACACAGTTTTGAATTAAAATACAATATTTACACTATTCATAAAAAATTAACATTATCTATAAAAATTCCAAAAATTTACAGAAAGTAAATTTTGATGTCCCCGTTATAAAGAAGGATTTTATTTGGTCATATATAATGTATTAATGTGACCAAAACTAAATTTAAAAAGGCTTCACCATTAAAAGGAGATAAATCGGCCTTTTAATGTAAATTATGCTTAAAATTAGATTCATTCACATTTTAAGCCTCTAACTTATTATTGGATAATGAAAATACATTTAAAAATCATGTATAATAATATTTTAGTTTGTTTTGTTAATTCCCATCAATACAAATGCTAGGAGTTAAATACCATTTAAAATAATAATATTATACTAATTTTGTGCCACGTAAGATTAAAAAGAAACCGGTTGTTTCGTATCGGGTATGCTATAGAACATAGCTACCCACTGAATGTAAAATTAATATTTAATTACCAAATATTAATAAATAAGAAAATTTTATATTCATTATTTATTCGTGATGTTACACTGATGATATGCATCAATGGTCGCTTGGGCCATAGTAGTTGCTGACGTCGACACCCCTTGGCAGGCGTCCTCCGTAACTTGTACCCGACACTGGAATCATGTCAGACAAACCAAGGCCATTGGTGCATAGCCAACCTGCTCATCATCCAGCAAGACCGGGCGGCAGCACTGATGCGGCCAGGTGGTAGGCCCTGCAGGGAGCCCCTGAAATGCGGCTCTAACTAGGCTGGGTTGGACATCACCTACCAGGTCAGTGTAAGGAAGGGAATCATCAAAGCATTCTGGGGAGTGGATCCTGAAACATTTGTATGTTGGTGTGGGGATAAATGGCTTACTACGTGGCCCTCGGGAACAACATTGATGGAGAGGGGAAGATGCCTCCTTGTCCAGGCATGACATATCTTGCGTCGGGATTATTCCCTCCTCCTCGTAATGATGAACGAGGTTATTGATCACCCTTCATTGGATGACCTCAGATGGGGAGAAGGGGTGTAGTCACCCCATGATTTTAGGTTTGGAGTCCGTCATAGAAGAGGTGAAGCCATGCGGGATGGTCGTGATGGTGCTTCCCTTACCCCTACGTCGAGGGGCAGGTGGTGATCGCGTCCCTGGTGCAGTAACCTGATTCCTTATAAGTAGGGAGATTCACTCAGAAGTTCTAAAGAAAAAATGAATTGATTTCCAATTCCCCATTGTCATCATGTCTTCCATGACTGGTAAGAGGGATCCATGAAAATAATTTCACAGAACTGGATATCCAACGTTCTACTGCCCTAACATCTGGTGCGATTCAAACCTGGCCCACTATTTGCTTGGTGGGACCAAGTGCCAAATAACTAGATCTGGTGACACATCAATCCATTAATGCCCTGAGCGTTACTCAACATCATATTGGGGAGAATACTTTCATGTCGGGTTCACCCTTTCTGTTTTCAACAATTTTGTTGGGGCACGTGCGTCCCTCTCATTCGAGGACTAGGGTTGTTGTTTTTTTGCACCACATTTTCTCCTTCCAAAGGCGGGAGACATCCTCTCATTGTCCATGGAAATTTTCTCCTTGATCGAAATGGTACGTTGGGATGTAAGTTCTTCCTTCCATGGATTCCTCCTCAGAACTCGTCACCTAGTCCACGTCTCCCTTATAGATTTAATACATTGTTCATGAAACTATTCCTATAGCCATATCTTCATGGACACCAGTTAATTACACTATTATGTCGGGACATTCCAAGGGGTCCGGTCAGGGCAGCAACCTTCGGTCAGGGGAGTACACTCATTGGGAATCATTGGTGTGTATAGGTGCTAGTGCACTGGCGCATCTTTCTTCTATCCATTATTATAGGGCTTCTTTAGGGAACAGAAGCCTGAGGAATCCCTCATCGAACGTGGGTAATCATAAGACATGGGCATCTATCTGAGGTTTTCCTCATCTTCCCATGTTAAACAGAAGGTTTACCACAAGTTTAATGTCTATCGGAGATGGAACAGACTGATCAGAACTCATAATAGAGTGAATCAAATGGGTACCACCCCTGGGCGGGGACACTGATGGTCGGGCCAACGTGTGGTTGGCCTCCCAGTTACTATTGAGGGTAATGGGGTAGGAGGTGGCATGATACAACCAGGATGTGGTGGCCCAGGTAAGAATCAAGATAGATGATGGAGCTGTTGAATGAAGTGGATGGAGAATGTGATGGAATAACCATGAGGATGACGATGGTTTAGGGAATGATCCTTGAAGAGGCTTCCTATGTATCTCCATATAAAGGAATAAAATTCAATGTAGTTCATCTTACGACGTCTTATAGCTGATTAGGGAATTCAATGGATTTCCACTAGATAGGGTCGCAGTAGCTTACCACAGGATAAGAATGTCGATGGATTACCATTGAATTGAGTGACAATGGATTACCTTTGAATAGGGAATCAAAATGGAGTATAGTTTAACGTCATTTAGGATGGGGGTGGACTGACATGAAGTGTTAGGTACCGTTGGATGTTGGGCATGAACCTCAAGGAGGATTTCTACATACCCTACCTTGGCAAGGATCAAATTCCATGTGGTTTGTGTATGAGTAAAGATTCTGATGGGAATAAAGACCTAGGGTTTAGGTTGATGGAGGTCTCGAACCTTGTGTAGGCTTCCTACATACCTTGCCTTGGCATGGATCAAAGGCCACATATTTCATGAGGGCATTTGGGTCTTATGATCTGTGGTTGCCCTAGGTGTTAGTGAACCATGTGAATGGGGTCAGAACGACAAATTTATGGTGGGAATAAACCTTGGAGAGGCTTCCAACGTACCTTTTCTTGGCAAGGTTCAAAGCCCATGTAGTGCATGTGGTATTGGCTAACTGATGTGAAGGAGGACCTAGGGTCCCATTGGTGGTGGGATTGAACCATGGAGAGGCTTCCTACATACGATGCCTTAGCAAGGATCAATGACCAAATAGTTCGGGTGGTGTCAGCGAACCGATGTGAAGGAGGATTTGTGGTCCCATGGGTGGTCGGCTTGAGCGTTTTGGAGGAAACCTACGTACCCTACCTTATCAAGGATCTAAGACCACATAGTTCAGGTGGCGTCAGTGATCCGATGTGAAGTAGGACCTGGGGTCCCATGGGTAGTGGGCCTGAACCACGAGGAGGCTTTCAATGTACCCTGCCTTAGCAAGGATCAAAGACCACGTAGTTCAGGTGGCATCGGCGAACCAACATGAAGGAGAACATGGGGTCCCATGGGTGGTGGGCTTGAACCTTGGGGTGGCTTCCTACATGCCCTGCCTGAACAAGGATCATGGACCACATAGTTTAGGTGAATTGGATGGAGGCATATAAGATGTCATGGTCGATGCTTACCCTACCCCCACGTGAGTCATTCTCGGTGTGAGAAAAAGAGGCAGCAAAGGCCTTACGATCACATTGTGAATGGATCGCCCGTGGGAAGTGGAGTAGGGCTTATGCATGGAGTGACCAAAGAGGAAATATGTGCTTTTAGCAGCCCGAAGAGGTTGGGAAATACTCCAGAATGGAAGCCCGGTGGCAATAAATCCCAGTGGGAGAGGGATTTCGTACCGAATAATGGAGGGGGGCCAATGTCCCTTTCCCCCTAGTCTTAGGACCGATGAAGAAAGGAGGAGCAGTTGTGCTACCTCTTGAAAGTGAGCTAGGGGCATACACCAGGGTGGTTTCCCTTTTCCCCATGGACAAGTGTCACTCTGATAAAGAGTATATCATCTCTTGTTGGGACCAGTAGGCATGAATAATGTCCAAGGTGGGGGCACCCCGTGTGCGAGGAATGATGTGAGGTCATAGTTTAACATCATATGCTAAGTATGATGGTTCTTAGAAAATTAACGTCATGGTGATTTGACAATGGTGTTGGGTAGTTTAACGTCATGTAGCTCGGACGATGGCACTAGGATGTTCATCGTCCTACAGTTCAGACGATGGTGCTCGAAAATTAAATGTCATGCTGCTTGGATGATGGTGCTTGTAATTTTAACGTCCTGCAGCTTGGAGGATGGTGCTAGGAAGCTTAACATCCTACATCTCAGAATATGGTGCTTTGCAGTTTAACTTCATGTAGCTCAGATGATGGTGCTTGGATGTTTAATGTCCTGCAGCTCGAACGATGGTGGGTTTGTTCTGCACCCCTAGGTCATACCTAACTGGTACCCCCTGCTCCTTGGGGATAAGAAGGGACAGAAAATGCCATGTCTAGGGGGTGTGATGGGGAAAACCATCAGGGGTCCATGTTAGCTTGGTTATGTGAAGAGGAAATAGCCATTAGCGTGCCTATGTGAAGAAGCATGAGGCGAAGTAACGCAGTGGGAATTATCATCCAAGGGACTTTAAAATCACATCATTCAAACCTGGCGGGATGCACTGAAAAATGAATTTCAAAGTAGAGGGGTTCATAGGCAGGGGCCTTGTGAAGCACGGGTGCTCTTCTTGGTGGATGGTACTTGAGAAGGGGTGTTCATCGTGAAGTAGTATGTCCCTACCTATGAAAAGGGAAGAGGTGCCTTGTGAAGTGTAAAGGCATTCATGGATAAATACCTTGCGAAGAAAAGGTTCCTCGCAAAGCAAGGTATCGTGAAGCAATGTGCTTCGCAAGGTACAGTGACCCCACCTTAGTATGTGGATCATGTGTATGTGAAGGGTGTTTCATGAATCATAAACCCTTCACAATGACCCAGGTCCCCTTGGGGATCCCCTTCCTTAACGGAGGCCCTTAGGATCCACAAAAGTCATCCCTTTGGAAAGAGGGGATCAAAACCAGACAAAGGGGAGGCCGTTCGCAGAGGAAAAGTACCTCACATAGCTCATGGTTCGCAGAGCATAAGTGTGCTTTGCAATTCGGGAGTTAAGAAGTTTAAATGTTGGATTTTACACCTCCTAGACTTGGGGGAGGCCAGTATTTATAGTGGAGAGGCACTGCGAAGTAGTGCGTGCTAAACGCAAAGCTCGAGTTTTCATGGCTCCACGGTGGGTCACGAACATCCAATGCGTTCACGGAGCTTCCTGCCTCCTTGCTTTGCAGTGGGTCACAAAAGTCAAAGGGGACTCCATGAAGGGGATTTGCGAGGCATCCATCGGGTGTGTGTCTTATTCTCCTCCACACATTTTGGAGTCAACAATGTCTTTGTATATTTGTTTCATAGAATCCTCTTGTTTCGATGATTCTTCTTCCATTTTGTGATTTCTTCATATTACCTTTACCAGTCTAGTCATTCGATTTCTCAACACTTGTTCTCTAGTATCTAGAATGTAGACGGGTTCATCATAGTATAAAGGGTTGGTTTAAAACTATATATCATCATAGGTGAGCATATTCCTTGGGTTGGTAATGTATTTCCTTATAAGGGAAATATGAAACACATCATTCCATTTTGAGATATTTCGCTACATTTCCAAATGGTTAAAAAAATATCCCAACCATTTCAAGAATTTCAAAGAATTCAATGTACCTAGGAATTAGTTTTCCATTCTATCTTGTTAGTTTTGTAGTTTTGGAAACCAAATTATGTACATGAATGTTACATTTAACATCTAAACTTAAAATACCACATAGATAATCTGTTGGGAACTACATTATTCAAATAACATAATGTTGCATATCAGTAATAATACACATTTTTTCATCCTTGGAAAAATAATATTATAAAATTAGTGAGCTCATAGGATCATTAATGGTAATATTGTAGCGGAATCTTTTATGAGTAGATAATTATAAACGATAAGGTAAGGTGTATAAGTGAAACCCAAGTCCACTAAATATAATCCTAAGGATAATATGTAATGAATAAATAATACATATAAATAATCTAATGAGCTGGAAAAAATTACCGTAGATATTCTAATACATTAGTAATCAAATTTAATATTAATTAATAATCTCCTAAAGAGGGAGTACATAGTGTCCAACATCATAAACATATCAAAAAGGCATCGGTGAAGACATAATACATACACAGGTAGAAAACCAAACCAGTCTATCTCATTAGAGATATTTATGCATCGAGAAATTATAGAGGGCCATTTCCATCATATAATAACTCAATTTTATTCCTCATATGAATAAATAAACAACATACACTGTAAAATTTAAAAAATATCATTTGTAATGTGAATACTTCTTCCATAAACCATGAGTGGTATAAAATCAGAACATCTAGAGTAAAAATAAATCCAAAAAAATAGTTTGAAAGAACAAAAATGATATCATTAGAGGCCATATTCAATAAAACATACGATTCAACAATTGATGTTGATATAGATTAAGATACTATAAAAAATTTGTTAAAATATTCTGGAGATAAATACACCATTTTACCATGAAAAAATTATTTAAAACCTCTGCATTTATAAGAGAGGATATTTTATTTGAAATGAATATTGAAAATTTTTAAAGGATGAATGAAAAAAACCTAGGAATCAAGAAAGCAGTAAAATAAAATCATGTTGTATACGTTTAAAATAAGCATTATTTCTGTATTTTTATTCATAAATTCATAATTTATATTGTTTGGAAAATGGAAAAAATATTATATTCAATGAATTTTTAAAGACGGGAAAATATTCCATTAGTTGAGGGTAAAAGAAATAAGAAATTGGAAGGATAATTATAAACACATTTTGGATAATGTTTCTAAGAAACATGGGAATTTATGGTAAATATATCTTAATATATACATACATAAAATCATTCCTAAATAATAATGAGATTGTGCAATTAACTCATTCCATGAAAATTTCTTAAGTTGTGTTTGAATTAATAGCTAGTATAATGGTCAAAATATGTTATTAAATTCTAAAATAATTATATCCTTTTTTTATTTCATTTATGATCCTCTTATATTTTTTTGTTAATAATATATAATTTTTACCATTTTTTGGTGTTTACTGCTTCATTTTGTTATGTTTGTTTTATCAGGTTAGGTATTTTTCTAATGAATAGGGTATATTTTATTGTAATTTATAATGAATTTATGTTAGTAAATATTATATTCACACATCATATACATTTTTATTATCATTATAGAAGTTTAAATATTGAGAATGAATCTAATTTTGTCATGGATATGGTAGGTCGTACATGTGCATGAGAGATGATAACATTCCCTTACTGGAATGTGGTATGTAATTGGATGGTATATTAATTATATAGTTTCAATATAAATAAATAATTATTATTTATATACATTATATTCATCATTATACTCATATAAATAGTGTGGGGATGAAAAGAAAATTACACCACAATGTCGAGATTTTTAGACATGCGTATGCACTCATAGTGATATTTTTTTCATAGGATTGGTAAAACAAGGAATATGGTTATACCATAATCATTATTACATATCATAATATAGAAGATAATTTAGTTATTATTTTATTATGGAAATAACATTTGAATAGTATGTACAAGAACAAAACCAACTTGAAATAGTTTGTAAACAATTACTTCTTCTTCAAAGTATTTAATTGGGGCCTCTACATAGGGATACTAGGGGTGGTTTTTTTGAAGACCATAAACTCAATAATATGTCTTAGAATTATTGTAGGAGAAATTTTAGGGGTTGAATTTTTTATAAGGCTCAATTTCTTATGATGACGTGAGGGAGGATGTGATGTTTTATAAGAGAAGTGAGGTGTACTTTTAGAATCCTTTAAGATATTAAATTAATATAAATTATTTTATTTTCAAATTATCTCCAATGTAATTTACATAGAATCCCGGATTATTATGGTTCGAAACCCTCATAACCAATGATTTTTAGACAATTATATTTCATATTGTTGACCTTACCTTTTTTATTTATACTTTTGTTAAACCCTTTAACTCTTACCATGACAACAAGTCCCTTAACACTTTAGGGATAATATAACTAATATAAAATTTAAAATCAACATAAAATGGATCATTTTATAAATATTTAACCCTATTATAGTTATTTATCATAATTTTATATCTTCAAAAATTTTGTATCATTTAATAAAATACTATTTATATTGAAGTATTATTTATGTCATTTTATATAATATTTAATATTTCTATTTCTCTAACTATCATAGAAAAATTATATCTCTGAAAAAATAGTAATAATATATAACATACATGTAAAAGTTGTCATAAAAAATATTTTATGTAATTAATTATGTAAATTTCTTTTTGTTTTAAAATTTTTAATATCATTTAATTCATATATCAACTAATTAATCTAGTACAACATCACTATTATAAAAGCCTATTATTAATATATTTATTTTATAAAGATTAAAAATAAATTATCATAATGAATAAAAATTTATTATCTTTCAAATGAGTATATTTATTTATATTTATCTTCTTGTATTATGATGTATTAAAAATATAATACTTTTTAAAAACATTAGTGTGACATTTTTAAATTTTTTTAAATAAAATATTATAAATGTCATATTATAAATAAATATCCTTAAAAAGTTATGATTTCAGGATAATTTTTATTTTTCTATAGATCCACTCATCCTATGAAATTATGATAAGTGATATGGTAACATTATAACATTATAATATTATTTTTATCTTTATTAACCAAATATATCCAAAATCGTGGTAAATTAAAAATTACCTAAGACACTATTCAAAATATTAGAAAATTTAATTTTATAATTTTTGAATCTAAATATAATAATAATTACAACTGTGTATGTTTTTTTTCAAATTCAATTCACATAAGTGGCTAAATCAAACATAACTCTAATCCCACAAATGTGGTGAAAAAGGCGAGTAAAAGGAAACATTATGATAATCAATAAGTTATAATATATAATTTTGATATAAATATTATTATAATAACCTAAGTAAAATTAATAAAAGTTTAATTGATGTATTGTTACTTTAGAATATACAATTAACGTAGAATAATTATTTAAACAAAATATAGTTTTTAACTACAATGTAGTATTTTTCACTATTCATAATAAAGTGTAACAATGAATAAATGAAAAAATCACCCTAATATGATATTTATATAAATAATTCAAAATTTAATTCTATTTGGAAAATTAATATTTCCAAAATTTTATTTTAAAATAGGTTCCCTATTAAAATGTACTAAAATTCGGCATTAAAAATTGTTTTTAGGCATTATATTAGTTTTTTTCATTTATAATTGTATAAAATTATTTATGTGGAATTTAAATAAATTTAAATATATGGTTAATAGTATTCATAACCTCTATATAAATGGATAGTTTAATAGATCAGGTTGTTTTCAAAGATAGTGTATCATTCTTTGTAATATATTGAAATAAAAATTTTTCTAATTGAAAAATATGAAACATTATTATGGTGGTAAATTATAACCTCATAAAAACATCCTCAAAAAATTGTTGTGATTCCTTCTAAAAATGATTTGGGTATTTCTTCTACAATGAATCCTTTGGTTCCCATGTTGTTTCATTGATTTGTTTATTTTATTATAGCTCCTTTACCAGTCGTGTCATTCAATTTCTCTACACGTTCTCTCTAGTATCAAGAAAATGGATGGGATCATCATAGTGAGAAAGGTTGTGTCCCAAATCTATCTCATCATAGGTGAGCACCTGAATTTTGTTAGAAAATTACTCCCTTAGTAGAGATAAATGAAACCCATAGCACACTTTTGTGAGATTTGGCGGCATTTCCATATAGTAAGAAAAAAACAACACTTTCAATAATTTACATGGGTGAAATGTACATTGGATTTAGTTTCCCATTCTAAAAAAACAATATAACACCATTCCATTGTAATTATTTCAAGAAAACATGATATCCCACTTGGAACACTATGCCATTCCTCTATTATCATCATAAATATTTTTCTTACATCGAGAATATCTAAAGTGATCTTGAATGAACATTACAATTACAGTTTTTTTCTTCAATATGTTCTAGTCCTATGATTTTCCTTTCACCAACCTCATCCCAAAAATATCGATTAGAAAATATCTTTCTGTATAATGATTTATAAAACACCATTTGAATATTTGGATGGAATATTTTTGTTGGAAAGTTTTACCAAAAGTATGTGTTGATCTGAGATACCTTGAATGTATAGTGAGCTTGACCTAAACATGTTATCCATTGTTTAAATTATTATTTTAGATTTTCCTTTAATTTGAGGATGGTAAATACTAGTCAAATGTAGATCCGTGTCAAGAGCCTTCTGATGAAATTTATGGAATTATGATGTAATGTGTGGATCTCGATATGAAATAATCAATAGAAGTGGGCATGATGTCTTACAACATCATAATATAGATCCTTGTTAGGTTATTAAGAGGTAGTTATTCAGTTATACGTTATAAATTCGCTGATTTTCTAAGGTGATCGTAGATAACCCATAGTACATCATTCTTACTATGAGTTGTTGGTAGTCCAATAAAAATTGTAAAGTAATTTCATCCCATTTCCACATAAGAATTGGGAGCGGTTTTAGGAATCCTTTTTGATTTTACCATAAAACATTAACGTGTTTATAAAAAATCTAAAAACATGTTTACTAGGAATATGAACATTGTATCCCTCTAAATCCTCATTTGGATTAGAACTCCCTGATCCCTCCTTCTCAATGCATTAGCTATGTTAATGTCTTTCCTTGGGTACTAGTCTATTGAGAAATCATAATCCTTCATTACCTCAAGCAATCTCCATTGCATCATATTGAGTTCTTTTAGTGAGAAGATATATTTCAAACTCTTTTTATCTCAGTATATCACATATCATTCACCAAAGAGAGAGTGTTTCCATATCAACAAAACATTGATTTTTGCTACTAACTAAAGAGCGTTCGTTGGTTAGTTTTTTCATTGGTTTTAAATACCGTGATGCGTATCTAAAAACTCATTCATTCTATATAAGGATGCATCCAAGAACATTCGTTTATTATTCAAAGTAAATCAAAAATAGATCATTTCTATTTAGTTAATTTATAATAGGACCATTGAATAATTTTCTATTATAATCATCAAAAAATTATTCATATTATTTTATCCATTCGAATTTAACCCCTTTATGTGTGAGATTGTTTAGTGGGTATGACAATTAGCGAACATTATCAATGGAATTCCAGTAGTAACCTACTAAACTAATAAAACTATGCATGTCTTCTATGCTTGTTGGTGATGGCCATACATAGATTTCCATTGTATTTGTAGGATTAATATAAATTCAATCCATAGAGACAATATAGACCGGAAAACAAATTTCTTAAATCCAGAATTCAATCTATCTAAATTTGATAAATAACTATTCTAATATGAGAGTCTCAACGATAATCCACAAGTGATTATCATCGTATTTATACCATCTGGAATAAAAAATAATTTCATCATTGAATACAACAAAAAATCATCAATATATTACTTTAAATATATGTTTATTATATCAATAAAAACATGGAGTTAAATATTCAATCTAAATATAATTACTATAATCTTATAATCTATATATGTCACCTTAAATGTTATCATCATATTGTCTTTGTTATTCACTAGAAATATTTGATATCTATAATGAGGTCCAATAATAAAAAATAATTGAGCTCCATAAATATGATAAATTAAATATTTGGTATGAGGTCGAAGATACATGCTCATTATTTTAGTAGTTTTGACTTCCTCATAATAAACACATAGCCTCAGGGACCCTTATTTCGTATTAACAAGAAGAACAACATATGCCCCTAGAGAAATAGTAGAGAGAATAAATCCAATTCTACCCAACTATTTATGTTGTTTCTTCAAATCCATTATTTCTATTATATCCATTATATAGGGATTCTTTCATATCAGTCGTGCATCAATGATTAAACAAATTGAATACTAAAATTCATTCTTTGTGTGGTGTCCCAATAGTTCCATAAGAAATACATCAATGTTTTCCTTGACAATGGGTACATCCTAAAAATTATTATCATCTTCATAATTCATAGATATTGTTTTCAATTCATCCCCATGACTCTTATTTAGTAAAAAACTGGGGGTTGATCTAAATAAGAATCAGTTGTGGTAGTTTCCTCTTTCAGGATAGAGAAATAATCTTCATCCCCACAAATCATAATTTACATCTTCATGAAATACTATTTTTTGGAACATATTTTTATATAAAATCCAAACCAACTATTATATAAAATTAAATCATAGCTTTGATGAAAACATCGATAACTAAAGTATTTTTATGTATCATAAAGGGGGGTTCGTGACATATCTTTGTTGCTATGAACTTTCTCAAAGTATTTATGACTAAAAACTCATTTTCTAAGTAAAAAGGGAAATGTATAATATTTTTGGAAACTTATCTGATATAATAGAATTCAATCATCCTGAATCAAATAAATAAAGGGTAAAATTTAGGGCATGATTATAGTACTTTCCACCACATCATATAGAACTACACACTCAGCAGTTGTGATCGCAAAAACAAAGACATGCTCCCATGGCCTTCTATGAGGAAACTTTCCATGACACGTATGTCAATAATTTTCATAAAATAAAATTTTGTAAAAAATTTAGAATTGAACATTGGTAGATCCATCATTTCCATTTCTATAATTGTCTTTATAGACCTTTTATCCACACTTTAAATAAACTCCCATTTTCTTTAGATAAGTACAAAGTTGATTCATCACAAATTTATTGTAGGATGGAATTTCAACACTAATCTTATTACCATTTTCATTATTTACCCTTTTAGAGTGGTCTACATGCCAATTATTCATTTAATTTCCATCAATTTCATATGATTAGTAGGACTCCTTTTTTGTATTAATATCACACAAGGGTATATCTTCATATGATGAAAATTTTTTGAAGACCAATTACCATATGAGAAATGGTTTTAACCCACCAAAGAGATTATTATTTTTCTTTTATGGATTATTTTAGTAATATAAGGCATTCCTAGTTAATCATGTGATGTTAGCTTCTTATATATCCACATTATCATCCTCCCATTGAATTATATTCAAGAATTGTGGTCCATATATTCTTTTTGTTCATGATTGGAATATTTTTCCAAGGAAATTTTCTTAAAAACCATTCATTCCCGATTTTAAAAGTTTCCCTTCCTACGTGTCTTGAATTTATAACCACTATTGGTCCCTATCTCTTGTAGGGTGATAAAATTTCCTTGGAAACTGTTTATATACCATTAATTCCCAATTAATGAAATATATTATCTAACTAAATTGTCTATTTATAATATGAAAATGGATTTTTACATCTATTTAATAATGTAATTTGTTGTCTCATGAAGTGTTCTATCATTGTTCCTCTATATTGTGGATTAGGATTTCCAATATCAGTATGGTTATTTTTCATAACCTGAGTAAAATATCCCATTATTTTTATGTATTTCAAGGCAAAAATTGAAGCTCTTACTCAAACATTTTTAACTTTCACAAGAATAAACACCCTATATGGGTTATGTGTGATGATATGGTTTCAATTACTTTGACTACGCTTCAATTATAAAAAAATTGAATACACGTGATTAGTTTATAAATAATAATGCATAATTCTAATCTATTACAATAAATAACATAAAATAAAAAATGTATGCATATATAATATCGTAATCATAAGATTGGTTTCTTGGGGGACATATTTAATTCTATACACTAAATAATAGATTTAAGAAAAATTGAATTATCAAAAGAATATCCACCTAGATTGACAACCTTGGTAGGTAGTAAGGCATGTTTTCATGTTCCAGGATACATAATGTTTGGCCCAACACATGTTGTAAAAGTTGTTACATGTTGGTACATTAGTACTGGAACAACACCCACTTTTACAATATGTAGAGATATTTATTTCATGTAATTACCATATAATATCAATATTATCCAAATTCTGTTATGTTATTCTATACATATCCTCAATGAAATTCATAGGGTTATGTTCCCTAAAAATTGTTTTGAAAATCAGTTTTCTATGGTTTCCAATAAAAATATTCTAATACCAATTGTAAGAACCCCAAACCTAGTATTCTGGAGTCGGTGCCTTACATATTACTTTAATATAAATAAAAGTGTCAAAAACTAAAGGACCTATTATGTTAGTAATTTTGGAATCAAAATTTCTTATAGGAATGTTACATTAAAGATCAAAAAATAAAATACAACATATATTGTCCTCTACTAACGACATTACTCTGCTTGATTCACCCAATATATCAATCAT
The DNA here is from genome assembly GCA_963277665.1 of Viscum album. Taxonomy (NCBI): domain Eukaryota; kingdom Viridiplantae; phylum Streptophyta; class Magnoliopsida; order Santalales; family Viscaceae; genus Viscum; species Viscum album. The sequence goes on from OY728134.1 coordinate 176,511,785, forward strand.
CAAACAGAAATTGGAATCCTGGGAATAGAAAATGTATGAAGGCACTGAGTTTAGTTTCTCATTATGGGTAAGCATACAAATGATGCTATTATGAATAAATAATCATAACCCTTTTGTCAATGTGTAGAAATAGAGGAGTATCCATTTAATAATAATCATCAACATAATAAAAAATGAATAAATAATACCATATAAAATAATAGCACGAGATACAAAAAAAAACCAATGATATTATTATAGTAAAAAAAATTAAAAGGAATATCAATAACTATTATCATAATGAGGGAATTCAGAACATCATGAATCATAAACATACATTCATTTCATCAGAAAAGACACCATACATAAACTGGTAAAACCCCAAAAAATAATTTTCTTATAAGAATAAATGATAAATATTAAGGATATATAGGTCCTTTTCCATCAATTAAATTGTCCAATTCATTTATCAAATCAAAATAAAATATATATATATATATATATATACATTCATAATGAAAAATTACCATATGAAATGTCATCACTTTTACCATAAACAAGGAATGGTATCAAAATAGTGCATCTGCAGTCAAAATAAATCAATAACCATTCAATGATATATTGAAAAAGATATCATATGAGATGAATCTCAATCAAAAATAAGGTTCATCAATGGAAGGAGAAATAGATGAAAATACACTTGCAAAAGTTTTAAAAATATATTAACACATATCCCCCCATTTAATTCTGAAACCATTTATTTAAATTCTTGTAATTATAAAGAAAAATATTTTTTAATTAAACTTGTAAACATATAATGTAATTTTCAAAACATTAGGGCATCATTATGTTGGTATAATCCACTCATGTCTTATAAGTAAAAAATAATCATTCTTTCTTTATTTGTGTCTAAAAATTCAAAAAGTACTTCATTCAGAAAAAAAATAAAGATTCCATTAAAACCATTTTATAAAAATTTAAACATGGGTTGTTGAATTAGAAAATTGGTATGATAAGAGTAAAAATAAATTGTAAAATATTTTTATGAACCATGGACATTGATGAAAAATATTTTCCCTCAGATAAAAATTTATAAAAAATATTGAATAATAATGAGATTGTTGAATTTACCCATACCATGTACTTTTCTTTAGTTAAGGGTGAGTTAACCTTAGGTATAATTTATAAGTCATGTTATTAATTTATAAAATTTCTATATCCTTAATTATGTTATCATATATTTCCCTATTATATAATTTTTTTATAATATTACATTTTTATGATTGATTTGTGTGTTGACTACTTTGTATTCTAATGTTTGTTTTGTCGGGTAATATTTGTTTCTTATACATATTATATATTTTGTTCATATAAAGAATTATATATTGTTATTAAATATTTTATTCACTAATCATATATGGTTTTATAGTCATTAATAAATAGTAATAATGGTGAATGAATCTCATCCCCTTGTGGAGACGGTAGGTTGTAGTACGCCCGAGCGACGGTATCATTCCCTAAATGGTAGTATGGTATGGTTTTTGATGATATATTAATTATAAAGATTATATATAATGTAATATTTATTATTATTATCCCTTATATTAATCATTATACCCATCCAATGAATGAGGTGATGAAAAAAAATTACACAACAAGGCAGAGACAGTGTGACGTACGTATGCACACGTCATGTTATTAACATTCCTAGGATGAATATGAAGAAGAATATGGTTGTAATATTATCATAATAAAAAATCATAACATATTTGAAACTATATTTATTAATTTAATATTGGAAAACATAGTAATGGAAATTATACATAGATGAAATGAACATGATTTAGTTGGTAAAATAATTACCTCTTCATCGATGGACTACCTTTGGGTATCATCATAGGGACTCTAGTGGTTTCCTTTTTAGAAGTCCAGATCCTTCAGAACATATCCAATAGTGTTTGGAGAATAAATGGGCAAGGTTTGGTAGAGATATAAAGATCATTGTGGTGTGAGGATGCGAGTTAGTAGGTTAATTTTTATAAGAGAGCATAGGGGAACATTGGGAATCCATTAAAATAATAAATTAATATAAATAGGTTTTATAATAAAAATGTATAAAATGTGTGCTATTTATAATTGGGAATGATTATGTGTTCAAAAAATCCAATCCAATTATTTTCATACAAGTTTATGTCACATTATTAAACTTATATTTTGGATTTTAGCCTTAGTAAAATCTTTTAACTCTTATTTTGAAAGCTTGTATTTTTACTCTTCAGGGTTAATATAATTACAATAAAATTCCAAATAGTCCCCAAATGGATAATTTATGACATATTTATCCTCATTTTAGTATTTTGTCTGAATTTTACACCTTTAGGAATTTTATATCATTTAATAAAATATTATTTATTTTAAAGTGTCATTTATGTCAATATTGATACAATCCATTATTTGTCTTTTTAAAAATATCCTTATAATATTATATTTAGAAAAAAACTTCTAATATATCACTAACATGTAAATATTATATATAATATTCTTCTGTATCATTAATTTTGTAAAATCATATTTTTCATTAATATTTTCAATATATTTAATTTCATATTTATATTAATTAAACTATTTCTTCTTCCTCATAAATGCATTTAATTAATTTTTTTATTAAAAAAAAAATTTAAAATAACTTGTCATGATGAAAAAAAAAATTGTATTTCAAATGACTATCTATAGTCTAATTTTTCATTTTTATTACTAATTATTAATAATTCTATTCTAATTGGAAACATGACTACAACATTTTAAACTTATAATTAAATAAAATCTTATAAATGATATATTCATACTCATGTGGTATAAAAAGGTTATAATTTCATTATATGGTTTATTTGGTCCGAGAAACACTAATCAAATTAAATTTGGACATGTTTTAAGGTAACATAATAATATTATAAAACAATATTTTTCTTTAATTACAATATTTTCCCTTGATTGTGCTAATTTATTTACTATATTCACCATTTGTAATATAAAAAAATTAATTTTATTCTATTAGACAATAAAAATAAAAATAATTATAACTGTGTGAAAATGTTTCTTAATTCATTTCACAATAGTGACTAAATAAAATTTAACATGAATCCCATAGATTTAGTAAGAAGGTGGGTAATAGGAAATGAGCCAATGTTTAATAAGTTCATATATCTAATTTCAAGATAACTAAGATTCTTATAACCAAAATTGGATTAATATTTTCATTATTGATCTATTTTTACTCTAAAAAAATGAATGTAATGTATAATAATTATTTAAAAAAAATATACTTTTAACTATATTTTATTATTTTTTAACTATTCATAAAAAATAAAACATCTAATCACAATTCACCCTAAAATTATTTTGAAACTATAAATTAATAAAATGTCAATTTTGAAGGGTTTAATTTTAGTATTTCCAAAATTTAGTTTTAAAACATGTACATATTGAAATGGTGGTAAAATTTCCCTAAAAAAATAATGTTTTTAAAAGTAAAATCAGTTTCTTCCTTATAGAATTATATAAAAATAATTATATATAATTTCATAAATATCATAACGTGTTCAATAATGTTCATCATATGTATTTAAATAGGTATGTTAATTGATCATAGTGTGCTCAAACATGGTTTTGTGTGCATTGTAAGTTATCATCAAAATATTAAATATATTCTATTAGAAAAATATTGTAATGTTTAAGGGTGTTGAGGAAATGGAGTTGTGGTAGGACAAATATCGTCCTACATCAATGGGTGAAATAAAATCCAAAATGGTTGTTTCATACTCCATGAATTACAAAATATTTTCTAAAACCATTCATCTTAGGGGAACATTAGGCATTGATAAACCATATTATAATTATGTCATTCAATATTTATCATCCAAGAAGGAAAATTAAACTATTTTTTTAGGACAAAAGGTCATGTTCATCTTCATACCATGTTGTATATTTTTCTCAGTTAGATGTATATCGAGATACATCACCAATTGAAAATACCAACGTGAATGGTTTTCCTTGAATGATGGAAATACTCATTATTGGGACTGATAATATATGTGTCCCAAAGGTTATAAATTCTAATTTAAATTTCATTTGTGTTTTACAATGGAAAATCAATGAGTGGTAGTGGATTCAGATACACCTTTTAAAGGTGATTTATTATGGAATTCCCCTAGTATTGTGGAAAATGTAGTTTCTAATGATAATTATAGATATATATGTAAGTTTTCACCTTCATATTTAATAAAGATGGATCCTATCTATTTTTTAGTGATCACCTCAATAATAAGTGAACCAGAATTTAAAGGAGATTCTTATTCATCTAAAACTAAAATTCGAATGATATATGATATTGATGATCACCCTTTTGATTGAGGCTAGTCATAGATAAAGGACAATAAATAAATACGGGGTCCATATTCTCATGGTAGTGGTGAAAGAACCTTTTATCATGGTATGAGCTCTCAATCTTGAGATAGTTTATTATTTTCCCAATTTTTTTAAAAATTTCAATTTGATCAAACCAACCTATTGCCTCTTATTTTTTATTCATCATCATAACAGGGTCATGATCCTCAGCAAATTTTTTGGATATTTATTTATGATGAATCATTAATTTCCTCTAAGATAATATTTATATTCTGATTTCAAAATATTCTACACTATTATTAAAATTAGATTTATAATTTTTTTGATATTAATTATAATTTTCACTCCCCAGAAGTAGAAATAATAATTTTGGAATGGAATTTTTATAATAAAAAGAAATTATGAAAATTTGAGATCAAATTTCCCTTGAAATATTCATTAAATTTTAATTTAGTATGACCTTCATATATATTTCATAACAAGAAAATTTCCTATTTTTTCCATCCAATTTAATGGTTATGTTATAATCGTCACATTTATGTAAAAATATTTAAAACTAATATAACATTTTTTTTACTCTGTGTTGTGTATAACAGAAGCTATCAAATAAATTAAATTCAATTTAAGAGAAATATATTATAAAATATCATGGTTTAGAATTTAATATATGAATTAATTAATTTAATAAGTATAGATTTAATTGAACATTAGAATATTATAAAATTATCTACTTTCATTATTCATCCAAATGATGAGGTAGTGAATACACCATTTGAGAAACATTATGGTACACAATAAAAAACATGTATTATGGATCTCCAAATATGACAATGAAATTATTGGCTTAATTATTTATATCCACGAATTTTCATGAATTTTATATATAAAATAAATATTTTTATTAATCCACTCTTTATATAAAATTTAATATCTATAAGTTTCTATAAATATAATGTATTATTATTCTCATCATTTATGCTAGTTATTTGTTATCTATTTTTAATATCATTGTGAGTTAACATTATTGTTTTAAACAAGTTTATTAATAACTATATTGTTCTTAATTCATCTCAAAAATTTCATCATTAAAAGAACAATAAAGCAAATGTAATTGCTTAATTATTCTTATTTAATTATTTGAAATTAAACTCTATGTTATTTTTTCCTTATATAAAGATAAAATTCATGATGTGCATGTTTTAAGGATATTAAATAAATAAATATTGGTCTTTTAATTAATATGTTAAATATTTAGGATGAATATTCAGATAAATATAATATATATTCAATTAAATATATATATTATATTTTATCTGTAGTTTTGTTTTACCATCAATCCATGACATTATTTTACTATATTTCTGAAATAGATGGTCAAAAAGAACCAAAATTGTAAATTACATAATTAATTGATGAATGTGGTTATGAAATTTCTTTATTTTTGGATAGAATCATCATGAAATAAAAATATTGATATTATAAATTTTTTAATTATATTTGATTATATCATAATGAATAAAAAGTGAAATTAGATGAAAATCGTAATATATTACATTATGGGGCCTATTTTAGCATAAACATAAAAAAGACATTATCATTTTTCTTAAGAAATAATTTAATGGTATTTAATTGTTATTATAATATAGTAATAATATTTATTTATTATAAAATAATTATTTCAATATATAATAATTTTAATTTTATAATTTTCATATTCAAAATGAAATGAAATTATGATGTGAATGAAGATATTACACACATTGGGAATTGGGAGTTTCCATTAGAGGACTCTATGGAAACGAAGGGATTAGAATTAATTCATATGGGTAGAACCTATATAATGTAAAAAAGATTCTTTGGGAAGAAAATATGAGTATATTATAAACAACAACCAATTTGAGAGTGGATTTCGTATATTCATTTGAGGGACTTTTTATAAGTGGTGACATGATCTTTTTTAAAATATTTCTACTTATTATAATGTGATAAAATGATTCACATGTAAATAATAAATAAACATTTAATATAACTAGAAATGTGATATGATATATAACTTCTCAATAATTAATTACTACAAATTTCGTAACACTTTCAATTCCCTTTAGTCATAGAATTTTCACATTGACCATTTTTTTCATTATAACATTAATTTACCTAATTAATTTAATTAAAATAACAAAAAATATAATATTAAATATTAAAAAAAATTATCTAATGATTCTAACTATGGATTCATTATAAATAATTTCTATTTATAAAAAAAATAAATTTTCGCATCTGTATATGAAACTCATTAAACAAAAAAAATTTAAATGTATTTATATATTAATAAAATATATGTATCTGATAAAATTATCAATGTCATTTATTTCCATGGTATAAATTATATTATTATAAAAAATATGTGGATATCATTGCATTAAAAAATTGGATTTTTCTAAAAAATTTATTAATGATGACCCAAATATAGTTTATTTTGTTAGAAATGTTAATTTAGTCAAAAAATAGGTTTTCCATATTTATATTTGTATATATAAACATATAGTTTTAATCCACAAAAAATTGTTTTCATGAAATTATTTTCAATGTTATTATATGAGAAAAACATCTTGATAGAGTCATAATGCTTCGATTTCACTAAAAACAATATTATTCCTTGTTTACCAAAAAATATTTTATTTTATAAAAATATAATAAATAAATAATATTTAATATTTATATGTGGAATTAAATAAATTGATATTAATTTTGTAAAATTAAAAATTATAAAATAAAGAAACATAATTTTAAAATGAAAACAAAAAATGTTAAAAAAATATCTATTGAAATGTAACAGTATGAAACAAATCATAATTGTAATAAATGATAATGTAATAGTTAATATATTGAAATATTATTTATTAACAAAAAAATAAATTAAATTTAATATATATATTTATAAATAGTTTGATAATTATGTTAGGATTAATAATAATTTTTAAAATTCTACTATATAAATTATATATCCTCTAAATGTAATAATTTTATCTTATTAATTTTATTTTATTTACTAGATTTTTTTATTCATATTTATTCATTATAATATTCATATAAAATGATGTGAACTATTTTAGTCTTCTTATTAATGTGGAATAATTATTTTAAGGGAAGATATATATATATATATATATATATATATATATATATATATATTGTTATTTGTCCATTATATTCTCCCCCTCTAAAATAAATTGTGTCCCCATAATTATAATTATCCTTAGCTAATGAAAATACCTCAAGAATTACAAAATATATTTGAGTTTAAACATATAATTTAAATAATGATACTAGTGTTAAAACATAGGAATCCTAAAAAATCAACATAACCAGATTATCATATTTATTGACTTTCTTCCAAACCATTTTAGAAAATTGTCTATCATTATTCAATATGAATACCTATATTATGTAAATCATTTCTACAAGATGTTCATACTAATAATATCCATGTTTTAATACCAATGGGTGATATAAAATTTAATATCGTTATTCTAAATTATTTTTATCATAATTATAGGCTACAAATGCATCTCCAAAATCACCTTAATTTTTTTAAAAGATGGATGATATGATTTTCACATAGAAAATTCACATAAACTTAAACATGGGATTCACTGAAATAATAGTTTCTCTTTATTAATATAATGATCAAGGAGGTTATTTAATGTTATTATAAAAACATAAAGACAATGTAGGAATGAATAAAATAATTCATCCATAAAAATATAGTTTAGGATAACTTTTCAATATATATCATGATCGCCATAAATAGTTTTATTTCGATAGGTTTCCCTTATTCCAATTATTTGAGAAGTTATTTTTACCTATATTCCCTATTACACCTCAAAATGGTGAATCAATTTTCATATTGAAAAAAATATATATTTTAAATGATGATGTGTGTGAGGTGTATTATTTTGGACTCCAATACCTTATATTTTTATGTATGGCCTCTTCATCTCTCAATGATAATCAAATGATCGATGTAAAATCCTTCATAGATAAATTTGTTTTTTGTTCAATTGGAAATTCCCTCATTTGATTTATACCACATTTATTATTTATAAGAAGTTGAATCAGATGTGTTTTATAATATTCCACAAAAAAAATTAGAATGATTTGTATTTTTCATATTTACTATGTTCAAATGTAGTAATTTCTTGAAATATTTATCAAAACATGAGATATTTTGGTGACCATAACCATAATATTTTCAAAAACATCTCATTTACCTCTCTGTTTTTCATTCATGTAAGTTCTTTATTATCCCTCACAACTAATATTAACACGGTTCCCCTAACCCCTACCATTTATAAAATAAATTTTATTGAACACGATTTTTCAATATTAACTATAAAATAGAATCGTCATAAATAATTTCGTTAAATATCAACCTCAAAATGTATTATTCATTGAAACCATCACATTATCATTCAGTTAAAATTAAATATCCAAGAGTTAAATCTAGGATTATTTGTTTTTCTCCATAAAATTACTTATCCTAATTTATTAAAATATTAAATTCTATATAATTTCTTGTAAAGTGAATTTTATTATCCATAACATATCCCATGGTATTTTCCATCATGGTGTTTAATTTTAATACCACTCATCTTGATTAAATTTTATGAACAAATTGATACAAAACAATCATTTTTTATGTAGATTACTCCATGGTTTATCTATAATCATTCATTATATTACATTATTTTAAAAATATAAACATTATATACCCAATGTAACATGTATTCCCAAGAATTCATCATTCAAAGTCACAGAAGTAAATTTATTGGCTACTTATCTTATAAAACAGTGGAATATTTTTCCATAATTGGGCCACTCCAGACATTCCTTTTTCCATATCATTCAATATAGTTAATATTATAACGAAGGGGATAGAAACATTGAAAAGGTGAGATATAAGTTGATAATGAAGGGATAATTCTTCAAAAATTCATAAATTATAGGATTATAAATATATATGACAACATCATATGGTAGAAATATCATATTCAATGAACATGAAATAATAAGAGTTATCATCATCCATTGTAAAAGGCATGTAAACTAAAAAGAGGACAAATATACCATGAAATTAATGTGTGGAATCATGTGATAATAAACATGTTACATGGAGAATAATAAACTCCTCAATTATAATACAAGTGAAGTAAATGATGAATAATTTTAAATTATATAACTAATATATTCATATAACTAATAATATTGTACCGAAATAACGATTTCATGTTTCCCATAACATGGTGGTTCTAGAATCACAAAATCATTCCCATAGTAGTGGTTGATTGGAAATAAATACTAAAAAATGAAGAGAATGGATCATTAACTATTTATGATAATTATTTTCAAGTAAAAATAAAGACATAACTCACATAAATATAGTGGATCGGGTTCCTATTTGTACTACCCATAGCAGGGTGAGCATTCATTTTTTTCCCATAATTATATATGTATATATAATTCCTTAACTAATTCTTTTTTGGGAGATATATGACCATACCGATCAATCATCCATAAAAATATGTACCACTTGTAAAAAATCCATCTATTGTATCATAATGAACTAATGGAATGAAAATAATTTTTTTAACCTATATAAAATGTATTTCTAATGTTTACCTAAAATATATAAATTGATGATACACAAAATTTGATCACTAAAAATGATTATTCAAAAAAAATAAATTGATTTTGTATTATAAAAAACTACATCACTAGAAATAGTGATTTTAGATATAAATAAGTAAACATTAGATTAATTTTATTGGGGATTTCAGAAAACACTTCTATAATTGTTGTTTTTGTTGATGTTACTAGTCACATTGAAATGTCATTTTAAAAAATGTTCACATTTAAAAAATTGAAATGTTGTCATTTTGAAAAAAAGTTTTGGAAAGATATATAAATAATGAAGCCTTGAAACGTAAAACTATATTCATTTAAGATGATGTGAAGTAATTATACAAAATTTAATTTCTCCAAAGAATCATACATAAAGTATCCCTGATGAAAATGTTTTCAAAATGAGATTCATTGAATATAATATTCATTCAAAAGAAACATTAATAATATATTGTTAAAAATAAAAAATTATTTCAACATGAAATGTGGATGGGAAGAGAAATCATAAAATTTTTATTTGAAGGAAAGCCATTTTAAATATTTAAAATACATATTTTGAAACCTCGTATCAATAAAAAATTAAAATAATCAATTTTAAAACATGATAAGGAAATTATAATGTCCAAATTAGATAAAAATAAAAAGGCTTCCAATTATATAATGGATTATTACATTGAACCATAAATATCAATAAGGATGGGGAACCATAATTAGTAAAATGGAAATTTTTCTAAATTATAATACAAATCTTGGTAAATAATTATTGATATGATAATCTATATTAATTTAAAATTAGTTTTCCACCATAGTGGAGGAGAATGTACAATGAAATAAAATATTATTTTGATGGAAAACAATAATGGAAACAAAATTAATAAGAATAAATATAACTCAATGAAGTGAGTTAATTTAAGTAAAACACTATATAAATTTATATATTTTGATTTGAAATAAATTTTATGAAATAACATGATCTAAATATTAAAATATCAATAATTAATGATTGTTTTAGTATAAATTATTTGGTATTAATAATGTTACATTAATGACATCATAGAACATAAAATGATTAATGTCCTATGGAATTAAATTTTAGGTAATATACCCCATACAACATTAAGAAACTTGTGTGTAAAACCCCGATGAATGATATGATTTCAAATGAAACAAAAAACATAAATAATAAAAGGAGGGTCATGATCAAAATTATTAAATGGTTGATGGGTACCTCATTCAAATGATTTTTTCCCCAAAATATTACATGTCCCATGGGTGAAAATTTGAGATAAGAACCCCTTATAGTAGTGGTAACATAATAATAGTATAATAAAATAGAGTTAATTTAATAAACATAACATCAGTACAATAGAGTTGATAATTAATGTTATATTTTCAAAAGATAAATGTTATATCAACTTGAAGGTTCACAGGTTTCAGTAGGCTTAGTTAACAAGATACATTCATAATACTCACATAGATTTTAGAATCATGAAATTCAACTAAAAATTATCCTTAAAAATTTATAATTTAATAGAATATAATATGAAAATAACATACATAACCCTACTTGGTATCCTAAAAAAATGAAAGCATAATCATATGTTAGACCAAATTTTAATCTAGTGAAATAATACAACAAAACCCAATATTGTATAAATACAACTTGAATAATATGGAATAAATAAATTGTACTCAAATACAAAATATTACCAATATCATAAATGTGGAGTATAACTATAGATGAAATATAAAAATAAATTTTCAAATGGATAAAAATTTAAAAAAAAATATAATTATATATTGTATAATTTTGAAAATCATAATCAGTTTTTCATGTATTTATTCCATGACATCCTAAACATACCTTAATTGACTTTCACTAAGAAAACATAATTAATTGGGTAGGAATACAATAAATAATCAAGATTCATTGTCTATAGAAAATTAAAAATTAATTGAGTTGATGTAACAGACGCCGCCAAATACTTAATAAATTTTATTGATTCATCTTTTGAAATAATGAAATAACAAAACAATATATAATCAATTCAAGAATTCATAATTACATCATTCATACAAAATTATGATATTTTCATCAGTTAATTAATAGAACAACATGATCATAAGTTATTGTGATAAATAAGGTTGATTCTATCATTAAAAAAATTATTCCATGTAAAATATGTGAATCATCAATGTTGGTGTATGTAGATGAAAATATCATTACTAGAACATTTGATCCTTTATTTGATTACATGTGAAAATTATCATATACTTTTGTTAAAATTTTCAAAAAAAATATCGAATATTTTAAAAAATACATTCCATGAAAATAAACTCATAAAAACTTAATGAAATAATAAAATAAAATAATTTTAATTCTTGAGAGAGAATCCATTCACATTATATTAATTAAATTAGCACATATTTTTAAATATTTTGTAAAATGTCAAAAAGAAGAAACCGTGAAAAATTAATAATATATTACTATTTATAATATTCACTGAATGTGATAATTTGTTTCAAAATACTATTATTTATATTTTAAAATAAGGAAATTTTTATTAAAATAATACAGTTAATATGGTCATATAGGAGAAAAGTTTCCCAGCAAAATGGGAAATGTGATCAGTTTTCCATAGAAACAATTTCAATGAAATCTTAAGTATCATAAGAAGGAGAATGAATAAAAAAATTAAATACCATAGATAAAGCAAGGATAATAAATAATATGTATTCTAAAATTTGAAATATCTTATAATTTCAATCAAATATATGATTGAACATATGGAGTCTTGAATATTACCCATATTTTATAATAGACTCATATGTAAAGTCTAAATTTAAATTTAATTTACATTAACCTTGTTTAAATTAAAAAATTTATCATTATTGTATTCCAGAACAATATTAATACTTTCAATATCATAAATTATTCCCTTATAACAGCTTTTCATTCATTTGTTAATAATTCCTTTCTATATTTCCTTTTTTGTGTTGTAAATGTTTCATTTTTCATGCATTTTTTATTTTTAAAGATTTGGTTCATCTATATTAAAATTGGTTCCACCGACACCATAATGATAATAATTTAATTTATATATTTTATTATATAATTTCTATCATATTTAGTATTCCTTAATTATTCATCTCATAAACACTATAAATCACTCGTGTATGTTGTAAATTGAACAGAAATAAAATAGTATTATAAATAATGAATATGAATGATCATGTTAATGCATAAATTTATAAAAAAAATATAGAGAATGTTATTCATTTCGTAATTATTGTATTTAATCATTTTATAAAACTTTATATCTAATTATAAAAATATTCTATTGAATATGTAATATATATATCTCTCAGGGAGATGGTAGTCCATACATACCTATGAACAATACCACCGTTTTCAAACTAGAAAACCCAAATGAATAAAATTAATATTTTACCATTATAGATTTATTATTTTATCAATAAATATATATGAATTCATTAAATATACCATTACAATCATCCATGAGATGTAGTTATAGAAAATGAATCACATTACTAAATGGAGGGGCACTACTTCAGTATGTAAGAGAAATTCATTCAATTACCATTTGATGGAAATGAGGTAAAACCTTTGTTGTACAATAATCTTAATAAGATATCAATATATAGAAAATAATTGATTAATAATTTTATGATTGTTACATTATTTTTATAGTAATTAGGTGAAGATATAAATTTTAAAAAAATTGGTAAATATGAAAACATCTTCATAATGAGACCAAATTTTCATATAAAATATTTTCCATAAGATGTACATAGGATAATTATTGATGGTTAAGAGTGAATTGATGTCAATTTAAATGTTTCTGTTGAGCCCTTCCATGCGAGAGTGATTGGTGATTGTGGATTATAAATGGGATAAAGATCCATTTTATAATTAACAGGATGGACACACATGCAATTATATAAATGATTTAAATATTATATATTCATTTTTAAATTAATGTGGATCAAAATTTAAAATACAATGTAATGTCATGAACTGTCTCTCCTCTAAGATGTTGTAGGGACTGGTGGTTGACATGGACTCATGCGTGAATTCACGTATTCCAGAGGCTACCGTCTAGGTGTGAGGGACTATTGATGGTACAATGGGAAAGTATACCCTTTACATCAGATTTACACCATGTAATAATAATAATAAAACAAAAAAATAGTAAAAGAATTAATAATAATAAAAACAATAAAAATAATTATATTATATTATCTAAATAAAAATGTCTAATTTCCATTTATAACAATGCATGTATGTTAGATGACACTACAAGTACATGTAGTAAAAATTTACAGTGAAAAATAAAAATACAACAGTAAAATCATTGAGTATACTAACAATGATAAATGTCGTATCATCCCTAGTTCTAATTTAAACACCACAACATTAGAAATAAATCCAAGAACTATGAGAAAGAATATCTACTCTGGTGACAAATGGAGCCCAATTATAGGGTGTGATCTAAATCACAGTAGGTCAGCACCTATGGTTTATAGCCCCATTTGTTTTGTGAAATTAATAATAAATTAAAGTATTCTATATAGTATAAATGCAATGTCAAAGAATATAATATAATTGAAACTTGGATGTGGTTCCTAGACCAACAACCAACACATACCACCCAAATCAAACAAAGATGGATATCAATATCTATGTGCCTATTATCCTATAACATGAAGGATAACCCAAATCAATCCCATATTCTCTTACTTTGGATGAATCATTCAGAATATACAATAAAAATATGGCCTCTTCCTTCATGTTATCCAAAAGTTTACCCTCAGGCATAATATGAATCTCACCATCATGCTATCCAAAATATTACCCTCATGAAAAATTAGAATCTCTCCCCCCATGAATAAAAAAATCTTTCCCTTGACTATATATATAGTATCCCCTTCAGATATACCAAAATCTCTCCCTCTAGAATGACTAGAATCTCTCTCTCAGGAATCATGTGACTATGCATCTATCACTCATGGATCCAATATAATCCTATACTCATCCATCAGGCATTTAGTACTAGTGCACGTAGCCCTGAAACATACAAAAATCTTACCCTCTTACTTATCAAATATGTTTCCAGTAGCCATTCTCTGACTGTGCAGCTGGCCCTTAGGAATTTAAAATTATAATATACTCTGCCCTAATGTATTTAGTACAAATTCAACTAGCCCTCATGAACTTTTAAAGGATGCACCAATCCCTTATGAATCCACATTAAAATAGAGTCGTATCTATAGGAACTCAACATGACAATCAATAACAACCCCTGAAGTATCAATCACATAAATTCCACTTAAGATCAAAATATGATAAACAAAAGACACTATTCTAGTATTAAATATACCATATTTATCATTATAAGACAAAAAAATTATAAATATTTCCATTAGTGAATCCAATTCATTTCATTAATCATAGTTTATAAATATCATCATAATTACATCAAAAATGTTTAATTAATCATTCCAACCAAGGGTTGTTAATATTTCCATTTAACAGATCAGTAAAATTGATTCAATAATAAGAAATCCCAAAATTTATTGTTTTGAATACTCAATGTCTAAGTCAAAAATTAAACAATTTATCCAAAATTATTGTAGGGAATTTAATTTTAACTGGTCGAGTATTAATAATTTCCAAGGATGACACACCTATCTATTGGTTGCAGGTCTCAATCTCATTTCATAGGGACACAATGTAATCAAGGGGAAATTTTGAAATGAACAATTATAATTTAATATGAATTATTAGATTTATTATTCCATTCATATTGTTCTAATGTGATAAAATATATTATTTATACATTAAATAATTCAATTAGAAAAATGGATTTTGTTTAATCCTCCCACATCTAACCCCTTCATACTAATTAAATTAAACATAACAAGATTGAATGGTTTAACTATCCTACATATATGTCAATATTTTTAACCATTATGTTCTCATAAATAGTTCTTATTAAATTAACCAAATTCAAGGTCATTCCAAAAAATTAAGTTCCATTTCAAACAAATAATTTAATTGATTCTATTTAAATTAATTAATCATGGAAAATAAATTCACATTATTCAAAGGCAGAAAATAATAAACACCCACTTAAAAAGAACTACCATGAATAGAGAAGGTAAAAACAAAAAATAACTAAACATGATATAGACAACATCCAAAAATTTTAGATTAAAGACATCACACCACTAATGGAGTGGATTTATTATAAAATCATGATTCCTTATCAAACAAATCATATAACTTATTTAGGAATTATTTCAAATTAACTAAAGAATAGATTAAATACAAATAACCATAAATAGAAAATAATTAATAAAAAGTGATATGAATGTGAAATTCATTAATTAATGAATTATAAAATATAAAAGGGAAAGGAATGAGATCCAACTTCATATAGTAGATCGGTCCAATATTCATCACTTTTCAGATTTGTAGGCAACCACGTGAAACCACCCCACACCTGCATGCACATACACTTATATACGTGTGTGTATATATATATATATATCATTTTATCAAAATTTACTATTCCCATCACCATTAATGAATATGTACAAGATATATATATATATATACACATATTTGTTGGTGCATGTTAGTGACATCACGGACAATAGAAATTCCCTTAAACAGTTACAAGGACCATAAAAACACAATGGCATGTTCTGACACACCTCAATAAAATTATGAGGAACCCATAAACATTGTATAACCCCAAATAAAATTGGTGAAACAATGGAGGGGATGTAAAATGTTACCTTAGATGGTGGCGGAATGCCGAAATGACATGGTACTACATGAAACAGTACTGATAAATTAATAGGGAGTAAAAAACACATAAATACTCTAATAAAAGAGGTGAAATTCAATGATGAAGAAGAAACCCTCTCCTCAAATTGATGACGATGAGCCAAAATGAAAAGATCCTCTTCTCCTTTAGCATCAGATGTCAGAATATGCATGAACATGGCCTGGGAATCCAATTACATACCATAACATCGAATGAATGAACCAAAATCAATTAACCCTTTACTGAGGGTTTCATAGGAATGAAATAGGGTGACGGGGACACCAAGAACCATCAATTAAATTGAGAAGGTGGATCTAGGGTTCTTACCACATGGATTTTACCTACGCTCCATAATAAATCTTTATGAAATGGGTCATGGAATGATAATAACATGAGAGAGTCTCATGCATGTGACTAATGAGGGTGGTAGGGGGTCATGTGATTTGGAAGGAGAATCCCATTTAAGGTAACCTAAAAACTATTAGGAAAATAATATAAATAATAGAAATTATAAACAAAATAAAAATTTTATTATTATTGTTAAAATTATTCATTTTTTAATTGCCTAACTATATTAATTTAATTAATTTTTTTAAATTTAATTTAATTTAATTATTTTTAAAAAACACACATCGCTACATTTAAAAATTAGAAAAATCATTCACAAAATTGTTTTTCGAAATGGATCATCAAGAAGATGGAAAAATATCAAAATCTCAGGGACATTTTCTACTTCAAAACCAAGAAAGTTACAAAATTCCCACCTTAGTACATATTATCCCTGAGGAGACATTGGGAACAATAGAAACATCGACCCACCTACAAGAGATCTTGATGTCGCATTCAAACAGTCATGTTGCATTTCCCAATTCTCAATGCCCCATTAAGAATGTATTAAATACATGAAGCATAATATATAAAATCCCCTTGAAAGACTCATTTTTAAAATAAAATACTAAGATGAAACTTACATGATCTTGTTCAACTAGAGACACAATCACATTTTTTACTCTTTAATCATCTTTCCAAATTAACATCCCTCCATAATCTTTATCGTTTAAATTTAGAGAAATTCCGAGCCACGAAACCTTCCATCATTATAATTTCTAAATATATATGTAATAGAGACTTAAAATAACACTTCTTGATTGATTTCAAAAAAGGATAAATCATCCAATTCCCATTGATCGTAAAACCATATTCAATCTAGCATTTCATGAAAAGACTTGGCTGACACAAACCACACTCATCCCACATAACAATGTTCAAGAATTGTTTAATCCTTGACCATTCCATAGAACAAGTGATACAACCAGTTTAGAGACTCCAGTCGACCATTGAAGATGATTCTTGACTTAAAAGGTCTGCATTTTAAAAACATAATTGTGATGCCTTCTTGCAATGAAAATCTCATTTACAATGATCATGATCTTCGAAGTATATACCTAACTTTGTGTGATGTTCTTTGGATTAAGCATCATATATCCAATTAAAATGTCCTTGATAACATTGAATACTAATGAAGTGGATCCTTATAAAAAATTTGAAGTATTCCAAACACCATATTCATGAATGGGACATTGGAACAAGGTTACAACATCCACATTTGATCAATATGTAAGTTCATATTAGAATTCACTTGACAGTCGAGTCAATGAATGACATGGCTAGTGATTGAGAGTCCATGTAGGGAATTCCTAAACAAGAACCCATGATTCACTTGGGACATAACATGTCTCCATAATAACCATATGTCATCATGAAAATCTAAGGAATACACCCAAACAAGAACAACCACTTCATGATCATTAGTGCGGGTTAAGATCGATAATTTCTTAGTGAATCAAGGAAAATGTCAACATAGGGGACATGCTCATATCCTAAAGAAGAGTGCACTAAGAGGATTACAATAGTATCATGATGGTCAGTTGAACCAGTACTGATCGACATACATTGAATGAATTCTAGATTCACCTACCGATAAATAATCATTAATTGATCATAGAGCCTTTTACCACCCGAGGCATACTGTGATCATTCAAGATTAACTATTGTAGTCCAACAATGACCATCTAAGATTCTCAAATTATTCATATGGCACAAGACCTACCAATTTTATGCTACCAAGAACAAACCAACATTAGTTAAAGTTAACAAGACTCATATGCATGTAAGCAATCTTAACCATTCCTTCAATGGTCCTATTTGGTTGTGTTCCATCTACTTACAAGGTCAAATATTTTAAAAATCTAAAAAAAATTATCATCATCATAGGTCTATCCTAGATATCAAAAGAAGATATATAATTGCTGCTCAAAATCACACTATGTTAGAACATCCACAAACTCAAAAGTTTAAACAATTGTTATGAAAATCAAAACCAAACTGACAACTAGTTCAAAACACTTGAGACTCTGGAATTTATCCTGACCATTGGGATGAAATTTATTTTTTAATGCCTCGGTAAAAATACATCATAGATGAATAGAAACTATACAAAACATTACAGGGCTCGAAAAACCTATCAAAATTATATGGTTTGTTACACAATTAAGCACTCATCGGGTATTGTGTATACCAATGGATACTACCATAAAATTTATAGAACAAGCTGGAAAATCCGTTATACTATCCATAGGCTACCCTACCTATTAATTTGATTAACAAATGTCCCATAAAAGTTATTTCACCTAGAAAAATACATATCATGTCCATCATCAATGAAAACATGTCCTTGTGAATTGTCCTAAAAGTGACTGACCATGCCCAAGGCATGTTTAACCAGATATAAAGGTATTATTTGATGCTAATAAACTTATAAAAAAGTCATGGATACAATGACCACCAATCCAAAATAGTTTTTCATTAAAAACATAATGTTCTAAAAGGAACAGTAACACATGAATGACACCAAGTGTTAGAAAGTCACGACAACAGAAATGCATTTAAACTCAAGGATCCTACCTAAAATGACTTCCCCAAGAAAAAAATATGTCTAACCTATCATTATGTCATGCCAAACTAAGTCAATTTACTTGGCTCAAATGTCGATCATCTATGACAGTTCTAAAATGAGTAAATTTACTGAGAAAAAACACCTCTGATTCCACTCCAAGGAAACACAATGAAAAAGAGCAACTGAAACTACCTTGAAATTAGGTTCAAAATAGAATAAACCAAATATGGTTCTATTTTATGGACATTGAATTAATTCACATTTAAATATTTGATGATCGAATATATTTAAATTAAAAACACAAGTTATTAATTTTTTTAAAAAATAGAACTCTGAACTAGATTTTAACATTAAGTTAAATGGAAAACATGTAACACCCCGAGATTTTAGGAAAAATATTCTTCTTAATTTCATTAATTTATTGTGTTGTACGCTACACCAAAAGGATCTTTCAAAACATGCATCCCTGACTTGGCTTACAGTACACACAATCACGACCTTCCACGATAGCATGGGTTGTACGCAATACCGAGTTTCGCTAAACAATGATATGCTATAAAAATATTATTAAAACTAGCCATTAAGAATAGTAATACCCACTTTTTAAAATTTTATATATTTTATTTTTGAAAATGGACTTTATTTTTGGATTCAAAATATCAAAATTAGCCTAGCGTGAAATTTTGGTATTTTTCTGAAAACATTCAATTTTTGATGAATAGTGAAAACACTGGGTTACTATTTAAAAAACAACATTTTATTTAAAAAATTATATATTTTTTTAAATTTATTTTAGGTCAAAATTGATACATAATACCTATATATGCTCAATATAATTCATTGGAGTCATTTTATAATAATTTTAGATATATAAAAATTTTATTGAACTTTTGACCGTCTTTTACCCACCTCCTAGGAGAATTTGCAAATTTACATAAAACATAATTTTACCGCCTCTCTGAATGGAATTCCAAAAATCAGAGAGACACGGTTGACGTCATTAAGTAAAATTTTGTAAAGACCCATAAAATTCAAGGGAATTTTTTTCTTAATTTTCTTTGAATTTTACAAAAGTGTGGTTTCTGACGGCACCTGATTCCGAGGCCCGGTGTGCCCGGAATCAATTTCCGATGTTTGGCTCAGGTACGTACAGTGAACGAACGAGCGGGAATTCCTAAATTTTGATCCGGTGCTCGGAATTGAATTCTGAGGGCGCCGATGAAACCGCAGCACTGGTATTTTCTTATGAACTCTTATTTCGGAGTTGCGTTTACACGAGGGAATTTGTAAAAAAATTGTGAATGTTAAAATAAAAATTTAACTTCAATTTTTATTTTTATCTTTCCTTAAGTGTTTATATCCATTGGATGGAAGTTGGGTAACTACCCAACTTCCCTTGTGAGGTTAAGAGGGTGGTGGGGCCCACACGATACCCACCCCTTCATATCCTCTAACCCCCCCAACTCACAATTAATGATGTGAACTTGAGTTATAAATTATGACATTAATAAGTGAGTTTAATTTGAGTTTTGAAATTCAAACTCTTGAATTTCAAAGGTTGGTGTTGTGTTAATAAATTAAGTGTTAGCTTAATTTATTTTTGGTTAGTTTTTTTGTTGATTGAGAGGTTTGGGAGAATCGTTGAGAGGCATGAAGATCTTCTTCGTCTTCGACGAAGAACGTGAGGAACGATTCTTCTCCGACGAAGAACATCGACCCCACGACCTTCAAGACTCGGTGTCCCGGATTCTTCCGTCTTCATCTTCCTCCTCGACAAGGGAGAAGTCGCCGACCGTGGTGATCATCGCCAACGACAACGTACCTCCATCTTCGTCATAGCGACAAGTGAAGAGACGTTATTTCCTCCTCGGACGCACCCCGACATCCACGGAATCTACGTCCGACGCCGCGACGCCTTTCTCTGCGATACCCGACGTACGACGTCAATTTTCAAGGTAGGGGTTGTTGTTGATTATTTGTTTATTTATTTATTCTCGTTGGTGGTTCTAGCATGACAAACGTGAGGATATTTAAATATGTGTTATCGTTTAACGTGAGGGGGCCGGACCGCATGAACACGGCCGAACCCCCTCCTTTGTTCCTGATGATTTATCTTGCGGTTGAAACAATATGGCGTGGTGCAGTCGCACCACACGGATATTTGCATGATTATATTGCGCGGCGCCGTCGCGCGGCGCCATGGAAGGATCATCAAGAACACGACGCCGTCGCGCCGCGTCGAAGGGAATCAAAGGCGCGGCGGAGGGGCGCAGTGTCGTCGCACCGCGCCGGACGACGAACACCGCGGCCGGTTCCGGGCCGCGGCGGGACAAGAAGACCAGCGGCCGGGTCGCCGGAAAGGGGACCAGTTTGCCGGTCACGTTGGAGAAAAATCGGCCGGCCAGATGGCAGGCCGGAAGGTCAAAGGTCGGGGGAATTTAATTCCCCCGGCCAGCGCTCAAAAGCCCCCCCCCCCCATTTAATTGGGGGGGCGGTTTCTTTGAGGGGGGCAGGCGGCCCCCCGGTTTCTCCTCAAAGCAGGCCCCCAGGAGGGGGGCCGTTGATTGGGAAAAGGCGCGGCTAAAAGCCGCGCCGCCAAAAATGAAGCGGGGGCTTGCCCCCCGCGCGCGGCGACAAACGGCGGCAGGCCGCGCCGCCGCGCCGGTCCGCACAGCCGTGCCGGAACGCCGCCGGCCGGGCCGGGTCGCACCCGGGTCGGGTCGACCCAATTCCGGTCGACCCAGTTTGGGCCGACCCAGGGGGTCGGGCCGGGTCGGCCCGGACCCGGACCCCCCGTTCTCGAGAAAGTTTTGGTCTTTGGGCCATAACTTGAGCCACGGACCTCCGATTGACGAACCGTCTGTGGAAACGCGATCCTTGGACCGAGATGGTCGTTACGGTATATTACACTCAGGGTTTCGGAACACTTTGAGTTCGGCCGGGTTGATTCGTACTCGAAACCAATCGGGCCTTCGGAGCGGAAACGCTCATATCTTGAGCTACGGACGTCCGATTGACATGCCGTCAGCTTTGTTGTGTTCCTCTTAGTGAGAAAGTTCTTTTGGCATACTCCGACCGAGGTTTGGAAGCAGGTGGAGTACGGTCGGGTTGGTTTAGCCTTAAAAACCAATCGGGCCCCTAGGACGAAAAAGCCAATAACTCTCAGACCGGGCGTCCAATCGACGCGCCGTCTGTTGCGTTGAGTTCCTGTTGACAATACGGAACTTTTGGATACATCAACTCTGGACTTTGTGATAGTGTATGTATCAGCCTCTCGGCTCGTGGAGCGGATCCTCCTGTACGAGCTTGCTGTGTGCGGGAACCCTAGTGCTGGCTGCGACTGTGACTACTACTACTACTGCTATTGCTACTGTGACTGCGATGACGGATAGCGTTGATCGTGGTTGAGGCTTGCAGAGCATGACAATACTTTGAGATTCTTCTTCGTGGGACTTTCAGATACTTGGAGTATCGACCAGTAGCTCGTGGAGCGGACCCTCCCGGAGACGAGCGTGCGGAGTACGGAGACCGGGTAGCTGACTGAGACCTGACGTCTGCTGATCGAACGACTCGGTGTGTTACAGAGGTGCGGTTGGTTGTAGCGGCACATGGGAGCACTTGGTTGTAGCGGCAGACCCACGACAGAGGTGCGCTTGGTTGTAGCGGCACATGGGAGCGCTTGGTTGTACCGGGAGACCCACGACAGAGGTGCGCTTGGTTGTAGCGGCACATGGGAGCGCTTGGTTGTAGCGGCAGACCCACGACAGAGGTGCGCTAGGTTGTAGCGGCACATGGGAGCGCTTGGTTGTAGCGGCAGACCCACGACATAGGTGCTCTTGGTTGTAGCGGCACATGGGAGCTCTTGGTTGTAGCGGCAGACCCACGACAGAGGTTCACTTGGTTGTAGCGGCACATTGGAGCGCTTGGTTGTAGCGGAAAACCCACGACAGAGGTGCGCTTGGTTGTAGCGGCACATGGGAGCGCATTGTTGTAGCGGCAGACTCAGGACAGAGGTGCGATTGGTTGTAGGGCACATGGGAGCTCTTGGTTGTAGTGGCAGACCCACGACAGAGGTGCGCTTCGTTGTAGCGGCACATGGGAGCGCTTGGTTGTAGCGGCAGACCCACGACAGAGGTGCGCTTGGTTGTAGCGGCACATGGGAGCGCTTGGTTGTAGCAGCAGTCCCGCGATACTCGTCAAGAGGAGCACCTCATCAGTCTTAGGTTAGTGAGCAGTACCTCGGAGTTGTGACAGGACTACTGTACACTCCAGAGACGGAGCTCTTCAACAGTTTCGGTTTCGATAATGAAAATCCTGGTTTGAGCTAAGACTTTTGACCTTGTGTTTACCTCATGATTGAGATGGGTCACTTGATAACTTAGGTATATGTATGGGCATATACCTCGGTAGTAGTTATCCGTTGATTTCACAACCCTTGTGTTTCCTCATGACTGAGATGGGTTACTTGATAACTTAGGTATATGTATGGGCATATACCTAAGTAGAGGTTATCTGTTGAGATCTTCTATGTGGTTATCATTGTTGGTTTTAGTGAGACCTTGAGGGTCTCGGGGTCCCTACTGAGTATCGTTATACTCACCCCTGCACGGGCTATGCCCGCACCTCGTTGTGTTGGTTGCAGACGACAGACAGTACTGATAGAGGCCGAGTGTTCGAGGACTATACGACGAGACGGTACCCAGAGGTGGACGTGACGACAAGGCGGTACCCGGAGGTGGACCACTGGGTGGGACATACTCGGAGCGGACGGCGGGACCCGAGGAGCAGAAGAGCTGTCTGTACCCACCCTTCAGGTGAGATTTCCAGTGGACAGCTCGGCGTAGCAGCTTTACTTTTCAGTTGATGTTTTCCCTTTCGAGTTGTACTTTACTTTCAGTTTGGGTTTGTATACTGGCCCATTTACTTTTCCGCACTTTGAGTTGTACTCTGCTTTTGCTTAGTGTTTACTTTCCTCTTGCTTTATCTGTGGTGTTTGTTTACTTTACAAAGGCAATGCCTTCCCTTTTTACCGGGATTTACGCCTTGATGCTAGTCGCCAGCCCCTGGACTATGGAAGGCGGGCTTGGGGTAGTCACGGCACGGACCCCGAGGGCGGGTCGTGACAAATTGGTATCAATGGAGTTCGGTTCTACCGCGAACTCTGATCTTTTCTATATGAAGCAATAATGTTTAGCGTATTGAGTGTGGTTATCAGTCCAGGGAGTCCAGTGTTGGTGTGGCGGCCGACGTATCCGTACACCAGGACCCTGACTTCTGATTTCCGACTTAATGCACGAAAACATTGATTGCGTGTGTGTTTCAAAGTTTTCTTTGTGTCAGCCCACCAGGTATACTGTTTGACCATGGCGCACCTGTTTCCTATTCAGGATGGCCCCACGACGGCAGTCAGCTAGGGTTCGGAGAGTAGAGTGTGACGACAGCCCACCGAGTGACGAGGCCTCGGTGCAGGGCCCTTTGTCAGCAGTGGCACTGGCGGTAGCACTACCCGACGAGCCCCCGATGCTTCCAGCGCCATCCGCTGACGATGCACGTCGCCTCAGCGCACTGCATGAGTTTCCGCGCCAGCGACTGCCCAGGTTTTGTGGGGAGACAGACCCCCAGGAAGCTGAGGACTGGCTTGAGGCAGTGGTACAAGTGTTTAGGATAGTGAGGACACCAGCAGACCTCATGGCGATCCTCGCTGCGAGCATACTACACGCAGCAACAGGACGATGCTGGAGCTTGATGCTCCAGGTGCATGATGAGGCATCTCTTATTTGGACGGACTTTGAGAGACTCTTCCGCTCGGAGTTCGTCCCAGCCACCCTTCGTGCGGTGCGTATCCAGGAGCTTCTACAGCTGCGGCAGGGCAGCATGACGGTCGCTCAGTACTCGGTGAAATTTACTGATCTCTCGCGCTACTCGACCGACATGGTACGGGACCCATTCTTCCGGGCCCGGACCTTCGAGCAGGGTTTGAGACACGAGATCAGGGCATCTCTGATCTCCCTCAGCATACCGACTCAGACAGGAGTACTTGAGAGGGCCCTTCTGATCGAGAGCTTCCTTGCTGAGTCTACACCAGCACAGCGACCCACCGTAGGGCGGCACGTGGCGGAGTCATCTGCAGCAGGCAGCCGACGGATGACTCAGGGGTCCAAACAGACCAGACCCTCAGGCAGACGACCTCAGGACACTAGCTCAGCAGTGCGGGGCACACAGCACGGAGCCAGTCTTTCAAGTGGAAGACAGTGCTATGCATGCGGCAGGCAAGGCCACATGGCTCATGACTGCCCGACCCGCCATGCAGAGGAGCAGAAGTCGATTGAGGAACCACCTAGGCAGAGGCAGAGGTTCGACCGTGGCGGTCCGCAGGGAGGAGGCGGACGAGGCAGAGGAGATGGTCGAGCAGCAGGTGGTGGGCGACGCTTTGAGGCTCTACCACCACCACCACCAGGAGGTCCACCCCGACCTCAGGGGAGAGCACAGCTTCAGGCAGCTGAAGCTTACGATCATGGAGCTCCGGAAGCGGGTGGACTAGTGCGGGACTAGCTCCAGGCATAGAGGCCTTTGCCCATAATTCCTCTAGCTTCATAGTTTGTGTTGCTTTGTGACCTTGTTATTTAAGTTGAAGTAATAAAAGACACTTGCCTTGGTGACTTTTGTTTTCTTGTCTTTTGTTTTTTTTTTACTAAGAGGTTCCGGTAACTGTTGACTTGACCCTCACTTGCGAGATTCTTACTGGAGGAAACCCAGTGACCACACACTGATGCCGACAGTGTGACTCAACCCTTGGAGGCGAGAGTAACGGTTGGATCTCTTTGTAGTAGCGTCGAGGCCTTATGACGTCATCCTTGGTATGGGATAGAATCATCCATGTCGGGATTGATAGTATTAGGCAAAGAACGTGGTTCATCTAGGGAATGAGACCCGATTTCTCTTATTGGAAAGGAAGAAATCATAGCATCTTTTGTGGGACCAGAGGTGGTCTAGGCCACGACAGATAAGGTCCAGGTCATCCAGGAGCGGATGAGGATAGCTCAGAGCCGGCAGAAGTCATACGCTGACAGGAGGCGGAGGCCACTGGAGTTCGAGGATGGCGACCACGCCTTCTTGCGGGTCTCACCTCGACATGGTATTCAGAGATTTGGACGAGGCGGCAAGTTATCCCCGTGCTTCATCAGACCCTTACAGGTCCTCAGCAGGGTTGGCGAGGTGGCTTATCGCCTGGCTCTGCCACCTCAGTTGCACCGGGTGCACAACGTCTTCCACGTATCCCAGCTGAGGAGATACGTGCACGACCCGACGCACATCATTGACCATGGGGAGCTTGACGTTGATGATGGGGAGACTTTTATGGAGGTCCCGGTGGAGATAGAGGATCGACAGGAACAGGTCCTACGTGGGCGATCGATTCCTCTTGTGCGCATCAGATGGCAGCACGGGAATCTCCAGGAGAGCACATGGGAGAGGGAGGCTCAGATGCGTGCTCAATTTCCTCATTTGTTCTCCTTGTTTTTGTTGTATCTTTACGGGGATGTAAAGCCCTGAGGTGGGAGTAATGTAAAGACCCGTAAAATTCAAGGGAAATTTTTTCATAATTTTCTTTAAAATTTTACAAGAGCGTGGTTTCTGACGGCACCTGATTACGAGGCCCGGTGTGCCCAGAATCAATTTCTAAAGTTTGGCTCGGGTACGTACAGTGAACGAACGAGCGGGAATTCCTAACATTTGATCCGGTGCTCGGAATTGAATTCTGAGGGCACCGATGAAACCGCATCGCTGGTATTTTCTTATGAACGCCTATTCTAGAGTTGCGTTTACATGGGGGAAGTTGTAAAAAAAATTGTGAATGTTAAAATAAAAATTTAACTTCAATTTTTATTTTTATCTTTCCTTAAGTGTTTTTATCCATTGGATGGAAGTTGGGTAACTACCCAACTTCCCTTTGGAGGTTAAGATGGTGGTGGGGCCCACACGAACCCCACCCCTTCATATCCTCTAACCCCCTAACTCACAATTAATGATGTGAACTTGAGTTTTGAAATTCAAACTCTTGAATTTAAAAGGTTGGTGTAGTGTTAATAAATTAAGTGTGAGCTAAATTTATTTTTGGTTAGTTTCTTTGTTGCTTGAGAGGTTTGGGAGAATCATTGAGAGACTTGAAGATCTTCTTCGTCTTCGATGAAGAATGTGAAGAACAGTTCTTCTCCGACGAAGAACATCAACCCCACGACCTTCAGGACTCGGCGTCCCGGATTCTTCCGTCTTCATCATCCTCCTCGACAAGGGAGATGTCTCCGACCATGGTGATCATCGCCAACAACAACGTACCTCCCTTCTTCGTCATAGCGACAAGTGAAGAGACGTCGTTTCCTCCTCGGACGCACCTCGACGTCCACAGAATCTACGTCCGACGCCGCGACACCTTTCTCCGCGATACCCGACGTACGACGTCAATTTTCAAGGTAGGGGTTGTTGTTGATTATTTGTTTATTTCTTTATTCTCGTTTGTGGTTCTAGCATGAAAAATGTGAGGATATTTAAATATGTGTTATCGTTTAACGTGAGGGGGCCGAACCGCATGAACACGGCCGAACCCCCTCCTTTGTTCCTGATGATTTATCTTACGGTTGAAACAAGATGGCGTGGTGCCGTCGCACCGCATGGATATTCGCATGATTATATTGTGTGGCGCCATCGTGCCGCGCCATGGAAGTATCATCAAGAACGCGATGCCGTCGCGCCGCGTCGAAGGGAATCAAAGGCGCAGCGGAGGGGCGCGGTGTCGTCGCACTGCGCTGGACGACAAACACCGCGGCCGGTTCCAGGCCACGGCGGGACGAGAAGACCGGCGGCCGGGCCGCCGGCGTCAGAAGCCGGAAAGGGGACCGGTTTTCCGGTCCTGTTGGAGAAAAACCGGCCAGCAGATGGCCGGCCGTAAGGTCAAAGGCCGGGGGAATTAAATTCCCCCGGCCAGCGCTCAAAATCCCCCCCCCCCATTTAATTGGGGGGGCGGTTTCTTTGAGGGGGGCAGGCGGCCCCCCAGTTTCTCCTCAAAGCAGACCCCCAGGAGGGGGGCCGTTGATTGGAAAAATGCGCGGCTAAAAGTCGCGCCGCCAAAAATGAAGCGGGGGCTTTCCCCCCGCGTGTGGCGACAAACGGTGGTAGGCCGCGCCGCCGCCGGCCGGGCCGCGCCGCCGCCGGCCGCGCCGCGCCGCCCCGCCGGACCGCTCCGCCGCGCCGGTCCGCGCCGCCGCGCCGGACCGCCGCCGGCCGGGCCGGGTCGGCCCGGACCCGGACCCCCCGTTTTCGAGATGGTTTCGGTCTTTTGGCCATAACATGAGCCACGGACCTCCGATTGACGAACCGTCTGCGGAAACGCGATCCTTGGACTGAGACGGTCGTTTCGGTTTATTACACTCAGGGTTTCGGAACACTTTGAGTTCGGCCGGGTTGATTCGTACACGAAACCAACCGGGCCTTCGGAGCGGAAACACTCATATCTTGAGCTACGGACGTCCGATTGACATGTCGTCAGCTTTGTTGTGTTCCTATTAGTGAGACGGTTCTTTTGGCATACTCCGCCCAAGGTTTGGATGCAGGTGGAGTACGGTCCGGTTGGTTTAACCTTAAAAAACCAACCGGGCCCCTGGGACGAAAAAACCAATAACTCTCAGACCGGGAGTCCGATCGACGCGCTGTCTGTTGCGTTGAGTTCCTGTTGACGATACAGAACTTTTGGATACATCAACTCTGGACTTTGTGATAGTTGATGTATCAGCCTCTCGGCTCGTGGAGAGGATCCTCCAGTACGAGCTTGTTGCGTGCGGGAACCCTAGTGCTGGCTGCGACTGTGACTACTACTACTACTGCTACTGCTACTGTGACTGCGATGACGGACATCGTTGATTGTGGTTGAGACATGCAGAGCAGGATGGTCCTTTGAGATTCTTCTTCGTGGGACTTTGAGATACTTGGAGTATCGAGCAGTAGCTCGTGGAGCGGACCCTCCCAGAGACGAGCGTGCGGAGTACGGAGACCGGGTAGCTGACTGAGACCCGACGTCTGCTGATCAAACGACTCGGTGTGTTACAGAGGTGTGCTTGGTTTTAGCTGCACATGGGAGCGCTTGGTTGTAGCGGCAGACCCACGACAGAGGTGCGCTTGGTTGTAGTGGCACATGGGAGCACTTGGTTGTAGCGGCAAACCCACGACAGAGGTGCGCTTGGTTGTAGTGGCACATGGGAGCGCTTGGTTGTAGCGGCAGACCCACGACAGAGGTGCGCATGGTTGTAGCGGCACATGGGAGCGCTTGGTTGTAGCGGCAGACCCACGACAGAGGTGCGCTTGGTTGTAGCGGCACATGGGAGCGCTTGGTTGTAGCGGCAGACCCACGACAGAGGTGCGCTTGGTTGTAGCGGCACATGGGAGCGCTTGGTTGTAGCGGCAGACCCACGACAGAGGTGCGCTTGGTTGTAGCGGCACATGGGAGCGCTTGGTTGTAGCGGCAGACCCACGACAGAGGTGCGCTTGGTTGTAGCGGCACATGGGAGCGCTTGGTTGTAGCAGCTAGCCCGCGATACTCGTCAGGAGGAGCACCTCAGCAGTCTTAGGTTACTGAGCAGTACCTCGGAGTTGTGACAGGACCACTGTACACTCCAGAGACGGAGCTCTTCAACAGTTTTGGTTTCGATAATGAAAATCCGGTTTTGAGCTTAGACTTTTGACCTTGTGTTTACCTCATGATTGAGATGGGTCACTTGATAACTTAGGTATGTGTATGGGCATATACCTGGGTAGTAGTTATCCGTTGATATCACAACCCTTGTGTTTCCTCGTGATTGAGATGGGTTACTTGATAACTTAGGTATATGTATGGGCATATACCTAAATAGAGGTTATCTGTTGGGATCTTCTATGTGGTTATCCTTGTTGGTTTTAGTGAGACCTTGAGGGTCTCGGTGTCCCTATTGAGTATCGTTATACTCAACCCTACACGGGCTATGCCCGCACCTCGTTGTGTTGGTTGCAGACGACAGACAGTACTGATAGAGGCTGAGTGTTCGAGGACTATATGACGAGACAGTACCCAGAGGTGGATGTGACGACAAGGCGGTACCCGGAGGTGGACCACTGGGCGGGACATACTCGGAGCGGACGGCGGGACCCAAGGAGCAGAGGAGCTGTCTATACCCACCCGTCAGGTGGGATTTCAAGTGGACAGCTCGGCTTAGAAGCTTTACTTTTCAGTTGTTGTTTTCCCTTTCGAGTTGTACTTTACTTTCAGTTTGGGTTTTTATACTGGCCCATTTACTTTTCCACACTTTCAGTTGTACTTTTCTTTTGCTTAGTGTTTACTTTCCGCTTGCTTACTCTGTGGTGTTTGTTTACTTTACAAAGGCAATGCCTTCCCTTTTTACTGGGATTTACGCCTTGGTGCTAGTCTCCAGCCCCTGGCCTGTGGAAGGCGGGCTTGGGGTAGTCACGGCACGGACCCCGAGGGCGGGTCGTGACAAATGTGGTCAATGAGATGAAAATACTTTTTGGTGAATAGTTACTTTTTACATTTTTTTACCACGGTTAAAAGTAAATAAGGTAATTAAGGGTAAAAATGATAATATTATTACCTAACACATGTACTAATTCTATTGGATAAGTGTAATTGGACCAAAAACAACCATAGGAATAAAATATGACCATTTAGGCCCACTTGGATTAGATTAGGACATTTAATAATAATTTATTTAAAGAAGGGTTAAAATAGATAAAATCAATGTTTAACAAGTAAATAATTTTTAATATTGGGTTATACATAATATAAATTCTACTATAAATATTCATTAAAAAGATAAAAATATTTCCTACATAATGGTATTTTATTTGTAATTTTTAATCTTTATATAATATAATTTATTTATGACACAATGAAGATGCAGTAATTATCTTATTAATGAAATATTGACATAATTGATGTTATAAATACACAAATAAATGTAATTTTAGACTTTTAATGAATTAAACTAATTTCATAGGTTAATATTTAATTTTATTATTTATTTAATTCACTTGGTCTGAACTAATAATTCTTTTATGAATTTCACAAAAATCAATTACCAAATATTGTCAAAATTGACATAAAATAGTTTTAAAAAAAAATATTATATTATAAATTGATATTTTATTCCTAAAAATCTAGGGATCTTCCAAATGACTTAGATAAAGTTATATATATTAATAATAAACAACTTGGGGTTCGTTTGGATTGTTATAGTCAGTTTTTTAACCTTATAGTTTAAGAAAACAAGAAGACAAGGTAAGAGTAAAATTATTTAACTTAAAGTTAAATATAATTTATAAGGTTGAAATAGTAACCTAAACTTGTCCAAATTATATTGGATGAGAGTATTTCGACCCATACCTACCTTAGATTCGAAATAAATCAATTTTGAGCTATTTAAAACCGAATATGACTCTATAATAAAATAATATTTTTAGTTTTTCCAAAGGTGCCCCTCTCCTCCCTTATAAAAGGGCACCACCTTCCTCTCTTCCTCACACCACTTTGAGCCTTCTTGCTCGGAAAAACCCTGCAAAATTCTCTTATCCACTTCCCTAGAAACATACTAGAGGTCCTGGTCTTCTTCAAAGTCCAAATTTAGTGCCCTAAAAGGAGGACTCAAAGAGGGGCTTCAAAGAAGAGGTAACGTCCGTTGCTGATTCTTTCATCTTTATTTCTTCTTCCACTTATTCTTCTTTAGTTGTTTTATTATTAAGTAATAAAATCAGTATCACTCATATATGGATATTTTATTATACGTATGAAACAAACTTATTTCACCTTCTATCCATCCTATGGAAAATGAAATCACCGCGCGTGCGTACGTACGGAATACTGTCTCCACGTCATGGTGTAATCTATTTTCCACCACCACCTTACTTGGATAGGTATAATGGTGTACATAATAACTATATATGATTATTGTAAAGTGATATTGATTCTGAAATAGTATACATACACTCCAATACAATTCCATGATCATGAGAATGATATCATCGCACGTGCATACGTACAGACTACCGTCTCCACGACGCGATGAGATTCATTCTCCAGTTTACCATTCATGAATGACTATAAAGTATATAATAAGTAATCATGAAATATATGACATAATAATGATACTGGATTTATGTGTATATATATGTATGTCATCTACTTAATTCCATTCAACTCAATAAGGAAACGAAAACAACGTTCATGCGTGCGTACGGCCTACCGTCTCCATGAACGGTGTATTTCGTTCAATTTACCGACCTATTATATATATGTATATTCTGAATATATATTATATATAAATCATGTTTTATATTCTGTAATTAATTAATCATGATCTAAGTAATCATATAAATAATTACAAGTCAAAACACAAACAACAAATGAAATGATTTTACCCAAAACGCTCTTTAACATGGAATTTACAAAAGAACGGGTAATATAAAGTCACAAGCGAACCGTTTATGATATCATAACAATGAGTATGATTCTGGAATAAGTCGATGAAATTATTTAAATCATTATACAGGAGGTTCAGACACTTATGAAGCAAATCAGAACTATGGTAAGGGAAATATCACAATCTCATATTTATCCGAGATTGTTTATACTTTGGAATTTACTGGGGTGTATTTTATCATCCACATCCATGTTTCCTCAATATGTAATATTATTTCCATCCACCTAAAATTTTTATAATCCAATTTTACCCTTTGTTGAGCTTTTAGTAAAATATATGAAAGGAATCTTTTGTCGTTTTTCGTACGAGGTACTTTTTTACTTTTCCGACAAAAGTACGAAAAAAAGGTTTTTTAACATATATGGTATGAATGGATTTGTAAAATATTATTTCCAAGAACCTTCCTTTACAAGTTTTTAAGTTTATTTTTAATCAACTTATTTTTGTTTAGAATTTTATTACATGTTAAGAAAGGAAAAGTGTTTTTGAAGTAGAAAGGATAGTTTCCTCAAGAACGGAGTTCAAGTGTTTTATCAAAATTATTTTCCATCTAAGATAATAAAGGGTTTTGTTTATATCCCTATTATTACATTGATTTTATTATGTTGTGATGGAATTATTTTTATGAGTTCCATTATCTTATATGAATTGTTTTATGATGTCACGATGTTTAAGAATCCCCATATTATTACATGGGTTAAGCAATGATGTATGATTTATGATTTTTTGGCACACATAATAATGGTATCATTATGAGATGGGTGGGACCTATATCTCCCTCCAATGCATTGGGTAAAGATTTTATATCTAATGAGATAGACATGGATGGAACGTCAGGTTAAACCGGTTCAGTGAAACAGGACTGAAACGAGGAGTGAACTCGGTTCAAAAATTGACTTTGTCCTCTAAGAAAGTCTTGGAAATGAGTCTGGACTAATAATAAATGATTCTATATGATTATGTGTGTATGCCACAATTATTCATATTTTAATTTATGATTATTGGGATTACATTTCACTTCTATGATTTATCCCATGTTATGATGTTATGATCTCTTTTGCATGTTAATATTTCGAAAATGTTATGTTCTTATGAATATGATGTGATTAATATTTCTTTTGTTTAACCTTACTGAGCATTTGAGCTCACCCTTTTATGTTTTCTTTTCCCCATGATATAAAGAAAGGATTTAGCTAAAAAAGGGAAGATATTTATGGGAGATGTTGAAGATCTTTCACCATGATTAGAAGATTATATTCTGAGTTTCCAAAGACACTAAACTATTACGGTCCTTGTATGTGTGTTTTTGTTATGTACTAAGTATTCCGAAAAATTAATGTAATGTCCATGTACGTTAAGCTTTGGGTCTCTACAGTTGGTATCAGAGGAAAGGTTTAGTCAACCTTTGGAAACTAGGATGCGAGAACTTTAGTGAGATCCCTAGAGATATTTCTACGGTATGTCTAGGGATGTCCTTAAGGTTAAGTATAAGTATAGTTTATAGTAAAAGAATTACGGTAACCCAAGATGTTAGATATTTAAGGTACTCCCCCTTTATTATGTTGTTTTCCCTAGTGTGATTTTTCCCTCTCACACTATTCTTTTTTGGTTTTAGACGATGGCTGGAACCCGAAAAAACCATATTGATCAATGTAATGGATAATTCAATGATTGTCCTCTTGAACAAACAAATGTTATGGGAGATGGAGTGCAAAATCTTATTGCTATACTTACACAAGCTATGAATCCTTCTGGACTTCCAAATGAGCAGAGAAGGGAACAATATTTTATTGAGTCCTTAATAAGGCAATGTCTACTTTCTTTTAGTGGGTATTCTGATCCACTTGTTGCTTAAGAATGGATCAGTACTACTGAAAAGATATTTTCATTTCTTCACTATTCTGAATATGATAAAGTCATCTTAGCAGTGTATCGTTTGGAAGGTGATGCTGATCAATGGTGGAATCTTATCAAGAATATGAGGCCAAGAGATGAAATTGAGTCCATGGAATGGGAAGAGTTCAAGAACTTATTTTTCAATAAGTACTTCCCTCGTATTATTAAAAAAAATGGAGAAGGATTTTCTTGAACTATATAAAAAGGATGATGAATCTGTTGGTTTATATGAAGCAAATTTTCCAAGGCTTTCAAGGTATGCATCTGGATTTATCATCCAACCTGAAAGTAAAGTTGATCAATTCTTCATTGGCTTAAAACCAAATCATCAAAGGGACTTATATATAAGAGACTTTAGTAGCTATGAATAAATTGTATGTTGTTCTATTAAGGTAGAAATGGAAGTTGGTGTTAAATATCCATCTCATGGATTTGACAAGAAACAAAAGATGGAGTTCAATGAGAAATATCAGAATAATGGTGAAAAGAAGATGAATGTTTCCTTATTCTAAAAGTGTGGAAATAAGCATGGCGGAGATTGTCTTAAAGGGACTAGAAAATGTTTTAATTATGGAAAAGAAGGTCATCGAGCAGCTGAGTGTCGAAGTAATGGAAAAAGGTTTTGCTAATGGTGTGCATAAAGAAAAGACTGCAGAGAACGCACCAACAACACTTCAATGCTTCAAGTGAAATGAAATGGGGAATTATGATAATCAATTCCCTAATCCAAGGGTTAATGATGATTGAAATGGGCAACCACTTAAGGAAAAGGACAAAGGGAAGTCACATGCGATCACTATTGGCGATGTTGACTATGAAAACGATGTGGTAGAATGATTAAGTGTTTATGTAATGGGATTCCAAAATAATGTTGTATATAGTATCATGGAATATTGGAATATTTTTTTATTGGTCTATTGTGGTTTTCAATAATTTTATGGTACTGGTAACCATGGAAAGTGATTGAGATATTTTTGGAAAGAAGATGATATGCGCATAATGAAGGGATAAGGAGAAAATGAAATGTTTGACAGTATTCATGAGCTCATGACTGATATAAGGAAATAGTTATATCATGGTTTGAGTATATAGAATTTTGGGGTTTTGGTATATGGAAAGAGTTAACTTTTGACATCACTCATGTTTTCACTAAGATTCATTGGGTATTCATTTTTTAATAGAATACGTGATTAAGGCCTTCGAATGATTGTAATGTGACCAACAAGACATATCTTATGATATATGGGGATCAATGATGGTATTAACATGCTTGTTATATGAAATGTCTTGTAATCGTTTTCACTATATTATGAGAGTGGACTATATTATTATGGATAAGCCTAAAGATTGGAATGGATTATGTTGGACAAAAGTTAGTATTGTTTAAGGATATGTTTTTTCGATATTATTGATGAGATGATATAGTCATGTAGTTTTAGAAAAAGGACAACCTGCAGGACGGGCGACAACCCATCACGTCGGACAAGGCTGTGGGAATCGAACCCTCAACCGAAGTGCGACTGGCCTTTATCTCATACCACTGGGCTATAGGAAGTCCCTGGTTAGTGGAAACTAGTTTTATTTTATTAAGAGGTGTGGTCATTTTTGGAATCATATACAATTAACCTCACCATAGATAGACTTATATATATTTGATAAATTTTGCTAACCTTTTTTTTGAAACAGATGGAATGACCCATCATTCTATCACATGATCTGTTAACACTTGACTAATAACAAATTCAACTTCATTTCATTAAGAGATGAAGTGGAAATTGTTCAAAACACGAACAACGGTGAGATTGAACCAAAATCAAGAAATTATTTCTTCTAATTCAAAATTTTCAATTTTAGGGAAATGATATTGAAAACCAAAAATGTTGTCCTAGTGCTCTTATATCTGATGAATCAGATGGTACCCAAGACCCTCACAAATTTATGGATTAGTGATTTTTGGATTTTCCATAGCCATGTTATCTACCACTCTCCATTAGAACCTGATGGTTAGATTTTTTTTCCATATCCATATTTTCACCTGCGTTCTTCTACGTGAAAACCCAGTGATGAGTTAATTTGGGTAACCGTTATGCTTCATACTTTAGTTTTTAAAAGAAATGTTTTGGTATTCCTTTTTACGATGTGGGTTTATATTAAAGAAACTTTCTAGTAGTAAACCATTTATAACCCTGATGAATTTCAAGGGCGAAATTCATTTTAAGGGGGGTAGAATGTAACATGATGAGATTTTATGAAAAATTTTCTTTTTAATTTCATTAATGTCTTATGTTGTACGCTACACCCAAAGGAGCTTTCAAAACATGCATCCCGGACTTGGCTTGCACTACAAGCAATCGTGACCTTCCACGATAGCATGTGTTGTACGCAATACCGAGCTTCGCTAAACAACGATATGCTATTAAAATATTATTAAAACTAGCCGTTATGAATAGTAATACCCACTTTTTGACATTTTATAAATTTTATTTTTGAAAATGGACTTCATTTTTGGATTCATAATATCGAAATTAGCCTAGTGTGAAATTTTGATATTTTTCTGAAAACTATCAATTTTTGATGAATAGTGAAAACAATAGGTTACTATTTAAAAACCGAATTTTTATTTAAATAATTATTTATTTTATTTAAATTTATTTTAGGTCAAAATTTATACATAATACCTATATAAGTTCAATATAATTCATTAGAGTCATTTTATAATAATTATAGATATAAAAAAATTTTATTGAACTTTTGACCGTCTTTTACCCACCTCCTAGGAGAATTTGCAAATTTACATAAAACATAATTTTGCTGCTTCTGTGAACGGAATTGAAAAAGTTCGAGAGACACGGTTGACGTCAGTAAGTAAAATGTGGTTCAATGAGATGAAAATAATTTTTGGTGAATAGTAACTGTTTACTTTTTTTTACCACGGTTAAAAGTAAATAGGGTAATTAAGGGTAAAAATGATAGTATTACTACCCTAAAACATGTCCTAATTCTATTGGATAAGTGTAAGTGGACAAAAACCAATACATAGGAATAAAATATGACCATTCAGGCCCACTTGGATTAGATTAGGATATTTAATAATAATTTATTTAAAGAAGGGTTAAAATAGTTAAAATCAGTGTTTAATAAGTAAATAATTTTTAATATAGGGTTATACATAAGATGAATTCGACTATAAATATTCATTATAAATATAAAACTCTTTAAAACATAATGGTAATTTATTTTTAATTTTTAAACTTTAAATAATTTAATTTATTTATGACACAATGATGATGCAGTAATTATCTTATTAATGAAATATTGACATAATTGATTTTATAAATACCCAAATAAATTTAATTTGAGACTTTTAATGAATTAAAATAATTTTATAGGTCAATATGACATGTGTTTATTGATTTAATTAACTTGTTTCGAAATAATAATTCTGTTATGAGTTTCACAAAAATCAATTACCAAATAGTGTCAAAATTGACATAAAATAGTTTTTAAAAACAAATATTATATTATTAATTGATTGTTTGTTCTTAAAAATATATGTTTCGGCCAAATTACATAGATAAGGTTATATATATTAATATTAAACAACTTGGGGTTTGTTTGGCTTGTTATAGTATGTTTTCTAACATTATAGTGTATGAAAACAAGAAGACAAGGTAAGAGTAAAATTATTTAACTTAAAGCTAAATTAAATTGATAATGTTAAAATAGTAACCTAAACTTGTAAAAATTCTATTGGACGAGAGAATTTCGACCCATCCCCACCTTATCTTAGAAATAAATCAATTTGGATCTATTTAAAACCGAATATGACTTTATAATAAAATAATATTTTTTGTTTTTCCAAAGGTGCCCCTCTCCTCCCTTATAAAAGGGAACCACCTTCATCTCTTCCTCACACCACTTTGAGCCTTCATGCTCTGACAACCCCTACCAAATTATCTTATCCACTTCCCTAGAGACATAATAGAGGTCCTGGTCTTCTTCAAAGTCCAATTTTAGGGACCTAAAAGGAGGTCTCAAAGAGGTGCTTCAAAGAAGAGGTAATGTCCGTTACCAATTCTTTCATCTTTATTTCTTCTTCCACTTATTCTTCTTTAGTTGTTTCATTATGAAGTAATAACATCAGTATCACTCATATAATTATATGTTATTATATGTATGAAAAAAACTTATTTCACCTTCTATCCATCCTATGGAAAATGAATGCACCACATGTGCGTATGTACGGAATACCGTCTCCACGTCGCGGTGTAATCTATTTTCCACCACCACCTAACTTGGATGGGTATAAAGGTGTACATAATAAATATATATGATTATTTTAATGTGATATTGATTCTTAAATAGTATAAATACACTCCAATACAATTACATGATCATGAGAATGATATCATCACTCGTGCGTACGTACGGACTACCGTCTACACGACGCGATGAGATTCATTCTCCATATTAACCATTCATGAATGACTATAAAGTATATATTACAAGTAATCATGAAATATATGACATAATAATGATACTGGATTTATGTGTATATATTTTTATGTCATCTACTTAATTCCATTCAACTCAATAAGGAAACGAAAACAGCGTTCATGCGTACGTATGACCTACCGTCTCCAGGAACGGTGTATTTCGTTCCATTTACTGATCTATTATATATATGAATATTCTGAATATATATTATATATGAACCATGTTTTATATTCAGGAATTAATTAATCATGTTCTATGTAATCATATGAATAATTACAAGTCAAAACACGGACAACAAATGAAACGATTTTACCAAAAATGCTCTTTAACATGCAATTTACAAAAGAACGGGTAATTTAAAGTCATTAGTGAACCATATATGATATCATAACAATGAGTATAATTATAGAATAAGTCAATGACATTATTTAAATCATTATACAGGAGTTTCAGACACTTACGAAGCAAATCGGACCTAAGGTAAGGGAAATATCACAATCTCATTTTTATCCGATATTGTTTATACTTTGGAATTTTATGGGGTGTATTTTATCATTCACATCCATGTTTCCTCAATAGGAAATATCATTTCCATACACCTACAATTTTTTAAATCCAATTTTACCCTTCAGTGAGTTTTTAGTAAAAGATATGAAGGGAATCTTTTGTCGTTTTTCATACGTGGTACTTTTTGACTTTTCTGACAAAAGTACGAAAAGAATGTTTTTTTAACTTATACGTCATGAATGGATTTTTAAAACATTATTTCCAAGAAGCTTCCTTTACAAGTTTTCATGTTTATTTTTAATCAACTTGTTTTAGTTTAGAATTGTATGACATGTTATGAAAGGAAAAGTGTTTTTTAAGTAGAAAGGATATTTTCTTCAAGAATGGAGTTCAAGTGTTTTATCAAAATTATTTTCCATCTAAGATAATAAAGGGTTCTATTTATATCCATATTATTAAATTTATTTCATTATGTTGTGATGGAATTATTTTTATGAATTCTTTTATCTTATATGAATTTATTTATGATGTCATGAAGTTTAAGAATCCTATTTTTATTACATGGGTTAAGCTATGATGTATGATTTATGATTTTGTGGAACACATAAGAATGGTATCAATATGTGATAGGTGGTACCTATATATCCCTCCAATGCATTGGGTAAACATTTTATATCTCATTAGATAGACATGGCTGGAACGGAAGGTTAAACCGGTTCAGTGAAACAGGACTAAAACGAGGAGTGAACTAGGTTCCGAAATGGACTTTGTCCACTAAGATAGTATTGGAAATGAGTCTTGACTAATAAGAAATGATTCTCTATGATTATGTGTGTATGACACAAAGTTTCATGTTTTACGTTATGATTATTGGGATTACATTTCACTTATATGATTTATCCCATGTTATGATGTTATGATCACTTTTGCAGGTTAAGATTTCGAAGATGTTATGTTCTTATGAATATGATGTGATTGAAATTTCTTTTGTTTACCCTTAATGATCATTTGAGCTCACCCTTTTATGTTTTCTTTTCCCCAGGATATATAGAAAGGATTTAGGTAAAAAAAAAGGAAGATCTTTATGAGAGATGTTGAAGATCTTTCA
Organism: Viscum album; assembly: GCA_963277665.1. Lineage (NCBI taxonomy): Eukaryota > Viridiplantae > Streptophyta > Magnoliopsida > Santalales > Viscaceae > Viscum > Viscum album. The sequence continues at coordinate 176,553,185 of OY728134.1, forward strand.
CCACGATTAGAAGAATATAATCCGAGTTTCCAAAGACACTAAACTATTACGGTCCTTGTGTGTGTGTTTTTGTTATATACTAAGTATTCAGCATAAGTAATGTAATGTCCATGTACATTATTCTTTGGGTCTCTAAAAAACAAGTATGTGTGATTAAACTTCCTTCTAAAAGTATTCTAAAAATCCTAAAATTCTATCATAATTATAACTTTATCGAAAATGGATCTCTTTAATAGATGATGAGACCTACAAGGGTCTTCAAAATCCATCATGGTCCATTATCATGAAAATCAATTTCAAATACATAACCATTGAAAATATTATCACCCATTAAGGGTTATCTCTTATGAACCACTCCCCAGCTTTCCTACATGGTTCTAACTGATCATTTTAATGGCTAATCAGTCTATTTCAAATAAAATTTAAACGAAAATTACATTTTGAAGAATTTCATCATACAACACGCAAATGTTCTATAGTCCAGTCATTTGGGAGAACATCTAATAATAAATAAAGAACCTTTACACATTATTATATTGAATTTGGCATTGATTAAATCAAAACCTACTATAGTAAGACCATGAAATCAATTACGTATATAAAATTAACAAAAATATTTCACCAAAAGAATCTTATAATGAGGGAAATGATGAAATCTTAGAATCCTATCATACTAAAAAGGGAAGGAATGGTAAGATGTCAGGAAACATGGAAATAATAAAAGTTAAGCATGTTATACAATCAAGCATGTCATAACACTGATGGAACATAATAAAAGGAACAATGAGACATCATTTTCCGCTACATAGAATTGAATAATCATTGAATGTGAATTCTAAATATTTTTAACAAGATGCATGTAAATCATCATTCATTCTGTATCAGGCCAAGGGTAAAATTCAATAAATTCAATAAATCCATAAAAAATGAAAAATTACACCAATCACTCTCGTTGATATCATATTCTACTATAATATAAAAAAATTAATAAAAATGCCATCCATGTCCACCTATTCATTTCCTTATAATTAGGGGTGATCAGTCCCAAGTTCAACTATTTTATAAGAACAAAAACCTTCTTACTCTCCCGTGTATCATCCCACAAAGTAAAGAAAAAAATGGTAACTGATATCTAATACAACATTGTAACATACCAACATAACTCACCTCATAGAAATTGGCTGGACTGGTGGGTCATATGGCCTCAACTATCACTCCCCATACACTAGAGGCTTCCATCATAGAGTGATGGTATTTTGATCATATTATGGGGATACTATACCATATAGACTATTGTCACACAATGGTATAATAATTTTAAATCCACCAAATGTAGGGGAAATACAAATAATAATATTAAGTGGTGTATGTATAATATAATAGGTGATTAAAAATGGCCAACACCAATTTACCCCAATTCATGTATGACAGATGATACTACAAGTACAATCCTTAAAATTTAAAAAAATAAATAAAAACCCCAACGGTCAACACCTTGAGAGTCTTGATAAAGAGAGAAGTGTTGTGATCCCTAGATCCCATGTACATATCACATCACGTGAAATTAATTCAATGGTCACTGATCAAGAAGATCTAATTAAGAGTGAAACGGTGTATGAGTATGGTGTGAGATATAAATCATTGTTGGTTGGCACCCATGGAATCTAGCCCAATCCATTTTGTCAAATTAACAAAAAAATATAGTATATTACATAGTATAAATGTCAATTGATAAAAAATTAAATTATATAGGCTTAGGCTTGGTTTTTAAAATGAAAATTTTACCACACAACCATCTTCGGCCTAAGTAATATATCTATGTTGGTGGGTATATCATCTTGTATCAGGAAGGATCACCCATTGGTGGATTTTTATACTAATGAGGGTGCATCATTAAAAATATTCCATTAAAATATTACCTCTTACCACAATTTAACCAAAACCACCGCTCAGGAATAACTATAATCTCTCCCTCCAATTGTCCATAATCTCATCCTTAGGCGTAAGTATAATATCACCCTTAGGCATACCAAAATCAATCCCTTATACATAATTAGAATCCCTCCCTCAAGAATACCATAATAACACCATCCGTCATAACTAGAATCTCATCATTTGGAATCATGTGACTTTACATCTATCCCTCAGGCATCTGACATTATCATATACTCTTTCCTAAGGTAATTACTACCAGTTCAGATAACCCTTAGTTCTAAAATAAGCATAAAACTAGCCCTTAGGTGTCCACATTTAACATGATTATTGTCTAGAAATACTCTAAATGCTAATGAATATTAAAATATAATGTGTTAGTCATATAAATATCATATTAGCACAAAATATATACAATCAATTTCACAATTCTAGTATCAATAATACAGGATTTATCATCATAAATCAAAATGATCAGTTTATAAAAATTACCACCATTCTATGCAACTCACCTCTTTAATTCTTTTTTGTAATTATAATCTAAATTAAATCAAATGTGATTAGTTAATAATTCAAACATAGTATTACTAATATGTTAATTTACCAGATTAGCCAAAGTGATTCATTCATATGGAATCTTAGAAATTATTATTATTCTTACTCAATGTCTATGAAAGTAGTGGAAATATTTATCCAATTTAATTATTGGGAATTAAAGTCAATGAGACCAAGAGTTAACAATTTCTAAAGCAGCAGTAGTTTTTAGTGGGATACAATTATCAGTCTCTTATATTATTGATAGAATTTAATAAAAATTGATAGTTTGAGAAGATCAATTATAATTTATTAAATATTATTTGATTTATTTGGTCTTGTGATGCATGAAATTACCATCAGAAACATTTCATATCAATTATTTAATGTAATCAGAGAATAACGATTTGGTTTATACCACCAACATCAACACCATTTAAGTTAATTCAAATAAACATAACAATAGTAATTGTTTTACTATACTATATATGTGTCAACATCTTAAACATTTCAGTTCTCCTAAGAAATGCTTATTAAAATAACAATTGGTGTGGTCATGCCACCCTATAAATTTCTATTTCAAAATAACCAGTTAATTCATTCCATAAAAGCCAGTTGATCAAGAAAAATCAATTCACATTATTCAAAGGGGGAAATACTAAATATCCACATAACATGTAATAACAAGAGGACATATGCTAAAGTTAACCCATAAATATGAATGATATAAACAATAGTCACTAGTTTTTGGATTCAGGACAGTGAACCTCCGATGGAGTGGTTTTATTAAAAAAATAATTAATTTTTTAATCAAAAATTTTTTTATCTTTTTTTACTATTTCTTCCAAGTCACCAAGGAATTAATTTTCAAAAAACCACAATACATATAAAATCAATAATTCCACATTTAAGGAACATGTTATTAATTAAGTAATACATTCTCAAATTCTAAATGTAAAGTTAAGGGATCTTAACACAAGTATTTTACCATTCCAACACTCGTAACTTGTCATATTCTTCAATGAAAACTCAAAACGATCTCATACATTCATGCACATATAATTATATACATATATATATATATATATATATATATATTGGTTAATCAAAATTAAGCAGATCTCGGACCATGAGTGAATACACCTGAGGAAAATATATATATATACGTACCTATGTATGTGTGTTCATGCCTTAATAGTTATTCAAAATTCACAACAACAAATATAATAACCATAAAATACAACAGCTAGGTTCAATGTGCGTCAATAAAATTACCATTAAACCATAACAACCATAAGACACTATAAAATTTCACAAACAAAGAAAAAGATGTAAACCCTTAAATTGGAGAGTGGTGGTAATCCAAAACGATATGGAATATCTTAAGAAACTACCGATTAATTATTTGGGATAAAAACACAAAAAAGGCCCCAATAAAAGATTTAAGAATGACCCAGTATAAGATTAAATCACCTTGAAATGTTGATGGCAAGCCAAAATGAACAGATCTTCTTTAATATTGGTGGTAGTTGTTAAAATACAGATTACTATGATTTTTGGGGCCCATTGCATCCCCTAAAATTATATGAAGGAACCAAAATCGATTCACCCTTTAAATAGAGTTTTTTTAATGATATTTATGTGATGGGGATGCCAAAAATCAGCTGAGAAATGGATAAGGTGGAGAATAGGTTCTTACTGAGAATATTTGACTTTGAATCTACAAGAAATAAAGAGGAAATGGGTTGTAATAGGAGGGCTCAATGGGGGGGTCGCATGCATGCCTGGTGAATAAGGGTGGTGGCCATGTGATTAGGATGGATATTCCCTTTGTGGTCTCCTAAAAAACCATCCTAATAAAAAATTAAATATCAATAATAAAAATAATAAAAATAGCACCATAACGTTAATAATATTTTTATTATTAAAACATTTATTAATTCTTATTTCTCTAGTTATATTGATTTAATTTTAATTTTATGCTAAATTTATTTTAATTGAATTATCTATATTTATAAAAACATACATCATAGAATTTTTAATCTTGAAAAGTTATCTGAACCTTTTTTTTCCAAAATAGATCATATAAAATATACCAAAATATAAATATACCTTGGATTTTGACCGGTTCAAAAAATTGGATGTTACATATATAGTAAATAATATATTTTTTTTAAGGAATATATTTAAAAATATTATTATTTAGTTAGGATTATGTCATATTTTAAAACGTAATGGTTTTAAAAGCAACATAGTAAACATGTTTTAACTATTAATAGAGTGATACTCAATTTTATTATTTATAATAAAAAATATTAATATTAAATTATTTAATAATGTTAATTTTTTTATTTAAATTATTTATCAATTACATGTGGACAAATTTTTAAAATATTTAGGATTTATTTATAATATAACTTGAAACAAAATGTTTGGAAAATACTTTCTAGGCAAACGAAAATTTTTAAGCAGGAAAAATTTTTATAAGAAAATATTGTATACTAATGGTTGTAATAAAATTATATGGGTTATTTAAAATAAATGGATTCTTAGAAGTATATAATAACAAACCAAATTAAATTGTACCCTTTTAAATAAAATATTAATAGATAAGAAGTGAGATAGTTTTTTGTGAATAGAAACGTCAATATGTTATCCAAAATGAATTACATATACTTAAAAAATCATTATTATATTTATTTATGAATTATATTATATCATAAATATATACTTTTTTATATAAACATGTTTCTAAAATGTTCAATATATTCTTATATCATTATATATTCACAAAATCGACAATTTTTGGGAAAATCTATATTTTTGAACATTCATAGAAAATTTAAATATTTCTAAAAAGATCATAAAATTAAACAAAATTAATGTTGACATGATATTTTATAAATGTAATTTAATTTCCAAAATTTATATTTCATAAAAAAACATTTGAAAAAAATACCTCAAGGTATCATTGAATTTTTGATGGTTTGTTTTTTAAAAAAAATAATTTTTTAGTTCAATCATTTCAGTTTACTATGTATGATAATTAATATCCATTGAAGAGGAATGGATAATCTATATTTGTTATAAAATTTTTTTATACATAGTGCCACTCATTCCCAGTGATTCCCAAACTTTTGTGGTCCAAAATTTGGATTTCGTATCAATCATTTTGAATTATGCATTTCCCGGAATGCATTATAAAAATATGAAAATGTCAAGATTTTCACCAATAATAGAGTTTCTCAAAGGTAATCATTTTGTCAAAGTAATTTATTGTCTTGAAGTCTAGGTTTCATGAAGGTTTGTAGTATCATGAATGTGTTATGTTTTAATTGTGAATCCATATGACTACGATATGTGGATCATTAAGAATACATGAATGGCTGAAAGTGAATATCCTCAACAAATGGACCTTTACAAATAAGAAATTTCCTCAATGATTCCCAAAAGTAGGGAGACTTACCAATGATATTGGATAGATACATGAAATGTGATGTTGTGGATGGAATCTTTTTAAGTGGGAGGTAATGAAGATAAATAGGTCTCTACCCCTTATGAAAAGTATATTAAAAATAATGAATATAAAATGGATTTGATTTCAAGAAATTGATTCACGAATGTAGTTCTGGTGAAATAGTTTATGAAGAAATATTTATTATAAATTCTATTAAAGGATGCTAATAGTGTTAAGCATTGTGAAATTATTTAGGTTCACGAAGAATAAAAAAAAGGTGACTGAATTTGTTTGCACTTCATAAAGTCTAAGAAATCTTCATTACTGTTTGTGAAAATCATGAATGGATGTTGCTTCTTGAGGTATGGTTGAGCATCATGAGAGTGTTTAGAATCAAAAAAATTTCTGGGTTAATGAAGGAATTGTATACATTTATGTATTTAAGAAGAATCACGATGGTTTTTTGAGCTCCATGAAGGTAGTGATGATCAATAAATTTTTCAGAAGGGAATTCCCAGTATATCATTGGTAAATTGAATTGATCAAGTGGCTTATAGTGGCACATCAATAGTTCATTTACCTAAAATAGAGGATGAAATCATTATTTCTAAGGAAGGTACACAAATTCCAAAAACTGTGTGTGAGTCCAATATTTTTTAATGAGTATTGGAAGGGGAATATTGTGACCTATTCCACTAAAATAGAGTCATGGATGTAATGATTTATTCACTAAGCCTTGGGAAGTAGTGATATTTACTTTGAAAATTTAAAGGTAGAGTTCCTAGGCCTACAAGTTATATATAAGAAACATTATTTTGATAGTATGAAATAGTAGATTTGGTACCTCAGGTCATTATAATTTCATTAACTATTTACATATTCTAGAATGGTAGATCCATGTAAAATATTTGTGACCCATGAATGATTTAATTTCTATTCAAACAAGTCTACGGAAAACGATAGAATAATTTTTTTTACAATGAAACAATATCTGAATGGGTATTTTTTATAATGTGTCACACACTAATCCACCCCCCCCCCTTCTTAGGGAATATATCCTTGGTGGGTTAACACAATTGAAGAAGATTATTCTAATTAATTTCATATACAAATCCTCAAAACATTCTATATAATGAATGTATTTTCATGGAAAAATGAATATATTCCTATAATGTTATTAATAACAGAAACTATATAAATATGAACTACATTTCACTTTATTAATTATTAGTATTATAGAAATAATTTATACATATACTTTATAATTTCACATTCATGTTATTACTCATCAACCCCATTGCTATGATCAAATAGTATCATTCCAAAATATTAATTTGATATTTTTTAAGCTCAGGGTTTTGAATATTCCACCATATTATATATGGTTTTCATGTAATGTAATCTAAAATCATTCATTGTTATATTCAAACATAATTTTAGAAATTTATACATAAAAATATAATTAATTTTGAGCATATCATGAAATGTTAAAAAAAATTACATGAAATATAATTTTTAGGTAATAACTATAGAAAATATTATTTTGTATATAAACAATTTGTTTGACATTATAACATATAAACATGTGAATTTTATTTTATAAGAGTAAATATGTTTCCAATGGATACATTACAAAATAACATTATATATATTTCTATTATTTTTTTATTTTTAGGAATTTGAAAAAAATACTTACTTGATTCCTATCAACATTATATCTTATATTATTTTATCTTTTATTGACTAGATTAATGATTTTCATCAAAATATTCTATTGGTTAATGAGTAAGAGGAAATTTTTCAGGAATATATTATAAAATTCCACTATTATTAGATCAGAAGATGCATAAAATAATGAAAATTTATTTTACCTATGACAAAAATTATTATAGAAATTAAGATAATACATAAAATTAATAAATTTTCATGTGAAGAATTAATACATTAATTACTAAAATATCATCAATCTCAGCCATAGAAATAGTATAATAATTTATCTGTTATAATATAATACCTCTAGTTAACCAAAGAATATTTTAAAATTAATTTAATTATTCAAAAATAATTACAAATAATTCAACCCCAAAAATTAAGATTATGTTAAAACTAGATATAGGTATAGAAAATATATTTTCAACCAGGTGATTTTTTTCATCATGGATGAAACTATTTGATATATTCTCCATAAAACAAAATACCAAATAATTGTGTAGTAATTTCGGTTACTATTATGTAACCCTTACATGATGCTTTTCATGGTTACAATGTTTACTATTGATGATAGGGAGATATGTGGGATCTTTGAATGATTTTTTGTCGAAAAATGGAAAAGGGGAGGATTTTCAAAACCAAAAGTTTAGTTTCAAAAATGGTTGAACATATATAGAGGTTGATTTCTAAATACCATGTTTTGATAGTTGATGTGATATAATTTGAAATGCTAATCCATCAATTGCTAGTGAGTGATATTGATAGAGTATGTTGTTGGTTTAGGAAATGGAACCTGGTAGGCATCTTAAGAACCAACCGGAGGAAGCTATAGAGATTGTGGTTGCACCTAAACCACATGTCAACCAAGAGTTGGCTCAGTGTATTTTCTAGGATTTTCATGCTATGGATATAAGGAACATGTGGAATGAACCATTACATCTAGATCATACCATCTAGTTCATGAAGCCGAATCAACCTAACATATGAGGTGAACTTGAACTCGAGATGGTGGAGGTGTGGCTAACTAGGATGAATTGTATCTTAAACTTCATCGGAACACTGGTAGAGATAATGGTCTAGTTGGAAATGTATATGGTTGAGGATCTAGCATGACATTGGTGGGATTTAGCGGTGTAGGCAAAATTGGATAAAGGCATTCCATGGGAGGATTTTTAAGAATTGTTCATCTAATAATTCTATCCTCACACGTTCATGTTCTAGAAAAGGATAGACTTCATCTGTTTGAAACTGGGGAGTCTCTTTGTCATAGTGTATGTTGCTATATACATAAATTTATTCCAGTTTTTCAGAGGATGTGGAAAGTCTATATTTGAAGGCACACATCTATGAAATGGGTCTAAGGAAGGAGATTCAATAAAATATTGGTGTGCTCTGTATTACCGATTATATAGAGATGGTGAATAGATCTATTGTTGAATAACATGGTATTTCCGTATTGATAGGAGTAGGAATGATGATACCTACATGGAATGGTGGAAACTCATCCATTGGGAGAAATAGGAAAAGGGACGCTTATTTCCAAGGTGGAAGTGGAAATCAGAATCAAAATATTGGATCAGTGAACCTTCATCTGCTACCCCAGACTAATGCATGTTGTTTTAAATATGGTTTTTTGACCACATAAAACAATAGTGTATGGAACAACCTAGATCATGTCATAAATTCAATAAGACGGGAAAACATCATTGCTATTGTCACAGTGCTCCAAGGATCGGTGCTCAAGACACTTCTCAAGAATCACAAGCATCGAAGGCTTCGATAGGGCAAGGACAGAAAAATCTATCTCATCAACCTAACAGAACTCTCCGTGGTGATTTTATAAATACGATGAATCCTCAACCATGGAAATTTCATCAAGTTAGTAAGAAGAATAGTGTAGCAACGAATCAATTTTATAGATTTGAGTAGATGATGGTTGATCACCAAGCAAGACCATATACGGTGAGAGGTATGATTCTTCTTAATTCTACCCTTGTGAAATTTATCTTAGATACTCGTGCATTGAATTCTTTGATTTTTTCTAGTGTTGTTGATTTTATAAGTTCTTATGTTGGAAATGATGCCTTCTATTTTAAAAAAGCGAACTCCTCTCAGTGAAAGATAATGTAAATGATTTGTGTGTCAAGCATGTGTTATAACTGTTGAAAAAGATGAGCTGAAATGGGACATCTCAATGTTGGAAATGGATTTCTTTGATGTAATTCTCGGTATGGATTAGTTGAAAACGTTCTAGAATCAGATAGACTTTTATAGGAAAACATTTGTTTTCATGACTGAGAATGACATCATTCATCCCTTCAGAGGAGAAATGATGTCAATGAAAGGTGAAAAGATCTTGATAGCACCAATGGTGGGAATGATATCTTACCAGTAAGTATCATTGACATTGGCATAAATGGAAGAGATTGAGGAAAATATTTTTCCTACAGTTGTGGATTTCATTCCAAGTGTTTTTTACAAAAACATCTTAGTGTTACAACCTTTAAGGGAAGTGGAATTTATGATTGATCTTCTTCCATGGATCATTCATATATTCCATCCATAGTATAGGATGGAACCCACTAAGTTATGAGAATTGAAAGTGTAGTTGAAGGAGTTGGAAAGAATGTGTTTCATTCAGCCAAGTATATCCCTGTTGGAAGCACCAATTTTGTTAGTGAAAAAATAAGATGCAATTGTTCTTCTATGTGTTTATTATTGTAAGCTTAACCAAGTGATGATTAATAATAGATATCCACTTCCATGAATTGATGGCATGTTTGATCAATTAAGGGGAGATCATTGGTTCTCCAAGATTGTCATGCGATCAATATATTATTAATTCCGACTTGGGAAGGAAGATATTCTAAAGAAAGCATTCAAAAGCATATATGGAATCTATGAATATGTAGTAATGCCTTTCAGTCTAATGAATTCACCAGCGGTCATCAGTGATGTGTTGAATCAGATATTTCAGCAATATATATATTCATTGGTGGTGATGTTTTTGGATGACATCTTGGTGTATTCAAAGACAAGGGCTGACCATGAAGAGCATTTGGAATATATGTAACAAATTCTTAGAGGTCATCATTTCTATGCCAAATTATCTATTCGTAATTTTTGAATATAGGAGGTATGTTTCCATGGCCTTGTAATTTCTAAAAAGTAGTTTCCATTGATCCTAAAAATATAAAAGCTGTTATCTCATGGAATCCACCAAAGAACATCTTCGAGATATTAAGTTTTCTAGGTCTAGCAGGTTACTACCGACACTTTGTGTGTGATTTATGATGACTATATTTGTAAATACATGGAAATTATGGGGAAATTTTTTTCTTAAATACATTGGAATTTTATGAGTCAGCAAAAATTGACAACGCAAGATTCTGAAGCTCGATGTGCCTGAAATCAATTCTTGAAGTTTTGTTCGGGTATGTTCAATAAACGCATGAGCAGGTTTTTATAACTTTTGGACAAGTGCTTGTAATTTAAATCTAAGGACACCGTTGAACTCGCAGCACCAGTTTTCTCTTAATGAGAATTTCACTTTGACAACAGTGGGTCAAGAATAAAAGTTAGTTTTTGGCCTTTCATGGAAAATAATAAAATAATGTGAGATTCAATTTATTTTTATTTGAGCCACCATGTGGGTGTTTGGAGGTGGGTCCCACAAGATCTATAACCTCCTTGTGGTGGTTGGAAGTGGGGGCCAGCTGTCCATAACCTCCCTTGAGAGGTTATAGTTGTGGGGACCACCTCACCTCAACCTCCCATGTGGGGTTCAAGTGGTGGGGACCACCCAAGACCACAGAACCTCCAAATTTGAATAATAGGGGTGGTTTCCCCCCGACCCCTATTAATGGGAGGAGAGGAAATACTCTCCACTCCCATCATTAATGAGGGGGAGCCCCTTACCTCCTTAGCCATTTATAGGGCCACCACCTCCCCTTTAATTATTTGAGCCAACATATAATTTATTATGCCAAATCCTACCCATTATTAATTGATCCATATCTTTTAATTACATGCTACAATTTTAATTTTAAACCAATCAATGTAAAATAATAGTAAATCTTTTATTTGGGGGGATATCTATTCACTTATGGATTTTGGGTGGAATATTAGGGAGAGGAGTGCTTGGGAGAAATAGAATTCTCCAATAAAGAACCTCATCTCCCATCGAAGAATGAAGAACACATTCTTCCAATGAAGAACACCAGCAGGGAGCATCTTCGACCTCTTCCACAGAGGCAACTAACGTGGGACGCCATCGATGATTGACTTCCTACTTCATTTTTGTCAACGAACCGATGCATGAGCTCAGGATTGAATGTGTGCGGGAGACGTGACGAACGATGATCTCCACTATCTTCTTCCCCACGACTACTTCGACGTCCAATGATCAAGGTAGGGGTGTGTTTGATTGGATCAGCAGTATTCTTGTTCCACATAAGTTTTTTTATTCCTCTTGAATTGCTTGCTATAAAACTAATGTGGAGGGACCATTCCAAACTGACACGGCCCGATTCCTTCACCGTACTCCATGTAGTGTGGTCTTCACGTTATTCATGGTGATGAACAATGGAACGTTGTTCGTTCGTTGTGTGACGAAAAGTTCCCAAATTGAAGACCCAACATCATAACGACCTAGCGAGGGTGCGACGATGATAGTATCTGACATATTGGACTAGACCGGGAAGATAGTTCTTCAACCGTTCCTCAAATGGGTGAATCATAACGTGTTTTTGGAGGTGATCGGAGGCATGAAAATTCCGGTATTGATTTCGGAACATCGAGGTGACCTAGAGTCTACAGTTTCGTGGTGATTAGACTTTCAGAATGAAGAACATGCATCATGGGAAGCGCAATGGATAGAAGCGTCATTTATGGAAAATTATAGAATACATTCCATGAACTTTGGAAGAACACATCGTGTAGTACATTCATATTGTGGTAGGGTTTTTGGGTGTCAGACGCATCTCACACGGCGTGTGACCATGGTCACACAGTGTGTACTCTCTACATAGCATTGTAGAGGAGGATTCGTGAGACTCGACTTGAATTCTGAGAAATACACGAACACAGGAAGAATTACACGGCCTAGAGACACAGTGTGTACTCTTTACACAGCTTGGCAGAGGCGGCTAAATGAGACTCGGCATTTATCCTAGGGATACACGGACATAGGGTAATGTACACGGGCATGTACTCCACCACACGACATAGTAAGGCCAGTGACATAGGCAACCCCGTGTACTAGTTACACAGGTTGGAGAACACGGGTTGAGGACTTGTACGGGCATATGGCTGCGTACACGGAGTCGGCCCAAGATTCTTGGACACAATGTGTAACCATACCACACGACATGTTCTTACTTTTCTAAATGAACATCCTTTCGACATGGGCCATTGCACACAGGCATTACCCGAGGACTTACTACACGGCGTGTACCATATTACAACACGCCGTGTAATTTTTGGAAAATGGATTGATCATCTCATCTTCTGTGTCTTTGATGTGAATCGCTTGGCTTTACCCTCTATGACTTGGAATGACCTTTGAGATACTTCTTCGAGGAACTTCATGACAGTTGGAGTATCGACCGACCAGTAGCATGTAGAGAAGATCCTCTTGGACACGAGTGAGCATAATGAGGAGACCTAGTAGCTGGCTGAGACCTGATGAATATTGACCGATTCAACTTAGAGTGACTCGACTAGCCCAATTATAGCACCTTGGTGTTACAGCAGACCCACAGTGGGGAGCGCCTTGGTGTCGCGACTGACCCACGGTACTCGACAGGAGGAGTACCTTAGCAGGCTACGAGGAAGAGAACCTTGGTGACGTGGAAATCCGATGGTGGGAAGCTCCTTGGTGACACGTCAGACCCACAATACTCGATAGGAGGAGTACCTCAATAGTCCAAGGATAGTGGGAAGTGCCTTGGTGATGCGGCTAGCCCACTGTAATCAATAGAGAAGATGTTCTCCAGTTGCCGAGGATACGACAGTGTGACTGGGGATTGTACTTTATGCTACCCTTAGAATAAAATCCTGGTTTGTTCTGAGTCAATAACATTTTTGTTTTCCTAATGATTGAGATGTAATACTTGATAACTTAGGTATATGTATGGGCATATACCATGAAGGGTTATCTGTTGATTCACTTTGTGGATTATACATTATGGATTTGTGAGACCTTGAGGGTCTCAAGGTCCCTACTGAGTATCATTATTCTCACCCCAGCACGGGATATGCATGCATCTCGTTGTGTTGGATGCAGATGATAGACAGTGCTAATCAAGGATCAGTGTACCAGGACCGAATGGTACCCGGACATGGACCACACAGTGTGATGGTACAGGGTGGAGACAGACAAACATGGAGTGATGTGGAGTCTATCTTTATCTACCCTTCTGGTAGGATTTCCCAGTGGATGATCCAGGAACCGTTTTCCCTTTTTCTATTACTTTTACTTCCATTTTCCTTGTACTTTACATTTGTGCTTGTATTTTCTGGCCCCTTTTTACTTTTATACACTCCTTTTGTATACAGTTTTATCTAGCGTTTTTTTCTAGCTCATACACTGTTGTGTGAATTTTCAAGATATAAAATAAATTCCTTCTAAGTTTGGGGATTCGCGCCTTTGGTGCTAATCTCCAGCCCATGTCCTATAGAAGGCAGGCTTGGGGAAGTCATAACATGGGCCCTAGGGGACGGTTCGTGACAAATTGTTATCAAAGGAGTCAGTTCTACCATAGAACTTAGGACTATGATCATTTTTTTCTATGAAGCAATAGTGTTAAGTGTATTGAGTGTGGTTTTCAGATCACTGAGTCTAGTGTTGGTGTGGAGGCCAGCGTATACATAAACCAGGACCCTAATTACTAATTTCTGACTCAGTGCATGAAAACACTGATTGCCTGTGTGTTTTCAAAAATTTTCTTTATGTCAACTCAACCAGGTCAGCCCACCAGGTATAAAATTTTGGATGTGTCACATATGTTTCTTTCAGTATTCCTTCCCACAGACGACCAGTGAGAGTTCATAGAGTTGTACGCACAGATAGCCCACCGAGCGATGAGGCCTCGGTGCAAGGCCCTCTTCCAACGGAGGAACCAGCAGAACCACTTCTCGTTGGTCCACCGATTCCACCAACCCCTGCAGTAGACGATGCATGCTGCATGAGCACATTAGATGAGTTCCATCACCAGAGGCCACCAAGGTTTAGGGGAGAGATGGACCTGTAGGAAGCAAATGATTTGCTGGAGTCTGTGGTGAGAGTCTTCAAACAGGTAAGGTCACCACCAGAACATATGGTGATGCTTTCTGCGAGTCTCCTTCAGGAAACAACAGGCAGATGGTGGAGCTTGATGCTCTAGGTGCATGATGAGGTGACACTACTCTGGGTAGATGTCGTGAGACTATTTTGGGCAGATTTTTTCCAAGCCACCTTATGTGCAGTGTGGATATAGAAGCTACTTCACCTGCAGTAAGGAAGCATGATGGTGGCACAGTACTCAGGGAGGTTCACCAACCTCTTGCACTACTCCACAGATATGGTACGAGACCCATTATTCAGGGCCCAAACCTTCGATCAAGGGCTTAGGCGAGAGATCAGGGATTTTATGATCTCCCTCAGCATCCCGATGCAAGTATGGGTGTTGGGGAAATTCTTATTAGTGGAGAGTTTTCTTTGCTGAGTAGTCTCCCGTAGCGAGACCAACCACTAGTCGACATATAGTGGAGTATTCTGCAGCTGGTAGTAGACAGATGTTGCAAAGGTCCAAGAGGACCAGACCCACTGGTGGATGACTGCATGACTCAAGATTGATTATTCAGGGCACCCGGGGTAGAGACATACAGGCCAGGAGTGGGCAGTGTTTCACATGTGTCAGGCAGGGTCACATGGCTTGGGACTGTCCGACCCACCGTTCAGATGATTAGTAGAAGGTTGAAGGACTAACCAGGAAAAGACAGATATTCGATCGAGGCAATCTTCATGGAGCATATTGATATGGCAGATGAGTTGGCTGTGTAGTTGGTGGTGGGCAACGTTTTGAGGTGTTACTGCCACCACCACCAGGATGTCCACCCCATCCTCAGGGAGTAGGTGGATAAGTGATTGCTCAGCTCCAGGAAGCTGAGTCTTATGATCAAGGTACTCCAGAGATGATTTGAGGTATGATATGTGTCTACTCCAACTTAGCTACTTTTCTTATAGAAACAGGTTCTAGTCACTCTTTCATTTCCACTGCCCTCGTTCGGAGCTCAGAGATTCTGATCGAGTTGTTGGCTTGATCCATACTGCTAGAGACTCGTACGGGAGTAGACATTATGATTATGCACTAGTGCCGACAGTGTGAGATTACTCTATGAGGTGAGATCATCAGCTGGAATATCATAGTAGAATCATCGAGGCCTTATGATGTCATCTTCGGTATGGACTAGTTATCTACATTCCATGCTCAGATCGACTGTATTAGGCGCAAAGTCGAGTGTTTCCACTTGGATGGTACCAAGCATACTTCCACTGGAAATAAGGGATCCTTTTCAGCATATGATGGACTTACTCGGAGGAGGGTGTTGCCTATCACTCATTTGATGTCCTGCCTTACCCTTAGAGTAGTTGATTTGGAGAGTCCCACTTATCCTGTAGTGGTGGAAAAGTACATGGATGTTTTCTTTGATGATATCCCATGTCTACCTCCTCGTAGAGTGGTGGAAATCTACATTGACCTATACCCAGGGACGACACTGATATCTACACCAGTGAATCGGATGGCTCCCACGGAGCTTCATGAGGTACGGGTATAGTTAGAGGACTTGCAAGAGAAAGGATTCATCCGGCCCAATGTTTCTCCTTGGGCATCCTTGATTTTGTTCACCATGAAGGCGGATGGGAGCATGAGGATTTTTGTCGACTACCGACACCTAAACCAGGTGACCGGGAGGAACAAGTACCCACTCATTAGGATTGACGATCTCTCTGATCAGCTAAAGGGAGCATAGTGGTTCTCGAAGATATACCTCAGATTAGGCCCTCACCAGTGCAGAGGTCAAGATGAGGATTTTCAGATGATGGACTTTAGATGTCAGTACGACCACTATGAGTTCTTGGTTATGCCATTCATCATAACCAACACTTTAGCAGTGTTCATGGAACTTATGGATAGGATTTTCCAGCCCTACCTCAATTTCTTTGTCATAGTCTTCATTGGCGACATTCTGATCTACTCTACTATTGAAGAGGTGCATGCCTACCATTTTTAGGTAGTACTGGAAACATTTCGAGAGCACCAGCTTTATGGTAAGCTCTCAAAGTGCTAGTTTTGGATCCAAGAGGTTCACTTCCTGGGACACGTTATCTTGGAAGCTGGAGTTGTAGTGGATCCAGAAAGATTGAGGTGATACTTTCTTGCAAGCCACCAAGGATTGTGACAGAGGAACAGAGTTTCTTGGGTTTGGCTGGTTACTACTGGAGGTTCATTCCAGACTTCTCCAGAGTTGCAGCACCACTATCATCCTTGAAAAAGAAGGGTAAACCCTTCATGTGGTCTTAGAGATTCCAGCAGAGCTTTCAGGATTTGAGGTAGAGTATGGTCAGTGCCCCAATCATTAGGCATCTAGAGGAAGGCATAGGGTATGTAGTATACTGAGATGCATCAGGGAATGGATGAGGGTGTGTCCTGAAGTAGGAGCAAGAAATGGTCGCATAAGGTTCTCGATAGATGATACAGCATGAGCAGAACTATGCTTCCCATGAGGTGGAGTTATCAGTCGTGGTATTCACCTTGAATATGGGATGACACTATCTAATGGGCAATTAATTTATTGTGTACTATGATCACAAGAGTGTCAGGGATATCTTCTCTCAAAAGGACATGAACCTGAGACAGTGGCAATGGCTTGAGTTACTCCAGGACAATGACTTCAAGATATTCTATACTCACGGAAAGGGGAAATATTTAGTAGATGCACTCAGCAAGAGATCTGGTATATAGCTGCTAAGTGAGGTGATGGAGGAGTTGTCTGCTTTATAGATATCCTCTATGGATAGAGATGGATCACCTTTCCTTAAGTCCCTTACAGGCACCCCCAACGTCTTCCGTGATTCAAGGAGGAACAACATGGAGATACTAACTATGAGACATGACGTGCTCAGATATCCACAAGAGAGGCACCTGATGGATTTTATGAAGGTGGGGAGAATGTCATCCCCTTCAGAGGATGTACTATGGTACTAGTGTCACTTCAAGAAGTGTTGAGGGAGTTCTACACATCCCCTTTAGTGGTACATCCAGGAGTGGCGAAGATATACCAGGACCTTCGACAACGGCACTGGTGGCCAGGTATAAAGAAGGCGGTAGTGGAGTTTGTCTGTCGATGCCCCCCTTTGCTGCATGTGAAGGGGGAGCACCATGTACCAACAGGCTTGGTTCAGCCTTTAGAGGTCCC
Organism: Viscum album; assembly: GCA_963277665.1. NCBI lineage: Eukaryota > Viridiplantae > Streptophyta > Magnoliopsida > Santalales > Viscaceae > Viscum > Viscum album. The sequence continues at coordinate 176,571,279 of OY728134.1, forward strand.
AGAGTGGAAGTGGGATGGAATATCCATGGACTTCGTGACAGGACTTCCATGTACATCCAGGGGCCATGAATTGATTTGGGTGATCATTGATCGACTCACCATGTTGGCCCACTTCCTACCTATTAGAGAGCATGGATCAGTAGAGGGAATTGGAAGCCTCTATGTACAAGAAATTGTGTGGCTACATGGATTAAATTAATCTATTGTCTCTGATCATGATTCACGGTTTACGTCTCGGCCATGGAATGGGTTTCAGGAGGCTTTTGGGACGCAACTTCATCTGAGAACTTCCTTCCATCCTCAGATAGATGGTCAGACTAAGAGGACCATTCATACCCTCAAGGACATGTTGCGTGCTTGTTTCCTTGACTTCGGTCATATCTAGAAGGATCACATACATTTGGTGGATTTTTCATAAAACAATAGTTATCACTCCACCATAGGGATGGCACCATTTGAGGTGATATACATATGACCATGAAGATCACCTTAATGTAGGACTGACCCAGGGGAGTCAGCACTAGTAGGACCAGATATGGTATGTGCTACCATGGAGAAGGTGTAGATCAACCAGGAGTGGATAAAGACTACACAGAGAAAATAGAATTCATATGATGATAGGAGATGGAGACCACTGTAATTTGTGGATGGTGACCACGACTTTCTATGGATCTCACCTCAATGAGGACTATGGAGATTTGGCCAACGCGGAATGTTCTCTCTAAGATTAATCAGAACTTTTCAAGTCCACTTTAGTGTAAGAGAGGTGTCTTACAACATAGCTCTTCCAACTCAGTTGCACCAGGTGCACAACGTCTTACACATATCTCAACTGAGGAGATACATGCATGACCCTTCTCACATCATCGACCATGGAGAGCTAGACGTCGATGATGGGGTGAAATTAATGGAGGATCCAATGGAGAGTGAGGATCAAAAAGAGTGGGTCATAGTTAGACGGTCGATACCTCTTGTGCATGTTCTCTTCCAGCATGGGACCCTCCAAGAGAGTACATGGGAGCGTGTGGCTCAGATGCATTCTCATTACCCCCACTTGTTCCCTTAGTTCGAGTTATAGCTTATGGGGAAGTAAGTACCTAAGGTGGGGAGAATGTAATGACAAGTAAATTTTATGAACGGTTTTTTTAAATACATAAATATTTTACGAGTCAATTAAAATTGATGGAGCATGATTCTGAGGCCTCATGTGCCCGGAATCAATTTCTAAAGTTTTGTTCAGGTACATTTAGTAAGCATACAATCATGTTTTTATAACATTTGAACTAGTGCTCGTAATTCAATTCTGAGGACATGGTTGAACTCGCAGCACTGATTTTCACTTAAGAAGACTTTGACTTTGACGGCAATGGGCTGGGAATGAAATTTAGTTTTTTGGTGTTCACGAAAAATAATAAAATAAAGTGATCTTCAATTTATTTTTATTTGATCCGCCATGTGGGTGTTTGGAGGTGGGTCACACTTGATCTATAAAATCATTGTGGAGGCTAGAAGTGGGTACCACTAGGCCATAAGCTCCCATAAGAAGTTGTGGTGGTGGGGACCACCACGCCTCAACCTCCCATGTGGGGTTAATGTGGTGGGGACTACATGAGACCACATAAACTCCCAATTTGAATAATATGGGTGGGGACCACCTGACCCCTATTAATGGGAGAAGATGAAAATCTCTCTACTCCCCAAATTAATGAGGGGGAGCCTCTCGACCTCCTCTACCATTTATGGTGCCACCACCTCCCCTTTAATTATTTGAGCCAACACATAATTTATTATGCCAAATCCTACCCATTAATTAATAAGTGAAATATCATTTAATTACATCCTAAAATTTGAAATTTAAACCCATAAATCCAAAATAATATTCAATATATTATTTAGAGTGGTTATCTATTCAATTTTGGCATTTTGGTGGAATATTGGGGAGGGGAGAGCTTGGGATAGTTAGAATTCTCCAATGAGGAACACCATGTCACAATGAAGAAAGAAGAATGTGTTCTTCCAATGAAGAACACCGACAACGAGCATCATTGCCTTCTTCCTAAGTGGAAACAGACATGGGATGCCTTCGATGTCCGACTTCCCTCCTAATCATCATCAACAAACCGATGCACAAGATCGGGATTGAAAGTGTGAGACGGACATGACGAATGACGATCTCCTCCATCTTCTTCCCCGAAACTCCATCAAAGTCCAACGATAAAGATAGTGGTGTGTTTGATTTGATCAATTTTAATCTTGTTCCTCATAATTTGTCTTATTCCTCTTGAACTTCTTCCTATCAAACTAATGTTGAGGGTCCTAGAAAAACTAACATGGCAGGATTCGTCTGTCGTACTCCTTTTGGTGTGTTCTTCAAGTTCTTCATTAGTAATGAACAATGGAACATTGTGGGTTCGTTGTGTAACGTAAAGATCCCAAATTGAAGATCCAACATCAATAAGACCTAGAGGAGGTGTGACAATGATATCGGGCAATATATCGGACTGGACCGGGAAGACCATTCTTCAACCATTCCTCGAACGTGTGTATCATAATGTGTTTTCAATGCCGATCGAAGGCCCAAAAATGTCGTTAATGATTTCAGAACATTGGGGTAACCTAGATTATGCAGTTTCATGGTGATCAGTCCGTTTGAATGAAGAACGAGCATCACGGGAGGGGCTCTTTCTAGAAGAGCCATTTCTTGGAAATTCCAGAATACACGGCGTGTACTTCCGAAGAACACGTTGTGTGGTACGGACGTAGTGCCGTTAGGGTTTTGGTTATCAGATGCATATCATAGGTTGTGTGACCTAGGTCACATGTTGTGTACTCTCTATGTATCTTGGCAGAGGTGGTTTCATGAGACTCAGCGTGTATTCTGAGAAATACATGGACACAGGATGAATTACCCGGCCTACAGACATGGCGTGTACTCTTCACACAGCTTGGAAAAGGCAGCTACATGAGACTCGGCATGTATCCGGGGGATACATGGACACTAGGTGAAGTACAAGGGAATGTACACTACCACACATCCCAGAAAGGCCAGTTACACGGGCTACCCCGTGTACCAGTTACACGGGTTTGAGAACACGGGTTGAGGTTGTGTACGGGCACATGGCCAGTGTACCCGGAGTTGACCCCAGTTTTAGGGACACAACCTATATCCATACCACTTGTCGTGTACTTACTTTTCTGTATGACCAGCCTTTGGACACGGGCTGTTGCACTCGGGTAGTACCAGAGGTTTGACTACACGGCGTGTACCTTTTTCCAACATGTCGTGTACATTTTGGTAAATGGCTTGGTCATCTCGTCCTCTGTGTAATTACACGAAATGATTGGTTTTTACCTCTATGACATGGATGGACCTTTGAGATACTTCTTCAATGGACTTTGTGACAATCAGAGTATCAGCCAGTAGCTCGTGGAGTAGATCCTCTTATAGATAAGAGAGGATAGTGTGGAGACCTAGTAGCTAGATGAGATCTGATGACTACTGACCGATTTGAATCAAAGTGACTCGACATACCTAGTGTGGAGTGCCTTGGTTTCATGGCAGACCCACAGTGTGGAGAGCCTTGGTGTCGTGATAGACCCACAATACTCGATGGGTGGAGTACCTCAGTAGGCTACGAGTGGGAGAGCCTTGGTGATGCGGCAAACCCATGGTGGGGAGCGCACTAGTGACACGGAAGACCCTCGGTACTTGATCGGAAGAGTACCTCAACAGTCCAAGGTTAGTGGGAAGCACCTTAGGGATGCAGCAGGCCCACTATACTCAATAGAGGAGGATTTCTCCACCAGTCAAGGTTTCGACAGTTTGATTGGGGATGTTACTTGACACTACCCCTAGAATAAAATCCTGGTTTGAGATGAGTTAGTAACGTGCGTGTTTACATCATTATTGAGATTGATTACTTGATAACATACGTATAGGTATGGGGAAATACCTACGTATTGTTATCTGTTGATTTCATACATTGTGGGTTATCCTTGTTGGATTTGTGAGACCTTGAGGGTCTCGGGTCTCTATTGAGTATGGTTATACTCACCCCTACACGGGCTATGCCTGCACCTCGTTGTGTTGGATGCAGATGACGAACAGCGTTGACCGAGGCTGAATGTACCAGGACCGTACAGTAACCAGAGGTGTACCACTCTGTGTAATGGTACACGGAGGATGTAGACAGATGTGGATTGTTGAGGAGGCTATCTATACCTACTCTATTGTTAGGATTTCCAGGTGGATGATCCGGGAGCTATTTTCCATTTTTCCAGTACTTATACTGTCATGAACCGAATTGATCGCCACCAAAAATGGCACCATACCCAGTCCGTGACAAGGCCCGAAGGGCGTTCGCTTTCCCCACGGGATGGAACAAGTTCTCGGGTATCATAAAATGAAAATTGGGAACAATTTTCCTGTGTTTATAGAAATAAAACAATAAAAGAATCCAATGAAACAAATCTGGATTTTTTAAACCAAACAATGTTTTACAAAAAATCAAAACTGAATTACATATTCTAAAACAACTAAGAAAGACTATAACAAAGGAACAAAACCAATAAATGAACATCCCAAGAACCTCAATATGGAAAGAGGCATTTCCCTCAAGCCATCTCCACAACACTACATCATGAATGACTGTTGAAAACCCGAACTGTTGGCACAAATGTTATACCCAAACCTGTGACAACAAAAATAACCAAGTCTACTTACACCCAAGGGTGTAAGTAGGGTGTGCGACAATGCTCAATAGGATACCACAACTAAGATATTCCATGTGATAAACATTCAAAGATGAAAATCAAGAAAGTTTTCAAGAACATGTTATTTCTAGTTACAATTTCTAAAACATGCAACTTAAAATAAATAGTTTTCAAGTGGGAAAATTAAAAGAATCAACACTTTTAAAATAAATTCAAAAGCTATTTAATTTTCCATCCAAATATACCGTATGTTGACGGTAAGTATAACAGATCTAATGAGAAGAAGCAATAGGAAATAACTCATAGGCACTAGCTATCTGTGGTTCCCAGGTACCTCGTATCTCGGTGAGAGTAACCACAAAAATTATCTATTCTCGTAAACGAGCCACTAGTAGGTAACATACCCATAACCTAGTGGTCCCGAATAATCATCATCATAGTTTAGTTAGAGTTGTAGGCATCAATCCTGCTAAGTGAAACTGATTCCAAACCCCACAGATTCACTAGCATACTAGTACACGTCTACCCACCTAGATACCCGGGTTTTTCCTTTGTGCTCAAACAAGTTCAACAAGCCAAGAAATATAATTTTGACATGAAAATATCACTTCCACATCACACATTATTCAAACAGCCCCATGCACATCACACAAGTCACAAATTACACTTTTCATTCAAATTCACTTTGAAATAAACTCACACCAAAATAGCACACAACACTTTTTTCACAACATTCACAGTCCACCACATCCTTTAATAATTATATAAAATCCCTACAAATATTATAAACATCACAAAACAGAACTATTCAGATTTAAAATGGTTCATTTGAACGTATAAACAATCCAAAATATCGTTCCAATATGGTTTTACCTCTTACATAAATCATTAAACCACTCAAAACTTTCATAAAACAATTCTGAATAGTGTACCAGAGCATTTCAAATAAAAACCATTTCAAAAACATATTTCAAGGAAAAAATCACATCAATACAAATTCAAAACATAATTGGAGGCCCCAAAAACATTCATTAAACAACCCCCATGTTTTATACAAACACCTCAAACAATAGCACCAAATATCCACATGAAACGCATACGTTTTCAAAATCACTTTCAAGAAGTACAATAAAGTTTTACACCATAAACCCTTAAAAAACACATTAAGACCTAGTGGAACACCAATACCCCACCAAATCAGAATTTTCATCCCAATAAAGTTTTATTAAACCAAATTCATATGTTATAAAAACAATCCCAAACAATACCCAAAGGGTTACACATGAAAAACACCAAATTTTAAGCTAAAATGAAACTATAAAAATAAATGCTTAACCTAATCCAACATAAAAAAAATTTTCACCACACACAGCATATTATGAAAATTAATAATAAGTAATTCTAGAAAACTAAATCATGTAGAAATGATTACACACGGAATCACCTACCAGAAGTGTCAAATCCCTCAAAACTTGGTTCGAAACATCAACCGCACAACCACCGCACCACAAGGAAGATAAATTCAGACCTATATCACAATATTTGACCACAAATACACCAAATGAAACCCTTGGATCAAACCCTAACTTCTGGAAATTTTATAATATAATGAAAGAGAGAGGAAACCCTAAGGGAAAAGGAAGAATCCAAGAAGGAATCACATACCCAAAATAATCCTGAAGCTAAAAGACCCCAAATCAACCAGAACATGAATTTTAAAACATATAAAAATTTAATGTATATTCGAAAAAGAATGATAAGGTCATGTAGGAATTGGAATGGGGAAAAAAGAGTAAATATTGAAGGAGATATGAAGGAATACATTTACCTCTTAAAATCTGCCCGATTTTAAGGACCCTAATAAGTTTAGTACTCACTCGCGATGAAGAATAGCTCCAAAGAGGGTCGAGAGAGCTTGGACGCACTACTGGGTTCAAGGGGCGCGTTTGAGGCTTGGAATCACCGAATAATCCTGAAAAATGATTATTTTATTAAATAAATCAAATTATATTTTTAAAAGTGGAATTGGGATTTCGGGTAGGCCCAAGCCCTTAAATAAACACCCATATACACCTTGGTTATGGATATAAAAAGGCTCCAAATTATACTTTTGGTGTTAATATATCAGGGAAGAACATTTAGGATTTGTAATTAGTGAAAAATATTAAAAAATTAATATGTTATAAAAGAAACAAAATTTATTTTTAAATCTGGAATTGGGCTCACGGTTTGGCCCAATTCATGAAAACTCACCTATTCTCCATAAAACCTTTGGGAACCCCCCAAAACAAAGAATTAATGGAAATTAAAATACAAATACATTTAAAATAAGCTATGTATGTGAAAATTCTCTCCACCATGAAAACTTTCTGCCCCGAAAAGTCCATGTAAGGCCAAAGCAACAACCAAACCCAACTGAGAAGAACCAAGAGGTACTCCCTTGCCAGGTTTCTCCCACAAAAGCCAAAACACCTCCAGTGATCAATGAAGGAAGGAATAGTCTCACAAAACTAACATAAATCACTTTCCTGAAACAATCAATAACATTCAGGCTTTATCCCAAATGAAAACTCCTCAAACACAATCTGAACAATACTCAATAAATTTACCTAAATAAACAACAACATCGAACAAGTTTACACGTACCCTACTATAACTAAACAATTGGGAACTCTCCAATATCATTGTTTACCCAAGAAAGATGTAGGTAGTTAGATATCTCTGAATGATAATACCTACTTCAAAAACAAGAAAAAGAAAAAATATGATTTTCTCGTATGAAGAGACGCAAATGGGCTCCCCACCATAAGAGATAACTTAAATTTTTTTCCCCAGACAGAATCAAGACACTTATAGGGGGAGGCCTGAACGGACTCCCTAGTACATAGGGTAGATTTCCATTCAAAATTTTTGAAGGAACATATATGAGAATCATGGTTGTTCTCCCCACCATAAGAACCATCCATCTTAACTGACTAGCATGTGCTGGCACAAAAAACACAAAAATTTCATGATTTGGGAAGGTCACATGGTTTGTCCGCACAGTTTGTGAAACAGTGAACTAACTGTGTAGATCAATATTCCTATATGACTTCTAGGAACACAGTCTCTCTTAATCATTTACAAACCATGTGCTCAGCCTGTCTAGCCAAATGTCCAACCATTCTCTAAACAATCAATGGAAACCAAAGGGGGAGGGAATAACATTGTGTGATGACATGGGTACAAGGCGCTCCACCTATTTCCACCGAACGGGAAAAATAGAATAAATATGATGAAACCATATGTTCAAACACTTCCTATCTTTCATACTGAGGATATGACTTTGTACAAGGGTTTAAACGGCACTGGGGTTTCCCCTGACTACGTGCCAGCTTCTCTCCGGGACCTATGGCAGCAGCTCAAAATATTGAAGCATCTTCGGCCTTGCAGTTAGGCTATGGGAACCACTATATGAAAATTCTTCTTTTGATTACATAGACAACTACACTGCATACCCTGATGGGTTCATCAAGACATAACACAATCCATAACTCACTTTACCAAAACCAGAAATTTCAATAAAACAAGGGATCAGAAGATTCACACACATCGCACCTTGTTTCTTTGGGTGAGAAACAACATAAGGGTAGGAAAAGTATAAACACCTTCTTCAAATCTAGAGGATTTCATGTTTTCCCAAGGGATACATACTCCCAACATAACAGAGAACCTCTGAGGATTGTGTGACATTCACCTTTACAGTCAAAAGAGCACAAAACATCACAATGCATCACCGAACACGACCCTTGTGATTGATAGAAACAATACATGGAATGGGACCATATTCAAATTCCCTAAACAAAAAACAAGTCCAAAAAGTGGACACAATATCCTATCATGACCGAATTCTCTAAATTGGTGGTTTAGTAATAACTCTTTCTTCAATGATACTATAAAGTACCCAGAGGCCCTCTTAGACACCATCAAGACACTCATCCACACTAATAATGAAAGAACCCTTCCACCATTGATGAATCAGGAAACTTAAGAAACTAAGGTCTCTTTCAACCTTCCACAAGAACTATCCCACTACAAGAGGATCCACAAATCATCTAAATGATTGGGTGTAGACTCAATAAAAAAATGTTTGATAAAATATTCCTTATATTGATCAACTAGAGGATTTTACAATGGCGAAACAATACGGGTTGTACTTCAGTTGTGCATTATCCCTTAATGGGGGCATACCTTATCCAATGAGAAAACCGAAGGACCCCACCAAGATGGTCCATTGGTCAAAACATGCCACAAACCAGATCCAAACACACGAAGGAAACCACTATAAAGGCATCCCAATTTATTTTTCAAAAGAGACCACTAACCGTTCCTACAACACAACTTACCAACCAAACACAAACCCAAAACACAAATCAAACAGAAGGGGTTCATGAACTCAAAACATCCCACAATATCAACATTTTCAAAAACCCATAATACAAACCATACTAAACTATTCATCAAGACATCATGTTTTTCTTTAAAACCAAATCTTTGAAAAAAATGGTTTTGCAGTAAGCGTATCGACCAATGGTACCCCATGGGCCTCACACATGCATGTTTTTGTGCCACACCGGGCACCCTCTTCATATCCATCCCAGCACTCATCTAGTAATTCCATCAACCATACATCATCCCACTTAACACCATGCATGTGGTCACTCATGGAAATACCAATGGGTAAAACAAAAATTCCTTCCACTTTTCAAAAACAAAATGGACAACCAAACCAACCTTTTTCTCAAAACTGCTAACAATGAGATCAAAATCCCAATTCACATATTACAAAACATTTCCTAAGGATACAACCATTTAGAAAAGAACTCACATTCAAGTTATTCACATCAATTTCAAAACATCTCATCCCATTAAAACACCCATTAATTTTTTAGAAAACTATATTGGAAACACTTTTGAAAACCAATATCAATATGGTTCCGGCTTTCAAAATAGGTGTAAGCATACTATTTTCCATTTCAAAAAAAATTCTGAAAATTTAGTTCCACCATTTCATAATTCAAAACATTACATATTTATTTTAAAATCATTTCACAAAAACTTTACACTTCTTAAAACCAAGCCAGTTTAAAACCAAAGTTCCAAGATTTCAAAACTAAAGAACACAAGACAATGCGAGAGGCAACTAGTATCAGTGGGTGACTTGGACATATGGTTGGCGGCCATATTCTAATCACTTAACTATCAGAAAGAGTGTTCTAGGGAATATCCCTAGCTCCACATGGCTTCCCAGACCCTGCGAGCTTACTGAGACAATTAACCCAACTATATTTTCATTTCCCATAATCATCATTAAACCAAGAAAACCAAAGGACTCTGAAAGGTCCAAAATTCCCATGGAGAAATGAATCCTGTCATAAGGTGTGGTGATCATCCACACTACTCATAACTAAAATTCCAAGTCCCAAAAAAACTAGCACTAGACTATCTCGACTGTTCCCGAAATAACATGACCCAAAGAGAGCGAACCTCCTTTAATACTATTTTGTCACGATCTGAATCTATTGCCGCCAAAAATGGCACCGTACCTAGCCCGTGACAAGGCCGAAGGGATTTCCCGATCCCCACAGGATGGAACAAGTGCCCAGGTATCATAAAATCAAAATTGGGAACGATTTACCTGAGTTTATAAACATAAAATAATAAAATAATCCAATGAAACAAATTTGGATTTTTCAAACCAAAAAATGATTTACAAAAAATCAGAACTGAATTACATAGTCTAAAACAAATCAACAAGACTATAACAAAGGAAAAAAACAAAAAAAATGAACAGCCCAAGAACCTCAACATGTAAAGAGGCAGTGCCCTCAAGCCATCTCCACAACACTGAATCATGAATGACCGGTGAAAATCTGAACTGTTGGCACAAATGTTATACCCAAACCTGTGACATCAAAAATAAACAAGTCTACTTACACCCAAGGGTGTAAGTAGGGTGTGAGACAATTTCCAGTAGGATACCACCACTAAGAGATTCCATTTGATAAACATTCAAAGTTGAAAAGTATTCAAGTTTTCAGAAACATGTAATTTCTAGTTACAATTTCTAAAAGATGCAACTTAAAAAACAGTTTTCAAGTGGTAAAATTTAAAGAATCAACACTTTTAAAATAAATTCAAAAGCTACTGAATTTTACATCCAAATATACTGTATGCTTACAGTATGTATAAAGGATCTACTGAGCACAAGAAATAGGAAATAACCCCTAGGCACTAGCTAGATGTGGGTCCCAGGTACCTCATATCTCGGTGAGAGTAACCACAAAAATTATCTGTTCCCATGCAAGAGCCACTAGTAGGGAACATACCCATAACCTAGTGGTCCCCAATCATCATCATAATAGTTTAGTTAGATTTTTAAGCATCAATCCTACTATGTGAAACTGAGGCAAAACCCCACGGATTCACTAGCATACTAGTACACGTCCACCCACCTAGATACCCGGGTTTTCCCTTTGTGCTCAAACAAATTCAACAAGCTAAGAAATATAGTTTTCACATGAAAATATCACTTCCACATCACAAATTATCCCAATATCCCTATGCACATCACACAAGTCAAAAATTACACTTTTCATTCAAATTCATTTTGAAATCAAACTCACACCAAAATAGCCCACAACACTTTTTTCACAACTTTCACAATCCAAAACATCCTTAACCAATTTTATAAAGTCCCAACAAATATGATAAACCTCACATAAAAGAACTATTCAGATTTAAAATGGTTCATTTGAAAGTATTAACAATCCAAAATAGCTTTCCAATATGGTTTCACCTCTTACATAAATCATTAAACCACTCAAAACTTTCATAAAACAATTCTGAATAGTGTACCAAAGCTTTTCAAATAAAACCCATTTCAAAACCATATTTCAAGGACAAAATCACATTAATATAAATTCAAAACAGAATTTGAAGCCCCAAAAACATTTATTAAACAACCCCCATGTTTAATTCAAACACCTCAAACAGTAGCACAAAAGATCCACATTAAACGCACACATTTTTAAAATCACTTTCAAGAAGTACAATAATGTTTTACACCTTAAAGCCTTAAAAAACTCATTAAGACCTATTGGAACACCAATACCCTACCAAATCTGAATTTTCAACCCAAACAAGTTTTATTAAACCAAATTCATATGTTATAAAACAATCCCAAACAATACCAAAAGGGTTACACATGAAAAACAAAAAATTTTAAGCTAAAATGAAACTATAAAAATAATTGCTTAACCAAATAAAACATAAAATTTTTTTGCACCACACACAGAATATTATGAAAATTCATGATAAGTAATTCAAGCAAAATAATTCATCTAGAAATGATTACACATGGAATCACCTACCGGAAGTGTCAAATCCCTCAAAACTTGGTTTGAAACATCAACCACACAACCGCCGCACCAAAAAGAAGATAAATTCATACCAAGATCACAATATTGGACAAAAAATACACCAAATGAAACCCTAGGATCAAACCCTAACTTCTGGAAATTTTATAACATAATGAAAGAGAGAAGAAACCCTAAGGGAAAAGGAAGAAACCAAGAAGGATTCCCTTAACCAAAACAATACTGAAGAAAACGACACAAAATAGACCAGAATTTGAATTCTAAAACAGATAAAAATTTAATTAATATTCTAACAAGAATTATAAGGTCATGTAGGAATTGGAATGGGGGGAAAAGAGTAAATATCGAAGGATATATGATGGAATGAATTTACCTCTTCAAATCTGCCCGATTTTAGAATCCCTAATAAGTTTAGCACTCAATCGTGATGAAGAAGAGCTTCAAAGATGGGTGATAGAGCTTGGCCGCACTACGGGGTTCAAGGGGCGCGTTTGAGGCATGGAATCACTGAAAAAGCCTTAAAATGAATATGTTATTAATTAATCAAATTTTATTTTTAAAATTAGAATTGGGCTTTTGGGCAGGCCCAATCCCTTAAATAAAAACCCATATAAACCTTGGTTATGGATATACAAAGGCTCCAAATTTTAATTGTGGTGTTAATATATCAGGGGGTGGACATTTATGAGGTGGAATGAGTGAAAACTTTTAAAAAATGAATAGGTTATAAAAGAAAAATAATTTATTTTTAAATCTAGAATTGGGCTCACGGTTTGGCCTAATTCATGAAAACTCACCTATTCTCCATAAAACCATTAGAAACCCCCCCCCCCCACCCCCAAAACAAAGAATTAATGGAAATTAAAATAAAAATACATTTAAAATAATCTATGTATGTTACATGTACTTTCCATTTCCTTGTACTTTACAGTTGGGCATGTATTTCCAGTCTTCTTTTTACTTTTCCTAACTCCTTTTTTATACAGTTTTATTTAGTTTTTTTTCATCTCGTACCCTATTGTGTTTGTTTTTATTTTATAAAGGTAATGCCTTCCCATGATAGTGATTTATGCCTTTGGTGTTAGTCACCACCCCTGGCCTATGGAAGGCGGGCTTAGGGTAGTCACAACATGGGACCCGAGAGACTTGTCATAATAAAATTCCCTAATAACAGCTCTGAAAAAGAAGTTGTCTCCATAACAATCGACAGATGAATGATTGAAGTCTTTCTATGATTTGAAATTTCATCTTACATCATAACCTATATTGATTTTACCATAATCGGGATAGGTGTATTTGGTGTACTATGATGCTTCTTGATTAGGTTTGTGTCGTGTTTTCATGAAAGAAAACCATGTGGTGGCTTATGGATCTAGGCAGTTCAGACTGCCTATGAAAAACTACCTAACACACGATTTGGAGTTAGCTACAGTCTTCCATTCATGGAAGACCTGTCGACATTATCTCTTTGGTGAGAAATTTTTTATGTTCATGGGCCACTAAATCTTGAAAAAAAATCACTCAATGATATTTGAATTAGAGGAATATAAGATGGATGGAGTATCTCTAAAATTTTGAATTTGATGAAATTCCTGCACTAGGAAGAGGGAATTCAGTGGCAGATTCACTGAGTAGAAAGTCATATGCTAAGTTTGCAAAAAATAATCAGAGTAATGGTAGTTAATGTTTGTCCTAGCCAACTTTCATGTGGAATGTAAAGTCCAAGGTGATGTCTCAGTTTTATTTTCATCTAGGCTCATTCCTGATTTGGTAAATGTTGTCCAAGAGGCACAAACAACTGATGCATAAATGTTTGGTTATGAGTTCAAAAGTCAATGTTGGGGAGACAATTGTGGGTTGTAAACATTATGGGTTTTCTATTTTGTGCTTTAGAGATCAGATGGTGGTACCTATTGCTTTTCAAGAACAAATCCAATATGCTTACCACCATTCGAGATGGTCTATACATCTAGGTACACAGAAGATATATAAGGAAGTGAAGTTATAGTTTATGTAGAAAATAATGAAAAGAAAGGTAGGTGAGTTCATCTCACTGTGCTTAACTTATCAATAGGTTAAAATAGAGCATCATAGACCAGCAATAATGTATCATTATTTACCTATCCTAGTGTGTGAAATAGTGTAAATTGAAATGGATTTTGTTATAGGTATTCCAAGACTAGTCCAGAAACACAATGTCGTTTGGGTGATAGTGGATAGTCTTACCATGTTGGCCCATTTTATCCCTACCCGAGAAACTCATATGGTAGAGGATCTTTCAAAAATAAATATTATAGAGGTGTTAGTGAGGAATGACATATCTGTTTGAATATTCTCAAAAAGATATCTGAGGTTCACATCTTATTTCTATAAATCCTTACAGTAAGCTCTTGGGACTCAATTGACTGTGAGCATGGCGTATCATCCTCGGACGGATGGAAAATCTGAGCGGATGATACATACATTAAAGGCATGTTTTGGGCATGTGTAATGGATTTTGGTGACTCATGGGAGTAGCATATAACCTTGGAATAGTTCTTAAACAATAATAACTAGTAGGCCTCGATACATAAGGTTTCGATTGAAGCAATGTATGAGTGTCCTTGTCATTCTCTACTATGCTGGGTGGAAACAAGTGAAACATCACTAGTTGGGCCGAGAATTATCTAATAAACAATAGAGAAGATCCAGTAGATTATAAGGAGGATGGAGATGTCTCAGATTCATCAGAAATCATACGTATATTACCGTAAAATAACGTTTTCTGTCACTATAATGATCATATCTTCTAGCAGATTTATCCGAGGCTTGGACATCGTCATTTCAGGAAACAGTGAAAGTTATATCTAGATACATTGTCCCTTTAGAGATATTGGGATGGGACAAAAGGCTATCATATTAGTTGGAAATACCAACATGTTACATTTCAGTGCATAATGTGTTTCATGTATCTTTGTGGAAAAATATTCTTCCTGATCTGAACCATGAGATCAGATGGGATCACGTTGACCAATATTTAAATGCTTCATTGATACATATCCTGGTATGGATTATGGATAGGAAATAGAATGTCTTGTGTGGAAAAGGCATTAGTCTAGTCAGGGTTTTAGGGCACCATTTTCAGTTTCAGGAAGATACATGGGAACATAAAAATGATGTGAAGGAGAAATGGTCGGAACTCTTTAAGTTGTGTGAGGATTTTCGACATTCTGTGTATAGAAAGACCAATGGTGGGGAGAATTTAGTACCCCTATTTTTTTGTATGTAACTCTTAATTGACTATTTTTATGGTTATAATGTTTATAGTTTATGTTTGGGAGAGTTGGGAGATATTTGAATGATAGTTTGAAGCAAAATGGAAGTTGCATGGGCAGTGCACGGTTTGTCTAACCAAGTGGCCTAACCAGGCATAGTTAGTCCTTTTGAGGTAGCGGATCCCACAAGTATGAATCATAGTTAGGGAGACCATGTGAAGAAGCCATGTAAGGGTCTACCTAGGAAGTAACTAATGCACAGTAAGAACATGGTTTGTCTAACCGTGTGATATAACCATGCAGACTTTTAAGTGAGATCCTAAAAATGTGGATCTCACACGTTTTTTCCTCTAAGTGGCATATTTTTTCTCCTAAGAATCCAAAACATTAGATATTTTTTCATAAGGCCAAAGAAGGTTCTCCCATTGTTCTAGAGGTTATCTGAAGGAATTCCCTGGCGAATCATAGATGGAATCTTAGGGTATGTCATCATTATTTATCATCCTTGATCGGTTACATAGATCTACTTAGATCTAGTTCTCCTATTCTCTCATTTTCATAGATCTATTCCCATTATGGTTAGATCTATGTTTGTGGATTTCAAATATGATTAGTTTTGGCCATGATTGTGCTAGGATAGGTGATCTATGGTTGGTTCTAGGAGAATCAACCTGATTTTCTAGTGTGTTCTTCAATGATTTCCGTTTTTGTAAAAAACGTTGAGGTAGGAGGATTCTTTCTTGACTCCACATAGTTTAACTAATTATCATGCTTTAAAATTGATTTTCTGTTGAATTTATTTAGATTTGGTTGCTGAAAACTTGTTGGAGACCTTCTTGAGTGACGATTTATGAAATCTGGAAAATTGGGGATTTTGAATGAGTTCTTTGATTTGTGGCTTTAAAACATGGGGTTTAAAAAGTGTATTTTTCTGGATTTATGTCACATAAATGTTATTGGATGTTTTAAATAAAATGTAAATTCTTATTGAAACGAAATATTCCATATAAATTTGTTGTTCTTTTGTTTTCAATAAAAGTTTAGTTTTATTGAAATGTTTTATTGTGAAAATGGAAGTATTTTTGAAAAATGGTGTTTGAATGAGTTTATGATTAAAGGGCCCTTATTAAGATACGGATACCATTGGGATACAAGGTATATGACCCTATATTGGGGGCTTGTGTCATTGGGACCCATGGGGATTGGACGAGAGACCACTCATTAGAATGGAACTATCAAACGAAGTAACCATGTGTGGGTGTGTTGTGAACAATTGAAGTGTTATTCCAAATGATAAGAAGTATTGGTTTGAAGAATTGTTTTGATATTTTTCTGGAAAAAACTTATAGGAAATTAGTTTCTTTTAGTATTTTTTCACATGGTTAAAAATAATATTTAGAACTTGATTATATATAGTTATAAATTATTTTAGTAAATTTTTTTATATAAGCTATTTTATATAATTTTTTCTAAAATTTATATTCCAGTGGCATGAGTAGGGAATTCATTGGTGAAAACTACTCTGTTTTATTCTCAGCCGTGATTTGGAATATTGGTGCTTTTTCAGATGTTATCTTTCAGGACAGGGTCCAAGGTAACGTTTCCCACATTTTTAGCACCAACTAGTGATGTTTTCGGTTGTACAATGATTGTGGATCTTAGATCTTATGGATCATAGAGTCTTGTGGTCTTTTGAGAGTCCTGTTTTGTTTATCTTCTGTGTACATTGATACTTGTTTCTTCTTCTTCTATTGCACACTTTGTTGTGTTTTTGAGATAAATTTAGTTGTTTAGTTGTATTCCTTAGTTCATAAATCATTAGTAAATGTTTTGGTTATGGTTTGGTGGTTATTTTGATTATTTATTGAAAGGTAAATCATCCCTCACATGTATGTGAAACTCTTTAGAAATTATTTCCAGCTTTTGGAATCTTGAGGAAGTTTCTTAAGGTCTAGTAATGCCTCATCATTCTATCAAGATAATTAGAATTGGAGGGTCATTACAATAGGTATTAATTTTAAATTCATTTATCATATTTTTAGGGGATAATTTTATACCCCTGAAAAAAACATTCTATAAATCTAGAATAAGATAAACAGTGTTTCTATAGTAAAAGTACATATTATCAAATCTTAATTGAAATTTTCATTAGATTTTGTGATTTCATATACCAGGATATTATCCTTTATCCTTTTCATAAGTAAAATCACTTTATTTTTAAGTCATTAATTATATAGTTCCCCATACTAATACTTATTAAATAATATAAATTATCCCATCATTGTTATCATTACAGTCGTGAGACCATTCGACTTCATCTCTAGACATGAAGAAAAATCACATTCCCTTATAGAATGTACCAGAGTGTTTCATTCCTTAATTATCACATATTGGATGTTCCACCATTTACATTCATTAATTTAAATCAATTATTTTTGGTTTTTAACAATTTATCTTGTACATATCTTAATTTGATTAGAATGTATATTACATGGATAATTCATCCTCTATATTTAGGGAACTTGATAACATATCATAATATGAAGAAAATTATTGAGATATTATACTTTTTTATGGTATTGTCTTAGTCACATCATATAACAATATCATCTTACTTTATAAACTATGTATATATCCCATAATATATGTTTCTTATAGTATAATGTATTCTTCATACTCATCATCACCTTCCACTCCCTTCTATCTTATAACATGTGTTTTATATTCCATATGATCAAATTTTCCATGATGAATGGGTTTTTCGATTAATATATCCTTAAAATATTACATTCCATCATCTCTATCTCCTCTTCAAAATTTCTATTTTGAATAAATGAGCACTAATTATTTAAATATTCATTCAAACAATACACTATAAAACCTTCTCTCTTTAATTTTATCTGAAATCATGAAATACCTTCTGAATGTTTATGATCTACTATTCATTTATCACTGAATTAAATTTTCCATTAATGGAAGGATGTTTCCATAAGATGATGTGGTCAAAAATATCTTAATATTGGTGTTAATATAAGTGATGATCCATATGAAGAGGGTTACAATTCATAACCCATAGAAACTATCATAAATGGTTAATATGTAATCAACTTCAGCATCAGTCATCATGCCTTTTTATTTTGATAAATACATATATTATTGATGTATATTGACCCAATTCCCATTTCATCCATTAGTTTTCATTTCAAAATAATGGTATATACTAGATAATATCATAACATTTTGAGTCATTGTTTATAATAAAAAATCACATGAAATGACTGACAAGAATCCAAAAAAATCAGAGTTAATCTTAATATTATTATCTTTCATTCATTAGGAATATCATCAGTATATGATAATATTTTTAAAAATTTCAAAATTGTTCAAAATAAGTAAATAATGAACAAAATCATATCCCTAATGGGTGTCCATATATTTGGGAAGTCTTCCGCCAACTCATGCTTCTCCAATTAATGATATAGTTTAAACTCAAAAAATATTTTTTAATGTTATTACACTAAGGTGAATATATTTCATAGTCTTATCAACTAGAATACATTTATAATGGAATAAAATTTCATATAAAACACAAATAATATACATTAAAAATAATAATGATTCTATTTTATACATAAACTTATCACTAGATCCATTTTTGGAGTTTAGTTCTCTAATAAATACTGTCCTAAATCTAGTTATCATGGATATTTCTAAACTATCTCTGGTACTAATGATAAAATTCTCCACACCAGTAAACCATATCTAGTGTATATTTTACTATATTTTCAAATTTTATTAGTGCTCAAATCCCAAAGTATCTAATTTTTTAACTGTTATAGAAAACTAGATACATACATGATTCTCAAATATCAATTCAAATGAATAAATATTACTTTATTTTCTATTCTAACCATTATAATTTCAATTATTATATCCCTAAATTAATTTTTTTATTCAGTATTTGTATCTCGGGGAAATAAAACCATAGAAATTGTGGAATTCATATTCTTAGTAAGGGAAATCATAAAACATAATCTGTCATTGAATGTATAATTAATTAATAATATGATAAAAATTACCAATAATCAAATAATATAGACAAATAATATCATAAAAGTAGAATACGGTAAAATATCCCATTATTTAACAAATAATAACATGGATAGAAATAAATGTATTAATTAGAATATACTGCATATTATCTTACATAATAATCATATCATTAAGGCCTTGTTCTAGGATATCATAAATAACCCACCAAGGCCTTGATCTAGGATTCCATAAATTATTAGAATGATATACAACAAATAACTATTCTAGTTTCTGCCATGATACATTATAATGGATAAATGGTACTTAATAGGCCCCACCCATCAAATACGATATATAATTTGTTCAACGTGTGAATAAAATCAAAAATAATTCAATATCAACATAGACATTATTATTAAAATATAGAATATAAAATTTTATTATTTCACAATGTTAATGAAAAGAATCATATATCCATTTTAGGACCCCACATAATTGAAAACTATTTTTTCTTGATTGTCAGTATATATTTTTGATGAATAAATGAAAATAATAACTAGATCTAGTGTATCTTTATGATTAGAAACAGAAATTAAATATCATTAACATGGAAATATCCTCATTAATTTCAACTCCACACAGATCTCTTTATATCCATAGATCATCTAAAAATGGATATGATACATTGGATAAAATTCGTAAGGAAAATTGAAAGCTGCACAACATAGTAAGTGATTAACCATGGAAATAAATCCTTATATTATTGATAAGAGTAAAAATATGATATCATAATGATGATGCGAATAAGAATGGAATCTTAAAATATGGAAATTATAATATACTATCATAGAATCATAAAAAAATTGGAATAACTTTATACATGTCATCATAAACATATGTCAATGTTCACACCCATGAACATCAATATAGAGTATAAAATGTATCACTATTGTTTAGGTCAACTCCCTAATATAGTACATAGAGTCTCTTGAGATATAAATATTTACCCATTTGATTGGAGTATATTTAATTTTACCAACACCATTAAAATAAATTGAAATAAAAATTATGTTATACACAGTACGAAAACAAACCAATCCCAATTCATAAGGATTATAGAACCCCTGAAAAGGAAGTGGTATATATAATATTGATATAAGTCATAACTGATGTCTAAATCGTTATAATTCATAGGATAATATCAAATTATATTATTTAGAATGTTCAAATTTGATAAAAAAATATATCTTGATAATACTATTACAATATATAGAATTTATTGTAATGATATTAAGGATGAAAGAATAATAATTTATAAATTCAGTGAGGCCTTATAAGTAATTTACATTTATAAATATGTAATAGAAATATTTTCTTCTAGATGTCTATTATCGATGAAGGAGGATAAAATATAGAATAATGGGGGATTTTAGTTTCTATTCATTGTGTAAAAACATTATATATGGTTTATTCTGTACATGATAAATGAAATATGAAAGTTACCATAAATTGATTTTACATAATAGTGGAAATTGTTTTGGGCACTAAAACCACATAAAACTCCATTAATGAATGCGAAATATAAATATGTTTGGGACATATTTACAAAAACCAAATATGTGTTAAATGAGATTAAATTTGTATATATATGGGGAAAATAAATATAATTCTTAACTAGAATGTTAGGAAAAAGGTTTAGAAAATCCCTTTCCTCGTGTGATATTTTCCTCTACATAGGTGCATTAAATTATTGGATACTTGATCATCTATTGGATATCCCCTTGTAAAATATGGTATTAATAAAAATTAATATGAAAAATGGATTAAGGGTGAATATTTTAATTCTATTAGAGGATATTTTGGTAGATGATCATAAAAAATTACAATGGGGAGTGTATCCATTTTGGGAATAAGTCATCATTTTTTATAAGTTATGAAAAGGTATATTTGGAAAACTAATTTTATATATTCAGGATATAATTACTATATTACTTTTAAAATGAGTAAACAAATTCATAAGAATGGATATATAAGTGTTTTTTATAATAACACGTCATCTGAGGTTTTAATATTTTATAATCATATTTCAAGTCTATTTACATAGGCCTTTTCATTTTAGTATTCTCATATAAAACATTATAAGGACATTTTGAATAAGTGGTTTTTAGTTTTTTTAAATATATATGTAACATCATTTACAAAATATTGATATATTTAACCTATATCTAATATCTATATAGCAGAATTCTATTTATGGGTATGATTAAATCAATATATAAATTAAAAATATAAAATATATATTTGTGTGTGTGTGTAAATAGTTTTTATAATAAATTTACTTATAACCATTATGTGTTCTCAATACTATTTATTATTAATTACTAATTTATTAATTATAAAAATAATTATATATATATTTTTAAAAAAATATATTCTTCATTTATTTTACATCAAGTTAATTGATTCCATATATATTATATAATATTAACTAATTAATTCAACTAAAATAGTTTTTGTGTAGTAATTACCTATATTCGTTCTAATATTATCATCCTAAAGAGAAATTTAATTGAAAATATTAACTAATAGTCATATTTTTAACACAATGTTGAAATAGATTTCAATATACTTAATTTTAATAATTCATAGAGTGTATTTTATATGATAAACATGTAAAACAGTTTTTTGTGTTAAATATTATTTTATTTAAAAATTTACCAGACATTTAGTTAATAAATTTAACATATTATTTATTCTGATATTATTTATATTAACTAATAAATATATAATTTTCTATCAAAAGTTTCACTTAAACATTTATTTCATTCTTTTATTATGAATGTTTTAGTTAATATAAAATTCATAATTTTTACAATATGCATAAAATTCGATTAGTATAGAAAATTTTCAAAAAATCAAACTGAGATATTTTTTATATATTGAATTAAAAATTGATGTTCATTTAAAAAACTGATAAATATTTAATTACATTGATTTTTAATGGAAATTATTAATTAAAAAAATTATTTTTATTGAAAAATGAAGTTTGTAAAATCATGTGTTCTTAATATTTTCTAAGAGATCGCTTATTATTTTCTATGATATCACTTATTATTTTTTATTTTTTTTTATATTTAAGGTCCGCATTTAATATATTCACACATAATGGTGATTTACTCATTTTATACCTATCATGTATCAATTAATTTCTAATATATTTTATTTTATGTAACATAAAGGCAAATATTAATTATTAACATATAAATAGGTAAAAATATGACATCTAAAATCCTAGGGAATTATATTATCCACGTATAAAAAATTACATCCACATAATATTAATTTTTACCTTATAATGAATCTATCCAATGTTTTATTGCATATATACAAGGATCAAAAAATAATTTCTAGATTTTTCTCAATCATAAAAAATGGAAACATATCTTTTTTCCCTTATAATAAGATTACACAAAATATTTAGTTTTTCATCAAACATTTTATTCAAGATTATTTTGTTATTCAGTATTGAATATCGCATTGTATATTTTATATAATATGGTTATTCTTCATTATTGATTCAAAGAATATCATGTATTGATATAATATCAAATAAAATAATGAAAATAAAATTTTATAAAATTCTATAGAACAAATCAAATTCCAGAATCACATTGCATTTATCAAGTAAATAGAGTAATATTTTCAATAGATACTTTAGTGTTAACAGAATCATGTGACACAATAATCATGAAACTAGTAGTTTTAAAAAAACCTACAACTAGTCATTATAGAGAAAGTATTATGTTTATATAAATCATTATTGATGAAAAGGAATATGAAAACGAAGAAAAAAATATAATACATTTAGTTCTTGTGTGAATGATAAGTTTTATCCCTTCCAAATCATTTTTTAATGTCATTTCAGTAATTGTGATTGCATTTTATTTGCCTTGATCTCCATGAAATGTAGGATTTTGATTCCTACCATCCTTATTAGCCATTATGTTAGGTTATTGTCTTACATAATTCCAGTATTTTCCTCATATAATTTGTTGGATTGTAACTGGGTTTTCACATTCAGTTCCACCTCCCACCATGCCAATTGGCCTCCCCACATTGTTCTAGTAGACTAACAGATTCTAATCACAACAAAAAAAATTAAATCATTTTCTTCTACATTTGAATAAATTACCATGGTGATTTTTCTCACATTTTTTACATGAAATAAATTGAAACTTCTTTTAGTAGCCATTTAATCATACTATTTTTAATAGTATACTATCATTATTCTATTTGTATTAATCAGTAATTCATCTATAGATATATTTTTAATAAAATTATTTGATTTTTGGTTTCCACTAATCACCATATTTCATAATCTACATCCTATTATAATGGGCTTTCATTGAGGTAATTATAATATGGAACCTCATACCAAGAGTTAGATATGTTCCTTCTACTTATAACTATTATTAAAAACAAAGTTATCAACATGATTTATATATTTTTTATCATCATATGTGTAGTTCCATAATAAATATCATAAAAGAGATTAAACCTTTATTCCTTTTAATGTTTTCATCAAAACATTATCCCATAATTCGTTTATTTCAAACTACAATAATCTTAGTTTCCCCTATGTTAATTTAAGTTTATTTATCATTTACTTTTCATCGTTTTACAAAAAGTAACTAGATAATCAACCCTACATAGTGGTTTGAATGATTATGTAGTTTACCAAATCATGACCCCTTGGAGTGTCTGGTAAGGAGTGTAGTCCTATGACCACTCATCATGCATTATTGTGATGATAGAGTCAATGTTTAACCAAACCATTCTATGGTGACTACCCCTATGTTAATATATTTCAAATGTATATCCACATTTTTATATCTAGATAGACAGTTAATCTCAATGAATTCCACATAATAGAAATCCTTCCAAAATTTCCTAATTTTGTCCACATCATATGTTTCTATAAATGAATTATATATAAGTTTTTCAATAATGTTACCTCTTAATAATATTCAAAAATATCAATACCCCACTATGTTACAAAATATAGTGATTTAAGAATTAAATAGATATTATTTCACGATTTATAACATATATTTTTGACAAATAGATACCAATGCTCAAGAGGATTTGAGACTTTTTCTATTAAACACCAAATTAAATCATTAGAAACATAATAATGTCATATTTATCTAATCCAATATATAGTTATTTAAAATATCATAAATATATAAAATTAAATATAATAAAATGGGGAACTTCATATGGATATGTGTTAGCATTAAATCCTTGTATATGAATAAGAATATAAATACAGAGTAACATGATAGTCAAGAGGAATAGCAATATATCATATATATGATGATTATATGAATGAAAGAATGAAATAATTAATTATTATTATAAGTTATTGGATACATAGAATATTTATTGATAATATATGAAAATATATCATATTTTTTAGTCAAGGGTCACTCCCAATACATTTATCATAATGTGGATATGGTATCATGGTTGTTTAGGCTCACAATGTAATCATTTCATAATATCTCATTTGCTATACAAATTAACCAATAAATTTTATGGATATATAATTATGAACACCCAAAAAATAAATAAAAATCATATATATGTTCTCCATGTAAAGAAAATAAAACATATACAAATTATATGAATGATAAAACCAATGATGAGGAAGTGGGTTTCATAATTCATGGTTCAAGGAATAACTAAAGAACAAATCTTAATGATTCCAAATAGAAGATGTAAATAAATCATTTTTTATTTTCATATTTGAAAAATAATATTATTTCATGAAAATATAGATCCAATATAGAGTATTCAATAGATGGATTTGGAGAAGAATTAATAAAGATTTACCATTTGTGTAATTCTTTTCCTGTAATAGATCTTTTCATAAAAGTAATTACCATATTGTTTTCGGGAATCCATAATTGAACTAAAAGGGTTTTAATAATATTAATAATCATTGTTATAGTATAATATTTTTCGAAAAAATTAATATGGTTTATTTTTTATATTAAATAGTAAATAAAAATGTATTATTTAATCAGGTTTACTTATTACTGGGAATATTGATGGGAAGAAAATTAATGTTTACCCCACAATAAAAAAGATATTTAACTAGGTATATATATATATATATATATGAAGGATTTTTTAAAAAAAATTGATGTGGTAAATGGTTAGAATATTTTTTAATACGTTAAAAAAATATACTCTCTGACTAACATATTTTGATGTAGGTATATAAGATAGCATGCCCTATGTCTGAATGCAGTGTGAACTTGTACCTAACATCATTAGATAGTTGATATCCAATTATAGTTTTCCATGGAAAATCAAATTATTAAAACATAAATAAAATTTGGAATTTTAAATTAACAATTTGATTATATTTTATATTTTTTGGGTAGAGGTTCATGTGAAATTTCATTAAGAATTGTAAAATTGGAGGAGTGGAAGTCATTCCCATTTATAAGTGAACATAAGTTATCTTTTTTATTACCCTTTATAATTCAATGATATCATTTTTTAATTCCAACATCATTGAATCTAATATTACATAATAATTTGGTGGTCTTGGGTTGATAATGTGTCATCCATTACATTCCAAATAGTATTTGAATATGTTTTATGTATTTTACTATTGGGTTTTGTATTTAAACATAGTTACTTTCTTCATGATAACATGTTTTTAAAAACATAATGTATAATATATTTAAATAATATATGGTAACCCATATTACAATTTTATTATTAAATATAAATAAAATTTATTTATCATTTTTTTAATTATATTTATAAATATGAAAAAATAAACTTTTAAATTAAAATATTGAATATATATAAATAGTTTCGGTATAGGAATTTACATATACCATTATGTGTTCTTAATATTATTTAATAATGATTTTAAATATATAGAGTTTGAATATTATTATTTATTTTTTTAGCACAATTTTAAATTATTCAATTAAAATTAATCAATTTATTTTATATTTAAAATCTAAAAAATATAAATAAAAAAATTATTTTAAAAATTATTTCTCCAATTTCATGGAAACTATGATAATGAATATTAATATTATAATTATTATTGAAATTAAATTGCATCATCCTTTTTAAAATTGAAATTTTTTAACAAATTACTAAATATATTTTATTATATTAAATTTCTAAATGTGAAAATGTATAGTTTCTAATATTAGCATGTAAAAATAGTTTTTATTGTGAAATACGACATCAGTTTGTAAAAGTCAATGCATGTGTTTTATGAATTCGACAAATTATTAGTTAAAAATGTATTATGAAGACAAAATAATAATTATAATCTGTAGGACCCTGGGGCACCCTGAGAGGGGAGGGGTGAATCAGGGTGGAAACTTTTTCTTCTTTTAGTTGTGGATCTTGTTCCCACGTTGGTAGGAACTACATAAACATGTATGATGGATATGAACAGAAATTTAACATTCACATGCAGAGAGATGACACAACTATTTTTACTTGGTTCAACACTAAGGGCTACGTCCAAGGAGCATACGCCGACAGGTTTTCGGTCGTACCTAAAACCACTATGCTTCACTAGCTGTGGATTACAAATTTTTGGGTACAGACACTCTGTCCCAGGCTCACTACCTTTACAATTGTTCAGGGATAGCTCACTGCGTCCCTCAGGTCACTCCCGTTGACTCCCCGTGGCTCACTGCCGTTGGTGAAGTTTCACTCAGTTTATAGACGTGACGGTCTATTCAATATGTGTGCATTAAAGTTCTTTGTCTCCAATTCAGCATGAGACTTTTCTTGCATCAGGGTTCAGAGTTGATGCTCTTTATAGTTTGATATTTCTTCTTTAGTTCAATGACTGAATGCACTAGATCCCCTTGTCTTCGTTTGCCTGAATCACAATCACTGATGTGATTGCTTACTTAAAGAAGATCAGATTACTCGGCATTCGTCATAATCAATTCACCATGTATGCATGAGATCATGCATGTATCATTTAGATTTCATCTTCAATCTCTCTTTGCACCGAAAGTATCAGGCAATATTTAGCTCTTGTGCAGTTCCAGAAAGGCGGGCATGCTTCAACAATATTTGGCTCTCCTTTTCAAGCGCGTCGTGCAAGTCTCCATCTGGCGCGCAAATCTTAGGTGCAAAAGTATAACCTGGTGCGCAAGTGTCTCCAAAGCACCTGCGCGACTCTGCCTTCATGAACTTCAAACCTGCGCGACTCACTTCCTTCCTTGCCCAAATCACCTGGGGCGCTCAACCATCAGTGGGCGCGCAACCTCTACTTGCGCGACCAAACTACCACTTGCGCGGTTCATCCACCTGCGCAACGAGAGCTCGAACAATCTCAAAGTCTTGAGCTCCATAAGAAATGAGGAGGGGTGGTCCAGTATTTATAGGCAAACTGGACCCCCAGTGCGGCGGCGCGCAAGTCATCCATCGACGCGCAAGTCTCGGCCCCTGCTAGGCACTTGCGCGATCAACATCCAAACTTGCGCGAACATCTTGCCTTTTCCAATTTTGGATCTTATTATCTTGAAAACCCATAGGCACTCAAGTTATAATGCATTCAAGGTGTCGGCGCGCAAGTCTCTTCCCGACACATAATTCACCTGCGCGACCCTTATCCCTTTGCCATATTTTGATGCTCTGATCTTCAAAAACATATGGCGTGCAAGTTTCCTATCCTCCAAGAGTATGGTGCGCATGTCCCTTTGCCATAATCACTCTTCTTCATTTGTTGATTTTAAGGCTCTAAAATTTGGCAAACACTGGAAAACGGCGCCACCTTTTATCTGCACTTTTTGTACCGCCTCCAGATAATCCATAACTCTGTTTATGTTCTTGAATCAAACATAGATCGTTGACCATAACTCTTGAACTCGACATGTCACAATGGAATCTCTTTTGTCAACAAATTTGTATGTCGTTTGTTTTCTTTTTCAACAAGAATGATCACCTCGACATCACTTCTTCTTGGTGATCTGTATCCTTCAACAACTCTTTTGCTTTTATCACAAACTCCACTATTGTGATATGTATTCTTTGAAGGATAAAAATTTAGTACCATCATCTTCTATGAAAGTGTGATGTGCATGGACATTTCCTAAGTCAACTCATTGGCACATTGCCTCCTTCATCAACCGTCATGATCAACTTCATGCAAACCATGTGATTCAATCCGTCAAGAAGTCTCTAGCATGGTTCTCATGCAATCATGAGTAATTGCATGGTCTTCATCAAAACCCATTTTTCTCATGCAATAATGAGGAATTTCATGGTCTTCATCAAAGCCCATGGTTCTTATGCAATAAGGAGGAATTGCATGGTCTTCATCCAAAAACACCATCCTGCTTTAATCATCCTTGGATGGATTACTCCTCAGATTCTTCATTGTTGTAAACAATGTATCATCTTTGACACATGTTCTTTGAACTTACGATCAGCACAACAATCATCTGAATCACTACTCCCCTACTTCATCGGAGTACTTCATGATCTACTTCATTGTGATCTTACATTCCTCCATTTTATTGGAGTACTTCTTGATCTATTTCATTTTGATATTCCATTGACAACTATTGACAACAAATACAGACCTATACACAAAGTGGTTCCAACATAATCTTTATAGAAGGATGATATTCTTGGTTGTTTTTATAAAACAAAAATATGTATTCAATTTGAAGATCATGTTTTTAAAATATTTTTTAAATTTGTAATATATTTAACATTTCCTATACTACTATATATTAATCAAAATCCATTTAAATAAAACAATTCAAATTACAATTCCTTTATTTTTTTACTTCTAAACCCTAATGAAATATAAACATTCAATAAGTAAAAATAAGCCAAATTTTAGGCATACTTCCAAATGATATTTATGAGAATCCAACCATTATTACTTGTTGTAATATATAATATGATCATGTATTAATTGAGGTAAAAATCCAAAAATATTAATAGCCTAAATTAAGAATTCTTATTATAATTTAAACATAAAATTCAATATCACATGATTTAGTTTTATTGATTCTGCTTATTTTATACAAGTTTATATAGGACATAACCTCTTTAGTCATGTGTTTATCATTTTAATACATATTCTGTTTAAAACAATTAATATATTACAATTAAATTAATTATAATGGTCCTGTGGTTAAATAATAAATTATTTAAATGTGGGTGAATTAATGGAATATAATTGACCACTATTATATGGATGGATTTATCTCCATATGAAGATATGCATGTGTAAAATTATATAAATGGAATAACCCAATAAAATTTATTCTATTGATTTTGAGAGCTAATTATTGTAGTAAATTTCATAAAAATAGATGAAGCAAATAATATTTTAAGAGAAAAAAATAATTTAATGACATGAAATTAAATTAAAATTACAATTAAAAAGATGTATGAATCATCGTGACGCCTTTCTTCAATATTTTCCTTACTTATAATACATAGATAATTGGGGTGAAACATATTATCTTATTCCCTCAACATTATAATGATTGAATGTCCAATTTAAAACAAGTAATTTTTATATTTACATATTTTATTGGAGGAAATGATTACATGACATCAGAAGTGTGAAATAAAAATTCAGTCAAATATTTTAATAATAAACACACTGACGTGTTTGCAACCAAAAAGAGTGAAATAACAATCCTCCTAGGAGTAGTTTTTGTGAAAAATTGAATCCAGTATTTACTTTAAAAATGTGAGCTAAATACTTCAAAAATGGATTATATATAAACCATATGTTAATGAGGGTTTCTATGTTGATCAATATAGTTAAACATTTAATTCATCTTTCACGGTATCTTATAAAATTTTTTATCTAGTAATAATAGTAAAAATGTTTTTTTATCCCATAGAGTGAATAATACATTCTAAAATTTTTTATTTCAAATAAGCAACTATAAATAAATCTGTTAAAAATACATCAGTAGATTAAAATCTAAAAACTATATTTTTATTGAAATTTTAAAATGGAAGAACAAAAAATTTATTTTTCATAAATAATAATATATAGAAAAATGTAGGGGAAATATATTATTTATTGTTAAAAAAATCAATAAAAATTTTGTTTACCAATAATAATATCTGAATAAATGTAATTGTAAATTGGATATCCATAATCCCATATTATGCTATGATTTTCTAATTTGCCTCAAAACTATCTTGAACCATAAAGGTATATATTTCCTTGTTGACTTAGGATTAGACTTCAACCCTTTAAAAAATCATCCTACATGTGATGAAATAAAAATATCTATCTTCATTCTGTGAATGGTGTATCATTTCATCGATGTAATTTGTCATGAAAAAATAGCTATAATGGGAAAAACTTCTCAAATGTAGACCGTAGCTATGTTTACCATACATTGTCTTTATAATTTCCTCATATATATACATCAAATAATTGAAATAAAATTTATTAGTTCAAATCATGGTTCAACTAATCCAATTTGAAACTTTGAACTCAACCGTCTTAGGAAAAAATCCTTTCTATAAACTGATGGTTATAACTTTAAAAAACTGTAACATCCCACCCCATCCCATTGGCTTGAGAGGGGGGTAGATGCTACTTGGCTTTAAGAGACATTCCCAATGTGCCAATGGATGGAAATAAATGTCGAGGGCTTCATGAATAAATTGGGGAGCGATTTTCCCCGGACATTCAACCAACTATACAAACAATCCACTAATAAAAAACAATATGGAACATATTGACGAAACAACCAAACACATGATTTATCAAAAATGAAACCAACTAATATATAACAATCCCACATGCCAAATTAAACAAAACCATACTAACACAATATCTATGTACCATGTGGAAGACTAAATAATAGACCTGAAATAAATGAAGACACACTGCCCAGCTCCACACCATGCTCCATACTCCAAGCACCAACACATCACCAAAACATCACATCAGACCACTAGCAAAATGAGATTATTTACTCTTACCTGTGTCCTGCAATACAACAACTGCAAAAGAACCAATGATCCAATGTATGGGTGAGTACTCGAACATCGTAGGATTTCTCTAAATGACATCCCTACATGTGCCACTAGAATAAAACTGTTAGATCATTTATATAAAGTAGTTAATATAAAATAATCACAGGTGAAACCATTACCATAAACCAAACATACCAAGGTAAATCCAAAAAAATATTCCATAAACAATATCACTATTTCTCATTATCAAAATAATTTCCATCTTTAAATGAAATGAACATCACATGTTTCCACGACCCAAACCAGTATAATCAATCAAAACGACACTTTTTTCAGACCCATTCATTCCTTCCCAAATAAAGTGTCACTTCCCATCCACATACTATTGGTGGTAAAATATCCATCCAATATTCATTCTCTTTTATAGTGTTCCTTCTCGCCCACTTTACACATAGTTCACACAATCAATAACACTTTTCAAACAATAATAACTAAGAACCAAGGCCACACAGAACCCATCATCATTACCCTCACATGCCGATCCACTTCAATAAATCAAACATTTATTAAAAACACCCTTCAACCATTTTTCATGCCAATTACCATTTTAATAAGACATCCCCTTTATAGAAAAAACACTTCACAGTACATATTAATTCATCCAACAGGGAATCCCATTTTAAAAACTCCATTTTAAAATCATAACAACAGCACTTCACAACAAAATCCCCTTTTCCAAAATAATCCAAAATAACATACCCAATGGGATTTCCAACCAATTTCATACATCAAAACACATTTAATTTAGTAAAACAACATCAATTGTAACAAAAACCACTAGTTATAACCAAGTGGAGTTGAAATAGAATCCACCAAACTTTATGGTTCCATCAAATTTGACCCATATGCAACTGCACATCAAATTTGGAAAAAACACCACTAAAAATGATCTAGATCTCCTTCCCTAACATAAACAAACCTTAAAATCAAAACCCAAGGAATCATAATCCTATATATACACAAAATAGGTGTTGATATAGAAAACAAATATAGAGGGAGATGTAAATCTAGAGGAAAACACAATGAAACCATGAGGAGATACTTTCCCGGGATAAACCACTTTTAATACAGATTGAAACCCCTTTTATTTTATTTTTAAATGTGTGGTAGATAACCTTAAACCACTAATAACCCAAAATATTAAGTGGGAATCACGTGGGAGAATATGTGGAGTGGAAATGAGCAATCCTGGGTGATCTATAATTTAAAAAACCTAACCTTAAGTTGTCACACGGTTTGGAAACTCATGCACTATCCATGTGAATTCCACTTCCTCAGAAGAAGTTGTCCACATGGTTTAGTAACATGGATTTGAAAAATATGTGTAGGCTATGCAAATCCTATATCCTTCCCTTACACAGTTTCCTGGAGAACCCACATGGTTTCCCCTTGCCGTGTGCAAACCGTGCTCCCTTATAAAAGCTTCCAAAAATAATCAAAACCCATCCAAACTCTACCAACCTCTTCTCAACATATCCCAAGAACATCAAACACATGAAAATGAATAAAAAAAGGATAAATACTTCAAACTAGGGGTGCTAGATTCTCTCCACCATTGGACTTTTTTCCCTGTAAAGTAGAGAATCATTGCTTTGCTGAAAGTTCTCGGTCAATTGATTAGCCATTTCTTTCCTCCACTACCACGTCTCCTCTTGAACCTAACCATCCAACGACAAAACATGGAATAACCCAATGATTTTATAATGAAATACTTTATGTTTCCTATCTAAAATCTGCACTGGCTTGTTCACCATGGAATCATTCTGTTCTGACTCAACATAATCCCAATGAATCAAATGTATAGGGTCCAGCTGATACTTTTTCAATTGTGACACAAATTACAAATTTTCCACCACACTAAACCATGGTGTAAATACCAAATGATAAACCAAATCTCTAATCCACTAAATTATTTCAAAATACCCAATTTACATTGGATATAACATACCCTACATCCCAAACCGATGATGTCCCACCATGGAGAGATTCTCAAAATCACATGATAACCCACCTCGAATGATAAAGGTCATCGACAATGGTTCAAAAATGACTTCTAATGACTCTGTAATATCTCTATCTATTTTCTGATAAACTTTATCATTTTCATATTCTCATAAACAATTCAGGCTTCAATCATCAATGTCTCACAAGTTTTCCACCCATCATATTGAATAATTACATAGACTCCTATACAAAACCGAAATACAGCAATATCTAATGAAACCTGATAAATATTTTTGTAGGAGAACTCAGCCAACAAACTTTTCTCCTCCCATGAACACCCAAATCCAGTACACAAGTCATTAACATATCATCCATGGTTTGTATCGCCCTCTTGGATTGGTCACTCGTATGAAGATAATACGATGTTCTCATCATCAACTTTGTGCCAAGGGATTGCTAAAAGGATTTCTAGAAACGATATTTGAACCTTGGATCAATATCTAATAAAATCAAAATAGTAACATTGGGCCTCATTACTACCTCCTAGATATAGATTTTGTGATGATCATCCACCTTAAGAGATTGAAGAATTGGGATGAAATAGGCCGACTTTGTGAGCCAATACACAATCACCCATATAGAAACGTGTTTCCTAACTGATCTTGGGGGACCAGTCTCAAAATACATTTCCTTCCTCTCTTATTTCCACGTTGGGATAGGTAAATACCACAACATGCCAATTCGATGCTAATTATCTTCCCTAACTTGTTTATAACTCAATAATATGAAAACAAGCTCAGCTATATCCCACTTCATACCAGCCCTCCAAAACTACTTTTTCAATGCTTTATTCATTTTATAAATCCCGGAATGGATAGACCACTTGGAATGATGATAATCCATGAGATGTTCCTCTTGAAAAGACATTGGTACCACCATCCGAATTTGAAAACACAAAACTACATTTCCATTTAGCTCCCTAGATCTTAATGGCCGCCCCACCATTGAGTTTTGACCTTATCATCATTCTCTTGGAATCTGATGCATGTGCCTCTTCAACCAAAACATCCAAGATATGAACCAACAAAACTAGAAAGAAGACTTATCTATCACCCTGGTCCTCACATTCCAACCGCATGTCAGTTATGACTGACATCAAATTCCAATGATCTGATGCATGTTTCACATCTTGAGAATATGATTTTTTATTTAATGCATCTACCACTGAATTCCCCTTACCCAATTTGTACATTATGTTGAAGTCCAACGTCTAAAGATATTTCATCTATGTCATTTTCCTCAGATTCAAATATATCCTTGGGAAGATATTCTTTATGCTCTTTTGGTTGGTAAACTCTGCAAATTTCTATACAAAGTGATAATGACCCAACATATTTAAATTATTAACCACCGCCACCAACCCCAAATGATGAATTGGGTAGTTATTCTCATGAAACCTCAACATCAGTGATCCATATGCCACCACATGATCTCCCTACATGAGAAAACACCCCAACCCTGATCCTGATGTTTCACAATACACCACGTACTCTTTCCCTAGTTTTGGAAAATCCAAGATTGGTGTTAAGTTATGGCGACCCTATATCTCATTAAAACATGCTTGACACTACTTTTCCCATTGAAATGGAACATTATTCATATTCAAAGTTGTCATTGATGAAGCCAATCGTGAAAAATCACAATAAAACCCAGATAATACCCAACTAGACTAAGGAAACTCTATAACTCGAAAACTTTTTTGGGTGGTTTCCATTAGATAACCACCTCAATATTTTTCTGATCAATAGAAACATCGCTCCCAGAAATAAAATGGACACGGAAATTAACCCCTGTTATCCAAAAGTGACACATTGATAGTTTGGAATGCAACCTATGATCCTTCAATATCACCAACACTATCGCTATGTGGTGCTCATGCTCTACCCTTGTCCTTGAATGTAGGAGTATATCATTAACCAATACGACCAAAAAAGAATTTTGATATCTCTCAAATATCTGATTTATCAATTCCATAAACACCGTTGGATAATTCGTTAGACCAAAGGGCATAACCACATACACTTAATGGACATATCTACTTCTGAAATGTATTTTCAAAATATCCTCTTTCCTTACCCACATTTGGTGACACACTAACCTCAAGTAAATAATAGAGAACAACTTAGATCATCTATAATTGTCAAAAAAATATTCAATGCATGGATGTGGATATCAGTTCTTTATCGTAACCTGATTAAGTCTACATTAATCCACACAGAGCTGCAATTATCCATCTGCCTCTTTAACAAATAAGACTGGCTCTTCCCATAGTGATGTTCTTCTTCAGATGAACCCTTTGTTATGTAATTCTTCTAACTGAATCTTTAAATCCCACAATTCTACTGGTTCCATTCGGTAATATGGAAGGGAGATAGTACTAGTCCCCATAAAGAGTGAAATCATATTCTTGACTTCTATAATGGGGGAATCCTTGATAGTTGTTAAAAAAATACATAAATAAACTGATCCAAAACTATCGAGAGAACACTCTTCTCAACTTCTTCCAGTGATACTAATGAAAATGCAGCGAAATTATATTAGATCATTCCAACAACTGGAACAAAAAAACTTGTTGCACCCTGATTCTCACCCTTCTCCCCCTTAAATAGATGTTTCACATCATCCTCCAACACGAAACTAACCGTTCGTGCATGGAAATAGATGTGGGACGTAAATGATTCTAAACAATCCATTACTAGGATTATATCACAACCATCCATCTCAAACACTAATAAATCACACATCAATACGATGTTATCTATAACTAAACAATGGCCTCAACATAAGAAGGCTAATCACATTGCCTAACCTAGAGGAGTTTGTTGTTTCAAAACATAAGGCATAATTTCCACGTGTAAACCCAATAAATCAACGATGCAAGAATAAATAAAAGAATGTGATTCACTTGTATCAAGAAAAGGTTTCATAAACCATGGATTTAAAAGAACTGTACCTCACATCATGGATGGTCTTGACTGATCATCCATCATTTCTTGTTCATCTAAAAATAGCTTCTTACTTGCCACATTATTCTCTTTATTACCCTACTTAGGTGTCATGGTATTTCAAGAATCACCATGACCAACTTTATTATGTTGTCAAGGGGTATACTACTACCCCCGTCCCATCGAGGCATAAGACCCTTAGAACCCCTGAGTAGTTTCATGGACACCCGACCTTGGGGAATTCCAACAATAACACTATAGATGCCCCATCTTCTTATAATTATGACATGTTGGTGGTTCTGCCATAAAATACCACTTGATGTTCCCTATAGTGCCACATTGAAAACAGTCTATCTTTCTCTGAGCCCACAAAAGAATATTCACCTATCTTGCCATTGGGTTCTGAGCTGTAAGTCCACCCTTAGAATAAGTGTCTATCTTCCTCTTGAACAATGCATTGGAGTTACCACTATTCCATATGGTTGCCAACATACTTCCATATCTGGTAGCTCTTAAAATATCCTGCTCATCCATCATAGCTCTAATAACCATTTCAATGTAAACATCTAGACACAAAAATGCTATCTTGGAATGACTTTCTTCGTTCAAACTAGATTCAAAAATATGTTCTTTAAACGATGCACAACCCACCACCTTGGGTGCAACCCACACTGAGTTCATAAACTTAACCACATATTATGTCACCGCAATGTTCCCTTTCTTCAAGATGACAAAATCCATTGTTATCTTACTTTAGAACGAATGAGGGTAGAATTGTTTATTAAACAATTCCTCAAACCCCTCCCATGTCACACCTCAGTCAATCCTGTCTTGGACCGCTAGCTCCCACAAATTAAGGGCAAGATCTTCAAACATGTACATGGATAAATTCAATTTCAACTCTTCCAGTGTTCACAAGAAGTCAAATATCTGATTCCTTCTGTTCAACAACCCTTCAACCCTATCTGGATCCAAATCACCCCTATATATGGGTGGATTCTTCCTATGATACTGAACTGCATGATCCAAATTTTTTGATGCATCTACATTATTACCACATTCCATATCGTGGGAAGATTTCACTCTAATATGTACATGTTGCAGGTTCAGCTGGGGATCATGTGCAACCACATTTTTAGCAGCTTCCTACGGTTGGTCTCTACGACACCTACCTAATGCTATTTCTATCAACACAAAAACAACCATAAGTATCACTCCCATAACAAGAGAGCTTATACAATTTTTTAAATTCAATTAAATAACAACTATCACAACCAAGAGTTCAATTGAATCACATTTCCCATGATGCACTATTTTAAAAAATTGACAATTTTTGGAAAATCAACAATTTTTGGAATATCAAATGATTTCCAAAATACCAATAATTTTTATGTTTCAAAACCTTCAGTTTTAAAAACGGATTCAAATTTCCAAAATCAACACATTCATGTCACTCCATTGATCAGTATACCCCAATGAAATATTCATCATAGTGGGTAGTCATTTCTACTCTGCATGTCTTGCTCATCTAATTGGCTACACCCATAAAAATTAGATATCCAATGCCAACAAGTGTCTAAATACAAATATGTACCCAACTCCTTAGAAACATGAAATTCAACATAAATGGGTTAGAAACAACCTTTTATGCTATACTTTTCATGTTCTTACCATCCTATGCATTTCAACCATCCCGACTCAAGGAATAAACCAAGAATGACGGTAATAACCAAGACTAATGATCAACACCAAAGATTGAACAAATTATCTCACTTGAAAGACAAGGACTGTAAAAACTGATACCACTTGTGACATCCCACCACATCCCATTAGCTTGAGAGGGTGGAGAGATGTTACTTAGCCTTAAGTGACGTTCCCAAGGTACCAAATTCTGGGAATAAATGTAGAGGGATTCAAAAATAAATTGGGGAATGATTTTCCCAAGAGATTCAACCAACCAACCAAACAATCCGCTAATACAAAACTATATTGAACTTGTCGACCAAACAACAAAACTCATTCATTACAGAAAAGACAACAAACTAATCCATAACAATACCACATTTCAAATACAACCAAATCATACTAGCACAATATTAGAGTACCCTGTGGAAGACTAAACAAGGGACCCAAATAAACCAAGACATGCTTCATAGCTCCACGCCAAGCTCCACACTCCAAAGAACCAATACATCACTAAAGAATCACACCATACCTCAAGAAAAACGAGATGCTTTACTGTTATATATGTCTCGAAATATAACATTAACAAAAGAAAAAATGTGCTAAAGTAGGGGTGAGTAATAAAACTCAGTAGGATTTCACCAAATGACTTCCCTACAATCGCCACTAGGTTAAAACCATTATCACATATATATAAAGCATTTTATATAAAATATTCCAAAGTGAAACGATTACCATAAGAAAAACATACCAAGTGAAATCCAAAAAACATGCCATAAGCCATTTCATCATTTTTTTAACAGAAAAATTATATATTGCACGTAAATTCACAAAATAAGGTTCCACAAGCCAGACTGGTATAACCAATCATGGTGGCACTACTGTTC
This sequence comes from Viscum album, assembly GCA_963277665.1. Taxonomy (NCBI): domain Eukaryota; kingdom Viridiplantae; phylum Streptophyta; class Magnoliopsida; order Santalales; family Viscaceae; genus Viscum; species Viscum album. Next base: position 176,610,305 of record OY728134.1, read on the forward strand.
GAGCCATTCCATCCTTCCCAAATTTAGTGGAACTTCCCATCCACTTACCATTGATGGTGTCTCTTCCATCCACTATCCATCCCCTTTGATAGTGTTCCTTACCGCAGACTTTATACATAGTTCACAAATGAAATAGAACTTATCTACCAATAACCACTATGAACCAAGGTCACACAAAACCCATCATCATTCCCATCACATGCCAATCCACTTCAATAAATCAAACATTTATTGAAAACACCCTCCAACCCTTTTTCACAACAATTTACATTTTAATAAAACTACCACATTATTGAAAAAACATTTCACAAGGCATATTCATTCATCTAACAGAGAAACCCATTTTAATATCACAAGCAGAGCATTTCACCACAAAACCCCCTTTCCCTAAAAATCCCCAAAACATATCTAAAAGGATATCCAAAAATATTTACACATAAAAACACAATAAATTTAGTCAAACCATATTAATAGTAACCAAAACCACTACTTCTAACCATGTGGGGTCTAGAGAGAATCCTCATACCTTTATGGTTCTGGAAAATTCGACCCACATGGAACTACACCTCAAATCTGGACAATGCACCACCCAAAATGCTCTAGATCTCCCTCCATAACATCCACAAGCCATAAAGTCAACACCCAAGGCAACCAAAACCCTAGATCCAGACACAGTGAATGTAGATCTAGAAAATAGAGATTGATGAAGTTGCATATCTAGAAGAATACACAATGAAACCAAGAGGAGTGACTTACCCAAGAGAAACCACATTCAAACCACATTCAAACCCCATTGATTTTCTTTCAAAATGTGTGGGAGCACCCCTAAAACCCCTAAGAACCCAAAATCCTATGTGTTCCTCCGGTGGGAGTAAATTTGGAGTGAAAAGGAGCAAGCCTATGTGAGCCCAAAATTAAAAAACCTTACTTTAAGGGGAAGCATGGTTAGTCTACTCGGTTTGGAAAACCATGTGATAACTATGCACATTCCAATGCCTAGGGATATGGTGTATGCACAGTTTACTCGCATGGTTTGGAAAACTGTGTGCAGCCCGTGTGAAGCCTACTGCCTCACCCAACATGGTTTTCTAGAGGACCAGCATGGTTTCCCCTAATTGTGCGCAAACGTTACACCATTAGAGAATCCTCCAAACATAATCAAACCCCTTCCAAACACTCCGAACCTCTTCTCAACTCATCCCAAGAACATTAAACACATAAAAAATAAAAAAGGCTACATACATCAAACCAGGAGTGATACAATATCATTTCATTTGGTTATAGAGTGAATCCCTCTTGATGGAATTATATGTTACACATCCCTTTGCAAGACATCTCTCAAAATCAAGGAAGTCCATTATTGTATATTTCCATAAGTCCACTACCATATCACAATTATCCCATAATGGATGACATATCCAAAAATTCTCAACCCTACCCATTATCAAATGAAACCTCCCTATGTGTATTTGTCAATGAGCATTTATCTTAACTGAATTGAATTTCTTTATCTCCATTTATAATTATCCTGATCCACTACATTACATTCTCAATAATTTCCATTTCAATAACATAGGTACCCCTCATGTATAACCCCTAAAATATATGGCTTCTCCAAAAACCAAATATTATAATAATTAATACAATATAATACTAGGTTAACATCACAAACACAAAGAAAGATCTATTATGTTACTAGATACTTCTTTCAATGTTTGATACTCTCCCTAAGTTTCAATTAATCTATATCCTAGACATTAACATAGGTAGAATATCACTTAATGAATATGATATTATGGAATAACACTTTATTTATATTACACTTGCTGAATAGATCTCAGTTATATCAACTCAAAAATTAGAACCCATATCAAGACAATCTAATGTTTTTCTCACTCATATACCATCACTCTGGCATTACATAGTACAAATAAATAAATTTAATTATGGTAATGTTTAGTATTACCATCCATGATATAGAGTTATACCATTTTATGTGGTATCCATCAATGATAATTAGACCACCCTTGGAAACCATTATCATTAATGAATCCCTTTGATAGAAAATGAGTCATAATATTTATATATAAAAATTGAAATTAATCATCAAAATTTATTACTGTATTTAAGAATCTGGGTAATCTCATTGGGTTATGCTTAATTTTTATAAACACATTAAACATGGTTGATAGAAGTACTACCATTAAAAAAGTCCAATTAAATAGAGAATATCATATACAACATATTTATTTAATATGTAATTTCACTATAATTTTATAGAATATTACTAATGATAATTATTTTGAATTATATCTAGTGAAATTGTGATACATGATACGTAATATCTATCCTATTGAATCTTCTATCCTATCCATAAGGAATACAATGTATCCTAACATAATTAAACAAATATGTGATGTAATTTTCAATATATAGGTACATGTAACTTACAAAAAATAAAATACAATTCAATAAATAATAATAATAAGAGGAAACTGATTTTAATAGACATAAATTACTTGGATACAATTAAGGGAATGAAGAGAGATAAGTGGCCACCTCTTATTTCTTTTATTTTTCTAGAGATAAAATATATTTCGGCGGTATAAAAAATCACATGAAATCCAATTTTTATATACATTAAAATATAATATAGCTTATTTTTGTATCTTATTGGACTCTCGGACAATTTTTTTAGTCTCACTATAAATACATCACTACAGGCCATCTCACAAGGTAACTAGTTTAACCCATAACCAAGCTATTAATCCTCTATATTAATTATAGTACTCAAAATTCACATAAGGACTTAAAGAAAAAAAAATTACCACAAAATCGTCCATCTAAATATTTTGAACATGAAAAAAATTATTGAAAATATCAATTTGTGTTTAAAAATTTACTCCACCCATATTATGGTGCTACTAGAATCAAAAATAAATCTAACTCACATACAAAAAATGAAGGATTAGGTAATTATAAATTCCCCAGCATACCATTTAACATCCATTTAAATCATCGTAATTTATCCTTATAATAAAATTGTGGTTGGTAAAAATTGAAGTCATTTATTAAACAAAAAATCCAATGATTTATAGTAATGTTGATACTATTCTTAAAAAAGTAAAACATTATATTCATCATACATCACAATCTCTTGTATACTAATAAAAATTTTAATTCATTAAATTATATTCTTGGTCAACATAAAATACACTATAGTCTATCATTCTTCAAACAGAATAGTTAGTACCATACAATAATTGTATCCATAGAAACATTATGACCTGTGAAATTTTTTATAGACTAAATCATATAAATTAATGATTATGTATCAATCATGTAGAGATTAAATAAATTCAAAATCATGGATATTTCACTATTATAGTTGGAATGAATGGTTTTCCCAACCCTAATTTATATCCATGCCTTAATATGATCATTATATAATTATACATATCCTTAACATTATTTTCCCTCTAGATACATTATACAAACCATTACACCACACAATGTTTTGAAAATTAATCATACTCTCTTATGAATATCTACATTCTCTAATACATATAATCACATAAACCCAATTATTGAATATATACTCCAGTAAATTACTTTATGTATAGAACTTTTCTGATCATTCATGATTGATAACCAAAGTTATATATTTCCTGATAACAAAAAAACTTCTAGTATACTATCATCCAATGTTTGGTGATATATCAACCAATATTAATCAAGGTTTGAAAATAAAATTCTTCCATTTAATTTATATATACTATATATTAATAATTTTTTTACCCTTAATCAATCAATTTAATCATACCCACCTTAAATCATACCTTATCCTACATTAATTTGTTTCTCCACTTCCAAATTAAATCTTTACCTATAATATATAACATACATTTCATGTTTACCATAACCTGATTAATCCATCCAATGATCCACACAATTTGATATATAACTATTTTTCAATGTATTATATGATTTATCACCATTAGAAATGATTATTAATTGATATATATATATATATATTCAAATCATTTCTATCACTCACTTCCTCAAGATTAACATGTCTAGAATATCAACATTCACCTCACAACCTTATTAACATCGTTTTAATTAATAAAATTCCAACTTTATATTCCTGATCCACATATTAATTCCTTGTTGATCATATTTAGGCATTCTTTACGTTCAAACCCTCTAAAATTCCACAATAATCTCAGAACCCACTATTGTTTTAATGAATCCTCCCCTACTCACCTAAAAAAATAAGTAATTAATCTTTACCATGAGCCCGATGATGAATAATTCATCTTATTATTTCACTAGACATACCATATATACATTATTAACCATACAATTATCCATTAGTTCTCACTCACCAATATGTAAATACCTCATAGTAAATAAAAAACAATAAATACTCACACATGGTATCTAATCATGGGATTATTACCTAAATCCCATACCTTGAATATAAGAGGTTTATATTATGGTATATTATAATTCTACATCATTAATAGTACCCAAAATTATCATTCATTTGTTATCATTGATATTACCATTTCATTTCTAACAGTCGGTGAAATATTCTGATTCATTATCTTTAGAACAATATGAAATATATGAGATTCATGATCAACCTATAATGATAATTACTCAAATGAGATCCATGATCAATAATTATTAGATAATATTTATTCTAACCATAACCTTTTTTATAATAGATTACATCCCTGTATAATATAAAAATGTAGTGTAAAAACCATCAATATTGAACTTATTCAAAGTGAGTAAAAAACCCCACCCAAATAATTGTACAAAACATCAACTATTTCCTACAAAAAATCATATATTAGTAGGAATGTACTTTTATCCACACTACAAACCAACCCAAATCATGATTCCTTTAATTTTATGAAAAAAAATATACGCCAACATATCTATAATATTGATAATTCTTTTCTATCAACTCCATTACAATATCCATGGATTTCTATATGTGCATATACTTGCATTCATAGAAAATTAAAACAACATTCTAATAATATATTCTCTTAAACAAATCATTTATATAATTATTCAATAACAATAATAGTATAGCACACTTCTGTAACACTAAAGAAACCAAAATTCCTATGATAACCATCCACTCTAGATATTTCTTAATATATCAAAAATCATACCATGTACTATTCTGATAACCAAAAGTATTAAATAAAATTTTTTGTTATATCTCTTCATCCATATGATACACCACTAAAACTTGGAACCGTACATAATTAAATTTTAGGGATCATGAAACACATTTTCCTACTATTTCATAACTCAATGAAGCATATATTTGATCACCCGCTTCATGACACAGTCATTCTAACTAGAAATTCACATACCCAACCAACATGATCTTTGGTCATTATCATAGAAATAATTGGTATTCTTATAATATCTATATCATGGTATATTTATCTATAAATTCAACAAATAGATGACATTGACATTGTCCTATAGATTTTGACAAATATTTCAATCAAGAAAATAATCAATAAGTTAATTTTTATGTTGTAAAAAATCAAATACACTTTTATTTATTAATAATTAGATTCCAAATAACGTATTTATATATCATCTGATTCTACATTACTTGTATGATTTACAAAAAAAATTGGTTTCCCCGTAGATAAAGGAGTAAAATTATAATATATAATTATAACATCACAATTTATAATATTATTCTATATTTTAGTATTGAGAAGTAATATAAATAATCTTATATATATTGAAACACAAGATTCCACTAGTATATATACTGGTAAAATTGAATTACAAGCTTCATCATGTTCCTACTAGTGATAGATCCATATACCTTTTCAATATTCATATTAGGAATAAAAAATGATCTATAATGACATTGTAAAGTTCTGTGCCTATTAATTGTTTATATTCACTAATATATATCATCATGAGAACCCACATACACTTCTCACCGTATAAAAGAGGCCACCAACTAGAATTGATCATCTTATAATCTAATTTCATAGTAACTATAAATTTTATCAACTCTAGAAATAATATATAAATAAAATAATCATAAATAAAAAAAATAATATTATACTAATAATTAATTAATAATATTTATATTCTATTATTAATTAATCCACACAACATGTGATAAAAATGAATCCCATCAAAAAAATATACTCAATCATTGTAATGGAGATACTCGTACGTTTAATTCATATACAATATAATAGAAAAAATAGAAAAAAATATTCTCAAATTAATTGTAGTTCTTATCTTTACCTAAGATGAATCCCATCAACCATGTTGAGATAAACTATCCCACTCACTATTGTTTGGGTTTTATCCCTATTATTCTTCCGAATATGATATTTTTTTAATCCACCGATGTGCATGAGAAAAGTGTGTTTATTAAATAATGTTCAATCACACCAATTGATTACCTAATATTATAAAGTATGTTCTCTATATTCATGTACTATATAAAATCATTTTATAGGTATTAATATATATAACATTTCCCAAAACATTGTATACTTAAGATTCTAACCTGTTTGTGGACTCATAGATATTTCAGATGATATTAGAATGTGATAGATACCCTTGGTATAATATCACATCATATTCTATGTGACACAATATAATTAATTTATCCTAATGAGTTAGGGTTACCCATATCGAATCACAAAAGAGGACATATCACCATTTTGATCGATCAACATGATTTTTTTCTATATATTATAATACAAAATCTCTTATTATCTATGTAAAATAGAGATCAATGGGTCATCATCAATAGTGAGATGAGTGTAACTACTCATCATAAAATAGGGGTGTGACGTTTGTAAACAAAGATGAATGATGAAACAATATTCATCTAAATTTAGTTGTGGATAGGTCATCATCTTTACTCAATGAATTTTCACTATTCATCAAATAAATAATCTAGAGTAGTTTATGAAATGTGATAGATATAGAATCCACAAATTTAAAATTAGGGGTTATGAATGAGATATAAAATTTGGTCTACCAAATATCATGTATTATGAACATGGTGGGTAACATAGTAGGAAATAATGATAGTGATGAATAGAATATCACTTATCCCAATAGTGAATAAAACATCACCTATCATTGGATAAGTACGTGGGGAATTGTTAATCAAAAAACATTTATCAAGGTAATAGATAATGTTTTATGTCCAATCATATTGAAATGTTTAGGTGAATTTTAAAACAATATTCTCAATCACTTCTAGGACATGGTATAGCCTTAGTAAACCTACCACTAGTGAATTAATATAATGATTATCTTATTGGTAGGGTTATCCTTTTACTATATTAACACTTGCTCTAATATGTGATGACATTCATATCCCCTTATTCGATATTAAATGGTGTATCACATCATAAACAAAATATTACTATATCATTATCAATAACAGACATGAATTTACAAACCCTATAAATATACAAAATAAATTACACCTTTTTATAATATTTCTTTTAATCTAGATATCCTATTATTAAATTATCATCAATGTTCTAACGCAATGTATTACATAGTATAATGAAAATTTCAATGCTCAGTAATTCTAGGCTCAACCTATTTCGATTAGTAATAAAAACTCACTCATTTATCATTTAATCTATATATCTGATCATGGAGTGCATCCTTGATGTGGGAAATAAGCAATTTTATACACATGTTTTTTTGAAAATTGGTTATTAAGGAGATTATTTAGTTATTTTTACAAATGCATTATCATTTGATTAGTCACCCTTCCATGTGGACGTATCAAAAAAATATGATCACTGGACCATAATAAATATTATATTGGATAATAGAGAACCAAAATTTTATCATGTTATTCTATAAATGATTGAATAGTAATTTAAAATTTTCAAATTCTCTAAAGGATGACTTTGATAATTCCCATTTGAAATACTTAGCTCACATGTCTTGGATTACCCATCTATCATATGGTTAAACAATTAAAACTTACATGAAACACCAAAATAATAACAATCCAATTAAAAATCAGTCAATAAGAATAATGGCATCCAAATTTCCTAGAAAAAAATCTCATGGAAGGAAAAGCTCCATGGGTTCAAAATATCATTAAAAATTAAATTACCATATTTTAATATACATTAATTTCCCTATGACGATCCCTAGGGCTATTGATTTATAAATGGTTGTGAATACATATTTTATGAATTAATCAACATATATTTCTATGTCATATTATCTTTGAGATTTGGATGAGTATGGAATTATATAAATGAAATGAATGAATTCTAATTGTGATTATTTATTACTAAATTCAACTAGTGTTGAAAAATATGAATTTTTTTGTTGAAATATTGAATTATTTGAATAAATAAATTATGCATTAGATGTTAAATAGTTATTCATACCGATATTATATTTCATATAGTGAAAATGAGTTATGAAAATGTGGAATTGATAATTAATTGTTAAGGGAATAATTAGTTTTATAGTTTTTCTGATTGGGTGGTCAGCGTGGTGGCTTATGATGTGTTTAGAGATTGAAATAGAAGGTGATCTATGATAGTGGTAGAGTTGTGATGGGTTTTTATTATAGAAGTAATGTGATTAAAAATTTACCCCTATATTGGGGATCATTTTATTTGTATATAAATCATAGTTTTTATGTTTCTTAAAAATCACCACTTGAGTATAGTGACCCAATCGATACTAAACTGTGGTCATGGGCATCAGGAGTGACCCCATAATCAGTAATAGGTGAGAAATGTATCTTTAGATATGAGAGCCTTTTGATGTTAATTATATGAATGATATTTTCAGAAGAAAATAGAATAACTTCCAAATGTTTCTTGAAAAAAACAAAATTCATTGAAAATGGTCATAGTGGACCTATATAATCGTTCAATTAGCCTCTATATACATAGATATGGATTTATTAAAATAAAAAAAATTAACAGTACTAAACCTATTACAATAAGAAATATCCCAACATATAAATTATCCTTGATCATATCATGATTTCTCCCAATAGAGTAAGGGGTGCAAGAACCTTCACTATAGAACAATGAATGTCATTTGTGATGAAAGTATATATAGAAATCATTATATAGAACTAGTGGTATCTATAAACAATAACACATGAAGACACACCAATATGTGTGAAACTATTCCTATGTATTTCCAATCTACACACTTGTTCAGAAAATGAGGATACATTATATATTTGTAAAACATAATATTTCGTAACATTCTACTGATATATTCATTATAGATGTTAATTTTAGATTCATATTTTGGTTAATTCCATTTTTTCAAGAAATTGTGTGGAAGGGGAGTTTGATATATGAACTCTTGTGTTTCATAACATTCATTCATGATATCCTGTCTTCATTGTAATCCTTCTCTCATTCATAATGATTCATTGGAAGGAATGTTATCCTTATGTAATTAACATTTTCTGAATAATTTTTTGTTTCATATCCAAAAAATACCCACATTTACTAAAACAATAATTTTACATATTAATAATCATCCTTACATATTATGAAATGTTGTAAATCTATTTTTTGATATTTTATTATCTACCCCTATAATTTTTTTAAAAACCATTTTATCAAACATATTTATTTAAAATCTATATCATTATAGTGTGTTCGTTTGATCATTACTAGTGTTGAAAATTGGTATGAAATATTTTTTCATATATTAATGTAAATTGTATCCTCTAAAAAATCATTCTTACCCATGTAAATAAGGTGTTAGAATTGATTTCATTAATATATAATCTTAACTCAATAAAAAAAATTTCCCCAAAATATATATCATTTTTTATCATATTTATTAATATAAAATCCCATCTCCTTGGACATGGAGTGACCATTGGAAATGGAAAATAAAAATCAATTGTTTATCATTTAAATATATGGTGATTGTTTTCAAATATTCTTACCATTTCTGGTAATAAATCATATTTAATTCACCTAACAAATGACTACATCACATGTCCCCCATCAAAGTAGATGAATCCATAATATATTAATTGACAATGAATTTATATGACTTTTATCTATCAAATTATATCAATTTTTAGATGTGTTTTCTCATTAAACAATTGAAAAAATATAATATTTGCTTCACTCTAACCCATGACATGATCAAAGACGTACATAATGACCCAATGAATAGATTAGTAACACTTAAATTTATGATACAAATTTAAAAATATATTAATTTTCTAATTATTGGTATATTTATGACCATATGTATAAAGAATTTAAAATATATAAATAAATATATTTATATCATTGACTCCTCTTGAATTGTTTCATAATCGATCAAGACTGGGTATTATTATACAAAATTGTTTTATCCCTTTTTTATTTCGGAACCAAAATTTGATTCATTATTGAATAAATCCTTATAAAACTGATTCTTTCCCCTATAAAAATCATTATTATTATTGTAGAATGTTCTATGTGACCTGAAATATTATGTTAATATTATGATGTAGGAGGTGGGACCAAAATTATATAAACCTCCATGGAATTTGAAAATGTTATGTATCTCATTAGATAATTTCTATTATACCTGAATATGATGAAGTCATTTTTCATAATGATGATTTTGTAATTATGAACATTTTTTATCTATGAAAATGATGCCAGATTGGTTCAAAACAATGTGTGGTATTTGACCACTATGACAAGATGCATCAGTTTTATACATTTCCATATTCCATATATTTAACATTTTTATCCATGATGATATTTATGATGATATTATTCTTATATTATAATTAAGAGGATTATTATCATGCTATATTTATTCTTCTTCCTTATTCACACTCTTACTAGGATTTTAGCTCACCACTTTTATTGATGAATATCCTCATGCGACTACATTTACTAAGAACATCATGATATTTAGATGTAAAAAAGAAGAATATTTTAAATAAATTATTACTTATTATTTGCTTTATGTGAATTATGGTCTAAATTTTTCAAAGAGACTAAACCACTATTCCAGATAACTCTATATACACTAAAAAATCCCGATACACCGACAAACAAAATTGGAACCAAAACAGGGGAAAAGGAGTACATTAAAACAAATAATTTTATGTTATATGACATGGGATCTTGTGTAGGTAATGAAGTTGAAATTATCACACATATTTGAACTCTACTATTTAAAATAATGTTTCATACATTCAAATTCTTAACGAGTGAAGTATGTAATGTAAAATATTTATTATCAATGGAATATGACTTCTTATATAAGTTTTTCATATTTGGTAATTTTTTATTATATAAGACCCTATCCTACATCATATAGCCAAAAATTATATTATATTAATTTGAATTTTATATTTTGAAATTAAAAAAATTTCTATTGAAAAAGAATACATTACAATTGTTTCAAAATTATAATAGAAGGAAAATAAAATAGGAAAATTTGTATCTGATTGATTAGCTATAATAACCACGCTCACTGACAAACATTTATAAATAAAAAAATATTAATAATTAAATTTTCATCATGAAAATAAAAATATATATAACCTCAAGTGAAAATAATATACAATTATGAATGAATGAAATATGATTTATTTTTAGAATTTATGGAAACTATATAACCATCACAAATATTACTGTTGTAATATTAATCTCCCCATTGGATTAATAATCTATCCATAGGAATATCAATATAATAGTTATGAATAGTAACCTGACTATATGAATACTAACCACACTTATGTAAGTGTAAAATATTAATTTTTATCTCATATAAAATTTTATTATACAAGTAAATTAGTTTTTTAACAATGATTAAATATGGGTTTTTATTCTTGTATGAAATAATTTTTTTTTTCATTTAAGTAGAAATTATAAATATTTAAAACATTATTTACTTAAATTAAAATATTTCTAAATTAATATAATGTAATATTATAATGGTAATTTAATATTATGATAAAATATGTGACTTCTCAAAGGGTCAAATAAATTGATCAAAATATTAAAATTTTAATTTTCAAATAAATAACGTTTTTATTAAGAAATTAGTTTTTTCATATTTAAAAAATTATTTCCATAAATTTGACTTAATTTTATGAATCTAACTTATATATAATGGTAGTGAGTATTTTCTAAATATTTTCAAAAATATTTTAACTTTTTAATAGTCATATTCTCTTATATAAAATATTTAGTATTATATGATAAATACATTGTGTGATACATATGTGATGATTTAAAAACTAATTAATATGCACACACATTAACTAATCGATTTATATATTTCCTAGAATCATCATTATTTTCATTATTAAGTCCCAAAAACAAGTGATATAATATTCAAATGACACTCATATCCTCCCCATATAAATACCACCCTCACCACCCATTTCAAAACATATTGCAAGCCTTGTACCTTATAGATAAATTTTGAAACACTCACATCATATATATATCAATGTACCTATATTCCATTTTCTATAAATATATGATCTTAGGGATCCTTAATGGTATCCTCATTGGAGACAACAAAATGAAAACATAAATTATCAACGAAACATCATTTAATTTATTTCAAATTATACCACTGAAAATTTTTTCTGGACCCCTATAAAAGCTAACATAATCTTACTAAATATATTTTTATGTTAATACTATGGTATAGAATAAAAAAGTTCCCTCCATTATTTTTTTATAAAATGAAAATTATTTATATAATATGGTTGGCTCACAACCTCCATAAATGATGTACTTCATTTTTCACCACCACCTTCATGGTTGGTTACAGAAAAAATAAAAAGAGTATAAAATATTATGGTAATTTTTATATTATAGATTACTTAATTATTCTAGAAATTATTAATGAATTTTTGATCATACAAAATGAATATTTTATTATGATTTTTGATACAGATTAAATGATCATACATTGTAACGTTAATGTTATTACTAAATAAATAATCCCTATATCTGAACGTATTATTTTATTTGGCATAATTTAAATATATATAATGATGTGAATATAATTAAATTTAACTTATGGATTTCTATTCCCATTTGAAAATAAATTCCACAGTTATACACATGTGATCTGACTATGGAACCTTTAAAAAAATACCCTCACAACAACATAATTAAACACTATATTTTATTGAAATAGTACAAAATAAACATAATATAAATATAGTCAACAAAATATAGATAGAAATAGGATTTGAATAATGTAATGATGGATTATAAATTTGTTATTCTGGGTTTTACATGAATGTGCTACATGATTATCGATCATAACTTATAGGATCTCTATGAATAACCCTATTTTCTTTGGGATATGTTTCTCATCTCCATTCATAATTTCTTCCATTATTGTTCTAATTTTATTCCACTATATTAATTTTATATTTTATATACATATATACCAAACCTAAATAAAATTTCTATAGTTGGGATATACATTTTTTAATGTTTACAATCTTAAAATCCTTCGATAACCATACACAATTTAAGGATACTTCTATACTTAATATAAAATTTAATGTACAACCCTTATTTATTTATTCCATACAGGTTTACTAAAATTAATACTTTTATTATATCAAATAATTCTTAGTAAATTTCATTTTTTAGGAATCTAATATTCACTTTTCCGTTGTTAGTAAATCATTTTCCATTTTTCCTAGAACCCAACATAAATGAAATACATACAAAACATTTTATCTTCAAATTTGTATGTCATAAATTTACACTGAATTAATTTTACATCGATATTTTTCTTTATTTATATAAAATGATCCATGAATGATTTAATACATTTATTCATCAAACCCACATTGATATTCCAACTTGTTAGACCAATATAAGTGATTTTGAAACACATTGATTTCTAGGTAAATCCTTATGTTTATCAAATATGTCTTATTCCATTATATGGACAACATATTAATGTATATTTATTGTTTGGTACACTTAAATAGTTCTCCAACGAATAGGGTAAGTCATATTCCTCATCCAATGTTTTAAATGGATTAGTTATTCAACCTTATCCATGCTGGGATTTTTCTCACAATGTGATATTTCATTAGATGTTTTATTTTACTTAGGATTTTTTAGGTTTTATATTGATTATAAAGTCCAATATTTACATGATATTATGATTTGATATTAATTATTTCATGAGCCTCTATGATTATCCATGATCATTTTATTTTATGATATTTATTTGTTCCTTTTTACTCATATTCATTGCTTCATCACTGTGTTTATTTCCATAAAATTCTTTATATCTTACACCTTCTATTTATGTATTCCCAATGTTATCATAGATAATGTTATGAGATGAATTAAATTTAGGATCTCATTATGAATATTAAAATAATAAATTTTTATTTCAGATCATAATTATACATTATGAAAATATTATTCTAAAGATAATTGGAATATAAATATTTTACTTGTGTTTATTGGATATTTATGTTATATTAAATGTAATAATGTGTACATAATATATGGTTGAATAAAACATTTAAGCTTCACCCACAGTGATATAAAAATGTTTTGTGAAAATGGAGTACATTTTAAAAACATTAGACTTAGACTATTCCATAAAATCAAAACTCTCTATTAGCCCCTCATAGGTCGTAGGCATATCTCCTATGATAATTATCACATCACCATTAACTATGTGATATACAACATCATGATCTCTTTATAAATATAGTATGATATTTGAATTAATTGTTTTTATTGTGTATGTTCTTCTTTCACTACACATTATGGGAGTGAATAAACCCCCAACATAGAATCAATCCCTCATTATTGTTCATTAACATCTCAGTGTTTTGAATCCTAAACGCATTTATTACTTTTCATGTAAAGTATTAAGTCAAGTAATAAATAATTTTATTTATATGTAGTATAAAAATAATAAAACATTGTTTCCCAATAATGAAAAATAAATAATAATTTATATTACAAAGGGTTTAAATATTCATAATTAAATTTTCACATGAATCTTCGAAACCCAAAATCATTATAAGGACAAAATAGAATTTTCCGACACTATATATCAAATATTTTGTTTATGAATTCTTTAGTTGGATCATGGTTTTGTATAAAATAATCAGCCTCATGCATATAAACAAATAAGGAATTAAAGAATAAATTGACTCATCATTAATAAAAACACATCTATGAAGGTATTATCCCTATATAATACAAATTATTACATTCTTTTGTTCTATGAGGAATTTGATTTTGAAAATTTCCACAATCTATTATATTTTATGTATTGACACCATATTTCAGATTTTTTCAAATACATTTTATCTTTGATAACATATGTTACATTATACAAAAAACATTAAAAATGATAACAATAAAAAGTATTTGTTATTAGTAAATATTTATTAATAAATGAATATAAAAACTGTAATAGATATTACCTTAGAAGAAAAATAGTTAACACAGGGTAATATTAGAAAGGTTACTTTCATTTAATGTCATTTTTTTTATATTATATATTTTATTAGAATAATAATAATTTTTCAATTTTTGTTTTTTTTAAATATAATATTCATTTTTTAATTCCTTATATCAAAAATAGCTAATAATTTCATATTGTATTTTTTCTAAAATAATTTTTTTTCACGAGAATAGTTAAAAATATTGATATTTGATGATACAATCATTTTAATAAAACATATATGTTTACAAAATCTATTTCAATAAAATATATATATTTAACTTAAATTTCTAACATTCATTCAAAAAATCTATGTTTTATTTTTTATCACATCATCAACATTTCAAAAAAAATTGTGACATTTTAATGAAAACTGTTTTTTTCATGTTTTAAATATTTAATCATGAATGTTGTAATGATATTTTTTACATCATTTATTGTTATATAAATATTATTCTGTGGATGTTAATAATAATATTTAATTATATAGGAATCAATGGAATTATTAATTCTATATTAATTATAAAAATTTATGCCTCAAATGCACTTCTCATAAAAACGGTTATTTACACATTACATCAGATGATGTTAATATTAATTTCGATAAAAAAGAAACTTTAAATTAATTTTTCTGAGATAATAATTTTCATAGTTTTTTTTGGTAAATTATAATTTTTTTAAATATAATTTAGTTTATTGCAATAATGTTATTCCACATGATAAAGATAAAAAAATTATTTTATTTTTTTAATTTTATTAATATAACAGAATTTAAGTAAAATTATTTAAATGTAAATAATTAATATAATGTATCTATTAAAATTTATAAACTCATAATTAATTATATTTTAATAATTGTAATGTATTCTCAATAATAAATAAAATTGTAAATCCATAATAGTAAAAATGTCATTTTTCTAATTAAACATTATTATTTAAATTTGTTTTTAATGTGAACTGATAATTTATTAATATTTATAATTTTAATTGGATAAAATATAGGATAATTTACCACACATAAATATCATATTTGGATATATGGGTTTTTTTTGATAAATTAAATACAAATAAATTTACTTAGTTAAAGGAAATATACCTTTATTAGAAGTAAAAATGATAAATATAAAAAACATGAAGGAAAAAACATATAGCATGTCAAAAAGATGAATGGAATGCCTATTTTTATTTTTGTAGACCAAAATGAAACCCAAAAATAATAATTTTTATTCTATGGAACCACTGACCATGTAATAGTGACATTTAAATATTAATGTATTGCATGTATTTAAAAAATATCAATTTTCATATCTTATAAAACGGGATCAACAACACATTTTTAGGTACATGCCTATCTATAGAATAAATACTAAAAAATCATCCCTTTTACACTCCATATAACTATACTCCATAAAAATATTACATTGTTCCCTAATAGTTATAATAATCCATTCAATTTCATGGGGAAATCCATGGAAAAATAATGTTTTTATTATAAATATAGTCAAATTCTCTAACTTTTATTCATAATCATACTCATCCACATTATAGTATACATAAAAATATGAGAAAATATGTTTCATTAACATTTTCAATTATTTATATTTCTGGAAAACAAAAGTTTCATAACTTATATCCATATAATAAAATAGATGAATATTGTTATAGTGTTGTATAAACTACCTCCTTCAAGAAAAGAAATTGTTTGTTTTTCATTACCTCCATTCATGAATATGAAGAAGGTTATAGAGTATGAATAATTAATACATTTATAAATATGTTAACAAATAATGATTCTGAAATTTCCAATTAATCCCCACTATTACCCACTCACATGGATTGAGGGACGGGAATGGTAATCATATATATTTCTAGTTTACTATAACCTCGATGAAACGTTTTTTTGTTTTTTTCCTGTGTTTTCATAAAAGTTATTAAATATAAAAATATTTTTTACAATAACATAAAATTAAAAATAATATCCCTCATCTTTTTTTTAATGAAATTATTTTAAAATAAAAATCTCAATAACCATACTCACTCTTTGGGATTTTTTATGATCTTGTTGAGGTCGATTTTACCACTTATATAAAAAATGCATTAAAATAATAATATAGAAGAATATGGGAATATAAAAAGCAATAATATTATAAACTATTAATAATATAATTAATTAAATTATTTTCCTCAAATTTAATATTATGTATTTAAATATTAAATAAATTAGAATTTTTTTCATCAAAATTATATTTTTTATTACTTAAAATACAGTTTCAAAAATTCTAAATGAATTATAAAATAAAATTATGTATTATTTTTAAAACAAAAATTATATTACCTATTATTAAAATATTTATTAATAATTAAATTTTTATAAAATTATGGAAAACAATATCATAATTTTTAAACATGTTTAAAATTGTTAAATTTATTAAAAATCAATTGTAATAACACTCTATAACCAATTAATATAATCAAGATCATGAATTATAATACGGACTATAATATGTAATATTTTTTAGTAGGGATATAAAATATAATATTTTGTTTTATTATCTTTTTTAACAATAGGGTCGAATGTCAAAAACAGTGCAAGGAAACAAGGTATGGGTTTCTCTAACATATTTATTCTATGGGACAAACATTTTTTATGCACCTAGCTTCATTTATATCTAGTTTTCACTACCTATTATTCTTATAAATCTATAAATTATCTTTAAATTTATATTTTGACTATATTTTATGTCTCCCCCACTTTTATGTTTTTTTAGAAACTATCTTCTGATATATGGGTTTCCATCTCAAATTTTCTCTTTTACAAATAATATTTATAATATGAACATTATTAATTTAATGGGTATTATATAATAAAAAATATTATAAATTTTATAATGAATTAATTTTTACTCAAGGGAGTTTATTTTAAATTTTAATCTCTATCATTCGTTTGGATTTTATTTAAAAAATCAATATATTGCAAGTGGCTTTCAAAGAAAAAACCATTTCATTTGATGATAATAAATATTCATTGACTATAATACATCCGGATTGATCTCTTATATCATATGATGTTATTATTTTTGTATTTATACCTTAATTATTATGTGAATAAATTTTCATACCAAATACTTATTCTTTGTTTATTATATTTGTCTATGAAAAATCATTTATTTTAAGAAAAATTGAGGTTCCTTTTAATGGATTTTCGACCATATATGCATTTTTATATCCCAAAATATTTCCTTTATGCCTAGTAAAAATAAAAAAGTATGTCCTTAAGGATCCTAGATTTACCCTGTTTTCATTTTTAAAAAATTCATTTTTAAGGATGTGGGATTTCAATGTTGATATTTTATAATTCTTTAATGGTTTTTAAACCATTTAAAAATGAAAATGTTTTTCATCCAAACCATATTATATTATGTGAAAATTTATATATATTTAAAGGTTCAATTATTAATTTTTTTTAATGGAAAAATATTTCAATATATTTTCACTTCACCATTTTAAAATATTATATCTTTTTCATCTCTCCATTATTAATTATTAATTATGAATTAAATTGTTTAAAAGTATTTTTACCCATTATTTTTGAATCAATTATTTATTTTTAGAAATATTTATTCTGGATTTTTTCCAATGTATAAAATTTTCCTTCTGATAAATGAATTTTAGATAGTTATCTATACATAAATGTGAAAATATATTTTTGAAATCGTTTATATTTTGTATTATATTTACCCTCCAATTAATATCTATCATGTAGTTATGTCATTATCTACAATTATATGTAATTGTGGTATTATTTGTTTTTAAATAATTGTCTTCTTATTCTTTGATTTCATATATTTATTTCATGTGATGTTTTTGAATGTTTTTAGAATCCCATTATTTATACATTATATCATTACGCGATTATTAATGTCTGGTTTTGAAGTAGTACACAACTAAATATAATTTCTAGATTTTAATTATCTATATTTACCTCTAACACATTTGGTAGTGGGTTATTTCCTATGATATAGAATTTTACTGTGAATAGGTTAGTGAGAAGATAGGAATACAACGGGTGACATTGATTGAATTTAACTATAACCAAAATATAGAATGTGAATAGGTTAGTGAGTGGATAGGTTCCTAAATAGTGAGTATAATAGAAATAAAATATACTCAAGTTTTTATATGTTAATAGGCTAGTGATTACCAAGGTTTTTAAATGTAGAGTATCAGGTCATTTAACTAAAATCACAATATAACATTTGAAATGTTTTCCGAGTAGCAATGATCACATTGGAAGAGTGTTAGGGGAAATATCCCATCATAAGTGTTGATTTTTGAAATTGTTAGTAAGTACATAGATCCATAATTATCTAGTGTGATAGATAAGAGTTCTATAAATTTTTTCATAATTTAACAGTTTTAATGGGTAGTCAGATTCACAATGATAATAAAACATATGATTCTGATTATTTCATTATATTTTTTGTATTTTATGCCTCATGATATTTTCATCACATTTATTTTTCTCATGCCATGGTAAAGTTGTTATCATTTTTTATTTTTAAGGATAATACATAATGATTTAAATTTTTTATACTTAATATTTTCCTTATTCAATATTTTCAACATGATAATAATCAAAGAGTTATGGTCATTGTTATGTTATCACATATGTAGCATTTGATCTCAACATGTACTTATGTTTACATATTAATGATATGAGTATAATTATATCATCTAAGATGTATAAAAATGTTGTTGAGGAGAATGATTGTGGAGAAATGTTAAAAATCAATGTCATGTTATAAGATTATGTATTTAATCTATAGGATTCTAAACTATGTAATTTCTGAGTTTCGAGACTACTTGTGAGATGTATTATATAATTCATTTGACTAAGGTAATATTTAAGTCCGAATTATCTCTGTTATCTTCATCATATATGAATTGTTGACATAAATATTCAGTATCATGATCTAATAAGAGATTAGAAATTAATTATAAAAAACAAATCTTGTACATTTCTCTAAAAGTCATCAAACAATAAAAATTTTACATACATGTATTTCATTATAAAATCATAACCTTAATGACTAAAGTGATCAATAAAAGTGATTATACACATGAATACACCACCTTTTCTATTCTCTATCGAAAAAATCCATTAAAAAATATAATATCCAATAATGTACCATACCTTTCATAATTTTTAATAAAAGTTAATTTTGTGATATTTAATAATGAACAATATTATGAATTACTGAAAGATTTATAATTCAACAGTTCTACTATTTTATCTCTATGGTGTATATGGATGTATTTTTCATACATTTGTCTAATGATAGAAATTTTAATGGTACATTTGATTGGAATCAAACCTGATATTTGAATTCTATATAATGTAACAATAATATCCATATATATAATTTCTAAAGAATTTATTATATTACTAGTAAGATAAAACATGTCATTATTTTAAATTGAATAACATTTCATCCTAATAGATAATGAAAATTCATTCTTATACAAAAACATTTTGACAATTAAATTTATTTTTATATAGGAAACATAATAAAACATTTCAATTTCTTTGAAAAATAGTCTTGGTAATCTTATATTTTTTGTGTCAAAATATAATGTGACACCTCTTACACAATTTCTAAAATAATAGTCAGCTTCAATCCTTATTAATAAAAATATATATTTAAATCAATGTTTTCACCATCGTATTTTGAAAAAAATCCTATTACGAAATAACTATTAGTCAGAGTTTCTTGAATTGAACTCTAAATCCTTAACATTTTAATGATTAAAATGCTTCCCTTTAAGAATATTCTTAACCCTAAATATCACTTGTGAATTTTTCTATATTTAATAACTATAATAGAATTCAATATGACTTTCTTTATCAAGATAGATAATATGTCATGGACATAACTATGAGTTGGTATATTGTATTATATCATTTCATCATGAACATTTAATTAATGTTAACCAACTACAACTATTTACCACAAACATCACATATATTTTGTTATCCAAGACCCATATTGTATTATATAATTAGTCAACCTATGCATCCATCCCATTAAAGGATTTTTTTATGAAGAGAATCAAACCTATAACAACAGTTAGGATTCCGGGATAATTGAGTAGATAAATCATTATCCAAACTTATCATATGGATTAAATCAACTATATTCCTCTATAATCATAACCATTAAAGATAAAGTGATGTGTTTAACCCATTAAAAATTACATGTACAAGATATAAACAATTATGTTGATATTTTAACATTCCATCATCATAATTATAATCCATGTGAACCCATATATGGAATGAAACTACCCAAAAGGTTGTTTTAGTTCTTAAAAATTGTTGATTTTGGAGGAATATGACATATAAATTATTAGACGGTTTTCTTAAAGGTATAAGTATTTTATATTATATCTCATTAATATTTAACTTATTTCATCTCATGAATTCATTAAATTTTCGTGTTTTATTCCATTTACATGCATAATTTTAAAGATTTATTTTTTGGAATCTATACTTCTTTTAAAAATATATTATTCAAAGAATATTAATTAATAATTATTTTACTTAAATATTTTTTCTGTTACACATCTTCAAATTAGCTATATCTATTTATAAATATATGGATTCATCATATTGATAAGGTGTAAGAAAAATTTCAAGAAAATGAACAATGTTATCTGATATTAATAAATAGTGCCAGAGTAATCCTAACAAGATTGATAGACAACCCCATAAATATTTTTCCATGGCATAACTCTGAATGTAAGTGGGTAGAACCACAAAAATTTATTATCCCTAAGTAGAATTCAAAACTAAATTTTTTACTTGAGATGGCTTAATTGTGACGATATACCATCACAAATACCTAATTTCTAAAAACATGATCTTAGAAGTGATTTTTTTTATATGGGTTTAATAAAATTATTTCTTAATGGGTTAAGTGACCTGAAACAATAATAAATATTTTCAATATAATATATTCCTACTAAAATTATGTTTAAAAAAAATAAAGATAAAATTCTAAAATTATAAAAATGTGATTTAATTATAAAAAAATTGTAATAAATAATATTGTAAACATATTAAATAATTAAAATTTTACAAATAAATATATTTTTTCAAAATTAAACATAATAAATGTTTATGTATCAATCAATGTAGAGAGGGAGGAGTAGTGTGAGGTTTATCTTGAGGATGAGTGGAGGTGACTCCAACCCTAAACCTTAATACAACTAGTGCTTGTACTCTATGATCAGATCATGCTAGTTCTCCATCCATCATCACATCTCCTCTTAATGATAATGATAGTGTTGACTACAGAGATCTTACTTATCCACATTCATGCCTCTATAAAATAACTGTGAGACCACATCTTTCCATCAATGTCTGAGGACGGCGATGATGAATCTTCATGAGATCCCCTCAATATGGACGCCAACCATTTAATAGTACCATAAAAACTAATTTTCGTTAATCAATAACTGATACCAACCATTGAAATCTTCACTAAATCATTCTAATTAACATGACTTCATAATGCATCATCACATCATGAGGCACAGGTAGCCTAAATCCTATTCTATGTCTGACTCTCATCTTGTGTCTGAGTAGTCAAAGATTCATATGATTCATTCAACTATAATTTTTAATTAAAATAGTAAAAATATTATATTTATTTAATATATAAATGTTAAAAAATTATATTTGATCACAATTTAAAACATACAACAACTTTTACTCTCTCTAAAGATAGGATCTCTTTAAATCCTATTGTAATCATAAAACAACATAACATCAGAAAGTTTGGTTAACTATCTTTTTATTATATAATAATTTTCAATTTAATGTTATATAAATTATAAAAAAAATACCTCCAATATTCCTTCAATGTGTACTAAATGTATGACTACCATCTAGATGCATCGCCTCCTATATAACTCTTTTTTTAAGACCTAATGATGCTCATATCAGAATTATTTATCTTATCCAAAATGATCATAATCCATACCAATTTGATATTCATATGTAATATTGTATGTGGGGTATAAAACTGATCAAAATCCCAGAATCTTTCTTTCTTCATGCTTTCCCCCCTCATATAATGAAACAATGATGATAGTGCTCAGGAATACAATCCAACCAAACATTAAAGACATAAATTTTCATGCTTCCATTGATGGGATACCATAAACCCCGCATTTTTTAATAATACAATATTTATAATTAAAAAATAAAAATCACTATTATTTATTTACATAAAATTAAATGATAAAACATAAGATTATAATTTTTGATGGGAATGTTATCCAATGTCACCCATGCTCTAGAAAAATAGTTCTACAAAATATCTCTCCCATGCACAACATCAATATAAAAAAATATTTGAAATAAATAGAACAACTAATCATGAAATTAGTACATAATTAATTTAATCAAAAGTATTAAAAACTAACAAAATCAAACAACTAAAAATACCTCTTAATATGTTGACTTATGTCAAGATGTGGACATTGCTTTAGAATATGGTTGTGTATCATCAATATCATAAAACTGTGTCCCCTTCGAGTGGATGATGAATCACAAGAAAACTATTGTTTAGATAATAAAGCATCAGGATAATCACCAGGTATTACAACCTTCTCGAAGCTATGATTTTTATCCGCAGAAGACTCTGCATCCATCTAAAATAGGAAAATAATGTTTTCATTAAATACATTAAAATTTTTTATATGTATATACCATAACTAATAAATAATTGTGTCACTCTTCATATTCATCATCATTTTCAGATATAATGGTTTCAATATCTGTATCATCCTCATCAAAATAATCAATTTATATTGGATTTTCAGCTTCATAAACAATTGTTATTTTAAACTCAATTGTTTTGTAATCAACATCATCATCACTATTGACCCATGAAAATGGTTTTAGTGAACAAAATTCATTTCTCATAATTTTAATGATGTATTTTTTGTTTTCTCTTAAATTGTTTCAATTCTTTTCACCTCCATAGAACCACATTCACTATGAGTATAGTTATTTACAAAGTATTTTATTTTTATAATTCTCCACCAATCTATTAAATATCATAAAAATGTAAAAAAATTGTAATAATATATTTTTTGTTCTTGATGGGAAAATAAAAATGGTTCATTTATGGATAGAAGTACATTATATTTAATGTCAATTATTCCATGGCACTAATGACCAAACAATTCTCAATCACTATCTAACCAATTATATTTAAACATTATTACTTAATTATTTCCTAGGTATCACAATAGAATTATTTCACCTAGAATTTTGTAAAAGTCAACTTAACACTCTCTATAAGGCGATCCTATAAATAATAATCGATTATTAATTGTTTCTTTATTCAGAATATTCTCATATATGAAAATTGAAAAACATTCAAAACATATACATTATAATAGATGAACATTTTTTATAGTGGGATACTCAAATCACAGAATCAATTATCAATTTTATCGACATGTTGTGATATATAAAAAATTATAAAAAATAACAATATAAAAAATAAAAAACTAATTTCATAAGTTAAATATAAATAGTATAGTTTACTAGTATTCAAACCCCGTAGAAAACATTATGTTTTTGAAAATCGTCAAGAGTATATGATATAATTTTCTTGAAACAGTATGTTGATATAATCATAATATAATCTCCAAAAATTTATGTTAAATTTTTTGGAAAAAAATTATGAATATTTGGTAGCATCAATAACAATATAAATCATGTAATTTTGTCACAGTTGAGTTGACCATATGTTTGAGACATATGACTTTTATCATATAAAATCCACCATTTAGTATCTCAATTGATGTCATGTTATGGCTGATTAAAACAAATAATTTAATGTTTTTTGTATCGTTTTTATTTCCAATATTATATCCCATTTATATGTTTGTTGATGGATATTCATGTCAAATGTTTTGGAAATAGAATAAATATTTTCCTCCTTTAAATAATCATCTTAAATTTACACTTTGACTAATTATTTTTTACCTACAGTTTTCTTCATTTTTTGGAAACATATCTCATATGGAATCCTCCATTACATCTGTACTATCCCTCCACATTTTTCCACATGATTCAAACGTATTATCAATGGTTCCATTGAATCAATGAAATATACGGGAAATTTTTTCCAGTTTAGATAAAATTAAAATGAATTCATCTTAAATTACACTAAGTGCATCATAATATGTCTTCTCCACATATATTTCTCAAAAATAAGATGTTATTTCTACTAGCACATATAAAATTGAATAATTCAAAAACCCCAAAAAACAATCAGTAGATGGATTTCCCATGTAACATGAATATCATATCTATTTAATCTGGTAATATAATAGTCTCTAAAACCTCATTCTAAATTATAAACATAACTATATGGTAGTCCCAAATCTAGAATAATAACTACCAAATTGGCCTATTACCATAGTTGAAAAATGTGGAAATATGGCCTAAAACTATGGTGATAGGGTACGACAACATTTTTTTCCCAAGCATGGGTTCTATCATCATGGAAATAGGGTCGAACCTATGGCCACCGTTTTAACCATGTAAGTATATGGGCAATTTCCATAGTTTTAAAAACTATGAAAATAATTCTCGTTCTTTCAATACATGGCAGTTGACCAAAGGAAATAGTTTAACCAAGGCAATAGCCCACCTTTTTCTAATGTTAAAACCATGGATATAGCCCAAACAAATAGTGGCAACAGCCCCAAAATAATTTTTCACCATCCTAATTTGATCTTTGTTCCACACACATAGTTTTAAAAAATATAACCACTAAACCAAGGTGCGCTTTAGGTATACATATATATATTTTATTATATATATTATTCAAAACCCTAGAGGTATCATAAAAACCATGACAATATATATTCCCATTATATTTTATGTAGGAAAATGTTTCTCACATGAAAGTACAAGAGACCTATAGCCATGGTTTTGAAAACCATTCCTATAGCCCATGGAAAAATTTCATATATCCAAGGATTCGAAAACTGTGGCTATAGGCCATATAACCATCGCTATAGACTTTAGAAAAATCGCTTATAATCACAGTTTTGAAAGATGTAGATATATGTCCATGGAAATGTTCTAATTTTCTACTTGTGAATCCACATAAAAATATTAAATTGTTTTATTTGGATAGTGTATAAGTAGAATTTTTATTCATTAACATATATAATTTATCACTCTCTTGCAACTCAAGTATTGGTCAGCTAAAAATTTGATAAGATCAAGTTGTTCAATTGTATTTTCTATAGTCATACTAGGTGTGTCAAAATATATTCAGCGTATATTATTGAAATAGTTCCCCTAAATATGCATGACATCTGATATGTGATTAGAAAACAAATCATACCAGTATTGAATATCCCTAAAAATACATTGTTTAATCCAAATTTTAACTATCCTGAATTTATTTTTTATGAACCTATGGTCGGTCCAAATATAGTGAGAGTTAATAAAGAGACAATAGATTTCAAATTAATACCTATGATCATTCTTAGATATTAGTCACTTTCAATTGTACATTTTTTAAATGATTTCTATTATTTCAAAAATAATGATCAATTGGAAGAAATATACATTAAACAACAAAAAAATGTTTTCTCATTAATCATCACAAAAACATTGTTGTCACTCATACAACACAAAAAAAATATTTTAGAGCATATTTACTCCATGAATAGTACTTACCATGTTATGGGAAGTCACTAATTTTCCACATTAATAGAGATTTCATTATGAATTTGTTTTTGTGAAAACCTTATATGTACTGACACAATTATTCCACAATTAATTTTACTCTTCAATCAATGATTTCAAATTGAAACATATATTATTTTTTTGATGTCTATGAATTTATATAGAAAAAATGAAATTTCAATCCTGTATCCACATCCAAGGAGGAATATTGTATAGAGTTACAGTGATAGGACCACAATAATATTGAGATCTATAAGAACTAAAATGATATAAATATTTATTATAAATACTCAATCAAATTTTATGGGCTTCTAATGTAGTATATATTTATTCATGGTAAAAATAATTCCATGAATCACCATCACAATGATGATTTATGGTTTTTCTATTTTAAAAATGTGTTTTGATCTATTAAATCAAAAACATTGTGCTCTCATATATAAATAGAGGTTGTTATCTATGTTTAATAAAGAAATAACAAAAATATTTAACATTAACCAATCTGAACATCCTTAGGGGAGCTTATTTGTACTTCTATTGTCAAAATCTAGGAAACTAACTAACGATTCATTCTCACTATAATATAATATTAAATCATATAAAAATAAATTAATCTTTTGATAACCTAGAACCAAATTATATATCAACCTATTTATGAAATAATAATATTTAGGAAAAACATTTTCCTCGGGTAATAGTGATTTAACTGAAGAAAATATCTCAACAACGATGTTATTTTACGTTACATTATCTGATTTAATAGCCATAAAGTTTTTACCCGTTTCAAATTTACATATCTTTTGTCTAGGAAATAAGTCATCTTCAATAGATTTCACCAACTCATAAAATCGAGATAGTTCAAAATAAAGAGTGAAAAGAATATCATCCTAAGTTTTAGATTGATGAAAAGACATACAAATAACATCACGCACAAAATCCTGATTGAATTATTGATATGGATCTAAATTATTAATATCCTCTCTAGAGATGTATTAGAAATGTTTATACAAAAATAAAATTCAGAAACCAAAATGAAATAGATGACCCTCAATATTTTCAATTATTTCATACCTCATTAGATCAAATATTATAATGGAAACATAATTTTCCCATATAAAACAAATTTTGGTTTCGATGATGAAAATGATAAAAAAATTCAACACCCTCAATTAATACAATAATAATACAAAAAAACGCTTGATTTCTACAACAATTTATCAAATCAAAATTATGTAATAAATAATTTTTTCACTTTCCTTGTTCCATATTTCCCTCAAAAATAATATTTTTTTCAAAAAATATGATTAATTTGATTATAGAAAAATATGAACCAAAAAATAGTATAAAATAAAAAATAATAATTTACATGTACATATTATCAATTCTATCTATATACTATCTAATTTTATTTATTAGTGCTTATTTTTTTTAATTATCATTAATTACCACTAACTACATTAAATTTTTACAAATTATAAATAAATTGTACTAGTGGTGATGTTTTTAGTAATCAAATTTAATTACCATATATTAATAATATTAATAATAAATTATAACAAATTAAAATTAATTATTACTAATTTCACATATTTTTTACTAATTACAACCAATTTATTGTATTTACGATTAGGTTTTAGTAATTATCACTAATTACTAGTTATGGGAAATTTTTTATAATTATATTTTTACAATGTATGACATTATTTTTCAGTGTATCCTTAATTCATACTAATTACCAAAAATAATTACTATGTACTAGCAATTACCTCTAATTTTTCCTATGTACCAATAATTATTATAGAATTTTATTAATTACAACTATTGTTTTAAATACATGTGTTTTTTGTAATTATTATTTATTAAGGTAAATATATTCTAATTGCTGATAATTTAAAATAATTAACACTAATAATGTCTAATTATCTCCCTTTATTACTAATTACCTATTATTATCGATAATTATTATATAGTACAGCTAGTTATAGATAATTGTTAGTAGTTATTTCTCTTTTTTTGAAAATACCACTAATTTATTTAATTAAGACAAATTTTCATAAAATTTAAATGTTATCTAATTACAACTAATTGTTAATAATTACCACTAAAGGTTTCTAGTTACTACTAATTATTACTAATTTCTTTTCATTATTACCAATTACCAATAATTATTACAATTAGACCATAAATATTACAAGTTAATTCTAATTTTTTGTAAGTGCCACTTATTTTTACTATGTAACACTAGTTATTATTAATTATTTCTAAATACCTTCAATTTTTAAAAAATAATGCTAAATAACACTATTTTTTATTATTTACAACTAATTACTACTAATATTTTCTATGTATATCTCATTGATGATAATATTTAGTAATTATCACTAATTTTTCCTAATTAATGAAATTTTATATTAATTACCTCTAAATATTGCTAGTTTTTACTAATTAACATTAATTTTTTCATATTACAACTAATTATAACCAATTATTGCTATTTTTTAGTAATTATCGCAAATTATAACTATTTATCAATAAATTTTTGTAATTATTACAAATTTTTAATAATTAACTACATTTTCAGATTGTTGAATTCACTTTAAAATGATTACCAACAAATATTGAAAATTACAACTTGCTATAATAAAAATAACCAATAATTTCTAATAATTATCACAGATTTTAATAGATTATCTCAAATTTTAACTTATTGCCAATAATTTTTTACTAATTATTTTAAAATTTAAAATAATTAGGTTAATTTGTAAAAATTAATATTAATAACTATTGAGGTTTATTAACTAATTATTGTTATCTAAAAAAGACTACTTTAATATACTACTATTTATTTCCCCAGTCTATTAATTATTATTAAATTTTGTTAATTCCTACTCATTTTTGTTAATTTATACTAATTACCACTAGTTACCACTAATTATTACTAAATATTGATTTTATATTAATTTTCAATAATATATATTTATTTCACCTAATTATTACTAATTACAGTAAATTATTACTAAATACCACTAATTACCACTAATATATACTAGGTAGTGATAAATAAATCTACATTTATGTAGATTCTGCATTTTTTATTAAATAACATAATTTTAAGTAATTACAATTAATATTTTGTAATTACCACTATTTATATAAACATTTCACTAATTATAGATTATATTAACTGAGTACCACTAATTATTTATAATTAATGCTAATTATTAATAATTATAGATAATTATTATTATGTAAGACAATTTTTTTCTAGCTGCAAATTATTTTTACTATGTACTACTAATGCTTGCAAATTTTTACTATGTACCTCTAATCACCTTGAATTTATACTATGTACTACTAATTACCACTGATATTTTCTAAGAATCACTAATTTCTACTAATTTTTATAAATTACTGTAAATTTTTCTTCATTTTAGTAAATTTAACAAATTACCTCCAATATGTAATAAGTAAAACTAATTTTTATGAAGTAAAACTCATTTTTACGAATTACTAATATTTTACGATGTAGCGCTTAATATCACTAATTTTAACTATGTACATCAAACACCAATAATTTTTACTATGTACAAGAAATTGTAGGTAATTTTTAGTAAATTCCAATAATTACATCTAATTTTTAGTAGTTAACCCTAATTTAATGTAATTACTCCAAATTTTTTGAAATTACCTCATGTTATCTCTAATATTTACTAGTTACATCTAATTTTTAATAATTATAGCATGTTGTTATTAATTACCTCTATGTTAACTATTTACAACTAATTATTAATAATTATCGCTATTTTTTTATATTTATCTCTCCCTTTTAGCAATTACATACAACATTTAATAATTACCATCAATTTAGAATATGTTCCACTAATTTTTAATAATTACAACTGATTTCTTGTAATTAAAGCTAATTTCTAATAAATATTGTTGGTTTTTACTAATTATTTCTAATTTGTACTCATTACTGATAAATTATACGTATTAATTTAAAATTATTAATATTAATAATTAATTATTAAAAATCTGCATTCATTAAAATAAACTATTAATTCTGAATTATTGTTAGTTAAAAAAACAACATTAATTTATTTTTATTAATTATTAATATCAATTAATTATTATTGTATTCATATAATTCTTGGTCATTTAGCTTAATTTTTACCAATTATGAATTTTTAACGCAATTTTTTACTATTTTTCAATTTTTTATACTAATTACCGAAAATTTATAATAATTGATGCTTTATTAAAAAAATTCCACTAGTTCCTATTAATTATAATTAATTACTGATAATTAAATCGATGTTCTATTAATTACAACTAATAACTTTAAATTTTATCTAATTACTTCTACTTAAAAAAAATATTACTACTAAATAAAACATTATACGTCTATTTAAAAATATTTACTACTACATATAACTAATTATTATAAAATAAAAATATGTAATTCGAATTAAAACTAGTAAATTCTAATTAATAAATTTTATTTTAAATTTAATATAAATTAAATTAATTTAAAACTAAAAACCAAAAACAAACACCTTAAAATCCGGTTATCAAAGTATAAAATTTTCAACTATGAAACATTTAATACAATTTAATTATTATTTAGAAGAGGAGGTGAGTAGAAGAAGAGAGGAGAGTTTAATGGATGAGTGAATGAAAAAAATAGATTAGGGGTATATAATTGTTTTAGAATTTCAGACTATAGTATTTTCGATGATTTTTCTGTTGCTAATAGTATTTGTTGCGGTAAGTCTTATCATAGTTAGTGCCCACAATTAATAAGTGTGTCAGAGTTAGATATCCTATTTGTGATGGGACCCATCACAATTACTTGTCATTCAATATTTTATTTTTGATGGGAATTAAATATCTTCACAAATACCTTTCCCGTTGTTTGGAATGTATGTTTTTTCCAATGAATTTTGCAGCGGGTATGTTTTGTCACAACTCATCCCCCGCGGCCCATGTCGTGACTACCCCAATCCCACCTCTCGAAGGACATGTGATAGAGACTAACACAAAATATTTCAACCTTCATGTGTGGGGAATTTTCCTGGATAATTGTACACACACACACTCCCAATAAAATACCAACTCAAAAAAGGGAAATATGATACCACTATAACTGAGTACAAGTTTAGTTGAATGTAAATGGGGGCTAGAATGCAAGACAAACTGGAATAGATATACAAAAAATGGGAAAACAACTCATGGGGTCGTCTACTAAGGATCATACAAGGATGTTTGTTATAGCTCATCACAACAGATCTCCATGTCAACCGTCACCGCCATCCACCTTCATGTCCTGGCTCCCTGAGTCTCAGTCAGAGCTACATGTTGTCTACATAAGACACATCAAGGTGAAAGAAAAGATTGTATAGTGATGAGTATAACCATACCCAGTAGGGACCTCGAGACCCCCGAAGGTCTCCTAGAATTCCACAAAAGACAAACCACATAGCATAATCTCAATCACAAAGGACAAAACAAAGAGATCTCAAACCAGGTATATTCTAGGGTAGTAAGAGTAGGATAGCCAGTCACATAGACAAACACCTACGATGCTGATGAAATCCTCCACTATTGAGTACAGTGGGCCTCTTGTGTCACACAAAGTTGCTTACCACTAACATTGAACGGCTTAGGTACTCCTCCTCATCGTGTATTATGGGTTTATCATGTCACACAAAGTCATTCCCCACTGTGGACTACTCAGGTTCTTCTCCTATCAAGTAACATGGTTCTACCAATTCACAAAGAGGTGCCCCCCACAGAGGGATTTCCAATTCACACAGAGGAGTTTCCCAATGGGATGTCGAGTCACGCAAAATCTAAAATTAGTAATCTTCAGGTATCTGCCAGTAATAGGGTTTTTTATGTAGCTCTCTTTAGAGGACCACTCCATAAGCCAACAGTTGTATTTCAATTATTACAAAGTCTCACAAAGAAGAAACAAGATGATCCTTCATGTTAGGAGGGTTCCAATTCAATAGATGGCACATCAACCAGACTCTCGATCTCTATGTTATAGGCATTTTAGTGTTGATTCCCCGATTATATTATGGTATGATCCAACTAATAAAAGCACCAACATTATTTGAATGTCATGTTGGGTATCTCAAAAGTACTGCCTTGTCCTAATTATTCAGTCTTCATTGATGGCTTGTCAAACGGATGTCAACTTTATGAGATACTCCCATTCAAGCATAAATGGGAAAATACGAGGTCTATGTCCAAGCTGACCATGATGAAACAACATGACCCGGCCTGTTGGGCCTAGTCTAAAGGTACTAGGCTTGGCGCAGTTCGGCTAGGCCTGGTCTGGCCTGTTGGGTCGTGGGTCTGGCCTGCTGGGTCTTGGGTTCAGCAATGCCCACCCGGCTGGGCGTGGCCTGCCGGACTATAGAGTCTCTCGGCCCACTAGACGACCGTGGGGGGGGGTGGTCTGCTCCCTTTCCAGACTAGCTGCGACCGTTTTCCAATTCAAGGAAGTGATGGCAGCTGGTTCTGCATCTCTTGGAAGGTCCCATTGGATCGGTCTTGCGCTAGACCCACGGACCGAAGGTCTACCCTCTTCCATGGCTCAATGTCGCGGCCTTCCTCTGGAGTATGTTGCTGTAGCGCACCACCTGGCTGAACAGCGGCGCCGGATTGCGCCACACCACCCTCACTGATCCATGTGGACCGGCACTCCACGGACATGTGGGTGTGGGTTCTCCCTCCACCACAGCTCAAAGCCATAGACTTCCACTATAGTGCTCCTTTCTGCTTCATCATAGTCGGTGAAGTCCGGCCATCCCCTTGTCCAACGCAGCACCTTCTGACACTGTCATTCCTTCACGGTCAGCGGTTTTCATCTTCCGCCTTCCTCAGAAACTGGTGGCTCCATGTCGGAGGAACATCTTTGGACCACCCGTTCCACCTTACAACGTCATGATAACTGAGAGCGGCAGAGGGTCTGGACCCTGTTCTTTTAGCCCACACCCTTTATGTAGCATAATAACATGGGATGGATATTTTAATTATATATAATACCATCAAAAAACCCTGCATTATAGTCATACGTTCAAGAACAACACACGGATGAACCCTTTGATTTGTTGACCCATTATCTTCATAATAATCAAGAATAGGGAATAAGGGGTGAAATAAAGCATATAACTCCCTAACTTGTATATGTTGGAAGGTGTTGTAGAAAAGGAAGGAGTGTACACGTATGAAGGTGTTTGTCTATACTTTTCATCGCCCTCCAATTCCCCCAATGCTCTTCACTTGATGACGTTCTTCGTCAGAGCACAAAGTCATCAGTGCTTAGTGAGATCTTCCTCTCGTAGCACTCCCAAAACCCAATTCCGAGTTTATATTAAATAGAGTTGATGAGAGCATCAAAACATCGCAAAATTAATGACATTTATTAATTATTATAATTAATGAACCTCTTTAATTCTCCCAATGGTGTGGTTAAACATACTTTAAAATTCACCAAACGGTGAGGTTAAACAAATTAAGGGTCAATCAACTAAATGTATTGATGTTTTATTTTTGACCCACTACATTTTTTCCAACACATTCAAAAAAATATCATTCAATTAATTTATTATTTTTTTGCAAATTTCAAAACATAAAATTTTCAACCGACCATTTCTGGTCAAATTTATGCTTCCCTTAAGTGAATCCTAGTTCTATGTATTTAACAATTCCCTTGAAATTTTAATGCAAGAACTGGTTCAAAAGATAGAAAATGTCAACCGCACATTTTCTAAACGTATCTTAAAAAAGTTCCAAATTCCTTTCATGGATCTCGAGGCCTTGGAATCACATGACGTCAATTTCTACATTCTCATAATAATCCCATATACTATTTTGAATTTTTTATTGAATTTATTGGTCATTACATTCCCCCACATTAGGGAATTTCATCCCCGAAATCTACAACCCAACTAGAAAATAGATGGGGGTACAG
The DNA here is from genome assembly GCA_963277665.1 of Viscum album. Taxonomy (NCBI): domain Eukaryota; kingdom Viridiplantae; phylum Streptophyta; class Magnoliopsida; order Santalales; family Viscaceae; genus Viscum; species Viscum album. The sequence continues at coordinate 176,645,593 of OY728134.1, forward strand.
AGCACATATCGGAGCATCCAGCTCTCATGTGCTCTCCCAGAGATTCACGTACTACCAAATGACTTGAACTGGAGGAATCGACCACCCAGAAAGGACCTTATTTTTTTGATACTCTATCTCCATTGGTAACTCCACAAACATCTCCGCATCATCGATGTCTATCTCACTTGAGTCGATAATTTTCAATGGATAATCCTTGTACCTCCTCAATTGCGACACATGGAAAAAATTGTGCACCTGGTGCATCTGTTGTAGAAGAGATAGATCATACACCACCTCTCCAACTCTATTAAGGATCTTCAATTGTTCAATGATCCTCTAAGATAGCATTCTGCCCCAGGAAAACCTCTATAATCCTTGTATAAGTGAGACATATAGGAAGACATGGTCTCCATCCTCAATCTTAATTGGTCATCATCTTCTATCAGCATAAGACTTCGGTCCACTCTATACTATATTAATTCTCTCCGGAATGATCTGCACCTTCTATGTGGTATCATGTACCAACTCTGGACCCATAAGTGATGACTCACCTGGGTCTGTTCAGCATAGTGGTGATCTAGAAGGTTGCACGTATAGGGCCTCAAATGAATCCATGCCGATGGTAGAGAGATAAATATTGTTGTATGCGAACTCCACTAGTGGTAGGTGGTCCTCCCAACTACATCCAAAATCAAAGACACTAGAATGAAGGATCTCCTCAAGTGTCTGTATGGTTTGGTCCGTCTGACCATATGTCTAAGGATAAAAAGGTGGTGCTCAAGAGTAGCTGAGTCATGAATTCCCCCTACAATCCCATCCATAAGTGGGACATAAAACCTGTTTCGCAAACTAAAATTATCATCGATGGCCCCCAATGAAGTCATACATTCTTATGTACATTGAGGCGTCTAAAGCTCTCTACTAATCCCTACTCTTGGATGGGTTGGAAGTGGGCCGACTTGTTGAGTCGGTCAACGATAACCCATATGGAATCGTGGCCCCTAGATGTACAGCATTGCCCTGTCATGATGTCCATGGATATACCATCCCACATCCATTCCAGCACCTCAAGTGGTTGATCTAAGCATACGGGTACCAGATTCTCAGCCTTTAAATGCTGACAAGTGAGGCATCATGATACGAACTCCGCAAACGCTTTTTTAACACCCTGAGATTTTATGGGAAATGTTATTTTTAATTTCACTGATGTATTCTATTGTAACCTACACCAAAATTATCTTGTGCTATACACAATACCGTATTAGCTTTTAGTATAAGAAAACACTATTCTTGGATTGTGTTACATGAAAAAGCGTCCTTCCTCAATAGCTTGTGTTGTACACAATACCGAGTTTCACTAAACAATGATATATTGTTATAATATTATTATGAATTAGCCGTTAGAAATAGTATTTACCAAATTTTTAATTTTATAACATTATCATTCACCTTACACATATTCTATAATATGGTTTGAGAACAAAATAAATTTCTCATGAAAAATTATTATTTTTCAAAAAATGCATTGTTATCACCTTTTAATGGAGCACCCACTATAAATCTATTTTTTGAAACATTTATGCGTTTAATTTGACAAAATAAACTTATTCATTTAAATAATTATATAAAAAAAATTTAATAATTTTTTAATATTTTTAGTTAACTTTCATATTTTGATGAATAGTAAAATACGCTAATATTTAATTAAAAACGAATTTTTCATCAAGGTAATATATGTTGTTAAATTATAATATTTTTGGTTTAGAAGTATAAATAGAATATATTTTTACCATTTCATATTATGTATTTCATTATCATTAATTATACATTGAATTCATAGGTAAATACATTTCAATCTTTTTCAATGTTATAACTTTTAGAACTCATTTTCTCAACAACAGGATTAATTTTAAATTAAATACTGAAACTTCTATGTTTAGAATTTGGAAAAATGGATTCCATATTTATAATTTTTAGGTACAAATTATGTGAAAATGCTACATTTTATTTTTAGTCATTATGAATAGTAACTACGGTAAATTTTATTTACTACAGTTAAATGTAAATCAAGTAAAATGTTTAAAAATAATATTATACAATTACCCTAAAACTTATATTTATATAATTGGATAATTATATTTTATCCTAAAATATACTTGGGTCTATGTGGTGTCTTTTTGATCCCAATTTGATGTGGTTAAGACCTTAAATTTATTTTATTTAACGAAAGTGAAATATGTCTCAATAAAACATTAATAATTAAAATATTTTTTATATTAGAATATACAGAATATAAATTAAATTATATATATTCATTTTAAAGATAAAATATATTTCATCATCATGGTAATTTATTTTTGATTTTTATGAAATATATAATTACATTAATAGCTTATACATTAATGATGCAGAAATTATTTATTCAGTGAAAAATCAATAATTTGGTTTTTATTAAAATAATAATACCCATCAAACAGACCAAAAACATGAGAAAACCTTATTAGTCGAGTATATATATAACAGAATCATCCAAGGGTCAACTTGTGGACCATTCTGAGCCTTATAAAATAGATTCTGTCATTTATATAATTTTATTTTAAATGATGTCAAAGTTGTCACCTTCATACTTTAAACGAGATAAAATTTTAAATTTTGGTTGTTATCGAAGATAAATTTGACTAAAAGTATTCTAATGAAATATATTATATTTATCTTAATTATTGTATTTTATTTTTAAATTTTATGCAACAAATCAGTATACTAAATAATTATACAAAAATGTCGTATTACCTTTTTTATTAAGAGAAATATCAAACAAATGGTAATAGAAATATTGAAATAAATATTATATGAACTAATTAGTGTGATACAATAAATTTTATAGATGGATATGACATGTTAGAAATATATTATATATTTTGGTTCGAACATATCTTCTCTGTGGAGTTTATTTAAATTCAAATAAATAAATAGTGTCAAAATTGACACTATTTATATTTTATAAAAATAACATATTATTAAATTGTTTAAAAATCACAAAAAAAGTTAATAATTATAAAATGAAATTTATATGGTCTAATATGGCATCAATTATCCAATTATGGACAATTAAAAACACATAAGTAAGTATTTATAACAATTTAAAATTTAGAAAATTATTACCACAAATAAGATTAAATAGATTAAATAAGGATAAATCAAATTGATAAGGTCTAAAATAATTTCCCAACATGTCTAATTTTTTTTGGATTATGATATTACAACCTTAGATCATATAATATTCAAATCTAATTCATTTTGGATGTTTTCCTATGGGGTTTAAGTTTATTATAAATTAATATTTTTGAGGATTCTAAAAGTGCCCCTCTCCTCTCTTATAAAAGGGCACCTCCTCCCTCTTCTATTCACTGAATTTCTAAGCCTTCAAGATCTACCAACCCATTCCAATTCCTCTTATCAACCTCTATATTAATATTATAGAGGTTTTTTCTTCTCAAAAGCCTACTCTAGTGCCCTAAAAAGAATTTTAAAAGAGGCACGTCGAGGAAGAGGTAATATATTCTACCGATTTCTTCATGTTTATTTCTTCTTCTACATCCCATTATTTATTTGTTTCATTATAAAGTAATAACATAAGAATCAATAATGTACTGATATGTTATTATAAATATTAAACAACCTTATTACACCTTATATCCATCCTACAAAAAATGAAATAACTGAGCATGCGTATATACAGCTTACTGTCTCCACGCAGTGGTATAATCTATTATTCATCGCCAACCTACTTGGATGGGTATAATAATAGAAGAAATAACTATATATGATTACTTTAAAATTATATTGATTCTGAAATATTATACAACATATACTTCAATAGAATTTTACAATCATGGGAATGATATCGTCGCTCGTGCGTATATACGACTTACCGTCCCCACAATGCGATTAGATTTATTATCCATGTTAAAAATTCAAGAATGATTATAAATTATATGTATTTTATAATAAAGATATATATGAAATTATAATTATACTATATTTAGGTGTGTGTATATATATTTCATTTACTTCCATTCAATTTAATAAGGAAATGAGAACATTGTTCATGTGTACGTACGACCTACGGTTTCCATGAACATTGTATTTTATTTGATTTAGCAGTCCATTGTATATAATAATATATTGAATATATATGATATATAAACCATGTTTTAAATTATGGAAGTAATTAATTCAGATCTAAGTACTCATATTAAAAATTACAAGAAAAAACATATATGATAATTGAAATGATTTTACCCAAAACGCTGCTTTAACATGGAATTGACCAATAAAAAAATATAAAGTCATAGGGAATCATATAAGATGTCATAAATATTATTATCATTCTGTTAAAAGTTAATAATATTTTTAAAACCACTATACAGTTGTTTCGGACACATACAGAAGAAATGGGACCTAAGGTAAGTGATAATTATTTCAATCTCGTTCTTATTTGAGATTTTTTATTCGTAAGTATTTACTGGGGTTATGATTATCATCCATGTCCATGATTTCTAAAAAAGTTTTGATAAAATTTTTACTATTCTTAGATGCATGTATTAATTCATTTTCCCATTTTTTTACATTTACCTTAAGGTAAGGAAGGAATCATTCTTTTGTTTACCGTATGAGGTACCTTTTGACTTTTCCGACAAAATTATGAGGAGAATGTTTTATTGACTTATATGGAATGATTGAATTTTTACGGTTTCATAATACCTTTATTCAATTATTCATCCTCTATAAGATTTCATTTTTACTTTCAAAAAAATTATTTTCTTTTAAAATTAAATGAACTTTTGAGAATAGAAAATGATTTTGAAAAATAAATGATATTTTCCTCAATAATTCATTTCAAGTGTTTTATCAAAACTATATTCCATCTATGATGACATTATTTGATATAGATATGTTTCAAGTATAATGTCTCGTTTATTTACATGGTTTAATATGTATTATGTTATGATGGGATGATATTTATGAAACCCATTTTATTCATTGGGATATGATGAATGATTTACGTTTATTCTGTGTCACACGAAAGAATGATTTCATTATGAGATTGGAGGGACATTTATCTCCCTCTAATTCATTTGGTAATGATTAATATCTCATGATATATACATGGATATAATAGATAGTATATCTGGTTCAATATTACAGTGCTATAATGGAAAGCAAACACAGTTCATTAATGAAATTTTTCCACTATGATGGTCTTGGAAACAATGCCTTTGCTACTATGGAGATAATATCATGTGATTAATGGTTCTCAACAATTACATGTTTTATTAACATTATATTTTATCATGATTAATGTTCCTTATTAATCTATTCCTTATGTACATCCAAGATTTATGTCATTACTCATGATATTGATGTTTTATGTTCATGTTCTTGCGTTCAAAAGTTTATCGATTGTTTTATGTTCTCCATGTTTACCCTTACTCAGCATTGAATATCACACTCTTAATGTTTTCTTTTCCCAAGGATTTATAGAATGGTTTTAGATAAAAAAACAAATGGGGAAGATCTTTATGGGAGATGTTGAAGATCTTTCACCAAGATAATAAGATTATGTTTCGAGTTTCCAAAGACAAAAAACTAATATGGTCTTTGGGAATATGTTTTTGTTATATATTTTGTATTCTGTGAAATTAATGTAATTTCTTTGTACGTAAGGCTTTGATTATCTATATTTGGTACCAGAGTGAAGGTTTAGTCAACCGTTGGAAACTAAGATTTGAAAACATTAGTGAGATTCCTAGATATTTTTCAAAGGTATATCTACGGATTTCCCTAAGGATAAGTATACGTGTTGGTTATAGTCCTAGAATTACGGTAAAGATCTTAGAATTAAACCTAAGATGGTAGATATTTTCGGTGAACCACCTTTATTATGTTGTTTTCGTAACATGATTTTTTCCACTCACACTATTATTTTGGGGTTTTAGACGATGGCTGGAACCTGAAGGAACCATGTTGATGAATGTAATGGAAAATGAAATTATTTTCCTCCAGAATAAACCAATGTTATGGGTGATGGAGTGAAATTTTTTATTACTATACATACACATGCTATGAATCATTCTGGACTTCCAAATGAGCAGTGAAGGGAAAAATATTCTATTGAGTCCTTCTTGAGGCAATGTACACCTTCTGTCAATGGGTCTTTTGATCCACCTATTGCAGAACAGTGGATCGGTACAATTGAAAAGATATTTTCCATACTTCACTGTTTAGAACATGAAAAAGTCATTATGGCTATTTACCATTTAAAAGGTGAATCAAACATGTGGGGAGCTCTAATTAAGAATACAAGGCCCCAAGATGAAATTGAATCCATGTAATGGGATGAGTTCGAGAACATGTTTTTTAATAAGTATTTACGTCGTATTCTTCAACAGAAGATTGAAAATGAGTTCCTTGATCTTAATAAAAAGGATGATGAATTTTTCGGTATATATGAGGCAAATTTTACAAGGCTTGCAACGTATGCATCTGGATTTATCATCCAACCTGAATGTAAAGTAGATCGATTCTTCAGTGGCTTAAAACCAATTCTTCTAAGGGTATTAGATATAGGATACTTCAATTTCTATGAAGAAATTGTGCGTTGGGCTATCAAGGTAGAACTGAAAGTTGGTGTTATATATCCATCTCATGGTTTTGATAAGAAACGAAAAATGGAGATCAAAGAAAAATCTCAAAACAATGGTGAAACGATGACTAATGATTTTTTATGCTCAAAGTATGGAAAGAATCATGGTGGAGATTTTCTTAAAGGGGCTATAAATGGCCTTAAGTGTGGAAAAGAAGGTCATCAAGTATCTGAGTTCCAATGTAATGGGAAAACGTAGCTAATTATGTGAATAGAGAAAAGACTACAGTGAACGTACCACCAACTCATCAATGCTACAAGTGCACGGAAATGGGATATTATGGTATCCAATTCCCTAATCCCAGGGTAAATGATGGTCAAAATCAATAACCTATTAAGGTAAAGGACAAAGGAAAGTCACATGTGATCACTATTGGAAATGTTGAATATGGAAAAGAAGTGGTGGAATAATTAAGTGTTTATGTAACCGAATTCCAATATAGTGTTTTGAAATCTCATTTATAGTATCGTGGAATATTCAAATATTGATGTATTGGTTTATTGTGGTTTTCAATAATTATATGGTACCAGTAACCATGAAAGGTGATTGAAATACTTTTTCAAAGAAGTTGATATGTGCATAATGAATGGATAAAGAGAAAATAATATGTTTGTATTGTATTGATGAGCTCATGACGGATATAAGGACAGAGCAAAATCTTGGTTTGATAATAAAGAAATTTCAGGATTTTGGTATGTGGAAATAATTCACTTTCGACAGCATTCATTATTTCACTAAGGTTCTATGGTAATTAATGTTTCAAATAATACATGATTAAGGTATTCACATGCTTGGAATGTGACCAACAAGATATATCTTATAATATATGGGGGATAAATGATGGTATTCACATTCTTGGTAGATGACCTCTATCATAATCTTTTTCATTATACTATGAGATTTGGACAGAAGTATTTTGGATAAGCCTAAAGATTGGAATGGATTAAGTTAGACATCAGATAGTATTTTTTATGTCTATAAATTTTTTATTATATTTATGAAATGTTATAATATTGTAGTTTTAGAAAAAGGGAAACCTGTAGGATGGGTGACAACCCGTCACATCATAGCAGGATGCGGGAATCAAACCTAAAAACAATGTTTGACAATCCTTTATCACCTTCCAATGGAATACAGAAAGTTCCTGGTTAGTATAAATTAGATTTATTTTGTTAATTGGTATGATATATGAACGAAAAGACCATTTTTGGATCTATATACGATTAATATCACCATATATGGACTTATGTATATTTAATAAATTTTTTTAACCTTTTGTTTCAGACCAATGGAATGACCCATCATTCTGTCACATGTTCTATTAACACATCGCGAATGACAAATTCAACTTCATTTCATTAATATATGATGCAGAAATTGTTCAAGGAATGAAAAACAGTGAGATTGCACCAAAATCAAGTATGTATTTCTTCTAATTCAAAATTTTCAAATTTATGGAAAGGATCTAAAAAACAAAAATGTTGTCCTAGTACCCTCATATATGATGAATCAGATGCTACCATATATCATCACATATTTAAGTATTTGTGATTGTTTCCTTCTTCATATCCATGTTCTCTACCACTATCCATTAGAACATGATGGTTAGATTTCACTTCCATATCCATGTTTTGACTTATGTTCTCCTATGTGGAATCCTAGTGATGAGTTAATTTTTTTTAACAGTTACGTTTCTTAATTAACTTTTTAAAATATAGTTTTATTGATCCTTTTTACAATGTGTGTTTCTATGAAAGAAACTTTCTAGTAGTAAATGATTTATAACCCTGACGAATTTTAAGGGAAAAATTCATTTTAAGCGGTTTAGAATGTAACACCCCAAGATTTCATGAGAAATATTTTTTTTTAATTTCTTTGATTTCATGTGTTGTATGATACACCAAGATTATATTGCGCTATTCTAAAACCCATATTAGATTTTAGTATAAAAAAACACTATTATTGGCTTGTGTTGCATGCGAGACCGACCTTCCTCTGTAGCTTGTGTTTTACGCAATACTAAGTTTCACTAAACAATGATATATTATTTTTATATTATTATGAACTATCCATTTTTAATATCATTAATCACACTTTTATTTTTATAACATTATCATACATCCTACAAATATTCTAGAACATGGTATGAGAACGAAATAAATTTTTCATGTAAAATAAGTGTTTTGTAAATAGAATGATGTTTTTCCACCTTTTGATGGGGAACCCACTATAAATATATTTTTTGACATGTTTATGAGTTCAATTTGAAAAAATAAACATATTCATTGTAATCGGTATATAAAAATTCACTTTTTATAATTTTTAAATATTTTTCTATTAACATTAATATTTTGATGAATAGTAAAAATACGCTAAAATTTATTTAAAATTTTATTTTTTTTCATAAATATAATTTATATAGTTAAATTATAATATTGAATGGTTTTAAAGTATAAATATAATATATTGTTACCATTTAATATAATTTATGTCATTATCATTATTTTTACATTGAATTTATTGGTAAAAACATTTAAATCTTTTACAATGTTTTAACTTTTTGAACCCGTTTTCTCAACATCAGGATTAATTTTAAATTAAATACAACAACTTCAGTTTTGTAAATTTGGAAAGATGGATTCCACATTTGGAATAAGTAGGTAAATATTATTTATAGATGCTATTTTTTTTTATACATTATGAATAGTAACTACGTAAAATTTATTCACTACATTTAATGGTAAATCACGTAATTAAGGGTAAAAATAATATTATAAAATTTATCTAACACTTATATTAATATAATTGGATGATTAAATTTTGTTCTGAAAAGTTCTTATGTTGAAATTTTATCTTTTCGAACCCACTTGGATGTGATTAAGACCTTTAATTTATTTTATTTAAATAAAGTGAAATATGTCTCACTTAAACTTTAATAATTAAAGTATTTTTAATATAAGGTTATACAAAATATAAATTTAATTATAAATACTCATTTGAAAGATACATTTTTTTTCTTCATCATGTAAATTTATTTGATATTTCTAAGAAATATATAATTACATTAATAGCTTATACATTAATGATGGAGAAATTATTTTTATAGTGAAAATAAATAATACAGTTTTTATTAAAATAATAATACCAATCAAATAAATCAGAAACATGACCAAAACATATTGGTAGAGTATATCTATACCCTAATCATCCTTGGGTTGACTTTTGGACCATTGTTTGACTTATTAATAATATTATGGCATTTATATAATTTTATTTTAAATGATGTCAAAGTTGTCACCTTCTTACATAAATAAAGATAAAATTTTAAAAAAAATTGTTGTTTTAGATGATAAATTGGACATAATGTATTATTAGGAAATTTTTTAAATTTATCTTAATAACTTTATTTTATTATTAATTAATATTCAACATATTAGTATATTAAATTATCAAAAAAAATGTTGTAGTAATTATTTTATTAATAGAAATATCAAATAAATTGTTTTTAAATTATTAACAAAAATATTATATGAACTAATTATTGTGCTCCACAAATTTTCAAGTGGAATATGAAATGTTTGGAATCTATTACATATTTTGGATCAAACATATCTTCGATGTGAATTTTATTTAAATTCAAATAAATGAATAGTGTCAAAATTGACACTATTGATATTTTTTAAAAATAACATTTTATTAAATTGTTTTAAAATCACAAAAATATTGAAAAATTGTAAATTAGAATTTATATTGTTTATAATGTCATAATCTATCCAATTATAGACAATTCATAACACACAAGTAAGTATTTATCACTATTTAAAATTTGGAAAATTATTACCATAAATAAGATTAAATAAATTAAATAAGGATAAATCAAATTGATAAGGTTTAAAATAATTTCCCAACATGACTAAAGTTTATTGTATGATGAGATTACAACCCTATATCATCTAATATTTTCATTTTAGTCATTTTGGAATTATTTATGTGGGGTTTGATTTCATTATAAATTAATATTTTCGATGTTTCAAAAAGTGCCCCACTCCTCTCATATAAAAGGGCACCTCCTTCATCTTCTCTTCACTCCATTTTTAAGCCTTAATGCTCGGACTACCCCAGATAATTCCTCTTCTAAACCACTATAGTTAAATTATAGAGGTTTTTGTCTTCTCAAAAGGCCAACTCTAGTGCCCTATGAGGAAGTTTAAAAGAGGTACTTCAAGGAAGAGGTAATCTCTTCTGCGGATTATTTCAAGTTTCATTCCTCATCTACTACCTCTTATTTTGTTTTTTTAATTATAAAGTAATAACATCAGTATCACTAATAAACTGATATATTATTATAAATATGAAACAACTGTATTTCACCTTGTGTCCATCCTATGAAAAATGAAATCACCACGCGTGCATATGTATGGCTAACCGACTCCACACTGTGGTGTAATCTATTTTTCATCACCAACCTACGTGGATGGGTATAATAATGGAAGAAATAAATATATATGATTACTGTAAAATGATATTGATTTTTAAATATTCTACACCATACATATCAAAAAAATTTCACAATCAGGGGATTGATATCATCGCTCATGCGTACGTACGGCTTATAGTCTCCATGACGTTATAAGATTCATTCTCCATGTTAATCATTAAATAATGATTTTAAAGTATATATAATGAATAATATTGAGATATATGATATAATAATGATACATGATTTATGTGTTTATATATATATATATATATCATTTACTTCCATTCAATTTAATAATTAAAAGAAAACAACGTTCATGTGTACGTAAGGCCTACCGTCTCCATGAACAGTGTGTTTCATTCCTTTTATTGATTGAATATATATATATTAATATATTGAAAATATATGATATATAAAAAATATATTAAATTCTAAATTTAATTAATCATGATCTAAGTAATCATATGAAAATTTACATGTCAAAACACATACGATAAATGAAATGATTTTAACCAAAATGCTGCTTTAACATGGAATTGACAAATGAAGGGGAAATATAATGTCATAGAGAATCATATACGATATCATAAAAAAAATTATGGATCAAATTCGGGTTGGGGATAATTTCCCAGTTACTGTAGCAGTACTATAGAAGGTACTGTAGCAGCGGTGACACTCTTGTAGCGGTTGCGCTGTAGCAGTGGAGGGACTATAGCAGATACTATAGTGATGGTGGTACTATAGTGGGTACTGTTGTAGTGTGAGTATTGTAGCAGTTCTGTTCACCGAGGGGTCCTTTGGGCAATTCAAACAGGCTTTGAAGCCTTTTATTCAAGCCACTTGGCCTTGGGCCTTTGGGCTATGTAATGGGTCTCCCTCTACACAGTCTACATAGGACTTTGCCTTCAAATTATAAATTGAGGCTTCGGCCCCAAACCTTAAAAAAAATATAGTAGTTTCATAAACATATGGATGAAATTGTACCTAAGGTAAGGGCTAATTATTCTGATCTCGTTATTTTTCGTGTGTGTTTATTCATAAGTATTTACAACGGTTATGTTTATAATCCTTGTCCATGTTTTCTCAAAATGTTTTTAAAAAATGTTTACTATTATTCCATGTATGCTTAATGTCATTTTTAACCATTTTTTACTTTTACCCCATGTTATAGAAGGAATCTTACTTTTGTTTACCATACAAGGTACTTTTTGACTTTTTTGGAAAATGTACGAGGAGAATGTATTCGATACTTATACAGAGTGAATGGATATTTATAGTTTCACAACACCATCTTTCCAGGAAGATTACTCTACATGATTTCATGGTTATTTTCAATAAAATTATTTTCTTTTAAAATTGAATAAAATTTTGAGAATAGTAAATGATTTTGAAAATAAAGGATATTTTCCTCAAGAATTTATTTCAAGTGTTTTATCAAAACTATTTTCAATATTGGATGACATTATTTAATATTTATATATTTTAAGTATAATGTCTCTCTTATTTAGCTGGTTTTATATGGATTATGTTATGATGGGATGATGTTTCTAAATACCATTGTATACATTGGGTTATGATGAATGACTTATGTTTATATTTTGTCACACAAAAAAATGATTTCATTATGAGATTGGTGGGACCTATATCTCCCTCCAATGCATTGGGTAAAGATTTATATCTAAAGTGATAGTCATGGTTGGAATGGAAAGTAAATCTGGTTTAGTATTATAGGGCTAGAATGTCCCGTAAACCCGGTTCAGTAATGGACTTTGTCCACTATGATGGTCTTGGCAGCAATGCCATTGCAACTATGGAAATCATATCGTGTGCTTAATGGTTTACAACAATTATCTGTTTTATTCCCATGCAATTTTATCATGATTAATGTTCCATTATGATCTATTCCATACTGACTTCCAAGATTTATGTCATTAGTCATTATTTTTATATTTTATATACATGTTTTTACGTTCAAATGTTTATCGATTATTTTGTGTTCTCCATTTTTACCCTTACAAATCATTAGAGGTCACCCTTTTTATGTTTTCCTTTCCCCGGGATATAAATAAAGGTTTTAGGTAAGAAAAAAAGGGGGAAGATCTTTATGGGGCATGTTGAAGATCCTTCACCATGATTAGAAGATCATGTTCCATGTTTCCAAAGACACTAGCCTAATACGGTCATTGGGCGTCTGTTTTTTGTTATGTATTTAGTATTCCGTGAATGTAATGTAATTTGTATGTACGTAAATATTTGGGTCTCTATAGCTTTCTTAATCCCTGGCCACTAGTAATGATGTTGGAGGTCCTAATACATCTTCACCACTCCGGGATGTACCACCAAAGGGGGTGTGTGAAACTCTTGCAAAACCTCCTCTCATAGAGTCACTGGTAACATAGTACGTCCTCGGAGGAGGAGGACATGATCATCAACATTAGAAAATCCTCAAGAGATTGTCCTAAGGATATCTGAGCACGTCAAGACTCATAGTCAAAATCCCCAGGTTGAGAGTCCCGAACTCACATAAGGAGTGGGAGTGACAGTCATAGACTAGAGGTAAGCCACTCCATCTCTATCCTTAGAGGATATCTGCAACATAGCTAGTTGCTTTCTCCCCTCACTCAGCAACTACACACCAGACCTCCTAATGGGTGTGTCTGCTACCATGTGACCCTTTTTAGGAGTGTAGACTATCTCAAAGTCATAGTCATGTAGGAACTCCACCCATTGCAGCTATCTCAGGTTCAAGACCTTCTACAGGAAGATATACCTGAGACTCTTGTGATAGGAGTAAACAGTAAATTGTTCACCCATCATGTTGTTCCACCACATCATCAGCATAAAGACCACTACTGCTAACTCTAGGTCATGAGTAGGGTAGTTCTCCTCATGTTTTCTCAACTTCCGTGAGATGTAGGTGATCACTTCTCACTCCTACATCAGAACACAACCCAGTCTAGTCTATGATGCATCGTAGTAGACTACATACCCAACTCCCTCTTCTAGTATCCTTATAATGTGGGAACTCGTCAGCCTCCTCCATAGCTCCTAGAAAATCTGATGGAACTTCTCTATTCACAATAAAGGTTTCCACTTCTTTGACAAAGATAACAAGGGTGTTGCTACTATGGATAATTCATGTAAAAATATCTATTAGTGCTAGACACACCCAATAAACTCCCCACCTCGGTCAACCTCCTGGGTGACATCTAAGTGAGAACATCCTCTGTCTTTTCCAAATCCATTACAAATTCAGCCCCTAGATAACATTCCCTAGGAAGTGGACATTCTATATCTAAAACATGCACTCTGAGAGCATGCCATAAATATGATTCTCTTGGAGTGAATCCAAAACTATCTACAAATGTGTGACATGCTCCTCCACCGACGCTGAGTACACCGAGATGTCATCAATGAAGACTACCATGAACCGATCAAGGTAAGGATAGATGATACTATTCATGAGCCCCATGAAAAATACTTGATTGTTGGTCATGCCAAAGGGAATCACCATGTATTCGTAATGTCCATACCGACATCTGATAGTTGTCTTCAGTACTCCTTCATCCTGTACCCTGAGTTAATGAAATTCCAATCTGTGGTATATCTTTGAAAACCACCATGTTCCCTTAAGCTGGTTGAATTGGTCATCGATCCCTGACCAAGGATAATTGTTCTTCATGGTAACATAGTTCAGGCTCTGATAGTCCACATAATGACTCAAACTCCCATATGCCTTCTTGGGAAACAAAATTGGGGATACCCAAGAAGAAACACTAGGCCTTACAAACTCATTCCTCTACATGTCTTCCAACTATTCTCTCACCTCACAAAGCTCCACAGGAGCCATATGATATTCTGGTGTAGATATTAGTTCTGTCCTAGGGTACAGGTTGATGTAAAATTCTAACTCACTAATAAGAGGTAGTCTTGGATCATCAATAGAGAAGACATCAGCAAACTGGTCCACCACTACAAGATATATTAGAATCATCCCATCCACTACATGGATGGTGGGGCTAGCCATCTATTGAGTGATTTGCTGCAACCTCCATCGAGAGATTCCATCATTTATTTCATAGTTTTCCACCTCACTAATGAAATAAAAACAGATCCAATCCTCATGAACACACTGTACTCTATGCCTAAAATAGTCGATCTGAGCATGGACTGGGGATAGCTAGTCCATAACCAAGATGAAGTCATAAGGCCTCAACAATGATATTATGACATCCCAGCCAAAGGTCTCACCTCCTAGAGTGAGCTTTCAATGCCTGAAATAATTTCTAATCATCGAATCCTCTAATGTAAAAGTCTACAATCATATGTATCAAGACAACAACTCCATCAGAATCTCTGAATTCCAAACGAGTGTTGGGGTAATGAAAGAGTGACTAGAACCTGTGACTATAAGAACTGCATCTAGGGTGGAATAGACACAGATCCTACCTCTAATCGTCTCTAGAGTGTTGTGGTCATAGGACACTCCCTAATAAAGCTACACTTTCCCCTTCCCACCTTCTCCATATGGATGGGGTGGACCACCAGGTGTGGTGGTGTTAGGACCTCAAAACATGCTCCACCACCTACTGTATGGCCTACTCCTTTGCCACATCCGCTGTCCTACGGACCTCTAGGCTCAAACATTGGTAGCCGCCTTGGAGGTCCCTCAACCATCTTTTGGTCATAATTACGGGGGGTTGGGAATTCACATTCCCTGTTTCCCTACCATCTACCCATAAAGAAAGTTGTGTCCCTCATCTGATTCCCTATAGCCTAGGAGCCTCGCAATGCTGACCCTGAGTCCTAGGGTTGGCCTCTAAAATACCTTTCCCACTTGGGCCCACACATCTATTTTCTACTTCCTTCCAAAGACTCTCCCACCTGGGGTCAACTGATAGCTCTATCTATGTGTTCATTCTCGGCCAACAAGATCTCCATCAGAAGGGATTGCTCCAGCACCCCGCCCTGGGTAGGGATACTGAGAGACACCACTGAAGCCCCGATCTACTACCTGACTCCCTGATTAATGGATTAATCCATGAATAAAGGGTCTAACACTATGATTTTATATTGGAGAGAAAGCACATTGAACATCACCGAGTACTGGGACACTGTCTGGTTGTACTTCTGTAGGAGAAGTGGCTTCTGAATGCGCACAAAGTACAAAATTGGAGGGAAAACGCTTCCTAGAATAGCCTCTCGAAGTCAACTCAAGTGAGGACCACCTCATTGTGAGTCTATATGGTCAAGATCCACCATCATCCTACCAATAACTATAGAAATCATGTTGCTATGAACGCCATCTGATCAGGTGGTGTCCTCACTAAGTAGAAGTCCCGCACCACAGCCTCAATCTAGTCCTCCTTGACCTGATGATGTGTCTCTCCCATATACCTAGGATGTAATTATCTCTGAATATAATATAAGTAACTGAGCCGAAGAAAATCCTCTGCCAAAACCATCGGTAGTAGATTCTTACCATCAGGTGGTGGTGGCACTGGTGCACCACCGAGTGGGGAAATCTCAAGAACGGTTCCATGAACAGATGCCTCCTCCCAAGGTTGGCTATCCTCACAACCTCATATTGGGATCCCGTATGGTCATCCCCTTGGACCCATTCAAAGATATATAAAGATGTACCACAGATAGAATAGTACACCTTGTGGGAAGACTCCTATTCAAAATAAAATGTCACTCATGCAACCAGTGTTTTCGTTTTGGGATTAGAAATACATATTTTAAGGTCCTAGTGTATGGATACTTCGCTCACCGCACCAATACCGGACTCTCTGAATCTGAAACATAGACTTGAGACATCTAACACAATTTCATGAAAGAAAAAAATAGACTCCCAGTCTTTAAGGGAGATCCGACTAGCCTATGATACCACTTTTCCACAACCCATACCTTGGGTCATGTGTCGTGACTACCCCAATCAAGCCTCCCGAAAGACAAGGGCTAGCGGCTGGCACCGACGGAATCAACCTGCAAGTGGGAGGCATTTTCCTAGATACATGTACGCCCACACATGCCCAACCAGGTCCCAACTCCCAACAGGGATACATCATACCACTGAAACTGTGTACAAGTATAGCTGAATGTAAAGGGGTGCCAGAATACAATCTCAACTGAAATGGAAATACAACAAAAGGGAAAACAACTCATGAGGTTTTCTTCTAGGGATCCTATGTAACGGGTAGGAATATATTGTCACTACGGCTTTCTAGGTCAACCATCACCAATGTCCATTATCCGGTCATGGTTCTCTGAGGCTCAGTCAAAGCTTCCCATCGTCTTCACATTGCACAACAAGGTGCAGGTGAAGCCTCTGTAAGGGTGGGTATAACAATACCATGTTTGGTCCCTGAGACCCCCAAAGGTCTCCTATAATTCCATAAAGATAAAACCACATAGCATAATCTCATTAATAATGCACAAAGCAATTAAAGCTTACACCAGGTATATTCTATCATACTAATAGTAGCATCACCAGTCACATAGAAGAACACCTCATCTGGTAGAGAAATCCTCTATTGAGTACCGTGGGTCTGTCGGGTCACATAGGGGAACTTCCCAATAACCTTGAACTTCATATAAACTCTACTCCATTGTGTACCATGGGTCTGTGGGGTCACACAGAGTCGCTCCACACCATTGCCTGCTGAGGTACTCCTTCTATCGAGTACCATGGGTCTATCAAGTCCCACAGAGGTGTACTCTACCATAGACCCACCAAGTCACACAGAGGGTCTTCCCACTAGGATGTTGAGTAACACATAGTCTAAAATTAACAGTATTCATGTCTCATCCAGTCGCAGGTTTCCGTACATAGCACACTTGGGAGAAAATATCCTCAATCCATCATTCATATTTCAACCAGCACAAAGTCTCAGAAAGAAGTAACTCGATGATTTTTCATGTCATAAGTGTTCCAACGCAACAGAGGATGAGTCAATCGGAATCCCGATTTGTATGTTTTTGGCATTTTAGTGCCGAGGGACCGGTTAGATTCAGGTACGATTCAACTCCTCCAAGCTCTACCTTTCTATAAAAGTCACGTGGAGTTTCTCAAAATTCCACCTCATCCTAAGGGTTCTGGAGCTTCTGATTGTTTTTAAAATAGATGTCTCCTTTAGGAGATATTCCCATTTAATCATAATTGGGAAAAAAGTGGGTTTGAGTCTGGTCCCACGCGGTCGGACCGAACCGACCTGGCCCGATGGACCTGACCTGAAGTGGCTGGGCTCGACCTGGTTCAAAAGGGCCATGGATTCATCATATCCCACCTAACTGGGCTCATCCCTCCAGGTTGTGGAGTCGCTCGGCCCGCTGGACGAGAATTGGGGGTGGGGGGGTTGCTCCCCATCCTGAATGGATGAAGCCCTTCACACCCTCGAGGTTGCTAAGACAGTTGGCATCCCATCTTCTAGTCGGTCCTACTAGACCAGTAACACATGGGACCCAAAGACAACGATTCCTCCCTCCCCCAAAGATCGATGTCGCGGCCTTCCTCTATTGTACGTAGTCGTAGCACACTTCCCAACTCAAAAGTGGTACCGAATGGCACCGCACATCCCTGGCCTGCCCTTGTGGACCAGCCCGCAACGGACCCACAAGCACAGGTCCTCCCAACATCATGGATCAAAGCCTTGAACTTCTACCATAGCATGCTTCTATAGTACTCCTCCTTACCTCAATTCGGTCATAGAAGGTTGACCACACCCTTTTCCTCTACGGTACCTTCGGGCGTTGCCGTTACGTCGCAGCCGGTGGTTGTCGACCGTCGCCTTCCTCCTTCAATGTTACCTCCACACTAGAAAAACATTTGTGGTCCAGTGGTTCCACCTTACTACCACATAATAAATAAGTGAGGAGGAGGGTTCAGGGATTGTTTTTTTGGCCCACTCCCTTAGTGTTATCATCATAACACGAGAAGGATACTTTATTTATGAAAACCCCCATCTAGAAACCCCACATTGTCCTCCCTTTTAAAATTAAGAAACAAGGATCAACCTACATGACAATTGACCCATGTTCTTCATAATAATCATGAATTGGGGAAAATGGGAGAAATCAAGCATATAACCCCTACCTTTTATACGTTGCAAGGTGTTGCAGAAAAGGATGGAGTGTACACGTCTGAAGGTGTTCATCAGTCCTTGTCTTTACCCGCCAATTCCACCAATTTCCATCAGTCGATCACATTCTTTGATGGAGCAGTCAGTCATCTGCACATCATCAGAGAATCCTCTCATTTCTCTCCCAAAACTCATGCCCGAGTTTAGATCAAATAGAGGGGAGGAGAGAATCAATGTAACAAACAATTAATGAGGTTTATTAAGTAGTATAATTATTGAACATCTTTAATTCTCTCAATAGAGCTGTTACACATATTTTTAAATTCACCCAATGGTGCGGTTACATAAATTAAGAGTCAAGCCATTAAAAGGACTGACATATCACTATAGTCCCACCACCATTATCCCAATGGTTTCAAAATGAGAAATAAAATAACCTTTAGTAATTTTATTATTATTTTTATGTCCAAAACTTATCTTTCTTGTCCGACCCTTGCGGGTCGAATTTAAGAATCCCTTAAGGGAATCCTGGAACTGCAGATTCAACGGTGATGTATAATTTTTAATCTAAGCACAGTTTTAAAAGATTGAAAATTCCTCCCACACGTTTACTGAATAGACCTTTAAAAAAAATTCAATATTCTCTTTTGGGCTCTCCGAGGCTCAGAATCATGTGTCGTCAATTTTCACCGACATGTAATTATCCCAAGTAATTTTAAAGAACATTATATGGAATTTCAAGTTTATACATATTTTCCTATCATAAATATTTTTTTATTATGAAATATATGTGACATGATTTCATTACCATCTCAAATAGCACTTCACGAAAGCTCATTTTTTTTCTACAGTGATTTACTCAATAGAAATTCAATTAATGATAATTCAAACACCAAATATTAACAATATGTATTGAAAATATATTCTGAAATATATAACTCATAAAACTAGAATAAATTCATGGTATATTGGAACATAATCTAATGGATTCATATATATAATTATATACGAGCCTCTATATCTTTTATGAAATTTAGGAAGTTAATTTTACCTACACAATTATTTATTTTATATACAAAAATTACAGACATTTAAAAAATAGTTAAATATATATATATTTAACATGGAGAAAAAAATATTATAATCTAATATATAATTTAATGTTATAAAACTATCATGTAAATACTAACATTTATCATTTATATAAAATATATTAATTATAAAAAAACTAACTAATTATAAAAAATTTAGTTTCCCATCTTCTTAATCAACACTTTTCATCACATTGACCTTCAACATAGTGTCCAAATGCAGAGGGGATTCAGATGTATGGAACTCATGGGGTGAACGTGTAATGTGGTATGGAGGTATGGAAACCAATTTGGGTGTTATAGAGGTAGTGGATGTGAAAAAAGAGGCAATATTGGACTTTAGTGACCAACTAATACATGATCTTGGTAATGAAAAAGTACCCTAGTGAGTTGATGTTTGATATTTGACTCACGATGTTGTGATAATGTTCATAGTTAAATTTATTCACTACATGATTTTCATAACATTTAATTATCTTGATGTTTAATGTGTTGAAAAATCTCAGCATTATGTTGAAACCCAATATGACATCAGGAAGAACAAATTTGATTCTCATTTTTTCATGGCCTGTGATGTTGGTATGTTAAAGGATTAACACAAGATGTGAGCAGACTATTTATTGAAAGATTTAATTTTTTTTTTAGTGAATCTATGGAACTTATGTTGTCATATAATTTATTTTTTATTATATAAAAAAATCTTTATGAATTAATTAAACATGTTCATTAGAAAGTATTGAATCAAATGTGAAAATCCATCAAAGTAGAAGGATTTGATAAAACTAATGGGTTATTAATGTCCATCATATTAACAGTGGATTTTATATAAGACACAATCATATACCAATCGATATAGATAAAATCATCATATATTGAAAAAAATAGGTCTGTGTACCTATATTTTAGTTTTATTACATTCTAACTCGATGAAGTAGGCTTACTGATAATCATATAAGAATTAGAACAAAAATACATACTTCTATAGGCAATTCACTATACAATGTATATTTATCGTACCATGAGTACTCAAAATGGAAATGGGATTGTAGAACCTTCATAATGGAATTATGAAAAATATTTCATTAAACAGATGATCATTATCACCTCTAACACACATACTAAATAGAGGGATCATGTTACTATATATATCCATCCTTGACGCTACATCCTAAATAGAGGATATATTACCCATATTCTATACATAGGCTATGTTTCCAAATCTAATTAAATTAATTGAACCTATTAATGATATAATAGTGTATTTGTTTTGTATACTTGATTAAGAATGTTTGATGGGGAGGTGGAATATACATACACTATCAGATAGCATCACATAAAATTTGGTTATGTTGACTAGAACACAATCACATTCTTATAGATATGGATTTATTTGACAAAAATGTTTTCATATGTAAAATTAGATAAATATATATTAATTTGGATCATATCAAATAATTTAATAACCCTTCCCACTCTCTTTTCTAAATTTATTTTTGTACTGACGTGTTGATCTAAAATTGAGATGTGTATATGATAGTGATGTCATATGAGGTTATGGATATTATTTGGCAGTGATATAGTATATGGTTATGTGTAAATGTATGGGATGGTAGAAGATGACTTATGTTGTTGGGCTATGTAGTTTAGTAGATTAGTGGGGAAGATGAGGCAGGGTAATTCTTGACATTAATACATTATTACAATATTACCATACTCATGTATTGATTTGGTGAGTGATTCTTGGAGGTAGTTGACATTTTTGAAAGCTGACATGTAATTTTTTAGGAATGGTTAAAAATAAATTACAATGATTATTTAAAATTTAAATGATAATTTCTCATAGGACCCTAAAAATATATATGTTTAGTCTATGCATAACATATATATTGTATTTCGACATATTTGTAGGATGTTTTGGGTGACCAGGTTGAAAATTGATTTATCATGTTATGGTGATTATGTTTTTTTCAATTCACTATCATATGAGTTATTCCAAGTATTTATTTCCTAAATATTATAAAATTTTAGTCATATATGGCATGGTTTCAATAATGAGTTTTCGGACTATTTTATATTATATAATGGTTCCATTTGGTGGTTTACTATAATCATTAATGTGTTTTATTATAGTAATTCATCAAATGATGCCATTTTTGTTCCCCAGGTTCAAATTTCCATGCCGTGTTCTACTAGTGGTGGGTTTTTGGGATCATAAACATCTTCACTATAGACATAGGAGTTTCTTTAGTAGTTCCATGTAGTGAAAACTAATCCTATTTAATTATTTTTAAGAAACATTAAAAAAGGGTATACATTGATAAATTAAACAAAAATTATGTAAAGAAACATAAAATATAATTCAAATATACAATATGGGATATAAAACACCATTTTACGATGTTCAATATTATGTACGATTCTTTTTTACGTTTGAAAATTAAAATTAAGTAAATGATTCCATGTATAAAAATTTACCTAACCAATGTTATTTATATAAAAATCACACCAATTAACTATCCTATAAAAATATGTTAATGTATAGCAAAGAGTTAGATCCACTAAAAAAATTCAAGTTAAATAAAATATTTATGAAGACATCCAAACTAAATCATAAATAGAAGATAGACAATTTCATTAATTACAATTATAAAAAACCATCATATTTAATGCTTTGATTCTTTTCAAGGAAATAAAATACCATAGTTCAAATAAGATACCATTATATTTGTGAAATATTATAGAAATGGTTCTTATTTCCTATGGAAAATCATGACCAAGACACCATGTCTTATCCATAGTACATATTTTTTTTATCCAGAAATAATTTGACAATTTAATAAATGGTACAAAAAATGTCATTCATATCTTTTTACAGAAACCATTTCCTAAACCATAGTAACTAATTTTTTTAAATTTATATCATGTTCTACATGGAACCCTAAATAATTTATGAAATATATTTTTTGTAATCCTCTATACATTCATAATGTATGATTCCATTTTCGTTTTGTTGAAACGTATTTAGTTTCTCTATATATAGATGTTTCATTTAATTTAGGGGTAATGGTATATGTAAAATATATTGTAAGTTTTTCTATATCATAAATTAATACTATATGAAATTTTCCATGGTTTTGAGGAAAACAGTCATCGTATGACACTTTTTGTAATATGGATATTAATACTAGGATAAGAGTATGTATCAAGATGGTATATAGGTATGTTTATTTTTCATATCAGGTGGTAGGTATTTCCATGTCTCAAGTGTCACACCATGACATTATCTATGATGAGATGTTGTCCCTAGCCTAGAAAAGGTCATGCCATTACCATTATATTGGGTGTTTCCATAAATGGTTAATTAATCTTTCAGTTCAAAATTAAAGGGGGAAATATTCTAACTTAGTTAAAATAACACTTTCCAAAACCTATATCTCTTCACTATTCCGATTTATTTAAGTATAATTATTTAATGTAATTATAATACATTTGATCCTAGAGGTAACTATGTTGTATATCTAGTTCCTCTCTTCCAAACTTCATTTGGCTTAATCACCATTTTTTGGACTTGTTCAATTATGTAACATATATATCTATAACCTATTTTGGGGTTATTATCTTTGATGGTGATTTTTATAGTTTATTCATGAACTAGTTGATATTTATCGATGATTATTTCTTTTAAATATTAAGATTGGTTTTACTACAACTATTCCAAATGGTATCATCATATTCATCAAGCCTGTGATGTGAGCTCTCATAAAAATTTTAAGAACGTGAAAAAAACTTATAAATTATTGTTTTGTGGCCCTAAAAAAATAAATCCTTCTATTGGTCCTTGGGTAGTCTATTTTAGCGTGAATAATGAATCCATATTCACAAATATAGGTCTTCATGACATTGAATATTAAAATGTAAAATTATATGAAACAATATTTTTGTTTTTTATATATGTAAATGATTTTCTTGGTAGAATGATTCCTATGAAATATAATATGATATGGTGTACACATTTATTATTATAAAACAACATTAATAATATAATTTCACTGATAAATTATTTTATCACACTAAATTGTAATTCCTAGAGTAGGCTCCTTGGAATTTAGATTGATACTTTAGGTGTGTAATGTCATTGACATATTCCATAAATTCGTTATTAATCTGATTAGCATGCAATTACTTGGACATACTCTATTGATTTAATAATGATACCACTAAATTAGAATATCTTGGGCATGATCCATGGATTTGGAATTGATCATATTTCCATGGAATGACTTTTAATATATTATATGATTTGACATTCAACATATTAACATTAAATTTTTCATACAGTCTCTATGGATTCATCATTTAGAATATTTTCAGGGTATTCCTGGTACATTCTCATTTGATTCAATATTAAACCTATTATATTTGAGTGTATTGGACACTATCCATTGATTCATATTGGGCTTGTAATATTACAATACCTTGTACATACACCTTGAATTGTATATTGAAATAATTCATACGAATTTCATAGACAAACTCTATGGATTCATCATTAAGACATTTGATTTGGATCGCCTCATTCAAAATATGTATATTCTTCCATAAGACTATTGGCATGGAAATAATTTGATGAAGTCTAAGGATTAATCTAGGATCCCTTTAACATTTTATAGTATGTTTTTGGATATCCAAAACATTTCGGCATTTGTTGGGTTGATATTAGATTTAAAAATACAATCTTATGTTCAATTATGTGTTATTTATTTGGTTTATTTTATTTCATTTATTTTCATAAACATGAAATATTAGTCAAAACTGATTTGTTTATAGATTCCAATGGTTGTATACAAATCATCCATACTCACATAGTTATTAGGACACTATATAACATAGGTTAATTTCATAATTACCTTACATGAAAATAGCTATAAAAAAACTCAATGACTGATGAATCATATGTTAGGTAGTGTAAATAGTGTGGGATATGGGATTAATATTGGATATTAGACCATTTTTTCATTCTCCTGAAAATTTATTATATTTTTTCAATTATAAATTATTTATCAATATAATTAGTCCATGGAGGATTTTTTATATGTTTGAATTCTATGATTTATTCAATATTCATTTTTTTATATAATAGAATTTGTATGTTATTATTTTTACATGTAATGATGTATATTTTTATATTTAACTTGAATGATATTATAATCATTATTTAATCATTTAATTCATTATTGAGTGAGTTTATAATCTCTCCACCATCTCATCATTGACCTTCATTGTTTTTCAGAATCCTATGGAAACAAATATTGAAAACATGAGTTCATCTATCACATACACCCTATTACTATATTTTGAATCAGGATGAGTGATATTGCAATGTTTCTGTAGAAAATGTTTCTCTTTTTCTAAGGATTTAGGAATGTTATAAAACAGGCTTGATTTTATGAGAACATGGTATATAACTCATTCCATTTAATTGCCACCCCACATATAAGGGAATTCCATTATTTGAATTATTTTGTTATTGTGTTTGTTTGATATATTACTATTTCCCTACTTCACCATTAGCGGGACACCTAATTTTTTTAATGTCCTATTTTGTTTTTACTACCAGATAAAATGGGAATATTGTTTCTGTTCATGCATCATGTTAGATATATATTATTTTAATTTCAATTGAATGCTTTATCAATATTGGTTATATGGATATAGTGCTAGGTTTAGTTATTTATGGTTTTAACATCTAAATATATTTTGTTTTCATATATAACATGATTTTGAAAGACTATCAATATAAATCTTATAAATAATTTACCCTTTAAAAAGTTACTTTTATATAATGTTATACAATGGAATTAGGAATTATATTACACACATACACCTAGATAAAGTGACAAAAATGTAATCATTACATATTGGTTTGCAAACCAACTCAAGTGACCCAATTTTGACCTGACATCATTATGCAGTGGACGATTCTCTTGAATGAACAAAAAAATATTTTGAATATTGTTTTTCACAATTTAGAAAATCATTACCTAAATGATTCCATATCATTTCTAACCAGTTTTCATTTTTTCCAAAGTACCTTTTGAAATTATTTCATAATAATTTTTCAAGATCTAAAAATTTATCCACTCATTATACTATTCTAGAAGTAAAATCAATATTCATCATCATTAGAGCCTATAAATTTAAATCATAATAAAGGAGTGAGAATAAATGATCAGTAAGGGATGATGTATACTGGAAACTATCATATAATAAATATATCATCAATAGTATGGTAGAGGTAAAATTTAATCAAATATTCAAAATAAAAAATAACATGTGATGGTAATGTATCCTCAAATTACAAATGAAGTCAAATAACCACAAATATCAAAATAAATTATTTCATAATGATATAATACATGAATCTAAAAATCATAATATTAGTGGAATATCCTTATTTTATGAAATCATATATAAAAATGTTTGGCACATACCAAATACCAATGAATTTTTTTTCCTGAGATAAACTAATGCATTGAGGTATATCAATGTTCTAAACCTAATGATATCTTATAATGTAAAATTAATTCATTAATTGAACTAAATTAATATCCCTTTAATAATAAATCAATATTCTTTATAAATAACATTTTATAATGGAAAACAAGCATAATACATTTTAACATTTACCCTATAATATTTTAACCTTACTCAAAATTAAAGTATTATTAACATGGAACTAATGGATAAATGTATGGGAAACTGATCCCTAATTAATAAATGAGTCACATTTCATTGTAAATTCCTATAATATAATTTATATAAAATAGACTATTTAGACTGAATTTAGTAATTAGTATACGGTAAAGTAAATAAAAAATGAAACAGAAGACAATTTTCTTAATAAAGAACATGAAAATGAAAATAAGCATAAAATACATTAATATGATTGTGTGGAGTTGAAGACAATTAAGGTTGAATATTTAGAGGAAAATTGAAGTGGAATTTCTAAAAAAACTAACTTATAGATTTTGTATCATTTTTTCAAAAGTGATGTTATGAATCACTTCTAATACTTATTTCATGAGGATTCAATAATAATTTAAAAAGTGAATTTTATATTAAATTATAATACTATTTTTTTAATATTCAAATATACTTATTTATTAAAATATTGGGTTGATAATAAAAATATACCTAATTGAATTTAAATTCCTTTTAAAAAAATATATAAATAAAGTAGTATTTGTTTTAAAATGTGACTAAATGAAGGGCGAATATATTACATTGAATAAATGTACATACATGGAAAAGAAGATGAACCATGAGAAAGGGTTTTGAAGGAAGGAAAATTCATTCTGGTTTAATATTTTTTAATGTAATTTTTTCAAAATTATTTTATATGATGTCTATATTGATATTTTAGTGAAAAAAATAAAAATGATACTTTAGAGAACATTAATAGATTGTTATTTTTTAAAAAAATGTCTTTATGATATAATTGATGTATAAAAGTCATTATCCTTAAATCAAAATAAATTTAATGGAAGGAAATATAAATGGTTCCAAACCATGAAGAATAAATAAGTTATAATTATCTTATCAGATGTAATGTGGTGGATTTGAGTACCAAATAGAGGGGAATGTGAATGTGTACATATATCCTCAAAAAATAGAGGAGAATAAAATCTATGTCGATTGAGGGAGAAATATAATATAATTACCCAACTATAGATTTATGTATAGGAAATCTAGATTAATAGATAGATTAAAAAATAAACCCTAAAGGATTTCATAACATTTGATTAAAAGGCCATAATAATTTATACCGTGATATTTTCCTATATACAACCCACTTTAAACAGAATATTATATCAAAATATATTCATATGGAGGAGAACAATCCATAAGAAATTTATAATTTTATGCAATGTAATGTATTTCTCAAGGAAGAAAATCAATGATGATAATACATTATAAATATGATAACATTATAGTGACAATTAAGAAACTAAGTGATTATGTGTAATAAGTGTAGATCCAATAAAAACAGTTGGAAATTTAACATAAAAATATAGCATGATACACACATAATTGTGGAATTACATAGACAATGAAAAAGTAAGAGAGTCTATTGAAAAAATTGATTTATGAAATCCCCTACCTCATATATGTCATGACCCACCATCTTCATGCCGAGGGAAGGGGCAGAAAAGTGCCAAGCCCATCCTCCTTCAAGATAAATGAGTGATGATGACCCCCCGAGATCCACCTTAAATTGGCCCTTGAGTGGCAACTAGCACCAAGGTTAAGAGATTCACACAAAATGGAAGGCATTAACCTTTTTAATTGTAACTAGATTGTTATATCAGATTGTAAAATCCCAAACAACACCAAAGATTTATATGGAGGAAACAGGAAACCCACCCATGCTTGATTTAAACATAAACTATGAAAAAAGTTCATCCAAAACAAGTAGAAAAGGAAATAGACAAAATAGAATCACAATAAGTATCCTGACGCCTGATCTAGTAAAGTCCAGCATGGTCCTCAAATTCCTCCTTGAAACTTGAAAATAGTTTTACAATCGTATGGTGAGTATACAAGTATACCCAGTAGGAAAAATAATGCTACTCATGCACATGTGGGGGAACATTCTAATGCCCCTATGAAATAATATTAGAACCTCAAAGAACCTACCAAGAAGTACTAACCATCCCAATATCACTAAAGAACACTCAAAAAATAACACAAGTCATGTATTTTAGTAGTATAGCACATTGAAATTTGGGTACCCATCACCACTTTTCCACTGGTTAACTGCTCATTCCTAACAACTGACATCTTGATGCTCCCATTCTTCAAAAATGCAGTCCCACTACCACAGCCTTCCCTCACACATCTAGGCCTATAGCCACACACAAATTCCACTAGTACAATCCTATCCCACAACCACTCCACACATATCTCCCACAGACACCTTGGACACAACAATTGTGCCTCTCTCCTAAAGACACTTGGTCCTCATACCGAAGACACATTGGAAAACAAAACTAGCCTACAAATAACTGAGCCCCTCTTCCACAAAAAACATGTTTGAAAGTTCTCGGGATATGGTAAGCCTCATACCATTATAACCTTCTTGGATACACTTGATCTGTAAGAACCCGTAAGACGGTGCGAAGAAGAAAATTAGTAACTATCCATCCATTCTCCTACCAAGATGTTGGGGAAAGACACCCCCTCCCATGACTGGGGGTGTTCGACACTTGGTTCTCAATAATGGTGGGTGCGTATAGAAATCACAAGGAACTAGTTTTTATACAAATAAGTAATCAAACACTCAGCCTAACCGATGAGTCCCAAAAAAACAACCATCCCCCCAGAATCACTTCTACAACTACCCCTATATGCCCAACCACACAACAGCCACTACCAAATCATAAACCCATCACCTTTTTCATTTAACAACATATCACTTATTAAATAAGGGGTACACTTTAACTTATTCCCTCAATGCTCATGGGATACAATCAAGGAAAACATCTTCAACCATTCTCATAAATCAAAGATCATGGTTAACTGAACACACAAAAACCAACCCACATTGTTTGCCAGTACTGCCAACATTAAACAGGTGAAAACGGACCAAGGTAAAAAATTTCCAATTTAAAACCCATTTATAAAAGCAATACATAACAACCAACCTGCAGTCCCACTTCACACCACTCTTTTTCACTAGACACATTTTCATCCACTACCAATTGTCATTCTTCAATGTTATACCACATAATCATTCCCTTGCAACCAAACTAGTTATCCCCACTTCATAATAACACCACACCTAGAACACTTATTAACATGAAGTCATAACCCAACCCAAACATGTCACCTCACTGCTCAAACACTCCCATAGTGTAGTCCCACTAAATAAAAATTCCACAACAATATTTCATTCCCACTCCCTAATATCGCTTGATGGCCATAATAAAAAAAGGTGGTCCCATTGTCTAAACGTTCATCCATTACACAATCAATCATTTTCTCGACCTAATATTCCAAAACACATTTTGTAATACCATACACACATGGCCCACAACAACTACCATTTACCCATTTCCCCATTATAAAGACATAACACATCGTTATCATAGAACAAACTCCTCTACCCACCCTTGTACCCATAATGATGCTCGGAACAGAAAAACCACACAACCCACAAAAAGTCAAAAAACCCAAAAGAACATGACACGCATCCACACCTGTCAATAAATATATTTTTAGGTTTGGTACACTATATTATCTATGTATAATTTGATAGATATTGGTTATCACACAATTGTTTTCAACCTAGGGAATCAATTTGATTTAACCAAACTTACGTGATTAAATAGGTTCCATGTTACATCCATTTAATAAAGCATCACAAAAAACATAACAAGACCAGTGTGTAGAAAAAGACTACCAAAGACTATGATATTCTGTATTCATATATCCACAATAACCCATAAAAGAAACAAGATCGCAGGTAAAACACAAGATCAAAACCAAATTATCTTAACTTTCATACTTTTTATCTTTTAATCATCACATACCCTTATTTTTTATTCCTCTATGAAAATATTCATATGTTCTTCACATGTAACATTATTACACCCACCCCATATGATACACAATTAGTTTTAAGTAAAATAATCCCTACATGAAATAATTGATGACCAGAACTCCTCTTTGCGCCAAAAAGGGGGGATCACATGAGCAGCAATAAACTCTAAGGAAACTGATTAAGGGGATCTAGAACAAGTAAATGACTCATCTATATAAGAATTCATTAGGCATAGTAATAGGTAACATAAAACACACTAATAGGAGAAGATACCATCAATGAAGTGCAATATCCTATATTAATGGATGAACGGTTTCAATAGTCATTAATGTGGTATCATGGTTATGATCACATGGTTTGAGTATCTCTATGTCCCCAAAGCATTAGTATATGAATTATATACTTAATATCCATTGAAACACACATAAAAACTCTATAAAATGCTTGAATCTCAGTTTACATCAAATAATACATTAGATGGATGAAATTGAAAAAACTTGGGAAATAGGATATTTGGAAAAGGGTGAGACACATTTGCTGTGCCTCCATTTTGGTGTGGCACTGTAACAGTGCCACATTATAGTTCCACCATATCAGTGTGGCACAATCACAGTTCCGCCATTATAGTGCCATCATTTTGGTGTTGTATTGTTATAGTTCCATCGTTTTTGTGTAAATGTTTTGGTGTGCCATCATTTCGGTACCACCACCATGGAGCCATAATTTTGGTTAAATCGATTGATGAAACTATATTTTTGGAAAACTACCAAAACAAACTTGAACGACCCCAAAGAACACCAAAATAACTAGATTTTCAAAAAATAATGGCCTATGGAAATCTAGGTCATTACATCAGATACCTGTTAATGTAATCTAGGCCTCAATAATTTAAATCCAAACCCAAAAAAGAGCGGTTCAAATAACCACATTGTAAGATACATCTCCAGAACAATCCACCCTAAAAAGCTTGAAAACTTGAGTGAAATCTCTAACATCCAAGAACACCACCTAGAGGCCACACAAACACCAATAGTCACACATTCTTGACACGTGGATTAGACAGCTCTTTACTCCATGTAAAGATATTATCCACTTTGGGAAGCACTAACTCTCTAGCACATGATCAATTACATCCACATTAATGTGTCTCAATTAGGGACTAGATCCTTCCCTCCCCATAGTTAGGACATTTCACACATGTTCATAGAAAATGGAAACAAACTTCTCTAACTATATTGATGTCAACCATTATATCATAAGAAATACACAACGAAAAACACAAGCGAAAAACTCATAATTGAACTGGGGTACTAGGAATGCATCTCTTCCTCTCTATCCCAAGTAATCTCCTCGAGGCCACTATGCATACATAACACACGGATCAAAGGAATAGACCATCCATAAAGAACCTTCTCTTCATGATCCCCAATTCATACTGGTCACTCCACGAATGTCGCATCATCCTCGATATCCAACACTCCCAAGTCAATGACATGGGATTCATCGTGTAGATACCAACATGGTTGAGATACATGGAAGATGACATGGATCCTCTCCAACTAGAGTGTGAATGCAATCTGATTTTCCACCTTTCTAACTTTTCCAAACACAATGAATGGTCTGATGAACCTGTGAGAAATATTTATCTCTCTTAAAAACATCCACAT
Organism: Viscum album; assembly: GCA_963277665.1. Classification (NCBI taxonomy): domain Eukaryota; kingdom Viridiplantae; phylum Streptophyta; class Magnoliopsida; order Santalales; family Viscaceae; genus Viscum; species Viscum album. The sequence continues at coordinate 176,678,204 of OY728134.1, forward strand.
CCCATGTCAAGGGGAATCCATCAAGAAAATATAGTCCCCAATCTCAAAATCCAAAGGACTCATCCTTTGATCATAATTTGACTTCTATTGGTCTTGTGAGGCCTTTATCCACTCACATACAAGATGAACCTTCTCTTTCACACTATGCATAGTGTTCAGGGCTAGAATACTTGCCTCCCAAACATTCATCTAGTACAATAGTGGATAAAATGGCCTCCCATATAGATATTTGAATGGATCCATACCCATGGAAGTGTGATATCTATTATTGTATTAAAAAATTTCAAGTTTAAAATTTCGCATCAAAGACCCAAAAAAATTCCAGAACACATGCCTGTAACATGTCCTCTAAAGTCTGCATGGTCCGCTCTATTATTTCATTTGTTAGAGGGGTGAAATTAGTGTTGAGGCCTAACTGAGTGACAAGGGAATGATGAAATCCCTTCCAGGCTCATCACATAAAATTTGTATCATTATCTTAAACAATGGATACTGGGACTCCATGCAGATGCACCACCTCATCCACATATCTCTATGTTAAGACATCCACTGCACTCGACTCCTTAATTTATAAGAATTGAGTTGACTTCTTGAACTGATCCAATACCTCATAAAGATCATCATATAATATGTGTTTATGGTGTAATAATGTGACAAAATCCATCAAGATGTCATCCCACTTCAACCCGGGAACATATATGGGCTATAATGGAACACCAAGAACATGGGGATCAGCCTTCACCTACTAACAAATTAGTCACCTTTCCAAAAAATCACCACTACCCGCTTCACCCTAGACCACCAATACTATTCCCTCAAGCCTCGGAACATATTATAAACTCCTAGTTGCACTTCCAAATGTGATATATTAAACTCATGGAGAAATGACTCTCATATTTTTACTAGGGAAAACATCATCCCATGGAATAGCTTCTGATTATAGATGTCCTCTGACCATCCCTCTAGAGCATCACCCAATACAGTGTGATCACGCATCACTTCATCCTCTGAGTCTCCCTATTAAGGCTCATCCTCCTTCCAAACCATGGAATTCTTCATTTTCATCTAAAATATAATGCCTCTACTGCCATCAACTCTTTCACCTAGATGCAAAGTGGCCAACTCTTCTATTCCCATGCAAGAAATTGTGGAATCCATATCTACCTAATTCACTGACTTCCTGCTTAATGCATCATCCACCATGTTCTCCATTCATAAGGTGTATAGTTTTTCTAAGTCTTAGTACTAAAGAAACATCATCAACCTCTGCTTCTTCAAGTTCAGGTCCCACTGAGAGAAGATATACATCAAGATTTTATGATATGTGAAGACCAGAAAGTGCTCCCCGATATGGTAGTGTCCCCAAAAATTCCCCTCAAACATGACCACAACAAGATCTATACCATGTATGTTATAGTTACGTTCATATAGACGTACCTACCTAGAACCATAATACTTCACTCCCTGATACATCATCATAACACATCCTAATCCTGGACCAGAACCATCAAAGAACACCTCAAACATCACCCCTTCCTCTATCAACCAAATCACTGGGAAACTAACCAACTTCACCAACATGTAGATAAAATGTTACAAAAAATTACAACTCCATGTGATGGTGTACTATATTCTATCCAAAGATGTCATTGCAGCCTCATCATGAGATAATTCACGTAGGAACCTTCGGTAATATCCCTCTAGTACTAGGAAGCTCAAATCCTTTACCATGTTCTTGGGTGCTCCCCAAGAAAAAATAAATTGACCTTTGATGGGTCCACTTCTATCCCTTTTTGATTGACCACATGTCCAAGGAAGTGAACCTCTCAAGTATAGAACTTGTACTTTGAAAACATCCCATATAACTGGTGGTGCTTATGGACTTCAAAAATTGTCCATATATGTTCAGCATGCTCCTCCTCTGACCTTGAGTAGATCAGGATTTCATCATTGAACACAATGGCAATCCTTTCCAAGAATTCATGGAAAATAGAGTTATTGGGCCCCATGAACATGACTTCTAAATTCACAACAACGATTGACATGACCACGAACTTGAAGTTACTATACCAATACCTAAAATTGGAATTCAGGATGTCACCCTATTTCATGAACAACTGGTGATATCCAGGCCGCAAATCAACTTTATAGAAAAAACATGCTCCCCTCAGCTGGTCGAAAATATCGTCTATAATCGGAAGGGGGTAATAGTTCTTGAATGTAACCTGGTTCAGTCTATGAATGTCTATGCATAGCCTCAATACACCACCCTCTTTCATAACAATCAATATTGGAGGACCCCACGGTGATACATTCAACTAGATAAAACCCTTCTTCATCAGGTCATTAACCTAAATACTTAACTTTCGCAACTCATAAGGTGACATCTAATAAATATCCATATAAATTGGACGAGCATCAGGTTGCATGTTTATTCTAAACTCAATGTCACCTTGAGGGGGTATAACAACAAATGCTTTGGTTAAAACATCTAGGAACTCCCCAAAAACTCCCAAAACCTCAAACATCTTATTATCGGTCATCCCCTATAGCATCTTGTCTAACATATAATTAAGGGGCTCCACATGTCACATGCCCTCAGGAAATATGTGCTTGCCATCAAAATCCACACGCTAGCCATTCATATCTAAAAACTTGACTCTCTTCCAGAATATTTTCAATAACGACATGAATATAAAAAACCCATTTGATTCCTAGGATGAAATCATATGGTCTAATTTATAGTAGAAGAAGATATCCATTGGACTGTTGCAGCCCCAACATAAATCTACATCCCCTAAAAATATCAATAAAACAGTTCTGACCTCCAACGGACGTATTCAACACTATGGTCATGGGAAGAAACTCTTGTTATTGTCCCAAAGAATGGGCTAGAATGGGTCTAAATAAGGATTGTTAATATCCCAAATCAAACATAGCACATGAAATGGTACTAAACAGACTGATCATGCCTTAAACAACCTCCGAACCCACCAGAACAACTTCCTCAATGGTGTGTAGATGGTCATGCCCATATAATGTACCCCTGGTATTGACCAACTCCTCAAACACACCCTAGTATATTTCCTTTAGAAACACCATGAGGTTTGCCTCCTCGAGCACCTTCTACCCTCATTAGGGTGAGAGCCTGCTACCCCTACTGCTGGAAGGCTCTGATTGGAAAATTATACTACTATGTTCGGTGCTAAACATACCCAACCCCATTGTATTGAGCCCAAACTGGGCACCAGTTCCGAATATTTCCACGGCCTCCATATATAAATAACCTAGGTCATAGGCCCCTGGGGAAAGGGTTAGATCCAAGAGATCATGAATGGAACTACTGAAGCCTACTCCCAGCTAGTTGAAACCTAGACGGCCATGATGTCAGAGACCTGCTACTATCTTCCTTCCCCTTCGATGAAATTAGTTGGATCCCCTATCATGATACAAATCCTTCAAAATGAATCTTGTCTACTACTTTGGCCATCTTATGAACTTATAATTATATCAATAAGGTAATGAGAGTGATGATATTCTAAAGTGAAGGACAGAGTGACTCCACCAATTGTCTCTCCCATGACTCCAAATCCAAAATGATATCTAGAGGGAATAGTAGGAGATCCTTGAACATGATCCCCATTTTCCACACAGAAATATTTCCATCTTGGAGGGAGAGTGGCTCCTTCCATTTCTCATCCCTCATCATCAACGAAAGAAACACTTCCTAAAACTCCTTCTAAATGTCATCCCATGAGATGTTGATCTCCATCCTCTCCCGGACGTAAAAAATCCACCAATGACATGCCCCTCCTAAAATCTATCTCCATAATAAAGTAACCCAGTACTCCAACAGTGCACGGATCAAGGCAAGGGTGATTTTAACCTACTCAATCTATCCCTCCATTTTTTAGTGTGAAATGTTGTCTTCATACATCCCTGGGGTCTATTTCTCGAAACCATGAAGGTTCATTTTCGACAACAAAACTTCCACCTCTTGGTCATCCCTATATTGAACAACCAATTATGTCAATTATGCCTCAACTAATCATACCATATATCCTTGGAATATTGGTGTTATAGCTAAAAAAGAGTAAATAAGGAACTTCTAATCCCTGATAGAATAGAAATTTGTCTTTTAAATTCATTTTAACTCTTCAGTTATTTTAAATTCCCAAAACACCACTGACACACAAAAACACATGTCATTATGATTCATGTTCCTTTCCTAGAGTCTCTAACCTATAATTAGTGTTACCTCACATGGTAATTTAATTGGTCTAGAGTACTTGAATTGGATAACAAGGGGGCCTAATATCCAGTGTCCTAACTGAACTTTCCTAGCCAGCATCACGTACCAATATCACATAACATTGTTTCCCTACCATCCCATGTAATCCTCAATGTGCCTAACTCTGAACTCCATCCTATATCTCAAACAATATTTGATTCCATTCTCTCTTGACCCAACTTTTTCATGATGAGTTTTGGTGTAGAAATGTGCCACACCCTCCCTTCGTCAAGATAAAGAATAGATACTGACCCATGGGACATTCCTTCAACAGGCCCCGAAGAGGTGACTAGCACCAAGGGTATAGAATATAATAAAATGGATGTCATTAGATATCTTAATTTAGACAAGATCATGAGATAAGATGGTGAAATCCCAAAAAACAATGAATATATATAGAAGAAACAAAATACAACCCATGCATGACTTAAAAGGAAACTGTGAAAAATGTAAAACCAAAACAGGCACCAAATGAAATAAACTGAACAACAACACAAAAAATAACCTAATGCTAGATCTAGTAAAGACCAGCATTGTCCTAAAAGTCCTCCATGAATCAAGAAAATAGTTTTAAAAATGTTGGGTGTGTATTCAAGTATACCCAATAGTAAAACTAAAGCTACTCGTGAACAAGTGCGGGAACATACAAATGCCCCAATGAAAGAATAGTAGAACCTCAAAGAACCTACCGGAGTACTAACCAGTCAATCCCCACCAAGGAACACTCACCAAATAACCCAAGTCATGTAAATTAGTATTATATCACATCAATATTTGGTTAACCCGCACCAATTTATCAATATCTAAATACTAATTCATAATGGATAACATCTTGATGCTCACACTCTTCAAAAACACAGTCCCACTTCCACAATCTGCATGCACCCACGTAGGCCTCAAACCACACACAAATCCTTCCCATAAACACCTTGTCCACAACCACACCACACATCTCTCCCACAACGACCTAGTCCACAACAACCACACCTCTTGCTTAAAGACCCATGGGACTCATCCAATGAACCTTGAAAAAAAAACATGGACCCCAAATACCTGATACCCTCATCCACAACAAACCAACCCAAAGGATCTCATAATATGTTAAGCCTGGATACATTACAACCTGGCCAGATATGCTCAAGAATTAATAACCTAGAAGAGGTTGCATTGTAGAAATTCATTAACAAGCCATCCATCATCTCACCAGGATTTTTGTGAAATACACCCTCCACTATGAATGGTCATATTATGCACAGGGTTATCAATAAATTTGTGGTTCGTATAGAAATAACAAGGAAATACAAGTTATACATATAATTAAATAAACACTCAGCCCAACCTATGGGTACCAAAACAAAAAACATGCACACAAGAACAACTTCTCCTACTACCCCTATATGCACAACCACAAAACAGCCTCTGCGAAATAAATAAACCAAACCCCTTTTTCGTTTAACCATTTTTAATTTAATTATTGAGTGGTTCACTTTAATTTTTCTAACACTATCCAGGGAAAACTACAAAGCACAACATCGACAGAAATTCTTAGAAATTGAAGATCCTGATTAACTAAAAAAATATCAACCAACCCACATAGTTAATTAGTACTTCTGATATTGAACAAGGGATGAGGGAACAAGGTAAAACATTTCCATTTTAACACCAATTGATAAAAATAACATATAAAAAACAACCTACAGTCCAACAAAATTCCCTCATTTTTCTCTAGAAACATATTCTACCACTCTTAACTATAATTCGTCAATAAACAACATAGAAAAGCCAACCTAAAGTACAACAAAATTCCCCCATTTTTCTCAAGACACATGTTCACCCACTCTTATCTATAATTATTCAATGTTATACCCAACAATCAGGCCATCACAGCCAAACCTGGAAGCCCCACTACACAACAACACCACACCCAGCACACCTATTAACAGGAAGTCTCGACATAACCCGAACCTATAGTCCCTCTGTCAAGACATTTCCCAGGTGCAATCCCACGACTTAACAAGTCTATAAACACATTTCAGTCCCAATGCCCAATGTTTCTTGATAGATACAACAAAAACAATGTTAGTCTCGCTACCTACAAGTTCATCCATTTCACAATCAATCATTCTCTCAACATGAGATTTCAACACACCTATTATACCTCCCCAAAAAAAATGCCCAAAACAACTACCATTTACCCACAACCCCACTACGAACACATATGATAACATTCTCACATAACCAAATCTCCTTCCCACCATTTTTCCCATAATGATGCTCTGAACATCAGCACCAAAAAAACCCATGCAAATTCAAAAAACCCAACAGAACATGGAACATAGCCACACATATCAAATAGTTTATATTCATGTTTGGTAGAATATATTATTTATGTCCACTTTGACTAACAGTTATGATCACACAATGGTCTTCATATTGGGGTATCCATTTCGTTTTACCATGTTTACGTGAGTAAACATATTCCAATTTACATCCATTTAACAAAGCATGAAAAACTAAAACATCACCAGTGCGCAATAAAATACCACCAATGACCCTGATATTTAACAAAAAAACATCCACAATAACCCATAAAAAATAATATAGTAGGTAAAACAGAAATCAACATCAAAATATATTGAATTCCTTACATGTTATCTTTTAATAATTACATCCCATTATCCATTATTTTTCTATGAAATGATTCATCTATTATTCACAGGGATCATTAGTTCACTCTCCTCACATGATACACAATTAAATGGAAGCATAAGAGTCCCTACATGTTAAAACCGGCAACCAAACCTCCTATTTGAACCAAAATAGGGGATCACACTGTTATCTGGAAACTCTATGAGAACTGAGGAGGGGGATCTAGCATAGGATCATGAATCGTCTATAGTGGAAGGTGTTTTGATCAATAAGAGGTAATGGAAAACACACTGATAGGGGAAGATCTGAGCATTGATGAGTAAGAACCAACATTAAAGGAGTAACGGTTTCAAAAGTCAGTAACGTGGGATCGTGGTCAAGAACATGTCGTTTTAGTATATCAAATTCCCCTGAGCATTAGGATATTAATAACATAATTAATATCAATTTAAACACCCAAAGAAGGAATCATGCATGGTTTACATGTAAAAATACGTAAGATGAGTGAAAATGGAAAAAATATAGATTCATGGAATTTGGTGAAACTGGATTTTAAGCAATCAATTAAAAACAAACCATTGTGACCACCAATAACAGCATAAGAAATTGATTTCCATAAATGAATGGACCAGGGAAATCCAGTTCATAACAATGTACTAGAAACCCATATATATAAAAAACATCCCTATATAATAAAACTATAGTAGTTTTATAATTTATTAAAAATATATTTCATGTTCATTATGGTACTATTAACCCATAAAATAAATTTTTTTTGTTTAATAATTTGTTGTAGTAATATAATTTTTCCGGTATCGATCTATTCATAATATATAAATATGTATGATATATTTGTAATGGGAAAATTTAATATTAAAATGTTTTCATAATGATAATATGTATCAATTAATATGTTCTACATAATTTATAATGTATTGAATATTAATAGGGAGGAAAATATTTCCATCCTAAACACCGTATTTAGTATGATTAATTATTATGATTAAAAATAACAATACTATTTTACTTTTAATTCAATTATTATATATTATAAATTTCCATTCCAGAACCAGTAAGTTAACCAACCCATCCCTAATATCCTTGAGTTTGTGTCTCCTTTATTACATTGTAAGAATATTCAAGTAATCACATCATCATGAAATGAATAGTTTTGTAGTGAAGGTAAACTAGAAATATTGGAAAGGGGATATTTCCACACGCATCTATCCCCATGGTTTAGAAAAACTGTGGGGATATCACTTTTTTTATTATCTATTCACATGGTTTTAATAAAACTGTGGGAAACTTATACCCAATTCCTCGAATACCATTGAGCTCATCCTCCCCCTTCCATAACACTCCTCCACTCTTCCATCATGCTCCTCCTTACCCTTGCTTCCATTGCCCTCTTCTTCTTCCTCGCTTCCCCGACTCCTGGCCCTCTCCTCCCCACCCTGACCACCACCTCTTATCCATATGACCTCCATCGCTCGTCCCTCTCCTCCCCTCACCGACCTCTACCTCCCGGCCATCCAACCACCTTGTTCTGGGCATCTCCTCCACTCCCCAGCCTCTGCGTCCACTTCTGACCTCCCTCCCAGCCTTCGGCTCAGCCTCAACATCCCATCCTCCACCTCCATCCCCCATCTTCAGTGACGTCCCCCCTCTTAACTCCCTTTCCTCCAAGCCTTATCCTCTTCCTAAACTTCCCCAGGTCCAAAAAAAATCATGTCTTGGCCTCCGCCTTCCTTCCCCTATCTCTGACATATAGGTATGAAATTTCTTCTCGTTGTTTTTCCAGTGGTTGAGATCTCTTCCGTTGAGCTGTTTTTTGAGATATCATCTCTCAATCTTATATTGGTTTCAATATAATTCTTTTGAAAGACTTAGACATATTGGTTTGATCAACAAGTGAAGCTATAATGAGGTTAGGAGTAAAAAGGTGTTTCTTGGGAGCATTAGTCCCCACTCGTTTTCTATTAGACGAGTGGATGGAGAGGAATTTGGGGTTGTTTGGTCTCATATATTTCATGCTTTTCAGCCTATATATTATTTTCTAATGTGTTGGAATCTGTTGATTCATGGATTCAAATATATTCCTTTTTAATTTTAATTATTTATATCCCTATAATTCAGATCAATTCCAATATTTTCAGAGTTCTTAATAATTTTGGTTTTGCATTTAGGGTGTTCTTATAGGCTAATTAGTTCGAAATAACAAGGAAGCAACCCATTCAGGCTAGATTCTGTATTTAATCAAGACTATATCAAACTCTCCTAGATTTCATTTAGTTTAGTTATTGTTATGTTTCTAGTCTTATACCTATGATTGTTTATGAAGGTAATACAATGTATTTTCATCACTTTGACCTTTTGAAGAATCGCATGGATTGATTACTCAAAATTCATATAGTGGTTTGATATATAAATAATTTCCATTTGTTGATGAATATTGATGTTCCAATAGATATTATTAGTAATTTGATGCTTGAATTAGAATTATATGTTGCTGTTCTATAGATAAGGATGGAGGCTCTTCCACTGATTCACGAGATGGGTGGTGGCTTTGGCAGGAGAGAAAGGGTTGGAAAGAAGCCCCCTCGAATCTGTTTACTAGTGTTGTGGTGAATTCACCAACTAATTATGGTGTAGTGATCCTAGGAATATCATTTGGGAAGGGAGCTCTATTAATCCTTCTTCAAATATATTGTTGGAGTTAATATAGTATGAGAATTTGATATTTTTTGTGAATCCCATGATGGCATGGAGTAATGGAGGATCCTTTAGGAAATCCTAGGTTAAATTTTTCCTCACTCCGAGGGAAGGATCTTTTGGTAGTAGTTCACCCTCATGGGGTGGGGTGGGGGGAGAGAGAGTCTCACTAGACTCCTCTATAATGAGTCTTCCTAGTATTAATGATACCACTCTTTTTAGTGGGAGGGGGTCTACATGTAATTCACATAATAGTGTAGGAATTTGTTCACAGGTTTCTAGAATTACAGTTATAGAGTAACCATACTCTTTATAGGAATCTATTCTAACAGACTCTAAGATAGGTCTAGTTATGAAAGTAGTGGAAACTAGTAGGAAGGTGTATTTTCCAATTTATTCATAGGATGATACTTAGTTGAATTTTATCTTTAAAAAAATTATTAAGAAATTATTGTGGGTAAAAAGGTAATTTTACTATAGTATGCATCTTCAAAATATTTTTTGAAGTTTTCTTTGGTTCCATATTATGATGTTTACCCCAAGTATTTTTTTCATATAAAATATAGGGTCAAGGATATTCATAAATAATATATAGAAATACTATATTATTTTTAGTCCATGCATTGTAGGTTTTTAAAATTTTCTTATATATCATAAATAAAGACTCATATTGAGAAAGCTAAATAGGGATTGAATCTGAAATGTGAATTTTAACATATTCATGGATTAAGATTCATTTTAATTGGGACTCTTGGGTGTTTTCTATCATGAGATGATTAATTAAATAATTTAGTTATTTAATTAATTGGTTATTATACTGATAAACCCATGAATTTATTTATTTAATCCATATTATGAAATATCACTAGGGTTAGTTGTTATATGACAACATGAACCTTAGAGGGAGAGGTAGAAGAAGATAGAGCGAGGTCTTTGTGTTGATGAAAAATCAAGGAATAAATATCAGTTTTTTAGTGATGTCAATAAAATGTAACTTGGTTGTGAATTAGAATCAAATCAACATCATTTCACCATAATGTTAGGGAATATATATTAGTGGATTTATCCCCATTTGTTTCTTGATTTTAACATGGAATGATTTTATTTAAATTGAATCAATATTCAGGTTGCAGATGACCTTTTTAACTTATGATATTTTATTGAAATTATGATATTGGGCTAACTGATAATGGGACTATAAATTACTATTTTGTTTATTTATTATATGAGAACATAGATGATTCTTTATCATACAGGATCATCATTTCCATTCTTTTGGTTTCTTCTATTTGTCCCACTATTCTTTAATTGTTCATTACTAAAATTAAATTTTAGCTGATGATTCAACTAAAATCACAGATTGATTTTGTTTCACAATTAAAATATGTTCCATATATTTACATTGTGTGTTCACCATGTTGGATTATATCATGAGGATGGATTATAGGATAAGATAAAATGGGATAAGGGAGTTTGGATTTGGAGTTTCTTCATGAATAACAATATGCACATCGACATCATTCTGATACGAATCATCAATCCCGGTACCAGAGGATAAAAACCACTTTACATTGGTGGAATTATCATCTTTAGCATGGCCTAAGGAAATTTAAGTGATATATAATGAAAAATAAGAGTAAGTAGAAATGAATCGGGGACTAGAGTAATGTTTAGATATTAGAACCTAGCTACATGGCTTATAGTTTGAAAGAACACACATCATGTACTTTGGAGATTACAATAGCTAGGGATTCTAGGATATTTTAAATACCACACATTGCGTGGTTAAATCATACAATATGTCACCTTATATAGATATTTTTTTGTGCGTAGGGAAAATACACCCAGGAAGCCCAAGTAGCCTCACAAACCATGAGGTTAAATACAACATACCGTTTTTTCCTTGATAGAACATGACGTATGAAGATAGAGAACCTTACAACTATCCTTCTGGATCCAACACACCATGTTCACCTTTCCACTCTTATTATAGTCAAATTTCTACTCCACCTTTTTTAGTTTTTTACATGGGCTATCAATATCCTAAGGGATATATGATGTTTTCCTTGGGAACACATCGTATACCTATACCAATACTATGCGGTGACCAAGTATCTTCATTAAGGATTATATGTTCACATATAACTCGTACCTTAAAAGTGACCTTACACATTGGATATGATGGTGGACCTACTTCTAAAGATAGATATGTGGAATGTGTTGAATCTATCATGATAGATCGTATTGGAATTATAGCAAACAAGCTTATCTATTTATAATTCTCTGTAAATAGAATCCCTCCTTGATGATAAATTTACATCAAGGAATGATTTTATCTCACCATTCCTAGGAACAGTTAGAAATTTACCCCATGGGATTGGGAAAAAATATCCTCTCCCTATATGTCAGATAGGGTTGGTATTCCCCCCACCATTATGGGGTGTGATGTCCTAAATATATGTATTTTTTATTACCCTTGTCTAAAGAAGAAATGTAAATTTAATAAAAAACCATTCAAATGATAAAAAATTGTATAAATAAGGGATGAATTTTTGGAGTTTTAAGGATTATTATCTTTTCTGAAACCTATAGTAATAATACCAATGTGAACAATTACCAACATTAAAAGGATGGGGAATGAATCCCTTGAGCCTAGCCACACTATTCTAAGGGATTTTCATAAGGATGATTAGGAGGCCATACAAGATGAAATCCAAACTGAGAATGAAGGGACAATATGTAGGAAGGATAATATATAAGTTTACCTAACTCTAATTGTGAAAGGGAATAACATAAAAAGAATCTAAACCTGAAATCTTTTCTAAGGGAATGCATTCTACTATAGTAAACACATTTAATAGTTTGTAGTTAGACCGCAGATGAAAATATGGATCTAATCCAAAATATAATTTTGATCTTATTATATACTCTAAGGAATAGATATAGACATTGACCATCAGTCCTTCAACAGAGGATATTTATTGAATATAAAATCAAATGATATAATTTGACACATATGAGGAATAAAAATAATGGGTAAAGAAAAAATATCAAATTTTTACACAGAGTATTTCATGAAGGGTAAATTAATATGGAATAATTTATCAATACCTTGGACAAGATGGTCTATTTCTTTGGGGACCTCATTAAAGGTGATCCAAAAAATAGGGTAATTTATGTTACATATAGATTATATATGGTCAAGACTCCTATATTTTATTTTTTAGACAAGTCTAAAGACTCCCTATATAATTTAATTTAATATATGGATTTATCTTTTTATGTAGGTTAACAATAATACCCATAAATTTTCTCTTCCTAAAAATAAAAAATATTTAATTGATGGTTGAATTAAGGGGAATAATATTAGAAAATAAATATTTTAGAATTAATAAATTATTTGGTTAATAGTTTTTTGTTTTATGAAATTAGTATAAAAAAGATAATTTGAGATTTCAAAGATGTTTATATACAATTATTATTTTATTTAAGATGTTTATTATTTATTCAATTATTTTAGTTGATTTACTATGTTAATATTTGACTATAATAAATGGATAAATCTTAACTACATTAAAATTATGACAAAGGATATATGATTTTGAATTATGACTTGTTAATTATTTGAGTTACTTGATAAAAGTTACATGAAGGCTAAATATATAATTCTCTCTCAATAAAACTCATAGGTGATCCTTTCCATTCTACCTAATCCATTCTTCTAGTCTAAACTCAAGGAATCATCCTTGACATTTAAAAGAATGGTAGTATTATAACCTGTAGCTTATGATGGAGGTATTCCAACCAAATAGGTCAAGTCTAATCCAGTTAAATCATCATTAAAAATTATATGAGGGTACTTCATAAGAATCCAATTTAGTAATCAATGACATTTGATACTAATGACATTAACTAAATCACAAGGGACATTACCCTCGTCATTTTACATCAATTTCCCTCATTTTCATTTCGTATGAAAACCCTAATCAAGGTGTGTGTAAAATTTATTTTTCAATATTAATCTAATAACATGTATTTTATTTTCAATTGATTTAAAATCATTTATTTTACCAAAATGAGCTTTTCCTTTTTAAGAGCCTTGTTGTGACATGTTCTACTTTGTATGAAGTTAGTGATTCTAGGTAATTATTTTTTAAAAAAAAATATGAAGTGATTTAGTTTATTAAATTCATCTTCTAGTATATTTATACAAATAGTTGATACCCATTATTGTTTTATATAAATTATTTTCATTATTTTCATTAATTCTTGGAGTTCAAGTGGTTATCCTCAAATTTTTTCCCTCTTAGAAATAAAATTTTATCCATGGAAAATATTAAATTACTGGAATTATGGGCTCATTTAAAAGATTTTTGATGATGGATGTATGTTTTTATCTGTCCCTTAAATTTTAAATGAAATATCCCATTTTTATGGGTTTGTTTTAATGATAAAAGTTTATTATTTTATGTTACACCAATGGGAGGAAAAACTTTTTTATCTCTCACTCTATTCAACTATAATGACACATACCATTGTATCATAGACATGAAACCTTTCTTGGCCCATTATGGTTTACCTTGTTGATCTTCCATTTATATGATAGAGGTAAGAATTTTATCTCACATACTGAATGTGTTGAAATTGGTTATAAAAATAAAGGAACATTTTATAAAAATGTGAATTAATTATTATGTTTTTAGGTTATAATAGTTTTATTTTCTATAGTACCTATTCATTTTTTAATTATGTTTTACATTGTTGATTGGAAGATAACTTCGGGACACATGATCATTTATGTTAGGTATTAGCTGAGGAGCACTTGGGGAGAGTACAATGTTGACTAGGGAAAAACATCATCCCTTCTAAGTATTGGTTGTCGTCAGGCTCCTCTCATGCCTCCCAGACCATTGTGCTAGAAATCTCTCATGCTGAAGCAGCTGAGGCAAGGAAAATAGTTTTAGAGGAGCATGGAATATGTAACCTGATGACTGAACATTTCATGAAATCTATGGAAGTTTTGATTCAGTTGCTTCCATCATAGGCTATTGCTAATTTTGAATCATATTTGGCATCAATAACCTCTTTAAATGATGTGTCTGGTGACACCAATGAGGGTCATAGTGGCAAAAAGGTGGTGGCGGGAGAGCTGTTGGTGGTGAGTATGTTGCTAATGTTGCTGTTGGTGATGAAAATTTTGTTGATGTTGCGATTGGGGATGAGTCTACTGATGTTGATGATGATGATGATGGTCATGGACATAGGGATGGGGATGTTGGTGATGGATGGGATATTAATCCCCCATATTTGACTTAGTATGAAGACTTATGTATGTACTTTAAGAACTTCAATTGAATTTTTGTATTGATGAGAATGGTTAATTTTTTTTCTTATGAAATGTTTTTCATGAATTTTTGCATGAATTTACACAATGCTTACATTGGAATCATTAGTCATGCATATGGGTAAGTGATTCCCTTACTACCATAGAATACATAGCTCTAAATGATATCCCAAATAGTGAAATTGGATTCCATTTATTATCTCATTATTTTTAATATATTATTGAATTGACAATTCTAAATTAATGTATGTAAAAAAGGAATATATTCCTTATTTTTTATTTCTAAAATTTCATTTAGTTAAATCTGATGTGGTTCTATTGATTAAACTGGTTGGGTTTTTTGATATCCCATGTCACTGAATGATACAGAACATGTTATAGATTTTTTTGGGTTATAGGTTACATAGTAAGAAGTTTGTAGGGGGGAGGGGGCTGGGTGCAGGGGATAGAATAATCATTAATGAAACCTTATATAATAAAATTACATGTAATTAAAATGAATTGAATGCTTAATTTTATGGTAGTTTTATGATACAAAGGATTGGACATACACGATCATTATATGAAATTGATCATAAGGTAAAATGGAGAACATGTTATATGATTCCATTATTATATTTCCAAGATGATTTTATTTTATATACCTTTATGATATAATACTATGATCAATAATAACAATGTTAGGTCATATCACTGGATTCTGGCATGTAATCTTTCATTTTTTTACTCCCCATTGGGTTTTTCATAGTTAATGAAGTTGCACAAGATATTGTTCAAAATAATTTCAGATCAGATGTAATCCCACACTTTTTTTAAAACATGGAACATGTTATAAGCTCATCTATATAGTGATAATCATGTGTTTCTTTTGTTAATCATTTAATGAAAAAAACCAATTAATTTCAGGATGTTTGAATTATTGTGACAGTTCAATTGATCTTTTTAATTCCCTAAAGCATGATGTTCATGATGGATGTCTACAATCCAATGACTTTTCAGGATGTTTGAAATATAGTGATAATCATGTGTTTATTTTTTTCATTTTGGTTTTTTTCTATGAAAATCAGTGTTCATAGAAATTTTATAAGCTCAAGTATGACTGGATCTTCGAATGTGTTTGGTTTCATGACATTATTTACAGCTGGGTTGTAGGTTTGGGATTCCATGGATCTTTTCTTGTCGTATGGTATGTTTCACTAAGGCTTGTTTTTTACGTGTGTCTTCAAAGAATTATCATTGAAGTTTTCTTGTATGTGATGGTATTTAGTAAGATATGTGTGTATATTATTTTAAATACAATGATTATTACTTTCAAACTACTCATAGTACAATAAAAGAAACAGCTTTGAATTTGTATTCAAATAAATATGTATGCATAATGAACACTAAAAAAAATTTAAACTAAGAAAATAATTATGAATATAGTTTAAACACCTTTCAATTTGTATTATAATAATATTAATTCTATTCTGTACATGTGTAGGGTAACATGAAAACAAGGTTGTGCTGATATCAACATATATTACTATTTCATGCAAGATTTTATTAAAAAAGGAAAAGATGCTGATTTTTTGTTATCAAAACTTATGAGAGATAAAATATTTGGCAATTATTTCTCCTATATTATTTAATATTTGAATTTCTATAAAATAAACCATCTAATAATTTTTCCAATCTTATTATATAGATTCTGTTATTTTTAGTAGCAGCATTAAATGCAGGAAATTGATGATCAATACGAATATTCCAATATTTGACACCATAAAAAATAGGTTCAATTAAATATGTACATTATTATCACTTTAATAAGATTACCAGTGGTAAAGAATCATTTCATACATTAGCATGACTTCTATAGTAACCTTTATATTTGGAGTTCTTACACTAGCAATCCATACTTACAACAATGTATTCATTGTAAATGTTTACATATTTACACATTAGGCTTCATTTATAGCAACATTACACTAGAATTTTGTACAGGAGTATTATTAATAGTAGAAATGTTTATACTAACATCATTACAATAGAATTGAATACACTATTAGTTCTTAGAATAACAATTCTTACACTAAAAATGATCATAGAGACATTACTGTACAAACACCTTCTCATAATGCTTTTGTTTGGGAAATACAAGGGTGATAAATTAGGGAATCATGGGAAGAATCTTGCTGAAGCTCTATCTACAATGACACGAGCATCCAACTCACCGGTGTCGGGGAAGAGGATAGGGGGTGTGCCTGGGAGGGAGGGGGTGGCAGGTGCTGGGGAAGAGGAAAAGGGTGTGTGTTGTGGAAAGAGGGGGGAGGGGTGTGCTTGGTGAGGGGGTTTACAAGTATTTCGGGGGGGGTGTGCTGGGGAAGAGGGAAGAGGGGTTCTGGGGAAGAGGGCAGGGGTGTGTGTATGGGGGTGGGGGTGGGGGGAAGGGGTGCAGGGGTGTAGGGGTGCAGGGGGATGGGGTTGTCCAGGAGTGTGTAGGGGTCAAGGAGGGGGGTAGTCTAGGAGAGGGCATAGAGGGGGCAGGGTACGTGGGGAGGGGGCTCTCTAGCAGGGGTGTCAAGGTGGGGTGTGCATGGGGGTTCAATCTAGAGGAGAGAGTGGGGGTGTGTAAAGGGAGAGGGGATGTGTTAGGGTCTTTCTAGGGGGTAAGGGGTGTGCTTGGTGAGGGGGAAGGGTCTACAAGTATTAAGGGGGGGACTGGTGCTATGGAACTGGGCAGTTGTAGGTGTGTGCATGGGGGGAGGGGTTGTGATGGGGGGGTCTGTCTAGGGGGGAAGGACCCATGGGGTGTTGAAACTCGAGCCAAACTGATTATATACCATTAATAACAATATTGATTCTTACATAATAAGACTCCACTAAATGACAATATCATTTTGAAGTTTGAATATGATTCACCCTTTCTTGCTCGATCATGATTGGACCCATGAGGCATTGTGGTTCTTATATGTTGGGTGGTGACTTGTTAAATCATAAGAGACGAGTATTTTGTAGTTATGTTTTTATATTATTTTCTTTATCGCATCGTCCACTTAGGCATTTTACCTCTTTCTATGGATGCAGTGTACATAAATTTTACAAAGGGGGCTAGAAGGGCACTGGAGGAGGCTATGTGGTTTTCATCACAGTGGAGGGAGATCGGGGTAGTTGAGGGATTGATAGTGTGTTTCATTTTTGTCTTCTTTTACTATGTTGCTTCTGTTTTTTTCCTTTTCCTTTGGCATAGATGTCTGACATACAGATGGGGAATGACAAAATTTTATTTATTATCTGATGCAATTTTAATTAATTTTTTTTGATGGAAATCATTCCCAAGTGGTGATTCCTTAATGCCTGAAGACTTGTTCCCACTCGAGGGCATAACCCTTCCACCTTAGTTCATCCTCGTATTCCTATATCAGAGGATATTTCTGAACCATGGGAAGGCCTAGGAAACAAGGATAATTATAGATATATTAAAAATGTCTAGAAATTAATTGTGAATTCCCATGAATAAGGATCGAGGACATTGTAATTTATAATGAGAAGATATGGGAGACTATGCAATATATATTTATTCTAAAAATACTATGGGTATAAAATGTGGTGAAATGATAATGCATTGGGACTAATAAATGGAAATTCACATTCATAACCAATTTGATAATGTAAAATTAGATCATTATCTAATGTACATTGTTGGAGTTTATTATTAGACTCCATCCCAATGCAACTATAGAAATACCATGGTTCCAAAAATTCTCTATCATACATTAGATATTTTGGTTTGAAATTCCCAATAAACCCTTCATTGGCCTCGTGGCAGGGCCCAGGATTAGTTAGCAGATAGCAACAGGGGTCAAGACAGTTATTCCCATACCACATACCCTAAGTGGAGTTCCACACAACCTTAAATACAACAATTTTCCCAAAATTTATACCTGAAATTGATTGAAGCTACCTTAGTTCTCTAATAAAATATCAAGAATAGGGTGAATCCTCCCATTAGTTCTTCTATGAAAATTTCATTCATTATTAGAGACACCCACTCAGTTTTTTTCTAGGGAATTACACTCCTCTGGAAAAGGCCCAGTAAATGCCTCTTGATAATTGGGTTCTCTGCCTTGACTTATCAATCTCTAGAGGAAAATACTAAATGCCTCTTATAAGACGTTCAACTTTCAAACATATCACACCCAGAAGAATAGTGATGATCATATTTGTGATAGTATTCCAGCAGACTTGTGATCAATATAAAGACTGATTAAGAACAGTTTTTGTTAGTGGGGTGATGTTCGGGATGTTTCCCCACCTCCACCTGCTCCCTTCGCTCATGGTCGGAAGTTGCTGCCCCACGAATGTCACTTGACCTGGCCAACACGCCACTATCACACCACCTTCATGCCCCGGTCATGCTGCGGTCAGGCCACAACTACGCCGCAATCATGCCACAGTCACGCAACGGTCAAGCCATAGTCAATGCATGTTCACACTGTGGTCACGCTGTGGTAATGCTGCGATTTGTCCCTCCTCTAGGATGACACCCCACGGTGGTTCGTAGTGCTATCAGAATTTTATGTATGATACATATATAGAGTTTTAAATACATTACGCCCCCATAGTCAATTTGGAGGGAGTCCCCCAGGTAGAAAATCTCTAGATTGAGTCTCTCATGAAAATATTTAGTCACTTGTAGACAACATTGGAGATGATAGTGAAGCTTGAAACTTTTATTCTACAAGGACCACCTCAGTACTCAAGGAACATCATAGTAAATGTTAAAAAAATAAGAAGACTTGAGAAATTTTTTTTTATGATATTTGTAATTGGAAATGTATCTTTCAGCGTTTCATATTTTTATGATCTCGATGATCTCATGAGTGTTTTTACCCATATAGAGAAAATGCTTCTACATTATCTTATTTTCTGTGTGATAACAGTAGAAAACACACACCTCATATAGTGTAGTTGGATCTTCCTACAATAATGGGGAATCTAATTGGTGATCATCTCTATGATAGTATTCCATGTGTCTTTTGATCAATGTTGAAACTGACTAATCACAATTTCATCCAGCGGGGTGATGACCAAAATTTTGTCACATATCCTCCATCTCCTATCGCTCTTGGCTAGAAGATGTTGTCCCACATATGTCGTTGGACTGGGCCAACTGACTGCGGTCACACCACGGTCATGCCGCAGTCACATTGTTGTAATGTCGTGATTTGGAACTACCCTAGGACAACACTATGTGGCAGTTCACAGTCATGTCAGAATTCAATGTATGATACCTATATAGAGTTTTCGATACATTACTCACCCATAGATAATGGGTAGGGAGGACACCAGCTTTAATATGTCTCGATTGAGTCTCTCGTTAAAATATTTAGTCACCTATAGACAACATTGAAAATGAGGGTGAATCTTTTTACTTTTATTCTACAAGGACCATCAATGTGCTTGAGGCACATCATAATAAATTTTGGACAATAAAAAGACTTGATAATACTTCTATAATTATATTTGTATTTGGAAAATTTCCCTTTAGAGATTGATATTTTTTTGATCCTGATAATCGGATGATTGTTTTGACCCTTATAGAGATAATTCTTCATCATTATCTTTTTTTCTGTGTGAGAACTGTAAACAAAAAACCTCATATAGTGTATTTGGAACTTTATACAACAATGGGGAATCTGATGGATGATCAGTTCTATGATAGTATTCCATGAGTCTTGTGATCAATGATGAGACTCAGTAATCACAATTTCTGCTAGTAGGGGGACGAAATAAAGGTTGTCTCGCCTCCTCCCGCTCCCTTCACTCCTGGCAAGAAGATGCTGCCCTGTGAATGTCGCTGGATGGGGCCAACACGCTATTGTCATTCCATGGTCATGATGTGGTCACGTTGTGGTCACTCCGCAGTCATGGATCAGTCATTCCAAGGTCACACCACGGTCATGACGTGACCACCTACAACCAGCCTGCACCAGCCACCACACCAGCCCCCCACCCACATAATACTGCAAAACACTCATGCCAGCCATTCACCACTTGAAAAACAACCCCAACCACTAGTTCTATCCCACACCATCCCCTTCCTTCCCCTTGCCGCCTTCCTTCCCACCTACACCAGTCACTCCTTCCCGCACCAGCCACCGCACCAGCCTCCTGTATTCCAGCCTACACCGACCCCCTTCCACCTAAAAACCAACCCCATACCACATGTTCCAACCCGCACTATCCCCCTTCCACCTACATTCCAATACACACCAGCCACTCTATCCCAAACCAGCCACAGACACCAACCACAATAGCCAAAAACCACATCCACTGCACATCCCCATCCCACACCCAACTCTATAACAAACTAGTACCCCATCCACCAGAAAACCACTGCAACTAAATATAACCAAAACAACCTTCCTGCAAAACTAGTACTCCATCCCCCATCCAAAAAACACCTCCAACACAGAAAAAATAGCATGCCACCCCCAGATGAATCCAGTGAAGAACCTTTCAAATGAAAATTCCTAAGGATGGATTCAATGGATTTGACCACTCTCTTGGGTAAAGTGAAGTTATAACACAGATAAGCTTTCATACTAAAAATAATTGATTGAACAAGTTGTTACTGCCCTACATAAGAGAGATATTTATTAGCCCAAACATTAACTCATTGAACAATTTTCTCTTTCAAGACCACAAAATCAAAATCCTTATGCATGGAAGTGATGAGGGGAACTCCTAGAAAAAAAAGGAAGTGACAGCTTACTAACCCCCATAAAATCCTCAATAGAATAACAAACATCGGGAGAGATACCAACTACAAACATTAGTGACTTCAAATGATTAGAATTCAACCCAGACAAGGAATAAAAAATATCCAAACCATGAGGATGAAATCATTTTTCATGGGAGTACCATCATTATCCTATTTCCCAAGGGATATTACCTATCCTTCATTGTGAGGGGGGTTATAAAAAAATAACAAGTCATATTACATACTGTGATAACCACTTTTTATCCTTTGGTGGATGAATTATGATGGTGAATTTCATCCTTAGCTCCATTATGATTCATGTGTTATTGGTCTTAATGGCTTAGAAAGTGGTGTTGGGAAATATTGAAAAGATGGTGACTTATTTCATATTTTATTCTCATGGGGAGGGAAGATTTTACTAGGGATGTGTAGATGAGGATGGCCAGACGAGTGGTATATAGTGGTATCAACAAATGCAGCGTTGAGGGATCAATGTGAATTCTACAAGTTAATTTTTCTTGGGAGGTTGATGAAGGTAATTCTCTATTAGGAAATTTCATACCTGTCAAAGTATTGATCTGGCATTGGGGATCCATGGTGAATGTATCATGGATGTGGTAGGAGTAGTATGCGAACATTCTGGTTCTCAAGAAGTAGTCTCACAGGATTGTGGAATTAGGAAACATAAACATCTAGTTTGACAATTGGGTAGGTTCCCCACTTGGCTATCCAGGCTATCCGACTCCCAACAATTTGTTTGCCAAGGCATGTTATTACCCCTATTTTACACAGGTTGTTATTAACCACCATCAATTTGAATGTTTTGATAACATTATATTATCTTCATAGATGTAATGTTTAGTCATCAAAATGTCTCCAAAGGGGGTTTTCCTGGCCATGATTTATTGGACTATACATCAGATTCAAAATGGTATCACTAGTGGTGAAAATCTGTACTGGTGTAAAGAGATATCGATTAAATGTAACTTTCTATTTTAGTGTATCAATAACCATTTTATTCCTATGAATGAAACTATCAGGTGTAGGGGGTGCAGGTATGGTTTCTAGGAGGGGCTGTCTAGGGGGTTTCCAAGGGCTCTCTAGGGGGTTTCAGGGGGTCTTTAGGGCAGGGGGCAGGGTGCTGGAGGGGTGTCTAGGGGGGCTGTCCAGGTGGTGTCCAAGGAATATTCGGGGGGGCAACAAGGTAGGGGAGGGTGTAGGTGGGGTTCTACGAGGGGGTGTCCAGGGTATGTCACGGGGGGTTTCCAGGGGTAGTTTGGGAGGGGTGTCCAGTGGGGTGTCTAGGGGGAGAGGTTGTCCTGTTGGGGTGCAAGGGCAGTGTCCAAGGGGGTTCAAGGGGGTTTTCCAGGGGGGCATGGGGGTGTTCAAGGGGCAGTCCAGGGAGGGATGGTGGTGTTGTGGGGTGTCCATACCCTTTGATAATTTCAAAAATAAAACGCCACTTTGGTCTATCAAATTACTTTGAGATATCATGCTTTGAAGAAATGTTCCCATGTTTAACCTTTCATTTCATGATGTTAACACATTCAGAGGCAGTTATGAATATTCCAACTAGGGATAAAACCAAAATGATTTGAAGAGGTAAACCCATGAGCAATGTGTCCTCACCTCATAGCAATAATTTTGATAATGATTTTGGGAAAGTTATTCCCAATAGAAATAGGTCTAAAATAATTTACATCCATATCATTTTCCTTCTTTATGGTTTGGGAAATAAAATTGGAGTTGATTCCATAGGGCATTAAGGTGTGGTTAATGAAATCTCTCATAGAGTTAAGGATCTCATAACAAACTATGTTTAAGTAGAATATAAGGAATTTATTTGTGAACCCATGAGGACCAGCCACACTCTCAATATTTTGAGAAAAAATGGTACTATTAACATCTTTCTCATCAAGGGATAAAATAAGGGAGATTGTAATATTGGTGTAGCCCGATCCGGTTGACCACACTCTAGTGCAAGAAGGTTGAATTTTTTTCATCATCTATCAATGATTTCCTGGGCATCAATAAGAGATAAAAGATTATGAAGCTTTATCATTAAAATTTTATTTAGTACTTTTCTGATAAGAAATTTTTTCTTCTTTGAACTCTTTGTCCAGCTCTGTATATGTTTTAACTATTGAAAACAACGCACTGTGGTTCCATTGTTTTTTCATTCTGGATTTCATTGTTTCACAGTGGTTTGACGGGGGGAGGGGGCTTGGTGCAGGGATGGGGGTCTTGGTGTAGGGGGGATGGGGGTTGGGTGCAGGGCTAGGTGCAGGTGGTACTGGGAGTGCAGGGGGTGTCCAAGAGGGGGGGGGGAAGTGGGGGTGCAGGTGGGTGGGGATGGATAGTGGGGGTGTAGTGGGGGGAAGGGGACCTAGGTGTAGGGGGTAGTGAGGGGGATGGGGGACTGGGTGCAGGGGGATGGGGATGGGTGTAGGGCTGCGTGCAGGTTGTACTGGGGGTGCAGGGGGTGTATAGTAGGGGTAGTGGGGGTGAAGGTGGGGGTGGGGATGGGGTTGGACAGTGGGGGTGTAGGTGGGGAGTGGGACCTGGGTGTATGGGGTAGTGGGGGGATGGGTGGATGGGTACAGGGCTGGGTGTAGGTTGTACTGGGGGTGTAGGGGGTGTCTTGGGGGGGGGGGGGTGTAGTGGTGTTGCAGGTGGGGGAGGGGTGGATAGTGGGGGTGCATGTAGGGGAGTGGGGGACCTGGGAGAAGGTGTTAGTGGGGGTTGGGGGGTTGTATGTGGGGCTGGGTGCAGGTGGTACATGGGGATCAGGGGTGTGTCTAGGAGGGGGAAGTTGGGGTGCATGTGGGGGGGACCTGGGTGCAAGGGTAGTGGGGGGCTGGGGGCTAGGGGATGGGTGTAGGGGGTCGGGGGTAGGTGCAGACGGTACTGGGGGTGCAGGGGGGTGTCAAGGTTGATGGGTTTTTGGTGTAGGTGGTACTGGGGGTGTAGGGGGCAGTGGGGGTAAAGGCTGGGAGATCCAGGGGGATTCCAAGGGTGTCAAGGGGGGTGTATAAGGGGGTTTTATCCATAGTGGAGAGTGGGGGTGTGAAAAGTGGGAGGGGATGTGTTGTGGGGACTATCCAAGGGGGAGGGAGGGGTTACAGTGGGTCTGTCCATGGGGGAAGCTACTATTTCTGGGAAAAGAATATATACCCACAGTTTGAGAACTGTAGGTAAATATGCTTCTATAGAACATTCTATAACCACAGTTTTTAAACCATGGGTAAATATTCTGTTATAAAACTTTCAATTCCTATTGTTTACTGAACCGTAGGTATCTAATTTCTCATATTATAATGTATACCCATGGTTCGGTAAACCCTGGGTAGAGATTTATACCCACAGTTCTGGTGAACCGTGGGTAAGTTGAAATTTTAGTGGGATATACCCACGATTTATATAAAACAGTGGTTTTTGGGAAATCCCAACACCTCGGGAGCCAACGGTTCATCAAACCGTGGGTATTGCCTCTAACCACGGTTTAATGGGCTATACCCATGGTGTAAAATGGTGGGTATATGGAACTTTTCCAAAATTTTATATATATATTTGAGTATTATGATACATTTGAATAGACAAATTAAAATATATTTTTTTATTAAAAAATAATTATTCCCCATATCATATATTTACATTCCAATCAAAGTACACTTCTTGGATTCCTATAAAAATAAATAAAATAATGGGGAGCTCAAATGCCTTGTATGGGTTGCGTACAACAAAAACTATCACAAATCAATAAGAATAATCAATATGGAATGATTAAAAACTAAGCACAATTAAGATTTTAAGAACATTAATATCATAATAAGGCATTTAATAATCATTATTCCATTGTAAATAATGAGAAAATTATATTTATTCAATAAATTTATAAGTATATGCATCCCGAGATAATATCAATATGAAAAAACCATGGATAAGAATAACTGAATTATTAATGAATGAAATTGTTAATTTTTAAGATTGAATTTATTAGGATAATTAAGCATCTACCATCATTATATATCATCATGATGGTTTATAATTACTAGGAACAATCTCAGCTAGGTTGTATGACCGATTTACAACTACTGGGAACAAACTCATCTGGTTTAGCCAACTGATTGGTCTCATGAGACCTATCAATTCATCAAGGGGATATCTATAAATAATACCCACCCATTTAATCATTTCAAAAAAAATCATATGTAGAATAATCTATTTTTATTATGATCAATTTACCATATTATTCAAATATCTTTATTTAGTGAAGGGATACATATTTATTAATATTTCCCCTGTTAATCAAATTAATATAAATGTATATTCCAAATAATTTTTTTTACAGTAATGAAAATAATCATAACCATCATATAAAATTTTTTATGTTTAATATAAATGTATTCTACAATAAAAATATCATAATAACTTGAATTTTCTGGAGAAATTAGAAAATAAAAAAGAGTGTAAGACTATATAATAATTATTACCAATTTATTATTTCAAATTAAAAACCTCTTATAAAAAATATTTCAAATTAAATGTAAAAATAAAATGAGTTATTAAGTAATAATGATATTAAATTTCAAATGGTATGTATATACACCTTATAAATGTGAATTAGTGGAAATAATTTATTTTTCTCAATGGAAAGATATTTACGGCGAAATCACTTACATCACAATTTCATTTGGATTAATTGTATTTGATATCTAATATAATTAATTTAGGAAATTAATTAATTCTTTATGAAAACATAATAACATTTATTATATAATATATGATCCTATTATTACATTTTATTAAACTTTTGTCATTAATATTTCATTATCATAACTGTTTCGTGTGCTAATTGCCTTGTTATCAAATTTATACTCTGTTAAACATGTTATTGTTCTTGTCTATTTTATTTAGTTATATCACTGAATGATTAAGCATTATCATTTAATTATCATGTTTATATTCAAATTTTAAATTCTAAATTTATCATTAATGGTTTTTTTCAAAAATTATATATGTTACAGTAATGGAGATGGTTGGTCAAACATATACATTAGTAATAGTTCTATTATTAAGTGATCACTATAGAATGGTGACAAGAAAAATAATATTTTTATAGTTGATAATATTAACATAAATATCATATTAAATATTTGAATATAAACTTATATATTATTCATTTTTATTTGGGATGAAATGAGAGTCATGTCCATTAATCAATGAGGTAAACCACACATAAACAAATGTTATTATCTTCATTCAGTATACGAAATGTTGTGAATGAAAATGAGAAATATAATATTTTAACAATGATAAATATTTCATTAATATTATAATTATTTAATTAATAAAACATATATTCATTAAATATTTCCTTATCACATTCTATTAAAAAATATAGTTAAAGATGAATCACATAGCTTCGCGAGGTGGTAGTCTTTCGTACACAGGAGTGACATTTTCATATCTCTAACTGAATGGAATGTAAAAAAAATAATATGATATAATGAATCCAAAGGAATAATTTTAATATAAATATCATATATATATGTGTGTGTGTGTGTGTGTGTGTACATTAGATAATTTTCCATAACCAACCATGAGTGGTGCAAATTTAATGTAATAACATCAGTTCAAAAGATAGTATCCCTCCGTACACACAAATGACTAGGTCGTAACCTTTTTGATGTAATTAAATATATTTGTAGTTAATTGCCTCATAAAAACAACATCTCATTTTATGGAATATATTATGTTTATTATATCACTATTGTGTAATAATTGTTGAATGGGGTCGAGGAGGAAATAAAATAAAGACGCCTATTGAAGAGTGTTACCTCTTCATCGGGTATCCTCCTTAGGTACACCCCCAAATACTTCTATGATTTATTTCTACCAAATATATACCATCTAATATGAATTTAGGTATGATAAAAAATTATTTGGGATATTTTTGTTAAATAAAATTTTTATAGAGGTGTCAACAAGTGAGGGTGCAGTAACCTTTTATAATTGAAAATGAGTTGCATTTTTGTAAAATTAAAAAACTTTTCTATAATTGGAAGTCTGTATCACCCAATTTGGATCAAAATTTGAAAATTAAAAATGGGTTTTGATTATATTTCCGATAAATATGGACAACACACAACAAAAACTTATTTTTTAAACATGTTGTTACTTAACTTCTATGCTTTCATACTTTTACCATTTTGGGTTTTCACTACGGAAACTAGTCTTTTTTACGAAAGTAATGAATCCACTATGATAAAAATAAAATGTGAATTATTAGATTATTTTTACCAATACATTATAAATTTTAAATCCAATATATCATATAAAAATAATATGTGTGGAGAAATTTTTTTTTACAATAATGTATATAACATGAAAAAACGCAACTTTATCCTTATGAGTTCTATTGAAGTTTCTTACAAATTAGTATTACATATAATAATTATAAATGAAAATTTGTTCCATAGAGGGGACATTGTTGATATTTTTAGACATTTCAAAACTTCTTGTAAGAAGATATGTTTTTTTATTAATTTTTAATAATTTTTTAATTAATTATTTCTTATAAAATAACATTATTGTAAATTTTTCCATTATTTATTTAATTAAAATCCAAAAAATTTAAAGAAAACAAATGAATTATAATGTGTTATTTTAAAAGCTATATAATATTATATATTTATCTAAAAAATATTTTAACATAATAATTAAATCAATTTAATTTAATTTTAATATTTTTATTATCATTTATTTAATTTTTCTACTAACTAACTAATGATACAGTTTGTATTTAATTATCATTTAATGTAATTATTTCATCTCAAATTTCTTAAAATAAATTTAACTGATAAAAAACAATTTATATTGAGAAAAAATATTTATCACTAAAACTATTTCCCCTAAACCAAATATTTTTAGATTTTAAATGAAAATAAGGATCATTTTTGTCTATTTTGTTACTTGGCTTATTGTAAAAGAAACATTCATGTGTAATCATAAAAAATCACATAAAATATATAATAAGATGTTAATAGAAAAAATATATCTATAAATTTACTGGTGAAATTTTGTTACATCATTTTAACCCTTAACATCCAAGTTTAACCTCCACTAATTGAACTATTACCATAATTGAGGTAAATAATTTTCACACATTTCACAATTAATTATGTTAAAAAATAAAATCATCATTTTATATTATATGAATAATTATAATTCAAAAAATATATTTCTTTTTTCAAAATTTCCTTAAGATAATTTTTATATCTAATTTAAAAAAATCAATGGATATGATAAGAAATAAGAATTTTCAAGAGAAATTTTTTAAACGAATCAAATTTTTATCCAGATTTAATATAATATTGATTCCAATGACCTAAATTGGATTCATTGATATATAATTGAACTAATTTTATTATAAAACTTATTTAAAATATATTTTATTTTTATAAATAATATAATCTAAAATAAAATTTTCAATTAAAATATATATTTTTCAGTATTCGTCAAAAAATTAAATATCTCAGAAAAATCCAAAAAATTAATCATAATATAATTTTGATGTTAATTTTTCAAAAAAATAATAATTTAACCAAATTATTTTTTATAAATATGTAAAATTAATTTCATACTATTTGATCAAAATAATTAGTAGACAACCTTTTAGAAATATTTAGTTTTTTAAAAAACATTTCTTTTTCATTTAAATTGTTCTAATTTTTTATCTAATAAATATATATATTTTTTAATTATTTTATACATGTGTAAATTATATATTTTAAAGATATTAGTAATATTTTTACCCACCAAATTGACTACTAGTATATAGTGGTATTGTTTAAATAATAAAATTTTAATAGAGTACCATTTTTCATTCAAACTGATTGTTGTGTGTATTGCATGATATTGAAGGGTATAAATTTGTTTAAAAATAAATATATTGCAATTTCTCAAGGTGATATATCAAAATTTACACTTTGGGTTTCATTTTATACATGATTTCAAATATGATGATTGTATTTTAAAATATGAGGATCTTACATTCTAACACCATAAATAAATTGTGTCCTCACAATTTAATCCTGTTTTTTGCAATCAAGGTATTGACAATATAAAATACTATTGATGGAAAATATAATTATAATAGGGAAAATAAAAAAACATCTACAAAATAGATATGTAAAATATTATGAAATTTTTTAATATCTATGTATATAAGGAATTATAATTACTAGATATGTTTATTCTTCATATGAACTATTGCATCCTTTGGTTTTGTTTCAATCAACATCCAATTCTTCACATACTCCATGAAATAAATATAAAAAAATAAATTTCTTTATTCCAAAAGTACTCAAACACTGTTTTAATGATTAATCATATCCAAAATATAAGGTTAATTCATTTCATTGATTACTATATATTATTATAAATAATGGTTAGAAAATGTTTTCGAAAATGAATAAATTTTCATATGATGGTGTTATACATTCATATCTAAAACCTCGTCAAAAAATAAATTAATCAATTTCTTAATTGGTAAAAAATTTGAACGTTTAAAAAATTATTATCTAAAACATTAGTAATATGGTCTAAAATTTTATTAAATGACCAAATCATTAATCCCCAAAACAATATGAAGCAACTCTTAATCATCACATACCTAACATGTACATAACATCTTAATAAATTACATACAATCATGGTAATAACATGAATTTCCATAAAACCTTATTTATAATATGTATTATTAATTATTACATATTTAAAACAATTATTATTGGATGGATTCCCTAAATCCAAAAATACGATAAACTCTTTTTGTGATAGTATAAACCACATTATCATCAAATATTTTTTTAGTTACAAGGTAGCTCGTAGTATCAAATTTACATTATCTATATTAATCATATCTTTATCCCAAATTCATATCTAAATATTATTATAATATTATGGGTTATATTAAACTTAATCATGTGTTTACAAGAAGTCTAACTTTCCACTGAACCATTTTTCATTGTAATGAATACTGTTCAACATTTGCTTTAAAAATATAATGAAAAATTATTTTAGTATAGTACTTATACATTCCATTATTCTTTTAACTAGAATATCTTTGGTTAAATAATCATATTAAATAATTCTTTAATTAAAAAACAAGTTAATTAAGAATACAACTTCTTCTTTAGTAATAACATAAACATAACCAATATACATTGTCTTATTTTGAGGTATAAAAATTTTATGTTTAATATTTTTATTTTCATAGTTCCCCATATACTTATAGTAGAATCATTTCACATTTTATTATTTTTTCATTCATATAAAATCAATATCATTGGGACCATTCAACCAAAAAAATCATAAAATAACATATTCAAATTATGAATGTTGAAGGTAGATTCATCCCATAATTATATAAAGTGGTTAAATCCTTATTTCCTTAATTCCCTTTATCCTTGTTTTTCTCTACCATCTCGTTTTTTATTTATTCCCTTAGAATAAATAAAAATTAGAAAAATTTTATTCTATCATGAAAACTCAATAAAATATATCCATGTATGATGAAAATGTTTAGGAGACTATTCCATTCAAATGATATGCTTAAGTCCATAAAATAAAATATCATTACTACCATTTGGATTACGTGCACGGATGGTGTCTCCATTTCATTTTCTAGGAACCATTTCAATGTTATGACATACACTAGATTAGATCAAATTATTATGAATGATAATGTAAATCCACTAAAATATATAAAAACATAACATTAATTGAAATTCATTTATTTAGCTAATCTCGTAATCATAATCATGGTAACATTATGGTTATCCCAATTTTAAAAACCTTTATAATGTTTTGTAATGAAAATTTAAATTATCTGATGATCCCCAATGTTTATAAAACCATGTGCACAGTAAGGGTCATTGGCATGCACCGGGTAGTGATCAGGTCGATTAAATCTCCAAACTTTGAAAAAGTTTACTGGGAGAGATGGAGTCAAAAAAATAAAGAATCTTTGTCTCCTATTGTGACTAATGACTCTGGACCTGAGAAGGTTCTTTTTGGAGTGGTGCAGATGAGGCAGCCCTCCGCTGAAGATGTGTGGACAGGTTAGGTGCAGACTGAATAGGCTCAAGAAGTGGCTTTGGTGGTTGATGTGGATCAAAATGATGATGCAAGTGATGGTTTGGTGCAGATGTTTAATGCAAGTTAGGATTAGAAGACTCCTAAATAGTGTAAAATGGGAAGGCATCCAAGAGGTAGAGGCAGACCTCTTGGAAAGTTTCATGGATGAAAATGATAGTTTTATTATCTGCTATTTTATTGTGTTTATGGGGTTAACCCCCCTGCTACCTATTTCTTTTCATTATGTATTGTTTAGTCTTTTAATAATAATTTTTAGAGGCCATCGATCTCTCCATGATCTACTGTTTATGGTATCTATTCATGAACAATGTCCATTTGTAATGTCCGTATGAGGATGTATTCCTATAAAAAACCTCATAAAATACACCTCAAAAATCATTATGATGTTCTTCTATATATATTCCCAAAGTCTATCATATCATTATCAAACCTAATATTAGTTTCTTAAATGTATTTCCCATGATTTATAATAAGAATCCTTTGATACCAACTATAATGACATGAAACACAACTTACTAGAGATAAGGTCTTCATTATTACAATTTCAATAGATACAATGAGTCGCATACCAATAGACTAAATAGTTTAATTTTTTTATAAAAAATATATATAGATGTTTCATACATTACATTTGAATATTAAATTAAAACATAAAGTATTTTTGATATTAACATTATTATATATATAATATCCATAAATGTAAATCATATTACACTTCTTGTATTTCTAGGTTGAAAATAATAGAGAGAAAAAATTCTTATTAAGGGTTGTTAACAATGAAATATATCATGAATTAATAATCATAAAAATTGTGGAAATGTAAAAATGAACAGACATTCCATTTAAATAAAATTTATATCATGATAAATAAGGAATAATAAATTGTGTAAGATTTATAAATTATCACACATTACATTTAATCTATAAATATATAATAAGATGCATACAAAGATAATATCATTATAAAAATATCACTGATAAAATTAAGTAAATTCATAATGAATGATATTCATAATTATTGGAGTCCATGTCTCAAGAACATGATACATCATCCTTCATTAAATATCCTCTTAGAAATTTAATTATACTATGTATAAATTCATTTGGTTTGGGAAACTGATTTAAAACTACTTTGTACAAACATATCTAGTTTTGCCAACATATTTATCTCAGGAGACATGTTGTCACCTCAATGGGATCTCTATAACTAATCCCCACCAATGTATTCATTTCCAAATTTCCTTATGTATTACTTGATCAATTTAATTTATGAATAATTAAAATTATTATAAAATATCTATATTGATAGAAGGAAACATATTTGTCAATATTTTACCTCTTAATAAAATAACTATCACAGTATAAAAAATATGTCATAACGGTATATGGTTTTGGAAATCATCATATCCATTGCAAATGAATATTTATAATTAATATGAATTTAATTTCAAATTAAAAATCATCATATGAAATATATAGTGTCAAGTTAATTTTGATAATCAATTAAGAGAGTATGATTTTACAGTTACTATTACCATTTGGTAATTCTCATTTCAAATTTCCTAATTTAACATAATTCAAATTGAAATATCAAATCACATGAATTATTGAACAATCATGATATTACATATTATGGGGGAATTATATAATTCAAATAAAGGTGAATTAATTTATAATAATAATCACGTCATAGTGGAATATAGTTTGTGACCGAAGAGATTACCTCCTGCATTTCTTTTTCATAGATTTAATATATCCCCCTTTATAATGGTTTAAATAATTTTTTTAATTTATGAACGAAAAATAAACATATTTATAATATCATATTTGATAATATTATAGAGTCTTACAACCCTTTACTTAATAATTTTACATAGTTTTCATAGTTTTCAGTATTAATAACCATGTTTTCTCAATCATTCTTGATAATGAGTGGTATAATTCATTCACATATTATATCACCCCATCACCTATAAAATAATAATAAGAAAATAATTACCAAATTTTTATGTAATTTATATCATTATAACCAATCATGATTGATGGTTTAGAGAAATGAAGTATTTCTAAATCATGCATAAGGTAGGTCATATGTATGTATGAGAAACGTTTCCATTTTTTAACAATAATTATGGAAAGCATGTAAATAATTATTTATTCTTCAATAATGATGATAATATCATAAATAAAATAATTGATAATATAAATTACATATATTTCAAATATGAAATCTCATTTACCAAATTCCATTCATATAAGTCAAAAATTATAAAATGAAATTCATCCAACAGATGCGATGCTAAATAATATTTCTAAGGAGATAATATTAAAAATTATTCAATATTTTTATATTTAAATTAAAAATTAAAATGATTCCAATGATTTAAGTTGGATTTATTGATATATAATTGAAAAAATGTTACTTTTAAGACAATTTTATATATAGTTTTAATTTATAACTAATTTAAAAGAAATGTCCCTTTTCAATTAAAATTCTGTATTTTTCACTATTGATCATAATATAAAACATTTCAGAATAAGCCAAAATAAAATAATAATATGATAATTTATATATTCTAAATTAAAAAATTATGACAATTTTTCAAAATAAATTTTTTAAAATTGGTAGAAATTAAATTTAAAAAATGTGCACAAAGCACAAATAAACCACCTCAAGAAAAATATAGTTTTTCAAAAAAACATTTCTTTTTCATTCAAATATTTATAATTTTATATATAGTAAACATATGTTAATTTAATTTATTTTATACATGGTTAACTCTTATATTTTTTAAAATTTATTCATCTTCATTCATACATGACAACTTCATGGAATAGTTATAATTATATTGTCAAAATATTAATTTCTTGAAAGACTGTCATGTTCTGATCAAACTTACTGTTGTCTGAATTGATGTTTATCAAATGGATTTAATTCTATAACAATAAATTTTAAGTAATAAATCACAGTGTAAAATTAACCTTTACACTTTTTATTTCCATTCATATATTATATTAAATATGTTATTCATATTTTAAAACCACTAGGCATTAAAATAATTATAAAATTAATTTATTATTAGTGTTAAATTAAATATAAAATTAACTTTCTAAAAATACAAATTATAGAATTAAATTTGTGGAAACATCATTTTTCAAATAGGATTTTTAAAAACCCCACAATGAGAGATGTTTTTTGAATATGTTTAAAATATGTGTAACATTGGAAATATGTGGGTTTTATAAAATATAATTTGTAAAACTCAAAACAATGATTTAGAATAATTTTTTTATTTATGTTATTATTGAAAATAAAATAGGATACTTTAATTGAATAGTGTATCTTTGAAAAACATTCATTTTGTCATAATAACATCTTATGGATGAGATTTTTTTCAAAGGTATAAAGTGATCCACAATCATCGGTTGATAAAATAGATTCTAGTATTATATGAATTGAATAATGGTTTAAAAATTAGGTACAAATTATTTTGGATTAAATATAATGAATAATAATTAAAATGAAGAGAAAATATCTTGGAAACCATAAACCTGATCTTTATAACTATACTTTTAGATTGACTTATGTAATTTGGAGATGTGAAATTTGATTAATAATAGAGACTGAGTATCTATTATTGGAATTCGTTACTGTTATTTTGGATGGGGTTTAAGAGAAAATAATTCGGACAAATATCATTAAAAAGGTTAGATTAAATTCATTTTTGTAGGAAAAATGGTGATTCTATTAATACATGTATTTATAAGTAAATAACATTATTAAAAATACAAAATGGTTCAAAATTAAAAATATATGGTTTTATCTACTGTTTTAATATTCATATGAATCATAATATTAATTTATATGTTTAGCACAATTTTTAATATATTATTTCTCTTTAAATATAATTATAGTCATTTTCAAAACTACAAAAAAAATTAATTTAAGGAACCCGAGATAACAATGGACTAAAAATATTAATCTATAATATAATAAATAATGTAAATAATTATTAATTAAAACAAATAAATAAACTAATTTCACCCAAAAAATACTTTTAGAAAAATTATAACAACATTCATTGGCTTTTAACTAGTTAAAAATCATTGAATAACTAATACATAAGTATTCGATGTTTTCATATCATAACAAAAATTAATACTAATAATTAAATATTATATTTCTTATATTTATATTCTATATCATTATCTATATTCAATCATTTTTTATTTCTCTATATATCTTTATTAATGTAATATTGTAATCAACAAAACATGATGATTTTTAAATATAATGTTATTAATACAAATGGATAACATATTCATATATTGTGGATTAAAATTATACCATTAGTGGAGCTAATATCCTGTTAGAAATATAATAACCTAATCCATGTATTTTATGATGTGTTTTTGTGTTATATTATGTTATTCAAAATGGGTTTATCACTTTCCCCTATTTTAAAACATACTATGGTGATTAACTATAATCTCAGCTACACTATATTATGAATAAAAATGATATTGAAAGTATTACACAATTTAAATAGGATGAATCCAAATATTTAATCCATTTTTTATTATTAAATTTCTTAAGGTGGATAATATTAATTTTATGTTTTGTTTCTCAAAAGCAATGAAATATTGTTTTTTAGAAAATGTTCATTTAATTCATAAAAAATATTTTATAGAAATTTAATATATATTAATGATTACTATCTATTTTAATGGAGTTTTTTAAATTAAATATTTTCAATTTTATATTAATATTAATTCAAAATATATTAGCTCATAGTAAATAATTTAAAATAATAGATGATTTTTTAAAATAATTCATTTCAATATTTCACCAAAAAATCAAACTTTTCATAAAAATAAAAAATATCAAACCTGATATATATTTAATATTATTATATTGAAAATCAATTACAATATATGGAATAAAATTATTAAGTTTGATAAAAATATTTATTAAATTGAAAACTAAAAATAAAAGGGGAACAAAAATTTATTGAAAAATGATCAGTTTATAATTTTAATTATTATTATACTTATTAAATTTAATATATTAAAAAATGAATACTAAAAAATAATTATCATAATCAAAAAAATAATTATATTTATTTATTAATGGGGTTATTCAAATTTAGACTCTCCAATATAGCAACTAAATTACAATACTTATCTATAAATTATAATACTTCTTTATTATATCGTGAATCATTTCATCTCAATGTTGTGTATCATACATTATATCAGTCATAATATTCATTTAATGGATTATTACATTTTAAAATATTGAGATGATAATTTCTTCCACATATAAAAAATTGTTTTTCGTACAACTTTAATTTGATTCGATAATAATGAATTTATCTTGTCAGTGGTATAATCATAGATATTGGTTTTATTAATAAAAAGAATTTATATGTTTATACATGTAATAATAGTGTCTCTAATGTGTTGCAAAATATTATTTGATGTATCATAATACTCTTACCATTTAATTGGATTACAAGACCAAAAAATAATATTCTAGAATTACTTCTTAAATATGTCTTGATAGATTTATCATCCTTTGTTTGAGTTAGGAATTTTTTTACTCCAACATATATATTTTTTAAATTTTCTAATCAAAAAACATTGTGGTTTAGTCAGAACCCCATAAACATAGTTTTTCATAATGACAGGATCCATCCCATTTAAAAAACCCTATGAAGCAATAAAGATACAAAATTAAATGGAAAACATATGTAAAAAGGGTGGAAACCCAATGCCATCTTGATAAATAATGAAAAAACATACCTACATGATTTTATTTTATCCCATATAAATCATTTTTTACATTGGATGTGTTCTATGTTTCATCCTTCAATAAATAATATACTATTATAAATGAAAAATAGCATGAGTAAATTTTCATAAATGAAGAACTAAAATTATATTTTATAGAATAACAATATATGGATGAGTAATGAAAATTTTTTATTCCCTTTTTATAAATTAAACTATTCCATAAAATGTAATCTCTATTATGATTATACACATTATTAATAAAAATCATCTGATGAATTAATGAATAAATTTTTAATTACACCGAATATCCTACATAAATCATTTTACCATTATCTAATCCCTAAATCAGTTCATAAGATTTATAACAAAATTTGAAACAAAAAAATGAATTATTTGATCAAATATTCTTATAAAATAATGACAATATTTACCTCATCAAAAAATTAATCACCCTCAATGTCACCGGTCAAAAATTAATTTGCTCAAGACATATATCGTAAAATATTGAATAATTGTTTCAAAAAAACATAAATTACTGTGTCATGTAACAAAATGAAAATTATATATACTTCCAATGTTATCAAATTATTTATTCCTCAAATATTATCAACCACATTGAAATAAATTCATATCAAATACATATATATTTCTCAATATAGTAAAATTATTTAAAAATCATTACTTCCACTTGGAAACCAATTATATTCTCAATATATTGGTTATCTGTATAATAAAGATGTATTAAAACAAATATGATAACCCTTAAAAATAAAATAATCCACATACAAAAAAAATTTAATCCATATTTAATATCATGTCTTCCAATAATTTATTACCAATATATAATTAATATAATTAAAATATACTAAAAAACAAAAAAAAATATATTTATTCCATTGAAAAAATGACCATCTATAATTTTTTTGACTAATGATGGTATTTAAAACTACAAAATTATCTATATTTGATAAAATTTTAACCACTAATGATATCTAAAACGATTTTTAATACAAACTGTAGTATCCCTAGAACATAAACATGGATTTAGATATAGAAACATAATCATTATATACAACTTTTAATACAAAAATCGGTAAATGAATTTTAAAAATTATTCATTACACTATGAAGGATATTATTCAGTTACTAATATTCCCAAATATTTTTTCTTTTAGATGAGTTTTGAATTACCAAAATAATTACATAATAAAACCCATATTATTTAGTTTTAATGCAGTTATTTTCACTATACAATATTTTTTTCAGAAAAACTAAATCATCTACATCTCTATAACATTTATCCATATTTAATACTCTTCCAGATATCTCATCCACATTATTATTCTTCTTAACATGATTGATGTATTCCAGTAAAAATATCTATCTCAATTGTTCATAAAGAAATATTTTTTACTGGAAGCTATCATAGAAAAAAAATCAATAACGTTGTAATGATAAGAAATAATCAAATCATTCATATAAAAAATACTTTAAAATTTTATTATATCAATGAATGTGATGCGAACATAAATAATCACCACGATAATCATAACATACTTCCTAGTGATTGAATCCATAATGATGGACATCATAATCATTTCATTGATGCCACATTCCATGAAATCATATATAACATGGTATGGAATATGAAAAATACACGTGATAGTTTTTCTCAAGAGACCTACTTGATGGGTTATCTAATTTTAGGACCCAACCATTACATACTATGTAAAATAAAATAATCATATGACTGAAATAAATAACCATTCAACATAATAAATATTATTTAATAATAATTTTTTATATTGGAAAAAAAATAAAAACTTTTATATTTCCCAAATATATATTCATCCAGACTTACCGGTCAATAGTTATCCATATAGAACTAAAATTTATAAATGCTTTTTGTATTTCCATATTTTATAAAAGTTTTATCAATCATGGAAAACACCAATAATATGATTTATATCAAATATTGTGTTCATACTATATTGGTTAATTAGAACAAAATTATGTTAACACTATAAATGATATATATTAAATCCATGATAAAAAATAACATGGATAAATGTATGAAAAATAATTTCTCCAAAATCATGGTTTGTAGTAATGAAATATCCTTTGGAAAATGCAGTAAAAAATATGTAAAACATTAAAAAAGATATTCTATTTTTTATTTTTTTTAAATGTTTTACAAATAGAAGTTATATATCACATTGCAAATTTAATTAATGATGTATCAGTAATAGATTATAAAAAAATAAAAAATAAAATATTATAATACAATCCTAAAAATGAAATATACTTAATTATTAATTTTTTTGTGGAAGATAAAAATAATAGTTATCCAATTGAAATATAATTTTTTGAAAAACAATATAGAGTCAACATCAAATATTCTTATAATAATAAGACAAGGTATTATATAAACCTAAATTAAAACATGAAAACTTAGCTAAATCTCTTTGAAGGGTCATGACTGGGGGAAGGAACAATCATTAAGAAAATATTTAAAATTAAATTATTTAAAAAATATTTAATGAAATTTAGTAATAATATTAATATAATTAATAAATTGAATCATTTAAAATATTTTAGTATAAAAAAATATTATCAATAAATTACCATAAGAATTAGTTTACCTCTATACAACATATTCCTTTCAAAAAAATAATAAATATTTCTATTGTAGTGAATGTTTCCAAACCAAGTTGGATTAATATGGTCATATTTTCTTATAAACAACCATTTTGTGGATTTGTGTAACTAGTATATGGAATTTGAAAGAATACATGTAAACGATAGAAATAAACTTAGTATAATAAAATAGAATAATTTTAATATTGAAATAGAATATTATTCCTGAAAACATTCGGCATAAAAACTAGATTAATTACAATATTGAAACATTTAACCCTTCTTTTTTTCTAACATTTAAGTCAAATGCAATGAAAATTTACAAAATCATGTGGATCTATGAATTCCAGGATTTGAATCATAGATTCTAACAAAATATATTCATGGTCTAGTAAGTACACTATATAAAGTAAAACATGTTGAATAATTTTTAGCATCTCACAATGATGGAAATTGGAGATGAAGAAAGTTTATAAGGGTCATAGCACTAAAGTAATATTTAATAAATGAAATTTTTATGTAAAAAAATAGTCCGCTTAAATGACATGAAATAAATTTTAAAGTTTTAATATATTATTACACAAATAATTTTGGAATAACATTTTCAATGAATAATTAATATAACCCAATCAAAAAAATAGTGTTAATTATCCCCTTACATTGAGTCCTGAAATGCCACATACAATAACTACCTTCTAAAATAATAGAATAATATTAATAATATACTTGATTCAAAACATAATTCAGGACTATTAACATACTATTATATTTTATTGTCTTGTATTTTATACAGTAAATTATTATAGTTAATAAATGAACATTTGGTGTCATTCGAATCATTATCTGCAGCACATGTATAATATATTTATAATGTAAAATGGTATAATTATTGTGGTTTTATAAAATAATGAAGAATCATTCCATATATTCCCTAACATTCCACAATCATGGAAGTAAAATAGGTCATCAAAATAGTTCCATAATAATAACCATCCTCAATAATATAGTTTCATGTGGTGAGAAAAACCATGTTTGTTTACCATTATATTCATAGTTATAATGGTCAGATTAAAATTATATAATCTTGATAATAATGTTAAATTAATAATAGCTTCATATTTAATCCGATAGTAATTTTCCATAAATTTTAATGAGAGATATAAATTCATGACATCATTTTTTTCTTATAGGTTCTATAAAACTATCACACATAGTGATGTAGATCGAAACTGTTAGCCATAGGTGTGACATTGAATGTATGTTTTATTTCAAAAATAAATAAATAATACATTAAAATGAACTTTGATAAATTTTAATTTATTATATTAATTACATTAAGTGTAAGGTGATAATTGAAAGGAAAATGAAATCATTGAAACCCCACATTTTTATGTAATAACTGCTTATGAAGGACTATTTATTGAGAGGAAACAGGTTATGCCTAGTAATAAATTGATAAAAAACATTCAAATAATATATAGAGAAATTCAATATTATAAAATTAATCAATTATTTATATGGTTTCAATATAATGAATCATAATTACAATATTAAAGGCATCTTGTAAACCCTATACTTGATATTTGAGACACCAGTTTTGTATGATGCTTATATCTATTAAAAATGTGACATTTGATTACTGTATAGTCTTTTGAATATAGTATTCTATTTTTTGAGGTTTATTTGGTTTTATTTTTGAATTAAATATGTACGCATATTTTTCATTAAATGGGTGGCATTATATTCCACTTTTGAAGTGAAACATTATAGTATTTTCACAAATACATGGAGTTTAAGTGTAAAAATTATAATTTAAAATTTTCTAGTGGGTAAAAAGTTGAATGAAGGTGGTTTTAATTCAATTTTATGTTACTCTTTAATTATTATCATTTTTTATTAATTTTAAATAACCATAAAAGTTATTAATTAAAATTATATATCATTAATTTCATTTTTGGAATTATTACATAATTTTATTTCAATGTGATCAGGATAACTGTAGATATAATATGTTAATATTTAAAACATTATTTTTAATTTATTTGTATTTAAAATGTTTTACAAACAATCTAAATTATCAAAAATTCCTTATATTTTTATTATTTATTAATATTAAATTTTACATGTGATTTCCAAATGTTATAGGTAAGTTTATAACGAAAAAATAATAATGTGCTTGATATTTTTTAATTATATTAAATTATGTAATTTTTATTCATCTATATAGTTTTTAAGTCTATATCCTCTCCATTAAAATATAATTAGTTTAGAAAATTTTTATTTTAGTAATATAATTTTATTAACACAACAAGGAAGTAATATTCATGGAATGTGCATCCAAATGAAACCCATAATGTAGATAATATCATAGGATTTAATTAATAATCATTTCCAATAATTTTATGAGGAGTTATTCTATTTCTTGAGTCCATCACCTATATCCTAAACTTTTATCCTATATATTTCTTTACTATGGTGATAATAATTAATCTTGGTTACAACTAACTATGAATAAAAATGAAGTTACCCTTGTTTCATTATTTTAATAATACAGATCTAATGATGATATGAATTTTATATGATATATTCTCTTGATGTGTTGATATTACATTTTATTAGGTGGGTGTAATTAAAAGAAAAAATTGTTATTAGAAAATTTATTGTTTTAGAAATACAAATTATTTTATTACAAATGTATAATATTGATTACATTAGAATTAATAGGGCTTTATTTAGTCAAATTAGATTAATTTTTTTAAAAAAAAATCAAAATTAGAATCGATCTATAAAAATAAATTAATGAAATTTCATGTTATCTTGAAATTTGATTTTTTTATTACTCGCCTAAAATTAATTCTTCTCCAAAAGGCCCCAAAAATTAACCACATGTTATATATGATGTGATAATAAAGAATATTTATTTCCATTTTATTAATAAAAAATTGTTCATATAATATTTTTATATTTAATATAAAAATATATATAAATTTGAAAAGAATTATTTTATTGAAAAATAACCATTTATACTTTTATTACTTATTATAATTATATAATTTATTCTTTGAAATAAAATTGGTAAATAATAATTAAATTTTATTGTAGAAAACATATAATTGTATATTACAAAATTCATTTTTTTATTAATACCATCAAATCTAATGGCTTGGTTATTGCCATCATATTTAAAAAATATTTATTTAGTGTATATGGTTTTTTTAACCATTGTGTTATGTGTGGTAAAAAATATCATTCATATAAAAACATTAAATGATAATTCCCTTTTAAAATAAAATAGATTTATACATTATTTAAATAAAATTATAATATATAGCTTCTATAGTTTTTTATTCTATTAAACGTAATTCAAATATCATCTTCATGATCTATAGTTCTGAAATTAATGATTAATTTGGAATGATAACAAATAAAATTATTTGTATAGTATATATAGTTGATACTAGGTTATAGTAATGGATATTTTGGATAGTAATTGTTCTCAGGATGTGAGACATCTGTGATTTGAGATATGGAGAAATAAGAGATGATATTCTTATTATTTTATTCCCTTGATTAGGGCATTTTGAACTAGTGTAGTGGTGTTTTTAGATGCATGAATTTGTAATTAAAAAAACATTCCTCCATGATGAAATCTAGTATAACCCCAAGAGGGTATATACAATAAATCCACATTGGGGATATGGCCATAAAAAGCTATACCAACTGGGATAGTGTTCAATTTTTAGTTGTAGAAGTTTATGTTTGTAGTTAATTCAACGATAAGGAGAGAGTCCACATAACCTATGAAAAAAATCTCAAATCATACTACAGTATTCCAATTATAGTATCTTCATTAATTGTTAGGATAAGGTGGTCTATATATAAATAATTCTTTCTAATAAACTATGAATTCAATTTTATATGATATAGAGATATCCTTGGAATGGGGGGTGAAACTCATGATTCACAATATTAGAGGACCAATGGTGAACTGTTGAGATTTGTTTTACCTAAAATAAATTATATGTGGATGACAGAGATGAATATTTTGAATCTATTCCTTGATAATTTATTTCTAAATATCATGGGGATAGATTTGGAAAAGGATTTTATGAACCTTGATATAGATATTTTTCAGTGATGTATTTTATATTAAGATTCACCAATTCTGACTATGGATTAGGTGAATGGAGTAGATTTTTTAGGATGGCCAAATCTATGTGATAGGAGTTAAATTTAATGGTTTTCAACATACATACATTTCATTTTTAGTGAATCAATCCATATATATTGTTCCATAAGTGATTATGGATTTTACATATTCAATCTAAATAAGACTAGCCACTCTAAAATACCAAACTTATGGGATGATGGGAAGATAATTGAGGTAATTTAAAAATTATACATTTGATATCTAGTGTCAAGGTATATTGATATGTTCATGATTCTGTAGAATACTTAACTATATTGTGA
This sequence comes from Viscum album, assembly GCA_963277665.1. NCBI lineage: Eukaryota > Viridiplantae > Streptophyta > Magnoliopsida > Santalales > Viscaceae > Viscum > Viscum album. Next base: position 176,723,012 of record OY728134.1, read on the forward strand.
CTGACATTGATATTTAGTTACATTGTTTATTCAAGTTGAGGTGGAGGATGAAGTTCCCAAACATAGTAGAAAAACTACATCAATGGAGTAGTGACACATCGGGGAGTATGGAAGGGAATAATGAACTAGGTATATGAAATCTATATGGTATTCAACCTAACCCCAATATTTTTGTTGTTGTACCATTGGTAGTCATAATTATGATTATGATAACTACTAATATATCTTGTTCATTATTTGAAACATGAGAATAAAATTCTACCATATATTTTTATTACATTGGGGGATTTGGTATAATCATAGAGTGAAATGCTACGATATTCTAAGGAACATTTTTTTCAGTAGCATTAATGATATAAAACACCATGTGTGTAAGGGAATATAATATCCTAATAGTTTACAATATATTTATGCAATCCATGATATGATATGTCATAAAGTTAATGAGAAATTGGGTAATCTTGTGTTATATGAAACAATGACTGTCTTCGATGACTTGTGTTACACCTAGGACTATGTTTTACTGAAATAAAATTTTTTAATAAAAAATTATTATTTAATATAATAATATATAACCAATACATTATGTTATTAGTTATGAATAGTATTAACTAACACATAAAAAAATATTTTTTACACATATATTAGATGAATTCATAGGTTTCCAATTAATTATTTATGAATATAAAAACTAATTGAATAAAAGGGAAATATTATTATTCTCATAAATTTTTATTATTTAATAAATTACATTAATTAAATATATTAACTGATATAAATTTAATATATATAAAATATTTAATCTAATATTTTTTATATTCATATAATAGATTTGATTTGAATAAGAGATGAAAAACCATAATATTACACAAAATACAATATTATTCTAAATGTAATTTTACAGCCTTTTAATGGGGAACCTATTTTTAGTATACTTTTAGGAGCATTTATATATCTTGTATTTCAAAATTAAATTATTTTATGTAATATTAACATCAAAATTAGAATAGGGTGAAATTTTTTTTTGATGTCCTATTTTTTGATTAATAGTGAAAATACTAAATTCAAATTTTAAAACTAATTTTATGTATAAATTATTTAGAAGGATTAATTATATTTTAAAGTGGTTTTGAAGTAAAATATGGTAAATTATACACCAATTAATCCAATGTTGTTCTATAATGTCCAGAGTTTTTGAATTTGGTTAAAATACAATTTTTTGATCTTTTTTGTTTAATGCTCAGGTCAGTTATAAAAGCATGATTCAAGATGATGTTTAGAAATTTAGGTATGTTTTATGTGTGAAAATCGGGTTTATAAAAAGTATCTATGAGTTTCATTGGTGGTTATATGGTTTTTGGGAGCAACAAACCCAGAAACACAGTTTAAAATGGCATGCAGATGCATTCAGATGGGTTGCGTAGAGTTAGTCAAACTGTGCAGGTCTTCCATGAAGGATAATCCAAGTATCTGGTAGTTGTTGCATGGTTTATGCATATTCTATCAAACAATGCGAGTTAAATCGTGCCGTGTACAAAGTTTTGAGTTTCAGGATAAAATAGTTTAATTAAATTCTGGGTTGAATGGAATTTAATTTAATGTGATGTTGGTGGTTTCATTTAATTAAATTAACATTGAGAGAATTTATTTAAATTATTATGAATTGGGAAATTTATTTAATTTAGGTCCCTAAAAATGAGTATAATTAAATAAACTTAAATTTTTGGTTTTATTTAATTAAATTAAAGATGATAGAATTTAATTAAAAGAGGGTTAAATGCATAGTAGATAATTCATTTATTTAAATTGTGTATGATATAATTTAAAGAAAAGAAATAGAATGGGGGAATAAATTTAATGAAATTTTGTTGAGAGTTTCTAATAAATTATTTTTGGGTTAGAGATTTTATTTAATTAAATTCTCTTGAATGGAATTTAATTATATGATGTAAAATGGAGAGTTGGGGTTATTTATAGAGGTGTTATATGTGGGGTTCTTAAATGGAGAGTTGGGGTTTAGTTTATATAAACTCAAAGTAATAAAAAATTATTTAATTAATGAGAAATGTACGATATATTTAATTAAATTCATTGATAAGAATAATATAATTAGTCATTGAGAAAAGGGGGTTATTTTTTAATTAAATTAATTTTGATATAATTTAATTAAATAATATTGATGAGATAGAGTTTTTAATTTAATTAAACTGTATTCACTGAATTTAATTAAATAACATGAATTAGAAAAATTATTTAATTAAATTTAGTTGGGTGGAATTTAATTAATTGATGATTATTAAGTTGTCAGGATGTTTAAATTAAATTATTTTGATATAATTTAGTAAACTTAAAATGAGTTTGAAACTTAATTAAATTAAATTCATTAGCGAAGAATTTAATTAAATGATGTGTAAAATGTGGAGTTGGGTTTTTATCTAGATAAATTCAATGTTAACAATAATTTAATTATTTGATGAAAAATGGGGGTTTTATTTAATTAAATTATGGTGAGAGAGTTTAACTAAATAATAATGTGTTAAAGAATTTACATAATTAAATTCATTGGAGAAGAATTTAGTTAAATAATGTGTTAAATGTGGAGTTCGGGTTTTATCTAGTTAAATTCTAGGTTAAGATGAATTTATTTATTTGATGAGAAATGGGGGTTTTTTAATAAATATTTGTTGTGAAAATTTAATTAAATAATGATGTGGTTTAGAATTTATTTTATTAAATCCGTTAGAGAAGAATTTAATTAAATGATGTGTTAAATATGGAGTTGGGGTTTTATCTAATTAAATTCAAGGTTAATATGAATTTAATTCTTTGATGAAAAATGTGGGATTTTTTAATTAAATTGTGTGATAATTTAATTAAATAATGATGAGTTGGGGAATTTATTTAATTAAATGTATTTGAAAAGAATTTTTTTAAATGAGGGGTAAATAAGGTTTAAATGGTGAGTTTGGTGTTTATAAATGTATCCTTTTAATTAATTGATAATAAAAATAATAACATGTGTTTTATTATTATTATATTAATTATTAAATTTATTATATGGGAAATAAAGGCGGAGAGGCTCATAGCATAGGTAAGATGTGACCCATCCCTCGTATCTCCCATGGGTGGCATACCACCCATCCTACCAGAACCCTCTCTGCATGTTAGATCATGGTGGTCTCTTCAGTGAAGTTGTCTATCTTTGTGAAGTGAGTCCTTCTCCATGAATTCCCATGTTCGCATCGTTTGTTTTGACTCTTTGTCGTTCATGGCACACTGATGGTGCGACACTCATGGGTGGTGCACCACACATCCTCCAAGCTCCTCTTCATGTATCTATCTCTATCTGTTTCCAACCCAAAATTTGTTCATCTCGGCAAGGTGATTCCTTCTCCTTGTGTTTTTTGTTTGCATTAGTTTTTCATCTCTTTGTCACTCAGTTTTCGTTAAGATGAAACCCTATAATTGGGTTTAATTCAGTTTCTTGTTTTCTTCTCGTTCTAGTTGGTGAAAAAGAAGCCTCAAGACCAATTGGGCCGTATTCTGACAACTACCACCAGAGGTGAAGTTGTTCATCTTGTTTCATTTCATTGTTACCATTTTTTGGTATGACAATAAATTCTGATGCCACGTACACTTTTTTTAGGCAGTTATATTCAAGCGAGAATTGGTGTTGAGTTAGAAATCATGTCCTTGACATTCTTTGAGGCATGGTTCTAAACATTACCTAATTAATAAAATATAGTTTTTTGATTTATTTATTTAGAAAAGGCTGACATAAATGCTAAATTAAATTCATTATTGGTGAATGATATGATTAATTATGAATTAATTTTATGATTTTAGGTTGTAAAATAGATAATTAATCGGTGATTAATTATAAATAATAAATTCGGTTATGTTGAGATAATTAAATTTCAATTATTTTTGTTCTTCGAGATGATAATTAATTAAGAAATTATTTATGAGATATTAATTTGGGTATGTTTAAATAATAAAATTTTAATTAATTATATTCTTTGAAATGATAATTAATCAGGGGATTAATTATGAGATATTAAACTAGTTATGTGGAGAAAAATAATTTTTAATTAATTATGTGTTATGAGACTATAACATAGACAATTAATCAGGGTTACTTATGATATATTGATTTGGGCTTACTTTAGATGAATAAAATGATAATTAATTACATTTTAATAAAATAGTTTCCTTGATTTAATTAATTTTTGAATTAAGTATTTGATATCAAAATGGTTTCTTTAGAGATAATTAATTTGTGAATTAATTATGTGATATTAGGATGGTTTCCTTAATAATAGTATTTTTTGAATCAATTATATAATTTTTAGATGGTTCACGTGTGATAATTAATTTTATAAATAATTATATTATTTAGAGAGGTTTTTATATAGATTAGTTAATTGTCAGATTTACTGGAGGAACTAACAATATTAATTCATTGTTGAAGTGATTAATGTTATAGTTATGATGAGCTAATTTTTGAGTTATCAAATAGAATTGATGTGTTTAACTAATTACTGAGTTATTAGTGATTTTGATATTGTTAATTAGTTACTGAATTAATTAACAAACTTGATTAATTAATTTATGAATTAATTAATTGATGGTATCTTGGGGTTCTTGACATGACTATCAACACAGATGATATATATATATGTACGATTGATAAATGGTTTGTAAGATGGGAACTGATGCTACAAAGACTCATCGGGTGCTAGACATGGCATTCTACACCCAATAAGTATGAAAATATTCTTTAATGGGACATGGACGGATGATCCAAATACCCATGGGTTGTGATATAAAGACTGATGTACCAAATACACATGAGGGTGATAAAAATGATGTCCTACACCCATTAACTGATATTGGGTTGTGGGTCCAATTGGTCATGCATGAATTGAATTAAATTGTTAGTGAAAGCCGATGTGATGTAATGTTATCTGAATTGAATATGAGAAATGGTTCAAGCTCCGTCATGACTAACAAAGGTATTGAGATAAGGGTGTCTAGGGGAACCTGGGGATTTATGGGGTTAAATAAATAATATTCAATATTGTGCTAAACTATTTATTTATGGATTATATATATATAGTTCCTATTCAGACACTTATTTCCAACTATAAACTGAATCACGTATCTTTTTTAGTTGTCCCTTGGGAACATGGATGGGTTGTATTTTATATATTCAATTCTATTTGATAGTTTTTCATAACTGAACACTATTTAATTATATTTAATTTTCTATATTTAGAAAGACACAAGTGTTCCTGGCCTACTACAATTTATATCTCTCACCATACATGATCTGCCACTGCACTAGGTTACCTGAGTAGACTCCACTTGATTAGAGGACCTTGGAGATTTCTTTTGGCTATTTTCTTGTACTTGGGAGCTTGTAGAAAATGACTGAGCAAGAGCTTAGGATGCTATAGGAGATCGCCTTTCGGGATTTGAGTTTTTTTCTTGTTTCCGTACTGAGATGGAAAGTCTTCTTTTTTGACTAATACATTCAAATATGTAGCAGCATAACATGAATGCATTATATAAACTCGCATTTTCAACCCTCTATATTTAGTTTAGTATTGCTTTATATCTATTTCAGTTGTTGTATAAATTTATTATCTATTTCTATTGTGGAACTTCAATAATATGGTATAGTCTCCCAGTGAAAATCAAAAGACCTTCGCTGCTAGTTGGAAGCCTCTGGCTTATGGGGAGGCATGATTGAGGTCATGTGGCGTCCATTTTGGATACTGATTCGAGGTTAAAGTGGGTTGGGATGTTACAAAGTGGTATTAATGGGGATAGTGTTCTTTATATTTTACTTTTTCTTTCTATTTTGGGTTGGTATACATGAGTCTAGGAATGTTTCAGCACTTTCATAATATTCATGCATGGGATTGATCACCCCTTGTATGGGGAATGACCAAGTGACCAGGGATGGAAATTGATATTTATACAGTTCGATGTAATAATTTATATGATTTCACCATGAGAGACATGTGTATTTTCTACTATATACTGATTTTGATAATTTTTTAAATTTTCATTTTCTTGATATGGAATGGAAGTTGCATTACATTTATCATATTACGAACTAATATATTTTCATTACATGTATATAACATTCTACGTAGTTGTATTAGTTGCATGCCTGCTAATTTTAATTGTTCCCCTTTAGTGGAATGCCACGATTTAATCAGATTTAGAATGCCTCATTAGATAGCATGATTCGGTGATCGATTTAACTAGAATTTGTGATTATATGAAATTATAAATTTTTGGTTAACATATATTGTTGTTTTTCAATGATTTTGTGTTGTAGAATTATTTTTTTTACTTATTTTGATTACATGCTATAAATGTTTTGATATGTAAGTGGCTTATAATTTTAAAATGTCAAATAGAAATTGAATTGATTAAATGGTAGCCAAATTCAACATATAATGTTTACGGGTGCTTTATGTATTAGTATATAGACACTCATATCTCTTTTTGGGTTTCATTTTGAAGATTTCTGATTAAATTAACCAGACCCTCAATGATCATCTTATTATTAGAAGTTATTTAAATTCAAAATGGTAAGTTTAAAATGAAATAAAACAGAATGTTAACTATTTAAAGAGGATGTTTGTTATATAATGCATGTATTTCTGATGGGAATTGAATGAAAACCAGGTAAATTGTTGTGAAATAATACTTGTGGGTTTGTTAAAATTTAATCAAATGTTTAAAAGGATGAAATAAATTAATGAAATCCATAAAATAAAGATGGGATTTTAATCCTAGTGAATTTTATTTTTCATGAACAAGAGATATGGTCGATGAGTACACTTCATAACGAACTATTTATGGTAGGCAGAACATTTAGATATTAAGATTGCATGTTTGCTCTTTGAACTTTTGATGTTGGTACCGTTTGAGTGACACTATCGCTAGTATGACATTTGGGTTTTAAAGAATCACTCCCACATTTTCAAGGGTGGTCAATGCACCATGACTCTTGATATGGTAATAAGAATTGGGTAATTCTTGGTCCAGTAAGTTAGATATTTGAACACCCCAAGAAAATTTAAATAATAATTAATTATTTATTTAATACATTGTTTATAAATTAATTAAACTTTTATGAAATATAGTATCTTAACATGATATTTTCTGATAAATAATGATACTCAAAGTTAATATTAAATGTATCATATTGTGTTTAAAAGAAACATAATATTATTTTCTTCATAGTATAAATTAATTTGAATAGCTTTTAAAACTATAAATTATGTTTAGAATGTTTTTTATGGTGTATTGGAGAGATATTTTTTCTAAATACTAAGTAAATATATTGTTTTCAATAAACAAATTAACTTATTTAAGATGAATTTATCCAAATGAATATTAAAATTTATATAATTAGAAATTAGTATTCTTTGTGTTAATATTTATATATATTTAATTTTATTGATGAAATTTAATTAATTAATAAAATTAATTTACTAAATTTACTATTATGACTTTATATGAAAATATGAATGGAATTATACTTAATAAATAAAAATTATTATTACAAATATTTTATATTTAATACAAATATATATAATTGAAATGGTATGATTTATTATTAAAGAATCATGGAATTATGATTATAATCATATAATAATTTAATATAATATATATTATTATCCGATTATTTTTTTTAAATGGAAATCAAATGTGAATCAGGTTAGGTTTTTTTTCAAGCAGAGAAGCCTTTCAGTTTATTTGCGAGCTAGAAAATTCTTCGAGGTAGAGAGAGTGGGAGTATTATTCCTCCTCATGGATTTTGATTACAAAGGAGAGATGGACTAGGATGTTAGGAGATCAATCTGTGCTGATGGGAGAACTCCACGCCTTGGCTGGAGCTACCATGTGGGAGTCCTCTACTAGGTCGTTGCACATTAGTGTTCTTCGGGAATCGATAACTGCTGTTATACAGTCGAAAATGAAAAAGTGTTTGGTTATATAATTGAATTTAGGTGAGGGTTTCAAAGTAGTCTATGAAGCTCGATCAAGGTTCGATTACACCCTATTTGTTTTGAGTTGATTTTTTTGAATGATATTTTTCATATTTATCTTGCACCATCCATAGCTGGAAGTAGGTTTTGTTAATCTATTTTCAGATCTTGTTCCTGGATTTTGTTTCAGTATATTGAATTCACATTTGACGTATGTGTTCAATTTTCTTCTCCTCCAATATGGATATCCTGCAATTTCATATTTTTTATTTATACAAGTAGGATTATTTATCTTATCTCATAACAGTGAATTGAATTCTTTTTTTGTCCCCTTTTTCTATCATGTGTATCCACTATTATTTAGTTGAATTTATCAATGATTCATTGTGATATTTATATATTATTGGTCTATATTTCTTACCATTGATTTGAACTATATTATTTGGTGGGGAAGTGCATATAATTCAGTATTTTCCATGAAGAAAGAAATCAGAACCACGTCTTATGATTTTCTGTATTCTTGTTTCTGACTTCTGCTCCTAAAAAGAACCTCAATTTGAAAAAATAATAATCGAAGTTTATGAGACTTTTGTTGTGTGTATGTTTCTAGTGATGTAGGTCAAGAGCAGTAGAATTTGATTTTCTTTCATATTTAACATCAAATTATATGATTGTGAGAGTTGTAATGAGAGTGAAGATGGTAGGAAGAAGTAAGTGTTGATAGAGGTCTCCATCATAAGGAATAGAAAGGGAAAATGTTTAGTATTCGAAATTTTAATTTTATGAATGATTTTTAAATTCAATGATTATTTGGATGATGTTTTTGTTCTTCAAATACATTTAATTTCTTAATTGGGACTCTCTATTTCATGCTATCTATTTTTTTGAATTTCACTATTTATTATATTGAAATTATTTTCCCTTTATTTCAATATGTATTTGAATTATCATATTAAAATAAATTTTTTTAATTTCAAAATTTTGTAAGGGATTTCAAATATCTCTTATGTCAAATTATTTTTCTACCCAAATTATATTTGCGCAACTGATTATTTATTTCTTATTTGTTTTTCATTACATTCAATGTTGATTTGAATAGAGTTTTTCTCCATTTTTCTTCTAAGGACTTCATAAATTATATTGTTTTTTGTAAAGAATATATGTATAATTTCAATACAATTCAGTTATATTTTTATTAATAGAATTATTATTCTTGATTTCAAATTTATATGTTTTATTCTTGCGCAAGGGAAAATATTTGGTTTTTAAACATTTAGTTTTAAAAATGAATTTCATGTTCAAATATATAGATTTTTAAGTGTTTTTATTCTTCAAAATCTATTTAATTTATATAAATGGGATGATACATTTAATTACTTATTTATATAATCGATGCCTTCTATAGAAATAATGATATTAATTTATTTTACTTTTTGTAGTTTTATTTTCATGGGTAATCCATCTATTCAAATATTATTACTTTGTTTCATGTTACTCAAATTTATCAAAAGGGTTGTTTTAAGTTTGATTCTAATTGAGTTTATGCTCTCTAGAAAATTGAAAGGATTAAAATTACCTCATGGTGTAATTCAAAATCAAACATGTTTTTATATTTGAATTTATTATTGCAATCTAATATTATATATATATATATATATATATCTACTTAATTCCATTTTCCTTAAAAACTTAAGAGTATATAAAAGGATGATTGTATTTAGTAGAGAAATGTTGATTTGATGATTTCTGTGCATGATAAATAAATATCTATTGTTATTGATTAGTTTTAAATAGATAATTTTATATGATCTTTATTGTTATTAGTTTATACTTTCATGAATAAATGAAATTTAATAAATGTGTCTGTGAAATTCCAAGTGTGTGGATATTGATTTGATATCCATGTTATCATTTAAGGTCATGTATCTTGAGATTTGATCGTGACAAGTCGAATATATAATTTTCAGTTTGTATTAGTATTTTTTTCATCCAAACATGATTAGAAATATATTTTTGAAACTAAACCCCAATAAAAATTATATGTATATAAGGAAAGATAATACAAAAATATTTTATAAAAACTGGTACTCAAACTTTGTAAACACAATAAGTAATTGGATAGTTAATTTGTCCCTTAAGTGGGTAGGCCCAATATTGCATTCAAAGTTTCGAGTGGACCCAGTTCTATTTTTATGAGCTTTCTTAATATTGTCAACTGAATCACAGAATTTGTTTTAAAAGTGTTTTCAAAGTATAATTAATTTTCAAAGAATTATAGTATTATGTAAGGGTTGTTCTATAAAATTATTTCTAAATTAATTTTAAAATGTATTTTCAAGAGAATATTTTAATGATATTTATCAAAGGATTTCAAAACCCCTTACTGGGAACCTTTTGTGCTCACAATAATTTTTTGAAATGTTTTTCACAGGTTTCCTTGGAATCCAGAGTTGGTCATCTTTGTTGTAGTGCGCACAGAAGAAGAATTGATCTTTCTCTTCATTTTAGTTTATTTTGTAACTCTGATGTTTTTTTAGAATGTATCTTTTCTCTAGAACCTAGAGAGGTAAAATATCCTCATATGTTTAAATTGTTGTGTAATTATTATGTCACTTATATATAAAAATATTTACACACCATTATCAAGCACCATTTACGGAACAGCGGGCTTAGGGCGTTTTAATTGGTTTCAGAGGCATGTTCTAGAAGAATTTTCAGATTAGATGTTGTCGAATAAGTGGTAAATATAAGAGTAGGTGTTCCTAGAGTTTATTAATTATTAAGATTGAAATTCAGAATTTTCGTATGTCCGAAGAAAGAATTTCCAGGACATAATTCATTTAAAGGGGGAGAATGTAACACCCCAAGAAAATTTAAATAATAATTAAGTATCTATTTAATACTTTGTCTTAAATTAATTATACTTTTATGAAATATAATATCTTAACATGACATTTTCTGATAAATAATTTTACTCAAAGTTAATATTAAATGTAACATATTTTGTTTAAAAGAAACATAATATTATTTTCTTAATAGTATAAATAATTATGAATTTATTTTATAACTATAAATAATGTTTAGAATGTTTTTTTATAATGTATTGGAGAAATCATTCTTTTTAAATACTAAGTAAATATATTGTTTTAAATAAACAAATTAACTTATTTGAGATGAATTTATCTAATTGACTATTAATATTTATATAAGTACAATTTAGGATTCATTACGTTAAAGTTTATATATGTAAAATTTTATTGAAGAAATTTAATTAATTGTTTACAGTAATTTATTAAATTTATTATTAGGACATTATAAGAAAATATGTATGAAATTATACAAAATGAAGAAAAATTATTATAATAAAATTCTAATTATTATTATTTTCAATATAATACAAATATATATATATTTGAAATGTTATGAGTTATTATTAAACAATCTTGGAATTATGATTATAATCATATAATAATTTGATATAATATATATTACTATCCAATTATTTTTTTAAATAAAACGAAAATCCAATGTAAATCAGGTTAGGATTTTTTCGAGTAGAGAAGCCTTTTGGTTTATTCACAAGGAAGAAAATTCTTCGAGGTAGAGAGATTTGGAGGATATGTCCTCCTTATGTTTTTTGAGTGAAAAGGAAATATGGACTAGGAGGTGAGGAGATCGACCCGTGCTGATGGGAGAATGCCACGCCTTTGCCGGAGCTACCGTGTGGGAGTCCTCTGCTGGGTTGTTGTGCAGTAGTTATCTTTGGGAATCGATAACTGGTGCTATGGAGTCAAAGCCAAGCATGAGTCTAGTTCTAAAATCGACTTTAAGTGAGGGTTTCAAAGCAGTGTATGAAGCACGATTATGGTTCGATTACACCCTATTTGTTTTGCGTTGAAGTTTTAGAATTATATTTTGTAGATTTATCTTGCACCTTCCATAGTTGGAAGTATTTTTTGTTAATTTATTTTCAGATATTGATCCTTGATTTTTCTTTCATTATATTAAATTCACATTCGTCGTATGGGTTCAGTTTTCTTCTTCTCTGATATGGATGTCCTCTAATTTCGTTTTTGTAACTTCTACAAGTAGGATTATTTTAATCTTATCTCATATTAGTGAATTGAGTTATTGGTTTGTCCCCCTCATCCAATCACATGTATCCACTATTTCCTAGTTGAATTTGGCAACGATTCATAGTGATACTTATCTCTTATTAGTGAATTTTTCTTCCCATTGATTTGGACTGTATTATTCGGTGGGGCAGTGGATATAATTCAGTCTTATCCACGAAGTAATCAATCAGAACCACATATTATGATTTTACATATTCTTATTTCTATCTTTTTCTCCTATAATGATCTTCAGTACGAATAAATAAGAATCGTATTTTATTCAAATTATTTTGTGAGTATGCTTCTCGTAAAGTAGTTCAAGAGAAGTAGCCTTTGATTTTATTTCCTCTTTTACTTCCAATTAGATGAGTGTGAGAGTTGTAATCAGAGAAAAGATGGTAGGAAGAAGAAAGTGTTGATAGAGGTCTCCATCACAGGAAATAGTATGGGAAAATGTTTATTATTCAAAAATTTAATTTGATGATTGAATTTAAAATTCAGTATTTATTTTGATGTTGTTTTTGTTCTTCAAATCCATTTAATTTCTAGTAAGGGACTCTCTATTTCATGTTATCTATTTTTTTATTTGCACTATTTATTATATTGAAATTATTTTACCTTGATTTCAACATGTATTTTAATTATCATATTAAAATAAAGTTTTTAAATTTAAAAATGTTGTTAGGGATTTCTTATATCAGTTATGTAAAATTATTTTTCTACCCAAATTATATTTTTGCAACAGATTATTTATTTCATATTTGTTTTTCATTACATTAAAAGTTTATTTGAATAGATTTTTTCTCCTTTGTCTTATAAGGTCATTAAAAATTATTTAGTTTTTTGTAAAGGATATATTTATAATTTCAATACAATTCGGTTACTTTCTTAGTAAGAGAATTATGATTTTTGATTTCAAATTATATGTTCTTTTTTTGTTCAAGGGAATATATTTGGTTTACAAACATTTAGTTTTACAAATGAATATTATGTTCAAAGATGGGGATTTTGAAGTGTTTTTTCCCTTAAAAATATATTTAATTTCTAGAAAGGGGATGATAGCATTAATTACTTATTTCATTAACCAATACCATGTTCAGAAATATTTATATTCATTTATTTTAGTTTTTGTAGTTTTAATTCCATGGGTAATACGTCTTTTTAAATATTATTACTATGTTATGTGTTACTCAAATTTATCAAAAGTTTTGTTTCAAATTAGATTCTAATTGAGTTTATTCTCTCTAGAAAATTGAAAGGATGAAAATTACCTCTTGGTATAATTCAAAATCAAACATGTTTTTATATTTGAATTTATTATTGAATACTAATATTATATATATATATATCTACTTAAAGACATGTTTCTTAAAAACATAAGAGCATATAAAAGGATGATTGTATTTAGTATAGAAATGCTGCTTTAATGATTTTTTTGCATGACTCATAAATATATATTGTAATTGTTTAGTTTTAATAAGATAATTTTATATGTTCTTTATTTTTATTAGTTTATACTTTAATGCATAAAAGAAATTTCATAAATGTGTCTTTGAAATTCCAAGTGTGTGGATGTTGATTTAACATCCATGCTTTTATGAAAAGTCGTGTATCTTGAGATTTTATCGTTCCAAGTAGAATATATAATTTTCAATAAATATTACTATTTATTTCATCCAAACATGATTGTAAATATATTTTCAAAACTAAACCACTTTGAAAATTATATGTATATAAGGAAATCTAATACAAAAATGTTTTATAAAAACTGGTACTCAAACATTGTAAACATGACAAGGAATTGGATAGTGAATCCGTCCCTCAAGTGGGTAAGGCCAAGATTGCCTTCAAAGTTTTGAGTGGCCCTAGTTGTTTTCTTTTTATGAGCATGATTAATATTTTCAACTGAATCACTTTATTATTTTTTAAAGTTTTTTTGAAATATAATTAATTTATAAGGAATTATAGTATTTTTTAAGGGTTGTACTACAAAAAATATTTCTAAATGAATTTTCAAAATGTATTTTAAAAAGAATATTTTAATGGTATTTATCAACATTTTTCCAAACCACATACTGGGCATCTTCTGTGCTCACCATACATTTTTGAAATGTTGTTCATAGGTTTCCTTGGAATCGATAGTTGGTCATCTTTGTTGTAGCACGCGCGGAAGCAGAGTTGATCTTTCTGTTCGTTTTAATTTTTTGTATAACTCTAAAGTTTTTTTATCACGTATCTTTTCTCCAGAGCCTAGGCTGGTAAAAGATCTTCATTTTTTTAAAGTTTTGTGTAATTGTTATGTCACTTTTATATAATAAACAATTACACACCATTTTCAATCACCGTTTCCGGACGAGCAGGCTCAGGGAGTTATAGACATACCTCAGGAATGGTCATTTGTTTAGTACCTCTTTGGGTTATCTTCAGATTAGTGTGTTTGGATCATTATGGTATGTTCATCCAACTTATCATGAATACTTTTGAAACTTATGTATTTTTGAACTTGGTGGGTCAGTTGGTGTTGTAGTATCTCTCGATGGCTTCTCAGGGACGAGAAACTTTTAAGGAGGTTAAATTATATAGTCCAGTGTTTTTGAACCGGGAAGAAATGTTATTTTTTTGAAAATTTTCATTTATTTATTTGGTTAGTATTAAAACCATGATTAAGGAAGAAATTTCACAATTTGGGTTCATTTTAAGTGTTGATTTCAGGATTGATTAAAGGCTCTATGAGTTTCCTGAGTGGATCAATGGTTTTGGGGAGCACAAGACATAGAAAATTAGTTTTAAAAAGGAAATGAAGAGGTGTTCACATAGGTTGTTCATGGTTAGTCAAACCTTGCAGGTTAGACGTGCAGGATATTCCAGGTATCTGATAACATGCACATGTTATATGCATAGTCTGTCATACCGTGCAAGTTAAATTGTGAGTCTTACCCAGTTTTGATTTTTGGGTTAAATTATATTAAATCAATTCATGGTTTAAAGGAATATAATTAAATGAGTATATGTGGGTTTTATTCAATTAACATAACGTTGATATAAATTAATTAAATGATGATGAATTAGAGAATTTATTTAATTAAATTCCTTCAAAAATAATTTAACTAAATATTTTCAAATGGGAGTTATATTTAATTAAATAAAAGATGATAGAATTTAATTAAATTAGTGTCATGTGAAGAATTGATAATTAATTTAATTTAATTGTGTAAGGGATAATTAATTAAAAGGAATTGAATGGGGGAATTAATTTAATGAAATTATATTTTTTGTTTTCAATAAAATGATGTTGTATTGGAGATTTTATTTAATTAAATTCTATTATAAGGAATTTAATTCTATGGTGTTCAATGGGATGTTGGATTTTATTAAAGAGGTATAATAAACAAGGTGTTTAAATGAGGATTTGGTGTTTGATTTAATTAAATTTTATGTAATGAATAATTTATGTAATTTATACGTAAAACATGTTTAATTTAATTAAATTCATGGTTAAGAAGAATGTGATTAGTCATTGAGAAATTGTGTTATTATTTAAATAAATTTATAATGAGATAATTTAATTAAATAATTTTGAATAATTTGAATTTTTAATTTAATTAAATTGTGTTCATAGAATTTAATTCAATAACATGAATTGAAGGAGTTATTGAATAGAAAAAAATTTGGAACATATTTAATAAAATGATGATTAATGAGGTGTCATAGATTTCATAAACAATAATTATGAGATAATTTAATTAAATAATGGTGAGATGGAATTTTTATTTAATTAAATTCATTTGGAATGAAATTTGATTATATTATGTGTTAAATGTAGATTTGGGGTTTTATGTAATTAAATTAAAGGCTAAGGTGAATTTAATTATTTAATGAAAAATGGGAGTTTTATTTAATTATATTGTGTTGAGACAATTTAATTAAATAATTATATTTTGGATAATTTATTTAATTATATTCATTAGAGAAGTATTTAATTAAATGATGTGTTAAATGTGGAGTTGTGGTATTATCTATTTATATTCAAGGTTTACATTTGTTTAATTATATGATGAAAATGGGGGTTTTTATTTAATTACATATTGTTGAGAGAATTTAATTATATAATGATGTATTGGAGAATTTTTTTAATTAAATTGATTGGAGAAGAATCTGATTTAATGACGTGTTAAATGGAAATTGGGGTTTTATCTAATTAAATCCAAGGTTAAGATGTATTTAAATATTTGATTAATAATGGGGGGGAATTTAGTTATATTGTGTGGGTGAATTTAATTAAATAATTATGTGTTTTAAAATTTATTTAACTAAATTCAGATCAAAGGAATTAAATTAAATGAGGGGTAAATAAGGTGTTAATGGAAAGTTTTGGGTTTATCATAGAAGTGTTTTAATTAAATGATAATAATAATAATCTGGTTGTTGTTGTTGTTATTATTATATTAATTATTAAAATTATAATAAGGGAAATAAAGAGGGAGATGTGAACAGGTTTTGTGAGAGGCGACCCCCCCCCCTCTCAGCTCTCCCAATGGTGGCAAACCACAAATTCTCCCGAATTCCACTCTGCAAACCAGATCGCGATGGTTTCTTCATTGAAGTTATCCATCTTGGTGAGGTGAGTCCTTATCCAATTATTTTATTGTTCACATTTTTTCTTACAACTATTTTACACACATGACATAGCCATGGTGCATCAACCATGGGTGGCGTACCACCCCTCCTCTTAGATCCTCTTCACGTGACTCTCTTCGTCTAGTTCCTTTATAAATGTTGTCCGTCTCGAAGAGCTGAGCCCTTCTCTATGTGTTTCACTGTTTGCATCGGTTGTTTTGGTTCTACATCACCCAGTCTTTGTTAGGTTGAAATCCTATATTTGGGTTTAATTTTGTTTTTTCTTTTCTTCCAGATTTAGGTGATGTAGAAGATGTATCGGGGCCTTTTGATCCATATTCTAATGACTACCACCAAAGGGGAAGTGGTTCAGCTTGTTTTGGTTCACCATCATCATTCTTGGGTGTAAAGATAAATTCCAACATCCCGTACATTTTTTTTGGGATTCGTGTGTGGAAGAGAAGAATGGAATTGATTTAGAAATCATGTATTTGACAATTTTAGAGGTATGGTTCCAAATACATCCTAATTAATAAAATACAGTTTTTTTGATTTATATCTTCTAATAAAGTTGGATGAATTTTCAGGATAAATTTTGTTTTGCGGTAATGAGATGATTAATTATTGATTAATTTTATTCATTGATTTTGTGACATAGATAATTAATCAAGTAACTAATTAGTATTAATTAATTTGGATAAGTTGAGATAATTAGTTGTAAATTAATTATGTGGTATGAGATGATAATTAATCGAGGAATTAATTATGATATATTAATTTCTTTTAAGTTGAAATAAATAATCATGAATGAATTACGATCTTTGAAATGCTAATTAATCGTGGGATTAATTATTGAATATTAAGCTGGTTAAGATGAGATAATTAATTTTGAATGAATTTTGTGTTATATGATTATAATATAGATTATTAATTAGGGTTTAATTTTGAGATATTGATTTGGAATAAATTGAGATCAATAGATTGATATTTAATTTTATTATATTCAAAAGGTTTCCTTGATATACTTAATTTGTCAATTAATTATTTGATTTAGAAATTTTTACTTTAGAGGTAATTTATTAGTGTCTTAATTATGTGATATTGGGATGGGTTCCTTGAGATAATTATTTTTGGAATTAAATGTGTAATTTTGAGATGGTTTTTGTGTGATAATTAATTGTACATTTAATTATATTATTTTTATAGTGTTTACATTTGATTATATAATTGTTAAATTAGAAAAAGGAATTAATTAGATTTATTAATGGTATAATTAATTAATATTATGATAATTATTATTTAATTATTGAGATAATGAATTTAATTGATTTGATTAACTAATTGTTGAGTTATTAGGTAATGTGATGTTGTTAATTAGTTATTGAAATAATTAACGGAATTGATTAATTAATTTAGGAATTAATTAACAGACGACATCTGGGAGGAATATACAACACTTTTTACACCCATGATAAATATATATGAATGATTGATAAATGGGTTGTGAGATAGGGATAGATGTTACAAATACTCATGGGATTCTAGACATGGCGTTCTAAACCCAGCATGCATGAAAATATTCTTTTATGGGATAGAGACTGATTCTCTAAATACCAATGGTTTGTGAGACAAAGACTTGTGATCGAAATACTCATCATGGTTCTATAAAAGATTTTCTACAACCATTAATTAACATTGGGATGTGGGTCCATTTGGTTGTAATTGAATTGAATTAAATGGTCAATGAAAAACAATGTGTTTTAATGTATTGTGAATTTAATATGAGAAATGGTTTTGACAACGCCATGGTCAAGAGAGGTGGTGAGATATGGGTGTCCAAGAGAACTCATGGATTTATGCAGTTAGATAAAAAATATTAAATAAATTGTTAAATAGTTTATTTATGGATTCTATATATATAGTTCATGTTCATAATCTTATTTACAGCTACAATACAAAGCCGGTATCTCTTTCAGGTGTCCCTTATGAACTTGGATGGGTTTTAGATTATTTATTTAATTCAATAATTACTTCATTATACCTGTAAAATATTTTATTATATTGAATTTCCTATATTGAGCTGAAACCGGTGGTACTGACCTACAATGATTTATATGTCACACCCTACTTGAACTGCCATTACACTGGGGAACTCGAGAAGAATCCACTCTTTTGTAGGACCTTTTATCTTGATTATTATTATTTTCTTGTACTTCACAATTAGAATCAAAGGACCAAGCTAGAGCTCGAGATACTTGTGGAAATTGCCATTGGGGCTTTGAGTTCTATTCTTTATTCCTATACTGATATGCAAATCATGCTTTATTTTTTTTATATTCAAATATGTATCACCATGACATGAATTCATTATATAAAATTCTGTTTTCCACTTTATTTATTTTGATTACTACTGCTTTATATCTTCTTCTGTTGTTTTCTGAGTTTCTTATTTATTTCGATTGTGCACTCTAAATATGGGGGTGTAGTCTCCCCACTGACTATCTATAAACCCTCACTACTAGTCGGAATCCTCTGGCATACTAGGAAGAATTCTTGAGGAAATGGGGTGACTACTCTGGCTACCAGTTCGAGGGTAAGCTATGTTGGGATGTTACTTGTTCATTAGATTCAATTTATCATTTAGATTTGATATAAACACATATCAAAAATTTGAAAACATTTACATTATTATTAGATTTTCTTCCTATCTATAGGATTAATTTTAAATTAATTTTTTCTAATTATGTCGTAAGAAACTTTTGAAACATATTCTTTATTTTGAATCAAAATTATTTATAAATTGTAATGAAATAAAAAAAATTCAAATATATTTTTGAATGTAACTAAAAAAAATATTGTGATTAAGGGGAAAATTAAAATAATAAGGTTCTAAAAATAATATTTAGATATAAATGACCTAAAAACTTGTACAAGATCTATTGGCTATCCATATTCTCAACATATACTCAATTTCCTAGAATTTGGTTCATTTTTTGAGCCACATGACATGGAAAAAATGTGGGTGGAATTATCTATTAAAAAATTTACATGAATGACACTACTCCTCAAATCTAAGAATAAACTCAACCATACCACATCTACAAGCCTCTCGTGAATTTTGGATCACCCAAAATCAAATAAAATTATCTCCCGACATCACTCCAATCATCATAAAATCCTCAACTTTGGATGATATCCAACCGATGATGTATTCCATTTTTAAAAAAGGATGTACCTAAAAAATATGTAACCTTATTCAATGATCACATTTGTTTCATTTACATATACACCCATTAAAGTATATTTATATAATAATTATATAATAAAATTAATATATTTAATATATTTATATGTTTTTATTTCAATGGTTCTACCTAAAAATACCCATAAATCCATTAAATTGGTAATGAACATAATCTTCATGTAGGAGGAAGTACTGCCACATGAAATAATGCCCTTCGTTTTTTACTTTACAACCATTCATGGTTGGGAATTATTATGTAAAACAAGTTTATTAATGATATATTTCATATTAATGTGGTCGGAATACATCCTGTATTTTTGTATGACACATACGTAAATTCCACTACATCAAAATAGTACTTTAACATCCTTAGTAATATGGCTTTATTAGTGCTATTGAAGCATATATAATGTAAGATATATCAAATGGTTGGATTTAGTAGCATTTGTTTTAGTAATTATAAATTTTTCCTTTATCATCATTTTTTCACAATTAAAGGCAACTTTTACCAATGATATTTTTAGCGATGTTAAATGACCAATATAACGGTGCTAAAAAAAGAACGGTTAAAGGCCCCATTAATATACATAAAATTTATTTTCATGCCCCCCTCCCAAACTAGTGACCCCCCACCTTTATTAAGTCTTCCCAACCCCCTTCATTAGCATGTTAGATAATCCCATCCCCTAGTGTGTTCCACTACCTACAGCGAGTTTTGATCATGAATCCTCGAGCTTATACACCAGCTACTTTTCCACCCCCTATCTAGTTTTTTTTTTAAAATTTTATCATTTATATATATATATTGTTACCATTTTCATCCATATATTTATATATATGTTTATATGTATGTATGTATATATTTTAATACATATATAAAATAATACATAAAAATATAATAATATAATTTCTATGTATATATATGTTCAACTATAAATATAATTATAAAGTTTTATGTTTATACATATATATAACTTATAAATATTTATATACATGTATTTTAGTACATAGATAAATACTTATACATTTCTTAATTCAAAAGTTGATATATATATATATATACTCTATATATTAATATTTATATTAATTATATAGGTTTATAAATTTTAAAAAATTAGTATTTTAAATAAAATTGTTATTAATTTATTTTAGATAAGGGCTATATATTGATATGTAAATATTATATATAATCATTTTTAATTTTTTAATCATTAAATTAATTTTTTATGTGTGAATATGAATAAAATATGTATAAAATGTTATATATTTGATTATAAATAATAGTATATTATTAAAAATGATAAAATTTCAAATCCATAATATCAATATAAATGTAAAAACTGGGAATAAATTCAATACCTGCTGAAAATGGAAAAATATCCCGCTTAAATCGGGATGAAAATCCATTAACTATACAAAAATTGGGCTTCACTGACTAAAAACTATATTTTGTTGGAATTATTAAACATTCGGTCCTCAGAACAATTCACATAGTTATACCTATGTCACTTAGAGTGTAGAGCTCATCGCTGGGTTTGATTTGATATGTAATAGAGTCCAAACGAACACCTGAATCAAAAGTTATCATTTTTTTGATGTATATGTTTCGTTTTTAAATAAATTTATATCTTTTATTAACATTATGATTTTTTTATCTTAATTTTTTTTCTTAAATGGCTATTACAAAATAATAATTAGAAAATTATTAACTAAATACATTTTTTAAATTATTATGTCAGACATTTTTACTAATTATCTTCTACATTATGTCTAAATGACTATTTAACCATATCTAAGACATATCTAATAAATAAATGTTATATTTATATCAATATAAATATATTTATATATTAATATATTATTTTTAATGAAATATATATTTTCTGAAATATACCCTTTATCAGTGCTATTAGAAGATCCCTAATTAATGGTGGTTCTTTATCATAGCTTTTAAAAACTGATAATAAAGTCCCTCCCATTATAAGCTCTTTTTTAAAAGCATTGATAATGGCCCCCATTTATCAGAAATTTTTAGATGAAATGATAATGGAGAATTTTTATCAATGCTTTTTTTAGCACTGATAATGGGGCGGCCTTTATCAGCACTTTTTTAAAAGAACTTATAAAGGGTCCCCTTTAATAGAGATTTTTCTTATGTTAAGAAAAGGGGTTTTTCATATTTCTTTTCGATAGTTCTATTAAAACACTAATTTTGGATAAATTTAGTTTTTTAGTATCATGCATTCCATTTTGTGTAAATATAATAACATCGTTTTTCGATGTGTGAACTACCTCCTCCTCAATGCTAAGCAATTCCTTCACGATATACATGAAATTTATAAAGTATAGTTTTAATAAACCTATGTGCCATATATGACATAAACAAAATACTGGAATTATATCATAAATATATATCATTAAATTATCATTCTTTAAAAAATTACAATGAAATTAATGTATTGTTATTTTTTATGTTCGACCCACCATCTCCATGAAAAAAAATAATTTCATTTCCTGTCTCCAAATATTATGCATTATTCTAAAGACATATATAAAGAATATATATAGAATCTAAAACAAGGTTTGAATTTTTTATATGATTGATTCGTTATCTAATTTATAAAAAACAAAATAAAAAGTTGTATCATACACGAATACAGGTTAATTAACCCCAGGAATAGTGAAAATAGTGAAATATTAATAACAAACAGTTAATAATATATTATAAGAAGTTAATATTTGATATTATAAATATGATAATTTATATTGTATAAGATAGTTAGAAGTCTTAAAAAATTAATAATTAATTTAAAGGATGTTCCCCTGAAAGGAAATCCAGGGTAATGGACCCCTATCTAACTTTTCATTCTGTGAGTCATACACCATTATCACCAGTTACTTATTATGTGTGGTGTATATAATATTTTTTCGATATATTATATTATAACATTCCAAGTAAATAAAGAAATAATACTTTTTGATTTTTATTAATATTTATGAATTGAATATCAATTTTACTTTAAAAGGGTATTTTATGTTCGATAGCATATCTGATATGCAACAACGAGTTTCTTTGAAATCTTATTTTGCACACTAACAGTATAATATTAATATTATAAATGGTAGTTAACACCTTGTCATTATAGTGTCGGGAATAAAAAAATAACTACAATATGATTATACATGTTTGTTAAAAAAATTTTACATTTACCCAATCTAGTTATAGGCTTAAAATATGAATGAATCTAATTTTAATCATAAATTCACCAATATTCTTTAAAAGGTTGATTTATCACCTTTTGATGGAAATCCATATTTAAATCTACTTTTGGTCACTTTTATATGTTATATTACACCATATAAAATTATTCTATAGAATCAGGACACCAAAATTTTCTTTGGGTAATTTTTTGGTATTTTTCTGATAAAAATCAATTTTTAATGAATAGTGAAAAATACTGTATTTTAATTCAAATCTGCTTTTTAATCTAATTCATTTATATTGATATATTATCTTTTTAATTATTTTTTAAGTTTACTTAGATTATATTTTTACAATTTAATCCAATTGTGGTCATTGAAATTAATTTCACTTTGAAATTGGACATAAACATGTGTCACTCTTTTGATAGATATTGTTTCTTAAAAACACGCTATTTATTTTGAAAATGGGAATTAATTTTTAATTATTTAATGAAACTTCTATGTTTTTAATTTTTTAAAATAGATAAAATTTTTGAATTTGAAATATCAAATATTTCTTTGGCTGAATTGTTTTGTTATTTTTCTGAAAAACTTTATTTTTTTATTAATAGTGAAACCACTAAGTACAAGTAAAAAACCGAATCTTTCATTCAAATAAAATTTTACTGCTTCTATGAATTGAATTTAAAAAATCCGATATACATGGTTGTTATTAGTAAATAAAAAATGGTTTAATAAGATGAAAATAATTTTTTATGAATAGTAACTTTTGACTTTTATTTACCGCAGTTAAAGCTAAATAGGGTAATTCAATGTAAAAATATATTATAATAAAACAAAATTAACTTAACACTGATCCTATCCTTATTGGATGATTAATGGCCAACCATGGTCATACATAGGTAGATTTTGGGACCCAATAGAGCTACTTGGGTGTGATAATGACACATTAGGGTAATTATTTTAAAATAAAGACAAAAATTACACAAACATATATCTTTATGTGAAGTAATTTTTATATGAGGTTATATAAGTTAACATTTAGAATATTAATATTAATTGGAAATCTAAAAATATTTCTTAAATCATGGTTTTTTTAGTTTTATACATCAATTAAATAAAATTAATTGTGACACAAAAATGATGCAGTATTTACCTCATTAAAAAATGATATAAATAAATAAGATAATAAATATTAAAAAAATTCAAAACCAATCCAATTCTTATTGGATTATTTTATTTTGACCTTGAGTCACCTTATATTTGAAGTTAATGAGTTTTAGAGATTTTGAAACTGGTGATATTTTTATAATAAAATAACATTTTCTAATATCCTTAAATAGCCCCTCCTCTCCCTTATAAAAGGACACTACTTCTAACCCATTCCTCACACCTCAAAAACCCCTTGGCTCGACCAATATCTACCCAATTAATCTCCATACATTCCTATCCTCCTCCTAGAAGCCTTACCTTAAGAACAAGTAGCTTCAAGAAGTCCTTTTGGTTAAAACCAAAGGGTGATACCCGGATTAATGGTAACAATTCCTCTTAAATTGTTTTCTTTTGTTTTACATTTCTAACCCCTAAAATAATTTCATTCAATTTTTTATAACAAAAAAATTATCCTACATATACTATAATGTTGATATAATAATGATTCAAACTACAGATACACACACCTCCATATAAAGGGTGAAGAACATATTGTTTTTGTAGATGGTAAACTAACACCTCACGAAACGATGATTGTTCAATTATCTCCTAATGCCTATTATAGTGGACATTATGATGGAACTAAATTTATATATGATATATATTATGTTAATTTTTTCTTTATTATTCTTTATTTTTCATTTATAGAATACCTAAATGGTTTCCATAGTGGGTAAATACGATAATATCATTTGAGAAAATGCGGAATATCACCCCCCTCAAAGTGATATGACTTGTTCATTCCATACATGGGATGTATAAAGGATAGAGTTAATGATATTATATTATATATTATATCATAAAATATAATATAGCTATGTATCATTATGTTTTCATTCCATTAAATACGAAATAGAAATGAATGTAGTCTGCATGCGTATGTACGTCTTACCGTCTCCATGAACGGTGAATTTCATTTCTTACCTCTAAAGGTTAGGTACTATTATAAATACATGTATATACTAAATATATATGATATATATGATATCTAAACCATGAGTATCATTTTAGATATAATGAACTTTTGATCACATGAACAACTTGTAATTATAAGAAGTCCATTTTTGGCTCAAGAACCAAATATCTTCAAAACTACCATTATATAAACGATTTCATAATGATTATATCATGGTTATAAGTAATATAAAAGGAATAATAAACATTAAATATGTTCTCAATAAAGTATAAATTAACTTTATTTTATTATTCAAGAAATAAATAATTAATGCGTCATGTCAGACACGATGTAAGGGAACTTCTTAACCCAATTTCCATTATATCAGTTAATCCTCTAATATTTGAATATGCAATGCTATGATTATATCCTATATTGTATTTATAAATTATTTATCTGTACTTATAGTGAATACACATAATCAATCTATTTTATTTAAAAATTTATCTTTGTTAGGGACTTCATCTCAATCTCTTTTCATTGAGGCTTATTTAGATAATATATACATTATTATTTTATACAGGGAATAAAAAATCCTTTGAATTTTAATTTCATTCAAAGGGAATATTTTTTCTACAAAGAATTTTATTAAATGACCAATGGAATGTTTTTAATATTTGTGGTGATAATGACCTCACGACAATCGTAATCGTTATTTGGATTCCTCTATAAGATTTAATGTTTTTTAAAATGAAAATTAAATCCCTTATTCTGTGTTTGGGTGTTTTGGTATTGAAAGTGGTTTTTGAAATCGTTTGATTACTTGAATATCTGGAAATGATTTCTTCTGATTGAAAATTAAATTTTGTTTGGGAAATGTTAATATTTCCTATATTTTATGTGTTATGATTTTATATTGGTACATGGACATTTAACATGTGGATATGTGAAAATCCAAATGATGTGTAGTGCCTTGATAAACCAAATTACAGGTGGTGTCATGATAAACTAGGATGGGTGGTTATTTTATAACATCCAATTCATTGGGTATGGAAGTCTTCTATATGGTTATTCCATTTAGTGATATGTGTGGAAGTCAATCATA
The DNA here is from genome assembly GCA_963277665.1 of Viscum album. Classification (NCBI taxonomy): domain Eukaryota; kingdom Viridiplantae; phylum Streptophyta; class Magnoliopsida; order Santalales; family Viscaceae; genus Viscum; species Viscum album. Next base: position 176,749,419 of record OY728134.1, read on the forward strand.
TGATTATTCTAATTAAGTATGTTTATATCCATATTTAACTTTACATGTTATGTGTTCTTTATATGGTTTTATGTTAATCTATTTTTACAAAAGGGTGAGAAATGATCTTTTATTTAGTGAAGAGTGGTTACTACTTTATAATGGTGAAAAGTATTACTTTTGATATAGTATTCATGGTTTCCATGTTTTTCGAAAAAACTAACAGTTTTCTTTCTTTGTGTATCCCTTATTGAGATTTTTATGCTCATCCCAAGTTTTTGAAATGTTTTTCACAGGACATAAAGTAGAATATGTTCAAGCATGGGATCAGTGAAAATCCATTTTTTCTAAAACATGGTACTAGACATGACTCTTTCTTTCAAGGAGTTTTTATTTTTGGAAAAAATGAAAACTTAGTAGAGGTGTCTACATTGTAATTTTTTAAATGTAATGTAATAGTTATAGCCTAATTCTCTAAAATTATAAATCTGAAAAGATCATCAATGTGAATTATTCATTAAATTCAAGATTATGTAATGTTTATGGTTGGGTCCTTATAGTTGGTATTAGAGGTATGTTTAGACATCTTTAGGAGTTAGGGTATTGTTAAATTAGTATCCATAAATTAATTTATAGAAATATGTAAATTATATTGAATATACAGATTACCATGTTGCTTCCACTAAGATATATATGTTTTCATCATGGTTTACCCTAGAGTAAATAGGGAAGCTATACTTGGAAAGAAGACAGAGGGAAATGACCTTCCAAATTAGTATCCTGAGAGGGATAGATTCAGAATTGAATAGTTTATTGCATTGATAGAACAGTTGAATTAGGTGACAAATGGTGGTTGTGTTTATTGATGATATTTTGGTTTATTCAAAATTTAAATATGAGCATGAATATATTTTAAGGGTTTCCTTGTAAACTATAAAAGAAAAGAAATTGTATGGGAAATTCAACAAGTTTGAGTTTTGGTTGCAACAGATTTCATTCCTTTGTCACATTGCTATAAGAAATAGAAAAACTATTGATCCTCCTAAAAAAAGTTATTAAATATTGTCCAGGACCCATATATATAACTGAGATCCATAGTTTTCTAGGATTAATGGGTTATTATCAGAGATTTTTTAGAATTTTTCACTATTATCTTGCCCACTGACTATGTTAACTCGAAAATGTGTCATGTTCATTTGGATAAAATAATGTGATGATTGTTTTAAAGAATTGAATTGAGGATTGGTGAATGCTCCTATTTTGGAAATACCTTCCAGAGATAGTGACTTTTTTATCTAAAGTGATGCTTCATTAAAAAGACTTTTTTGAGTCCTAATGCAGAATGATCAGCTAATTTTTTATGCTTTACGTTAAATGAATACTCGTGAGTTAAATTACCCTACACAAGATTTGGAATTAGCTGCTATTTTTTATCTTTAAAAATTTGATGGAATCATCTGTATGGAGTAAAATTTGAAATATATACTGACCACAAAAGTTTAAAGTATATATTCACTTAGAAATAATTGAACATGTGATAGAAGAGAGGGCTGGAATTAATCACGGATTATGATTGCACAATTCATTACCATTTGGGAAAAGAAAATAAAGTGGATGATTCATTGAGTTGACAAAGTAATTCTTCATTAATCTTTCAATATTTAGAACAAGATACTTTGGTTTTCTATTTGAGGAACTTTGGCATAGATGTTGTAGGGGTAGGAAATTCTTCTGTTTTGTTTCAAGTGTTAGTTAAATCATCCATATCATATAGAATTATGTAAGCACAGAAAGAAGACAATGAGTTACAGAAAAAGGTAGAGTTGGTTCAGAAAGTATGTTGCCTAATTTTAACATTGATAATGATTGTGTTTTGAGGTTTGGGAAAAGATTATCTGTTCCTTGTGATTCAGAGTTGAAGAATGAGATGTTATGTGAAGCTCATAGTTCCCCATTTTCAGTTCATCCTAGAAGTACTAAGATGTATAGAGATTGTCAGTAGTATGACTGGTGGGATGGAATGAAAAGAGATTTGTTTATTGTACTTAGAAGAGTTTGACTTATCAACAGGTTAAAGAATAGAGACAATTACAGAAAGGGGTACTTCAGCCTTTACCATTTCTAGAGTGTAAATGGTGAAATATATCCATGGAATTCGTTGTGGAATTACCAAAGACCTCTTGAGGTAATAATGCATCTTGGTTATTATTGATCAATGGACTAAATCTTCTCATTTTCGTCCTATTTTATATACTCTATCTAAAGATAAAATGTCTCAATTGTATGTTAAACAGATAGATAGGTTTCATGGAGTTCCCCTCTTCATTGTATCTGATCATGATATGAGGTTCACTTCTAACTTTTGGAAAGTTCGTCAGAAGTCGTTGGGTATTGAATTAAATTTTATAACATCTTTTCGTACTCAATCAGATGGGAAGTCGAATGAACAATTCACACCTTAGAGAATATGCTACGCGCTTGTTCACTAGATTACTAGGTATGTTGGGACCAACATATTTATTTGGTTGAATTTTATTATAATAACTGTTTTTATTCTAGTATAAAAATTGCTCCATATGAGGCATTATAAAGAATGTGTTCTCGAACATCGACTTTTTGGGATGAAGTAGGTGAAAGGAAATTGATGTGACTAGAAATGGTATCAGAGATGGCAGAAAAAGATTTTTTGATTTAGAAGCACATGATAACAACTCAGAGTAGGAAAAACCGTTATAGGGCTAACTAGAAAAGGATCTTTCTTTTGAGTTATGTGATCATGTCTTTCTCAATGTTTCTCCATGGAAAAGTGTATTGTGTTTTTGTAAGAAGGGAAAGTTGAGTCTGAGGAAAATTGGACCCTATGAAATCATGGAGATAGTTGGATCAGTTGCATTCAGAGTGGCTTTACCACCTAGTATATCCCAGGTACACAATGTTTTTCATGTTTTAATTTTGAGAAAGTATATTCTAGATCCAACTAATGTTTTTGAGCCCAAAGGTACATTAGTTGGAAGATAATCTCTCTTATGAGGAACAACCAGTTTGGATTTTTGACCAAAAAGAGCAAGTGTTGCAGAATAAGGTATTTCCTCACGTAATGGTTTTATTTAAAAATGATGTGGATGAAGAGGAAACATGGAAATTTGAAAATGCTATGAGGGATAAATACCCCCATGTATTTGATAAGTGAATAAAATTGCAAGGATGCAATTTCCAAAAGGGGGGAAGGATGTAACATCCTATGTAAATAAATAAATAATACATTTTAATTTTTATTAATATTTATGAAGTAAATATTAACTTTACTTTAAAAGAGATTCTATGTTTGATAGCGTACCCAATACACTACAACGGGTTTCTTTGAAATCTTGTGTTGCTCACTAAGAATATAATACTATTATTTTAAATGGCATTTAACACATAGACATTGTATTGGTGGGAATGAATAGAACTCACTATAATGTTATTATACATGCTTTTTAAATTTTTTTACATTTACCCAATCACAGTTAGAGGCTTATTATGTGAATGAATCTAGTTTTATGCATAAATAGTCTAATATTCTTTAAAAGATCGATTTATCGCCTTTTGATGGAGAACACTCTTTCAATCTATATTTTGTCTCCTTTATATGTTCTTTGACCAAATGAAATTCTTCTTTAGAATCAGGACAACAAAATTTACTTTGGGTAATTTTTTGTTATTTTTCTAATAAAATTCATTTTTAATGAATAGTGAAAACACTATATTTTAATTCCATTCATCAATTTAATATAATTTATTCATATGGTTATATTATCTTTTTAATTGTTTTTAAGGTGTAATTATTTTATATTTTTAACATTTAATTCAATTTTGGTAATAGAAATTAATTTCACTTTGAAATTAGTCATAAACAAATTTCAATCTTTTGAAAGATATTGTTTCTAAAAAACATGCTATTTGTTTTGACAACGAGAATTAATTTTAAATTAATTTATGAATATTTTATGTTTTTAATTTCATAAAATAGACATAATTTTTTATTTGGGAATATAAAATATATCTTAGGCTGAATTTGTTTTATTTTTTTTGAAAAAACACCAACTTTTGATGAATAGTGATACCACTAAGTAGTAGTTAAAAAACTGACTTTTTCATTTAAATAAAATTTTACCACTTCTGTGAATTGAATTTAAAAAATCATAAATACATGTTTGTTATTAGTAAATAAAATTTGGTTCAATAAGATGAAAATAAATTTTTTTCAATAGTAACTTTTGACTTTTATTTACTGCGGTCAAAGGTATATAGGGTAATTGAATGTAAAAAGAATATTATAATATGACAAAATTAGCTTGAAACTTGACCTAACCTTATTTGATGTGTCATGGAATACCATGGGCATCCTTGTGGCGATTTTGGGACCCCATGGAGCCACATGGGAGTGATAATGAAACTTTAGATTAAATAATTAAAAGTAAAGACAAAAATGACACAAACATATATCTTTTACTAAAGTAACTTTTACATGGGGTTATATAAGTTATATTTTTTACTATAAATATTCATTGTAAATCTCAATAAATTTACTACATAATTGTATTTTATTATAATTTTTTGACACCATATAAATTAAATTATTTATGACACAAAAATGATCCAGTATTTACCTCATTAATAAATGATTTAAATAAATAAGATTATAAATATTAAAACAATACCCAAAACCTATCCAATTCTTATTGGATGATTTTATTTCAACCATGAGTCACCCTATATTTTACTTTATTCAGTCGCGGACCTTTTTGAACTGAATAAAGTTTATAATAAAATAACATTTTCAAACATTCCTAAAGAGCCCCACCTCTCCCTTTTAAAAGGACACAAATTCTAACACATTACTCACACCTTTCAAGCTCCTTGAATCATCCATACTCTGCCCACTTAAGCTCTCTACATCAGTCTCCTACTACTAAAAGCCTTATTTTATATAGAAGTCTGATTAAGAAGTCTGTTTGGTTCAAACCGAAGGGAGATACTCGAATTAAAGGTAACAATTTCTCATAAATTATTTTCTTTTATTTTGCCTCTCCAACCCCTAAACAATTTTTATTCAGTAATTTAATAACAACACTCATATCACAAATATACTAGGATGTATTTATGATAATTATTAAAACTGACCTTACACACACATCTATCTAATGGATAAAAAACATAATGTTTCTGTGGATGGAAAACTAGCGCCTCACGAAATGAAGATTGTTCAATTATCTCCTACCACCTCTTCTGGTGGACACTATGATGGAACTATATTTATATATGATATATATAATGTTTATTTTTTCTTTGTTTATCTTTATTTTTAATTTATATAATACCTTTATGGTTTCCATAGTGGGTAAATATGATAATCTCATTTGAGGAAGTGCAGACTATCGCCCCCTTAATGTGATATGACTCGTCAATGGAATACCTAGAAAGTATAAAGGATGTAGTTAATGGTATTATATATGATATTATACAGAAATTATAATATTCCTATGTATCATTATGTTTTCATTCCATTGAATACAAAATAAAAATGATAGTAGCCTTCATGCGTACGTACGACTTACCATCTCCATGAATAGTGCATTTCATTTCTTACCTCAAAAAGTTATGAACTAATGTAAATACATGTATATAATGTATAAATATGATATATATGATATCTCAATCATGAGTATAATTATGTATATAATGAATGTTTGACCACATGAACCACATGTCTTTACAAGAAGTACATTTTTTTTCAAGTACCACATATTGACAAAATGTCCATTATTAGCATAAATGATTACATGATGTTTATAACATGGTAATAAGTGATATAAAATGTATGATAAACTTGAAAAATGTTCTTAATAATTTAGAAATTAAATTTAGTTTATTATTTAGGTAATTAAAGAATGAACGGGTCAAGTCGGACTTGAGGTTAGGGAACTTCTTAACCCAATTTCCATTCTTGGGGTTAATCGTCTACATTTTGATTATTCCATACTATGATTTTGTCCTATCTTGTATTTATACTTTCTTTATGTTTACTTATAATTAATAAACATAATTTATCTATTTTATTTAAAAAATTATCTTTTTAAGGTACTTCGTCCCAATATCTTTTCATTGAGGCATATTTCACTAATATATACCTTCTTCTTTTATACAGTGTATAATAAAACCCTTTGACTTTTACTTTCATTCAAAGGTTATATTTTCTCTATGAAGATTTTTACTAAATGACAAAAGGAATGTTTTTAATATTTGCAACAACAATGAACTCTCCATGGCCGTAATCATTATTTGGATTCCTATATAAGATATAATGTTTTATAAAATGAAAACAAATGTCATATTCTGTTTTTGGGTGTTTTGGTATTGAAAATGGTTTTTGAAATTGATTGATTACGTAATTATATAGAAATTAATTTTATTGATTTCAAATTAAATGTTATTTTTTAAATTTTTAAATTTTCTATATTTTATGTGTTATGGTTATATAATGTTACTTGGCCAATTGATGGGTGGTTACGTGATAAACCAAAAGATGGGTGGTGTTGTGATAAACCAAATGATGAGTGGTGCTGTGATAAATCAGGATGGGTGGCTACGTTATAACCTCCAAGGCATTGGCTACAGAATTCTGCCATATGGAAATTCCATTTAGTGATATATTCTTAAGCCTACTCTTTTTTTATTCCATTCAAGTATGTTTATGTCCCACGATACCTTTATAAGTCATGTGTTCATTATATTGGTTTTTGGTAATCTTATTTTTTATAAAAGGTTAATCAATGATTATTTATTCAATGAAGAGTATTTACTACTTCATAAAGGTGAAATGTATTACTTATGATAATGTATTCATGGTTTACTTGTTGTTTTGAAAAACTATGTGTTTTCCTTCTTTCTGTATCCCTTTCTGAGCTTTTTATTCTGATCCCATATTTTTTAAAAAAATTCACATGACATAAAGTGGAATAGGGTCAATGGATGGATCATGGAAATGTCACGATGTCTAAAACATCGAACCAGTCATGACGCTTTTTTCAAAGAGTTTTTATTTTATGAAAAAAATGGAAACTCAGTAGAAGTTTCTCCTTTGTAATTTTTGAAATGTATTGTAATAGTTTTGGCCTAATTCTCTAAAACACTAAAACTGAAAATATCCTCAATATGAATTATTCACTTAATTCAAGATTATGTAATGTTTAAGGCTTGTCCTTATATATATCATGAATTATTCTATATTCATGGTATTTTGTGCTTGAAATTTAATTATTTATTCTATGAGGTTTTGAGTGAAATGTTTCCATGTGGTGAATAATTTCGTAAATTTATTCCATTAGATTGGGTTATATTACAGTAATTTTGTCGTTAATATTCTTTTATTATGTGCATTATAAATTTTTTTCTTTTTACTATTTTATTTATGATTTTTAATTTTATTTACATTATACAAGGATAATTTATTCATTTATTTATTCTCACACCAAGGTTATGGAATTTTCAAGGGATTACATCACAATCTAATTTTGTTTAAGATATATATACATTAATATACAAAAGAGGAAGTTAATGGATCAGTGTATAATATACCCTTTTATTTTTACCTCTTCTAGTTATTCATTAAAATTTTCAATTAATAGTATCATTTGTCCACTCTTTAGTACATAAAATATTTTAGAAAATTATTGTATGAAAACCCGACTTCATTTATACCTCTATTTAGGGAATTTTTTTAATTAAACCCCATTTTATAAAATGTATTTCCAAAAATATTATACACATTCCAAAATAATTTATGTAGTCAATTTTCATTTGTTTATTCTTTTACAAACTATTTAAATGTAATCTTCTTTTCTCTTTTAGAAAATTCATTTTTTATCCTATTAACATGAAATAGAAATTTTCTTTTTACCTTCTACAAAATGTATGGATTTACACACTTTAATTTATTTGATGCATACTTTGAATGTTTAAAAGGTAAATTTTTAGTTCAAATTTTTTTAAATGATACTTTAAAATATAATTATTCTGAAATAAAAATTATAATCTCCTCATGAGTAATTTTAATATTCCTATTTTATTTCACCAAGGAAAACAACCTTGATTCTTAATCAAAATAGAATATTTCATATTAATATCATATGTATTCATCATTTGGATGGTTTTTGTTTGACTACACCAATAAGAGTATTGATATTCACTTCCTTGATTTGACTATCATTATCCTTGAAATATTCAATTTCCAATTATCATCCAATGTTATGTTTCCCCTAAATATACATATCATTAATCATGGATATGATTATTTCCAAAATAATATTCCATTTTTACCTATGGTTTTCAATTTGAAAGTTATTTCATATATAAATCAAAATCTTTTACTAAATAGGGAAATTTGATAAAGCAGAAAATACATGAATTAAATAATTTATTATAAGTATGAGTAATGCATTAGGTAGGTATGACATGGTTGGTAAATGGTTATAGATATCCCCTTGATGCCTCAGTATTCTCATTGGACAATTTAAATAGATACCATTAGATGGGATTCTACATGATATTATAAACCATCTTTCAAATGGTCATGAGGGTAAAAGAACCATGTTCCTAGGAATCATTGTGTCCAATATTTCAGTATATCGAACTTTTAGACTTTATTAATATTTATCTAGGATATTTTTTCTTCGACATATCTATGATTTAATTTCATTTTCTGCTTATAGATTAAATTTCAGGTTTTTTCATTTTCATTTTATCATTTTGATTTTTCCATATCCAGTTATTTTAAGTGGAATTTGTTTTGAGTTATATACATTAAAATATATTTTATGAACTTATTTCTCAGTTAATTGATTACATGAAATCTATATTTAGTTATTATCCATCTATGTGGACTATTATCATTGATTCATTATTTTATACACTATAATTAACCCTTACTTTGAATTTTAGATCACCCATATTTGTTTCATTCCCTAGGAATCCAATAAGTGTACTTTGAATTATATTCATGTATATTATACATGGAATAAAATTATTATCCCAGAAACAGAAAAAATAGGTTGTTATTACTATATTCCTTTGTAATAAAAGACTCATGTATGTATTTGTTTTACCAAGACTACTAAACTATTAGGTCATTTAGAATTTGATTCCTTGTGATCATACCAATTTAATGGTAGTATACACTATCATTAGGCATCTAAATTTTTGTAATTATAGTTGGTGTCATAATAAATTTGGTTGAATCCTTAGAAAATATATTTAGTAATCCATTAGTTATATAACATATCTATAAGATATTAATTTACGATAAGTATATAAAAAAATAAAAAAAATTGGTTATAAAGAGATTATTATGTTTTGTAAGAAGTAAATTCCAATCTTAATTCTATAATTGTACATAGTTCGGACATGGGTGTACCGATGGGTAACGACTCAGAAAAAGTGCATCGGGTCTGAATTAAGTGTAACCTGTTATGTGGAAATGGGACTTACTTCAATTTTTGGTTACACTCTATGGGGGCAGGCTTATGATATTTCAAATTTTATTTACAAACCACTATGAACAATTTAAATAGATAATGACAATTAATGACCTAGTTTAAACCCTAAACCATGGAAGGACTTTTGTTGAAACTAAATGGTTGAAGTATTTTTTTTATTGAGGTTGTATTGAAGCCCATAGTTACAAGGCTGATTTGTAATTAAACCTATTTAAATGATGTCAATAATATTTTTAAAATTATATTAACGTTGTTTTAGAAAAAGGAATACTTGTATTCAAGGTGGAACCCCATAAATTATAGAAAGGCTAAGGGACTTGAACACGTGAACAAATAATGCTAAGTGTTTCAGGTCTACCATTTACCTCTGCAATTTCATAATATGTCATTAATGTTAGATAAATAATTTGATGTGTAAATATTAATTATCTACCATTAGAGTTAGGTTTAACATTTATAGATTATTTTCATAACCATATTGGTGTTTTATAATAGTTAGAGACAAGTATGATGACTTTTTTCAGGGTTATTATGATCCATTAAAAGAAAATTTCACTGTTTCAAAAAGTTAATGGTTCATTCTAGGACATGTATCTCATGGAGTAAGGGATGAATTAGATTTTTATTAGAAAAAAACCAAAGGATGAAATTTTGTTCATAGAACATTATTAAGTAGATATATTTTCATATATTTGATAAAGTAAAATAATTACTCAACATTATGAAAATGAATATCCGATTAAATTTAATCCAAATTCCATCATTTCTGTTGAACCAATGGTCTTTTAAATCATCATATATTTATGACTTTAAGGTTTTCAACATTCACATTTTCATTCACTTTTTTATGATCAATGACATAAATCAATCTCTATAAAAATTTTCTATTTTCATCTAAGTCTATATATCTAATTTCTACTAGGTTTCTCTTATATAGATAACTTGTCATAAGTTATTCAAAGTAACCTTTTTACATTACATATTCTCTTATTAAGTTTATATTTTAATAACTCTTCTAATTATGTGGGATAATTATAGAGTAATTTTCAAATTTTAGACCATAGATTTCTGATATCGAGTTGAAATTTAAAGGAAAACATTTATTTATGGTGGGTAGATTTTAATGCCCTAAAATTAAAAAGTAAGAACATTATATTGGATAGTGAGTATGACATGTGACACCGAGATCATAAGGGACTATAAAATTTTGAGAATTTACAATAAATTTATGTAAATTCAATATATGATACATCTTTTAATTCATCTAGTAGAGGGTTATAATACTTACATGAAAGAACTGCTTTATTCGATTACTTCCATTACACACAGAACTATGTTTTAACTATCAACAATATATTATTAAAAAATTACTATTTTTTATAATATGATATAAACTATACATTAAATTTTAATTTATGAATATTATGAAAAAACTTATTAAAATATATGGTTTATAAAATTATAAAATGAATCCATAGGTTACTAATTAATTTTAATTGAATATATAAAACTATTAAATAAAAAGGAAAGGTTTTTAAGATCAAAAAGGTGTTTTGTCTATTAAATTAAATAAAATATAATTAGTGAGTGATATTAATGTAATATATATAATAAAAATTCAATCAAATACTTTTGACATTCATCCAATATATTTGATAGTCTTAATATAAGAAAAAACCCAATTGTAAGTATTAAACAAATATTTTTATAAGAATATCTTACTATCTTTTCATGAGTAACGTATTATATAATTTTTTTTGAATATTGTATAAACCTTATATATAAAATAAAATATGTTTTCTATAATATTCGACATCAAAATTAAATTACAACAACTATTTGGTATTTTAATATGATGTTTCACTATTTTATTAAAAAAATATACGAAATTTTAATTCAAAATATCTTTTTAACTAATTTATTTATAAGGTCAAATTATATATCAATTATTATTTAAAGTCACATTAGACCAATTATACATTAATTAATCTAATTATGGTTTATAATATAAAATTATCATTGATATTGGATATAAACACATATCCACCTTTTGAAAATTTATACATTAAAAACTAGTATTGTCTTCCCTTCAACATGATTGCTTTTAAATCAAATCTTATCAGTAATATGATTGGAATTTGAAAAATAGGATTTCATATTTGGAATCATAATAATTTATTTTCTATAATAATTTCAACTTTTTTACCAAAAAATATTACAGTATTTAATTACAATAAATGTCAGTGATTGATATGAAAATAGGCCTAATAAGGGACTAAACATTAATCATAACCACTGAATTGACTTAAAAACAATTAAGATGACCTTGGATGGAAATATTTAGACCCTGTATTACTTTTTAACAAATATGGTTCTTTTTTTGAGCCACATTACATGGAAAAAAAATTGGTGTATTTCCCTTTTAAAAAAAATTACAATACTGTTGCACCTCCTCCACTCTAAAAAACTCTCCCCTCCATCTTCCTCACAACTATCAAAGAAATTGCATATCCAAAACTATAATAAAATAATCTCTAAAAACCCCTCAAATAATCCTAGAATCCTAACCTTGGGCATAATGAATCCAATTATGTAACATTGTTCTAATCTAAAAAGAGTAACCCGAATAATAGGTAATCATCTCATATGATCAGATTTGTTTCATTTACATCTCCACCCCTTAAATTATTTTTATATCATTATTTTATAATATAAAATTTATCCTAAATATACTGATAAATTGTTATATTAAGGTATAATCATACACCTACAAACAATTCCATTATATGGGTAATGACTTATATTGTTCTTCTATGGTGAACTGCGACATCATTTAGCGATGTCATTATTTTTTCCAGGACCACCTCTCAGTGTTGGGGATTTAGATTGAAACCCTATTTATATATTATATATGTGATATTTATTATTAATAAATATTTATTATTAATATATATATATATTAAAATATTGTATATCATATACCTTAATGCTTTCCTTTTTTTAGATGTACGATAACATCGTTTGTGGAAGTGTGGAATATCGCCTCCTCAAAGGGATGAGATTCGGTCATACTATATATGTAATGTATAAAGGATGTTTCTAAAAATATAATGTGAAATTTATAGAATAAATATTATAATACAATTATAATTTACAAATATATTATTTATGTTTTATTCTATTAAAATATAATTGTGAAATTGAAGTAGTGTTCATGTGTACGTATGGTCAACTGTCTCCATGAATGGTTCATTTCATTTCAAATCTCATAATATTATTGTTTATTATAAATAAATTTATTTTATATATATATATAATATTTTTATAATTTTATGCATCTAATATGTTATGAAATAATAATATTAGTAATATGAACAAATGTAACAAGTTAAATCCAACTCGAAAAAACTAGGCAATTCAGACAAAAATAGTGAAAATAATAAATGATAATTAAGAAACTACTAATAAGATATAATAATAAATTCATATATGATTTTATGAATATAATTATTGTTATTATTTAATTTATTTACATTTTTAAACTCATTATACAAAATTTTATAGATTTTTCACTAGAAAGTTTACAAAATGAAAGAGAGTATTGTCTTACTTTTATTTATGTGATGCATATACCATTATCACTACTTATTTTTATTATGTGGTGTATCTAATGCCCATTTTGATATATAATAGAATGAAATATTTTATCTTAATGGTATTTTGAATTTTAATTTGATTTATTTCTTCTATGGTATTTTAGTAAAATGTTTCCAAGTGAGAATTAATTTCATAACCTGGTTTCTTTTAATAAGGTTATATTACTTTCACATTGTCCTTAATATTATATAATTAAGTTTGAAATCCCTTACATACATATGTTATTTTATTTTGAAATGTATTATTTGTATTTACATTTTACAAAAAAATATTCACTAATTGATTCTCATAATAATTTTATAGACTTTTCCAGGGTTTACATCAGAATCTCTTTTTGTTTACGATTATTTACACTTCTATTTACATTAGTGGAAATTATTTGGTCATTGTCTAATAAAATTTAAATTTTCTTCATCTATAGTTATTCATAATCTTGTTCATTTAATAGAAGAACTTTTATCTATAATTTACTTTAAATATTTTAAAAACTTTCATTAAGGAAATAAGAATTGATTTCTAACCATAGTTAAAGAACCAGTTTTCTCTAAAGACCCAATTTTGTAAAAATATTTTCAATTTTTTCCCACATTATATAAATATTTATTAATTAAAATTTTTACCTTTTTCTTTTCCATATGATTCTAAGTGAATATTCTTATCTCATTATGAAATTTTAACTTTTATAACATTTTTACAATGAAAAAGGAATGTTCTATTTACTCTATAAGGAAGGTATGAATTTTCCCGCCATCATTCATTAAATGTTTCCATTGGAAGTTTTAGAGGATAATTTTTAATGAAATTTTAGTTTTTAAAAGTGATTTTAAAATAAATTTACTTATAAATGATTACAAAAAACAAATTATTTTTTCCTTGAGAATGGATTTATAGTTTTTCATCTATTTGATCAATAAAAACAACCCTTAATCATAATTAAATGGGTATATTTCATATTTATATCATCATGATTCTTCCTCTGGATTGTTTTTGTTTGATTTCCCAAGGATTTTATTGAAATTAAATTCCATCATTCCCTTGTTTGTCCCATTAAAATATTTAATATCAAATTAACCTTTAATGTTATGTTTCATTGAAATATCCATATATTTTATCATGGATATGATTATATACATAATCATATATCATTATCAAATACATTTTTATGTTTTAAAGTTATTTTATATTTTCAATAAATATTGATAAGTCCACATATTTCTCTCAATTCCTTAAATGGATAAGTCTCATTATTCCTGAATTAAATAGATTATTAAATATATCCAGAATTCTTTGGATAGGTATGACAAGGTTGGAGGCCGATTATAGATATCATCTCGATACATCAGTTGTCTCATGGAATGAGTTAGTTGGACAAATTTAAATAGGTTTTTACCCGATATGAGATACCTGATCATGAGATGTCTTCATGATAAATATACAATGTAAGTAAGAACCATAGAGTCCAATAATTAAAACTTTCCCTCATTCAGATGAAATTACTAGTTATCCATGATATTTTTCTTCAACATATCTATGCATGCATTTCATTTTGTACTTGTTAATTAAATGGAATGTGTTTTATATTTTTTAATTTACTAGATTTTTTATGACTTATCTATTTATTTTAAATGTCATTTGTTTTTAGTTATTTACTCAACCATATTGTTAGTTTACTTCCTTCAAAAAAATTTGTTAAAGGGTATGTGTCCTTAATAATATCCTTTACTGTTTTACTATTCTCATCGATTCATTATTGATTCCACTATACATGACCCTTACTGATCATTTTAGATAACCCATATTTTGTTTCCTTCACCATAAATCCAAGAAGTGTGCTAATATAGATATAAAAGTATATTCTAGGTGCAATATTGTTATTATCCAAGAATGAAAAAATTATTTTATTAGTAGTGTATCCCTTTATAATACAATATTACTTTATGTATCTATTTTTCCAAGATAATTAAACTATTTGATTCTTCCGGATTTTATTCCTTGTAATCATGAAAATGTGATTGTAGTAGACATGGGCTTCCAGATTATAGGTTTAAGTCACTACATGGACAATCTATAAGTTGTTATGTTTATTTATAAAACATTATTAGAATGAAAAATTTTAATTATCCACTATATGGAATATTCCATTAAGTTTTATGGTTATATTCACAATTAAGATATTTTTTATTTGAGATTTTTTTTATTTGAATCTTAGTATGAAATAGTTCTTACCCCAAAAAAACGGACCAACTATTATTTATTTTGAGGTTCATTAATGTCTCTCATTTTTTATAGTCACATCCATGCGGCTAAGTCAGATTTAGAGAAGGTAGTTGTAAGGCCCAACCATTAGTTGTTGGATGAGATTAGAGACAAAATATTATGTGTTATACTAGATAATGGGTAAAAGTGGGGGAAATATTTTTCACCATGGTGGATCAATTTCATTATTATTTTTCTAATCACTTCATGATATTTCTAACCAAGATAATGGTTGAGTTTGTTATTGAATCCATAAATTGTGAAGATCATGTTTTTATACATTGTTATAGGATGGATCTGGTGGTAAATTTTGGGATAGAGGATTTATTATAGGGATGGTATCCTATTTCATTCCTACAACCATGTATATCTTACTGGGGTTCTCCAATCATATTCAATAATGAGTAAAATAATTCCTTTAATATGCATTTGGAATATCAGAATCTAAAATAAGTGAAAATTAATAATTGGAATTTTGATCAATGTATTGAGTATTTTTTATCAACATATTTGAAACTAACTATTTTATATGATTGATTCAATATTGGTATATTAATAGATAAGAATTATATATTCATAAAAACCACTCAATTAATTCAAGATATGGTATGTTCAATATTTTTACATGGTGATGTTATTAAATCTAATGAATGTGAATGTGGTATTTATAGACTTGATGACATTTTTTCTCCATCCATAATTGAACACATTTGTAGTCATATTATAGGATGTTATTATTGTGAACTACAGGTTGAGGGAGGATATAATAGGAAATTTAGATATTAATTAGATAAACTTTAAAAATAATTAATATTAGGCTTGATCTCAAAGTAATATTTTTGGGTTAACCACGTTCAATTCATAGGGTACATCGTACTTTATGATGGTGTATTTTTCGACGTAATGAGGGTCAAAGACATTTTACCATTGGAGATTCCATAGAATTTTTTTATATTCACAACATTTTTTTTCATAATTTATTATCAATTATTTTTCCATGAAATTTACCATTTTATTACTCAATGAATGGAATAACCAAAAATGGAATGATTTTCATTTGATATGAAATTTGTGGCAGAGCACTCTGGGAACTAAATGAAAACCATACTAGGACAATAAACCTAAGATTATTTTAACCATAAATGGAGTACAATTTTTATTCCAATAAATTTGGTGATTCTTCAAGAGATGTTTTGATATAAGATGATCATGTGGTCTGATATATCTCCTCTAAATGAGGAATAATGAGTTAAATTACACAAAATATGAAATGGATTTTAAAATGTAAGTTTATGAAATGAGGTGTTTGAAGACAAACCTATGGGTGACAGGAACTTAGTATACACCTTCTATAATATAATTATGTCCATATTCTCATAGAGGTATTTTCACCACTACTATAATATATGGGTTGATTATTTTTTCCATTAGACATTAAGAAGGCATAAAACATTACTATGGTAAAAAGGATAGGGTTGAGCTATAATTCAAATGATAGTGTAAGGCATGAGTTAAATAGTGAGTGAAATTTTATGAAACTCATTAATGTTATTTTTATGGATACTAATGAGTATCATGATTGAGAAACACTTATATACTTTTCTGTCATGTTTCACTCCTCATATGATGAAGGTGATCTAATCATAAAATTCATATTTTCTAGTCATGAAAGGATTAATTATTGGTGGGAAACCACAACAATAATAGCCTCTAATCATAGATGATATCCCTCATATCCATGTATTTCACTTCGATAACATGATAATATGTTATTAGTTAATACCTTACACACATGCATCAAAGTGGGAATTCAACATATCCAATAGGTGAATACATAGAATAGAAAACACACTTTTCATTTACAACCACTACCCATTTTCATGTTGAAATGGGATGACAATATAGATATCATGATGGTCTTACCGATGAATCCCATGGGTATTCATGTTTTTTGGGTGATCATATATTTGCTAAATAAATTTGCTTAGATAAAATATATCCAGGATACCATTTTAGTTGATGTGGTGGGATAATATATATACGAAAGGTAGTATTCCTACATGAGATTCCTAAGATTAATTTCATATATTGTGGAATGAAACACATGTCACAATTCCACATTGAATTTCATAATTTTTATTCCATTTGGTGAATCATATAATTGTTTTCACCATTATAAAAAATAGATATTCCTTCATACCATTCATATCTTATAGGATACGCATAGATAATTTTTTCTTGATTTTTATTTGTTCATTATTGAAAAAATATTATTTTTTGGAGTTATCCTCAAATAATATTTATTAATAGTCCATCCATATGATGAATTTCAAGGTGTTCTATAGTTGATTCGGTTTTACACTACTATGTGTGTCAGTGTTTG
This sequence comes from Viscum album, assembly GCA_963277665.1. Taxonomy (NCBI): domain Eukaryota; kingdom Viridiplantae; phylum Streptophyta; class Magnoliopsida; order Santalales; family Viscaceae; genus Viscum; species Viscum album. The sequence goes on from OY728134.1 coordinate 176,767,230, forward strand.
GAGAATCTACTAGAAATTGGTAGATTCTCATGTGGTTGAACATAGAGAATACTTTGTTAATATAGTTGTGATTGGTTGGTAATCTGAGTACAAAATATTCATACCTCAACTAAGGATATCATCCTATCATGTTTTAGGGTAGTGACCATGTATTCTTATTGTTTCCCCTACGATCGGTACATGTTTTTAGAGGTAGGTATTGTGAGAACATATGTATGTGGGGGTCATTCTCGATCATATAGAGTATTATTCTAGTACAATATTTTATGGATCAACAAAAAATAAATTATTTCATGTTTTATTTCATATATTATAATTTTAATAACATTATCCCCATCCAACTATTTTTTTTTTGATACATATGAAATTGTGATTAGGTGGATGCATCATACAAGGAGCATTCAAATCAAATTTTATATTGGTGTAATGAGAATAATTATGGAATGACGGTCAACCTATTATGAGAAAAATGTATTAATAATGGTATATATGAATAAACATTGGGTATAGTGTTATATATAGTCCTAGTGGATAGAGTTATTAACTAATGATTCCCTAGGATAGTATAGAGTGTATATTTTTAATGAACAACTATATAATATGGGATTGAAAACCCATAAACATTCATAACTTATAAAACCTATTAATTAATGTTTAAACTCATATTTATTTATTTTCATTTAATGTATAGGATATTGACTTGGGCACGGTAGTGGGTTCAGTGAATTTTTGGGGGGGCATAGAAGTGAAATTATAATTTCAAGAAATCGTTCATGTCATGATAGCTCTGATGTAACTCCCAAGTAAGTAAAGAATTATGTATTTTTCATATATCTCTCTATTTATGAATTAGATAGTGTTTTAGAGGCTTAAAATTAGAATAAATCCAATCTTAAGCATCGAATACTCTAATATTTTTTAAAAGACTGTTTTACTGCATTTTGAAGGAAAACTATTTGTAAATCTAACTAATGATAATTTTATAATCTCTTTTTGTCAAAACAAACTTATTATTTATAATTGGGACATTGAAGTTTACTTTGGACAAATTTTTGGTATTTTTTGACATTGTTCATTTTATAAAGAATAGTGGAAAATACTGCAGTTTACTTCAAAACTACTTTTTCATCTAATTTAATTATATAGTTATATTATCATTTTAATTGGTTTTAAAGTTTAATTAGAATATATTTTTACCATTTAATCAAAATTTTTCATTTTAATTGATTTATCTTTATAATTGGGCATAAACAAGTGCCACACTTTTCATAGATACTGTTTCAATAAAACCCGCTATTTGTTTTGACAACAGGAATTATTTTTAAATTAATTACTGCAATTTCTGTGTTTTTAGTTTTGTAAAATTGATTCCATATATGAAAAAAAAAGTTCCAAATTATGTAATTAAGACTCTTTTTTTGGACATTATGAATAGTAATGACAGTAATTATCTTTAATTATCGTGATTAATTAGTAATCCGGGAGTTAAGGGTAATAAAATAACATCATAATAATATAAATTGACCCAAACATGTGTTCTAATTCTAATTTTTATGTCATTTCCGACCATGGAATTCCTTGTGCCATCTTAGGGACCCCATGGAATCACTTTTGGGTGATAGTGACACTTTATCATTTTATTTTTAAAGAATGGAGAATATCAAAAAAGTATATAACACCTAATAAAACAATTTTAGTTGTTTTTGTGTAAAATATCACTTAGAATATAAATATTCATTGGAAAGATAAAAATATTTACTACGTCGAAGTATTTTATTATAATTTTTAGACATTAAATAAATTAATTAATTTATGAATCCATGATAATGTAGTGATTACCTCATTAATGAATGATTTAAATAAAATAAAAAGATAATGTAAAATATAAGATTTAAACTTGTCAAAAACTTATTGGATGGGTGTAATTATAAACCTTATCACCTTATACTCGAAATATATCATTTTGTGACCTTTAAAATCCGTAACTGATTTTTAAAATAAAGTAACATTTCATGACTTTCCAAGAGTGCCCCTCCTCCCTCTTATAAAAGGCCCTCTCCTCTACCCTCCTTACCCACACCTCTCATGCCATTGGCTCGGCCAAACTCTATTTATTTTATCTCTCCTCATCCCTATCTTCATAATAGAATCCTCACCTTCTTCATAAATCTATTTAATAAACCCTTTTGGTTTAAACCAAGAGGAGTTACCAGATTTAAAGGTAAAGTCTTCTCTAATGTTTTTTTGTTTTATTTTGCTTCTTCAACCCCCAAAACTCTTTTTATTCTTTTCTTTTGTAACAAAACCAGTATCTTAAATATACTAGGATGTTTTTACTAGAATGATTCTAGCTAAACTTACACACACACCCATCTAATTGTTAAACAACATAATGTTTCTGTGAATGGCGCATTTCTGCCTCACGAAATGATGATTGTTCAATCTTCTTTTAACACCATTCAAGGTGGCCATTAAGATGTCACAATTTTTATATATGATATATATTATGTTTATGTTTTACTTATAATTCTTCATTTTTTATTTATGGCATACCTTTATGGTTTACATTATGGGTAAACGCGATAATTTCATGTTAGGAAGTGCGGACTACCGCCCCCTCAAAGTGATTTGATTCATTAATGCCATATGTGTGATGTATAAAGGATGAAGTTAATGATATTATATATGATATTATACTAGAATTATAATATACCGTTATATCATTATGATTTCATTCAATTAAATATGAAATAGAAATGAATGTATTGTTCATGCGAACATACGGCTTACCGTCTCCATGAACGGTGCATTTCATATCATACATCTAAATGTTATGTAATATTATAAATGCATGTATATACAGGATATATATTATATATGTGATATCTATATCATGAATATAATTATGGATATAATGGATATTTTATCACATGAACAACTTGTAATTATAAGAAGTTTATTTTTGACTCAAGTACCAATGATCGAAAAAACAACCATTATTAACTTAAATAATTATATAATGTTCGTAACAAGGTAATATGTGAAATAAAAGGAGTAATGAACTTGAAAAGGGTTCTTAAGCAAGTAAAAAATAACTCTAGTTTATTATTCAGGAGATTAAAGGACGGTCGAGTCAAGTCAGACATGGGGTAAGGGACTTCGTCTCAATCTCCCTTCATTTAGGAATATTTAGTTTTATACACAACTTTCTTTTATACGGAGTATAAAACCCTTTTAATTTTACTTTTATTCAAATGTAATCTTTTTATATAAATTGTTTTACTAAATGACAAAAGGGAATGTTTTTGTCTTACATATGCCGCAACAACGACTTCTCCGCTGCCGTGACCATTATTTGAGTTTCAGCTTCCTCTACAAGCCATAACATTTTTTCAAATGAAAAATAAATACCATGTTTTAATTTTCTTTTATTTTGGTATTGAAAATTGTTTTGATAATGTTTTTATTATATCAATGTGTCGTATTGATATCTTTTGATTGAAGTGTGGAAATGTTATGTTTCCTTTATGCATGTTTTATGTGATATGATAATGTTATGGTTCTTGGGAATTATTTATGAATACGGGTGGTTCCATGATAAACTAAGGGTGGGTGAGCCCGATATAGCTCTCCAATGCATTGGGTAATGTGAAGGAGTTAAATTCTAATGTTTATGCGAAGAGATTTAGGGAATATACTGTGATGGGTATTCCAAAAGTAACCGTGAGGGTTACTCGCTACGTAAGAATGATATGAGTGCCTCAAGTTACCTTTATGACTTATGATTTCTATGAGTTATTCGCAAATCTTATGATTTCATGATTTATGTTAAAGTGATTATGTTTTATGTGTAAAGTATGATTTCATTGATTCTTATCTATACATGGACTAATTCTTTCATTCCATATTTTTATATCCCTTACTGAGCTTTTTATTCTCAACCAATGTTTTTGAAATGTTTTTCATATGTCAAGGGAAAAGTACATGATGTGATGATAGTGTTGAGGAAGTGTCAACAAAGAATCAATATTTTATTTTAATTATGTCTCCATTGATGGGAAAAATGAATACAATCTTTTATGTAACCACCTAGTTAAAATGTGGAATGTAATGCATGATTTATGAGCTAATTCTCTAAAACTGTAAACCTAAAAAGATCCTCAATGTGTATTGTTGTAATAACTCAAGATTAAATAATGTTTAAGGTTGGGGCCTTATAGTTGGTATCAAAGGTCAGTTTAGATAACATTTATAGTTTGAATTTTATTAAATGATTATCCATAAATATATTTTTTAATCTTAAAATTGAAAATTATATAGCATTTGATGATTACCATGTTGCTTCATCTAAGACATGTTTGTTCAGAATGGTTTTCCGTAGAGGAAATAGGCAAGCAGTGCTAAGAAGTGTTACCAAAGGAAATGACCTACTGAATTAGAATCTTGAGATAGTAGTAATTGAAACTAAATAGTTTGTTGTAGCAATGGCGTAGTTGACTCAAGCGAAAAATGGTGGTGGTATCCATGCACGAGATAAGCTAGATCAACCGTAAAGGAACATGTCAGTGGTGGAAAATTTCATGAGGCGACATCCCCAATCATTCAAAGGATCATCTTCCCCTGTGCTAGCTGAAGGTTGGATTAAAGCACTGGAGATGATTTTCGATGTCATGGTGTGTTAAGACAGTCAAAAGATTAGTCTTTTTGTTTACCGTTTGGTGGTTGAAGCAGATAAGTGGTGGTCGACGGTTAAAAATATCAGGGATGCTGATGAGATTGATGCTCTTGAATAGGATGAATTTAAAGGTAAGTTTCTTGATAAATATTTTCCTAAGGTTGTTCGAATTAGGATGGAAAAACAATTATTAGAATTGAGGCAAGAGGACGACTCAGTGGATACTTATGAAGAAAGGTTCACTCGATTGGCAAGGTATGCTCCAAATTTTATCTGAGACCATGATAGTAAAATCAATTGTTTTTACTCAGTATTAAAGCAAAAATATCAAAGGGAATCAGTTTCTCATAAGTTCAAAAGTTTTGAAAATGTTTTTTGATGTGCTGAGAAGGTGGAAATAGATTTTTTCAATGATCAGTTGTTCTATGAAAACCAACAGAGGATGAGATCGAGGTGGTAGGAGAAAGGGAAGAATCCTTCAAAAAGGTCTAATGGTAAGAAAACTATGTTTTCAGTTTCTGATAAATGTGGTAAAATGCATGCTAGGGAATGTTTTTTGAATTCTAGAAAGTGCTACTGATGTGGTAAGATGGTACATAAGGCTCGTGATTGCACTGGGAGAGATTAGGGTGATGGTAAGACCAAATTTGATTTACAGTTACTGAAATGTTTCAAGTGTAATGAGATGGGTCATTATGCAAATGAGTGTTTGACAAAGAGATCAAATGATGGGAAGCAGTCAGACTACAAGCAGAAAGGTGTGGTGAAATCCGTTGCAACTACATCATGAGATGATGGTCCATCAAATGAAGTGGTACCAGGTACTTTGATGGGTATTTTTATTATTCCAGTGTGTTGTTTGATTCAGGGTCTACACATTATTTCAACTTTGAAAATTTTTCTAGTAAATTGGGAATATAAACTTAATAAATGACTTTTGAACATTTGGTAAAAACATCTGGGGGAAATGTTGAGGCCAAAAGAATTTATAAGAATCTTCCTATCATTATCCGTGGAAAGAACCTACTTGGAAACCTTATTGTTTTACCTCTAGTAGAGTTTAATGTTATCCTGGGTATGGATTGGCTCTCTGTTTACCATGCAAGATTTACTGTATAGATAAAAAAAGTTTCTTTTTAGAAAGACATTCATTTTGAGTACAATAATGAACACTTACTGTTTATAACATATCAAGAGGCTGAGAAACTTGTAAAAGATGGAAATCAATGATAACTTGCACATATTATTGAAAACAAAGGAACCATTTAGATTAATGATGTGCCAGGGGTAAATGAGTATCCTGATGTTTTTCCTGATGAGTTTCATGGAATAAAACTAGATTGGGAAAATGAATTTACTGTTGACTTAGTTCTTGATGCTAAGCCAATTTCAAAACCCCCTTATAAAATGGCTCAAATGGAACTTTTAGAGTTGAAGGATCAATTGCAATATTTTTAGAGAAATGTTTCATTCGACCGAGCACATCAAAATGGGGTGATCCTGTCTTATTTGTTAAAAAGAAAGATGGTCCAATGAGACTTTGCATTGATTATAGAGCCTTGAATAACATCACTATTAAGAACAAATATCCTTTGCCTCATATCGATGATTTGTTTGATCAGATCTAGGGAGCTCAGTATTTCTCAAAGATTGACCTGAGATTGAGGTACCATCAGTTGAAGGTAATGGAAGAAAATATTTCAAAGACCGCGTTTTGTACAAGATATGGCCATTATGAATTTGTAGTTACGCCTTTTGGGCTGACCAATGCACCTGTTATATTCATGGACCTTATGAATAGAATTCTCAATTAGTTCTTGGATAAGTTTTTGGTTGTTTTAATTGATGATATTTTGGTGTTTTCTAAAACTAAAGAGGAGTATGAAATACATTTAACGGTTATTTTAAAAACCTTAAAAGAAAAGAAATTTTATGGGAAATTCAGAAAGTGTGAGTTTTGGTTGTAACAAATTTCTTTCTTTGGTCACATTGATTCTAAAGATGGAATAACTATTGATCCTACAAAAACAAAGGATGTTGAAGAATGGCCAGGTCACACAAATGTAATCGAGATTTGTAGTTTTCTTGGTTTGGCAGGATATTACCGAAGTTTTGTTAAAAAAACTCATGGTTATCTACTCCAATGACTTAGCTGACTCGAAAGGGGGTTATGTTTATCCAGACAAGAGAATGTTATGATTATTTTCATGAATTGAATTGAATATTGGTGAATGATCCAATTTTGGCACCACCTTACAGGAATGGTGAGTTTGTTATCTATAGTGATACTTCATTAAAAGGACTTGGTTGTGTCCTAATGTAGATTTATTAGGTAATTACTTATGCTTCACGTTAGTAGAAAACTCATGAGGTAAATTACCCTACACATGATTTGGAATTAGCTGCTGTTGTTTTCGCTTTAAAATTTTGGATGCATCATTTGTATGGAGTTGTAAATACCCGTAAAATTCAAGCAAAATTTTTACTTAATTTTCTTTGGAATTTTACAAGAACGTGGTTTCTGACGGCACCTGATTCCAAGGCCTGGTGTGCCCGGAATCAATTTTTGAAGTTTGGCTCAGGTACTTTCAGTGAACGAACGAGCGGGAATTTCTAACTTTTGAACCGGTGCCCGGAATCAAATTCTAAGGGATCCGATGGAACCGTAGCGCCGGTAATTGCTTAGGAACTTCTGTTCCGGAGTTTCGTTTACACGAGTGTTGATGATAAAAATTGTGGAAGTTTATTTTATAATTACTCTACAATTTTTATTATTTTTACTCTATGTGTTAGCTCTTGATCGAAGTTGGGTAACCACCCAACCTCCATTGGGAGGTTATGAGGGTGATGGGGCCCACACGAACCCCATCCCTTCATATCCTCTAACCCCCCTCAACTCCCAATTTAATTTTGTTAACCTAAGTTATATCTTATGACTTTAATGTAATAAGTTTAACGAGGTGAGTTGTGTGTGGTTAAATTGAATTTCAAACTCTTCAAAATTCAATTGGTTAGGTTGTGATAATAAAATAAGACTTGGTCTTATTTTTTTATTGTTAGAGTTTTGCAACCTTGATAGGATTTGGAAGCGTGATTCTTCTTCTTCTTCAAGCTCGATGAAGAACGCGAAGAACACCTCCACCGAAGAATGCGACGTCTTCTTCCAATGACGTCTCTTTCCACAACGGTTCATCCGCGATGTCGTATCCGCAACGCGACATTCTTCTTCCGCATCGTCTCTTCAGCGACGGTTTTCCGCGACGAAATCTACGTCAACGACTTCGAATCCTCGCTTCGCGACGTCGACGTTCATTCTCCGTGATGCTCATCTTCCGCGGCTCGTTGACGAACACCGTTCTTGAAACCGAGGTAGGGGATTATTTTAATTAATTATTTCCGTTCATGATTCTAGTTTATCGATTATCGTGGATTTTCGACTACATGATATCTTTTAAAGAGAGGGGGTCCAGACAACACAAACACGGCCAAACCCCCCTCCTATGTTCAAGTTTGATTCTTTGTGGATGGAACGGAATGGCGTGGTGTTGTCGTACCATGCGGGAATCACACGACAAGTATTACGCGACGCCGTCGCGCCGCGCCATGGAAAAAAGTCTAATAATTTAACGCCGTCGCGCCACGTAGAAGGAAAACGAAGGCGCTGCGGCTGGAGCGGGGCCGGGGTGGAGGGGCGCGGTGTCGTCGCACCGCGCCAGACGACAAGGGCCACGGCCGGTTCCGGGCCGCGGCGGAGCAAGGTGACCAGCGGCCGGATCGGGACGCCGGTGATGGAGTCGGAAGGGGACCGGCCACCGCCGGTCCCGTTGAGAAGGAGTCGGCCGGCCAGGTCATGCCGGCCAGAAAGGGGAGGGCCCGGGGGAATTAAATTCCCCGGGCCGGTTCAAACGGCCCCCCATAAATTTGGGGGGGGCGCGGTTACACAAGGTGGCAGAAGCGCCCCCCCCCCCCCCCCTTTGCCGAAACGGCTCGGCCAAAGGCCGAGCCAGACAACGCGCTGGGCGCGCTGTCCCCAGCCAGACCGGTGCTGGGCCAGGCCATCCCAGTTTGCGACGGGTCGACTCGGTTCGGGCCGACCGGGGGGTCTCGGGTCGGGCCGGTCCAGGCCTGAAACCCCCGTTTTCGGACCGTTTGGGTTCAATTGCCCATAAATCGGGCTACGGACCTCCGATCGACGCACCGTCAGCGGCGACACGATCCTTAGAACGAGATGTCCATTTCGACATGTTGCACTCAAGGTTTCAGAATACTTTGAGTTCGGCCGGGTTGGTTCGTACATGAAACCAACCGGGCCCTCGGAGCGGAAACGCTCATATCATGAGCTACGGACGTCCGATTGATGTGCCGTCAACTTTGTTGAGTTCCTCATAGTGAGAAGGATCTTTTGGATTAATACTACTGAGGATTGGACGCAGGCGGATTATGGTCGAGTTGGTTTTTCCTTAAAAACCAACCGGGCCCCTGGGACAAAAAAGCCAATAACTCTCAGACCGGGCGTCCGATTGACACATCGTCTGTGAAGTTGGGTTCCTGTTGACAATACAGAACTTTTGGATACATCATCTCTGGACTATGTGTCAGTTGATGTATCAGCCTCTCGGCTCGTGGAGCGGACCCTGCCGAACGAGCTTGCTGTGTGCGGGAACCCAAGTGCTGGTTGCGACTGTTATTGTGACGACGACAACTGTATAGAGATCCTCAGTGGATTCGACGACGATGACTACAACACTCAGCGATCCTATGTGGATCAGTGCTACCGATCCTGTGTGGGTACGATCCTATATGGGTCAGCGCTCACCAGTTCTGTATGAGCCAGTGCCTACAGATCCTGTGTGGGTCCGATCCTGTGTGGGTCTCTGTGGGGGTTAGTACCTATCGATCCTTTGTGGTTCCGACGACTTAGATGGATCAGTGATCATCTGTATCATCTTTCGAAGAAGTATACCTGTGTGAGCTGAATCCTGTTTGCTTTCCTATGTGGATTATGTTGTGCTATCCTGTGTGGATTATGTTTTCCTTTCCGGTGTGGAATACGAATACTTTCCTATGTGGACTGGGTTGTACTTGGGCTCGGAGGTTGGAGCATATTGGAATTGATGACTTAGATATATGTGTGGGCATATACCTAAGCAGCGTCGGTTGTTACTTCGTGATTGTATATTTCCTTTTTGGTTTATCCTTTGTGGATTTTGGGAGTCCTTCGGGAGTCTCGGGGTCCCTACTGAGTAGCTTATACTCACCCTTGCACGGGCTATGCCCGCACTACATTGTGTTGGTTGCAAACGACGGACAGCGTTGATCGTGGGTGAGGCTTGTAGAGCAGGACGGTACCAGGAGGTGGACCACTAGGCGGGACGTACTCGGAGTAGACGGCGGGACCCAAGGAGTAGTGGAGCTATCTGTACCCACCCTTCAGGTGGGATTTCCAGTGGACAGCTCGGTGTAGTGGCTTTACTTTATAGTTGTTGTTTTCCCTTTCGAGTTGTACTTTACAGTTGGGCTTGTATTTCCAGCCCCTTTTACTTTCCTCACTTTCTGTTGTACTCAGTTTTTACCTGGTGTTTACTTCTTTCACTTGTACTCTATAGTGCTTGTTTACTTCACAATGGAAATTCCTTCCTTTTTTATCGGGATTTACGCCTTGGTGCTTGTCGCCAGCCCCTGGCCTATGGAAGGCGGGCATGGGGTAGTCACGGCATGAGCCCCGTGGACGGGTCGTGACAAATTCGTATCAAAGGAGTTCGGTTCTACCGCGAACTCTGATCTTTTCTATGTGAAGCAATAGTGTTTAGCATATTGAGTGTGGTTATCAGTCCAGGGAGTCCAGTGTTGGTGTGGCGGCTGACGTATCCGTACACCAGGACCCTAACTTTTGATTTCAGACTTAATGCACAAAAATATTGATTGAGTGTGTGCTTCACGTTTTCTTTGTGATTACTTTGTATCAGCTCACTAGGTATACTGTTCTGACCGTGGCACACCTGTTTCCTTTTCAGGATGGCCCCACGATGGCAGCCAGCTAGGGTTCCAAAAGTCGAGCGTAACGACAGCCCACTGAGCGACGAGGCCTCAGTGCAGGGCCCTTTGTCAGCAGTGGCACCGATGGTAGCACTACCTGCCGATCCACCGATACGTCTAGCACCAGCCGCTGACGATGCACGTCGCCTCAGCGCACTGCATGAGTTCCAGCGCCAGTGACCACCCAGGTTTTGTGGGGAGATGGACCCCCAGGCAGTCGAGGACTGGCTGGAGGCAGTCTTACGAGTTTTCAGGCTAGTGAGGACACCAATAGACCTCATGGTGATCCTCTCTGTGAGCCTACTGCACGCAGCAGCGGGCCGATGGTGAAGCTTGATGCTCCAGGTGCACGATGAGGCATCTCTACTTTGGACAGACTTTGAGAGCCTCTTCCACTCGGAGTTCGTCCTAGCCACCCTCTGTGTGGTTCGTATTCCGGAGCTTCATCAGCTCTGGCAGGGCAGCATGACGGTCGCTCAGTACTCGGTGAGATTTACCGATCTCTCGCGCTACTCGACCGACATGTTACAAGTACCCTTCTTCCGGGCTCGGACCTTCGAGCAGGGTTTGAGACACAAGATAAGGGCATCGCTGATCTCCCTCAGCATTCCGACTCAGACGGGAGTACTGGAGCGGGCCCTTTTGATCGAGAGTTTTGTTGTTGAGTCTACACTAGCGCCGAGACCCACCGTTGGGCGGCACATAGAAGAGTCGTCTACAGGATGCAGTCGATTAATGACTCATGGGTCCAGGCAGACCAGACCCTCAGGCAGACGACCTCAGGACACTGGCTCAACAGTGCGGGGCACACAGCGCGAAGCCAGTCTATCGAGAGGCAGACAGTGTTACTCGTGCTGCGGGCAGGGCCACATGGCTCGTGACTGCCCGACCCGCCGTGCTGAGGAGCAGCAGATGGTTGAGGGACCACTGAGGCAGAGGTAGAGGGTCGACCATGGCAGTCCGCCGGGAGGAGGCGGACGAGGTAGAGGAGCTGGCCGAGCAGCAGGTGGTTGGTGACGCTATAAGCTCTACCACCACCACCACCAGGAGGTCCACCCCGACCACAGGGAGCTGGCAGGCAGAGACAGGCACAACTCCAGGCAGCGGAGGCCTACGACCACGACACGCCCGAGATGATTCGAGGTACTATCATTATCTATTCCACCCTTTATATAGTACTTATAGACACAGGATTGAGTCACTCTTTTATAGCCACTGCCCTAGTTGGGAGCTCAGAGATTCTGACAGAGCCGTTGGCTCGATCCTTACGGCTAGAGACTCCTACGGGAGCAGACTCAATGATTACGCACTGGTTCCGGTAGTGTGAGCTTACTCTAGGAGGTGAGAGCTTCAGCTGGGATCTTCTTGTAGCTGCGTTGATGCCTTACGACGTCATCTTGGTCATGGATTTGTTATCTATGGTCCATGCACAGATTGACTATTTTAGCGCAAGGTGCGATGTGTACGCACCGACGGGAGCAGGTTCACCTTCACCTGCGAGAAGGGAGCCTTTGCAGCACAGGATGGACTTCTGTGGAGGAGAGGACAACCATTCACTCATTAGTTGGCTAGCCTCATCCTAGGATCAGTTGACGTGCAGATTCCTTGTTTTCCTGCAGTGGTGGATCAGTTTGCGGACGTTTTATCCGACGATGTTCCAGGACTACCTCCTCGTAGAGAGGTAGAATTTTATATTGACTTGTACCCCGGGACAGCCCCGATATCCACCCCAGCGTATCAGATGGCCCCCGCAGAGCTTCGAGAGCTACGGGTACAGTTGGAGGATTTGCAGGGCAAGGGGTTCATCCGACGTAGTATTTCACCCTGGGCTTCCCCGATATTGTTCTCCAAGAAGGCGGACGGTAGCTTGCGAATTTGTGTCGACTATCGTTGCCTGAACCAGGTGAAAGTGAGGAACAAGTATCCACTACCGAGGATTGATGACCTCTTCGATCAGCTCAAGGGAGCACGGTGGTTCTCGAAGATAGACCTCCGGTCAAGCTATCATCAGCTCAGAGTTTGAGATGAGGACGTACAGAAGACGGCCTTCAGATGTCGGTATGGCCACTATGTGTTCTTGGATATGCCCTTCGGTGTAACCAATTCTCCAGCAGTGTTAATGGCCCTCATGAAAAAGATCTTTCAGCCATACCTCGATCGATTTGTCATGGTCTTCATCGACGACATTTTGATTTACTCGACGACTGAGGAGGAGCATTCCTACCACTTGCGGGTTGTACTAGACACACTCTGAGAGCACCAGCTTTATGGTAAGCTCTTGAAGTTTCAGTTCTGGATACATGAGGTCCACTTCTTGGGACACGTCATCTCTGAGGTGGGAGTTGCAGTGGATCCTGCGAAGATCGAGGCAGTGTTAGCTTGGGAGCCACCCAAGAGCGCGGCGGAGGTGCGGAGTTTCTTTGGACAAGCTGGATACTACCGGAGATTCATGACAGACTTCTCTAGAGTGTCGGCACCACTCTCATCTTTGAAGAAGAAGGGTAAACCCTTCGTGTGTTTAGACATATGTTAGCAGAGCCTTCAGGAGATGAGACAGAGATTGACCAGCAAACCTATCTTGAGGTTGCCTGAGGAGGGAGTAGGGTACGTAGTTTACTGCGATTCATCATGGATAGGACTCAGATGTGTCCTGATGCAGGAGCGGGAAGTGATCACCTATGAATCACATTAGTTGAGGTCGCATGAGAAGAACTACGCTACCCATGACCTGGAGTTAGCAGCAGTGGTCTTCACTCTGAAGACATGGTGACACTATCTGATGGGAGAGCGCTTTACAGTCTTTTCTGACCATCAGAGTCTCAGGTACATCTTCTCTCAGAAGGACCTGAACCTGAGATAGTGACGATGGCTCGAGTTCCTCCAGGACTATGACTTTGAGGTAGTTTATACTCCTGGGAAGGGGAACGTAGTAGCTGATGCCCCCAGCAGGAGGACGGGCATTCAGCTACATGAGGAGGCGACAGAGCAGCTAGCTGCTTTGCAGATATCCTTTGTGGATAGAGATGGAGCATCTTTCCTTCAGTCTCTCACAGTCACTCCTCCACTACTGCAGCGGGTCAGAGAGGCACAACAAGGGGACACTGACTGTGAGACGCGGCGTGCACAGATATCATCAGGACAGGCACCTGATGGTTTCTCCCTTAGATCAGAGCACGACATCCTTTTCAGAGGACGTACCATGGTACCAGTCGCTTTACGGGAGGAGGTGCTGAGAGAGTTTCACACTTCTCCTTTGGAGGTACATCCTAGAGTGGAGAAGATGTACCAAGATCTCAGACGACATCACTCGTGGCCGGGCATGAAGAAGGTTGTGGCAAAGTTCGTTTCTCGATGCCTCACCTGCCAGCAGGTGAAGTCAGGGCATCAGGTACCAGCAGGCTTGGTATAGCCCTTGGAGGTTCTGGAGTGGAAGTGGGAAGGCATATCTATGGACTTTGTGACTGTAATTCCACGCACTTACAGAGGTCACGACTCCATTTGGGTGATTGTCGACCGACTCATCAAGTCGGCTCACTTCTTAAACATCAGAGAGCAGGGCACAGTGGAGAGCTTGGGACGTCTTTACGTTCAGGAGATTGTGCGGCTTCATGGAGTGTCATCATCTATCGTCTCCAATCGAGATTCTCGCTTTACTTCCAGGCTTTGGAAGGGGTTGCAGGTGGAGTTCGGGACATAGCTACGTCTGAGCACAACCTTTCACCCTCAGACGGATGGTCAGACGGAGAGGACCATTCAGACTCTCGAGGACATGCTCCGCGAATGCGTCCTCGACTTTGGTCTCAACTGGGAGGACCACCTACCTTTGGTGGAGTTTGTGTACAACAACAGCTACCACTCCACCATCGGGATGGCACCATACGAGGCGTTGTACGACCGATCTTACAGATCTCCTTTGTGCTGGACAGACCCTTGGGAGTCAGCACTTGTGGGACCGGAGATGGTCCATGCCATGACAGAGAAGGTCCAGGTCATCTAGGAGCGGATGAGGACAGCTCAGAGCCAGCATAAGTCGTACGCTGATAGGAGGTGGAGGACACTAGAGTTCGAGGATGGAAACCACGCCTTTTTGCGTGTCTCACCTCGACGTGGATTACAGAGATTTGGCCGAGGCGGCAAGTTATCTCCGTGCTTCATCGGACCATTCCAGGTCCTTAGCAGAATTGGCGAGGTGGCTTATCGTCTGACTCTGCCACCTCAGTTGCACCGGGTGCACGACGTCTTCCATGTATCTCAGCTGAGGAGATACGTGCACGACCCGACGCACATCATTGACCATGGGGAGCTTGACGTTGATTATGGGGCGACTTTTACGGAGGTCCCGGTGGAGATCAAGGATCGACAGGAGTGGGTCTTACATGGACGGTCGATTCCTCTAGTGCGCATCAGATGGCAGTACGGGAACCTCCAGGAGAGCACTTAAGAGAGAGAGGCTCAGATGTGTGCTTAGTACCCACATTTGTTTCCCTAGATTTGATGTATCTTTATGAGGACGTAAATCCCTGAGGTGGTAGTAATGTAAAGACCCGTAAAATTCAAGGGAAATATTTTCTTAATTTTCATTGGAATTTTACAAGAACGCGGTTTCTGACGGCACCAGATTCCGAGGCCCGGTGTGCCTGGAATCAATTTTTGAAGTTTGGCTCGGGTACGTTCAGTGAACGAATGAGCGGGAATTTCTAACTTTTGAACTGGTGCCCGAAATTGAATTCTGAGGGCACCGATGGAACCGCAGCACTGGTAATTGCTTAGGAACTCATGTTCCGGAGTTGCGTTTACACGAGTGTTGATAATAAAAATTGTGGAAGTTTATTTTATAATTACTCTACAATTTTTATTATTTTTACTCTAAGTGTTAGTTCTTGATGGAAGTTGGGTAACCACCCAACCTCCCTTGGGAGGTTATGAGGGTGGTGGGGCCCACACGAACCCCACCCCTTCATATCCTCTAACCCCCCTCAACTCCCACTTTAATTTTGTTATCCTAAGTTATAACTTATGACTTTAATGTAATAAGTTTAATGAGGTGAGTTGTGTGTGGTTAAATTGAATTTCAAACTCTTGAATTTAAATTGGTTAGGTTGTGATAATAAAATAAGACTTGGTCTTATTTTATTATTGTTAGTGTTTCTCAACCTTGAGAGGATTTGGAAGCATGAGTCTTCTTCTTCTTCAACCTCGACGAAGAACATGAAGAACACCTCCGCTGAAGAACGCGACGTCTTCTTCCAATGACGTCTCTTTCCGCAACGGTTCTTCCGCGACACCGTATCCACAACGCGATGTTCTTCTTCCATGTCGTCTCTTCCGCGATGGTTTTTCGCGACGAAATCTCCATCAATGACTTCGAATCTTCGCTTCGCGACATCGACGTTCATTCTCCGCGACGCTCATCTTCCACGGCTCGTTGACGAACACCGTTCTTGAAACCGAGGTAGGGGATTATTTTAATTAATTATTTCAGTTCATGATTCTAGTTTATCGATAATCGTGGATTTTCGAATAGATGATATCTCTTAACGATAGGGGGCCCGGACCGCACAAACATGGCCTAACCCCCTCCTATGTTCAAGTTTGATTCTTTGTGGATGGAACGGAATGGTGTGGTGATGTCTCACCACGCGGGAATCACACGGCAAGTATTACGCGACGCCGTCCTGCCGCGCCGTGGAAAGAAGTCTAAGAACACGACGCTGTCGCACCGCGTCGAAGGAAAATGAAGGCGCTGCGGCCGGAGCGGGGCCACGGAGGAGGGGCGCGGTGCCGTCGCACCGCGTCGGATGACAAGGGCTGCGGCGGAGCAAGGTGACCGGCGACCGGACCTGGCCGCCGGTGATGGAGCTGGAAGGGGACCGGCCAACGCCGGTCCCTTTGAGAAGGAGTCAGCCGGCCAGGTCGGGCCTGCCAGAAAGGGGAGGGGCCGGGGGAATTAAATTCCCCCGGCCGGTTCAAACGGCCCCCCACAAATTTGGGGGGGCCGCGGTTACACAGGGGGGCAGGAGCCCCCCCCCCCCTTGCTGAAACGGCTCGGCCAAAGGCCGAGCCAGACACCGCACCGAGCCCACTATCCCCAGCCAGACCAGCCCCTGGCCGATCTGCCAGGCCGGCCCGAGCCCATCCGGGACGGTCCGGGGCAGGTCGACCTAGTTCGGGCCGACCGGGGGGTCTCGGTTCGGGCCGTTCCGGGCCCAAAACCCCCGTTTTCGGACCGTTTGGGTTCAGTTGCCCATAACTCGGGCTACGGACCTCCGATCGACGCGCCGTCAGCAGCGACACTATCATTAGAACGATATGGTTGTTTTAGTATATTTCACTCAATGTTTTGGAATACTTTGAGTTTGGCCGGGTTGGATCGTACACGAAACCAACCGAGCCCTCGGAGCGGAAACACTCATATCTTGAGCTACGGACGTCCGATTGACGTGTCGTCAACTTTGTTGACTTCCTCTTAGTGAGACGGATCTTTTGGATTACTCCTCCCAAGGATTGGATGTAGGATGAGTATGGTTGTGTTGGTTTTGCCTTAAAAACCAACCGGGCCCCTGGGACGAAAAAGCCAATAACTCTCAGACCGGGCGTCTGATTGACACGTCGTCTGCGACGTTGAGTTCCTGTTGACGATACGAAACTTTTTGATATATCAACTCTAGACTATGTGTCAGTTGATGTATCAGACTCTCGGCTCGTGGAGCAGACCCTCCCGAACGAGCTTGCTGTGTGTGGGAACCCTAGTGCTGGTTGCGACTACCACTATGACGATGACGACTGTACAGAGATCCTCAGTGGATTCGACGATGACGACTACAGCACTCAGCAATCCTATGTGGATCAGTGCTACCAATCCTGTGTGGGTCCGATCTTGTGTGGGTCAGCACTCAGCGGTTCTGTGTGAGCCAGCGCCTATAGATACTGTGTGGGTCCGATCCTGTGTGGGTCTTTTCGGGGGTTAGTACCCATCAATCCTTTGTGGGTCCGACGACATAGATGGATCAGTGATCATCTCTATCGTCTTTCGAAGAAGTATACCTCTGTTAGCTGAATCCTGTTTTCTTTCATGTGTGGATTATGTTGTGCTATCCTGTGTGGATTACTTTTTTCATTCCTGTGTGGATTACGAATACTTTCTTGTGTGGACTGGGCTGTACTTGGGCTCGTAGGTTGGAGCGTATTGGAATTGATGACTTAGGTATATGTATGGGCATATACCTAAGCAGTGTCGGTTGTTACTTCGTGATTGTATCTTTCCTTTGTGGTTTACCCTTTGTGGATTTTGGGAGACCTTCGGGGGTCTCGGGGTCCCTACTGAGTATCTTATACTCACCCCTGCACGGGCTATGCCCGCACTACGTTGTGTTGGTTGCAGACGACGGAAAGCGTTGATCGTGGGTGAGGCTTGTAGAGCAGGACAGTACCAGGAGGTGGACCACTGTGCGGGACGTACTCAGAGTAGACGGCGGGACCCGAGGAGCAGTGGAGCTATCTATACCCACCCTTCAGGTGGGATTTCTAGTGGACAGCTCGGTGTAGCAGCTTTACTTTACAGTTGTTGTTTTCCCTTTCGAGTTGTACTTTACAGTTGGGCTTGTATTTCCGGCCCCTTTTACTTTTCTCACTTTCTGTTGTACTTAGTTTTTACCTAGTGTTTACTTCTTCCGCTTGTACTCTGTGGTGCTTGTTTACTTTACAAAAGCAATGCCTTCCTTTTTTATCGGGATTTACGCCTTGGTGCTAGTCGGCAGCCCCTGGCCTATGGAAGGCGGGCTTGGGGTAGTCACGGCACAGGCCCCGAGGACGGGTCGTGACAGGAGTAATGTGTAAAATATATACTGATAACAATACTTTAAAGTATATATTCACTCAGAAATAATTAAACATGAGACAGAGGAGATGTCTAGAAATAATCAAGGATTATGATTGTATAATTCATTACCATCCAAGATAAGAAAATAAAGTGGAAGATGCTTTGAGTGGAAAAAGTAATGCATCATTAGCCATGTTACGTTTGGAACGTGATCCTTTAGTTATAGATTTGATAAACTTTGGCATAGAAGTTGTTGGTGCAGGATGTCCTTCTGTTTTGTTTTATGTATTACTGAAATCTTCTCTATCAGACAGAATTAAGTAAGCACATAAGAAAGAAAATTAGTTGTAGAAAAATGTAGACCTAGTTTAGAAGGGTAACCTTTCTAGTTTCAAAATTGATAATGATTGTGTTTTGAGATTTGGTAAGAGATTGTGTGTGCCTTCTGATTCATAGTTGAAGAGAGAGTTGTTATGTGAAGCTCATAGTTCTCCATTTTCAGTTCATCCAAGCAGTACTATGATGTATAGAGATCTTTGGGAGTATTACTGGTGGGATGCAATGAAAAAAGACATTACTAATTTTACTGTGAAATGTTTGACTTGTCAACAGGTTAAAGCAGAGTGGCAGTTACCAAAAGGGATGCTTCAGCCTTTACGAGTGCCTGAATGGAAATGGGATAATATATCCATGGACTTCATTATGGGATGTTGAAGACACCTTGAGGTAATAATGCAATCTAGGTTATTATTGATCACTTGACTAAATCTGCTCATTTCCTTGATATACAAGATATGTTTTCTCTATATCAACTTTATCTTTTTAATCTTAAAGATATAGTAAAGTTACATGGAGTTCCCATCTCCATTGTATCTAATCGTGATCCCAGGTTTACTTCTTACTTTTGGAAAGGCCTTCAAAATTCATTGGGTACTGATTTAAATTTTAGTACAACTTTTCATCCTCAATTAGATGGTCAGTTAGAACGAACAATTCAGACATTGGAGGATATGCTACTTCCTTATTCTATGGAATATTAGGGAAGTTGGGACCAACATCCTTTTTGGTTGAGTTTTCTTATAATAACAGTTTTCATTCCAGTATACAGATGGCACCATTTAAGGAATTATATGGGAAGAGGTGTCGAACTCCAGCTTTTTGGGATGAAGTGGGTGAATGGAAGTTGATGGGACCATAATTGGTTGAAGAGTTGGAAGAAAAAGTTCAGATGATTTAGAATCATATGAGAACAACTCATAGCAGGCATAAAATTATGCGGATAATAGGAGGAAGAATTTTCTTTTGAGTTAGGTGATCATGTTTTTCTCAAAGTATCTCCATGGAAAAGAGTGTTGTGATTCGGTAAGAAAAGAAAGTTGTGTCTAAGATTCATTCGACTATATGAAATTCTGGAGAGAGTTGGATCAGTTGCATACCGAGTGGCTTTACCTCCGAGTTTATCTCAGGTACACAATGTTTTTCATGTTTCAACATTAAAGAAGTACATGTGAGATCCATCTCATGTTTTGAGACCAAAGGTAGTTCAGTTGAAAGAGAATCTATCTTAGGAGGAACTACCCATCATGATTTTTATCCACAGGGAGCAAGTGTTCGAGAATAAGGTGATTCATCAAGTAAAGGTTTTTTGGAAAAACCACATGATTAAAGAGGCAACATGGGAATCTAAAAATGTAACGATGGATAAATACCCCCACATATTCAATAAGTAAATAAATTGTGGGGACACAATTTTCTAAAGGGGAAGGATGTAACATCCCAAGTAGGTAAATAATTATATAATTTCAAATCTATGTCTATTTATGAATTAGATAGTGTTTTAGAGTCTTAAAATGAGGATAAATCTCATCTTATGTATGAAATACTCTAATATATTTTAAAAAATTGTTTTACTTCCTTTTAATAGAAAACCATTTTTAAATATAAATATTGAAAATTTTATAAGAACTATTTGTTAAAATAAACTTATTCTTTGGAATTGGGACATTTAAATTTACATTGGATAAATTTTCTGTATTTTTCTGACAATGTTCATTTTTTTAATGAATAGTGGAGAATACTGCAGTTTACTTCAAAACTACTTTTTCATCTAATTTAAATATATTGTTAGATTATATTTTTACTTTATTTTAAATTTTAGTTAGAATATATTATTATCATTTAATCCAATATTGGTCATTGTAATTGATTTCACTTGTTAATTGGGTATGAACAAGTGCCAAACCTTTCATACTTATTGTTTAAAAAAACCCGCTATTTGTTTTGACAACAGTAATTATTTTGAAATTAATTACTGAAATTTTTGTGTTTGGAATTTTGTAAAATGGATTCCATATTTGGAATCATAAGGTCCAAATTATGTTATTAAGACTCTTTTTTAGACATTATGAATAGCAATGACGGTAATTATCTTTAATTATCGTGATTAATTAGTAATTGGGTAGTTAAGGGTAATAAAATAATATCATAATAATATAAAATGACCCCAAAATATATCCTAATGCTACTGGTTGTGTCATGGATGACCATGTTATGCCTTGGGCCAACTTAGGGACCCCGTGGAATCACTTTTGGGAGATAGTGACACATTATAATTTTATTTTTAAAGAATGGAGAATGTCACAAAAGTATGTAACACCTTTGTAAAACAATTTTAGTTTCGTCCGTGTAAACGATACCTTAGACTATAAATAGTCATTCAAAATCTAATATTATTTTTTAAATCATAGTATTTTTTTTATAATTTTTAGACATTAAATAAGTTAATTTATTTTGGACACCATGATGATGCAGCGATTACCTCGTTAATGAATGATTTATATAAAATAAAAAGATAATGTAAAATCGAAGAGATAAACTTGTCCAAAACCTATTGTATGGGTGGATGTCGAACCATTATCACCTTATCCTTGAAAATTACCATTTTGGGACCTTTAAAATCATAAACTCAATATATAATCAAGTAACATTTCTTGATTTTCCAAGAGTGCCCCTCCTCGCTCTTATAAAAGGCCCCCACCTCTACCTCCATATCCACACCTCTCATGCCATTGGATCGACCATGCCCTGATCATTTTA
Organism: Viscum album; assembly: GCA_963277665.1. Lineage (NCBI taxonomy): Eukaryota > Viridiplantae > Streptophyta > Magnoliopsida > Santalales > Viscaceae > Viscum > Viscum album. Next base: position 176,788,856 of record OY728134.1, read on the forward strand.
TCTCTCCACATCCCTCTCTTCATCCGAGAATACTTACCATAGGTAGAAAGCTCTTCAAAAAAACCCTTTTGGTTTAAACCAAGAGGTGTTATCTGATTTAAAGGTAATGTCTTCACTTGTGTTCTTTTGTTTTATTTTGCTTCTCCAACCCCCTAAACTCTTTTTATTCCTTGATTTTGTAACAAAACCAGTATCTTAAATATACTAGGATGTTTTTATGATAAGTATTCAAGCTACACATACACACACCTTTGTCTAATGGTTAAAAAACATACAATTTCTGTGGATGGCGAATTTCTGCCTCACGAAACAATGATTGTTCAATCTTCGTTTAAAACATTTCAAGGTGGCCATTAAGATGTCACTCTATTTATATATTAAATATTTTATGTTTATGTTTTCCTTGTGATTAGGTATTTTTCATTTATGGAATTCTTTTATGGTGTCCATTATGGGTAAACGTGATATCTTCATTTTAGGAAGTGCGGACTACCACCCCCTCAAAGTGATTTGATTCATTAATGCCATATGTGGGATGTATAAAGGATGTATTTAATTACATTATATATGATATCATACTAGAATTATAATATGCCTTTATATAATTGTGATTTCATTCCATTAAATATGATATTGAAATGAAAGTAGCGTTCATTCGTACATACGGCTTACCGTCTCCATGAACTGTTCATTTCATTTCATACCTCTAAATGTTATGTATTATTATAAATGAATGAATATACTGGATATTATGATATATATGATATCTAAATGATGAATATAATTCTAAATATAATGGAAATTTTACCACATGAACAACATGTAATTACAAGAAGTTTATTTTTGACTCAAGTGCCAAGGGTCGACAAAACGACCCTTATTAACTTAAATAATTACATAATGTTCATAAAATGGTAATAAGTGATATAAAAGGAATAATTAACTTCTAAAAGGTTCTTAAGAAAGTATAAATTAACTCTAGATTATTATTCAGGATATTAAAGAACGATCGAGTCAAGTTGGACACGAGCTATGGGACTTCGTCTCAATCTCTTTTCATTGAGGCATATTTTGTTTTATACACAAATTTCATTTATATGGTGTATAAATTACTTTGACATTTACTTTTATTAAAAAGGAATATTTTTTATATGACATGTTCTACTAAATGACAAAAGGGAATGTTTTTATCGTACGTATGTGGCGAGAACGACTTCTCCCCCACCATGACCATTATTTGAGTTTCAGCTTCCTCTACAAGACATAACATTTTTTTAAATGAAAAATAAATACCATGTTTTACTTTTCTTTTATTTTGGTATTGAAAATGGTTTTGATATTATTTTTGTTATATCAATGTGTTGTATTGATATCTTGTGATTGAAATGTGGAAATTTTATGTTTCCGTTATGCATGTTTTTTGTGATATGATTATGTTATGGTTCATGGGCATTGTTTATGAAGATGGGTGGTTCCATGATAAACTAAGGGCGGGTGATCCCGTTATTTCTCTCCAATGTATTGGGTAACACGAAGGAGTTAAACTCTATGGTTTCACCGAAGAGATTTAGGTAATATACTATGATGGGTATTCCAAATGTAACCATGAGGGTTACTCCCTACGTAAGAATGATATGAATTCCTCAAGTTACCTTTAATTATAATGATTTCTATGAGTTATTCATGAATCTTATGATTTCATGATGTATGTTAAAGGGCATATGTTTTATGAGTAAAGTGGGATTTCATTGATTCTTATGTATACATGGACTAATGTTATCATTCCATATTTTTATATCCTTTACTGAGCTTTTTATGCCCATCCCATGTTTTTGAAATGTTTTTCACAGGTCAAGGGAAAAGTACATGATGTGATGATAGTGTTGAGGAAGTGTCAAGAAAGAATCCATGTAATATTTTAAATATGTCTTCTTTAATGGGAAAATGAATACTATCTTTTATGTAATCACCTTGTTTAAATGTGGAATGTAATGCATGATTTATGATCTAATTCTCTAAAACTATAAACCTGAAAAGATCCTCAATGTGTATTCTTGTATTAACTCAAGATTAAGTAATGTTTATGGTTGGGGCATTATATTTTAAGTGTAGTGAGAGACCTAGTAGAGGAGGTATCAAGATAAAAGGATAAGGGGATACACCACAATGGAATATATGGAGATATTAAATCCTTATCTTGGTATATGTTATACTGAAAAATAGGGTCAGACATTGTTGTTATTGGGATAGAGGTATGTCCTTAGTCTAGAAAAGGTCACAGTACAACCCATCTGCAGAGTCCTTTTATATTTATAATAAATTATTTTAGGAAATATAATAGATCCTTTTGTCTCAAATAGTCCATGTATAACCCATCTGACATCATTGATCTATTCCCTCTTCTAATTTAGTTCTCCATTATTACATAATGTAATTTTTGTCTATTATAGTAATATGTATTCCTAAGTAATATTCAACACTCCTCTCCCATCATACCATAAATTTCCTAACTTTTTTCTTGGCCTTCTATTATTTATTCAAATTTAATACCAATTTTTGGATTTCAATATGATTTTTGTTTCATGCAATTTAATCATTAACTAATGGACTAAATTGGTTGAGTATACTTATTAAAACATAATGTACATGTTCTTAATGGTGTAACATATATTCTCTCTATTTTCAACATGTTAAAGAATTGATATTGCACTGAAATTATTCCTACTTGTCCTAAGAAAATAAATAAATGTTACATGCATATAAAATATAAAATAATACAATATAACCATCATAAAATATTCTTTTGGTCACTATAGAAAAAATCCTTATCCACCACATGTTTTGTTAAAAATATACTAATTTGAAATTGATATTTATAGGCACACATAGTGGTGTTATGAATTAGAATTACAAAATGAGTGTTCCTAGAGTATTCTAAGGATTTATCAAAAGATATAGAAAATTAATGTTATGAACAACTAAAATAGTCAAATTATAATTTTTGATAAATTTATTGGTCCCATTATAATGGAATTGCATGGACATGGTACTTGGATTAAACATTGATCCTATTTAATTGTACTGACATGGAAATGCTCAATAATTTTAGTATTATTTCTTATCCCATTTAATACCATTAGCATGATATTTTTATTATTCATTAATTTTTTTGTCCTCTAATTTCTTAAAAAAATATTTTGGAGTTCACATTTAGTTTATTGGCATGTAATTTGACAAATTATCCCAGATAACCTTCTAAGATAAAACTTGAGTCAACAAATACATTGACAAAAGAGTATTCAAAATCACTATGAAATGGTATCTAGATAATGGGTATTAAGAATGATCAAGATGAAAAAATATTCAATAATATTAACCATACAAATTATAAATTCATTTAATAATCTATAAATAGTTGGTATACAAATAGAATCCTAAAAAAATTTAAAAAAAAAAGATAGTAATCCAATAAGAATCAGATAACCTAAAGGGAAAAAATAACAACATATTATCATAAGAGCAGGAACTCATACACCACCATTAACCAAAGAATTCAAAATTTACTATAGATCAGTAACACCCACAACCTCTATGTGATACTTCCATTTTCCTAGAAATTTAAAATAAAACTCTATTACCCTAATGTAAGATGTAATGTTTGAGGAAAATGTCTCAATAGGATTGAAACATGAAATATCATATGAAATCTATATCAAATAGTCAATATATGAATAATATTATATACAACATGGACTATTCATCATCTAATGATTCATAATAAATTTTTCTTTTCAAAAAATTTCTATAGAAATGATAAAACTTGTACATATAAGAATGTCCACCAAAACATGAATGAATAAAAATCTCAATCAAAATATGTTAGAATGAATAATTTGATAATCATAGGAACATGATAACACATTTCCAACCATAGCATCAGAATTATGAGTCTCAATGTTATTTGGTTCACAGATCATGGTTTCATATATTATTAGTATTATATGTCTCCTAGTGTGCACATGTCCCCAGTTCTTAGGAATGTGGGTATAGGATTTCACCCCAAATAATGAACCCACTAACCACAATAATTATATTTATCAATTTCATTGTTAATTTGTTTCTAGGTATAGACATAACATTCCCAACATGAATATCATAGGCCACAGGCCATAATAACCAATACCCCGTGATCTTAAAACAAATCAATAAAGTAGAGAATAATTCATCTCCAGTAAATTTCATACATCCCAATTCATGTATCCAAAAATAATGTTTCATGTATTCTATTTCATTCCAAAAATAATGTAACATTTTTTCAAAAAATATCATGACTTTCAAAATAACACATTAAATTTCATGTTAATTAAAAATTTGATGCCTTTATATCTCAATATTCGTCATTATATAACACTTCAATTCATCCTTTCAATTCGATCCCACATTCCAAAAACCAACAAATTAATTTCAAAATTCAATATCAAATGAGGTTCAACACAAACCATTCAATTTTTACAACATTTATCAAGGATCATAAAAACATTGAAAATTAAAATATAAATAAACTTGTAAACAAGAATGTATAAATGAATTGAATTTATATTATTTTCACTATAATGGATTCTACCATAATAATTATATCACTAATCACTAAATAATAGATCCACCATAACAGAGAAAGAAGGATCCTATAATAAAAATTGTGGGTCACTGCTCTATAATCATAAAAATCAATACGTTATATTCCAAACACCGATCTTGAAATAAGGATTAATAGTATATGGTTGGAGAAAAAATGTATCACTTTTTAAAAAATCTGAAATGCAAAAAACCCCCCTTCATGGAGCCTTCTCAATCAATAATATGACCTAATGTATTGAAAAATATTCGTTTAAAAACCAAATTGTTTCAATATATTTTTAAAAAATATACAATATGATTTCACATAGTTTGAGTAACCAAACTTACAAGATCAATCATGGATTGTGAATTTCAAATATTGAAACCCCTGCAACAATTCCCAAAACCACACCAGAGTGAAAAAATTTCGACCGTTTATTCCTCTCAATGACCTCCACTATGCCACAGTTGATCCCTATTGGATAGGATGTATAGTTTATCGAAAAAAATTCAATTCTATAAAGTATGAACACATATATTAATAGAGGATCAACTTTTGGTGCCTTGGTAACATCCACACAATCCACAACCTACACCATATTCACGGTCTTCCTCATTTTAAACCCCAAAAAATAACCATTCTTTAAACACTAATAACCTTGAAAAAATGTTAAACCAAAAAAAATAAAGGAGAAAATTTAAAACATGATAATCTAAATATAATATATGAAAGAAAAATCCTCATTTTATAGTTATAGAAACTATAAATTCTTTATTCCTCAAGATATCATCTTCAAGAAGATGCGTTAAAGAAGAGATGAGGTCAGTACCCCCTAATCATCATCTCATTCTCAAAATTCCCATTAATGACTGAACTAAGATTCCATGTAACTAGAAACAATGTTAAAAATTTTCATAGAAACCCATTAATTTACAACCATCAATCTGAATTGGATTATATATCATGTTAAACTTAGGCTCTACATCATTGTCCTCCCAATTCAAAACATGGTAAATGACCAAAATATATTTCATGAGTATTGTAAATTGGAACATGTTAGGGATTAATTTTATTTTTTTCTTCATAGAAAAAAAGCTATAAAACTTTTCCAATCATCTTAACATCCTCAAATGGTCCCATATATCTCAATTCCAATATATATTGTTTTCCAATCTATCTATGACCGAACTGAGGTGGGACTATCAGGAAAACATGTTCAATAATAGAAATTGTAAAGGATGATAATGATGATCCATGTAAAACTTATACCATCTCTAATACATTTCCATCATCAAATGAATCATATTTATTTTCATTGTCATGTCCATGACCAAACAACATCCCACTAGGGATTCTTCACAAACCATATAAAACATAGAATAAAATGTTTTACTATAAAAATAAAAAAGGGTCAATTTTGATTGATGATTAGAACATATTATTATTGTAAAATACATTTGTTCCCAAATGGAAATACCAATATCCTCTAATTTCAAGGGTGAAATTATGAATCATTCCTTCAAGAATCAGCATAGCCTAATTTTTTATCAATCTTTATAAGTATTATATATTGTTCTCATTTTGACCTAGGATCGCAAATCCTTATAGAGGACACTAAAAAATTTATATGTGGATCAATGATATCTATTTCAATAAATTAAAATAGATCACCATGAAACCTGAATTTCTCTTACATTTATATATTTAATAAATATTCATATTTATTTAAATCGTGAATAGGGATAATGTGAACCAATTTAGTCAATGGGTAAATCGGCCCCAAAATAGAATTATTTCATTGAGTTATACATGGTATACATAAAATGAAATCACATATTATCACATTCTATTTCCATGTTAGTAACGGATGGGGAAAAACTATACATGAAGGAATATAATACTCATCACTAATGTGATGAAAATTTAAAAAATGAGAGATTGGATAAGTAATGCTTTTTCCATAGTTCATCATAAGAAAAATATCCTCATATCACAAAAAATAATAATTAGACCTCATTATACATCCAACATGAAAAAATGTAGAACCCACTATGATGTTATTTCGACAGGTAATGTAACAACATGACATTAAATGAAGAAATGGTTTCCATATGAAAATAGATACCATTCATTGATGGATTCCCTAATATCAAAATAACCTAGAATACCTTGGAACTCAACATCAACCTAATTCTCCTATAGTGATTTCTAATGATGTTATGATTTTAAGATATTACTTGTGATAATAACCTAGATCTCATTATCCATGAAACTCATGTGAAATAATGAAAATTGTTACATGAGAAACAACTCTTATGATGAATCCATTATAAAAAAGTATAGATGTATCATTATAATAGGATCACAAATAGTTTTCCCATTTCCAGGGTTATTGATAATGTCAAATTATAATCATTACAAGTACTCAACCTAATTCATCCATAATATATTCAAATAATTATGTGAAATATATAAATAAAGCTCATATAATTAGAGTAAATAGTTATCCATTCAATAAAAAGTTATTACAACCAAATCTTATTTATTAGAATCGTCATTTTTAGATCCTAATAATGTGTGGGATTTTTATTATTTTCTGTCCAAAAATGATGACAACCCATAACTACCATGTGAAAATCCTTCATGAGAAATCATCCAAACATTAACCTGATGCATCAAAAAATATCATGTATCCTAATCCTTTATATGGATGAGTCAACAATGAATCTAAATTAAAAAAAGCAAATTTGTACGAAAAAATTCTATCACTTCGAGAATAAAATGACCTTTACTCCCTTTTGACTAATTATACTCAAAAATTATTATATCTTCCTGATATCTATTACTAATCGATGGTAATAAATACTTACACTAAAAAACAATGAAATCAAATTAAATTAAATGTTACTCTAATGACATGATAAATTTTACCATTTTCAGACCCATTATGATACATTATTAATAGACCATGTTCCTCATGACATTTAAATCCATACTAATTATTTTTCAATTTTTCACCCTTTCCTAAAATCATATATTCAACAACATATCAAAACCTTTAATCAAATCAAGCACATGAGATGCTTATATTTCTGAATAAATAAAGATAACATCCCTGAATACCACAATTAATGAGTTAATATACCAAAAACAGTTAGGAGATAGGCGAACCTACTCCGATGAAAATATACTAAAATAATAAAGTTAACATGATAGAAAAATCACAAAGCAACTCTATAAAGGAAGGTATAGACCTCCCCACAAAGATCAGCCTAAATAAAATCATTATAGTAGTCCAGTAAAACAAAAGACCATTATGGATTGGCCTCCAAAATGGTTCTCTTATATAGATCACCAGTGACTTGGTTGGTCTCATGATAAACATGTGTAACATTTAGGGAAATCACCTCTGTAAAATGAAGACATTCAATCCATGTTGGCAAGATCTTCATTGGAACATTCTGTGAGAGATCTTCAAGGATTTGAATAGAAATAGATAAATCTGACTCTAACCATAATTGATGCTAGCCCTAATGAATAGTATATTTATTTACATTAATCATTGCCCAAATCTTTCCTTAAATCGAAATACCATTTCCAATGAAATGAATAAAGAAACATTTCACAAACCCCTGATGAGTTCAAAATACACCACTACATCCAGTAGGGCCCGATGAACCCATGTATGCTCCATCAACATTTAATTAAATCCATTAGGAGAAAGGTAGTATCCATTGAACATACTTCATCATTATTTTCTTCTTGATCTTTCCATTCACACAATGAGATCTCAAAATAATCATGTCACAAACATTATTATCCATAGATCATGTTTGAATAAGGGAGGTAGTCTAAATTTCAGGATGCATGAACAGAACACCATTATGAAAAGAGGGATTTACATTGCTCAAAGCTAAATCATTTCATTTCCTACATATCAAAGAAAAGACAATCATAGTGGAATCCAACCAAAGTGAATGGATATTCTCACTTCACTCCTTGCTGTAAATGGATTGCAGGAGATACCCCATAGACTGCAAATTTGGACAGCATGAGAAATGATCCTACAAATACATCCAGATCCTGTAAGTGATTCTGCAGGAAATAAACAAATGTTGATAAGTTTTATCTGCCTATAAATAGAAGAGGCAGAGAGGACCCATCTAGACACCAGCGCGCTGAAACAATTAATGCTTTGGGAGGCGTTGTTTCGATATTTTCCTGACATGGATAGATGAAGATTGAGGAATGATGTAATTTTTAACACCTTTGAACCATAATAGAGGGTTCAAGGAGAGACCACAAAGAATTATGTATGAATATTTGGTGGATAATATCCCATTATAATTGGGTATCCAAACCAAAGTGTCATGATCCATAAAAATTTATCATGAAATCTGCATACAAAGGTGTTTAGGAAACAACACAATCACATTCACATTAACACAAAGATCTGTAATAGTAAGGTTTTTTATAGATTAAGAGATAGTAAGATAATCCAAAATTGGTCTGGACAACCATGGGGTTTTGAACAATCTTTTTATTATTTTTCACAGACCATCCATTATGAAATTTCCATAAATTCAGCATAATCCAGCTTGAGGTTCGGCCAAAAAAAAGAAGTCATATGGTTGGTATACCATAGGAAAGCGTCAACAAAAACCAGGAAGACAAAAACTCCATAAAGGGACCAAATCTAGAAAGAAAATTCCACAAATACATTTTAATCAATGTATCATTAAATAGACGTAAATCTTTCACCCTCATTACCCCATTTAGATAGGTTTAGTGTAGACTTTTCAAGACACTATGACTAAATTTTTCTCATTAATTACTCCAGTTGAGATAATGTTTCGGATATTTCAAATAAATTATTTTATAGTAGACCTTGGCCATCTATAAAGAGAGAAAGAATAAGAAAACATTTATGTGATCACTGAATTGACAAAGCAAATTCTTTTATCTTGATACATATTTTTTTGTTTCCATTTTTTCAGTTGATTAGTAATTTTTACATAAATATTCTCAAGATGGAATCATTTCACTCTTAACCAAAATAGAGACACAACAAGATAAATGAATGGTATGGTTCCCCAGTACATAACAAGATTCAATTAAATACAATTATTCCTCTCAATGGTTATAACTTCAACAAACATAACCGAGGACTTTCCCCAACTAGTAACATGGCCTGCAACATCTTCACAGTCTGAGAAAATTCTGTTGATACAAGAAATGGTCCCTTTTTTCCCTTCCAAACAACATAATATCATATACATAGATCAATTGATATGGAGCAAAGAGATTCCTTGTAACACCCTAGGCTTCCACGATATACTTCTCTTTGAATAATATAATTGCATGTTTTGTACGCAACACTGATTTTAAGCACACCACGACTTAAAAAAAATAGCAGTTCAAAAGAGGTTATGAATATTATTAACTGTATTTTAAATTTTATATTATCCTTATAATTTTAATCCATATTATGAGTTTCTATGACATGATTGGTGAACAAATTCATTTTTTCTGATAAAAGAAGTATTTTTCAAAAAATGAAATTTTACAGCCTTCTAATGGAGAAGCCTTTTTAAACCCAATATTTGAAACTTTTATATATTCAATTTCACAAAATAAACTTATTATTTACAATCGAGACATAATAATTTATTTTCAATAATTTTTTGGTGTTTTTCTGATAACATTCATATTTGTGTGAATAGTGAAAAATACTATATTTTAACTGAAAATGACTTTTTTATTCAAAATAATTTTTATTGTTAAATTATAAATTTTAATGGTTTTGAAGTATAAATAGATTATATTATTACTATTTAATCCAATGATGGTAATTTTATATAATTTCACCTTAAAATTGGACATAAACAAGTGTCAATCTTTTGATAGTTATTATTTCATAAAAATACGCCTTCTGTTTCGAAAGTATGACTCAATTTTAAATTAATAAATGCAACTTTTATTTTTTTATTTTAGTAAAATAGACTTCATTTTTGGTTTCATAACAACTAAATTAGCCGAGGGTGAAATTTTGGTACTTTTCGGATAAATTTCATATTTTAATGAATAGTGAAAATTACTAAATTTTAATTACAAACAACTTTTTTAATCAAAATAATTAAAATTGATAAATTATGAAGTTGTGTGGTTTTAAAGTATATTTATAATATATTTTTACCATTTAATTCAATGTTTTCCAATGGACATAATTTCACAATTAAACCAAACAAAAACAAGTGCCAATCTTTTGATAGTTATTATCTCTTAAAAACACGCTTTTTGTTTTAACAACAGGAATTAATTTTAAATTAATTTCTACCACTTATATGTTTTGAATTTGTAAAAATGGATTCCATATTTGGAATCAGTATGTCCAGATTTTGTAAATAGATAACTTTTATTTTTAGACATTTTGAATAATATTTTCGGTAAATATTTTATTTACCATGGTTAAAGGGTAAATCCGGTAAATAAGGATTAAAAAATAATATTATAATAATAACAAATTATCCTGAAACGGGTCCTAACATTATTGGTTGATACATGTCCGACCATGGGAATCTTTGGGTCGATTTTGGGACCCCATATAGCCACATGTAAGTGATAGGGACACTTTATTTTAATTTAGTTAAAATGAATACAAAAATGACACAATCATATATCTTTTAGAAAAAAAATTGTTACATAATTTTATGTATGTTGGATTTTAGACTATAAATATTCATTAGAATGATAAAACGATTTCCTACATAATTATATTTTATTTATAAATTTTAGACATTAAATAAGTTATTTTATTTATGACACAATTATGATGCAGTAATTACCATAATAGTAAAAAATTAAAATAATTGATATTATAAATACCCAAATAAATGTAATTTGAGACTTTTAATAAATACCAGTAATTTTATAGGATACTATGACATGTTATGATTGATGTAATTTTCTTTTTTAGAAGTAATAATTCTATTATGATTTTTACAAAAATCAATTATTGAATAGTGTCAAAATTGACATAAAAGAGTTTTTAAAACAAATATTATATTATTAATTGATATTAAATTTTTAAAAATAGAAGGATCTGCCAGAAGACTTATATGATGATATTTTTATCATTAATGGACCACTTGGGGGTATCTTGGATGTATATAGTAATTTTATTAACTATATAATATAGAAATACAAAGTGGCATGGTAAGTGTCAAACTAATTAACTAAGAGTTAAAACTAAAAGATAAGGTTATATAATGACCCAAACCTGTATAAATTCTATTGGTTGAGTGTTTTTAGACCAATACCAACCTTATAATTTAAATAATACTCTTTGGAACCATTATAAACCGAATATGAAATTATTATAAAATAATATTTCTAGCTTTTCCAAAGGTGCCCCTCACCCCTCCTATAAACGGTCACTCTCCCTTCTCATTAATTCACACCTTCAAAGCCTTTTGGTTAAGTCAACCCCTGACCAAATACTCTCACACCTTCCCTAAATGTAACCTATAGGCCTTAACTTAGTCAGAAATCTAACTTAAGGAGTCCTTTTGATCAAATCAAAAGGAAGAACCTGAAGAAGAGGTAATGTTTTCACCACCCTCTTTCAAGTTCCTTTCTTCTTCCACTTCTTCATTATTTGTTATTTTAATTCTAAAATAATAAATACAGTATCTTATAAATAATGTGATGTTATTATAAATATAGTAAAACCATATTCATTGTTCAATATTTCCTTTGAATGAAATGTCACCATATATGCGTACGTACAACTTACCGTCTCCACGTCGTGGTGTAATAGTTATTCAATATCTTATTATTTGTATGGGTATAATAATGATGTGTAATTCATGTAAATAATAAATATAACATGATAATGATTCTGTATATATGATATACCATCAAATTATATATTATTTTAATATCAAAAGAGTGATATTGTTGCTCGTGCGTATGTACGGATTACCGTCCCCACGAACGCGATGAGAATCATTCCTCATCGTATCCATTCAAGACTAAATTTAATTTGAGGATTAAATATAATTTTTAGAGACATGATATCATTCTGGATATGAATAAGATACATCCCATCCATAACAAATAAGGCTCGCATAACAAAATGTACAAAGTAAAACGAATCCGTTAACCCCCGAAATGAGGCTAATTCTAAGATAGTATTAACAAATCAATGTTAAAAGATCATATATGATATCATATTAATGCATATGATTATTTTATAATTCAATAAAAAAAATTTAAGCATTATACAAGAGGTCAACCTACTATCTACCAAGGAAAAAGTACAAAGTTAGGGGTTTCTTATCTCACTCTTAATTTCGTGATAATTCCATTGTTCACCACTAATTTATTGCATGTGGTGTATGTGTACTACCCATAATTTTATTCATTGTGTATTATAATTTAATTTATTGGTATTTGCATCATCATTGTATTATCCTTCTATCATGGGTGTATGTTTCATAAGTTACCTAATCGATAATGGATTTGAAATTTCAATTTCAATTTATTCAGCTTTATGTAAACTTCATTGATTATTTTACTCCGAGATTATGTGTGGAATCACTATTCATTTTCTTATGTTGTAATTTCAACTCCCCATTTCTATGGATATACTTTTGATACACATAATCACTCCATTGATAATTTCTCAAGTCATCGATATGTATTTGATAAGATTAATTTTAACTCATTCTCCATTTGTTGAGTTAACCATCCAATTCATCGGTGTTGTTTTTACAAGATTATGTGTGAATGTACTTTGATTGTTTTACACTGAATATCCAATCATATTTAGTGTATTTATATTTTTCACAAATAACTACATCGTTGATTTATCCTTAACCTAAGGATACGACCTTTATGATAGATTTCATCTCAATTTATATTCCATTGAGACTCCTTTATTGTTATACACCAAATCACTTTTATAAGGAGTATATAATGTACGTTGACATAATATATCATGAATCCCTTTATACTCATGATATTACAATGTTTTGATTACCTCAATTATTTGTATTCAAGTGTCTCTATTTTGTTTAGAAACTCTAACTAAAATACAATTTTTAAATGTTTTAAAGACTCATTCTTCTAAATCTTGCTCATTAATTTCCATGTTTTAAAATGGTTTTAAGGATTTATTTATATGGAAATTAAAGTTTTAAAATTAAAACTCCTTTTAAAATTTTCAAAGTGGTATGGGAAACTTTGATTGAAAAATCTATTTTTAAATGGCTTCTTGACAAATAGTGTGACTTTTAAATGATTTCAAGAAAAAGTGTGATATTTCTCTCAAATAGTTTTGATGATTACTTTCATCTATGTCAATATCCTTCATTATTCTTGATTGAGGTTAATGTGATACAATAAAATCTTCCATATTGTATCTAATGAGTTATGTTTGACTATGGATGTGCTACTTTTATACAATTCATGGTTTGTGGTTAAAGTATTGACATTTCCTATGCAAGTTTTAATACGAATGTTTATGTTATGTTTAAACCTATTCATATATGGAATTCATTGGACTTAATAAGTGACGGGTGGAGCCTGCTATAGCTCCTCGATGCATCGGTAGGTCTCATTAGACAAACTAGTGTCTTGGCACAAGGCCTTGGAAAAATCATATTTGTATTATTGGCAAGAGGCCTTGGCTATGTGGTTATGATAGTCTAGCATTATGCATTCAATCATTATGAATGTGGTTACTGATATTCCATGTGATTGATCGACTACTAGAATATCCATGTGAATAAGTAAATGGAATTATTTAATTTTATCTTTGCCAAATTATGCTGAAGATCAAGTTTAAAAGGATTTAGTTTTAGTTATAAATTGCTTTAAGTGCTTATGCTTAACTATGAAAGCTTTTGCTATATTGTTATCCTGACTGAGCATCTGAGCTCACCCCTTTCAATGTTTTATTTTTACCAGGATGTGAAAAAGTAATTTATGAATGACCTACAGGGATAGTATGAGGGGATATAAAGACAAGTTGTTGTTGTAGTTTTTTTACCTTATGATTTAATGTAAGACTTATGAATATATCTAGTGTTTCCAAGACTACAAAACTGATCGGTCTTTCGAGACTTGATCCTTTGTGATCATGCCAATGTTATGTAATTATGCACCGACTCTGGGTATCTAGGTTTGGGGCGTTACAGTTGGTATCAGAGGAAGTTTAGTATAAACCATGGAAGCTAGATTTAGATAAACTCGAATTAGAGCAGGTAGACTAAGATGAACTTTGAGGATGAGTATAGAATGAATTCCTAGAATTTTGGTATTGCAGAGATTTTGTGAGTTTTCCGAGCAATACATCCCTGTCTGGATATGAGCATGTAAGGGCGGTTTTCGCACAGATGTACCTAGAGGTAAAACTTGAAAACACCTCTTTGAGCTAGACTTGAATGGGAACTGGTGCACGACAACGGGCCTTGCTGCACTCTTGGTTACGACACTCCCGAAGGATATGCTTAGGATAATTTACATTTTCTTTACAATCCAATTTGAAGTATTATATATATAATATGAGAGTAAATGACCTTGGTTAATCCTAATATGTTTCAAATTGAGAATATGGTGACATGTTAATCTCTAAATGATTTTATGACTACTGTTACTCACACAATGCTTTCTGGTTTTATTCA
This sequence comes from Viscum album, assembly GCA_963277665.1. Taxonomy (NCBI): domain Eukaryota; kingdom Viridiplantae; phylum Streptophyta; class Magnoliopsida; order Santalales; family Viscaceae; genus Viscum; species Viscum album. Next base: position 176,804,162 of record OY728134.1, read on the forward strand.
ATGGCTGGATTCCAAGGAAGTCATAGTGACATTGAGAATGATTTACAAGGTGAGAACGATGGTGGAAATTAGCAACAAAATGGAATGTTGATAGGTGTAAAAGATATTGTCTTTATGCCAAATTAGTTTTCTGAAAATATGATCAACAACATATATATTAACCAACTCCCGGACTAAACAAGGAATAGAAAGGTGATGAATTATAAGATCTCCAGCAATGGAGACCATGGAGAAAGGAACTCTCAATTTCCATCATGCAAGAAATGTGGTAGGAGACACCCGAGAAAGTGTCTCAATGGGACCAAGAAATGCTTTATGTGTGGGAAGGAAGGACATAAAATGAAGAATTTCCAATGAAAAATGAAGAGTACTATGGAAGAAGATAAAAATGGTCCCAAGAATCCATTTACAGTCATTTTCCATAAATGTAGGGGACCTGACCATTACCTGAGTGAATGCCCTATTCTATAGGATATTTTCTTGGTCAAAGAAGGATCTATGTGGAAATAAATGGATGGAGAAATGTTTAAAATGTATTAGTGCTCCTTGTTGATGGGTTTACTTTGGAATAATTTTCTCTTGTATTTTTAACCCTGCAGTTTTCCATGTGAGAATGATATTTGAGGAAGAATTATCTTTTCTCTTGTGGATATAGTTACAAATAACCATTTGGTTTTATATGATCATTGGGATTGAGGAGATTATAAGTTATTATAATTTCGGATAAAAATGAAAGGAATGAGATAATATTTGTTGTTAAATTATGGTTATTTTGAGGAATTTATCTCATTTTGGTAATTTTATAAAACATAGTATTTGAAAAAGGACAACACGCAGACCATGTGAGAACTCGTCGCGTTGGACAAAGCTGTGGGAATCAAACCCCCAACCAAAGTGTGATTGGGATTTATCGCCTACCACTAGACTATGTGAAGTCCATGGATAGTGTGATTAATTATTTTTAGTTAAATGATATTATTGATCAATAATAAGTTGATTTGGCTTCTTATGTCTTATGAATACCCTTGGTATAAGAAAATGATTTTGTGATTAAGTGATAAATGTTATTTTGGAAGATGTTCGATTTGATGGGAACACTATATTCCCAAGGAAAATAGAATACTATGGGGTTTCATTTGTAGAGTAATGGTGGATTTTTATCTACGTTTTTATTGTGGATTTATAGTGATTTGGGTTATTTATGGAAATGATTACCATATAATAGAGAATATGTGATGAGGTTAATTACTTTTATGTATGTGACTTTACGAGTATTTGATGTCATTTGGAGATACAATTTAACATGGGAGACTACATAATCAAATTCTTCTATGTTTTGGGTTTCAATATTAGTTTGGATTATACTGATGTATTTTAAGGACAATTGATTATTGAATGGTATGTATTTAACTTTGGGGTATTGTTGGTTTAATTTTAGAAATTAAGATTAGTGTTTATTTCTCTCAAGGAATATCCTTTTGGGGGATCATTAGATCTTGTAATAACCATTTTGGTTTTGATTAATCTCTAAAGACAATGTAAATATATAGTTTATCCTACATGGATTATGTGATTCTATAGATGTTTATTCTAGCTCATCCAGTGTGACCAAGTCTTATTGAATTCTCATTGTTTAAAAAAAAGATTTAGTGATGGAAATTTATTAAAGAATGAAACTCTACTTAAAAAGTACGTATATATCTTTATATTATTAGTCAATATCATAAATGAATTCCTCATCCTTATGTAATGTAACTTAAAACAAAAAATGTTGTCCATTTACTTTTCCTACTAGGAGACTAATGATTGTTTGTCCCAACACAAGTTTGTGGTTTTCTTATTGTTAACTTTCTCTTGATCATGATTTCTATCCCTCTCCATGAGAACATGACACTTAGTTTATCATCCATATCCATGTTTTCCTACGTGGAATCCTAGTATGGGTTATCTTGGGTGACCTTTATACATCTCATTCTTTCTTTTAAAGTGATAGTTTTATTGAATCTTTTTCCGATGTGGGACTTTCAATTATATTCTCAAGCCCAATTTTTAAAATTTCGAGGAAGCAATTTGTTGAAGGAGGGGTTAATGTAACACCCCAGGCTTCCACGGTACACTTCTCTTTGAATAATACAATAGTGTGTGTTAAACGCATCACTGATTTCAAGCGCACCACGACTTACCAAAATAGCCGTTCAAAAGAGGTTATGAATATTATTAACTGAATTTTAAATTTTATATTATCCTTATAATTTTAATCCATATTTTGAGTTTCTAAGACATGATTGATGAACAAATTCATTTTTTTCAGATAAAAGAAGTATTTTTCAAAAAATGAAATTTTACCACCTTTTAATGGTGAAGCCTTTTTAAATCCAATATTTGAAACCTTTATATATTCAATTTGACAAAATGAACTTATTCATTAGAATCGAGACATAATAATTTATTTTCAATAATTTTTTGGTGTTTTTCTGGTAACATTCATATTTGTGTGAATGGTGAAAAATACAATATTTTAACTGAAAATGACTTTTTTAATCAAAATAATTTATATTGTTAAATTATAAATTATAATGGTTTGGAATTATAAATAGATTATATTTTTTTACTATTTAATCCAATTATGGTCATTTTAAGTAATTTCACCTTAAATTGGACTTAAACAAGTGTCAAACTTTTGATAGTTATTATTTCTTAAAAATACGCCTTTTGGTTTCGGAAGCAGGAATCAATTTTAAATTAATAAATACAACTTTTATGTTTTTAATTTGGTAAAATAGACTTTATTTTTGGATTTTTAATAACTAAATTAGCCTAGGGTGAAATTTTGGTACTTTTCTTATAACTTTCATATTTTGATGAATAGTGAAAACTACTAAATTTTAATTGAAAGCAACTTTTTTAATAGAAATAATTAAAATTGATAAATTATGAATTTGAGTGGTTTTAAAGTATATTTAGAATATTTTTTTACAATTTAATTCAATTTTTTTCGTAGGACATAATTTCACAATTAAACCATACATAAACAAGTGCCAATCTTTTGGTAGTTATTATCTCTTAAAAATACACTTTTTGTTTTAACAACGGGAATTAATATTAAATTAATTTATGTCACTTCTGTGTTTTCAATATGGAAAAATGGATTACATATTCAGAATCAGTATGTCTAAATTGTTTAAATATGAAACTTTTATTTTTAGACATTTTGAATAATTATTTCGGTAAATATTTTATTTACCAAGGTTAAAGGATAAATCAGGTAAATAAGGGTTAAAAATAATATTATAATATTAAAAAAATTACCCTAAAACGTGTCTTAACCTTATTGGTTGATACATTTCCGACCATGGGCATCATTGGGTCGATTTTGGGACCCCATGGAGCCACTTGTATGTGATAGGGACACTTTATTTTAATTAAGTTAAAATTAATACAAAAATGACACATGCATATAACTTTTAGCAAAACAATATGTACATAGGGTTATATATGTTTACATTTAGAAAATAAATATTAATTAGAAATCTAAAACTATTTCCTAAATAATGATAATTTATTTATAAATTTTAGACATTAAATAATTTAATTTATTTATGACAAAATCATGATGCAGTAATTATCATAATAGTGAAAAAATAAAATAATTGATATTATAAATACCCAAATAAATGTAATATGAAACTTTTTAAAAATACCAATAATATTATAGGATAATATGACATGTTATTATTGATTTAATTAACTTTTTTCGAATTAATAATTCTGTTATGATTTTTACAAAAAACAATTATTGAATAGTATCAAAATTGACAAAAAAGAGTTTTTAAAACAAATATTATATTATTAATTGATATTAAATTTTTAAAAATCTAAGGTTTAGCCAATATACTTATATCATTATAGGTGTATCATTAATGGACTACTTGGGGGTCTATTAGATGTATATAGTATGTTTATTAACTATATAATATAAAAATACAAAGTGGAATGGTAAGTGTCAAACTAATTAACTAAGAGTTAAAATTAAAAGATATGGTTAATATAATGACCCAAACCTATCTAAATTCTATTGTTTGAGTGGTTTTCGACCCATACCCTCCTTAAAATTTACATAATACTCTTTTGAGCCATTATAAAGTGAATATGAAATTATTATAAAATAATATTTCTAGCTTTTCCAATGGTGCCCCTCACCCCTCTTATAAATGGGCACTCTCCCTTCTCATTAATTCACACCTTCAAAGACTTTTGGATCGGTCAAACCCTGCCCAAATACTCTCTCAACTTCCCTAAATTTAACCTAGAGGCCTTAACTTAGTCATAAATCCAACTTAAGGAGTCCTTTTGATAAAATCAAAAGGAAGAACCCGAAGAAGAGGTAATGTGTTCACCACCCTCTTTCAAGTTCCTCTCTTCTTCCACTTATACTTTATTTGTTATATTCATTCTAAAATAATAACTGTAGTATATTATATATACTGTGATGTTATTATAAATATATTAAAACCATATTTAGTATTCTATCCATCCTTTGAATGACATGTGACCATACGTTCGTACGTAAGGCTTACCGTCTCTACGTCATGGTGTAATAGTTATTCAATAACTTATTATTTGGATGGTTATAATAATGATGTTTAATTCATGTAAATAACAAATATAACATGATAATTATTCTTTATATATGATATACCATCCAATTATATATTATTTTAATATCAAAAGAGTGATATTGTCGCTCGTGCGTACGTACAGATTACCGTCTCCACGAACGCGATAAGAATAATTCCCCATCGAATCCATTCAATAATAAATTTAATTTTATGATTAAATATATTTTTTAGAGACATTATATAATTCTGGAAATGAATAAGATACATCCCATCCATAACAAATACGGCTCTCATAAGAAATAGTATAAAGTAAAATTAATCTGTTAACACCTGAAATGACGATAATTCTATGATATTATTAACAAATCAATGTTAAAAGATCATATATGATATCATATTAATGCATATGATTCTTTTATAATTCAATAACAATTATTTCACCATTACACAGGAGGTTAACCTTCTGTCGACCAAGGAAAATTTACAAAGTAAGGGGTTTATTATCTCACTCTTAATTTCGTGAGAATTCCATTGTTCACCACTTATTTATTGCATGTGGTGTATGTGTACAACCCATAATTGTATTCATTGTGTATTATACTTTAATTTATGGGTATTTAAATCATCATTGTTTGATCCTTCTTTAATGGGTGTATGTTTCATAAGTTACCTAATCGATAAGGGAATTTGAAATTCCAATTTCCATTTATTCGTCTTTATGCAAACTTCATTGATTTTTTTACTCCGAGATTATGTGTGGAATCACTATTCATTTTCTTATGTCGTAATTTACACTCCCCTTTTATGTGGATATACTTTTGATACACATAATCAATCCATTGATAATTTCTCAAGTCATCTATATGAATTTCATAAGAGTAATTTTAACTCATTCTCCATTTGTTGAGTTAAACATCCAATTCATTGGTGTTGTTTTTACAATATTATGTGTGAATGTCCTTTGATTGTTTTACACTGAATAACCAATCATATTTAGTGTATTTATATTTTTCACACATAACTACGTCGTTGACTTATCCTTAACCTAAGGATACGGCCTTTATGAGAAATTTCATCTCAATTTACATTCCATTGAGACTCATTTATTGTTATACACCAAATCACTTTTATATGGTGTATATAATGTACATTGACATAATATATCATGAATCCCTTTATTCTCATGATATTAAAATGTTTCGATTACCTCAAATATTTGTATTCAAGTGTCTCTCTTTTGGTTAGAAACTCTAAGTAAAATAAAATTTTTAATGGTTTTAAAGACTCATTCTTCTAAACCTTTCTCATTAATGTCCATGTTTTAAAAATGGTTTTAAGGATTTCTTTTTATGGACATTAAAGTTTTAAAATTAAAACTCCTTTTAAAAGATTCAATGTGGTATGGGACACTTTGATTCAATAATCTATTTTTAAATGGCTTCCTGACAAATAGTGTGACTTTTAGATGATATCAAGAAAAAGGGGGATATTTCTCTCAAATAGTTTTGATGATTATTTTCATTTATGTCAATATCCTTCATTATTCTTGATTGAGGTTAATGTGATACAATAAAATCTTCCATATTGTATTGAATGAGTTATGTTTGACTGTGGATGTGCTATTTTTATACCATTCATGGTTTGTGGTTAAAGTATTGACATTTCGTATGCTAGTTTTAATATGAATGTTTATTTTATGTTTAAACCTATTCATATGAGGAATGAATTGGACTTAATAAGTGACGGGTGGATCCCGCTATAGCTCCTCGATGCATCGGTAGGTCTCATGAGACAAACTAGTGTCTTGGCACATGGCCTTGGAAAAATCTTATTTGTAGTCTTGGCACGAGGCCTTGGCTATGTGGTTATGATAGTCTGCCATTATGCATTCCATCATTATGAAAGTGTTTATTGATATTTCATGTGATTGTTCAACTAGTAGAATATCCATGTGAATAAGTAAATGGAATTATATCATTTTATCTTTTCCATATTATGCTGAAGTTCAAGTTTAAAAGGCTTTTTTTAGTTATAATTGCTTTAAGTGTTTATGCTTAACTATGAATGCTTCTACTATATTGTTATCATTACTGAGCATATGAGCTCACCCCTTTCAATGTTTAAATTTTCCTAGGATGTGAAGAAGTAATTTATGAATGATCTACAGGGACAATATGAGGGGATATGAAGACAAGATGTTGCTATTGTTTTTTTACCTTATGATTTAATGTAAGACTTATGAATATATCTAGTGTTTCCAAGACTAATAAACTAATCTGTATCTTAAGACTTGATCCTTTGTGATCATGCCAATTTTATGTAATAATGCACCTACTCTGGGTATCTAGGGTCCGGGAATTACATTCCTCCCAATTTTCATCTATTGATATGAACCAAAAATGCCAATATAATTAAGGCTCTAGATCAAGTAGTCTTCTGCAATAGCAAATAGTAGTCCATAGATATGGTCTCCCTACCATACATGTCTTTTACATTGAAATATTCCTCTGTTGGATCCATTAATAAGAACATAAAGCTTCACATGTCCGTAGATTAAGCCAACTAATCCAACAAATCTCTTCCAAACCCCAAGAATTTGATGAATTTTTTAAAGAAAACCCCATATAATAGTCTCAAAATCCATAGAAATTTCAATCATCAAATCCATGTTATCAACCTTTTTCCACCTCTTCATGGCATTGACAAATTTCAAAGTAGTGTAATGTCAGTTTTTTTATGTTTCATCCAGGGAAAAAATCAAATTGATTACTAGAAAAAATCACCTATGTAATTTCACCCAACCATTTAGTCATGATTTTACTGATAATCTTGGGTATGGTATTCCCAATGGCTAGAAGTCGAAAGTCCTTAATATCAACAATACACTCCTTTATAAGGATTAATTAAATTAAATTTGAATTCATTCCAAATGGCATAAAAGAGTATCTATAAAAATCCCACACCGCATTTGTGAAATAATGATGGACAATATCCTAGTAAAACATTATAACATGTTGGTTAAACCTTTATAACCAGCCACACTGTCAATATTCAATGATAGTAGAGAATCTTATATCTCCATGGAATTGGTAATTTCAATATGCCTTTTATTTTGAGCATCATTTATAGAAGTATCAAAGAAATGGATAATTTTATCATAGTTCTTAGCTCAATTATCAAAAAAAATATTCACAAAGTAGTCTCTGACAGCATTGGAAATCTCATTCTCAGAGGAGAAAATATTCCTACCAATATTGATGTCATTAAGACTTCTCCTTGATCTATTTTTCCTATGCATATAGTGGAAGAGTTTAGAGTTATTTTCTACCTCTATTAACCATCTCATGTTAAACTGATTCTGATTTCATCTCTCATTAAGAGTTATGAGCGTGTCCATATTTGAAGCAGCTTGTATCTCCTCCTCAGAGGACACATCTTGAGGTATATTATCTTGCTGACAGTTTAACAAGAAAATAATTTTTACTTTTTTTCATGAAAATTGAATAAGAATTGGGTAGGGTAAATGTCATAAAATGATACACATCAGGTCTATACCAACAACTTAATTGTATAAGTTAAATATTATATTCCTTTACCATGAGATAATGGTAGGAAGACTAAAGATCAGCCTTTGAGGACCAAAAATATTTTTTAGATAATCATATAAATAATTAATGTGTGGATAATGTTATTGTTTCTTGATCATAACCCAACATAGCATTCAATAATCAACATTAAAAATAAGGGTTACATCATACATCATAATGGAAAGAACCAAATAAAACCAAGGGTAACCCCTAGGTTTAATGAATCCTCAAAAAATCATGTAACCCAAATGATCCTTCAAATCCTTGTGGTATATTAGTTTTATATAGTAGGAGGTATTATATACTACCGATGCACCTAAAACCAAGTTGTTAATGTACTCTATATCCCTTACTAGTGCTAACCAAAAAAATAAATGATTGAAAGAAATTAATAATTTCTATATCTTTTAGAGGAAGTTAAATTGAAAAGGCTACATTATTTAGTTCAAAATCACAAAAATAAAACATCCTTCCCACATATAGATGATTTTTTTGGACTAGGCTAGGCCTTTGTCCCAATTCTCCATGACAAAATGGAATTATCCTTTAGTGAATATAAATTACACACTCTAATAATAATAGTAAAATTGATCTTTGTGAGCCACCGACTAGTCTATTGGATGAATAAATTCCAAGGGTTTCATTTCTGTAACTAAATAGTCATAAACAAGATCAATAACTGATATGGATAATGTTAATATGGGTTACAAAATCCCTGCTCTCTCTTCATCATGAGAGGTGTTGGAATTTCAATCCAAAATAAAATGATCTCCCATTGTTGAATTAATAAGTCCCCAGTGTGGGTTTATATGAATGAATGAGAGGGACATAATTCAAATAAATAAAACTCTAATGATGATGAACAAATTTGGTACCTCTTAATATCATAGTATCAATTTTATTTTCCATCGAAAACTCATCCCATGTGTGATGTTTCTTTTATTATGATACATGTAGAGAGATCCCCACTGTTATTTAAGAGTTTTACATTACCATATGTCCCATCAGTACTGATGAGAGCATTCCACTACAGTAATTAATAAAACCATGTAATATGCTCTACTTTTTCTTGAATTTATCCATTAGCGGTAAATACTTATTGAGTTTGACTGAGCATGATTCTAGATTCCAACATCGGCACATTTGAAAAATGTTACTGATATTTTAATCGACAGTATAAATGATCTAATGGACTATTACATTTTTTGTCCACCACCATGGTTTGTAATACAGTTTTCCATTCATTATCTCTTCCTTTCATTGAAATCTCTATAGAAACCACAAGGATTATAAGGTGTTACATTAAACCTTAACATACTCGCTAGGTCCAATTATGACATTGTAGTTATATCTTTGACATCATCAAATGAGTTTAGATTCAATATATATCCCTTGGATCAGATATATGACCAAAGAAATATCACACACCTGTATTCCATCAATTTTTAGTTGAACTCTAACTTAGTTGAAAAATGATCTTGTTTAATAAAAGGATTGGCATACTACGTAATTATCCTTTCACTACAAACATGTTTGAGAAACTCAATGGATGTAGAAAATATTATTGACTCTTTATTTAAATTATCCACAAAATATGAATAGATATATTTCAACTCCATTTTCTCATTGTTTATTTCCATAAAATTAGCATCACACCATATCCTTCAAATCCCCTCAATTTTGAAAATAACACATTTCAACATAAGTTAATCTAGTTTCACCAAAAAACATGAATACTAACTCAGTAATTTCGTAAAAAATTTCTTCTTACTTGTGATAGTTTATTCCATGGAATAATAATGGTTTTAGACCACGATACTATGAGGATTAATATCTGATATCATTCCTTTGAGTTACCAATTAAGTAGCCTAAATTTGGACATGTGTATCTCATTAGACCTGATCTTAAACTAAACACACTACTACATCCATATGTTTATGGTCAATTTAAGGGTCTATTTAATATAGATCATCAGTAGAACCCTTCTAAATACAAATTATTCATCTTCCTAAGTGCATGGTACAATAAAAAATCAACAGATAAAAAGGTATAATTATTTAAGATACATAGGAAATTCAGTTTAATCCATACAAAAAAAAACATGGTAATACAAAACTAAAGTAAATTTCTAGGGAATGTATTCAATTATATAAAAATTTCATCAAAATACTTTTTCCCCAACACAAATGGAAGATTAATGCATTCTATGATGAGATTAGTCTACGATATTGCTCAAAAGTGACCCTACCTATCCGAATAATGCAATATCTAGTCTATCAAGACATCCTCTATCATAGAATGACATATAAGGAGATACAAAACTCCCATTTAGACCAATATTCCATGAACTAACCCATAGAACCTATTGAATTAAAATTGAGCTATATAATAAAAGGCTTGAAGGGTATTCTGAGTCCCCATGTGGATATGACTAGCACCTATGAATAAAAATAATGATTTCATTATAATTTCACCGTACTTATAGCACAAAAAACATAGAATAAAATAATAATCATAAAGAAGATATAATTCTAAAATAGTTATGATCATTAATGTGTAAAAAAACTGACAATGTCTACATAATCATAAAAACTAAATTCCTCAAAGTGGAGATTTCCCTTTTCACATACATGAAAATAGAATGTTTGAAAATTATCATATGAAAACATAGTGCATGAGAAACACTAGCCTTGTATGTTTCCTCCATGACATCTCAAAAGATGTACATATCCAAAAAATAAAATCCAATTAATTTTGAATACAATATAAAATGATTAACATTTCCCGATACAAATTAAAAAGTAATTTTTATGAAATTTATATTGCCTTGATAAATTTAATCATATAATAATTTCTACAAAAACATGAATGAATAATAATTTTAAAAAAAATTGAATAAATTATTCAATAAATGAATGCATATAAATTTCATTTTCAATCATAAAAGTATACTTATGAGACTCGAGGTTTGTAGTTGAAATTCTCAATGATTGACATATTTTTTATATAATATATAACTTTCCCATCGCAGTTCCATAGTTCTCAGACCTACGGAAAATATGTTTTCACACATAGAGTGAATAATTGACCCACAATAGGATTAGTATTAATTTGATTATTCTATCCATATCATTATAGCGCTATAAAATACCTATCATACATATCTGATTATTACAAACTATCTACTGAGGATCGCATGTTAAATAAAAAAATAAATCTTGGGGGAAATCATTAATCTCAATTCATATTCCTTAATCACCATTCACATAGCACAAAATTATTATTTATATAGTTAAATTTATTTTAGAATCTAATGTAAATATTTTTTTCCACAAAACACATATATTTATAAAAAAAATTATTTCATTCCAAATCTAGTAAATATTTCCTTCCATTATTTCTCACAAATCACAAGTAATTCAATATTTAAATAACTCATTAAATTGAATAAGACTCACATGAAATCAAAATTGTATTTGAAAATCTATATCCAATGAGTTTCTACAGAAAAAAAAAATCCATTTTCAAGGATCTCAATAAACACATTATATATAAATTATTAATATTTTTAAAATAAACCATTAATAATGGTTTCAATTGACAGGAATTATATTATGAAGCCACCAACCTCAAGAATGATATCCCAAAATACCCAACAAGGGATCCAAAACCAATGAGAATAATGGATACTATAATTAGGATAAGAGGAGTAAAAATAACGATAAATAAAAACCAATATCTCTCCTCATTGAAATTTTCTATAATTATTTAAAATAAATATTTAATGACAATTAAACTAAATCACATTTTAAAAAATCTAAAATGATGAAAATACCCTTCCTATTACCTACTCAATATGAAATCTGAGGCAATGTGTAGAGATTAAACATTTTAATGTATGGAAAATGTATGAAAGATTCATTAAATACCTCAATTATAGTTTCATGTTCTTTTAGTAACCACCCTTGAAATATCACGTGTTGTTCATGAATTTCATATTTTGTAATGCCTGCCACCATGTCCTTACCCATGCCCTGGTAAAAATGTCCATGTTGTTTTAGAGTCTCCTCAACCATCATCATGGCCATGGTGAGGCCTTGTTGGAAATATTGAATTGTATTACCATCAATATGAATGACCTAATTTATTAATGGTTACTCTACATGAAGTTAATTGATGAAACACAGGAAGACAAAAAATCCCAATATAGTTATGTTCATGCTCATTATGAACACATAATAAAACTAAGAAAAATATTTTATCCTCCATGATACTCCATTTCATGAAAAAAAATTCAACAAAAATATAGAATAAACCAAGATATTATATATAATGTACATGAAATAAAAATTCGTGAAGTAATATAATTCAATTGACACTATACCTCGACATGGAATTGATTGTTTGTACATATAATTCCTTGAACAAATTCCATTAATTCAACATGGAGAATATTTCTGTGAAATAACGTGAAAATTATCCATGAATTGGGCATTAATCTAATTGACTTATTATTAAATTGATATGTTCCATATATTTGATGTCAATCCAATGAATTTTTTTTAACTCTCACAAGACCCTTGGATTCAACACTATTCAAATTGACTTCTAATTACTTAAAAAATATAGTTGGAATTATCTTTCATCCTATTGACTTGTACTTCCTTTGATACACTCATTGGAATTTGATTTTGTCCTATTGGAATTATATAATGATATCAAAGACATCTCCATTGGCTAATACATGTATGGTTGATATCGAGTGTCACCATTGAAGACTATGGTGGATAATGGGATATTTATATCATATCCCTTATTTTATTTTTCACAACATCAAAAAAATTGTATTATTATATTTTTTTGTGGATACTATTTCTACTGTCCTAAAATATTGTACTGGAACCCTAATCTATTCACTATTAGTACATATGAAAACAACTTAGTTAATGTTCCAGTTAAGTGAAATCACATTATCACTGAATATTAATATTTTAGTTGGTGTATACAGAATTGGAGAATCTATTGGGCTAGGATCCATGAAATGTTTTATATATATTCATAGTCTCTTATATATTGTAATCATTTGTTAGTTTTCACATATGATACATGTCACTGGTTATCTATTTTAGATATCACTTGGTTGACTTGTACAATATCAATTTGTGATAGAATCAAATGTGAATAAGACTTTTGAAAAATATCCTAATGTACATTTAATTAGTTATTTGTGTGCATATTATTATCAAGATTTTAATATTATTACATTATGATATAAAGGTATAGTCCCCCCATAATCTCACCATTGACCCTTGTTTCAAGTTGATAGCCTATGTAATATAATGACACATTTCAAAGATCACGTAGTATACAAAACCAGTTACTTGAGGGTGAACTGTGTTGGGGGACATTACATATTTTTTCTGACTAAAATTTCATTTTTTTAATTCATAAAATAACCATCACAATATACCATCAATTAATGTAAATTTTTAATGAGTTATATCTCTAAATATCTTACTACATTAGATGAATTTATGCTTATCACCCCTTAGATAAATGTCAAGTAACTTGAAATATATCATTTTTTCATACAATTATCCTAAAAAATATACTATTATATTTTTTATTTTTTATAACTGAGACCCTTTTTTGTTAATATTACTAATATATTAATTGAAAATATCTACATCGTAATACTAATTAAATTTCCCTATAACTAAAACTCCTTATGAACATTACTAGTTATCCTACCCATAAAAATAACAAAAGTCACATTGCCATAACCATTATAATCATATATAAAAAGTATAAATGAAATAAAAATTATATCTTCACATCATCAAAATTAAACTAAAAATTATTGGATCGATTTAATGTAAAAATACACTTACAATGATTTCATTTTGGTGATGACAATAAGAAAATACATGGTAAATTGAAAAAACATATTTTAACCAACCAAAATAATTCCAAAAGAAAATATAAAATTAATTCCCTTTACATAATGATGTTTTTTTAATACCCAATATATAAGATTCCAACTCATCCTCATTACATAAATATATAAAATTTTAAGAATATAAATATATAAGAAATTCTTTAAAATTTTGTTGAATTAAAAGGACAGAAATATGTTGTTAGTTCCATATACTATTTATACATTTACAATTGAAGAATCCATCATATTTTAAATATAATATAACTATTGACTTATCTTTTTAGGTTAAATGAATATATATTTATTGAGTTTGTAGTTTATTATTTTAAATCATTTGTATTAAACAATGCTTTATTGATGTTATGATATGGATGGAATATCATGATGTCACCCCAAATAATAGTTACATTATACCTCTATGTAGATAATAAAATTATAGATTAAATTTCCTATCAATAAGTTATACTATATGCATATAAGATACAGTCATAGTAAAAATTTATTTATAATGAGAGAGAAAAAATAATTTATCCATGGACGTGACAATAAAAGATAATTGAATTTATGGACCCTATACTTATTATATTAATATATACTTTTCGAGGAAGTATGGAATAAAGTATTAGTTAACTATTTGGAATTTTGGAAAACTTATTCATCCAATATATTAATCCAATTGAACATGGCATACCATTTGGTTAAGAACTACATGGGTATGTGAAAAAAATCAAAAAAAAATATTATTGGAATCGTAATAAAATTTATTTTCTATTAAAATAGATGGATTTGAATTATATTTTCCATTTAAATATAATATATTACCCATAAATCAAGATAATTACTTTTATGAAAACATAGATGGTTAATAAATCTAAAATATAATTTATGTTACTAGGAGAAGATGAAAACAAAACGGTAGAAGTTGGATATAAATCCAAATTAAATAATGTAATGTATGGATACACCTCTTAAACATTTGGTATATTTAGGACCTATTATCATTCCTTATAAACACCAAATATTTAATTATGTTTCAATTGGAATTTGTTTTATTTCATTTATATCTTCTTCTATATGTAACACTGAGTTTTAATGAACTATGTTATATATTTAAAAAACTGTAATTAAATTTTACAGTACTCAGAATGTTATTAGATTGGAGTCAAAGATTTTGGATAAATATATTATGAAAAAAATTAATTCTCTCCTATGTTGTAAATAAATTTATTCATTATCAAAAGATCTAAAATTAAAATTATATAGTTTAATGGTAAATATATATTCTTTTACGAAATTTTTTTTATATGTATGATGTGTTAATATTTAAATAAATTCGGTTAATCGCAATTGAAGAATAAAATTAATGAATTGATATGATAATATATTAAATAATATTTTTTATTATTAATCTATCATTTTTTCTTATTAAGAGGTAATAATAATTCCAATTTTAGGTAAAACAATTGAAATTTTCTCAAAACTCATTCTTTGTTGTGTTTTACATGTTTATCATAAAATGTATTTATACTAATTATATGAATTTATAATTTAATAATGGTTCATTTATTTATAATATTGTGTTTTCAACATGGTATATATTTCCATTTAAATCTTCTTCATTACGAATTGTATCCTTGGTAAATACTTTTCATCATGGTAAGGGTAAAATTTGTAAAACAAGGGTAAAAATTGTGATATGGATTTAGATTTAAAATAATAAATTACATTATCATAAATTATGAGTGTAATTCAAACATTATAATCCATAATTATAAATTATTCCAACTTGTTTCCTTTTTTTATTTTGAATTTTATATTGTTTTATGAATAGAATAAATAAAATATTCCACTATCTTTACTTTAATATCTCTAACTTATTCATGACATTTATTTTCTAATTCATTATATGAAATATGAATTTATTTTTCTATTATAGTAACTTTATATTAATTTTTAGTCATTTAAGAATTACCTTTAACTCTTATGATATACCAACATTGTATTAATTTCATAAATAGGAACATAAAATATTATATTTAATTAAATTAAAAGTAATAGAATTTGGGTGAGATATTGTGTCCTATTAATTTTTAAGATAATTATAATTTATTTAGAATGTGAGAAATGGATATGTTATAATTTCATTACATTCATTTTTTTTCAATGATAATTTCAATTAATAGTTTAAAAAATTATATTAATGATATTTTGTAATGAGAAATATTTTTTAGGAGATTTAAAATTTTGAAAAATTATATAATCAACCAATTGAATGGGATATTGTTGAAAGTATTTTCTATGGTCTATATATGGGTAACTTTTATTATTATTATAATATTCATGACCATTAAATAGTAAGAAATGTTTTATCATTATAATTATCAAAAAGAGATAATGGGGTTGAAAACTACGTGACATGGGGGAAAACATAACCATAACGTCCATAAAATATTATCAGATTAGGGGATTTCAACTCATCCATGTATTATATTTCTAATATATCATTTTTTTGATCTATTTTAAATTAATATAATTTTATATTAATTTATTAATTTATTAATTATAATAGTTCCCCTCCCCTAATATATATAAGGAAAATGCCTCTCATTTATTATTCTAAATATTTGATCATTTTATCTCCTATAAGGATTAGATTTATGCTGTAATATATTATTTTTTCAAATCCTCAGAAATATTGAAAATAAATTTTCAAGATTTATACTTCTCATTAATGATTTTCCAGATTATATCATTTCTCACTCTGATTAAAAATATCTGATGGTCATGGCATGAAAATTGAATTAATCAATCAATTGAAGATAGAACAATGATGTTGCAGTTGTTAACAGGAAATCTCAAAAACAGATGTATAATATTTGATATTAGTTTAATGAATTCTTATATATTAAGAAAAGAATAAAATAATTTATAATTCAATCCCCAATTATTATATAATAAATTATTATTGAAAACACTTAATTGTATAATGATTTAATCTCATACATTTTATTCTTCGTTGATTGAATTGTTATTTAGAAATATCATGGTAAAAAAATGTGTTTCTACCTTCAGTTGAATATTTTGTGATTTTGGTAATAGATTTTTGTTATTTATATGTAACCCATATCAATTTATGAAGATAAGAATCCAAATTTCAAAATAAGAATGAAAATATTATTGTTCATTAGTTAGTAGACTAATATAAAATTAAAATATAAATTATTTAAATATTTTGGGACTTAATTTATATCTATATAGGGTATCTTTATCATATGTCTAGGGAAAATGTAACAGTTAGGATATTCCAATTTTTGGGATTTTATTAATGTATTTCAAAAATCATTGCATAGTTCTTCATTAAATCATAATGGTTTGTTTTTAATAGATCTCATCCATAGTGCTAAATATAATTCAAAGAATCAATATTGAAGTTACATAATCGAGTTTCAAGAATTGAAATAGAAACTTGTAGGGAATCCTAATAAGGTTTTCATACATCCATTTGAATCACTATTGGGTGCACCTTTTTTTTAAAACATTTTCATAGACACATGATAAATTTTAAAAACTATTGTGAAATAAACCTGATCAAGGTGTATCATAAGGATCCTCTACCCCTATTTGGATTAATTTTTAAAACAATTTAGATGAGATGAATATTTTTTCAGGATTCATCTTCAGTCAAAATTATATCAATTTAAAGTTATAAATAAATATATAACCATAAATCCTTTCCTACATAGTATAAAGATTATTAAATAACTGTTAATGCATTTGGCCATACAATTTCCCCAACTATCTTCATTGATTAATTTAATAGTGTCTTCAAAGATTACATTGATCTGTTTTTTGTAGTCTATATAGATGTTACACATAAATTAGGAATGAGAGAATATGAGCATGAAGATCACTTGAGTATTGTAATGAAGACCATAAGTAGCAATAATATGAGTGAAAATTTTATGAAATGTGTCTTTTAACTACAAAATGATTCAATTTTGGGTAATATAATCTCAAGTGACGATATATCCGGGGATCCATCAATGTTTGAATTTATTGATCATTTAGCTAAACCAATCACTATTACAAGGATCTATAGTGTTTATGGAATGATTGGATATTGTTGTCACCATTTTTATAATTTCAAATGAATATATAATCAACTCATCCTGTTAAATTGGATGGGTTATGAGCTCCTTTGGAATGAGGAAAGTGTAAAATATATTAATGACCTGATGAAAATTTTAGACAACACGCTTATTATCACTATACCCTATAGTATATATGGTTATATGAACGATATAAATTCATTTAAAATGATAATGGGATTTTTATTTATGATTTAAGATATAGATATGTAATATTCTTCTAGAAAATTAATGGTTTACAAAAAAATTATCCAACTAATTATTTTGAGTGATATTTGGTAATTTTGGAATTAATGGTGTTAAGAAATATTGAATGTGATGAAATCTATGATATATATTATGATAAAAATAGATTAAAGTATATATTTACATTGAAATAGTAGATTAAATTCTATAGAAGATGGTAGTATCTAAATAAATAGTATGACTCCATATTACAATACCATCATGTGAAGGTGATAAATGTGGAAGTTACATTTAGTCAAAAAGACCATAAAAGATTTTTTATATTGATGATCACAAAAGATAAAATATTTTATTAATTTATAAATGATTGAATTGAAAATATTAATTGATGTTTAGATACCATATCTTTTTCTAATAAATGTTCATCCATCTATCCATGTGAGGATTAAAGGGGCATATAAAGAATATGTAGAACTTCCAATAACGGTGAGAAATGTTATTGATATTAATAGTCATTGTGATTGAATTACAATGCTCATTCTCTATGTATTTTTTCCATCCCTAATATATTTAGAGAACAAGCTATTGGATTAGACTAATTATTTAAGGTTTTGTATTCATCTTATAAAAATGAATATGTTTGAGATCCAAAATCATATTTCTTTTGGTATCACATAAAATGAGTTATTGAATAGTGTGAATCATAATTCATAGTAGTTATCATGTTAAGGTTTAGTGACAAATATATAAGAGGGTGTTATAACCATTACCCATTGAATGATTTAATAAAAAACACCCTGTATTTTTTTAATGGAATTCCTAAAATGTCAAAAAGTCCATATTACAATTTTATTGTAGTCAATCACTATAGGATGTGAGAAAATGTCAAGTCTGTTAGTGAATATTTTCATGCTGATCATTTTCATTAATATATATTATGAGATATGAATTAATGGAGTACCGTATTCTATTTTATCTAATTATTATATTGTGTTTACCTAATTGTTTTGGAGATATATTAAGAATAATTGGTATTCAATGTGGTGTTTTACTATAACTTATCATCATAAGATTGATGGATTGTCTTGGGGATCCATTTAAAACCTAAATGATAAGACGAGAAGTTTTTATATGGGTTTCAACTGTTATTCGTATAATAAAATTAATTCTATCATTTTTTATACAACAATGGATTCCACTCGATCATTCATATGGACACGTATTATGCTCTCTAGAGAAGTAAGTATTGAACTACAACATGCTGATAAGATTTTATAGTTATAAAACTATGGGGACATGATCAATCATGGGAAATTTTACTGAATTTCATATCAATTTTGCATCACATAGGGGAAACTCATAGTTTATGGAAAGGTCATACTCACATATAATGGTGAAATATGGAATTATAAATGAAGGAGAATGTATTTCATAGAATTTATACATGAATGAATATTATTGTAACACACAAAGAATTTTAAAATATAAAAAAAAATTATTAATTTAATTGTTTTATAAATTAAATAAACATAGTGTTTAAAAAATTAGATCAATATTATTAAAAAATGCTTTGAAATATATATATGAATATAATTACTTTTTTTGGGTAAATTTTCATTTTCATTAATTTGATATATATATATATATTGAATTTTAATTATTAGGTTTGGATTTTTTATTTTGAATATATTATAAAATAAATAATTTTATTAATTTTATAAATATTTAAAAATAAATGTATATATATGAAATCACATCTAGTTTTA
Source organism: Viscum album (assembly GCA_963277665.1). NCBI lineage: Eukaryota > Viridiplantae > Streptophyta > Magnoliopsida > Santalales > Viscaceae > Viscum > Viscum album. Next base: position 176,824,407 of record OY728134.1, read on the forward strand.
AAACTTAAAATTTAACGAATGATGAGGGTTTTTGAATCTAAATATTTATCTGTAAATATTATGCTGTGAAATATCCTATTTTTATCTAATTATGGTTTATACATATATATATATGTGTGTATATATGTATATTTATACACATTTAAAACTTATTATTTTGTGTACATATATATGAGTTAAGGGTTATTTCCTGAAACTTTATTCCTAAAACATAACTATGTGTGGGTTATTTTAGATTTCAAAATTGTTATTTTTTTACAAAGGTGTTATATATATATGTATACACATGTGTGTTTATACATGCATATAAATACATATATAACTTTTTATTTTAGGGTTTTTGTTTTAAACATAATTTCTAAAACAGGTGTTTTGTATGTGTCTAATTATTGTGTCAATCTATTTTCATTTTACAAGGATACAGACACACAAACACACACATAGATAAATTTATATGTATATATACTTATACATATCATTTCATATGTAATTATATGCCATGTTATTATTTCATATGCAAACATGCATCTGTATCCCCTAACATTCCATGAATGGATAGGTATGGCCATAATTTAATTCATATGTGACATTCCAATCATCATGAGATCATGCACACTCTTTTAACATTTTTATAAAATTATAGTCTTCAAATACTAATAATAATAATAATAAAGGGATTCTCATAAATGGTTTTATATAACTCTTTTTAAAAAATATTTACGTCATGTTGTAAGAAAAAAATATTTTCTAGGAAATAAAATAATTATATGTATGTGATTAAGAAATGTTTTGGGTTGGAACTGAGAAATTAATTTCCATATAATTTTTTTAATCAAACTGGCACTAGTATTTTTAATGATATGATATGGGGAGTGAACCAATATGATTTAATGGAATTTTCTTCCACATGAGTTATGTTTAGTGGCCTTACATTGAGGTTCTATAATTATCTTCCATTTATCATGGAATAATCCACCAGGAAACAAAATTAAGATAATTACCAAATGATATTTTATATTTAATTATTTTATAAAATTTTTATTTTAGAAATATAATGATTTCTAATGATTTAGAAATCTATATGATTTTTATGCAATTAAATATATTTTCAAACCAATTATTATTTCAAGAAAATATGTTTTTACGTATTTTTATAAAATAAATTTAAAACCCCCTTTTTGGGTATATATAATGCTCACCCCGTATTTTAAACTATTTTTCACATGTATTGTAGAGTTTTCTAAAGGCGTTCTCCTCGATTACCGAGTCAGCACATGTACTATTTTTTTGTTTAATTTTTTTACAACTCAGTTTAAAAAGTAAGGTTTTTCAATTCACCAAAACCAAGATGAGTAATGGTCCTCAATTGTGTAATTTATTGTGTGGGTTTTTAATTATTTTTTATAAAAAAAAATTACAAAACATGTTTTTATCACCGAATACAGATAACTCGGGCCACGTCCTTATAGATGGTATCAAAGAAAAGGTCTATACATCTTTAGAGACTATAGTTTTTTCATCTACATGGGATAGTATATAAGTCTTCTTTTTAAAAATATAAAAATAGACTTTCATAATTATTATTATCCCAACAAATGAATTGTGGGGAAGTTGTTATTTTTAAGATGGGAAGAATGTATGAACCCTAAAATATTAATATATTAAATAATAATACTTAATAAATGAATATTTTTATAAATTAAATAATATTAGTGTTTATAAAATTTTATTAATATAACTAAAAATGATTTGAAATTTATATTAATATAATTAATTTTTTAATAAATTTTGACAATAGAAAATATGATATATAAAAATAAGTAAATATAATTATAATTATGAGTTTGGGATTATTAATTGTGATTAGATTATAAAATAATTACTATTATTAATATTATAAATATATGAAACTAATTTACTTTTTGTTTTATAAAATTAATTAATTATAAACATATTTATTTATTTTAAAAAATAGATGAACATTATATATATGTGTTTTTGGTTTAAAAAAATTGATTTGATTTATTTGTAAAAAATTAACTATATATATATTTCTAAATGATTTTAAAAAATAAAGATCATTATGTTGTCTAAAAAAGTGATAAGACATTTTATAAAAAACAAAACAAATGTTATATAAAATTTCAAAATCTCAAACTAAACATTTTATTATTATCTAACAAAATAATATATAAGTTTTTTTGATTTCTCAATGTGAGAAAATAATAAAATAATAACAAAACATAAATATAAGCTTGGGGAAATCGTAGAATATGAAATAATGAAGAAGAAAAAAGAAGATGTGAAAGAATGAAATGAGTGCACAAAAGTTTGTTATTATCATGCCAAAATGTTGGAAAAATATTAATCTATAAAAATAAAATAAAAATTGAATAAAAAATGTCATTTTTCAAATTCATCACCTCAGCTCTTGAAGGACGCTTTGTAATCTTGATATAAATTTAAGCATATATATCCACTCATAAGAGGATCCAAAATCATCGAAGATATTTTTCATAGTGTCCAAAGTGTATCAAATGTCAATTTTTTTCTACAAATCAGGTAAGGAATATTTTGTGTTACAGTTTATATGAGTTTATTTTTATATAATTTTATTATTTCATAAAACCATTTAATGGACTATATTTTATCTCTATGATAAATGTTTTGTTAAAATAATTTATTTTTATGTGACTGATTGATTTATTTGTTCAAATTATGAATTTATACATAGATATACATACACACACACACACAGATATATATATATATATATATATATATTTATATTTATAACATGAAATTTTTAGAATGGTGAGGGTTTTTGAATCTAAATATTATGGTGTGGAAGGTTTTGTGTTTTTCAAATTATTGTTATTATATTTATATATGTTTATATATATGTTTATATATACAAAACATATATAACTTATTATTTGCTGTATGTATATATGAGTTAAGGGCTTCTATCCCGAACATTATTCCAAAAAACTAAAATATGAGTTGATCATTTTAGCTTTCAATAAAGTTATTATTTTAAAAAGGTGTTTTAAATATTTATAAGTGTGTTTGTATATGTATATATAAACATATAGAACTAATTATTTTAATTTTTTTTATTCTAAACATTATTTATAAAACTGATCTTTTGTAAGGGTTTTAATTTTGTGTCAATAAATTTTCATTTTACAAGGATGTGCATATATATATATGTTTGTATATATATATATATGTATATATATACATATAGAAATAATTTCACATGAAATTATAATTCAAGATATTATTTCATGTGAAAACAAGAATATGCATCCCCAAACATGTCATGCATAGATAAGTATGGCCATCATCCAGCCCATATGTCACATTCCAGGAATCATGAGATCATACACAAATATTTTGTATTTTTATACAATTGTGGTTTTGAAATATTAATGATGACTACATGAATGTGATTCTATTAATTGGTTTTAGAAAACTCTTTTAAATAATGTTTTATGTCATGTTATAAGTAAAAACAATTTTCAAGGAAACAAAATAATTATATGATTGTGATTTAGAAATGTTTTGGGTTAGAACTAACAAAGGTAGTTCCATAGAAATTTTTTATTCAAACTTGAACTAGTATGAGGAATTCTATGATATGGAGAGTGAAACCATATTATTTAAGGGAACGTTTTTTCCACATGAGTCATGTCTAGTGTCCTAACATTGTTTTTTTTTAAATGGTCATCCACGTATTGGGGAAAATCAACTAGAAAAATTATGTTTTTTTTAAAATAAATCCCAAATTCTTTTTTATGTATAATTTTTTTATGAAAGTGGTATATCAAAAATATATATATTTATAATTATTTATTAATTTAATTGAATTTTATGTATTTAAATATACATTCATATAAAAGATTATTCCTTGAAAATAATCTTTAATGTTTTTCCATTAGTAGTTTTCAAAACACCATTAATTGGAATATTTAATTCTGACACCTTGTAATAATATATTTTATACAAGTCCTATAGAGTTTTCTGAAGGAAATCACCCACATACATAGTTAGTGATCATGTTTTTTTCCTATCATTTTTTTGTATTGATCTGATAAAAATTTAATGCTTGTCTATTCTATAAATAATTTACTAGTAATGATCCTCAATTATGTAATGTGTTGTGTAATTTTTCAGTTACTTTTTATAAAAAAATTACACATCATGTTTTCAGCACTGGCTCTAGACTTTTGGGGTTAGGGCTTTATGGTTAGGATTCTTGGAAAAATATAATATTAAACCCCTGGTATATTTTCCAACATGATATTTTCAATCAGCTCAAGAAGGTAGGTTATCTCTTCGAACATACACCAAAAATCATTAATTTTATGGATTTTATCTTTGTCTCTTCCATAAGGATGTGCATACCTAATACATAAAATGTATTGTTATCGGATTTTCTACCACTGTAGCATAATACATCCTATAATTAACTTCAACTATAAATATTGTATCATGGAAAAAAATTGTTGGGGTAAGAATATTCATCTCAATAATGATCTAAAATGGAATTATAAATTCAATGATTTTATACTATATCCCTTATACATTATAAATTAAATATATCCAAATTTTACTATAACAATGAAACATAAATGAATATAAAAATTAATTTTATATTATTTTGAATCTATTACCCTTTTATTTTATGATATATTAATTTAAAAAAGTTTGATTCCTTTAATAGCATTCCATACATGAAGTATTGTGTTAAAAAAACAATGGTATACTACTGAAATATTATTATTTCATGTGAAAATTATAACCGATATATTGAATTATAGAATATAAAAATCTATAACAAATTATCAAGATGATATTACATATAAATATAATATAAATTTAGTGGTTATTAGATGGTTATAAATGAAAATGAAATCATTTTAAGATAAATAGATATTTTTTATAAAAAACATTTACGTGAATAATGTTTTTTATTTATATAAATTACATTAATATGAATTGATAAATTATTTTAATTTAATGAAATTATAATATACTCAATAATAATTTTTATTATTAACATATTATTTTATTAAATGAATTGGATAAGAATGATTTCAGTTTTATTTACAACAAAAGTATTATTATCAAAACATGTTTTCATTGAGTTTTACGTGTTTTTTTAAATATACCCCAAAAAATTATTATAATTTATTTTTTAATAATTATATAATATATTATAAATTTGGTGTATCAAATTTGGTAAATAAGACTCCCTTATGTTTTTCATTATGAATCGTATCCTTGGTAAACAAAATCACCATGGAAAGGATAAAATGTGTAATACATGGATAAAAATTTGAGATAAGTTTTTAAAAGTTACCTAAAACATGTATTTTTTCAATTAGATGAATTTATTTCAATAGTTTTCACCTGATTCTTATCATATGGACACATGGTGCAATTGTTCTTTCATTACGTCCAATATAATATTTTAGGATTAGAATAAACAAAACCTACAACTAACATGACTTTAATGACAACAAAATATATAAGGATTAAAAGAGGATATTTATTATTCAAGGTGATTATATGAATAGAACAATGACATATGACCACAGAACAACAGCTTCACTTTAATTTGTATATGGGTATAGGTAAGATAAATCCATGGGGATATTGTCCCTCATTGCAACAACTCCGTCTAATATTCCTCTCCCACCACCGCGATCAGGTTTCTTTTCCCACCCTCTCGCTTGAGTTTTCCTCTCCCAAAACCTTTTTCCCCAGTTGATATTCCCCCTATTAATTCTCCCTCATCAGATCCTGTCATGCTTCTCCTTTTTGGTTCCTCCATACCTCATCGGCTTCTCCACTCTCGGTTCCTCCATCCCTCGCACATTCCTACCCTCCTCCATACCATTCACCAGGTATACCTCTTACTTTTGTTACATCGGCTGGTGCTTCCCATCTTTATGATCAATCTCAATATCCTCCACATGATAAAACTACCTCTCTTCATGATTATGCTCCCATGTTCTAGCCACATTCAATTATTTCACTTGAGGTATGTTTCCTTATATATTCTTTAATGTTTCTTGAAATTTTGGGTGAAATTGGCGGTCTATATCAGTTCATTAGTTTGTGTTTATTTATGAATAGACAAGTGGGATGTGGTGATTGGTCATATTTCACAGGTTGTGTTATTCTATCTCTTTTGGTTCTGTTTCTCTGCCTATTTTCATTTTGGATTTTTGTATCTCCCTTTTTTATACTATTATATTTATTTTTCATCTTCCACATTGTTTTATTTTAGTTGAATATATATCCTTTTATGGATATTTTCTTATACTATGTTTCTATGGATTTTTAATTATTTTTTCAAATGTTTGATTATTTTTACATTGTTATTAATGAGAGAAATCATTCCCCAAAGGGTTTTCTCAATACCCATGTTCTAGTTTCTAGCATGGGGGTATCATGAAGCCCCTTTGGGCTAGTGGTGGGTTAGTTTATGTGTCTATTAAGATGGTATCTCCATGAAAATTTATTGTAAATGGTATTAACTCCTAGGATTCAGTATAGGGACCCTGGTTCTCCAATCCATCTCTTATTAGTTGGGAAACTTTGGTATGATTTAATAGGGATTGTCATCAAGACATCGTTGGTTGGTCAAAAGTGGGTTCATAGTCACCACCTTTCATAATGAAACATGAGTGTCCCTAATTAGAGGGGTTTGAGTTATGAATTTTTAATTTCACATGATTTTTTGTAATGATGTTAAAATCTTCATTTGTATTTTGTGAGTTACCTTAGGTCTCAAATTAAATATTCTGAGGGGAAAAAAATTTGTTTGATGGAATTATGTTAGTTTACATGGTTGGATAAATAGGGCAGCGAAGAAACACCCAACCTTAATGAAATTATAGGGAATGTTAGATTAATGGCGCATAACCTATCTAACTACATGGCTCAGTTAATCATGGTTTTTTATCCCACATCACTAGATATTTAGACTACCCATTAGAAATTTATTGCACAAGTGGTTCATTCTAGGTGGGTCTTATTATATGTTGATGATGTAAATTTGTTTTTACATGGATTTGTTTTGTTCTCCCATTTTCAAGTGATTTTTCAAACCATTTTTGTTAAAATGTAATTTCTTTAAAGTTATTTCAGTTTGAAATGAATAATTTATGATTTTATGAAAAATGGTATTGAATTTCATGAAATCTTTTTGGTTTGGGGGTTACCCCATTTTTTCTGTTTATAAAATGAAATTTCAATTCCCATTTTTTATTTGTTATTTTTATACTGGTTGAATTGGTTATGGAATCTGGAAAATTTTTTAGTTAGAAAATTCATTGGCTATAAACATGTATGATAATTTTAGATCCATTGTGTTTTGTTACAAAAAATATTATTTGTTTTAATTGGATGATGATGATATAGTTAATATTTAAATATAATAATTGTGGGTGAATTTTTTTGAAAACGGTTTAGAGAATGGTATTTCAGAATTCGAGTTGATTTTTTATTTTGTAAGCGAATTAGTGGTTTTTACAATAACAATAAAATGTTTTGAAACTCCTTACTAAAAGTTTAATTTTGAGGGAAATAATTTTTTACAAATGGTTTTGTGCTTCTAAAAAACATTAGAGTTATCAAAAATGTATTTTTTTTATTTGGGAATATTGTGTTTTTTAAATAAATGTGATTTTTTGAATAAGGGTTTCCTTGTTTTCTTGTGGATTATGGGTTTTGTCCCATCCTGCAGGTTGGGACCATTTCATTTTATTTTATAAACATGAAAAATATTGGTATATGTTTTTATTTGATTAAATAATTCCTCCCCTAAATATATGGGGTAAAAGGGGAGGGTTTATCTTCAAGGGTCGTCATTCCTTTATTCATGAATCTTGCTAATTTTCAGATCGGAGAGAAAATGTTTGAACATTTTTAGATGATTGAAGGTAAATTTTGTGAATCATTCTAGTGAGGAACAATCACCTAATTTTTGAAGTTGTTAGACTATTTTGAGGATTAGTGCATGATTTTAGATCCTTGTATCCTTGATTTAGCCACGAATAGTATAACCCTTTTGATTTTCATTAGGTTTCACATAATTTGGTATATCTCTTCTTAGATGCTCACTCCATAATTTTCATATTTCCATGTATAGATTCTTGGGATATATAGGGGTTGTGGTGAGAACCATGGATGGTTGTTTTCTCATCTTTTGGATATGGAATCACCTTTCAGTGTGTGCTTCAATTGACTAGCACTATCCTGGAAATATTTTAGATTATGTACTAGTGGGTGTCAGTTTTTATTTGGATGAGTTTATCATGAGAGGGTAACATGACTAAATGGTCCTAATTATCTCTTTCCTTTGGTATATGATCCTATATTATAGTATGTTTAATTTCATTATTGAGGAATGTATTTTTTTACTACATTATGTTGAACTTTTTGAGACATGGTAGTGGTTTGGGGGAAGTGGGTGTAGGGGGGGGGATATCGAGGAGTGGAGGTGAAGGGGGTGGGGGAAGGGGGCAAGGGGTGTGGGGTGCAGGGGGGAGGGGGTAGGGAGGGGTTAAAAGGGATGGGGGCAGTGTTCGCCATTAGTCTCCATGATTTCAAACCAATGACATCAATGCGACACCATTAATTAATGCCCACGTTTGGTTTCTTCAAATCGGCATTTCTACTCACCTATTCTTACCCACCACTTCGATGCCACACCATCCTAGGTTTCGTCTTGTTGGCCTCCCCTTAGTTTTTTGCATTCGCCCCTCTTTATATAATTTATTCACTATTCATGGATTCAAAGGATGCATTTAGAGAAATACTTTACCATGATATTATTGCAATTGTAAAGGATGCCTAGGAATTTTCTCTATGACAACCAAGGTTCCTGCATCACCCCTCACAATCAGTTCTCAACATGACATACTATTTTCTATTTCTCATCCCATGCAGTTTGTTCTAATTTTGAATCAAGCTGCTTTATGATTAGTGTTTGTTAACTGTTTATAGGATTTGACATTGTTTGTGGTATAGGATTCAATGTTGGATAAGTTAACTCTCTTCTTGACTATTTAAACATCTATTCCTTTCATTTTGTTGTTTGATGGGTTTTGATTATGTGGTTTTTGAGTTATCGATCTCATTGTTTTTATAATTATTCTAATTTGTCCGCATATACAAATCATTATGTTCTTTGTGTTTTGGGTGATATTATTAGGAATAATAACTTTCACTGGGACTTATCAATGTTTATTTTGTGGTGCTTTGTATTTTTCATGATTTTGGTTATCTTTTTGTAATGCGTGATTTATTTTAAGTACAAGTTCACGACAAGTTTTCTTTTACATTGAAGTTAGTTTATCATTTAAAGAACAATAACATAAAATCATTTGTTCCCCTTAAATTTTTTTCTTCTATATCCATGTGTTTCTCATAGAAGTTATTAATGCTTTTAAGCATTTCTTTTAGATGTTACTGAATGCTTTCAAGTGTTGATCTACAACATCACTGTCTCTAAGAGACCATGGAAAACATCAGTGGATTTAACTATAGCTTATCCCCTAGCTTAAAATAATTTTTTAAAGGATATTCTAGTTGAAATAAATATTATGAATATTCATTCATTAGACGAAATTGTAGTGAAATGTTTTAATTTCATAATAACAATATGTTTCTTAAATTTTATAAGTGTAATGACAAATGCTTAATTAATTATCTTCAATTAGTTTTAGGATAGTATTTCATAACATTCTATGCGATGAAATTTAGATAACTTAGCCAATTATTGAATATTTTATTATATTATTTCATAATATGATTTTTATTACATTTTATATGTTTCCATAACTGGACTTCCAATTACATAAATATAGTTTAAACCAAAAAACATAACTATGGATAAACAATAATATTTCAAAATTCAAATTTGTAGGAATGTTTCGATGGAAATATTATTTTCCTATTTCCTTTAATTTCATATAGTTTTATTCATAGTCTATTCACTATTTTCAAATATGTTATTTCTAATCTACAGTTCGATATTCTAGTATAAGAAGAATATCAACTATTGAATTCTTTAGACACTAGAAATATTAGACAACAATAACAACCCAGGATTATATATCATAAATCTTTACCAAAAATCACCAATTGATTAGTAAAAACACTTGAGTTGTGTCCATGAAAGATATATAATGCATTTCTACTTATGAATAAATGAATCTCCATGTTTAGTAACACTTATATGTTGGTGTCTATTTTCAATATTTTTTTGTTTATTATTTATCTCCCTTCCATGAATCGATATTTTCTATGTTTCATCATAATAATGAAAAATCATTACAGTGTGATCTTTTACACATTAAATCCATTATATTAACATCACTCTCTATATGGACAAAATATGTTTTCCTGGTATTGTGTTTTTATCCAATTGACTTGATCAATTTGGTGGTTTTGTGTTTGACCTTATTTACTAAATTTTTTAGATTTTCCACTTGGCACGACCTTGAGAAACTCAAGGTGTAACTGACATGTTGTGCCTATTTGAACCCCTGAATATTCATTCTATCCACCCTGACTTTTGATAATCTACCATGACTCGTATATTGTTCTATATAATTTAATACTCACATATGTCATGTGGTATGTGTATAGGTTTATACGACATCTATTTTATGTGTACAGTTTTATCCAGCATCTATTGTATGTGAACATATTTATGACCCATCTATTACATTTAATGATCACATATGTTCTACTATGACTCATCTATTTTATGTGTATAGGTTTATGCAGCATTCAAACAACACGTACTTTTTTTAAATTAGATACACATGCATGCATAATGAATGTGTACAGGTTTATCCATTGAACATACATTATGTGTTCTTTTTTTACATTTTTAGAATCAAAAAATAAATTTGGCTCAAACAATTTTTGTTCTTATGACTTATTAGGAGATTTTAATTGGTGTTCGATTGAGTGTAGGAAATGGCATTCATCTTTCCCAAAATGCACTACAACAAACACCATTGAATTGAAGAATCATAGCCACTCCTTTCTCACCCTAGACCTTGTATTATTTTTGTTGAAATTAAATGATTGAATCTGATGTTGATTTTGTTTTTTTTAGTTACTTCAATGAGAATACCCAGGTTGAGAGAAAAATATAAGAGGAGTTGGATAATTAAAAAGAAGAAAACTGCATCATATCAATATAATTGAGTAATTAATTTGGTTTTTACTTGTTTTTAAAAATTAATTCATCTTGCCACATATTATAATTATTTTTAAATTCTTGATTTTAGTATGTTATGAATTTTGAGTTTTTTTCCTTAAACTATGGAGTACATATCATGCTGATGTTGTTGAATTGAATGTCTTTGTGATGGTTATTGAAAATATTTTTTCTTATGAAAAAACATGCTGAGTGTGGAGTTTTACCTTAATGATTGTGTTCCCTCTTTTCATTCTCTCTAGTTTTGGAGATATTTTTTGGGATTTAGGGGGGTCCATGGGGGTATTCCCGGAGGGGGTGTTGTCTAGGGGGCTTTCAGGGGTAGGGGATGTCCAAGAGAGGTTGTTTTCCTAGGGGATGGAAGGGGGGTTGTGTAAGGGGGTCTATCTAGAGGGGGATCTGTCTAGGGTGGGTGGGTCTATCAAGGATGTGGGGTGGGGGCTGTCAGGGGGTACAAGGTGTTTTGTAGGGGGAGGTGCAAGAGGGTCTTAGGGGGGCTGTCTAGGGGGTATTCACGGGGGAGGGGGATGTCATAGGTGGTGTCATGGGGGTGTATGGTGGGTTTTACAGGAGGAATCTATCCCGGAATGGGGGGTTTTCAAGAGTGGGTGGGGTATTTCTAGGAAGGGGGGTGAAAGGAGGTTTTCATGGGTGGTTCAGGGGGTGTCCAAGAGGGATGGGGGTATGTCCAGGGTGGGTGGGTGCTATCCAGGAAGGGGGGGTTCAAGGGGGTCTGCAGGGGGGTCTGCAGGGGGAGGGGAAGGGGGTGTCCGGGAGGGATGGGGGGATGTGTAGGGGGTCTATTCAGGGGGTATCCACAATGTATAGGGAGATATCCAGGGGTCTGCATGGGAGAGGGGGTTTGCGGGGGGGGTCTTTCTAGGAAGGGGGTCTACATGGGGTCCAAGATTGGATTTGAATTTAGTAGACCTGGTATTACTTGAGATTATTAGTTAATGGTGGTGTTGAACATGTTTGGTGGTCATATCCTGGTATCCTGAGCCAATATCAACCCTTCTATTCCCATTGTAGTTGTTCTTAGATTTAGGCCTTTGTTTCCTTTATGATAAGGAAATTATTTTTCCCCTTATACTTTTGAATTTCCTTTCTATTCATTGATGTAATTTCTATAGGATTTTAATTATAATGATTACTATATAGAGGGGTATAGGTGGGGGTGAAGGTTGGTGGGGAAGTTGGGGTGAAGGGGGACAGGGGGAAGTGTGTATGAGGTAGTGGGGGTGATGGGGGTAGGAAGGGGAGCAGGGGTGTGGGGGTGCATGTGGATGGGGTGTCCAGGAGGGGGTGTCCTGGAGGGGTCGATGTTCGGGGGGTGGTGAAGGGGGATGTGGGGTAGTTTACCGGGGGTGCAGGGAGGGGGTAGGGGTGCTAGGGAAGGGGGTCGTCTAGGCCGGAGGGGGTGTCCAGGGGGTGTCCAGGATAATAATCCACTAGTTCATTGGTAGAGGTTTAGTTTATTATAATTTGGTATTAAGAGATCATTATAAAAATAAATGACATAGGTAAAATCTATAAAGTACTACTATTAGTTATTAATATTTGGGGTGACATGTTAGGATATTGGGTAAGGCATAGGGTGAACCAACAATTTATGTAAACTTCCCTATTGGAAAACATGTCTCACAATTAATTGGGGAAAAATATTATGACTTTTGTTAAGGAAAAGGGTGATCCAACAGTTTATGGTAACTTCCCTATCGAAAAATATGTCTGAAAATTACTTGGGTTGAAATTTTAGGACATTTAGTAAGGGAGAGGATGAACCAACTGTTTATAGAAACTGCCCTATTGAAAAACATGTATCTCGATTACCTACTATGAGCCACACGATATTAGAAAACCACACTCAAACCATGTGACGCATGTGGAAAACTACCAAGACAATCACCTAGTTTCCCTGGAGAGAATAATGGTTGAAAATCCATGATAAATTCATGAAAAACAACCTTGGAGCCTCATAATGAAATACTAGATAGTTACTACATAGTAATTACAAATTGTCCAAACGTTCTATTTTCCTGAACTGTTTCTCCCAAAAAATTTAGATTTCATTCCAAATTTCTATAAAACCTATAGAATTATCCCATGTATATACCACTATCAGACTAATATAAAACTTTTTTTTAGAGGGAATAGAAAATATCCCAACCAAAAAGATTTATATCCCTAGAAAGTGCTCAATATTATAGAGTCGCAATTAGAGAATACCAATACATCTTCATCAGTCATTCATACTCCCATATATCATGGATATCCCATTTTCACTTCAACATTAAAAAAACAATGGTATTTTTTTTCCATGTTGTACCATTTCGTGGAGATCCATAGTGTAAAGATCTTGTCTAGTAATATTGGTGTTGGGGGGAGGGTCCGGTTCTAGGGGTGTCTAGTGGGGGTCCAAGGGGGGTGTCCGGGAGGGTGCTCCAACAGGGGTGTCTAGTTCCAGGGGGGTCTAGGTGGGGTGTTCAGTGGGGGTCCATGGGGGTGATCGGGGGGTGTCTAGGTGGATGTCTAGGGGGGTCCAGCGGGGGTCCAGGGGGGTGTCCAGGGGGGGTCCAGGGTGGTGTCCATTGGGGAGTGTCTAGGGGGTGTCCAGGGGGTTTCCAGGGGGAGGGGTGTCAATGGGGTTGGGGGTATAGGGGGTGTCTAGTGGGGTGTCCTTTGGGGGGTATCGAGGGGGTCCAATGGGGGTGTCTAGTGGGGGTGTACAGGGGGTGTCTAGTGGGGGTGTCCAGGGGGTGTCATGGGGAGGAGGGGTGTCCAGGGGGTGTCTATGGTGGTGTCTTGGGGGGTTTCTAGTGGGGGTGTCCTAGAGGGGGTGTCTAGGGGGAGTCCAGTGGGGGTGTCTAGGGGGTGTTTAAGGGGGAGGGGTGTCCAAAGCGGTTGTCCAGTGGGTGTCTAGGGGTGTCTTGGGTGGTATCCCAGGGGGTGTCTAAGGGGCTGTCTAGTGGGGGGTCCTGTGGGGGTGTCCAGGGGAGTGTGCAGGAGGGAGGGGGTTTTCAGCCTATCTAGGTGTAGAGTGGGGGTGTGATGGGGGGGGGGGGTTCTATTCAGTGGGGAAGTGAGGGGATGTAGGTATAGTGGGGGTGTTGGTGTGATTTTTATAAAATTTTAAGGCATATATCCACGGTTTTGAACTATGGCTATAGGCCTATATCCACGTTTTTAAACCATGGCTACAGTTATATACCCAAGGTTTCAAACAGTGGCTATAGTATTTGTGTGGCTTAAGGTTCCTCCATGGTTTCAAAAATGTGGTTATAGCCCTATAGTCGTGGTTTGAACCATGGATATAGGGATTTAGACACCGTTCGAAACCATGGTTATATCTCTTACCATATAGCCACACCAATACCATCCATGGTTCAAGGATCTATTGCTACTACTTATAGCCATGATTTTTTGACTTATAGACATAGTTTCAAACTATGGATATAGACATAATTTCTAGTAGCGATTAAATTAAACATAAATTAATTTTATTTATAATTTGTTTTTATTTTATATTTTTATTTACTGTTCAATTATCTTAAACTCTTATGAAAGAATGAAATTGTTTTTATTCAACTAATATAAATATAAAGTAAATGATTTAAAAATATGATCAGTAACAAAAAATTATAATTATTGTGTTCTTTAAATTTTATATTTAAATATAAAAAAATATGGTTATTTAAAACCGTTATTTTATAATCAATGTTTTCATGTTGTTTTCTAACTCTATGTAAATTATTTGTTTTTGGAAGGATATTAATGAAATTTTATAATATAACAATTTTATTAATTGGTATAATATTTATTAAAAAAAAATCTACCAAATTAATGGGATATGGTTGAAAATATCATCCATTTTACATTTATATTACAGTTTTTCTATTATGGAAATGTTCATGTCCTTTAAATTGTAAAAAAAAATTCATAACGTTAATTGTGAAAAATAGTTAATAGAAGATAAAACTAAGAGATAATGGTGAAAACATTACAAATTCTTGTTAAAAATATATTGGATTATATTATTTATAATACTACTCATATTATCTTAATGACATGTCAACAAACTATCATTTTTAATCAAAATCACTCAATATTAATTTTCATATTTATTTAATTCCGTTAGTGCCCCTCTCTTCTATTATAAAAATGAACCTCCCTTTCATCAGTATTTTTAATGATTTAGAAATATACCTCCACCTATATCATCCACAATAACTTATTATATTCAATCCCTATATTTTATGAATTATTTTCATTCCAAAATAAAATCTATTCCATGATTAAGGATTATTCAAAGAAAATATTCTCAATGAAGATTTTAATCTCTGAATCTAGTGTTTTGAATATTAATTCTCTTTTTACTACATTAATATTTAGGGTATATATTATATAAAGATGAGTTTAGTATCCTGAAAATATTAATCATTTAATTTTCTTATTTAATAACAATTATCCACATCCTTTCAATCTTTTATAAAATGATAATGCCACTCATGTGTATGTTTGGACATCTACCTCCACAATGTTATGTGATTTATTGTTTCAGTTAAAAAATTATAAGAATGATAATGAGGATAAATTTATGTAATATATATTTTATATATGATATACTAATAATTCTATAAAGGTTAAACATTATATAATTTTATTTCATTATAACTGTAAAATAATGGAAATTGTGTCCATGTGTACATATGACCTACTATCTCAATTAATAGTGTAATTCAATTTTCTTACTATGTGTTTTATGAATTAATATATTCAAATACAGTAATTAAATTTGATTTTTATATCAATGTTAAAATAATTTATATGATGGAACCCTGATCAATATACAAGTCCACAATCTAAAGAATAAAATTTTCCATGAACAATGATACAGTTTACACTAGGAAACAATAGTTTTAATAATAATTATTAAATTTATGGTTAATTATTTTTTATAACTGGTAAATATGTGATATTATAATTATAGAAAATATTAATATATTATTTTATATTAAATTTTAATTTTTTTATGTTCTTTTTAGCACCTTTGATGAAATTTTAACATGAGGTAAGGGTATTGTCTTATAATCTCACTGTTATAAGGATTTCTTAAAATTAGGTTTACGATGGTGAAATGTTTTGTTCTACCTATCATAAATACCATGAATCTAATTCTACTATTTCTATTTCATTATATTACAAAATTTAAATTTATTTCCCTCTTGTATGGAAGCCATGGGACTAAAAAAGTATTTTAATATGAATCATACTACATTTCCCTCTTCATTCAAAAAAAATCTTGCAAGGTTATGTTTTCCATAATTTTTTTCAATTTTTTTTACTATTGAGTAATTATTTTTTACAGTTATATTTACCGAGGATAAATTTTTAACAAAATTAACGACACATTATATAATTTATTTTAACATTCATCTTATAGATTTTCTAGGAATATGATTAAAATGAATCCTATTTTATCAATAAAAACATGGTTTTTTATAAAAATATAATTTATGATTAATTTAATGGGAAACCAATTCTAAATATAATTTTTTTAAAAGATTATAATTTTTTTGAAAAAATACAAATTATTTTTAAATTAGGGTTATCATATTAAACTTTGGGGTATTATTTGGTCTTTCTCAAAAAAGATTCATATTTTGATGAATAGTGAAATATACTAAATTTTAATTCAAAGAAATATTTCTGTCTAATTTATTTATATAGATAAAATTAATTTTAGTTTAGTTTTAGAGTATAAATATATGAATATGAAATCAATTAATCCAATTTAGGACATTATAAATAATTTCCCAATGAAATTGGTTATAAATTCATCTCAAACTATGAGACTTTTTCACTTAAAAAACAAGTCATCTCATCCCGTTTATGAGATTAATTTTAAATTAATTTCATTCCATTTATATTATTAGAATAATGAAAAGTTTATTCAATATTTGTAATTAGAATTTTTAATAAATTTTAGTAAGGTAAAACAAAATTTCTACAAAAATATATATTTAATGTAATTAAAATTATTGATAGTGATTAATGTAAAAAGGGATTGAATATTGGTTATATTTAAATCTTATGGTATAAATGACCAGGAAAAATATTTAAAAGGCATTTAATATACTTAATTTGACCATATCCCCTATTTCCTTGAAAATTCAAAATTATTGGAGGAAATGATGTAAGAGAGGCCTCTCAATAGTGTTTTAATATTTATATTTATAGGAATGCCACTCCTCTTCTACTATAAAAGGGCATTACCCCCCCCCCCCCACACCTCTAAAACCTATCAAGACACATTCTCTATAATGAACCAAACTATTACCAATTGATGTTAAAATCAAATAATAATGTCATATAATCACAAAGGGAGCATAATAAAAACATTATAAATTTATAATAAATTTAAGAAAATGTATTTTGAGAAATTAAGGAACTAATATTTACGGAATAGAAACCTGAACATCAGAATAGTAAAATGACCATTCGTAATAGTAATCTAGAAAATAATATAGTAACATAAAAATTGAATTTATAAAAAAATTCATCTTATAAAATAAAATATATTATAATTTTATCATAATATAATTAAATAAAATTTTTAAAAATACTAATTTATGTGCTGGTATTTTTGAAATACATAGCATTTTATTAACAATTTTTTAATTAATATATTGATTTTAGAGAAAATTTACTTCTATAAAATATATTCTTACATTAATATTTTGTTTTATTATAATTATAATATAATTTTATAATACATTAATGAATTTTTAAAAGTGTCATAAAATGGGTTAATTCATTAAAAATATCAACATTTTCTAAATAAATCGTGATTTTAATTAGACAAATTACAACAATTTAATAATTATTTTAATATAATGGATTTTATATTTATAATTCTCACATTGAAATTGTCCAAGGATTATTTTCTAATAATTTTACAGAATATAACCATTTTCTGACAAATAGAAAGAATATAGTTTTCACATAATAGGTGTTTGTCAAATTACACCTTTATAATGTTTTATTGTCATGAGGATTTATAAAACTACATGTTCATATATTATATTTTTAATTTGTAAAATTATTAATTTATATACAAAAACTTCAATATCAAAACCAAAAAACTATTTCCCAAAACCTATTACCAAATGTGATTCTTTAAAATGGCAATCATCTTTTTTTCTACTTTTCATTCTAATAATAAAAATAATTCAAACTATAATGGTGTTTTAAAGTCTTCCACCAAATATATTATAATAATATATTATTAATATTTTCAAATTTTCACTGTTAAAAGTATCACATTTTATATAATATATTATTTAATATTTAATCCTATAAATACCGCCTCTACACAAGTATAAGTATCCCCTCTTACATCGCTTATAAAACCACTCATCTCACACTTTATAATGACAAGTCTCTACTAAAATTTTCCCAAATAAGCCTATTTAAAAACATTTGTAAATTTTGGATCCATCCAAATCCAATCACCAAAGGAGTTATAATTTTGTACAAGAGAAGAAATTCGAATGAAATATTATGTTTCAATAACTATTCCAACAATTCTTTTTATACTTCCTCATATTCAAAAATAATTTCAAAAACATACACTCTAAAAAATTTTAAGTAGTATTTTAACAAATTTTTCATTGTTTTATACCAATAAATGTGTCATATATATTTCATATATAAATTTCATACTCTATTTTCCAGATCATTCAACAACATCGCGTTAATGGTCAGTTAACAAATATGCAGAGACATTTCAAAGACAATTATAACAACAAATAGAATTTATTGATAATATTAATTATATACAATATATAAATTTTTTATTACATTTATTATATTATTCTTCTGATAATTATAAAAAATTATAGTTTAGATTTAACAAAATATTAAAATCAAAGCCAAACATGAAATTTTTTAGAAAAAACTGACTAAAAATAAAATTAAGAAATACAGTACAATTATTTTAATTCAAAATTAAATTTATAATATTTTATTTCACATATATATTATTGTATCAATAATAACATGTTTCTTTTTCAAGAGGCACAAAAGTGACATAATTAAGCAGGAATTATGGTAAGGGGATTATGGAACCCAACTACTTTTCTTAGGGTTATTCTTCATTAATGACAAATTTTAGTGTGTATATTCTTGTATTATTACAAAAATATAATTTCATTTTCCTTCATATTTATTTTCTAGTTATCCATGTTGCTAATATGATTTGATGACAAAAATAATGAATTTCTAAAAGAACTCTTCTTTCCAAAACAAATTTTGACCTCTCATTAGATTGTTTCCTCTTCACTCACGTATAATGATTCATGTAAAAAATTTGTGTTTCCCTTTCTCATTTTGGAACATGATTATACTCATTAATTTTTTATTTATGAAATGAAACCCATTATATTCCATGGTTTATTTTATGTAAAAAATTGATATATTTTTTTATGTGGCATGCATTATTATATAAATATTATGATGTGAGGGGTTTCTCAAAATTATATAACACTCTAATTCATTAGGTAATTTGATTTATCACATGAAATAATTTGAAATATTTATGAATAGTATGATTGATTTATTCATAATTATGATTATTGTGATTATTCACGTATGTTATGTGTGAACATGATGTGATATTAGTTCACAACTATGTGTGGTAGTTTACTAATAAGACATGATGATTCATTTTTATGCATTTCAAAATTCAATTCCTTTGTCAAATTCATCCTCTCATGATTATTATGGAGATCCAACACTTATGATATGATGATGATGATTACACTCACCCATTTTATATTGATCCATATACTTGTGTTTTCTTTTAGTGGGATTTTAGGTCATCCATATCATTAATGTGTATCCTATGGTGATTACATATTCTATTGATAACACAAGGGATGCCATAAAGCTTGAGAAGATGGAATTAAATAATCTTTCTTTTTAATTATTTTTTACTGATGTATTCTTATAATATTTTCCAAGACAATTAACCTTTCAATCAGGGTTTTGTAATTCTAATTTTTTTTTAATACTTAAAAAGATTTAATATTCATATAAGAAAATGTAGGGTCCCTATAGTTGATATCAGAGAATAGATTATTTAATTTTGGTATTCGGATTTGGGAATGTTGGTGAAACCCCTTTTTATGAAACTAAGTATTCGTAAGCACCCAATAAAAATTTTTCTATGAATATACTAATTGTATGTGTCCCACAAGATGTTCTTTTTGAGTTAATTTCAAATAGGAATAAATTTTTTATTCAAAACATGTCGAATATAAAATTATTCAAACCATTTATTATTTGAAAATGGTCAGAACTAGGGGGAAATAGACAATATATTTTTTGAGGGATAGTGCATCAATTTACCACACGACATCCCTAGTTCCGTTAGAGGTGGAGTTCAAGTTTCAGGGTGTTTCTTACCCAGATTTCAAGGACTATGACCATTAACATGGGTATGGATGAAATTCCTCATTCATATAAGATGGATAAACTAGCTATTAAAACATTTATGAAATAGGGACTTCCTACATTTAGTGCATCTATATAAATGGAGAAGATATATTCATTAACCTATTTTTCTAAGATAGAGAGGGTGACACTGGTTGTCTATATTTATTTTGGAGAGTCTGATCAATGGTGGGTTTTGGTAGATAACACCAATACTAAGGACGAAATAGAAGTGATGGGGTGGTAAAACATTAATGACATATATCTTAACATGTATTTCACAAGATCTCTTTAGAAAATAATGGAGAGAAAATTCATAGAAATAGATATTAATGAAATTTAATCTATCATGAATTATGAGGAAAACATGAAAAGGATTGTAAGGAATAGATTATGTTTTGTTATCATGAATGATAGAAAAACTGATAGATTCTATAGTGATTTAAATCCACAAATTAAAAAGTCCCTAACATGGAACACATAATCTCTTCCCAAATCTCAAAATACAGTCCTTATCAATGTTAAATTCAGGAAACATACCCTTCAGAACCAATTTTACCTTTTCTTACAACTCCCTATCATCTTTATGTTCTTTCTGAATTTTGTCTAATAAATATGATTTCACTAACACCAGAAACAAAATAGAGGAATCTCATGCACCAAAAAAATATATTCCAAAGTCCATAAAATAATTAATCAAAGTATCTCATTTCGAATGTATCACGGTCATAGTAGCATTAATGTTTCGACTCAATGAATCAACCACTTTATTTTCTTGTCCTGGTTGGTAATGAATCGTGCAATCATTATCCCTGATTAATTCCATCCATCTCCTCTATCTCATGTTAAATCATTTTTGAGTGAATATATACTTCAAACATTTGTGATCAATATATCTTTCACACTTTACTCCATACAAATTATGCCTTCAAATTTTTAAAGCAAAAAAAAACAACAGCTAATTCCAAAGCATGTGTAGGGTAATATAACTCATGAGTATTCAACTAATGTGAAGCATAATAAATTAATTCATCATTTTACATTAGTAAAAAACCAATCACTTTCAATGAAGAATCACTATAAATAACAAAGTCACCATTTCTGGAAGGTAATGCCAAAACTAGAGCATTCACCAATATTCTTTTCAATTCCTGAAAAAAAATCATCACATCCTTTTGCCCAGATGAACTTAACACCTTTTCGAGTTAACTCAGTAAGTGGGATAGATAACAATGAAATAATTTTTACAAACATCCTTTAATAACCTTTTAAACCAAAAAAACAATGGATCTCGGTTATATTTGTAGGTCTTGGCCATTCATCAACAACTTTTTCTTTAGTAGGATCAATAGTTATGCCATCTTTAGAAATAGTGTGACCAAGGAAATAAATTTGTTGTAACCAAAACTCACACTTACTGAATTTGTTTTACAATTTATTATCTTTTATAGTATTCAAGAAAACCCTCAACTGAATTTCATGCTCTTATTTACATTTAGAAAATAACAAAATATCATCAATAAACACAACAACATTTCTCAACTAAGTCAACTGATCCATTTATTGCAACAAACTATTCAATTCTGATTCTGACCATCACAGGTTGCTGATTAGATGGTCATTTCCTCCTGATTTGGTCCCATCATAGCTTCCCTCTTTCCTCTATAGAAAACCATTCTAAACACAAAAATTTCTTAGGTGAAGAAACATATTAATATGTAGATTCTATATCATTTAAATTTTACCATAAATTAATTTAGGGACATTAATTTATTAATATACTAACACCTAAAGTTTTCTAAACTGACATCCTATACCAACTATATGGACCTGGCCATAAACATTACAAAATCATGAATTAAATTAATAATTCATATTGAATATCTTTTTTGGTTCAGAGTATTAAAAAATTAAGCCATAACTATTACATTACCTCTCAATAATTATAAAGTAGACACTTCTACTCAGTTCTTATTTTTCTCATAAAATAAAAAATATTGAAAAAAAGGGTCTTATCTTGTTCCATGTATTAAAATGTATGACTTTTCTTTGATCCCATCCTTGACCCTATTCCATGTTAAGTCCTGTAAAAAACATTTCAAAAATACGGGATGATCATAAAAATATTATTAAGGGTTACAATATATAGAAAGAAAACTTTATTCCAACAAAACACAAACTCTTTCACATACCCCATGAAATTATAAGATTTATAATTTACACATAGAAAAAAATCATAATGGTAACATGTGGCATCCATAACATACTTACGTTGTAGCTTTTACAGCTACACAAGGAGATACATTTGGAATACCAATCAAAATATATTCCTTAAATATCTTTGGAGAAACATTAACTTATACCTTTGTCTCATTACCCAATGCATTGGAGAGCTATCTCAAGCTCACCTACCCTAGCTTTATCATGGATCCACCCATATACATAAACAATTCCCAAGAACCAAAACATAATCATAACACATAAGACAAGTATAAAGGAAAGATAACATTTCCACATTATAGTCACAATATGTCATTTCAATATATTGATGTAATAAATCCATTAGCAAAAACATTTTCAATTCCAAAATACATATAAAGGTATATGGTATTAATTTTTCTTTTTAAAAAAATACTTCAGCTTGTATAGAAATCCAAATATCAAATAATTCTCACGGTGAAAGAAAGTTAGTTGTCACTACATATGTCAAAAATAAACATTATTTTTGTCTTTTAGTAAAACTCTTCATAGAAAAATGTTCCCATTGATAGAAAATACATGTCAAAAGGGTATATACACCATATAAAATAAATTCATGTATAACTCAAATTATGCCGCAATGAATGAAGATTGAGATGAAGTCCCTTACATCATGTCTGACATGACCATTTGTTCTCTAATCTAAAAAATAATATACTAAATTTAATTTATAATTTCCACAGAACCAGTTTCAAGTTTTTTATTCCTTTTATATCACTTATTACCCTTTTATAAATATTATATAATCATTTAAGTTAACAACGGTCGTTTTGTCGATAATTGGTATGTGAGTTAAAAATGAACATGTTAAAATTATGAATTGTCCATGTGGTCAAAATTATATTATCTCCAAAATGATATTAATTATTTAAATATCATATATATTATATATAATCACTATATATATTTATTTATAACTATATATAACATTTGGAGACAAGAAATGAAATGTACTGTTCATGGAGACGGTAAGTCGTACGTACATATGAACACTACTTTCATTACTATTTCATATTTTAATGGAAGGAAAGATTAATGATACATAGGTATATTATAATTAAATTATAATAACATCTATAATTTCCTTAAATAAATCCTTTATGCATCCCACGTATGGCATGAATGAGTCATATCACTTTGAGGGGGCGGTAATCCGCATTTCCACAAATGAAATTATCTCATTTACCCATTATAGAAGCCATAAATGTATGCTATAAAAATAAATAAAGAAGAATATAAACAGTATAAATACAATTTATATCTCATATAAACACATTTCCATCATAATGGATACCATAAGATGTGGTAGGAGAATATTGAACAATCATCATTTCCTATGGCAGTAGTTCGCCATCAACAGATTCATTATGTTCTATACCCATTAGATGGAGGTGTATGTAATTTTAGTTCTAAAACATATCATAACAACAACCAAGTATATTTAGGATACTATTTTTGTTATTTAATCAAAGAAATAATAAGAGCATTGGCATTGGAGAAGGAAAATAATAGAAAATAACTTGGGAGAAGACGTTACCTTGAAATAGGGTAAGTCCCATTGGTTTAGACCAAAAGGTTTTCTTGAATTTCCTTCTTCTTATGGTAATGATTCTATGAGTAATAGAGAGATATTGGGATATTATTTGGGTAGATTATGGTCAAGCCAAAGGTATTTAGAGGTTTGAGTAATAGGTTAGAGGTGAGGACTTTTTATAATTTGGTGGAGGGGCTCTTTAGGAATGTTTGAAAGTATTATTTTATTATAAACATTTCTTCTATTTAAAAATGTCCAAAACTCATTAAATTATAAGATAAGATGGATAATTGTTTAAATAAAATCATTAAATAATAATTGGATTAGTTTTTTATATTTTTTATTTTTATGATCTAATTTATTTATATCATTCATTAATGATATAGACACTATATCATTATTGTGTCATAAATAAATTTATTTATTTAATGTATAAATATTATAAATAAAACAAAATGATGTAAGAAATATTTTTATATTTATAATGAATATTTAGAGTCTAATATATTGCTTATATAACCCCATATATAAATTTTTTAACCAAAAGATATATATTTCTGTTACTTTTGCCTTTACATTAAATTAATTTATATAAAGGGTAATTATCACTCTAATGTGTCTTTATGGGGTCCCAAAATCGACCCAAGGGTGTAATAGGTCAGAGATACCACATCAAATAGGGCTAGGACAAGTTTGAGGGTAAATTTATATTATTATAATATTATCTGTTACACTTATTTACCAGATTTACCCTTCAACCATGGTAAATAAAATATTTACTGAAATAAAAATTCATAATTTATAAAAATAAAAGTTACCTATGTAAATAATTTTGAACTCTTGATTCAAAATATGGAATGAATTTTTTCAAATTCAAAACACATAATTTTCATTAACTAAATTAAAATTAATTCCAGTTGTCAAAACAAAACACGTGTTTTTAAGAAATAAAAACTATCAAAAGATTGACCTTTATTTATATCCAATTAAAAAGTAAAGTTACATCCAATGACCAAATTTGTATTAAATGGTAAAAATATAATCTAACTGCACATTAAAACCTATTAAAATTGAAATATAACTATATGAATAAATCATATGAAAAGGGAGTTTTGAATTAAAATGTGGTATTTTAAATTATTCATTAAAATGAATTTTATCAGAAAAATGTCAAAAATTTCCCCAAATTAAATTTTGGTGTCCCAATTATAAATTTAAAGTTTATTTTGAAAATATAACACATAAAAGTTGCAATAAATATATTTAAAAATGGTTCTCCATCAAAAGGCTATAAAACAATATTTTAAGGAATATTAGAGAATTTATGCTTAAAATTGGATTCCATCTTATTTTAGGCCACTAAAATCAATAGGATAAATATAAATAAATTTGTAAAACATGTTTAACAATAATATGGTTATTTCTATTAATTCCCTCCAATACAACGGCAATGCGTTAAATACCATTTAAAATAATAATATTATTATATTATTTTTTCTGTATAACTCAACATTGTGTGCAATGTAAGATTTTGGAGAAATCCGTTGTTAGGTGTTGAGTACGGTATAGGAAATATCATCTAATTTAAAGTAAAATTAATATATAATTAAAAAATATTAATAAATATGAAAATATCATATTCTTTATTTACCTGGGATGTTACAATTACAGCCAGGCGCTATGATAGTGCACAATTCTTAGGCCACATGAGCCCGGAATTACATTTTTAAAAATATTAAATAAATTTTATATCTTGTACAGACATGTTTTCAATAAAAATGGTTTATCTCTTAAATAGAGTCTCAGTTTGAAAATATTTTACCACATTTGAATTTGGATAGTGGTATTTACCCCATGTCCTTCCTAAATTTGGTCAGTGTGGGACATTTTGATAAATCATCCATGGGAAGGCATGTTCAGGGGATTATTTAATCAATTTATATAATTATTACATTAAATAAAAAAACATTTACCCATATAAGTATGAAATTTTTAAAATATATAGGTTTATCTACATAACTTTGAGATCGTTGAGGGGATAATTCCATATTACTCATTACTCGAATGAGATCATACAACAATCGGTGATCAGATCAAGGAAAATTAAAGCACAAAGAATGAAACAGAACCATTTCATTATTGGATGTTGTGTTATTCACTAAAAAAATAGATGTAGGAATCAGAATTTTTTAATTTGTTCCCTCACGATTAAAATGTTGAGTTTTATCAATTCTATTTCTTTTATTTGTGTTTGATTTAATACTTATCATGATCCAATGTATCATATTTCAATTATTTAGTAAATTTATCACCATTATGGCATGTTTCTCAACCTATTTATCCCTAATATATATTTATTTTTTAATTATTCATAGAAAACAATTGTTACACATATTTATTTTCTTTTCCCCTATCACCATTAAAAATATTTTTTAGCATGCGAGGCCACGAGTCAAACAAATTGGGTGTGATTGAGCACGATTGAACCCCCAGATTCATGGAAGATTCGCATACGATGATCAAATTGATGAATAGATGATTAATCGAGATGTTTTGTTAGATTTTGTTTATTCCTCTATGGATTAGGAATTCAATGAGGAAAAGTGAAGTTCCATGAGTGATGACCCCATGAGTAGGCTTCGTATGAATAGATCGAGACCCGATTTCTGGCCACCAGAGGGATAAAATCACCCACCAGAGAGGATTACCATAGATTGAAGGATGTTAAATTGTGTGGATTATGGTGGTAATTGAGGATTGGGAATCCATTTGATTGAAAAAAATATTCTATAAAAAATTACTGCCAAACATGTAGTTTAATGAACACACGTAATGTACTAACCCATATGTGGTTGATTGAATTTTTTGGGTGATTTAAATTTTGTACATTGTGTGGGACCCCCATATTCAATATGACCTAGAGATTATGAATCTTAATGTACTCTGAGAGTACAAGTAAACATACATAGGAAGGAGACATGTTGTGTATAGGCACATGGATAGTGTACACGGATGGGACCAGTTTACACATACATGGTTTGATGGACACAAGCACAGATAGGAGAACATGGATCAGTCCTGGGATGTTAAGGCATGTCACTTAATACCCTTATACACCTCTTAGTACTACATGTCCAGTGATACATTTGTTTGGATGGACATTTTCGGGCAAAAAATTGGGACCACACCATGTGGGTCCCTTACACACCGTGTACCTCCTTTTATGGAAACTTATACCTTTAATATCTCCATTGATGGGAATGAAGTTATGAATGAGAGTGTCCTATACATAGTGATTTACCATGTATTGTGTGATGGGGTAATTATTAGTATCATTTGATATATGATACAAGATTTTATGAGTGTTACACTCATTAGGAAACACTCTATGATGGCAGTGATCAGGTATGATCATCAGAGAGTCCAGATATTGGAATTACTCCCCTGGGGAACCATGGTGTGTGACTTATATCCATAGAGTCGATACTCCCATGTTTCATAAGGGAATGAGTCTTTCATACATGATTAAAATATGTAGATACAGTACACCCTTATTGGACCAGGGTGCATGCCTCTATATGTAGAGTACAAATATAGAGGTGGTACTCCCCTATCGCATGAGGGTGTGACTCCTCTATCCATAGATATGGTACCCCCTATGGCATCAGGGTGTGAGTCCTCCATGATTTATGTATATTAAGAGATTTGGTACTATCCTATCACATCATGGCATGGTTCCTCTATCCGTACAGATGGTACTCCCATTTGGCATCAGGGTGTAGGTCCTCTATGATAATTATATTAATACGAAGATGGTACTCCCCAAGCGAATTAGGGTATGGATCCTATATTCTGGTTGTATTCATATAGAGGGTAAACCCTCTATCACACCAAGGTGTGGGTCCTCTATATATGGATATGGTACTCCCCCGACGCACCAATGTATGGGTTCTTTACATGACTTATTTGGACCAAGATGCAAGATGTTGGGAATTGATGATGGGCATGTGGACCTATTTGATGATTTAATATCCTAGTATGATATGTGAGATTTATATCAAATTTATCACTCATCTGGGATTCTTTTAGGATCATATATATACACATGTTTATTGTATTTTCTTTCTATGGGATGAGATATTTGTTCCTACCATATCTAATATTTCTCCCCCTTACATTTCATAGGGAGTCCTACTAGGTATGTTTATACTCACCCCTACATTGAAGTTTCTCTCACATGTCATGTAATATGATGATAACATACATGTCTGTGTCTATTACTCAAAATTATTTGAATACCCAATTAAATTTCACAACATATGATGGTTTGATCTTGAAAATTTGAGTTTGGATCTCCCAGTATTTTACATTTCTTGTTATTGTCTGGTTGGGACATATTGATATTTGGGGGTGAATTTTCACCCTTTACTTGTATGTTTTGATTTTTGTACTCTTGAATTCCCTTGATGTTTTACATGAATGGTTTATTCTTGGAATGATACATATTTTATGATTATTCTTATTCACTTTTTCAAGGAGATGGTTGGTTTCATTCATAGAAGTACATTAGGAAAATGACTCCCATATTAGTTATGAATTTTGATGCTTGTTGTAAGACCCTAGATTATGGAGGTGGGATTAGGGTATTTATTGAATGGATCTATTTTATCTAGGTTGGCCTTGGTGGGTATGGTTATGACCAATTTTCATTAAATTATTTTATTCCTTGGGATGGTGTTTTGAGTCATCCCCTTATACGGATTTTGTTGGAACTTTTGGGAATGTTATAAAAGTGTATCAAGTTCTTCATTTATTATGGCAAACCTAGTGTTTGTTCAAAGACAAACATATCCATTCAAAAGGATTATAACTCCTTTTTTATCCACTTGACATACAATGAAATTGGTTCCAAGGAACATTGGTACATAAATCATATTGGATTGAGTCTATGGAAATTACTTCTTGAGTCAGATCCACATATATATTCTTATTAGATCATAGTATATATTGATTTAATTTTCATGATACGTCAATTAAGAAAACCATCTAGGTTAATGATTTAGGATCATGAAGATGATTTGATGTGTGACGAGGGATCATTTTTTGGGGCCATATCGGGAGATATGTCCTCTTCATAGTTATGTAGAAACACCCCTATCTATCGAGCAGCAGATTATACCAGAAGATAAGGCTAATGATTAATGTTGACTGAGAACAATCTATATGATCTAGAACCAATGTTTTCTGAGGTTCAATGGTGAGATATATCCCTAGGCTATAGAGGATTATCATTAGTCTATTATCTGAATTTTTATATTTTTTCAATCCTTAACTGATCAAACAGTTATACTGGAAGCCGTCATTTTCTATAGAGCTACTGGGTGATGGTTCATATTAGTCGCACAAACACATGATGTGTTAAAACTCTCATGGATTGAATTCTAATAGTTTTACCATGAGGATTACTACCCCACATGATTGAAATTAGTTCAATATTTGGGGATTCTAGTGCCACAATATGGTTGGATGATAGTTTCTGAGTATTCTATGAGTTACATTGAACATACATGGTAATACTGTGATATGATTTGAGATGGATAATACTAGGTGTGTAAAATTGAGTAAGACCTCCACAGAGACATCCCCACTTTTGTGGTACCGCATTCCATCAAAAATTTGATGGTGTTCTACAGTGGCAGCTTGTGATGGATAGATTCCTATATAATAGACATCATGAAGTGGGATCCATCAATAGGAATCGAAGGGAAGATTCATCTATAGTGGCTGGAAGTTGATAAGAATTAAGGAACATAAAGCATACCTATTCTCATTCTAAGACATATGTCCAACTACTCAAAGACCAATTATTAGACTTGGGAATCCCATATATGGTTATTATATTCCTGAAATAGGCGAGGTCACACCCCATAAGATTTCCCAATAGGATATGTTGAGGAGGGATGGAAGATAGTTGATACACCACTATAGAAGATACAATGCCATTATTTTGAATATCCCAAGTGAGTCCAGGGTGGACACCGAGGAGTTGAACCTAGAAGAGGAGCTTGTGGAGCTTCCGAATGAGGAGGCATTGATAGTGGATGATGTTATGATCTCCTTCCACCACCACCACTAAGTATTCGACTCCAGGATCAAGGTGTTAATGGATGGGGCCATGGGAAGTTACAAGTTATGGAATTATATGACCTTGGATATCATGAGATGATAAGAGTTATGATCTTTTTTAATTGTACTCCATATTTAGAACAAGTATACACTGGTGTGATTTATTCATTCATATCATTAGTCCTTGTAAAATAGATGGAGATCCCAGTTGAGACTATAGAACAGAATCTTTGCCTTGAGGTTTCTAAAGGTAATTCTTCTTCAGTATCATTTATCTACCTCCAGTGAAATCTATTTCATGGTGGAGGGAGTATCTTGTGGGACTACTTGTTTTTCATGGTGATGCATTATGATTTTATATTAGTAATTGACTAGTTTTCCCTGGTCTGAGCCCATATTGAATTTCATTTTAGATGTATCAGATAACTTTGGAAAAAGGGAATGATATTTCCCTCTGCGGTTGAGAGAGATCTCATAGAGGAGTGAGTGGGTATTCTGAGTAGTAAGATAAAACCACTAATTCATTAGATGGGGAGTTTATTCCTTGTTGTAGTCTTCTCTTTAAATATATAGATACTTTAATTCATTGTGGATTCAACTATATTATTCCCCATGGATGTTCTATGACTACCTTCAAGGTGAGATATTGAGTTTTGTATCCAATTTAAGCATGGAACCACTCTGATGACTTATGTGACAAATCAGATGGCCCATACCATGCTCCATGAGATGAGAGTACAGTTGGAGGAAATTCAATAGAATGGTTTTTATTAGACCCAGTGTATCTATCTAGGAACCTCTAGTGTTGTTTTTCAAAAAGGAGAATGATTTCTTATTTCTATGTGTAGATTATTGTCTCATAAACTGGGTGATGATATTGATAATGTACACCTAACCAAGTATTTACCTTTTATTTGATCAATTATGAGGCTTGATATGTTTCTAAAATATCAATATCAGGTCGATCTATAACTTGTTGTGTGTTCATGAAGATATTATTCTAAAGATATCATTCCTATATTAATATAAATACTATGAGTTCTAGGTAATTCCCTTCAGGGTGATAAATTCCCATACTGTGTTTATGGATTTGATGAACCATATTTGTTATCCATACTTAGATATATGTGTATTTTTCCTCATTGATTATATTCATCTTCTCTATAGTAGAGGAGGACCATGTGTAGCACTTGAAGATGGTTCTATAATTTCTTCCAGATCCCTAATTTTATTGTGTGCTCTCGAAGTTCCAATTTTGAATCCTTGAGGTTCACATTCTTGGGAATGTCAAATAAGTGCATTTATTAGTTATGGAATTAGGTAATATTGATGTAGATATTTATTGGGAGCCATTAAGACTATGTTAGTGGTATAAATTTATTGTGTCTTGTAAGGGAACTATAGTACGTTGATGGAAGTATTCTATAGGATTAGATCCCCATTGACTGCCCTGACATAGAAAGATATCCATTTACCATGACTGATCAGTTCATGAGATCCTTTGAGGTGTTGAGGCTGAGGTTGATGAGTACTCCATGTTTGATACTAGCAAAGTAGGGCACATAGAAATTATCATATTTTGATTCTTCTAATAATGGGATCGAATAAATGTTGATGGAGAGGTTATTAGTTATCACATATAGTTCAATGATGTTGAGAACTAATGAGAAGAACTATGTGATTTGTGACATAATGTAAGTATTGGTAGTATTCACTCTGAGAATGTGGATGCACTATCTTTTGGGAGAACACATTTTTGTTTATTCAGACTATTAGAGACTCAGGTATGTCTTCATGTAGAGACACATGATGTTAAGACAAAGGAGACGGTTGTAGTTCCTCAGGGACTACGACTTCGAGATAGTCTATACACATATGAAGGGAATCATGGTACAAGATTCCCATAGTAATAAATCATATGCTTGCTTATTGGGGGAAGAGTTTGAGTAGATATATTCCTTATAGCTGACCTTGGTCAAGGAGGAGGTTGTATATTTTCATCAATCAGTCATGTCAGTACCTATGCTTCTCCTATCTGTTTAGGAGACTCAATTTATATATATTGACTATGAGGTCCAATGTGACTATATATCTATAAAAGATTCACCAAATGGATTTTCTAAATGATGGAATCAAGTTATCATTTTCTAGCGATTAAAGGTGGTCCCAATTAAGATTTGTGTGTAGGTGATGATAGAATTTGACATATCTCATTTGGTTAAACATTTTGATGTAGGGAAGAAATAAATAGACCTTAAACGATTGTTTTTTATGGGTTGGAATGTGGTGGAATATGGACAAGTTAGTCTCCCGGTGTATCAAATTTCAGTAGGTGCAAGTTGAAAACCAGGTTTCATCATGTTTTTTGTAGTATCTTGAGATACTTGAGTGAAAATGGGAATAAATATCTATGGATATTTTCATAGGGATTCCATGGATAGTAAGATTCCAGAATTCCATTTGGGTGATAATTGAATAAATTACGAAGTCATCACACATACTTGATATCTGGGAGTAAAGTTCATGGGAGATTTTCGGGCTGATGTACATGATTTAGATCATCTTCCTTCCTTAGGTTCCCTCCATGATTAACTCTGACCATGATACACTGTTTATATCATGATTATCAGTAGACCATTAAAAGGTATCCCTGACTCAGATGAAGATTAGTAAATTCTTTCACTAAAAGACTAATGGAAATATTGATCACACCATCTAGATTCTAGAGGATATGTTGATGGATTGTGTGTTAGAAATTGGATGAATATAGGGGGATATATTACATTTTTTATAGTATCCTTATAATAACATTTAACAATCTAATATTATAACACCCTGAGATTTTATGAGATATATTCTTTTTAATTTCTTTCATATCTTCTATTGTACGCTACACCAATATTATCTTTCACAATACGCAACACTGTATTAACTTGCAGTATACCCAACACTATTCTTGGATCGTGTTACACACAATTTCAAGTTCGTTTGATAGTAGCTATTCTACGCAACATTGAGTGTGTGTGTCTATATATATATATATATATATATATATATATATTCAATTTATAAATGAAATATGTTTGGATTCTATTATACGCAACAACAAAGGAGTCTTTCACTACACGCAACCCTGACTTGGCTTGCATTACACGCAATCACGACCTTCCTCGATAGTGTGTGTTTTATGCAATACCGGGTTTCACTAAACAATGATATATGGTTATAATATTATTACGAACTAGCCATTATGAATAGTATTAACTACATTTTTAATTTTATAAAATTATTATTCATCTTACACATTTTCTAGAACATGGTATGAGAACAAAATAAATTTTTCGGGTAAAATAAGTATTTTTTTTAAATGCAGTTTTGCCGCCTTTTAATGGCGCACCCATTTTAAATATAATTTTTGAAATTTTTATAAGTTAAATTTTAAAAAATAAACTTCTTCTTTTTAATCAGGATATAAAAATTTACATTGGATGTAGTTTTGATATTTTTCTGACAACGTTCTTATTTTGATGAATAGTAAAAACACGCTAAATTTTACTTAAAAACAACTTTTTTCATCGAGATAATTTATATAGTTAAATTATAATAGTAAATTGTTTTAAATTATAAATAGAATATATTTTTACCATTTAATATAATTTATGTCATTATTATTGATTTTACATTGAATTCGCAGGTTAAATCAATTCAATCTTTTGCAATGTTTTAAACTAAAACCAATTTCTTTCGACAACGGGATTTATTTTAAATTAATTACTGAAACTTTTGTGCTTTGAATTTAGAAATATGGATTCCATATTTGGAATCAGTAGGTCCAAATTATATTAATAGGCTACTATTTATTTTTGGGCATTATGAATAGTAACTACGGTAAATTTTATTTACAACAGTTAAAGATAAATTAGGAAATTAAGGGTAAACATAGTATTGTAAAATTAACCTAACATTTGTATTAATATAATTGGATGATTATATTTCATCCTAAGGAATATTTGGGTTGAAATAGAATCCATTGGAACCCACTAGGATGTCATTAATACCTTTAATTTATTTTATTTAAATGAAAGTGAAATATGTCTCACTCAAACATTAATAATTAGATTATTTTTAATATAAGGTTATACAAAATATAATTTAGATTATAAATACTCATTTGAAATATAAAATGTTTTTATTTATCATGGTAATTTATTTTAATTTTTTATGAAATATTTAATTACCTTAATAGCTTATACATTAATTATTTATTTAGGGAAAATCAATAATATTGTTTTTATAAAAATAATAATACCTATCAAAAAGATGAAAAACTTGACCAAAAATTTTTGGTATAGTATATGTATACCCTAAGAATATAAGGATCTATTTTTGGTCAATTTGTAGCCTTATAAAACAGATTAGAACATTTATATTATTTTATTTTAAATGATGTCAAATATTTCACCTTCATAATTTAATAAATATAAAAATTTAAATGTTGTGATTTTAAGATTATAAATTTGAGTAAAAATATTATTATGAAAGGTATTATATTTATCTTCATCATAGGATTTTATTTTTGAATTTTTATAAAATTAATAGGTATATTGAAGGATTATACAAAAATGAGGTAGTAATTGTTTTATTGGGAGAAATATCAAATAAATAGTTTTATAAATATTAAAATAAACATTATATGAACTAATTAATACTCTCGACAAATTTTATAGATTAATATTAAATGTTAGGAATCTATTAAACATTTTGGTTTGAATATATCCTCTGTGTGGATTTTATTTAATTTCATATAAATGAATAGTTTCAAAATTAATGCTATTGTTATTTTATAAAAATAACATATTATTAAATTGTTTAAAAATAACATAAATATTTACAAATTATAAATTGAAATTTATACGGTCTAAAATGTCCTAAATTACCCAATCAGTATAATTCACAAAACTTAAGTAACTATTTATAACAATTTAAAATTTAGACTATTTTTAACACAATTAAGATTAAATAAATTAAATAAGGATAAATCAAATTGATAAGGTTTAAATTAATTTCCCAACATGACTAAATTTGATTGGTTGATGTGATTACAACCCTATCATACCTGATATCCAAATTTTAGTCACTTTAGAAGTTTTTATGTGGGGTTTGAGTTTTTATAAATTAATATTTTTGAGATTTCCAAAAGTACCCCTCTCTTCCCTTATAAAGGGTCACCTCCACCCTCTCCTCCTCACACCACTTTGAGCTTTCAATATCCGACTACACCTGATAATTTATCTTTCTCACTTTCCTAGAAACCTACTAGATGTCCTGGTCTTCTTCCAAGACCAACTTCATTTCCCTAAGTGGAGGTTAAGAGGAGGCGCGTTGAAGAAGAGGTAATCTCTTCTACCAATTCATTCAATTTTCATTATTATTATACTTCTTCTTCTTTATTTGTTTCATTATAAAGTAATAACATCAGTATAACTAATATACAGATATGTTATTATAAATATTAAACAACCCTATTTCACCTTCTAACCATCCTATGAAAAATGAAATCACCACGCGTGCGTACGTAAGGAATACCGTCTCCACGCCGTGGTGTAATCCGTTTTTCCACCACCACCTTACTTAGATGGGTATAATGGTCTAAAGAATAAAGATATATATATATATGGTTATTATAAAATGATAATAATTCTGAGATATTCTATCATCCACTCTAATTCCATTCAATAATTATGAGAATGATATCATCGCTCGTGCGTATGTACAGATTACCGTCTCCACGACGCGATGAGATTCATTCTCCAAGTTTACCATTCAAGAATGATTATAAAGTATATATATTAAATAATCATGAAATATATGACATATTAATTATAATGGACTTATTTAAATGTTATTTACTTACTACTATTCAGTTTAATAAGGAAACGAAAACATCGTTCATGCGTACGTATGACCAACCGTCTCCATGAACGGTGTATTTCATTCCATTTATCAATCTATTATATATATGTATATTCTGAATATATGTTATATATAATTCATGTTTCACATTCTTGAAGTAAGTAATCATTATCTAAGTAATCATATGAATAATTAAAAGTCAAAACACGAATGATAAATGAAACGATTTTACACAAAATGCTACTTTAACATGGAATTGACAAATGAACGGGTAATATAAAGTCATAAGTGAATCAAATATGATAAAATAAATATTATTATGGTTCTGTTACAAGTTAATAATATGTTTAAACCCACTATACATGGGTCTCAAACACATACAGAAGAAATTGGAAATAAAGTAAGGGATAATTTTTCAAATCTCATTTTTTCTCAGATTGCTTATACGTAAGTATTTATTTGGGTTATATTTTTCATTCATGACCTTAAAAATGTTTTTAATAAAGTGTTAAATACACTTCCATGTATTTTTAAAGTCATTTATACCTTTATTTTACTTTTATATTGTGTTATGGAAGGAATCATTCTTTTGTTTACCATACGAGGAACTTTTTGACTTTTCCGTTAAAAGTACGAGGAGAATGTTTTTTTAACTTATATGGCATGAACGGATTTTTACAGTTTCATAACGCCTAATTTTCTTGAAGCTTCCTCTACAATATTTCAAGATTATTTTCCACAAAATCCTTTTCTATTAAAATTGAATGGCATTTTGTGAAAAGAAAATGATTTTGAAGAAGAATTTATATTCTCCTCAAGAATTCATTTCAGGTGTTTTTTCAAAACTATTTTCCATGTAAGATGACATTTCATGTATAATGTCTCTATTATTTACATGGTTTGATTCTTCTTATGATGAGATTATATCCATTTGTTTTATATGGATTACATTATGATGGGATGATGTTTGTGAAGACCATTTTATTCTTTGGGTTATGATGAATGATTTATGTTTAATTTGTAGAACAAGTAAGAATGATTTCATTATGAGATTGGTGAGAACTATATCTCCCTAAAATTCATTGGGTAAAGATTTATATCTCATGAGATAGACATAGATGGAATGGAAAGTTAATCTGGTTCAGTGATACAGGACCGGAACAAGGAGTGAACTCGATTCAGAAAGGGACTTTGCCCACTATGACGATCTTGGCAGCAATGCCATGGCTACTATGGAAATCATATCATGTGCTTAATGGTTTCCACAATTAAATGTTTTATTCCCATGCTATTTTATCATGATTAATGTTTCTTTCTGATCTGTGCCTTACGTACTGCCATGTTTTATGTCATTGCTCAAGATTTTGATGTTTAAACATTATATTCATGTTATTAATTTCAAATGTATATGATTTGTTTTTTTTTTCTCCATGCTTACCCTTACTAAGTATTTAAGCTCACCCTTTATGTTTTTTCATTTCCCTAGGATTTAAAGAAATGTTTTAGGTAAGAAAACAAAATTGGAAGCTCTTTATGGGAGATGTTGAAGATCTTTTACCACGATTAGAAGATTATGTTCCGAGTTTCCAAAGATAATAAACTATTATAGTCTTTGAGTGTTGGTTCTTGTTATGTATTAAGTATTCTGCAAAATTAATGTAAATTCCATGTACGTCAAGCTTTGGTTCTCTATAGTTTGTATCAGAGGAAAGGTTTAGTTTACCTTTGGAAACATGGATGCAAAAACTTTAGTGAGATCCCTAGAGATATTTTTAAGGTATGTCTAGGGATTTCCCTAAGGTTAAGTATATGTATAAGTTATAGTCCTAGAATTACGGTAACATTATTAGAATTAAACCTAAGCTATTATATATTGAAGGTACCCCCCCCCTTTTGTTATGTTGTTCTCCTAGTATGATTTTTTCCTCTCAGAGTATTCTTTTTTGGTTTTAGAAAATGGCTGGAAAAAGGAAGATTCATGATAATGGAGGATATGATGGACAATGGAATGATATTCTTCATGACCAACCAAATGAAACGGGATTTGAAATTCCAAACATTATTATTATGCCTAATCAGAAATCTCATAATATGATCAATAATCTCAACTTTGGTAAGTTTCCCGACTCAACTAATAAGAGAAAGCTTGAGTTTCATGATGATCATAGAGGAAATAAAGTTTAATTTCCCTCATGTAAATCATGTGGGAAGAGTAATCAGGGAGAATGTTTCAAATGAACTAGATTATTCTTTGTGTGTGGAAAAGAAGGACACAAATCCAGTAATTGCAAAAGAAAAGGTTCAGTTAACACCATGGACAAGGATAATGGTATATCTAGGACATCAACAATGATTAAATTTTTTAAATGTGGAATGTATGGGAATTATGCAAACCAATTCCCAAAGGGAAAGTCTCATGAACAAAATCATCATGGTCGTAAGGGTAGTATTTATATTGATGATAATGAAGAGACTATAAATGATATGTGAGTTGAAAGAATTTTTGAATCTCATTCAATGGTTTAAGAAGGTAGTGGAATGATTTATGTTTATCAAGAGTTATGTTGTATAGGTAATGGTACTATGGAATAAAGACACATCTATGGATTGTTACACTATTGTTTTTTCTAAAGTATTTGAATGTATATGTTGAATGGTACTGGTAACCCTGAAAGGTTATTCAAATATTTTTGGAAAGTAGATGATATGAACATAATTAAGGAATAAGGAGATAATGTTGTGTTTGATATTATTAATGATCTCATGATTCATATAAAGACAAAGTGATATCATGGTTTGAGTATATAGAAAATTTGTGATTTTGGTATGTGGAAAGAGTTAACTTTTGATAGAATTCATGTTTTCACTAAGGTTCTATGGTAATTCGTGTTTCAAGAGAATACATGATTAAGGTATTCACGTGTTTTTAATGTGATCAACAAGATATATCTTATGATATACAGGGGATAAATGATGGTATTCACATGCTTGGTTAATGACATTTCTAGTAATCACTTTCATTATACTATAAAATTGGACAAAAGTATTTTTGATAAGCCTAAGGGTTGGAATGGATTAAGTTGGATATCAGATAGAATTTTTTAAGGCTAGAACTTTTTTCGATACTATTTCTGGAATGTTATAATAGTGTAGTTTTAGAAAAAGGACAACCCATACGACAGGCGAAAACCCATCACGTCAGACAAGGTTGCGAGAATAAAACCCACAACCAAAGTACGACATGCCTTTATCACCTACCACAGGCCTACAGGAAGTCCCTGGTTAGTAGAAACTATTTTTGTTTTATTAATTAGGATGATAGATGATGTATAAGTCCATTTTAGAACCATATACAATTATTCTCACCATAGATGGACTTATGCTAACCTTATGTTTGAGACAAATAGAATGACCTATCATTCTATCACATGATATGCTAAAACATCACGAAAGACAAATTCAACATCATTTCATTAAGAGATGAAGTGGAAATTGTTCAAGGCACAAGAAACTGTGATATTGTACCAAAATCAAGTAAGTATTTCATTTAATTCAAAAATTCTTCAACATTTGGGAAATAATCTTGGAAACCAAAAATGTTGTCCTAGTGCTCTCATATCTGATGAATCATATGGTACCTTAGATCGTCAAAAATTTATGGCTTTGTAACTATTGGCTTTTTCATATCCATGTTCTCTACCACTCTCCATCACAACATGACAGTTAGATTTCTCTTCCATATCCATATTTTCACCTATTTTATTCTATGTGGGAACCCATGTGATGAGTAACTTTGGGTATCCGTTTTGTTTCTAACTTTCATTTTTAAAAATTATGTTTTAGTATTCCTTTTTACGATGTGGGTTTCTATGAAAGAAACTCTCAAGTAATATACCATTTATAACCCTGACGAATTTCGAGGGAGAAATTAATTTTAAGGGGGGGTAGAATGTAACACCCCATGATTTTATGAGATATATTATTTTTAATTTATTTAATATCTTATTTTTTACACTACAACAATATTATCTTTCACTATACGGAACAACGTATTAGCTTGCAGTATACGCAATACTATTCTTGGATCGTGTTACATGCAATTTAAATTTCATTTGATAGTAGCTATTCTATGCTACATTGAGTGTATATATATATATTCAATGTATAAATTAAATATGGTTGTATTCTATTATATGAAACAACAAAGGAGTCTTTCACTACACGCAACCTTGGCTTGGATTACATTACACGCAATCGCGACCTTCCTCGATAGCGTGTGTTGTACGCAATACCAGGTTTCACTAAACAATGATATATGGTTGTAATATTATTATGAACTAGCTGGTATGAATAGTATTAACTAAACATTTAATTTTATAACATTATTATTCATCTTACACATTTTCTAGAACATGGTATGAGAACAAAATAAATTTTTTATGTAAAATAAGAATTTTTCAAAAAAAAAGTAGTTTTGCCGCCTTTTGATGGCGCACCCATTTTAAATATAATTTTTGAGTAGTTTATTAATTAAATTTTAAAAAATAAAATTCTTCTATTGAATTAGGATATAAAAATTTACATTGGATAATGTTTTGATATTTTTCTGACAACGTTCTTATTTTGATGAATAGTAAAAATACGCTAAATTTTACTTAAAAACAACTTTTTTCATCAAGATAATTTATTTGGTTAAATTATAATAGTAAATTGTTTTAAAGTATAAATAGAATAGATTTTTACCATTTAATATAATTTATATCATTATCCTTGATTTTACATTGAATTTGTAGGATAAATCAATTCAATCTTTTGCAATGTTTTAAACAAAAACCCATTTTTTCGACAACAGGATTAATTTTAAATTAATTACTGCACCTTCTGTGTTTTGAATTTGGAAAAATAGATTCCATATTTGGAATAAGTAGGTCCAAATTATGTTAATAGGCTACTATTTATTTTTGGGCATTATGAATAGTAACTACGGTAAATTTTATTTACCACAGGTAAAGGTAAATTAGGTAATTAAGGGTAACAATAATATTATAAAATTACCATAACACTTGTCTTAATATAATTGGATGATTATATTTTTTCCTAAGGCATATTTGGGTCGAAATGGAATCCATTGGAATCCACTTGAATGTGATTAATACCATTAATTTATTTTATTTTAAAAAAAGTGAAATATGTCTCAATCAAACTTTAATAATTAGATTATTTTTAATATAAGGTTATAAAGAATATAATTTTGATTATAAATACCCATTTGAAAGATAAAATATTTTTCTTTATCATGGTAATTTATTTTTAATTTTTAAGAAATATTTAATTACCTTAATAGCTTATACATTAATTATTTATTTAGTGAAAAATCAATAATATAGTTTTTATTAAAATAATAATACCTATCAAAAGTACCAAAACATGAAAAACCTTATTTTTCATATATATATATACCCTAAGAATCCAAGGATCTATTTATGGACCATTTGGAGACTTATAAAACAGATTAAAACATTCATATTATTTTAGTGTAAATGATGTCAATGATGTCACCTTCATAATTTAATAAATATAACAATTTAAGTGTTGTGATTTTATTATGATAAATTAGAGTAAAAATATTATTATGAAAGGTATTATATTTATCTTCATCATAGGATTTTATTTTTAATTTTTATGCAACTAATAAGTCTGTTAAATGATTATACAAAAATGATGTAGTAATTGTTTTATTAAGAGAAATATCAAATAAATGGTTTTATAAATATTAAAATAAACTTTATATGAACTAATTAATGTTCTCCACAAATTTTCTTAATTAATATGGCATTTTAAAAATATATTAGACATTTTTTTTCGAATATATCCTCTGTGTGGAGTTTACTTAAATTCAAATAAATGAATAGTATCAAAATTAACACTATTGTTATTTTATAAAAATAACATATTATAAAACTGTTTAAAAATCACATAAATATTTAAAAATTATAAATTGAAATTTATATGGTCAAAAATTTCATAAATTACCCAATTATAGATAATTCACAACACATAATTAATTATTTATAACAATTTAAAATTTAGAATATTATTACCACAAATAAGATTAAATAAATTAAATAAGGATAAATCAAATTGATATGGTATAAAATAATTTCCCAAGATATCAAAAATTAATTTTTTTTTTTTTGATGAACTTAAAACCCTATAATACCTCATATCCTAATTTGAGTGACTTTGGAATTTTTTATGTGGGGTTTGAGTTATTATAAATTAATATTTGTTAGGGTTCCAAAAGTGCCCCTCTCTTCCCTTATAAAAGGGAACCTCCTCCCTCTCCCCCTAACACCACGTTGAGCCTTCAAGCTCGGCCAACCCCTACCAATTTATCTTATACACTTCCCTAGAAACCTATTAGAGGTCCTGGTCCTCTTCCAAGACCAACTTTAGTGCCCAAAGTGGAGTTTAAGAGGATGCGCGTCGAAGAAGAGGTAATCTCTTCTACCAATTCTTTCAAGTTTCTTTATTCTACTACTACCTCTTATTTAGTTGTTTCATTATAGAGTAATAGCATCAGAATAACTAAAATACTGATATTTTATTATAAATATGAAACAACCATTTTTCACCTTCTTCTCATCCTATGAAAAATGAAATCATCGTGCGTGTGTACGTATGGAATACGGTCTCCACGTCATGGTGTAATCTGTTTTTCCACCACCACCAAACATGGATGGGTATAATGGTGTAAATAATAACTATATATATATATGGTTATTATAACATGATAATAATTCTGAGATATTATATTATCCACTCTAATTCCATTCAATAATTATGGGAATGATATCATCACTCGTGCGTACGTA
Source organism: Viscum album (assembly GCA_963277665.1). Lineage (NCBI taxonomy): Eukaryota > Viridiplantae > Streptophyta > Magnoliopsida > Santalales > Viscaceae > Viscum > Viscum album. The sequence goes on from OY728134.1 coordinate 176,867,863, forward strand.
CGGATTACCGTCTCCACGGCGTGATGAGATTCATTGTCCAAGTTAACCATTCAAGAATGATTATAAAGTATATATATTAAATAATAATGAAATATCTGACATATTAATGATATTATAATTATTTATATGTTATTTACTTACTTCCATTTAGTTTAATAAGGAAACAAAAACAGCGTTCATGTGTACGTACATCCTACTATCTCCATGTATGGTGTATTTCTTTATATTTATCAATATTATATATATATATATATATGTATATTCTGAATATATATTATATATAAATCATTTTTTACATTCTACAAGTATGTAATCATGATCTAAGTAATCATATGAATAACTACAAGCCAAAACACAGACGATAAATGAAACGATTTTACCCAAAACGCTACTTTAACATGGAATTTACAAATGAACGGGTAATATAAAGTCATAACTGAATCATATATGATAACATAAATATTATTATGGTTTTGTTAGAAGTTAATAATATTTTTAAACCCACTATATAGGGTTCTTAGACACATATAGAAGAAATTGGATATAAGGTAAGGGATAATTTTTTAAATCTCATTTTTTCCGAGATTGATTATACGTAAGTATTTACTGGGGTTATATTTTTCATTCATGGCCATAAAATGTTTATCATAAAGTGTTTCATATTTTTCCATGAATTTTTAATGTCATGTTTACCCCTATTTGACTTTTACATTTTGTTATTGAAGGAATCATTCTTTTGTTTACCATACGAGGAACTTTTTGACTTTTCCATTAAAAGTATGAGGAGAATGTTTTTTTAACCTATACGGCATGAAAAGATTTTTATGGTTTCAAAACACCTAATTTTCATTAAACTTCCTCTACAAGTTTTCATGATTATTTTCAACAAAATACTTTTCTTTTAAAATTGAATGGCATTTTGTGAAAAGAAAATGATTTTGAAGAAGAAATGATATTTTCCTCAAGAATTCATTTCAAGTGTTTTGTCAAAACTATTTTCCATCTAAGATGACATTATTTAGTATTATTATGTATCAAGTATAATGTTTCTATTATATACATGGTTTGATTATTATTATAATGAGATGATATCCATTTGTTTTATATGGATTACATTATGATGGGATGATGTTTATGAAACCCATTTTATCTTTGGTTTATGATGAATGATTTATGTTTAATTTGTGAAGAAAGTAAGAATGATTTCATTATGATATGGGTGGGACCTATATATCCCACCAATTAATTGGGTAAATATTTAAATCTCATGATATACACATGGCTGGAATTTCAAGTTAATCTGGTTCTGTGATACAAGACTGGAACGAGGAGTGAACTCGATTCAGAAAGGGACTTTGCCCACTATGATGGTCTTGGCAGCAATGCATTGGCTACTATGGAAATCATATCATGTGATTAATGGCTTCCATAATTACATGTTTTATTCCCTTGATATTTTATCATGATTAATGTTTCTTTATGATCTATGCCTTACGTACTGCCAAGTTTTATGTTATTGCTCAATATTTTGATGTTTAAACATTATGTTCATGTTTTTAAGATCAAATTCATATGATTTGTTTTATTTTCTCTATGCTTACCCTTATTGAGAATTTGAGCTCCCCCATTATATTTTTTCTTTTCTAGAGGATTTAAGGAAAGTTTTTAGGTAAGAAAACAAAAGTGGAAGATATTTATGTGAGATGTTGAAGATCTTCCGCCACGATTAGATGATTATGTTTTGAGTTTCCAAAGACACTAAACTATTATGGTACATGAGTGTTGGTTCTTGTTATGTATTAAGTATTCTGAAAAAGTATTGTAATTTCCATGTATATCAAGCGTTGGGTCTCTACAAATATCATCATGGAATATTTGAAGTCCACGTATGGGAGACCCTAAAGGTCACCCTTATGATGGAAAGAGATTGGTGATTCCTCTCTTGTTGGGATAGATATAGTGAAATAGATAATGAATATGGCCCGAGTTATCCAAAAATTCATGAGTAAATCCATGATAATACATGAATCTTATGTATATCAACTTTGTAGGCCCTTAGATTTTGAGCTGGGAGACCACATTTTCCAAAGATTGTTTCCATGACAACGGTTGGAGTGATTTTTCCTGGGAGTAAAGCTATCACTAACGTTAATCAGGCCTTTAAATATATTGTAGTGGGTTGGGGAGGTTTCACAAAACATCACCATACACCACACATTTGGATTGGGTATATGAAGTCTTCAATGTGTCATAGCTGAGGAGATATGTGCATGGTCCTATATACATTATTCACTCGGGTGAGTAGGATATCGAGAATGGATCCACCTTATTGGAGAAACAAATGTGGATCATGGATCTATATAATATGATCCTTTTTGATGGACTATTATTTCCTATCATGGGTTGTGGTAGCATATAATCATTTAGGAGAGATCTCACAAGTAGGATAGCCAGATTCGAGCTCAATATCCCCCCTTTTTATTTTTTCGTTTTTTGGATGAAATGCTTAAAGGATAGAATAATTTAGAGAGCATAATTTTTCATTGCAATAATTTAAATATATTAGGGAAAATTTTCAAAACCATGAATCGTGAGGGCATGTAATTTTGAGGCCTAGTGTGACTATAATTAATTTTATAAAAATTCAAAAATATATTTCATTTCTAATGTGAATATTTTTTCCAAAAAAATGTCGTAACACTTAAATAGGTTATTAGATCAAAAATATTAAACAATGGTTGAATACAGAGCATGCGATTTACCCAAGATGAAACCTAAAGTTGGTCAGCATGGGATGTTTAGACAAATAAGCCATTGGAGGGTACATTTGGTGGAATAATTAAATTATTTATTTAATTAATTTATGTATTTAATTAATTTATTAAATAACCTAAATGTTTTCCCTCTTTAAATATATTTTTATATCATATCTCTAGGTTTCTCTATATAACCATGGGATATTTGAGGGAATAATTCCACATTCTTCATTGGAGGACTGATATTGGATGATGACAAGTAGTTAAATCCAGGAAAATAGAAGCACAATAAACAAAATGGATATTCTTCATCATTGGAAGCAATGTTCTTCACCTTAAAATGATCCAATATCAAGTTAAGACATTACATTTTCATATTTATTCCCTTATTATTAAAATTTTTATCATTATCAATTCTATTTCTTTGATCTGTGTTTGATTTAATCCTTTTCATGTGCCTATGTATCAGATTTCAGTTATTTATCCTTTTTCTCCCAGTTGTGATATATTGTTCACCCTGGTTAAACCCAATATAAATTTAATGTCCAATAACACATGGCCAATGATTTTTTCAACGTTTATTAGGTTCTTTTTCACCATCATTCTTTATAATCTTCATCATTGGCCTACAAGGTCATAGTTTGACATTGCCGATCATGATTGAGGGAGATAAAATCCACATGTTCATGGATGATTCACATGTGTTGAACTAATTGTATATTTAAGGGTGGATCATGATGGTTTTCTGAATTTTATTGATTCAACCATGGATCAAGAATTAAACGAGGAAATGAGAGGTTCTATGAGTGACATAGACATAAGGAGACATTGTTAAATTGGAAAGTGATCAAATTTCTAGCCACCATAGGGCCAGAATCATTGCCCAAATAGGGATTCCACTAATTTTTTTTGGTCAAACATTAGGATTTTTAGTGGAATCATTGGATTTGGAAGCTACATAATATATCCTATTATTATTCAAAAAACCCAACTACACAAAATATAGTCTGATGAAAACATGTTTTGTAGTGAACTAGTTGTGACAGCTTGGGTTTTATGGGTGAGATTAATATCCCATTACATGTGGGACCCCATCATTCCTTATGACATAGAGATACCATCCCTCCATGTACTTTGGGAGTATATGGACCGAGACATGGGAAAATTCACTATGTGTTTATGCACATGGATAGTGTACACACACACGACCAGTGTACACTTACACGGTACAAAGGTTTTGGGCATAGATAGAAGAACACAACCAGGACCCAGGTGGTTGAGATATGCCATGTAGTGACATTTCACTCCCTATATTAGTATATATCCAGTTATCCAGTTGCTAGAATAGATATGACCAAGAAGTAGAGTTGGGCCACATTGTAATGCCTCGACCCCAGTTACCCATAGTCGTTGAATTATTGTGTAACATTTGCATGATCACAAAAGATCAAGTCTCAAAAGACTGATTAGTTTAGTAGCCTTGGAAACTCTAGATACATTCATAAATGTTACATTACATCACAAAGTGAAAAACTACAATAACATAGTCTCTATAGTCCACAGTCATATCCCCATCAGACTATCCCTTTAGGTTAGTCATAAAATATTTCTTCACATCCTGGAAAAATAAAACATTGAAAGAGGTGATCTCACATGCTCAGTAAGGATAACAATATAGTGGAAGCTTTCATAAATAAACATAAACATTTAAGGCAATGTATGACTAAAACAAAAGCCTTTTAAACTTGAACTTCAACATAATATGGAAAAAGTAAAATGAGATAATGCAATTTACTTATTCACATGGATATTCTATTGGTCGAATAATCACATGCAATATCAATAACCACTTTCATAATGATAGAATTCATAATTCCAGACTATTATAACAACATATCCAAGGCCTCGTGCCAATACTACAAATAAGATTTTGTCAAGGCCTCGTGCCAAGACACTAGTTTGTCTCATGAGACCTGCTGATGCATTGAGGAGCTATAGCGGGCTCCACCCATCACTTATTAAGTCCAATGCATTCTTCATATGAACAAGTTTAAACATATCATAAACCATAACATAATCATATCACATAAAACATGCATAAAGGAAACATAACATTTCAACATTTTAATCACAAGATATCAATACAACACATTGATATAATAAAAAACACTTTCAAAACCATTTTCAATACCAAATAAAATAAAATTAAAACCTGGTATTTATTTTTCATTTAAAAAAAAGTTATGGCTTGTAGAGGAAGCTGAAACACAAATAATGGTCACGACGGCGGAGAAGTCGTTTTCGCCATATACGTAAGACAAAACATTCCATTTTTTAGTTCAGTAAAACACTTCGTATAAAAAATATTCCTTTTTAATAAATGTAAAATTCAAAGGGGTTTATACACCGTATAAAAGAAAGTTGTGTATAAAATAAAATATGCCTCAATGAATGGAGATTGAGACGAAGTCCCTTATAAAGATCATTTTTTAAATAAAATAGATCTATTATGTGTATTCACTATAAGTACACATAAAGAAAGTACAAATACAAGACACGATATAATAATATCATGACATAATTTGAATGTAGGAGATTAACCCAAAGAATGGAAATTGGGTTAAGAAGTTCCCTTACCTCATGTCCGACTTGACTCGACCGTTCTTTAAAATCTTGAATAATAAACTAGAGTTAATCTCTACTTTCTTAAGAACCTTTTTCAAGTTCATTATCCATTTTATATAACTTATTACCATGTTACAAAAATTATGTAGTCATTTAAGTTAATAACAGTCGTTTTGTCGATCTTTGGTACTTGAGACAATAATAAACTTCTTATAATTAAAGGTTGTTTATGAGGTAGAATATCCATTATCTACAGAATTATATTCCTGATGTAGATATAATATATATCATATATATCCATTATATACATTTATTCATAATATTATGTAACAGTTAGAGGTAAGAAATGAAATACACCGTTCATGTAGAAGGTAAGTCGTACGTACGCATGAACGCTACGTTCTTTTCTATTTTGTATTTAATGAAATGAAATTATAATGATATAAAGGTATATTATAATTACATTATAATATCGTATATAATATTATTTACTCCATCCTTTATACATCCCACATATGGCATTAATGATTCAAATCACTTTGAGGGGGCGGTAGTCCGCACTTCCTAAAATGAAATTATCGCGTTTACCCATAATGGAAATCATAAAGGTATGCCATAAATGAAAAATAGAGAATCATAAGTAAAAAAACATAACAGACATCATATATAAAAATAGTGTCATCATAATGGCCACCATGAGAGGTGTTAAAAGAAGATTGAACAATCCTCATTTTGTGAGGCAGTAATTCGCCACCCACAGAAACAGTGTGTTATTTAACCATTAGACGAAGGTGTGCGTAAGTGTAAATAAAATCCTTCTCATAAAAACATACTAGTATATTTAATATACTAGTGTTGTTACAAAATAAAGGAATAAAAAGTGGTTAAGGGGTTGGAGAAGCAAAATAAAACAAAATAACATAAGAGAAGACATTACCATAAAATCGGGTAACTCTTTTTTATTTGAGCCAAAGGCTTCCTTGGGGAGAATTCTGCCAAACGTGAGGCTTATAGGAGTAATAGAGGGAAGTGGAGAGAGTATTTTGTCAGATTTTTTCTGTGCCAAATGGCTTAGAAGGTGTGAATAAAGTGGTAGTGGTGGGGACCTTTTATAAGAGGAGAGGAGGGGCACTCTTGGAAAGTCGTGAAATGTTACTTTATTATATAATGAGTTTTGGATTTTAAAGTTCCCACACCTTTATATTTCTAGGATAAGGTGATAAGGGTTCGAAATATAGTCATACAATAGGTTTTTGATAAATTTATGTCTTATATTTTACATTATATTTTCATTTTATTTAAATCGTTAATTAATGAGGTAATCGGTGCATCATCATGGTGTCATAAAAAATTTAATTTATATAATGTCTAAAAATTATAAACAAAATATCATGATGTAGGAAATTTTTTTGGATTTCCAATGAATATTTATAGTCTAAAAGTTACCTTATATAACCCCATGTAATAATTGTTTTAGTAAGACAACTCATGTTTGTGACAATTTTATTTTTACTTTAAATAAAAAGTTATTAATGTCATTTCCTTACCCAAGTGGCTCCATGGGGTCCCCAAGTTGACCCATGGATTGTCTCGGTCGGCCATGACTAATAAAATAAGGGTAGGACAAGTGTAAAAGTATTTTCATATTTTTATAATTTCATTTTTACCTTAAATTTCACTAATTACCTTTAATCGCGATTAATTAAACTTAAAAATTACTATTAACCAAAAAATTATTTTAATCCCATTGAACAAAATTTTTCTTCCTAATGACAACCATGTATGTCATATTTTTGAAAATAAAATCACAGAAGTGGTAATGTTTCATTTAAATGAAAAATCAATTTTTTAACTACCACTTAGTGGTTTCACTATTCATCAAAAATTGATGTTTTTCAGAACAATGCCAAAATTTCACACTAAGCTATAATTGATATTCCGAATTCAAAAATGATGTCTATTTTAAAAAATTCCAAAAATATAAGTTTTATTAATTAATATTATAATTAATTCCCGCTGTCACAACAAATAGCGTGTTTTTCAGAAACAATATATATCAAAAGATTGACAATTGTTTATGTCCAATTTAAAAGTGAAATTAATTCTAATGAACACCATTGGATAGAATTGTAAAAACATATCCTGAATATACTTTAAAACCACTCAATAGTATAATTTAACACTATAAATTATTTTTATTTAAAAAAAAATTTAAGTATTTTTTCTTATTCATAAAAAATTGGAAGTTCTTAGAAAAATACTAAATATTCAACATAGGATAATTTCGATATTAAGAATCCAAAAATGAAGTACATTTTGAAAGATAAAATTTATAAAATTTAAAAAAGTAGGTATTACTATTCATAATGGCTACTTTTATTGGTTGTGGTGTGTGCTAGAACTCGGAGTTTCTTACAATGTAAGCTATTGCATTATTGAAAGAGAAGCGTATCGTGGAAGCTCGGGGTGTTACATTCTCCCCTCCTTCAATAAATTGCATCCTCGCAATTTGAAATTGTTCTTCGAAAATAAAAGGTTGAATGTATCAAATACCTTTGTGCAAAACCCACATCGAAAATAGGGTTAATAAAAATATAACTTTAAAATAAAGAAAGGGAAGTAAAAGGTCACCCGAGATAGCCCATACTAGGAGTCTATGAAAATATGGATATGGAAGAAAAACAAACCATCAAGGTCTGATGGAGAGTTGTATAAAATAGGATTAGGAGAAAGTTAACCATAAGAAAATCAAGAACTTGTCATTGGTTAAACGGTCATTGAATCCCCAGTTGGAAAAGTTAACTGACAACATTTTTGTTTTAAGTTACCTTTCATAAAGTTGAGGAATGTTTTTAAGAGATTCAATAAGAATGTAAGGAAATATACTTACTTGTCATGTAGACTTTCATTCTTTAATAAATTTTTACCACAAACCCATCTTTCACTCCCAAAGGTAATAGAACTCAAAAATATTCTATTTTTCCTAATTGTATAAGGTTTTAAATATTAACACATACCATTTAGATTAGGAAAACTATTTTGTAATAATCAGGGACTTACTGTAGGCTAGTGGTAGGTAATAAAGGCATGTCTCACTATGGTTGTGGGTTCGATTCCTGTAGCTTTGTCTGATGCAATGGGCTATCATCCGACCTGCGCATTGTCATTTTCCTAAAACTATAGTATTATAATATTCCAAAAATAATCTTCAGAACGTTTTAACCTTAAACAATACTATCCAAAGTTAAACATAGTTCATTCCAACCATTATAGTTATCCAAAATACCTCTGTCTAGACTTTCTCTAAAAGGTCTCTAAATTCCAGAATCAATTTATCAGATTCCCCAAACAAAGTAATGATCATAATTTTCACATACTAAAAATATGATTACCTTTTAACATATCAAAACCTTAATGAAAACAACAAGTACTGTAGTACAATCCTTAGATATCACATTATTCTTATAACCAGAATATAATCCTTGATTCCAAAAACACAAATATATTAATTATTCAATTTCATTTGTAGCAACAACATAAGCTTGACCTTTATCCCTAGACCTTTTTGAGGTACGTTTCCTTGGTGCTTAGGACATTCATTTGAATAATGCTTTATTTCTCTACAATTTTAGCATTCAACATTGATAGCCTCTTTCTTTCCCTTGCAATCACGAGCCTGGTGACCTTTTTCTCCACATTTATAACAATCTCCCATTCCTTTTAGGAAAGTAACAGGGTGATTCTTTCCACAATTATCACATAATGGAAAATCATTCTTTCCCTTTCTCCCTTTATCTGTCTCTTGTTCCACTGTTCTCTTCTTCTATTTCTTTACTTTATTGTCATAAGACTTAGAGAATTCCTTTTCTGTCTTGATAGCACACGAGACAATGTATTCATACGATGAGAAGAATTGTGACACTAATTCATGATGAAGAAATGGTTTTAACCCATCAAAGAAAAGATCAATCTTACATCTTCGGTTACGTATATAATCTGCAACATGCCTCGCTAAACTTGTAAAGTTAGCCTCATACTTTGCGATATTCTCATCCTCCTTTTGTCTCAGACTCAAAAATTGTCTTTCCATATCTGCTTTATGGTCACGAGGATAGTATTTTTCTAGGAAACGCTCTTTGAACTTCCTCCATTCCATATTTGATACTTCATCATCTTCTTTTGTGTTTTGAATAAATGACCACAATTGATCAGCATCTCCAGTGAGGCAGTAAACTACCATGACAACCTTCTCTCTTTTGCTACTCCCCAAGGCGTAGAATATTTTCTCTAAGGAGTTTATCCATTTCTCATCTACTAATGGATTTTTACCCCCATTAAATGTTGGTTTTTGTTGCCTCATGAAGCGGTCTAACATTGCTCCTCCACACAGTGGATCTGGGTGTTCCATACGAGTAAGGTTATTATTCATAACCTGAGTGAGTTGTCCCAGTATGGTGATAAGTTGATCAGCACTATTTGTATCACCAGCTCCACTATAATTATCTTGAGTAGGAGGGAAATCCCTACATGGAGTGCATTCATTTATATGGTTGACATTCCTCCCACTATGTGCCTTTTCTAAAAAATGTCATAAACTAGATTAGTTTATGAATCAAAATACATAATTCCATACTTGTAAAACACTTAACATAAATTCAACTATTTATGGATATAATCCATAATCATAAAAAGAAATGTTTTATTTGAGGAATTATATACTCATAAACCCTTCATAATAGTTTGTAATGAAAATTATATTTATCCTAAGCATATCCCCCGGGAGTGTCGTAACCAAGAGTGCAGCAAGGCCTGTTGTCGTGCACCAGTTCTCGTTCGAGTCTAGCTCAAACTGGTGTTTTCGGGTTTTACCCCTAGGTACATCTGTGCCAGAGCTGCCTCTATCTGCTCGTATTTAGATAGGGATGTATAGCTCAGAAAACTCACAAAATCTCTATAATACCAAAATTCTAGGAAGTTCTTCTATACTAATCCTCAAAGTTTATCTTAGGTCTATGTGCTCTAATAAGAGTTTATCTAAATATAGCTTCCAAGGTTAGTACTAAACTACCTCTGATACCAACTGTAATGCCCCGACCCCAGTTACCCAGAGTCGGTGCATTATTGTGTAACATTGGAATGATCACAAAAGATCAAGTCTCGAATGACCAATTAGTTTAGTAGCCTTGGAAACACTAGATACATTCATAAATGTTACATTACATCATAAAGTGAAAAACTACAATAACATAGTCTCCATAGTCTACACTCATATCCCCATTAGACTATCCTTTTAGGTTAGTCATAAAATATTTCTTCACATCCTGGAAAAATAAAACATTGAAAGGGGTGAGCTCAGAAGCTCAGTAAGGATAACAATATAGAGGAAGCTTTCATAAATAAACATAAACATTTAAGGCAATGTATGACTAAAAAAAGCCTTTTAAACTTGAACTTCAACATAATATGGAAAAAGTAAAATGATATAATTCCATTTACTTATTCACATGGATATTCTACTGGTCAAAAAATCACATGCAATATCAATAAACACTTTCATAATGATGGAATGCATAATGCCAGACTATCATAACTGTTGTACCCCTCTCTCTTGGATTTTAATGATCACAATCACTCTCATCGTGTTCTAACTTGTTTTCAAGTATTTTTGATGATAGGAAAAAGGTTGCAAAAGAGTTGGCCCATGAAGACTGGAAAAGGACTCTCTGAGTCCACCGGCCAACCGGTGTATTACCACCGGTCAGCCGGTGGTCTCTGGTAGAAGCAATGCTCTCTGCCCGGTTCCACCGGTCAGCCGGTGCCTGACCACCGGCCGCCCGGTGTCTGGCTCACCGGCCAGCCGGTGTCCCAGCACCGGCCCGCCGGTGGAACCCAGACAGAACGCTCTGCCTTCTGTCTGGAGCACCGGCCAGCCGGTGTCCCAGCACTGGTCAGCCGGTGGAGCCAGACAGAACGCTCTGCCTTCTGTCTGGAGCACCGGCCAGCCGGTGTCCTAGCACTGGTCAGCCGGTGGAGCCAGACAGAAGGCTCTGCCTTCTGTCTGGAGCACCGGTCAGCTGGTACGCCCAGTCAAACTAGCCGTTGGGCTTTGACCAGACTTGTACTTTTGACCCCCAACGGCTCCGAAAGCCCTCCAACGGCCATATTGAAGGATTTGGGGATATTTCTCCTATAAATAGATGAGGATGGATGCCGAGAACAATACCGATACATTGGAATGATATTTTGATCCCTTGAAGCTCTAACAACAAATCTAAAGGCTACTTGTGATCCATTTTTATCCTTGAAGCTTGGGCTGCCTCTACATCAACTACTCTCACACTCTTGGTGCTCAAGGCTTCCTATAGTTTGTTATAATTTATTTATTTCAATTGTTTAGTTCTTCATTGGGTTTGTATTAAAACAAACCATCCTTTTCTTCCTCACTTTCATTTTGGGTTTCTTGCTACAACCATAATAAAAAAGCAAGCTGTACGAAGGTGACCTGGCCTACCTTAAAACGGCTAGTGGGTTTCTTTCTACAACCATTAAAAAGCAAGCGGAAGTAAATCTCTCAATGGTTGAGTTGGGAGTGGAGACGTAGGCTTTGGTTTAAGCCGAACTCCGTTATCAAATTGTGTCTTGCCCCTTTTATTTCCGCTGCATTTATAAATTGTTTTTAAATTATTAATTATTTTTTAAAAGGCAATTCACCCCCCCTCTTTCCATCACTCTCTGACCCAACACTTGGTATCAAAGGGAAGTTTGTGTAATACCTTAACCGATTACAAACATAAAATCCATAGTGATGGCTTCTTCCTCACAAGCACCCGAAGGGTATTCCATGACTCGGGCTCCATTCTTTGATGGAACCGACTACACTTATTGGAAAACTCGCATGATTACATTTCTTAGAAGTATTGGCTATCCTATATATAGAATTGTTATGCAAGGCTACACTCTCTCTAGCAAAGATGAGTCTAAATGGACCCCTGAAGACATTGCTAATTTTGAGCTTGATGGAAAAGCCATGAATGCTCTTCATTGTGGGTTAGACCGTAATGAATTTAATCGTATTTCTACTTGCACCACTTCTCATGAAATTTGGAAGCTTTTGGAAGTGACCCATGAGGGCAATAACAATGTCAAAGACACTAGATTAGATATGTATCGTCAAGACTTTGAAAGTTTCACCATGCACCCACACGAATCTATTACGGAAATGTTTACTCGCTTTACTGATGTGTGTAATGGGAGAAAGTCTCTTGGAGATGATTTTTCTGCAGAGACGATGGTCAAGAAGATTCTTTGGGTCCTACCAAGCTCATGGGCTCCAAAGGTGATGGCAATCCAAGAAGCGAAAGATGTCAAGAAAATGCCGGTTGAAGAACTCATTGGATCACTTATGACCTATGAGATTACCATGAAGAGGCAAGCCGATAAAGAAGGTAACATCTTCAAGGAGAAAAAGAACATAGCATTCAAAGCAAAGCAAGAAAGCTCCTCCATTGATAGCGAATCCGAGATTGCTCAACTTGCAAGGAAAATGAACAAGTTTATAAAGAAAAAGAAGAATTTTCAAAGGGCACGAAAGGAAGAACCAAAATCAGAAAAAGAAGTCACATGCTTTGAATGTGGAAAGAAAGGCCACATCAAACCGGAGTGCTCTCTTTTCAAGAAAAGGTTAAAGGAAAAGAAAAACAAGAAGGCTTTCAAAGCGTCAACATGGAGTGAAAGCGATGACTCCATGTCTTCAAGCGACTCAAGCGATGAAGGTGGAAAATGCCTAATGGAATTTGATGAGGATAAACACCAAAGAAGTAGGACTTCGAAAGGCCCGTGGTATCTTGACAGCGGATGCTCAAGGCACATGTGTGGCGATCCCTCCGAGTTCAACTCCCTTGAAGAATTCGATGGAGGATACGTCACCTTTGGTGACAATTCAAAAAGCAAGATCGTCGGGATAGGTACCATTGGTTTCGGTAGCACCTCCATAATTAAAGATGTTTTATTTGTTAAAGGTTTAAAACATAATTTAATTAGCATTAGTCAACTTTGTGATAGTGGTTTTTTTGTGAATTTTCAAAATGATTTATGCAATGTGTTTGATTTTCAAAACAAATTGATATTTTCTGCTTCCCGTTTTCAAAATGTTTACATTATTGATTTAAATTCTTTAGCTAGCCAAAATGTTAAATGTTTAAGTGCTCTTGACAATGAGTCTTGGCTTTGGCATAGAAGGTTGGGTCATTGTAGCTCTCATTCACTTCTAAAGCTTAATAAGAACAAGCTCATCTGTGACCTTCCTAAACTTAAGTTTATGAAAGATTTGATTTGTGAGCCATGCCAACTTGGAAAGCAACACAAATCTTCTTTCAAATCTAAGAAAGAAGTGTCCACTTCAAAATCTCTTGAGCTCCTTCATCTTGATCTTTTTGGTCCTACCCCTGTAGCAAGTCTAGGTGGAAAATCCTATACCTTCGTCCTAGTAGATGACTTTTCTCGTTTCACTTGGGTTTTCTTTTTATCTCATAAGAATGATGCTTGTAGAACCTTTTTGAAATTCTCTAGGAAAGTAGAAAACGAAAAAGGATATAAAACTATATCGCTCCGTAGTGACCATGGAGGTGAATTCAAGAACAAAGAATTCGATGAATTGTGTTCCTCTCAAGGATACAATCACACCTTCTCTGCCCCTAGGACTCCACAACAAAATGGAGTGGTTGAAAGGAGAAACCGAACTCTCCAAGAAATTGCTCGAACCCTCCTTAGTGAATTCAACCTCCCTCAATATTTTTGGGCCGAGGTAGTTAACACTGCTTGTTATACTATCAATAGAGTCCTTGTAAGACCCCTTCTTAAGAAAACCCCCTATGAACTTTGGAAAGGCAAATTGCCCAAAGTTGGTTATTTTAAAGTGTTTGGTTGTAAATGCTTTATCCTTAACACAAAAGATAACCTAGGAAAATTTGATGTCAAATCCGATGAAGGTATTTTTCTTGGGTACTCCAACTCAAGCAAAGCCTATCGTGTCTTCAATAATCATTAAAAAACCATCGAAGAATCATCTCATGTCAAATTTGATGAAACTCTACCAAAACCTCACCCTATCATTGAAGATGTTGAAGATAAGCTTCATAAGCTTCATTTGAATGATTCCTCTTCTCCTCCCAAGGAGGATGACCATCAAGAACCTTCTTCACCTTCTTCGCCTTCCACCTTGCCTAAGGTTTGGAAACCTTCTAGAGACCATCCTTTAGAAAATGTTATAGGTGATCTTCAAGCCGGTACTCGAACTAGAAGATCAATCCTCAACGAGGTTGAACATCAAGCCTTTCTTTCTCAACTAGAGCCTCAAACCATTAATGATTCCATTAATGATGAGAATTGGGTTCTTGCAATGCAAGAGGAACTAAATCAATTCTCTAGAAATGATGTGTGGACTCTTGTTGAAAGACCCAATGATCATCCAATCATTGGCACTAAATGGGTTTTTAGGAACAAACTTGATGATCAAGGAAATATAACCCGGAACAAGGCTCGCCTAGTAGCTAAGGGCTATAATCAAGAAGAAGGTATTGATTATGGTGAAACCTTTGCGCCCGTTGCTAGATTGGAATCCATTAGGATCTTGTTGGCATTCGCCGCTCACTTAAATTTCAAACTTTTTCAAATGGATGTTAAAAGTGCTTTTTTAAATGGTTTTATTTCAGAAAAAATCTTTGTTGAACAACCCCCCGGTTTTGAAGATCCAAAATTTCCAAATCATGTTTTTAAGTTAACTAAGGCTCTATATGGCTTAAAACAAGCCCCTAGGGCTTGGTATGAGTGGTTAACAAAATTCCTTTTAGAAAATGATTTTAAAATGGGTCAAGATGATTGTACCCTATTTTTAAAACACACTTCAAAAGATCTTTTAATTTTCCAAATTTACGTTGATGACGTTATCTTTGTTTCAACCAAAGAATCACTTTGTACTGATTTTTCAGATTTAATGAGAAAAGAATTTGAAATGAGCTTTATGGGGGAATTAAAATTTTTCCTTGGTTTTCAAATCTTTCAAAATTCAAATGGTATTTTTCTAAGCCAAGGAAAATACACAAATGAACTTTTAAGTCATTTTGGTATAGATCAAGTAAAGGAAATTAGTACCCCCATGAGTACTTCTTGTAAACTTACGTTAGATGAAGCCGGGAAACTGGTGGATAACAAGCTTTATAGGAGTATGATCGGGAGTCTACTTTACCTAAATGCGACCCGTCCTGACATCATGTTCAGTGTTTGCCTTTGTGCTCGTTTTCAAGCCAATCCCAAAGAATCTCATTTTAAATCGGTCAAAAGACTTTTTAAGTATTTAAAAGGATCCAAAAACATTGGTTTGTTTTATCCCTCTAATACTTCTTTCGAACTTTCTTCATATTCGGATGCTGATTTTGGTGGATGTCAATTAGATCGTAAGAGTACTAGTGGAACCTGTCATCTGCTAGGAAAGTCGCTTGTTTCATGGAGTAGAAAAAAGCAAAACTGTGTTGCTCTTTCTACTGCCGAGGCCGAGTACGTAGCAGCTGGTAATTGTTGTGCCCAAATTATTTGGATGTAGCACACTCTCTTGGACTATGGCCTTTCCTACGATCATGTCCCTATACGGTGTGACAACACTAGTGCCATTAATATTTCTAAGAATCCAATACAACATTCTAGGACAAAGAATATAGATTTAAGGCATCATTTCCTTCGTGACCATTTTCAAAAAGGGGATATCACTTTGGACTTCATTTCTACTGATTTCCAATTAGCTGATATTTTTACCAAACCGCTCCCGGTTGAACGTTTTGATTTTATTAAGGGGGAGTTAGGAATGATTCGTCAATGAGAACTATTAAATATTTGACTCTTTTGGCTTAAGTTATTTTAACTCTTTTTTATTTTATTTTTTATATATTTTATGAATTTTAATACCACCGGTCAACCGGTGGTACACCACCGGTTAACCGATGGTGTCGGGCTTTTCTTTTTTGGGCCGGCCGGAGGAAGGGTTAAAATCTAAATTAAACCATTCCCTCACTCTCCCTCTCGTGCGTCCCCTCCAAAACCAACGGATCCTCCTTGCCCTAGCCTCCCTTCTTCCTCCTTGCCCTCTCAAACTCCTTCTTCTCTCAATCTCTCTCTTTTTTTCCTTTTTCCATCATGGGTCCTCGCTCTTCACGCAAAGGAAAGGGTATCGCTCAAGAAGCACCTCCTCCTCCTTCAATCCCTCAACTTCCGGACATTTGGCATGACAAAGTCATTCTGCCTGGTAGAGTAATTGACTATTCTTGGCTTTCTTCTACTCGTCTCGAGGTATTCTCCATTATTGAATATCAACACTGGCATTCCTTTTTTGAACCTCCTGAGAAGGATGTTATTTATCCCCTTCTTGTCAAAGAATTTTTTGCTCACCTGACGTGGTCGGTTTCTGACGACGTCGATACCATTTCCACCACCGCTCTTGGGCAACCCATCACTTTCACTTCTTTGGAAATTGCCAGGATGCTAGGGGTTCCTCATGTTGGACCCCATGCATTTGCTCAGGGGGAGTTTCCTCAGGACCCTGATTTTAATCTTGTTTTCGCTCTTGAGCATCTCACAGGGCATCCCAACGATCCAATTGTCAAGCTCTCGTAGGTCACCCCTAACCATCGCATCATTGAGCACCTCATTCAGACCACCCTTGCACCCCATATCGGTGATCACAATACGGTGAAATTTATTGATATTTATCTTCTCTCTTATATCACCAGAGGCATTCATTTCAATTTGGTCCAGTTCCTATTCTGGGCCATGTCTTATGTGGCTGAGCACCCGCGCCGGTCCAAAACTCTACCTCACGGGTGCTTGTTGACCAAAATCTTTACCTTTCTTGATGTCCCTCTCCGTGCTACCTCCTTCGAGCAGCCCAAGAAAGATAGCATCATCAATTTTATGATGGTGCAACGGATGAACATTCGTTGGCATCCTTGGCATCATGAGTGGATTACTAACAAGGGTGGCCTTCTCAAGGCCTACTCCCCTCAGACACATTCACACCCTCCTTCCCATGCCATGCCTCCTGCTATTGTCGCTGCCTATCCTCTTTCAAATAGTGAGGACAGTGGTGCTGATGAAGAGGAAGGAAGTGGTGACAGCGAAGGTGAGGCTGCTGCTGCTGCTGATGAGGAAGATGGAGCGGGTGATGATGCATCGGAGCCTGCTGAGGCTGTGCCCCCTCCCGCTAATACTGGTAGCTTGTCGGTGACGGCTGATCAATTCCTTTGCTTCCAGGATCAAATTTAGACCCGTCTCGACATGCAGTTTTCTTACATCAGCTCTCAGTTTGATCAGCTCCACTCTTGGATCGATTCTCTTGATCATCGCTTTGAGGCGGTCCAGGCTCCTCTAGCTCCTCCGACCTTCAGGCGTCGTCATCACTCTCGGCCATCTAGGAGTGAATAGAGCCTTTCCTGTTTTTTGCCTTGTCTTTGTATTTGTATTTTGAACTTTCTATGTAACGTTTCATCTTTTATAAAATTCAAGTTGTCTTATTTATCAATCCTTTTTTTCATTGCTTACTTCCTTATTCTTGTTTTTTTTCTAATTTTCTTTCATACTTTTCCTCCTATTTTGATAATCCCAAAGGGGGAGAAAAACTCTCTATTACATAGTTACTTATTTCATTTAATTAAGTGCTCTTTTTAAAAGTTCTATTTTAAGTTATTACTTTCATCAAAATCTGTTTTTTAAATGGTTAATTTATTGATTTCAGTTGTTTCTTTTAAATAACCTATGGTTACAATTTCAAAATGAACCATTCCCTTTAATTCAATCCTTTCAAGATTAATATCTTTTTCAATACATGATACATCTATGAAATTCTTATATTAAAATGATCTCTAAAATTTTCCATGTCCAAGTTTCTTTTTTACTTGGCATATCCTTTTTAAAAACTTTCTCATTTGTGATTGTGATCATCAAAATAGGGGGAGATTGTTCTACCCCTCTCTCTTGGATTTTAATGATCACAATCACTCTCATCGTGTTCTAACTTGTTTTCAAGTATTTTTGATGATAGGAAAAAGGTTGCCAAAGAGTTGGCCCATAAAGACTGGAAAAGAACTCTTTGAGTCCACCGGCCAACCGGTGTATTACCACCGGCCAGCCGGTGGTCTCTGGCAGAAGCAATGCTCTCTGCCAGGTTCCACCGGTCAGCCGGTGCCTGACCACCGGCCACCCGGTGTCTGGATCACCGGCCGGTCGGTGGAACCAGACAGAGAGCTTGCTCTCTATCTGAACCACCGGCCGGTCGGTGTCCCAGCACCGGCCAGCCGGTGGAACCCAGACAGAAAGCTCTGCCTTCTGTCTGGAGCACCGGCCAGCCGGTGGAGCCAGACAGAAAGCTCTGCCTTCTGTCTGGAGGACCGGCCAGACGGTGGCCAAGCACCGGTCAGCCGGTACGCCCAGTCAAACTAGCCGTTGGGCTTTGACCGGACTTGTACTTTTGACCCCCAACGGCTCCGAAAGCCCTCCAACTGCCATATTGAAGTATTTTGGGATATTTCTCCTATACATAGACGAGGATGGATGCCGGGAACAATACCGATACATTGGAATGATATTTTGATCCCTTGAAGCTCTAACAACAAATCTAAAGGCTACGTGTGATCCATTTTCATCCTTGAAGCTTGGGCTGCCTCTACATCAACTACTCTCACACTCTTGGAACTCAAGGCTTCCTCTAGTTTGTTATAATTTATTTATTTCAATTGTTTATTTCTTCATTGGGTTTGTATTAAAACAAACCATCCTTTTCTTCCTCACTTTCATTTTGGGTTTCTTGCTACAACCATAATAAAAAAGGAAGTTGTACGAAGGTGACCTAGCCTACCTTAAAACGGCTAGTGGGTTTCTTGCTACAACCATTAAAAAGCAAGCGGAAGTAAATCTCTCAATGGTTGAGTTGGGAGCGGAGACGTAGGCTTTGGTTTAAGCCGAACTCCGTTATCAAATTGTGTCTTGCCCCTTTTATTTTCTCTGCATTTATAAATTGTTTTTAAATTGTTAATTATTTTTTAAAAGGCAATTCACCCCCCTCTTGCCATCACTCTCTGACCCAACAATAACAACGTAGGCAAGGCCTCGTTCCAAGAGTACAAATAAGATTTTTTCAAGGCCTCGTGCCATCACACTAGTTTGTCTCATGAGACCTGCCGATGCATCGAGGAGCTATAGCGGGCTCCACCCGTCACTTATTAAGTCCAATTCATTCCTCATATGAACAGGTTTAAACATATCATAAACCATAACATAATCGTATCACAAAAAACATGCATAAAATAAACATAACATTTCCACATTTAAATCACAAGATATCAATACAACACATTGATATAATAAAAAAACACTTTCAAAACCATTTTCAATACCAAAATAAAAGAAAATTAAAACATGGTATTTATTTTTCATTTTAAAAAAAAGTCATGGCTTGTAAAGGAATACGGAACTCAAATAATGGTCACGGCGGCGGAGAAGTCGTTGTCGCCACATACGTAAGACAAAACATTTTCTTGTTTCGTTTAGTAAAACGCTTCGTATAAAAATTATTCTTTTTTAATAAAATTAAAAGTCAAAGGAGTTTATACACCGTATAAAAGAAAGTTGGTTATAAAATAAAATATGCCTCAATGAAAGGAGATTGAGACAAAGTCCCTTATAAAGATCATTTTTTTAAATAAAATAGATATATTATGTGTATTCACTGTAAGTACACATAAATAAAGTACAAATACAAGATACGACATAATAATATCGTGACATAATTTGAAAGTAGGATATTAACCCAAAGAATGGAAATTGGGTTATGAAGTTCCCTTACCTCGTGTCCGACTTGACTCGACCGTTCTTTAACCTCCTAAATAATAAACTAGAGTTAATTTATACTTTCTTAATAACCTTTTTCAAGTTCATTATCCCTTTTATATCACTTATTACCATGTTACGAAAATTATGTAGTCATTTAAGTTAATAACAGTCGTTTTGTCGATCTTTGGTACTTTAGTCAACAATAAACTTCTTATAATTACAAGTTGTTTATGTGGTAGAATATACATTATCTCCAGAATTATATTCATGATGTAGATATCATATATATCATATATATCCAGTATATAAATTCATTCATAATATTACATAACATTTAGAGATAAAAAATGAAATGCACCGTTCATGGAGACGGTAAGCAGTACGTACGCATGAACGCTACATTCATTTCTATTTCGTATTTAATGAAATGAAATTATAATTATATAAAGGTATATTATAATTCAAGTTTAATATCATATATAATATCATTTACTCCATCATTTATACATCCCACATATGGCATTAACTATTCAAATAACTTTGATTGGGCGGTACTCTGCACTTCCTAAAATGAAATTTTCGTGTTTAGCCATAATGGAAATCATAAAGGTATGCCATAAATGAAAAATACAGAATCATAAGGAAAAAATCATAACATACATCATATATAAAAATAGTGTCATCATAATGGCCACCATGAGAGGTGTTAAAATAATATTCAACAATCATCATTTCGTGAGGCAGTAATTTGCCACCCATAGAAACAGTATGTTCTTTAACCATTAGGTGAAAGTGTGTGTAAGTGTAAATAAAATACTTCTCATAAAAACATACTATTATATTGAAGATACTAGTTTTGTTACAAAATAAATGAATAAAAATAGTTTAAGGGGTTGGAGAAGCAAAATAAAACAAAATAACATAAGAGAATACATTACCTTAAAATCGGGTAACCCTTTTTGATTTGAGCCAAAGGCTTCCTTGGGTAGAATTATGCCCAAAGTGAGGCTCCTAGGAGTAATAGAGGGAAGTGGAGAGAGTATTTGGGCCGATTTTGGCTAAGCCAAATGTCTTGGAAGGTGTGAATAAGGTGGTAGTGGTGGGGGCCTTTTATAAGAGGAGAGGAGGGGCACTCTTGGAAAGTCATGAAATGTTACTTTATTATATAATGAGTTTCGGATTTAAAAGGTCCCACACTTATATATTTCTAGTATAAGTTGATAAGGGTTCTATATATGCTCATACAATAGGTTTTTGACAAGTTTATGTCTTATATTTTACATTATCTTTTCATTTTATTTAAATCGTTAATTAATGAGGTAATCGCTACATCATCATGGTGTCATAAAACATTTAATTTATTTAGTGTCTAAAAATTATAAAAAACTATCATGATGTAGTAAATGTTCTTGGATTTCCAATTAATATTTATAGTCTAAATTTTACCTTATATATCCCCATGTAATAATTGTTTTAGTAAAACAACTCAAGTTTGTGACAATTTTATTTTTACTTTAAATAAAAAACTTATTATTGTCATTTTCATACCCAAGTGGCTCCATGGGGTCCCCAAGTTGACCCATGGATTGTATTGGTCGTTCATGACTCATAAAATAAGGGTAGTACAAGTGTAAAGGTTTTTTTCATATTTTTATAATATCATTTTTACCTTAAATTTCACTAATTACCTTTAATCGTGATTAATTAAACTTAAAAGTTACTATTCACCAAAAAATTTATTTTAATCCCATTGAACCAAATTTTACATCTTAATGGAAACCATGTTTGTCATATTTTTGAAAATCAAATCACAAAAGTGTTAATGTTTCATTTCAATGAAAAATCAGTTTTTTTACTACCACTTAGTTGTTTCACTATTCATCAAAAATTGAAGTTTTTCAGAACAATGCCAAAATTTCACCCTAAGATATAATTGATATTACGAATTAAAAAATGATGTCTATTTTATAAAATTAAACACATATAATTTTAATTAATTAATTTTATAATTAATTCCCTTTGTCACAACAAATAGCGTGTTTTTCAGAAACAATATATATCAAAAGATTGACAATTGTTTATGTCCAATTTCAAAGTGAAATTAATTCAAATGAACACAATTGGATAAAATTATAAAAATATATTCTAATTATACTTTAAATCCACTAAATAGTATAATTTATCACTATAAATTATTTTTATTAAAAAAGTTGTTTTTAAGTATTTTTCACAATTCATAAAAAACTGGAAGTTCTCAGAAAAATACCAAAAATTCAACATAGGCTAATTTTGATATTCCAAATCCAAAAATGAAGTCCATTTTGAAAGATAAAATTTATAAAATTTTAAAAAGTAGGTATTACTATTCATAACCGCTACTTTGATTGGTTGTGGTGTGTGTTAGAACTCGAAGTTGCGTACAAGGCAAACTATTGCATTATTGAAAGAGAATTGTATCGTGGAAGCTCGGGGTGTTAAACACATACCATGTGGTTCCTTTACACATAGTGTACCGATTTTTTAGGAACCTTATACCTCTCATATCTACTTTGATTGGACTCATATTTTGTCCCATGAGTATCATATCCTTAGTGTTCTTATTCCTATAACATGATGGTGGAATTCATGGTTCCTTTTGAGATATGATGCAGGATATTTTGTGTGTGACACTTATCTAGGTAACAACCAAATATGGATGATATCAAGAAGGTTATTAATAGAGACCAAATAGAGATGGTACTCCCACATGGTACTAAAGTGTAGGTCCTCTACCTATTGAGATAGATGTACTCTATCGCAGTAGGGTACGGGTCCTCCAAACTCAATTTATGTAAGGAGAGATGACATTACACTATCACGCAAGGGAAAAGGTCCTCCGAGATCAATGTAAAAATATAGAGGTGGTACTCCCCAATTTCTTCTGGGTGTAGGTCCTTTATCTAAAATGATGGTACTCCCTTTTCTAATTAGTGAGAAGGTTCCTCCATTATTGAT
Source organism: Viscum album (assembly GCA_963277665.1). NCBI lineage: Eukaryota > Viridiplantae > Streptophyta > Magnoliopsida > Santalales > Viscaceae > Viscum > Viscum album. The sequence continues at coordinate 176,891,109 of OY728134.1, forward strand.
TTATAGATACATAGGTTGTACTCCCATGTGGAATTAGGGTGTGTAGTCCCTCCATCCACAAAGATGGTACTCCCCTATTGATTTAGGGTATGCCTCCTTCATGTTTGTTTTATTGATACGGACATAGTAACACCCTAGGGAATCAGGGTGTTGGTACTCCATGAATGTTGTTTTAATATAGACGTTCAACTCCCATGTCACACTCGGGTGTGGGTCCTCTATCCACTGAGGCAGTACTCCCCTGATGCACTAGGGAATGGGTAACCCAAATGAATTCATTGAATATACATTCAATATGTTGGGCATCGATGGTGTACACATGGAAATATTGGAAAACGTATCATCATAGGATTTTATTTATGATTTAGATCTCCTTTCTCTCTCATCTAGGATTATTTTACAAGCATATAAGTATACATGGGTGTTCATGTTTTTTTTCCCTGGGTTGAGCTATCTATTCTTATCGTGTCTATTTTATGTCCCCCTTAAAGTTTTTTGGGTGTTCTAATGGGTATGTATATACTCACACTTTCATGGTATTTTACAACACATTTCATGTCTTATGCAGATGATGGACTAGTTAGTAATGACTACATGGGAGAATAGGTGTACCTGGGTGCATTTGACCTTGTACAGTGGTCAAAGCACGATGATTTATAGATAGTATCTCTCATCATTTTACATTTCAAGATATTATTTTGTAAGGTCATATTTTTTGTTGGGAAAGTATTTTTTATACTATACATTTAATTTTATGTTGTCATAAACATGTTTCCCCAAGAGGTTTGAAATGCATTTTTTATTCTCTAGATGTTACACTATTTATGATTATTACTCTAAATGTATTCATGGGGGAGTTGGGTGTTTGTGTAAATAAACATTAGGAAAGGGAAACCCATATTAATTATCTTTTTAGTTCTTTTTGTGTGACCCTAGCCTATGGAGGTGTTGTTAGCATAATTTTGACTCATCTAAATGCCATCCAGGTGGGCACCAGTGGGATGGGTTATGACAGGATTGACCAATGTTCTATTCCAACATATCATAAATGAATTACGGATCTTTATCATAGTGTATCATGAAAATCCTTGATAATTTTATTTTTTTGGATATTTTATTCAAGTTTTAGAGTAAAATAAAAAAATTTATTGTCAACTCACACTTTGGGTTGTTCCATGCACATTTGAGATACAAAGGGTGAAGAATAACAAAAAGGTGAGGTTTAATCAATTGATTCCAATTGAAAATTTTATACTTTTGGATACATAACCCCAAAAACCTCTTAGAATTATTCCTTATCCATATTTTGGAAACACAAATAAATTAAAATGGGAAATTGGACACCACACACTTGATTTATAAGGATCAACTAAATTATGAAAACTTATATCCTTTCCATAGCCACCTTTGTGGGTTTATAGAAATATACTATTATGAAGAAGTGAATAAAAAGTGTGAAAAATCACTTTAGACACATTCTATCTCTTGATAGAAAATATTATACCAACTCTCATTAGTTTACAATTTTTTCTCACAAAAATTTTAGCCACATCAAAAATGAAACAAAGAAACATTCTACTCTAATAAGATTCATTTGGAAATTTAGTATGATGATTGTGAGTCTGAGGGAGCTTATTATCATGCACCAATTATTAATATATACTTCTTTATAAACTTCTAAAAAATTAAATTGATTCCCTTGGATTGATTATCCCATTCTAGTAATCTGAACTTAACTCAGTCAGATTTCCTGATCATAAAAATCTATCTAGAAAATCATCTTCAACTCAAAAAAACATTGGATGGAATACTCACTTCTGATTACAATTTTGAAAAAATTCTGCTTTTCAAATATATTAAAAGTGTCCTCATCACCTGTACATTCTACATCTATTTATAGTTTGTCTATAAATAATAATGGATGAAAAATGAAACATTTTTTTCCACTCACACAAATTTCAAAACTCTGAATTTCACTCACAATTTAACTTCATCATTGACCACTTCAAATATTACAAAATGTATTCATGTCTTATCAAATCTTATTGATTCTTCATAACTCTTCTCGAGTTTAAAAAACATAATCCTGAAAATGGTGATCCAAAAAATGCTTATTTTCTGCTTGACCCATTTGAAATACATTCAACTAGAAATTCCCAATTTGTAAATTCTATATCCAGAAATTACATGTTTGGAACGTATTAGTTTACAACTCTATTTACCATTTTAGTTCTCCTGACGAAATTAAAAACCAAAAAAAAAATATCATTTTTTGATCTGATAATCTACGAAAATATGAAAAAGGATAAAAATATTGTTTCAACATCAAAAGACTTCAGAAACCTTCAACCACTAACATGTATCAATTCTACGACATCTGGTGTGACTATCATTCTTCCTCTTTCTCATTCTAATATAACTTCTTAGCCTGATAGAACATATCAGTCTAATATAGATTCTCGATATGATATAACATATCAGTATGATATAACCTCTCATTACAATAAAAATTCTCAGTCTAATAGAAATTGTCATTATGATAGAACTTTTTAGTCATATAGAACTTCGCTATATTATAGAACTTCTCAATCTAATAGAAATTCACAATCTGATATAATTACTCATCCTGATAAAACTTCTTAGTCTAATTTAACTTCTCAGTCTCATAAAAATTCATAATCTAATTGAACTTCTCATTTTAATATAACATCTCACTCCAATTGAACTTAACATGGTGCATTTAAGAAGTATCTATTTTAGGAAAATCTAGAAACTTTACACTTCCATTTTATTCATTAAACTCCTACTTAAATCATTGATTCTTCATACTTTTTTATTAATTTAAATAATAAAATCTAATCACCTAACTTTTATTTGGAAGGTTCATATCTGTCAATATTTAAAACATTCTCATACAAAAAAAATTCTTCATCATTAGAAAACAATATTTCCATCTTCAAAGAATAGGACTTTTCTTAAGTAGATAAATTTTATTAATAAAAAATATTTATTCAAAAAAACACGTTTCCTTTGTGAACAAAATTTATTCTAAAAACTACACATATTTAGAAAACAGTATTTCTTTAGTTTGAAAATGTTCTTTAGAAAACAATTTTTCATCATCAAAAAAAAATCATCAAAAAACTACATTTCCTCAGCAAACAGCATTTCATCAAAAAAAAATTATTCATCCAACAAAATTTCCCCATAAAAAAAATTTATTCAAAAGAAAATGTTTTTCATAAAATAAATTTCTTTTAAATACATTTTTTCTTCTGAAAACAACTTTTTGTATGTAAAAAAATATTCTTTACCAACATCATTTATTTAAAAACTACACAAAATGATTCAGTTTTCAATTTTCGTCTGATTAAAAAAATACATAATAAACAAAATATAGTTTTCAATAAATAAAAAATGTTTTTTAAAACAACACAAAGGATCTTCAACCCACCCTTTGGATTTAGTGACTTTATAAAATAATAACTTTTAGGACTCATCAATTTTCAGCTCTTAGAATTTTTCACAACGCATTTAAGAAATAACACAATTTTTTCAAATTTTATCAAAAATACCTTTCTCAAAAGTGAGTGTACTTATACCACAATGATGTATTTCGTATTTATTTTTATGGAGCTACATCCCCCAGAGACATGGAAATTAGTTTTCATGTTAAGATAAAATTTTCCTTATACCACACTACTTGATTAATGATGTTACTATCTCCCACCCTTTGTCAACATAATGAAAAGAATAGTGTGAGATTTACTTAATATGTTTAGTAAGACCTTTGTAGAGGCTGAACAGGAATTTTCAACCATAATTCCAATAATATATAATTTTAAATTTCTTTTTTGATGTTTTCATCAATTTGATATTACATTGAAACAAATTCCAATATAACATCTCCACCAGTAACATTCTCTTTCATGAAGTGAACCATGATATCAATATGTATTGATCTTTAATGTTGGATAGGGTCTATATAAAGACCATTTGAACTCTATTTATCATAAATTATCTTTAATTGTTTGCAAACATGAATTTTCAAATATTATAACTAAACATTCATCCTCAACATTTGAGTAAACTCTAGTGTACTAGCAACATATTCAGATTCCTCTAAACTCAATATTACTGAACACTTTTTATTACTATACCAACTCACAAAACATTACCCCATGTAAAATATTCCTCCAAAATTTGTTTTTCTATCATTTAAATCTCATGTGAAATCATCATCATTATAACCATGAATGTTTATTTCAAAACATATTTTGTATAAAATCCTATGTGATGTTTTTCCTTTAACATATATCAAAATTCTCTTTGCTTCCAACATATGAGACTCTTTTAAATCACTCTGTTATATAGAAAAAAATTAAATCATAAAAATATCACTTCATGAGGCTATGAAATAAATCAAACATCATATCATCTTCATAAAGTCCTTATGATTCACAAATTTTCTTATTTCATCTTTAATCAACTTTTGTATCACTAAAATGGGATTTGAATCTTTTTTCCATTATGCAATACTGAATTTTTTATCAATTACCTAGAATAATTTTCTTGACATAGGAAATTGTATTTATCTATTTGATAAATTTTTAAAACCATGATTAAATTTAATTCTCCCATATTTGAAATATAGAAATTCTTCTTCATGTACTCATAAAATCATTTACAAAATTTTTCATCACGCATAGAAAAAAATTATATCATCAACATAAATAATTAAAATAAGGGTTTTATTGTTAATATCTTTCACATATATGTTCCTATTAACATTTCATTTATAAAAATTCAACTTTCTCAAACAATTTTTACGTTTTGAGTACCAAGAACATGGTGATTTTTTAACACATTAAAGGATTTCTTCAGTTTACAAACATTATTTCCATAATTATCAAGTAGAAACTCACAAGGTTTTCAATGTAAAATTCTTCTTTAATCTCACTATTTTGAAAAGATGATTTTTTATCCATCTGATAAAGTTTCTAATTTCAATTCACAACCACTTGTAGAAACATTATAATAGTTTCAAATCATGTAACTAGGTAAAATATTTCTCAAAAACCAACACTTTCTCCATGTGAATAACATTTTCACAAAAAGTATTGTTTGATTTCTTGAAACTTATCTACATTTAAATACTTATTTATAAACACACACTTTTCCATAGTAAATTATTCATTTTTTGAATGTGTAATAAGATCACAAGTGTTTATTTTATCAAAATAACACATCTCTTCATTTATTACATTAACACATTCATTGTGTCCCACATCATCCGAAAATAGTTATGGTTTAACTTATGAAATGATTAATGAATATTTTTATGATATCAATCATATTTTTATCTAAACAACAAATTTTTAATTCCTAATATTATTGTTGGATTCATGATATTTCTATAAATTAGAAAATTGCAATGATTATCTTTCAAATTCACATCCATATCATTTGATTCTGATGAATCTTAAAAATTCGATTTTGACTTAATTCCAGTTTTATTTAAAATCTTTGGTTTTACTTAATCGAAATTTTTAAAATTTCTTGTTAATGAATTCAGGTTTTTGTTAACTTTCACATCATACGAATCCATAAAAAATTTTCATATTCTTGTTCCATAATTTATAAATTCATCTATGGGGTGAATATCCTATGAATATTACTTCTTCATCTTTATCATTAAATTTTCCAAGATTTGGATTTTTGGTATTTAGTAAACATTAACATAAATAATATTTAATGTACTTAAATGAATTATTTTTATAATACAGAATTTTGTAAGAAGTCATTTTTTATTTTTGCATCAAAAAAAATAATATTTTGAACATGTACAATAGAACTAAAATCTTCTCCCTAGTATAACATCAAATGTTTTTATTCTTGTGACATGACTCTAACCATTTTTACAAAACTTATATTCTTCCTCTATGATAATATATATTTTTGGGTGTGTATAGAGAAATTTACTAAATATTTATTCCATCCTTACTATGATGAAATTCAAAGTTATTCCATGTGAATTTCGTACCATTTTATTTTCTCAACTAAATTATATTAACTCCCATTTCTATTTCAAATTATTTTTTAAAAAATATAAACATTTCAGCATCCTATGACTTCTAAATCATAAACATGTTATTGGTTATTTGAGTGAAATAATCAATGAATGTCATAAAATAATTATCCCCATTTGTTAATTTATTTATCATTGGCCCACATAAATCAAAATGGATATGTTTGAGAGGCCTGGTAGACTGAATATTATCTTGCCTATGAAATTCATTTTTCCCCTTTCAGAAAAGTTATTCAAATATAATTTTCACTCATTTTCAATTCAAAAAAATTTAGAACATCAAAAAAATTGAATGTTTGATCGCAATTTTCTATCCAATATAACCAATTCTATGTTTCTATAACATGTTTTCATATTCATTACATTAGTAACGGGAGAAACAATTTTCTCTTATTTGAAAGATATTTTTACTAGTCCTTTCTCCTCTCATAAAAAAATATCCATATTCCACACAGATGATGATATAATAATATTTTTTGAAAATCACTTTTTTCGTTATCACATAGTTGACTTACACTATGATTTGTTTTATCCTATCAACAAATAGAACTTCTTTATATTTATACTTTCCTTATTCAATCTCATCCATTAAAATTACTTTTAATTTTATGGAACTATTATTTCTGATGTTTGAAACTCCTCCATCATGATTTCCAAAATCCATTAACATTTTCAATTCAAATTTCATTTTTTATTAACAATGACTATTAAGAATAAATGGTTAGTTTCTCTTAATTTTTCTATGTTCTATCTCAATAAAAATTATCCTTACTAATTCTTCTTCTTTATATATTTATTTTATTTTATAGCATAAGAACTATTCCCTAGAATAGTTTTAATTAATTATTTGGAATCATGTCTAACCTTGTAACATATTCCAAAGAATTATTCTATACATTTAAATTTTTTTGTTGTAATTTTTATCACCTCATGAGATTTAACTTTTTCAACATTCTATGTTTTAGTAAAGTAACTCAATCTATTCCTACCATTTCTTCCACTATATTCAAACCTATTTCATGGAAGAGACATGTTATATTAATACTTTTAAGTTTTGTTCACATAAATTCAACAATAGTAACAAAAAACATCAAATCCTAGTTTTTTATCTATGTAGGATATTTCTCTATAGAAACATTTTTGAGGTTGATAACTTATTTCTTATCTAACAAATTTTTTAAAAGTGTAAACATTTTTTATGGGGTAATTTTATTCTTTTGGGAATGTGATTGATTTATTACAACCCTTATCATGCAAATATTTCCAAGCACCTTTTCCAGAACATGAAATGTTAAAATAATTATAGAAACTATTTAATTTATTGTGAGAATGTTTATTTTGATTTATGATTTTATATTTCTCAGTAAATTTTTATGTCTCATATTTTACTTTAAAATATTTTGTGATATTTTAATTCAATTTTCTCAAAGTAATTTTCACCTTAAGAAGTGTAGATTCAGGCTTGTTGACTTTATCTTCGTTTTCCAACTTTATTAAATTTTCTTTAATCATATTTACATCTTTAAAAATTATTATCTTGTATCTCAAGATCTCTTTTATGTATTCATCTTCTTGAATTAAAAAATATTTTACAACTTCAAAAAAATTACACTATCATTATTTATCATTTATAAGACATTATTGAGGGTTATATTTTTGTCAATACATAAAACAAGTTCTGATCTAAATTAATACTCTCTCTAATATTCTTCACCTCCTTCTTCTTCACTATCTAGGGAATATTCTATTTTTTCTTCATATAAAAATATTCATTGGAATTTTTATGAACCTTCATCTTATGAAAAAATATTCAGTTGTGTTTGATTCATATTTCTTACTCATTATTCATATTTTGTTTCTATGGAACTTATTATAATATTTTTGGAAGAATTTTATTATTTATAACAATGTTCCCACTTCTTCCATCACAAGTTTTCATCAGAATTGCCTCAATATTATCCAATATTCCTCTTGGGAGAATTAATAAAAAAGTTCCCAAATCCCCAATAATAAAAACATTTGATAGGAATACTTCCTTCTTATATTCTTCTTCCTCTCTAATTGTTCTTTGATATGAGATAAATATTTTTTTTCATTTAATTAGTCATTCTAATTATATTTTAAATAACAAGGATCCTCATTTTAAATATCACGAATTATCATCTTTCAAACAGCTTTAGAATCCATTTCTTATTTTTCTTCATTTTGAACAATGGGGGATTTATAATTTCATAATAAACAAGAAAGATATGTAGTTAATTATGAGATAAATCATCATTATCTTCTAAAGATGAAATTTTTGAATCAAACATGTCTATAAAACCTATCATGAGTATATTCAGAATTGTAAAATATTACATGACATATCCAAAACCACAAATGTTTCATAAAACTTCATTTACTCTAGTGAAGTACTCATCCAAATATTATTTATCTCTCATTATTATATCATAAAACATGTTATGCAAGATTTGAATCTTTTCTTCCTTCACAATAGTATTCTATTCAAAAATATATTTGAGTTTTTCCTACAAACTCGATGATGTTTTGAAACCCATGAACTTCATGTAAAAAAATTTTAATCGATATGAAAGAATATAATTTATAGCCTTTCCATTGACATCAATATTTCACTTATTGGAATAAGTCCTAGGAGAATCGTTCTTAATGGGTGGACAAGAAATTATTATATCATAAATAACTTACCATCAAAGAGATAAGAGATATGGAATCATCCTGTCATTCCTAGCCCTAATAATATTTTTCATCAAATATTATAATTCTTATACTATAGATAAAATTGTGATTTTCCGTGACTAGGATTAGTCATGGGAATCATGGATTTGATACCAATTTAATTTAAAAAGGATTGATTAATAACTGAGAGGGGGGTCAAAACAATTGTTTTGTTTTTAAAAATTTCAAACATTAGGCAACATAACCCATGAAACATGATATATTTATCCCTTATCAAATTTTAGGAAACTGTATGCACAAAAAATAAGAAACTAAACATGGAATACATGATTTAAAAGTTTCATCCATAGTGTGATAACCAACATCCTTTCCATATCCACTCCAGTGGTTGTATAAAAATTCACCATTTTGAAGATGATAATAAAACATGTTTCAAATATCATTATAAACATTCTATATCCTTATCAAAATTAATAAACTAACTCTTGTAAGTTTTCAAGTTCTTCTTAAAAAAATCGGGCCACAAAAAAATGAAAACAAAAATTATTCTCCATGAAGATTCATCCATAAATCATTCTAATAGTGTTGAGTCTGATGAAACTATGTCTTATTAACCTATTATTAATCATCACATCTCAAATAACTTATCATAAAAACAGAATTGATTCCATTAGTCCAATTATTAATGTTCAGTAATCTAAACATTTCTCAGTTTGATTGCCTGATAAGAATACTTTTTATATCAAATCATCTCAACTAGAAGCAACATTGGCTGGAAAAATCTATTATAAAACCAATAATGTAGATATTAAGCATTATTCTTGAGTGAACTATGTCAAGTTTCTAGATACCTTATACCTCTATTTATATGTGTTCTTGTTATAGTAAATGTAGGAAATTGAATTGTTTTTCCCACTGTAAAAATTCAAAAACAATAAATTTCACTCATATTTGAACTTCATCATTGACCACTTTAACACTTCTCAACTCTTATAAATTCTTCTAGAAACATTTAGATAATTCATAAATCATCTCAAATTTAGAATATATCATCATGGAAATGGTGATCAATATAACTCTTTGTTTTTTTCCGCTCTAGAAATTAATTCTACGAACAATTAACAATTATTAAATTTTATGTCTAAAAATTGAATGTTAAGAACTTCGCAATTAAGAACATTGTGCATAATTTTAATCCTCTTGATCAAATTTAAAAAAATATAATTTATTGATATAATTCTTCATGACAACTTAAAAAGGTTTTACAATTATGTTGCAACTTCACGTGACATAAAAACCCTTCAACCACTATCGAGTATCAATTCTACTACATATTATGAACATTATAATTATTCCACATTCTCATTAGGAAATATATTTTAATTATGATTGAACTTATTAGTATGATATAAATTCATTGTCTTATATAACATCATTAACTGATATAACTTCTTAGTCTGACAGAATTTTTCAGTCTAATAGAACATTCATTTCAGTAAAACTTCACAGTCAAATATAAATTCTTAGTCTGATAGGGATTCTATGTCTAATAGAAATTCTCCAATTGATATAAATTCTTAGATACATTTAACATAAATAAACTATTTTAATGGTATTTTTAATTTCTTTCCCATTCATGCTTTGTTTTAGGGGTTTCCAAAGCTTTTGTGGAGGAATGGGTGAGTTTTCATGAATTGTGCGAAACTTTAAGCCCAATTCTAGATTTAAAGAAAATATTTCATTTATAATTCATTCATTTTTTAAACAAAAATCATCCATTCCAATTCCTAAATGTCCTCCTCTTACCAATTAACACCACCATGTCAATTTGGATCCTTTGAAAATCCATAATCATGGTGGATTTGGGTTTTTATTTAAGGAGTTGTGCCACCCCAAAGTCTCATTTCTAGTTTTAAAAAAATTATTTAATAACATATTAAATTTTAACAATTTTTTGGTGCTTCCACCTCTAACCCAAGCCCAATGAACTGAGGCATGACCTCAATCTTTTATCCCTCTCTTTAGATGTAACACCCCAAGATTTCACAGTGTGTTATTTCTTCAAAATAATTCAATAACTTGCACTACACGCAACACCGAGTTCAATCACACCATGACTTACAAAAAAAATCCATTAAAAGAGGTCATGAATAGCATTAACTACATTTTAAACTTTATATAATCCTTATAATTTTAGAATCCATATTATGAGTTTCTTAGTCATAATGCAAGAACAGATTCATTTTCAGTATTGCACTTTTATCAAATTTTAATAGTGAAACCTTTTTAAATACAATATTTTAAACATTTTGACTAAATCGGGACATCAAAAAATTTAAAATGAAACATCCCAAGCTTATACGATACGCTTTCCTTTGAATAAAACAGTAGCGTGTGTTGTATGTAACTTCGAGTTTTAACACACACCACAACCGATCAAATTAGCCGTTATGAATAGTAATACCTAATTTTTGAAATTATATATATTTTATATTTCAAAATGGACTTCATTTTTGGATTCGGAATATCGAATTTATCCTAAGGTGAAATTTTGGTACTTTTCGGATAACTTTAATATTTTGATGAATAGTGAAAATTACTAAATTTTAATAAAAAACAACTTTTTTAATCAAATTAATTAATAGTGATAAATTATAAATTTGAGTGTTTTTAAAGTATATTTAGAATATATTTTTACAATTTAATATAATGTTGGTCATTGGACATAATTTTACAATTAAACCGAACATAAACAAGTGTCAATCTTTTGATAGTTATTATCTCTTAAAAACACGCTTTTTGTTTTGACAGCGGGAATTAATTTTAAATTAATTTCTGCCACTTATGTGTTTTGAATTTAGAAAAATGGATTCCATATTTGGAATCAGGATTCTCAAATTATGTAAATAGTTAACTTTTATTTTTAGACATTTTGAATAATTACTGCGGTAAATATTTTATTTACCATGGTTAAGGGTAAATCCGGTAAATAAGGGTTAAAAATAATATTATAATAATACTAAATTACCCTAAAACGTGTCCTAGCCTTATTGGTTGATACAAGTTCGACCATAGGCATCTTTGGGTCGATTTGGGGACCCCATGGTGCCACTTGTAGGTGATAGGGACACTTTATTTTAATTAAGTTAAAATGAATACAAAAATGACACAAGCATATATCTTTTATAAAAACAATTATTACATAAGGTTATATATGTTGGATTTTAGATTATAAATATTCATTAGAAAGATAAAAAGATTTCCTACATAAGGATATTTTATTTATAATTTTTAGACATTAAATAATTTATTTTATTTATGACACAATGATGATGCAGTAATTACTAAAATAGTAAAAAATTAAAATAAGTGATATTATAAATACCCAAATAAATATAATATGAACTTTTTAATGAATTAAACTAATTTTATAGGATAATATGATATATTAGGATTGATTTAATTGAATTTTTTCGAAGTAATCAATCTGTTATGAGTTTCAAAAAAATCAACTATTGAATAGTGTCAAAATTGACATAAAAGAGTTCTTAAAACAAATATTATATTATTAATTGATATTAAATTCCTAAAAATCTATGTTTCTGAAAAGAGACTTATATAATGATAGGTTAATCATTAATTGACCACTTGGGGGTCTCTTGGATGTATATAGTAAGTTTATTAACCATATTATATAAAAATACAAAGAGACATTGTAAAAGTGAAACTAATTAACTTAGAGTTAATACTTAAAGATAAGGTTAATATAAGTACACAAACCTGTCTAAATTCTATTGGATGAGTTGTTTTCGACCCATCCCCACCTTAACCTTTGAATATTAAACTTTTTAGCCATTAGAAACCGAATATTAATTTATTATAAATTAATATTTCTAGCTTTTCCAAAGGTGCCCCTCACCCCTCTTATAAAAGGGCACTCCTCCTTCTCATTTCTTCACACCTTCAAAGCCTTTTGGTTCGGCCAAACTCTTCCCAAATACTCTAAAAACTTCCCTCAATACAACCTAGAGGCCTTATTTTGATCCTAAATCCACCCTAAGGAGACCTTTTGATCAAATCAAAAGGAAGAAACCGAAGAAGAGGTAATGATTTCACCACCCTTTTCCAAGTTCATTTCTTCTTCCACTTCTTCTTCCTTTGTTGTTACCATTATAAAATAATAACTCCAGTATTATATATATATATACTGTGATGTTATTATAAATATGGTACAACCATATTCAGTGTTCTATCCACCCTTTGAATAACATGTCACCATACGTGCGTACGTACGGCTTACCGTCTCCACGTCGTGGTGTAATTGTTATTCAATATAATATTATTTGGATGGGTATAATAATGATGTGTAACTCATGTAAATAATAAATATAACATGTTAATGATTATGTATATATTATATACCATCCAGTTATATATTATTTTAATATCAAAAGAATGATACTGTCGCTCGTGCGTACGTACGGACTACCGTCTCCACGAACGCGATGAGATTCATTCTCCATCGTATCCATTCAAGTATAATTATCATTTGATGATTTAAATAGGATGTTTAAGGACTTGATATCCTTATGTATTTGAATAATATACAACCTATTCTTTACAAACATGTCTTACATAACAAAACATACAAAAGAAAACAAGTAAGTTCACACCCGAAACAACGATAATACTAAGATATTATTATCAAATCAATATTAAAAGATCATATATGATATCATATTAATGTATATGATTCTTGTATAATTTAATAAAAATTATTTCACCATTATACAGGAGGTTAACCTACCCCAACTAAGGAAAAGTACAAGGTAAGGGGTTTTCATCTCACTCCTTATTCCTGTGAGATTCATGTCATGTTACCACCATTACCTTTTGTGTGGTGTATGTACTGCCCATAATTATATTCTTTGTGTAATACACTCTAATTTATGTGTATTTACATATTCATTGTATGATACCTCTTTCATGGGTTGTATGTTTCATAAGTTACCAAATTGGTAAGGGTTTATTTCGCAATCTCTTCATTATCCGAGGTTGTTTATACGTAATAATCTACTGGGATCTCTTTATCATCCACATCCATGTTTCTTAAAAATGAATTTCAAAACATTTTTACTATTTACTAAGATATGGGTTAAAGTCATTTATACCCTTTTTTGACTTTTTATAAGAGTTTTATAAAGGAATCTTTCCATCATTTTCCAAACAAGGTGTTTTTTAACCTTTTCGACAAAATTAAGGTAAGAATGTTTTTTTTAACTTATACAGCGGGTGCAGCTATTTACCGCCGTTATAAAATTTTCAAAGCTTCTATTACAAGATTACAAGGATATTTTCAAAGAAAATGTTTTATTTTATAATTATGTGACTTTTAAATGATTTCAAAAAAACAGATATTTCTCTCAAATATATGAAAATCCAGTGCAAATGTATATGTATTTAACGCAGGCTTAAAAATGTTTTTAGAAAACCTGACTCTCGAGTGTGGTAGATAGGAAGGGATTGGGAGTGGACCCATCATGGCCTGTAATTAGTCGAGCAGTCTCAGAAATAGTTATTTTGTTTTCAGAAGCTTGCATAATGTTTTCAGAAAAACACTGGAGTATATTTTAGCAATTTTAAACGTAAGTATCTTCTAAAAAAATTGCATCGGTAGGTCTCATGAGACAAACTAGTGTCTTGGCACAAGGCCTTGACAAAATCTTATTTGTAGTCTTGGCATGAGGCCTTAGCTATGTGGTTATGATAGTCTGGCATTATGCATTCCAACCTTATGAAATTGGTTATTGATTTTTGCATGTGATTATTCGATTAGTAGAATATCCATGTGAATAAGTAAATGGCATTATTTCATTTTATTTATGCCATACCATGTTGAAATTTCATGTTTGAAAGGCTTTTGTTTTAGTTATACATTGCCTTAAATGTTTATTCTTATTTATGAAAGTTTCCGCTATATTGTTATCATTACTGGGCATTTGAGCTCACCCCTTTTCTATGTTTTATTTTTTCCAGGAAGTGAAGAAGTAAATTATGAATGACCTACAGGGATATTATGTGGGGATATGAGTGTGGATTATGGAGACATTATGTTGTTGTAGTAGTTTTTCATTTTATGATGTAATGTAAAACTTATGAATATATCTAGTGTTTCCAAGGCTACTAAACCAATCGGTCTTTCGAGATTTGATCTTTCTTGTGATCATGCCAATGTTATGTAATAATGCACTGACTCTGGGTAACTAGGGTTGGGGCGTTACAGTTGGTATCAGAGGAAGTTTAGTAGAAACCTTGGAAGCTATATTTAGATAAACTCTGATTAGAGCACGTAGACCTAAGATGAACTTTGAGGATTAGTATAGAATAACTTCCTAGAATTTTGGTATTGTAGAGATTTTGTGAGTTTTCCGAGAAATACATCCTTGTCTGGATACGAGCAGGTAGAGGCGGCTCTGGCACAGATGTAGCTAGGGGTAAAACCTGAAAACACCGCTTTGAGCTAGACTCGAACGGGAACTGGTGCACGACAACAGGCCTTGCTGCACTCTTGGTTACGACACTGCCGAGGGATATGCTTAGGATAACTCTCATTTTCTTTACAAATCAGTATGAAGGGTTTATGAGTATATACATCCTCAAAGGAAACATTTTTATGATTATGGATTATATCCATAAATAGTTCAATTTATGTTAAGTGTTTTATAAGTATGAGATTATGTATTTTTATTCATAAACTTGTCTAGTGTATGCCATTGTTTAGAAATGGTGCCCAGTAGAAGGAATGAGAACTCCAGAAATGCACATGATCCAAAGAGAAGGAAGGATCATATCTTTCATGGTCTTAAGCTAGAATTTATAAGAGAAATAGTCTCCCATGTATTATCATCATATGAAGAAATAATATCATGTGTTGATAAGATAAGTAAATATTTTACTGAGTCCTATGGCTTTGAAGGGAAGCAAGAGAAGAAAATGATGGAAGAGAGAAAGATGGATAAAGGGAAGAAGGAAAAGAAGAATTTTCCCATATGTGGTAACTGTGGAAAGAAACACCCTGGAACTTGCCTGAAAGGAATGGGAGTTTGTTATAAGTGTGGAGGAAAAGGGCACAAAGTACGTGACTGCAAGGGTAAGAAAATTGTTTCAAATGTACAATGCTTCATTTGCAAGGAGTTTGGACACTACACGAACCTATGTCCCAGTCATCAG
Source organism: Viscum album (assembly GCA_963277665.1). NCBI lineage: Eukaryota > Viridiplantae > Streptophyta > Magnoliopsida > Santalales > Viscaceae > Viscum > Viscum album. Next base: position 176,907,124 of record OY728134.1, read on the forward strand.
ACTATGCCGCAAATGATGTTATTGGATAATAATCAAGTTATGATACTACCACAGATGAAGAGGAATGATTAGAGTTCTTATGTTGATTATGTCAATTGAGTGTTGTATCAACAATGTACTTGTTATAATAATTATGGAGTATATAAGGATTGTACTACAGTACTATTTCATTAAGGACTTGAGATTGTGTGGAACAAAAAAAAGTAACTCAATAGCATGATAAATTTTTGGAAAATATATGGTTGAGAGAATGATAAATCATAATATAGTTCTGATACTGAGGTAGTGATTTTGGAATAATATGTGATTGTTTTGGATAAATTATATTAGATATTATTGACTACCTTGGAACTGATTAATGATTTGTATATTCCATCATTGTTGGAGTTTAAAACATTTTTGGATTAATGAAGTATATCCAGCATTCTATATGGAATAAGGGAACATGAATCTAATCAATAAGGAATATGGTAATACATGATGAAGGTATTCATATGCTATTACGGGGTAAAAAGGATCTATATTATGTTTACCTTCCTTATAAATGTTGGACTGTGAGTTTGGACAGAAGTATTTTGGATAGTTCTAGTTTGGATTATTTTGGATTACCATAAAAGGACAACCCGGTGGTCGGGCGGCAACCCGTCGCGTCCGGCAAGGCTGCGAGACTTGAACCCGTAACTGAAGGGTGAAAAGGGTGTATCACCTACCACTGGCCCACGAGATGTCTTGGATTAAATAATGTAGTTTTTTTTAAAAGATCTGGAAGATTAATTATAAATTCATTTATTTTGGAACCCTGTACGAATAGTATAAATAGAAATTTTTTTTACGTTCTATTATCATTTAGAGTGAAAGATGAGTTTGTGGTAGAAATTTATTAATGGATAAAACTCTAATTATAAAGTAAGTATATCTCATTATGATCTTAGCCAATATCATAAATAAATTCCTCAACATTAATAAAAGGAACTTAGAACAAAAATGTTGTCCTAGATGGTACCTTAAATCATCACTAATTTATGGCTTTGGGATTGTTGGCCTTTTCATAGCCATGTTCTCTACCACTCTCCATCAGGTAATTGATGGTTAGATTTTGCTTCTATATCCATATTTTTCAATATGGAACCCTAGTATGTGTTATTTTCGGTAATCTTCATACTTTCCACTCTTTGTTTTAAATAGAGGCCTCATTAATTCATTTTTCGATGTGGGATTTCAACTAAGATATTTTGAAACGTCAAAAATGTGTTATCCCAATACCCTATGTTTTGTTGAACCGATGGTATTTCAAATCATCATAGATTGATGAGTTTAAGGACCTCGATTTTATACTTGTTTGTGATTGATGACCTCAATCACTACCTATAAATATTTACGTTTTTCCTCCAATTATATATCTCTAATTTCCACCAATGTTCTCCTAATCGAGATCATAATTTGGTGGTGACCCTTTCATTTCTCTTTTCCTCATATTAAGACTAAATTTTAGTAACCCAATTTCCGATGAGGGTTTTCCCACAAATAAATTTTCTATTTTCAGCCTTGTATTTTCGAAGAACAATTTCAAATTGCGGGGACGCAATTTATTGAAGGGGGGGAGAATGTAACACCCCAAGATTTCACAGTGTGTTATTTCTTCAAAATAATTCAATAACTTTCACTACACGCAACACCGAGTTCAATCACACCATGACTTACAAAAAAAATCCATTAAAAGAGGTCATGAATAGCATTAACTACATTTTAAACTTTATATAATCCTTATAATTTTAGAATCCATATTATGAGTTTCTTAGTCATAATGCAAGAACAGATTCATTTTCAGTATTGCACTTTTATCAACTTTTAATAGTGAAACCTTTTTAAATACAATATTTTAAACATTTTGACTAAATCGGGACATCAAAAAATTTAAAATGAAACATCCCAAGCTTACACGGTATGCTTTCCTTTGAATAAAACAGTAGCGTGTGTTGTATGTAACTTCGAGTTTTAACACACACCACAACCGATCAAACTAGCCGTTATGAATAGTAATACCTAATTTTTGAAATTATATATATTTTATATTTCAAAATGGACTTCATTTTTGGATTCGGAATATCGAATTTAGCCTAAGGTGAAATTTTGGTACTTTTCGGATAACTTTAATATTTTGATGAATAGTGAAAATTACTAAATTTTAATTAAAAACAACTTTTTTAATCAAAATAATTAATAGTGATAAATTATGAATTTGAGTGTTTTTAAAGTATATTTAGAATATATTTTTACAATTTAATATAATGTTGGTCATTGGACATAATTTTACAATTAAACCGAACATAAACAAGTGTCAATCTTTTGATAATTATTATCTATTAAAAACACGCTTTTTGTTTTGACAGCGGGAATTAATTTTAAATTAATTTCTGCCACTTCTGTGTTTTGAATTTAGAAAAATGGATTCCATATTTGGAATCAGGATGTTCAAATTTTGTAAATAGTTAACTTTTATTTTTAGACATTTTGAATAATTACTGCGGTAAATATTTTATTTACCATGGTTAAGGGTAAATCCGGTAAATAAGGGTTAAAAAATAATATTATAATAATACTAAATTACCCTAAAACGTGTCCTAGCCTTATTGGTTGATACATGTTCGACCATAGGCATCTTTGGGTCTATTTGGGGACCCCATGGTGCAACTTGTAGGTGATAGGGACACTTTATTTTAATTAAGTTAAAATGAATACAAAAATGACACAAGCATATATCTTTTAGAAAAACAATTATTACATAAGGTTATATATGTTGGATTTTAGATTATAAATATTCATTAGAAATATAAAAAGATTTCATACATAATGATATTTTATTTATAATTTTTATACACTAAATAATTTATTTTATTTATGACACAATGATGATGCAGTAATTACTAAAATAGTGAAAAATTATAATAATTGATATTATAAATACCCAAATAAATATAATATGAAATTTTTAATGAATTAAACTAATTTTCTAGGATAATATGATATATTGGGATTGATTTAATTGACTTTTTTCTAAGTAATCAATCTGTTATGAGTTTCAAAAAAATCAACTATTGAATAGTGTCAAAATTGACATAAAAGAGTTCTTAAAACAAATATTATATTATTAATTGATATTAAATTCCTAAAAATCTAAGGTTCGGACAAGAGACTTATATAATGATAGGTTCATCATTAATGGACCACTTGGGGGTCTCTTGGATGTATATAGTATGTTTATTAACCATATTATATAAAAATACAAAGAGACATTGTAAAAGTGAAACTAATTAACTTAGAGTTAATACTTAAAGATAAGGTTAATATAAGTACCCAAACCTATCTAAATTCTATTGGATGAGTTGTTTTCGACCCATCCCCCCCTTAATCTTTGAATAGTCAACTTTGGAGCCATTAGAAACCGAATATTAATTTATTATAAATTAATATTTCTATCTTTTCCAAAGGTGCCCCTCACCCCTCTTATAAAAGGGCACTCCTCCTTCTCATTTCTTCACACCTTCAAAGCCTTTTGGTTCGGCCAAACTCTGCCCAAATACTCTCCCAACTTCCCTCAATACAGCCTAGAGGCCTTAGTTTGATCAGAAAGCCAACCTATGGAGCCCTTTTGATCAAATCAAAAGGAAGAAACCGAAGAAGAGGTAATGATTTCACCACCCTTTTCCAAGTTCATTTCTTCTTCCACTTCTTCTTCCTTTGTTGTTACCATTATAAAATAATAACTCTAGTATTATATATATATACTGTGATGTTATTATAAATATGGTAAAACCATATTCAGTGTTCTATCCACCCTTTGAATAACATGTCACCATACGTGCGTACGTACGGCTTACCGTCTCCACGTCGTGGTGTAATTGTTATTCAATATAATATTATTTGGATGGGTATAATAATGATGTGTAACTCATGTAAATAATAAATATAACATGTTAATGATTCTGTATATATTATATACCATCCAGTTATATATTATTTTAATATCAAAAAATGATAATGTCCCTCGTGCGTACGTACGGACTACCGTCTCCACGAACGCGATGAGATTCATTCTCCATCGTATCCATTCAAGTATAATTATCATTTGATGATTTAAAAATGATGTTTAAGGACTTTATATCCTTCTGTATTTGAATAATATACAACCTATCCTTTACAAACATGTCTTACGTAACAAAACATACAAAAGAAAACAAGTAAGTTCACACCCGAAACAACGATAATACTAAGATATTATTATCAAATCAATATTAAAAGATCATATATGATATCATATTAATGTATATGATTTTTGTATAATTTAATAACAATTATTTCACCATTATACAGGAGGTTAACCTACCCCAACTAAGGAAAAGTACAAGGTAAGGGGTTTTCATCTTACTCCTTATTCCCATGAGATTCATGCCATGTTACCACCATTACCTTTTGTGTGGTGTATGTACTGTCTATAATTATATTAGTTATGTAATACACTCTAATTTATGTGTATTTACATATTCATTGTATGATACCTCTTTCATGTGTTGTATGTTTCATAAGTTACCAAATTGGTAAGGGTTTATTTCGCAATCTCTTCATTATTCGAGGTTGTTTATACGTAATAATCTACTGGGATCTCTTTATCATCCACATCCATGTTTCTTAAAAATGAATTTCAAAGCATTTTTACTATTTACTAAGATATGGGTTAAAGTCATTTATACCCTTTTTTGACTTTTTATAAGATTTTTATAAAGGAATCATTCCATCATTTTCCAAACAAGGCGCTTTTTAACCTTTTCGACAAAATTAAGGTAAGAATGTTTTTTTTAACTTATACAGCAGGTGCGGCTATTTACCGCCGTTATAAAATTTTCAAAGCTTCTCTTACAAGATTACAAGGATATTTTCAAAGTAAATGTTTTATTTTATAATTATGTGACTTTTAAATGATTTCAAAAAAATAGATATTTCTCTCAAATATATGAAAATCCAGTGCAAATGTATATGTATTTAACGCAAGCTTAAAAATGTTTTTAGAAAACCCAACTCTCGAGTGTGGTAGACAGGAAGGGATTGGGAGTGGACCCATCATGGCCTGTAATTAGTCGAGCAGTTTCAGAAATAGTTATTTTTTTCAGAAGCTTGCATAATGTTTTCAGAAAAACACTGGAGTATATTTTAGCAATTTTAAACGTAAGTATCTTCTAAAAAAATTGCATCGGTAGGTCTCATGAGACAAAGTAGTGTCTTGGCACAAGGCCTTGACAAAATCTTATTTGTAGTCTTGGCACGAGGCCTTGGCTATGTGGTTATGATAGTCTGGAATTATGCATTCCAACATTATGAAATTGGTTATTCATTTTTGCATGTGATTATTCGATTAGTAGAATATCCATGTGAATAAGTAAATGGCATTATTTCATTTTATTTATGCCATACCATGTTGAAAGTTCATGTTTGAAAGGCTTTTGTTTTAGTTATACATTGCCTTAAATGTTTATTCTTATTTATGAAAGTTTCCGTTATATTGTTATCCTTACTGGGCATTTGAGCTCACCCCTTTTCTATGTTTTATTTTTCCCAGGAAGTGAAGAAGTAAATTATGAATGACCTACAGGGATATTATGTGGGGATATGAGTGTGTATTATGGAGACATTATGTTGTTGTATTAGTTTTTCATTTTATTATGTAATGTAAAACTTATGAATATATCTAGTGTTTCCAAGGCTACTAAACCAATCGGTCTTTCGAGATTTGATCTTTCTTGTGATCATGCCAATGTTATGTAATAATGCACTGACTCTGGGTAACTAGGGTTGGGGCGTTACAGTTAGTATCAGAGGAAGTTTAGTACAAACCTTGGAAGCTATATTTAGATAAACTCTGATTAGAGCACGTAGACCTAAGATGAACTTTGAGGATTAGTATAGAATAACTTCCTAAAATTTTGGTATTGTAGAGACTTTGTGAGTTTTCCGAGAAATACATCCCTGTCTGGATATGAGCAGGTAGAGGCGGCTCTGGCACAGATGTACCTAGGGGTAAAACCTGAAAACACCGCTTTGAGCTAGACTCGAACGGGAACTGGTGCACGACAACGGGCCTTGCTGCACTCTTGGTTACGACACTCCCGAGGGATATGCTTAGGATAACTCTCATTTTCTTTACAAATCGTTATGAAGGGTTTATGAGTATATATATCCTCAAAGGCAACATTTTTATGATTATGGATTATATCCATAAATAGTTCAATTTATGTTAAGTGTTTTATAAGTATGAGATTATGTATTTTTATCCATAAATTTGTCTAGTGTATGCCATTGTTTAGAAATGGCGCCCAGTAGAAGGAATGAGAACTCCAGAAATGCACATGATCCAAAGAGAAGGAAGGATCATATCTTTCATGGTCTTAAGCTAGAATTTATAAGAGAAATAGTCTCCCATGTATTATCATCATATGAAGAAATAATATCATGTGTTGATAAGATAAGTAAAGAGTTTACTGAGTCCTATGGCTTTGAAGGGAAGCAAGAGAAGAAAATGATGGAAGAGAGAAAGATGGATAAAGGGAAGAGGGAAAAGAAGAATTTTCCCATATGTGGTAACTGTGGAAAGAAACACCCTGGAACTTTCCTGAAAGGAATGCGAGTTTGTTATAAGTGTGGAGGAAAAGGGCACAAAGTACGTGACTGTAAGGGTAAGAAAATTGTTTCAAATGTACAATGCTTCATTTTCAAGGAGTTTGGACACTACGCGAACCTATGTCCGAGTCATTAGACTATGCCGCAAATGATGTTATTGGATAATAATCAAGTTATGATACTACCACAGATGAAGAGGAATAATTAGAGTTCTTATGTTGATTATGTCAATTGAGTGTTGTATCAACAATGTACTTGTTATAATAATTATGGAGTATATAAGGATTGTACTACAGTACTATTTCACTAAGGACTTGAGATTGTGTGGAAAAAAAAGTGACTCAATAGCAGGATAAATTTTTGGAAAATATATGGTTGAGAGAATGATAAATCATAATATAGTTCTGATACTGAGGTAGTGATTTTGGAATAATATGTGATTGTTTTGGATAAATTATATTAGATATTCTTGACTACCTTGGAACTGATTAATGATTTGTATATTCCATCATTGTTGGGGTTTAAAACATTTTTGGATTAATGAAGTATATCCAGCATTCTATATGGAATAAGGGAACATGAATCTAATCAATAAGGAATATGGTAATACATGATGAAGGTATTCATATGCTATTACGGGGTAAAAAGGATCTATATTATGTTTACCTTCCTTATAAATGTTGGACTGTGAGTTTGGACAGAAGTATTTTGGATAGTTCTAGTTTGGATTATTTTGGATTACCATAAAAGGAAAACCCGGTGGTCGGGCGGCAACCCGTCGCGTCCGGCAAGGCTGCGAGACTTGAACCCGTAACTGAAGGGCGACAAGGGTGTATCACCTACCACTGGCCCACAAGATGTCCTGGATTAAATAATGTAGTTTTTTTTAAAAGATCTGGAAGATTAATTATAAATTCATTTATTTTGGAACCCTGTACGAATAGTATAAATAGAATTTTTTTTTACGTTCTATTATCTTTTAGAGTGAAAGATGAGTTTGTGGTAGAAATTTATTAATGGATAAAACTCTAATTATAAAGTAAGTATATCTCATTATGATCTTAGCCAATATCATAAATAAATTCCTCAACATTAATAAAAGGAACTTAGAACAAAAATGTTGTCCTAGATGGTACCTTAAATCATCACTAATTTATGGCATTGGGATTGTTGGCCTTTTCATAGCCATGTTCTCTACCACTCTCCATCAGGTAATTGATGGTTAGATTTCTCTTCTATATCCATATTTTTCAATATGGAACCCTAGTATGTGTTATTTTCAGTAATCTTCATACTTTCCACTTTTTGTTTTAAATAGAGGCCTCATTAATTCATTTTTCGATGTGGGATTTCAACTAAGATATTTTGAAACTTCAAAAATGTGTTATCCCAATACCCTATGTTTTGTTGAACCGATGGTATTTCAAATCATCAGAGATTGATGAGTTTAAGGACCTCGATTTTATACTTGTTTGTGATTGATGACCTCAATCACTACCTATAAATATTTACGTTTTTCCTCCAATTATATATCTCTAATTTCCACCAATGTTCTCCTAATCGAGATCATAATTTGGTGGTGACCCTTTCATTTCTCTTTTCCTCATATTAAGACTAACTTTTAGTAACCCAATTTCTGATGTGGGTTTTCCCACAAATAAATTTTCTATTTTCAACCTTTTATTTTCGAAGAACAATTTCAAATTGCGGGGACACAATTTATTGAAGGAGGGGAGAATGTAACACCCCAAGATTTCACAATGTGTTATTTCTTCAAAATAATTCAATAACTTGCACTACACGCAACACCGAGTTCAATCACACCATGACTTACAAAAAAAAATCCATTAAAAGAGGTCATGAATAGCATTAACTACATTTTAAACTTTATATAATCCTTATAATTTTAGAATCCATATTATGAGTTTCTTAGTCATAATGCAAGAACAGATTCATTTTCAGTATTGCACTTTTATCAACTTTTAATAGTGAAACCTTTTTAAATACAATATTTTAAACTTTTTGACTAAATGGGGACATCAAAAAATTTAAAATGAAACATCCCATGCTTACACGGTGCGCTTTCCTTTGAATAAAACAGTAGCGTGTGTTGTATGTAACTTCGAGTTTTAACACACACCACAACCGATCAAACTAGCCGTTATGAATAGTAATACCTAATTTTTGAAATTATATATATTTTATATTTCAAAATGGACTTCATTTTTGGATTTGGAATATCGAATTTAGCCTAAGGTGAAATTTTGGTACTTTTCGGATAACTTTAATATTTTGATGAATAGTGAAAATTACTAAATTTAATTAAAAACAACTTTTTTAATCAAAATAATTAATAGTGATAAATTATGAATTTGAGTGTTTTTAAAGTATATTTAGAATATATTTTTACAATTTAATATAATTTTGGTCATTGGACATAATTTTACAATTAAACTGAACATAAACAAGTGTCAATCTTTTGATAGTTATTATCTATTAAAAACACGCTTTTTGTTTTGACAGCGGGAATTAATTTTAAATTAATTTCTGCCACTTCTGTGTTTTGAATTTAGAAAAATTTATTCCATATTTGGAATCAGGATGTTCAAATTTTGTAAATAGTTAACTTTTATTTTTAGACATTTTGAATAATTACTGCGGTAAATATTTTATTTACCATGGTTAAGGGTAAATCCGGTAAATAAGGGTTAAAAAATAATATTATAATAATACTAAATTACCCTAAAACGTGTCCTAGACTTATTGGTTGATACATGTTCGACCATAGGCATCTTTGGGTCTATTTGGGGACCCCATGGTGCCACTTGTAGGTGATAGGGACACTTTATTTTAATTAAGTTAAAATGAATACAAAAATGACACAAGCATATATCTTTTAGAAAAACAATTATTACATAAGGTTATATATGTTGGATTTTAGATTATAAATATTCATTAGAAAGATAAAATGATTTCCTACATAATGATATTTTATTTATAATTTTTATACATTAAATAATTTATTTTATTTATGACACAATGATGATGCAGTAATTACTAAAATAGTGAAAAATTAAAATAATTGATATTATAAATACCCAAATAAATATAATATGAAATTTTTAATGAATTAAACTAATTTTCTAGGATAATATGATATATTTGGATTGATTGAATTGACTTTTTTCTAAGTAATCAATCTGTTATGAGTTTCAAAAAAATCAACTATTGAATAGTGTCAAAATTGACATAAAAGAGTTCTTAAAACAAATATTATATTATTAATTGATATTAAATTCCTAAAAATCTAATGTTCGGACAAGAGACATATATAATGATAGGTTCATCATTAATGGACCACTTGGGGGTCTCTTGGATGTATATAGTATGTTTATTAACCATATTATATAAAAATACAAAGAGACATTGTAAAAGTGAAACTAATTAACTTAGAGTTAATACTTAAAGATAAGGTTAATATAAGTACCCAAACCTGTCTAAATTCTATTGGATGATTTTTTTTCGACCCATCCCCACCTTAAACTTTGAATAGTCAACTTTGGAGCCATTAGAAACCGAATATGAATTTATTATAAATTAATATTTCTATCTTTTCCAAAGGTGCCCCTCACCCCTCTTATAAAAGGGCACTCCTCCTTCTCATTTCTTCACACCTTAAAAGCCTTTTGGTTCGGCCAAACTCTGCCCAAATACTCTCCCAACTTCCCTAAATACAACCTAGAGGCCTTAGTTTGATCAGAAAGCCAACCTATGGAGCCCTTTTGATCAAATCAAAAGGAAGAAACCGAAGAAGAGGTAATGATTTCACCACCCTTTTCCAAGTTCATTTTTTCTTCCACTTCTTATTCCTTTGTTGTTACCATTATAAAATAATGACTCTAGTATTATATATATATACTGTAATGTTATTATAAATATGGTACAACCATATTCAGTGTTCTATCCACCCTTTGAATAACATGTCACCATATGTGCGTACGTACGGCTTACCGTCTCCACGTCGTGGTGTAATTGTTATTCAATATAATATTATTTGGATGGGTATAATAATGATGTGTAACTCATGTAAATAATAAATATAACATGTTAATGATTCTGTATATATTATATACCATCCAGTTATATATTATTTTAATATCAAAAAAATGATATTGTCGCTCGTGCGTACGTACGGACTACCGTCTCCACGAACGCGATGAGATTCATTCTCCATCGTATCCATTCAAGTATAATTATCATTTGATGATTTAAAAATGATGTTTAAGGACTTGATATCCTTCTGGATTTTAATAATATACAACCTATCCTTTACAAACATTTCTTACGTAACAAAACATACAAAAGAAAACAAGTAAGTTCACACCCGAAACAACGATAATACTAAGATATTATTATCAAATCAATATTAAAGATCATATATGATATCATATTAATGTATATGATTCTTGTATAATTTAATAACAATTATTTCACCATTATACAGGAGGTTAACCTACCCCAACTAAGGAAAAGTACAAGGTAAGGGGTTTTCATCTCACTCCTTATTCCCGTGAGAATAATGCCATGTTACCACCATTACCTTTTGTGTGGTGTATGTACTTCCCATTATTATATTAGTTATGTAATACACTCTAATTTATGTGTATTTACATATTCATTGTATGATACCTCTTTCATGTGTTGTATGTTTCATAAGTTACCAAATTGGTAAGGGTTTATTTCGCAATCTCTTCATTATCCGAGGTTGTTTATACGTAATAATCTACTGGGATCTCTTTATCATCCACATCCATGTTTCTTAAAAATGAATTTCAAAACATTTTTACTATTTACTAAGATATGGGTTAAAGTCATTTATACCATTTTTTGACTTTTTATAATATTTTTATAAAGGAATCATTCCATCATTTTCCAAACAAGGTGCTTTTTAACCTTTTCGACAAAATTAAGGTAAGAATGTTTTTTTTAACTTATACAGTGGGTGCGGCTATTTACCGCCCTTATAAAATTTTCAACGCTTCTCTTACAATATTACAAGGATATTTTCAAAGTAAATGTTTTATTTTATAATTATGTGACTTTTAAATGATTTCAAAAAAATAGATATTTCTCTCAAATATATGAAAATCCAGTGCAAATGTATATGTATTTAACGCAAGCTTAAAAATGTTTTTAGAAAACCCGACTCTCGAGTGTGGTAGACAGGAAGGGATTGGGAGTGGACCCATCATGGCCTGTAATTAGTCGAGTAGTTTCAGAAATAGTTATTTTTTTCAGAAGCTTGCATAATGTTTTCAGAAAAACACTGGAGTATATTTTAGCAATTTTACACGTAAGTATCTTCTAAAAAAATTGCATCGGTAGGTCTCATGAGACAAACTAGTGTCTTGGAACAAGGCCTTGACAAAATCTTATTTGTAGTCTTGGCACGAGGCCTTGGCTATGTGGTTATGATAGTCTGGAATTATGCATTCCAACATTATGAAATTGGTTATTGATTTTTGCATGTGATTATTCGTTTAGTAGAATATCCATGTGAATAAGTAAATGGCATTATTTCATTTTATTTATGCCATACCATATTGAAAGTTCATGTTTGAAAGGCTTTTGTTTTAGTTATACATTGCCTTAATTGTTTATTCTTATTTATGAATGTTTCCGCTATATTGTTATCCTTACTGGGCATTTGAGCTCACCCCTTTTCTATGTTTTATTTTTCCCAGGAAGTGAAGAAGTAAATTATGAATGACCTAGAGGGATATTATGTGGGGATATGAGTGTGTATTATGGAGACATTATGTTGTTGTAGTAGTTTTTCATTTTATGATGTAATGTAAAACTTATGAATATATCTAGTGTTTCCAAGGCTACTAAACCAATCGGTCTTTCGAGATTTGATCTTTCTTGTGATAATGCCAATGTTATGTAATAATGCACCGACTCTAGGTAACTAGGGTTGGGGCGTTACAGTTAGTATCAGAGGAAGTTTAGTACAAACGTTGGAAGCTAGATTTAGATAAACTCTCATTAGAGCACGTAGACCTAAGATGAACTTTGAGGATTAGTATAGAATAACTTCCTAGAATTTTGGTATTGTAGAGATTTTGTGAGTTTTCCGAGAAATATATCCCTGTCTGGATATGAGCAGGTAGAGGCGGCTCTGGCACAGATGTACCTAGGGGTAAAACCTGAAAACACCGCTTTGAGCTAGACTCAAACGGGAACTGGTGCACGACAACGGGCCTTGCTGCACTCTTGGTTACGACACTCCCGAGGGATATGCTTAGGATAACTCTCATTTTCTTTACAAATCATTATGAAGGGTTTATGAGTATATACATCCTCAAAGGCAACATTTTTATGATTATGGATTATATCCATAAATAGTTCAATTTATGTTAAGTGTTTTATAAGTATGAGATTATGTATTTTTATTCATAAACTTGTCTAGTGTATGCCATTGTTTAGAAATGGTGCCCAGTAGAAGGAATGAGAACTCCATAAATGCACATGATCCAAAGAGAAGGAAGGATCATATCTTTCATGGTCTTAATCTAGAATTTATAAGAGAAATAGTCTCCCATGTATTATCATCATATGACGAAATAATATCATGTGTTGATAAGATAAGTAAAGAGTTTACTGAGTCCTATGGCTTTGAAGGGAAGCAAGAGAAGAAAATGATGGAAGAGAGAAAGATGGATAAAGGGAAGAGGGAAAAGAAGAATTTTCCCATATGTGGTAACTGTGGAAAGAAACACCCTGGAACTTGCCTGAAAGGAATGGAAGTTTGTTATAAGTGTGGAGGAAAAGGGCACAAAGTACGTGACTGCAAGGGTAAGAAAATTGTTTCAAATGTACAATGCTTCATTTGCAAGGAGTTTGGACACTACGCGAACCTATGTCCGAGTCATCAGACTATGCCGCAAATGATGTTATTGGATAATAATCAAGTTATGATACTACCATAGATGAAGAGGAATGATTAGAGTTATTATGTTGATTATGTCAATTGAGTGTTGTATCAAGAATGTACTTGTTATAATAATTATGGAGTATATAAGGATTGTACTACAGTACTATTTCATTAAGGACTTGAGATTGTGTGGAACAAAAAAAAGTGACTCAATAGCAGGATAAATTTTTGGAAAATATATGGTTGAGAGAATGATAAATCATAATATAGTTCTGATACTGAGGTAGTGATTTTGGAATAATATGTGATTGTTTTGGATAAATTATATTAGATATTCTTGACTACCTTGGAACTGATTAATGATTTGTATATTCCATCATTGTTGGGGTTTAAAACATTTTTGGATTAATGAAGTATATCCAGCATTCTATATGGAATAAGGGAACATGAATCTAATCAATAAGGAATATGGTAATACATGATGAAGGTATTCATATGCTATTACGGGGTAAAAAGGATCTATATTATGTTTACCTTCCTTATAAATGTTGGACTGGGAGTTTGGACAGAAGTATTTTGGATAGTTCTAGTTTGGATTATTTTGGATTACCATAAAAGGACAACCCGGTGGTCAGGCGGCAACCCGTCGCGTCCGGCAAGGCTGCGAGACTTGAACCCGTAACTGAAGGGCGACAACGGTGTATCACCTACCACTAGCCCACGAGATGTCCTGGATTAAATAATGTAGTTTTTTTTAAAAGATCTGGAAGATTAATTATAAATTCATTTATTTTGGAACCCTGTACGAATAGTATAAATAGAAATTTTTTTTACGTTCTATTATCTTTTAGAGTGAAAGATGAGTTTGTGGTAGAAATTTATTAATGGATAAAACTCTAATTATAAAGTAAGTATATCTCATTATGATCTTAGCCAATATCATAAATAAATTCCTCAACATTAATAAAAGGAACTTAGAACAAAAATGTTGTCCTAGATGGTACCTTAAATCATCACTAATTTATGGCATTGGGATTGTTGGCCTTTTCATAGCCATGTTCTCTACCACTCTTCATCAGGTAATTGATGGTTAGATTTCTCTTCTATATCCATATTTTTCAATATGGAACCCTAGTATGTGTTATTTTCGGTAATCTTCATACTTTCCACTCTTTGTTTTAAATAGAGGCCTCATTAATTCATTTTTCGATGTGGGATTTCAACTAAGATATTTTGAAACGTCAAAAATATGTTATCCCAATACCCTATGTTTTGTTGAACCGATGGTATTTCAAATCATCATAGATTGATGAGTTTAAGGACCTCGATTTTATACTTGTTTGTGATTGATGACCTCAATCACTACCTATAAATATTTACGTTTTTCCTCCAATTATATATCTCTAATTTCCACCAATGTTCTCCTAATCGAGATCATAATTTGGTGGTGACCCTTTCATTTCTCTTTTCCTCATATTAAGACTAACTTTTAGTAACCCAATTTCCGATGTGGGTTTTCCCACAAATAAATTTTCTATTTTCAACCTTTTATTTTCGAAGAACAATTTCAAATTGCGGGGACGCAATTTATTGAAGGAGGGGAGAATGTAACACCCCAAGATTTCACAGTGTGTTATTTCTTCAAAATAATTCAATAACTTGCACTACACGCAACACCGAGTTCAATCACACCATGACTTACAAAAAAAATCCATTAAAAGAGGTCATGAATAGCATTAAATACATTTTAAACTTTATATAATCCTTATAATTTTAGAATCCATATTATGAGTTTCTTAGTCATAATGCAAGAACAGATTCATTTTCAGTATTGCACTTTTATCAACTTTTAATAGTGAAACCTTTTTAAATACAATATTTTAAACTTTTTGACTAAATGGGGACATCAAAAAATTTAAAATGAAACATCCCAAGCTTACACGGTACGCTTTCCTTTGAATAAAACAGTAGCGTGTGTTGTATGTAACTTCGAGTTTTAACACACACCACAACCGATCAAACTAGCCGTTATGAATAGTAATACCTAATTTTTGAAATTATATATATTTTTTATTTCAAAATGGACTTCATTTTTGGATTCGGAATATCGAATTTAGCCTAAGGTGAAATTTTGGTACTTTTCGGATAACTTTAATATTTTGATGAATAGTGAAAATTACTAAATTTTAATTAAAAACAACTTTTTTAATCAAAATAATTAATAGTGATAAATTATGAATTTGAGTGTTTTTAAAGTATATTTAGAATATATTTTTACAGTTTAATATAATGTTGGTCATTGGACATAATTTTACAATTAAACCGAACATAAACAAGTGTCAATCTTTTGATAGTTATTATCTATTAAAAACACGCTTTTTGTTTTGACAGCGGGAATTAATTTTAAATTAATTTCTGCCACTTCTATGTTTTGAATTTAGAAAAATGGATTCCATATTTGGAATCAGGATGTTCAAATTGTGTAAATAGTTAACTTTTATTTTTAGACATTTTGAATAATTACTGCGGTAAATATTTTATTTACCATGGTTAAGGGTAAATCCGGTAAATAAGGGTTAAAAAATAATATTATAATAATACTAAATTACCCTAAAACGTGTCCTAGACTTATTGGTTGATACATGTTCGACCATAGGCATCTTTGGGTCTATTTGGGGACCCCATGGTGCCACTTGTAGGTGATAGGGACACTTTATTTTAATTAAGTTAAAATGAATACAAAAATGACACAAGCATATATCTTTTAGAAAAACAATTATTACATAAGGTTATATATGTTGGATTCTAGATTATAAATATTCATTAGAAAGATAAAAAGATTTCCTACATAATGATATTTTATTTATAATTTTTATACATTAAATAATTTATTTTATTTATGACACAATGATGATGCAGTAATTACTAAAATAGTGAAAAATTAAAATAATTGATATTATAAATACCCAAATAAATATAATATAAAATTTTTAATGAATTAAACTAATTTTCTAGGATAATATGATATATTTGGATTGATTTAATTGACTTTTTTCTAAGTAATCAATCTGTTATGAGTTTCAAAAAAATCAACTATTGAATAGTGTCAAAATTGACATAAAAGAGTTCTTAAAACAAATATTATATTATTAATTGATATTAAATTCCTAAAAATCTAAGGTTCGGACAAGAGACTTATATAATGATAGGTTCATCATTAATAGACCACTTGGGGGTCTCTTGGATGTATATAGTAAGTTTATTAACCATATTATATAAAAATACAAAGAGACATTGTAAAAGTGAAACTAATTAACTTAGAGTTAATACTTAAAGATAAGGTTAATAAAAGTACCCAAACCTGTCTAAATTCTATTGGATGAGTTGTTTTCGACCCATCCCCACCTTAACCTTTTAATAGTCAACTTTGGAGCCATTAGAAACCGAATATGAATTTATTATAAATTAATATTTCTATCTTTTCCAAAGGTGCCCCTCACCCCTCTTATAAAAGGGCACTCCTCCTTCTCATTTCTTCACACCTTCAAAGCCTTTTGGTTCGGCCAAACTCTACCAAAATACTCTCCCAACTTCCCTCAATACAACCTAGAGGCCTTAGTTTGATCAGAAAGCCAACCTATGGAGCCCTTTTGATCAAATCAAAAGGAAGAAACCGAAGAAGAGGTAATGATTTCACCACCCTTTTCCAAGTTCATTTCTTCTTCCACTTATTCTTCCTTTGTTGTTACCATTATAAAATAATAACTCTAGTGTTATATATATATACTGTGATGTTATTATAAATATGGTACAACCATATTCAGTGTTCTATCCACCCTTTGAATAACATGTCACCATACGTGCGTACGTACGGCTTACCGTCTCCACGTCGTGGTGTAATTGTTATTCAATATAATATTATTTGGATGGGTATAATAATGATGTGTAACTCATGTAAATAATAAATATAACATGTTAATGATTCTGTATATATTATATACCATCCATTTATATATTATTTTAATATCAAAAAAATGATATTGTCGCTCGTGTGTACGTACGGACTACCGTCTCCACGAACGCGATGAGATTCATTCTCCATCGTATCCATTCAAGTATAATTATCATTTGATGATTTAAAAATGATGTTTAAGGACTTGATATCCTTCTGGATTTGAATAATATAAAACCTATCCATTACAAACATGTCTTACGTAACAAAACATACAAAAGAAAACAAGTAAGTTCACACCCGAAACAACGATAATACTAAGATATTATTATCAAATCAATATTAAAAGATCATATATGATATCATATTAATGTATATGATTCTTGTATAATTTAATAACAATTATTTCACCATTATACAGGAGGTTAACCTACCCCAACTAAGGAAAAGTACAAGGTAAGGGGTTTTCATCTCACTCCTTATTCCCGTGAGATTCATGCCATGTTACCACCATTACCTTTTGTGTGGTGTATGTACTGCCCATAATTATATTCTTTATGTAATACACTCTAATTTATGTGTATTTACATATTCATTGTATGATACCTCTTTCATGTGTTGTATGTTTCATAAGTTACCAAATTGGTAAGGGTTTATTTCGCAATCTCTTCATTATCCGAGGTTGTTTATACGTAATAATCTATTGGGATTTCTTTATCATCCACATCCATGTTTCTTAAAAATGAATTTCAAAACATTTTTACTATTTACTAAGATATGGGTTAAAGTCATTTATACCCTTTTTTGACTTTTTATAAGAGTTTTATAAAGGAATCATTCCATCATTTTCCAAACAAGGTGCTTTTTAACCTTTTCGACAAAATTAAGGTAAGAATGTTTTTTTTAACTTATACAGCGGGTGCGGCTATTTACCGTCGTTATAAAATTTTCAAAGCTTCTCTTACAAGATTACAAGGATATTTTCAAAGTAAATGTTTTATTTTATAATTATGTGACTTTTAAATGATTTCAAAAAAATAGATATTTCTCTCAAATATATGAAAATCCAGTGCAAATGTATATGTATTTAACGCAAGCTTAAAAATGTTTTTAGAAAACCCGACTCTCGAGTGTGGTAGACAGGAAGGGATTGGGAGTGGACCCATCATGTCCTGTAATTAGTCGAGCAGTTTCAGAAATAGTTATTTTTTTTCAGAAGCTTGCATAATGTTTTCAGAAAAACACTGGAGTATATTTTAGCAATTTTAAACGTAAGTATCTTCTAAAAAATTGCATCGGTAGGTCTCATGAGACAAACTAGTGTCTTGGCACAAGGCCTTGACAAAATATTATTTGTAGTCTTGGCATGAGGCCTTGGCTATGTGGTTATGATAGTCTGGAATTATGCATTCCAACATTTTGAAATTGGTTATTAATTTTTGCATGTGATTATTCGATTAGTAGAATATCCATGTGAATAAGTAAATGGCATTATTTCATTTTATTTATGCCATACCATGTTGAAAGTTCATGTTTGAAAGGCTTTTGTTTTAGTTATACATTGCCTTAAATGTTTATTCTTATTTATGAAAGTTTCTGCTATATTGTTATCCTTACTGGGCATTTGAGCTCACCCCTTTTTTATGTTTTATTTTTCCCAGGAAGTGAAGAAGTAAATTATGAATGACCTACAGGGATATTATGTGGGGATATGAGTGTGGATTATGGAGACATTATGTTGTTGTAGTAGTTTTTCATTTTATGATGTAATGTAAAACTTATGAATATATCTAGTGTTTCCAAGGCTACTAAACCAATCGGTCTTTCGAGATTTGATCTTTCTTGTGATCATGCCAATGTTATGTAATAATGCACCGACTCTGGGTAACTAGGGTCAGGGCATTACATTAGAGCTTTTTGGCTTCACATAACTAGTCAAATATGCATAATATTTCTCAATTTGAGTAGATTTATAAAGGTAATTGTTTGCTTCATAACTCCATCATTTCTAACTATTGTTTCCCCATTAAAATTCTTACAGAGTCTCCTTATCCTTGTTATAACCTGAATTAAATTTTTTTCTATTTTCAAAATTAGTTACTAGTGTATTTGGGGATATTTCTACAAGATCCCTCAAGTAACTTGGTCTACTTTGTTCTTCTTTCAATTTTCATAGGGTTACATTTTATGTGATTAGGGTTTCCTCCCTTATCCTTGATGTTCCTAATGTCCATATATTTTGGTTATAACCTAGGGTTTGATTTCTTGTCTTTTGGGTGAAATCTTGTGGTTTTATGTTGGATTTCACTTCCTTGAGGTGCGGCGGTGGTGCAGTTTATGTTTTGCACCATGTTTTGAGGGTTTTGACATAAAAGGTAGGTGGTTCCATGTGTAAACAATTATTTAAGAGTAATATTTATATATTTACTCATTTTTAATATTCATCATATGTTGGGTGTGGTGAAAAAACTATTTATGATTGATTGGGTTATGTGTTTAATTTTATAGTAGAATTTTATCTTGAAATTGGGTGTTTTAATGTGTATCTCATGGGGTATTATTTGGGTGTATTTTATAACTTATGTATTGTGTTTACTAAATCCTTTTTGGCATTCCAATTATGGTTTGGTAATGTATTAGTGTCATGTGGGCCTAAAAAGATGGTTTTTGAATAGGTTTTATGTGTAAAACATTGTTATACTTCTTGAGAGCATTTTATGAAAATGTGTTCTTTCATTTGTAAATTTTGTGGTATTATTCAAGGGGATTTTGTAACACTTGAAAGTGGTTTCATAAATACACCTAGGGCTTAAAATTCTATTTTGGATAGGAATTGGTATGTTTTTTGTCTTAAATTTTGGTTTTGAAATGGGTTTTGTGTGCAAGACATATTTACACCACATTAGTTCTTTTTATTAAAATTGTAAACATTTTAGTTTGTTAAACATAGTGGGAAAACTGTGAATATGTACTATTTGGTGTGTGTGTTCACCTATTATGGGTTTTTGAAAGGTTAAGTGATGTTTTAAGATGTGAAACATTTTTAGAATGTTTTGTAAATTTTTGAAATGTTTTATTAAATTGTGATGTTGGAGTGAAACTTTTTTGTGGGATGTTTCGTGTAAGATTGATGATAAAATGATTTTGAAGCCAAAAACGATATTATATGGAACGTGTGTGTGTCTTTTTATGTGATGTGTATCACCATGTAAATGTTTTATAAAAAAATTTAAAGAATTTTTTGAGGGATGGAAGTGATGTGAAAAGTGTTGTGGGCTATTTTGGTGTGTGTATGATTTCAAAATGCATTTGAATGAAAAAGGGGATTTTTTGACTTGTATGATGTACATGTGTTCTATTTTTTCAATATGTGATGTGGAAATGATATTTTCATGTGCCAATTATACTTCTTGTCTTGTTGAACTTGTTTGAGCACAAGAGGGAAACCCTGGTATCTAGGTGGGTGGACGTGTATATGAATGCTAGTGATCCCGTGAGGTTTGGCCTCAGTTTCACTTAGCATGATTGATGCATAAAACTCAAACTAACCTATAATGATGATGGTGGGGGACCACTAGGTTTTGGAAATGTTCCCTACTAGTGTATCATGATTGAGAATGGATATTTATGATTGTTAATTTCACTGAGATATGAGGTACCTCAAACCCACATCGAGCTAGTGCATATCGGTTATTTCCTTTTTCTTGTGCTCATTAGATGATTTATGGTTACCATTGGCATATGGTGTGTTGGGATGGAGATTTAAGTAACTTCTAAATTTATTTTAAAAGTATTTATCCTTTAAATTATCCCACTTGAAATTTTTTTAAATTTTTAAGTTTCATCTTTTAGAAATTGTAACTTGCATTTAATGTTTTCTTGAAAACTTGCATGCTTTTTTTCATTAAATGTTTATCACATGGAATCTCATAGTGGTGCTGTCATACTGGGATTTGGCTCATACCCTACTTACACCTTTTGGTGTAAGTAGACTTTCTTATTTTATTTCATAGGTTTGGGTATAGTTTTACTTTCAGTGGTTTGGGTTCCAAGAATTCCTTATTTGTGTGTCTTCGTGGAAATAGCTTAAGGGTTGTTAACTCTTGACTTGAGGTGGTTCTTAGATATCCATTTTTTGTTTTGGTACCTTTGTAATGTCCTTTTGACATTGTTTCCAATCATGTAATTTAGTTCTGAAATTTTGTAAAAGATGGACTTAGTTGAGAAATCCATATTTGTTTTATTGAGTTCGTTTGTTGTTCAGTGTTTATAAAATTGATTAAATCATTACCAAACATCATTTTATGATACCAGGGAACTTTTTCCACCCCATGGGGATTGGGAACACCTTTTGGACCTTGTTATGGGCCTGGTTTGGGGCCGGTTTTGATGGAGACCAGATTTGGTTCGTGATATAATGGTATCAAAGGAGGATCAGGTTAACTCCTTGGGTCATGTTATTTGGGGAGCAGTTGGAATAGTCTTGAGTTAGGATATTCAAGAAATGGAATTCGTGTTATGGGTAGTTTTCCTGATCACCGCACCTTATGATGGGATTCAAGTCACTAGGGGAGTTGGGACTTATCTGAGTCCTTTGGTTTTCTTGGTTTGATGATGATTTTGGGAAATGAAAAGAGAGTTGGGTTAATGGTCTCAGTGAGCTCTCAGGGCCTGGAAAGCCATGTGGAGCCGGGGATATTTCTATATAACACTCTCTATGATGGTGAATTGATTGGCATATGGCCACTAACCATATTTTTATGTCACCCAAGGATGCTAGTTTCCTTTCATGTTTTCTTGTGTCCTTTAGTTTTGAAATAATAGAAATTAGGTTTTAAAGGAAGTATTTCATTATTTTACGAAGCATAATGTTTTGAGATATTATTTTCTAATAAAGTGGGAATGGGTGGATTTTTGAAATGTTGGAATAAATTTTAAATAATTATTTTCAAATGGAATATGGTGTGTATACACCTATTTTGAAAGCAGAAAATTGTGTTAAGGATGGTTTTGAAAAAGTGTTTCCAATAGAGTTTTCTAAACTATTGAAAGATGTTTTAATTGAATGAGATGTTTTGAAATTAATGATTATGACTTGAAAGTGAGTATTAATTTAAATGATGGTTCCATTCTATAAATTCTATTAAGCTGTAATTTGGGTTTGATTTTTTGGTTAGTGGTTTAGAGAAAATGAGGTATTGGTTGACTGTTTTGGTTTTGAAAAGTGGAAATATTTTTTATTTTAACCTTTGGTATTTCCATGAGCAACCACATGCAATGGGTTGTATGGGATGATGGATGGCTGATGGAATTTCTGGATGAGTTTTGGGATGTATAAGAGGAGGGAGCCTAGTGTGGCACAGAATCATGCATGTGTGAGGCCCATGGGGTACCATTGGTGGAAACGCTAACCTCTAAACCATTTTTTTCAAAAAAGATGATTTTAAATGACATTTTTTTTGAATTTATGACTAGTTTTTTAGGGTGTTTATTATGTTTTTTTTTTTGAAAATATTTATGTTGTGGTATGTTTTGAGTCCAAGAAACCCTCCTGTTTGAACTGTGTTTTTGGTTTATATTTTTTCGGTTAGCTATGTTGAAGGGCTAGTTAGAGGTATCTTATGAGAAATGTTTTTGGATGCCTTTACAGTGGTTCCCTTCAAGTGTTTGCATCTGTTTTGTGGTATTTCTTGACCAATACACCATCTTTGGTGGGTCCTTGGGTTTTATCATTTGATAAGGTACACCCCATTAAGGGTTAGTGCACAACTGAAGTGCAACCCAGATTGTTTTGTCATTCGAAGACCCTCCAGTTGATCAATATAAGGAATATTTTTCTAAAGCATTGTAGATTTATTCTACACACATCCATTATTGGTTTTTTTGATCCTTGTGTAGTGGGAGTGTTATTGTGGAAGGTTGAAGGAGACCATAGATTCTTATGTTTCCTGATTTGCTAAAGGTGGAAGTCGTTTGGGGTTGTTAGCATGGATGAGTATCTAGAGGGTTTCTAAGAGGGCATTTGGGTCCTCCGTAGTCTCTTTGAATAAGCAGTTCATTTTAAACTACCAGTGCGGGAAATATGGTCAAGAGAGGATATTGTGGCCACTTTTTATAATTTTGTGTTGTTTGGGGATGTTGTATAAGTTCCATCTCCATGCATTGTATATATCAGTCATAATGGTCATGTTCAGTGATGCCTTATGGTGTCATGTGCTCGATTGACCATAATGGTGAAATTTGTGAAATACTCTAAGCATATCTGTTATGTTGGGAGAATTTATCCCATGGATAAACTTCAAAATCTTCCATTTTAGAGGAAGGTGAGTATAGGTTCTCTTTACTTCTATTGTTTCTCACCTGAAGAAACAAGGTGTGATGAGTGTTCATTTTTGAAGCCCTTGTTTCAATGAAATATCGGGATATGGTAAAGTGAGTTTGGAAATATTTATTTCTGGAGAACATATCTGGGATTGTAGTGTAGTTGTTGGTGGCACCGAAAGAATATTTCTCGTTCTGTGGGTTTCCAAAGCCTAAATGTGAGGTCAAATATGCTTCAATAATTTGAGCTCCAACCATAGGTCTCAGAGAGAATTTGGCTCGTAGTAAGAGGAAATCCCAGGGTCATTTAAACCCTTTTATAAAGTCTTATCTTTATTATTAAAGATAGGAAGATTTTATACCTTTGGTATCATCATCCTTCTTTTTTTGTTCACGTTTGGTGGAAATAGGCGGAGTGTCATGTACCCATGTCATCGCTCAATGTCATCCCCCCCCCCTTTGGTTTCCATTGAGTCTTTTGATAATGGTTGTAAATTTTGCTAGAAAGGATGAGAACACAGTGTGTTCATGATTAGGATTTATTGTGTGCTAGGAATCCATACGAGAAGAATGATCTACATAGTTAGTGCATGGTTTCACATACCGTGCAGACTAACCATGCGATCATACCAAATTATTAAATTTTTGGGTCTTTTTGTATTATCCCATGCTGGTCGGTTAATATGGTTGGTTCTTATGGTGGGGAGACCCACTATGATTCTCATGTATTCTCCTTCATAAATTTTTAATGGATGTCTACCCATTGTACCAGGGAGTCTGTTCAGGCCTCCCCCTATTAGTGTCTTGATTCTGTCTCAGAAAAAAAAAATGTTGGTTGTCTCTTATGGTGGAGAGCATATTTGGGTCCCCCTGTACTAGTAACTTAGATTTATCCATGGGCTTGGCTTAGTTGTAGATAGTCTCATTCAGGGATATCTAAATACCAACATATTCCTTGAGTAAACATTGGGATTGGATAGCACCCGGTGGTTTAATTAAAGTATGGAAAGTGTAGCCTTGTTCAAAGTTGTTGTCCGTTTGGGTGAATTGCATGAGTCTTGTTCGGATAGTGTTTGAGGAGTTTTATTTTGGGATAAATTATGAATGTGGTAGATCATTTCAATAAAGTGGTTTCAGTTATGGTTGTGAGAGTAATTCTCCCTTAATTGATCACTGGAGGTGTTTTGTCCTTTGGGGACGAAACCAGGCAAGGGAGTACCTCTTGGTTTCTCAATTGGGGTGGGTCATTGCTTTGGACTTGATGTGAATTTCTGGGGTGGAATGTTTTAATGGTGGGGATAATTCTCACATACATAACTTATTTTAATGTTATTTTTAATTTATTTTCCATTCATGATTTTTTTTGGGGGTTTACCAAGCTTTTATGGTGGAATGGGTGAGTTTTCATGAATTGGGTCAAATCGTGATCCCAATTCCAGATTAAAAAATAAATTTTGTTTATTTAATAATTCATTCATGTTTCAACATTTTTTATCCATTCCAATTCCTACATGGCCTCCCCGAACCTATTAACACCACCATGTCAACTTATAGCCTTTATAAATACATAATCATGGTGGATATGGGTTTTTATTTAAGGAGTTAGGCCACCCTGAAAAGCCCATTTCCTGTTTTAAAAAAACATTTTTTTATTTAATAAAATATTCAATTTTAACTATTTGTTGGTGATTCCACATCTAACCCGAGCCCAATAAACCTAGGAGCACCCCCAATCTCTTATACCTCTCTTTGGATCTCATTTTATTCACAGAACATGTCGAATATTCTTAAGATTTCTCAATTCGAGCAGATTTATAAAGGCAATTTGTTTCCTTCATAAATCATTCATTTCTCACTATTTTTTCCCCACTCAAATACTTACATGGTATTACTATACTTTTTTGAACCTCCATTTAATTTTTGGTTGTTTCAAATTCAGATACTTGAGTATTTGGGGATATTTCAATAATATCCCTCAAGTAAGTTGGTCTTCTTAATTTTTCTTTCAATTTGCTTAGGGTTACAGTCAATGTGATTCGGGTTTCTTCCATTATCCTTGAGTTTTCTAATGTCCAGAAGTTAGGTATATAACCTAGGGTTTTATTTATTGTCTTTTAGGTGAAATATTGTGGTTTTAGGTTGGATTTCACTTCCTTGATGTGCGGGGGTGGTGTGGTTTATGTTTCGCACCATGTTTTGAGAGCTTCGACATAAAAGGTAGGTGGTTCTATGAGTAATCAATTATTGATGAGTTTGATTTCTTTAATTACTCATTTTTCATATTCCTCATATGTTGGGTGTGGTTTGAAAACTATTTATGATTAATTTGGTTATGTGATTAATTTTATAGTTGAATTTTAACTTGAAATTAGGTGTTTTCATTTGTAACTCATGGGGTATTATTTTGGTGTACTTTATAACTTATGGAATTGGTTTACTAAATATTTTTTAGACTGAAAATTATGTTTTGGTAAGGTAATAGTGTCATGTGGGACTAAAAATAGGGTTTTTGGATAGGTTTTATGTGTAAAACATTGTTATACTTCTTGAGAATATTTTATGAAAATGTGTGTTTTCATTTGTTTCTTTTGTGGTATTATTCAAGGTGATTTTATAACACTTGAAATTGGTTTTGTAAATGTCTCTAGGGCTGAAAATTACTTTTAAAATAGTCATTGGTATGTTTTTTGTCTTAAATGGGGGTTTTGAAATGGTTTTTGTGTGATAGACATATTTACACCACTTTGGTTCTTTTTATGAAAATTGTAAATGTTTTAGTTCGTTAAACAAAGTGGGAAAAGGGTTCATTTGTAATATTGGTTGTGTGTGTTCACCTATTATGTGGTTTTTAAAGGTTAAGTGATTTTTTAATATGTCAGACATTTTTAGAATGTTTTTTAAATTTTTGAAATGTTTTATAAAATTTTGATGCTGGAACAAAACTTGTATATGGGATGTTTCATTTATGTTTGATGATAAAATGATTTTTAAGGTAAAAACGGTATTATGTGGCATATGTTTGTGGGTTGTTATGTGATGTGTATCACCTTTTAAATGTTTTATAAAAGTGTTTAAAGGATGTGTTGAAGTGTTTAAGTTATGTGAAAAGTGTGGTGGGTTATTTTGGTGTGTGTATGATTTTGAAATGCAATTCAATGAAAAAGTGGATTTAGTGACTTTTGTGATGTACTTGTGGTCTGTTTGGTGAATATGTGATGTGGAAATGATATTTTCATGTTAAAATTATACTTCTTGTCTTGTTGAACTTGTTTGAGTACAAGAGGGAAACCTGGGTATCTAGGTGGGTGGACAGGTACTAGAATGCTAGTGATCCCATGAGGTTTGGCCTCAATTTCACTTAGCATGATTGACGCATACTACTCTAAATAAACTATTATTTTGATTATAGGGGCCATAAGGTTATTGGTATGCTCCCTAGAAGTGGATCGTTCAGGAGAAAATATATTTATGATGTTTACTTTCACCGAGTTATGAGGTACCTGGGACCCACATCAGGCTAGTGCCTTGGGGTTATTTCCTATTTCTTATGCTCATTATATGATTTTTGGTTACCGTCGGCATATGGTGGGTTGGGCTGGAAATTTCTGTAGATTTTAAATTTATTTTAAAATTATTTATCCTTTAAATTATACCAGTTGAAAACTATTTTAATTTTTAAGTTGCATCTTTTAGAAATTTTAACTAGAATTTATTGTTTTTTTGAAAACTTGCATGATTTTTGTATTTAAATGTTTTTCACATTGAATATCATAGTGGTGTTGTCCTACTAGGCTTGGCTCACACCCTACCTACACCTTTTGGTGTAAGTATACTTGCTTATTTTGTGTCACAAGTTTGGGTACAGTTTTACTGTCAGTGGTTTGGGTTCTAAGAAGTCCTTCTTGGCGCGTCTTCATGGAGATGGCTTGAGGGTGATGACCCCTTGACATGAGGTGGTTCTTGGCTATCGATTTTTTGGTTATGATCCTTTTTAATGGACTTTTGAAATTGCTTCAAATAATGTAATTCAGTTCTGAAATTTTTTAAAATATGGTTTTACTTGAAAATCAAGATTTGTTTTTATTGAGTTTGTTTGTTGTTTAGTGTTTAAAAAATCGGGTAAATTGTTACCAAACATCATTTTATGATACCCAGGAACTTGTTCCATCCCATGGGGATAGAGAATTCCTTTTGTTCCTTGTCATGGTCTGGTTTTGGTGCCGGTTTAGATGGCGACTCGATTTGGTTCGTGACATCACATATAAATTATCATGGTGCTCCCAGAAAATGTTAATTTTTGGAAATACTAAAAAAATTTAACTTCTCTATTATTATAATAACTTCATCTCATATCAATAATTATTTATTATTTTTAGTAACTTTCATGTATAGAAATAGATAATCTAACATAGTTTTGGAATGTTTTTTTCTTTCTAAATTTCAAAAAAAAATCTGACATAATAAATTTTCTTCATCATTAGGAACATTTTATTCATCATCTCAGCAAAAAAATTAGTAGTAAACAACTCGTCTTCGCTAAACAAATTATTTACAAAAACCAATTTTCTTCCAGAAACAAAATTTCTTCATAAAATAAATTTCCATTATCAAACACTTTTATTAATAATTTTTTCCAATAGCAATAAATTTTTTTCATAAAAAAAATTCTTCATCAAAAAACTTTTATTTAGCAATCAACATTTATTCACCAAACATAATTTATTTAAAAACATATTTCATCCAAAAACAACATTTTTTCAGTATCAAAATTTTATTTTAACAATATTCATTTCATTATAAAAGAAATTTTCTTCAGAAAACAACTTTTCTTTACCAAACAACTTTCCTTCAAAAACTATAAAACACACCTCATTTTTCAATTGTCATATGATTACAAAAACATACATTCAAAAAAAGTTAGTTATAAAAAATACTTGACTATGATGAAAAAACCATATTGGTAATTAAAATATCATGTTTTAATTAGGTATTTAGTAAAGTCCTATACACCAAAAATGACATATGCATCATTTTCTGAAATTGTAAAGAAAAACAATAACACATTCGACCTATCTTTTTCTATGGAATGTGGGTTTTATATAAAACTAAACCTTTTAAATGTATCCATACTGGTTACAACATGTTTAAAATTAATTTGACTTCAATTAATATTAGATAAAAATGAATTATTGATCATTTCCAAAATCATCAAGATAATCTAAGCTCGTCTGTTGGGTTTTGACTATGTGACACATGTTTTAGAGGAAAATGTCATTATTTAATGTGAAAACATTAATTAAGAGTCATAATGGACACATCATGTGTCTAATTGACATGTAGTAGGTTCTTACACAAAAAACATGAATTATAGATAATTTTCGAGTGTATCAATAAAATTTATGCTCGTCAGCTTAGTTTTTTCTATGTGACAGATGGTTTAGAGGAAAAAGTCACCTTTTAATGTGAAAATGCACACTTTGAGTTTCACTAATTATAATATATGTATGAATATTGGGTAGAATATTCCTATAAATTATAAAAAAATTATGGATATTTATGCTAAATTGTAAAGTAAAAAAATCTTTATTCTTGGTTTTAGTTATCTGAATTGAGTGTTAGACTAAATGACATATTTTTATTACGAACGTGAATTGGAAGATATAATGCACACATATTGGGTCAGATTTCCATATTGATAATTAATATAAATAAAAAAATGAATTATATATTTTGTTACTAATGTATTAAGAAAATCCAAACTCATTTTTATTAGTTTTGACTATAAGAAATGTGTTTTAGAGGAAATTGATACCTTTTCATGTGAAAAAATGAATGTTGATTTTTACAAGCCACATAATCTATAATATTTTTGTTTAGTATATTACCACACATTAAAAATTAATAATAGATTTCTTTTATAACCTATCAAAACAATTTGAGCTCGTTTTATTCATTTTGGATATACAAATTGTGTTTTATACTTAAATGACATTTTTAATTTTGAACATGCACATGGAGTCTTACTAAGAACATCGTCTGTAAAGATAATGTGAGGTAAACTCTGAAAATCACAAATTTATTATGTATTATTATTCTTAATTATCATGGTAAATATATATACTTTTCACATTTTTAGATATGTGAGGTGTGCTTTAGAGTAAAATGACACTTTTTTTAATGTGAAAACATGAACCATGAGTCGTATCTCTATAATCCTGTGTTAGAATGAAATGAGGCCAATTAATAAACATAAAAAATAAATTATTGTTAATTTTCCTAATATTTCCCAACAATCCATGCCCAGTTTCAAAGTTTTAAAAATGTGAATAGTATTTTAAACTAAAACTGCCCTTTTATATTGAAAACACACACTTTGAGTCATATCAGATACATAATGTGTCAGATTGACCTGAGGTCAATACCTACATGAAAAATTGAATTATTTATTTCATTAATAATGATTCAATACAATAAAATCATGTATTATTATTTTTTTCTATGTCATGCATATTTTTGGCTTAAATAACAATTTTATATGAAGAACAAATAATTAAGTCATATTATCTATATCATGTGTCATATTGATGTCTGGTAAATTCCTCGACATTTTAAATTAATTGTGGATCATTTTCCTAATCTATCAAGAAAATTAAATCATGTTTACTCAATTTTTTCTATGTGATGCATGTTTGAGAGTAAAATAACACTTTAAAGGTGAAAACATGTACATTAAGTCATATCAACCACATCATGAATCATATTGATGTGAGGTCAATTCTTACATACCGTAAAAGAATTATGGATAGTAGTCCAAAATTATCAAGACAATACAATATCATTTAATTAGTTATGAATATATAAATCATGTTTAAGACCAAGATGACACTTTTATATCTAAAACAAGCACTTTGAGTCATGTTTTCCATGTCATGTGTCATACTGACATGCGGTCAATTCCTCTACATAAAAAAGAAATGGGGTTTTTCCTAAATTATCTATATAATATGATGTTTTTTCTTATTTTTGGATATGGAGATCTTTTTTTGATTAAAATAAATCTTTTATAATGTGGAAACAAGCACTTAAACTCAATCTGGTCACATCATGTTTCAGATTGACATGTTTTCAATTCCTATATCAAAAATACATTATGCATAATTTTCATAAATTTTCAAGATAATATGATCTACTTTTACTGGTTTTTCTATGTTACATGTTCTTTAGAGTAAAATAACACTTTTTAATGTGAAAAAAAACATGATTTTATTCATACCAGCCACATCATGTATTAAATTGAAAAGGGGTGGATTCATATGTATAGAAAATGATTTATGTACTTTTAAAAAAATATTTGGAGATAATATTATTATTTTTTATAAGGAGATGTTAATTTTGAACTAAAATTACACTTTTATATTGAAAATACACACATTGAGTCATACCAACCACATTTTCTGTCAGATTGACATGTGATAAACTCATAATGATCTATATAGAATAAAAGAATTTACAAACATAATAGGAGATCACCACAAATTGATTTCACCAAATAGTATGACACTACACACTCTTTCCACTCATCTCTAAAAAATATTTGTATTCTTTTGAGTATATATAATTTTATAAATATTAGTATTATTGAGAAAATATAAAAAATAGATTATTAAAAAAATTCAATGAAAATTTTTTCACATTTATATATACATGTTTGGAGATTCTATTTTGTTGATGGAATGTGATGTCGTTTATAAATTAAAAAACATATTATGCATAGTCATTATTTTCATTTTGTATAAGAAACTAAAAAATCATTTACCAAAATATGTAAATGATTTTGAAATATTTTTTGATATTTAAAATCATAGTATATATATGTAAATATACTTCCATTTTATGTAATATATATAAATATTATATTAATTCACTAGCCTCATACCATGATTCTGATGATTTTATATCTCTCCTTGTTATGAAAAATATTCTCATGAAAACCAAATCTATAATTTATAATATGATTTTTATCTATAAAATGTTGATTTAAATGCATTAATAATTCCAATTTCACATCATGTGTGTTTTATTTGTGGGAAATACATAATTTAGATCCAAAAAGCAATCATTTTTGGTATCCAAATTTAATGAGATGAGAAACTTGTGCTTCCAAAAAGAGAAAAAATAAGTGATAACTAAGTAAAAAAATATTTTATTTGATTATATTTTATATTTTTACCACTACATTATAGTAATTAAGAAGAATATATTGTCTATTATTTTTTCTCAAATTACATGCATGTTTTATTTTATTTCATTTAATTTCTTCCATTTCCAAATGATCTTATACTGTAGAAATGATATTAGGATTTGTGATTAGAAATTTTTCCTCATAAATATTTCTCCTTATAGTGCCATAATATATACTCTTAAATAAAATAAGAAGAATTATTAACATTAATGAACATAGTAAATAATTTTTAGGGAAATATTATGAAAATTTATTCTATGTATTCATTAAAAAATAAGACACACGTCCATTAAAACTTCAAAATTTCAATTATTCTCTCAAGTCAATTTTTTTATAATGGCCTCACCAAATAATTCTTCCTCATCATCAAGTGTGGATGGAATTCCATATTTGAATGTTGTATCCGCATGAACATGTAATGTTAATAAATGTGGTAGTAGAAGAGATAGGGTGATGGTAATTTCAAAAGTTTCTTTTAATATATTGGGTGATCCTCTAGATTGTCCTGGTGAGACATTCTATTTCACCTTCATTTTATCCATATGTAATACCATAACTCTTTTTAGCCCTTTTTCATCATCTATTATATTTCATTCATTTGAAAAAATATATAAAGTAAACAACTCATTATATCAATGTATCATTTAATGAAAAAATAATAATGATATGAATGTTCTAATAGAATCATTGACATATTGACATTTAGATCATCATATGGAACATAAAACCCAACCCTCGGATCAAGATCTACTTCAATCCCCACTCCCATGTGATATTTTGGGAGTTTTTTATTTTTTTGAATATTTCCTTGAATATTTTACACCTTAACCCTTGCACCATGTTCATTAGTAGATGATGATAGATATATAACACATACACATTCATCTATAGAATATTTGAAATAGAAATTAATTTTTATTTTTTCCATTCACATTTATTTGGATGTGTTATGGAATAAATTTATTACCATGAGTACAGTAGGTTGATTAGGTAAATGACCTACCTCAATTCTAGTGGGGTCACGTAGCTCTTAATGTTCTCATCGTTGTTCTAATACTGATTCTATTTGTTCCTTTCACATATATTGGCCTCCAAAAATAAAATATATAGTAATACATTTTAATGCCTCTATTTATGCCGACAAGCTAGTCACCAATTAATATATATCGAATTTGGACTTTTCTCCTCAAAATATACTCAAGGTGACACCTCAAAACCTCTACCTCAAGCATGTTATTTTTTCATGGATGCTTCAATGCTAGTAAAATTAGTTATTCTTTAGGTATAATATCTGACAATTCAAGGGTCAAAACCATATTAAAAATGATAATGTAGATATTTTCAAATAATACAATTATATAGAACAAAAAAATTCTATTATTTAAAACTTATACCTGATTCCCATATATCTTTTGAGTTTCCATATATTATTTTCCATTTTCTAGTTCCACCTACCTCTTTAAATAGTACATGATGTGGGACAGAAATTTCATTAGATTCTAATTCATCAATCTGCATATAAAAAAATGAACAACTATTTTTTGGTAAAATAACTTTTAATTTAGATTTAAAATACATACATTTTTTCTATTGAATATTATATATCATTGCTTTACCAAAAGGGTAAATTGGTTTTGCTATGTGCTACTCATTTTCAGAACTCCATAATTGTTTCATAAATTAAAAACATCTGAATCAAAGTTGTTAATATAAATAATGTCAAATAAAATATGATCAATTTTAATAAAACAAAATTGATTCCTCTTTATGGTGATTAATGAAATATTTCCATGTTTCTTAGTTTATAATGTTTTTATACATAGTTGGTGGTTAGGGTTTAACTTTCCCTATATAATTCCTATTATTACACATTATCAAAAGTTTAGAAAAGGAATTATGATCTTTTCTTTCAGCCATTAATAAAAATTATTTATGAAAATAATATATAAAAAATGAACACCTTATGGAATAATGAAAATTAAATAAAATTTTCATTATATAATTCTTTTGTTAAAATGTAGAAATTATATAATAACATTACCCTAATATATTTAAAAATTATTTTACATAATGAATTCATGACATTGTTCCACATATTTATACTAATTGGTACATGCATTCATGTTGCAACCCCATTGTTACTAATGAACATTTAATAGTTTGGGTCAATAGACTAGCCACTTCAATTCTATCAACTCTAAAATTTTACACATATTATTATTACCTTAATAAATTTAGTTATCATGGTGATGATACACTGATAATGCTATTTTATAAATTTTATGTTGATCCCCTAGAAATTTTATAGTTAAAGTAATGATATTGTGTTCTTCCTCATGATCCCTAACATCTACATGTGTAGAGGTCATTATCTACATGAGTAATTAAACATCTAATTTAAATTATATAAATTTAGTATATATAACATAATATAATGATTAAAATAGTATTATATATAAAAACAATTTAACCTATTCATTGAAATCACATTTTTTCCATTAAATGTTCATTAATTTTTTGCTCCCCTATTAAGTATGAAAATATCTTACTTGTGGTTCCCTCTAAAAAAATGACAATATCTATATTGGGTCTCTATGAAATAATTTTGATCATATAATTAAAGGGTCTTCCCCAATTGGATTTTCATCTCAACCTTTTGTTGTATTAGTCCCGAGCATAATAATTTACTAATTTCTATTTCTAGGATATGGGAGATAAAATACTTTCACCAAATATGATTCAATTATAAATGGTTCTTCCTTATACCAATCCATTCTGAAATTCACCTCCACCAATATCAACTCACTGACCATAACTACATTTTTATTGTATAACCATTTTCAATGCAAAATCATCAATTTAAATGTTTTATAATCAAATTTGTATATTTTTTAGATGATTCCAAAATAGAGCATATTGACATAAATTCGATTTCTATCATTAGATGTGAATATGTTCATTGCTTATGCATAACAAAAAATCTAATATTTTTTATTGTACTGCTTTTATTTTATTCTTTTTTATATAAAGAATAACCCTTAATAACATAAATATTGTAGGATAATACTATTAAACTCAGTATATTAGTAGTCATCAGAGTTGTTAATTTTAAGATAAATCACTAAAAATATAATCTTCAAACCATTATATAAACTATTTAATATTTTTATTTTATATACATATTTGATCCCTTTATGTCTTAATATGATAATGAATTAATTTGTGGGTTTTAATGTATTTATGAACCTCTGTATTGTTATGTAAAATGTAAATGTTATTTTCTCCTTCTCTATAATGGTAACTGTAACAATATTATAAGGCCCCCGCCTTAAATCGTACTGAATCTTCAGTTATTACAAGATTACACATTGAGGAACTTTTCAGGTTTAGAGTTTTATATAATTAGATCATAACACTTGCATTACATTCCACATTTACACAAAGTGGTTACATAAAAGATAGTATTCATTTTTTTCCATCAACGGAAACATATTTAAAAAAAGCATGGATTCTTTGTTGACACTTCCTTGACACTATCATCATAACATGTACCTTTCCCTTGACCTGTGAAAAACATTTCAAAAAAACTTGGTATGAGCATAAAAATCTCAGTAAGGGTTATAAAAATATGGAAAGGAAACATGAGTTCATATATACATAAGAATGAAATCATTCTTTACCCATAAAACATAGGCACTTTAACATACCCCATCAAATCGTGAATAAATCATAGAAATCATAAGACATAAAAGGTAACTTGGGGAATTCATAACATTCTTACGTAGGGTGTAACCCACTTGGTTATGTTTGGAATACCCACCACAGTATATTCCCTAAATCTCTTTGGAGAAACCTTAACGTTTCACTCCTTCGCGTTACCCAATGCATTGGAGAGCTATATCGGGCTCACCCACCCTTAGTTTATCACGGAACCACCCGTCTTCATAACAATGCCCAAGAACCATAACATAATCTTATCACATAAAACATTCATAAAGGAAACATAACATTTCCACCTTTCAATAACAAGTTATAAATATAACACATTGATATAAAAACATTATGAAAACCATTTTCAATACCAAAATAAAGGAAAAGTAAAACATGGTATTTATTTTTCTTTTAAAAAGAGGGTATGGCTTGTAGAGGAAGCCGAAAATTCAAATAATGGTCAGGGCGGTGGAGAAGTCGCTGTCGCCGCATACGTATGACAAAAACATTCCCTTTTTTCATTTAGTAAACACTTCGTATAAAAAAGATTCCTTTTTAATAAACGTAAAAGTCAAAGGGGTTTATACATCGTATAAAAGAAAGTTGTGTATAAAACAAAATATGCCTTAATGAAAGGAGATTGAGACGAAGTCCCATACAAAGACGGTATCCTTGGATTAAGGATAAACCAGTTACATAATTATGTGTGACAAATGAATACACAAAATATAAGTGGGTATTAAGTGTATAACAATCAGAGGACATTCACACATAATCATAGAAGGACATATTCAAGGTGTACAAGTTTATCCCAAAGAATCAAAATTGGGTTAAGAAGTTCCCTTGCAAAAATTCGACAGCCTAATGGCGTCACTTCAAAATTCAAAAAAAAGAGTTGATGAGAGATAAAAAGGGTATATCATCACTTGGTCATAAAATTTACATCAATAAGGATATATAAGAACATATCCAAACATAATATTATGTGAATTAATATACATAACAAAATAAGTCTTTTAAAAAGAGGAGGGTGAAAGGTTCCCTTACCGACTTGGGTAACTTTCAAAACGTACACCCCATTGAATAAGGGTCATACAATGAATATGTAAATACCCATAAATGAAATTATATTACACAAAGAGAATAATAATGGGAATTACATACACCACTCAAAGGAAATGGTGGCAAATGTAGCATAAATCTCATGGGACTAAAAGTGAGATGAAAAATCCCTTTCGAAAACTCGGCAGCCTAACGGCGCCACATAAAACTTCCAAAATGGATTGATGAGAGAAAATAGTGTCTCTAATCATATGAAATTAAAACGTATAGTAGGAGTAATATAAAATAACATACCAATCATAAGAAATATGAGCTTAAAAGGAATGACATAAAAGAGTGTACTTAAAAAGAAAGAGAGACGTTGGATCCCTTACCTCGGGTCCGACTTGAATCGATCGTTTTTTAATGTCCTGAATAATAAACTTGAGTTAATTAATACTTTCTTAAGAAACTTTTTCAAGTTCATTATTACTTTTATATCACTTATTACCATGTCATGAACACTATGTTATTATTTAAGTTAATAACGGTCGTTTTAACAATCATTGGTACTTGAGTTAAAAATAAACATTTTATAATTACAAGTTGTTCATGTAGTCAAATATCCATTATATCAAGAATGATATTCATGATTTGTATATCATATATATCATATATATCCAGAATATACATTTATTTATAATATTACATAATCATTTAGAGGTAAGAAATGAAATGCACCGTTCATGGAGACGGTAAGTCGTACGTACGCATGAATGCTACTTTCATTTCTATCTCATACTATGGAAATAAAATAATAATGATATAAAGGTATATTATAATTCCAGTATAACATCATATATAATAATTTTAAATCCATCCTTTATACGTCCCACATATGGCATTAACGAATCAACTCACTTTGAGGGGGCGGTAGTCCGCACTTCTTAAAATGAAGATATCGCGTATACCCATAATGGAATCCATAAAGGTATGCCATAAATGAAAAATACAGAAGCTTATGGAAAACCTAAAAATATTATATATCATATATAAATATAGTGACATATTAATGGCCACTTTTTAAGGTGTTATATCAGTGTTGAACAATCATCATTTTGTGAGGCAGAAATTCGCCATCCATAGAAACAGTATGTTCTTTAACCATTATATGAAGGTGTGTGTAATTTTAGCTAGAATACTTTTTATAACAACATCATATTATATTGAAGATACTGGATTCGTTACAAAATATATTAATAAAAAGAGTTTAGGGGGTTGGAGAATCAAAATAAAACAAAATAACAAAAGAGAAGACACTACCTTTAAATCGGGTAACTCTTTTTGATTTGAGCTCAAAGGCTTCCTTGGGAAGACTTTTGACCAAATTGAGGATTCTAAGAGTTAGAGAGGGATGTGGAGAGACAAAATGGGCAGGGTTTGGCCGAGCGAAAGGCTTTGGAAGTGTGGGTAAGGAGGTAGAGGTGGGGGCCTTTTATAAGAGGAGGGGAGGGGCACTCTTGGAAAGTAAAGAAATTTTACTTTATTTTAGAATGAGTTTAGGATTTTAATTGTCCCACATTGATTTTTTTCAAGGATAAGGTGATAATAGTTCAAAATCCACCCATCCAATAGTTTTTGGACATTTTTAGTTCTTATATTTTACATTATCTTTCCATTTTATTTAAATCTTTAAATAATGAGGTCATCGCTGCATCATCATGATGTCATAAATAATTTAATTTATTTAATGTCTAAAAATTATAAAACAAATACTATGATATAGGAAATATTTTTATATTTCCAATGACTCTTTATAGTCAAAAATATGACTTGTATAACCCCATGTAAAAATTGTTTTAGTTAAACAACTCATATTTGTGTCATTTTAATTTTTACATTAAATAAAAAGGTATTTATGTGATTTTCCAAACAAAGTGGCTCCATGGGGTCCCCAAGTTGACCCATGGATTTTCTTGGTCGGCCATGACTCATCCAATGATGTTAGGACATGTTTCTAGGTCATTTCATATTATTAAAACATTATTTTTACCTTAAACTACACTAATTACCTCAAATCGCGATTAAAAACTTAATAAGTTACTATTCACCAATAAATTATTTTAATCCCATTGAACCACATTTTACTTCTTAATTACAACCATGTATGTTGGATTTTTGAAATTCAAATCAACAAGGTTGCAAAATTTTATTTAAACGGAAAATCAGTTTTTATAAGTACCACTTAGTGGTTTCACTATTCATCAAAAATTGAAGTTTTCCAGAAAATTACCAAAAAATAACCCTAAGCTATATTTGATATTATGAATTTCAAAATGATGTCAATTTTAAAAAATTAATAACATATAAGTTACATAAATTAATTTAATAATTAATTCCCGCTGTCAAAACAAATAGCATATTTTTATGAAACAAAATGTATCAACAGATTGACACTAGTTTAAGTCCGATTTCAAAGTGAAACTAATTCCAATGACCACTATTTCATTAAATGGTAAAAATATATTCTAATTTTACTTTAAAACCAATTCAAAAGATAAGCTAATCATATAGATAAATTAGATTAAAAAGAGGTTTTGAATTAAAATACAACATTTTTCACTATTCATTAAAAAATGAACTTTATCGGAAAAATACCAAAAATTTACGCAAAGTGAATTTTCATGTCCTGATTCTAAAGAAGAATTTTATTTTGTCAAATATAACCCATAATATTGTCAAAAAGTGGATTTATAATGGGTTCGTCATCAAAAGGTGGTTAATTGACCTTTTAAAGAATATTAGAATGTTTACGCTTAAAAACTGGATTCATTTGCATTTTTAATCCTCTAACATTTATTGAAAAAAAATAAAAAAATATTTGACAAACATATATAATCATTTTATAGTAAGTTCTGTTCATTCCCTCCATTACAACGGCCATGAGTTAACTACCATTTAAAATAATATTATTTTATTATTAGAGTGCAAGATAAGGTTCCCAAGAAACTCATTGTTGCGTGTTGGGTATGCCATCGAGCATAGCGTACCCTTTAAAGTTATATTAATATTTTATTCACAAATATGGATAAATGTGAAAATTTCATATTCTTTATTTACCTGGGGCATTACATCCTTCCCCCCTTTTGATAATTGTGTCCTCGCAATTTTAAAATTAGGCTTGGAAACTTCATTGAAAATCCCACATCGGAACAATAGTCAGTAAAACAATCACCTTAAAATAAAGAATGAGAAGTACAAAGGTCACCTGAGTTAACCCATACTAGGATTCCATGTAAGAAAATATGGATATGGAGGAGAAAACAAAGGGTCATGTTCTGATAGAGAGTGATCGTAAACATATCTAGGAGAAAGTTAACCATAAGAAAATCACAAACTTGTGATGGGTTAAACGGTATTCGATTCCCCAGT
Source organism: Viscum album (assembly GCA_963277665.1). NCBI lineage: Eukaryota > Viridiplantae > Streptophyta > Magnoliopsida > Santalales > Viscaceae > Viscum > Viscum album. The sequence continues at coordinate 176,947,429 of OY728134.1, forward strand.
AGGAAAAGTTAACAGACAACACTTTTGTTTTAAGTTACTCTTCATTGAGGAATTTATTTTTGATCTTAAGTAAACATACTTACTTGTCATGTTGACTTTCAACTTTTACTATATTTCTTACACAAACTCATACTTTCCCCAAAAGACGAGTATTTAGGAAGACTTGTTCACATTAAGAGTACTATAATCAACTTCTATAGAATCACCTAATCCACAAAAGAGAACTATATATTTCCAATTTCTTTAGACAAAAACCAAAACCAAAATTGTTAGTATGAGATTAGATAATCAACAAAAGGATAACCCTTTATAAAAAGAAAATCTATTCTTAATCTCCAAAAATTGTCAAACAAAACCCAAAGTTCAACAAGGACCATTCGATAAACAATTTTTCCATAAAATTATTCAGAGTAAACCAAACTAAGATTGAAACCCAAATATTTGATGTATTTAGTCACATATTCTTCCAAGGTACAAATTAACACTTATCTTCAAATAACATCAGTTGCTCTAAAAGTCTCATATTGAAAAGTAACTAACCTAATCACATATCCTCCATGATATGTTAATAATTTCCATAGATAACACAAAATAAACTTAATATTAATTCATAAAATCATCTAACTAAAAAGAATCAATCAAACTAACCAGGGAATTCACGTAGTCTAGTGGTAGGTGATAAATACCAGTTGCACTTTGGTTGTGGGTTTGATTCCCGCAGCTTTGTCCGACGCGACGGGTTGTCACACGGTCTGCGTGTTGTCCTTTTTACAAAACTATATAATTCTTAAAAAATTCCCCAATAACGAGATAAAACCTTCAAAAATAACCATAACATAATTTAACATCAATTTTATCTCATGACTTTCACTTTCCATCATAACATATAGTAACCCATAATTACCTCAAAAGTAAGGATCATGTAAACCCAAATGGTTCTTTATAACTACGTCCACAAAAGAACTGATTACTATTCTTTGAATAAAATTTTCATATATCAAACATCAGGGTTACACATACTATAAAAATTCTTCTAATGTAACCCCATCATCAAAATAGACTTAATACTCTTAAGAATTTCACCATAACTCTTGAAGCCATTATATGTTAACTTCTTACTCATTCAACATTCTTCATGATATATTAACCATTCCTCTCTAAATTATTCTGAAATACTTCTTTCCTACAAACAAAATCATGAATCATATCCTAAGATTTCAAAATAGGAAAACAAAAGTTAAGAAATAATCCATACCTGTGATTGGTCATTGTCAGTTTCTTCATCCTCAATCGGAATGGTATTAGGTATTGGTAAACGAATATTTGTACGATCTTGGTGATCCCATTCCCGAAACTACTTCATAGGACATGTGTTGGCATAATGACCATGCACACCACATTTAAAACATTCAATTGATCCCTCAGAAAGAACGTCTTTCCCTTTCCTCGAGTCAACTGGATGCTTCCTTTTTCCATGGAAGATTCTTGCTTTATGACCTTCATTTCCACATCTATAGCATATTTCTGTCCCTTTGAAACATTTTCCTAGGTGTTCATTTCCACATCTTTGACACATAGGTTTTTTAACACACTTACCTTTATAATTATTACCTGTAGTTCCGTAAGGATTTGTTTCTCGCATATATGATTCCTTATATAAATCACCAAGGTTTAGGTGGTCAATCATGACTCCAGATAGTTGGTTGAGGATAAACACAAGAGTTCTCATTGCAGCTCCCATATCATTCAGTTTCTCGCTCAGAAAACTGTCACAGTTTCCTTCACATCCACCGTTACTATGGTGCCTGCTAGATCCAGCCATTTACTAAAACCAAAAAAGTCATTGTGGGTATATCAACAAAACCATCATGTACTAATGAGGAATATAAACACTAAGATATACTTACTCATTCACTTTATCTAAAACTAGGACTCTTTATGAAATCCTAACCATTATGGTAATGTCACTTATGCTTAGAGAATACCCTAACCTCTAAAGTTATCTAAACCGACCTCTGATATCAACTATAAAACCCCCACCATAAATCATACTTAATCTTGATTTATTACAACATTACACATTGAGGATCTTTTAAGGTTTAGAGTTTTAGATAATTAGATCATAACACTTGCATTACATTCCACATTTACACAAAGTGGTTACATAAAAGATAGTATTCATTTTTTTCCATCAACAGAAAAATATTTAAAAATAAATCATGGATTCTTTCTTGAAACTTCCTTGACACTATCATTATAACATATACCTTTCCCTTGACCTATGAAAAACATTTCAAAAAAACTTGGGATGAGCATAAAAAGCTCAGTAATGGTTATAAAAATATGGAAAGGAAACATGAGTTCATATATACATAAGAATGAAATCATACTTTACCCATAAAACATATGCACTTTAACATACCCCATCAAATCATGAATAAATCATAGAAATCATAAGACATAAAAGGAAACTTGGGGAATTCATAACATTCTTACATAGGGTGTAACCCTCTTGGTTACATTTGTAATACCCACCACAGTATATTCTCTAAATATCTTCAGAGAAACCTTAATGTTTCACTCCTTCATGTTACCCAATGCATTGGAGAGTTATATCAGGCTCACCCTCCCTTAGTTTATCACGAAACCACCCATCTTCATAATAATTCCCAAGAACCATAACATAATCTTATCACATAAAACATGCATAAAGGAAACATAACATTTCCACCTTTCAATAACAAGATATCAATACAACACATTCATATAAAAACATTATGAAAACTATTTTCAATACCAAAATAAAAGAAAAGTAAAACATGGTATTTATTTTTCTTTTAAAAAGAGGTTATGGCTTGTAGAGGAAGCCGAAAATTCAAATAATGGTCATGGCGGTGGAGAAGTCGTTGTCACTGCATATGTATGACAAAAACATTCCCTTTTATTGTTTAGTAAACGCTTCGTATAAAAAAGATTCCTTTTGAATAAACGTAAAATTAAAAGGGTTTTATACACCGTATAAAAAAAAGTTGTGTATAAAACAAAATATGCCTAAATGAAAGGAGATTGAGATGAAGTCCCATACAAAGACGGTATCCTTGTATTAAGGATAAACCAGTTACATAATTATGTGTGACAAATGAATACATGAAATATAAGTGGGTATTAATTGTATAAAAATCAGAGGAAATTCACTCATAATCGTATAACGACATATTCAAGGTGTACAATTTTATCCCAAAGAATCAAAATTGGGTTAAGAAGTTTCCTTGCAAAAATTCGACAGCCTAACGGCGTCACTTCAAAATTCAGAAAAAATAGTTGATGAGAGATAAAAAGGGTATCTCATCACTTGGTCATAAAATTTACATCAATAAGGATATATAATAACATATCCCAACATAATAGTATGTTAATTAAAAGACATAACAAAATAAGTCTTTTAAAAAGAGGAGGGTGAAATGTTCCCTTACTGACTTGGGTAACTTTCGAAACGTACACCCTATTGAAGAAGGGTCATACAATGAATATGTAAATACCCATAAATGAAATTATATTACATAAAGAGTATAAAAATGGGAATTACATACACCACTAAAAGGAAATTGTTTCAAATGTAGCATAAATCTCATCGGACTAAAAGTGAGATGAAAAATCCCTTTTGAAAACTCGGCAGCCTAACGGCGCCACTTAAAACTTCCAAAATGGATTGATGAGAGAAAATAGGGTCTATCATCATATGAACATAAAAAGTACAGTAGGATTAATATAAAATGACATCCCAATCATAATAAATATGAGATTAAAAGGAATGACATAAAAGAGTGTACTTAAAGAGAAAGAGAGTGGTTGGATCCCTTCCCTCGGGCCCGACTTGACTCGATCGTTCTTTAATGTCGTAAATAATAAACTTGAGTTAATTTATACTTTCTTAAGAACATTTTTCAAGTTCATTATTCCTTTTATATCACTTATTACCATGTCATGAACACTATGTTATTATTTAAGTTAATAACGGTCGTTTTAACGATCATTGGTACTTTAGTAAAAAATAAACGTTTTATAATTACAAGTTGTTCACGTAGTCAAAAATCCATTATCTCAAGAATTATATTCATGATTTTTATATCATATATATCATATATATCCAGCATATACATGTATTTATAATATTACATAATCATTTAGAGGTAAGAAATGAAATGCACCGTTCATGGAGACGGTAAGTCGTACGTACACATGAACGCTACTTTCATTTCTATCACATACTTTAATGGAAAGAAAACAATAATGATATAAAGGTATATTATAATTCCAGTATAAAATCATATATAATAATTTAAATCCATCATTTATACTTCCCATGTATGGCATTAACGAATCAAATCACTTTGAGGGGTGGTAGTCTGCACTTCCTAAAATGAAGATATCGTGTATACCCATAATGGAAGCCATAAAGGTATGCCATAATTGAAAAATAAATAAGCTTATGGAAAACTTAAACATATTATATATCATATATAAATATAGTTACATCTTAATGGCCACCTTTTAATGTGTTATATGAGTGTTGAACAATCATCGTTTCGTGAGGCAGAAATTCGCCCTCCCCAGAAATAGTATGTTCTTTAACAATTAGATGAATGTGTGTGTAAGTGTAGCTCGAATAATTTTTATAAAAACATAATATTATATTGAATATACTGGAGTTGTTACAAAAGAAATGAATAAAAATAGTTTAGGGGGTTGGAGAAGCAAAATAAAACAAAAGAACACAAGAGAAGACAGTACCTTTAAATCGGGTAACTCTTTTTGATTTGAGCTCAAAGGCTTCCTTGGAAAGACTTATGACCAATGTGAGGCTTCTAAGAGTTATATAGGGATGTTTAGAGACAAAATGGTCAGGGTTTGGCTGAGACAAAGGCTTTGGAAGTGTGGGTAAGGAGGTAGAGGTGGGGGCCTTTTATAAGAGGAGAGGAGGGGCACTCTTGGAAAGTAAAAACATTTTACTTTATTTTAGATTGAGTTTCGGATTTTAATGGTCCCACATTGATGTGTTTCGAGGGTAAGGTGATAAGGGTTCGAAATCCACCCATACAATAGGTTTTGGACATGTTTAGGTCTTATAATTTTTATTATCATTCCATTTTATTTAAATCGTTAAATAATGAGGTCATCGCTGCATCATCATGATGTCATAAATAATTTAACTTATTTAATGTCTAAAAATTATAAAACAACTACTATGATGTATTAAATCTCTTTAGCTTTATAATGACTATTTATAGTCAAATATATGACTTGTATAACCCCATGTAATAATTGTTTTAGCTAAATAACTCATGTTTGTGTCATTTTAATTTTAACATTAAATAAAAAGGTATTTATGTCATTTTCCAACCAAATTGGCTCCATGGGGTCCCCAAGTTGACCTATGGATTGTCTTGGTCGGCCATGACTCATCCAATGATGGTAGTACATGTTTCTAGGACATTTCATATTATTAAAACATTATTTTTACCTTAAACTACACTAATTACCTCTAATCGCGATTAAAAACTTAATAAGTTACTATTCACCAAAAAATTATTTTAATCCCATTGAACCACATTTTACTTCTTAATGACAACCATGTATGACGGATTTTTGAAATTCAAATCACAAAGGTGGAAAATTTTCATTTAAACGGAAAATTAGTTTTTATGAGTACCACTTAGTGGTTTCACTATTCATCAAAAATTGAAGTTTTTCAGAAAATTACCAAAAATTAACCCTAATCTATATTTGTTATTCCGAATTAAAAAATGATTTCTATTTTACAAAATTATTAATCTATAAGTTAAATTAATTAATTTAAAAATTAATTCCCACTGTCAAAACAAATAGCATGTTTTTATGAAACAAAATGAACCAAAAGATTGACACTAGTTTAAGTCTGATTTCAAGGTGAAACTAATTCCAATGACCACTATTTTATTAAATGGTAAATATATATTCTAATTTCACTTTAAAAACAATTAAAAAGATAATATAATCATATAAATAAATTAGATTAAAAAGTGGTTTTGAATTAAAATACAACATTTTTCACTATTAATTAAAAAATGAACTTTATCGGAAAAATACCAAAAATTTACGCAAAGTGAATTTTGATGTCCTGATTCTAAAGAAGAATTTTATTTTGTCAAATATAACACATAATATTGTCAAAAAGTAGATTTATAATGGGTTCACCATCAAAAGGTGGTTAATCGACCTTTTAAAGAATATTAGAATGTTTACGCTTAAAAACTGGATTCATTTGAATTTTTAATCCTCTAACATTTATTGAAAAAAATATATTTTACAAACATATATAATCATTTTTTAGTTAGTTCTATTTATTCCCGCCATTACAACGGCTAGGAGTTAACTACCATTTAAAAAAATATTATTTTATTATTAGAGTGCAACGTAAGATTCCCAAGAAACTCGTTGTTGCGTGTTGGGTATGCCATCGAGCATAGCATCTCCTTTAAAGTTATATTAATATTTTATTCACAAATATGGATAAATGTGAAAATTTAATATTCTTTATTTTCCTGGGGAATTACAAATATACCATCTTAAAACCCCTTTTCCAATAACGGATCCCCTTTGTAATTATTTTGACCATCTAATTATATCAAAATTTTATAGGTAATTTGTACAATATTTAACAGATTCATAGACAATAAATTTCTCCGCATCAAAAGCTTCTTGCTGATATTGATTCTTAACCAACCCTTTCAAAATATCCTTATATATTTAAATTGGTTAAATCAATATGTAATGTACATGACACATAACTGATTTTATTTATCCTAGAATTCCATCATGTGGACCATTATATCAAATAAATAAGGTAGGAAGAATATCTCAGACTCACATAATATGATTACAATTATTTTATTCATGATTGGAAACTTTTCCAAGTATATGACTTTGTTGAATATATCTTTGAAAATAGAGTAAATTAAGGTTAATTTATGTCAATTTTTTTTTTTGAAAAATGAAATATAAATCTATAAGAATTATAGCATCCACCAAGACAGGATAATAATATCATTCTAGAGCATTTAACTTTTATTTAGTCATTTAAATGATATTATTCACATTTCATGAATACCACTTTGGATCCTATAAAAAATTAATAAAGCTAAAAAATATAAATATCTCTTTAATAGATTATTGTTATTTATTGGAGGAAGAAAACATCATGTTTCACCATTCATCGATGACAACTCTACCTTTATTCCCATATCAATCATATCCAACCAAGTCTTAATTCCATTTTTTGACTTGTAAATTTAGCAAAACGCTAATTAAAATATCACAATATTTTTCCTCTAAATCCATAAAATTAGGAAAATTTATGACATATATATAAGTCTAGTACAACAATTCCAAGAAAACTAATCACTTTTTCCATCCTGGTTACCTAAGGTTTCTTGAAAAATATTTACTAAAATATTATCATATTCATTTACATCCCTAAACTATTGATCACCCATTAAGGGATATAGTGTTTTACATTGTTCTATATTTATATATAATGATGTCGTCTATGATTCGTATTTATGCAGTTAGCTAGAAAAAATTGATTTCCTAAAAACACAGTCCTTGAGGATTGTTTAATCTAAACCAAGTGTATACCTTCAACACAAATAGTACATCCAAACATTCCACTAATTATATAACCCGAATAATTTACATAACAAGGATATTCATTTATCATCCCATACAAAATGGATCTCAATCTGTACTCACCAAATCTATGAGAAACATAAAAATTAACACTATTATCCCACATCATTTTCATATCATCGATCAATAGATCCCAATAGACATCAATATCATTATGAGGTTATTTTGGTCTAGATATAAGAAAATACAACTAAACATTTTTGTGATTCATCCATAACCATGGTGAAAATATATAATTAACCAAAATAACATGAAATGTAATATGAGTAATAATTTTTTTAACAAAATTATTCATTCTATTTATAAACAGTAAAATATTTATGTTTATTATCTCATTTCCAAATTGTAGATAATTATAATCAATTTTCCTCCAATTGGGAGAGTCTTCTAGGTAATTTAGTTTACCTTATAAATAATTATATATAAATACCATGTTAATTATATATTGGTTATCTAACATAAATATAGTCATCTAGACCTTATATTGATATGAACTACCACACATATTTCAAAAGAGTTTTTTCATTTTTCTTTTGTTGATCCGTACAAAAAATATGGACTTTTTTATGTGATTCAGAGTCCCTATGAAATAAAATATAATCTACTAGAAAATAATTTATTTTTTTGGAGATCATATAAATTTAAAATATAATTATTTTATGTACATATTTTTACAAGTAATCTCATTTTATTTTGGAAGGGTATCATTCAAGAGACCATGTTGTTCAATAAATCTAGTGTCTCTCCATCCATTTCCATCTTTCAAATTATATAGAACCAATAAAACTAGAATTTTTGTATATGTCTTATAAAAATAATAAAATTATAAATTTGAATAATTATTTAACATATTGAACATTTATGGACATTCATTAAGTCCATCTTCAATTTATTTTTTTCTTCCATCTGAACTCATTCATAATTAACACTAGCATCAATTAATGTATTATTCTGTTTGTATGTACATTTAGTTTGTCCTCATTTTTAGTCAAAATTTTATAATTCTTATATATTTTGGAAAAAAATAAATGTTCTTCAAAATCCTCTAGAAGAATTATACTTGAATAACAATAGTGAAAAAATTAAGGATTTTAGAAGGGTCATTGGAATTATATTTTCAAAACATGGTGAACTCATTACCTTCATCCTCATATTCATTTATCATAGAATTATAATTAAAACATTTTCTATTCATATCCATATTATTATGTTTAAAAACATCTATTTCATACAAAAAATAAATAAATACACATAAGGTATCCATATATTGTATGTACACATTGATATGTAAACACATTATCAAAATTTTATTATAAATATATAATTGTGAATATGCTTTTTTTATAAATATAGAAATCCTATTTTTAAATAAGTTCACAATCTTTATTAAATTGAATGTTCATAAAAATTATATAAAGTTTGATTATTTTCTAAGGAAAAAAGTCATATTCACATTGGACACAAAATTAAGTAATGAAAACATAGGCTTAAAAGATTAAAATGTTTGAAATTATTTTGTTACCATGTATGTATAAACATCTAGTGTCCAAAACATGGGAGAGATTTAGTGAAATATTTTTTTTATCTTTTATGTGCATTCATATTCATTATTTTGGTGATGCTTATATTTAGGTGAAAAAAATTTTCTTTTATTTATTCTCAAATAATTTAACAGATGTTTTCTCTTCCATTTATTATTTTTAATATGTCTAGTTAATTTATATTCATGTTAAATGATATAATAATATTTCCAAATTCAATACAAATGGATACAATTATTTACAATATATTTAAATTTATCTACCCTCAATTAAGAATTCATGAAAAATTATAAATCCATTTAACACCTCTCATTGATGATTGTTTATTACCTAATCAATCTTATTGAAATTAACATAATTATTACAGTGATTATGGTAAATAATCTCTTTGATTTTAACCATATTTTTACCTTGATTGTAATTAAAGATTAATTAATAAAATTAAATTATTCAAATAACATTTTTGGGAAAATTGAAAATGGGAACCTCTTAGCTTGAACATGTTTAAGTTCACTACTATAAATATAGTTCTTACATTTTAAAAAAATTAATTCTCCCTCATTCAACAATGTATCACTATTTAAATTTTTTTCATTCTTAAATACTCATTGTTCTCACCCTCATTTTATAAATCACCATTTTCAATTACATTATATGTATACTTTCAAAAAAATATAATTATATTCATTTTTATTAAATTAATATTTTACATGATATTGAACTCATTTAAAAACAACCTTGATACCCAACATAGGAAACTATATTAATTATTAAGGATAAAAATTATTTTATTATATCTTAGTGATAAAAATTATGCTATAAGATTAGCATCTTAGTCAAGGGTAACCAAAACGTTCACCATTTTGAAAATATTAATTCAAATGTTTTTTATAATTCATCTTTTTACATTCAATTTCTTATTTAAAATCATTTTTTATATTTCTAAAATAACATTCTAAAAACCACTTAATGTTTTAGAGTTGTTTAACCATTTAAATAATATAATGTTTCATAATATCATCAAAAAATATGGTATAGTGAGATTATATGGTTTTAAAAGTGTATTTTAAGGATTTAAGTTTTTATGAAAATTTGAAACATCAACTTCCAGGCATGGAAAATTAAAAACACCCAAATTTGAGTATCATGACCCCTTGGTAATCATTGGTGAACAAAAATACATAAAGGAATTAGTTTCATCAAACTTGGGCAATCACCAAATTTTCTTATGATACACTGTAGATCAAAAGTGAATATACCTTGAATCTTGGGAAAAAACTTCTCAACAAACATTGAAAACTATAATTCAATAGGGGGATTCAAATATGGTTTTATAGATAATTTACAGGAAGACAAAAAACTGAAAAATGAAAAAAAAAGAAATCTACTAAAAATGAGTGGTGATTCACCTAAGTTATTTTAGGGGTAGTAGAGTTAAAGGTATATTTTTGTTGAATGGCTCGGTCAAGTGAGGTTTTAGAAGGGTTGATTTGAAAATACTATATTTTTTTTATTAGTGATTTCCACAACCACTGAAAATGATAGATTTTATAAATGATAAAATAAAAAATTGTTGATAAAACCACTCTTTATCAACTCTAATAAGTAATCACTGATAATTATAGGTTTTATCATTGGTTTTTTATTTTAGCTCTGATAAAATAACATTTTATCAGAAATTTTAGTGTTGATAAAAACTACTGAAAATAAATTACCAAATTATTAACCTAATATATATTATAAGTGAATAAATTATAAAAAATGTTAAAAAAATAATTAGCCTCGTTAATGAATAAATAATCTTAAATACATCAATGTTTACATGGGTGATATTTTATAATTTAAAATGAATAGACCTAAAAATATCAATAATGTGAAAAAGATTTATTACATATATAAATTATTAAATAACATAAAAATGAATATATATCAAAATGAAATTAATTATCTACTATTTTTTACAATACAACAATATTAAAAACATTAAATTTTAATTATTTAATATTTATAAATAAATATCAAAAATGAATAAATTAATAAATTAATAAATTAATAAATATTAAAAAAGAATAAATTTTAAATTAGTAAAAAAATATTTACCATTATTAGTTAATAAAAAATATTAAAAAATATTAAATTAATGAATGTTAAAAACTAGTCAAATTTAATTACATAAAAATTAGTTGATAGAAAAATTATAAAAAATTGAATATGTGTTTTTGATTATATAGGTTATTGAAAATATTATTAACAAATATATTTTAAAATGAAAATGAAAACATATTAATTAAAAAAATTACAAATATATTAAAAATATTTAATGGTATTGAATAAACATGTATAAATAAATATTACAAATGTACATAATTACAAAAATATTAAAGGAATAAAAATATAAAATAAATAAATTAGAAATATATTTAGAATTTTAATAGGGAATTGAGGATGGTGTTGAGGAGTTACCCTTTAGAATATTATGGCACCAATTGTTAGGGATTCTCTATGGGTGTGGATTTTCCTCATGAAATCGGTCTTCATATTCTGACAGGGGTGATTTAGCTTTCCAGGTTCCTTGTAAAGTGGCTATGAATGATTCTCCAGCTTCATGATGAAGAATGTGGCTTAAGAAATATATTAATCGATGGAATTCTTCATCTTTCTAAGTTTATGGTCCTATAAAATTGATAAAAACGGGTTTACGGCCCACTTATTCACAAATATTGTATGATTTTAGATCTATCTAGTCTAACCTTTGGGCTATTTTTGAAGCTCGTGGTACTTAGAGTTAGACTAGAGTGAGTATACAGGTGCTAAGCTACTAAAATATGGTGTATGAAGAATTCATGATGTGTAAGTGTTTCACATCATGAATTTTTTACTCATGTCTTGTGTGGGTTTGGTTCGTGGGGTGCCTCATGAAATGAATTATTTATAGGTTTAAAGATTTGAGGCAACATTTTTTTATGAAATTTAAATATTGACATTAAAAAGAAGTCATTGGGTTTCATTCTATGAAAAGGCACTATGCAGTGAACCATTAAATGTCGTAATGCTTTGAGTTTATCTTGATTAATACACTTTTCTTCCATAACCTAGGGAGACAGAAAATCTCCATCCAAGTGTCCTATAATCCCTTTTATAAGGATCAATTATTGGTTTTTTTTCTGATATGTGGTGATCTAATGTATGTTATATCTCTTCTCTAATGGTTCTTCGATATTCTCTACCCCACTTCTTCATTAAATGTGATGTTGGTCTCTCTCCATTATTATAAAAGAGTTTATTTTTGTTTTTTTGTGAGTTTTTAGCACGGTGTCTTTCGTGGGATGCAACATATCTTGGGAGAGTTGATCTTGATCTATAACGTCAGTCCATTCTCGTGAAAAGAAGGATAGAGCCTTTGAGGTGTGGGATTCATTTATTCTTCTATTTATTTATGTGAAATTATAATGTTTTCAGGGTTTATCCCCTTATCTTATAGTGTAATTAACCAAATAAAAATTTACCATGATTAATAAATAATTTTATTTTGATCATTTTCAATTTCATTATACCATGATAATATTTTACCTCGTATTTTTCTAGATAGTGTTCTATCTATGATATTCTTATTATAATGTTTATTTATTCCTTGGATTTACATGTATTTCTTGATGGAAAACTATAAATAACATAAAGATATAATTAATTGATAAATAATTAAATAGAGAATAAAGAGGCATGTTTAATGATCCTCATGTTTATAGAACTTTTATGAATAGAAAATTTATGTCAGTATACATTTATATGTGTAATTCCATGAAATGACAGAATACTCTAAATAATTTGAATCATGTTAATTCATTTTGAAGAATATAATTAAATCCATGTTAAAGAATTGTAATTCCATAAATTTATTGAAATTATAATGCGTGCTTGGAAACATGTTAAAATTAATTTTTTAACGAATTCAATATATTTTTATAGCTTTATGCCTTAGGATTACCATATTTTGAACCTATGAATAATTAATTAGTTTTTTTTATGGAATAAGAATAGGTTGTGTGACAATGTTAATTTTTAGGGCCTGAGTTTCTCATGATCTTTAGAAGGTTGAGTTCGTTGAGTATGGAGTCCTAAGAGCTCGTTTATGTATGAAGGGTTGATGTCTTGTTTAAGGGAATAGATTTACCTTTGGTATATGTTTGTTTGTTTTATGCTACATTTTTTATATAAACCATATGTAATCATTGCTATGAAATGTGATATGGGGAGGAGAGGTAGAGATGTGATATGATATAGGATGGATGATCCTGGGACGGTTGATGTGATGTGGGATAGGGAGACTGACATGATTTGTCATTAGCTGATGCCTCCAATAGAAAGATACATCAAGTTATGCATGTTTTTTTGGGGATGTAACATGAGATGATTGAATGGGTTTAATCTAGGCTTACCCATTTATGTGATGCTGGGATCTGGGATTCACACTTCTTAATCTATTTAATGGTTAATAGTCTGGTAGCTAGTTTTATATGCATTCTCTTCCACACTTCTATAGGCATATGGTTGTTCTTAGTTTCATGTTTCCTCTTGGTGGTAGATTAGGATAGTTTTATTATATTACTTCTTTTATGGAATGATGCTAATAATTAATGAATAAGTCCTAACCCATGGGGTTGGTTTTGTTGGAATGAAAATACAGAAATTATGTTAATATTGAGAAACCATACAATTGGTTTTTATTATGCCTAGAGGGTATATATTTCATTCTGATGATTAATGTAACGTAATGTGGAATAATTTTAATGGTTAATGTAATCGATAATAAATTAATTAAAAAAATTAAATCATAACAATGAAATAAGTAATTATTGTATCTCTTCATAATTCATGTGTGATTAGAGGATATTTATTCTTAGTCTTTATAGTCAGGATTCTGAGTATCATTAACAACAATTTAGACTTGGACTTCTTTATTCCCATAGTGTTGTTGTCAAATATATCATATGATGTGTATTTTTTATGTCACAAGCTACCCAACCCATGTTGGTTAGGGAGACTTTCACCCAGTGGACTCTAGGAGGGTGTTTTCCCTAATATCTTGGGGGGAGGTTGGATGGAGGACTACCCCTTCAAGCCCTTCTCTCTTCTCTTGGTAGTTACATGTGTGAGTGTGCACAATTGTTATTTTCCCCATATATTTTTGTAGAGAAATATGATGTATTGGGGTAATTTCACACATATTTATTACTAGATTAGTATCCAAATGATTATTATAGGTTTGATGTGTATAGGAAGTGATGGGTTATGGTAGATTACTCGCTGTGTGAGCTATAATGGCTCAAGGTAAAATAACCAATGTATGATACATTTTCATATAAGATATAGTAGATCTCATAAACTGATAATTTAATATATATAAATATTTTTATATGGGATGATAACGATGTGATGATGTGGTATATGAGGTTATTATTGTGATGTTGTGCTTAGGTGTCTTTTGGTGGGCATATTTTGCAGAGCGATGGCATAAGACATGTGATGTTGGGGAAGAATGTAAAATAAATGGAAAAGTGGTAGTGAGGTAACCTTTATGTTTATTTATTATATCATATTCTCTAATTCAAGCTATACATAGTGGGTGTTAGCCATAGTGAGGAGGGGTGCTCAGTTTACCAGCATAGGTGATGAGTTAGTTTCATTATTAGTCACTATGATTTTGCACACTTTATTTATATTTGGAATGGGAATATCTAAGGAGGATCTTGCTGAGTATACTGGTATTCTCATCCAATGTATATATAAACTGTTTTTTAGGTCAACTAGTGAAGATTGTATATTGGTTGAGATATTACTGGATCATGGCTTCTCAATAACTATTAAGGCTTCATGGTCACAATCGTCTTTACATTTTTGGTACTTTTAGTTTTCCTTTCAATTGTTATTGTACTAAATGAAATTTAATGTATTCAATTGATATTTACATATATATATTTTCTTGAGAAGTGTTGATTAGTTTATATATCTTATATCTATCAACTTCATGTTCTCTTAGAGGGTAATGCCTCTAATATGTATGTCTATTATACACTCAGTGGTATTCTGTAAATGGGGGCCAATTGGAGGCAAGGCTCAGGAAGTACCCATCTCCCTTCACTCATTAATGGACAAAGAGTGGTAAATTTTTGAGGTATGGGGTCATGATTGAGTGGTATTAGTGGTTCATGTTTAGGGATAGGATGGATTTTGGAGTTAGGCACAAGTAAAGTTGCATGGGTTAGTATGGAAACGGTGTTAACTATGTTTAGTATGCGATTTAAAAATGAGGTACTAGATAAGACATGGTTATTTAGGTACCCCTGTTATATGATGCACATATATTTATGTTTAGTAAGCCTACTAAACAAATTAATACATGTTTGAGGGTAGAGTCCAGGAAAGGATAATGAATCATTCTCCATTGAGCCCATTTTTTAAAATTTTAGACCATGAGATAGGTTGAAACCTTAAAAAATAAAAAAATTAATAAATTAATTACTATGATTAATTAAATATTATAGGTTTAATAGATCTAAGAGTTTTTTATTTTTATATGCATGGATCCAGGTCATTGTCAATATTTGGTTTGCACTGGAGATGTTTAGCAGAATGTTCCAGAAGATCACTACAGAGTGGAGGTTGATGATGATGATACTTGGAGGAGGACACTCCTAGAGTTTATGCACCAGAGTCTAAAAACATATGAGGGGTCTATTTCAGATTTAGTCATATAAAACTAGTTATAGGAGGTTGATATTACTTTTATTTTTATCTAATATCTGAAGGAGCACTATGCTGCTTCAGCTATGATGATGCAGAATAGATCAGTGAGGTTGCGGTGGTTCTTGTTCCATAGGGATTTTGAGGAGTCGACGGTATCATGGGAGAAGTTTTCGGACTTATTCAATGAAGAGTTACTTTCTTCAACCATAATGGTATCCATTATCAAATAGTTTCTTACCATTCGATAAGGGAATTCCAACATGTGATATTTTCAGATCTGTTTCTGGACCCTTTTGTGATATGCTTCATATCCATTACTATATCTGGAGGATAGGGTGTGGAATTTTGAGGAGGCTTTTGGGCTAGATATCTAGTTCCATGTCACACTATTTATGATAAAGGAATATCTTTAGGTACTATGTATAGATGAGGTTGTTGAGGGGACATTTTACATAACTATATCATCATGAGATGATAGTTAATAGGATTCCTCATAAAGTAACTATATGGTTTGGGGTTCCAAGTTATCTTGATAGAAGATTTTTAGATTAGATTGAGGTAGGTCCAGACAATTATCATCTTTTTTATCATAGGGCATATTCTAAGAGATAATATGGATGTTTCTATTATGGTTTCTAAGGTCATCAATAGCCAGAGTACCTGACATTTTTTAGCATTTATCATGGGTCAGGTATTCAACTTCTTGTTCCTCTCTTGTGATAGTTTTAACCAAGATAGTAGTAGTATGTTATTCCAATTTGTTTTAAAAAAGAATAGATGGAGAATGAAGTGTAAAACAATGATATGATCTTTTTTCCTTTGAGGTAAGATTGTGACCATTGATCTAGTCATCATCATGTTCAAAGTGGTTGTGGTGAAGGTCATGGTCCACTTCATTCTTTATCATTTGCGATGCCCAGAAAGCCAGAAATTTTTTTAGCTACCCTATGATTTTTTTTCTACGTAGTTTCATGCTTTATTTTATTTTGGAGTGATTCACACCTTTATATCATCTACCTTCATACATTCTTTGGTACATGAGGTGGAGTGACTTATATTGACCATGGTGTTCACTATTCTAGTTTGAGGTCGATGTGAATGGTACAAATTATGTAGGTACTATGATCTATTATTTAGAAATCATCGTTATTTGGTATAATTCATTTGTTTATGGATATATCCATATGACATCTTACATAGCCTCGATTTTCTATATTTGGTGTAGGATATCATGTATTTCATCATGAGGAAGGTTGTGTTATATGATGTTGATGGAGAACAATAAGTATTTTTTGGTAATTAATACCCTTGGATGCATCAGGGGCATGCCCCATTCTTATCGTATTTGATGGTTGAGATGATGTTGACTTCATTGGATATTTAGCAGTTGGTGTTTCCTAGGGTTTTTGAAGTGTATCCTTATGTATTTCATGAAGAGTTTGTAGTTTTACCCACATGATGTAATATCATGTTTGGGATCAAGCTACAATGAGACAGGTCTCCTCTCTCAATGTCTTCATTGAGGGTTGAATCTTATCAGTTGTGAGAGCTACGAGTATGGATTGATAACGAGTTTCAATGTGTTTTAATTTGGGTTAGTGTGTCACCTTGGGGTGCACTAGTTTTGTTTGTGAATAAGTTTGTTATTATTTAGTCTATTTGTGTCAATTATCGTCATTTGAACCAAGTGACAATGAAGAAACACAATCATCTTCCACGGAATGATGATTTATTCAATCAACTAAATGGATGAAGTGGGTTCTTGAAAATTTATGTGTTGTGAGGATATTATCATATGTGAGTGAAGGGTAAGGATAATTAGAGTACTTCCTTTCATTGTCATCATGGGCAGTGTGAGTTTTTTGTCAGGGTGTTAAGTGTAATGAATGATCTACACATATTTATGGGGTGGGTGATCATTATGTTCAGAGAGTTCTCAGATAATTTCCCGGTGGTTCTAATCAATGAAATCCTTTCTCACACCATATTGTAGAATGAGCATGAAATGAATCTTCATTCCATTTTGGAGTTCTTTCTCATGAGTAGTTGTTCATGATATTTCTAAATTATGAGTTCTCGGCTTGTGAATTCTGTTTCCAAGGGAACTTTGTGTACCATTAGGGGTTATTTTTGGAGCCTTTTAAGTTATAGATTTTTGTTTCATGGATATCCTCCAATAAAGTTTCATGGGTGTTGAGCTTCCATGGTATTTTAGACTATTGTAGGTGGTTCATAAAATATATCTCTTCCATTAGGACTCCTCTGACTGCCATGACCTAAAAGGATTAGATATTCTTATAAACAAACCTGTTTCAAGTTTATTTATATTAATTTATAGATAAATTGGTCAGTGATCTAGTCCTTTTTTCTTTTAAAAGGAGTTTAGTTTGAATATTTTTTGTGATGCTTACAATCTTGGATTGGGTTGTGTTCCGATGCAGTAAAGAACAGTTTCATCTTATGGGTCTCAACAGTAACATCCCATGAATGTAATCATGCCACTTATTATCATAATTTGGAATTTTTTTTCTTTTGTTTAAATTTTTTGTAACATTACCTCATTGGTGAGAGTTTTTTATGTTTTATCGACCATAATATCAAAAGGTATGTCTTCTCTTAGTGTGAATGGAACTGGAATCAGCATCTATGGATAGAATTCATAAAATATTTTTACTTTTATATTTTTTATATTCCAAGAAAGAGATATTTTCTAACTAATGTGCTGATAAAGAAGTTACTTGGTTATCTAATATGTGACTTTTTAAATTCCTAGATAGTGATTGGAGAACTATCAGTGATGGTTATAGATATGGGAGAGGGTGGAGGCAGAGGTTTTCTTTTTAAATTTAAGTTTCAATTGACATTAGTGCAATATGTGGATAATTACTTACTATGGTATTCTGAAGTGGAAGTCTAGGGGGACCGAGTTAATTTTTTTGGTACCCCTGTTGGTTTATATGAGGATATACAAAATCATGGGTTATTCAGGGAAAGTCTTTTGTTCAATCAGTGATGTGTGAAGTGGTTCTTAGTGAGCTCCATAGATATCCTTTGGTGGTACATCCTGGTTTGAAAAATATTTACTTATCATTGGGAGGTCATTTTTTGTGTCTTGGGTTGAAGCATGCGCTTATAGATTTGGTTTCCCAGTTTCTAATCTACTAGAAGGTGATGATTAAGAACTATGGTCCTAGTGTTTTACTCTAGCCATTGGATGTTCCCGAGTGAAAGTGGTTGGACATCTACAAGAACTTATTTATTAATTTTCCTTTCTCATAGGCATTTTATGATTATATATGGGTGAGGGTAGATCATTTTATGAAATCGTCCATCTTTATAGTGATTATGGAGTTGTTCACAGTAGTGGTTTTGTCGTGTAGATATCTTGGGGATGTGGTGAGACTCTACAGAGTCTCTAGGAGGATCATCTCTGATCGGGATCCTCATTTTACCTAACTAATATGGAGAGGTATCTAGCATGTTTTTTTCTCTATGTTATTCCCTATAACATCATTTCATCTGCAAATGGATAGTCATATAGAGTAGAACATACAGACTTCTGAAGACATGTTGCACCCTTTTTGACATGATTTTGGATATTTGTGGTTGAGGTAAATACCCTTGTTTGATTTTTCTTAAAATAATATTTTTCACTACATAATTTGTATGGAACCATTTAAATCATTATATGGCCCAAATTGTTGTTCTATGTTTTGATGGACTTGTGTTTGAGAGGTAGAAACTCTTGGTATAGAACTAGTATACAAAATGATAGAGGTGGTATAGGTAATTCATGAGAGGATAAATGTAGAACATGATCACCAAAAATCACATACCAATCATGGGAGGTGGTTACTAGAGTTCAATATTGGAGATCAAGTGTTCCTAAAGGTGACTCCCCATCATGGGATGTGAAGCTTTGGCTGGGGGAGTAAGTTTTCTTTCAGTTTTTATGGGCCTTTAAATGTGTGGGATAATATTAGAGTCATGTAATATGAGATAAAACTTCCCTCATAGATGAAAAAAACACCGAATGTTTTTTAAATGTGACTTCTCTATAATTATCATCATCATGACTCTAATGTCATCGAATAGGTAGAAATTTGTATTGATGATGATGTGACCATTGATGAGTATCCTGTAGAGATCCAAAACATCTAGGAGAAGTTATTTTATAGTAATTATATCCCCTTAGACCATGTATTATGGAATCACGGTGGAATGGAGGAGAGTACCTAGGAATGTGATTTGAATATGCATGCTCAATACACTGAGTTGTTTTTTGTTCAGCACTTCTCTTGTAAAGATGTTTTTTTTGTAGATGTCTAAATTTATGGATTATAATATAGTTCTCCCATATTTCATGTTGGTAACCATGCTATCATTTGATCATTATCTCACCTAGGACAGTGTTTAGGTTTTTATTGTTGTTTTTGAGGGGTTTTGTTCTTATTTCCTCTGAGTGAAGTGGTTGATCTCCTATGATGGTGAGATCAACGAGAGGCATCTTAGTGGGAGGATATTCAGACAACACCATTTTCTTTTTCTCTATTGTTTTGGTTTTGGATTCTTGAGGAAAGGGATGTTTTTAGAGGTTTGTAATTTAAGGGAATGAATCTTTCTAGTCTAACCCTTTGGGTGTTTCTAAAGCATGTGGTGCTTTGAGGAGGGCAATAGAATTTATGGATGTGGTCATCTGATAAAATTTGGGATCATGGATAGTTTATGATGAGAATGTTTTTCACGTCATGAATATATGATTTATGGATTTTGTGAGGATAGTTCATAGATTTCCACCTAAGGTAAATTATTTTAGGGTTAAATGTTTTGAGGATTTGTGTTTTCAATGAAACTTAAATCTTAAAATGTTCACAATGTGAAAGGGTTTCACACTGTGAAAATGTGTTATGTATTGCACCTTTAAAATCTATAATGCCTCAAGTTTTTCTCAAACCCTACACATTTCTTCAAATCCCTAGTAATCCAATATCTCTCCCACTAGGTGTCGTGGAATCCCTTGGATGAGGAATGATTCTTGTCTTTCGATCATTCATCAATGGTGATCTGAGGTATATGAAAACACTTCTATTTATTTCCATTAATAAATGATTTATTATATAATATTTCACTTTATTCAAACTATAATATTAATAAGTATAGTTTATTTCGTAATTATAAACATTACCTAACATCTTAAAATATGAAATACATCATATTTATTGAAAACATCCTTAACATGCTCTTACTTAAAATTGTATGGGACAACATGTGGACATACATAAGAAATGGGTAGTCAATAAATATCATTAAGGGAATAAACATGGAATAACATGAATAAATTAATACATGTTAGAAAATAGGAATATCAATGAAGATTAAAAGGGGTGATAATCATAAAAATTAATAATAATATGTGATATAACATTATAACATAAATACAACATGGGAAATCTAGAAACAACTTAAAACACAACATCATAAACATAGATTAAGGAAAACTTCAAATACATAAATATAGAAAATTTCCCATCACTTAATTAGGTTCACTATCAGTTCCAAAATGAATTCTAATTAGGCTCAACATTACCCAATTCATTGGAGTTCTATATAATTCAAAGTGCACCCATCACATTAATTTCATTCTCAGGGTTAAGTGTGCCACAAAGATCATACAACATGGAATCAATCATCATCATATTTTATTCCATGATTAAAGAGTGAGGAATAAATAAATTTATTTTAAATCTAAAATAATTATAATTTTACAAATTTTAACACCCAAGATAGAAAATGGGTATGGTATTCTCTATAGAATTGTTTTGGTATGGAAAATCACGGTGAAATTTCGAGAGCATAACTGTGTCAATTAAAAACTAATTAAATGTGTTGAAGAGATATAAATGGGTATCTAATAATATGTAAATAAAATATAAAGTAATATTAAAATTGAAATAAATTTACTAATATATGGAATTACAAATAAAATTCATAATATAATAAGGAAACTTCAATAAAGAAGAGAATTAGAGGATCCATTACTTAATTTCAGCATGGTAATGGGTGTATATAAAGGTTCATGGGAGGGTTTAATGAGAGTTAAAAGGGTATATAATCACATATATATCAAATTTAAAGTAAAAATATTGTAGGAAAACATAACCAAACAACATAAAATTGAAACTAATAAGCATAACATAAATGAGGATCTGGAATGGAAATGAGAAGAGAGAAATCCCTTACATGAGCTTGTTACTCAAAATGATTTAGAGGAGCATATTGAGATCTTTAGTGGAACATTTGAAGACTTTAGGGAGTGGATATAATATTAAAAATATTATAAAAGGATTTTTAGTGAATATAAATGGGATATTGGATGTTTTTATATAGGAAATGAATGGGGATTTGTTTAATATTTCTCAAAATTAGGTTTTGGACTCTATATAATGAAATAACCTAAAACACAATCATTCACATGGTTTTCCCCATTTTTTATTTCAAATAGAATTGGTTTAAATTATTTTATAAGTATAATTTCTTATCTTTATAAAATATTTCATTGGATTATGTGGAGGTAAGAAATGACATTAAGACATTAAAATATATTAATAGTTTTGGAGGATTCATAATGGATTTATAAAATTAATAAAATTAAATAAAAATCTCATTATTTTATATATAAAACATACATTTGTTTTTGTATTCCTTTTATTTTATTTATTACATCATTTTGGTTCATTATGTTTTCATAATACAAAAAGTATATTTATACACTATTTAATTGTGTACATGAAAATTTGACTATCTCAGAAAATTATGAAAAATTTACCATTTGATAAATTAGATATTTCGATTTTTAAAATAATTTTCATTTTATCAAAATCCTTTTATCAATATTTTAACTTTCAATTTTAAAATAATAATTGACATTTATTGAGAAATTATGATTTTTTTTGAAAATAACAGTTTTTGAACCCTTACAAAATATTACAATTATCTTCATAAAAATTATATAATCATTTATATTTAATTAAAATAATTTAATAATAATATTTTATTAAAAAATTATTTATTTAAAAAATCCATTACATCATTAAAATAAATTCCTTAATGGAATTTTAATATTATCCAAAAATACTATTTGTGTTTTATTACATCAAAATAAAAAACATTTATAAAGTAAAGATAATAAAATTAAAATATATTCATTATTATATAAAAAATAATGTTCATAATCATATCTCAATGGTATTCATACATATCCTTTTAATACACTAGAAAATGCCTTCAGGGTAAGGTGCGTGACAACGTGACTTTTATGGGGTGGTTCGGTGTACATGGTTTGAGACATGATCTCAATGAGCATTAACTTCTCATATAAATGGTTTCACTGAGGATTATTCTTAGCTTGGGATTGGTGTTGGTAAAATATCATGGATGATATCGCCCTTGCAATCTATGAAAAATGGTCTTCATAGAGTATGATCATATTGGTTGAGGCCATCGCTTCCTTTTTTTATGTCAATTGGATTTATTTAAACCCTGTATTTATACTAATATTGTGATAACTATTGAGGGACTATATTATCAATAGTAATGACGATTAATGGTAATTTTAATCTGATAGGATATAATAAACTAATAAGTACACGGTTTTTATATAACCAAATTATATAATAGGAAAATTAATTAAATCATAAGGGGAAATTTTGTTTATAATAGTTCGGATCGTTACAATATTCCCCCTTTAAGAAATTTTACCCTCAAAATTTTCATTTCCCACCTGAAAATAGATACAAATAACTATTTTTCATCACCACCTCTCATTCACATGTTTTTTCTTCAAACTTTTGGTTTCTCCACATCACTTTTCCTAGGTGCATTGGCTAATTTCGTAGAACTTTGTCTCTACAATCTAATATTTTCAATGGATAATCATCATATGAATTATCACTTCCCAATGATACCACCTCTCGATTCAATATATGTGAGGGTTCTGGTATTCTCATTCTCTAGAGGTATACATGGAATAAATCATGTACTTGAGATAGAAAAGGTGGGAATGAAAGTCAGTAGGAAACCGCTCTGATGCATTCATAATCTCAAAGGGGATAATCTATCATGGAATAAGCATTACCTTCTTCCCAAATATCATCACATTATTCCATGTATATATATGGAGGAATACCAAGTCTCCAATATCAAACTCTTGGGATCATCAATGATTTCATCGTATCTCTTCTATCGACTCTTAGAAACCTTGATGTTCTACTGAATAGTCGTAATGTTTTCCACCATTTCATGACCTAACAGTTTTCATTCCCCAAAATCATCCCACCATGAAGTTGTTTTTGACCTCTTCCCATATAGGGCTTCATAGTGAGAAATTTGGATGCTTTAGTGGAAACAATTGTTATATGAGAAAATGACCTGAGGAATATGTTCATCCAATCCTCCTTTGGAGTTAATTGATTATTCTCTCCTCATGTCCTCAAGTGTTCAAATAGTCCACTTAGATTGTCCTTGAATTTGGGGTTGATAAGGTGTTCTAAATTTCAGCTCATTTTTAGAGCTTATTAGATACTTTTCCAGAACATATAGGTGAATCTCATATATTAGATCGATTCAATCGATAGTGGTACTCTATACATCCTCACTACTTCTCAGTTGTATATTCATGCAAGTTGAAACAGCGAGAAATCATCTCTAATATCAATGAAGTGATCAGTATTTTTAAGATGACCCACCACAAAACATATATTATTACTCCTATTGATGTATTCTAAAGATAAGGTATAAATTCCATTGTGATTTTTTAACATTTAAAAATATATATAGTTAATGGTTTCATCATAACCTTGTATTTTTTCCTTCCTACTTTCACTTACTAACTTTCAAGAAATCTTGATGTATATTAAGCGATTTCCTTCATCATATTTTCCCACCAATATAGATCTCAATGATTTGGATACATCTTTTTGCTCCCAAGGTGGATGCAGAAGCATGAGCTACGTGCATCATCCAACATATCCTTCTTTAACTAATGATATTATTGTACACAAAGACTTGAATGAAATCTCTTAACTCCTTCTAAATTAACATTTAACTAAAAGTATTTCCATTTCCTTATAGATTCCATATTTTTCAAAATTCCTACATTATTTATTTTATCATTTATTATTGTCTCTAGAAAGTATGCTTAATAAACCATTTGTGAATGTATTGATGACATTACTTCTTTTATGATTCCCAGGTCTATCATTTCCAAATCTATGAATATCATATCCATCTCAATTCTCATCAATGATAGAATTGTTGGATACATTCCACTTAGAGTGTATGCCACTTTTTTTTATTTCCCATGATTGTAGTGAATTGATCAGTCATAATCCTTGATTAGCTTTAACCATCTTCATTGTCATGTATTCATCTCTTTCTATGTGAATTTATATTTGATGATTTTGTGATATATATATATATCACACTTCTCACAAAAGATAAAATACCTCCTTATATTCAAATCGAATATCAATTCAAAAAACTCTAGATGATGCATTGGGGAGTTTGGTTCATGAACTGTCAATTACTGTAGATCATAGACTATGAATTTTTCATTATTCATTAACACACGTCCCAATCCCATTCTTCAAAGAATTATTTAATATAAAAAAATTGTCCACTCATTGGTAGTTTGAGCATATGGGAAGTGATATGCCTCCTTTTATTCTCCTTGAATCACTCTTTACATTTATCATTCCAAGAAAACTTGACTGAATTTCAATTTATATTTCTTAGAGGGTTTCTAATCCAGATAAATTTCTCAAAAATCGACTATAATACTCAGATAATCCAAGGAAACTATGGATATGTCTCATAGATATTGGAATATACCATCCTTCAAATGATTCCTCTTTTTAAGGGTTCATTGATATCCTATTATTTTTTATGATATTCCCCAAAAATGTGACTTTTTTCAAATTGAACACACATTTTATATATGTGGAATAGGGACTCTCCATTCATAAGGTTTCAATCACAGATCTCAGATACTTCTCATGCTCTTCCTTTATTTTGGAGTATATTAGAATATCATTTATAAGTACTACCAAAAACTTTTCAAGAAAATATATAAATACATTATTCATATATTACATGAATATTTCTCAAGAATTAGTGAGTTTTAATGGAGTTACTATGAAATAATAGTGTCTGTACCTTATACGAAAAGCAGTCTTGGGAATATCTTCCATTGTCACCCTAACTTGGTAATATCCTGACTGCAGATCAACCTTAGTGATGAATTGTGCTCCACATAGCTGATTGAAAATGTAATCAATATCTGGAAGATGATATATGTTATTTATTGTGAAATTTTTAATCTCACAATAATCAATGAAAGGGTTCATTGACCTATCCTTCTTCTTGACAAAGGGGACCGGTTCACCCCATTGTGAAGAACATGGGTGTATGATTCCTTTATCTTGATTCTCCTATATTTATTTTTGATCACTTAGAGGTCCAAGAAATACATTCAGTACAGTGTCCTAGATAATGTAAATTCAATAGGTAAAATCTTTATTGAAATTTCAACCTCTCGACTAAGAGGATGACAATGAAATTCCTTGTAAAACACATCAATTTCTTATGTCACAATAGGCATTTGTTCAAGGATGGTTCCTTCCATAGACTCAATCATATTATCAATATATTATTTCTCCTATATAAGTAATATTCATTCTTGAGATTTTGGGATAAAATTAGATTATGCCACCTTCTTTCACTGGTTCAGAATTAGGGTTTAATTCATAACATAGAGAGTGATTTCTATAACACAAAAATTTATGCAAGATTTATATAAGGAAATCAAATCCATTCCAAGAATTTCATCAGATTACACCAAAGTGAGTATGAAAAAGTTTTCTAGGAATTTCAGCCCACATGTTTTGATATGGAAGTATTTATATACTTGGCATGCAATAATTTATCCATTTTCCATTTTCACCAACAACACTACTTCTATTCTTTGTGGTGGTATCAGAATAGTTCTACTAAATTATCATGATATAATGGAATGTATACAACTAGAAAAAAATAGTACATTATCTACTCATGAATGAAAAAATACCATACCTTTCACCACTTAATTATTGGGATCCACCTCAGTATTTGGTAAGGAAAGAGCTCACCCATTATTCATTGGAGGTTATTGGTTGTCTCCAAAAACCATTGGCTTAGTGCATTGATTGGAAAACTCATTTGTTCCTTGAATTTTTAGCAATGAACAAATAACTAAGGGTTGAATAAAAAATTTCCTTTCTCTATCATATTAGTGGTTTTCCCCTTTCATATATTGTTAGATACATGACTTTCCTTCCTTCACCTAAATCATTTCCTTGTCCCCATAAGTCAATTTCTATGGTGATTCTTTCTGCACCATTGACAGGTGGAGTGTTGAAATATCTTTGCACCATTATATTACTATATCAGATGAAAAAAAATTAAACCCCAATTTATGCTTATTATCTCTATTATACCATTGATATTCTCTATCACCATTTTGACATTGAGGGAAAATGGAACAATTTCTTCATAGCTATCAATGTCTCAAATCGTTATAGCTTTTTGTAGATGATATTTTATCCCACCAATGAAGCTGTCAACCATGCTTCCAGGGGTAACAATAAAGCTAGAGGTGTATCATGAAAGTATAGTGAAGTTTTCCTTGTACTCATTGATATAATCATCACCATTTTACTTAATGGAAATGAAATACCTTTCTATTTTAAGACAGTGAGTGTAAGGAAAGTATTTATTGAAAAAAATTGGAATTCCTTCCACCCCATTACTTTGATATTTTCCTCATGCTTCATATTCTTGATCAATGTCAACCATTAATCACCATCTCCCCCATTAGATAAACTTCTATTATAAACTTATCTTGTTTAAAACATTTAAGGTTGGAGAATATATTCTCAATTTATTTTATCCATTATTTTACGATTAAGGAATCATATGATCCATTGAATGTTGAAGGCCTTTGTTAAATAATGATCTCAATTAAAACATTTTATTTCTTAGGGGGATTTGTGCGCTCATCCTAATCTAGGTTTCTATTCAAAACATGATATAGTTTATAGAGTATCGTCACAATGTTTTTAATTCCTTCTCCCATTGTGTTGGGTATCTCATTGGGGAAGTAATCACATTTCAGGTGACATGGATTGTTTACACAATTCCTCCAATATCCGACCATTTTCTATAATGAAGGGAAAATTTGGGATTATTATTTTTAAACTATTAATCACATAATGGGGGGAACTAATGACATTACATGGATAACATAAAAATTACATTTGTTTTATTAACTTAGGAATTTATTAGGACTCAATATTTGTTATCCCTAATCAATTTTTTAAAATATACTATTATAGGAATTTATGTTCCCTTAATAATGGTTCATAATGATATTATGAATCTACCACATAAAATCCCACGATAGTATCAAACCAGGTGCACCATAAGGCCTATTTTCTAGTACCAGGTTACGCTAAGTCAAGCCTCGTGCACATTGTCAGAGTTGCTACCCCTAGGTATATCTATTATAGAAATATGTCGAATTTTATTATCTAGACAAGGATTTATTTTCTTGATAAAACAATTAATATATACCTAAAAACATTTTGGGATAATTATTATACACATTACTTGCCCTAAATAATTTTCTATAGATTTCTAAAACTATTCCCATAAATATCTAAACATTTCCTTTGATACCAAAAATAACAACCCTTCGCTTTATTTCACATTAATATATGATTTATTGCATAAGATTTAAGTTAATACAACCTGTAATATCAATAAGTATAGCATATTTGGGAATAAGGTACATTAAAAAACAACATAAAACATGAATACGCCTTCTTTATTGAAAACTTATTAACAAGATCATACTTAAAAATTCATGGGATAACCAGGGGACATATATAAGAAAGGGGTGATTTATAAGGATAAATATTGGAAGAAACATGGAAAAAATGAAGAAAATAATAGAATTTAGAACCTAATAATATCAAAGTGGTGTAAAATGGGTCATAATCACAATCATGAACAATAATACATGATATAGCAAGATAAAATAAATGTAGCATGGGAAATGTGGAAACAACTTCAAACACTAGATCATAAATATAGGTCTTGGAAAGCAACCAAGTCACCATGATGGAAAAAGTCCCATAAAGGAATGATATTAACTACCTACCCCATAATTACATCTAATTATACTAAACATTAACCAATGCATTGTAGTGCTATATAATTCTTGGTGCACTTATCACATTCATTTAATTTTCATACACAAGGCAACCACATAAGTCATAAAACATGGATTCAATCATCCAAATTTTTATTCCAATATCAAGGTGTGTGGAATAAATACATTTAGTCCTAATTAAATTAATTATAATTGTATAAAGGTGAAAATTTTTGATAAAAATTGGGTATGGTATTCACTACACAATTTGTTTGGCATGGAAAATCAATGTGAATTTCCAACAGAAAAACATTGTCACTTAAGAATTCATAAAATGGGTTGATGAGAGAGAAATGGATATATCTTTATTGGTAAATAATATAAGAATTAATAAGGATATGGAAATACATATCCCAATATATTTAATTGGAAATAGAAGGCATATGATAGTAAGGAAACTTGAATAATGAAGACATGGTGAGGATCCCTTACCAAATTTCTACATGGTAATAGGTGTACATAAAGGATCATTGGAGGGTTTAATGATAGTGAAAGGGGTATCTAATCACATGGATATAAAAATGAATGTAAGGGTGTTTTAGTATAAAATACCCCAAAACCAAAAATTTAAACTAAGAAGAAACCCATAAAAGAGGATCTTGAATGGAAATGAGAAGATAGAAATTCATTACATGAGTGTATGACTGCAAAAGCTTGGAATAATCCTCTAGATAGATTTGGGGGAATAATGAGAGGAATTTATAGAGGTTAGGGTAGAGTAAGGATGTGTCAAAATTATTTTTATTCAATATAAATGGGATCATGGGTGGTTTTATATATAAAATGAGTGTGGATTTCTATAATATTTCACAAACATAGGTTTTGGACTCTATAAAATAAAATAACCCAAAACACAAACCTTAAAATGGTTTTTCCCATGTCTAATTCCAAATGGGAGTGGTTTTCATTATTTAATAATTCAAATGTATGAAAATAATAAAATAATTTCCTTACATATGTGGTGGTGAGTCACTCTTAAGGAAATGATTTTAAAACCTTAAAATATATAAATGGTTTTGGAGGATACATAATAGCTTCATAAAATTAAAAAAATAAATGTATGATCATATTATTTCAAAGATAAATCATATATGTTTTCAATTATTAATTTTATTTCATTTATTAAGTCATTTTTGGGTCATTGTTATGTCACAATACACAAATTATATTTATATGATATTTAATTTTTTACCCAAAAATTTGTTGGGCTCATTAAAATTCGAACATTTCACCATTATATAATTTAAAAATTTTAATTCAAAAATAATATTAATTTTATTAAAAATAATTATATAAATATGTTAATTTTTACTTTTATAATAATAATCGATATATATTGAGAAATACTGGTGTTTTGACAAAAAAAATCCGAACACTTATAAAAATTACATTTGACTTCACAAAAATTATATGATCATTTCTATTTAATAAAAATATTTTAAACTAATATTTTATTAAAATATTATTTATTTCAAAAATCCATTAATTCATCAAAATAATTTTCTTAAATGAATTTGAATATTACACAAAAATATTATTTGTGTTTTATTTTATCAAAATAAATCTTATTTATAAAGTTTACATAATATGATGAAATTATATTCATTATTCTATATAGAATAATGTACATATTCATATGATTGTTGTCTTGATACATATACCTTATGAAAATGTCATTAGGATAAGGTAAATGGTGGTGA
This sequence comes from Viscum album, assembly GCA_963277665.1. Classification (NCBI taxonomy): domain Eukaryota; kingdom Viridiplantae; phylum Streptophyta; class Magnoliopsida; order Santalales; family Viscaceae; genus Viscum; species Viscum album. The sequence continues at coordinate 176,978,445 of OY728134.1, forward strand.
GACTTTCATGGGGTGTTTCAGTGTACATGGCTTTTGTCGTGATCTTAATGATCGTGAAATTATCCCGTAAATAGTATCACCCATGCTTAAGTTGTTGGATATCAACTTGGTCTTAGTGAAGGTAAAATTACAATGATTCTATCTCCCTTTGAATCTTCAATAAATGGGATTTATAGGGTATAATCCTACTGGTTAAGTCCATCACTTCCTCTCTCTCTCTTTTTCTAATTGTATTTGGTAAAACCATATATAAATACTAATCATGTTATCAATATTAAATGACTATATTTTCAATGTTATTGATGATTAATAGTGAAGACTCACATGATCAGACAGAAGCAGAATCAGTTAAATATGATAACATTATTTCTCCTAACATTCCCATGAAATGGGATAAGGACTCACCAAAGAGAAAAGATAATTTTTTTATACCTACTAGGAAATTAAAAAATAAATAAGAACTCCATAGGTAAAAAGAATGGGGGGATAATCCCCAAGTGCAAGTTAAAATGAATATACTCTACTAGAATTGACATGGTATTTCTAACTCCAGCACTATTACTACATTAAAAAGTATTTTATTCACAAATAAACCAAATAATTTTTCTATCTCTGATCCAAAAATTAACATTTCCTCTAGCTTTACTATCTTAGATAAATCTAATTACCCTTTTATTGGTGCTACTTCTGACAATATTTTTGTGGATTGTATTTTCATATTTGAAACCTCTTCATTAAGAAAAGTAAATTTTTAAAATATTGACATTGAAGATCTTACTTGTGATATAACTTTTCAAAAAATGCATATCTTATTCACATTTATTTATTATAATTATAGATACCAAGATAGGATATATCTATGGAAAATCATTTATTTCTTAAATAAAAATATACAATCACCTTGGATCATTTCTGGGGACTTTAATTCTATTCATGGACATAGTGAAAAAATGGGACCATCTCACACTATCATTTCTCCTAAGTAATTTAATTCTTATATTTAAGACAATAATAACATTGGGAGAAATATTTTAGGAGAAAAATATACTTGGGATCATAGACATCATAAATGGGTTTTGGATAGTTAAATGGATACATCTTTCACAAACATCCAATCCCTAGATTATTGGGATATTATTTCCAGCATCACCCTACCTAGAATTAACTCAGATCATCCCCTTAATTAAGTTAGTCTCAATACTAGAGTCTCTAAGACTATATTTTTCTTTCGATTTAACAATTCCTAGATCTCAGTGATTTATTATGATAATATTTATAAGGACTCTTGTAACTCATTGACTATAAGAATGATTCCTTTCCTATATTATGAAACTAAAACATCTAAAGAACAAACTAATGTCATGGTAGAAAGAAATAGTGAACCAAACTGATAAAGAAATTTCTTCCCAGGAAAAAACTCTAAATAAAATATAGTATGACTCTGTGTGAAGGGGAATTTCTAACGAAAATCAATATGAAATTGATCCATTCACTAATTTAATCTATCATCTCACCTTAAAATACAATCAACGAAAGCATAACATCAAAATTAATTTCCTCAATGATGGTGAAATAAACACCAAATTATATAATGATATGAAAAGAACAAGGAAATAATGTAGTCCCCTTAACTTCAATTAAGATGGATATATAATCACTGATAATGAGTAAGGGTGGGTTAATCATGTTGTCTCCTATTTTTTTAATATCTTTAAAGGTCCTGGTCCTAATAAAGACTTAAATACAGATATAATTCCCTACATAGTGGTAGAAAATTAAGACATTCTCCTCACTGGGATTCCTATACACCATGAGGTAAAGTAATTTGTATCTAGCTTAAAAAATTATAGTGCCCTAGGTCTGGATGGTTTCACTATTTGTTTTTTTTTCAACACTATTGGGAGACTATTCAATATTTTGTTTGTAAACAGATTAAATACTTTTTTCTAACAGATACCTTCCATATGGGATTAATGCCCAATTTCTTTATCTTATTCCCAAAGTAGATAATGATTTATAAATTAATCTCTTCAGACCCATTGACCTCATTAACATTATTTCGAAAATCATCATTAAACTTTTAGCTAATTAACTTGATCATTTTTCTAAAAAAATCATCTCTTGGAACAAATTTGTCTTCCACAAAGGAAGAAACATGCAAGACTGCATTTACGTTGCCTCTAAAAGTAAAAACTTGTTAAAAAAGACTAATAGAGGAGGAATAATTTCCATAAATCATGAAATTAGTAAGGCCTTTGATACCATGGACTAGAGTTTCATTTTCAATGTCCTCAACAAGTTTGGATTTAGTGACATTTTTTTAACATAATTAAAACACGTTTTGGTTCTTCTAACGTGTCTATTTTTATTAATGGTGCTCTGAAAGGCTAATTAAATTTCTATAAAGTTTTCAAATAGGGGGACCCTCTCTCTATAATAATTTTTTGTTATTGCTGAGGACTACCTGAGTAGAATCATTATAAATTTGGTTAACCAAGGAAAAATTAAGCCCATAATTGCCTCTCAAAACCTAATTTTTTCCTCTCACCTCATGTATCTTAATTATATAATTTTATTCCTTCATGGAGATAATAAAAACATCAAAATTCTCAAAGATTCCCTCTCTCACAATGAAGATGTGTTTGGAAAATCCATAAACTGGAAAAAATATTCCATCTTCTTTGGAAAAGTATTTCTTACAACTATAAAGGATAGTATTATAAATTTCATTAATATAAAATAAGGATCCCCCCTTTCATGTACTATGGATTTCCTATCTTTTGTGGATACCTAAAATCACATACTTCTCCAATATTATTGATGAAATTAATAATCAACTCTTTACCTAGATAAGAAAATCTTTATCGATGGAAGTAAGGATTCTTCTTGTCAAATACACTATTGTTTCTAAAATGGTTTACTCCATGATTGTTTATAAATGGACTACTAAAATAATAAAAAACTCAATGATAAAATAATAAAAAATTGGAGTGGAATCACTCTTGATATGAAACTTCTCATTGTTCCTTGGAATAAATATTGTAGAACCCTTGATAATGGTGGCCTCGGAATTAAGAACCTTTTCCTTTTTAATTAATATCTTCAAGCTAAACTCATGTACAACCTTTTAAACAATAATTCTATGGCCTTTATTTCCCTTAAAGTTAGATTTTGGAACAATCATAGAATGGGTAATATTTTTCACATGGACTCTTCTATCTGGCCTTCAATCAAGAACACTTTTTCAAAAATTATGTCTCACTCTAGATGGATTGTTAATAAATAATCTTCTTTGATATTTGGAATGAATAACTGGAATGGTTACCCCCTTTCATTTATGACTAATTCCATACACTTATGTACTAATATTAATATCTCCATAAATTACTACTTACACTCATTGGATATGGACGTTCCTAATGAGATCATGACTATTTTTACCAACTTCCATTTTTAGAAACACTAGTGATTGTTTGGAATAGTATGTGTCTAATAATGGTGTTATAATATCTAAACTTTACTATAATAATAATTTTGATAATGAAATTCAATATTTTTCTTGGTTAAAAAACGTTAATAAGCAATAGTTTAGACCCTCTAAAGTCAATTTGGTCTGGAGAATGTCCCACAATAAAGTACCCACTGATTTTTGTATTCAACTTTTTGGTATATTAAATTGCTCTAAATTTCATATGTTTAATGAATATGGATAGTATTTTTACAACATGTTCTTATCTTATGCTACTGCATCTTCTTTATAGAAATAAATATTTGACATTTTTTATCTTAGGTGGGAAGTTTTGGACTCCATTTGGATTCACCTTCAATATTTCATAGTTACTCATTCCTCTCCTAAAATAGAACAACTTTTTGTTGTTGTTGTTTCTTAACTTATTCAAGTAATCTTGTATGAGTGAAATTTTGTCATTCACAATAATAATACCAAAAATCTTCATGAATCTCAGATGAAGATCCTCATTATTACCAAGGAAGTTTTAATGATAGAAATAGGTCCCTTCCATAACTACATCAAGCATCTTTTTATTATTCCTCAGATTAGAATAAAATTAAGATTCTAATAGATGAAATGTATGTTGGAAGTCTTTCGGAAACCCCCGCTCCCGAGCTAGATCAAAAGAAATGTGGATGGTGCCTCAAAAAGAAACCCACACCCTACGGCATATGGTGTAGTGTGTAGGAATAAAAATAGGCATATCTTGGTATTCTTCTATGGTTTGTGTGGTCTTGCCTCATCTATAGAATCAGAGATGTTCAACATCATTATTTTCATCAGTCTCAGCATGAAAAAAGATAGAATTACATATGGATCAAAAGCAACCCCACTACCATATTGCAATCCCTTCGACATGGGGTGGTTCACTTGCCATGGTCCCTCACATCTAGATGGATGTTTTTCCTCCAACAACTGATTGAGCTCAATCATATAATCACACATGCTTGTTGTGATGTGAATCGAGTGGTGGATGGCCTTTCCAATAAGAATGTTAGCAGTGATGCTATGTTGATGGATGAACTCCCAGTAGATCTCATCCTGATTCATGAAAAATAATGTAATAAATTTCCCTCTTTTAGACTTTTTTAATATTTTTTTATCATTATATATTTTATTTCATTGTTCTTTTGACCAAGGAATCATCATTTTAAAAAATTAATACTTCATAATATATTTAATTAAAATACAAGTGAAAATCTTATTTATAATAATTCATGTCATTATAAGGTATATTCTACCTCTTCTCTCATAGTTATTAAATTTTTTTCTCTTTTTTCTTCTTTAAATTCAATGGTGGTCTTTATTCAATGTTCGGATCATGTTTTATTGGTTGTTTTTTGGTGTGTTTGTGGCCCAACATGTTTGGATGGATGAAAATTATTAAAAGAGAGGTGAAAAGGATTGACAACATTGGTCTGTTCTCCATTGAAGAACATTGATTCCTATAAGGTAGGTAATTTTTTTATTCTCTTATGTATTTTAGCATAATCATAAGGTTATCGTGGTATATCACCTTGGGTGGAAATAGAATTAACTAAATTCATATTGATCCAAATTAATAAATTTCTAAATTACAATCATTTGAATTCTCATTCTACTATGGTAATTGTTTTTATCTTTTTTTCTACATACTATTATATCTATGATATAATTGTTATCATGTTTAGTTATCATAGGGATTAGCATTTTTTTCTTGATGAAAAATGGAAAATAACATAAATAAATAATTTATTGATAATTAATGGGATAGATAATAAAGTGGCATGTTTATAGAATCATGTGTTTGTTGAAATTTTATGTTGATCAAATTAATTTGATTATTCATGTTTAATTGAATATTTAATTCCATGTGTTGAGGGAATTATATAAATAATGTGAAACATTTCAATTCTTATTGATGGAAATAATTAAATTCATGTTATTTAATTATAATTACACAAGTCTATTGAAACCAAAATCCATGTTGGGAGACATGTTAAAAATAATTGATTGATTAATTTAGTATCTTGTTATAGCTACTTGTATAAGGTTTCCCATGGTTGGAACCTATTAATATAGAATTATTTAATTAAAGATTGAATAAAAACCAATTATATGATAAAGATAATTTATAGGACCTGAGTCTCCCATATATGTGAAATGGATGAGTTACTTATATATAGAGTTGTGAGATATTATTTATGTGTAAAGGTTGGATGCCTTTTTTGGGGACAAGATTTCCCTTTTGCATATACTTTTTTTTTCCTGACGTTTTTGCAATGTGCACCATATATGTGCTTCGCTTTTCTGTGTGATATGGGTCGGGGATTCACTGATGCTATATAAGCCTAATATGGTTTATCCTTGGATGGATAATGTGATTTATGGTGGTACGGAAAAGATGATTTGGTAAAATTTGATAGTTTTTAGGGAGAGATACTTTAGGATTTCCTTGTGAGTTTTGTTCATCAATCCATAGTTGATGGAATGGGCTGAATATGGGATTCCTTGTTGATGTGATGATGAGATCTAGGATGCTCTCTTATGAATCAATTTAATGTATGAGGTTTGGGTTTCTTGTTTTATCTTTATTCCTTTACCCGCTACTTGTGGTTGCTAGATCTTATTAGTTGCATGTTTCCTCTTTATAGTAGCTTATGATTGTTTCCCTAAAGTTCTTAGTTTATGGAATAATGATAATAATGAATAATTAATTATTAACCCTTCGGGTTAGAGTTCTTGGAATGAAAATGCAAAAAATATGTTAATATTGGGAAACTTTGGACTTAATTTGGATTATTCATGGACGTAATGGGCTTCAATATAATGATTTATTTAATTTAATTTGGAATACTATAAGCATTTAATTTAATGTATAATATATTAATTAATGTATGTTGATGATAAAATATAATTAAGTGATTATTTTTTATCTTTAAAATTATTGAGTTTTATAGGATATTTGGTCTTTGTAGTGGTAGATGGGAGTACAAGCATCATTAGTTGCAGTCATGTCTAATACTAGGATATTCCCATAGTGTGGTCATGAGCTATATTATATCATGTATATTTTGTGATTTTATATGCTACCACACCAATGTCGATTAGGGTTACTGACACCCAATGGACTATGGAAGGTTGTTTTCCCCAACTTCCATGTGGGTGTATTGATGGTTAACTACACCCTATGTCCCTGCTCTAATATATTGGTAGTTACTTGTGCTAGTATACACTGTATTTAGATCCCAAATGTATGTGTGTAGATGGTTGTGATGGATTGTGGTTATTTCCCAAACATGTATTGTTGTATATAATATCCAAAGGATTTTTATAGGTATGATATGTATAGGCTATGTCTAATTGTGGTACCATACATTGTGTACATTCAGTAATGGATTGTGGTATACTACATGATGTATAATTCATGTCATACAGGTTGTGGTGGATCTTAGAAACTTCATGCTTACAATATATTCTAATGTTATATAGGATGATGTGATGATGTGATGCATGAGGTTCATGTTGTGATGCATTTCCCAAGTTTTATAGGGCTAACTTATTTTGTAGAGAGATGGATCAAGATGAGTTACATTAGAGAAGAGGGAAAAACCAGTGGGGAAGTTGTAGTAGGGAACCATTTATTTTTAATTATAATATTATATTCCCCCTTGAATGTGATAATTAGTAAAATTTATCCCTCCTAAGGTAAGGAACAATGTATACCTATTCAATCGAAGAGTTAGTTTAACTATTCTTCACTGCTTATTAGCATGCTTTCAATGTCTTTTTCATGAGAGGATTTGGGGAGTATCTTACTAAATATACTCTTATTCTCACCCCCATATATATAAACTATTTTTTCATGTCAACCATATCAGGATGGATATCGAGCTTGATATTACTAGCTCAGGGTTTGTTAGGATTCATGTAGGCTTTGTGGTCACCATTGTCTTTACCTTTTTGGCTCTTGTAGGATTATTTTTTATTCTTATAGTACTTGATGGAATTGAATCTATTCACTTTGGATATATATATATATATATATACACATTTAATAAGGGTTTTTTGTGTATCAATCTTATCTCTCTCTTACCCTTGTTCTCTTATAGGATAATGCCTCCCATATGTATGTTTATTATACAATCGATGATAATTTCCAACCCGAAGCCTACTGGAGGTGGGACTTGCGATGTCACCATTTAGATTAACTATTTGAATGCCTAGGAGGGGTACACATTGGGAGGAGGGGATATTGAGAAATAAGGATTGTATTATTTAAACAATTTATACATGCAAGTATTTTGCCATTGTTCAGATGGTTATTCCTATTGAATGCAAGCTGGGGAAGACAAATGATCGTACATGATGCCTCTCTATTGCATGAGATTTTATAAATTGGACTTGAATATTGATTGGTAGGGAATTTTACCATATTTTCATTCCCTCTAAATAATTTAATTTTCATGTTTCTGTTTATGGTTTCATTACCTTGAATCCAGTTACACTTAGTATTTAAGAATGTGAATACTAGTTCAATCTAATTAAAAACAGAAACTCAAGACCATAAATAAGGATTAAAATCATCATCTCAAATCATTTTTTTCGGAACCCAAAAAATGTTTTTTATATTTCCTCTATGGTTGGGATCCCCATAAATATGGATATGACTACTCAATCAGTTCAATTTTGGAAATATTCCCACATTATATTACAATACGATCATTCCTCCACTTTGGTCGATAATGTTGTATTTTACACATTAAATGATGATATAACTTTACATATTGAATATAAAACCAAACCACCATTTTTTTGAACTTCCAGTGAATTTGACATAATCAATATTATTACACTAAGGATGTATTTTTCTCATTATGTTCATTTATGGGGAATTATAAAAATAAATATATAATGGATAATAAGGGTTATAAATAGAATGAATTAAATAAAAATAATATTAATGGTGTGTATATATGGTATGAATTGTATAAATTTAATGTAGTGGAAGGGGAACAAGTCAATATGCAGGTTATAGGAAACATTCCTCATAAGAGAATAAGGGCTCTCATGTGAAATCTGTATTTGAGATGGAAATCTCTTGGGAGAAGAATATTTTGAATAATTGTGAGCTTGATGTGCATGATGCAAGGGCTCAAAAAAATTATAATGCTTGATCTGGGCTGTCCAGATGAATCTCATAAGCCATAATAGAGGTGGTTTGTGAGAAAGGTTCCAGTTATCAATCACATCCTATAGAGCAAGGGTTATGACTAACTGATATCTTGGAAGGAGTATCTATAAGCTTAAAAACATATTAGGAATTTACATAATCAAATGGGTTATCTAAGACATATCTAATTTTCAAAAATACACATGGAAACTATGATGACGTTGAGTTTCCACTAGAAAATGATCAGGATGGCTAGGATGCATTGGAATTGTATGTCTAGACTAATATTGATCAATAAATTTGGCAGTAGGATAGGATTTTGGAAGCTTGTAAGTGAAAATGAGAATTAAAGATGGCTGATACTCAAAAATATTAATGTTCATTGAGGGGTACATTAGTCTAGAAGGTGAAATCCTTAGAATGAAAGGTTGAATTTTATGATCTTTTATCTAATGTTTACTCGAAATAGTAAGTAGATAATTATTTGATAATAAACAAGGTTAATAGGAACCCATGGAGAAAATGATGACCAGACCATGGTTTCTCATATGTCCTCAAATAATGTTGATTCAAAATCTGCTTAGGAAGAGAAGTCCAAGTAGAAGGAAAAAAGTCATTAAAAATGGAGAGGATGATTCTAATGATTCATGTAGCTCTGATAGTTTTTGGCAATGTGAAAATACATGGAGATAATATAGGCATCCCTAGGGTATAGGTTGCAGATATGGTTAGATTAATTGTGTGGATTTCCCAATGATATCATCTGCTATTATGCTGAATTTATAAAAAATATTAGTATGTGAAATTTTGGTTCAATCCATTTTGTTGAGGGAAACCTTTAATTGTTTGACCCCATCATTTTTTGGTTTCTATTCATCATTTTAATAAATGGGATCTGTTCCCATCTCATTTGATTAAGAAATAAATATTATTCATGATTATTAAATTATAAAATATATTTAAAGGAAATAAATACTACATATTAAATTAAAATATAAAAAAATAAAAAACCTTAAAAATTAAAAAATGATATATTAAATATAACATGATAATGAAAAAATTTAAAATTAATATTGAAACCTGAATAAATTATAGAAATATTGTGTGTGTATGTGTGTGTTTTCTATATGAAATTTTATTAATTTTGTATATAGGTTTGTAAAAACAATTTATATATATAACATGAGTTTGATATATGAGAAATTTAAAAGGAAAATAATGTTAATATAATATTTCATTAAATGTATATGGATAAAATTATTCAACATTTCAAATCAATAATAATTTTTAATTAGTTTGTAAGCCATTTTATTAAAAAACATAAGAATGTTTAAATGTAAATACATATTGTATAATATATATTAATCATATTTATAAAAATATTATATATTGATATGTATGTGTATATATATATACCAATATGAATCTATTTATTTGTTAAAAAATTAAATATATTAAAAAATGAGTGAAATTTAATTAAAAATTGATTATATTTAAAAATATAGAAAAACAAATAAGTGTTACTAATTATAGAAATTTTAAAAATAGTAAAATGAATATATATTAAAATGAATCATGTATACAAATATAAATTATAGAAATTACAAAAGTTCAAAAAATAATAAATATTAATCAATAAATTTTTATAAATAATTATTACAAATAAATAGAATCTAAAACAATCTTGAACAAATAAAAATTACAAATGAATAAATTAAAAAAATTAGAAAATATTAATAAAATAAATATTAATAATAATTAGGAATAATTTAAAAAGATATATTTATTAAAAAATCATATACATTATATAAAAATATAAAAATTTAATTTAATTTAATAATTAAAAACCCTATATATTAAATATTAAATATTAATAAATAAAAATACAAAAACTCTAATATAACTAATTTCTTATTTTTGTATATGTTTTTATATAAAATTGAATAAATTTCATTTATATATATGTGTGTGTAATTAATCAATGACATTTTATGTATAAATAAATATTTAATGAATATTTCTAATCAGTAATTAAATATCTACTAATTAATGTATATATATGTGTTTGTGTGTGTGTGTCTGTGAAATTGAAAAAAAAAATTAAAATTTATGTTACAACATTTTATTAAATGAATATTAATATTAAATAGTCTATATTTTTAATTAATAATAATTTTTCATAGATTATAAACCATTTACACAAATATATATGACATATTAAGTTTAAATACATATTTTTTATTTCATAAAAAATATTTAATAAACTTATATTTATAAATATATTAATATAAATATAGTAATAAATTAAATATGTTTTTTAATACTATATAATCATTTAATAAGATCACCTTTTATCAATGCTAAAAAAGAACTGATAAAGGTCACTATTAATAACACTTGATAGAAAACTAATAAAAATTTACTTTTTCAGTGCTAAAAAAGCACTGAAAAAGGTGGATGTTTTGCCCGCTCTTTTTTGTGTTGACAAAACAACCCATTATTAGTTCTTTTGACCATCACTAATGAGAAAAAAATTAATTGTAATTTTTTGGCACAGAAAAATAGAACCACTCTATATTCATGATTCTATAATAGTGTGGGAATCCCATCTATAATGTTGTATTGTTGTATGATTTGACGACATCGGGAAAGTTACACTAATAAAGATGGTTCATCATGGAAGCATCAAAATCTCAAGTTTCATCATTATAACTACTGGATATGACATTAATAATAATTAAAATGGACCATCATGTGTCCACAAGCATGTGGAATACATTCATACTGAAGGTGAATAGATCATACACCATGTACACCATTGTGGCTAGGATCAGATGACAAAGAGTCAGCAACTTCTACAGTATAGAAAAAAAGGAACTAATATTTTATTTCTTTGATGAATTATTCATTCTATCTATAATTTTGAATAAGAAAATTTATAAAAAGAATACAATGTTATTCACACCTTTCACTGGTGAAGATGGTGTTGATTCCATTCAATTTTCTATAATAGGTTTTAAATAAAAATTGAATTATTTAGAATTCCCCTTTTTATTTAATTTTTTTAAATAAAATCTTATTTCTAATAAATAGTTATTATTTTATAAAAAATTACATATTATAACATTTTTTGAATACATTTCAAATATTTTTTTATAAAATAATTAAAAGTGGATAAAACTGCTACTATGATTTTTACCATATTATCCCATTAATAAGATAGCTTTTAATAGGTTTAGGAATCCAATTTAGTAGTAGTTTATCATAACATTAGATAATATAAAATTACAGAAATAACTTAATTAGTGATATCCAAGAGACTTATTTTGGAGGTCTCTAAGGGTATACACCCAAAACATTCAATTTTGATTGCAATATGTGATCGAAGATAAGAGTGGGCACATTGGTGAGGTTTATGGATGTTCTAAGATTAATTCAATGGACATGGAATATGTGTGGAAACTGGAGGGAGTTTAAGTATGTTGGTGTAATTTTAGGTGTGTTGGGTGGATGTTGAGGTGTGATCGAAGGTTCACCTGAAGTGTTTCAGTTGTTCTTGGAGATGCTAGGTAACCTTGTAGTTGATTAGTTTGATCATTTTTTAGGATCTGAGTTGTGGGGTTTGATGTTAAACGGTGTTTAGTGGTTCTTTTGGTTAGGTGCTCTTGTGATCATCTATTTTCTCTAGCCCTTATTTTCAAATGGGAACATTAGGAGGGGGGATAAAGTGTCTTGGACTTGAGTTTGCAATACCCCAATGTCACTATGTTGTTTGTTTTATATGACATTATGATTTTCTAGTTAGGTTTAGGTATAGATGGGGTTTGTCTTAGATCTTGGAAATTCTCAAGGGTTTCATTCTATGAATGGTTAAGGTGGTTTTTTTGATAGAAACTATGTAGCCTCCAATTGTGAGGGGCCTTAACAATTAATTTTGAATTATGCATGGATTGTCAGGTTGGGTTACACATGGTTAATTCTAAACCATGTGATTCCCCAGGAGAAACTGTGGAGGTTCCCTGGTGTGTCCTGTGTGTGGAAGAAGACTAGTACCCAATTTTGGTAAACTGTGCAGCAGACCTATGAGGTGGATCAGGTTTTTGATAGTAGAAAAGGTAATGTTTGATAATATTTTTTTCAATCATGTATTGTATAGGGTGACCCATGAGAGGGGTGTCTAACCAAGGTAGTTTCTAGTGCATAGATGAAGAATTGTTTTGAAAATTGTTTGACCTTCCCTGGTGTTCATTATTTGGAAATTTTTCATTTTACCTCTTCTCCCCTGTTCACATTGGCTATCTCCTAATAGATGTTAGAGAAGCTCCAAACTCCTCCACCATTGATCCTTCTTTAATATTTGGTGATTTCCAAGTGGTTTTATGGTATCTATTCCTCTCTTTACCACTCTTCCATTCCATATCTCTCTTATCTTGTCTTTGGTTTCCCCCATTAATTCAATACCTATTTTGGCTAATTTTAGGGTTTAAGAGGATATATTGTTAAGGTTTTTGGTGTTTAGTGTTTTAATACACTACTTTTATCCCTGTGGGGGTGATCTATATTGAAGGATACATGTTTTATATTGGGTTTCACTTAATCAAAATAGGTGTTTCTATGAAATTTTATAATTTTTAAATTAAATGTTTTATTATACTTTATAAATTCCTTTTTAATGAAATTTTTATTATATTGGATACACTTATGATGTTTTAAAAAACATTTCATTCTTTTTTGAGCTTGTTAGAAATACTTTCTCTTTAGAACTCAATGTTTTCATGATTTAAATTAAATATTTAAATGTTATTTGATTTTTTGAAATTCCCAAGAATATTTTTGAAATGGTTTTCGTGATTTAAATTTTAATTTGATATAATTTTGGTTTCCAGTGAGTGAAAACTGTATTTGAAAGTTTTTTTTGAATTAAAGTGATGTGTTGATCTGATAGTTATTTATAAAGGGGTCCATTAATAGATTTTACATGGTGATTGGAAATATGTGTGTGGTATACTGAGTCTGGAAGTTTCCTTCATGGATCTTTTGAAATGTGTTTGGTGTAAATTAAAGTCTCGGGCCTTGTTTTTTATTTCAATAATGAAGACCCATGTGGTACGGTGTTATTTAATTTTTTATAAATGGTGTGAGATTTACATAATTTTACAAATAGTGAATGGAATTTCATTTAATTTAATGTCAATTAGAATGGAATATTAATCCATTTTTCATTGTTAATGTACTGATAATCACATTTATTTTAAAATTGTTAATGTGAAAGGAACCTCTTAATTTTCACTTGATTTGAATATCCCTTTGCGGGGCTTTATCACCTTATGATTCTTATCATTTCACTTGTGTGAGATATAAATACATAAGAGATTATTTCCCCCCCCCCCATGATTGGTAATGTGATTCATTATATTGTGGGTTCATTTTTAATATTAGTGTATTCATTTTTTGTGTGTTAGTGATGAAGGTTATCAATGTTTATGCCTTCTGTGTTAGACTTGGCATGAATGTTCTTATGCCCCACTACCTTTTCGGTCATTGGAACCTAGGTACTGAGTGGATGATCTAATATATTATGCTAGTAGGTCCAAATGCCTCTAGTGGACCTCCATTAATTATAGGAATAATTTCTTGGATGGATTTTTCATTTCAATGAGGATTTTTTGGGCTTGTTAGATGAATTATGGTTTCATAATCAGTGTGAATTAGTAGTTGGTTCATTGGTAGGTATACTCTTATATTAATAGGTTCTTCAAGAGTTTGGTTACCCTAGGGTAGATCCCATTAAACATTAAATTTCATGGATGGTGATTTATTGTGGATAGTTTTATACATTCCTCATTTCTATCATTTCTCATTATTTCACTAATATTTAACCTCTTCTTGTTTATATTTGACATATTCATTATTCTAGGGATGTTTCTTCTTTTATTGTGCTTCACCCATGTTCATTTAGGGTTATTTCCCCTATAAAAATGATTTTTTATAGTTATTTTGAAAAAAAATGTTTCAAAATTAAAGACACTTCTATAGTTCTTAAAGTGGATTTCAATATGGTAATTTTTATTTTTAGATAGCATTAGTTGGTTAGATGTTTTAAAGTCACTATTTTCAATTAAATAAAATAATGTGTTTTTTAGAAATTTTAAGTGGTGTGTTTATTTGAAATATATTTTGTTGGTGGGAATGTTTTCAAACAATTTTATTAAGTTTTGAAAAACAAGGATAAATGTTTTGAAATATATTTATGGATTTTTTTGTTTCCATAAATGTTATATATGAAAAAAATTTCTTTATAGTTTATTATTAAACTAGAATTTATGAATTTCCTTATAAAACATATTATATAGATTTGGTGGGTTATTTTGACCTACACCTATTTTTCACTCATGACTATATATTTTGGGATTCAAGTACCTAGATTGCGCTTTTCATCATTATTTAAGCCGATGTGGGGTGAGTGGGGTGGTGGGGAGAAATTAGTGCTTGCATGGAGATGGTCTCAATATCTACATGATTTGGTTTTTGGATTTTATATTTTTGGTTTGTTTTTATCTATTATTCATTGTTGTATCGTCAAACTAATGGATAGTGTTTCTGTTTAAATTTATTCAGATGCATTGTATCAGTTCAGTTGGTTATAAAAATTTCCCATGCTTTATTATTTTATATCATTATTTTTTGGGTTGTATTTTACCTCTATTTTGGGAAAAATAATTATCAATAGGATTCTTATGACACTCAGCCACTAGTTTCTAGAACATGGGGATTTTTAATCCCCTTCGAGACTTGTGGAAGGATAGGTTGGGTTCATGGTCGAATTGGAGTCTAATTTAGTTCGTTACAAAAATTGTGTATAGAATGTTTTGGGTTTCCATTAGTAGGATCCTACGGTTCATTAATTACCCTACTTACTTGTGAATGTCCTGCTATAGAGGAATATAAGGTTTTGTATCTTGAGATTTAATGTAATGGAGATTATAGCTAGATCTAGCTCATCCCGAGTCCCAATATTCCAATTGAATTTTAGGTTTTGAATTAATAATTTGAGTTTTTTTAATTGTTACGATATATTATGACCTCAATTGATATTTTTTAATCCCCTTTGAGTATGTACTTGATATAGTGGTTTGTTCCATGGTTATTTGATGGAAAATAATTAGCATCTGAGTTGTACGGTTAACATGCAAGGCTTGGGATACCATGTGGTCCCCAGACTGTTGGGCCTACAATATTTAAAGAGTGTGTTTCACAATTGTATCATGGTTTCCCAATCCATGAATAAAATACACAAACATCAATTTTTCATCCCCTTTTGAGTTTTTTGGACTCCTCATGGTTCCAGACCTCTCTTAATGGTATTTTCACTGATAAGAGGTGGATTGTGGAGATATGTTTTGTTCTTTTTGGTTGTTATTTTCTTCAAACATTATTTGAAGGTTAGTGTGGTTCTTTTATTGAACTTGGATTTAAAAACAAATGGAAAATTAAGCACTTTTTAAATATAATTTATTTCAAAATCATTGTTTTATAAATAAATTTGAGGAGTAAGTTTACATAGATTTATGAAATATTTTACAAAGTTATTGTTTTTCATATGGTATTTGGAAAATGGAAAGTTTTAAAAATATTCCCTTTGATATATCTAAATGTAATTGATTTCAAATAAGGGGGTTTTAAAATAATATTTACATCAAAATTGTGATTTTTTTTAGAAATAATTTTTAAAGTGTTTTGAAAAATCAAATTGAATTTTAATGAGAATAATATTTATTCTTTGAATTTAAAGGATGTGGTATTTTGAATAGAATTTTTTATAATTAACCTTGTTAGAGAAATGTGTGTATTATTTTATAATGTTATTTTGTTTTGATATATTTTTTTACTAGAATTTTTGTGATACATTCATGGAAGATGATTCAAAATTCCTTGTCAAAAATGGTGGTTTCAAAAAAATTGGTGTAAATTTTTGTGCCTCATTTTATTATTTGTTGTTTCTTTCTTGATTCATATCTTATAGTGTAATAATTTAATTTTTATTTGTGAAATTAATTGATAATTTTCATGTATTTTTTATTGGTGTCTACCAGAATAGTTGAATGGGGTTCTACAGTTCTTGTTCCTTCCCTAACTAAATGTGGAGTGGTGAAGTGGAAACATCCATTAGCTCAGACCCCATCTTAGACTCATTGAATCAGTATCAACATTATTTTTGAAGTGATCAGGGTAAATGGAAGAGGTGATATGGTCGGAATAGATTTTAGTGATCCTCAATTATCATGGAACTCATAGAGACGTAAGGGGGAGATCATTCTAAAACATTTTTGTCAGTTTCAATCATTTTGGTTGGAGGGTATGTTACCTCCCAAACTGTTTGAAGGAATGTCTTGGGAGGTTTTTAGGATGGTGTTTTTCTAGATGTTCTTTCTTGAGGTAAATGAAGTGGAGAAATAACTTTAACTCATGGGTTTTCATTTGGGTGACTGATCGATGTGGGATTACTTTAATAACTTTTTGATATTGGTTCTCTTTTCTCTAAAGATGGTTGTCATTGATTCTGATAAATTTTATTTAATTAGAGGCTTAATTAACCTAAATAATTGTTTATCAATACATTAATTGGGTGTGAAATATTTTCAAGAATTTTTCAATGATACCACTATCATATAAACTGGCTAGTCTGAGTATCTAATGGTGGGAGATGAAATAGTTCCATTGAGTGGGAATTATTATAAATTAAAATGTAAGTAGAAGAACATGGTTGATCCATAGATGGAACAAAAGGTTTCACCTAGTTAGAAGAGTGTATCTCACTTTTTCTTATATAGTGGGCCTCTTTGGTATGATAATCCCTTATATTAATTCTCCAAGGGTTTTTAGGTTTTTTGGTTGTTTGGGTAATCATCAATAGTTTTGTATGATGGGTTATTGGAAGTGGTCTTAGGTTTAATACTTTGATGATGGTGTTTTGCTTTTATACCATTATTTTTATGGTTTTAATATTTGTTATGGATATTTTATTATTTTTTTTATAAATATTATTAATTTATCCTTTTTGTATATGTTTATTATTGATAATTTTTAATTTCATTTTATGGAATACTTTCATTCATTTATGGATTTATCCCCCTCCACTGTGGATTGATTTTTTAGCATTTTCATGTGGTTTCCTTTCATTTTTTTTGGTTATTTTTTGGTGCAATTTTTTTGACCCTCATTATTTTGGTGAATATTTATTAAGAGTTGTGAGTTTCAACCATTTATATATTTATAATTTTTGGTTCTCTTTGTTTGGACAAGATCATGGCCTTGAGTGCACTATTAGTTAAGTATGGTGTTTTTTTACAGAACATGAGTTGGTATTCTAAATATTCTTTGGATTATTCCATTTTGGGATACACCATGATAGGTTTATGTAGTTATTGTTCATAGTTTATCCGTGTGTATCATCAAACAGGATGATATCACATGTTTTTCTTTTGAGGATATTTGTGGTTTATTTTCTTTCCTTGTGTTTGGAAGTTCTTTTGTTAGAGTGAGTTTCTCCCTTATTTTTTAGTTTTATGAGAAATAATTTCATGGTAATTATTCATAGGTGTCACCCTGATAGAGTAATTAAAAAAGGTTGGGAGACCATGTTAGGTATCATGTGATTTATATGACTTCCTTATCGATATTCATTTTTAATTTATGTATGGAGATGTTTTGTAACCTTATAGTTGACCTGTTTCATTGATTTTAAGGATCTTGGTTTTTGGTTCTCAGGATCTTCCATGTTGACTGGTTATTTTAATTTTGTTCTCCTAAGATCATTCATTTTCTCTTACCATTATTTTATAATGTGGAATTTATATGGGTAGATAATTTCATGGTGGGGATTTTGTGACACTGCCTATGTCATTGTGTTGTTTGTTTTCCATAATTTACATGGTTGATTTATTGATTTAATTTCAATGGGGTTTCAACTCAAAACATGGAAATTATCATACCTCTACTTCTGTGGATGATTAAGGCACATGATTAGAGTAAAATTGTGTGACCTCCCTTTATGTGGGGCCTCCTTGGTTTATTTTTAATGATTATTGTCTTTTCATCATGGTCTATGAAAGGAATAGTCAAAAATGTGTAATCCCCTAAGAGAATTTGTGTAGGTTTTCTAGTGTATCTTGGGCATGTCACACAACTTGGGCGTGATTTGTTAAATTTTATAGAAGCATAAAGTGTGGATATAGTTATGATAGTACATAATATAATGGTTTTAGAATTGTTTTTTCAGGCGTATAGTGACCAGGTTGAAACATGTTAGGGGTATTGTGCCAAGGTAATGGACAACTTATGTTTGGTGAATAGTTTGGGAAACTGTGTAACCAAATCTTATGGACTACCTAGGTGTTTAATTTTTTGAAATTTACAATTTTTTCCATTTCTAATGATGATGGTTTATCCCCTCTTCTCCCTTATTATTATTTAACAAATCATGGGATCCCTTATAGTATTTTAAAAATCATTAACCTTAGTTATTTTCCTTGTCTATCTTTTTTCAAAAGGTCTTGAGGTTTTTATTCCTCTCGTTCTGTCTTCATCCTTTATCTCCAGGTCTACTATTGTATTTGGTTTTCCCCATGAATCTTTGACCTATTATGGATGATTTTAGGGTTTTAGGATGATATAATGTTTTTGTTATTGGTTTTTACAGTTTTTAGATGTCATTTCTATCCCTGTGGTCATGCTCGTCTATTAAGGTGACATGTTTCAGCTTTTTTCACTTCTTCCAAGAAGGTGTTTCAATGAAATTGTTCAATTTTGGAACTAAAAATGTTACTTTATAAATTTATTTTTATTGAAATTATGATTACATTTCATACCCTTGTGATTTTATAAAAACCATTTCATTGCGTTTTGAGCTTCGAAGAAATGGTTTCTCTTTGATATTTTATTTTTTCATGTTTGAAGTGTATTATGTAGATTTCATATATTTTAGTGAGATTACCAAAAGTATTTTTGAAATAATTTTCATTATTTCTATCATTTTCTTATCCGGTTTTATTTTTCAATTAGTGAAAACTATATTTTAATGTGGGTTTGACTTGATGTGATTTTTTGTACTCAATGTTATTTATAAAGGGGTTATTTAATGAATTCCAAATTATGATATTCTTGTGTGTTTGTTGGGTTTACCACTTATTAAAAATTAATTAATGTCCATTTTGAAATATTCTTGATAGAAATAATGGTCATGTAACCTAGTTTTAAATACAATGAAGAATACCCATGTGGGGGTTGCGTTTATTTTTTAAAAAAATTGTGTGTGATTTCCACCATTTTAAAAAGAGTGTTTGGCTTGTTATTTTACAAAATATGAAAGGGATTAGCATCTTGAACCATGTTTTATTATTAACGGATTGGGAATAAAGTTTTTTAAATGGTTAATGTAAAATGTACCCCTTGATTACCTCTTGTTTTATTTGCCCCTTGTATGGGTTCTTGATCAAAATGTAATGCTTGTCATTTCTCTTTTGTGGGTAATCAATCACTATGAGATTCCAATTGTTTCCCCTTGTATGGGAATTTACTTGACTATTTTGGGGGTGAATTTTTTATATGGGGGTATTCATTGTTGGATGTTATTGGTGAGGGTTATCTATGGTTATGCCTTGTGTGCTAGCAATGGAATGCATCGCTTGTCCTTGATCTCCATGATAATCACTTCCAAGAAGTATGTTTCTCAATCTTACTAGATCCAAGAGGTTTGGTGGAGGATAATCTCTCTCCATTCTAGATATAATTCTTGGCAAGGTTCTCTCTAGGTATTGAGATACATATAATTGAGTTGTTGCACAAAAAATATACCCTTAGGGTTAGGAATAATATAAGTTGGTTTAAATAGTACTAACGTTTTAAAACTATAATATCACTTGTGCCTTAATTAAATCCTTATTCTCTATAGATTCCCATTTCTATAAGAATAACAATATTATTATTATTATTTAACATTAAAAAGAATAGTGATTTAACAATATATTAATTCAGGAATAGTTTTTTTAAAATTTCTAAAAATAGTATTTAATATATATTATTTATCCTTAGAAAATTAAAATCAGTATTTCATTCCTCCATAATATTTATAATGCCCTGAATAATGACTATTTATTTAATAAATAAATATCACTTCATTATTTCATAGTAAATAAATAATTATTTTATTCACTAAATAAAAAATAAATATTTATTAAATATTCTCCTAACAAAATATTCTCTCAAATAACTAATGATGGAATTTATAAAATCAAGAAAAAAATTTAATAATTTTTAAACCATATATTGGAATATTATATATTCAAAAAGTTAAATAATAAATATATTATTATTTAACATAGGTTCTAGATAAACTTATTGTTTGAACCTATCATCCTATTTCTTTTTATAATTAGGTGGGGTTTTCAAAAATCCAAGGATAGCATCTTGAAACACACCAAGGCACACATAATTTCACACTGATATACAACCTTATAAAGACACTTACCATGTAATATAATCCCTTTATCATAATATATCTAATCAAGAACATTTAATGTTGGTATCATCAACCTATGTATTTGTTGTGTCTTTCTTTAACCTTCCATAAATGAACCTTCCCACTTAACCTCATGACAATGGATTTATTCAGGTTTTATAATTTTCATTGATGGGACTGATATATTGACATTTATTCCATAATATAAGAGAAAACATCAATTTTCAGGTTATTTATTAATTCAATGTGACTCATTATACACCAAACATATCCGACCTCATCATAAATATATTTTGTCAGGATTTTATTCAATACTTGAATGTATACCACTGTTAATATTTGATAATAATATTATAATTATTAAAATATAAGGATCAATATACACATCTTCATATAAGAACATCTAATGACAATATTAATGTGGAATTCCTACTGGCAGGTCATCTTCTCACATCTTCTACACTACACATTACAAAGGGTAAACACCATGTGTAAGTTATTCAAGGTCCTATGAGTATCCACCTAAGATACCCTATTTCATTTTTTTCTTGTCAAATGATAACATCTACCTATAGAAAATATATTTAAGAATACTATTGTGGAACTTGTGGTCTTTAATCATTATGGGGTTCAACTATTACTATTCAATGACATAACCACTCTTATAACATTATCACACACTATTTAAAGCATAATAATAATCATGATGTGATAACATTTTATTAAAATTCGAAAAAAATATATATAATATAACATAATGTACACAAAATTTTGTTCTAGAGAATCAACTCTAGTAGGCTCCCAATTACATTATAGCTAACTATGATAACCTTCAATCTGCTAGCTCTCAGATGATACTCATGCTTCTATTGATATAAGGATTTAGTTATGGGCTCCATCATATTTTCTTTCATAGAATATCTACTTACTAAAACTTCCCCCTTCTACCAAAATTCTCTCAGGAGGTGATACATCCAATGTTTGTGATTTTTTCATTGGTTTTCAGTTTAATATTTTTTAAATATCCCCTATTGAAGTATTTTCACAATATAATTTGATAGGTTATTTTAAGTTTGGTGACACATAAAGTCCCTAGAAAAATTATCATATCCAAATGGATTCATTTGCTACATCATAAGGCTCTATATATTTGGAATATTCAATGACAACTATAAATTTTGTAATCATAAATCCCACATATCCTCCATTAAGACTAAAGAAAAAAACCTAAGCACAATAACAGATCATTCTGATATATTTGAAATCTATAATGAGTGTAAATTATGATTACTATCTCCTCACCTCTTCTATCTAATCGAAACATATCATGAATAATTCTTAGATACTTAAGGAAAACCATAATCGCATAATAATGATGTTCATATGGGTCATCTTGATATATTCATACAATGATCATGGTATAGGTAATATCAATCATAGTACATAACATGGATTAAATGAATAACCCCATCATAGAAGTGTATGAGATCATACTCATTCTCTATTTCTCCTCTTCTATCTAAGGATGCATTTTCTTGTAAATATGTATACCATGTGATGTTGGAACCAATCCGCTCTTTCATTGTTCTGTTATAAAACATTTTAATATCTGGTCAATTTATGCACCGTGACTTAGACCTGTAAGCCTCTTGGATCTATCAAAAATTACCATAATCCATAGACTATTGTCAACTTCACCTAAGTCTTTCATGGATAATATTAATTTAACCAGTCATTATATTACTCTATTAATGGCATGTCATTTCCAAAAATTAATATGTCATCAAAATATACAACTTGTATAAAGAAAAAACTTCCAATAAACTGCTTGTAAAATCAAGGCTCGCATTTTTTATTAATAAAGCAAAATTATTTTACAACTTCAAAAAAATGATTATTCTATAATGTATATTCTTGCATAAATCCTTAAATTAATCTCTAAAACATGAAAACATTTTTAGAATTACTTGGAGTCCCAAAATGTTATCATTTTTCCATATATGCATCTTCCCAATGGTTTCCTTTAGGTAATTCTATTTTATAATTAATTTCTTAAATTTCAGAGTTCTGGTAAGGTGTAATATCTTATAGAATTCTAATGTATTTAATCATAGAACATTTAAAAAATTACTCATCATAATTTATTCCTCGATGTTGTTTAAAAAAATTCGTAACTAGCCTTTCATTATAGGTACTTAAATTTCATCAATTTCTAGTTTTCTATTGATTTTATATTTTCTCCCAATATGCATTACATCAAGTTTAATATCAATCAAAACCCAAAAATGATTCTAATACCTAGAATCCATATCAGATTTCATGGATTCTTGGAATTTTGTATCTTTTGAACTCTCTACTAACTCATTTTTTTGAGAGAGGTTCATTATTGTAATCTAATAATGAGTCACCATAATTATTTAATAGTAAACCATATCATTCATGAAAAAATTCTTCCATGGGGACCTAGGGAATTGTTTCAAGTACCAAATGTTGAGTACCTTTAGAATCAACTTCATTAAATTCATTTTTGATCCAATTATCCTTCTTTAGGATTGGGTCCCTCTAGAGAATGATATATTGTCTCATAATACAAAAAAAATTCATGTGGGAAAATATATATAATAACCCTTAGGTTCATTATGATATAATATCAATACACATTTCCTGCCTTAGGGTTCTATTTTTTTCCAAACATTACATTCAAAAATGCCTCATATCCCTATACACATGTATGTGACAGAAAATGTACCTTTACACTATACAAACCGATGGGAATTCTGTTTTACACTTTAGTTTGTACTCGATTTAGTGTGTATACTTTAGTTTATATTACATATCCCTAAAACAATATTGAAATATATTTATGAATCTTCATCAGCCTTATCATGTCAAGAAAGGTATGGATCCTCCTTTCAATAACATCATTATAAAATGGTTGATTTAGTGGAGTGATTTGGATTGAATCACAGACATCAATCAGATTTTTATAAACTCTTTGTTATAGTAATAACAACATCTATTAGATCAATGCTTCTTTACCTTATTACCGAGTTGATTATATACATCATTCATGAATTCAGTGAATTTATCAATGTTATTGGACTTATAACTCATCAAGTATAAATAGAAATATATATATTTAGGATAACATTAAATGTTATGAAGTATTAATATAAACTTATAGCTTCCACTGTAAAAGGTACACACTCATGAATCTTTACCAATCCTAGAATCATGGTAGCCCTTTCACCATATCCTTTAAACACTAGTTTGGTTATTTCTACTAGATAAATTCATCACATATTTTATGTGGTTGTATCTCCTAAGATTAAACATATCTCTCTTGATATAACTTTTTCATATGATTCTTATTTAGGTGATCAAGATGGTGATGCTAAAACATTATGTTAAACGATTAGTATGAACATGATTCTTTATCAATTTCCAATACATATTTTTCTTAATTTAATACATAAATATAATTATTTTGTCATTCCATAACATAAAAAATGTTTTATTTTTAAAATAATACTTCTTTGTTTTTAAATTTGAATATTAATCCATCCAGGTTCAGGAATGAAAGAGAGATTCCATTTTTAGTAAATAATTTCACCAAATTACAATTATTTTAAATCAAAATCAATTTAGTTTTCAACGGAAGTTAGTAGTCTCTAATTGACTAGTTTGAAATTCATGCTACATTGGCTATATAAAGATCCACCTCTCCTATAGAATTATTTTGGAATCTAATTGGTTCTTAAAGTTGGATAGATATTTGTGAATCAAAAGACGTATCAAATACCCAATTTTTAGACGTATAAATATTAAAATTGATAACGAACATACATTTAACTTCTCCATTCTTTTGGTTATAGATCATCTTCCATTGTCCCAACTTTGTTCATGAAAAACACACTACTTTCGTTTCCTTTTCCATATATTTGAACATCTTATTCCTTGAAGGAAAAAATATCATGTGGCATAGAATTAGAGTTACTTTTAGGCCCATTATCATTATTCTTAATTTTATTATTCACCCTGAATACTGTATATTTTTCATTCCCCGTGTCCTTTTCAACTTGGATAATGAGATTAACAAGTTCTAAAAGAGTCTTCTTTTTAATACACATGTTATAATCTATAATGAAACTAGGGAATAATTTAGGTATTGATGAAAGGATGATATTTGTACACAGCTCATCATATAATTTAATTCCCAGGATGTCTAAGTGCTCCATGTATCCAATTATGTTGACTACATGACAACCAACTGGTTCCTACTCTCTAATCATTCATGGAATAGTACATTAGAGATCTCATCTCTCTCTTGTCTCACCTTATCTTAATAGAGATCATGGAGATGAGAAATCATCTTATATGGATCCATAATCTCATATTCCTTAATAAGATCATTGTAAATGAAAGATTTGATGAAACATTGGAAATATGTTTCATCATACAAAATTTTCTCATAGAAAAACAACTCTTCCTCAAATCCGTCTTGGTCAGGAACTTTCAGAATTGGGTTTTCAATAACATGTAATTTCCAATCATGGTGTCAAATCACACATAAGAACCTTTTCCATTAATGGAAATTATTTCTAGTGGAAATGAAATCCTTATAATATTTGGATCATATAAACATTATAGATTCTATAATAATTATCATTTATATAATTAAGATAATGGGAATTTTAGTAATTTATATGATAATATTAGATAATATATTTTAAATTTTCTAATCACCCACTATTTTATTTAAACCAAATATCTCTCACCATTGGTTCATAACATCTAGTTATACTGTAATTCTAGTGGAAAGGACACATTTTCCCCTTCTTTTAATACATACAATGGCTATAAATGTTTTTAAGGGGATTTAGTTGGGATAAAATTTCCAAATTAATTAACTTACAATTACATAATCTGTTGAGTAGACTCTCTAATCCAGAAAAACCCAACATTAGATTTCCTAATCCCTTTCCTCTCAGTAATTCTTCATTAATCAACTCCTAATGTGAACTAAATTTAGTGTGACCCAAAAAATAGATAAAATTCCCCAATAATTGAAATCACCCCAACATTAGCTGGTCAATCATTTTGAACTATTGTTCAATTCTAACTTATGTGTTGGAAAGTAACACTGAATTACTATATATAAATGAGGTATCGTTATCTTTAGGTGTGAATTTCCCAATTTTTTTCTTTAGTAACTAGTTTTTTATATTAAGGAGATTTAATTAAGGGATTAACTATATCATAGATAATTTTTATTGAATAATGTAATTTATTTTATTTCTAACATTCATTCTTGTTAATTCAATAATTTTTTTGATCACAAAAAAAACATCGATAAGAAAAATAACCATACATCATGATATAATTTAAATAATAATAGTGTAATAACTATGATCTTTTCCTAATGATTAGTTTATCTATATGATGGTAAACTAATAGTAAACATAGTTGAAAAACCTTGATCCATTTCATGGATTGTGTTGTAAAATTCCACTAATCAACTATTATATAGATGAGATTTTTTTCACCTCATCAACAAACAAGATCCACCTCCATTATCTTGATATATCTATCTATTCCATAAAAATTTTCTCACACACAGGTGAGTAAAACCAAAGTATTATTTAAGAGGGTTTACGTAAAAGGAAACCATGGCCATGCAAGCCCTTAAATAATGAGAGGAGGGATGATGCATATGAAATCAATTTGTTTTAATAATAAAATTAAATGAAACCAATCACATAAAAATGTCTAGTATATGCTCACGGTTATCCATATATATGCAATTAATTACACATTTAATGAATTGAATTTATTCCCACTCATTATTATATAAGATAAATCATTCTATGATCATTTAATTATATTCATCAATTGATTAATTAGTTTGTATTAATTCTTATCCAAATATTCTTGAGATCCTCAACCATAAAAAAATTTAAATAATATAGATTTATTTATTTAAAATTGATTGTGTAAAAAACATGTACCTTTGAGGAAACATGATAAGAACCTAACTAAACTAACCAATATGTGTTATTTTCTTATAATTTTTACTGATGTGGCATGTAGAATAAGTAACATTTCACATAATTTCATAGAATATATGAGTCATGTGAATGAAACATGAAACACTTGTTTTTTTACATTGTGTGGTATGATTTAATCCACAAAGAGTAATCACTTTATTATGACTTATAAATTATATACAGTTAAAAATATTATACATAATATAATTTGAACTTTAAAATATATGAAAACCATCACAAGGAGTGTGGGATTTGATTGAATAGAACATGGAACACATGTTGAAATTTTCTATATTATATTCAAAATTAATTTTAAATTTTATATAAATTGGTAATATACACAGTGTATACTGTCCTACTACATGTCATGTATGAATATTCATTTTCTATTTATGAAAAATGATTTGGTAGTGGGTGTGTGGTCCTGGTATAGAAATTAATGGATTACACAACATGTACATGGGATACATTTCTTTGGTTCTATGTGTTAAATAGTTACCAGTCATGTAGGTTATGTAAAAAAATACACTATTTATCTTTAACTAATGGACTACATGCCATTACACAAGTTACACATCATTTAATCTGGAAAAATTTTCCCTAATCTGGACCTACCAACATGAGGGGTATTAAATATGTTAGACTCTCTTATTTTGATAATATTAATTATGTTTAGATATTATTTGATAATATCAAATAATGTCTATCTATATATTAATTATACTTTCTAATTATGACATCATACTAATGAGTTAATATGAATATCAAAATGATCATATCATATCATTGTAATATGTTATTCAATGTTTGTTTATGATTATAAATTTTTAATGAGGATTAATCTTGACACTAACTCAATCTAGAAATGAAATGCATAGAACAGATACATAATAAGAATTCGAGTTTTAAAGTCGGTGATATAGACAAAGGTACTGATAAACAAAGGTCGACGATAGACTAAGTCTACTGATAAACAAGGTCACTTATACAAGCAACCGATAGAATGGAGTTACCGTTATAGAGAACTACCACTACCAATGTTAATATCCACTGATAGAGAGGAAGAGCTACCGATAGAAGTTCACCATTACAAGGGGTTACTGACAGATGAAGTTAACAATACAAGAAGCTACCAATACAAGGAGCTACCGCTACACATGGAGCTACCAATACAAGGAGATACCGCTACTTAAATAGCTACCAATACAAGAAATCTACCGTTACATAGAGTATCAACTACCGATGAAAGACCTATCGTTACAAGTCCACCACTACAAGTTCACCGATACAAAAATCTACTAATGGAAACCAGTCATTATTTCTCTAAACTCTATCTCCCTATTTTTTTATTAGCAATGGTCATATTTTTTGATTTTAATGTAACGGAAATTAATTAATGATATTTTTTGGATGACAGGGAACCATATCACATACCAATAAAAGGTAATAATTCCCATTTTTTGATATCAAGTAATAAAAGTAATATCAAGATACTAGTGAAAGTGTGGATAGAGATATACACATAAGGAAGAACATGAGACATACATGGGACATATACAAGAAGATACACAAGTACTATAGAGAATAACACTCTAAGAACACTTGAAGAACTCAAATTCCATTCATACACATCAAGAATAGAAGTTCAAGAGGAGGTTCTAGTGCTACAAAGAATACTTTCACAATTAAGCTGAACACCTATACAGGAAGTAAAGGAACAGAACCATGATACTTTATTTTCCAGAAAACTTCTAGAGAAGGACTCAAAGATTCATCTATTTCAATCCAAAGGAGTCCAGAGCTACATTGAGATCACACAAGATAATTCTAAACTCATCTCCATATTATTTCTCTTTTGTGATCATTTTTAATTACATTACGAGCAGTGTGTGTGCTTTTGTTTGCTTGGACACACACTGACTCCTAAGCTGAAATGGAGGATACTAAAATCCTCACACCAAACTCTTTACACCTTTGTGTATCCCAAGTAGAACTGTTGTAGAGTTCTAGGGACCTGGACAACCTGTGAGTTTTTGTTATTACTTTCCCATGTAGAACTGTGGTAGAGGTCTAAGGACATGGATAGTCTGAGTACTGTTGTAAACCCTGATCCAGGGTATGGATCAAAGTTTTTTATAAAATGTTTTATAGGACTAAGTCTCATCTTGAGGATGAACCTCTTGGTTAAAAATTTTGTGCATCTTATTTCAGTTTAAACTATATTCAATATTCTGCTGCTAATTATTTTGAAATTCAAATCTGTTTTAAAGTGACTCTGATAGTTGAACTAGCAAGTGTCTGTAATTATTTATAGCTTGTAAGTTGGTTGAAAAATCTAACTTAATATTCAAATTAAGTTAACTGAGAAATAATCAATCATTTAGAAACTAATTGAGAACTTACAATATTTATAAATTCACTACAGTTTAACTTGTTTTATGAATTGGGGGATTTCAATATAAATATTTTAAGCAGAAATTTTTAGTAGGAACTCAATTCACCCCCATCTTGAGTATCCACTCCGACCAACATTTGGTATCAGAGGAGTAGATAAAAGTTTTTTTAAACACACTGTTTTTGAAAAGATTTCAACTGTTGTTTTATTTTTATCTTAAAGATCTCAAAATATCTCTTAATTCTAAATTTTTATATCTTTATATATCCTTTTTTTAATACTTAGTTATTATGGACAATATATTAGAATGTGTAGCTATCAACAATCCTCCCTTCGATAATGGTTTCAATTATGCCCAATGGATAATAAAAATGAAAATCCATTTAGAAAGTACAGGATTTGACATTTGGATGGCCATTGAGACTCAGTATAAGGTTCCAGAAACTATTAGTACAACTTGGGATGAACCTACGAATGCTGCTTACAATAATAATTTTAATGAAATGAATGCCCTGTATTCTACTTAAAGAGATGAATAATTTAATCGAATATATTCTTGTAAGACTGCCTATGAAATTTGGGATACTCTGGATGTTTCCCATGAGGGAACAACTAATGTTAAGAAAATGATACTTAATACATACACTATTTTGTATGATAATTTTAAAATGAAATCTGATGAATCTATTTCTGATATGTATTTCAGGTTTAATGAGATAGTTAATACAATGAGCTCACTGGGAAAAGTTGTTCCAGCAAAAGAGAAAATCATGAGGATACTAAGATACCTACCAGACATATGGAGAGTAACCTCTGTCTCTATAAAAGGATCATGTGACATTGTAAATCTACCTATCAAGGAGTTGATTAGTAACTTGATGATGTATGAAGAAGATCTAAAGGTAAACAAAGAGGAAGATGATTAACCTAAGAAGAAGTCAGTGTCATTTAAGTTTACTGCCTCAAAGACCAAGGACAAGGAGAAAGTTCACATACTTGTCGAAAGCTCAACAAGTGAAGGTTTAGATTCAGATATTGATGAAGAGATGGCTCATATAGCTAGATGATTCAAAAAATTCTATAGAAAGAAAAAAAATTAGAAAATCAAATTATAAGGTTAAGTACGACCAATAAGGTAATCGGAAGAGAGATTTGAATAAAGTTGATAAAAATGATGAGATAGTCTATTATGAATGTAAAATGAAAGGACATGTTAAGGCTGAGTGTCCAAAATTGAATTTTAAGAAGAAATGTGATTATAAGGACAAAAATATAAGAAACCTGTGAAGGTAACATTGAGTTCTTCTAAAGACAGCTCAAGTGGATCTGATGCTTCAGATTCTGAAGAAAATAATCATTCCAGCATGTGTTTCATGACTAAAACATCTAAGGTAACACTTAATTTCTAAATGCACAATGATTATTATTCTAGTAATGAAAGTGATTTAAATAATGATGATAATATATCTAGAACTGAATTATTTTAATACTATAATATGTTAGAAGATACTTGAAATGAGCTAAAAGATAAGTACAAATCATTGAAGAAATAGTATGCCTTGACTAGTACTATTAAATATGATCTTAGTATAGAAAATGAAAAGAATTCTCAACTCTTAAAGGAGAATACTGAACTCAAATTGTATAATGATAAACTTATAAAAGACATAGAGAATTTCACAAATGGAAAGAATACTCTCACTCAAATGCTTGTAAAACAAGTTGCACAAAAGTATACTACTGGTTTAGGATACCAACCTGGACAGAGATAGATTGTTAAGAATAAATTTGTTCCAATATCTGGACATTATGTTTCTAGTTCAAGTTATGGAAACTATTATGCTTTATCTAGATATTCAAATTCTTATAGACCAAACAAAGTTTATTTATCAAAATTGTTTGAATCTGTTAATCATAGGAAACCCATTAGAAAAATATGGGTGCCTAAAGTTTTACTTGGTAACCTTTCTAGACCCATGAAAATATGGGTACCAAAATTATCTGCTATCTAAATCTGCTTTGTAGGAAACTTTCTTGAAAAGATCCTATAGGAAGACATGGTACTTGGATAGTGGATGTTCAAGACATATGACAGGAGACTACTCATGTTTTAAGAGCTTAATTAAAGTTTATGAAGGACATGTAACATTTGGTGATAACTCAAAAGGAAATATCATTTGTTTATGCCAGATTGGTAACAATGATTCAATTTTAATTTCTAAAGTATTATATGTTGATGAATTAAAATACAATCTATTATGTATTTATTAGTTGTGTGATGATGGTTTCAATGTTAAATTTGAAAATGATGCTTGCAATGTATTTAATTCTAAAAATGTTTTGGTATTTACTGCATCAAGAAATAAAAATTTATATGCTGTAGATTTAAATTATTTATCTAAACAAAATGTTACTTGTTTAAATGATTTTCATAATGAATATTGGCTATGGAACATGAAATTATTAGGACACTCCAATGTTCATTCACTTAAGAAACTTACTAAGAAAAATTTACTTAGAGACATGCCCAAACTAAAATTCCCAACAGACAATGTTTTCAATCCCTATCAAAAGGGAAAGAAACATAAAGTTTTTTCAAATCAAATAAAGAAGTTTCAACTTCTCAACCTCTCGAGTTGGTTCATATGGATTTATTTGGACTATCTAGAGTTTCTAGTTTAAATGGGAAGCATTATGTCTATGTTCTAGTAGATGGCCTTTCTAGATACACTTGTATATACTTTCTTTCTCACAAAAGTGAATTTTTTCTTATTTTATCAAATAATACATGACTGTATATAACCTTAGTAGACCTATGATTAAGACCCTGAGAAGTGATCATGGATGTGAGTTTGAAAATCATGAATTTTAAACCTATTGATCACATAATGGCTACAGTCACAATTTATCTGCCCCTAGGACACCTAGATAGAATGGTTTAGTAGAAAGAAGGAATAGAACCCTTCATGAAATTGCAAGAACTATGCTCAATGAGTATGACTTACCTGTTTACTTCTGGGCTGAAGATGTAAATATAGCTTGTTATATTATAAATAGAGTCTAGATTAGACTTATTCTTAAAAGGGCCCCTTATGAACTATGGAATAATAGGAATCCTAAAGTTAGTTACTTTAGAGTTTTTGGTTCCAAAGTCTTTATTCTCAGTACTAATGATAATATTGATAAGCTTTCATCCAAAAGCGATAAAGGAATCTTTCTAAGTTATTCTATATCTAGTAAATCTTATAGAGTATTTAATAAGTGGACCAAATGTGTGGAAGAATCTATACACATCAAATTTTATGAAACTGAACCACATGAACCTAATACCCCTCTTGAAAATCTTGAAGAAGACCTATCCATTCTAAACTATAATGACTAGAACAGTGAACATGTCGTTAAGACAACTAGTTCTGGAAATTTTCCAGAACCTGTTTCTTTTGAACCCGAACCTGTAAATGAAACTGAAATTTCAAGAACTACTTTTTCTAGACCCATTAGGACCCTTAAAACCCATCCTTTATATGCTGTTGTAGGATATATATATAGAGGAACACAAAATAGATCTTCTCTAAGAAATCAGGTTGAACATCAAGCCTTTATTTCATAGTTAGAACCTAAAAATATCAATGATGATATCAATGATGAGTTCTAGGTAATGGGTATGCAAGAAGAGTTAAATCAATTTGAAGGAAACAAAGTCTGGAAATTAGTAGACAGACCTAAGGACACTTTGACCATAGGCACTAAAAGGGTTTTTAGAAATAAAGTTGATGAGTCTGGAAATATAGTTAGAACCAATGCTAGGTTAATTGGACAAGGATATAGTCAAGAACAAGGAATAGACTATGAGGAAACCTTTTCACCTATAGCTAGGTTAGAAGCTATTAGAATTCTACTTGCTTATGCTACTCATTTAAATTTCAAGTTATATCAAATGGATGTTGAAAGTGCTTTTATAAATGGTTTTATAATTGAAGATGTTTTTGTTGAACAACCACCTAGATTTACAAATCCTTATTTTCCAAATCAAGTTTATAAACATTCTAAAGCTTTGTATGGTTTAAAACAGCTCCATGATCTTGGTATGATAGACTTAATAATTTTATTATTTCAAAATGTTTTATTAAAGGGATTATTGATCCAACTCTTTTTATCAAAAGGATTTCCAAATATGTGTTGATAGTACAAATCTATGTTGATGATATTGTTTTCGAATATTCTAAAAATGCTTTATGTATTGATTTTTCATAGATTATGAAAAGTGAATTTGAAATGAGTTTAATGGTAGAGTCAAAATTTTTCTTGGATTTAAAGGTTCTAAAAATGAAAATGGTATTATTTTAAATCAATGTAAATATACAAAGGATATTTTAAAACATTTTGGTTTGGATAGTAATAAGGAAATTGATAAACTTATGAGTTCCACTTGGAAATTGGATGTAGATGAAACTGGAAAACCAATGGATCAAACCAATTATAGAGGAATGATTGAGAGTTTACTTTATCTTACTTCAAGTCAATCGGATATTATGTTTAGTGTATGTAAGTGTGAAAGATTTCAAGATAATCAAAAAGAGTCACACTTGTTTTCTATTAAAATGATTTTCAAATATCTTAAACATACTACTAATTTAGGATTATTTTATCCAAAAGAAAAATCATTCGATTTAATGAGTTATTCAAATACAGACTTTGCTAGTTGCAAGTTATATGGGAAGAGAACTTCTAGAACATTTAATTTTTTAGGTAAGCTCTTAGTATCATGGTGTAGTTAAAAACAGAATTCTGTTGCATTGTCTACTACTGAAGCAGAGTACATAGCTGCTGGTAGTTGTTGTGCACAAATTCTATAGATGAAACACACTTTATTGGACTACGAATGTCTATTTAGACATGTATCTATAAACTGTGATAACACTAATGCGTTCAACATTTCCAAGAATCATGTATCTCACTCTAGGACTAATCACATTGATGTAATACATCAATTTTTAAGGTATCATTATCGAAAGGGTGATATTACTCTTGAATTTATAGGCACTGAACATCAATTAGCTGACATTTTCACAAAGCCTTTAAGTTTAGATTGGTTAAATTACATTAGACATGAGTTAGGAATGATAAAAATTCCTTAAACCTAACTGTTAGATATACCCCACCGATAGAAAATCCTCACTATTATACCTCACTGGTATGATCCTCACCATTATACCTCATTGGTATGAACCTCACCGTTATACCTCACTGTTATGAACCTCACCGTTATACCTCACTGTTATGAACCTCACCGTTATACCTCACTGGTATGAGCCTCACCATCATAACCTCACTGTTATAGACCTCATTGTTATAACCTCACTGGTATAGACCTCACTTTTATAACCTCACTGTTAGTGGACCTCACCTTTAGTAATCCTCACTGGTATATGTTACCGCTAGTTTGCACTGTTTTAAATTTCGTGTTTTTTTTCCACCAGAATCTGTATCATTTGTCTTATATTTATTTTTATTTTTTAATTATTTCTTGATTCCTAAATGATAAAACATTAGTCATAGCCTCTTTTAAATCCACCTTAAACCCTTTACCTTCAATCCTTATCTCCCAAACCTTCGTTTCTCTCGAACCCTAAACCTCACGATTCGCAGAATGGCACGAGTTAAGAGACTGGCTGTCATTAAAGAGGGTGATGAGCTGAATTCCAAGAGACTCAAAGGAGAGTCTAGTGGTGGTAGTGAAGTGAAGAAACAAGTAAACCCATATCTCATGAAAGGGTAAATAGTGATCGAGAAGGAACTCAGTGCAGAATGGCTTGCCTAGAAAATCCTTGATTCTAATGATTTCAGAGGAACAAAGGTGGCTCGAATGTTTTGTAAATAACAATGAACCTTATTACCCAAAATTGGTAAATGAATTCTATAAGTTTGTCCCTTTTGATAAATCTGAAAGTGAGAACATAATGGTATTCGTAGTAAATGATAAGATAATATCTTTTTCTTCAATTGAATGGGTTGAGTGCTTGAAAGCTCCACACGAGGGTGAATTTAGATATTTCTCAAAGTTAGTACCTAATACTAGTGACATTTTTGAGTATGAAGCTTCTTTGGAAGAGCTCACTAGAGATGGAACACCATGTAAAGTAGTTTCTATAGAAATGGATGGAGAAAAATGGTTGCTGTTCAAATTTTTCCATCATGTATTAAGTCCAAGAAGAAGAGAATTTGCAAACCTCAGATTCCAAGATATATTCTTTTTGTATCTGCTAAGGCATGGTGTCAAAGTGAATTTTTTTAGGCTTATGATGATTCAAATTGAAGATATGACCAGGCCAAAATTGAAAACAAATACTCTATTTTTTGCAAAGTTGATCTCTTTTAAGATCAAGGTAAAAGATGTGGCTGAGTCTTAGGATGAGATAGTGGTTTTAAGAGACATCTTTTGTATTAAAAATAGTTTTTAAGTACATTAATATTGGTTGGAACCCATGGAAAAGGGAATGGGAAAATGATGATGAGAAATTTTATGATAAATTTAACCCTGTTGAGAATCCTAATCATCCAAGAGATAAGAGAGATCCAGTTCTAGGACCTGATGAGGAGGAACCTCAATACAGTGATGATGATGCTGAGGAGGATACCTCTATAGAAGAATGAGGGGATCCTGATTTTCCTCCAAGCCCAGTTTTTGAAATGGTATCTTATGGAAAGGCAATTCCATCTATGACCCAAACTATAAAGGAAGCAGTTCAAGGAGAAAGTGTTGAATATATCCTTTTAAATGAGGAAGACCCACCTAGATCAGATCATAAGGAGACTTCTCCAGATTCCAATAATAATGATGATGAAGAGGAAGCAGTATCTGAGAATAGATGTACCAGTTTGACTCTCAACCCTCTGATTGAGAACTTTATTATGCCTGTTGGGGAGATTCTTGATGTAGATAGACCAGTACCTATTGCTGACATACCCCAGCCTGTGAAACCTGGTTTGGATATGAATATGATTTTAGATGACTCTTTTGAAGAAGAAGTACCCAATGAGGTTATTACTGCTGCAGATATAGTGGTGGAATATCAGGTTTAGGGGGAGCTACTTGTAAGGATAGGATTAGTTTCGGTGACCTATGAAGTGGAAGATTGGTCAGTGGATCCAGGATATGTTGTATTGGGACTAGACTATATTGATTCTGATGATGAGACACCCCTTAGAAGACATCTTGTGTCTTATGATATTTTCTCAGAGGAAGTTATTGCTCAACCAGTAGCTCCTCTAGCTCTTCCTGAAGATATTATTAGAAAAGGAGATCTTG
The DNA here is from genome assembly GCA_963277665.1 of Viscum album. Classification (NCBI taxonomy): domain Eukaryota; kingdom Viridiplantae; phylum Streptophyta; class Magnoliopsida; order Santalales; family Viscaceae; genus Viscum; species Viscum album. The sequence continues at coordinate 177,015,376 of OY728134.1, forward strand.
AGGCTCTGAAATTTTAATTGAAAAACTTTTTTTTTTGGAAGAGCTAAGTAATATGGAAAGTAATTTGGTATCTTCTTTGGGAAATTTTTCATCAAGTGATGTGATAGAAGTGATGGATGAAGTGAAAGTGTGTCAAAATCAGATTGGGAGTTTGACAGAGGCTGGTGACTCTTTAAAGCAATTTGTTGCTTCATTTGATATATTAATGAGTTATAAATCTCAAGTTGATACTGACATCAACTATATTCAAGGTGTATTTAAATAGTTTGTGGATGGGTTTTAAGATTTTAAGAAGACCATAAAAATGCATGTCAGTACTCCGGATTGTTTTGTGAATAATTTGATAAGTAGTTTGACACAATCCTTCAAAGAAATAGTAGATTTCACTGTAAAACCTCTTGGTATCTCCTGAGTTTCAGTTGATATGGAACAGTTTAGATCTATACTGAAGGAAGAACTTGGTCAAGTTAGTATCAGTATCTCATCTTACTCTCAGGTGATTACTACCACAAGGGATATCATAAATATCATTCAGGGCTATATGAGAGATGACACTGTAGCCCAGAAGGAAATCAAAGACAAAATTGATTACTATATTCAGAGAGTGTACACCAAGCATCAGCTAACCAATCATTTCAAGCTACTTTTAGGAAATCTGAAATTGCCCCCAGTTACTCAAGCCTTTAAAGAACAATTTAGTACGCTCAGGGAATTGGCTTCTACCTTGGAAAAATTTATGGAGAACAAGGATGACTTTATCTCTACTATGGAGAGAGGGGGAGGTATCGTTATAGATTTCACGAATCTCTTACTTCCATTCCTGCATGTGAACAGTACCCCTATTATCATACATCCATCCCTACTTTCCTTTTGTCAGTCTACTTCCACACCTCAGTTGACTCCAGCTCAAGCTATTAGAAGTCTTACTCCTATTATCACACAAAGGAGTACCCACTACAGGCCCAGCATTGTTTCAGTAGCTCAACCACCTTTGATCATCTCTAGTGTTCCCAAGCCTTCACCTATGCCTACCAAGCCTGATTCCTCTCCTCATCCCAAAGCCAAATCCAAATTACCTATTAAGGAGGTTGATTGATTAGTGTCTAGGACATTTGATAGGAATCTTTGTACTTCTTGTATTTATTTTGTACTATCTCATGTACCTATGTCATGTTAAATGAAAATGTATGTTTTCTCTCTTCTTCTTTTATTCTCTGAACCATTATTTTTCTCTTTTTTCTAATCAAAAAGGGGGAGAAAAATATAATATGGGGAGAAAAATTATAATATTGGGAGAAAAATTATAATATATGGGGAAATTACACTAATATGGATAAAATTATAACATGTATCTTTGGGGAAAATATATATATTCTATTTCTTTTCACTCTTATGGTTTTCCATAGTTTAACTCTGATACATTTGAGAATTATGATCTGAACACACTGAAAAAAATTCCATTATATGTATTTTACTCTGATTCATTAAAGTTTATTCTGGATTAAAACGCCATAATTTGTGATTATCAAAAAGGGGGAGATTTTTGGACTCACTTGTTTTGATAATCTCAATTATGTTTAGATATGCTTTGATAATCTCAAATAATATCTATCTATATGTTAATTATACTTTCTAATTATGACATCATACTAATGAGTTAATATAAATATCAAAATGATCATATCATATCATTGGAATATGTTATTCAATGTTTTTTTATGATTATAAAAGTTTAACGATGATTAATCTTGATACTAACTCAATCTGGAAATGAAATGCATAAAACAGATACTTAAAAATCATTCATGATTTAAAGTCACTGATACAGACAGAGATACCGATAAACTAAGGTCATCGATTGACTAACTATACTGATAGACAAGGTCACTAATACAATCTATCGATAGAATGGAGATACCATTACATAAATCTACCGCTATCGATGTTAACAACTTCTAATAGCGAGGAAGAGCTACCGATAGAAGTTCAACGTTACAAGGGGCTACCGACAGATGAAGCTACCGATACAAGAAGTTACCGCTACACATGGAGATACTGATACAAGGATCTACCTCTACACAGACAGCTACCGATACAAGCATGCTACCATTATAGAGAGTAACATCTACCGATGCAAGATGTACCGTTAGAAGTCCACCGCAACAAGTTCACTAATACAAAGAGCTACCGATGGAAATCATTCATTGTTTCTCTAAACTCTATCTATTTATTTGTTTATTAGCAATGGACATATTTTTTGATTTTAATGCAATTGAAATTAATTAATGATGTTTTTTGGGTGTCAAGGAACCATACCTCGTACCTGTAAAAGGTAATCATTCCCATTGCTGGAGCTCAAGGAATAAAAGTAATATCTATCTACTGGAGAAAGTGCAGATTGAGATGTACACATAAGGCTGAACATGAGACATACATGAGACATAGAAAAGAATATACACATGTACTACAGAGAAGAACACTCTAACAACACTCAAAGAACTCGAAGACCACTCATACACATCAAGAACCAATGTTCAAGAGGAGGTTCAAGTACTATAGGGAATACTTTCACATTCAAGCTAATCACCTATACTGGAAGTAAAGGAACAGATCCACAACACTTTGTTTTCCAGACATCTTCCAGATTATGACTCAAAGCTTCATCTGTTTCAATCAAAAGGATTCCAAAACTACATTTACATCACACAAGATCATTCTAAACTCATCTCTATATTATTTCTCTTCTGTGATCATTTTTAATTACATTACGAGTAGTGTGTGTGATTCTGTCTTCTTGGACACACACTGTCTCCTAAGCTAAACTGGATGATGCTAATATCCTCACACCAAACGCTTTACACCTTTGTGTATCCCACATATAACTATGGTAGATGTATGAGGACCCGGATAGCCTGTGTGTTATTTTTATTTCTTTCCCACATAGAACTGTGATAGAGGTCTAAGGACCTGGACAGTCTGAGTACTGTTTTAAACCCCGATCTAGGGTGTGGATCAAAGTTTTATATAAACTATTTGAGAGGAATAAGTCTTAGCTTGAGACTGAACCACTTGGTTAAAACTGTTTTGCATCTTATTTCAGTTTAAACTATTTTCAGAATTCCACTACTAATTACTTTGATATTCAAATCAATTTTAAAGTAACTCTGATAGTTGAACTAGCAAGTGTTTGAAATTATTTCTAGCCAGTAAGTTAGTTTCAAAATCTATCTTAATCTTTATATTAAGTTAACTGAGAAATAATCAATCTTTGAGAAACTAATTGAACACTTAAAATATTTATAAATTCACAACAATTTAACTTGTTTTATGAATTGGGGGATTTCAATATAAATATTTTAAGCAGAAATTTTTAATTGGAACTCAATTCACCCCCTCTTGAGTATCCACTCCGACCAACAAAATATTCATTACATATAATAAATTCACATTATCCTATTAATTCCAATTTAATTTTTGAGTTATCTAGATGTATTAAACTTGGGTACATGATGTGTACCAATGGGATGAATATTCTATACTCTTTATATATCCGACTAGAATCATTGGCACCTCTGAATGATTTCATTGAATGATATTCATTTATAATTAATCTATTTATTTAATATATTTATTATAATGTAGAGGATGAAGATAATATATCATAATAATGATTAAAGAATAATTAAACTGTAATTTTAAACTAATAGAAAATGCATAAATCAATCAACGATCATTAAATAATTATGTGTCCCATTTGATTCGACATGAATATTTTGGGAATAGTGGAGGTGTTGGGAGGAAATTCTCATCTCATATTTTATTCATATTTGATGATTAATCTTAGACACATTGATTATGATTATTGTGACTAATAGAATTATATCAATGATTAATTGACCTGGAAACACTAGAACCAAACTTTAGATCATGATAAAATGACTTATAATTAAATTAAGTAGTTTATAAATTTCTTTATGATGAATTATTTCTTCAGTGATGAATTTGAAAATTTCTCTATGTATTAGTTTCATTTAACAGTAGGAATAAAGTATAGATTGACTCTAGTGGTGATCTAATCATGAACACTAAACCTTCAATAATCCACATAGGATTTTTCAAGGGTTCATGCAGTAGATTATTATGCCTGAATCATTCATCCATGATCTTTAAGTACATCACCTCCAAGAATGGTTCTTCATAATCTCAATATAATCAATAGGGTTATAAGAGTTCAATCTCTCTCCATTCAAGAGAAATTTTTTTGAGAGGTGATCTATAATGATTGAGATAATTATCCTTGATTTGTTGTACAATACAACAACAAAATTGAAACCCTTAAGGTTGGAAATTTTATAACTGGATTTAAATAGTGCCAGAGTTGGGAAATAATAATTACACATACAAAATTATTATTTAGTTAATCACCATGGAAATTAATTCCTATAATAATAATAATATAATTATTTCTAGATATGTGAAAAACCATAAAAATAATTAAATATTTTTTATTGAATAAATTGTTAAAATTATTCAAATAAATTTTAAATATATATTATTTCTCACTGGAATATTAAACTATATATTTAATTTCTACATAATATTTGTATAGAATTAAATAATGACTACTTATTTAATAAATAAATATCACTCCATTATTTTAACAATTAACAAATAATTATTATATTCCCCAAAAAATAAAATAAATATTTATTTGATATTTTACTATTGATTAGGTAGTGGTAGAATATATGTGATAAAGTAAAAAATGAATATTTATTAAAAACGTGTAGGAATAATATTCATTCAACAAGATAAATAATGACTATTATTATTATTTATGTAAGATACACATAATGTGCCACCCTCTATACTTATTTCTTAGTGACATTATGTGGGGTTTCTGAAGACCAAGGATGGAATCTAGAAACATGTAAAGAAACACATAGAAAAATAGTTTAATGTTAAATGAAATAAAATCTCAAACATACTCTTACTGTGTTATATAAATCATTTATCAAGATATCTCTAATCAGGAAGGTTTCATGCTGGTTTCATCATTTAATGTACTTGATGCCTCTTTATTTGACTTTATAAAAATAAAAAATCCTATAGAAATCACGGGCCATGGACTTATTTAAACAATATAATTTACATCAATGGTCATAAGATATCAACTTAAATTAAATAAAATATTATATAAACCTTTCATTTGTAAATTTTTAATGAAATATTACTCATGATGCACCCAATGTATCATGGATATCTGCGAAAATATGTTTTCATGTTTTTTTATCAATACATAAAACTACAAGACTAATAATATTCATTAATAATAATCTTAATGTCAAAGGTAAAATACACACATCCACAGATAAGACCATTAAATGACACATCTAAATGTGGATTTTCCACTAGTGGTTCAAGTTATTATAATCACTTATACTATAAATAATAAAGGGAGAACAACAATAGAGTGTGTATCAAATTACTAGAGTCTCCCCCCCATGTGGACAGTATCATTTTTATCCTATAAAATGATATCATACAGAATGAGAACAGATATTTAATAAACATTTTAGGGCACTTTTGGGATCACATCATTGTAGGGAACTACTCTGACCTTTCAGTGCAATAACTACTATTAGGGAATTATCACATAAAATATCTCATAGAAGAACAATTATTATGTGATTAAAGGATTATAAATATTCAAAAAAATAATATATGAGACCATAAAGTATATAAATTCTATTTCAAGGGAACTAACTCCAACAATATTTGTTTTCATTTCATTTTCTACTATTTCACATTTCTATATTATGGTGTTTTATATCCTTCAACAGAATGGATTTATTTTTGTGTTTAGTAGAACATTCATTGTGAGGACCCCATAGGGAATTTAGGTTCCTTATGAGAGAGAGGTAATCAGATCTCTAGATTCCTATTACTTTCTCATTTGAATAACATGAAATCCTTAAGGTATTACATTCATTGATTCAACCTTTTTTATGTTAAATTTTGATTTTATTATGAATTATATCATTTGATAGAAATGGAATTAAAAATTATGAATTTTAAACCATAATTTAAGAAGGAATTGGTTTTATATTTTAGCGACTACATGGTATTCCATACTCTATTTTTTCTATGGTTTATCATGTATTTTTTGTTTGGATATTGGAAAAGGAACATAAAGTTGGAAATGAATGATGGTGAAAATAATAATAGTTCCATGATTAATTGAAATTGTTATTCCTTATAATCTATAGAAATTTATGTTGTAATTGAACAATGTTTCAATAATTTTTATGTATTGATAGTTGATGAATTATGTTTCATAAGGTTGTAAGTTAGGATAAAAGTATTGATAAATTCAATACATTAATAAATTTTTTGTTCGATAAAGATATTTTTTTGGGGAATAAAAATTCATTTTTATTATAAAGGATGGATGCCTTGGTTCTACGGACTATATTTCTTGTCATGTTTTTGTTGTTTTCTTACATCCTTGTCTATTTTCTCTAAATTTGAGCATCACTATATAACATGATGTGATCTTGGGATGGTTTATGGGTTGCTGAAAAATAGGTAGGGGTGCATAGGTTTGTGGAAGCAGTTTTTGCCTGAGATGGAGGTATTGATGGGGATATACATAGTGGTGTCAAGGACGATATCAAGACTAATAGATCAAGTTTAATATGATCGTTACCATTGATTATTGTGTTTAAATATGGGATGATTACATGATATGTATTTTATCAAAATGCTGGATGTCCAAGTTTCTTAATTCTGTATTCTTTTTCCCATTTCTTAATGATTCTATATTTTTATAGTTTAGGAATATTTTAAGTTTTCCAAGGACTAGTCATCGAGTACTAGGAAAAATGCAATGCAATGAATAATAAATGCTTAACCAATGAGGTTGGCAGTTTGATGGTTGACAAGGAATAACTAGCTAGTAAGTGATTTATTTTTGAATGGTTTAATAGAAATATTAATTTATATTATCTTTAAATGATTGTGTGCTTATATGATATATATCCCATCATAGTATTAGTCTGGTGTCTAAGTGACAATATTTGTAGTCAAGGTACAACTTAGGTATTTGGTAAGAGTGTCTTTTTTGGGATATATAAATGTTATATTTTTTATTTCATTCGTTACTCCATCCATTTTAGTTGGGTGTGTGACACTCTATGAACTCTAGAGGGTGTTTTCCCCAATATCAATGTTTGAGAGGAACACAAGGATGACTACCCCCTCTTTCTCCACTATAAATACCTAGTGGTATTATATATGGTATGAACATTGGTTACTTTCCCATATATTTATATGTATGGTTGTAATGTATTTTGATTATTTTCACAATTTGTATCTCTGGATATAGTATCCTAAGGATTACCATACGTATATTGTGTATGGGATGTAATGGCTTAATGTATAGTACATGTTGTATTAGTTATAGTGGCTCCCAAGAAACTACTCAATTACTATCTTAGTTTGTGGATGATTATGATATTATGAGTTTTTTAAGTGTGGGTTATTATATTGTTTTATTTGATGCATCTGGATTATTTTTTTAGAGATGGGTCAGGACGTGGAATTGGGGTGGAGAAATTATCTAGTGTGGATTTAGTAGTGGGGAAACATCACTTTTATATTATATAGGGAATTAATTATTATGTGTATGTGATACTTGGTGATATATCAGTGATGATGATGATATCTTTTCAATAATAATTATGTTACAGGTTTGTTTCATTACTTATTCTTTGAGCATTAGTATTCTCTCTTTATCATTTTTCTGAGAGGATTTATAGAGGATCATATTGTGTATACCTTTTAGGATCACCCTACTTATAAGTAAATTATTTTTTAGGTTTGTGGGAGCTGGTTATTGATCAAGATAGATATTACTAACTCATGGAGTTTTTTAAGAGTTGTTTGGGATTCAAGGCCAATACGGGGGATTTTTATTTTGATTCTAGTAGTTTTCTTGAGGTTTATCATCTTGAATGAAATCACATTAATGTCTTAGGATCTTTAGTTTTCTTTTATAAGAAATTTTTGGGTGTTTCTTTAATATATATCATTCCAAATTATTATTATATTTTAATGTATTATATTTGTGTGTATGATATATCATCTATGATAGCTTACAACTCGTGGCCTATTAGAGGTAGGTTTCAAACATCATTATATACTTTCTCTCATTTCCGACCTGGGTGGAATACCTTTAAAGAGGATGAAGTCATGAACTTTCTTCATTGAATAATTTTTTTTGTTTATATATAATGAATTTTTCATTGAACAATTGATTCAAATAAAATGTATAGATATAATAAATAATTTATTCATAGAATACAAGTTGTTTCTTTCAACAGTGTAAAACTTTTTCCCAGGCCATTTAGTCTAGAACAAAGTGCCACATAACCTCATGCACATCTCTACATATGCAAGAGGCATCTGATTAGTAGTGAGGGTCTAAACCTATTTTTGGGGAGGCTATATCCATATTATCATGTAAATGAACAAATAATATTTAAAATAATATAATAAATAATATATTGATCATTTTAACAAAAAACTAAATAATAAAAAGTCACATATATCTTATAGGTAAACAATAGGATACCATAATAGATAGTTGAACACGAGTATATATGTAAATAAAGTAGATAAATAAATGAAAAAGTGTGGATTCTTAAAAATTCCACCACATTTCACCACAAAATTCACAATCAACTTCACATCCATCATCCATCGGCCTCTTTCTCTTATTTAGATCACAATTAATGATGTTTTTATGTGCATTGATATGGATGTGCAAGGTGGGAGTTAAAAAACCCATTAGGACACCGCTGATTTTTCCGTAACTGGTGTTCACATGTACAATAGGTTTATTACATTATAATAATAAATTTTAAGGAAGGTATTATAAAATATTATCATGTATTGAGTAGTATTGTACTAAAAAAACCTCCAAACCCCCCATCAAAACCGTTTCATCTCTGTGCTAGAATGATAATCAATATTAATCTAAAATTATCAAAAACATTCCGTAGAGTCATTATCATGCCACTCCTAATCCACAAGGTATCGAGTGGGCATGGAACTCAAAATATAAAATGTATCATGTTGACATGGTACTAGGAATCCTCAAGGAACTGTGTTTTTTCTTGTTCCTAGATATCCTCAAGGAAATTACTTATATATGAGCCAGAAGTCTTGAAGGATCCAACATCATTATTATCACACATCATACACACTCTACCTATATAGGGTAATCATACCATGTCAGTTACATATCACATGTTTCAATAACCAAACATCTAAGGAAATATAACACACAATCAGGTATAGAATGAAAAAACATATCATTTCATGATAAATATAGTAGCATCACAACATAATGAGAACCCACATTAAGCATGTAAAAAAATACGCTAACAAATTTCATGAAACAAGGATCATATATGGGTAACAAGGGAAATCACACACCCAAAATAAATCAACATCATTGGAGAGCACAACTGATGTTAATAAAACAATCATACCATGGAAACATTGAATACGAGATCCACAAATGGTAAGAAACATCGTACTTCAAATTCATTCATGAAGAAGTTCAAGGTTATTAAAGGGTTCTCGAACTGAATATAATCATTTTATTAGTAGGTTCTATAAACTCTCTAATGATTCTTAGGGCTAAGTCCAATAATTATATTTAAAAGAAAATAATACACCACATGCTATAATATTATCTCTCTCTTGGAAAAATTTCCAAATTATCAAATTATTCCATTTCACGTGATAATAATTCCTTCCATAAAATTAATTGTTAAACTACATGTGATAATACTATATATCTCCACAATAATTTGAGATAAGAATTTGGTAGTTCATTATTATTATTATTTGACAATTATTTTCTTTTATCTCTTATAGAATTATTTATCAAATGCCTAAAATTTCTTGAGGGTTTAATTCACAAATTTTTCATGAGAAGATACCTAGAAATTATTATCTAAAAAATATACACTAAATAGTGGAGGAGGGAATGAAAAATCAGCCACACCTTAAACTAGAATGGTCTAGAATCGCATGAAGAGTCATTTAAAGATATTTCATAATGGAACTTTAGGCTGGTATCACTCAAGAGGTTCTTAAAAATATGATTTCATATGCATTTCACATATTCTCTACATGGGAAACCGTATAGTGACCTACATCACTAAGAAACAAAAATTAAATTCACCATTTAATTTTTCTTTAAAGTGGATATTGAATTAAAAGTGTGTAATTTCATCCATAAAAAGTTTGTTAAACTTAAATGAATTAATGAAATGGATTCCTTAATATTTCAGTATATTAAATTCTTCAAAGGGGGTTACATGCACATGCTAGGGAAGAAGAAATGAGAAAATATTGTAAAATTATTTTTCCCCTCAAAGGGAACTATATATGGGTAACACAATTTTACCCTTATTAATATCATATACATCATGTGTGGAAATAGAGTTTTACCCTTATGTAGTAACTGAATTTCATACCACCCTTATGAATTTATGAATTTTCCATTATAAAGCCTTTAGAAATAATGAGTTACCCCTAGGCACATGTAAGGATAGACTTACATAGTGATATTAAAATTACTATTACCATTAAATATAATACAGAACTAGGGAGTAACCTTTATGAATCATTTAGAAATTCTGAAATTGCTTACAAAGTGAATAGGTTTCCCTTTTTTAGCCATTGTAAACCTAAGGCTAGAGTTACACGACACTAGGAAGAAAGACCCTACCCTGACACAATGGTTGTTTACCCTTACACAACTGCTAAAAAAACTGGTTACCATTATTTAACACCCAAAATCCATCCGTGTATAGGTAGAATCTTTTTACCTTTATGTTGGCCCTAGTGCATAAATAATGGTAAAAATAATGTTTAAAATTATTAATTTTACATGAAAAAAATTTGTAAAATAACACAAAATGGTGGGTTTTAGAATATTTACAAAATAGGGAAATTAAGATTCTACACCTCCAACGACTTCTCATCCTTAATAGTTGTTTCTAATAGTAATGCGTGAACAAATCAAAACACTGAGCTCAAACAATTGACTCATGTTACTACATATCCTGCTATATTTGTCCACGTTGTCCTAGAATTAATAAAATTTACACCATATTCCCCAAATAAAAAAATCATATTAGTCTATAATCCAAACCAGATTCTCCACATAAAATTCATATGGATCTAACTCAAAATCTATATAGTCAATAACATGCATAGGATCAGGAACATGCTAATAGAATTAATAAGAAATAGAAATGTCACATACATAACTTATTTTAAAGATATTTTTTATTTATTTTCAATTTATGCTTTATTTTGGGGGATTCCCAAGCTTTCATGGAGGAATGGGTGAGTTTTCATGAATTGGGCCAACCCGTGAACCCAATTGCATATTTAAAAATAAATTTTGATTCCTTTATAAATCCTTCATTTTTCAACATTTTTCATCCATTATAATTCCTAATAGTTATCCACTGACCTATTAACACCACCATATTAATTTGGACTATTTCGGAATCCATAATCATGGTGGATATGGGTTTTTATATAGGGGATTGGGACTTCCTAAAAGCTCATTTCCTGCATTAAAACTCTTTTTTAATTTTTTAATATCTCTTTCAATATTTACGTTTTTTCACTGATTCCAACTCTCCCCCGAGATAGATGAAACTTCTCTGAATTGCTCAAATCGCCCAGATATGAAGAGGTAAATTGAATATTTTTTAACTCCTTCATTTCTCAATATTTTTCCCCATTCCAATTCCTAAATTTTCTCATCACCCTTGGTCGAATATCCCTTGAATTATTGTCTATTTGAAATTTCAGACACTTGTGTATTTTGGGTGATTTATTCAATAGTTTTCAAGGTAAGTGAATCCTTCTTGGTTTCTTCCTTTTCCCTTAGGGTTTCCTCCCTAATTCATTATGTTCTAAAATTTCCAGAAGTTAGGCTTCAAACCTGGGGTTTTATTTGGTGTCTTTTTGGTCAAATATTGTGGTCTATGTCTGGATTTATCTTCCTTATGGTGCAGTGGTGGTGCCGTTGATATTTCCCACCATGTTTTGAGGGATTCGACACTTTCGATAGGTGGTTCCATGTGTAAACAATTATTGATGTGTTATATTGCGCCATTTACTCATTTTTCATATTTCCCATATGTTGGGTGTGGTGTGAAAACTGTTTATGATTGATTTAGTTAATGTGTTTACTTTTATAGTTGAATTTTAACTTGAAATTTGGTGTTTTCATGTGTAACTAATGGGGTATTATTTTGGTGTATTTTTTAACTTATGGAATTGTTTTACTAAATCTTGTTTGGTCTACCAACTAATTATGGGTTGGTAATTTATTAGTGTCTTTTGGGCCTAAAAAGATAGTTTTTGAATAGGTTTGATGTGTATAACACTGTTATACCTCTTGAGAGAATTTTATGAAAATGCATGTTTTCATTTGTATATTTTGTGGTATTATTCAAGGTTATTTTATAACACTTGATGGTGGTTTTATAAATGTCTCTAGGGATTACAATTCTATTTTGTATACTAATTGGTATGGTTTTGGTCGTAAAAGGTTGTTTTGTAATGGGTTTTGTGTGAAAGACATATTTACACCACCTGGGTTCTTTTTATGAAAATTGTAAATGTTTTTGTTGGTTTAACAAAGTGGTAAAATGGTTCATATGTACTATTTGGTGTGTTTGTTCAACTATCATGGTTTTTTGAAAGGTTAAGTTATGTTTTATGTTTTTAAACATTTTTATAATGTTTTGTATATTTTTGAAATGTTTTATTAAATTGTGATGTTGGAGCGAAACCTGTTTGTGGGCTGTTTGGTGTAAGTTTGATGATAAAATGATTTTTAAGGTAAAAAGGGTAGTATTTGTCATGTGTGTGTGGGCTATTATGTAAGTTGTATCACCTTGTAAACGTTTTATAAAAATGTTAAAAAGATGTGTTGAAGTTTTGAAGTGGTGTGAAAAGTGTTTTGGGCTATTTTGGTGTGAGTATGATTACAAAATTCATTTGAATGAAAAGGTGGATTTTGTGACTTGTGTGATGTACATGTGTTCTGTTTGGTGAATATGTTATGTGGGAATGATATTTTCATGTGGAAATTATATTTCTTGACTTGTTAAACTTGTTTGAGCATAAAGGGAAAACTTGTGTATCTAGGTTGGTGGACGTGTACTAGTATGCTAGTGAATCCATGCAGTTTGGACTCAGTTTCACTTAGAAATATTGACACTTACAACTCTAAATAAACTATGATGACAATTATTGGGTCCCACTTGGTTATTTTATGTCCCTACTAGTGTCTCATGAACGAGAACGGATATTTGTGATGGTTACTCTCACTGAGATATGAGGTACCTGGGACCCAACGAGCTAGTGCCTAGGGGTTATTTTCCTATTGCTTGTGCTCATTAAATCCTTTATAATTACCGTCATCATATGGTATATTTGGCTGTAAAATTCATTATCTTTGGAAATTATTTTAAAATTGTTGATTCTTTAAATTATCCCACTTGAAAACTGATTTTTTTTAGTTGCATCCTTTAGAAATTGTAACTAGAAATTACATGTTTTTGAAAACTTGCATGATTTTCAGCTTTGAATGTTTATCACATGGAATCTCTTAGTGGTGGTATCCTACTGTGAATTGTATCACACCCTACTTATAGCCTTGGTTTTAATTAGACTTGGTTATTTTTTTGTCATGGGTTGGGTACAATTTTTAGTTCCAGTGGTTTAGCTTTCTAGTAGGTCCTTGGTGGTGATGTCTTATAGAGATGGCTTGAAGGTGGTGACCTATTCCATGAGGGTTTATGGGTTGTTTCCTTTTGTTTTTTTACCTTTGTTATAGTCTTGTTGAGTTGTTTTAAAATATATAATTCTGTTCTGAATTTTGGTAAAAAATTGTTCGGTTTGAAAATTCCAGATTCGTTTTATTGGATTCTTTTGTTGTTTTAAGTATATAAACTCAGGTAAATCATTCCAAATTATCATTTTATGATACCCAGGCACTTTTTCCTGCCCATGGGGATTGGAAACGCCCTTCAGGTCTTGTCACAAGCTGGGTTTGGTGCCATTTTTAGTGGCAACCAGATTTGGTTCGTGACAAAATGGTATCAGAGGGAGGTTCCCTCTCTTTGGGTCACGTTATTTGGGGAATAGTTGGGATAGTCTGGAGTTAGGATTTTTGAGACATGGTATTTCAGTTATGGGTAGTGTGCCTGATCACCACACCTCATGACAAGATTCGAGTCTCTAGGGTAAGTCGGGATTTATATGAGTCCTTTGGATTTCTTGGATTGATGATGATTAGGGGAAATGAAAAGAGAGTTGGGTTAATGATCTCAGTGAGCTCACAGGGCCTGGAAATCCATGTGGAGCTGAGGATATTTACTAAAACAATATTTTTTATGGTGATGTGATTGGTATATGGCCACCAACCATATGTCCAAGTCACCCACTGAAACTAGTTTCCTCTCACATTGTCTTGTGTTCTTTAGTTTTGAAATCTTGGAACTTTGGTTTTAAAGTGACTTGGTTTTAAGAAGCATAATGTTTTTGTGAAATGATTATCTAATAAAAAGGGAATGGTTAGATTTTTGAAAATGGAGAACTAAATTATCATAATTTTATTGCAATATAAAATGGTGTGTTTGCACCTCTTTTGAAAGCATGAACTATGTCATGGTTGGTTTTGAAAAAAAATTCCAATAGAGTTTTCTTAACTATTGAAAGGTGTTCTAATGGGATGAGATGTTTTGAAATTGATGTGAATAACATGAAAGTTAGTTTTCATTGGAATGATTGTGCCTTTCTGAAATTTTTTTTTAATGCGGTAATCTGGGTTCGATTTTGTGGTTACTAGTCTTGAGAAAAAGGATGTATTGGTTGATTGTTTTGGTTTTGAAAAGTGGAATGAGTTTTTGTATTAACCTTTTGTATTTTTGTGAGTGACCGCATTCATGGGGTTATATGGGATGATGGATGGTTAATGGCATGACTGGATGAGTTTCGGGATGGATATGAGGAGGGTTCCTGGTGTGGCATAGAAACATGCATGTGTGAGGTCCATGGGGTACCATTGGTGGATACGCTAACTGATGAACCAGTTATTTTTAAAAAGATGATTTAAAAGGAAAAACATTATATCTTGATGAGTAGTTTGGGATAGTGTTTATTATGTGTTTTTGAAAATGTTGATGTTGTGGGATGTTTTCAGTCTAAGAACCCCTCCTATTTGAACTATTTTTTGGGTTTGTGTTTGGTCAGTAAGCTATGTTGAATAGACGATTAGTGGTATCTTCTAAGAAATGTTTTGGGATACCATTACGGTGGTTCCCTTCATGTGTTCGGATCTGTTTTCTGGTATATCTTGACCAATGGACCATCTTGATTGGGTCCTTGGGTTCAATCGTTGGATAAGATACTTCCCATTAAGTGTTAGTGCACAACTGAAGTGCAACCTGGATTATTTCTCCGTTTAAAGACCCTCCAGTTGATCAATATAAAGAATATTTTTCTTGAGCGTTTTAGATTCAGCCTACACCCTTTCCATTCTTGGTTTTTTATCATCTTGTAGTGGGAGAGTGATCATGGAATGTTTAAAGAGGCCTTAGCTTCTTAAGTTTCCTTATTTTCTAAAGGTGGAAGTGGTTAGGGGTTGTTAGCATGGATGAGTATCTAGATGGTGTCTAAGAGGTCCTCTCAGTCCTTTGTAGTCTCTTAGAAGAAGGAGTTCACGTTAAACTACCAGTACGGGAAATTTGGTCCCGATATAATATTATGGCCACTTTTTAGAATTGTGTGTTGTTTAGGGATGTTGTATAAGGTCCCTCTCCATGCATTGTTTATATCAGTCACCATGATCCTATTCGATGAAGCCTTGTGATGTCATGTGCTGGATTGACTGTAAAGGTTAAGGTCGTGCAATCCTAAGATAGTCCCTGTTATGTTGGGAGAATGTCTCCCTTGGAAAAACTTCAAAATATTCCATTTTAGAGGAAGGTGAGTATAGGTGTTCTTTACTTCTATTGTTTATCACCTGAAGAAACAACGTGTGATGTGTGTGCATCCTCTAAGACCTTGTTTCAGTGAAATATCAGGATAGGTTAAAGTGAATTTGGAAGGTGTTATGTCTGGAAAACTTATCTTGGATTGTGGTGTAGTTGGTGGTGTCACTGAAAGAAGAATTCTCATTCAGTGGGTTTCCAAAGACTAACTACGAGGCCGAATATGATTTAATCATTTGACCTATAGCCATAGGTCTCAGAGAGAAGCTGGATCGTAGTCAGGGAAAATACCAGGGTCATTTTAACCCTTGTATAAAGTAATATCCTAAATATTAAAGATAGGAAGAGATTAAACCTATGGTATCATCATATTTCATCTATTTTTCACGTTTTGTGGAAATAGGTGGAGGGCCTTGTACCCATGTCATCACCCAATGTCATTACCTCCCCATTTGGTTTCCATTGAGTCTTTGGAAAATGTTTGGAAATTTAGCTAGACAGTCTGAGCACACGGTTAATGCACGATTAGGAGTGACTGTGTGCTAGGAAGACCTATGGAAAGATTGATCTGCATAGTTAGTTCATGGTTTCACAAACTATGCGGACTAAACGTGCGACCTTCCCAAATATTGAAATCTTTTTGTCATTTGTTTTCGGTTGATGCTGGTCAGTTAAGATGGTTGGTTCTTATGGTGGGGACACCCACTATGATTCTCATGTATGTTCATTCGGAAATTTTGAATGGAAGTCTACCCTATGTACCAGGTAGTCCATTTAGGCCTCCCCTATTAGTATCCTGATTCTGTCTCAGAAAAAAAATATTGGTTGTCTCTTATGGTGTTGAGTGTATTTGTGTCCCCCAATACTAGTAACTTAGATTCATCCATGGTCTTTTCTTGGTTTAGATAGTATCGTTCAGAGTTATCTAGCTACCAACATCTTACTTGAGTAAACGTTGGGATTTGAAAGTGCCCAATGGTTTAGTTAAAGTAAGGTAAGTGTAACCTTGTTCAAATATGTTGTTTATTTGGGTGAATTGCTATAGTATTTTTCTGATATTGTTTAAGGATTTTTCTTTTGGGATAATGTATGAATGTGACTGATCATTTCAGTAAAGTGGTGTAAGTTTTGGTTGTGAGAGTAATCCTTCTTTAATTTATCAGTGGAGGTGTTTTGGCCTTTGGGTCCGAAACCTGGCAAGGGAGTACCTCTTGTTTTCTCAGTTGGGTTTGGTTGTTTCTTTGACCTTTCTATGACTTTCCAGGGTGGAAAGTTTTCATGGTGGGTAGAATTGTCACATACATAACCTATTTTAAAGGTATTTTTAATTTATTTTCCATTCATTCTTTGTTTTTGTGGTTTCCCAAGCATTTATGGAGGAATGGGTGAGTTTTCATGAATTGGGAAAAACTGTGAGCCCAATTCTAGATTTAAAAATAAATTTTAATTCGTTTATAAATACTTTAATTTTCAACATTTTTCATCCATTCCAATTCTTACTTGTCATACACTGACCTATTAACACCACCATATTAATTTGGACTATTTAGGAATCCATAATCATGGTGGATATGGGTTTTTATTTAAGTGATTGGGCCTACCCAAAATCCCATTTCCTTCTTTAAAAATATTTTTTAAATTTTTAATATCTCCTTCAATTTTTATGTTTTTTTATGATTCCAACTCTCCCCCGAGTTAGATGAAACTTATTTAAATTTCTCAAATCACCCAGATTTGAAGAGGTAAATTGATTATTTCCTAATTCCTTCATTTCTCAATCTTTTCCCCCCATTCTAGTTCCTAAATGATCTCTTCAACCTTGGTCGAATATCCCTTGAATGGTAGTCTGTTTGAAATTTCATACACTGGTGTATTTGGGGTTATTTGTTGAATAGTTTTCAAGGTGAGTGATTCCTTCTTGGTTTCTTCCTCTTCCCTTAGTGTTTCTTCCCTCTTTAATTGTGATCTAAAATGTCCAAAAGTTAGGGCTAAAACCTATGGTTTTATTTGTTGTCTTTTTGGTTATATATTGTGGTATAGGTCTGGATTTATCTTCCTTGTAGTGCGGTAGTGGTGCGGTTGATGTTTCACACCATGTTTTGAGGGATTAGACACTTTCGATATGTGGTTAAATGTGTAAACAATTATTGGTGAGTTATATTGCAGTATTTACTCATTTTCATATTCCTCATATATTGGGTGTGGTGTGAAAAATATTTATTATTGATTTGGTTAATGTGGTTACTTTTACAGATGAATTTTAACTTGAAATTGGGTGTTTTCATGTGTAAATCATGGGATATGTTTTTGTGTGTATTTTATATCTTATGTAATTGGTTTAATAAATATTGTTTGGACAACCAATTATAGTTTGTTAATGTATTATTTTCATGTGGGCCTAAAAAGAGGGCTTTTGAATAGATTTGATGTGTAAAATATTGTTATACTTCTTGAGTGCATTTTATGAAAATGTGTGTTTCCATTTGTATATTTTGTGGATTATTCAAGGTTATTTTATATAGCTTTAAGGTTGTTTTATAAATGTCTCTAGGGATAAAAATTCTATTTTGGATAGGAATTGGTATGATTTTGGTCTTAAATGGTTGTTTTGAAATGGGTTTTGTGTGAAATACATATTTACACCACTTGGGTTCTTTTTATGAAAATTGTAAATGTTTTAGTTGGTTTAACAAAGTATGAAAAGGGTTCATATGTACTATTTGGTGTTTTTTCTCACTTATCATGGAATTTTGAAATGTTAAGTGATGTTTTAAGTTGTCAAACATTTTTAGAATGTTTTTTAAATTTTTAACTATTTTATTAAATTGTGATGTTAGAGAAAAACTTTTTTGTAGGTTGTTTCATGTAAGTTTGATGATAAAATGATTTTGAAGGTAAAAAGGGTATTATGTGGAATGTGTGTGTGGGCCATTATGAGATATGTATCACCTTTTAAATGTTTTATAAAAAAATTTAAAGGATGTTTTGAAGTGTTGAAGTGATGTGAAAAGTGTTTTTGGGCTATTTTGGTGTGTGTATGATTTCAAAATGCATTTGAATAAAAAGTGGATTTTGTGACATGTGAGATGTACATGTGTTCTATTTGGTGAATATGTGATGTAGAAATGATATTTTCATTTGAAAATTATATTTCTTGACTTGTTGAACTTGTTTGAGCACAAAGGAAAAACTCGGGTATCTAGGTGGGAGGACGTGTACTAGTATGCTAGTGAATCTGTGGGGTTTGGCCTCAGTTTCATTGAGAAAGATTGATTCTTACAACTCCAAATAAGCTATGATGATGATTATTAGGGGATACTTGGTTATGGTTATGTTCCCTACTAGTGGATCGTGCACAAGAACAGATATTTGTGATGGTTACTCTCAACGAGATACGAGGTATCTAGGACCCAACGAGCTAGTGTTTAGTTGTTATTTTCCTATTTCTTTTTCTCATTAAATAATTTATAATTATGGTCATCATATGGTATATTTGGATGGAAAATTCAGTATCTTTGGAAGTTATTTTAAATGTGTTGATTCTTTAAATTATCCCACCTGAAATCTAATTTTTTTTAGTTGCATCTTTTAGAAATTCTAACAAAAAAATATATGTTTTTGAAAAATTGCATGCTTTTCATCTTTTAATGTTTATCGCACGGAATATATTAGTCGTGGTATCCTACTGAGAATTTCCTCACACCCTACTTACACCCTTGGGTGTAAGTAGACTTAATTATTTTTGTTGTCGCGGGTTGGGTAGATTTTTTAGTTCCAGTGGTTCAGGTTTCTAGCAGGTCCTTGTTGGTGAAGTCTTGTGGAGATGGCTTGAGGGTGGTGCCCCTTTCTATGAGGTTTCTTGGGTTGTTTCCTTTTAGTTTTCTACCATTTTTATAGTCTTGTTGATTTGTTTTAAAATGTGTAATTCAGTTCTTATTTTTTATAAAAGATTGTTTGGTTTGAAAAATCTAAATTCTTTTTATTGGATTCTTTTGTTGCTATAAGTTTATAAACTCAGGTAAATCATTCCCAATTATCATTTTATGATACCCAGGAACTTGTTCCAGATCGTGGGTATTGGGAACGCCCTCGTTGGCTTCTCACCGGCCGGGTTTGGTGCCGGTTTTGGTGGCAACCAGATTTGGTTCGTGACAAGAAACATTTTGCATAGCTTGGTGGTACAATGGATGATCCAAATGTTATTCCACTATCCTAACCTAGTCTATAATCTTGAATGTTCCAACATAAAAATTGGCTAGCTAGATATTGATGGAATAACTGAGGAGGTACTCTCAAAAAACATGATCACCAATAGTGAACTCCAATGTTCTCCTCCTACAGTTGGCATATAATCTGTGCCTTCTTTGAGATGATCAAGCTCTTCTGAATTAGCTTCACCTTATCTAAGGTATCCTGTACCAAAATTTTCCCCACAACAACTACCTAGCTAGACTCATGGAAACAAATAGGATAAGAACATGTCCTCTAGTATAGATCTTAAAAATATTTAATTTGTATTGAGTCATATAAAATAATATTATAATCATACTATACCATGCTAGATGCCCATCCCACATTCCCCAAAAGTCTAAAATGAAATATTGATGTATATATTCTATTATGAGAATCTTACACTAAAAATATCCATATGTATAAGGTTAGAAAATCTTGATCGACCTAAAATACATTCATAGGACCTTCTATAGTCCCTAACAAAAGTGAAATGTGAAATTTGTGTCCCTTTCAGATATAATGATAAAGCAAACTCCACATAATCATATGATGTCGTAGATAAATAGATTTCTTATCACGTCTACTTAGTGAGTCTCTCATATTGATAAGAAATGAAAAAACTTCATCAAGTGAAAGAAAATAACCTATAAAAATCATTACCCATCAAGATCCTGAGTAACCCTATCAAAAATTACATCATGAAGTCCTCCCACTTCCACATGGGCACTAGAACTGGTTAGATAAAACAACAAGGATGTTGGTGCTCATCCTTTAGACTCTTGTTGGTAAGGCGTCTAGAAACAAATCCATTAATGTCACTCTTTATACCTAGCGACTAGATATATCTCTTGACATCATGGTAAATAATATTCACACTAGGATGTACTACCCAACTAGAGGTATGGAAGTCCCTCATAAAATCCTCTCTAATGGAAGAAGTGACTACTAACCTCCCTTGTAAAAATATCACATTATTTAAATCAAATGACCACATGGTTATCAAGTCTCATCCTAATAGTTTTTTCTTCATCATAGAACACTCAGGGTGAGTATCATGTCCCATATTTACCTAGTATACCAAGGAATATGTTACCACTAGTGGAGAACAATTCCTCGATATCTGATCCTCAAAAGCATCCATACTCCAGTCATCCAACGATCTCATCAAGTTTCAATACTTCGCATAAGGCCAATCACAATGATCATGAGGTAATTTCATCTTAAAAAAATATAAATCTAAATAAATTTAACATTACCTTGTGTATAAGGAATCTATAAGCCAAAAAACTAAGGATTCTCTACCAAATGCATCTGCATTAGTTTCAGATCATGTTGGGTGAAGATGTATTAGAGTATTTTATGGTAATTATGGCGAAAAATATCTTATTGAAGAGATAGTGTCTCCAAAACAATAGATCATGAAACAAGGATACCAAATCTATGACATGAGTAGGGTATTTCCACTCATAGTTTCACAAATGGCATGACCCATACACCACTACCTACTCCCTCTACATCAGCACTTCTCCTAGACCAATGTCTGATGCATCCTAGAAAACAAAATAACTAACCCCTAGATAGGGATGTATTAATACTAATGTTGTAAGAAACCGTATATTGGGATCATGAAACTAAGATGATATATTTTCCACATTATATTTATAATTATTTTAATTAAATCAAAAGAAATAATAACTCATTCTTGAGAACATTATTCATAGTTGATGTTGAACATCGAAAATATTTTTCAGTAATATTTCATTGTGCTTGTAGAATCAAAGTGTTGAATACCTCTAGAATTGATCAACAAATGCACATATGATCTCCAAACAACACCGATGAATAATCAGGTGCTAGCATGGTCAATTGACCATCTTGAATTATACATCTTTATCACTTATGTTTCATTAGTCCTAAAGATAATATCTTGATCTTTTCATTATTGAGAGGGTGTGAGAAGGTGTAGAATAATAATAGATAGAAATATGTTATTTTCAACTATTATAAATTTTAACCTCTCTAAAAATGAAATATTTGACTATTTATAAACCTAGAATTAGGGTTTAAAATTTAATTAATTAATGAAGTTCCCATAATGAAATGTTAACCCATTTATGACCCCATTAAATGTGTTAAAATAAAAACATTATATTTACACAATGGAATGATCTAACAGTAACAATGATAAATATTATTTTACTAACCTAAAAATTAATATTTTTCACAGGAATAAATAATATTCTTTTAGTCTTCATCTAAATTTATCGAATACTTAAATAACTTAAATATTTACTCATTCAACAAAAAAATAAATATTTTATTTAAATTTAATTTAATATTTATCATGTTAATTCATGTTTATTTATTTTATGTGATCCTTAATCCTAAAAAAAATTATTCCTCAGTCTTGAGAATAATAGTTTTTCTAATAATTGGATTCAAATATAATTTAATTGAGATCAAAGAAAATTTATACAGTATAACCTTATAGGCTTAATTATCATTTTAAATAGTCATGACATCCTAAATTTCATGATCATTGTCTAGAAAATGGTTAAGGATCCCAATATAAATAATTTATTGTCGTAACTTTGACAATTACATACAAGCACTCACTATGAAATATAATTACTTTGTCATAATATCTCAACAACATGGTTGCACACCCATGTCATCAACATATATGTTTGACAATTCATTATTCAACTATCAGAAATAAAATTATTGTTACACTATGTTTATGGAATTTAATAAAAAAACTCTTTCAATCAGTGGTTTGAGAAATAGGATTCCATTAATATGGACGGTAAAATCCATCTTCAACTTGTTTATTAATAAAATTTAAGTTTTGATGAACCGAATGTATAATACTTCCCATAAACATACAATTTTTTGGTCTTGTTCAGTATATATATATTATTAGTCCATGACATTAATTAATAGTAATCAAAATTTCTAAAGACAATTACACACACTCACATATAGAAATATAAAATGAATCATAAAAACTGTGGAATTCTTATTGGAGGATCTATTCTCATAATCTCATATCTAAGAGGTTACTATGTGGAAAAATTTAGAATTTATGTCTCATTTACATATGATTAATCACACCAGACTTTCAATATAATATATGCCCCATCATAGATTTTATCCAACTATAAAAATAGGTTTAATAATATCATGATGAAATTTGAATGTTCTTATCATAGAGTGGTATTGGTATACCGTATTCAATACAATAGATAATCTAGGACATTGATACATTAAAGTAAAAAAACACAATAAAGAACTTATAATAATAATTTAATTATAATTACATTAATTGAATATAAATGTTTTCCAAAGTATATAGAGTTGGATCTAAAACACCAACTCCAATAGACACCCATAGATACAAAAGTGAACTTATAATGAATTTCTACACCGTATAACTCACCTGAAGATCATGTTTCTACTATGTTGAGACTCTAATCATGGGGTATTCCATTTTCACATCCATGGAGACTCTAGTCATTGAAACTTCACCTATCTAATAAAAATCATTCAAGATATAATAATTTTAAATTATTTTCTTCATCTTTATATGTGATATTTTCTCATTTCAATGATCCCCCAATGCATAATTATTATAATAGAGTGTGATAGTGTCTTTACCTCTAGGTACCATTTCATTCTCATTGATAAAGTTGTGTTTTCAAACTAATAGTTTATCTACCTCAGAATCTGTAATATACCTTGTATTTACTATAGAATCTATGACCACATCTTGTTTTGAGAACTTCCATCTCACAACACCTCTATTGAGGGTGAAGTTATATATCAAGTATGATTTTAGACCGTATTGATCTGTTTAGAAACTTGAATCTATATATCCTCTAATAAAAATTTCCTTACCCCCACTATAGACTAGTAAATATCCTTACTTAAACTAAAATACATAAGGATAGTCTCAGCTTCCATCCAAAAATAGTCACCTATTTCTGCTAGATATCTTCTTACCGCAGATAAGGTTTAGGTGGCGTCTATCCAAGTATATAACATAACAAATATGACTAACCAAATCACAATGGAATGTGGAATAATTTACATCCTTATTATTTCATTTATTTATGATGAAATTTTTTTTGGGAAATATGAATACAATGTTACACTAGAAACAATCACTTCATGGATTATTCCATAAAAAATCTATTCAGTATCTTATCATTATATGTACTTTTACTTAGACAAATAATTCTAATAGATCATGTTCCTAAGAATATATGATGCTTTAACTAAGTTATGTATAATAATGTATTAATCAAGGATTTAAAATATTTTACGACATGAATTTCATTCCCAATAAGTAGCATGTCATCAATAAAAAATTTTAAGAAAACAATTGTACTCCCAGTAAACTGATTATACAAAAAATGATCACATTCATTAGTTATGAAACGAAATTCCATTATGGACTTATAAAATATAATTTTCCATGACATGGATTCTTAAATTAATCCATAAATGGATTTTTTTTTTTAATACCTTGTTGGCATGCTTTGGAGTCACAAACCCTTTAGGTTTTCTCATGTTAACATCTTCTTGAAGCATATATTAAGGATGGACGTTTTGAAATCAATTTCCAAAAATCATAATCATGGTAATTCTAAATGGAATGTAAAATTGTGATAGATTTTAGTTTAGAAACTGGTGAAAAGGTATCTTCACAGTCTATGCCTTGACATAGTTTGAACCTGTACAAAACTAGTTGGGCCATATATATACTCAAGTGTCCATCCATGTCCAGTTTATTCCTGAATACCATTATAATACCATTGGTATTTACATCCATTGGAGTATCTAAAAAAACGTTAGTCTCAGTTTTGATACATTAAACCCATTTCAAAATTCATCTCTTTTTCCACTTTGAAATATCCATCCCACTTACTGTTTCCTTGTGGGTTAAATGATCATTATTATCATCAAATAACAAGCTTTCATCTTCAGTGACTATAAACCCATGTAAATATTTTTCTCTATCCTCGATATTAATCCTTTTTAGTACAAGTTCCTATATAATTTATTCATCCATCTGGCCTTGTGGAATATATTATAATTCCAACTACTATTTACCTTAATCCAAGACTTCATCAATGTCAACCTTGTTCTCACTGTCTCTTTTAATATTTTTCTCCCTCTAAATTAATATGTAATGTATTCCATAATTACTATTTTGATGAGTTCTTATGTTGGTAATATCTCTTTATCAACTTTATCTATCATTTGAAGATACACATTGTGCCTCAAGGTGCAATTTTGTTACCTAAGGAGGCCTTAACAAATGCTTCACAATGCAAAATATGTAAATTTAAAAACATTGACTTTCTTTAACACCAATTATCTTATTTAAAATTATTTTTCACATTAATTGGAACTTTTTTTAGTATATGTTTCACTTTTTATAAAATTTATTCCCCAAAGGATAATGGAAGGCTTTTAAAACTCATCATTGTTATCACCCTGTCCAATAGGTTGTGGTTCCTCCTTACACAAACACTATTGAATTATGGTGTACAAAGAGGAGAGAGATGGAATTGAATATTAAACTCCTATAATAATCAATGAAGTCATTATTAAGATATCTCCCACTATGGTGGTAGTAGAGTTTTTTAATATTATTACCATTCTGGTTCACAGCATCATTGTTATATTCTTTAAATTGATCAAAATAATCTGATTAAAACGTTTTTATGTGGTCATATCCATGACTACTAAAATATTCATTAAATGTTAGTTAGTATGAGTACCCAAACCTTTTCAATAAGTAATTTTCCAAAAAAAATAGTACTAATTGGTAATGAATATATATTTCCCATTCACCTTTTCCAAGAAATGGTGCATTGATCATTTTTCCTTGTAAACCTGAAAGACATACATCAAATTGTTTTAGTTCAAGTGTATCTAATTATCCATCATGGTTTATTTTGATCATGAACTTTTCATTAACATGATATAGTCATTGGAACTATAATTGGGTATGGTATGTGTCATATAAAGTTTTTTCATTATCGATATACATTACTTGGTTTGAACAATCCAACTAATAAAACCAATTATTTAAATATTGCTTACCATAGAAAATAATTTATTTATAAAAGAAAAAAACTAATACAAAACTATAAAACAAATCTACCTCTACCATTTCTGGATATAGAAATAATTTTTATGGCAACTAAAAACAAGTAAAAACCAAATTGTAGAATAATTATCATTCATATCATCAATGTGAGGTTGTAGTCTAAAATTTCCATAGCTACAAGTCAGGATTCATTGGCTACTCATAGATTTACCTACCTTAGTCAATCCTACAGAATCTATATAGTTCCTATATTAAAATATGTATGTATTAACCACATGTTGTACGTAATAAAGAATTAGTAGAAATGTATAAATTACACTTGATAATGAATATACATGTATATTACCATTACTTCCTTTTATAGGTAAATTTTTTTTAAGGGTCGTTCTTTCCACACGAGAAACATATATTAGCATTTTTTCATTATTTATACCATTATATTTCTCTTCTAGGAATGTTGTTATAAAAAAATATTTGGATATAGATTTATTCAATTGGAATTTGAATTTCTTCATCATAAGGATGGAATGATTTTCACACATAATGTTCTTATTATCTTGGTAAAGTAGTGTAAAATGTTCTTGGATTGAGTTTTCAATGTTTTTTATATTGAAATTGACAATAATGTAAGAGAATCACCAAGGGGTGATGAATTAATAAAATTGGTGCATGATTATTAATGTAGTTTAAACCCTATAACCTCTAGGTTCTCAATATAGGCCATGAGGTTGACTATATGAGGCCCAGTTAGTGCACCTTCACCAAGTTTTCATTGAAAAATAACATTGGAAATCCCAAATAGTTAATTTATTTCACACTCTTGATATGTCCCACAATGATTCTGAGGCATCCTATAAGCATCCATGTCTTAATGTGAATTAATGAGTTCGTTATACATGTATGAAATCATGAAAAACATAATATCGGCTGCATCAATCAGGTGTTTATCATAGAAAATGAAATCCCCACCACTCATATCCATATTAGGTGGATCATTAATTAAGGATTGTAACATGTAATATTTCCATTCCTGATGCCACATAACCTATAGACATATGAACAAATCTTATATGTTTCTTCCAGTATAGAGATGGTATTTCTCCAATATTGATCATTGGGATAATGTGGTTGGTGAACATTCCATTATTCTAAAATATTAAAAGGGATGATTATTAGTAATTCACTTCATTACAGTTTATATGTGACATAATGAATTAAATATTTTTAAGTCTTCAACTATTTTATCAAATATCAAAAACCCTCACCATTTTATATGGAATGTATATTTTATTAAATAATCTAGTGCTAATGAAAAATATTCCCCCTATCATAACCCAAGAAAATGGTAATTCATTTACTCGAAGTTATTTTGGTTGGTTGGTCTTTGACAAATCCAAGCTTGTTGCTCCTTGATATGTTCAGTGGATTCCCTAATCCTAAAATAATAATTGGGATTTCCTCAACACATGCCTCCATGTCACATCATTTCAATAAAGGGTGACTCCTCTTGACATAAAATGGTTAAGACATCCTGAAACATTAATAATATTTCAATAATAAAAGTATGTGTATGAACAAGGGTTGTTCATAGACTTAGTTATATGGTTTTCATTAATATACCTATAGTGGAAGTCTTAGTCTAGAATAATAGTTTGTTTAAAATTCTCTTGTTTTATCCTCTACATGTCTTGTAAATATAAAGTGTATTTTTTTAGGGATTAACTATGTTTCAATAAAACTTATTTTATTAACCCATTTCCCTAAATATATATTTTTATATTAGTTTATTTATTTCTATGATCATTGTCTTGATTCCATGAAATAAATCATACATAAGTCATAAAAAAAATTAAACGATCTTGAGATTTATCTAATTATTTATTTATTGATCAAAATATAAAACAATCCATAAACCTAGTGATAATATCCTCATTCCAATATTTTAATGAGTGGTATAATCCCACTTATTTACATCTGATGTTGGTTTCGTCTCAGTTCCATCTTGAACCTCCTCAACATTAACTCCAAATTGAACCGAATCCATATACCTTCAGAAACTTCATTTATTATATATTTTTTGAAACATTCACATGGGTGTGGGGAACCAAAGGATTGGTTAAGTGGAATTATAGAAGGGAACCTTAGAAATATAAGTCCTACATAAGAATAGAGGGACCCATGAATCTCATTACATAATATTTCATTTAATAATAATTAATTAAAAAACATATAATAAAATTAAATTAAATAAATCAAACACAAACATAGGTTTGGTCAAACTTATGATCAGTCATACACATTAAACAATTACACATTTGGTGAACCTAGATAGAATACATTTCAATTCATTATTTAATAAGATAAAAACTCCCTAAAATTAATCCAATTAATTGTCTTATTAAAGAATTAATTAATTTTATCATATTTCATACAATCATCCTAAAATTATCACAGAATGTGATTTTAAATAAATTAGATGATTTTATTTTATTTATAACACAATAAAATATTACTCATTTTTTTACTTGGATTCAACTCGGTGAGTACCTGTGCAAACTATTTAGTATGGTTTAAATTGAAAACAATGCACTCATACAATAAATTACATACATAGAATGCATCATAATTTCAGGTTGATTGGTAATAATTTAATTCTAGATAAAAAAAACCTGAAAATTAATTATCCAATACAATTTAATGTGTTAAGTCATTCGTATATAACAACCATACATGATTAATAGTTTCAAATATTATGCATAATAAATTAAGAATTTAATATAACATAAAACATAAGGAATGGCATGTATTGTAAATTTAATTCCACACAGAACTCAGGTCAATGAGTTTTAATGTGGAAATTAATTAAATTCAATATTTCTACATAGACAGTTAATATACAAAATGTGTTTAATACAACCACATAGCATGTACTTCTCTTCATAATAAATCTACAGTACATGCCTATGGCCTTAATGTGTACTTATCGTAGACATTTATGAAGTATAAATCATGTACATAATGTTATATGGTTGTTAGTATCTATGTGTTTTTTATAAAATACACAAGTTGTATTGATTAAAGGATGATGCTTGACCCTGGGATTTCTATCATAAAAACACATTGAGTAGACAATGTGTAGTCATTCGACAAGGCATGTACTCTATAAAATCCATGTGCTACTTTTTATGGTAAAAACAAGTTGAATTTAATTCACACAATATATATTAATTATAGGATAATGAAGAATCCATGTGGGCGTCCTTGTAAAATGGACAAGGATACATGACATCTAATAAAGGAGCACATTCCATATAATGTTGTATTATCTTACCAAAATTCATGAAACCTCAAGATGGCTTCCTCAAATATTAAATTCATTAATTTTTCACTAATCATTGTAATATGACTATAAAAGAAATAAAAATAATGTGATCATATGAAAATGTTTCAAGAAATAACTAAAACATGAAATGAATTTTAACTTTTAAATATGTAATGATAAATAATCTACTAAATAATTATAAAATTAAACATATGACCTCTGATATAACTTGATGGTCCCAGGAATAGAAAAATCACTTATATAGGATAATCTTGACTCTTAAAATGTCTTATTCTATGTATCATTCTAATATTGTACAAGATATAAATTTCATGATCAATGAATCTTTTCCAATCAAATATTGATAAGAAGGGATGTTGAAACCAAGAGGAAATATTTTTACATTAAATTTATTACTTATATAATTAAATTTGATGAAATAATACCTCATTATTGAGATCATTATTCATAGTATATATTGATCATTGGAAACCAATTTCATTAATATATGATTACGTGTGTAAGATCCAAGTGTGTAATCCATCTTGTGATGATCTAAAATTGATCCTATGATCTCTGAATGACACTGATTAATTGTCGAGTTCCATCATGGTTAGTCAATAGTATTATGTTGTTCATATTGATCCCTTCATGTTTCTTTGATCTTGAATAAATTCTCATGATCTTATCACTCTTTATAGGATGCGATAAGTAAGAGGATGATTGCAGAAAGAAATTAATTATTCATAACATCTATCAAATTCAACCTCTATTAAAATGAATTTGTGGTCTATTTATTTGTCATGACCCATCCCCTGGGGCTTGTGTCGTGACTACCCCAATCCTGCATTCCATAGGCCAGGGGTTGGCGACTAGCACCGAAAGGCGTATCCCCTAAAATCGGGAAGGCATTGCCTTTATATCCTATAAAAACACTCAACCAAGGTCACAACAAGATATGAACTCAAGTAAATTGAACAGAAAAAGAGTGCTGAAAGTAAGTAAAAAGGGGCTAGAATTGAAACCCAATTGAAAAGTACAAGAAAACCGAAAGGTACAAGTAAACTTAAATAGCTCCAATGAACACCCCCCATGGATCCAACCTGAAGGATAGGTACAGCTCTCGAAGGGCTGTCTCTGCGGTACACCTCATGTAATGTCCACCTCCGAACTACCACTAGTCCTGGTACTCTTATCCTCAGTCAGCGTTGTCCATCATTTTCACCAAACACTACAAGTTGCGAGCATAGCCCGTATAGGGGTGAGTATAAAGATACATAGTAGGGACCCCAAGACCCTCAAGGTCTCACAAAATCCACAAATGATAAAGCAAAAAGTATGGAAACAACTGAAAACCCTACTTAGGTATATGCCCATACATATACCTAAGTTATCGTGTATACCCATATCAACCATGAGGAAACTAGGGTCCAACCCAAAATCCCAAACCACCACTATTCCACAAAGTTAGGAATACCATGAAGGTAAGTACCACAAACTAACGCCACATAGAAGAATACCACCAAGGTATTACCACGAAGAAAAAATACCACTCATGTACAGATTCAACTCACACCAGGTATAACATAGGTAAAGTAGTAGAGATGATTAGATGTAACAACTGAATCGTCTTACTCTATTAAGAGGCAGACCGATGAAGGATCCCAAATTGCAGTCCCACACAGGATCCAAGTACATCGTCAGACCCACACAGGATCCTAGAACACCGTCAGACCCACACAGGATCCTAGTTCAATGTCATTACATCATTAGACCCACACAGTATCCTAGTACAATGCTCGTACATCGTTAGACCCACACAAGATCCTAGAACATCATCAGACCCACACAAAATCCTAGTACATCATCAGAAACACACAGGATCCTAGTACATTGCCAGTACATCGTCAGACCCACACAGGATCCTAGTACATCGTTAGTACATCATAAGAACCACACAGGATCCTAGTACATTGTCAGTACGTCATCAGACCCACACAGGATCCTAGTACATCTTCAGTACATCGTCATAGCCACACAGGATCCTAGTACATCATCAGTACATCTTCAAACCCACAGAGGATCGTAGTACATTGTAAGTACATTGTCATACCCACACAGGATCCTAGTATACCATCAGACCCACACAGGATCCTAGTGCAGTAGACCCACACAGGATCCTAGTATATCATCAGACCCACACAGGATCCTAGTCCAGCAGACCCACACAGGATCCTAGTACATCATCATACCCAGACTAGATCCTAGTACTGTAGACCCACACAGGATCCCTTTCTTATGTTACATCTAGCTACATAGTTCCCGCACTAAGCTCACTTGATTATTGGAGGATCTTCCCCTCAAACCACAGGTCGATACTCTAACTGCCACGAAGTCCCACGAAAAATTTCCCAAAGGACCGCCACATAAAAGGGGTCTCAACGCAATAGACGGTGCATCAAACAGACATCCAGTCTGTATGTTATTGGCCTTTTACTCCCAAGGGACTAGTTAGATTTGTGTTTAATCCAACCCATTCGTACCCCAACTTTATCCAAAACTCAGGTGGGGTATACCAAAAGCACCATCTCGATCCAAGGTTTCTGGTGCCATATACAGTTTTCCATTTCAACACCATATGAGGGAGATATGTCAAATACAAGATCCCATAATAATAATAATAATATTATTGGGTGTTTCATGAACCCAATCCATGAACCAAAATTTAATATTCAACATTAGACTTAAATTGACCATCTTAATAATTGGATCATGTCGCCGCAGACGATATGTTAATCGGACTTCACAGGAAAAAGTTAGGGAGGGTCAAAGATTTAATATTAATAATATATTATTATTATTTGAGCATTTTGGGTACCTAATCCAAAAACCCAGAAAAGACATCCAATATTGGACTCATAATTTCCGTCTCGAATTCAGGGTCACACTGTTGCTGACGGTTTGTGAAATCGAGTTCACACGGATATGTTACGAAAGAAATATGGTTTTGCAACCAAAAATAATAATATCATTATTATATTTTTATAATTATTATTTATAATTCATTTACTTCAATTCTCACATTCCACGCACAAACCCACACCTCTCCAATTTTGTACGCATCCCCTTATTCAATGGATTTCATCTTTAATTACTTCAAATTTTTATCTTATCTTTTGTTAACACTTTCTCTATTTAATTAACCTCTTTCACGATTTCATTCTAGCTTCAAGCCCTGCTGCACACGCTCAGCAATGTAAACTCTCAACTCCCAGATATCGATCACACTTCTACTGCAATGAACACGGCCCTGCTCACACCACCCTATATGCTCACTGGAAAAACCGCACCCTACTATCTACCTGGCCCTCGCACCACTCCGAAGTTGGGCCCTGAAGACTCACTAGAATCGCACCATTGTGTTGCCCTTTATACGGCCCACTGCATCTTCATTTTATACCTGAAAAGTAAAATGATTGAATATTCGTGATCCTTGGGTCGATGGCTCTGAGTCTATATGTTGCGCTAAACACAATGTTGTGTTTCCAACACCAATAAATATTTTGACGCCTCCTTCCGTGAGCCATTGCGGCTTCGTTCCAACCCCGAAAAAATAAATGATCGCATATTTTTGATCATTGTGTCGAGGGCTTCATGTCCATATATCACGCACATCAAAACTATGTGTTACCAGCACCAATAAATATTAGGCATTGAAAAACGCATGAAGAACATGGAATGAACGGAATAAAAAGATCATGGTATATGTGCAGATCGATGACTGTGTTTGTTTGGCCACCATCATTAAGAATCAAGAATATGGGGAATCAATAAATATATATTTATCATACATCAAAATAAACCCCCTACCTCAATCTCCAGTTAGAGGTAGCGTGAGTAGGAAGATGATGCATCAGCACTTCTCAAATGTTGGTTCCCCTTTCCTCGTTTGGAGGTCATTCTTAATTGGAGGATCTTCTTCATTGAAGAAAGCTCTTCCTTTGAGAATTCTCCACCAAATTGATTTTACAGCAACTTTCCCCCTACCCCCCATGAGAGGTAAAGAGACCCTCTCTTTTAAGATTACTTAATTAATTAATCAATTAATTTTGGCTTCATTAATTGAAGTAAGTTCTAGATTTATCTCACATTAAGAGAAGATTCCATGTTCAGGTGGTCCCCACCACAAGAATTAAAATGGGTGGTTTCAAATAAATAAAATAAAAGTTGATTGTTTTATTTTATTATTTTTTAACTCTCTCAGAAAAATCTGAAAAACAAACTTCCACCCTAGACCTACTGCAGTCGAGGTGAAGGTCTCATTAAGAAAATATCGGTGCTGCGAGTTCAATGGTGTCATCGAATTTCAATTCTGAATACCGGTTCAAAAGTTACAATTCGTCGCTTGCACGTTTACTAAACCTACCTGAAAAAAAGGTCATCAAATTATTAATAGTCACCCTGGACTCGCGTCGGTCGAGATTAGGCTCTGCCCAAGTTAAACAAGCCCCAAAACCCAATGGTACTCTCGGATTTCCAATCCGATTTACCATATTAACGTTATAGATTTTACAATAAAATAATTGTCAATTAATAATTTTATTTATGGCCAAAAACTAACGTTCACTGGTGGCCTGCACCGGCCAAAGTTAGTATCTTCTTAAATAAAGAATTCCCTCATGAGTTCAGTGGTGGTCACGGATTTTCAACCAAACTACCAGTTGTGAGTTATAATCATTTGAAAAATAAAATAATTTATTTAATTATTTTATTTATGGTTATTCAATTTTTTGGTTTCTCACGGGAGGGTCGCACCGACTAAACTTAAGTCGCTCCTAGGGTATACCTGCCATACTAAATGCAACAGTGCCCTTATATTTCTGATCTGAGTTACTGTTTAATAGTTATTTCACTTTTTCAAGAAAACATCTTAAGTGTGCTATTTAAATATTAAAAAAAGTTCGACAGACTATTCTGGGCACTCCAAGCCTCATAATCGTGCACCGTTAGATTTTGCAGTCTCGAAATAACTCCTTATAACTAAAAAAAATTACAGAATTTCTGGGACATTAAATTCTCCCCATATTAGGTTTTTACATCCCCGAAATCCACAAAAAAGTCAAAACAACCAAAAGATAGTACTGAAGATGAATCTGAGCCTCCCACTCCAATGTGATCTTATGGAGGTTACTATGCTTCCAACATTATCGCACCAAAGGTATCGATCATCCACAAAGGACTCTCTCATGTCAATCCTCAATCTCCACTAGAACCTCCATAAATGATGTCCCATCGTCTAAGTCCAGCTCAACATGGTCGATGATGTGAGATGGGTCGTGCACATATCCCCTCATCTAGGATATGTGGAAGACATCGCGCACCCTCTCTAACAGTGGTGGAAGATCCAAGTGGTATGATACCACGCCTACCCTCTGAAATATCAGAAAAGGTCTGATATACCTTGGTGATAACTTGTCCCCTCAGAAAAATCTTCGCAAACCTCATTGAGGTGAGACCCATAGAAAGACATGATCTCCCTCCTCCTGTCGACATAAGACTTCTTCCGGCTCTGAGCAGTTTTCACTTGCTAACAAGTGAGGCAACGTGATATAAAATATGCCACTGCTTTCTTTATCCTTGGCCACTAGTGCTGATGTTGAAGGTCCTGGTACATCTTCACCACACTAGGATGTACCATCAAAGAGGACGTATAGAACTCCCTCAACACCTCCTTCTGTAGTACTAATGGTACCATGTACGTCCTTTTAAGAGGATGATGTGCTCCCCAACTTCATAAAATCCATCAGGTGGCTGCCCTGAGGAAATTGGAACACGTCGAGCCTCGTAGTGAGTGTTCCCACACTGCGCCTCCTTGACTCACTAAAGAAGTGGGTGACTGACTGTCATAGAATAAAGATAAGCTGCTCCATCTTGATCTACATAGGATATATTCAATGCGGCTAGATGCTATGATGCCTCACTTAGCAGTTGCAGGTAAGACCTCCTGCTGAGTGCATCTCCTACCACGTTCCCCTTCCCAAGAGAATAGATTATCGTAAAGTCATAGTCCTGGAGGAACTCTAGCCACTCCATTGGGAATTGAAAACTCAAAACTCCTACTACCACAAGGGTAAGGCTGGCCGACTCAAGAGTGATCGATTTAACCCTTCTATGCATGAGTTTATCCTATGCTGTATGGGTTCCCTTTTTCACCAAACAAGGAAAAACCCATTCAAATATTGTAGAGAACCCACAACCATTTTCCCTTATATATTCAATTTGAGTATGAACTATGGATGTCCAATCCATACCCAAACTAACGTCGTAAGGTCTCAACACTGCCACCCAGTGGTTCTAACCAAAACTCTCACCTCAAGGATCAGATCACACCATTATAATAAGTGTGATTATCGAGTCTCCTCCAAAAGGTATCTCCAGATGTGAGGGTCAAGTCAATAGCTTAACTGGAAACCCTAGGTCATGAACATGGTTTCTGGAAATACGGAATGATTGTACCTATTTCTATTTATATAGCAACTATTAGTAGACATATATTGTACCTTGAATCATTCTTAGAGACCTTGGGTCACACTCCTTGACTACATGCAGCTACTCCCTTCCCATGTCCTCCAGCTCCCTGAGCCTACTGGGGTCCAAAAAAAGGGGGGTGGTTGTAACGTGTTGAAAAGTACACCACCTCATGCTTCTATCCTAACTCTGCTTCCACATCTGCTGCCCTGCAGATTCTTCTGTCCCTAACACTTATTCTTCCCGAAACATTTTTACACACCCAAGTCTCTATGACTGGCTCCGTTTTCCTATTTTCCCACTACTAACATTCACTGGATGTATCCTCTTATCCAAAGAACATTCAACCACAAAGGTACTCTCTAGCACCCCAATATAAGTAGGAATTAATAGAGGAACAATGGTGGATTGGACATCCTTAAACACACTTCGCTTGAATGTCTAAGCCATGAATCACTGATCATATCATATTCATTGTGTTCCAGTAATTATCGATATGTCTTTATCAATACTCAGCTACCAACATGTCATCCTGCCGAAGCTATAGAAGCTCTAGAGAACTCTCAGCCACCTTCTCAAGGCAGTCCTTAGCAGCATGTGAGTTAGGCTCATCTCATAAATTGAGTGG
Organism: Viscum album; assembly: GCA_963277665.1. Lineage (NCBI taxonomy): Eukaryota > Viridiplantae > Streptophyta > Magnoliopsida > Santalales > Viscaceae > Viscum > Viscum album. The sequence goes on from OY728134.1 coordinate 177,052,311, forward strand.
TATCTGATGTTGAATCACGTGTAAGGCACTAAAACTATATGTTTCTTTTACTGGTACTGCCGGTTGTAACTACTGACCGATGGGTAGGGATATAGATGAAACACTACCTGAAGGAACTATCTCATGTAATGGTCCACATACCGAAGCCTCACCACTATGCGGACCATCCTCATGGTCACTCACTAAAAAAGACTAGTAGATAAAGTCACCATCCACTCTACTGGTATCTCAAATAGGCAGAAAACTCTAGAAACTGCCTCCAGCCATCCCTCAACTGTGTGGGAATCTATCTCACCTCGAAACCTCGGCGGCCTCTACTGTTGAAACTCATGAAACGTGCTCAGTCAGCGTACACCTTCTTCCAGTGCGGCTGGTTGTAACTGCTGCCCAATGGGTGGTGGTGGTGCTAGTACACCACCCAAAGGTGACAACATAGTAAAAGGGATATGCACCAGAACCTCGTCGCTCGGGGGGCCGTCATTATGTACTCTCTCACAGGAATACTAGCTCGCTGTCTACACGGTGGCATCCAGATAAGGAATAAGCGCGCCATGGTCATTATGTTATACCTGGTGATCTGACTCAAGGAGATAACAAGATACTCTTCAAAAACACACGCAATCAATAATTTTGTTTACTGAGTCAGAAATCAGAACTCAGGGTCCTGGTGTATGGATATGTCGGTCACCGCACAAGCACTAGACTCCTTGAACTAAAAACCGCACTCATTACACTAACCACTATTACTTCGCAGAAAAGATCAGAGTCCCAGTTCTTCGATAGAACTGAACTCCAATGATACCAATTTGTCACGACTCATCCCCTGGGGCCCATGTCGTGACTACCCCAAGCCTGCATTCCATATTTTAGGGGCTGGCGACTAGAAATGAAAGGCGTATCCCCTAAAACCGAGAAGGCATTTCCTTTATATTCTGTAAACACACTCAACCTTGCACACAACAAGATATGAACACAAGTAAACTGTATAGAAAAATAGTACTGAAAGTAAGTAAAAAGGGGCCAAAATACATGCCCAACTAGAAAGTACAAGAAAACTAAAAGGTGCAAGTAAACTAAAACAGCACTTGTGAACACCCATCAAGAATCCTACCTGAAGGGTAGGTAAAACTCTCAAATGGTTATCTATGTGGTATGCCTCTCCTAATGTACACCTCCAAGCTATCTCCAGTCCTGGTAATCTCGTCCTCAGTCAACGTTGTACGTCGTCTGCACCAAACACAATAAGGTGCGGGTATAGCCCATTCATGGGTGAGTATGACGATACTTAGTAGGGACCACAAGACCCTCAAGTACTCACAAAATCAACAATGGATAAACCACAAATTATGGAAACAACTGACAACCCTACTTAGTTATATGCCCATACATATTCCTAAGTTGTCAAGTATACCCATCTCAATCGTGAAGAATCACAGGGTCAAACCCAAAATCCAAAAGATCAACTATTCCACAAAGGTTGGAATACAACAAAGGTAAGTACCAGACAGGTACGTCACAAATAATAATACCACCAAGGTATTACCGTAAAAGAAAAATATCACTCAGGTATGGACTCAGCTCACACCAGTTATAAAATAGGTATATTAGTAGAGATAATTAGACGTAACTACTGAATCATCATACTCTGTTAAGAGGGAGACCCACAAAGGATCCCAAATTTTTGACCCACATAGGATCTTAGTACATAATCAGACCCACACAGGATCCTAGTACACCGTCAGACCCACACATGATCCTAATTCAATGTCAGTACATCATCAGACCCACACAGCATCCTAGTACAACATCAGTACCTTGTCATACCCACAAAGGATCCTAGTACATCATCAGTAAATCGTCAGACCCACACAGGATCCTAGTACATCGTCAGTACATCGTAATCCCCACACATGATCCTATTACATTGTTAGTACATCATCAGACCCACACAGGATCCTAGTACATCATATGTACATCGTCAGAGACACATAGAATCCTAGTATATCGTCAATACATTGTCAGACCCACACAGGATCCTAGTACATCGTCATACCAACACAAGAACCTAGTACATCGTCTGTACATTTTTAGACCCACACAAGATCCTAGTACATCGTCAGTACATCATCAGACCCACACAATATCCTAGTACATCGTCAGTACATCATCAGACCCACACAGGATACTAGAACATCATCATACCCACATAGGATCCTAGTATAGTAGACCCACATAGGATCCTAGTACATCATCAGACCCACATAGGATCCTAGTATAGAAGACCCACACAGGGTCCTAGTACAGCATCAAACCCACACAGGATCCTAGTACATCATACCCACACAGGATCCCTTTCTCATATTACAGCCACTTACAAGGTTCTGCACTAAGCTCGCTTGACTCTGAGAGAATCTAATCTACAAGCAATAGGTCAATACTCCAATATCCATGAATTCCCATGGAGAAGTATCCCAAAGGACTGCCATGTAAAAGGGGTCTCAACGCAATAGACGGTGAATCAAATAGATGTTCGGTCTGTATGTTATTGGCCTTTTAGTTCCAAGGGCCCAGTTGGGTTCGTGTTCGATCCAACCCAGTTGTACCCCAAATTTATCCAAAACTCAATTGGGGTATACCAAAAGGTCCTTCTCTTTACAAGGTTTCTAGTTCCGTAGACGGTTTTTCATTTCGACACTGTATGAGGGAGATATATCGAATACAAGATCCCGCAATAATAATATTATTATTATTGGGTGTTTCGTGAACCTGAGCCACGAACCAGAATTTAATATTCAACATTAGACTTAAATTGACCATCTTAATGATAGAATAACATCACCATAGATGATAAGTCCATCAGACATCACACGCAGTAGTTACGTATGGTTGAAGATTTAATATTAATAATATAATATTATTATTTGAGCATTTCAGGTACCCGATCCAAAAACCAGAATAAGACATCCAATATTGGACTTGTAATTTCCGTATCAAAGTCAGGATCACACTGTCGCTGATGGTTTGTGAAACTGAGGTTGCACGGATAAGTTACGAACAAAATATGTTTTTACAACCAAAAATAACAATATCATTATTATATTATTATTATTATTTATAATTCATTTACATCAATTCTCATATTCCACGCACAAATCCACACCCCTCCAATTTGGTTCCCATCCCCTTATTCAAAGGATTTCATCTTTAATTACTTTATATTTTTAACTTATCTATTGTCAACACTTTCTCTCTTCTATTAACCTATTTCATGATTTCTTTCCAGCTTCAAGACATGCTCCTCACGCTCTGCAATGTAAACTCTCAAATCCCAGCCGTTGATCATGATTCTACTGCAATGAACACAGCCCTGCTCACACCACCCTATACACACACCGGAAAAACTACACCCTGCTTTCCACCTAGCCGCCACACTGCTCGGGATTCAGTCCCTATAGACTCATCGGAATCGCACCATCACGTTGCACCTTCTGCGGCCCACTACATCTTCATTCTAAACCCGAAAATTAAAATGATTGCATATTCGCAATCCTCAGGGTGAGGCATCTATGTCCATATGTTGCGATCAATAGAATACTGTGTTTCCAGTGCCAATAAATATTTGGTTTCCTCCTTCCGCGATCCATGGTAGCTTCATTTCAAGCCCGAAAAATTAAACAATCGCATATTTGTGGTCCTTACATTGAGGGTTTCATGTCTATATATTGCGCTAATCAAAACTCTATGTTTCCATCACAAATAAATATTTGTAATTAAAGAACAAAATAAAAAGATCATGGTAAATGTGTGGATCGATGGTTGTGTTTGTTTGGCTATCATCGTTAAGAATCAAGAATATGGGGAATCACAAAATATATATTTATCATACTTCAAAATAAACCCCCTACCACAATCGTCTGTTGGAGGTAGCATGAGGAGGAAGATAATGTGTCAGCACTTCTCAAATGTTGGTTCCCCATTCCTCGTTCAGAGGTCGTTCTTTATTGGAGGATCTTCTTCATTGGATAAATCTCTTCCTTCAAGATTTCTCTACCAAATTGATTTGCCAACAACTTTCCCCCAAACCCCCCACAAGAGGTGAGGAGCCCATCTCCTTTAATCTTACTTAATTAATTAATCAATTGATGTTTGCTTTATTAATTGGGGTAAATTTAAGAGTTATCTCACATTAAGATAGGAGTTCATGTTTGGGTGGTCCCCACCACCAGAATTCAAATGGGTGGTTTCAAATAAATAAAATAAAAGTTGATTGTTTTATTTTATTATTTTTTTAACTCTCCCAGGAAAATATGAAAAAATAACTTCCACCCTTGACCTACTATAGATGAGGTGAAGGTCTCCATAAGATAATATCAGTGTTGTGAGGTCAACGTTCTTCTCGAATTTCAATTCCGAGTGTCGGTTCAAAAGTTACAAAAGGCCACTCGCGTTTTTACTAAACGTACTCGAAAAAAAAGTTTGGAAAATTATTAACAGTCACCCTCGACCCACGCCGGTCGATGTTAGACTCTGTCCAAGTGAAAAACACCCCAAAAAACCCAATGGTACTCTCGGATTTACAATCCAAGTAACCGTTTAATTGTTATGGATTTTACAATAAAATAATTGTCACTTAATTATTTTATTTATGGTAAAAAACTAACTTTCTGTGGTGGCCTGCGCTGGCCAAAGTTAGTATCTGCTTAAATAAAGAATTCCCTAATGATTTCATTAGTGGTCTCGTATTTTGAATCTGAGCTACCGTTTGTGAGTTATAAGCATTTGAAAAATAAAATAATTTAATTAATTATTTTATTTACGGTTATGCCATTTTTTGGGTTTTCTTACAAGAGACCCGTGCCGACTAAACTTAAGTGGTGCCTTGGGTAAACCCACCATCCTGAATGCAATGGTGCCCTTGGATTTCTGATCCGAGTTACCATTTAATAGTTATTCCACTTTTTCATGAAAACTGCTTATGTGCGCTATTTAATGTTTTACAAAACTTCAACGGACCATTCCGGGAACATTGGGCCTCAGAATCGCACTCCGTCAGAATTAACAGTCTTGAAATAATTCCATATAATTAAAAAATATATACAGAACTTATAGGACATTACATTATTGAACTACGGATTGGGTCTATAATTTAATTAATTTGGAAAATATTCCTTAATAAAATGTTAAACCCATGTCTGTCCCTATGTTGTGCTTTAAAATAGTAATAATTTTTTATTCCAATGTGTGTGCTAAATGGAACATTGATAAATAGTATTTCACCATCTTGAAAATTAATATTTATCACCAGAAAAAAATTAGTCTGATAGGCCTCATCATCATTTACATAATACCTGAATTAATAAAATATTTATTCATTCAATAAAAAAATAGATATTAAAAATCTTTGTAATTTAACAATTACATTGAGAATAAATATTTTTTTAATTTTTTTTATCATTAATCCCTAAAAAAATTATTCCTCTATCATGAGAATAATATTTATTTAAATAATTTAATTCTAATTAAATTTAATTCAGATCAATGAAAACACATAGTTTGTGACCCTATAGGGTTATTTCTTGATGTCATTTCATGACATTGGATAAAGTAGAATATTACTATTAAATGGTGGTTCATGGTACCCAAGAGAATGAATATAATGTCACAAAATAGATAACCACATAATATATGTCAAAATTTAATATAAATATATTATCACAATATCTCATTAAGTAGGTTCTAAACCCATTTCATCAACATATATGTTCGATACATATTTCATTGTCGCTATGATATAAAATCATTATTACACCATGTACATAGAATTTATTGTTACAATACTATTTTAATAAAAATGGCCAAGATATTGATTTCCATTATTATATAAGTGAAAAATCCTTCATCAACTTATTCATTAATAACATGTCATTTCTAATGCACCCAAAATACCCTAAATCATGTGAACATATGGCTTATAAGAATGTGTGTATGAATATATGAACATGAATCCTCCTTGAGACACTCTAGGGATGATACCACATATTCATTCCCTATAGTTAAATCACTAAGAATAATTTTTACTTAAATAATATTAAGGGTAGTAGTAGTATCAAAAAAACAAAAACAAGAATACTCATAGACTATTCTAGATATTATCTGTAATATATAATATTATTAATTTTTATCATGTTTTATAACTATGGTGGCAGTAAACCCAACCCAAAGGCCTTTGAGTTCATTATTTATGTAAATTGTGGATGATACAATTTTTAACAAGGTTTTGGGGGAATAGTTATGTGACCTATATGCATAGAAGAACAAGGCCCAAAGTCATGACTACACTAGAACTTCTCCCTCCATATTAAATTATTCATTAATAGAGTGTAGTTCCCCACATCAAATTACCTAGTACCAATGGTTGTTTTCATACCCTCTCATTCTTCCAATCTAGTTATCTATTTTACGATGGTTTCTACATGCTATAATTTCTATTCTAGGGTCATATCTTGTATACTCAGACCAGATTGCTTCATGTCCTGAAGACCCTATGCCCAAAAATCCATCATCACATAGACCAAATGTGGCCCAAAGTCCTAGCAGGCCAATCTCTTATGGGTCTCAAAGTCCACATGTCCTAAATCATATGAATAGTTTCATAGCTATAGTAACTACTATAATTCTAGCTACAGTAATTACTATATTAACACAAAAATTATCCTCGTCTGGGATTTGTTCATAGGATTCATGTATATATATAATATTGTTAATATCAAAAAAAATTATATCAATAAATTTTACATCATAATACAAAAAATAACAAAAAAATGATGATGATGATGATGATGATGATCTTGATGATCTTGATTTATTATTAATAATATCATCATTATCATTATAATATAATTTAAAACACATAAAAACTAATAAATTCAATTATCATCACCATTATGAGGGGAATATAAATTGTTCATGTTGTTTTTAGGTTGGGTGTTCATTCAATTTGACATTGAGTTTTTGAAATAAGGTACGGGTTTATTTTTTTAACTTTTTACTAAAAAACTAGTTTATCATTTTTTATATATGAAATTACTGAATTTTAAAATCCTAATAATTATGGATGTGTGTCCCACTATTTATGAATGTGGTGTTCCCATAAATAAAACAACTAAAAAATAACACCACCAGGATAGAGAATTTTCTATAAAAATTATTGTGGTTTCTTCTGATGACAGACACAATAAAATAATAATGATCAATATAAGGGAGTGAGCGTCTGTGATCACACGGGAAATCAGATTCTCCATCCACAACATGGAGTCATTGGGTGGAGGTATAAATTGATATAGACCATACCACGGAGACCATTAGTCATAACATGATCTTGTGGATTATGGTTTTCAAGGACAAGATGGGGATGAGATGGAAGGGGAGATCAGAAAGTTCAGAAGCACTTCCTAGATACACAATGTTAATAACACTACCATGAATCTGATGCAAAGTACCTTAATGGGTATATTGTAGATTTTTCATGAAAATATAAAATTATGTGGAATCAGATATTTAGGAGGAGGGGGTTATTGTGGTGATGAAAATGGAAACTTGTCCTTGGTACATGATCTGGAGAACCCTAATGATAACTTAAATCTAGCTTAGTAGATCTATCTTCTAGTATTGAATAAAAAAGCTGGGGGACTTGTAATATGTGACGGTGTTAGTTGTGGTGGTGTATGTTCCACAACATCACAACAGATTATATGTTACCCAAAATTCATTTTAACCCAGCAGAAAATGGATCTCCTAACCCATCTCCATGTTATCTTCATGGTACTGTAGATCATGTACCATGGAAAAGATTCCTCTTTCATTACCCATATAAACATCACCATCATATATCACTTATCACACATTACTCAATGTATACCATGATCTAATATTTGTAACATATCCATTAATATTGATTACATCAGATCCCTAGTGGTGATCTTCACATTGGGGATTCTATCGAAACCTCTCAGCTTTCTAATATTCCCTACCATTCTGCTAACCAATATGTCCCAAAAAAAATGTCTTCCACAAGATCATGAATTGAATATTGGCCACTGTAGGACAAGTTATATGAATGTTCCCCCTCAAATCAGTTCCATCAGAATGGGAACAGATATTTCGACCATCAATGTGATCATTGACACTCTCTCCCTTTATTCTTTATTTTTATTACTGTGTGTGTCTTCTGATGCCAGCACAATTTATTATTAATAAAAAACTCTCTCATGGTGGTGCTTGTTTTTAATCTTTTATTTTATAATCAGACATTGCTAATTTCTTAAAATGTTGAGATAAACATCCATAAACTGTAGTATTTTGTAATTTAATATTTTTATGTATAAAAAATGTCAAACCATTATGTTTTTTACTGAAATGGTGGAAAAATAAATCCCTCAATTATTACAAACAAATCCTAGTCAAATTGAATAAAAAACAAACCTATAAAAAATAGAGGAACCCATGATCTTCCCCTCGTAATGGTGATGAGAATTAAATTTATTAGTTTAGTTATATTTAATAAATTATAAAATAATAATGATGATGAAATTATTAATGATAAATCATGATCATGATCATTGTTTTTACTTTTGTTGCTCTATTAATATAGCTCATATATAAACATATATAATATATATATCTATTATGACATATCATTTACTAATATAACATTAATATATTTGATATTAAGAATATATAAATATTATGAACAAAATTTTTACTCATTATTTATAAATAATTATATAAATTTTTAATTAAATATATAATAGATAATGTCATGAATTTCCTACAAGAATTCTTATTGTTTCTGTTGTTTTCATTCTTATTACAACCTCCACTGCCACTACTATTGTTATTTTTATAATTATTGTCAGGGTCATCTCTGAAGATATATATTCCTAGGGAAAACATTAAAAATATTTTCCATTAACATTTTTCATGTATAATCTGGTGACTGTTAAATTAATGTTGTACAAATTGTGTTTTTCCATGAATATATTGATGATTTGTAAAGAAAAATATGAAGGTTCCTTATCCACATGAATTATATCTTGTTACCCTTTCTCCATTTGATAAAATATTCATATTTTGTAAATAGAAAAACATGTCTACCAAATAAATTATTTTATTCATATTAATATTCAATTCATATTCTCAATCATTATCTAGAAGAATTAAAAAATAAATTAAAATAAAAAATTTAATACATAAAATTAGAAAAATAATATTAAATTTTCATTAACTAATTCAAAAATTCTAATGTAAATTATCTAAAAGAACAAAATATAGAAATAAAATAATTATTTGTTAATTCAGGTTTCATATCTAAAAACACATCCTATTTTCATTTTTTTATTAATGACTCATTAATTTTATTTTTTTATAGTTTTAAAAAAATCAAAAATGTTTCTAAAATATTAAAGGATAAAATATTTTCTAAAAAAATGTAATATTTATATAATATAATAGATTTTATTTTAAAATTTTCAAAATTTAAAACTATATGTATTTTTACCAAGATCTGTCTTAATGGCGCCTTGATGGTGGTTTCAGTCAGAGTGTTGGTGGTGTTATTTATAGAGGTGTTTAGGGGTGATACACTCATAATAAATAAAATGTAAAACCATAAAAATTAATGTGCTCTTGAATGGAGTTTGATATTATTTAAAATAAACCTTAAATAGACATAAAATAATGAAAAAAAAAATTGATGCAATTTAAAGAAAATAAAAAAATTGCATGGAAAAAAATTGGGGAAAATCATTGATGATAGTAGGTAAAAAATTTAAAGAATGAAAACATTTTAAAATAAATATATAGTATACATATGTAAATATATATATAACGGATAATTAAATAAATTACTATTTTTAGATGTTAGGATAATTAAAATAGTAATATAAATGGAATTTATAAAAAAATATGTTTTATAGTTAATGTAGTTCCAAGCTCTGTGTTCTTTCCATCAATATTTGATTCATCCTATCAACCATGTCATGCATTCTGGGAATTGATTTTTCATATCATAGTCCTTTATGTCTCTAGTAGCACCAAAAATTCCCACTATAAGAAATAATGTGTTTAAAGGCAATATTTTAGCATTTAGTGGAGATTTAAACCATCAATAAATGATGTATGGCGATTTCTAGTAGAGTAACATAATTAAGAGTTGGGAATATTTTGTAATGGTTTTTTTTTTGCAATGGATTTTAATTTACCAGTGGTTTAAATAACTGTTAAATATTTATCGATAGTTTTCTTTAAAATTTATTATTTATTCTATATTTGAAAATAATTTTATGTATAAATATATTTCAACATAATATATATTAATGTATATTAATATTCATAAATAGATATAAATATATATAAATATATATTTAGATAAATAAATTTTCATAAATATATAATATCTATATCTATATCTATATATATTATTAAATATAATAGTATATATATATCCACATAATTTAAATAAGTAAATATGAATACAAATAATATAAATATATAACAATATATATTTCAATATACTAAAATACATATAATTATCTATAATAATATAAAAATATAAATAGAATAACATCAATATATATAAGTATATATATATATATAATTATCAATAAAGACAAATAAATATTCATAAATATATATAGATACATATAACACTATATATCCACATAATATATATAAATATAAATGCATATGAATACTAATAAAGATCAATAAATATATATAAATATATATAAATATAAAGAAATGTATATAAATACAATAAATATCTATAATTATATATCATTATAAATAAATATACATAAATATTTATAAATACTAGCAAAAATATATAAATAAAGATATTTATATAAAAAAAATAAACATATATAAAAATGCATATATAGATACATAAATACACACACAAAAAGATTTATATTTATATACATTGAAAAAAATGGTGGATATATTAAGAATGTATATTAGAGGCCACAAGAGAGACAATCCATGATGGAAAATCATCATAGCAGGCTAGAGTATTTCTAGAAAGACCACACATCACCAAAAGTTGACTAGAAAAATTCCTTACACTTCTTCTAAAAGAGAAATATAATTCTAAGAAGAGGTGGGCAAGAGACTAAGTTTTCATGATCATAAATCAAATGGACTTGGGGAAACTTTCTTTTTTCATGAATTGTGTTGATGATTTTGAGTTAATGTGACTAAATCATGGTGGTATTCTAACCTCTCTTGAGAGCCACATTTGTACTGATAAGAATGGCTTCATATTTGGCCATTAGAGGATCCCAAAGAGTGTGTAGGAACTTTTAATTTTTATAAACATTCCATCTAAAATGATCACAGGACATAATTCTAATCCCAATAAGCCCATTTCTACAAATAGATGAATTATAGTAGATCTTGACATCTCCGGGAGGGGAATGGATCTAGGTGGGAGATGATGGGAGAGTGACTATGTTTTCCTCCTACATATTGTGATACGTCCATGTTTTAAACCAAGACTCATCTTGTTCGAACAATAAGGCACAAGGTCAAGATTTATGATTAAAAATCGTTTCGTTATTTCTAACCCAAATTATTCATGAAATGGTGCATAATAAAGTTGGAGTCTCTTATGGAAGGGGACGTGACTATAAAATCAGTAGCAATGAAAGATGAGGTGCATGAATGACATGATTGTTAAGAAAGGATCCATCTATATTCGAAATTTCTTTATCCCAAAACACATCGAATGATATCATGAATGATGGGATTTCATCTATAATAATCACAAAGGAAAATTATTAACATCAGGTGCATGGAATTAATAAATAATTCCCTTTTAAGGAAGGATATTATTGTAGATTTCCAACTAGAAGTAGTGGACATTATGAGGGAATTCTAGGCACAAAACATTCTTCCAAAGCATATCACCCTCTGTTGTTTAAGAATAAAGTTCCATTCTATTTCTATAATTTATAGAATAAGATAATGAACTATATTTTCTCTATTAAATACATTCCAAACCAGTATCTATCATGCATTTCATTCTCAAAATTATCTTTCTATCTCTCTCACTAAACTAGGATTCAACTTTTTCCATGCACCATCCATCGCTTGTTTCATTAAATAGGGATAAAAAAATTGCAACTTTAGAACCAGGGACCATCATGGAGCTCACAACCATCCCATATTTGTATGTCAACCAAAATTCTATATAGATGTTGACCTAGGTAATATCCCCGGGCTTCTTCTATATATCACCATAAACCATGTAATGTGCACCCCATATGATTCTCCATAGGAATATGAGGTTTTGAAATAGTTATTCTCTTAAAAAGACTGAGTGGGGAAAGTAGATATCTTGGATAATTAGTGGACTAATTGAATCTGGGTACTTCAAAATGTTACAACCCTGTTTGTCCAGAAGTACATTGATAAAGAGGTTTATGTTCCTAAATCACTTTCCCTCACTCTCTTTGTTGAATAAAATCACGTTCCTTACTATCCATTGAGTTGTTTTCTAGTATTGTTACCTCACAAAATGTTGGATATGTGGGAGTGAATTTAGTTGATAAACAAAACATGAATCTTGAAAAGGGATATGATATATCTTGGAATGAACTGAACCATTGGTATGATTTTTCGTCGTGGCTTTAGAAATTCTCTTTGAAGTGTAGTCCTGGTTTTTTTCATTTTTATCAATGATTCATGAGAATATATCTTTTTTTATCATCTAATAATCATGGGGATCCCAATTTATTTATTATTTTTCTTGACCACCTGGATACACAAAACTTTCCTAAGATAAGTCTTACTATTTAATGGGAAATCTGAAATAAAAGAAATATCATATTTTGAAAAGTTAACCACCTACCCTGATGCCATCTCATAGAGTCAAATAATATAGAAAATATATATAAATTCAACATTATTTTATCTTGAGAAATGGAGGATGTCATATGTAAAAAACTAAAATGAGAAATAAGTGGTCCTCAGTGACACACTTTTTCCCATGTATAGTTTTTGATCTCAGAACCACTGAAATAAGATTTGATAACACATCATCCACTAAAATAAATAGGAAATTGTAATGAGGATCTCCCTTTTGGTGATACATGGAGGGATTAAGGCCCTGATAAAATACACCATTAATTTTGAATATAAAGGATAGTGATTAGACACAATGCATAATAATATGAATATAATTAGAGAAAAAACCCATCTTAATCACGAAAAACTAAGGAAAGGGGAATTCCAATCAAACATAACCATAAAAAATATCATAAATCCACACCATAGTCCATATTTTTTAAATAGTTATTGTTTTTCATATAATGATTCACCTAATAGGACACAATAGTGTGATTCCTGATAAGACATTTAGTGATGATGGAATATAGTTTCTAGGAAATAATGTAAGGTTAACACTTGCATTGGTGATTGACTAAAATCATTGATAATATCTTATAGTTGACATTTCATATTCAAATTGGACAAATGTATGATGCATGGATGGGTTTTTGCTATTTTGGAAGTAGGTGATGGTGGTTTCATTGAGATCACATAGATTAATTTTACCCATCTAAATTCCTTTCAGAAGGGATAAAATATCATTCCAAAAAATGTTCCAATATTTTTTAAATAAGATAATGTTGAAGCCATCTATCCCTAGTGCTTTTATGGAATGTATTTTAATTATAGCCATTAATATTTCATCATCAAAGATTCCTTTAGTTAGATTACAAATCATATCCTCTATAATAATTAGTTTAATACAAGACTAAATATTTCTGGAGATAGAGGAGTCCCCTATAGTGAAATGGTTCTAGAAAAACATGTAAATTTGGTCCGGAATTCCATATTTAGTAGAAAAAAAATTGATTTCATCACTCTCAAGGATGGATATTGAGTTCATGTGACACCTCACAAAGGTCTTCTGATTAAAATAGTTTGTATTGGTGTCTCTTTATTTAATGTGGTCTTTATGAGCACACAATACACATAATCTTTTCTTCATATGAAGAGAATTATCTCTCTACACTTTGAGAATTTTAATTTAGGAATATTTTCCTCTTAATGGGGTAAAGATAGAAGATATTTCAAGTTCCTTTCGATCTAGTTGTAGGGAATCTAAAGTTTCTCTTAATTTAGGTTTCTCCTAGTCTTCATCTCAAATGAAACATGGTGTTGGTTTCTACCAGTATCTTGGTCCCTAGTTTTTCAGCAAAACTATATCACCCCTTCACATTCTATATATTTTTTCTAGAAACATTGAAATCTTAAATGTCTCATATGTTTTCATTTTTAATTCCCATGTGAGGTGTCAATGATTATAGGGTAGTGATCTGAGGAAGTTTGTGTTGGATGAGAGACATAGAAAACCCAGAATAGGTTTATCCAATCAGTTGATCCCATTTATTGGTCTAGATGTTCCACAATGTTAGTTTTATCTAAATTCCCTTGGAACCATGTAAAATGGTTTTCTACATGTCCATCATCAGAATAATCTACCATCAATACTTAAAAGTGGAAATACATATTTGAGGCAGAGTATTTATTGGGGGTCCCATGTTATTAATTTTTAAATAAGATTTTGTTGTTGTCTCTTCCAAATAGGATAGGTCTCAATAAACTATAATACATGGTTTTGATAAGTATCCAAGACTTCTAATTCCCCCTCTGTATAGAAAATCCTTAAAATCAAAAAAATATCAATGGATGGGATTAAAAATGATTGATGGAAGAAGAAACATGATTTAATGAGAATGATTTTATCCTCTCATCAAAGTCCTCCCTTTAGAGGAGACACAACACACCAGAGTACACATGGTAGGAAACTGTAAAGTATCCAAAGAAACCAAAAGTATAAAATTACAATCATTCCCTTTATTTATAATAGGGTTTTGAATAGGAAAACATTATCTAGGAAAATTTTAGCATAATGGTGCTGATAAATTTGAATTGAACGTGGGTTTTCAAGCCTAAAGAATCTCTAGTATAGAATAAACATTGTGATCGACAGGGTACTATAATTTATCTCCAACCTCTAAAAATTCGATAAATTGTCTATCCTAATCCACCATACATATCTTGAAGTACCTATTATTAGTTGAAGTTCTTTCTATAATTTATTTATAATGATAGTTTTTTTTCTCTCATGTTATTTGTATGATCTCATCTCAAGTTCTTTTTCAACATTTTCATTTTTTTAGACAGCTAGTTCTGATGTATTTTGGATATCACTTGGAGAAGAGGGAAGTGTAGGCTCATCCAAAAGTGTGGGGGGTTCTAATTTGGGAGAATTGAGAAAATTTATATGTGACTATGGTATGTGATTTTAGTTTCATAATCATAAGAGGTACTTATGGTAATAAGGAGGACATATATACCCTATGGTGGTTAAACTCAGGATTCAAGAGTGTTTTTGGAGTTATAAAAAGGTTCCTTTTGGAGTATGTTCATTCATTACATCTGAATGAGGATGGTATCCCTAATTGTCAGGAAAGGGCTGGGGTCCCAGACCGATAACTTGATTTTTTTGTTATTCAGATTGATCAATTAAATCCTTTGAGATTTAGTCTATATCCTTTTGTTTTTATGATTTTGGAATGATAGGGAAACTTTTTTTCTTTTCCCCTATCCAATGACCATAATTCAATATGATGTTTTCATCTCCATTTTTTCACATGAACATATATTATCTATCTACATTCCTAAGGAAACCATAAAAAAGCAGAATATTTAGAGTTTTTTATACTTGATGGATATCAAAACATTGGATTATTCCATTGATAGAAGAATCCCTCTCATGAGAGATTTTCTACTATAGATTTATGCTTTGACCATGACCACTAGCCCCTAGTGATTGGGATCTGAGTGGTCCCACTCTATTAATTTTCCAAATGATTCTTAATCCATGCTTGACATGGTCTGATCATCTTCAAAAGGGAAGTCCTGTGTTTCAAGTCCAGAATTGGGAGTTGGAAAAGATAATATTCTAGAGATCATCCCCATATCTATGCACTTTAAATATGATGAGATGATTATCAAAAGAACATAGTCTCCCATTAAGAACCTTATGTTTATCCTTCTCATTGAATAATTAAAATATCATAAGGCCTTTACCTATTTCCCTTATCTCCACACAATCATCTAAGAGAAAAATAATTTTCAATGTGTTATTTAGGGAAATTAGGTTAATGTACTGATTGATGATAAATTTTATGACTTTGATAAGTGACATAAAATGTAGCAGAAATGATTCCTCCTCTTTCTTTTCCTATATCGTTTCTTTCTCCATTTCCGTCAATGATAGGTTCTTCCAACTCTTGAGCAGGCACATCTCCATAGATCCAAAAACAGAAAAAGACACACGAGTAATCGTATTCAAAACAAGGGTCTTTCAGATAATCACTTTAATGTGGTAACATCATCTGATACTTATCGCCTTTGGTACCCCCAATCATATTTGATGCTGGTGAAACACATTCATGTCATAAAGACTAGAAAATCATGATGAGTATGATCAAACAAAATTGGATAACCACTGATGAGAAGGAAATAAAGACGAAAAACTACAAGAAATGATGCCACAATAAAATGACCCAACTTAGGAAAACCTAGTAATGCACAAGCCCTAGGAAAACTAAGGATAAAGATCTCAATATCGGGAGAGAGATGATCTACAAACACAAAATATATGTGTGTGTGTGTGTGTCTGTATTCCCACATGATATATATTAATATTTAAATATATATAATATGTAATATATGATATATAACTTATAATATGTAATACATAAATATGCACAAATGTTTATATTTATATACTTATAAATATATATATATATACCCACATAATGTATAAAAATAAATACAAATATAGAATAATATAAATAAATATACTTAAAAATAATTTAATTTAATAATTATTAAATAATAATTAGAAAATAATAAATTATTAAAAATATTAAATTATTGATTAATCATTACAAATTTCATAATTTTTTAAATAAGTTATAATAAATAATTGTAAAATAATAAATAATAGTGAATAATATAAAACATATAATAATAAAAAGAATAATAATAACAAAAATAATAATAATAGAAATAATAATATTAATAATATTAATAAATATATAATATATAATTATAAATTATATGCTTAAATTTTTTTGAATAAAATTACCAAAAAAACATATAAAAAAAATTAAAAACCACCACTTCTTAATTAGAGGTCATTTACATCATGGTGAAATGAACCACCGCTAAATAAAGAAACAATTTGAATTAGTGATTCATTTCTTAAACTCTCGATAAATAAATAAAAATTAAAAAAATAGCATTGGTTTTGAAGACTTTCACACAATAAAACACCATAAAAATTTTTTTTTTGTAATGTTTGTCTAATGTTTTCACCCCCATTTCTGATCTCAAACACTTCACCTTATGACTTTTTTCTCTCACCACCAAACCCTTTACCTAAAAAACTACAAACAATTCAAACTTATGTTTTAGGATGTATACCCACCCCACTAAAACATATTCATCCACATTGAACCATACATTTTATCAGTGCTAAAAGAAACACACTGATAAAGGGGTTATTTTATCCGTACTAACTAAAAGCGCAAATTGACAAGGTCTTTTCATGCACTGAAAAATAATGAATAATTGCTAGCTTTTATCAGAGCTTTTTTAGCATTGATAAACACTCCATTTATATGTTTTTTCTTAGCCTTCATAAGTGTTTTTTAGCTCGGATAGAGTACTCCTTTATCATTGTCTTTCTTTATACTGATAAAAGATGGCCTTTATAAAAATATAAATTATTAAAAATCACATTATTAAATATAAATATATTATTATTGATATATATAAAATATATTTTTTTAAATATGACTTATATAATAATAAAAATATATTTACACAATATGTTTATTTCAATAAATATGATTTTTATGCTAGTACCATGTGTTGTTGGTCTTCCTACATGTAGGGGTGTGGTGTTGTTTTCTACTATAGCTAGGTCATACCATCCTATTCCACCGTCACCTAGGACTATCTATCCCTCCCACTATTTCAAGATATCACTTGGGACTCATCATCGATCCTTGATAACAGTAGACACTTTTGATTCCCGCTACCATTGGACACCTCTATTTTTGCAAGTATCCCTTTACATATACCAATGGATTCAGAATTGATAGTCATCACTATAACCTTTAAAAACTATTTGGGAAACATTTCTCCTAATTCCACATATATATCTACTATCATGGCTCCTTTATACTACCACAATCACCATAACCACCACCAAGAAAGTTTGAGGAATCCAGGAATCATCCCTGCATCTCATTATCGGATAGAGTTTTTCTAGCTTCCATGGTAGGTAGCTGGTGAACCAATCCCACTATCCCCTTGGGTGCTTCAATATTTGTTTTTTCACATGTTAAATGTGCAGGATTACATGGATGTAGGTTGGTGTGCATTGGTGGGTGTTGTGTAAAACTTGACACCTTATACCATGCCTAGAATATGAGGGCATATGTAGCCCTCTAGAATAATTAATTAAATACAAGAGAGATCCAATATATCTGATGAGATATCCAAGAGAGATCCATGAGAAATAAAGGGAGGTACAGGAGGGGTCTTCTGTAATGTTTCTTCTTAATAAAATAACATTTTTTTATCCATCCATTTATCTCTATTAGTGATCAATGAATCCCAACAAGTCTTAGAAGAGCAGTTTTTTTGAAATGGTAGTTAGTAGTGGAGGGTGAATGGATTATTCATGTCTATTGGAATATTTTTTTCATGTCATATTCTGAATTTTTGTGTTGAGGAGATTCCAATGACACAAACATCGTATAAAAAAATATAAAATGTGTTCCATAGGATTACTGGAAGTTCAGGTTCTTTAGTATCCCCTTTTTTGAATAAAATGGTTCTATATAGGTGCTGAAAACATTTATATAGATTTTCCTTTATTGGATTCACCCTATCACATATTATCCATGTCATCAGTCGATCTCAGCTATTGACAGTAATTTGGAAATATCATGATCAATTGGATTCCAATTTCAAAAATCCAAAAGTTGATTCCATCATTATGGACCATCCCCAATAAAATGATAGACTCAATATTTCCACAAACATCTCCAATTTTTTTAGAAAATTAAATTCAATGGAGGGACACTCCAAATTAGTGATGATAATGTTGACATATTCAAACTAATCCATTTGGAAGTATTTAATGTAATATCTCCTTAATTATAAAGATCATTTTAAATCCATTTAGAATAATAAATTCAACCCTGATGCCATCAAAGAAGAAGATTGGAATATTATAAATAAGAATATGATTATTCAAATGTATGAATGGAATGATCACAGTGTCTACCACCCTATTTCTATAGATACTAGCAAGTATGCATTTTGGATGAAGTTGGAAAATACTAACTGGTCAAAGGCCACTCTAAAAATGATCCTATTGTTAAATTGGTTTATAAATATTCAATTACAAAGTGAAAACTCTATAGATGGAAACACTATAATGTTCCAAATCATAGTGGATAAATTGGTTCCTATAGGTATGAATCTAACTGATGAATACCAGGTGAACCTCCCACTATGAAAACTTCCCAATAGTTGGGATATTCATATCATCTCACTCAGAAACTATTCTTAGAAGAACACTTAAAAGGGAAATCAAAAGGATTTGTTATTTAATAAGGAGGTTCAATGAAGGATATGTGTTGCAACTAGACTAAATCTATCATCCTAGAGAAGATAGGGAGATGCCAAGAAGGGGTTCATGGGGAAGGAAATAGATGTCGATAAAAGTGTTGAGGAAGGTCTATATAGGGGAAAGGGTCAATATAAAAATGTTAGTGTTATATCATAGAGGGACACGTGAAGAATAACTATGTAATGTATCTATAAGAAAAAGCCTAAAGTAGTAACCAACAAATAAGAAAGGAAGATTCACATGAAAGTGTAACTGTAAAATTTTTGTATTACTCCAAATATTAAGAATATATTTTATTTTAAAAATCTATCCAAGACACAAAATGGGTAGCTGATATAGTATCATCATAACACATCACTCTGAATCATGATTATTTCATAAATTATCTATCTAGATACTTTGGTGCGGCCATTATGGAGAATAATAGTTCGGTAGAGATTTTTGGCATGGGTGATATCCCTGTCAAGATGAAAATTTGATACAAAATTACCCTAAAGGATGATCAACATTTTCCATGACATCAGGTGAAACTGTTATTAGGAGTAGACATTGACTGACAAGTAAATGACATCATCATCAAAAATGGATCATATAATATGATAAAACAATCCATCATCCTCTTAGGAGGGGAAATATATGGTACATTGTACAAAACTCTATTGAATATGCTTAAATACATCCTATACATAGTAGAAGGAGAGATGTCATAAAGTTGGTAGAATATGATACTTTCCAAAATGAGTGAAAGAGGGTTATCTACCCTGATGAATAATAAGTTCATCTATGTTGACAAGGATTCATCACTTTATCATTGAAAATACTATATGTATGGGATGTTTTATAATGTTTCATTCAATGTTTCTTTATAAAGGAGATCAGATTTGATGGATTAGGTGCACTATGATGTATTTATACCCATGGAGGTGAATTCACTAGGATGTAAAAAATATTTCCTATCCATTATTGATGATTCATCTCTAAGGGTGTGGGTGTAATTATTATGGATGATGGATCAAGAACTGGAAAACTTTAATATGTTTCATGCTATGGTGGAGCATAAAACTAGAAGGAATCTAAAGTTTCTTCATTTAGAAATTAGTATATAGTAAAAATATAAGCTATTTGAGTCTTATTGTAAGAGTTCTGGAATCCTAAATGAGAGGATAGTCCGATGCACTCCACAACACAACAGATTTATGGAAAGGTTGAACAAAATCAACAAAGAGATGTTTAAAAGCATGATGAGTTCAGCTAAAATACCTAATCCATTATGGGGAGAGTCTATAGAGGTTATATTCTACCTAATAAATATATCACTATTGGTCCTGCTGAAATTTTATATTCTATAAAATATATATTTTGGTAAAAATCTCACTTACTCTCATTTAAAAGTATTTGGATGTTTTGAATTTTCACATGTATCCAAGGAGGTCGGGTAAAATCTATACATGGTATCCACTCCTTGAATATTCATAGATTATAGATATGAAGAGTTTTTTTTGGGACCCAAAGTAGAAGAAGGTGATAAGAAAATATATGTCATGTTCCATGAGAAAAAAATGGTCAATGATATTAAAAATCTTAGAATGTATTGAAGGGAAAGTGTTGAGGAATCAATTCATAATCCAGCACCTATACCAGCACCACCTTTTACTAAAGTGGAGGAGGTAAAAGAAAAATTATCAGTAGTGTTTGAACAGGAAATTGTGGTCCATATTGAGTATGGGAGACTCAATCCAATCCACAAGAATTTGAAAACCCGTCATAGGATCAAGGTGATTTTATGCCTCCCAAACCTAAAATTTCACAATATTTAAGATCTTTATGGGGAAGGATTCCATTAATAGAATATTTAGAGTCGGGGTATCTATTCCTGACTAATGATGGGGGGCCATAATATTTATAGGAATTAGTGTGTCATATTTGAAAACTCTAGAGTCCTCTTTCAAATGATTATGATAATGATTATTTAATGAATAAGAAAATAGATGATTTGGTGGAACTACCAAAAGTTAAGAAGGCACTAATGAAAAAATGGAAGTTCAGGATGAAGAAGGATGTTATAAAAAAGGAGTTCAAGAATATTGAATGATTTTTAGTCAACTGATTTCTTCAAAAAAAATGAGTTTAATTCCACAAGATCTTATCACCCATTGTGAATATGGATTCAATCCCAATCATTTTTGGATTGGTGGCTATCATGGAACTAGGGCATGAAGAGATGAATGTGATGACATCTTTTATTCATGGTGAATTCTCCGAGGAGATCTATATGATGTATCCTGAAGGTATTGAGGTTTCAAGATAATAAAACCTCATTTGTTAATTGAATAAGATCATTTAAAGACTGAAACAAGCTCCAACATAGTGGTGCAAGAAGTTAAACTCATTTATAGAGATTCATGACTATAATCAGGCATAGTTGGACTAAATTGTTTACATCCAATGATTTCAGGATGGTAACTTTGACACTCTTATACTTTATGTTGATGACATGTTGATCATTCAGAAGAATGTAGTAAATATAAATCAGTTAAATAAAGAGTTATAAAAGTCATTTGATATATAAGATTTGGGAGAGGCTCTAATGATTTTTGGGATGAAGATAATTCAAGGAAAAATGAGGAGGTTGTTATGTCTATCTCAAGAGTATTATTTTGAACTTTTTCTAAAACATTTCAACATAGAAAAAGCCAAAACAGTGAGAATTTCACTTCTTGGGAATTTGAATTTGAAAAGGAGTTCATATCTATCATCCATGGAAGAAATTGAAGTTATGGAGATGATACCATACTCATGAATAGTTAGAATATTGATGTATTCTATAGTGAGTATAAGACCAGACATATCCCATATAATGGTGATTATAATCCCACTTTTCTCCAATATTGTAATGGAGCACCTGGATTCAGTCAAATGGATTCTATGGTATATTTAAGTTACTTCATGGAACTATTTTTTCTACGAGGGAGATGACACTTTTTTGGTGGGATATATAGATATAAGTATTTCTATAGGTCATGATAGTCAGAAGTATACATCAGGAAACATTTGTACATTTATAGGAGGAGATGAATCATGGATGTCACTTTTGAATAAGTGTGTCTCTTATCCATTATAGAAGCACAGTACATTACTGCTTTGGAATCTTGAAAAGAGATTATGTGGCTAATGCACTTTCTGCAGGAGATCAACTTTAGACATAAAGACTATAGAGTTCATTCTAATCGTCAAAGTGCTTTGTAGATGATGAAGAACTCCATGTACTATTCCCGAATAAATTACATCAACATTCACTATCATTGGTTACATGATGTGATGGATCAATAACTATAGATATTTGTGAAGAACTGCATGAATAATAACCTAGTTGATATGTCAGAAAATATGTCTTGTCACGAAAAGCTAGAAATTTGTAGACTCTCTATTGTATCATAGCTTGAGGTGGAGATTTGATTGAGTTTTCCAAAAACCCATGGTAGGTAACTAGTGCACCATCCCCACCATCCCCTTAATTTATTAAATAATAGTTGATGTACTTGTTGAATGTGTAGGAATCATTGGTTGATAGTGGGTAGGGATTGGTGGGGAGTTGGTGAGAGTTACATCAAATATGAAACATCCTACCATGATTATAAAAGAATATTCTAGGGATCCTTCCATGATCATTATTTCATGGAAAGATAGCTTCATATAATCTAGAGAGAGAGTTAAGGTAGATCCATGTAAAATAAATAGAGGTGTCGGTGGGGTCTTTTAGAACATTTTTTCTTTCTGGAATGAATATTGTTTTTATCTCTCCATTCATCTCTCTTTTTGATAAGTGAATCACTACAACATCCTCTAAATTTCTATACACTTCATCAACGGGGATCAATCCAACCACTATGAAGACCAGATAATGACAATACTGGAAACCACCACTAATACAACCATGGATAAATTAGATGAGATCAAAACATCTTTAACCCCATATTGATATCCCATGGATGAAAAGAATTCATGAACAAGGAGGAGATAAAATGATAAATGCATGGTCCATCTATGTGGTTTTTTTCATGTTGTGAATAAAAGACTTGGGAAAAAACACATGGGTTATAAATCATTAGTGTTGAGGAATATTGAGGGCATTAGTGGGAAAATAATTAGAAAAACTCATGTCACACCCCCGTGGACAACATTGGACACCGAAGTTCAAAGCATCAACTGAAATGGATTGATATGTCATGTTGAATCCCCATCATAAGAAAAACGTTAGGTCATGCACTTTATTACTTTCACATGTGAGATAGGGTTTACAAATAGATAAAATATTAGGTCGAGACACCTAAATCCATTATCACGACCAATCCCCCGGGGCCCGTGCCATGACTACCCTAATCCCATCTTCCATGGACTAGGGGTTGGCGACTAGCACCGAAGGCGTATTCCATAAATCTAGGAAGGCATTCCCTTTATAACCTATAAGAACACGCATCCAAAACACAACAAGATATGAACTCAAGTAAATTGAATAGTAAGCAGAGTGAGTATAGTAAGTAAAAGGGGCCAGAATACAATCCCAACTAGAAAGTACAAGAAACTAAAAGTACAAGTAAACTGGAATAGCTCTTGTGAACACCCTCAAAGGATCCTACCTGAAGGGTAGGTACAGCTCTTGCTCGGTCATCTCTACGGTACACCTCATCTAAGGTCCACCTCTGAGCTAGCTCTACTCCTAGTACCCTCAGCCTCAATCAGTGCTATCTGTCGTCTGCACTTAACTCAACAAGTTGCGGGAATAACCCATGTAGGGGTGAGTATAATCATAATTAGTAAGGACCCTGAGACCCTCAAGGTCTCACAAAATCAACAAAGGATTAACCCCAAAGCATGAAAATCAAGTGACAACACTACTTAGGTATTTACCCATACATATACCTAAGTTATCAAGTATACCCATATCAATCATGAGGAAAACACATAGTCCAACTCAAAGCCCAAAGCTCAACTGTTCCACAAAGGAAGGAATACCACAAAGGAAAGTACCACACAAGTACGCCACAAAGAAGAATACCACCAAGGTATTACCAAGAAGGAAAGTACCAAAAGTTACAAACTCAGCTCACACTAGGTATAACCAAAGTACAGTAGTAGAGATGATTAGATGTAACTACTGAATCATCTTACCCTGTTAAGAGGCAGACCCACACAAGATCACTCAGTGCTAACCCACACAGGATCACTTGGTACTGACCCACACAGGATCGCTAGCTACTGACCCATATAGGATCGCTAGGTTCTGACCCACATAGGATCTCTCGGTGCTGACTCACACAGGATCTCTAGGTACTGACCCCCATAGGATCGCTTGATGCTGACCCACACAGGATTGCTAGGTCCTGACCTACACTGGATCGCTCTTCATTCTTCACGTCAAAGCCAGCTACTGGATTCTCGCACTAGGCCTACTCATCTCCAAGAGGGTCTGCTTCTCAAGCCATTGTTTGATACTCTAACTTCCATTAATTCCCACGAAAAAGAATCCCAAAGTACTGCCACACCATAGGGGTCTCAATGCAACAGACGGTGCGTCAATTGGACACATGGTCTATAAGTTATTAGCCTTTTAGTCCCGAGGGCTCGGTTGGATTCGTGCTCGATCTGACCCAACTATTCCCCAACTTAATCCAAAACATTAGTGGGGTATACTAAAGTATCTATATCGCTCGAAGGTTTACATCTTCATTGACGATTTTTCAAATGGACACCTGGTGCCAAAGTTATGGCCATTAGAGATAAAAGACCGTAGCTGGTTTGGGTCCGGTTCGACCCAGTTGGACCGACCTGGCCTGACCCGGCCTGGGTCGACCCGACCCATTTTGAGTTGACCCGGCCTACTGGGATCGGCCCATCCCGGCACGCGCTGGCTTGTCTGGAAAGACGCGAGGGCCGCGAGGGGCCACAGTGGGTCATGGGGGCTGTGGGGGCCATGAGGGCGGTGCAAGGCCATGAGGGTCGTGAGGGCAGCACAAGGCTGTGGGGGCCATGGAGCGGCAGAGCCCACGGGTGGCGGAGTGCCACGGGGAGCAGAGGCCGCGGGGCGGTAGAGCGTCGTGCCATCGCTGGCGGCTAGCTTGACTGATTTCCCTTCATTTGTCACCTTCATCGTGGTTCTCAAGTTCCACCAGTGCCAACCGCCAGAACCAGACGCTGATAGCATCGCGATGATCACACAAAAGATCCACAATATTTTCGGAGCGGTTGGGCCATGTTTGTTTGGCCCATACCCTCTACATTATGGCGGTAGAATACGGCTCAAGGAAGATGATTCAATGTGAGATGGAGTTTAACATTGATCAAATTAAAACTAACCCCTACCTCATTCATTTTTTGACGTCGATGAGGAGATAATAACAGTCATCGATTGAAGACGTCCCACATTGGTGGATGTCTCGAGGAAGAAGTCGAAGTCGTGCGTCAGTGTTCTTCGTTGGAGGAACGTTCTTCGTTGGAGGAGTGTTCTTCATGGAAGAAGTTCTTCGTTGGAGAAGTGTAATTATCCCAAAAGCTCTCCCCTTCTCCTTTTCCAAAAACACTGCAAGAAAACCACCGTTTAGTAGCGGTTTAAACCGCCGCTAAATCATGCGTTGGGAAACTATTTCGTGGCGGTTTTCAAAACTGTCGCAGAACGTTTCGCGGCGGTTTTTTTTTATTTTTTTATTTTTGTTATTTTTTTTAATTTTTTTTAATTTTTATTTTATATATTTATTTATTTATTTTTCTTATTTATTTATTTATTTATTTATTTATTTATTTTTTTCGTATTTATTTATTTATTTATTTTTCGTATTTATTTATTTATTGCACATGCACATGCACATGCACATGCACATGCATACCCATGCAATATAACTAAAATTTTGCGTTTGGTGAGATTTGAACCCCTAACCTCTTGCATATTTTTCAAAGACTTTACCACTCCAACAAGATCGTCATGTGTTTAATAAACAGAATTTAATATACTTATATATATTAATTGAAAAAACAAATAATACATAAATTATAAATATAAACTCAATAATAATAAATAATAAATAATAAATAATCAATAATCAATAAGGAATAAGGAATAATAAATATAAATAATAAATAATAAATAAATTTAAATACTAAATAATAAATAATAAATAATAAATAATAAATAATAAATAATAAATAAATATAAATATAAATAATAAATAATAAAGAATAAATAATAAATAAATATAAATAATAAATAATAAATAATAAATAATAAATAATAAATAATAACTAATAAATAATAACTAATAAATAAATAATAAATAATAAATAATAAATAATAAATAATAAATAATAAATAATAAACAAATATAAATAATAAATAATAAATAGAAAATATTAAATAATAAATATTTAAAAATAATAAATAATAAATAATAAATAATAAATAAATATAAATAATAAATAATAAATAAATATAAATAAATATAAATAATAAATAAATATAAATAATAAATATAAATAATAAATAAATATAAATAATAAATAAGTAATAAATAATAAATAATAAATAATAAATAAATATAAATATAAATAATAAATAAATATAAATAATAAATAATAAATAATAAATAAATATAAATAATAAATAAAAATAAATAATAAATAAATATAATTCATAAATAATAAATAATAAATAATAAATAAATATAAATATAAATAATAAATAATAAATAATAAATAATAAATAATAAATAATAAATAAATATAAATAATAAATAAATATAAATAATGAATAATAAATAATAAATAAATATAAATAATAAATAAAAATAAATAATAAATAAATATAATTAATAAATAATAAATAATAAATAACAAATAAATAATAAATAATAAATAATAAATAATAAATAATAAATAATAAATAATAAATAATAAATAAATATAAATATAAATAATAAATAATAAATAATAAATAATAAATAAATATAAATAATAAATAATAAATAATAAATAGAAAATAATAAATAATAAATAAATATAAATAATAAATAATAAATAATAAATAAATATAAATAATAAATAATAAATAAATATAAATAAATATAAATAAAGATAAATAATAAATAAATATAAATAATAAATAAATATAAATAATAAATAAATATAAATAATAAATAATAAATAGTAAATAAATAATAAATAATAAATAATAATAAATAATAAATAAATATAAATAATAAATAATAAATAATAAATAATAAATAATAAATAAATATAAATATAAATAATAAATAATAAATAATAAATAATAAATAATAAATAATAAATAATAAATAATAAATAAATATAAATAATAAATAATAAATAGAAAATAATAAATAATAAATAAATATAAATAATAAATAATAAATAATTAATAATTAATAAATAATAAATAATAAATAATAAATAAATATAAATATAAATAATAAATAAATATTAATAATAAATAATAAATAATAAATAAATATAAATAATAAATAATAAATAATAAATAATAAATAATAAATAATATATAATATATAATATATAATAAATAATAAATAATAAATAATAAATAATAAATAATAAATAATAAATAAATATAAATATAAATAATAAATAATATAAATATTAAATAAATATAAATAATAAATAATAAATAATAAATAAATATAAATAATAAATAATAAATAATAAATAATAAATAATAAATAATAAATAATAAATAATAAATAATAAATAAATATAAATAATAATAAAAAATAAATAATAAATAAATATAAATAATAACTAATAAATAATAAATAATAACTAATAAATAATAACTAATAAATAAATATAAATAATAAATAACCAGTTACAAATAATAAATAATAAATAAATTAATGTATATTATAAATAATAAATAATAAAGGAAACACATGAAAAAGTATGAAAAGACGTGATAAGGGATGAAAAATAATGAAAACGCATGAAAAAGGATGGAGAAGCATATGAAGAATGAGGCATTAGAAAAAATGAGAATGCATGAAAACTCGTGACAACTCTGGAAAACTCCTTAATAATTCAACATAATCATCATAATAACCCATAAAAACAATTGATAAAGATAAAAAGTCATGGAAACCCAAATAAACAGTAATAAATGGAGCTACCGTTAAAACCCGTCAAAACGGTCATAAAGAGACAAAAACATTGGACTCACATTAACGGAGATAACTTATGATCCGAGAGTCCATTTTAGATCTGCAACCTGTCAAATCAAAGATCCTGAAACGCTCTTCAACCTGAAAGGTGAAAGAGTCTGGATGGATAGACGGATCAGAAGTTATGACCATTTAAAAAAAGCTAACAGAGAACGGGTGCTAGAAAGGAGACACTGAAAAACATAACAAACCTGATACCCACTAAAAAGGCCATAACATATGATCTAGTAGTGCATGTGGGCACCGCGACCAATCAAACTGAAGCTCGTGGAACGATCTATGATCTGGCAGGCGGAGGAGGCCAAACTGACACGCGGATCAAAAGTTAGGTCTGTTTGAAGACAAGTTCGACGGGACACCGGTGACAGAAATGGGGTTTTAAAGGCCTTCGGAGGGGTTTTTGGGGTCGAAAAACCTGACAAAAGCATGCTTGTGTCGCATCAGTGCATATCTCTCTTCGCTGGCTTCGATTTGATATGTGGTAGAGCCCAAACGGACACCCGGAGCGAAAGTTATGGCCGTTTGAAGTTGAAGAACTTTTTTCAATTTTTTTTAACTCTAATATCTTCCACACCTTAGACCGTCTCACGGTTTTGATTATATGTTCCTCTAGATCTCTTTATGAGCTTCGATTTGACTGGTCGTGGCGCTTCAACGGACGCCCGAATCAAAAGTTATGGTCGTTTTAGTGATTTCGGGGTTTCTCACGTTTTTTTATTTTTTTCATTTCATTTAGCGGCGGTTTTACTGAAACCTCCGCTAATCCTCGAATAAAATTAAAATTAAAAAAAAAATTAAAAAAAAATTTCCATTTAGCGGCGGTTTTTTCGCGGCGGATCTTAAAACCGCCGCGAAATGACGGCCCGAAAACGCGTTTCGCGGCGGTTTTCTTGTAGTGAAACCTACCCCTAATCCACCCAAAAATGAATTATCCATCATTATAGAATATTTTTGCATAATTTGAATTTGGTTTAATTAATTAATTGATTTGTTATAATTAATTAAAGGGGGTTGCACTATAAAAGTGAGGGGAGTTTAAGAGGCTTCCCTACATTTAAGAGGGAGTTCGAGGGGGTTTTAGTCTTGGGTGGTCCCCACCACATAACCTCCCATGGGGGGTTTAGTTATGGTGGTCCCCACCTCTATAACCTCTCATCGGAGGTTTAGTTATGGTGGTCCCCACCTCTCTACATCCAAATAGGAGTTCCAAAGAAAATAAAATCATACAAAATTTTATTTTATTTTATTCTTTCACAAAAAACCCAAAACTATATTTCACCCTCAACCTACTATGATCAAGGTGAAGGTATCCATAAGAGAATACTAGCACTTCAAGTTCAATGGTGCCCTCATATTTCAATTCTGACCACCGATTCAAAAGATACAAAAACCCACTTGTACGTTTACTGAACGTACCTGAGAAAAAAAGTTCAGAAATTCATTCCAAGCATACTAGGCCTCGGAATCACGCACCATAAATTTTCACGGACTCATAAAATTCCCATATAATTAAAAAAAATTACATGGAATTTCTGGGTCACTACATCCATGCACATGTGATCTAAGGATAATGATGAGACAAATGCCACATATGAAAATGAATTTTACTAAAAATAAGGATGCAGTCAAATTAAATCAAAATATAGACATGGTTGAGGTTAAAGATATATAAGAAATTAAATGATATGTAATTTCTATGATGTATAATTGAAAAATCATTTAATGGAGGTCATTTTGTGGAATTAAATAAGTAAGCATCGTCCAAATTTAATGATAAAAAAGATAGGAAAATTGAAGAGGGGATTTTTTTTATTAGAATACCAGATTATGTAGGGTTTGATGGATATAAATAAAATAGTCCCATGTAACTGAATTTTGATCAACATCATCACTTTGAAAATAAGATGCAGCTATTTTTTTCTTTTCTACCATTATTTTTAATTTTAATTCTTTCTCAATAAGCCTCATATGAATATTCAAATAAAGTGTTCCTCCATTACTTATCTCTCTATCTATCTCATATTATTGATTGTGAAATATTATACTCAAGATTATGATTATGTGGCCAAAGGAATATCTTGGGGAAGTAATCTAGTGTTGAACCCAAGTAAATGATTTCTATTTTTTTAGGATAATCCAATAATGATTTGTGGTTAGTGTGATCCTAATTGAAGTCATCTAAAGATTAACTTCTTATTCAAAACCCATTCTCCCTCGATTAAAGAGGTGGATGAATGATTTGTAGTGAAATTTTTTAGTTCACTATACATTCCAAAATGTGGTAGAAGAAGGTGTTCATTCATATGATGTCCCGTGTTTATTATGTTTAAATAAAACAAGATGATGATTGTTCTCTACAGATGAATCTCTAAATAAAATTTATTTCCTATTATAACATCATGCATTCTATTATTTCATGGAATTTTGATGTTATTTTTAGTTATTAAATATAATCTTCTTCCTCCATCTTTAACTTTTATTTTTTATAATATATGAAAAAACATAAAAAAAGAGAATAAGTGAACTAGGAATTGGTCAGTTATCAACTATGGAGATCCTCAAGTGAGAAAACCCATGTCAGCCACTTTGCTACACTTGGAAAGTAATTGTATCTTTTTCACACCCTACGATATGTGGGTCATTTAATTACTAAATAGATATATATTTTTGTATAAAATTTAATATATGTAAATAATTATTAACATATATATTAAGAAAAGTATATATATTAAAAAATATACACACACATATATAAATATATCAACATTTGGAAAGTAAAATATTTTATTCTATTATTCAATGTGATTGTTACAGTGTCAATATATATATGTATCTATATACATTGAAATATATATAAATTAAAATAAATATACCATCATATATGTGGAAACACATACACACACACAAACACACACCTATACAAATACCCAAGCACACACATGGACTCACGCACACAAATATATATATACACACACACACAAGGAATAATTTATTATCAATATGTATGGAATTTATAAACATTATAAAAAATTATATTGAAATATAAATCTATATGTAAATATAAAAAAATATAAATGTGTTTATATATATATATAAATATATATATATACATATATAAACATATTTTATAAGTGTATTAAAAAAGAATAATATAATTATATATAATAATAAAAATATATATAAATAAAATGTTCTTTCAAACAAATATATAATTAAAAATTTAGTTAATATATATATATATATATCATAAAATAAAGATAAAAAAAATATGTAGCAGTTATAAGGGCCTCTGAATTAATGGGGTGGGTTCCAGGATTGAATCTAGGTGTGTGTGGGAGAGCAAGGGTTTGGAGGAGTGAAGATACCGAGGGCTCAAGCATTGATAAAAGGGGGAATGGGTGGAAATCACATGTGAATAAGAGGATGATATTGGGGTCTTGACTAGAGATAAAAGGGGTTCTTGAGCCTTGATAAAAGGGGTATTGATCACAAAAAGAAGAAAATTTTTATTTTATTTATCTTTTTTTTGAAAAAAAAAGGATGATAAATAACCCCTAAATAGTAATAGAATAATCGCTGATAAAATTATTCCTTTACCATAGCAAGAAAAAGAAATGAAAAAATTGTTCCATTATCAAGGTTATGTTTTGAACTGATAATGGGTTCCTTTTTCAGCACTTTTTTAGCACCTCAAAAGTTGTGCCCCTTTTATTTTCACAATGAACTTCAATTATTTTTTAGCATTGAAAAATATAATTTATAATGCTAATAAAATCCCAATCTATAGTAGTTTAATTTCCTCATATTGAGACTAAGATGTTTTGTCTTATATTTGATAAATAATGAAATATTACTTTCTATTTTATTTTTTTTGTAAATATATAAATCCCTTGACAATGTTGAATATTCTTTAAAAAAATTTCAAAAAAATTATACCAGATAAAGAAAAGTAGGATGAATGAACTTATGTGGTCAGATGAAGTAGATCAAATAGAGAAGATCAAATTTGGATGGCACCAAATATTGGTTTGAATGAATTCGTCATTTCATCAGATTGAGTTTTCCTAGAAAAACTAAATCATTAATTGAAATCTAGATCGATTCTGCATGATGAAGAACTATTTGGGGTTCCTCAAATAGAGGAAATATTGTATGTTCACTGAACATTTTAGATTTCATCGAAAAGTTTATCAGATTGAGAATGAGAATAGAGAGATCAAAAAAAGGTTTAAGAATATGTTCACCATGTGAAGGAAATGTTGTGATTACATTGGATCAAAATTTTAAATTTCATCAGATAGAGGGTTCCAACAAACTGAATTAGAAAGAGGATATCATACAAAGTATTACCATACTAAGGATACTAGATGGAGAACCCATCAGATGAAGTGGTAAAAGATAGAGTATAATAAAAGAACTATTACTAGTCTAATGATACTAGATTAAGAAGTTATCTAATGAATAGGGTATTAGACAGAGTATACCAAATTGATGTTACAAGATAGAGAATCTATTAGACAGATAGGTTTGAATAACAAAGTTTAGTTAGAAATATATTACTTGGTGTTGTTCAAGAAATATATGAGGAAGAAGAAGAACATTTTATTAGAGTTTTTGTTATAGAACTAATTTTTTGTTGTTTTTATTACATGTATAATAAAATAAGTGGATATTAATTTAAATATCTTGTTAAATATCATTAATAGTTCTATGAGACTATAATATAATAATGTTCTAGAGTATTTGTCTCATTAAAAGGGAACAGAAGGTTTCCATTATGATGGGAACCTTTAAATTCTATGAAGATATTCATAAAACCTTATTATATTCTTGGATGACATTCTATTATGGGACACATAGTATATTGACAATAAAATATGAGTACTCCATAGTATGTGAATCTTTATCTCATGAAGTTCTTACTTAGTAGTCAACAAGATGGTAGATTATGTGCAATGATCTACCTACTATAATTTAACATTTTTATGCATTATTGTATTTTCTTATCATCAACTATGTGTAATGGTCCTTAGACTTTAAGATAAAAAATAATGTATGTGTTCAACTAATGGGGGACATTATTGAGAGATTCCCTGAGAGTGGGGGGTTGATCAGGTTATGATACTTGTTCTTGTTTCCTCACATTCCTTTGAAACTATCACGGTCCTAACTGATCTTGACTTCCCTTGATAGTAGGGTTACTCTTGTGTTCACCTATTAAGTGATGATCCTATAAATTAGAGTTCTTATCTAATCCATATTTAGATAAAATCAATGACCTCTTGATCGACATGAATATATTTTCATCTTATATAATTCAAGACAATAAATAAAATAAGACACAATAATTTACTTGGATTACCCATACTAGGCTACATACAAGGAGCACACACCAAAGTTGTTTTTATGTGACCAAATCCACTATCCTTCACTAGTATTTTGGATATTATTTTATGGTTTTGGTCACTCCACGCTGGTATCATTACCAATAAAATATTTAGGGTTTTTCTCACTGAAACCCAAGGGTCAATCCATTTGTCTTATCCCTTTCCTCCAAACTTTTGGTGGAAATTATCTTTGGATAAAAGTCCAGTACATGACTTCAATATCTGATAGTTTATGAACTAATTATTTCACATTGATCTTAACTCTACTAATTCACAAATATGTTGGGAACATCACAAATAAATAAGTGCATCCTTACATGTTAAACTATCTATCATTGAATATCTTCTTTATAAAGGTCTAAAATAAGTTCAAATTACTATCTATATCACAAAACATATCACCTTAAAAAAATGTTTTCAACACTTTTTTGAAACATTCCCCTTGCTTGTGAAAATTTCATTTTCCTTGAAACTCTTAGTCTTTCATGAAACTCCGAATGATTCACAATGATATCTAAAATTTTTTAACACCCTCAATCATATTGACACAAGTCATTTCCTCGTAGAACATATTTTCTTATGAATCTTTCATAAAAAATTGGAGAGATTTTAAATAGATATTTTGAGATGAGTTTATTGAAACCTATCTCAGCTCTTGAAAAATGTATGAGGAGGTGCCTTGATATGTTTCTTATGAATAGTGGATGTTGTTTATCAATATTAACATTGATTCATATCATGATGTAATTTCATTTTTATAGAGTATTAATAACATAAATAGAATAAAATTATAATTTATATTAGTGTTTCTATTTTTAGTATATATCTAAAAAATACTTTGAATTATGAGAATAATTAATTCATTATATTGGTAGGTCATATAGTTTTTTTATAAAAGATCAATGTTACTTGTATTTTATCATTTACTATTTATATTATTTTATTACAAGTAAGTGTTTTTTCTAAAATGTATATTTTTATTATAAAGTCTAATGAATTAGGTCACTCTATTGTTCTAACATAGAAGTGTCTTAATGTTTATAAAAAACCCAATGATAGTTTTGTGAATGAACTAACTATAGACATTGGAGTAAGAACATTTATTTATTATTTGATGTTATTTCATTATTATAAATACATAATAATGAAAAAAACAACAAACAAGCAAAAAAATATAATTAAATGGGGTCATCTGCATGGATCAAACGGTTCTGATTACCTCTATTAGTGTTTATTGATCCAAGTAGTTATCCATAATTAATTAGGTTTAAGGTTTGTTTTATGTTATAATTTATTATTCATTGTTTTGATTTTATAGTAATGAAATAACATTAAATTGTATTGAAATTTTTAATTAGTTAATATTATTAAGTTTGGATAATTTAAAAAATAGTGTTAATGATATTTTTTTCATTGGTTAAAATTCAGGAAGCCTGGAATGTGAAACATTTACAATCATTGTCATTTTCTCAGAATGGTGAAATAAAAATCATTTTAGTGAAGGATCATCTCAGCCATATAAGGTGGATGAGTGGTGGGACTTCTCCATTAACATTCTTTCAAAGGATAAAAGTCATCATCCTAGAGGAAATTTCTAGTCTTATAGATCATCATATCATGGTGAATTCTAAACTATGTAGATCAGTTACATATTTTAAAAGAATACATACAACATACCACAACACTGTAACCCTATTTATTTTAGCTATCATCTCAAATATCATCCCTAAAAAATAACTTTGTAATGGTAATTAATCCAAGGATATTAATTAATTTAATAATTCAATGAATAAAATAAAATATTTAGAAGTATCTTAATAGAAACCATATGAGTTTTCCATCTGATATATGGTGTTCTTGGAATGATACCATAAATAATTTTAAAATATTCCTTGAAAAAAAATGTTTTTAAATAAACCAATGCCTTTAAAAACATGTGTTAGGGGTGAAAATCAAGGAAGTTGTGTTATAGGGCTATTAAATTATAGGAAAACAAATGTACATTGATTTTTGAATTTTGGTAATTGACAGCACATCAATCCTAGTTATGGTTTTTCTGGGATGCTAGTAAATGCATTTATAGTGTTTCAAAGCACAAAAACATGAGTGAAATGGGAAAAATAATATAAAAATATTTCTGATTGTTGTTAAATCATGGGACATCTACTACTAAAATATTTTTTATGTGTGTAAGTAGACAACACATACATCCATCATGTGGTGTGATCAAAATGACTCAATAAGATATTTTAAAAGAAACCAAAGCCTTTAAAAAATGTGTTAGAGGGTCAAAACAAATAAAATGGGGTAATATGACCATGAAATAATTAAAAAATGAATGTATATTGATTTTTTAAATGTTTGAACTGAAAACATGTCAATTCTTGTTACAGTTTGGCCAGTATTTCTGTAAATACATTTTTTTGTGTTTTAAAACACTAAAACAATTGTGAAATTTTCAGAAACAAATAAATAAACCATATATTGATGTGAAATCATGGGAAAACCACTATTAAATTACTTTTTCCATGTAAAATTAGAAAACACATCTATCTGACATGCGGTGTGCTCGGAATGACTCATTAAACAATTATAAAAGATTTTAAAGAACTCAAAAACATGTTTTAGATCCAAAAAAACAATGAAACAGTGTTATATGGATATTAAATCCTTGTAAAATTATAGAATACTCGTTTATGAAATGTATGGACTGTCTTCATGTCAATCTAAGTTATGGGTTGGTCAGAATTCCCATAAACTTGTTTTTAGTGTATTAAAACACTAAAACGTGGTTTTAATGGTAATAACAATAGAAAACAACTTCATATTAACATAAAATTATTTGAAAATAACTTTTTAATTATATTTTATGTATATGGGAAGAAAACACATGAAACTGATTTGTGGTGTGCTCAGAGTGACTCAATAAGCAGTTTTAAATGATACCAAAGCCCTTAAAAACATTTTCTAGGGGGTCAAAACTAAGGAAAAAATAATGGATGGACATGAAATCATAAATAAATTACTTGAGACAAATATTTTAAATGTTGGAATTGTTTTCAAGTGAATCTAACTAATTGTTTTCTTGGGATTCCTATAAATTCATTTTTAGTGTTTTAACACACTAAAACGTGTGTGTAATGGTCAAAACCAAAAAAACATCCACATATTAACATTAAATAATGGTAAAACCACTCATGAATTATTTTTTATGTTTAATAGTAGAAAAATCATCCATAAAACATGAAGTTTTTTAGAATAACTCTGTAAGCAATTTTAGAAGATACCAAAAAGAATTAAAAACATGTGTCGGGGCATCAAAACTAAGGAAAATGTTTTGAATGGCAATGAAATCATAGAAAAACAACCATGGAAGTATTTTTTAAGTGTATGAATTGACTCCATGTCAATTTGAGCAATTTTTTCTAAGAATTCCTATAAACATATTTTTAGTGTTTTAAAACACCAAAACATGTGTATAATGGTCAATTACAAATAAAACGACCTCATATTATAATAAATCATTATAAAAAATAATTTGAGTTATTTTTTACATCTATGGGTAGAAAATATTTTTCCCAATGTGTGATGTGCTTGAAATGATTCCATAATCATTTTAAAATGATACTATAACAATTAAAAACATGTTTTGGTGGGTCAAAACCAATCAAACGATGTTATATGGTTGTGAAATAAGGGAGAGGAAACTGTAGAATGATTTTTAATATTTAGGAACTAAATTCATTTCCTTCCAAGTGATAGTATGTTTAGTATGCCTATAAATTTTTGTAATGTTTTAAAACATTAAAATGTATGTGTTACAAACAAACAATAGAAAACAACCTTATATTGACATGAAATCATGGGAAAACCACTGTTGAATTATTTTTAACATATAAAAGTGGAAAATTCATCCATATGACATGAAGTTTTCTTGATGTGATTCAATAATAATTTTTAAAATATGCCAATGCCTTTACAAAACATGTGCTAGAGGGTCCAAACCAAGGATATGACATTAAGTGGCCCTGAAATATGGAATATGAATGATGATTTATTTGTGATATTATGTAAACCACTCCATGGAAATCTGAGTTATAGTTTGGACGAGATGCTTGTAAACCTATTTTTAGTGTTTTGGATCCCTAAAACGTATGTCTAATAGTCAAAACCATAGAAAACAACATCATATTTACATAAAATTATGGGAAACTTTTGAATTTTTTGTGTTGTGTATCAGTAGACAACATATCCATCCAATGTATAGTGTGATCAAAATGAATAAATAAGTAGTTACAAATTATAAAAATCCTTTAAAAATATGTTCTATGGGTCAAAACAAAGTATAAAAGATATAAAAGACTTAAAATCATAGGTAAATAACTATAGATTTATTTGTGAAATGTATGAATTGATGCCACATAAATCTGAGTAACATATTGGAAGAGATTAACATAAACATGTTTTTAGTGGTTTAAAATAGTAAAATAGTGGTGTAACATTCAAAACCATATAAAATGATTATGGATTGATGTGAAATTATGGTACAACCATCGCTGAATTATTTTTGGAATGTAAGAGTAGAAAACATATCCATTTGACATGTGGTGTGATTGAAATGAATCAATAAGTTGTTTTAAAAGATACCAAAGCATTTAAAAACATATTTAATGGGTTCAAAAATGAAGGGAATGATATCATATGGTCCTGAAATCATAGGAAAATTATATTTTATTGATTTTTGAAATGTGGGAACTGACTTAATGTCAATATAATTTTGGGTTTCCCAAGATGATCGTAAATGAATTTTTAGTGTTTTAAAAAACTAAACCGTTTGTGTAATAGTCAATACCATAGAAAAAAACCTTGGATTTATAGTAAATCATCATAAAACCACCATTGATTAATTTTTCAAATATTGGAAAAAATTTATATCAAAGTCTTTAAAAATTTATTATTAAGTAATTTCAAGAACAACGTAATTTTGTTTAAAATTGATTAGATTGTTATATACATATCTCTTTTCAATTCCAAATATTGAATCATATAATAAATATTTATGTTTATGTTTTCAATGTTTTATACCTAAATTTTATTTTTGAGCAATTTCAAGCACATCATAAGTTGTTTTAAAAATTTATTATCCAATTATATACTTATCACTTTTCATTTCCAAATGATGAATCATATCATAAATAGGTATGTTTATGTTTCCAAATTTATTTTCCTACTATATTTTTTTTGTGTTTAAATTATTTCTATTTTATTAACAAAATAAAAAATGTTATGAGAAATTTATTTAATATAATCTATGTCTATTATGATTCATGATTACTTTCATAAATGTTCAGTTTATTTTAGGTGAGAGATACCAGAAGGTATGAGGTTGACCCTTCCAATCCATTAAATTCATTGGAAGGCAGTAATGATTTTTCATATTATACATTATATGCTTATATATTTTCAATAATTATACTATACTTCTGATTTATTATGTACAATTCTTATTTCAATTATCATTTTTTCCAAATTATGACATGATGTGATCAATTATTATAATGATGGTTCTAGATATGGATGTATATGGATGTAGCAATGGTTGGGTGGTGGATGTATTTTATAGGGGTTTCTAGTGTTTGATGAATATATCTTATATATATATATATTGATTACTGAGGTTATGGGTTGATTATTAGTTTTACATATATGACTATGAATGTAATATTGTGCATGTATTATTGTGTATATAAGATGAGTTTATTTGGAATTTATGGTTTAGTTTACTGTATGATTGAGTTTTTTATATGCATTATATTTCATATTAAATAATTTTCAAGGAAAT
The DNA here is from genome assembly GCA_963277665.1 of Viscum album. Lineage (NCBI taxonomy): Eukaryota > Viridiplantae > Streptophyta > Magnoliopsida > Santalales > Viscaceae > Viscum > Viscum album. The sequence continues at coordinate 177,092,562 of OY728134.1, forward strand.
AATAATTTTTTTAACCAGTTTAGCAGTGGTTTCTGATAACCGCCCCTTAAATTTACTTTTTCTATTTAGTAGAGGTTATTAAGAATTATCTCTAAAAAACTACCGTTGTTTATTTTTGTCGAGGTTATTTTAATTCCTAACATTTTATTTTCATCATATTTATTTTAAAAAATTAACTCAAACTGAAGAATGAACCATTTATAAATACCCAAAAATTACACATATAAAAACCACTACTAAACTATAAAAATTTCCAAAAAATATTTTTTGAATTGGAAATAAAAAGATCTTTACATAACTACCACTAAACAATTGATTTGTTGATTAAACCACAATGAAGATAAAAAACACCTAAAACTACTTATTTTTTCATAGTAGTTATATCATAAAATGAGGGTTTGATCATAACTCATATTATCGGATCGAGATTATAAGAGTATACTATAGAACTATGTATATTTTATAAATCTATCTAATATAAAAACAATAAATGATACAAATAATATTAAATATATTTTTTATAATTATGGATTAAGATTTGTGGTCATTACATTAGTAATATATTCTTAAGGATTTTTATTGAATTTGTGATATCATGAAGCGACTAAACATGAGTACCACTTGAGAAGATGAATACTATGGTGCAACAACTAAGGAAGCTCCATGTGGAGAGCTATTGAAAAAATAAATTACATGTGAAATTATCCAAACCTTGTGGGTGACTTTGGTGTCATGGGAATTCATCTTTTCCATTGTTTGGAGCTCGTCATCATCGTAGGTTTTCTCAAAAGTGGAGTCACGGAATCTCCATGGATTGTTTGTCATCACTGGGGGAGTTTCTCATCATACCAACAGATAGAATTTCATCACTACTGGATGTTCAATTATGAAGTTTCATTGACAATTCAACAATCCTAAAAAGTCATCATGCCTGACTCGATGATCCTATTAAGAAAAAATACTCCTCAAGTGGCAGGGCAAGGGAGAGTGAGGTCATATGATTGTTTGATCCTATGATCCAACTCAGGATTTTGAACACAACAATTAAATATAAGAAAATTTAAAATGAATACATGAATGTAGTATGTAAATTAAGGAGACCATGGAATGAAACCAAAATGGTCCAAAATAAAAATGATCATGAGGATATTAATACCAGAAATTTTTTGGGTGATGTGTTAAGAAGGTTAAAAAACTATACATTGAATATTTAAAAAAATGTTCTTCTATAAAATTTTTTTAAATTTTCCTCTCATTAGGCCTAATTTACATAACATATTAATAATTAAATTTCTATTTAAATTAAAATCCACTAAAAATAACATGTAGGTACTAATAGGGGTGGTAAAATGGGTGGATAACCAAAAATTTAACCAAAAACCAGAAATAAATGTCTATACTAAAATGGGTTTTGGTTAGTAGAAATTTTATTTAATTAATTAATGAAAATATTTTATTATTATTTGATATTAAATTTAATTATCAAAAACTAAAAAATTAACCAAAATTAAATATTTTTTATTTTTTTAGTAATTTAATATTCAAAACGACATGTTAAATTGGTTATGACTAGCCAAAAAAATATTTTTTTTAAATACAAGGTTTTCCAAAATAACATGCTTTTTATTAAATTTAATGATTCGTTTATGATTAAGGTATTTTGAACAATGTGGATAGTTCATGAATATTTTTACAATACCTTTTTAATACAAAATGAAATTAATAAAATACAATGATTACGGAGAATTAAAAAAAATTAAAAAAATAATAAATAATGTTATTGAATATGGTTATTAAAATGATAACTAAAAAACCAAATGGTTCTTGATTTTCAATTTTTCTATAACCAAGACCAAAGTTCTCTCTCCAGAAATTAATGGTCACCTTAGTAGAAACATACCTTTTTTATCTTTGAAAATATATATTCAAGGAATCTATATATTATTTCATAGTGTATAGTGTACTCTATATATTAAAATACCTCCCTTAATTCTTCCCAATATTGTGTAATTATTACCTAATAAATCCTACATATTGAAATTACATTTTAGGGATAAATAATATATGAAAAAAAATATGCACAATAAATTATAATTATATCTGAGATACAAAAGGAAAAATATTAATGGTATAATTTATATATAGAAAGATAAACTTAGTTAATATGTTCATTGACAACAATGATATAGGTGAAAAGTTATTTTGGATACTTTGTTGATATTATTTCTTTATATCCATCTTCTTATGGCATTTCATATATAATTCAGCACTGATTATGAACTAAATCTCATCAATAATCATATAAGAACGATTCATGAATGAGGATAAAATATTTACCATTAAAATATCAATGAAAGTCCTATGATTCTATAATTATGTAATAAAATGAAGTATATCCTAAAAGTGAACATATATGAATGAATTAGTGTATGAATCAGAGAAAGAGCCCAAAAATTATCTACAGTGAGAGTTCAAACAAAAACCATTGAAACCTTCTAAATTCTTTTATCCCCCTTATCAATATATCAAAATTAATTTTTCCAATCAAACTATTTGAAAAGGTGCTCGTTTTGATGAACACAAATCATACATGAAACTAAAAATAGGTCACAAACTATTTCAATAGGATGTTAGGAGACCCACTATACTAGATTAAATTATAGATCAAGAGAAGAATAAATGACCACATGGGGCTTATCCATTAAAAAATACAATTAAACACACCTTGCTCTAGCAAAATTCAAGATCTTATGTAAATTGGATTCTATATTTTATGAACAATGGCAGAATAAAGTGTCACTCATTGAAATTCGATTGAACCGAAAATCTCTTGTGTGAAGGATCCCAAAACAAATCTGAAAAAAAAATATGCAGGATTGAAAACTCAAAAAGGAACTTCTCGGATTGAGATAACAAAGAGGTAAGGAACTAATGAGTGAGTTTATAGCCTAATTTGATAGAATGAGATCAAAAGTTCTCCTTAATCTAAGAAAAATGACCATACCCCTCTCCTACCACAATAGTAATGCTATGTATAATATCACAGTCCAAATCATTATACTTGTAAGAGACCATATCCAAACACCATCGATTAAAATTATCAATAAAAAATATCTTGAAACATGGAGTTATATAATCCTAAAATAGATGGGCATTTCTTCCTTATGATGCAATGATAAACAATCTGATGGTCACTCTAAATATTAACTCTCTTTCCATTAGAAATTCACCAATAGAGACCCTTATTCAAAATCCAATGTGTGACACATAAACTTATCTTGAAAAAAACTAGTCCTTGACCACAAGCATGAATTCTACAAATATGAGTAAGGATAAAATATAAAATAAATAATCTATGAAATCGAGGAATTAATGTTTTGTAAAAGGATCCACACTATATAGCAAGAAAAAAATAATTAAAGGGGTTAAATTTTATGAATCACAACTGCTAAAAAGAATTTGGTCCTATTAACTTATCCCATGCTACCCAATGGGATTTATTTTTTCTATAATGATATCCTTGCAAAACAGCTTCCAATTGTGATGTAACTAATAAATAAGATTACCTGGGTGATGAAAATTGATAAGACATAAGTGGGGATATATGGGGTACCAACCTTAATAAGAATATTGTATCCTTCATTAGAAAATCCCCTGTAATAACATATATTAATTTCATTATCACTTATATCAACAATAAAAGAGAATGCATATTTATTTGATCTTACAAGAATGATAGGAAGTCCAAGGTATTTTTTTATCCAATATTTGGATGACAGAAATACTATATAGATAATATTTCATGGAATTATAGAAACCTCTGCTAAAAAAGATCTCGTATTTAGATGAGTAAACATAGTGACCCGATGTAACACCCCAAGCTTCCACGATACGCTTCTCTTTTAATAATACAATAGCTTGCTTTGTACGCAAGTTCGAGATTCTAACACACCGCGACCTATCAAAATAACTATTATGAATAGTAATACCCAATTTTTGAAATTATATAAATTTTATATTTCAAAATGGACTTCATTTTTGTATTCAGAATATCAAAATTATCTGATGTTGAATTTTTTCTAATTTTCTGAGAACTTCCAATTTTCTATGAATAGAAAAATATACTTAAAAACAATTTTTTTAATAAAAATAATTTATAATGATAAATTATAATATTTAGTGGTTTTAAAGTATAATTAGAATATATTTTTACCATTTTATCCAATGGTGGTCATTATAATTAATTTCACTTTGAAATTGGACAAAAACAATTGTCAATCTTTTGATTGATATTGTTTCTTAAAAACACGCTATTTGTTTTGACAGTGGAAATTAATTATAAAATTAATTAATGAAAATTATATGTTTGGAATTTCTTAAAATAGAAATAATTTTTGAATTCAGTATATTAATTATATATTAGGGTGAATTTTTTGTATTTTTCTGAAAAACATCAATTTTTGATGAATAGTGAAACCACTAAGTGGTAGTTAAAAAACTGATTTTTCATTTAAATGAAATTTTACGACTTCTGTGAATTGAATTTCAAAAATCCGACATACATCATTTTCATTAGGAAGTAAAATTTGGTTCAATGGGATTAAAATATTTTTTGGTGAATAGTAACTTTAAAGTTCTATTAATCACGATTAAAGGTAATTGGTGTAATTTAAGGTAAATATAATGTTATAATAATATGAAATTACCTTTACACTTGTCATACCCTTATTGGATGATTCATGGATGACAAATACAATCCATGGGTCAACTTTGGGACCCCATGGAGCCACTTGGGTAAGAAAATGACATTAATAACGTTTTATTTAAAGTCAAAATAAAATTGTCACAAACATGTGTTGTTTTACTAAAACAGTTATTACATAGAGTTATATAAGTTAACTTTTTTACTATAAATATTCATTAGAAACCTAAAAATATTTCCTACATCATTGTAATTTTTTATAATTTTTATACATTAAATAAATTAAATTTTTTATGACACCATGATGATGCAGAGATTACCACATTAATTAACGATTTAAATAAACTGAAAATATAATGTAAAATTTAAGACTTAAACTTGTAAAAAACCTATTAGATGAGTATATTTCGAACCCTTATCACCTTATACTCTAAATATATAATTTTTTGACCTTTTAAATCCGAATATAACTTGATAATAATGTAACATTTCATGACTTTCCAAGAGTGCCCCTCCTCACCTCTTATAAAAGGCCCCCACCTCTACCACCTTATTCACACCTTCAAAGCCTTTTAGCTCAGCCAAACTCTGCCAAAATAATCTATCAACTTCCCTCTCTTACTTCTAGAAGCCTCAATTTCGACATAAGTCTTCCCAAGGAAGCCTTTGGTTCAAATCAAAAAGAGTTACCCGATTTTAAGGTAATGTATTCTCTTATGTTCTTTTGTTTCTTTTTGCTTATCCAAACCCTTAAACTCTTTTTATTCCTTTATTTTGTAACAAAACCAGTATATTCAATATACTAGGATTTTTTTTTGAGAATTATTTTATTTTTAACTTACACACACCTTCGTCTAATGGTTAAAGAACATATTGTTTCTGTGGGTGGTGAATTACTGCCTCACGAAATGATGATTGTTCAATATTCTTTTAACACATCTCATGGTGGACATTATGATAACAATATTTCAATATATGATATATATTATTATTATGTTTTCATTATGCCTCTTTATTTTTCATTTATGGCATACCTTTATGATTTCCATTATGGGTAAATGCGATAATTTCATTTTAGGAAGTGCGGACTACCGCCCCCTCAAAGTGATTTGAATCGTTAATGCCATATATGGGACGTATAAAGGATGGAGTAAATGATATTATATATGATATTATAATGGAATTATAATATAACTTTATATAATTATGATTTCATTCCATTAAATATGAAATAAAAATGAAAGTAGCGTTCATGCGTACGTACGACTTACCGTCTCCATGAACGGTGCATTTCATTTCTTACCTCTAAATGTTATGTAATATTATAAATGCATTTATATAATGGATATATATGATATATATGATATATACATCATGATTATAATTCTGTATATAATGGATATTTTACCACATGAACAACTTTTAATTATAAGAAGTTTATTTTTGACTCAAGTACCAAAGATCGACAAAACAACCGTTATTAACATAAATAATTACATAATGTTCATAACATTGTAATAAGTGATATAAAAGGAATAATGAACTTGAAAAAGGTTATTAAGAAAGTATAAATTAACACTAGTTTATTATTCAGGAGGTTAAAGAACGATCGAGTCAAGTCGGGCACGAGGTAAGGGAACATCTTAACCCAATTTCTGTTCTTTGGGTTAATCTCCTACTTTCAAATTATGTCATGATATTATTATGTCCTATCTTGTATTTATACATTCTTTATGTGTACTTATATTGAATACACATAATGGATATATTTTATTTAAAAAAATTGTCTTTATAAGGGACTTCGTCTCAATCTTCTTTCATTGAGGCATATTTTGTTTTATACACAACTTTCTTTTATACGGTGTATAAACCCCTTTGACTTTTATTTTTATTCAAAAGGAATATTTTTTATACGAATAATTTTAGTAAATGACAAAAGGGAATGTTTTTTTTGTCGTACGTATGTTGTGAAAACGACTTCTCCTCCACTGTGACCATTATTTGAGTTTCGTCTTCCTCTACAAGCCATAACATTTTTTTAAATGAAAAATAAATACCAAGTTTTACTTTTATTTTATTTTGGTATTGAAAATGGTTTTATTATATCAATGTGTTGTATTGATATCTTGTGATTGAAATGTGGAAATGTTATGTTTCTTTTTTTCATGTTTTATGTGATACGATTATGTTATGGTTTATGATATGTTTAAACCTTTTCATATAAGGAATGCATTGGAAAAAATAAGTGACGAGTGGAGCCCACTATAGCTCCTTGATGCATCGGTAGGTCTCATGAGACAAACTAGTTTCTTGGCACGAGGCCTTGAAAAAATCTTATTTGTAGTCTTGGCACGAGGCCTTGGATATGTGGTTATGATAGTCTAGAATTATGCATTCCATCATTATGAAAGTGGTTATTGATATTACATGTGATTATTTGACTAGTAGAATATCCATGTGAATAAGTAAATGGCATTATTTCATTTTATTTTTCCAAATTATGTTGAAGTTCAAGTTTAAAAGGGTTTTGTTTCAGTTATACAGTGCCTTAAATATTTATGTGTATTTATGAAAGATTCCACTATATTTTTTTCCTTACTGAGCATCTGAGCTCACCCCTTTCTATGTTTTATTTTCCCAGGATGTGAAGAAGTATTTTATGACTGACCTGTAGGGATAGTCTGAAGGGGATATGGGTGTGAACTATGGATACTATGTTATTGTATTTTTTTCACTTTATGATGTAATGTAAGACTTATGAATATATCTAGTGTTTTCAAGGCTACTAAACTAATCGGTCTTCTGAGACGTGATCTTTTGTGATCATGCCAATGTTACGCAATAATGCACCGACTCTGGGTAACTAGGGTCGGGGTGTTACAGTTTATATCAGAGGTAGTTTAGTACTAACCTTGGAAGCTATATTTAGATAAACTCTGATTAGAGCACATAACCCTAAGATAGGCTTTGAGGATTAGTATATAAGAACTTACTAGAATTTTGGTATTATAGAGATTTTGTGAGTTTTCCAAGAAATACATCCTTGTTTGGATACGAACAGGTAGAGGCGGATCTGGAACAGATGTACCTAGGGGTAAAACCCAAAAACACCGCTTTGAGCTAGACTCGAACAGGAACTGGTGCATAACAATGGGTCTTGCTGCACTCTTGGTTATGACACTCCCAGGGTATATGCTTAGGATAATTCACAATTTCTTTACAAACCATTATGAAGGGTTTATGAGTATATATTTCCTCAAAGAAAACATTTTTATGATTATGGATTATATCTATAAACTGATCAATTTATTATATGTGTTTTACAAGTATGGAATTATGTATTTTGATTCATAAACTGATCTAGTTTATGACATTGTTTAGAAATGGTGCCTAGTGGAAGGAATGGAAACTATATCAATGTATGCACTCCATGTAGGGATTTCCCTCCTACTCAAGATAATTATAATGGAGCTGGTGATACAACTGGTGCTGATCAGCTTATCACCATACTGGGACAACTCACTCAGGTTATGAATAATAACCTTACTCGTATAGAGCACCCTGATCTGGAGTGTAGAGGATCAATGTTAGATAACTTCATGAGGCAGAAACCACCAACATTAAATGGGAGTACAAATCCATTAGTAGCTGAGAAATGGATAAGTTCCATAGAGAAAATATTCCATGACTTGGGGAGTAATGAAAGGGAAAAAGTTATCATGGCAGTTTATCGCCTCACTAGAGATGCTGAACAATGGTTGTCATTGATTCAAAACATGAAAGAAGATGAAGAAGTATCTAATATGGAATGGAGGGAGTTCAAAGAGATTTTATTAGAAAAATACTTTCCTCGTGACCATCGAGCAGATATGGAAAGGCAATTTCTGAGTCTGAGACAAAAGGAGGATGAGAATATCGCAAAGTATGAGGCTAACTTTACAAGGTTAGCGAGGAATGCTGCAGATTATATACGTAACCCAAGAAGTAATATTGATCATTTCTTTGATGGGTTAAAACCATTTATCCGTTGAGCATTAGTATCACAATCCTTCTCATCGTATGAAGATATTTTCTCATGTGCTATCAAGACAGAAAAGGAATTCTCTAAGTCTTATGACAACAAAGTGAAGCAAGAGAAGAAGAGAACGGTGGAACAAGAGACAGATAAAAGGAAAAAGGGAAAGAAGTATTTTCCATTATGTGATAATTTTGGGAAGAATCACATCGCTACTTGCCTAAAGGGAATGGGAGTTTGTTACAAATGTAGAGAAAAAGGGTACCAAGCTCGTGATTCTAAGGGAAAGAAAGAGGCTATCAATGTTGAATGCTACAATTGTAGATAAATGGGTAATTATGCAAATGAATGCCCCAAGCGCCAAGGAAAATTACCTTAGAAAAGACCAAGGGATCAAGGCTAATCATATGTTGTTACTACAGTTGAAGTGGAATAATTATTGTATTTGTGTTTTTGGACTCAAGAACTATATTATGGTTATAAGAATAATGTGATATATATAAGGATTGTACTGCAATACTTGTTGTTTTCATTAAGGTTTTAATATGATGAAGGTGATAATATTTTTAGTATGTGACAATAATAGAAACTTTACTTTGTTTGGGGAATCTGATAAATTGATTTTGGAATTTAGAGACCTTTTAGAGAAAGTCTAGACAGAGGTATTTTGGATAACTATAAAGGTTGGAATGGATTAAGTTTAACTTTGGATAGTATTTTTTAAGGTTAAAAAATTTCTGAAGATTATTTTTGGAATATTATAATATTATAGTTTTAGGAAAAGGACAACCTGCAGGTTGGGGGATAACCCGTCCAGTCGGAGAAAGCTGTAGGAATCGAACCCACAACCATAGCGCAACATGCCTTTATTACCGACCACTAGCCTATAGGAAGTCTCTAGTTATTAAAAAATATATTTCCTAATCTAAATGCTATGTTTTAATATTTGTAACCTTGTATGATTAGGATAAATATAATATTTTTGAGTTCTATTATCTTTTTGGGTGAAAGATGAGTTTGTTGTGGAAATTAGTTGAAGGTTGAAACTATACTTTTCACTTATATATATACATATACCTCTCTCTTATTCTATGAATAAATTAATTCTTAAAATTTAGGAAAGGGATATTAAAAAAAATGTGTTATCCTAATACCTTATGTTTTGTTGAACTGATGATATTTTAAATCACCATAGATTAAAGGATTTAAGGCCCTTAATTTTAAACTTATTTGTGATTGATGACCTCAATCACTCCTTAAAAATATTTATGTATTTCCTCCAATTATATGTCTCTAATTTTCACCAATGTTCTCCTAATCGAGATCATAATTTGGTGGTGAATTTTTCATTTCCCTTTCCCTCTTATTAAGGCTAAATTTTATTAACCTTATTTCTGATATGGGTTTTCAACAAAGGTATTTTCTACTTTGAACCTTTTATTTTAGAAGAACAATTACAAATTTTGAGGATGCAATTTATTGAAGGAGGGGAGAATGTAATACCACAAGCTTCCACGATACGCTTCTCTTTCAATAATTCAATAGCTTGCTTTGTACGCAAGTTTGAGAATCTAAAACACCGCGACCAATCAAAATAGTCGTTATGAATATTAATACCCACTTTTTGTAATTATATAAATTTTATATTTCAAAATGGACTTCATTTTTGTATTCAGAATATCGAAATTATCTAAATTTTAATTTTTTGTAATTTTCTGAGAACTTCCAATTTTCTATGAATAGAAAAAAATACATAAAAACAACTTTTTTAATAAAAATAATTTATAGTGATAAAGTATAATATTGAATTGTTTTAAAGTATAATTAGAATATATTTTTACCAATTTATCCAATGGTGGTCATTATAATTAATTTCACTTTAAAATTGGACATAAACAATTGTCAATCTTTTGATTGATATTGTTTCTTAAAAACACACTATTTGTTTTGATAGCAGGAATTAATTATAAAATTAATGAAAATTATATGTTTGTAATTTTGTAAAATAGACATCATTTTTTAATTCAAAATATCAATTATAGCTTAGGTTTAATTTTTGGTATTTTTCTGAAAAACTTCAATTTTTGATGAATAGTAAAACCATTAAGTGGTAGTTAAAAAACTGATTTTTCGTTTAAATAAAATTTTACCACTTCTGTGAATTGAATTTCAAAAATCTGACATACTTCATTTTCATTATGAAGTAAAATTTGGTTCAATGGGATTAAAATAATTTTTGGTTAATAGTAACTTTAAAGTTCTATTAATCGCAATTAAAGGTAATTAGTGTAATTTAAGGTAAATATAATGTTATAATAATTTGAAATTACCTTTACACTTGTCATAACCTTATTTGATGATTCATGTCCGACCAATACAATCCATGGGTCAACTTGGGGACCCCATGGAGCCACTTGGGTAAGAAAATGACATTAATAACTTATTATTTAAAGTAAAAATAAAATTGTCACAAACATGTGTTGTTTTACTAAAACAATTATTAAATGGTGTTATATAAGTTAACATTTTGACAATAAATATTAATTGGAAATCTAAAAATATTTCCTACATCATGGTAATTTTTTTATAATTTTTAGATATTAAATAAATTAAATGTTTTATGACACCATGATGATGCAGCGATTACCTCATTAATTAACGATTCAAATAAATTGAAACGATAATGTAAAATATAATACATACACTTGTAAAAAACCTATTGTATGAGTATATTTATAACCCTTATCACCTTATCCTATAAATATATAATTTTGGGACCTTTGAAATCTGAAAATCACTTCATAATAATGTAACATTGCATGACTTTCCAAGAGTGCCCCTCCTCTCCTCTTATAAAAGGCCTCCACCTCTACCACCTTATTCACACCATCAAATCATTTTGGCTCGGCCAAAATCTGCCCAAATACTCTCTAAACTTCTCTATCATACTCCTAGAAGCTTCACTTTGGGCATAATTCTTCCTAAGGAATCCTTTGGCTCAAATCAAAAAGAGTTACCCGATTTTAAGGTAATGTCTTCTCTTATGTTCTTTTGTTTAATTTTGCTTCTCCAACCCCTTAAACTCTATTTATTCCTTTATTTTGTAACAACACCAGTATCTTTAGTTTATATGATGTTGCTATGATAATTATTTGATTTAAAATTACACACACCTTCGTCTAATGGTTAAAGAACATATTGTTTCTGTGGGTGGCGAATTAATGCCTCACGAAATGATGATTGTTCAATCTTCTTTTAACACCTCTCATGGTGGCCATTGTGATGAAACTATTTCAATATATGATATATATTATGATTATTTTTTCATTATGCTTCTGTATTATTCATTTATGGCATAACTTTATGATTTCCATTATGGTTAAATGCAATAATTTCATTTTAGGAAGTGCGGACTACCGCCCCCTCAAAGTGATTTCAATCGTTAATGCCATATGTGGGACGTATAAAGGATGGAGTAAATGATATTATATATGATATTATACTGTAATTATAATATACCTTTATATAATTATGATTTTATTCCATTAAATACAAAATAAAAATGAAAGTAGCGTTCATGCGTACGTACGACTTACCATCTCCATGAACGGTGCATTTCATTTCTTACCTCTAAATGTTATGTAATGTTATAAATTAATTTATATACTGGATATATATGATATATATGATATATACATCATGAATATAATTATTTATATAATGGATATTTTACCACATGAACAACTTGTAATTATAAGAAGTTTATTTTTGACTCAAGTACCAAAGATCGACAAAACGACCGTTATTAACATAAATAAGTACATAATGTTCATAACATGGTAATAAGTGATATAAAAAGAAAAATGAACTTGAAAAAGGTTCTTAATCAAGTAGAAATTAACTCTAGTTTATTATCCAGGAGGTTAAAGAATGATCTAGTCAAGTCAGACACGAGGTAAGGGAACTTCTTAACCCAATTTTTGTTCTTTGGGTTAATCTCCTACTTTCAAATTATTTCATGATATTATTATGTCCTATCTTGTATTTGTAATTTCTTTATGTGTAATTATATTTAATACACATAATAGATCTATTTTATTTTAAAAAATTATCTTTGTAAGGGACTTCATCTCAATCTTCTTTCATTGAGGTATATTTTGTTTTATACGCAACGTTCATTTATACGGTGTATAAACCCCTTTGAATTTTTTGTTTATTCAAAAGGAATCTTTTTTATACGAAGCGTTTTACTAAACGACAAAAGAGAAGGTTTTTTTCTGTCGTACGTATGCGGAAACAATGACTTCTTCACCACCGTGACCATTATTTGAGTTTCAGCTTCCTCTACAAGCCATAACATTTTTTAAAATTAAAAATAAATACCAAGTTTTACTTTTCTTTTATTTTGGTATTGAAAATGGTTTTATTATATCAATGTGTTGTATTGATTTCTTGTGATTGAAATGTGTAAATGTTATGTTTCCTTTATGCATGTTTTATGTGATACGATTATGTTATGGTTTATGATATGTTTAAACCTTTTCATATATGGAATGAATTGGACTTAATAAGTGACGGGTGGAGCCCGCTATAGCTCCTCGATGCATCAGTTGGTTTCATTAGACAAACTAATGTCTTGGCACGAGGACTTGACAAAATCTTATTAGTAGTCTTGGCATGAGGCCTTGGCTGTGTGGTTATGATAGTCTAGCATTATGCATTCCATCATTGTGAAAGTGGTTATTGATATTGGATGTGATTATACGACTTGTAGAATATTTATGTGAATAAGTAAATGGAATTATTTAATTTTATTTTCCCATATTATGATGAAGTTCAAGTTTAAAAGGGTTATTTTTAGTTATACATTTCCTTAAATGTTTATGTGTATTTATGAAAGATTCTAATATATTGTTATCCTTACTGAGCATCTGAGCTCACCCATTTCTATGTTTTATTTTCCCAGGATGTGAAAAAGTATTTTATGACTGACCTGTAGGGATAGTCTGAAGGGGATATGGGTGTGAACTATGGAGACTATGTTATTGTATTTTTTTCACTTTATGATGTTATGTAAGACTTATGAATATATCTAGTGTTTTCAATGCTACTAAAATAATCGGTCTTTCGAGACGTGATCTTTTGTGATCATGCCAATGTTACGCAATAATGCACCGACTCTGGGTAACTGGGGTCAGGGCGTTACACCTGAAGTTGTTTCTTATATGATAAAAATTATTTAATGGAATGAAGATCCTATGAGAGGCTCAATAAAATAATATTTATTCATATGAAAATTGTAAATGGGATATATAGGGAAGTGTCAACATACTTTTCCACTATAAAGATGTTTTTTCTTTGCCTAACTAAAGATAATATTAGAGAAAACATTATCCATAATGATAAATAGGAATATGGAATGATAATATCTCTAATGAAGCATGTGAGATGGAATAAAAAATTATGTAAGAGTTCTATTAACACTAATCTTAAATGAATCCAAGGAAACACACTACATAATTCCATCCACCCATTTGTTAAAAACTTCCATCCAGCTAAGAACAAAATGCAAAAAAAATGTATGATCTACTTGATCATATGCTTTAAACATGTCCAATTTTAGTTCATCACCCAACTTGTAAAAATATATGGTCTTTATTGAGAGGAAAATATCATGGAATACTATGGTATTATACAATATGATCCATTTGGGCACAAATGGGAATTTTTTTCCGAAATAATGAAAGTAAACAAACATCTAAGATGATTAACCATAATTTTTTATAAAATCATATCTTTCACATTTAAAATAATAATATTCCTGAATTCTGAGACACTTGAAGGATTTTTTTACTTTGGCAATTAGGGTGATCATGGTTTCATTAATTTAATTTCAAAAAGTCTTACCTTTCCATAATTATTTCATATGGTTTTTGATATTAGGCCCTACAATATACCAAACTACTTGAATAAAAGAGAATGAAATACAATAGGTTCAGGAGGGTCTTTGTGGAATGTATTTGAAAAAGAGGTGATTTGGCCTCCTAATCTATGATATCTTTTATAAGATCATTAATCATTGAATATGTCACAATAAGGGAGAAATAGTAGGAAACCTTAGTAGAACTAGTAATGTCCCATAGTAGTATATATCATTAAAGAATCTCGAAATAATATCATATAATTTACTCTCCCATATAGTGATTCCTCCTTCAAACCTATCCAATTTCTAAATAAAGTACTCCCGTTATCTTTCAAAACCATCTTATAGAAATATAAATTATTCAGATGTCATTCATTAATGTGTGATTCACTCACCCATATGAACCATAAATCATATTTATTTTTATAATATAATTTTAATTATTTTTTAATAAAAATAATCCACATGATCATAAAAGTAAATGTAGGGAGATAATAACACACATTAAGATATATCACAATATTTTAAATCTCAAAGTCAAAATTTTGAAATTTAGAGCTTATTTATTTATTAATACCAACAACCACCATTCTAATTTTAGAACAATAACCATCATTAAAATAATTCCATGATGACCTAACCATTCCTTCACAGTCATTCTCCTTTGTCCACATGCTTTAAAACATGAAAAAATCATATATTTTAAACATGTGCCACACCTTAGTTCATAGTGATAAAAATAGGATAGTTTTCGAAGAAATAGGGAAAATATGAGAGACCTGAAACAAAGTAAAAATATTTATCCATTTATAAAACCAAATAAATATATCAAGTCATTCAAATATCCTAGCTCTCTTCAACTTTCACTAATAACATGTGAATATATTTTATTTGAATCACATATTAGGGAACCCCATATGCGTCATACTTCTTATAAATTTTCTATAATTTATGGAGTCCAATAATCAATGCTTCTTTTTCTATATATAAAAGTAATTAATTTAATTTTACCATAAAATATTTGGCCCTAGATTTTATTTCTCACAAACCGTAGAAATCCCCAAAATTTTTATTTATCAATATGATTGGTCCATACATAGAATACCATGATAAACCATTATACAATTCTCTTCGTACTGAATGGAAGAGGTGGTATGGATATGATCGTAATTTTTAATTTTAAAAACAATCTCATAATTCTAAAGAATGAATAAGAAACTTACATGGCCCTATCTCCCAGCTAGAAAACTTCATTGAGAACCAAACATAGAGGCCACAACAACCATGTCCCTTCTTTTCAACATTGTTTCAGACTGGAAAACCACAACTAGGTATTATTTTGAGCACCAAAAAGCATCAAACAAATTTTTCATGGATTTGTGAGGTCATGAGAGTTCCAAAAAAAAGATATTCATTAGTTTACACTAGATATCACTACTTGATAAAAAATAATAGTTAGCTCAAAAAAATTAGATGAAGCCTGCGATTTTAAGTCACTAATGAATCCAAACCCACCAATCCAATAAATCTAACATTATAAAAAAAATCTAAACTCAATGAGTATAAAAGAATTAATTGATATGAAAAATATATCAATCATAGTAAGTTGAACTAAATGCTATAAATATCCCAATCCAAATATGATCGAATGAAATATATAAAATGTAACATATAAAGATATCAAAAAAATATCTCAATCCTACTATAATTACACAAATATTCCAATCTGATAACAATCATATGAAAAATATTTGGAAGAAAAAATATTATAAACACATAATAGAGATCCCAAAAAAATTATGATTGAATGAAACAAATCTGAACCTGATGAAGCCACTAACCCGACGAAGAAGATAAAGAATCTAGTCCAAAGAAGTAGATATGAATCCAGTGGTGCATATTTATTTAACCTGATGAAACTTATTTATGGTCGATGATCCATGGAGATGATCCAAAAGAAAAATTCTTTTCTTCAATAGGATGAATCCAGAGAAATTAAAAAATAAACAGAATCCAAATACATGGAAGATAAATAAAAAATAGATAAACAGATTACCAAGAGGTGGCTGAAACCAAGTAAACCCCTGGAAGAGGATTCATTTAGAATAGAAAAAAACTCATGGAATTACCAATTTTAATATAAATGATATTAAATGTTTTTTTTGAAATAGATCGACCCAAACCTAGGAATTCATGAATGAATTACACATTACCACATGTATGACTCCCAATACACAAAAGTTTGGAAACTAATAGAAAGGTTATATGTATGATAATAGAAGACTATACCAACTATATCATTTCATTGAGTATGATAATAAATAATAATAATGGTATAATTAATAAATAATAACCGTAAATGTAGAAAAATAAAGATAACATAAATAATATAAATAATTAGCACCCAGTGTTGTAAGCATGTCCAGAGTATGTAATGAAGATAAAAGAAATATTAAGTATCCACTATATCTCATCCTCATACACAACCATCTCTATGATATACTACTAAACCATCTACCACATGGCCCTTTCCCTTCAATGGTTATTTCATTAAATCTATAAGAACATCAAAATTCTTAAGTAGGGTTTTCGTACTAGACTCTCTAGGACCCCACCAATTAATCCTCGCCTAATTTAATCAAGTATAAAAATTTTATGCAATAATAATAATTAAAAAATTGGTTATAAACAAACAATCCACAACTGAGTGGTATTATGTTAACTAACCAACCACCAGACCCTTTTTCGTACCTACTTTGTCTCCTAGCCTAAAAAATAATCATGGAATATATCGAAGAGAATGTACTTGCACATGGTTCTTAGAATCCATCACTAAATAGATCAGAGCATGGAGCTCAGAATCTATATTTGAGTGTCAATAGGTGAATGGACCAGTAATACACTTAGAATCTATCTATATCTAATAGTAATCCATCATGTCATGGACCGGCTCATAGTTCTAAATCTAAACTCATGTCACATGTCACAGTGACAATCCATCACATTCTCGTGATTTCTTAGGTAAGGCCACCAGTATTTCAAGTCTATAATGTTGTCCCACCAGACCATTATTCCTCTAAAACACTACCTTGGTTCTGACCACCAAGTTTTCATGCACTTTACTCTATCCTCAAGTCCATAATCATCATCATCACAAGCCACACACACACTCCCCCTCCAAGGGATGTAAACCACATGAAATTCCACCTATATTAAGAATTAACAAAACCTCTAAAAATGGTATTGTATATCATAGAGTAAACATACAAGGAAGGTGTATCACATTATCATGATTATATAATAGTAACATAACAATATGTGAACACATCAAACATGGAATCATGATAAACAAATATCACTCATGAAAATAATAAAAGAGTAATGACAGGAAAAAATAAATAATAATCATTGAAACCTGCATAAGTGAAGGCCCAAGAAGTTTAGTAACTTCATACCTAAAATTTTTCAATGTTAATAGCAAATATGAACCAACTAGTGTGGTTCGATAGATAGTTCATAAACTTCAAAAATCAAGAAAACCTCCTTGAGAGACTTATTATTATAGTTTTCAACATTTTAACACTCATGGTTGGTCATGAATTCATAGAACATAAACTAATAATTTTATTTCAAAAGTATATAAATATTGTATATGATAAATACCTTCTTTCTCCTTAATAACTTTAAAATTATCATGTTAGGACAATATATGTACTCTCAATATTCTCCTAAAGAATAATTAAAATCTACATTAGATAATTTATATCCATTAATTTTTTTTTGAACCCATGTGGTATTACATATAATCATTCTTTAAAAATTCCAAATATTAACCTTGATATGATTATCCCTTGATAATTTGATACCTTTATCATATGATATTTCCCTAATAATTTAATTTGGATAATTTTTATAATTATATACTAATATTATTTCTTTATAAATTATCCATTCATAATAATCATTTGAGAATTTATTTCCACAAATTATCCTTTATTAATTCTTGAATAATGTTACTATGATAATTATTCCATTATAATTTTCCATTATTATCATTTGATAATTCTATATTTTATCTATTAATAATTTATACATAGTCATTACATGATAATTATTTGTAATTAACATTACTATTTTCATGAAATTTCCATATGGTACTTAAATTAATTTATCCCTTGAAATTTATTTCATAATAATTTTTTTCATAAATAATCATTTGATAATTCAATATTTTATCTTTATATAATCGCACTGATAATCATTTAAAGAGAATATGATTTTATCATTTAGTATTAAAATTCAAATTATTTTCTCCTTTTTCCCATAGTATGAGAGTAAGGAAAAATGGGGGAAAAGAATATAAAAAAACTCACCTTCTAGGAACCACATAGAGAATAGATGTAAAAAAGGGATGCAAACACCGAAGATGAAGATCATACAAAAGGATTATACTTTCACCGACCACATGGATGGAGAGATCGGTGCCCTCATATTTTACCAAATCAACCAATAAGCAGAACCAAATGGTTTGGGTATTTAAAACCCCATGTTGCACGTAATTCACCCACTAGAAAATTCAATCCCAAATTAAATCCATAATTTGAACTGAAAATTGGTGGAGGTGGTTTTTAATTCACCCCATTAATGCATTGGTGACAGTAATAGTAAAAAAAAGTGAAAATAGAAGGTTTTTAATTAAAACATGTGTCAAAAATGGTGTATGGTGTTTTTTGGGGAAGAAAATCATTAATTGTTTTATTTATTAATTATATTAAAAATGAAAAATATTAAATAAATTTACATAATTAGGGATCTTATAGAAAGACATATGAAAGAAAATTTTATGTCCTTCCAAGGGTAAACCCCGTATCATGGACCAATCTATGGTCTTGTATTTCTCATACGAAACACATTTTGGGAGACATTCAATTATTTTTAGAAAAACAGAATAATTAAAATGTTAATAAATTAAACTAACTTTTGACCCAACCAAATACCTAATGCGTTCAAACATTATGTCCAAAATAGGGTAAAACCATTATCTCAAAACTAATAGTAATTTTATATTTCTCATACAAAGCACTATTTGTGATATATTCAAATATTTTATGAAATATATAAATAAAAATATTTAATAAGTTATCCCCATGTTTGATATTACCAAACATCTGACGTGCAAAAATGTTATATCACCCCTATAATAAAAACCAAATCTCAATTCTAATGTTTTTCTTAGATTTATCATATGATGCACCATTTGGTATATATTAATTTATTATGGAATGAAATCATTCATGTTTAATATAATAAAATTAAAAAATTTATTCCATTTTCATTGATTCTCTACGGACCTTGAAATCCATTGCTATATTAGTACCTAACTCCAAAAATATTCCATTGAATATTACATGAGGTTAACTGGGATTTTACTACTACTGAAACCCTTTAAAAATTTACCAGGTTATTTTATTTAAAAAAATTACATTTTTCAAATAAAAAATTAAAATGAATTAAAATCATTTAGTGATTTTATTATATTTAAAAATTAAGGATATTAAAATTCTCCTCCTCTATCAACTTCAAATACTTGAGAAGTATCTCTAGTGGTATTGCTCAATCAATTTAGGCCACTGTGATCAAACATCATAAATATACTCCCATGTATCATCTACGATTTGTGTATACTGCCACTGAATCTAGACTAGTGGTAGCATCTTTCCACAGAACACCTTCTCTCTTTGGTTAATGTAATACACCAAATGATTCTTATAAGAATCCTTGGTCACTATCTCAATATCCTAGTAATCAAAAACATGTTCATGGTCAGGTATGAACCTATGAATTTATGAAACATGGAATACATCTTGAATACCTAAATATTGATAAGGGAGTTCTAGGTGGTATTCCACTGCACCTACAAGCTTTTTGATCACAAAGGGTCCAATAAAATGTGGTTCAAGCATGACCTGCTTCCCCAGACATATATGTACTAACCTAGGAGCCACTCTAAAGTAGACCCGGTATCCCAAAGTAAATACAGGGTCTCATCCTTTAGTTGACATGAGATCAATATGCACTCAGAGTGGTGATCAACCACTTTTTTATTCACTTCACTCTCTTAGTGGTATCCTAAACCATATTGGGGCCAAAAACCACTACCTCATCCACCTCATGCCAAAAGAATGGTAAACAAAGCAACCTCCAGAAAATATACTCATAAGGTTATATTATAATCAAATCCTAGTAAATGTTATGGTATGAAACTTCAATGAAGTCTATGTGATCATCACAAAATCCATTAAAGTCTAGCATGAAAGATCGAATAATATCCTCCAACATGCATATAGTTCGATCATATTATCCATCAGCCTAAGGATTTTATGTCGTGGTCAATCATAGTAGAGTCCCTACAAATTTCTGTCATCCCTATAAAATTCATGACATAAAACTTTAATCTCTATATGAAAAAATTATCATGGGAAATCCATGTAGAAATAATATATCTTGAATATAGAGAATTTCTATCCCCACCTATGAGTTAGTCTCTCTAATTGTAATGAAGTATGAAGAATTTGTTAGCCAGTCGAAAATCACCCAAATTGTGTCACAACTCCTTAGGGTCATGGGTAACCCTATCATGAATTCCACAGTGATGTCCCCCCAATTCTAAAGAGGTATTAGAAGTGTCTACAATAGCCCACTAGGATGACGGTTCTCAAACTTTACCATGTAATAGTTAAGGCATTGGGAGACAAAACCAATAATGTCTATCTTCAAACCTGACCACTAGAACCACTTCCATAAGTCATGATAAATATTGGTTTCACTTTGATGTACTTTCTATCTAGATGTGTGGTTATCTATAATTATATCATATCTGATGGAATTTGGGACTGCCACTCTCTAATATACCATGATTACTTTGTTTTCACCCAAGGTCCATCCATATATCGGGTCAACTCCAGCCATCTCCTTCCTCATTACAACACACTCAGGGACTGAATTCTAAACATTCCTCACCTGGTTCACAAGACAAAATGTAATTACTAATGGATAAAAATTCATATAGTCATGTTTCTCTATGGCATTCATCCTCAAATTAGTCAATAATATCATCAATCACCACTACTCCTATGAGTTCCTATTGCCAAAATTCTTTCGGTCCTTTGTCTTATGGCTAAGAGCATACACAGTGAAATTAACTTTTCCAGGTGCATAATTCATCTCAAAATAAAACATTTGTTGATACTTAAACTAGTACCTATATGTCAGATTCATGTCCCTCTATTTAAAGATATACTAAGAGATTTTATATTCTATATGAACAAAATATCCCTCACCAAAGAGATAATTTCCCCAACAAATCAAATAATGCACCAACGATTCCTACTCCAAGTCATATATTGGGTATTTCCACTCATGAGGTCGTATATGATGAGACCTAGATGTTAATACCATCTCAATATGCATCAAAACCACTCCCAGACCAATTCCTGATGCATCTTGGTACACTATATAACCAATATTAGGATTAGGGAGTCGCAGTATTGAAGTTGTTACCAACCATCTTTTGAACTCAATGAACACATCTTCACATTGATCCATCCACTAAAACTTCACTCCCTTGTTTGTTAGCACTGTCATGGGTGATGATAGTCAGAAGAAGTTCAGGATAATCCATCATTAATATCCTATAAAACCAAGAAAATTCATAATCTGAAACACTTTTTGGGGATGTGTCCTCAACATGCCTACCTCAATGTTTTTGGGGTCTATAGATATAAAGGTATCATGCACCACATATCCAAGGAACAAAATATTTCAAATCCAAAATTTACACTTTGATATCTTGGTTTTAATCCTATGTGCTCAAAGAGTACTCACAACTATCTCTTGGTTCCTAGAATGTTTCTCTTATGTTAGTGATTAAAAGATGATATCATCAATGAACATTATGATGAATGATTCCAAATAAGGATGGGTGATTTTGTTCATGAGGACTATGAACACTATTGGTGTATTCTTCAGCCCAAAAATCAATACCACGTACTCATAAATTCTATACATTATCTGAAACAACATTTTTTGAATGTCCTCTTTTTGAACTCGCAATTAGTGATAACTTGATCAAATATTAATCTTGTAGAACCACTGGGATACCCATATATGATTGAAAATATCATAGATCCTAGGAAATAGATATATATTCTTCAACATCACCTTTTTTATCTTCAGATAATTAGTTCATAGTAGAAGAAAACTATTTGGCTTCATAGTGAACAAAATAGGTACACCCCATGGGGAAGTACTTGGTCTAAAAAATCCCTTCCTCAACAAGTCATCTATTTATACCATGAGATCCATAATCTTGGTTAGATCCATATGATATGAGGGTATCAAAATGGGGTGCACACCTGGTAGGGGCTCTAACTCAATTTCAACTCCTATATTTGGATTCAGTTAGGAGAATTCATTTAGAAAGATGTCTTGATTGCGATCCATAAATGGTGGAAAAGTTGAGGGGGTTTCCAATGATCCTTATAGAAGTGAAAATACTACCATCTATGTTATGATAATCATAAGATAACTCAATTATTCTCTAGCTATAATTTCTCCCAATTCCCTATCTCAGGTCATAATGGGCTTCTCTCTCTTTAGGGAGGTAAAAGATACCCTTATATGGTAGCAATCAATGTCATCTTAGAATATGGTCATCTATTCCATGTTGAGAATCAAAATGAATGTCATAATCTCCAGAATCAGAAATTCAAACAAATATCCATCGCTAGTTATGACTAGTGGACACTCTATGAATTGTTATAGGTAATCTAATATAGTTTCTAGCTGTGTATCAAGGGCTTTTAATGTAACGTGACTTGTAATTCATGTCAAGAAACTACATTTTTAAATAAAAAAGAATGTGTTGCACTGGTATCAAATAAAGAAGTAGATATATTTGAGGTGATCAAAACCATACCTTGAATAGTTTATGGTACCTCCCCACCATATTTTGTAAATTTATATACCTCACAGGTATACCCTACATCAACTCAATGACCTTTACCTAGAGTCATTGTTGTTTGAGAATTATGCATCTTTTGCAATGAATCCCAACCAGATTCCAAGTTTAATGACTATTCTTGTCATATACCCCTTTGAATACCTGATATTAGTGATCTATATAAAAACATATGGATGTGACCTATCTTTCTACACTATAAACATTTTCTCTAAGGTTTTGGGCATACTAGAAATAGTTTCAAAGCATCCTATAGTTAGATCACTAAGGGTCACCTCATAAAGAAACCCAAATGAATGAAATCTGTATCACTAGTATGACACTTCTCTATTGCATGTTTCTGGTCATCCTCTTCCTTCCATAGGAAGATTCACACACAACAGTAGTGGGTGGTCCACCATTCTATGTAAGGAAAGCTAGAAAAAATTAGCAGCTCATCCGTCCTGTATATTATTCTCAATGTTCAGGGTCTTTCTTAGAACATTTAGGAATGAAGCTAGTATGTTGATCTGGACATACTATCTACAGTCAATTTGAAGTATAATTTAAAATATCCTAGACTTTTGGGCTTTATTACTAGCCAAACCTAGTAAGAAATAGAGGATCTCGTTAAATTGTGTAGAGTGTACTGATACGATCATGGAGCCTTGATGTAGCTCCATGAACACCTCTTATTGTTAAATCTTTCATATATTGGGAAAAACACGTTTAAAAACATGTCCTTCATGGCCTCTGGTATGAGAATATCACCTCATCTAACCTATAACATAACTCCCTAATAATTCCTAGTGAGTCCCTATAGTATAAAGGCTTCCAGAATCACCTTCTTATTAGATGGAATCTCAATGAGATGAATGATACCCTCTATTATGTCTACCCAATCCTTATTATCTTTTATTTTGTTGATTCCTTTGAATGAAGGAGGATTCTAGAGCTAGACATCCCTAGTGTGGACAACCATGGATCTCATTGGCAGCTTCTAATGAACTATTTCCTACACCCTTGGATCTATTGTAGGGAAATTCTTAGGAAAAACCTGCTCAATTTACAGTCCCACCAAATGTTTGTGAGGTGTAATATTCTGAAACATAATGAAAATTAGGAACATGTAAATTATTAAACATTCTATGTAATCACATAAGATTATCCTCTAAGTATACCCATATCCCAAGGTATACCCACCTCTAACTAACCTTAATTTATATTCCTACACATTATTCATAGTCATCATATGTATACTAATATAAAATATGGACTCAATTTAACTAATTAATGACAGTAACGATATGTTACAACAATACTTCATTATTGATATATCACAGAAGGTTAAATTATCTTAAAAAATAGCACAAATTAAGGAATTTAATTATTGAACTACTATACAACACACAAAAAATGTATATATATAGCATGTGAACCTACGTACCAAGTCATGATGCATGAACACACTAAAAATCACATAAATCACATATAAAAATCATGTGAATCACCAAAGGTGAGTTTAATCAACAGTGACATCAAAACATAAATTATCTAATTTATGGAAACTTGGAGGTTCGCTATACAATGTTGGCCAGGCATTTTCATAGTTCCTTTCCCCAATTCCCAACCATTCTATCTATTCCCTATCCTATATTATCCCATACTAAGGTAAAGATAATATTGATTTAGTTAATATTGATCATATGATACCATTTTGTAACATCCGGACACAAACCATTAGATCTAAACTATAATTTCACATGAACACATTTGTGCCACCCCGTATGCAAGAGGGTACTGACTAGAATCAAGGGTCTAGTTATGATAGTGTAGATATTATACCCTTTTTAGCATGTAATTGATCATGATAATAAATAATAATAGCAGAATGAATAAATAATCAGTGTAAATACAGAAAACAAAATATGACATACATAACAAAAATAACTATATCCCAGTGTGTTAATCCTCTCAAGAGTATATACAGTGGATAAAAGAAAGAATTTGGATCAACTATATCTTATCATCATCCACTGTTATAATGGTACACACTTTTCATACATAGATATTACAACTAAATATAAGAATATTCATTACAAAACATAAAAAAATCATACAAAAATGGAATAGGTTTAACATATTAGGAAAAATAGAATCATAAACAACTGATTCAAAAAACTTATACATCATCTCTCTTTTTCCTTCATAACTAGAACCATTTTGACACATCATACTTAATAAATTTATATATATATTATGGAAAATAAAAAAAACGGGTGATCTCAAATGCTCAATAAGGGTAATCAAGGAAGATAACATAAGCATAAGGTTATAAGAACATGAAAATAACTTTTGAAAATGTTATCTGGTATTTCAAGGATCAAGATATTGAGTCACCAAATAAATCATTGATGTTCATAAGACATGAATTATAAAATAATAAAAGTATGTAATTCATGGGAGTATAACATAAAACATGAAATTTTGGAGACATATAATCCTAAAAAATTATTTTCATATTAATCAAGGATCACTAGAAAGACCATCATAACGGTCAAATTCCCTAACAAAACCAAGATCACTACTCATTCCGGCACTGTATTATGGAATCATGTTCACATCTTATTCTAGTACTATTTATCACATGAGATATAAATATTTACACAATAAATTGGAGGGAGATTTAGGTCCCAACTATCACATAATGAAATCCATACATATATGTTCTATAAGAACATTAATCATTCATAATATTGGAACCCAAGGAATGAAATGGGTTTCATAATCATCATTAAACCATAACATAACTCATGGAAAGGAAATGGGTTTCATAAATATCATTCCATCATAACCATAAATATACTATATGAAGAATAGGAAGAGTATCATTGACAATATCCCCAATTAAATAATAAATATCATCAAATAATATTATCCTAGATGGAAAATAATTCTGAGAGATAACTTGAAAGTAATTCTTGAGGAAAATATCCTTTCTACTTTGAAATCATTTTCTTTTCATAAAATGATGCTCAATTATAATTGAAAAATATTCTTAGAAGATAACATAATATGATTCTAAGGTATGATTTAAGGAATTAAGCTTCATGAAATCAGAAAAATACATTCATTTAATATAAGTTCAAAAACATTCCTTTCAGACTTTTTCTGAAAAAGTCACAAAGTACCACGTTTGGAAAATGACAAAAACGTTTCATTTCAAACCGTTTAGTAAAAATTCACACATGTGTAAAAAGGAAATTGAAAATTGTAGAATAATAGTAAAACTATTTTGGAAATTTTTTTAAGAATCATGGACATGGTAGAGAAATATTTTCTCAGAGATACGTATATATAAACAATTTTGAATAGTAATGAGATTGTGGAATTAACCCTTACATTAGGTTTAATTTCCTTCGTGCATATCTGAACATCCTATATAATTTTTTAAAGGATGTTAATAATTTATAATAGAACTGTATTAATATTAATGACATCATATATTATCCTCTTATATCATCTTATCACTGGTTTGTTAATAATATTTCATTTTTACCAACCTTTTGTGCGGTAACTGCTTCATTTTCCAATACATTTTTTATCATATAAGTCACAATTCATACACATAGGATATTTCTATGTCATAAAAAATATAATATTAAGGTAATATATATAACATTTATTCATTATATACATTTATATAATCATTATTTAATGGAAAATTAATCACATCACGTCATGGATATGATATTTCGTACGTATGCAGGAGCATTGGTATCATTTCTGTAATGGTGAAATAGTAAGGAAGTGGATTGGATATTAATAATTTTCCCCATAATAATTATAATGTTATAATTATCACACACACATACACAGATATATATATATATATATATTATCTATCGTTATAACCATCCAAATAAAGTGGTGATTAAAAATAGATTACACCACGGTGTGGAGATTGTAAGTCATACGTACACACATGTGATGATATTGTTTTTAATAGGATGGATAAAAGGTGTAATATGGTTCTTACATAATCATAATAACATCCCATAAAATATTAGATACATTACTTATTACATTATAATATAAAAATACATGAATAAGATTTTGAAGAAGAAATAATATTGAAAGCGTCGGTGAAGACAATTACTTCTTCTTTGGAAAACATCCTTTAGATCTCCTTTAAATGACACTATGGTTTGACTTTTGGGAATAAAAGAACCTCTATAATATATATATGGAATTAGAGAATAGAAATTGGTAGGGGATGGTCCCATCTTGAAGGCTCAATGTGACGTGAAGAAGTGAGGTAGGAGGATCTATTTTATAATTAAGGTGAGGGGCACTTTTAGATGTTTCTGAAAATATTAATTTATAATAATTTAAATATCTATTAAAATACACCCAATACACAATTTATTAAAATATTAGATGATATCAGGATGTAATATCATCAACCAATATATTTTAGATGTGTTTTTATATTATTAGAAACATTATCATTTTGAATAACCCTTAGTTAACATATTTTAATTTTAACTAAGTTAATAATGCTTTCAATATTAAAAGGATGTGATTTTTTATTAAGTGATGTAAATTATACCATAAATGAAAAATATAAAAAAATTCAAACAGTTTATAATTATTTTATATTTTTAATTATTTTTTATGATTTTTAAATAATTTAATAAAATATTATTTTGATAAAATGTCATTAGTGTAAATTTTGACACTATTCATTAATTTGAATTTTAAAAATATCAAGATAACATTTTAACATTGAAGAAAATAATTTATTAGATTCATTATAAGTCAATTCCATCTATAAAATTAATTTTATCACATTAATAATCTAAAATAAAATTATTATAATATTTTCAGAAACCTTTTTTCGTATTTCAATTAATAAAATAATTACTACATAAGTGTTGTGTAATTATTTTATATACATATTTCATTACTAATAATTAAAAATAAAATCCCATGTTGCACATAAATCTTATAAATTTAAGATGATTATTTATAAATTAATATTTAATTTGGGTAACCCTGCATTAAAAATGATATAGTATTTAAAACATGATTGTGGAATCTTTAAATCTTTATTAAATAAAATATTATAAAGATCATAATATATTTTAAGTGGACCAAAAATCAAAAAAAAATTATATCCTTAAAATATATTTATTATGTTAAAAATGTACATTTATATTCGTTTATAACATGACTTTTTACCTATGTGGACACATATGGGATATTTAAGTCAAATAAAGTTATATTTTGTGACATTTTCTATTTACATATTAGTCATTTCATAGAAAAGAGTCCATTAACCAACTTAAATTTGACCTTTATGTGTTAAGGGTCAAAATTCCTTCATCAATTAAAGTTTTTTTCATGTTATAGAGTCATTTCATAGTCATTATCATTTTATTTTTAACCTAAATTACCCAATTTACCCTTTACCATGGTAACAAAATTTATCAAAGTTACTATTCATATGGGACATAAATAAAAGTGAATTGTTCACTAAATTTTGAAATTTTGAATCTCAATTTGGTATCCATTTCTTAAAATTCAAAACAGGGTTGCTATAGAAATTAATTTAAACTAAAACTAGTAAAGTAAAAAGAAAGAAAAAATTTAGATAAATTCCCTTTTAAAACATAAAAAGTTTTTATAATTATTTTAATTATAAAATCCTTTTTAAAACATATAATTGAATTATATAATTAAAATTAACTAATTAAAATTTAAAAAAATCAAAAAAATATTATTACATTATATATATTATTAAATAAAATACATTTTTCAATAAAAATCAGCATTTTCACTATTCCTTTAAAAAATAAATGTTGTTAGAGAAAAACTAATTTTTACATTATGAATTCAAAAATGAAATTAATTTTTAAAATCAATTTTTTATATCTTCTAAAAATTGATATTCATTTATAAATTGAATAAATATTATTTTTGAAGAAGATGTATGTTTAAAGAAAAAAGTGATTTTACTAAAATTTTGCGACTATTTTCTCTTCACTTACACGTACATTCATATTGATTTGGAGATTTATATTTATTTCATAAATTAGTTATTATTTTTTATTCCCATAAATCTAATTCCTAGGTTATATTAATAGTATCTCATAGTTTTATTAAACTCATTGTTTCATGTAATGCAAGTTATTGAAGAATTAAACTTATTTGTAGAGAAATATTTCATAAAAATCTCTAGGTGTTACATTCCTCATCCCCACCCTAATGTGGATTTATCCTTAAAAATTAATCACTTGGACATAAATAGATGAGGATACCTCTACCTCATCACATCCTAAATTTCCCATATAGCTTCCTTAAATTGGTGGTTCCCCCATAAAAAATTATCCAAAGAGTTATATTGTTTTCTAGAACATTTTCTCTATGATACAAAATCTCAATAGGTTGTTCTTCATAAGAAATATCCTCTATAATTGTATAACATATGAGTTTAGAACATTTTAATGATCATATATGTACTTCTTGAGGATAGATATGTGGCACACATAATGAACTTTAGAGAAATTCGGTGCAATCCCCAATATATAAGATAACTTCCCAACATGATCAAAAATTTAAAAATGGTCAATATACCTAAGGTTTAGATTTACCTCAATTCCAAATCTCATCAGTCTCTTTTCGGGATATATTTGTTGAAATACATTATTACCCACTTCAAAATCTAGTCATTTTCATCAAATGTCTTCATAACATTTTTTTCAACTCTAAAATACTCTTATGTGTTGTTGAATAGATCTAAACTTATATTCTATTTCCTCAACTAGATCAGGTCTTAATTAGTTTATTTCCCCTACTTCATTCCTGAAAGTTGGAGTTTTGTAATTTTTACCATATAGGGTTTCATAATGACTCATCTGAATACTGGAGTTTAAGTTACTGTTGTAAAACAAAACTACCAAAGGTAGGTTTTGATCCCAACTACCTTTAAAATCCATATATAAAGATCTCAACATGTATTCTAGTGTTTGAATTGTCCTCTTAGACAAACCATCTATCTGAGGATACTTATCTTTGTACCTAGAGCATGGTAAAGACTTCTCTAAAACATTGAGGTAAATATTAGTTCATGATTAGATATAATGGAATGTGGTACTCCATGAAATCTCACAACATCCTTCATATATGCTATGGTAAGATAATGAAGAGTGAAATAATCTCTGACATTAAGTTACTATACTGAATTTATAAGTCAATCAACTATAACTGATATAGCATTTTGGATTTTATATGTTTTTGGAAGATTGATAAAAAATCCTTGGTGATGTTTTACCATTCCATTATGGTATGGGTAATAGTTGTAACATCCCTTTAGACTTTTGTATCTTAGCCATAACATATTAACAATCCAAACACTAAGAAATATACTCTGCAATATATCTCTTCATGAATTACCAGCAGAAATACTCTTTCAAGTTTCTATATAACTTGGTGTTCCCATTAAGAATAGAGAATTATGAACAATGATCCTCATCCAACATCTCTATTAAATATGGAATGGGAGGGATACAAATAAGGGTCTTAAACCTTATAATTCCATCACAATTAATATCAAACATATAAACATTTCTTCCCTTATTTTGTAGCTCTACATCATTCTTCTTTACCTTCTTAATCTTCACTTGTATAGATGTTTGAAAACTCATTTGATCCAGAAAATATTTCTCCCCTTCCATTAAACATAATTGATCCAACCTTTAGAAATCAATAAATATTAGTTCTTTTGTAAACCTCATCATAGATAGAATTTCATGGTTCTTATGACTCAAAGAAACTACCATGTTGTTGGTTTTCCAAGGGTGGTAATGTATTGAGTAGTTTTAATATTTAATCAACTCCATCCATATTCGTTGGTGCATATTTAGCTCATTTTGAGTGAAAATATATATTAAACTATTATGATCGGGTCAAATGTCACAGGTTTCTCCAAAATGATAATTACTCTATATATTTAATGAAAAAAATACTATAGTTAACTACAAATCATAAGTTGGGTAATTTGTATCTTGGATTTTTAATTTTCATGTAGCATAAGATATCACCTTTTCATTTTTCATCAGAACACATACCAGAACCTTCTTTCATGCATCACTATGGATAAAAACATTTCTCTATTACATGGTAGTGTTAGTATATTTTCACTAACTAACATTATTTTCAGATCCTTAAAATTCTCTTCACATTCTTCCTTATATATGAACTTAATTGTTTTTCAAGTTAACTTGGTGAGTGGATTAGATAATCATGAGAAATCATTAAAAATTGTATTTAATATCCATACAAACCAAGAAAACCACATATCTCAATCACTATTGTTCATATAAGACAATTTACAATAACATTAATCTTTATTTGATCCACAAATATCTCTTCTCTTGAGATTATGTGACCTAAAAATGAATCTTTCTAAAGCCAAAATTCACACTTGGTAAAGTTTGGATAAAGCTTATCCTTTCTCAGACACTTTTGTACAATTCTCAAGTGATATTAATGTTCTTCCTTTCTCATTTAATATAAACTAATATCATATATAAATACTACTATAAACTAATAAATATATTCCCTAAATACCCTATCAGTTAAATCAATGATGATAGTGGTGGAACTAGTACGACCAAAATGTGTCACTATAAATTCATTATGTCTGTACCATGTACATAATGATTTTTTTGTATATCCTCCTTCTTAACCCTAAATTGATAATTTTTAGAATAAAGATAAATCTTAATAAATTAATGATCTTGGATTATTTGATCAAATATTTCATCAATATGGGGGATAGGATATTTTTTCTTGATAGTGATCTTGGTACTTTCTCGATAATCAATGTAGAGTCTCATTGATCCATCATTATTTTTGAAAAATAAAATATATACACCCCATGGTGATGCACTATTGTGTATGAATCCCTTTTAAATATTTTCTTGTATTTTATTCTGTAATTATTGTATCACAATTGGTTTCATTCTATTTAGATTCTTTAAAATAAGCATAACACTTGGTATGAGTTCTATTGAAAACTCAAATTCATGAATTTGTGGAAGACCTAGAAAATTAGATGGAAAACATAAAAACTCTTGAATTATAGGATTATATTTAATGGTGAGTTTATCCTTAATGATGAGTTTATCCCCAACCATATAAGATATATAACCTTCATTTATATGAATTATGTCACATAAGATGGAATTAATTTCAACTAGAAGTTCATATTCCTTATTTCATTGATAGATGATCCTAGAAACATTTGGAATATGAAATGTGACATCCATTCCATTAAAATTGATATGATCTTGATATAGTGAAAGATGATCCTTTACATGAATCACATTAAATTCAACTAAGGGAAGGATCGCAAGATTTGTAGGAATCACATTCCTACAAACCTTTAACTGGAGAAGAATTATAAACTTGTGATGCGACCATTGTGTCGTTATGAGGTTTCACAGCTAAATAAACATTTAATGGTTTAAGTAATATGGAGATACCCTTATAAATTTAATTATAAATAAAATATTGTCTGGATATACAAATAAATAGAACATTTTATTATTTAGAATGGATGTTAAGTGTACCTTTCACCACTTTATTTTTGTACTCCACATCACCAATAGTGATCGCATATGATTTTACCGTGCCTTTGGAATTCATATGTTTTAGATGTCAATCATCATCGATAACCCGAATATTTGGGAATTGGTTCATATAATGCCCAATTTACTTACATTTGATGTATTGAAGTGTGTGAGGTGAATTTTATATATACTTTTATTTATTTTATTCCTGAGCTATTATTTTCTTATGAGTTTGGTAGTCAATTGCCTAATTATCTTCATTCCCTCACATAAAACATTAAATATTCCCCAAAATAAATTTCCTCTATGTTTCATTCCACACATTGAGGATAATGGAAATCTCATCTTCTATTAACTATGGTTTTTAGATTTTCCCTTGAATTCTATTTTTTCTTCTAACTAAACCCATATGATAGATAGGTAATTCCAATTTCCATATCATCCATGAGAGTACATTGAAATATTTCCTCATAAACACTGAAATCCCTTATGGATTATTCCCATTATATACTTGGTTTTAATCCACTAAAGAATTTATTAACCTTAATTTTAGGTTATATGATAACTCTAGAATCATACCTAGAAAGTCTTGTAAAATTTTCCTCATAGGTACCAATAGATTCATTATCCTTGTCCTTAAGCTCATGAACTCCTTCTCCATATTCGTACAAATAATATGTGGAAATTGTTTATGGAAAAATATGATCTTAAAATTGTCACATTCCATTGATTCAATTTCATTTTTTTGCCTCGTATTCTTGATGAGATTCCACCATTGATTCACTTCACCTTCCAAATAATAGACTGCCAAATGAATTTATAATGTTCTAAACATTGGAGAAGTTAAAATATCTTTCAAGTGGTACTGATCAAGTGTTCATCCATTAGTGGACCAAAAGACCCTCTGAAATAATGTGTATTATGCCTCATGAAGGAATCAATTGACTGTTTTTCCCATCATTTCTCCTTTGGAAGTCATACATGATTCATAACATGAGAAAGTGGTGTGAGCATTGAAAAAATGTTTTTCAATCCATCTCCCAAAAGTTTCAATTTCTTAGGAGGAAAATATTTTCATTTCCCATCACATTTAACATTAACATGGGTCCTTATGGTTTTATCCTTTTTTCTAAAACCAAAAATCATAGAGTGAGAAACACTAATCATAGTGGTAAAACAAAATAATTGAGGGAAATTTATTAAAAAATATAAATTTAGGACAACTTAGGTTTTATAATATTTTACTTATGGACATCACCAAAACTCTAGGATGGTATTATATATATAGGATTATCCATAGGTTTCTTACTAAGGTTTTCTCATCCTAGTGTCAAAATGTTGAAAAAACCTTACTCTGGTACCAACTATAAAATCCCTTACTTTCATATAGAGATATTACATCTAAATAAGATAATATTTATTACATAACATAACAAAACCATGTTATAACCATAAAAGATGACTATCTCTATAAACATGGAAACATAAAAAACCACTTAATAATACATCTACATCATCTCTCACTTATTCCATCATAACTATAACCCTTTTGACACATCTTACATAATAACTTTCTCTATATGTTTGGGAAAAGAAACATAAGAAATGGGTGAGCTCAGATGCTTAGTAAGGGTAATCAAGGAAGATATGATAAGAATAAGGGATTAATAACATGAAAATAACATTTGAAAATATTATCATGCATATAAAGGATCAAGATATTGATTCATGAAATAAATTATATAAGTTTATAATACATGAATTATTAAATAATAAAAGTACATAATTTGTGGGATTATAACATAATACATGAAATTGAGGTATACAAATAATAATAGAAAATATTTTTTATTTTAGTCAAGGCTCACTACCAAGACCATATTAGTGGTAAAATCCCCTTAGTGAACTGTGTTTACACCTCATTCCAGCCCTGTATTATTGAACTAGGTTCCCTTCCTATTCCAGTCATGTTTATATAATGACATATAAATATTCACCCAATGATTTGGAGTGATATGTAGGTCCCACCCATCACATAATTACATCCATACATTTTTTTCCATAAGAACATAAATCATTCATCATATTATAACCCATAGAATGAAACGAGTTTAATAAATATCATTAAATCATAACATAACCCATGGAAAATAAATGGGTTTCATAGATATCATTCCATAATTACCATAAATCAACCATAAGAATAATTGGAATTGAATCCTTAAAAATACCCCCAGTAAAAAAATGTACCATCAAAGAATGTTATTGTAGATGGAAAAGTATTTTGAGAGATTAGTTGAAAATAATTCTTGAGGAAAATATCCTTTATTCTTTGAAAACATTTTTTTTTCTTAAAATACCCTAATGTTTTAAAAAAAAATCTATAAAAAATAACCATGTGATATTATAATGTAAGATTTAAGTCATTAAGGTTTCATAGACGTTGAAAAATAAATTCATATCATATAAGTTAAAAAACATTCCTTTTATACTCTTTATAGAAAAGTCACAAAGCACCTAATTTGGTAAACAAAAAAATATTCATTTCAAATTGTATAGTAAAAATGCACACATGGGTAAAAAGGACATTAAGAAAATTTAGAATAATAGTTAAAATTTTGTAATTTTTTTTAAGAAACATGGACATGGAATAGAAATATTCTCCTACAGATACTTATATATAAACAATCTAGAATAATAATTTTCTTTTAGAAGTAACCCATACCATAGCTTTGATTTCCTTCATGTGTATTTGAACCTCCTGTGTAATGGTATAAATAATTTTATTATTTTATACCATGACCATATTCATATATATGAAATCATATATAATCCTCTTATTTTATCTTATCATCAGTTTGTTACCAATATTTCATTATTACAATTCGTTTATGTGGTAACCGCTTCATTTTCCTACGAATGGTTTGTCATATAAGTCCCAGTTCATATAAGTATGATATATTTTCTTCATCTATATGATGAAATGAAGGTAATATATATCAAATGTATTCAATATATATATTTATATAATCATACTTCAATTGAAAATGAATCACATCGTATCATGAAGATGGTATTCCATACGTACGCATGAGAGATGATATCATTTCCTTAATGGTGAAATAGAAAGGAAGTGGATGGTATATTAATAATTTTTCCCCAAAATATATATAATTTTATAATTATCAAATATATATATATATATATTATTTCCAAAATTATACCAATCCAAATAAAGTGGTTATGAAAAATAGATTACACTACAAAGTGGAGACGGTAAGTCGTACGTACACATTTGAGGTTCTTTTATCTTCATAGGATGGATAAAAGGTGGAATAATTTTGTTCCATAATCATAATAATATCTCATAATATAGTCAACAATGTATTTACTAATTTTTACTGGAAAAAATAAATGAAGAATAAGTAGAAGAAAACTAATCTGGAAAGAGTTGTTAAAGATGATTACCTCTTCTTCAGTGAACTTCCTTTAGATCTCCTCTTAGGGATAATGGGGTTGGTCTTATGAGAATAATAAAACCAATGTAATTTCACTATAAAAGTTTATATTATAAATTTTTAGATTATGGTCAATCTAGAAGGATCAATTTTGTGTGAAGAAGTGAGGGAGGAGGTTCATTTTTATAATCGAAGTTGAGGGAACTTTTAGAATTTTCCCAAAATATCAATTTATAAAAAAATCAATATCAATACAAATAAATCAAAAAGACGATTTATTAAAATATAAAATATGATAAGTATTTAATATCATCAATTAATATATTTTATATAGGTTTTGATATTATTTTAAACATTATCATTATGATTAAGCCTTATTTAACCGATTTTAATTTTAACTATAGTAACACCTTTTTCAATATTAAAAGGTTGTAATTTTTTATGTATGTGATCTAAATTGTAAAATAAATTAAAAATTAATAAGTTTTTATACCATATTATAATTATTTTTTATTTGAAACATGTTTTATTTTTTTTAAATAATTTAATATCAGGTGATTTTGATAAAATATCATTGTTGACAATTTTGACACTACTCATTACTTGGACTTTTAAAAATATCAAGATAACTTGTTAAATTAGAAGACAAATATTTTATTATATCCCTAATAGGTTAAGTTAATATTTAAAATTCATTTATGATAATAATTATCTAAAATTAAGTTTATTTCATTATTTTTAGTAACATTTATTTAATATTTCCATTAATAAAATAATTACAACATCAGTTTTGTGTAATTATTTAAAATAAATATTTCATCACTAAAAATTAAAAATAAAATGACATGAATTAGATATATATTAAATATTTCATAATATTATTTATTTTCAAATATATATTTTGGGTAACTCTTTATTAAAAATGATACTATATTTAAAAAATGAATATGACTCTTTAAATTTATATTAAATAAAATATTATAAATATCATAATCTCATCTGAGTGGCCAAAAAAGTCAATAATATATATATATAATGAAAATAAGTTTATTGAGTTAATAATTTACATTTATATTCATCCATAACATACCTTTTTCCCCGTGTAGACAAATAAAGGATATTTAAGATGAATAATGTGACATTTTGTGACATTATTTGATTTATATATTATATGAGTTATTTCAAGGAAAACATTCCATTAAAAATAAAAATTGTACCCTTATGTGTTAATAGTAGAACTACATTAATCAATTAATATTTCTCCATACAATAGAGTCATCTAATATTTTTTATCATTTTGTAACCAAAATTACCCAATTTACACATTACCGCGGTAAAAAATTTAATATGGTTACTATTCATAATGGAAAAAAGTAAAATGGATCTATTAAATAAATTTGGGCCTTCTAAATATTAATTTTATATCAATTTCTAAAAATTCCTAACACTGAATTTGTAGAATTTAATTTTAAATAAAACTAGTTAAATGCCATGAAAAAAGAGTTTTTCAGAAAAAATCCCTTTTAAAACATAAAATATTTTTATAATAAATTCAGGTATAAAATCTATTTAAAACCCCATTATTGAGTTATTTAAATTAATATTAACTAATTAAAATTTATAAATAATCAAAAAAACATAATTAGACTTTATAATGACTTTGAATGAAAAATCTTTTTTCAACAATAATAATTATTTTCACTATTCCTTAAAAAAGAAATTTCTTGAGAAATAAAAAATTTTGACATTAAGAATTAAAAAATGAAATTTATTTTTTAAAATATATTTTAATGATATTCTAAAAATTAATATTCAATCATTAAAAGATTAAAAACTTGTTTTTGAAGATAACATATTTTTGAAGAATAATGAGATTTTACTAAAATTTTGTGATTATATTCATAGAACATACCAATAAATTCATATTGCATTAGAGGATTATATTTATATCATAAATTAATTATTCATATTTTTTTCTCTCCAATTTAATGGAATGGATGTACTAATAGTTTCTCATGATTCATTTAAACTCACGGTTGCTTTCAATGCTAGCTATTGAAGAAATAA
This sequence comes from Viscum album, assembly GCA_963277665.1. Taxonomy (NCBI): domain Eukaryota; kingdom Viridiplantae; phylum Streptophyta; class Magnoliopsida; order Santalales; family Viscaceae; genus Viscum; species Viscum album. The sequence continues at coordinate 177,131,363 of OY728134.1, forward strand.
TATTATTTAAAGATGAATATTTCATTAAAAATATCTAGTTGTCATAGCTACTATATCCATTATCCACTACTTAACCTCTACAATAGGTCCCTTATATTTTGAGTCTCTCATGAAATCTATAATATCTTCAAAATTCCCAAGTAGGGTGTGATTACAAGACTAATTAAGACACCACCATTGTGTCCTTACCTGATGTGCACAAGTATAACAAGTGTATTCCATAATAATAATAAATATATAAAGTGTAAACACACAATTGAAAATTTAATGGAAGTGCACTGACCAAGAAACCACCAAACCCATGGTTATACCTGTATCGGCTCCTTTCCCAAAAGATAAACATGGAATGTCTCAGAAAGTGTGAACCAATGCATGGTGCTTAGAATCCATCACAGATTGGACTAGCGAATGACACTCACAATCCATAAATGAGTGTAAGTGAAAGAATTGATCAATGATCCACTTGGAATACATCTCTAACTAATGGTATGGAATCAAGTTACAAACTCACTCATGGTTCAAAATCTGGACTCATGTAATGGTTCACACTCGCAATCCATCATGTTCCAACGATGCATTAGGTCTGGCCATCAAACCATCGTGTCGCTCAGGTGTGGACAATAGACTATCATGGCTCTAATGTGATATGTTGGGTCAGGACTCTTGGTCATCAGGCTCCATACTCTTTGATCAGGACCATTTTCATCGTCATCACAGTCAATGCACACACTCCCCCTCTAAGGGATGTAAACCGCACAAAGATCCACCTGTTTAAAGTACCGACACAAACTATAATGAAATTCTAATGTATATCACACAGTAAACATGCAATGAAGGTGTAACACATCATTATGAGAATATAGTAGCTATAAAACATCATGTGAATACATAAAACATGGGAACAAGCTACACAAATATTACTAATGGAAAGAATCATAATGTAATGAAATGAAAACATAAATAATCACCATCAAAACATGCATAAATAAGGGCCTAAAAAGGTAAGGAACATTCCTATCTTAATTTTTTTAATGTCAAAAACAAAAATAAACCACCCAGTGTAGTTTCATTGTTGTTTTAGAAACTTCAGTAATCAAGAAAAACTCCTTTCAATCCTTATTATTATATTTTTCTACATATTAACGTTTTAGGAACATCAAGGGTCCCTTGACACAAAATTAGATATTTTATTTCAAAATGAAATAAAATATATCCTATGATAACAATTTCTCTCTCCGTGTTAATTTACAAATTATCAATTTAGGCCAATGCTTTCCCTAGAAATATTCTATACACAAATAACTAAAAAAACACTTTTGATAACTTATTTCTCTATAATATTTTGAGAAAAAAATGTTGTATTCCTTATTATAATTCCTTAAAAATAAAAAAATTCATTTCCAATTTTATAATTATCTGCTAATAATACGATACCTTTAAAATATGATTAATAACTGATTATTATCCTTATATAATTTTTATAATTATCATTTCATATTTTTTACTTACAAATTATGATTTTATAATTATCATATGATAATTTATTTTCACAAATTATCCTATAACAAATCTTGAATAATTATACATTGATAACTATTCCATGATTATTTTTTCATAAACTATCAATTGAAAATTCAATTTTTAATATTTTTAAATTTCCAACATAATCATAAATTGATAATTCTTTGTAGTTATATATAATTATTTCATGCAATTATCATTTGATAATTCAATTAAATTATCCCTTGATATTTACTTCATGATAAATTTTTTAACAAATTATTATTTTATAACTCAATATTTTATCATTTGATACTCATACAGATTATCTTTTTCAAATACTTGTATTTTATGATTTAGTATTAAAATTCAATTTATATTCCCTTTTATCCCATAGTATTAGAGTAACAGAAAATTGGAAAATTGAAAATAAAACCATACCAAAAAACTCACCTTCTAGGTGACACACACAGAAGACACAAATGAAGGGTCTCTTCCATTGGAGAAGTTTAAAAAGGAGGAAGATACCTTCACCAACCACTCATATGGTGAAATTTGGGTCCTCTAATTTGAGAGAATCATCCAAGAACTACTTATGAATAGTTCAGGTATCTTGAACATGAATCCATGTATGGTTCATCCACCTGAAAATTGAAACCCTAATTTAATCCACCATTTCAACTAAAAATTGATGGTAAAGGGTTTTAATTCACCTCATTAATGCATTGGTGACTGGAATAGTAAAAACAAGTGAAAATCAATATTTTTGAATTAAATCATGCATGAACAATTTTGTATGGAGTTTAATGGAGAAGATAAATAGTAATTATTTATTTTATTAATTTTAATTAATAAAAAAATATTAAATAAATTATCTTAATGAGTGATCTAATCAAATGAACAATGTGTGAAAAAGTTATGTGTTTCCTTGGGTAAACCATTCATCTCGAACCTAACAGTGGTCTTGAATTTCTCATATGACGCACCATTAGTGCGATATTCAATTATTTTCTAAAAAATAATATAATAATAAAATTAATAACGTAAAATTACTTCTGATTTGAAAAAACACCCAATGTTCACAAAGGTTATATCTCTCATAGGTAAACATCACATCACATACCTAATGATAGTCTCATATTTCTCATACGACACAACATTTGTGTGATATTCAAATATTTTCAGAAATATATAAATAAAAATATTAAATATGTTATCCATGTGGGTGATGTTACCAAATGCCTGACGTGAAAATATTTTATGTCATGCATAAGGTAAACTCCCCATATTGAGCGTAACACTGGTCTCTGATTCCTCAATAAATGAAATGTTTTGTAGATAATAATTTATTTTTTAATGAAATCACATGCCCGTAATATAATATATTATATATTTTTATTCCATATATGATGAGGCACTTTGGTCATCAGAATCCTCTGTTATCTCGTCATCTAACTCCAAAAATATTCAATCAAATATTATAAGGTGTTAATTGAGATTTTACCCCTATAGAAAGCCTTTAAAACATTAATGCAGTTATTTTATTGAAAATTTACATTTTTCACATTAAAATACAGAATAATTAATATAAAATAGAGTTTCATGTCATTAAAAATTCAGGATATTATAATTTTTTTCTCAATTGTTTTAAAGTGATCCTAATATATAATATTATATATATACTATAATAAAATTTTAAAAGTTTCTCTAATGAGTAATTAAATATAATTTTTGTTGTTAATTATATTTTTTGAGGGATTTTTTGGGTGATGGGAATCATCTAAACCAGAATTATCCACATAAGAAATAAAGATAAATAAGGTATAATAAAAATTGGATGAAGTTAAAGATCATAGAGGGTGAGATTAAAGGAAATGTGACACATATTACATATATAGATATATTGATTATAGATATTTATAGATCTGTATTTGATCACAATGGAGCTCCCAATCATCCTCACCACTATCCTATTTTCACTATTACAATATGGGAAAATTCAATGCCAGAAATAGCTATTGTTAGTGCTGAAAAGTAGTGACAAAATGATCAAATACTATTCATACATTATAAATGATTTATTTCAGCAATGATAATGGATGACTTTATCAATGCTTTATTTTTCATTGTTCACAATTATTTATGAGATCTTTTATCATCACTGATAATGACCACACCGGTTGTTTCAAGGATAAATCACTATATCAGCCCTAATAAAAAAGCAGAGATTAGCGAGCATGGAAAAAAACCTAAATATTTCAATTAAAAAAATTGAAATATAAATAATACATTCTGTCATCCTTTCAATTCAAAATTAACATTAAAATATTTTCATAAAAATATTTACATTGATTTGATATTTATAATTAGTAAAACACATCAAACCAATATAAATAATCAAAACTCTTACAGAAGTCTTTTTCTAATGATTATCCTCTGTAAAAAAGTGTTTCCCTATAATAAATTCAAGGGTTTTTAAGTATCTGAATTAAAAATAAGTAAAAAAATTATAATTTTCATGTTATATAATCCATATATAATAAATTACATTTTTAATTAATAAATATATTTATGATATTATAAGTTATATAGTTAATTATATAATTAACGATTATATTTGTAATTATAATTTAAATTATTAATTATACTAATAATTTATAAATATATTATGAAATATTAATTAAATTATTACTTTATAATATATATAAATTAATTATGGATTATTTTCCTAATGTATCAATATAATTCGTTTTCTTTTTCTCTATTTTGGATATGTGACACATCTTTAGATTAGATGAAATTTGTTTAATGTGAAAATGTGAACCGAGAGTTATATTTTCCACATCGGGTGTCAGAATAACATGTGGTAGATTAATACACATAAAAACTAAATTAGGAATTATTTTCCAGATGTTTGAAAGTAATCCATTCTAATTTCCTTAGTTTTAATAATGTGAAATGTGTGTTAAAATAAAATGATAATTTAATAATGGAAAAATAGACTTTGAGTAATATCATCCATGTTGTATAAAAAATTGATATATGGTATATCCCTACACACAATAATTGATATGTGCATCATTGTAATAATGGTTAATAGAATTAAGAGCACATTTTTATATCTTTGTATTTGTGACACATGTTTTTGAGTAAAATGACACATTAATATTGAAAAGATGCACTTAAATTCATATCGGACACATATTATGTTAGATTGTTGTGCATTCAATTCATACACATAAAAAATAAATTATGGATGTTTTTTTAGAAGTATCATGAAATTAAATTTTATTTTACTTGGTTTTGTCTTTATGATGCGTATTTTAGAGTAAAATGAAATTTTAAATGTGAAGATGTACACTTTGAGTCATACTGACCACATCATGTATTATATTGATGCACAGTCAATTATTACGTGTCACAAATGAATTATAGTTAGTTTTCCTAATGTAAAAGTAAAACGTGGCCTCATTTTCTTTTCTTTTTTTGTGAATCATGTTTTAGAATAAAATGACACATTTATATTGAAAATAAGCACTTTGTGTCCTACTAACCATGTCGGGTGTCAGATTGACGTATAGTGGATTTCAATACCTGAAAATGAATTATAGATTGTTTTCTTAAATTATTGAGATAATATGGGATTATTTTATTAGTTGTGAATATTTGATGCTTTTTTAGAGTAAAATGACACATTTTAAATCTTAAAACAAGCATTTGGAATCCAATTGATCACACCGTGTTTTAGATTGACATGTGAAAAATTTCTATATCACAAATGAATTAATGATAATTTTCGTACGTATAAAAATAATATAATACATTTTTCTTATTTTTGTCTATGTCACACATGTTTTAGAGTAAAATTGCACTTCTTTAATGTGATAACATGTACTTTTATTCATACTTAACACATCATGTATCAGATTTACATACTGTAAATTTTTACACATCTCAAATGAATTATGTACTATATTCATGTTTGAAAACAATATGAGTTAATTAGTTAGGTTCTTATAATGTGATGTTCATTTTTAACTAAATTCACTCTTTGATACTAAAAATAATCAATTTGAGTCATTCCAGCCCCATAATGTGTCAGATTGATTTATGGTAAACTCATAACGATCTATGGGAAATAGAAAAAAATCAAATATAATATGTATTCACCTCAACATGATTCTAAGAAACATTCTGAGATAACGTACTATGTCCAGTCATCTCTAAACAAAAATATTTCATAATTTGATTATATAGATTGTTAGCAATCATGTTAGTACTCAAAAAAAATAATTATATGATTAAAAAATATTTGAAATGAAATTTAAATTAAATTAATAATTACTTATTTGGGGATTCTAGTTTATTTATGGTATATTACATCTTTTATAAATGAAAAAACACAATATGCACAATCATTTTCATAATTTTGATTAAAAACCTGGAAAAAAAATTCAATATTTTTTAAATATTTATTATATTTAAAAAATATACTATATATATCTTAACCTATCTCTATTTAAAAAAATATATACACTTTTAGTGCTCAATCACTAATCTTATACCATGATTTAGAAAACATTTATAGATCATCCTACAATATAAAATATTCATTAAAAAAACAAAAATGACTAATTTGATTTTTATTTGTAAAATTTTAATTTTAGTCCATTAAAAATTCACAACAGACATCATGTGTGTTCTATTTGTTGAAAATCCATGCTTTAATCCAAAATATATACATTTTGGGTATCTAGATTGAATTTAATTAGAATCTAGTGCTTACTAAAAAAACTATTAAGTATTGAAAAATTTAAAAAAAAATTAATATGATTAGATTATATAGTTTTAACACTACATTGTAGGAATCAAGAGGAGTTTTCCATCTATTATTTTATTTTCAAACATCATGCCTACTTTAATTTTTTATTCAATTTATTCTATTTCCAAATTAACTTCTAGAATATATATTATAGTTGGATAAGTGATTCAAAAATTCAATTCAAAGGATTTTCCTTATATATAGTAGTAATATATAATCCTATAAAAAATATGAATAGTAATTAACTGTAAGTAACATAGTATTTAATTTTTTAAAAATAGAAAATATTAAAATGTGACAGATGTATTCTTGAAAAACTAAGTCACCCAACCATTTAGGATTAATATTTTCATTATACTATTGAGACCAATTGCATATATAATGGTCTCACTAAATATTTCTTCTCCATTTTCAATGTAGGAAACATTTTCATATTTGAATTTTGTATCCATATGAGCAAGTAAAGTTACTAAATATGGTAGTGGAATTGGTGGGGTGATGGTTCTCTCAAAAGGTTATTTTGATTTATTAGTAGAATCACAGGATTGTATAGATGTGACCTTCTATTTCCCCATAGATTTCTCCATATATAATACTATAAATCATTTAATAAATTTTTTATCAACAATTAATGATTTTTAATTTGGAAAAATAGTAAAGGACGCACCTATTTATCTATATGTATCATTTTAAGATTATATTACTATGCTATGAAAGTTCCAATAGCACCATCAACCATGTTGACATCCTAATCATCAAGAGGAATATATAATATGGCCCTAAAACCATGATCTAATTCTAACCCACTCACATATGATCTCTTTCGTGTTTTTTATTATGTGTAATGTCTCATTAGATATTGTACACCATTCCCCTTACACCAAGGTAATGGGTGGATTCTGAAAGATATAAATCACATAAACTTTTACCCAATATAATTAATGTGATAAAAAGATACATGTAGTTTTTTATTCACATTTAGTGAAAATTGTTATGAGTTAAATTGGTAACCTCATGTAAGGTAGGTTGTTCAGGTGAATGAATAGCTTCAAAGTTAGTGGGGTTATGTGTCACTTCATGTACAGATCATTTTTTAACTATTGGTTTTTTTCTTCTTTCACATATATCAGTATACCAAAATAGACCAGAAAATAATACATTTTAAATAATTTTTTATTCCTAAAAGCCTTTAATTATTTCTCATTTTCCTCTATGTGTCTTTTCATCTAAAAATATTCTTAAGGTGACACCTCAGAACTTACACCTCGAATATTACATATTTCTATGGCTACTTCAAAGAAGCTAAAAGTATTTTTTTTTTCTTTGGGTATAGTATATGATAATTATTGAGTCAAAACTGTATAAAATATATGATCATAAATATATATTTTTATATAACAAAATTTTAAATCATAAAAAAATTACTATTATATCATAATTAATCATGATTTCTATACTGCCTATCTATTTTCCTCTACTAGTTTTCCCTATTTATTTACATGATCCTCTTTTTATATCACATGATGTGGGATGAATTTTTCTTTGGATTATGATTAAAATATATTTATATAGTGAAAGGAACATATTTTTTTCATACAACATAAAACATTTAATATAGATTCATTATACATAATTGTTTTTAAAGTATATGGGAACCCCATCCTTTTTTATTGTAAGGGTATATTGATTTTGATGAATGATAATTATATTTAGAAATTATTTTTTTTCATAATTTAAAATTTCTAATCAATTTGAATAAAATAAAAAATTTCAAATATAGTATTATCAAATAAATTATTCCTGAAATGATTTCTCGTTATGGTGACTAATGAAATATTTCCATTTTTCTTGGTTTTTAATGTGTATATACATTAATAGAGGTAAGGGGTTTACATTCCTCATAACATCCTAGAGATACTGCTTTATCAAAAATTTATGAAATGATCTATGAGCTTTTATCTAAACAATTAATACAAGTTCATTATGAAAATAATTTAAAATAAAAGAACATTATATGGAATAATGAAAAGTAAATAAAAGTTTCATTAGATAATTTTTTCAATAAAATATAGAAATAAAATCATAAAATTACCCAAATATACTCCCAAATTAGTTTCCTTAATGAAATGTTCAATGTATTTATATTTGTTAGAAAATTCATTTGAGTTGTGATCCCAATGTTACTAATGAACATTGACTTGTTGGGTTCAACATTTTGGCCATATTGATTCCATCCTTTCTCAAATTTTACACCTTTTATTATTACCATTAACTTTAGTTAAAATGGTGGTGTTACACCACTCTTTTTTTTATCCTCATGAGGTTGATCACTTAGAAATTTCTTAGTTTATGAAATTATAGTGTGTTTTTCCTTGGGATTGGTAACATTATTGTGTGGAAAGGACTTTATCTACAAGATTAGTTATACATATAGTTTAGATTATGTAAATTTAGTAAATAACACAAAACATTCTGAATAAAATTAGAGTATATTAAATAACACTTTAACCTATTTAGTGAGCTCAACATTTTCATTAAATTTTGAAGAGATTTGGATCCTCTATTATGTATCCAAATCCCCTTTTGTGGTTCCATCTAACGTACAATACACTATATAAATTGGGATCTCCATGAAATGGTTGTGATTTTTGAATTAAAGGTTTGTCCTTAATTGGATTTTTATATGACCTTGTTATTGTATTAGTCCCCAATAAATCAATTGATCAAATACTATTTATTAGATGTGAGACCTAAAATACAAGCACCACCTATTATTCCATTATTAATGGTTCATCCCAATTCACTTCCACATTTAAATTCACCTCAAAAAGTTCAATTCATTAAATTTAACTACACACCTATTGTAAAACAATTTACAATGGAAAAACATCACTTGAAATGTTTCATAGTCCATCTTGTATTTTTTTCAATGATTCCATAGTATTACATATTCAGTTAGATTAGATAACAATACTTGTAGCCGAATATGATCATCACTTATACTACAAGCATAAATATAATATTTTTTATCCTACTATGTTAATTTTATTATTTTTTTTATAACAAATAGCCATTAAGAAAATAACTATTTAAATATAATACATTTACATTTGGTCCTATGGCTATCCTTCAAAATCAATCAACAGTTGATTACAGATTTTTAGATAACTCTCTATAAATATAGTTTCGAAATAATTATATAAACTACTAATTATTTTTATTTTATATACATATTTTATCCCTTACAGGATTAAAATGTTTGATAATTACTTTATGGGATTAAAATTGTTGAAAAAGAACCACACTATTAAGTAACATATAAATGTGATATTTCTTCTGATTTATAATGGTAATCGTAACAATATATCTTATAAAATTTCTATCTCTTATAAGGTGTCTACAATGATGAGGTTTTTGAGAGACCAATGATATCAACCATTGCTTTGTAATTGGTTAAAAATTAAAAAACTTCTTCAATAATATATATCTCCTCAACACAACCTTCTATATGACATCGATTCTTGATGTAAACTTTCAAAACATCTATATAACATTCAATGGGGTACATCCATATGTAATCTACAAGACCAAATAATTGAATCTATCTAATTAATTGAACCATTATGTGGGACATTATATCAAAATAATGATGGTGTAAAGAACATCTCAAATTTAAATAATATAACTAAAATTTCCTTATTTAATATTGGAAACTTCACCATGTATATAACTTCACTAAATATGGATTTTAAAAAGAATAAAATTATTATTAATGTATATCATACATTTTAAGGTAGAATAAAACCTACAGCTACATGAACTATATATTTCATCAAACCATGATTATAATGTGATTTTAGATAATTTAACTTCAAATTAATTATTGATATTATATTCTTAATATTTGATGAATAACCCTCAAGAACATATACATCATTAAAAAATTTAAAAAACTAATATCTCTATTGAAAGGAGAGTGTAAGATATAGGAAGATGAAAAGTTCATATATTACCCTTCATAGTTAAAAAATATTAATTTAAATATATTTCAATCATATCCAGCCTATCCTTAATGCCATATTTATTTCATTTATATTTAGTGACATGATAATAATTATATCACATGAATTTTTTCATACATTCATTTAATCAATAAATTGGCTGACATACAAATTATTATAGTTCAACAATACAAAGAAAATTGATCACTTTTTACAACATGGTTTTTTATAGTTTTTTAAAAACGGTTTACAAAAAATAATGTCAATATATTTTACATTCTCAAACAGTTGATCCCCCATTAGTTGATATAGTGTTGTACATTTTTCTGTATTTTCATAAAATGATGTCATCCAAGATTTCTATTTATGAAACTGGGGTAAAAATTTCTGATGTCTTAAAAACACAGTTCTCTTGGAATGATTCATCCTGACTATGTGTACAACTTCATCACAAATGGGATATCCAATAATTCCTTTAATGCTATATACTCAAAAAAATCATATGAAATAAATTAATTAATCATCCCATACAACATGGATCTCAATGTGAACTCTTCAATTATACGACCATTGTATAATGTAACACTTGTATCAAACATCAATTTTTGATCTTCGATCAATATATCTAAATCAAAATCAATATCATTACCATGTTTTTTTGTTATAGATATAATAAAATATAATATAAATTACTTGTGTATCATGCATAATCCTAATGAAAAGTCATAATTTACCAATATAACTAGCCATGTACTGTGTGTACTAGATTGTACACCAAAAATATTCATTCCATATTTAGATAATGAAAGATATAGGTTACTCGGGCATTTCATAAATTCCTGATACTTCTAATCAATCTTCTTCCACTGACGAGAATTTGAAAGGTAATGTAGTTTCCCATCTTCTATTCTTGTATCAACGTACCATGTTATTTATCTAGGGGTTTTCTGACATCCTAATAGTGTTATAAACAATAGAATAATAGAAATGTACATTAAAAATTCCAAAGGACGTGATTTATCTTTCTTGTGTCGACCAATGCCACACTAAAGACATTTTCTATGTGATTCATAGTCCTAGAGAAATAATATAAAACCACTTGTCAAAAGATTTTTTTTCAGAGATCATACCCATTGAACATAGAATTATTTTTTAATTATATTTTTGATAAGGAAGATCATTTTCTTTTCATAGTATTTCATTCAAGAGACCAAATTGTTCTATTAAGATCATTTCTCCTGATTCACTCTCATATTTAAAATTATATAGCATCAACACAACTGAAAATGTTGTCTATTTCATACAACTGGTATACATTGGTCACTTTGACAGCTAATTAACTTCTCAAACAAGTTTGTAAATTCATGAAATATATATTTAATTAACATTTTTCCTCTCTATAAGAACTCCTTCATCACTAAAACTGGTATCCATAAAAAATGATTCATCAATCATATTATAATCCTAGCCAGTATGTATATTTTTCTCCCCTTTGTTTAGTCCATCATTTGTATTTTTCAAATATTCTATGATAAAAAATTGTTCTTCCAACTCTTCTGGATGAATTTTTATAGAATAAAAACAATGTAAATACAAACAAAGGATTTGTGAGGGGTTATATGCATGCTCTATTACAAACTGTATGAACTCTATAACTTCATTCTCATACTCCTTTATCATATAATAATAATCCATCCATTTTTTTATTCATATTCATCCTGCTAGGTTAGAAAACATTTATTTTGTAAAAAAAATACACATTAGGTATTCATATAATGTATATATTCAATGATATGTAAACAATGCATCACAATTTTAGTGTAAATATATAATTATGTATATGTGTGTGTCTAAAAATATTTTTTTGTTAATATATAAGGATTAGGTTTTAAATAAGTACAAAATATTTAAAAGAAAATGATAAATTTTTTAATACTAATATGAAATATGATTATTTTTCTATGAAGAATTGCATACACACATTGAACAAAAAATGAAGAAATGAAAATAAACGTTTCAATGATATAATAAATAGATTATATTGTGTATCCATGTGTGGATAAACCTTTAGTGACATAAAATTTAAATAATTCGAGTGAAATATTCAATTATTTTTTATATGTTATAGACATAAAGCATTGATGAAATTGTAACCATTAACAGTGTTAGCTAAAAGAGATGATAAAGGTGACTTTTATAAGCATTTATAATTGTGTATCCTTTATCAGCACATTTTTGAGCACTGATGAAGGTGCATCATTATTATCTCTCTTCTTAGAATTAATAATAACATTTAATAAATAATTATTATTATTATATATTTAATTATCATATTCATATTCGATAATTAATTTTTATTTATATACATTAAATACATAATGAATGTACATAATTAATATTAATATTATACTAATATTTCTTTTAATAATTTAAATTGTTATATAATGTTAAGTGATGTTATCATGGCCCGACCTTCCCCAGGCCATTATCATTGTCAACTAACCTCATGTATCTTTTGTAATACCTTGGTTTCCTTCTGAGCACACCAAAGGCTATTACAGACTAGGGTTTCTTATCATAATAATGACTATCCTTGCAAGCCATCACATGTTTTCCATTGTGTTTTTTCCTCACTCACACACACCTAAGGAAACTTCCTCAAAGGTTACCCATCCCGATCAATACTCCAAGACAAGAACACTTGACTATGGAGTTTTAATCATGTAATCTCTTAAAAGGAATGGTGCGCCTTATTGACATGGGTGGTATCATTTTGACTTTTTAAGTTTCACATTTTAGGGGAGTTACAGATGTACTGTTAATATGTGATATATGAGTTTATATTAATATCATTAAATTTCTATGTGTTTATATGTGTATGCATTATGTTGTGTGTGTGTGTGTGTTTTGTATATGTATATATAGATCTTGTATGTGTATAGATGTATATATGTGTATTTATGTGGGCAAATGTATGTGTGATGTACACACACACACATATATATATAATGAGTACATTTATATGAATAATACTTTCAATATGTTTCTAATTTATATGAATAATATTTATTCATTTTTGTTTATTAATTTTTATCATTTAAAATATCTTTTAAATTCATTCAATTAATCTATTTAAATGATTTTTTAAATAATTATGTACTCGGAATAGTTACTTATAAAATTATAAATATAAATAAATTTTTTCAGAATGTATTAATAAGATTATAAATTTATATATATAATTATCAAATTATTATAAATATATTTAAATAATAATTAATTTTATAATATTAAAAATTATATATATTTATATATTAATATATATATATATAATTATATAATTATATATATATATATATATATAATTACAAAAAATACAAATATTTATTGATCTATTTATTTATAATTATAATAATTACCAAATAAATAAATATATAAATGAATATTTAATTTTAGAAAAAAATATTTATATAATAAAAATATTTATTATATTTATAATTATAAATATATATATATATAAAAATATATATATATAATTATAAAAATCTATATAATTATATATATAAAAAATAGGATTGAGTATAAGTTGGAAATCCAATCAATACCCAGAAAATTTATTAAAGAAAAGATAAAGTACAACAGAGGGCAGAAAGTGAGGTAGAACAATGCATGAAATACCCCGAAGAGAAAAATTTGGAAAATATGAAATAAATTCCTTCCTCTCCCTATGGATCCCAAATTTAGGGGATATCAACGTCTATTCTTTATGTGTCATCCCCTCCACTATGACATGGCCTGCTGCGGTGGAAGAAGCTCATTACCCGATGAAAAATATGAGGAGTCCTATGGAGTGATTTTTCTCTAAAATTTCCATGAATGATCTTGAAAATCAATCCCTATATTATGTCAATAACCATCTTCAATGCTTTTTAAAAACAATTTATGGGCTATAAGATAATCCTTGTATCTAAAAAATATCTGGTTCCATTTTTTCAAAAAAAATATCATGTTGTAAATCAAACCATTTTTTCATCTCTTATGGAAGGCCCAAGGGATACCTCTCATCCTCCTAGACTTCTGAAGGAGCCTTGAAATTTTTTATCCATACTGTTTCATAATCAATTAATAAAGCCTTCCAAAAAGTGTCATATGAATATTTTGAAATATAAAGACCCAGCCTTAAACATTACATAATATAGCCATTTGAACTAGATTTCACATTTTTACATTCCCTATGATCTTTTCAGTTTAGAGCTTTAGAAATTTAGGACATAACTCATACATATCAACCCACCAGCATACAAAGTGGGTATCATTAAAACATTATCCATTTCTTCCAAAATATAAAAATTTTAACACAAAACAACAACATGATCTCTTTGAAAAATATTTATAACATTTATCGTGACATCCTTATTTCTCATAAACATCCTTATAAATTATGAAATAACATTTAAAAACATGGTATGAGCATAAAAATATCAGTAATGGATATAAAAATAAGGAAAGGAACCATTGGTCCATGAATACTTATAGTCATATGAAATCATTGTCACAAAGACATACTTCTCACCCATATATACATACATTGTAAAGCATGAGATTTCCATAAAAATAGAGAACATTTAAAAAACCATAAATTTATCTTGGGAATTATATCCTTATATTTTAACCATTGCGGCTATATTTTTATTTGTAACCATCACATCTGCCTTACAATGTAACCCTTATGGTAACCGTATAGTGTAACCATCACAGTTACATTTGGAGTAACCATATGATCGACCTACAACTTACACATACACAATCAATTGGGGGATATATAGGTCCCACCCATCATCATAAGCAATTTTCATGAATCATAACATAATCATAAAACATGATTAGTTTCATAAAAGCATTGCTTTTAATTTTTGAAAAAGTAGAATTTTAAAAGATTATTTTTGAAGGAAAGTACTTTAAAATACCATATAATTGATGTGAGAATTAATAGAATGAAAGGAATATGTGTATACACTATTAGGCCACATAATATATCATAATATAAATTAAATTCATTATACATATAATCTCATTATCCCATAATTAATTAAGTATAAGGTTAACCCAAAGAATGGAAATTGGGTTAATGATTACATTACCTCAGGTTCTCCTTACTTTAAACTTGTTTAAACATATTTTATAATGTTTAAAAGGGTTTTATTACTATTTTATAGAAACATATTCATTTTTATAATACCTTTTATGATCATTTTATAACATCATTCGACCCGTTTTTTAATAATATTTTGTTATTTCTATTGTTTCGGGTGCGTTCTTTTATAGGATTTCCATGGTCGATTCGTAAATGATTTTCTTGTAAAATGGATGAAAAACTCCAAAAGTGGAAATAAATGGAGTTAATATGTTTCCAAAAGACTAATTGATTCCCTAAATCATTTTTTTAATATTTTATGAGGATTAATCATTAGATAATTCATTAGTGATATTCATTTAGATCATTTTGGCAGTTCTTCAATAATCATGACCTTGTTTCATCATATACCATTAATATTATATATATATGTTAATTACAGAACATAATAGAGGTCATAACCTAAAATTTACAAACTGTTTCAACCATTAAATTAGATTTTCAACCATAATTCAAGGAATTAATGGAAATTGAAGACACATCATCCACGATGTCGGTAAATCAACACATCGTGGATAGTGTTTTTATTTTTAGAATAAGAGGAAGAGGTGAGGAATAATGATGATGAATCTTTACATAAACATGAAAACAATCCATAATATATATAATAAAATATATTTCATTACTCTAGGATAAGGGGGTGAATATAGTATAATAAAATAAGTTAATTGAAAAAGAAAACACAAGAAAATGAAAGAGGATCTTTAACTCTTGATCTCTTCTCCTTGGGATCCTCCAAAAGGCCTTTGGTTTTGAACTTTTGGTGAGAACAGCTGGTCTTGGACATGGGGAAGAGCCTTGGGAAGGTTATTGGGTAGAACTTTGAAAATTATAAAATATTTAGAGGTTTTATATGAATATGGTGGTGAGGGTGGTATTTATTGTGAAAGTGAGGGAGTTTTTAATTAATTTCAAAGGACACCTCATTTGTGGAATTTTCAAAACCATGGGCTTGACTATGGTTTTTCCCCATAGTATTATCCACTTAGGATGCCTCATATCATTTTTTAATCCCCAATAGTCAACCGTAATGATTAAATCAATATTACATCATTATGATTTCCTTAAACACACTGAAAACTTAAATAGTATTTTTACTATTCCCTGAAAATTTAACTATCTCAGAAAAATAACAAAAAACAACCTAACCATTTTTTGACATGAAGAATTAAAAAATTAACTCTATTTTTCTAAAATATCATTCTAAACATACTTAATTTAATTTTTAAATAAAATCATAATTTATTCAAAACATAACAATTTTAAAACTATAACTCGATTTATATCACCTTGAAAAATTAATCCAGATCACTTTATCTTATAACCCTAAGAAAATAAATTAATAATATGATATTATACTCATAATTTTCATATTAATATTTATATTACTATTCATAAGGTTATGTTACTAATCACCAAAAATCAAGTTGGTTCTATTAGACTCCAAATAACTTACTGATCACAACCGTATATGATTGTTTTTATAATTCAAATCATAGAAGAAGAAAAATTATATTTAATGGATAGTTTAAAAATATCTCATTAAAACAAAGTTTCATTATGTATGGATTCATTATTTCATGTATTTAAATTTATTTTTATAAACATGGGGTGTTACATTCTCCCCACCTTCTAGAAATTGCATCCTCTCAGTTTTATTTATTTATTAAACAAGTGAGGGTACCTTTTCCTCATATAATTTTTAGATTCCCATGATCCTTCTTAAACCGTTTGGTTTCTCCAAAAAACCTTTACTTAGTGGATTAATTTATTTTAAAATACTTATTCTCTTCAATCAAGAATCTGAACAAGTTTCTCTTCATAAGAAAGGTTCTCTTCCAGCTGAGCTGCTTCTAGGCACAAAATATGAGATGAATCTGGCACATACATTATCAACATAGAAACATGAAAAACATTGTGTACATGATATTAACTCAGAGGAAAATATGCTTAGTAGGTAACCAGTCCAACTTTCTCTAGGATTTCATAAGGTCCAATGAATTGTGGACTCAGATTTCTTTTCTTACCAAAATACATAACACTTTTCCATTATGAGATTCTAAACAAAACATGATCATCTATATTAAAAGAAAATACTTTCCTCCTATTATCTATATAACTTTTCTATCTATTCTGAGTTGTCCTCATGTGTTTCTAGATTATCTTCACTTTCTTAACCAATTTCTCTACTAATTTTGGTCCTATCAACATCTTTTCCCTAACATCATTATAAAAATCTTGAGTTCAACACCTCTTTCCATATAATGCCTCAAAATGTTCCATATATAAACTGGAATGAAAAGTATTATTATAATAAATTCCAAATACATAAATATATTGATACCAACTTCCCTGGAAATCCATTGAAGAATCTTGAACCATATCCTCCAAAGTGTGAATCATCTATTCTGACTTCCCGTCTGATTGAGGATGAAAATATGAACTAGAATTTAATTTTGTTCCCAATGACTTTTTAAGGTCTTTCCAAAACATAGAAGTGAACCTAGGATCACAGTCAGATAAAATGTAAAGGGGAAGTCATGTTACCTGACAATCTATTTGAGGTACATTCGAGAAAGCTGATCCAAAGACATAGTATCTCAAATAGGAAGGAAATGATCATATTTAGTCAGTTGATCAACAATAACCCATATTTCATTGTTTCTATGAGAAAACTATGGTAGTCCCACAATTAATTCCATAAATATATTTTCCCATTTTCACTTGGGGACTGGTAAAGGATGAAGCATCCCCTTCAGTAACTTCCACTCTACTTTAACCTCTTAACATGTCAAGCATTTCAATGTAAAATCAGCAATAACTCTTTTCATTACATCCCACCAATAATAATCCTAAAGGGCTCTATACAAATTTTGTCTACTAGGATAAACTGAAAATGGAGAACTATGAGATTCACAGAAAAATTATTTCTTCAGGTGGGAAACACAAGGCACATACAATCTTTTTTCAAATCTCAAAATAAAATCTTTATCAATGTTAAATTCTGTAAAATTACACATTTTAACAAATTCTACCTTTTTCTATAACTCCCCATCTTCCTTCTGTGCTTTCTTAATTATTTCTGAAAAATATAACTACACTAAAACCTGAAAAAAAATAAAGGACTTTCCTACACCAACAACTTCAAAGACAAAATTCATCATATCATTAATCAAAGGATCTTGTTCCAACAGTAACATAGTTAATGATGAATGATTTTTTTCAATTCAATTTATCTACCAATTTCTTTTATTTTCTAGGATATTAATTTATTGTGAAATCATAATCATTTTTCAATTAAATCCATCTTATCTATGTCATGTTTAATTCCAATTGTGTGAATATATACTTCATACTTTTGTGGTAAGTATATATTTCACATTTGGATCCAAATTAATGATGCCTCTAAATTTTTAACGCAAAAAACCATAGAAACTATTTTCAAATCATATGTGGGATAAATTAACACATGAGGTTTTAGCTGTCTTGAAGAATCAATAATTACCTGATCATTCTACATTAGAACACAACAAAGTCCCTTTAATAAAGCATCATTATAGATAAAAAAAATTTATTTCTAGAAGGTAGGGTCAGAACTAGATCATTCACTAATATTCTTTTAAATTTATAAAAACAATCATCACAGTCTTTTTTTCTTACACATTTAACTCCTTTTTGAGTTAACTTAGTCAGTGGACTAGATAACCGTGTAAAGTTTTCAACAAACCTCCAGTAATATCCGTCCAAACCAAGGAAACTATTAATATCATTTATATTTTCGGGTCTTGTCCATTCATCAAAAAATTTCATTTTAGTAGGATCAACTATTATTTCATCTTTAGAAACAATGTGACCAAGGAAACATATTGGTTGCAACCAAAATTCACGCTTTCTAGATTTTCCATGAAGTTTCTTTTCATTTCAAGTATTAAAAAAAACCCTTATATGTTTTTCATGCTCCTGTATACATTTATAATTTACTAGAATGTGATCATTAAACAAAACCACACACTAATCAAATAACGCATTAAATATTCTATTCCTAAGATCCATGAATACAACAGGTGTATTAGTTAACCCAAACGGTATGATAAAAAATACATAATGACCATATCTTGTACAAAAAGTAATTTTTGTAATTTCATCCTCCTTCACCTTTAGATGATGGTACCTAGATCTCAATTAAATCTTGGAAAAATGTTGAACTCCCTAGATATGATCAAAGAAGTCATAAATGTGAGGTAAAGGATACTTATTCTTAACAGTAATGTTATTCAATGATTTCTAATCAATTAAAAGTCTCATGGAACCATCATTATTTTTAACGAACAAAACTAGAGATCTCTATAGTGAAATGATAGGATGAATGAAGCCTTTATCAAGAAACTCTTGAAACTGATTTTTCAATTCAAGAAGTTCCATTTGAGACATTAGATAAAGGGGATTTGAAATTAACTTAGCATCAGAAACTAAGTAAATTGTGAATTCAACTTCTTGTTTAGGTATAATAATGGGTAACTCATCCAGAAAAACATCAAGGTATTTATTTAACATTAGAACATCATTAATCTAAACAGTTCCCTCATTTTCAACAATATGAGAAAGATAAAGTTCATTTCCATCTTTTAAAATTTTCTCAACATCGTGGTATGTTATAAATTTTATAGGTTCATTCTTTTATAAAAACTGAAATTATTCCTTAAAAAATTATTTTTCTCTACAATTAATCTCAGCATGATAAATAGAAATTCAATCCATTCCTAGAATGACATAAAACTCTACTATGGAAAAAACAACAAGGTTTATAGGTAATGATTTTCTATAGATAATAAATGGATGATTCTTAAAATTCCTTTTCTGTAACATTTTTCCTTGATGTTTTCATAATAAGTTCTAGTCTCATTTGTTGAGGTGATATTTCCAATCTACTAGAAAAATTTTCATAAATAAAGGAATTTGTTGACCCTGTATCAAAAAAGAATTTAGAAAAATATGAGTAAATAAACAAAGTATATGATACCACTTCATTGGATGTCCTGATATCTATCGACATAGTCGTAAAAGATCTCACTACATCTATTTTCATATAGTTTGGATACTTTCCATCAAATAGATCTTTCTTTGGGAGGGAATTTCCATAATGACCCATCTCACCACATTGGAAACAATTTATAGTTTTCTTATTAGAATTGATCTTAAGATATTTCTCATTACAATCTCGGTTCATATTCCCAAACTTACTATGTAGAAAACACTTCCCAATTTTCTTAAGGCATTCACCCAAGGTGCTTTTTACAATACTTTTCACAAACTAGAAACTAACCTTTCTTACCATCAAATTTATTTTATTGATTCTTACCCATTAATTTTCATTGGAACTTTTCATCTCTTTGTTCTCAAAGTACACATGGTCATTAGAAAACCCTATTTATACCCTCTCAGCACATCAAAAAAATTTCTCATAACTTTTGAATTCTCAAGAGGCCAATACCCTTCGGTATCGTGGCTTAAATCTAGAGTAAAACCAATTGATTTTACTATCAAGAACCAGAATAATATTTGGTACATACTTAATCGGTCTGGTGAAGTTCACTTCATAAATTTTCTTTGAATCTTCCTCATTTTTCTTCAATTCAAGGAATTTCTTTTCCATACTTTTTTTAACTACCTTGGGAAAATATTGTTCAAGGAAAAGACTTTTAAATTCATCCCTCTCTAAGGATTCAATCTACTCTATGTCCCTGATATTTGTGACCATTGACCACCACTAATCAGCTTCACCTTCAAAATGATAAACGGAAAGACTAACCTTTTGATTTTCTAAATATCCCATATCATTGAATATATTTTCATTGGATTTAATCCATCCTTCAGCTGCTACTGGGTTATAAGATCCTCTAAAAGGAAGAGGGTGTTGCCTCTTACAATGTTCTACTATCATCATGTTTCTTTATGGTAGCTCTGGTTGTTATCTTGCATGGATGTCACAACAATTTATTTTCTATTTCATCTGATCCATTACTGTCACAAACTGCCCAGTTCCAATTCCCACTATTCCCGGTTACGAATTCAGAAAGATATCATCCTCTCGGTTCCTTCCAACTTCAGTCTCCCTATTTATTCTATAGAAAACCATTATGAATAGACATATATAATATATGAAGCAACAATGTAATCTTTCAATGATATACCATTTCAAAAAAAACATAAGGTAAAAATCATTTATGGTATTCTATTAACATCATACTAACTCTTAGAGTTAGCTAAACCGTGCTCTGATACCAACAATAAGGAATCAACCTTAAACATTACATAATCTACCTAATTCAACTTGATTTCAGTTCTTTAAAATACCTAAGAAATTTTTTATATAGAGTTTTAGAATGTTATTTCATAACTCATACATATCAACCCACTTTCATACAAAGTGGGTACCATTAAAATAGCATCCATTTATTTCAAAACATATAATTTTTAACACAAAACATAAACATTATCTCTTTCAAAAGACATCATAACATTTAACATCACTTACTTATTTATCTTAAAAATAAATATAACCTTTGAAAAACATTTAAAAACATGTAATAATCATAAAAATATCTATAAGGGGTATGAAAAGAAGGAATGGAACCCTTATTACATGAATACTTATAATCATATGAAATCATTTTCACAAATAAATACGTCTCACCAATATATACTTACATTATGAAACATGGGATTTATATAAAACATTAGGGTACAAATAAAAAACTATAAAGGTATCTTGAGTTATTAAATTCTTATATTGTAACCCTCGTGGCTACCTTATGATTTGTAACCCTCACGACTACCTTACAATGTATCCATCACGACTACGTTATGGTGTACCCATCGTAGTTACATTTGGTGTAACCATACGGCTAACCTCTAACTTACACATAACCAAAGAATTGGAAGTAGATATAGGTACCACCCTTCATCATAAAAAATTCACAAGAACCAGAAGACAATCATAAAACATGAATAATTTCATAAAATCAATGCTTTTGAATTTTGAAAAAATATAATTTTAAGAGTGTTTTTTAAGGAAAGTCCTTCACCAATACCATAAAATTGATGTGAAAATTAATATAATGAAAGTAATATGTGTATAAACTTTTATTCCATGTAATTAATAATTATATAAATGAAATTAATTACATAAATAATCTCAGTAGAACATAATTAATGAAGTAGAAGGTTAACCCAAAGAATATAAATTGGGTTTAGAAATATCTTACCTTGGGTTCTTCTTACATAAAACCTTTTTAAAACTCCTTTATAATGATTAAAATGGTTTTATTAATATTTTATAGAAACATATTCATTTTTATAACTCCTTTTACAATCATTTTATAACATCATTCGACCCATTTTTCTGTAACATTTTGTTATTTCCATTGTTTTGGGTGCGTTCTTTTACATGATTCCCATGGTTGGTTCATAAAGGATTTTCTTATCGAATGGAATAGAAACTATAGAAGATAAAATATATGGTTTTAATATGTCTATAGAATATTAAATTATTCTAGAAATAATTTTGGTCATATGGTATGAGTATGAATCATTAGTGATATTCATTTATATCATTTTGGAAGTTCTTCAAAAATCATAAACTATTTTCAACATATACCATTAATATTATACATATAAATGAATTATAAAACATAATAGAGATCATAAAATATTTTTACAATATATTTCAGACATTAAAATGGTTTTACAACCATATTTGAAATATTTAATGTAAATTGAAGACATGTCGTCCACAATGGTGGTAAATTGACACATCACAGGTGATGTTTTTATTTTTAGAATAAGAGGAAGAGGAGAGGAAGAATGATGATGAATCTTTCCAAAAACATGATAAAAATCAAGAATATATATATATAATAATGGGGATTTAATGGCTCTCAGAAAATGGGAGGTGAAGAGGGTATAGAAAAATAAATGAATTGAAAAGAAAACACAAGAAAATGAAAGAGTATCTTTACCTCTTCATCTCTTCTCCTTCAGATCCTACTTAAGGCCTTTGGTTTTGTCCTTTTGGTGAGACCAGTAGGTCTTGGGCATCGGGAAGATCATTGGGAAGTGTATTGGCTAGAACTTATAAAATATATAATGTGTGAGATATGTGAGAGGAATAGTGGGTGAGGGTGGAATTTATTGTGAAAGTGAGTGAGTTTTTAATTAATTTCAAAGGACACCTCATTAGTGGTATTTTAAAAACAGTGGGATTTCCCATGGTTTTTTCCCATGTTATTGTACACTTGGTACAACTCATATCATATTTTAATCATCATGAGTTGACCAGAATGATTACATCATCATTACATCATTAGGATGTCATTAAACATACAAAAAACATAAAACTATATTTTTATTATTCACTGAAAATTCAAATATCTCAGATAAATCCCAAAAAACACCATAAGAATTTTTCAAATTGTAGAATTCAAAAATAAACTCCATTTTTTGAAAATGATTTTCTAAATATGTTTAATTGAATTTTTAAATAAAATCATAATTTTTTCGAAAAATACCAATTTTAAAATTATAAATCATTTTATATCACCTTGAAAAATTAATCAAGATCCTATTATCTTACAACCCTAAAAAAATAAAATAATAATACAGTTTTTTATTCATAATGTTCATATTACTATTCATAAGGTTATGTTACTATTCACTGAAAATCAAGTTGGTTCTATCAGACTCAAAATAACTTACTGATCGCAATCGTAGATGTCCATTTTTCAGAATTCAAATCATAGAAGCGGACAAATTATTTTTAATGGCTAGTTTACAAATATCTCCTTAAAACAAAGTGTCACTAAGTAGAGAATCAATGTTTCATGAAATTCAAATTATTTTTAAAAACTTGTTGTGTTACATATAAGATGAAAAAATTAAGAAGGGTAAGAACATTCCACATTTTCAACGGAGATCATTCGTCTACCACCCCTTCCTCAGATGTAACCCCAACCCCTCATATGTTTGCATCTCTTACAGTACTTGAGAAACTTCCAAATAACATATTGATAATCCATGATCACTGTTTTATCTTTCCCAACATCTGTTATGCCTTAATTCAAAAGAAGAATCCACTATAATATAAAAACAAGGTGTAATCTAGTCATCCTTTCCAATCAATATAATATCATCCTTTCCAAAACCTTTTTCATCATAAATCAAAAGCTCTACTATTATTGGAGGTTACTACATTAACAAAGTCTGTTAAAGAACTAAATGATCAGATTCACCTACAAGTTGTTATCCTCTTCCTTATCTAGAAATTGAAACCACCAATGTAGGAGTGGAAAGACCCTCATCCAAGCCATACCAAAGCAAAAATAGTCCCAAAGACATGACCAATTTCTCTTTAATAGATGTTGTAGCTACATCCACATATGATTTATTTTAAGTATTATCAGCTCTATAATTTTTAAAATATCTATCCAAGGGTAGAGTAATAAGGAATTTACCAATAACCAGAAAGAAATGAGGTATAGCCTACATAGAGTCCTTCAATGGACTCATCCTCTTCTTATTTGGTTGAATATTTGATGAACCCAATATACCAATATATTTATTGAATTTTCTTCCTCAATATTTCAAGAAAACATCTTATTAAAAGTATATTGAATCAACATTATAATCACTAGAATACCATTGAGTCATGAATATGAAATTTATCTTATTATTTAGGTAAAGATCATGGTCAAATACCTCATGTGTTATACCCTCTTTATATTCCTGTACACCATGCTCATCCTTCAGACCTTCAGGGAAGCTCTAGATAACAAGAACATAGGTATACTAAGGGATCTTAAACAGTGAGATATCTCCACCATCCATATTGGAAAGATCCACTATATTGGAAACATGTTGGTCTTTACCCTACATATTCATGTTATCTCCCATTCTAACATGCATATAGCTTACTCAATCATTCAAGTCTCCAAAAAGAGGAATTTAAAATTTACAATTTTCAATGGAATGAAAATTTTTCTTACAATTGATAGAGTTATGGTTCCTTTGACATTCAGATTCCTAATGCCCAATATTTTAAAATTTCTTACAAAATTATGTTTTCTTTTAAAACTATATTGTGAGTTCCAATATTCTATCAATTAAGAAAAAAATATAATCATTAAGAGTTTATTGTAGATTAATTTCCACTAACACACTATAAAAGTGCTCCAAGATTAAAATATCAGTCCCTCTATTGAATTTAATTGGAACCCCTATTGTAGAAGTAATGTCCCATAGAAGTTGAGGATGCCTGAAAACCCGAGGAAGACTATGAACCCGAATCCAAGTCAGATTGATAGTATTCTTCATCATGGACATATTGAAAAAGGAATCCTAATCTTGGATCCTCATAATTACTGGTCTAAGGGATATGAATCCTAAACCCCATGCTCGAGATTTGAGATCATCAGTAGGAGAAACAATATGACAATATCCTTTACCTATTAAGATGATCTTCCTTCTGCCAAAGCCCTAGAAATGAAAAGGATAATTCTTTAACTCCTAAATATTCTAGGTATTTTCCATGCCCATAGAATTCAGCCTCTCTAGAATCGAATTCTTGCATTCAGAAATCATATCAAAAATCAAGGTATGATTTGCTTCAACAATTTGCAATGATCTGTTTTTCTTGTCTTTATAGGAGGTCACACTTCTTGAATCTGTGAATATCCAGTTAATCCTCACCTTTTCATAAAAGGAGTTGTGAGTACCTTATTCTGGAGAAACATGCTCTTTTAAAATTCCAACAACCATTGTAGGTGCAGAGGCATCCAGAATGGAACTTGAGTCCAACTTCCAATCAGTCGACTTCAAAGGACCATGAAAGACGTTGTCTGGATTAAAATAATAATCTGAAAGATGGGACATCATGCATCAAAGACCCATTTTCCATGAAATCACCAAATGAACTACTATCGCACCAACGCAACATCTTTCATCTCAATATATAATGTTAAAAATATATATAATTATATAAATATATATATAATTATAAAAAAATATTTATAAATGTATTTATTTATAATTGTAATTATAAATATATATATATATATATATTATTTAAATGATTATAAAATTATCTTAAATATTTTTAAATCACAAATAGATTTATTATATATTTTTACATATTAATAACCATATATATGTATATGAATATATTTATTTATATAAATATATATAATTATATAAAATTTTAAAATATATATATATAGTAATATAAAAATATTTCCAAAAAAAATTAAATAATTATTTAATTATAACAAATATATTATATTAATATATATGTATTTATTATTATTATATATATATATATTAATATATCAATAAATATATATTTAATTTTATAAATACATATAATTATATAAATTTATATAAATTTATATAATTATATATATATATATAATTACATAAATATATTTATAATTATATAAAATTATTTATAAATTCAATTAATTATTATAATAAGTTTAAATAAATATATATATATTTAAATAATTATAAGATTAATGTAAATATATTTAAATATAAAAAATATTTTTTATATTTATAATTATATAAATTTATATATTAAGAAATATATATAATATATATATATATATAATTACCTAAATATATATAATTATATAATTACATACAATTTCACCCATATATATAATTTTACAAATATATTTGTAATAAAATAAATATACTTACAAATATATTTATTTCTAATTATATATATATATATATATAATTGTATTTATAAATACATATTTACAATTCTTTTAATATTTTTTCAATTATATAAAAAATTGTTTTATTATATTTATATATATTTATTATTATTTATAATTATTTTTAATTATATGTATAAAAAAATTTAAAATTATTTAAAATTATATAAATATTTATCTATATTTATTTATAATAATATAAATTTTTAATTTTTAATTATATTAATTCTATTATAAAAATTTGTACTTTATGTGCGATAAAAAAACACTGCTAAAATATATCATTATTAGAACTTAAATCTTAGCACAGATAAATATGTATTTTATCAACACTTTCTTAGTGCTGATAATGATAGGTTTTATTAGTTACTATTTTAGTGCAGAATAAAACCTCCCTTTATGAGTGTTTTTTTAATCATTGGTAAAACCATTACCAATCATTTAAATACAACCCTAACATAGTCCTCAATCCCCACACCATTGAAACTCTTGTGGAAATGTATCTTTATCATCTTCATCCCTCAAACATATCATATGAATCGACACTTTCAAAACCCATGGTATGTGACATGTGATCTATTGCTCCCCTCAATTTTTTTTATAGTTTTAGAAATCGTTTAAATGTTGTGTTCAAGTGATCTTTTTACCACCAATGAAGTATAATTATGTTCACAGATGATATTTTATTTACCCAATGCTAATGTAGTTAAAAAAGCAATCCAACATAATGAGCATTTCAATGCTCGGCTGCACTATTTTTGAACACCAACCCTCTATACTACATGATGAGTATTAAACACCAAATTATATTCTTATTATTGTTCATAATTCACTAATAATTACTGGTACAAAAATTCATTAAATATTTTTTTATACAGGCTCAAAGGATTTAGTAGTTTATGAAAATGATTTTTGATATATATAGTGATTTATCAAGATGATGAAGAAATGTTTTTTCCTTTTCTTATTAATGAATGATTAAAATAAATAATAGATATATATAAATATAGATACCTTATTTCATATATTTTCACAATTTTAAATGAATTTACATAATGGGATGTGTGGTATCTGTATTTAAAAATGCAGACATGTTTACAGAAAAATGCTGGTTTGGGAACTCAAATTGTAAATCATGAATGTGGGTTTTTAGTACTGTTATTACAAATGGGATTCTTCTAATGGTATTTTGAAAATTTATAATTCCTTTCAAATTATTAAACCCCAGTTTCCTTTTTTTGCATTCATTCCATGTTTTATTAATGTTTATTTAATTGTTTAATCCTTTCTATAGAGAGTGATGGGTTTCTATGCCTCTTGCGTTTAATTTCTTTTACTTTGATTTAAGAAATATAGCGTTTAAAAGTTGCATGTAGTGTTTAATGAATTTAATTTCTTGTTATGGGTTTTTGAATGGTCCATTTGATAAAATGTGAACTTTCTAAAATAGTAATGGAACTTGGGAACCCCGTATAAATAATTTTAGTTCATTTTATTTAAATTCAAGAGATTCTTCAAACATTAAGTTCTCAAGACCATGTGATTGGGCCCTATTAATATTTTTATCATCTGAAAAAAAAAATCATCTTTGTCTCATATGAATATTGTCACTGAAACACCACCTAGAAAACCATAGACCAAGTGAAGAAATGAATAAACACCAACTACTCCATCATGTTTACTTCAATCACTCACTTCCTTTTATGGATCCTACCAATCTATTTAATCATATGAGATGTCGTTGATCTAATCCTACCTAAGATCTTTGCATTTTTCTATAGATTAAAATATAATTATATTCATTGTAATTTTATATATATACATATATCACACATTTATTTCTTTATATTATTTCCACTACTATAGAACAATCTCAATATTCATCATTTGACTCTTTTTATCATTGAATATTGAATTCATGTAGTATAATGATTCGCAATGAATGGATTTTTATGTGTTCTAAGATCATATATTTTATGTATTTATTTAGTTTATAAAATATTAGTATTACTCAATCAAATATGATTAAAATTAATCAAAAAATGGATGGATACCAACTGTATGAGAAAATATTATGAGGATGGGTCAAAAGAGTTCATCAAATTTGAAAAAGATAATTCATATGACCCTTCCTAGATCATTTCCCCATGTTTATGTTGTTGTTCTTCAAGAATAATTAGTCTAGAGGAGTTGGAAGAATAGATAAACTTTTATAGAATATATCAAAGTTATAAATGTTGGAAAAAATACATGGAAAAGGTGAATGTAGCTAGTCACTGGGGTAACACTACATTTTATGGATAAACTGATATAATTAAAAGTGTGGAAAATGAAGAAATTCTATCATGGAAATGATTATAATTCTGAACAATGATGACGATTATATTGAGGAAATTACAATAGTAGTTTAAGATGAACTTCATGATGGTCAAAAATTGTTTGAAATATTAATGAGTTGTTAAATGAAGCCATTGTATGTTGGTAATACTAAATATACATCATTTCCATCCATACTAAAGATATAAAATTTAATAGTTGGCAATGGATAGGCTGACACAGGTTTTACTGAACTAATTGATCTCATGAATGATATGATCTCATAAGATAATATGATTCATTTCCAAACATATGACACTAAATGAATACTACATTCGAAGGGTATATTATATAAAAGAATACATTCATGTACAACATACTGTATATTGTTTCCCAAGGACCAAAAAACCTGTAAAATTTTATAAAGTGTGGTGATTCTTAATACAATAAAGATAAATCCAGTCATACGAAATTTGTATGGTACTTTCTAATAATTTTGAGGTTTAGGTGCCTATATGGAAGTGAAGGGAATTCATTGAAATTGACAAGGCACACAAATTAATAAAATAAATATGGGGAACTTTTTCAACCATCAGAATCTATTCAATTGAATAGAATTGATTATGAGTATCCTAAATTTGGAAATGAGCTGAAAAAACATCACCTTGTACTATATAAATATGGAGTGAGTCCTTTGGGTTTTCAAAGAATCACTCATAGTACATTACATGTTATATTGGTAAGTTATAAGGTTCTATCATGGTTGTGTATAAAAAACATTATTTTGTACTTGATTATATCAGGACCAAAACAATCGGATAATGATATGATGTTTATCTGGCTCCATTAAATAATGATTTTAATTTATTGTTTGATGCTGGTTTTATGTTGTAAGATATATATAGAAATGAAAATTTCACATTGAGTGACATGTTGTATGGGATAAAAAATAACTTTCTTGCTTATGTTAATTTTTAAGATATAACATTAAAGAAACTAAAGCGTGTTCCATTTTTTAACAAGGTACATATTAAATTTTGGTGAAACATTCATCAGAGACCATGTTTTAGGATATCATATATTTTTACCCCTGAAACATAAGTACAAATTGTAGGAAACATCATTCGATGGGATTTCAGAAGTGTAAGAACCCGGATCTTCGTTTCAGGTACATCTTTCCTTTTCTTGAGTTTTTGAGAATTTTTGGAGTTTTTGGAAATTTTTGAAGTACACGTCGTTTACTTTCTAAGTATATTCCATGTACTCTTCTCCGGCTCAAATCCATGTATTGGTCGTGCCTGAGCCACACACACGGTGTGTAGGGGTGACGTGGAGGCCGATTTTGGCAGAGTATGGAAAAACCCACTACATGCCATGTACTTTAAAAATACACACCGTGTACTTTTCTTTTTTCACTAAATGGACTGGGGCTGTGCCTAATCGCCATAATCATCTTTTTCTAGGTCTAGTTCATCCGAGAGCGACCCATACGGCTGGAGCTTCCTCGAGCTCTCGCCTCTCCATCCGTTCTCCTATTCGAGCACGGTCGATTGTGTTGGAAGCGCAGCGGTGAGTTCTCCTTTCTGTTTGAACCTTGTTTTCCAATTCTATCTCTTTCTCAAGTTATCTAAGGTTGAATGTTTTCTGAGTTTCCTCAGATCTATGACATTTTAGGGAGAATTAGCCATCTTGGTTCAAGTATATCGATCTCCCAAGATCAAGGTAGGTGGTTTGTGCCTTACCGTTCAAATTCTCTGAGTTTATGTGCAAATTTCCACTGATACCTGTGAATGGGGTATTGCGTGTTACCCATTTTTGCCTTCGTTGTTTTCTCACTTTCTTGTATGCTTGTGTAGAGGTAAATTGACCATATTAGAGGATAATTTGTTGTTCTTAGATGTTTTTTCCCTTTCTTTTTTCTATTATGACCTTTGGGTCTCGTTTGCCTTTGGCCGTTACACCTGTTTTCATGCCTTGCGGTTATAGGTTGAAGTGAAACTCATGAAATGCTTGTTGCCTTGTAGACTGTTTAGCTAAGTAGCTTTATAGGTGCACATTGGTTATCCAAGTATCCCTATAGGTGTACTTTGGCCTTATAGCATTATTATGCACTGACTGGCGTGGGACTGAGAGAACCTGGTGCTATAGACTATAAGGGATAGACCGAGTGAGCTTCCTAGAGAGTCTTAGATATTACAGACTACAAAGAGGATGGACCAAGTGAGCTCCCAGAGAGTCTTGGATTTTCTACACTATAGGAGGGCAGACCGAGTTAGCTTCCTCAGAGAGTCTTACCTTGTTTGAATCTCTTTAAGAACCTTCCCTGGCTAGAGGAGGAATTGACCGAGTGAGCTTCCTTAGAGAGTCTGTGGTATACCTGAGGCTATAGGAGGAATTGACTGAGATAGCTTCCTCATAGAATCTCTAGACCTTGGGGCTAAGAGGGTTAAACTGTGTGATATTCCTCAAGAGAGTCCCTGACTACCCTAGACTATAAGGGAATTTGACCGAGTGAGCTTCCCCAGAGAGTCTCATAAATTCATAAGACCAATCTAGAGGAGTTAGGCTGAGTGCACTGCACAGAGGGTTGTGGTAATTCTTGTATAGGACCAGAGGGGATGGCTACGAGTACATACCATAGGTTTTTGTCTTATTAGCTCTGTGTTTCACTGCTGTTGATTGGTTGTGGATTGATTTCTGTCATGTATCATCCTGTTTACTGCTTACTGTTTACTGCTTACTACTTGTTGTTGTTGTTTACTGCTTATTGTACTTCTACCTGCCATATACTCACTGACTGTTAGACACAGATCTTCGGGTGAATTCCTACTAGGATTTTATCTCACACCCTGTTTGGTCTATGCTTTTGGTCCCAATCAGACTTTTCTGTTGTAGGTATAGACAAGGGCAAGCGCCCTTAGACTTTTGGAACTTGATTGCTTGGAGCAGGAGATCATGGGACCAAGCTTTGGCTTGCGATGCTGAGGAGCTGTTTACTACTCTTTTGTACTTGTTTTGGTACTGTAGTGTTTTACAGCATTGTGACTTGTTTGGATGCTTTTATAGTTATGTATCACGCATCATTTCATATATATACATATGTGCTCCAGTTTGTTGATTTAGTCTTTCGCTGTTTATATTTTTGGTTATTACTGCTTCCGCTATTGCATGTTTATTTTCTTCTGCTATGTACTCTGCCAATGAGAGAATAGTTTCTCCACTATCACACCCAAGGACCTCGCTGCTAGTCAGCAACCACTAGCGTTTGAGGAAATGCGCTTTAGGCCATGTGACCAACTGGGTATGGGGTGTCTCTGGGTGGCTTCCGGAACCAGGACGTTACAAAGTGGTATCAGAGGAATTCTTTTCTATTTCATTGCTATTTGGAGACTTAGCCAAGGATAGGATGAATTCTATACTTGGTAATAAGTTGTGCCTGGGAGTAGCTAACCCGTGTATAGGGAAAAGCCATACTACCTCGTTTATTTCAGTTTTCTGGTCTTGAGATGTTACGGTTGATACGATTTCACCTAGAGTGATTCACATGCTTTGTACTATTATTGTTTTGATATTACGGTTCTATTTCTGTAGAAACCCAATGAGATGAGGGTATTCCATCCCATCCATCATATAGGAACTTGTAGAAATCACATGCCATGCATTCTTTCCATTCCATTTAGGGTGCATTATCGATAGCATGTTGTTGTGATAGACTTTTTGTAGATTGTGCATGTTGTTGTGATAGATGCTTGATAGAATCTTTACTGCCTTGTTAGAGGATTTTTGTATTGTACTTTGTTTAAATGAACACCAAATTTTGATTCTTGAGGTGTTATGGGCCCTGTTGAATCATAAATTGGTGAATCATGATCTTGTTTTCTCTTGTACATGACTATAGGGGGTTCCAAGCTTTGATTCGCGGGGAGTATGGGCCCTTGCGGATCGGAATTTGGCACCTCTTTGCCTTGTTTTCTATGCTTCTGGGCTTCTATACGGTTTCTAAGATACTATCCAGAAAAACCCAGAATACACGGCGTGTAATTTCTGGTTACACGTCGTGTAGTTTTTAGGCCGTGTTACTGACTATGTGTGCAGGAACACGGTGTTATGAAAATAACTTCAGGAACACGCCGTGTACGGTATGTACACGCCGTGTAGTGTAGAGCCTTGTAACCGGCCATGTTGCTAACAACATGGGTCGGGGAATCTCAAGTAGAACATGCCGTGTTGTAAGGGAACACGCCGTGTAGTCTTGTCCAGGTACCTGGTCATGTCACGAACAACACGGGCTGGCGTGACCTTCTCTAAGACACGCCGTGTTGCTTTTGGAACACGTCTTGTAGTCTTTCCCAAGTACCCATCCGTGTCACAAACAACACGGGATAGTGTCACCTTCTCCTATACACGCTGTGTTTGTTTGGAACACATCGTGTAAGGGCCAGTCGTGTAGACGGCCGTGTAACTAACAACACGGGCCGCCGAGTCAGTGACTAGTACATGTTGTGTCCCAAGGGAACACACAGTGTAGTCTGAGGTTAGTTTGAACCATGTGAGTTAGCCATGTAAGGAGACTCGGGTAGGGAAATAGTTTTCAAATACATGTCTTGTGTTGGGTCAACATACTGTGTAGTTTGAGGTGTTACACGACCTGTAGGGCAGTGGTACACGCCCATGCTAGTAGCTTAAGAAGACACACCGTGTAGTTTTTATACATGTTGTGTAGTCATGTTTTGTAATATTGTGTGTTTTTTTCCCATGTTTCTATTTTTTACTCTTTTCTTCTCCTTGTTTTTCTGATCTAAGGTGTACTTTTGATCTTTTGGAGCTATGCCTCTGAGACGTCCTCAAATTGCACGTCTGTCGTTAGGTAGTGATCAGATGCAAGATATGGCTGATCAGGGACTTCCTACCAATCCTTCAGTCAAGTCAGCCTTGGCATCGGCTATCATACCTGTTACAGGCACTGAGGCGCAGTTCAGGGAAGACTTCTTGAGGATGATGCAAACCTTCCAAGGAGCGCTTCCTCCTACCTCGTCGATGGCTGAGTTGACGTGGGTTTTCCAGCAGCAGCATTTTCCTACTTTTTCAAGGGATGGAGGACCTCAGGCTGCAGAGTTGTGGATAGAGGTCACACTGACCATCTTTGAGCACCTAGAGATCCCTCTAGAGAAAAGGGTAAAGCTAGATACTTATATGATTCGAGACAATTCCAAGAGGTGGTGGGAGGTGATTTCACAGTCAGGGTGTCAGCAAGATATTTCTTGGGATGAGTTTTGATTCACCTTCTATAACTACTTCTATATAAAGACCCTAAGGGCCGATCGAGCCTAGGAGTTTATGAGTCTGCAGCAGGGTACTCTCTCTGTTATGGAGTACTCATCTCGCTTTACTAAGCTGCAGTGTTTCACACTGATCCCAGCATGTGATGAGTTGTTCCTTGCTAGGAAGTTTGAGGACGGTCTCAGGCAAGAGATCTATTCTCAGGTGAATATCTTCCAGTTGACTTTGATATCCTCCATCCTCAACTAGGCACTGATCACTGAGCGCAATCTGAGGGATTCTAGAGCAGTGATCCAGGGTGGTTCATCATCCAAAGCTGGTGTTCCTCCTACAGACAGTAGGAAGCATCACAAAGAGTCTTCTCCAGAAGATCGAGGTTAGCGGGATGCATCTTCTGGAAGCTAGGTTGTATGCTACTAGTGCAGTAGGAGTGGGCATACTAGGCCTTAGTTCCAGAGGGATCTGATAGAGTGCTGGTCTTGTGGCAAGATGGGCCATCTTTAGCGTTTCTGTCACATCTTCTCACCTTCAGCTGGTGGTAGGGGTTCTTCTATGACCCCGAATTCTGGAGTTGCTTCACCATTTTCCCACCAGTCAGGGAACTGGAGTTCTTCTGTCCGTTCAAGCCAAGGTGGAGGTCACGGCCGTGGTGGTCAGTCACCAGGTCATTAGTGACAACAAAGTGGATCAGCTCAGAGCTGTCAGCCAGGGGCACAGGGCCGCTGTGCAGGCCAGTCTTTCACCGTGGAGAAGAAATATCAGGAGCAGGATCCCGGCCCTTCTATAGTTTGAGGTGTGATCTTGGTAGCCTCAGTTTTATCTTCAGTTCTTTTCGATACTGGTGCTTCCCATAGCTTTATCTCTGTTGCAGTAATAGAGAGCCTTGGGCTCTATATCATTTTGTCTGCCAACTTGTTGACTCTTAACACACTATTGGGAATGAGGACATCTAGCATACATCAGTGTAGAGAGTGCCCTCTCGAGGTTGTGGGTGTTATTTCTTATGGGACCTCTATGTCCTAGATATGACGGGCTATGACGTCATTCTCGGTATGGACTGGTTGGTTCCCTTCCACGCAGTCGTTGATTGTTATCGTTGTAGGGTGATTTTCATATCACCAGAGGGTGTATCATTCCTTCATAGAGTCGATTGGGATGTCCAGGCGGGTAGAGCTGGACCAGAGCATCATGGGCTAGGGGAAGTGATAGCCCATATTGCTAGTCTTTATCTGGATGACTAGGTGACTTCACAGTTAGACTTTCCTCCAGTGGTGGATCATTTTAGGGATGTCGTTCTAGAGGAATTTTTAGGTTTACCTCTAGAGTGTGAGGTAGACTTCTCGATTGAGCTCGTTCCAGGAGCGACACCGGTGTCCATTCCTCCTTATAGGATGGCTAAACCTGAGTTTCAGGAGCTCAAGAAGCAGTTGGGGGAGTTGCATTCAAAGGGTTTCATCTGACCCAGTACTTCTCCATGGGGTTCGCCTGTCCTGTTTATGAGGAAGGTAGATGGTACCCTTCAGCTTTGTGTGTATTATTGGAATCTGAACCAGTTGATGGTCAAGAACCGATATCCCTTTCCAAGGATTGATGATCTCTTTGATTATCTTCGAGGAGCCTGGGTGTTCTCAAAGATCGACTTGAGGTCCAATTATCATCAGTTACGCGTTAAACCATCAGATATACCTCTGATAGCCTTCAAGAGAAGGTATGGTCTTTTCGAGTATACAGTCATGTAGTTTGGTCTCACGAACGCGCCTATAGTTTTCACGGAACTAATGAACCGAGTGTTCTATCCGTACTTGGGCTCTTTTGTCGTGGTCTTCATGGACGATATCTTGGTGTACTCTCACACTCGACACGACCATGCCCCACATCTTGAGATCGTTCTGAGTACACTGAGAGAGCATCATCTATATTCTAATCTCTCGAAGTTCCACTTTTGGATGGATCAGATTCACTTCCTGGGTCATGTTATCTAGGAGACAGGAGTGTCAGTAGACCCAGAGAAAGTGAGAGTTGTATTTTTCTGGGAGTAGTCGAAGAACGTCTTTGAGGTGCGGAGTTTCCTAGGGCTAGCCGGATACTACAGAAGCTTCATTCAGGACTTCTCATGCCTAGCAGCACCGTTGATAGGTCTGACCAAGAAGGGGGAGAAGTTATTATGGTCGGATTCTTCTGAGTCCGCCTTTCAGGTGCTAAATGGGAGGTTGACGTCAACACTGATACTAGTCTTTCCAGAGATGGGCAAGGTAGACACTGTTTACTATAATGATTCAGGTATTGGGCTAGTATACATGCTTATATAGGGAGATGGGGTCATTGCTTATGGGTCTCGGTAGTTGAGGCCACACGGGAGGAACTACCCGACGCATGATCTGGAGTTGGCAGCAGTTTTTCATGCCTTATATTGTTGGAGACATTATCTTTTGGGAGAGGACTTTGTGTTTTTTACCAACCACAAGAGTCTCAAGTATATCTTCACTTAGTGTGATCTGAATCTAAGACAGCACAGGTGGGTCGAGTATCTTCAGTCCTTTGACTTCGAGCTCTCCTATACACCGGTAAAGGGAAATGCAGTGGGAGATGTGTTGAGCAGACGAACTCAAATTCAGGTAGTTCATGAGGCCAGTAGTGAGTGGTAGCTTATGGATCTATTCTCTGGGATGCATTTGGAGGTGCACGATAGGCAGGGACAGACCTTTCTTTCATATGTGGCTATTACCTCTACACTTCCTGATCGGGTACGAATGAGGCAGCTATCAGATTCGGAGGCCTTAGTACTGTAGGAGAGTGTGTCAGGAGGGGACCCTCTTCCTAGATGGACAGTAGGAGTGGATGAGGTCTTGCATTTCTAGGGACCCCTATGGGTGCCAGCATACATACGTGAGGAGATGATACGGGATTTCCATTCCTCAGTTTGGGCAGTACATCCTGGCATCACCAAGATGTATCAGGATCTTCATCGCCAGTACTGGTGGCCATGTATGAAGAAGGATTTTGTTGGTTTTTTCATGAAATTTTCTACTTGTCATCAGGTGAATGAAAAGCATCAGCGACCAGAAGGGCTTTTACAGCAGTTATCCATTCCGGAGTGGAAGTGGAATGATGTCTCAATGGAATTCGTGACCGGGTTACTGAGTTCACCTCAGGGAAGTGATGATGTTTGGGTTGTCGTCGACAGGCTTACAAAGGTAGCACACTTCTTACCGATCAAGGAAATCTTCAGTGTTGATGATCTGGGACAACTGTACATCCGAGAGATTGTACGTCAACATGGAGTTCCACACTCCATTATTTCAGACAGGGATTCATTATTTACCTCTCGGTTCTGGAAGGGACTTCAGAAGGCCTTGGGTACACATGTACTTTTGAGTACAACATACCATCCTCAGACTGATGGCCAGTCCGAGTGCACGATCCAGGTTCTTGAGGATATGCTCTGAGTTTGAATTCTAGAATTTGGCGGTTCTTGGGATAAGCATATTCCTCTGGTGGAGTTCACCTACAACAACAGTTTTCAGGTGACCATTCAAATGGCACCATATGAGGCTCTGTCTGGTAGGCCATTCTGATCACCCTTATACTGGCTGGAGGCAGGAGAGACAACTTTTCTAGGACCTCGTCTTGTTCAAGAGACCTCAGAGCAGATAGAGTTGATTTGGAAGAGGATGTCTACAGCACAGTCTTGGCAGAAGTCTTATGCTGATCAGAGGAGACGACCGCTGGAGTTCGAGGTCGGAGTTCAGGTTTTCCTGCATGTCGCACCGAGGTTGGGACACAAGAGGATTCGGAGACAGGGTAAGCTTTCACCGCAGTATGTCGGGCCGTTTGAGGTGTTGGAGAGAGTTACGTCGGTCGCCTATCAGTTGCAGCTACCTCAAAGGTACCAGTCTATGCATGACTTCTTCTACGTCTCTCAACTCCGACGTTACTTTTCAGACCCATATCATGTCTTTTAGCCCGAGGAGCTTGAGCTCGTAGCAGATGCGTTGTTTGAAGAGAATCTTATCCGGATTGTCAATCGCAATACGAAGGTTCTCCGAGGCCGGTCTGTTCCTCTGGTATGAGTGCTATGGCAGTACGAATGAGTACAGTACGAGACTTGGGAGAGGGAGGCTGAGGTTCGATCACAGTGGTTGGAGCTGTTCGAGGTTTCTTCTTCTACGCCCATCTAGGGAAATTCAGGGACGAATTTCTTTAAGGGTGGAAGTTTGTAAGTACCCAGATCTTCGTTTCAGGTACGTCTTTCCTTTTCTGGAGTTTTTGATAATTTTTGGAGTTTTTTGAAATTTTTGAAGTACAAGCCGTGTAATCTTCTCCGGTTCAAAGTCGTGTACTGGTCGTGACCGGGCCACACACACGGTGTGTAGGGGTGACGTGGAGGCTGATTTTGGCGGAGTAAGGAAAAACCCACTACACACCATATACTTTAAAAATACAGGCCATGTACTTTTCATTTCTTTTTCACTAAATGGACTAGGGTCATGCCTAATCACCATAATCATCTTCTTCTAGTTCTGGTTCATCTGAGAGTGACCCGTACGGTCGGATCTTCCCCGATCTCCTGCCTCTCTGTCCGTTCTCCGATTCGAGCACAGTCGATTTCATTGGAGTGAAACGGTGAGTTCTCCTTTCTGCTTGAACCTTGTTTTCCAATTCTCCCTCTTTCTCAAGTTATCTAAGGTTGATATTTTTGTGTGTCTCCTCAGATCTACGATGTTCTAGGGAGAATTAGCCATCGTGGTTCAAGTATATCAATCTCTTAGGATCGAGGTAGGTGGTTTGTGCCTTACCGTTCAAAGTCTCTAAGCACTACCACAAAACAGGGCAAGGGAAGCGCTGCCCTGTATCTGCACTAAATAGAAAGCACTGATAACGGGGTATGCCTTTATCATCTCTATATAAAAGTGCTGATAAATGTTACATTTATCAGCGCGTTTTTTAGCGCTGATAAAGGTATCTCTTTATCAGTGCTAAAAAAGCACTGATAAATGAATGTTTTATCAGAAATTTTATTTTAGCACTGATAAAACATACCATTATCAATGCTTTTAACGAGCGCTGATAAAGGTTCTGTCGATTTTTATTTAATAACCCTAACAGTCCATCCTCTCTTGCACGCGGTCAAGATCTTGCGGAAGCTGAAC
Source organism: Viscum album (assembly GCA_963277665.1). Lineage (NCBI taxonomy): Eukaryota > Viridiplantae > Streptophyta > Magnoliopsida > Santalales > Viscaceae > Viscum > Viscum album. Next base: position 177,171,397 of record OY728134.1, read on the forward strand.
CGGGCCCCTCGCCATGCGACCTCATCCTCCTCATCCTCCTCCTCCTTCCTCCTCCTTCCTCCTCCTTGTCCTCCTCATCCTCCTCGTCCTCCTCCTTCTCTGCCGCTGCCGCCGCCTCCACCCCCGCTCCCGCTACCGTGACTGCCTCTGCCTCTGCCGCCTCCACCCTCGCTGCAGCGACCACCGCCGCCTCCACCCTTGCTGCCACGACCGCCGCTGCCTCGTCTTCATCCTCCTCGTGCTCTCAAGGTGAGAGGTGAGTTCCATGGATGGTACTCCCTTGGTATATTATTTATATATTGTGTGTGTGAGGACTAAATAGTGAATATAGATGTGATATAAGAATGATACCATATCTTGAGCCTAATTCCAGTAAGGATTTCCATAATAGATAGTGTGGTCTTAATGTGATTATGATTATGTATAGGGATGTGATTCATAATTAGTGATGAGTGTTGAAATGAGAGATGTTGTTTATATTTAGCAACACAAGTGGGTTGTTTGTGAATGATGTGGAATTGGATACCCTATAGGTTCCATAGGGATATCTTGACTCTAAGATGAAGTATATGGTAATTGGTTTGTTATGATGGTTCACATGTGTGAGAGGTCTACCAAGGTTATGTGTGATGACTTCTGTGGATAACCAACCCTTGTTTTCATTTTTTTTATTTTGAGTTACCATGGGAGGTAAGTTCTACCCCTTCGAGTTGAATATTTATGTATGAGATACAAAGGAAATAGTTTTTAATCTTATGGTTATATGGATTCCCAAAGATTATCCCAATGGAAATGATGATGGATCCATATTAATTTTCATCACATAGCATAATCTCATAGTTATATGATTAGACAAAGATGAACCCATAATACAAAATATATCACCTAGTATGTCTGTCACATATACGAATAAATAAATTAGAAAAAAAAACACGCTACAAAGAATAAAGTTACCATTAAATACTTACATTGGTTAACTTGTTTTAGAAATTGTTTATCTTCATCTGTGCCTTGTACTTGCACCCATGAATTTGAAGGTGAGTATGCGTACACGATAGTTGACCTTCTTAGAGAAGAGTTTCTGGAAGAGTATAAGAGACATGAATCAATGAATATCATTAGAGTGTTGGAGCAAATGTGGTTGCTATAAACAATGTGGAAATCGGTTTGTGCAACGTGGCCTAAGTTACAACTTGCAGGTATTGTAACATAGGCCACGTTGCACAAGCCGATTTCCACAATGAATAGCAAGATCTTCATTGCTTCATGTCTCTTATACTCTTCCAGAAACTATCGTGTATGCATACTCACCTTCAAATTCATGGGTGCAAGTACAAGGCACGGATGAAGATAAACAATTTCTAAAACAATTTGACCAATGTAAATATTTAATGGTACCTTTATGCTTTGTAGCATGTTTTTTTCTAATTTATTTATTTGTATATGTGACAAACATACTAGGTGATGTGTTTTGTATTATGGGTTTATCAGGAGTCTATATGATTTCCTGTTTCCACATTTCATTTTAAATAGCATGGTATAATTATATATTTACTGTACCCTAATGGCTCAAATAGTCAGGCATATTGTAGATGTTGCTAGAATGCTGTAGGATTATTTTTTCCCAATGGTAGTACATTTTTAGGATTTTTTCACTGATGAGGTATAAAATTTACTTCTTAATAAAGAGATAAACTTTATAATCTAGTTAGTTTTGGGAGAAAATTCAGTTTCTATCACAATTTCTAAAATAACACCAAAAGATCATCAGTTGTTTGAATTACAATTTGATGATATAGAATATAATGGTTTCATATGGCATAGTACTTCACCATGGGGTTTTATAGTTCTCTAAAATAGATGGTTTGTTGGTATTTATTATTTTTTTGGACTATTGGAGATTGAACCTGATGAGAGTCATGAATATGTATCCTCATCCATAAATTGATGGTAACATTGATCATCTGTGAGGTTCTATGATCTTCTCCAAGATATATTTGACATTATGATACCATTAGATGAGTTGGACATCGATGGACCTACCATGGAATGCTTTTAGGAGTAGTTATGTCCTGTATGATTTTTTAGCGGTGATTTTTGGTTTAAGTAATGCATTCGTTGTATTAAGGTACTTGATGAATAGGATATTTCATCCTTTTTTGGATCAGTTTTTAGTAGTTTTTTTCAATTAAATATTAGTGTACTCCCAACCGATAGTTGATCTTGACCAACATCTTATCATCACCTTGAGTACATTGAGATAGCATCATATTTATTACTGTTTTCTCTTATTACTCATTGGTTTCCTCTTGTTTGCATGTCATGTATTTTCTAAGGAATCATTCAGTCTTTGTAAGACTAACTTGGAAAAAATTTGATATATGTCAGATTAAATCAGGTATCTTATACATACACGATGTTCACCCTATTGGACACACCATGTATATAGATTTCACATGTGTTTAAAGGAATTTGTACCATGATTTGTTTTTATAAAACCCAAACAATGATACCTGATTAATTAAAACATAATATTAGGAAAGTTCTCGAGATCGAACCCGTAAAGACGTTGAATATGAATAAAGAATGGATGAATGCCAATCGGTTGACAAAAGAGTATGAAGATGGGGTGAAAGATTTTATCAAGTTTGTAGAAGATCATGCATATGACCCTTCTCAAATCCTTTTTCCGTGTTTACGCTGTTGTTATTCAAGACAAATTAGTCCAGAGGAGATGGAAGAACACCTGATCTGTCACGGAATAGATCGAAGTTATACATGTTGAAATAAACACGGGGAAAAAACCAATGTAGGTAGTGACTCAGAGAACACGACATTTTATAGATCATCTGATATGATTAGAAGCGTGAACAGTGAAGATGATCATATGGAGGGTGTGATTATAGATGTGAACAATGATGAAGATCGTATTGAGGAAATGACAAGGACAGTTGAATATGAACTTCGTGATTGCCCACAATTGTTTGAGATGTTAAAGAGTTGTGCAAAAACGTCATTATATGCTGGTTGCACTAAATATACAGCATTGTCAGCTGTATTGAAGCTGTATAATTTGAAAGTAGGCAATGGGTGGAGTGACGCCAATTTTACGGAACTACTTGCTCTCCTGAATGACATGCTTTCAGAAGATAATGAACTCCCAAGCCGAACATATGATGCCAAACGAATGCTACAATCGATGGGTATGATCTCTGAAAGAATACATGCTTGCCCGAATGATTGTATATTGTTTCTCTAGGACCACAAATCACTTAAAGAATGCCCAAAGTGTGGTGCTTCCCGATACAAGAAAGATGATTCTAGTCCTACGAAAGTTGTATGGTACTTTCCAATCATTCCTAGTTTTAGACGCCTATATGGAAGTGAGGAGACTGCAAGACAATTGACATGGCATGCAGATACAATAATTAAAGATGGGAAACTACGTCACCCTGTAGACTCTCCTCAGTGGAAGAGAATTGATCACGAGTATCCTGAATTTGGGAACGAGCTGAGAAACCTTCGTCTGGCGTTATCTACATATGGGGTGAATCCTTTTGGTTTTCAAAGAAGCAGTCACAGTACATGGCCGGTTATGATGTTAAATTATAATTTACCACCGTGGTTATGCATGAAACAAAAATACATCATATTATCTATGCTTATATCTGGACCAAAACAGTCGGGTAATGATATTGATGTTTATTTGGCCCCATTGATCGAGGATTTGAAAATATTGTGGGATTCAGGTGTTACGATGTATGATGCTTACAAAAATGAATAGTTCACTTTGAAATCCATGTTGTACGGGATGATAAATGACTTTCTTGTTTGTGGAAATTTTTCTGGATATAGCATTAAAGGAACTCAAGGGTGTCCCATTTGTGAACAAGGTACACAGTCAATTAGGTTGAAACATTCATCAAAAACCATGTTTCTAGGACATCGCAGATTTCTACCCCGATGAAATAAGTAACAATCTTGGATGACATCATTCGACGGAAGTTCAGAGGAACATACAACACCATCTCCACTAATAGGTGATCAATTGTTTGAGAAAGTGAAAGATTTGGACACTACTTTTGGTAAACTGTTTTTGAAAAACCTTACGAAAACTGGTTGGAAAAAGAGATCAGTTTTTTTTTTTTTGAATTACCATACTGGAATTGTCTGTATGTCAGACATTTTCTTGATGTTATGCATGTTGAAAAAAATATATGTGATAGTGTCATCGGCACATTGCTAAATGCACCTGGAAAAACAAAGGATGGAATTAAGGCTAGATTGGACAAGGTTGATATGGGAATACGAGAAGAGTTGGCACCAATGAAGGGTGAAAAATGAACATTTCTTCCTCCTGATACTTACACTCTTTCCAAGAAGGAGAGATATCGGTTTTGTAACTTCTTGAATGACATAAAGGTTTCAGAGGGGTATTCATCAAATATCAAGAACATCTTGTCAATAAGAGATTTAAAATTAAAGGGTCTAAAATCACATGACTGCCATGTTTTGATGCAAGATATAATTCATATAGCTTTACGTTGCATTTTTTCCAAGAATGTCCGCCATACATTAACGAAGCTCTATTTCTTCTTCAAAGCTATATGCAGTAAAGTTATAGACCCGGCGAAATTGCCAACTATGGAAAGAGAAATTGCCGTCATATTATGTGAATTGGAAATGTTCTTCCCACTGACATTTTTCGATATGATGGTTCATTTTATGGTTCATTTGGTGAGAGAGATTCAACTATGTGGTCCTGTACATTATAGATGGATGTACCCCATTGAACGATATATGAAGATTTTGAAAGGGTATGTCAAAAACCAAAGTCGGCCAGAGGGTTGTATTGCGGAGCAATATATTGTTGAGGAAGTTGTTGAATTTTGTACCGAATACCTGTCTGGTGTGGAAATCATTGGCCTACCAAAATCTTTTCACACTAAGTGGCTTGAGGGTGAAGGAATTTCTGGAAGAGAGGTTGTCATAATCAATATTACAGATCAGGAGCAGGCCCACCTTTACGTTTTACATAACAGTGTCGACGTTGACCCATATGTTCAAACCCACAAAGAAATTCATAGGCGTTTGAATCCTTATAGGGATGAAAAATGGATATCAGATACACATAATTGACAGTTTATAGGATGGTTTCGAAACCATATTTTTAAGAAGTTAGATGAAAATCTAGAATCAATTTCAGAACGACTTCGATGGCTGGATGAAGGAGAAAGTGTGTACGTATTATCTTACAATGCTTATGTAGTTAATGGTTATACATTCTATACTAATGAACATGATAAAGATAGTACCATGCAGAATAGTGGGGTTATACTTGTGGCTGAGGCGATGCATGTTTCCAGTGCTAAGGACAAAAATCTAATTTATGCGAATATGTCATACTTTGGCATCATCAAATGAATATGGGAGTTGGATTATACGAAATCCAAAATGCCAATTTTTCAATGCAAGTTGGTTTATAATAGGATTGCTGTTAAAATAGATGAATTAGGATTCGTGAAAGTTAATTTCAGTAAGGAAGGGGAGAAAGACGAACCATTTATAATGGAATCACAGGCAGTACAAGTATTTTATGTTCCAGACCCCGCAAACTGAAATTGGTAAATTGTTCTGTTATTGACCAAAACAACTGAAGGGTCAGATGAAAGTTCAACGGAGGTTGACCCTTTTATAGGTACTTCACAATCATTTCGCAGCGGTCCAAATGTAGACGGAGTTTTTTATGTCAGAGGATACCACAATGAAGGAATTTAAATAGTCGATAGAAGAGTCAAATCACTTCAGCCTTTAAAGAAAAAAAAGAGTACAATAATCATTTTATTTTTTTATTGTAACATACATTGTGTTACGTTATGTTATTATCAGTTCGCTGCTATTTTTATGTAATCCAAATTAAATATTAAACCACTTCTGCAGATAATGACTTCTGCACCTGCTGATGAGCCCAATCTCAAGGCACAAAAGGTCTCTCAACCAGCAGCTGGTGGTCCTACTATAGAGCAACAACAGGTTTCTCAACAAAATGATGGTGGTCCCAGTGTAGAGCAACAACAGGTTTCTCAACCTGTTGTTGTTGGTCCCAGTGCTGAGGTACAAAAGGTTTCTCAACCTGTTATTTCTGGTCCCATTGTTGATGCTAGTGCTCTGGGGGAAGATATTGATGATACTTCTAAGGAAATGGGAGGAAATGAAACACTGAAAGCGCAAAAAAAACAAAAGTGTCGTAGTTTTACATTGTTGGCCAAAATCCTTAGGGAAAAAGAAAAAGGCATCAAATTTGAGGTGGGATGGAATAAGCGAGGACAACATGTTAACCCCAACAAAGCCATATTTAGTAGCTACATTAGAATCATCACTCGGCCACGCGTGCCGATTGATGTACAGTCATGGCACCATGTTGTCACCAGGCTGAAGACACTATTGTGGGAAGAGATTATGGTAACATTATGATATCATTTTTTTACTTTATTAAAATAAAATAAAATACCAAAACATTGACTTACTCTTCATCATCCATTGCAGAGTGTATTTATAGTAGATGTCTCACACAAGGATTATGTATTAAGAGTTTCAGGAAGGATTCATAGAGGTTTCTGCACAATTTTAATGAAATATCATCTTAAAGATGCAGAAGGTAAAATCAAGCTGCACCCACCTCCTCTTTATGCACACTTGATATCCCAAGGAGTGTGGGATGCATTTAGCAACCGTCGTGGGGAGCATACTTTTCAGGTACATTGTGTGGGGTAATACGTTGTTTGACATTTTCTTGTATTCATCACTCTGATTGAAAGTTTTTTATTTATAAAACAGCTACTGAGTGCTAAAAATAAAAAACGCGCAACAGAACCAGCGTACCCTTATCGTAAAGCAAGGATGGGGTATGCTGAACTTGAGAAAAAATTGGTACGTATTTTAAATCTACCCTACTACTAGTATGTGACATAAAACAACACCATAACCATGTTTCTCTGTTTATATGAAAATTAATGAATCTAAATTGAAATCCATATCCATCCCACACCATGTGCTATGGAAGGAGGCTCGTGTAAATAAAGAGGGGACATTGATAGATGAAAACACACAAAAAGTGTGGGAAATATGTGTAAGTATGACATAATATAAATTTGAGTTGCTTTAAATCACTATTACATTACAATAACTACTTATTTTTCTATATTTTCTATCTGAAATAGTCACAAGAATCAACAACAACTGCACCAGATACAGACATACTTTTAGCAGCCTTGAAGCAGCCAGAAAAGTATGTCAGTGTTAGAGGTGCTGGTTTTGGGGTGACATCCCGAACATATTTTCAAAAACAAAAACAAGCGGAGGATCAAAATGAAAAAATGGAAAAGCTACAAGAACAATTATCTATTTTTCAGGAATAATTACAATACCAGAGAGATATGATACCAAAATTGATGGGGGAGAGGCAAAGAGAAGAAAAAATTCGGCAACAACCCGTGCGTGACGATCTCGCCCCACCCCCCACCAGCTTTGAGGTGAGTCATTCCCCTAAAAAACCTGACTTAGATGAGGTAATCATTGTTTTAATAATTGTTTCTGTGAAATGTGATTTACATAAACACTGATACCTTTCCTGTACTAATATTCCATAGGGTGAAAATGACTGTGATTTATATTTATCAACTCCCACCTATCGCCTTGTAGTGAGGGCTACGGTGTTCAATACACAAAATGACATGCTACACAATAGACAGCTTCCAAAAGATCATCTTAGAGTGTCAATTAACGTAGCTAATGAGCTGAGTGCTGAGCTACCTATTCCAAATGACGATGACGACATTCATACGGTTGAAAAATCTATTGGAACATTCATCACATGGCTGACATTTCTTGTAAAAAAACATGTCGACAAAAAGGTATTCATTTCTTATTTATTTTTCAAGCTGGACATTTAACATTTAATGAAAAAAGGTCTGAACCAATGACTATTATTACAGAATGACAAAGACTGTGGGGTGAAACGAAATATCAGCTCAAAACTATCTAAAGGATCAATCAACCGATTGAAACGGTCTACTGAGAGCACCTTCACCCCGCCCGTTCTATATCCACAGTTAATATCATTGCAGGCTCATGTGGATACAAAGTTTAAAGACAGCAGTACTCACATAGTTGCTTTTGAAAAAGATATGTATGGAGAGGAGATATCATATTTCATTAGGGCTGAAAATGTAAATGAACTCCTCAATTATGAATGGCTAGGTGCCTCAGTTGTAAATGTATACATGAGGTAAGTTTTCATCATTTGATTTTACAAAAGCTGATATACTCTGATAATTTTAACTAAATACATTTTATATTTGTCGCAGACGTATATATGAAAAACAATTGAAGGGATTTCCCCATGAACAAAAATTTGGACTCGTTAGTCCTCACACCACATCTTCAATAGATGAAATAGATTTTGTTAAAGAGGCTGCAATAATGTCATCCCTGCTCAAATCGTCTGAAAAAAAAATTACGGATGACAGACTATTTTTAATACCAATGATGTAGGGGTAAAACTCTACAATTTAATCATATCAACTATATTTTCATTTCTTTCTTTACTTATTCCTTTTTGTATTTTTAGAGAGAAATGGATGCTTATTGTAGTCAATTTGGATACTCCAAAGATTTATTTTCTGGATTCAACGCATGGATATCCAACAAACCGACCACGCATGATGGCGTTTGTTAATTTGTAATACACTAGATCCAACATTTTAAAACTAAACATCTAGTTATATAATTGATGTTATCTTTTAATTAGGATTCTGTTATGATAGGTTGGTGCATCAATATCGTCTATTGCATAGAATGAATCCAGGGCATAAGGATGAGCACACCTACAAGATCTACAACTGGAAAAGTATCCAGGTATATATAATAACATTTCACTATCAAAACACATATCAAAACAAATTACTTATTGTTGTTGATGTTTTTGTAGTGTACAAAACAAACAAACGGAAAGGATTGTGGTTATTATGTTTGTAAATTTATGAAAGAGATCGTATTTCATCAACAAACTAGCATCCCTGATGAGGTTTTTTCAAAAATAATTACGAGTTCATTTAAAATATTTATTAATCCTTTGTGTATTTATATTTTTTCAGTACTACCATGACTGTCGCAAAAACTCATATTCAGAAGATGATATACATGTGTTTAGAAACGAATGGGCAACATACCTGATTAAAGATTGTTCAAAAATAGGATGAAGGTGAATTCCTACCACTTATGTTATCTATATATGATCATTTATTATCCTCCAACCTTCTTTGGTGAATTGATAATGCTCCGATGTATTGAAATCTTAATTTATTACTTAATGTTTTCTATCCCCGGATTCATATTATTGATCTTTAACAAATCAATATTGAAGTAAGGCATGATGGTGTGCAGTGCATATGGGGTGAACGAAGAAACCACCATGGATCAACAAAATCCATTTTTTGTATCTCGTTTGTTTGAACTTGTATTTGATCACATGTGTTGTTGTTTGACTTGCACAATTATTTCTAGGTAGATGCATGAGATATCAGTATCATTGAGGGATTTTTTGGAACCAAAATATGTGTCCCAGGATAATTCAAGTAAGGGAAAGGCTGGTTGAGATGAAATCAAAGCTCAAACGACCAGTACATCATCAAAAGAATCAACCCTGTGATGCACCATCATGTAGAATCTGGTCCTCGTGATGTTTTGAGGTGTTTATGGAAGGTATGGGGAGTCTGATAAGCCCCATGGCCACCATAAATAATGTTTACAGATAGCTCCACATGTTTTTTGTGCCTCGTGCCTCTTTACAAGGATCACACCATTCACATGGTCCATCTTAGCACGTATGTCCTATTCATCCCATTACTACTCTTGGAAGAACCTGAGAATCTGAAAATGCATAAGCCCCACAAGACCCATACTCATCCAACCAAGAGTATTCCTAGTGTGAAGGGAAGCTAACCATGGGTAATACCCAAAACATACCTCTTTTAAATATATGGGTTTTGATCCTTGTATTCTAAATAGGGTACGTAGGAATCCTCCATGAGGTTAAATCCCAACCAATGGTAAACCATGGTGACCCCCTCACAGGGGTACATCTTCGCTTATTTTCCCTCTTGTATTTCCCTTAGTGGTGTCCGAATAATTCTTCAAAATGAGAAACCTTACCTTTATGGGATGCACCACATTTGGGTCAGACCTCATTGGGCGTTTTGATCCATCTATCAGGTAAACATTCCAGGTGCTCCCTCCTAGAGATGTACCTACCTGATCCACCTTTATAAGTGTTTTGATCCACCCAGGTCTTACATCTCTGTAAGACATTAAATCATGACCCTCTATCCTTTTGGGATGTTAAACTCATGTACTACCACAAGTTACACATGGGTTTCCATTAATATATTCAATATTAATGTTTAATCAGTCCTTATTAAGGTATTATGGAGGTGTGGTTTTATGTTTTCCAGCAGATTTCAGAAGATTCCATGCTTTATGTAGGTGATTCCATGCTTTTACATTATATGATGATTTTATTATCCTATATTTACTTGCTAAGTGTACTATATGAAATGTTTGTGTGGTTAAAAATGTGTTATCAACGGAATTTGGGGTGTGTATAGACTTGAAAGTTATTTTTAAAATGAATGCGGTTGTATTTCTTGTGGATTTTCATGCTTAAGTCCTTTAAATGTGTTTGAAGAAATGAGAAAGTTGTGTGATGCCTGTTTTCAAATGGATTTAATGTGTTTGTGAATTTTAAAGAGGGTTTTCTTATTAGATGTAGAGATTCTATATATGTGTATTTACATTGAGTGAAATTACATGAGAATGTGTTGATATATATGATGTGTATAATTTAAATTGAGCACAATTTCCATACAAGGTATTTTCTTTATGATGTGCAGGGGACAGGGTGAGAGGGCAGGGGTGGTTTTCTAGGGGAGGGGGAAGGGGGAAAAGTGGTAGGGGGAAGGGGTAGGGGGTGTGCTGGGTTCTTTTGAAATATGTAGGGGGTGGGCAGTGGGGTGTGAAATGGGCAGGAGGGAAGTGCAGTGGGCAGGGGTGTGCTGGGGAAGGGGGTAGGGGGTGTTCAGGGGGAAGGGAGTGTGCAGGGGTAGGGTGTGTGCTTGGGGGTGGGCAGTGCGTAGGGGGTGTGCTGGGGAAGGGGGCAGGGTGCTTCTTTTTTATGGAATGGGGGGACATAATATTTGTTTTATGTTTTGTGCCTCACTAGTATAATTGGTTATTTTATGTTTTGTGCCTCATTAGTATAATTCCATTTAGCAACCCCATTCTTTATTTCATTATTGTATTACTAACATAATATTTTTTTTATTATGTAGGTGAAATATTTTTCCTCAGTTCGAATGTTTTGTTTGGAAACCACCGCCATGGACGAAAATTTTTTAGAGCGGATGGATGCAAAAAGGATGGAACATCATTGTTTTTTAACTGTTTGTTGGATAAATGTAATTGTAACCAAATTAAACATTATTTGAAATGTATATAGAAGTGTGTGTTTTTGTATTCATGATTTCAAGTAAATGTATGTATCATTTTTTGTTCTTCTGTGCTTTGTGTGTGGGTGTTGTGTGTGTTGTGTGCATGTTTTGTTTAGACTATGTGCAGGTGCTGTAATGTGTGCAGGTGTTGGGCAGGTTCTGTGCAGGTTCTTGTTTTGGATAGGATCTTTGGCATTTATCAGTGCTTGTTAAGCGCTGATAAATGGATAATATATCATCGCTATTTTGAGCACTGATAAAGGTAGTTTTTATTATCACTCACAATAGCGCTGATATATTATACATTTATCAGCGCTGAAAATAGCACTGATAAATATTACCTTTATCAGCGCTTTCTTAGCGCTGATAAAGGGGCACTTTTATCGGCACTTTTTTTAGCACTGATAAAAGACCCCCTTTATCAGCGCTATTTTTAGCGCTGATAAAGGGGACCCCCCTTTATCTTCACTGATATTAACAGCGCTTTTTGAGCGCTATTAAAGGCCATTTTTAGCGCTATTATAATCCATATTTGTAGTAGTGAAGTTTATGTGTGAATTTTCACCGATACTCGTGAACGGGGTTTGCGTGTTACCCCTTTTTGCCTTCGTTGTTTTCCTGACATTCTTGTATGCTTTTGTAGAGGTAATTTGACCATGTTAGAGGATAATTTGTTGTGCTTGGAGGTTTTTTCCCTTTATTTTTTTGTTACGACCTTTGGGTCTCATTTGCCTTTGGCTGTTACACCTGTTTTCATGCCTTGCGGTTATAGGTTGAAGTGAAACTCATGACATGATTGTTGCCTTGTAGACTATTTAGCTAAGTATTTCTATAGGTGTACTTTGGTTAGCCAAGTAGCCCTATAGGTTTACTTTGGCCTTATAGCATTATTATGCACTAACTAGCATGGGGCTGAGAGAACCTAGGGCTATATACTATAAGGGATAGACTGAGTGAGCATCCCAGAGAGTCTTAGATATTACAGACTACAGAGGAGATAGACTGAGCAAGCTCCCAGAGAGTCTTGGATTTCATAGACTACAGGATGGTAGACCGAGTGAGCTTCCTCAGAGAGTCTTACCTTGTTTGAATCTCTTTAAGAACCTTCCCAAGCTAGAGGAGGAATTGACCGAGTGAGATTCCTTAGAGATTTTGTGGTATACCTGAGGCTATAGGAGGAATTGACTGAGATAGATTCCTCAGAGAGTCTCTAGAACTTGGGGCTAAGAGGGTTAGACCGTGTGATCTTCCTCAAGAGAGTCCCTGACTACCCTAGACTATAAGGGGAATTGACCGAGTGAGCTTCCCCAGAGAGTCTCATAAATTCATATGACCAAGCCAGAGGGGTTAGGTTGAGTACACTGCCTAGAGGGTTGTGGTAATTCTTGGATAGGACTAGAGGGGATATCTACGAGTACTTCCCAGAGGTTTCCAGCTTATTAGATCTGTGTTTCACTACTGTTGATTGGTTGTGGATTGATTGATGTCATGTATCATCTTGTTTACTTCTTGTTGTTTACTTCTTATTGTTTACTGCTTACTACTTGATGTTTCTGTTTACTGCTTATTGTACTTTTACCTGCCATATACTCACTGACTGTTAGGCACAGATCTTCAGGTGAATGCCTACTGGGATTTTATCTCACACCCTATTTGGGCCATGATTTTAGGCCCAAGAATACTATGTTGTTGTAGGTATAGACAAGGGAAAACACCCTTCGACTTCTGGAACTTGATTACTTGGAGCAGGGGAGCATGGGACCAAGCTTTGGATTGCGATACTGAGGAGATGTTTACTTTTCTTTTGTACTTGTTTTGGTACTGTAGTGTTTTCCAGCATTGTGACTTGTTTGGCTACTTTCCTAGTTATGTATCATGGATCATTTCATATATATACATATGTGCTCCAGTTTGTTGATTTAGTTTTCCACTGTTTATATTGTTGGTTATTACTGCTTCTGCTATTACATATTTATTTTCTTCCACTATGTACTCTGTCAATGAGGGCATAGTTTCTCCACTATCACACCCAAGGCCCTCGCTTCTAGTCAGTAGCCTCTGGCATTTGGGGAAATGCGCTTGAGGCCATGTGACCAACCGGGTACGGGGCGCCTCTAGGTGGCTTCTAGAATCGGGACGTTACAAGAAGAAGGTATAACACCATCTACACTAATAGGTGATCAACTATTTGGGAAATTAAAATATATGGACACTTCTTTTGGTAAACCTTTTAAAAAATACTTAAAATATAGTTGGAAAATGATATCAGATTTTTATTAATTACCATAATGTAATTTTTTTCATGTTAGTAATTTTCTTGATATTTTTCATGGGGAAAATAATGTATGTGATAGTGTCATTGGAACATCACTAAATGCACCCAAAAAATGAAAGGATGGAATTAAGTCTAAGTTGTACCTGATTGACATAGAAATACAAAGAGAGTTTTCCCCGGTAAAGAGTGAAAAAATGGACACTTATTCCTCCAGCAGATTACACTCTTTCCAGGTAAGACATATATCATTTTTAAAACATCATGAATGATGTGAAGGTTTAAGATTCGTATTCATAAAATATGAATAATATCATTTCAATGATAGAATTAAATTAAAAGGTTCTGATATCACATTACTTTCATGTTTTGACGCATGATCTAATGTTTTTAGCATTAATTTGATTTTCCCAAAAATCTTCATCATGCATTAACCAAGCTCTATTTCCTTTTCAAAGCTACATAAAACTTTATTTTAGACCCAGCTGAATTTCCAACTATGGAAAATGAAATTGAGATCATATTATTTGAATTAAAGATATACTTCCTGCTCAAATACTTTTATATGTTGGTTTAATTGATGGTTCACTTAGAAAGTGAGATTCGACTATGCGGTCATATAGATTATATATGGATGTAGCCCATTGAATGGTATATAATTATTTTGAAAGGCTATTTTAATAATAAAAGTTTGCCATATGGTTGTATTGTATAGTGATATTTTTTGAGGATGTCATTGAATTCACTACTAAATACCTATCTAATGTCGAAATCATTGTCGAGGAAAAATTTCTTCAAACCAAGTTTCTTGTGGGTGAATTAATTTCTATAATAAATGTTTTCACAATTACTATTATAGATCAGAAAAATGGACCACAATATGTTTTTCATAACATTTTTCAGGTTTTTCTATATGTTGAAACCCACAAAGTGATTCTTAGTTATTTTAATCTATCAAGGGATGAAATATTGATATAAAATTCATGGAATAAATAGTTTATAGGATGGTTTTGTGACCATAATTTTATGGAGTCAATTATAAATCCCAATTCAAAATCAAAATGACTTTGATGGATATTGAGAGGACTAAGTTTTCATGTATTATCCTATAATGGTTATGTAATTAATGGTTACATGTTCTATACAAAAGAATATGATTAATGAATTTCCATGTAAAATAGTGGAGTTACAATTGTGGCCCATGCGATTCATGTATATGGTACCCAGGATAGAAAATCCATTTATAAGAAGATGTCATATTCGGTATCATTAACAAAATATTGTAGTTGGATTATACATTGTTGCAAGTGTCAATTTTTCAATGCAAGTGGGTTGATGATAGGATTACACTTAAAATGGATGAAGTTTTATTCATGAAATTGGATGTTGGAAAGGATTGTTTTAAATATGTACCATTTATAATAAAATCAAAGGGAGTACAAGTATTTTATATTCCAGATCCTACAAACTAAAAGTATTCAATTATTCAATTATTGACCAAAACCACTGAAGGTTCATATGTCAATTCAGCTGAAGTTAAACCTTTAATTGGCGTGTTAGAATCATTTCATAGAATTCCCAATATAGAAAGGGTATTTTTTATTAGAGGATACCACAATGAGGGGATTTGAATACTATATAGATGGCTAAAATCCATTAAATATTTAATAAAAGACATTACAATAATCAGGGTATATTTTTTAATATAAATTTTGTAAACTCATATTATTATCTATTCTCTAATGCATTTACATAATTTAAATAAAATGTTGAACCACTAATACAGATAAAGAATTCTCCACATGGTGATTCTCCTAATCTTGAAGAATAGCTCTTTTATCAACTTGATGATTCTCCCAATGTAGAGGAACAACAACCTTCTACACTAGATGATGCTACTAATCTAGAGGAACAAAATATCAATGACTTTGAAGACAATGAAATGGTAGATGATGAATAACCTTTTACCCATTAATAATAGGAGTGCCATATCATGATGGTGTTACAAATAATTATTAAGGGGAGAAATAATGCCATCAAATTTGAGGAAGGATGGAATGCTTATAGCCAGGTTGTTAGCCCCAACAAGCCCATTTTTAGTAGTTTCTTTGGGATCACCACTCAATTGTGTGTTCCGATTAATGTTCATTAACGGAAAAATATTTTTCCCTCACATATGGAACTAATTTGGGAAGATATTAGGTTAAAGTTTTGATATACATTCTTTCTTTTACAAATAAAAAAATGAAATAGGGATTTACTCTTCATTATCCCTTTTAGAGTTCATTTATCTTAGATAAATCTTGAAAGAAATGTGTATTAATGCTTCCTTGAAATTCTCGTAGAGGATTTCAGAAATTCTAATGATGATTCATCTCAAAGATGTTGAAGAGAAAATAAACTACTAGTCCCTACAGTTTTATGAACTCCTGATAAAATATTAAGCATGGGATGAGTTTATTAGTCATCATGGGGAGTAATGTTTTTAGGTACACTGTGACTAGTATAATACATAGTATGAAAATACATGTGTTAATCACTTTGATTATTATTCTTTTATTTATGAAACTAAAATTTATTGCTAAAAATAAATAATGTATAGGAAACCAAACATACTTCCACCATAAAGCAAGGATTAGGTAAACATTACATGAAATAAATGGTATGTATTTTATGTTGAACGTAATACTTTTATATGATAAGAAACAACAATATAATTATATTCCACTGTTTATATTAAAATTGATGAATCAAAATCCATAGTGACTTTCATTCCACGTGATTTGCTATAGAAGGAGGTGTTTCCAAATAAAATTGAAATACTAATAGATGAAAACACACAAAAAAGTGTGGGAATCATGTATGTGTATGACATAATTAATATTTGATTTTATTTAAATAGGTATTAAATAACAATTATTACTTATTTAATTATATATTATATCTAAATTAAACATAAGAATCATCATCAATTTTTACCTGATGAAAAACTATTATCAATGTATTTGGAGTGGCAAGAACAGTATGGATGCATTAGAGGTGTGGGTTTTGGGGTGTCATCCTGGTCATATTTTGTGAAAAAATGAATAGGGGATAAAGAAAAGAATATAGAAGATATAAAATCATTGTTTGCTTCCTTAGAATAAAAACTAAATTGTTTGTCTGAGTTGTTAAAACTATTATGGGAATAAAATAAAAGAGAAGAAACAACATAGGAATAACCACTACATCAATACCCCCCCCCCCACCACCATATTTATGGCAATCCACCCCCCCCCCCTAAAGGGCTGACTTTAAAGTGGTAATCAATATTTTAATAATTGTTTCTATGAACTATGACCCGAAGAGACACTAATTCATATCCTATGATGATATTCTATTTGGTGAGAATTATTTTTATTTTTATATATCAACAATCACCCATCACCTTGTTGTGAGTGGTAGCATGTACTACATTCAAGGAGATAATCTACAAAAAAATAAAGTCCTGATAAAACACTATTTTGTTGAATATTTTATTGATAATAAATGATATAATTTTCTCACATTGTGTTAAATATTTTTATTTATAAAATATTTTGGATTTGATCATTCATTTGAAAATTTGGTGAAAATTCCAGTTTTACCCTTTATAGTGCACTGTAGTATTTCAATCATAAATATTTTAATTTGAATTATTTGAACTTAATATTTTGAAACTATGTTACTTACTTCATGGGATATAACTTTTATTCAGGACAATAGATCAAAAGAATTCATTTGGATGGAGTAATTGGGCCATAAAGTCAAAGGTGGGCTGGACACGCCAGAATGGAGAAGCTTCTGTATTTCGGCCATACATCCTTCATATGGGCTTGGATTTAGCCCAAATTTTTATAGGAGATATAGAACCCATATTCTCACATATTATCCTGCTGGAAGGCCGGCCAATTCACGCGTTTTGGTGGTCAAATGGGTGGTGCAATTTGGAATAAAATATTTGGCCGAGATTTCCAATTCACACTTGAAACCACTTTGAACCTAGCCTCCCCAACACTCTATAAATTGGTGTTTTTATCATTAGGTGGGTTTGGGACATGAATTAGGAGATTGGATGAAGAGTAGAATTGGTATCACCCGAATTCTCCAACCATTGTAAGAGGGGTAGCTCTTGAAGCAAGGATCCCCTCATCGAAGCCTCCTTCTCTTCTTCATTTTGTAATGTTTTCAATTGTGTAATAAACTTATTTGAACTTCTTTTATTCCTCATATTTTATTCTATTTTGTTTAAATTTATTCTTCTCTTAATATTCCTAATTGAGTTGGAATTCTTGAGTAGAAGCGTTATTGGGTTATACCCATTATAAACCTTTGCACATGCAAAACGCTTCTACAATGATTACGCCACCTATGGAAGAGTAGTATTTTAGTAATAGATCTATCTTCTACCCTATTAATTTAGTTATTTTGAATCATTGAGATACTTTAATTCAATTAATATGATCCATGAATTGTGTTTTTAAATTGTAAGAAACTAATCAATCAATTGAACAATTAACACAAAAAATACGCGAGGTCGGGATTTTGTGTAAATTGTGAGAGCGTGATCTTAATCGGTAATATAAGACCATACAGGACAAATTTGTAGAGTTCAAATATAATCCCTAAACACAATTCAGCCTCATTTATAGAATGGAAATATGCCTTAATTTACCACTGACCATAAGCTAATCTTAGAACATCAATCAAAGCAGGGTGCTGCGATTTCATGCTCCGAAGTTAGCCTAGGGTGAAATTCACATCATCTTCGTGAAAAAGTTAATTATCGTAGGGTTCAGGATTTAAAAAATTAAGGGATCATAATTAAAGGAATGTTAATTTAAATTATAATGATTAATAATTTATTGAGGAGCTAGAGTTAGATCGATTACGCCTTTTAAAATATTTTCTAAAAAAAACATCTTCTCGTTGTGTCTTTTTAATCAAACTTCATTTCAAAATTAAAAACAAAAAAAATGCAATCTTCTTCGAGCAAACTTCTTTATGTTTTATAAACTATACACAACCACCTCCATCCTTTCAAGTAGTGTTTTTATTCTCTTTTATTTTATTTCTATAATACCTCTAAAAAGTTGTTTTAATTCACTTCCTCTTTTGAGAGACGACCTTGGTCAGCCACTCTGTTGCACCTAAGTACCCCAAAATCACACTAATCAATTGAGGGAACCCACGACAGTGCTCTTTCAAATTGGTGCCATTGCCGGGGAGGCAAGTAATTTATTCATCCATTTAAAGGCATTTCTTTTATTTTCCATTTTATTATTTTCTTCACCTCTCTCTTTCATCTTTACCCTTTCTCAAGTTTTCATTTTTTTCATCCTTTTTTTTTGGGACCATCAAATCAAACTTATTATCATTTTATTATGGTCCAATTTTCTTAAATTTATTTTTCAATTTCTTTGATTTTTGAAACGAACTAATCCTGAGGATCTCTTAGATCTTGACCCTAAGATTGAATGCAGCCTTAGGGCGCGAATCCGTCTTTCTCAGTCTACGGGAACTGTTGACATTTACCCAACTGGGAAATTCCTCCACTCTAGGAATTTTGAAATTGGAAACACTTCTAAGTCAAAATTAAAACAAGAACTAATGACTGAAAATAATGGAAATGTACTTAATAGAACCATTCGAGAATTGGCTGCACCAGATATTAACTATCAACCAAATTGTATTGCATACCCAAAACTCGAATCGGACTTTGAATTGAAATCTGTATTAATTCACCTTCTTCCAAAGTTTCATATCTTATCTGGTGAGGATCCCAACAAACACCTTAAGGGATTTAATGTAGTTTGTTCAAACTTAAAACCAATAAATGTTTCTGAAGATCAAATCAAATTAAGAGCATTCCCATTCTCACTTGATGGAGCTGCAAAAGATTTGATGTATTATTTGCAACCTGAAAATGTAACATGTTGGAATGATTTGAAACGTCTTTTCTTGCAAAGATTTTTTCCAGCATCAAGGACCACTTCAATTCATAAGGAGATATCGGGGATCAAACAAGCCCAAGGGGAGTCAATGTATGAGTACTGGGAACGATTCAAGAAGTTGTATGCAAGCTGCCCACATCACCAAATCAGTGAGAAACTACTCATCCAGTACTTCTATGAAGGACTCACACCTATGGAGAGAAGCATGGTAGATTCTTTAGCTGGAGGAGAATTGGTGGACAAGACACCAGTAGCAGCACGTGCGTTGATCGACAAGATGACCCAAAACTCCCAACAATTTGGCGATAGAGGTACACTACATGTCAAGGGAGTACATCAGGTAAGTCCTTCTTCTTTGAGAGTCATTTTATTGATACCAAGTTAGAAGAATTGACAACTATGGTGAGGAAAATTGGTTTGGCATAAAAGACATCTCTACCCCCTCCTTCAAGGCCTTGTGGTATTTGCACTGAGACAAGCCACCCAACTGAATGTTGCCCACAACTCCAAGAAACAGAAGATTGTGCAGTAGTGTTCCCTGGGAGACCATATCAGCAACGACAACAACAACCATATACTCAAAAGAAGTTTGATCCAACATACAACCAAGGGTGGAAGGATCAATCAGACATGAGGTATGGCTCTGGGCAATAACAAAGGCCCCCTTTTCAACGAAACTTCCAGCAGTCTCCACCTTACTAACAGGGTTTCCAACAACCCCAAAGGAGATTAGAAGCTCAAACATCAACAAGTCAGCAACAGGGGAATCTACAAAACAAGGTAGACTCTAACACTGATGATCTTTTGAAACAAATTGTTCTTAATCAACAGAATGAGCTGAAGAGTCAAGGTTTGGAGTTGAGGGAGTTGAAGACTCAAATGAGCCAGATTGCCACCGCCCTCCATGAACTTGTGAGTAAGAATTCCAGAAATCTACCTTCCCAACCCATTCCAAATCTAAAGGGTAATTTTAGCGCCATCACATTGAGAAGTGGGAAGCAAATGAATGATACATCATTACCTCCCATTCCACCGGGATTCACCTCAACTCCAGAGTAGCCTCATTCCATACCAACTGATGAGAAATCCAAGGAGAAAGATAAAGGTAAGAAAAATATTGATGATGTTCCTCCTAAACCCCTTCCTTTTCCAAATAGGGTTGTTCAAACCAAGAATATGGCTGAAGAAGCAATGCAAAAGGAGGTTTTGGACACATTCAAGCGTGTGGAGATCAATATTCCTCTTCTTTAAGCCATTAAGAAAATTATAAGGTATGAAAAATTCTTAAAAGAAATTTTTACCAATCGAAGATGGATCAAGGGAAATGAGAGGATCAACCTTGGAAGGAATGTCTCAGCACTCATTACACCAACTCTATAAATGCTAACAAAGTGCAAGGATCCCGGGAATTTCACCTTTCCATGTACCATAGGGGAGTTGCACTTCTATGGTGCTCTTTGTGATTTAGGAGCTTCAGTAAATGTGATGCCTCACTCTGTATTCTTGTAACACCTCAGGCATCTACGGTACGCTTCTCTTTGAATAATTTTATTGCGTGTGTTGTACGCAACACCGAGTTCTAACACACCATAACCAATCAAACTAGCCGTTATGAATAGTAATACCTACTTTTTGAAATTATATATATTTTTTTTATTTTTTTAAAATGGACTTCATTTTTGGATTCGGAATATCGAATTTATCCTAAGGTGAAATTTTGGTACTTTTCGGATAACTTTCATATTTTGATGAATAGTGAAAATTACTAAATTTTAATTAAAAACAACTTTTTTAATCAAAATAATTAATAGTGATAAATTATTAATTTGAGTGGTTTTAAAGTATATTCAGAATATATTATTACCATTTAATATAATGTTGGTCATTGGACATAATTTTACAATTAAACCGAACATAAACAAGTGTCAATCTTTTGATAGTTATTATCTCTTAAAAACACATTTTTTGTTTTGACAGCGGGAATTAATTTTAAATTAATTTCTGCCACTTCTGTGTTTTGAATTTAGAAAAATGGATTCCATATTTGGAATCAGGATGTTTAAATTGTGTAAATAGGTAACTTTTATTTTTAGACATTTTGAATAATTACTGCGGTAAATATTTTATTTACCATGGTTAAGGGTAAATCCGGTAAATAAGGGCTAAAAAATAATATTTTAATAATACTAAATTACCCTAAAACGTGTCCTAGCCTTATTGGTTGATACATGTTCGACCATAGACATCTTTGGGTCGATTTTGGGACCCCATGGTGCCACTTGTAGGTGATAGGGACACTTAATTTTAATTAAGTTAAAATAAGTACAAAAATGACACAAGCATATATCTTTTAGAAAAACAATTTTTACATAGGGTTATATATGTTGGATTTTAGACTATAAATATTCCTTAGAACGATAAAAATATTTCCTATATAATGATATTTTATTTATAATTTTTAGACATTAAATAATATAATTTATTTATGACACAATGATGATGTAGTAATTACTATAATAGTGAAAAATTAAAATATTTGATATTATAAATACCCAAATAAATATAATATGAAACTTTTAATGAATTAAACTAATTTTTTAGGATAATATGTTATATTAGGATTGATTTAATTGACTTTTTTTCTAAGTAATAAATCTGTTATGAGTTTCACAAAAATCAACTATTGAATAGTGTCAAAATTGACATAAAAGAGTTTTTAAAACAAATATTATATTATTAATTGGTATTAAATTCCTAAAAATCTAAGGTTCGGCCAAGAGACTTATATCATGATAGGTGTCTCATTAATGGACCACTTGAGGGTCTCTTGGATGTATATAGTAAGTTTATTAACCATATTATATAAAAATACAAAGAGACATTGTAAAAGTGAAACTAATTAACTTAGAGTTAATACTTAAAGATAAGGTTAATATAAGTACCCAAACCTGTCTAAATTCTATTGGTTGAGTTTTTCTCGACCCATCCCCACCTTAAAATTTAAATAATCAACTTTGGAGCCATTATAAACCGAATATGAATTTATTATAAACTAATATTTCTAGCTTTTCCAAAGGTGCCCCTCACCCCTCTTATAAAAGGGAACTCCTCCTTCTCAATTTTTCACACCTTCAAAACCTTTTGGTTCGGCCAAACTCTGTCCAAATACTCTCCCAACTTCTCTCACTACAACCTAGAGGCCTTATTTTGATCATAAATCCAACCTAAGGAGCCCTTTTGATCAAATCAAAAGGAAGAAACCGAACAAGAGGTAATGATTTCACCACCCTTTTCCAAGTTCCTTTCTTCTTCCACTTCTTATTCCTTTGTTGTTACCATTCTAAAATAATGAATCCAGTATCATATATATACTGTGATGTTATTGTAAATATGGTACAACCATATTCAGTATTCTATCCACCCTTTGAATAACATGGCACCATACGTGCGTACGTACGGCTTACCATCTCCACGTCGTGGTGTAATTGTTATTCAATATATTATTATTTGGATGGGTATAATAATGATGTGTAACTCATGTAAATAATAAATATAACATGATAATGATTCTGTATATATGATATACTATCAACTTATATATTGTTTTAATATCAAAATAATGATATTGTCGCTCGTGCGTACGTACGGACTACCGTCTCCACGGACGCGATGAGATTCATTCTCCATCGTATCCATTCAAGTATAATTATCATTTGATGATTTAAAAATGATTATTAAGGACTTGATATCATTCTGGATATGAATAAGATACAACCTATCCATAACAAACACGGCTTATGTAACAAAACATATAAAATAAAACGAGTAAGTTAACACCCGAAACAACGATAATACTAAGATATTATTAACAAAGCAATGTTAAAAGATCATATATGATATCATATGAATGCATATGATTCTTGTATAATTTAATAACAATTATTTCACTATTATACAGGAGGTTAACCTACCCCAACTAAGGAAAAATACAAGGTAAGGGTTATTTCACAATCTCTTCATTATCCGAGGTTGTTTATACGTAATAATCTACTGGGATCTCTTTATCATCCACATCCATGTTTCTTAAAAATGTATTTCAAAACATTTTTACTATTTACAAGAATATGGGTTAAAGTCATTTATACCATTTTTTGACTTGTTATAAGAGGTTTATAAAGGAATCTTTCCATCGTTTTCCAAACAAGGTGCTTTTTAACCTTTTCGACAGAATTAAGGTAAGAATTTTTTTTAACTTATACGGCGGGTGCGGCTATTTTCTGCCGTTATAAAATCTTCAAAGCTTCACTTACAAGCTTATAAGAATATTTTCAAAGAAAATGTTTTATTTTATAAATATATGACTCTTAAATGGTTTCAAAAATAGAAAGATATATTTCTCTAAAAAGAGTTTTGATTTCATCTATGTCAACATCCTTTGATGGATTTTATGCTTATTTGTAGTTGATTTATTATGATACAAAACTTCTATATTATATTGAAGTTTTTGTGATATGTTTGACTATAGATGTGCTATTTTTATACCATTCATAGTTTATGGTGAAAGTATTGACATTTTGTATGCTAGTTTTAATACGAATGTTTATGTTATGTTTAAACCTTTTCATATGGGAATGCATTGGACTTAATATGTGACGGGTGGAGCCCGCTATAGCTCCTCGATGCATCGGTAGGTCTCATGAGACAAACTAGTGTCTTGACATAAGGCCTTGAAAAAATCTTATTTGTAGTCTTGGCATGAGGCCTTGGCTCTGTGGTTATGATAGTCTGGCATTATGCATTCCATCATTATGAAAGTGGTTATTGATATTGCATGTGATTATTCTATTAGTAGAATATCCATGTGAATAAGTAAATGGAATTATTTCCTTTTACTCTTGCCATATTATGTTTAAGTTCAAGTTTAAAAGGCTTTTGTTTTATTTATACATTGCCTTAAATGTTTATTCATATTCATGAAAGTTTATGCTATATTGTTATCCTTACTGGGCATTTGAGCTCACCCTTTTTCTATGTTTTATTTTCCCAGGATGTGAAGAAGTAAGTTATGAATGACCTGTAGGGATAGTATGTGGGGATATGAGTGTGAAATATTAATACTATGTTGTTGTAGTAGTTTTTCACTTTGTAATGTAATGTAAAACTTTATGAATATATCTAGTGTTTTCAAGGCTACTAAACCAATCGGTCTTTCAAGATTTGATCTTTCTTGTGATCATGCCAATGTAATGTAATAATGCACCGACTCTGGGTAACTAGGGTCGGGGCGTTACAATTCTCTTCTTTACAGGTTGGTGAGTTGAAGCCGACGAGAGTGGTGGTGCAACTGGAGAATAGAGCTATGACATATCTAGCGGGAGTTCTTGAGGATGTACTTGTCTGGGTAAGAGACATAATCTTTCCAGCAAACTTCTATGTGCTTAACATGGAGGATGATTAGGTAAGTTCTCATGCCCCCATTATCTTAGGTAGGCCCTTCCTCAAAATTGCAAAAACTATCATAAATGTTAATAAGGGTACACTTTCCATGGAGTTTGGAGATGAAGTTGTGATATTTAATGTTATGGATTCCATGAAGTACCCCTCAGAGGACCATTCTGTTTTTTTTATCTCCCATTTTGAACCACCAAATAAAAACTCCATGGAATTTGATTTTCCTATGCTTAGGGAGATTATGAGTATTGGTTTGAGTTTGATGTCTAAGAGCACTTCCACACATGTTGCTGATACACAATCCTCTCTTGGATTTGATTTTGATGTGGATTCATATTCTGATTATGATCATGTGCACTCTGATTATGACATGGCTGTTGATTATGCTGATGGATTTGATGTTTTATTCTCTGATTTTGATGACGTCTATTCTGATACTGATGTTCATTATGCAGATATGTCTATTGCATCAATTTCTCCATCCATACATCACCCCCCTACATTGGAACTCAAGCCATTCCCCCCAAATCTTAAATATGCATACCTGTTGAGTGGTGATAGATTACCTGTTATCATTGCTAACGATCTCCATTTTGAACATGAAGAAAAGCTTTTGAATATTTTGAGGGAGAACATCAGGGTGATCGGGTGGACCTTGGCTGACATATCAGGTATTATCCCCTCCATTTGCATGCATAGGATTATCTTGGAGGATGGGGCTAAACCAGTGAGGCAACCAAAAAGGAGACTCAATCCAACCCTTCTGGAGGTTGTTAAAAAAGAGGTTAAAAAATTGCTTGAGGCAGGTATAATATTTCCCATTTCAGATTCTCAGTGGGTAAGTCCTATTTAGGTTGTGCCTAAGAAGAGTGGTGTTACTGTTTTTAAAAATGAGAAAGATGAGTTAGTTCCAATGAGGGTGCAAAACAGTTGGCGTGTGTGTATTGATTATAGGAAACTAAATCAGTCCACTCACAAGGACCATTTCCCCCTCCCATTTATTGATCAAATGCTTGAGAGACTAGTTGGGAAAACACACTATTGTTTCTTGGATGGATTTTTTGGATATTTTCAGGTTTCTATAGCTCCAGAGGATCAGGAGAAGACTACATTCACCAGTCCCTTTGGCACATTTTCCTACCAGAGGATGCCATTTAGACTTTGTAACGCCTCAGGTACCTTCCAGATATGCATGGTGAGTATTTTTTCTAATTTTATTGAGACCTGCATGGAGGTATTTATGGATGATTTTACAGTGTATGGATCCTCATTTGATGAATTTATAAATAGTTTGGGAAATGTATTGAATCATTGTATTGAGAAGAATCTGGTCCTGAACTTTGAAAAGTGTCATTTCATGGTAGAACATGGAATTGTCTTAGGGCATGTAGTGTCAAAACATGGGATAGAGGTTGATAGATCTAGGATAGACATTATTTCATCCTTAACATATCCTTCATGTGTGCGTGATGTTAGATCTTTCCTAGGGCATGCAGGATTTTATCGGCGCTTCATCAAAGATTTTAGTAAGATTACACTTCCTATGTCACGATTACTCCAAAAGGATTCAGATTTTGTGTTTGATGATTATTGCAGGACTTCCTTTCATGAGCTAAATAAGTGTCTGACCAATCCACTGATCATACAGCCCCTGTGGTGGGACCTTCCATTTGAGCTTATGTGTGATGCATCCAACTTCACGGTCGGAGCTGTCTTATCTCAGAGGATGGAAGGACGTTCACATGTGATTTCATATGCATTGAGGACGTTGGATTCTACCAAATCAAACTACACAACCATGGAAAAGAAGTTTATTGCTGTCATATTTGCTTTATATAAATTCCGTTCATATTTATTGGTCTCTAAAGTAGTTGTTTTTTCTGACCATGCAGCTCTAAGGTACCTCTTGAAGAAGCTAGATGCAAAGCCCAGGCTGATCCGATGGATGCTCCTTCTTCAAGAATTTGATATTGAGATAAAGGACAATAAGGGGTCAGAGAATTTGGTGGAAGACCACATGAGTAGGCTTTCTCATACACCATATGGTGACACCTTGGACCAGGTACCACTTCGGGACACTTTCCCCGATGAGCATCTCTATACCATCTCAAGTACGCATCATTGGTGTGCAGATTTAGTTAACTACCTTGTTGCCTCTGAAATCCCTACAAATTTAAAGAAACATCAAGTCCAAAAATTAAAGAGTGGGTCTAGGTTTTATGTGTGGGATGATCCTTACCTCTGGCGCATGTGTAGAGACCAAGCCATTAGGAGGTGTGTCCATGATCATGAGTTTGAGTCTGTTTTTCATTTCTGTCATACAATTGCTTGTGGTGGAAACTTTGGACCCCAACAGACAGTTAGGAAGGTTTTTTACTCTGGATTATATTGGCCTAGCTTATTCCAGGATGCCCATGTGTTTTCTAAGTCATACATGCACTCGTTGCCAACACACTGGGAACATTTTTAGGAGACATGAGATGCCCCAACAACCTATACTATTTTGTGAGATTTTTGATGTGTGGGGCATTGATTTTATGGGTCCTTTTCCAAGTTCATATGTTTTCTTGTATATTTTGGTTGCTGTTGATTATGTGAGAAAATGGGTGGAGGCCAAGGCCACTAGGACTGATGATTCTCATGTTGTTGTGGATTTTGTGAAGGCACAGATTTTTTTGCAGGTTTGGAGTACCAAAGGCTATCATCAGTGACCAAGGGACACATTTCTGCAATCAGAATCTTTCTTCCCTTCTTCGGAAGTATGGGGTGACACAAAAAACATCAACACCATACCACCCCCAAACAAATAGCCAAGCTAAGTTTTCAAATCGTGAGTTGAAACAAATTTTGGAGAAAACTGAGCAGCCAAATAGGAAGGATTTGAGAAAGCACTTGGATGATGCGTTGTGGGATTATAGGATAGCATACAAGACACCCATTGGTATGTCCCCATTTCAGATTGTTTTTGGGAAAGCATGTCATCTACCAGTGGAAGTCAAGCATCGGGCGTATTGGGATATAAAGAAATGAAACATGTATTTGGCCCAAGATGGAATTCAAAGGAAGTTGCAAATTCAAGAGCTTGAGAAGATTCGACTGTCATCATATGAGAACTCAAGGCTCTACAAGGAAAGATCAAAAGAAGCTCATGACAAAATGATCCAACAAAGGGAGTTTCAAGTTGGAGAGAAAGTCCTTCTCTATAGTTCACGACTAAAGCTGATGTCTGGTAAGTTGTGTTCCAAATGGTTAGGTCCTTATATTGTGGCTAATGTTTTTTCTTATGGTGCAGTGGAGATAACACAAGAGGACACTGGAAGAATCTTTATAGTCAATGGGCAACGTTTGAAGAGATACATTGAGGGACTTCCTACTAATGCGGTGGATTTTATCACACTGCATGACCCCATCATCACTTGAGCACATCAGGTTGTCCTAACCCTTTCACTTTTATATTATTTGTCCTATTTAATGATTCTGCATTTCATGTGCATATATCATCTCATGGGTTCACATTGAGGACAATGAAATATTTTAAGTGTGGGTGAGGGAACCTTTTAGTTTAGTAATTTCAATTTTTGTCCTGATTTAAAAAAACAAAAAAAAATTGTGTGTTTTTTTCAAATTTTGTGTGTTTATTTTTTCAATTTTCTTTGTGTTTTTTAAATTTTTGAGATGAAATGATTCTCATCTCAATTTTGAAATGCATATCAATGAGTGAAACAATTTATCCCTTGAAACTAAGATTAAATGAATGCTGAAATGACTTTGTTTCAAGTTCAAATATTTAGTAATTTCATGAAAAGTACACTGAATTTTGAATCTCATGCCACATCTCACTGTCTTTATATTTGAAATCACATTCTTGTGAGGCTTTTGAACCATTATTTTCATATTCTTTACATTCACCTCACTTCTTGAGAGAATTAAACCATGCTTGATTTAACCAGAATTTGATCTATTCCTGTCAAAACTTGAGGGTTTGAGGTACTTATGTTTAAATGATTGAGGCATATGTTTGGTATTAAAGCCCCTATTTCAAAGAATCCTTTTTTATAATGGCCTACCTTGAACATTTAATCCTTTTAAACCTTAGAAGCCATGCATAGCTTGTTAGGTTAGCCACATTACAAGCCAATTTTCCCTATCCAACCAACTCTTGAAGTGAAATTGCATAATCTAGTTGATCTTAAGTGTGGGGGAAGCTATGTTGTGTTGTGCTGCGACACTCTGTGATACTTTGGGTGGAAAATTAAATTTTGAAGAGATGTGTTTTCTGCTGAAGGAAGTAATTATATTTACAGTTGTGCCTTTTCTGGAGCTTTCATGACAAGTGAAGTTGTGCCTTTTCTGGAGCTTCTAATTGAGGTGGAAATATGTGCCTATATGGAGCTTTCAAGAAAATCGTGTTTGAGAAGATTGACATTTTTACTGTAGAAATGTTGAATGGTGTTCAAATTACATTATTTTTCATGATGATGGAGAATAATTGATACTATGGGGAATGAGTAGAAGACCATATTTAAGTGAAAATTAGATTAATGCAATTTTGCTTCAAAAAGAGTCAAGCCCTCCTCATTCAGCCTCAGAATTTTTCACATCTAAATCCTACCAACTGAAAGCCACAGAACAAACATGAAAAGTACTCATGATAAACATATATCCTTGACTCACATCGGGTGATGATGTAGGAATTTATCAAGCCTATGGTGACCCTTGTATGAGTTTGGATGAGAAATACATTGCAAAAAAAATTGATATTTGTGTGATAACAGAAAATTCAAGCGAGGTAAGTGTTTTGTGCATGGGAGGATAAATGAAGTGGAAATATATTTAATGATATAAATGGAGAACTTTAAACAAGGTTTTTTATGAGACATGATATCTTTTGATTCTTGGTGTGGAATTGATTGATCTTAAGGATATGTGTTTTAAAATTTGTTTTAATTTGATATTAATGTTTACTTGATTTGAGGTTTTGCTCAGAAGTGCAAAAGGGTAATTGTGGGGGAGTTGATAAAACACTATTTTGTTGAATATTTTATTGATAATAAATGATATAATTTATTCACATTGTGTTAAATATGTTTATTTATAAAATATTTGGGATTTGATCATTCATTTGAAAATTTGGTGAAAATTCCTGTTTTACCCTTTATTGTGCACTGTAGTATTTCAATCATAAATATTTTTATTTGAATTATTTGAACTTAATATTTTGTAACTATGTTACTGAATTCATGGGATACAACTTTTTTTCCGAACACTAGATCAAAAGAATGCATTTGGATGGAGTAATTGGGCCATAAAGTCAAAGGTGGGCTGGACACGCCAGAATGGAAAAGCTTTTATATTTCAGCCATAACTCCTTCATATGGGCTTTTATTGAGCCCAAATTTTTATACGAGATAGAGGATCCATATCCTCACATATTATCCTGCTAGAAGTCCGGCCAATTCACGTGTTTTGGTGGTCAAATGGGTGGTGCAAGTTGGCATAAAATATTTGTCCGAGATTTCCCATTCACACTTGAAACCACTTTGAACCTAGCCTCCCCACCACTCTATAAATTGGTGTTATTCTCATTTGGTGGGGTTGGGACGTGCATTAGGAGATTGGAGGAAGATGATAATTTTTTCACCGAAATTCTCCAACCATTGTAAGAGGGGTAGCTCTTAAAGCAAGGATCCCCTCATCGAAGTCTCCTTCTCTTCTTCATTTTGTAATGTTTTCATTTGTGTAATAAACTTGTTTGATATTCTTTTATTCCTCATATTTTATTCTATTTTCTTTAAATTTCTTATTCTCTTAATCTTTCTAATTGGTTTGGAATTATTGAGTAGAAGCGTTATTGGGTTATACCCATTATAAACCTTTGCACATGCAAAACGCTTCTACGATGATTACGCCACTCATGGAAGAGTAGTCTTTTAGTAATCGATCTATCTTCTACCCTCTTCATTTAATTATTTTGAATCATTGAGATACTGTAATTCAATTAATATGATCCATGAATTTTGTTTTTAAATTTTATGAAACTAAGCAAGCAATTGAACAATTAACACAAAAACACGTGAGGTTGGGATTTTGTGTAAATTGTGAGAGCGCGATCTTAATCAGTAATACAAGACCATACGGGATAAATTTGTAGAGTTCAAATATAATCCCTAAAAACAATTCATCCTCATTTCCAAAATGGAAATTTTCCTTAATTTACCACTAACCATAAGCTAATCTTAGAACATCAATCAAAGCAGGGTGTTGTGATTTCATGTTCCGAAGTTAGCCTAGGGTTAAATTCACATCATCTTCGTGGTAAAGTTAATTCTCGTAGGGTTCGGGTTTTAAAAAATTAAGGGATCATAATTAATAAAATGTTAGTTTAAATGATAATGATTAATTATTTATTGAAGTGGTAGAGTTAGATCGATTACGCCTTTTAAAATATTTTCTAAAAAAACATCTTCTTGTTGTGTCTTTTTAATCAAACTTCATTTCAAAATAAAAAATAAAAAAAATGCAATCTTCTTTCAACAATCTTCTTCAAGTTTTATAAACTATACACAACCACCCCCATCCTTTCAAGTAGTGTTTTTATTCTCTTTTATTTTATTTTTATAATACCTCTAAAAATTTGTTTTAATTCACTTCCTCCTTTGAGAGACGACATTGGTCAGCCACTCTGCTTAACCTAAGTACCCCAAAATCACACTAATCATTTGAGGGAACCCACGACAGTGCTCTTTCAAGTCCAATAGGTTATTTTAGAGTGGGTACTCACATATATCACAGGTTGAGTGTTGAGATATCTATTCCATATGATGATGTAAATATTCATATAGTTGAGATTACTATTTGTTCATTCATAGCATGAATATTTGATCTTGTAAAAATACAATTCAACAATGAGGTATTCCATTGATTTTTTTAGGAAAAAATGATTAAAAATTAATGAAAAATGATATGGACCGATGAATGTTATTATAGACAGATAAAGGGAAAGGGTGAAATGGAAGGCCAAAGCAAAATGATATAAAGAATCAACCATCCAATCTAAAAGACCATTACAATGTACCTTAAAACAATATATTAAACATTCATATTTACTAACATAAATTTTTTATGTGGATACAACATTAGTAAGTGGTGATATGGTCAAAATGGTTTTCAACAACGTATGTACTGATAGACTATTATAGACTATATTTATATTAATAATTTAATTGAAATCCTCAAGAATGAATGGATAGAAGTGTCCGTTCGAAAATGTATACATGAGGTGTGTTTTCTTGATTTTTTTGGGAAATAGTTAACCAGCTATGTTAATTATGACTAAATACTAATCATAATTTTTTACAGGTGCATATATCAATACTATTTGAAGGGAAAACCCTAGGAATAGAAATTCAGACTCATTAGTCCTCATATCACTTACACACAGTAATTGTCAGTGGAACCAAAGCAATATGATGTAATATTGGACAAACTTGTTATAATTTTTGAAAGATAACTTATAGATGGAAAAATCTTAGTAATACCTTTGATGTAGGAATAATAATGTGTAATTTAATTATTTCAAATATATTTTCATTCCTCTTATTACTTATTCCTCTTTCTTTTTTAGGAAACATTGGTTACTCATTAAAAATAATATTGATAGTCTAGATATTTATTTTTTAGATTCAATGCATGGATACCCAAAAAACCAACCAAATGTGGTGACATTTAAAAATTTACAATACACTACAAGAAACATTTTACTAATAAACATCAAGTAATACATTTAATATTATGTTTTAATTAAAATTTTGTTATAATATGATGGTGATTAAATGTCATCAAAATCATTGCATGAGAAGATTCCTTGTGCCCAAGGAGGGTATATAATTCTATAATTGGATATGTATTAGGATTTATATAATATTATTTCACTATAAAACATATTTTAAAAAATTATATGTTTTTTCTATGTTTCTACAGTGTTCAAAACAATATAATGATAAGGATTGTGGATATTATGTTTTTAAATTAATGAAAGATATCGTATACCATCAATAAAATGGAATTATTAAAAATGTATTTCCATTGATAATTACAATTTAATTTAATATATCTATCATTACTTTGTTTATTTATATTTTTCAAGTACTAATAAGACACTTGATGGTCCACACATTCAAAGGAGGAAATGGATTTGTATATAAATAAATGGGCATCATACCTAGTGTAAGAAGATATATAGACATCATAAAGAGATGACTTCGTACTATTTATTGACTTAATTTTCTCATCATTTTATCCACTTTTTAGTTATTTTCATTTTCATATTTATCTTATACTTATTTTTTTTAAAAAAATTATAGAAATTAAGAAGACATTACTTCATAAACAAGAATGATTAACCCATATACTATGATCATGAACCCATAAAGGATGTTTCACTAATTATCATGCACTTGAATTTTTATTCTGTAAATAATTCAACATTCAAGGTAATAAAACAACAATATTATTAGATAACCATAAATGTTTAATGTATTTTAGAATAAAAAGACATAGTGTGATGTGTAGGAATCAACCACACATCGATCCTATACAAGGTATGACATGTATGACTCAAAGTTTATTTTTTTAGTTTAACTTTGTCATTTTACATAAAGAAATGGTTACAGACTTAAAATCAAGTAAAAAATCATATTATTTTGATACTTTAGGAAAAAGATTCATGATTCATTTGTGACATGTAGGAATTAGCCGAACCACAATCCAATACCTGGTCTACCCGGTATGATAGAGTTAGTAAAATGTTTGAAGTGTCATGTTCTCATAAGAGATTAGACATTAAGGCTGCAACTAATATAATGGTTATAGTGAAATGAGTCAATAATATATACATACATCATGAAAAGGTTAATTCCTTCTAATTATTTAGTTAGTTTTTGTCAACATTTCATTTATTATTTATTTGTTAATTTCCCTATCCTTTCTATATGATGGTTATTTAGTTTTTTAATAAATCTTTTGGGAGGTAATTCCTTTCATTTATATATCTACAAAAATAAAGATAAGATAGAACATGTTCCTTTTAGATGATAGAGGAAACCCCTTTCTTCCTAAAACTGGACATGAATCGTAAGGATGCATCTACCAAGTGATTTTTTAATATTTGAATGGAAAAGTATTACTTATTAAAAGATCTATCATGAACATTTTCTTGAACAATGAATGAATTAGCCATACCACAATTAGATTCACCTCAATTTGATACATAGTATTCTCAGTATATCACAAAGTGTATGTTTTTAGTTCATATTTTAAATTTTAGTTCAAAACATGCATCACATACTAAAATTCAAGAAAACACATTCAGATTCTCTTGATACATTATTGCAATTATCTATACGTCATTTTTTATTTATAGGAATCCACCACACCTCAATATAATAAACTTCATCTCCGATATTACTAAAATTTAAGGTTTTCATTTTAAATTTGACATTTTAGTTCAAAAGAAAAGTCACATAGTCAAAATTGTTATTGTTTTGATACTTTTGGAAAATGATCCATAAATCATTTCTGAAGTGTGGGAATCATCCACACCTCAATCCAACACATGATGTCCCTGATATAACTCAATGTGTTGGTTATGAGATTAGAATTGACATTTTATGTCAAAACATGTGTCACTCACTGAAAACTAAACAAGAATTCTTTAATTATCTTGATAGTTTATAAAAATGATTTAAAAGTCATTTTTTATGTGTAGAAATCAATCACACATAATACTAAAAAATGACATGACTGGTATGACTCATTGTGCATGTTTTCAGCTTAAATTATCATTTTAGTAAAAATAATATGTGGCATACTCAAAACCAGAAAAACATATTCAAATAGTATGTGATGTCTACAAGTCATATGCACCTCAATCTAATGCGTATTGTGACCAGAATTACTCCATGTGTAGCCTTTTTTTAAATTTACATTTTAGTTTAAAATAAAAATCACATACTCAAAATTGATAAAACTCAATAATTATATTTTTATACATTAATGAAATGATCAATATGTGATTTTCAATGTGTGGGAATTTTCTACAGCTCAATATGATACACAGTGTACCTGATTGACTCAAAATGTCAATTATCAGTTTAAAATTCATTTTTTTTCCGAAACATGTGCCACTCATAGAAAACCCAGAAAAATTGATCGGATTTTCTTGATAATTTATTACACTGATTCATAAGCAATTTTTTTTACTTTCAAGAATCATTCTCATATAAAACTGACACACGATGTATCCAGTATGACTCGAAGTGTGTGTTTTTAGTTTAAGATGACATTTAAGGAAAAAAGACACAAGAAATACTCCAAATTGATAAAACACATTCAGATTATTTTAATACCTTATGATAATGATCCTTATGTCACTTTTGATGGGTATGAATCTACTTCAAATCAATCTGATGGACGGTGTGAACGATATGATTTTAACTGTGTCTTTTTATTTGAAAATTAAATTTTTGTGCAAATCACGTGTCACATACTCAAAATTAAGTAAAATCATTCTTATTGTTCTGATACTTTAGAAAAATGATCAATCAATAATTTTTTACATGTAGGAATCAGCCTCATCTCAATCGTATACACGGTCTGCTCGGTATGACTTAAGTATTCGTTATCTGTTTAAAATTAACATTTTAGTTTAAAACATGTGTCACACACTAAAAATGAAGAAAAATTTATCATAATTCCTTGATACTTTAGAAAAATGATTCTTAATTCAATTTTTATGTGTAAGAATAAATTTCACATCAAAATGACACATGATGTGACCAGTATAACTCAATGTGCATGTTTTAAGTCTAAAATGAAATTTTAGTAAAAAAGTAACATGACATACTGAAAACCAAGAAAAAAACATTCAGATTGTCATGATACTTTTGAAAAATGATCCTTAAGTTATTTATGATGTGTTGGAATCAATCAAACATCAATGTAATGCATGATGATGGTGGTAAGACTCCAAGTGTGACTTTTTATTTAAAATTAACATTTTACTTCATAACACACCTCACATACTCA
This sequence comes from Viscum album, assembly GCA_963277665.1. NCBI lineage: Eukaryota > Viridiplantae > Streptophyta > Magnoliopsida > Santalales > Viscaceae > Viscum > Viscum album. The sequence continues at coordinate 177,207,723 of OY728134.1, forward strand.
AAAAATATGAAAACATATTTAGATTGTTATTATATTTTTGTAAAATGATCTATAAGTCATTTTTAACATGTAGGAATTATCTTCACCTCAATTCAATAAATGGTGTCCCCAGAATGAATCAAAGTTCTCATTATCAATGTAAAACTGACATTTTTGTTCAAAATATGTTTCACTCACTGAAAACTAAGAAAACATGCTCAGATTGTCTTGATACATTAGTAATATGATTCAAAATTCAATTTCTGATGAATAGGATGAAGTCTAAAATCAGACTAACACATGATGCAACAGGTATGACTCAATGTGTGTTATTTCAGTTTAAATTGACATTTTAGTAAAAAAGAAATGCAGAATACTAAAAACATAGAAAACACATTCAGATTATTTTTATAATTTAGGAAAATGATTCATAGATCATTTTTGATATGTATGAATTAGTCTCACCTCAATCCAATGCACAATGTGAACAGTATGACTCTATGTGTGTCTTTATACTTAAACGTTACATTTTGGTTTAGAATACACGTTACATACTCAAAACTAAGAAAATCCACTTGGGTTATTTTGATACTTTAGGAAAATGGTCGATTTTTCATTTTTTATGTGTACAAATCAGTTGCTCTGAAATTTATATATTTTCTTCCCAAAGTGTTTGTTATCAGTTTAAAATTTTCATTTTAGTTTAAATCATGTGTCACTCACTAAAAACCATGAATATTCACTCGAATTGTCTTGATACATTTAGAAAACGATTCATATTTTGTTTATCACGTGTCGGAATCAGTCACAAGTTAATTAGACATGCAATTTGATTTTTATGACTCAAATTCTATTTTTTAGCTTAAATTGGAACTCCAGCGAAAAAACATGTGATATACTCAAACCCAAGAAAATGCCTTCAGATAGTTTTGTTGTGATATATAGGAATCAATCTCACCTCAATCACACAATGTGACTGGTATGACATCAAGCGTGTCTTTTATTTATAATTGAAATTTTTTAATGTATTATTTCATATTTATATTTATTCTATCTCATTATAGTATTAATAACATAAGAATTACTTTCTAATACATGTGGATTCATTTGCTCAAGTTTGGGGGGTGTTTTTAGAAACTGATACCAAGATCGGGATTTTTTTTAAAAGTAGTCGGGGTACCGAAGACAATAAAACGTTGATATCTTTGAATATTTTTTATAATAATTTCTAATATAATTGTCCAAAACAATGTTTGAAATGTCTGTAATATAATGTGGTTTTCTTGAATTTACCATGTAATTTTTATTTCAATTAAATTATGAATTTTCCATCTAATGTTTTATTTGATGTTGTAGTGTGTGGTTAATTCAATAACACACTATAATAGTACAACCTTTATCATCACTGCCAGAATCACTAAAAAATGACATCTTTTATCAATGCTAAACTAGCATTAATAAAAGGTGACCACTTTTAAAAAAACTTAGATCAATAACTATTTTTAGTGGGGATAATGGATTTGTCTAGAATTTTTCTATCCATTAATATAGTGGTAAATTATGTAATAAAATGGAATAAATCCTAATAATAAATAAATATATATTAATAAATTAGTGTATAAATCATTGAAAGAACCCAAAAATTATATACATTGAGAGATCAATCAATAGCCACAAACCTCTTGGTTTTAGATATTAATAAATCACATGAGGATGGAAACCGCGAAGGTTCCTGCTTTCATATCGGCGACGATGAATCTATATTCCTCTATGATCTGAATCCAAAACGGAGTCTTTTAACCCGGATTGGGAAAGATCCTTCACGCATCTGCAGAATGTATTTGAGGGAGATTATACTGCTTCAAACAATCCCCAAAAATCCCTTTCATTTGTCGAAGCCCTTGCTGGCCCCTCAAATGCTGCTGGTAATAAGACGCCATTGCTGAAGAGATCGGAGGATGGTTCCATCACTGGTGTTGCAGATCCAGATGCCCTTAAATAAAGGTGAGAGGTTTGCAAGTTCTCGGTATTAGGTCGTGTCTCTTATGAAAAATGAGGGAAACCTTGGGCATATGTGGCCATAAAAGAGATAATTTCAGATTGCTGTAATACTATAAAATGGATACTCATCCCAATTGGTAATGGATACATCCATGTCATCCTGGAGAAGCAAGAATACATTGACATGGTATGGCAGGCTGGAATCCTCATCCTCAAACCAGGGTTCTTCAGGCTCTCGGATTAGGATGCCAATTTCAATCCTTTTATGCAAAAGCACTCCTTTGCTCAGGTTTGGACCAGGATTCATGGACTTCCATGGATTTACTGGCATCCCAAAATTCTAAATTATCTATCCTCTGGCATTGGCGCCCCTATTAAGATTTATCAGCATACTATCAGCGGAGACCTTGGACTTTATGCCAGGGTACTAATTGAGATCAATATGGAATTACCACCTCCAACACGGGTATCCATGGTTGCTGATGACCATGAAATAGAGATTAACTATGAATTTGAGAACCTTTCTCCCTTTTGTGAGCAATGCAATATGGTGGGGCATGCTATCACTAACTGTCGAGTGGTTAATAAAATGGTACAACCAACTACTACCATTAATTCCTGGAAGGATATTTCCCGAGGCAAAAAGAGTAATCATGCATGTTACAAGAAAAAGAATGTTTCCGACCCTCCAAAAGGAATATTGGTTAACAAATCTATTCTCAAAAGTTCATCATGGGAAGCTCTTGTTGAGGAGGAGCATCAGAATGAAAATCCAGTGAATCCGACTTGCACACTAGACGTGCAGCATGACACTGAATCTTTGGTCATCTCAGCAGATATTGTTTCTACTGTTCTTATAGTTCAAGTCAAGGAGTTTATGATTGATCATGTCTCCTCAGACATTGAAGCGACAGTTCAAGTGGAAACAGCTCTGGCCACTGCTAGTATAAATTAACCCGCGCTGAAAAATAAGAAGGATACTATAGTGATTCATGTCCAGGCCATAAATGGCAGCTCTAATGAAGATATTCCCACTCAATCAACAAGGAAAGAGAGTGTAGGCACCTGTACATAGATCCAGCACACGCTGGAAAAGGAGGGTCCAATCCAGGTGCCCAATCAAGATCTTCCTATGGAAACAACAATGAAAAAAGATAAATGTGCCTCAACACAGACTCAGCAGATGCTTCTAATGATTCTAAATCCATCACAAATCCTGCTAAAGGGCTACTGCCAGGAAATCACAAAGGCAGATAGATATGAAAGGCAAAGGGAAAATCACCCTCAAATCAAAACCAAAATAAGGATACTCTTTTGGAACTACCAGGGAATAGCCAACCCTGACACGGAAATTCCCTCAAGCTCCTTGCAGAGAGGTATTAACCTGATATAATTAGTATTTCCGAGACAAAATATATTTCATCAGATCATGCTACTCTTTTCAACAATATGGGATAATCCAAGCTGGACACTACTCAGTCTGAATTCAGCTTTGATCAAATCTGGCTCTTGGTTCACAACATGGTTGAAAACCCCATCATTATCCATGAAGATAACCAAGACATCACTTCTACATTTGACATATCTGGCCAAAAAAATGCTTTGTTCAATCGTCTATGCTTTTAATAGCTACATGGATAGGAGAGCTTTATAGATGGAAATCAGGAATCTGTCCAATTCATCACAAATCCATGGACTATAGTTGGTGACTTCAACTCGATTCTCAAAGCATATGAAAAACTGGAACCAGTGTACAGCTCTATCTCCATCAAGGACGTCAAAGCCTGTATCGAGGAAGCAAGCCTAACTGAAATCAACCTTATTGGGACAAAGTACACATGGTACATGAGACATATCTATGGCATGAGAGCCAGCAGAATTGATAGGACCTTTGCCAATGATGCCTTGCTTGGGAAGTGGAAATCAGTAACATGTGTCACTCTGGAAAAAACATAATTCTGATCATCATCCTATTCTGATTAGTGTTTTTGAAAATTAGAGGAGGCACGCTCTACCTTTCAGGTTTAATAATGCATGGGTTTCTCTCCGAGACTACTCAAAAATTGTTCAAGAGGCCTGGGACATGAATTATTGTGTTGACAACCCTCTGGTATGTATCCCAATGATCAAAATCCTCAAGATAAAGTTGAAGGAATGGAGAAAAGCCAAGTTCGGCTTGCTAGATGTAGAAATTGATGCCCTTGAATGCGCTTTACATGAAACACAAGAATCAATTACGAAGAGTAACTTCTCTAGGGATTCCGACTAGGAAGTTGAGATGTTATCCAAACTAAAAAATCTCATCAAACTCAGAGGCAGCATCAACAGGGACATCTTCAAAATTAAGTGGCTTGCGAAGGGAGATAGGAATACAAAATTCCATAATGCATTTCAATGGACTCGAAGGGAAAGCCGACCACTCTCATTACATAAAGATGGAGATCGAATTCTTAAGGAAGGGAAAGAGCTTTCCAACAACATTGTCCCCTTCTACACGAACCTCTTCAACAGACCACCAAGGAATGGGATGCTTAGAGAGAATATAATTCCCAGATTGATATCTAAGGAGGACGAATCCTTGCTCACATCTATTACTCTTGACATGGAAATAACGGATGCTGTTTTTGGCCTCAAAAAAGAATGCTCTCTTAGACCGGATGGATTCACCAACTTATAATTTCAAGATTTCTGGGATATTATCCAGAATGACGTGTGCAAGCTAGTCAAGTATTTTTTTCAAAGGTGGAACCTTTACTCGTGGTTTCAATGTTAAATTAATTGTATTAATTTTTAAAGTGGAAAATACTAGTGATATCAGTCAATTCAAGCCAGTGGCTATTGTCAACACAATTCAAAAAATTATTATGATGTTCCTTGCAACATACTTTCCTGAGTTTCAGTCAAAATTATATATTGGAACCGATTTGGATTTGTGAAAGGAAGGAGTATCCCAGACTACTTTCTCACCACATCGAAGTGTGTTAATTTACTCTAGAGGTCAACCAGGGGTGGAAACATTGCTCTAAAACTCGACATTAGAAAGGCTTTTAACACAATGGATTGGAATTTCTTTAGGAATGTGTTGTACAATTTTTGTTTCAGCATATAGTTTATTCACTGGATCACAACTCTTATGGGATCTGCCCACATATCCATTCTCATTAATGGATCCATAGAAGGATCCTTCAAATTATCAAGGGGTTTAGGCAGGGGGATCCTCTTTCAGCTATTATTTTTTCAATTGTAGAGTACTATCTTAGCTGATTGCTTCATCACATGGTGGATACGAGAGAAATTGAAACTATCAGAGCGGTTAGAGGTACCTCTGCTCCTTATCATCTCTTTTTTGTGGATGACATTATCATTTTCACCCAGGGAGACAGGAGAAATGTCAACAATATCAAAAATGATATACTGCACTATGAAAGTGTCTCATGAGGGGAGGCCAATTAGAGCAAGTCCTTCATCTTCTTTGAAAAGAATTTCTCAGCCGCAAGAAAGAGTTGTACCATTAATAACCTGGGAATAAAAGAAGGCTCCATAGCATTCACTTACCATGGAGTTCCCATGTTTTGGGTCTAGCCTCTTGATTCACACTTTTCTAATGACATGAGCCAAATCAGGACTCTTGCTTCTGGGAAACGAAAATCACTCCCGATGGTAGGACGGATTTGTCTTCTCAAGCATGTGGTGATCTCAAAGTTCGTATACTAATTTGTGGTGTATCTCTAGACATGTTTTAATTAAAGTCATCAACTCTATGATGAGGAACTCTATTTGGAGTGGGAGTGTGCTGGAATGAAAGATCATTACGGCCTCTTGGAAACAATGTTGTTTGCCTCCAACCATGGGTGGTATCGAAATAAAAAGTCTAACTCTTTTTAATCATTCTCTTCAGGCTCAATTATTGTGGTGACTTAATAATAAGAAACTCGCTTCTTTAGACTTCCTTCAATCAAGATTCCTTGCAAAAACCCTTGTAGGAAAAATGAAGTACACAAAATCCACCACTTGGACTCGTCTTAACACTGTCTTCCAAAAAAACACACATGCATTCTCATTGGATTTTCAACTCAGATTCCTCCCTTAACTTCCGGTAAACCAATTGGACTAGGGAAACTCTCATTGATCATGTTACAGAGTCTTAGATTTACTAGAATATCTCGATCAAGGATCAGTTGGGAAATTTGGACTTGCTGCCTGATGAAATTGTTGCAACTGTTGCAGGTCAAAATTTTATCAACCAGGATGACATGATTATATGGAATAAATCTCCAAATGTCCATCTCGACTCCAAAATTTTTTACAAGAACCTGCTACAAGGAGAACGTAAATGGGTTGGTAGTTTCAAAAAAAGGTGGTTATCACCTTCAGAATTTACATTGTTATGGAGGATCTCGCTCAACAAACTCCCAGTTGATGAAAACATGCAGCGAGCTGGAATATCCCTGTGCTCCATCATCGAGAAGATGTGACTCACCTCTTTTATCTTTTTAAAACTGATATAGCTTTATGGAAGGTCGTCTTTGTCATTTTTGAGTTGTGTTATACACAAGCTGAATCACTGCAACTCTTCCTACAGGCCATTCTGTATTTCTGGTTTTCTAAGCAGATGGATACTTTGTTCAAAGTAGCATGTACAAAACTATTTCATGCAATATGGAAACGATGAAATGATGTCATCCACTCCAAGACCTAAATCAACTCAAAGCATTTGATGGCTACTATTAGCGTTGCAATCTAGAATGAAAACTCATTGCATTCTGAATGTTGCAACAACTCGATTATCGATTTCTTTGTTCTAAGTCATTTAAACCTTCTCGGTAATTTCCCAAAACCCTCTCGCACCCGTTTTTTGGTTCCCCCACTTCGACCGCTGGTAAAAATGTAAAACTGATGGTGCTTCAAGCGGAAACCTAAGTCCATTAGGGGAGGATTTAGGATAGGGGGTCTTTTTAATTTTATTTTTAATTTAAAAGGTCTGTTTTTTTTTTTTGAAAACTGGATGTGTCTAGCGCCAAATGAATTGGCACTAGACACTTTTACCCTTTCATTTGGCGCTCTTGGGTTTTTGTTTACAAATCGCACGCAACCCCTCCCCAATCCCTTATATATATATATATATATAAATATATATATTTTATTATAATTATAATTATAATAAATATATTTATAATTAATATAATAACTAAAATAAATACAATAAATTTATAATAATGTTTATTATAATTATAACAATTATATAATTATAATAAATATATAATTATAATAAATATATAATTATAATAAATATATAATTACAATAATTAATTAACTATAAATATAATAAATATATAAATATAATAATTGTATATTTATAATAAATATATAATTATAAATATAATAATTATATAATTATAAATATAATTGTTATAATTATTAATAATTATATAATTGTTATAATTATTAATAATTATATAACTGTTGTAATTATAATAAATATATAATTAGTGTAATTACAAAATTATTATAAATATATAATTATTGTAGTTATATAATTATTATAATTATATAATTATTGTAAATATATATTTATTATATATATATATATATATAATTAATAAGGTTTATTTATATAAAGATATGATTATAACAATTATATGATTATAATAATTATATAATTATAAATATAATAAATATATAATTAAAAATATAATAAATATATTGTTATAAATATAATAAATATATGATTATAGTAATTACATAATTATAATAAATCTGTAATAAAATAATTATATAATATTTAATAATGTTTATTTATAGAAAGATAAATAATTTTAATAATGTTTATTTAAATATAAATTTATAAATTTTAAAATATAAGGTATTATTATATATAATTATTTATAAATTTATAAATTTATATATAATTATTTAAATACATAAATAAACCATATTAAATTATTTATAAATTTATATATATATAAATAAATGTTATTAAAATTATATATATATATAAACCTTATTAAAATTATTTATATTTGTTATATTTATTATAATATATTATATTATGTATTTATTATAATATTATAATTATGTATTAAATTTATAATTATGTATTATAATACATAAATAAACCATATTAAATATATTTATAAAATATTTATAAATTTATATATAATTATTTAAATACATAAATATACCATATTAAATTTATTTTAAGGGGTCTACTTTGTTTTTATTTTAATAAGGTTTATATATATATATATATATAATTTTAATAATATTTATTTATATATATGTAAATTTATAAATAAATTTAATATGGTTTATTTATGTATTTAAATAATTATATATAAATTTATAAATTTATAAATAATTATATATAAATAAAACTTATATTTAAAATTTATAAATTTATGTTTAAATAAACATTATTAAAATTATTTATCTTTATATAAATAAACTTTATTAAATATTATATAATTATTATAATTACAAATTTATTATAATTATGTAATTACTATAATCATATATTTATTATATTTTGTAATTACTATAATCATATATTTATTATATTTTGTAATTACTATAATCATATATTTATTATATTTATAATTATAAATATATAATTATATATATTTATGCATATATATATGTGATTATATATTTAATATATTTATGATTATATATTTATTATATATATATATATTTATTAATTAATTAAATATATGTTTATAAATATAAATTTATTTATATAAATATAAATTTAAAATTATAAATAAATATAATTATAAATATATATATTTAACTACATATATAAATATATAATTATATATTGACAATTATAAATAAATATAATTATAAATATATGCATATTTATAATTATATGTGTGTGTGTGTGTGTGTATTTTAATTTTATATTTATCATATTTATAATTATATATTTACTATATATATGATTATATATTTATTACATTTATCATTATAAATTTATTATATTTATATGTAATATATTAATAATTATTAACATAATTAATATATAATTGTAAATATATAAATATTTATTTTATTTTTATCATATATTTGTTATATTTATAATTATAAATTTATTATATTTATAATTATACATTTATTATATCTTATTCTTATAATTTATTTATTATATTCATAATAAATATTAATATTATATAACTAGAAATATTTATTTATAAAGATGGATTTGCAATTGTATTTATTATATATATATATATATATATTTAAATTTATAAACATAAATTCATATTTATAAATGTTTATAAAGATATTTAGCTAAATATAATTATAAATATTATAAAGATATTTAGAAAAATATAATTATTAAAATATATTTATATATACATTTTAAATATATTTTCAATTATATATAAATATATATTTACAATTATAAATAAATATAATTATAAATAAATTATCATAATCATATATTTGTTATAATCAAATTAATTACTAATTACATATTTATTACAATAATCATATATTTATTATAATTACATATTTATTTTAACAATTATATTTATTATAGTAAAAAAATTTATTATAAATATATCTATTATTATTATTACTATTATTATTATATATAATATATATATGGGGGTTGGCGGTGGTGTGGTGACGAAGCGGTCAAAGCGCCACTTCAAATTATATATTTTTTATATTTCTAATCTAATTAATATTTATTTTTAAATACATAGGTATAGATATTTGTAATAAATATCTCATTACTATCATATAAACATATTTTTTAATATTTGTAATAAATATACAATTATAAATATTTATAGTAAAAATGTAATTATCATTATATTTACAAATATATTTATAATTAATATATAATTACTATAATAAATTTTTATAAATATAATAAATATATACTAAATATATAACTACAATTCTTTAAATATATTTGTAATTATATAAATATTGATTTATATGTATATATATAATCCTTATTAAATTTAATAAATATATTATAAATATAAAATAAATATTTATATGTAATTAAAAATATTGATATATTAAGATAGATTTATAATATATATATATATATATTACATGATAAGAATTATAAATAAATATAATATATATATACATATATATAATTATAAATATATATTTATAAATATGAATTTATAAATATGAAATTATTTATAAAAAATTATTTATATAAATATATGTATATATATAATTAATAAATATAATTACAAATATCACTATAAAGAAATATTTCTAATTATATAATATAAATATATATAAATATATAATTGTATATTAATAATTATAAATAAGTGTATAATTTAAAGATATAATAAATTTATAATATTTTTAAATATATAATATTTTATATTTATTATAAATTTATTATATTTTTAATATAATTATTATATTTAAAATATAATTATTATATTTATAATGTATTTATTTTATTTATAATATATTTATTATAGTTATATTATTTTTATTATATATTTATTTAATTATATGTAAATATAATAAATTCTTACAATTACATATTTATTATTATATTTACAATTATATTTTTATTATATTTATTATTATATCTACACATATATTTATTATATTTCTTATATATTTAATTCTATTTATATTTTATTTTATATTTATAATAAATTTATTAAATGTATTTTATATTTATTATAATATATATATATATATATATATTAAAGGGAGGTTAAGGGGGTGGGGGCATGTGGTGTAAAGCGCCACTTGAAGTGGTGCTACACCACCCCATTTCCCCAATTAATAAACGCCCTACCCCATTAAACTAAAAAAAACCCTTCCCCCTAAATCACCCTCCATCAGGATACATGGCAATTTTCAGAGAGCATAACAGTGATATTGTGGAATGTTTGTACGGACATTGTGGCCATGTCATTGCCCTTGAAGCGGAAATGATGGGATTTATCAAACCATTTGATTTTTAATTCCAAAGAGTCTTTAATGACATATGTTTTGAATGTTATTCAACCATAACTGTGAAATCCATTAAAATGGGGCTGATTCAACTCTCACAGAAGCTGACAGCAAAATGGGTGAACTGCCTGGACAAGCCTTCTTCTATGAGCTACATAATCACTCATATTTTTTGGGAAGCCAACTAGCTCGTTGATGGTCTGGAAAATAAAGGAGTCTATGAGGAGGGGAACAGATGCTCTATCATTCTTGTGACATGCTTTCAATCTTTCTTCATGACAAATGTAAAATTTCTTCCTTCATATTGATGTAAATTTTCTTTTTTCCAAATAAAAATCCTCTGAGTTCACCTTTCTCAGCAACAAAAATAGCCGCAAACCCCTTAAAAAATTTGTAATCCAACTCCTTGAGCTACCTAAGAAGATAAAGAAGTGAAGCTATGTTTATGGGGAAGCAGAAAGATAAATTCTAGAAGGGGTGGATAAATCATTATTGAATTGAAGGAGGAAATCTTAAGATTAAATCCTTTTCCCCGCACGCTCTAAGACTGTAGAATTAAAAAACAATAAAATTATGACTCACTGATATAGTTCAAGACATCTCTAAAATCTAGGAGACCCACAGTGAAATCCACAAACCTTATTGTATCCTTTACAGTACTTACCAAATCGATTCAAATATATGTCTACTGGAAAAACTTCCAAACTAATTCAAATGGAATTTCAAATGAAAAACATCATATAACACTTCTTCCATGAAGGTGATGGTCGAGAGTAGTTTATTTTTGAAAAATAAAACATGTGGAGGAGGGGATGAGGTTTGAGGGCATTGAGAGCTACAGATATGGAACCTCTATTTGATCATTAATGTTTGTGGATGCTGATTATCATTCTACTGATAAAAACAACCTTATAGTTTTAAACGATGGCCAACTCAACTCATTTCTAGTCAAACAAATTAAAAGATGTGTGAGGATAAGTGTTCCATAATATCTCAAATATTATTGATAATTAATCCAAACAACTTCATACCATCATCTTGGTTCAAAATAAAATAAATAATATCCTAGTAAATAAATTCTAGAATGACTTCCTTCCAGTGATTCTCAAAAGAAAACTCCAATCCCAACAAAGTAGCAGGGGCCTCAACAACCAAATGACGTCAATTGGTGACTGAATATTTATGGAGAGCTGTAGTAAACAATCCATGATGATCTTGTGCAACAAGACCAAAACCCACCTGATTTTTTCACGCCAAAACTACATTAAAATAATCATAAAGAATGCCAGGTGTATGGAGGAAATAACCATCCTGATATTTCTATCTCTACGAGGCCCAAAAAAATGTTATGAGTTCCAAGTTTACAGTCATTCAAATTCATGTGCAACAGAAAAAAATTGATTGGTTGATCAACCTGTTTGAAAAGGAGATCCTTTCGACAAACCCAAATCATACATGAAAATGAGTAGAGATAACAAACTATTTCAACATTGTGTGAGAAGACCCACTATACCAAATAACATGGTAAATCAAAAGAAGAATGAATGACCACCTGGTATTTCTCCCACCAAACATTCCAACAAAACAACCATGGCTCCAGAACAATTCAAAATCCCATTTTAAGGGGATTCGATTTCATATGAGAAAAGGGAGAACAAAGGGTCACTTGTCTAAAGCCAATTGAACAACATCTATCTTGTGGGGACAATCTAAAAACAAACCTAGCACTTAAAAAACATGATTTTAGGTGGGACTGAATACTCCCAAAGGAAATTCCAGGGTTGAGGTATTGGGTCGGAGAGTGATGGCAAGAGGGGGGGGGTGAATTTCCTTTTAAAAAAGTTTAACAATTTAAGACAAAGTTAAAGCGCAGCGGAAATAAAAGAGGCAAGACACAAAATTGAAAACGGAGTTCGGCCTAAATCCCAAGCCTACGTCTCCGCTCCCAACTCAACCGTTGAGAGATTTATACGACCGCTTGCTTTTTAATTGTTGTAGCAAGAAACCCACTAGACTTCAAGGCAGCCTAGAAACCTATTACAGCTTTCTTTTTAATGGTTGTAGCAAGAAACCCACTAGCCTTCTTACAGGTGAAGGCTAGCTCACCTTTGATTCAAGTCTTTTACAGGGAAGACTTGACTAACCTCTTCACACCTTGAAGGTGATGTGAAAACCCAAATAAAGAGAGGATGAGAGAAAGAAGGGTTTGTAAGCACAAACTCAAAATGATGCTCAAAATGATAAAATAATAAAAACCGTAAAGAGGAGAAGTCTTGGGGGCCAAAGGATTGATTGGTGATGATGAAGAGCGCTCCCAAGCTTCTATGGTGGTGCTCCTTGGTTGTGGAAGTGAGTTGGAGCAATTGGGGATCCATGAAGGAATGCGCCGGAGGTTCGCCAAATGATCGAAAAATGTTCCCGTGGGCTACTATATATTTCCGGGGCTTCCTAGTCCTCTATTTATAAGAGAGGAACACTCAAATGGCCTTTGGGGGTCTTCGGAGCCGTTGGAGAGGCCTTCGGAGCCGTTGGGAGTCAAAAGTACAAGTCCGGTCAAAGCCCAACGGCTAGTTTGACTGGGCTCACCGGCTGGCCGGTGGTGTCTCACCAGCTGGCCGGTGGTCCACCGGCTGACCGGTCCTGAGCCACCGGCTGGCCGGTGCTCAGACAGAGAGCAAGCTCTCTGCCCAGGTTCCACCGGCTGGCCGGGGAGCTCACACCGGCTGACCGGTGGCTCTGGACAGAAAACATTGCTACTGCCAGAGACCACCGGCTGGCCGGTGGGAATCCACCGGTTGGCCGGTAGACTCAGAGAGTCTACTTTCAGTCATTCTTGGCCCAACTCCTTGGCAACCTTTTGCCTATCAACAAAAACACTTGAAAACAAGTTAGAACAAAATAAGAGTGATTGTGATCATTGAAATCCAAGAGAGAGGGGTACAACAATCTCCCCCTATTTTGATGATCACAATCACCAAAACAAGTAATGAAAAAGACTGAAATGAAAGGAATGCTTTAAAGGATAAATTGAAAAAATAAAGCAAAGAATGAGAGAAAAATTTATCCCCCAAACAACCAAGGAAATATCCCCCTTTGTGATTATCAAAATAGAACGGGGCATAAAATTTGATTGAAGGAAAGGATTGAAAAAACAAGATAGAGATTTTAAACCAATTGAAATTTTTGAATTGAAAGTTTTGAATTGAAAGTTTTGAATTGAAAGTTTTGAATTGAAAGTTTTGAATTGAAAGTTTTGAAAGAAAAACGCAAAAAAGACTTAAACGATCCTAACTCCCCCTAAATAAAAACAACAAATCACCGGGGAGAGGATTTTAGAACCGAGATAAATTTTGGTCCGGAGAGACTCGCTAAAAGGGAGTTTTCAATCCAAACTTGTCTTGTGGCGGGTCTTCTCCTATGAAATTCATCGTTAAATGAAATGGTTTTGGGCCTTCCATACCGGGCATTTTTGCAGTCGCACTCATAAATTAAGTGCCCGATCTTTTTACAATAATTGCAAAATTTATATTGGGAGCTCCCCCTTACAAAAATAGTAGGAGCATGGGAAGAAGAAGCTTGCTTGGAATAGCCAAGCCCTTGGGTGGTTCTAGATATGCATTGGGAACCAAGGAGCTTCGAAAGGTTATGTTCACCTTCGGTGAACTTAGCTAGGGATTTCCTTAAATCCTTGATTGTTGATTCCATAGATTCAACATCGGGAAGGTTTTGGATCTTGAGGGACAAGTCTTCCTTCTCTTTGAGAAGTTGATCCTTTTCGGAAGAAAGAATTTTGAATTTCTTTTTTAAAGAAATAAATTTGGAAGAAAGTTTGTGAAAACCTTCCTCCAATTGATCTCTCGCATGTTGGAGATCCTCGTAAGATAAATGATTGAAATAATTTTAAGAACAAGAGGAAGAGGAGTCAGAAGAGGTTACCTCATGAAATGCCATTAGACATTTTTTACCGTTGTCTTTTGAGGAGGAGGAGGATGAGGAGCTATCACTCCAAGTGGCCTTGAATGCCTTTTTCTTTTCCTTTTTCTTGGCCCTTGTCTTGTGGAGTGGGCAATCGGGCTTATAATGGCCTTTCTTGCCGCACCCATAGCATATTACCTCGGGCTCGGATTTTTCGTCGAGATCTTCCTTTCGAGCCTTGAGAGATTTCTTCTTTTTGTTCTTCTTCATGAATTTGTGCATCTTGCGGGAAATGTTCTCGATTTCTGAATCGCCGCTTGAAGAGGAAGAAGATGAGGAGGAGGAGATTTCTTCTTTTTGAACTTTGAAGGCGATGTTCTTTGGAGTTTTGATGAGATTGCCTTCCTTTTCAGCTTGCCTCCTCATGGTGATCTCGTAGGTCATGAGGGATCCGATGAGCTCTTCGACCGGCATTTCTTTTAAATTCTTCGCTTCTTGAATTGCGGTCACCTTTGGTTCCCATGAGCTTTGTAGGATCCAAAGGATCTTCTTGACCATCATCTCTACAGAAACATCATCTCCAAGAGATTTTCTTCCATTGCAAACGTCAGTAAAACGAGTAAACATATCAGTAATATTTTCAAATGGATGCATGGTAAAAGACTCAAAATCTTGACGGTACATATCCAATCGAGTATCCTTAACTTTGTTGTTCCCCTCATGGGTAACCTCCAAAAGTTTCCAGATTTCATGAGATGAGGTGCATGTGGAAACTCGATTGAATTCATTACGATCAAGGCCGCAATGAAGAGTGTTCATGGCTTTGCCATCAAGCTCGAAATTTTTAATATCGGCTTGAGTCCATTTGGATTCATCGAGAGAAGAGAGAGAGTAACCATGCATGACAATTCTATAAATAGGATAACCAATGCTTCTAAGAAAAGTAATCATGCGAGTTTTCCAATAAGTGTAGTCGGTTCCATCAAAAAAAGGAGCACGACCCAATGAATAACCTTCGGGGGAGAAAGAAGATGAAGCCATCACAATGGATCTTAAGTTTGTAACCGGTTAAGGTATTACACAAACTCCTCCTCTGATACCAATTATTGGGTCGGAGAGTGATGGAAAGAGGGGGGGTGAATTGCCTTTTAAAAAAGTTTAACAATTTAAGACAAAGTTAAAGCGCAGTGGAAATAAAAGAGGCAAGACACAAAATTGAAAACGGAGTTCGGCCTAAATCCCAAGCCTACGTCTCCGCTCCCAACTCAACCGTTGAGAGATTTATACGACCGCTTGCTTTTTAATGGTTGTAGCAAGAAACCCACTAGACTTCAAGGCAGCCTAGAAACCTATTACAGCTTGCTTTTTAATGGTTGTAGCAAGAAACCCACTAGCCTTCTTACAGGTGAAGGCTAGCTCACCTTTGATTCAAGTCTTTTACAGGGAAGACTTGACTAACCTCTTCACACCTTGAAGGTGATGTGAAAACCCAAATAAAGAGAGGATGAGAGAAAGAAGGGTTTGTAAGCACAAACTCAAAATGATTCTCAAAATGATAAAATAATAAAAACCATAAAGAGGAGAAGTCTTGGGCACCAAAGGATTGATTGGTGATGATGAAGAGCACTCCCAAGCTTCTATGGTGGTGCTCCTTGGTTGTGGAAGTGAGTTGGAGCAAGTGGGGATCCATGAAGGAATGCGCCGGAGGTTCGCCAAATGATCGAAAAATGTTCCCGTGGGCTACTATATATTTCCGGGGCTTCCTAGTCCTCTATTTATAGGAGAGGAACACTCAAATGGCCTTTGGGGGTCTTCGGAGCCGTTGGAGAGGCCTTCGGAGCCGTTGGGAGTCAAAAGTACAAGTCTGGTCAAAGCCCAACGGCTAGTTTGACTGGGCTCACTGGCTGGCTGGTGGTGTCTCACCAGCTGGCCGGTGGTCCACCGGCTGACCGGTCCTGAGCCACCGGCTGGCCGGTGCTCAGACAGAGAGCAAGCTCTCTGCCCAGGTTCCACCGGCTGGCTGGGGAGCTCACACTGGCTGACCGATGGCTCTGGACAGAAAACATTGCTACTGCCAGAGACCACCGGCTGGCCGGTGGGAATCCACCGGTTGGCCAGTAGACTCAGAGAGTCTACTTTCAGTCCTTCTTGGCCCAACTCCTTGGCAACCTTTTTCCTATCAACAAAAACACTTGAAAACAAGTTAGAACAAAATAAGAGTGATTGTGATCATTGAAATCCAAGAGAGAGGGGTACAACATGAGGAACCAATGAGGGACATAAGTAAAGAGAGATCCTATAGCCTCATTTGACATAATAATAAACAAAGGTATTCATAATCCTGAACAATATAGAAATAGAAAAACTAATAATAATATCATGATCCCTATTGTTAAACTGAGAAAAAACCTTATCCAAATGAGGGTTATCCTAATTATCATTAAAAATCTATTGAACCATGGCATTATTCAATACTGTAATAGCTAGTGATTTTACCCTTATGTTGTAGTGATAAAAAATACAAGGGTCACTCCAAATGTTAACCATCTCCCCATCACCATGTCACGACCCATTCTTCGGGGCCCGTGTCGTGACTACCCCAAACCCGCCTTCCATAGTCCAGGGGTTGGAGACTAACACCAGAAAGACATATCCCTAAAATGGGATGGCATTGCCTCAAAACCTGTACACAAACAGACCGGGCACACTGCACATAAGTAAAACACAACGAAAAAGAAAGGTACAACTACAACTAAAAACGACCACTGAGTGTAAAAGTAAGTACATAATGTAAAGGGTCTAGTATATAGGCCCAACTAAAATGGAAGTACAACTAAAAAGAAAAATAGATCCTGAGATTGTCTTCCAAGGATCCTACTTGAAAGGTAGGTACAACTCATCATTGCAGCTCTCCACCTTAACCGGGGACCTCTGTACACCATCTGTCAATCACCTCCTAGCACCGTCTAGCCCTGACTCCTCAAGACTCAGTCAAGTTGTCTGTCGTCTGCACATGACACAACAAGGAGCGGGCGCAGCCCATGCAGGAGTGAGTATAACAATACTTAGTTGGGACCCCGAGACCCCCGAAGGTCTTCCAGAATTCCATAAATGAAAAAAACCAC
Source organism: Viscum album (assembly GCA_963277665.1). Taxonomy (NCBI): domain Eukaryota; kingdom Viridiplantae; phylum Streptophyta; class Magnoliopsida; order Santalales; family Viscaceae; genus Viscum; species Viscum album. The sequence continues at coordinate 177,225,695 of OY728134.1, forward strand.
AAAGCATGATCACAATCACAATGCACAAGATAGCTCACATCAAGTATAACTTAAGTACAGAAGTACAGATGATTAGTTGTAAAGCTAGATCATCATATTATGTCAAGAGGCTCTACTGCTGACCAATAATGAATTTCTAAGCACTGACCCACACATGATCGTTGAGCACTGACCCACATAGGATCGATATGCACTGACCCACACATGATCGCTGAGTGTTAACCCACACATGATCGATAGGCGCTGACCCACACATGATTGCTGAGCACCGACCCACACATGATCGATAGGCATTGAACAACATAGGATCTCTGAGCACTGACCCACACAGGATCGATAGGTACTGACCCACACATGATCACTATTCATTCTTCACATCACAGCCAGCCAAAAGAATCTCACACATAGCATGCTTGATTCCAGGAGGATCATCTCCTCAAGTCAAAAGTCGTACCTCAACTGCCAGAAAGTCCCATGAACATGTAACTCGAATAATCGATATGTCTAAAGGGTTCCAATGAAATATAATTTGCATCAAACGGATGCTCAGACTGTATGTTATAGGAATTTTAGTACTAAGGGTTAGGTTAGATTCAAGTTCGATCCAACCCAGTTATACTCCAACTATCTCCAAAACTCAGGTGGAGTATCCCAAAAGGATCACCTTGTCCTAAGGGTTCCAATGCTACAGACGATTTGTCAAATGGATTTCTGGTTTAGAAGATGTGCTTCTTTAAGAGAAACTTGGCCAAAAAAGGTTTGGGTTCGGTCCGACCCGGTCGGGCTGACCCGACCCGGGCCGTCCCATCCCATTGGGCCACGGCCTCGGCCCACTGGGCACATGTTTGGCTCACTGGGCCACAAGACCTGCCTGGCCCACCAGACTGGGCGCGACCCGCAAGTTGGGTGCGTGGGTATGCTCCCCTCCCAAATAGACGTGGTCTGTTTGCACTCACCAACAGGAGGCGCCATGATGGAACTGCCCCTCTAGCAGAATGGTCTAGTGGATCGGTCTAGGGTAGGACCCGCGGTCCGAGTCTGCCTCTGCCATGGTCGGAGCCGTGACACCTCCTCTACGGCACGCTGCCGTGGCGTGCCGCCCACTTCAACGTGGTTTTCGATGGTCGGCCGCCCCCTTTGTCTGACTCGGATCCTTCGGGCGCCGCTACCTCCTTGCGGCCACTGTTGTCGATGCTTCTGCAGGCCACTAGTGAAGCTCCGGTGGTCTGATTTTCTTCCTGACTGCGCCTACGATCCTCCCGGGATGCTTCCATCATTACCTGGCCCTCGGTTTCATCTTTCTGCCGTATTGGTCGGTCATCCATAAAGAACACAATCAATACCATGTTCGACGGAGGTTTTGGTCCATGTTTGGTTCGGCTCGCGCCATCCACGTTAGCATTATATCACGGGAAAAATTATTTAATCATAAAAATTGCCATAAAGTCCCCACATTATCCTCACACAGTATAGAACTAAATGTGGATCAACCCCTTGGACTATTGATCTATGTTCTTCATAATATTCATGAATGGAAAAAATGAGAGGAATTAAGCACATAAACCCTACCTCAAATACATTGGATTCGCTAAAGACGAAGGATGAGAATCCGTTGTTCAAAGGTGTGCGTTGGTGTTCGTCGTCGCCCGTCGATGTCTGGTTCAAAACCTTAATGGAATCTTCGAATCTTTGTTCTTTATTGGAGGAGTACGACGTTGGCATTTCATTAGAGGGTCCTCTTGTGGGTATCCAAAACTCATGCCAAAGCTTTGTTCAAATAAGGGGAAAGGAACCTCCCACGTTCTGTTTCATTAATGTGGTTCATTAATGAACTGCATTAAATGTTCAATTCAAACTTATGAGTGTTGCGGTTACACAACCAAAGGTCATGTCATTAAATGACTCTCATTCAAGTCTGACATTACACTGCGGTCCCGCCACCATCGCTCAATGGTTGAAAGAAAATAAAACAACTCATGGAGTTATTGTTTTTTTGTAAATTCCAAAAAATTAACTTTTTAATCCAACCCTTTCCAGTTGATGTTATTTTTCTCCTAAGTGAATCTCGGTGCTGTGAATTCAACGATTCTCTAATATTTCAATTCCGAGCACCGGTTCAAAAGATAGAAATCATCGCTCGCACGTTTACTGAACATACCTTTAAAAAAAGTTCAAAATTCCGTTTCGGGCTCTCCGAGACTCAGAATCACATGCTTTCAATTTTCACAGACTCATAATAATTTCATATAATTTAAAAAAAATTGTACAAAAATTCTAGGGCATTACATTCTCTTTATATTCGGGATCTACGTCCCTAAAAGCTTCAACAAAAACTAAAGAAACAAATGGGGTTACATAGCTTGAATCTCAACCTCTCACTCCCATGTGGTCTCCTGGAGGTTCCCATGCTGCAACTGAACTCGCACAAGAGGAATCGACCACTCAAAAAGGAACCACTCCTATTGATCCCCTATCTCCACTAGGAACTCTGCGAACGTCGTCTCATCGTCAATGCCCAGCTCTCCCCCGTTGATAATGTGTGATGGATCATACACGTACCTCCCCAGATGCGACACATGGAAAACATTATGCATCTGGTGAATCTGGGGGGGGGGGGGTGATCTAGGTGGTATCCCACCTCGCCAACTCTACTGAGAATCTGGAAAGGTCCGATGAACCTAGGAGATAACTTGCCGCCCCAGCCAAATCTTTGCAATCCTCATTGGGGTGAGACTGTTAGGAAGACATGGCCTCCCTCATCAAACTCTAAGGTTCTTCATCTCCTATCGGCATAAAACTTATACTTACTCTATGTAGTCTTTATCTGCTCCTAGATGATCTGCACCTTCTTAGTATTATCATGTACCAACTCTGGACCCATAAGTACTGACTCTCCTAAGTCTGTCCAACATAGAGGTGATCTACAAGGTCACCTGTAAAAGGCCTCAAACAGAGTCATGACGATGGTGGAGTGATAACTTTTGTTGTATGGGAACTCCACTAGGGGAAGGTGGTCCTCCCAACTGCGGTCAAAATCAAGGACACAAGCACGAAGCATGTCCTCAAGTGTCTGTATGGTTCGCTCCGTCTGACCATCTGTCTCAGGATGAAAGGCGGTGCTCAAGCGTAACATAGTTCCGAACATCTCCTGTAATCCCTACCACAACTGAGATGTAAAAGGAGCATCACGATCTAAAATGATCATTTATGGAACCCCGTGAAGACGTACAATCTCCTGTATGTAGAGGCATCTCAAGCCCTCTACTCATCCCTACTCTCAGATGAGTATGAAGTGGGCCGACTTAGTGAGTCGGTCAATGATCACCTAGATGGAATCGTGGCCCCTGGACGTACGTGGTAGTCCTATCACGAAGTCCATGGATATACCATCACACTTACATTCTGTCACCTCAAGTGGATGTGATAAGCCTGCTGAAACCTGATGCTCGATCTTCACTTGATGACAAGTGAGGCATCGTGAAACAAACTCTGTCACTGCTTTATTCATTCCTAGCTACCAGTACTGACGTCAGAGGCCCTGGCACATCTTTGCCACACCAGGATGTACCGTCAAATGGGATGTGTGGAACTACCACAAAACCTCCTCTCGTAGCATCACCGGTACCATGGAGCATCCTTTGAAAAGTATGAAGTGCTCCCCACCATCAGAAAATCATTTAGGAGCCTGTACTGAGGATATCTGAGCACATCGGGCCACGCAGTCAACATCCCCAAGATGTGCCTCCCTGACTCACTGAATGAGTGGGGGAGTGAGAGTCACAGACTGGAGGTAAGGTGCTCCATCACTATCCACAAAGTATATCTACAATGCGGCTAGCTGCTCTGTTGGCTCACTCGAAATTGTAGACTAGAACTTCTATTGATTGCATCTGCTACTTGTTCCCCTTTCTCTGCAAGTCTTCCAACTGTACTCTTAACTCAAGAAGCTCCATGGGAGCCATCCGATATTTTGGTTTAGATATCGGTGTCATCCTGGGGTACATGTCGATTTAAAAGTTTACCTCTCTATGTGGAGGTAGTCCCAAAACATCATCTGGAAAGACATCAGCATACTGGTCCACCACAATAGGATATCTCGGATGCCTCTCATCCACTACACCGAGGGTGAGGCTAGCCAACTGATGAGTGATTGGAAACACCCTCCTCTGAGAAATTATATCATGTGCTGCAAAGGCTTTCTTCTCATCGGTGAAGGAAAACCAGATCTCATCCTCACTGACACACCGCACATTGCGCTTAAAATAGTCAATCTTATCATGGACTGTGGATAGCCAGTCAATACCCAAGATGATGTCGTAAGGCCTCAACGTCACTACTAGAAGATTGCAGCCGAAGCTCTCGCCTCCTAGAGTGGTCTCACACTGCCTGCACCAATGTGTAATCATCGAATACTCTCATTTAGGAGTCTCTAAATGTAAGGATCAGGCAAACAGCTAGATCAGAATCTCTGAGCTCCGAATGAGAGTCGTGGCAATGAAAAAGTTACTGGCACCTGTGTCTATAAGAACTGCATCTAGAGTGGAGTAGACACAGATTGTACCTTGAATCATATCCAGAGCATTGTGCCACCCCTATCCACCTACTCCCTATAGTCGGGGTGGACCTCCTGGGGGTGGTGGCGGTAGAACCTCATTACCATTTCTCACCTCCTACTGTATGGCCCACTCCTCTTCCACGTCTGATTCCCTGTGGACCTCCTCTCTCAAATCTCAACCTCTACCTCGATGGCCCCTCGTTCGTCCGTTGATCATCAGTTCAACGGGTCGGGTAGTCGCAAGCCATGTGACCCTACCCGCCGCACGTGTAGCACTGTATGCTTCTATGCTAACCCCCTCTGTCTCGTGAGCTCTACTGATCCGACCCTACATCCTGGGGTCATCCTCTGGATGGTCTGGCCCACTTAGACCTCTATTTCATTAGTTTATTTACTGCTTCAGATTACTCGACTACCTGTCGTCCGGTGGTAGCTCTCACAATCGGTGCCTACTCAGCTAGGAAGATCTCGATTAATAGTGCTCGCTCTAGCACTCCAACCTACATCGAGATATTGAGTGATATTATCAACACTCTAATCTCCCATCATAGACCCTGCTCAAAGGTTTGGGCCCTGAAGAAAGAGTCTTGTACCATGTAGGTGGAGTAGCGAGAGAGGACAGTGAATCTCACCAAGTACTGGGCCACTGTTAGGCTACCCTATTGTAAGTGTTGTAGCTCCTGAATACACCCTGAGCGTAAAGTTGCTGGTACGAACTCTGCCCTGAAGAGGCACTCTAAGTAAAACCAGGAGGGTGTTGCCTCCTCATGTGTCTAGAGCATCAGGATCCATCATCTCCCTTTTGTGCCCTGAAAGTGGCTAGAAGCTAGATTCACCATCTAATATGTCGGTGTATCAACCATGCGAAAAACTCATGCCACAGCCTCCGGCCAGTGCTTAGCTGAATATGAATCTTTCTCACCTCGAAACCTCGGAGGCTTCTGCCTCTTGAAATAGTGCAATGCGCTCAATCGACGTGCATAGTCTTCTAGTGGCACTGGTGTCAACTTCTTCCCTATGGGTGGTGGTGGTGGTGATGGTAGACCACCTGAATGTGATATCTCCATAAGAGGGCTTTGCACCAACGCTTCATCGCTCGGTGGGACTTTATCATGATCTCTCATTGGAATCCTAGCTGGCTGTCTACGCAGGGGCATCCTATAAAGATACAGGTGTTCCACGATCAATAAGTTATACCTAGTGAGCTGACATAAAGAGATCAAAAGAAAAATAACATTTTCAAAACACACACAAACAATGTTTTCGTGTACCGAGTCGAAAATCAGAATTCAGGGTCCTGGTGTATGGATATGTCGGCCGCCGCACCAACATTGGACTCCCCGAACTGAAACCCAAACTTATGACACTTAACATTATTGCTCCATTGAAAACATAGACACTTAGTTCTTCTGGTAGAACTGACCTCCCTTTGATACCACTTTGTCATGACCCGTTCCCCAAGACTCGTACCGTGACTACCCCAAACCCGCATTCCATAGGCCAGTGGTAGGAACTAGCACCAGAAAGGTATATCCCTAAAATGGGAAGGCATTTCCTCAAAACTTATACACACACATACAGGGCACACTGCACACAAGTAAAGCACGATGGAAGAAAAAAGGTACAACCACAACTAAAAACCACCACTGAGTGTAAAAGTACTAAATGTAAAGGGGCCAGTATACAAGCCCAACTAAAATGAAAGAATAGCTAAAGGGAAAAACAGCTCCTGAGGTCATCCGCCAAGGATCCTATCTGAAGGGTAGGTACAACTCAACACTGCAGCTCTCCACGTCAACTGATCACCTCTGTACACCGTCTGTCAATCAACTCCGAGCACCGTCTATCCCTGACTCCTCAAGACACTATCAAGTTGTCCATCGTCTTCAAAAAACACAATAACGTGCGGGTGAATCCCATGAAAGGGTGAGTATAATAATACTAAATAGGGACCCCAATACCCCCGAAGGTCTCCCAGAATTCCACAAATGGAAAACAACAAACCACGATCTCAATCACAAAGCACAAGTAAAGGACAGCTCACACCAGGTATAACTTAAGTACAGAAGTACAGATGGTTAATTGTGAAGCTAGATCACCTTATTCTATCAAGAGGCTCTACTTCTGACCCACACAGGATCACTAGGTGCTGACCCATACAAGATCCTTGAGCGCTGACCCCCACATGATTGATAGGCACTGACCCACAGAGGATCGTTGGGCACTGACCTACACAGGATCAATAGGCACTGAACCACATAGGATCGCTGAGCACTCACCCACACAGAATCGCTGAGCGCTGACCCACACATGATCGTTGAGTGCTGACCCACACAGGATCGATAGGTAATCACCCACACATCATCACTATTCATTCTTCACGTCATAGCCATCCACATAATTCTCGCACTTAGCATGGTTGATTCCGGGAGGATTTGATCCTCAAGCCATCGGTCATACATCAACCAACACTAAGTCCCACGAATATGTAACCCAAATAACCTCCATGTCTAAAGGGTTCCAACGCAATAGACAGTGCCTCAATCGGACACCCGGTCTGTAAGTTATAGGTATTTTTGTACCAAAGGCCCGGTTGGATTCAGGTTCGATCCAACCTGGCCATACTCCATCATTCTCAAGTGGAGTATCTCAAAAGTCTGTCTCTCCCTAAGGGTTTCAGTGTCATAGACAGTTTCTCAAACAGACGTATGGTTTAGAAGATATGCCCCTTTATGCAAAATTAGGCCGAAAAGTGTCCGGGTCCGATCCGACCCGATCGGACCGACCCGACCCGGACCTGCCCGAAATGGTTGGGCCCATACTGGTCCGGTTGGGCCTGGTCTGGCCCGCTGGACCTGGCCCGAACTGGCAGGGGCACGATCTCAGCCCACAGGACCGCTGGACCAGCTCGGCCCACCCGGATGGGCACGACCCATCGGACCCCTGGACCTGCCCAACCCACGGGCTGGGTGTGGGGGTTCGTTCCCCTCCAGAATAGACATGGTCCGTTCGGGCTCACCAACCGGTGGTGGCAGGCTGGCACCGCCCCTCCATCTGACCAGTCTGGTGGACCGGTCTAGGGCAGGACCTGCGGTCCGAGTCCGCGTCTGCCATGGTCGGAGCCACGACGCGTTGTCATGGCACGCCACCCACTTCAACGCGGTCGGTGATGACCAGAGGGTCGATTTCTCCACTGCAGTGCCTTCAGGTGCCGCCACCTCCTCACCGCCACCGGTTGCCGGCGGTGCTTCCGTGGGCCACCGATGAAGATCTGTTTATCCGATTTTCTTCCTGACCGTGCCTATGTGCCTCCTAGGACACTACCATCATTGCATGGCCCCGATTTAGTCTTTCCACTGTATTGGTCGGTCATCCATGAAAAACTCTATCAATACTAAGATCAGTGGAGGGTCCGGGCCTTGTTCGGTTCAATCCACACCCTCCGCGTTAGCGTTATTACATTAGAAGAATTATTTAATCATAAAAAATCTCATAATGAAACCCCACATTATCCTACCGCATTAAAGAAATAAATATGGATCAACCCTTTGGAAGTTTGATTCGTGTTGTTCATAATATTCATGAATGTGGAAAAGGGAGTAATTAAGCACAAAACCTCTTACCACGAAAATGTTGGATTCGCTAAAGATGAAGGAGGAGAATTCGTTGTTCGAAGGTGTGCATCGGTGCTCACCATCTCCCATCGATGTCCTATTCGAAAACTTAATGGCGTCGTCGAATCACCGTTTTTCGTTAGAGGAAGGCATCGTCTGTGTTTCGTCTAAGGTTCCTCTTGTGTGTATCCAAAACCCATGACAAAGCATTGTTTAAATAAGGGAAATGGAACCTCCCTCATTGTGTTTCATTAATGTGGTTTATTAATGAACCACATTAAATGTTCCATTAAAACCTACTAAGTGTTGTGGTTATACAACCAAAGGTTGTGTCATTAACTGACTCCCATTCAAGAATGGCATTACACTACAGTCCCACCACCATCGCTCAATGGTTGAAAGAAAATAAAATAACTCATTGAGTTATTTTTTTTTTTTTGTAATGTCCAAAAATTAACTTTTTCATCTGACCCTTGTTAGTCAAATTTAAGGTTCGCCTAAGTGAATCTCAGTGCTGTGAATTCAATGGTTCCCTCAGATTTCAATTCCAAGCACTGGTTCAAAAGATATAAATTATCGCTCGCACATTTACTGAACGTACTTTAAAAAAAGTTCAAAATTTCGTTGTGGGCTCTTTAGGCCTTAGAATCATGTGCCGTCAATTTTCACAGACTCTAAATAATTCCATATAATTTAAAAATTATATATACATAGACTCTTGGTATTTACATAGTAATTATCTAATATAAACCCTTATTTAATGTCCAATATGAGCCTTAAAAAATTCTCTTGAAAAAACTAGGCCATGGCCCCAAAAATGCATTCAGAAAATCTGATTAAAGATAATACTAAACACAAATAATCTTGGAACCCATGTAATTAGTGTTTTGTAAAAGGTTCCAACCCTGCTTATCAAAAATATCATCATTAAAGGAGCTCAATTTAATGAATCCCAAAAACTCACAAGCCTTTGGTTCACATAACTTATCCCATGTAACTAAGTGGGGTTTATTTTTTCCATCATGATATCCCCATCAAAAGACAACCAATCACAAATGTTACTAATCAATAAGACTACATGGGAGATAAAAAATAGACATGACAGAAGTGGGGATAGAGTGGGAAATTGCCTTGTCAATAATCTATTTCCCTTCTTTAGAAATGCCCCTTACAGACCATATATGTATTTTCTTATCAACTGTATCAACAATATAAGAGAATACCAATTTCTTTAATCTTTTAAAACCCATAGGAAGGAAAAGGTATTTTTGGGATTTATCCACCACATGGATGATAAAAGCCCCATGCGGATCATCTTTCCTAGAAGAACAGATACCTATGATAAAAGAGATCTCAAATATAGATAAGCTAATAGAATAGTCCGAATCATTTTCATATATGGAAAAAACATTATTGAAGGAAAAATGTTCCTCTGATGTGGATAGGGAAAATAATAGGTTTTCATCTACAAATAGTAAATAGGTGATAGGGGGATACATTGACATACATTTTCACCACAAAACAGTTTATTCTTTACTGGACCTATGATAAGATTAGAGAATACATCAGCCCCAATGATAAATTTTTACATGGAAAGAGTATCTACCTAACAAAGCCTGCATAAAGGAATAAAAATTTGGGTTAGATTTATATTAACCCATATCTTGAATAAAACCTAGTAAACACACGATATAATGACAATCACATTTGTTACAAAATCCCATCTTCCTGAGAAAAAAAAACGAAAAAAATGTCCATTTGACTTTATTGTATGATTTAGTCATGTCCATATTTTATGCCATTATACTCCATTTTGAGATTGAGGGAGTTCATTTTGTGGCACAAATGAACTTTGATTTTCAGAAATAATGGATGCCAAAAAACATCTAAGCTAATTGACAACAATTTTTGATACAATATTATAAGTCACATTGAAAATAATAATAGGCCTGAATTCCAAAAATTTGGAAGTATTTTTCACTTTTGGAATCAGGGTGATCATGGTTTCATTAATTGAATTAAAGAAATCCCTACCTTTCTATAAATATTTTTTGAGTTGTGTGATATCAGGCCCCATAATATGCCAAACTACATGAAGATAAGGGAATGATATCCAACTGGGTCAGGTTCTTTAATGGTATATATTTTCAAAATATCTGAGCTTGACCGATCATTAGTGATGTCCATTATAAGATCAGAATTCATAGAAAATGTCCTAACTAGTGAGATATAGGAGGCAAGCTCATTATCAATAAAAGATCCCCTAAATGGGTAAAAATAATAATGGAATCTCAAAACAATATCATGGATTTCACTTTCACGATTATTGTTTAATCCTTCAAGCCTCTCCAATTTTGAAATAATGTTTTTCCTTCATCATTATGAATCATTTTGATAGAAATACAAAGAATTCCGGTCTCTTTCATTAATTCCTGAATCCCTGGCCAACATAAAACAAAAAATAAATCTTTATTTATAAGATTGGTTTTTATCAATTTTTCAAGAGACAAAATCCGCAAGATCATAAAAGTCAACATAGGGAGAGAATAACATACCTATAGAGTCTTATCAATATAGGCAATCTCAAAATAAAAAATTATGATATTAAGAGCTACTTTATTGCTTATGACCAGTAGCAACATCTGCAATTTTAGAACAGTATTCAGCATTTTAAGAATTCCATTATGACCTGACCATGCCTTCCTAATCTTTCACCTTCATCCACATGCTTTTGGAACTGAAAAAACAAATTTTAACAAGTGTCCCACCTTGGTTCGTTGTGAGAATAATATGCCATTTACCTGAAGAAATAGGGGAATGATGGGAGACATAAAAAAAGGAAAAATATCGATCCACTAACAAAACACCATAAATCGATCATGGCATTCTAATATCCCAGTGATCTTTGACATGCCCTAAAACCAATTGAATAGATTGCCTTTAGAACCCAAATTAGACATCCCCATAGGCCTCAAAACATACTCGAACTCCGATATAATAGATGGAGTCATAATAGCACCATCTTCCTTTTCTCTCTAGAAAATCATTTCATTGATTCACCCCCTCCCAAACCAATAAAGGTTTATATATGTTATTTTTCACAATCCTCATAAATTCCCAAGATTTTAATTTATCCATATGATAGGTCCAGCCATAGAAGCCCATGAAGAACCATTATACAATTCCATCCTAATTAATGGAAGAGGCAATATGATTTTTATTGTAATTTTTAATTTTAATAACCAGCTTATCATTCCAATGAAATCATAGTCTACTTGCATGACCCAATCTCCCAACTGAAAAAATACTTTAAAGACCCAACTTAGATACCACAAAAACCATGTCCATTCTTTCCAACATTGCTTCATAATGGAAAACCACGTCCAGATGGTATTTTGAGCATAAACAATGAGTGAACTAATTTTTCATTGATTGGAAGGACCATGAAATTTCCAACAAAAAAGAATCATTGCATCATGTAGTCTGGAACTTATTGATAAACCAGAATAGGCAGACCCATAAAAGTAGATGAAGCCCACGATTTGAAGACCCCGATGAATCCAAATCTATTGATATGAAGACACCACTGTTCTGAAAAAGTAGATCTGAACATGGTGAAGCAAGAATAAACCTGTAATATGACAAGTATCCAAATCCAATGATGTTGACCTTACCCCAATGAAAATCCTAATCCGACTACGATCAGATGAAACATATCAGACAAAATAGATAAAGCTATTGAATGATGATCCCAATCCAACAAAGATCCCAATCCAACTATAGTAGGATGAATATCCCAATCCATTAAAAATCATACGAAAAATACAAGGATGAAAAAATATGATCAAAACCTAAAACATAATCAATTCCAACTATAATCGGATGAAAAAAAATCTGAACCCGATGAAGCAGATGAAGCTACTAGTCTGACAGAGCAGATATGAACCCAGGGAAGCAAATATGATGAACCTATATAAATAGATTTATGATATATGATCCATGGTAATGATCCAGAAGATCAACACTTTCCTTCCATAGGATGAATCTATATAATGTGATTAGAAAATAGATCCCAATGAGATGGAAACTAACAAAATAGGGAAACATATTACCGAGAGGTGGAAGAAACCAAGTGAACCCCTGGAAGATTACTCTCATGTTGGAGAGAAAAAACACTCATTGTTTTTCCATTATTAATATAAATGATAATAGATTTCCAAGATTTTATATCAATTATTATAGAAGTGAAACTAATATAATTCATAATATACACATTATTATTTATTTCAAAAATCTTAACTAATGAGTAAATAAAGATCATTTTTCTTCTTAATCATTTTCTGTGAGGGCTTTGTGGTTAGGAGAAACATCTTGGGTATAATCATCCATTTGAGAAACAAGGACAAAGAGGGCGCTATAAAAACACGGTGATGTGAAATATTGGAGAGGATGATATTGAAGGAAATTTTACACATATAACATATATATAGATATATGGACTATAGATATTTATATATGTTCAATTGATCACAATGGAACTCCCTGTTAACCTCCTCACCATTTTCGATGCACTACTACTATATGGTCAACGTCTGTGCTAGAAATAGCTATTTTCAGTGCTAAAAAGTTAGGAAAATCTAATCTCTCAAAAATATATGTGGTCTTTATTAGTGCTTTATTTTAGTATTGATAATGGAGGTATTTATTAGTACATTGTTTAGCACTGATAAATGTGATTTACTAATGATTTTTTCAGTGTTGATAAAAGACATACTGAATGCCGTATAGATGAAGTACTGCAGCAACTCAAACTTAAAAGAATAGATTTGGAAGCATAGATGAAACAACTTAAATATTAAAATTAAACACAATTAAAATACAAATATTACATTACACCACCATTTCAATTCAAAATTTACATTTAATTTTTTTTTAAAAAAATATTTACATAAATTTAAAATTTAAAATTAGTCACAAAAATTTACAACCTAATATACAAGGACATAACACTTATACTAAGATTTTCCCAATGACCATCCTCTGTAAAAAAGTGTATCCTTGCAATAAAACCATTTTTATTTCAATAAATTTACTTAAAAAATATAAATATATATAATTTTAAATTTAAATAATCCATAAATGAAAAATTATATTGTTAATTACCAAATATGTAAATCATATTATTAGTTAAACAGTTAATTATATTATTAAGGATTATATTTTTTATTATATTATTAATTAATAATTATATTACAAATTGTTAATTACATTGTCAATTAATAATATATATAAAATATTTTGTTAATTACTAAATATATAATGTTATTATGAGTTACTAATTATGTTAATTACATAAATTGATGTTAATAATTATATCATAAATTGCTAATATTTTAATTAAATTATTAGTTATTAATTATATTATTAAATTTATTATTTTTTATTAATTACATTAATTAGTTATTTTTTATTATTAGTTATTCATATAATTAATTACATTAATTATGTAATTAGTTATTACATCTTACAAACTAGACATGAACGTTGTTCACACCTTTTGATGGGGTTCTCCATTCATGCTTCATGCGATTCCTTTTGAAAATATGGTTTGTTGTCATAGTGATTGAAAACAAACAAAGGTTTTTTTTCTTAGATTTGAGAAGGTGATGTTTATTTTAAACAAAAATGAATAATTTATATTGAAAACACGCACTTTGACTCATACAGGAAACAAAATTTGTCGAATTCACATCTGATCAATTCCTACATGTCACAAATGAATTATGCATCCTTTTCCTAAAGATTCAACATAATCAGAGATTGTTCAATTTTGCCAATGGTACATGTGTTTTAGACAAAAATGACAATTTTATATTGAAAACAGACAATTTGAGGCATATCAGAAAGATAATGTCTCATATTGATGTTTAATTGATTCCTACATGTCATAAATGAATTATGGATCATTTCCTTATTGTGTCATGAAAATAAGAATTTTTTTACTTAATTTTGGATATGTGTTGTGTGTTTTAGTGTAAAATGACACTTTTAATGTGAAAACACACATTTTGATTCATACCGACCACATCGTGTGTAATATTGATGTGTAGTTGATTCCTAAATTTCAAAAATGAATTATGCATCATTTTCCTAATGTATCAAAACAATTGAAGCTTTTTTTATTAGTTTTGTCTATGAGAATTGAGATTTTGACTAGAATTAAAACCTTTTAATGTGAAAATAAGAACTTTGAGTACTACTAGTCATGTTGGGTGTCATATTGACATGTGGTCGATTCCTACAAATCAAAAATGAATTATGGATTTTTTTCTTAAATTATCAGGATAATTTGAGATTTTTTTCTAGTGTTTAGCTATGTGAATCATGTTTTAGAATAAAATGACACTTATACGTTGAAAACCAGCACTTTTAGTCTTACCAGTCAAATCGTGTTTTGGATTGTCATGTGATTTACTTCTCTGCATCAAAAATACATATGGATAATTTTTCTCATCAATTATGATAATACAAGATTGGTTATTTAGTTTTTTCTACATGAAATGTTTTTTAGAGTAAAATGATACTTTTTTAATGTGAAAACATAGACATTGAGACATACTGGACACATTGTGTGTCCAATTGATATGTGGTCAATTCCAAAAAAATAAAAAAGAATTATTTATTGTTTTTATAAAGTATAGAGACCATTCAAGCCCTACCATTGGTGGTGGGGTGGTAAGGGTATGGGGTGAGGGGAAGGTCGTGGTGTTAGGTCCCCAAACTAGCAAGTTTACTACTATTTGTTTCCTTTCATTATGTTCCACAATGGTGGATGTAATTGACCATATATAAAGGCAAATCTGGACTATTTCATCAGTTTCAGCTATGTGAATCACATTTTAGACTAAAATGAAAATATTTTTTGTGAACTTTCACTTGTTGTCCTACCGATGACATCGTTTATCAAATTAACATTTTGTTGATTCCTATACATTAGAAATTAATTATGGTTTTTTGACCAAATGAATCATGAAAATCCGATCCTTTTTTCTTAGTTTTGGCTATATGATGCATGTTTTAGTGAAAAATGACACTTTTAATTTGAAAAAACGCAATTTGAGTGATACCGGCCACATCGTGTTTTGGATTGATATGCAGTTAATTATGAAACATTAAAAAAACAAATTATGGATTGTTTTCCAAATGTTTTAAAACAATCAGAGCATGTTTTCTCAGTTTTGGCTATGTGAGTCGCATTTTAGACTAAAGTGACATTATTTATTGTAAACAAACACAAGGAGTCTTATTAGCCAAATCATGCATAAAATATATGTGAGGTCAATTCCTACATGATTGAAATGAATTAGAGAATTTTATTCTAATGCATTAAGACTACCCGAAATCGTTTGACAAGATTTGGCTATGTGAAGCTTGTTTTTTAGTAAAATGACATAGTTAAAGTGAAATCACACACTCTAAGTCATACCCTTCACATCATGTTTCAGATGGCCTAATGTTTATTCCAACATATCAAAAATGAATTATTTATCTTTTTTATAAAGTATCATGGAAATCCATGATCGTTTTATTAATTTTGGCTATGTGAATTGAATATTAGAGTCAAATGACATTTTTTATTGTGAACATGAATTGTGTGTTATACTGGAGATGTCATTGGTAAAATTGATATGAGGTATATTACTACACATAAAAAACGAATTATGGATCATTTTTCCAAATTATCAAGACAAATGGAACTCATTTTCTCAATTTTGGGCTAAGTGATGCCTATTTTTGAGTAAAATGACACTTTTTTAATATAGCCATACAAGCTAAATCATGCGTCAGATTAATGTGAGGTCAATTATTACATGTCAAATATAAATTATGAATCATTTAACTAATGTATCAAGAAAATATAAGCTTATTTTCTATTTTTTCCTATAGGAATAGAGTTTTAGACTAAAATGAGATTTTTTATTGTGAACACACATTTGGTGTCATACTGGCCACATCATGTGCCATATTTATGTGAAGAATATTCATAAAGATAAAATATAAATTATGGATCATTTTTCAAAAGTATAAAGATAATAATAACTAATCTATTGAGTTTTTTCTATGTGACACGTGCGTTAGAGGAAAATGCCACTTTCAAATGTGAAAAGACAAATTTTGAGTCATACTAGCCACAACATGTGTCAGAATAATGTGTGGTAGATTCATACATATTAAAAATGAATTATGAATAATTTTACTATATTATTAATAAAATACAATCTCATTTTCTCAGTTTTAGATATCAAAAGAGGGTTTTAGATTAAATTGACATTTTTTTATACACACACTTGAAGTAATATCAGACACATCATGTCTCAGATTTCCATATAACTAATTTCTAAAACTAAAAAATAAATTATGTATTATTTTAAAAAAGTATCAACATAATCCAATATCTTTTTTTAGTTTTGGATATGTGATGTGTGTTTTAATGGAAAATGTCACTTTTTCATGTGAAAACACACACTTTGATTCATATCAGCCACATCATGTGTCTGATCGATGTGAGGTTGAATCCTACACATCAAAAATGAATTATAGATCCTTTTATGTAACTAAAAATATAATATAAGATCATTTTATTGGTTTTTTTGAATCTAAATTTCATTTTAGACTAAAACGAAAAATTTTATTATGATCATGTACTTGGAGTCTTACCGAAAGCATTGTGGGTCAAATTAATATGATGAAGATTTTGACACATCAAAGATGAATTAACAATTATTTTAAAAAAGTATAAATATAATTTGATATAATTTTCTCAATTTTGGCTATGTGATTCATGTTTTATAGTAAAATGACACTTTTAATGTGAAAACATGCACCTTGAGTCATACTTGCAACATCGTGTATCGAAATGACATGAAATCAATTCCTACACATTCAGAATAAATTAAAGATAATCTTATTAATGTTTGTAATCAATCCAAAATAATTTTAAATATTTTTAAAATGTGATTTTTGTTTTCAAATAAATTGACACTTTTATATTGAAAACTCACACTTTGAGTGATATCAACCACATCATGTGTAAGATTGACATGCGACCAATGTGAATATACCAAAAACGAATTATGTATCATTATTAGAAATGTTAAAGACAATAAGATCTCATATTCTTATATTTTTCTACGAGACAAATGTTTTAGAATAAAATTGCACTTTTATATTGAAAACATGCACTTTTAGTCATATCAGCCACATTGTGTGTCAGATTGATGTGCAGTCAATTCCTCCACATATTAAATGACTTATGGATATTTTTATAAAATTACAAGAAAATTGAATCCATTTTAATAAGATTTTGTATCTAAGTGTGTGTTAGTGTAAATTGACACTTCTAATATGAAAACATGCACTTTTAGTGATATTTACCACATCATGTGTCAGATTAATGTGCAGTCAATTATTACTTTCCAAAAATGAATTACGTATAGTTACCATAATGTTTCAAGATAATACAATATATTTTGGTTGGTTTACCCTATATAAACTATGTTTTAGACAAAAATGAATCTTTTATATTAATAATAAGAACTCTGAGACCTACTAGTCTCATCATGTGTCAGTTTAACATACAGTTAATATCTACACAATAAAAATGATTTCTGTATGTTTTTTTTTCATTTATCGATATAATTTGAACTTGTTTTCCTAGGTTTGGATATGTGAAGATTTTTTTTCCAGTAAAATGAAACATTTTTTATTATAAAAAAATTCACTTGGACCCCTATCGATCACTTATTATTTTAGATTGACATGAGGCCAATTACTATCTCACAAATGAAGTATGGATAATTTTCCTAATATATCAAGAAAATATGATCCTTTTTTCTTAGTTTCAGCTATGTGATGTGTGTTTTAGAGTTAAATTAGACTTTTTTTAATTTGAATTATTCACATTGAGTCATACCAGACACATTGTGTGTCATATTGACTTGTGGTCAATTCCTACACATCTCAAATGAATTATTAATCATTTTCTTAATGTTAGAAAAAACATATGAGCTCATGTTTGTTGTTTTCATAATGAGATGTGAATTTTGAACTAAAATTACTCTCTTAAAATGAAAATACACACATAGATTCATATCAGCCACATCATGTGTTAGATTGATATATAGAAAACTCATAAAGATCTTTGCAAAATAAAAGATTAAAAATATAACAAATAATTAACTCAACATGATGTCTGAAAAAATTCTGACACCACATACTCTAAACATTCATCTCTATGAAAAATATCTTTCTTATTTTGAGTATTTAGATTTTTAGAAATACTGGTAGTACTGAGAAAATATTGAAAAACAAATTATTAAAAAATATTTTAAATGAAATTGTAATTACCTTTATAAATACATGTTCAAGGATGCTAGTTTTTTAATGGTATATGATATCTTTCATAAATTCACAAACATAATATGCAAAATCATTATCGTTATTTTTTTCAAAAACTATAGAAAAATTTACAAAAATAAGTAAATCATTTTAGATTTTTCTTAATAGTTAAAAATCATAGTATATATACCTTAATCTATCTCTATAAGATGAAACATACAGGCTTATTGTGTTCATTCACAGACCTCTTATAATTATTTAGATTATATTTATATATTATCCTATCATAAATAAGATTCTCATTAAAACAAAAACAAAAACATATAATTTTATGTTTATTTAAAAAATATTGATTAAAATGAATTAATAATTAACAATGGAAATAATGTGTGGTCGATTTGTTGGAAATTCATATTTTATATCAAAAAAATAAACATTCTGGGTATCCAAATTGAATGTGATAAAAATCTAGTGTTTCCAAAAAAAAAATAAGTAATAAAAAAAATATTTTATATAACTAGATTGTTGAATTTTACCCCTTTATATGAATTGAGAGGAGTTTGTCATGAGTTATTTTAGTTTCAAACATCATTCATAGTTTATTTATTTTTCTTTCAATTTCTTTCATTTCCAAATAAAATTCTAGCATAGAAATGATAGTAGTATTAGTGATTCCAAAATTTTCTTCATATGGTTTTCCCATTATAGAGCAATAATATATAATCCTATAGAAAATATGAATAGTTATAAATTTTAATGAATATTGTAGATCATTTTTTGGGATAAATTATGAAAATCTACCTCATGTATGCATTCACAACTGTGACTCCCATCCATTCAGATTTGATAATTTATTTTATACCCACAAGGGAAATTGTTTCTATAATGGCCTCATCAAATATTTATTCTTCATATTCAATATAGGAAACATTTACATATTTTAATATTGTATCATAATGATCATTTAATGATAATAAATGTGGTAGTGGGACTGGTTGGGTGATGGTTCTCTTGGAAGGTTTTCATGATTTCTTGGTTGATCAATTGGATTTCCTTGATGAAACCTTTGGTTTCCCCTTCATTTTTTTCATCTATAAAACCATATCATATTTTATACATTTCTTTCTTTAACAATTAATGTTTTTTAATTTGAAAAAAAATCATAAAGGAGAATCCACATTATATCATTTTATCATTATAAGATTAATGGATGACGAAATGAATTTTCTAAAAGCATCATCGACCATGTTAACATCTAGATCATCAATTGGAAGAGACAACCCAGCCCTCATCTCAGGAGCTACATCAATCTCCATTCTGATGTGACATTTTTTGTGTTTTTTATTGTGTGTAATATATCCTTAGATATTTTACACATTACCCCTCTAAACATGGAAATGAGTGGATGATGATAGATATAAATAACATAAAATTTCACCCAGTATAATTATAGTAATAAAAATTTATCTGTAATTATTTAATTCACATTAATTTTTTTTATGACACACATTTATTACCTTAGGAAAGGTAGTTGGTTGAGGTGAATAGATAGCCTCAAAGTTATTGGGTTCATATGGCTCTTCAAATAATGATATCCATTATACCTTTTCTTCTCTTTAAACCATTCCCATATACAGGTATTGCAAACCAGACTAGAAAATAATAAATTTTAAATAAAATATTTATATCTACAAGGCATTCATAATTTCATATGTATCATCTTGTGGCTTTGCCTTCTCAAAATATGCTTGAGGTGACTCCTCAAAACCTTCTCTTCTAACATGACATATTGTCATGCCTAATTCAAAGATACTAAAAGTAGTTTTCTTTTGGTATAATTTGTGGTGATTCATCTGTCTAAACCATATATAAAATAAAAACATAAATTTATACTTTTATATATTAATATTATAAAGAATAAAATATTACTAATATTTTATACTTATATATGAGTCCCATACTACTTGTGTATTTTCTTTTACTAGTTTCCCTCTTCATTTACATGAGCCTCCTTCTATAGAAAATGATGTTGCATGGAAATTTCTTTGGACTCTAATTCATAAATATGAATACAAACAACAAAAAATAAATTATTTCATATGACATAAAACATTTAATGCATGTTTAAAATACATACACATTTTTCAATTAAAGCAAACCCACCCTTGCTTTATGATAGGGGTGCATAAGTTTTCATATATTATTCTTATTTTTAGTACACCATTTTTGTATAATATATTGGGAATTATTAATCAAAGTATATAAAAAAATTCAAATAAAATACTATCAATTAAATTACACCAAAAATGATTTCTCATCATCATGACTAATGAAATATTTCCATGTTACTTCTTTTAAAATGTGTTTATACAAAGTTGGTGGAACTATAACAAACTGACCATATAACATCAATTTTTTTTATCTAGCGGTGGTTTAAATTGCTATTATATGGTTCTGTAATGGTTTAAAAAAATCGTTGCTAAAATTGGTGCCTACAATCAACAAGTGGAGGTTTCTTCCATTTGGAAGTGGTTCTTGGAAATTGTCATAGAAGAAATATTTCGAGGCGGTTTTCTTTATTTTAGCTGCGGTTTTAGCATAAAAAAATAATTGGGATCTAGAGGCAGTTTTCAACCGCCCCTAAAGTCTAGAATTTTTTACTAAAAAAAACTTCAACTAATACAGATTAAACCACCGCTAAGTACAGTTTTGTTATATTTAGTAGTGGTTTTAACCACCACCCCTAAAAAACTACCATATTATAGTGGTGGTTTAAACCACCATGAAAAATAAATCTATCTCTAGTGGAAGTTTAAACCACCACTATGTCATGAATTAAAAAAAGGCTGCAGGTACTACAGCCCCATAACTAGCAGCTAGAACAACAAAAAAATGACACTAAAAGTTTTACCAGATCATCAAATATATCATCAACATATAAGGAAGACAACATGATAAAACTAAATAATCAACGTACGTTGATTCACACCAAAACATAAATAATTGATACATTGACCAATGAAAACAAAACATTGAAAGAAATAAAACATTTCTAAATACATTGAAAGAATAAAACAAAACACAACACATTAAAAGAATCAACCTATATATAAAATAGAGACAAGAAACTAAACATCATATATGATAATACAGAAATTTAAATCTTCATATCTAGTTGAAATAAATTATATTAATACATGGTTATACAACACATACACAGGAAACCCGTTGTCCCGATCCCAAATAAAATATAGGAAACAGATAAACAATACCCATATTGGACACACTGATACATGAAACAACACTCTCTACTAATCATTTCCAAATGATGAACTCTGCTTATCACCTTGTCTATCTCTATCTCTACATCTTTCTACTGGAACCTGTATGAAAATTATATTAAAAATTAAATAATGTTGTATATTTATAATAAAACAAAAAATCAATAGAAGTTTGTGACCTAAATGATTTTGAAGTTGTGTGATTTACCTTCTCACCACCAGCCATCACTTGAAATCCCTATTTTTTGGCCAAATACTTTAGATAGTAATACTCCCAAACCCATCCGTTCACTCAACCATGATGCTCCTTCCCAAGGACTATACCAACTAGGTCATCTAGGGAGACTAAGTAAGACGGTGTGGGATTAAAATCCCATAGTTCTTTAATTTTTTCATATAAATAAAATATCAGTCATATTAGAAGAAATATATATTAACATAGTGACAACTGATAATAAGTTATTAAATTGAAAAATGAATTCATACCCAAAATTCTTTGGAAATCTCATTAACAAAACTCCCATCATATTTTTTTATGAACATTCAACCGCACTTTTGTTTGGGATGCGTGGTGGCCGAAACTCAGTGACTGCATTAAACAAAGATAAATAAACAATTTAATATATTAAATATATAAAATTTAATAGTAAATATTTAAACTAATGAAAATATTACCAGAGTTGATTGGATTTTTGAAAAAATCTTTGACCACATAGTGTGATTTCAACTCTTCCTCAACATTCCTGTCCTTTAATCAAATAAAATTAAGTTCAGAACATATATTTTGAAAATTATTGTAGACAAAAAATATAAATGAAAACCGATGCATAATACCAATAAAAAATATATATAATAATGATAATGACTGATTTCACAAATAACATAAGTGTTTGATAAATGAAGGGATAACTTGACATACAATAATTTTCTCATTTAATCATGTAAGTTTCCTACTCCATCATTACTTCATCTACATAATACACTCTTGCATGACTAATATTTTCAATATCAGGATGAAGAAATAATTCTTCTTCTTACTGTTGATGGGATTCAATGTCAGAGGTCAAATATTCAATTTCATAACCCATATCATACAAGTCTCTTTGTTTTACGTGAGCAACTACACTCCACCCTTCATCCACGAAATCTTTCACATAATATACAATTTTCTCTTATGATGATAAGATATAAGGATTATGTAGTTCATGACCACTAACATTCATCAAGTGAGAGAAGTTCCCAGAATTAAATTGCAAATAATCTCTTTTAACACCCCTGATAATATCCACCCAATTTCATTTGAATAAAACAACTAAAAAATGTCCATGATAGTTTAATTTTATAATATTAGTAAATTTCACATAGCATTCTACTACATCAAACATAAATATTCCTCTATTATGTATTTTAAATCCTTCTTCTAGATCAATTTTAAGGAATCTAAATCCATTAATGTTGTAAGCGTTGAACTTTCTATCTTATTTTAGAGGACCTTGAGAAACAAACGTTAAATATTCTGACAAATCTTCTCTACTATTAGTATTAGTGATCTAAAAAAATTAATATACATTATTTGATTTAAAAAATATATGTATCAACCTAATATCTATATTGATTCCAATACTTATGAACTTACACATCTTGAAAACCATTATACAAGATCTTTATTAACATATTTTGTTATATCGTTCTCATTTTGTGTTTATCCTCATATTCATCTCCTTGTTTGTAGCTTCAAATATTTAATAAATGAATCTGCAATTTCACTATTTAGCAGAACATACCTATGTGCCTGTAATAATTGCATTTTTTTAGGGTAACATTTGAGATCCTCCCAACTGATCGGCCAATATGAGGAATGATTTTTAATTTCCCATATATTTCAGATTGATTTGATATGACGTCAATATGTCCAACTTGATTGAATCTTATCTCAATATCATCCATGTATATAGAAAAAAAGGTAAGAGACTCCTCTGCCAAATATCCTCCAGAAATAGAGCCTTTAGGTTGAGCTTTATTTTTCACGTATGATTTCTAATACCCAAGATATCTGTGAAATAAAATAAAAAAACATAATTATGTATTTAATGAAGTTCCAAGATTTGTTTACTGAATCTAAAATCATATAAATAAAGTACCTCTCAATTGGATACATCCATTGATAATGTACGAGGCCTCTTAATTTAGCTTCCTCAACCAAATGCACAGTTAAATACATCATAATAGTAAAAAATGACGGAAGAAAGACCATCTACATAGAAAAAAGTGTCAATAAAAATCTATCTTGTAGGATTTCAAGATGAAATGGATGTAGATTTTTCTTACATAGTTTTATGAAAAATGTGTAGAATTAGAGTACAACAATAGTAACCTTTTTAGGTAATAATGTACACAATGCCAATGGAAGTAACTGCTGTAACAAAATATGTGAATCGTGGCTTTTAAATCCATGAAACCTATAATTATTTAAGTCAACACACCTTGATATGTTACTTGAATACCCATAAGATACCTTCACATGTTTTAAAATTCTATGGAATGTATCTTTATCCCTATTTTCATTGCAAAAATTGTTAAAGCATACTTTCCATTATCATATAGCCAAAGATCACACTTTATGTTAATTTGTTGTAAGTCTTTCAGAGCATTGAGATGATCCTTCAACTTTACATGCTCATTAAGTATTGTGAAGAACCAATTTTCACAAGCATTCTTCTAAATATGCATCACATCATGATTATTCAGCAACAAATTAAATTCCCAATATGGATGTTTGAATAATATACTTTTATTCTTCCATTATTTCATTTGGATTTCACTTGATGATGCAATTAGAACTAATTTCCCACTATCATTCAAATGATTCACCTTCCCCGATTATGTTTCAACATTTTTAAGTTGTGTCAATATTTCATAACCTATTAACAACTTTGGAGGTGGTATATAATCAATGATACCATTGAATTTTTACTTGTTCAGCCGAAAGCTATAAGATGCATTGAGAAATATTTAATGACACAAGATGTAATGACCCAAAGTTTTTAAATTGAAAATTCCCTTCTTATATATATGTCATAAAAACAATAAATAATGAACTACTAAGTGATAAGTGACCTTTAAACATAATTTTGTCACCCCTATGTTTGGAATTTTAAAAATCTGACATACACGATTGTGTTCAAGATAATTTTTGGAGTCTAATGAAACAAAAACAATTTTTGGTGAATAGTAAACTACCCTTATGAATAGTAACATATCCTTATGAATATTAATATGAACCTTATGAATAGTAAATAAGATTAACATTCCCTATGAATAATAAAATAAAATTTAGACATCATAGAAAGTGATAATTTGACCTTAGTAAACATTTTTGGTATTTTATAAAGTCAAAATAATTAATTATAATTAATTAAATAATTTAAAAGAATATTTATTTCCATGAAATGTATTCATAAAGTATTGAATCAATGTCTAATAGTTTTTAGATAATTTTATAAGACCCTGCGTAATTTTTGAAAGAACTGCAAAATCAGTTTTAATTTAAAAAAACTGTTTTTTTAAGTAAATGATGATTTTAATTAAATATTAAATTAATAATATTTAGAAAATTAATTTTCAAAAATGGACATCATTTTTGGATTCTACAAGTCAAAAAATGGTAGGGTTAAATTTTTGGGTTTATTCTGAAATACTTCAATTTTCAGGTGAATAGTAAAAAATACAGTTTTTCGCATAATCGGTGTACACTAAATTGCATCATTAATGATGTAATGATGACATAAACATTATAGAACTTTAGTTTTGGCAAAAAAATATTAAATTTCATAAATTTTTCCTTGAAATACAATAATTCCAATTCTCAAACCTAAAAAGAACTTTCCAAAGCCTAAAGTCAAAAGGTGATTTCTTAAAGTGTCTTTTTCTCTTTCTTTCACTTTCCTTTTAATAAAGTAATGAATTCAAATTATAAATAAGATTTAAAGCCTAAAAAGAATTTTATTATATTAATATATGATTTAGGATGTCAAAAAACTACTATTACAAGTCTAACATATGATATATTTATTATTTAATATTTTATGCCAAAAACAACTCCCTCCTCATGTATAAATAAGCCCTCCCCCTCCTCTTGCCAAACCACACCTCTCAAACTTCAAGAATTGTCTAAGCTCTGCCCAATCATCTTACCTAGCCTCTCCCCCATGTCCAAGAGCCTCTGGTCTCATCAAAAGACCAAGCTTAAGCCCTTAAGGAGGTTCTCAACAGGAAGATCCTAGAGGTAATTTCTCTCCCTCTTCTCCTTTAATTTCCTTTCAAGTTCAAGTTCCTTTCTTGATATCTCCCTTCCTATCTTCATCCAAATTGTTTTGTAACTCCAGTATTATACATATAATGTAATATTATAATTCTAATGGTATATTATATCACCCCACACCCTTTCCCTCTTCCTTTTATTTTATTAAAGAGAACGTTGTTCATGTGGTGATAATTTATCAGCTTCAAAAATGACATGTTCTCTTCTTCCATTTCTACCTTCAATCTGGTCATGAAACCATTTTTATGGTTGAACCAGAATATGTTATATGTATTATGTTCTATTTTAAGTTCTGGAAACAACCTATTTCCATACTACTAAGTGAAAAGTTAAAATGAGTTCGTTGTGATCCAAAAACCGCTCAAATTAACCCAAATAACCATCATTAAAATATTATCTAATGATTCGTCCACATGGATATAATATAACTCATTATAAAATCATTAAAGCTTCTGTAATATCATTAATTACATGTAATATCAGTTCTTGATGTTTACCCATTATCTAACCAAACATCAATTTAAGAATACAAGTGGACCGTTCAAGAAAACCATAAAAACGAACATCCCCGAACAATGTTTTTAAACTCTATAAGTCATCCGAAGGAACATAATATGAAATAATGAATCCAGAATGAACCCTATTAATTTATAAAAGTTTATGGAATTTCTAATTAATGAATATAATGTCATTATATAGGACATTAAAGAGAAGGAGGCATTCGAGTACAAGGTAAGGGGAAATCTCGAACCCAATTTTCTTCCTTCGGGTTCTCCCTATTTCACTCCATTTTTGATATGTTTACTCCTCAAAGATCATTTTTTCATCATGTACTTTACTTTTATGGGATATACATGTTTGTCACTGGTTTTTATGTCCATCAAAATGTTTTCCAAAAGAACCCTTCTTTCAAGATCTCACCTTTTTACCTCTCATTCAAGGTTGATGGTTCTTGTAACAAGTATGTTGTTCCCTCTTTCTTTTGGGAACTCAAAGCTTATGAATGTGTTATTATGAGATGAAACCCATTCCTTTCCATGGGTTATTTATGTACATGTTTGATATGTGTTATATTTGGCAAGAATGATAATGATAATGTTATGATGTGATGGGTGCGCCCGGAATTATATAGCGCAATATGAATGTTTAAATGTGATGGGTGTGCCCGGAATTATATAGCGCTCCAATGCATTGGGTAAAGTGATGAATCTCATGAGTAAATGTGAAATGATGTGTGAAAATGATGCTAGCTTTGTTCAAAATTATGTGTGGTAGTTAACCACTAAGACATGATGTTTCATTTTTTATGCTTTGCCACATTTCAAGTTTATTGTTTATGCTCCTCTCATGTTCAAGATCTTCTTCCTATGTCATGATTATGCTCACCCCATGCTATATTGTTCTTATATATCCTCTTACTGGGATTTTAGATCACCCCATTTGATTTATATCCTCAGGTGGCTACATGTACTAAGGAGAGGACAAGTGGTACTAAGAAGCTATAGAAGAAGAGATTAAATGAATTTTTTATGCTTGATGTTGTACTTGTTATGTGTAGTCCTAGTTTTCCCAAGACACTAAACCTCTGGATCCTCCATGGGTAATAATATTATGTTGTTTATCTTTGAAATGATGTAATAGTAATGTAAGAAAATTCCGGGTCGCTATAGTTGGTATCAGAGGAAAGGTTTAGTTAATTTTGGAATTAGGATTAGTGAACCCTAAAGAAAACCTCTAGCATGAGACTAAGTACAAATATGCACACAGGGATATTCACCTAGGGATCCCATATGTTATGTTTTTGGTATAATTTTTTAAATGAATAAGTTATTCATGATTTTTTTACTTATGTTTTGTTCTAACCTTTTTTATTTTAGAAAATGGTGGGAACCAGGAGGAATCAGGCCAACAACTCCTGCGAGGGCCAATGCAACGATTGCCCGAACAACATCCCCAATGATTTGGGAGGTGGAGTTCAAAACTTCATGGCGATGCTTACCCAATTATCTCAGGTTATGAATAATAACCATAATAATGGGGAATTCCCTCCTTCACCAAAGAGGGAGCAGCTAGCTATCGAATGTTTTATGCGGCAACAACCACCGACATTCTGTGGATCTCCCGATCAACTAGTTGCAGAACAGTGGGTCAACTCCATGGAGAAGATCTTTTCTGTTCTTCACTGTTCCGAGATGGAGAAGGTGACTCTAGCCATTTATCGTCTATATGGAGAAGCTGATCAATGGTGGGCTTTGATTAAGAACACCAAGCCAAGGGAGAAAATTGAAGAGACGGAATGGGAAGACTTTAAGATAATGTTTCTTAATAAGTACTTCCCAAGAACTCTTCGCACGAAGATGGAGAGAGAATTCATAGAGCTCAAGAAAAAAGAAGGAGAATCTGTCACAACCTATGAAGCAAATTTCACAAGGCTCTCAAGGTATGCTTCGGGTTTTGTTATCAACAATGATAGCAAAATTGATAGATTCTTTAGTGGATTAAAACCACATCTTCGAAATGCTCTTGCAATTCGAGACTTTGGGAGTTATGAATAAGTTGTTCGGTGTGATCTCAAAGTGGATATGGAGTTTGGAGAATGTTCCCATGACTATGGTGATAAGAAAAGAAAGATGGAGTTTCAAGCTGGTGGATCTAGTGATAAAGATGGAAAGAAAACACAGTGACCCACATGCCAAAAATGTGGGATGTTGCACCATGGGAACTGCCTCAAAGGTACGACGAAATGCTTTAGGTGTGGGAAGGAAGTACACCAAGCTCACAAGTATCGAAAAGACATGAAAAGGAAGGATAATGTAGCCGATGAAAGGAGAGAACCACTCGTGGTTTAATGCTACAACTGTAGGGAGCTAGGGCACTATTCCAACCAGTGCACTAAACCTCGAGCTCTCGAGGGTAATCAGATCCAACAACCACCAAAGCCAAAGGAACAAGGGAAGGCTTATGCCATCACTACTGCGGAGGTGGACCATGATAATTAAGTCATACAAGGTATACTTCCTATTCACTCAAGAATTGAAAAAGTCTTATTTGATTATGGTTCTACGCATTCCTTTATATCTTGGAAGTTTTCTAGAACTATAGAATTGAAGCCCCAAAACCTTGAAGTAGAGATATCTGTAAAAACACCAAGTGGTGCAATCATTGCAACCAAAGTGTTTGACTCTTCTCCTATTGACGTATGTGGGGAGATTCTTTCGGAAAATATTGTAATACTTACCTTGGTGGAATTCGACGCTATAATGGGAATGGATTTTCTCTCGTTATATAGAGCACATATCAACTATCAGGAAAAGGAAATATATTTTCATATTCCGAACCATCCCATGATCCTCTACAAATGCAAGGAAGATCATGAATATCCTTTGAGAAATCCTTCAATGGTTTGGGTGTTGATTCCCTATGAAGAAGAATACCTCGCCCAAATGGTTGAGTCGAAGGAAAGTTCCAACCTTGAGGAAATGCCCATCATAAGGGAATACGATGATGTATTTCCCGAAGAGTTACCCGAAATTCCCCCAGATCGTGAGGTAGAGTTCTCAGTTGAACTCATACCTAGAGGTACTCCTATCTCAAAGTGACCCTATAGGATGACTCCTATCGAACTGGAGGTGTTAAAGAAGCAGCTGCAAGAGCATCTGGACAAAGGGTTCATACACCCTAGTGCATCACCTTGGGGTGCGCCAGTGCTCTTAGTAAAGAAGAAGGATGGTACCATGCGGCTGTGTATCGATTATCGGGAACTCAACAAGATCACCATAAAGAACAAGTATCCTCTCCCAAGTATTGATGACTTGTTCGATCAGTTAAGAGGAGCTCAATACATCTCAAAGGTGGATCTTCATTCTGGATATCATCAAGTAAAGGTGAAGAAGGAAGATATTCAGAAGACTGCCTTCCATACAAGGTATGGGCACTATGAGTTTTTAGTGATGCCCTTCGGACTTACTAATACCCCTGCAATCTTCATGTATTTGATGAATAGAGTCTTTAGACATTACCTTGACAAATTTGTGGTAGTGTTTATCGATGATATTCTCATTTACTCCAAGAGCAAGGAGGAACATGAAGAACATATAAGACTTGTGTTGGTGACATTGAGAAAGGAGAAGTTGTACGCAAAGTTCAGCAAGTGTGACTTTTGGATGAATCAAGTCACGTTCTTGGGACATGTGATCACAAGAGAGGGAATTTATGTGGACCCTTCAAAGACAAAGGCTATTGAATAATGGCCCAGGCCCTCTAGTGTCACAGAAATCTGTAGTTTTCTTGGATTAGCTGGGTACTATCGACGTTTTGTGAGAAACTTCTCATAATTGTCAAGCCCACTAACTAAGTTAACAAGGAAAGGGGTAAAGTATGTATGGATGGAAGAATGTGAGGGAAGCTTCAAGGAGCTAAAGAGAAGGCTGATCACTGCACCTGTACTCACACTACCGAAAAGTGGAGAATGTTTTGTGATATATAGTGTTGCATTAAAGAAAGGCTTGGGTTGTGTACTCATGCAAAATGATAATGTGATAGCCTACGCCTCACGACAGTTGAAGATCCATGAGCAGAACTACCTGACACATGATCTAGAGCTGGCAGCCGTGATTTTTGCCTTGAAAATCTGGCAGCACTACCTTTATGGCGAAAAGTGTGACATATACACCGAACACAAGAGCCTAAATTATATATTCACACAAAAGGATCTCAACATGTGTCAAAGGAGATGGTTAGAGCTAATCAAGGATTACAATTGCTCTATTCACTATCATCCTAGAAAGGCGAACAAGGTAGCTGATGCTCTAAGTTGAAAAGAACCTGCTACTCTATCCATGTTGAGGATTGAGAAAGACCCTATCTTCTTGGATTTGCAAAGTATGGATTTGAAAATCATAAGGGTAGGGGATACATCCTACCTTACCCAAATGATTATGCAACCATCCATCCAAGAGAAGATTAAGGAAGCACAAAGGGATGATGTGGAGATACAAAATAGGGTGAATGTAGTAAAGGAAGGGAAGCTGCAAGAGTTTTATATCGACGATGATGGTGTGATTTGGTTTGGAATGCGGCTTTGTGTGCCTTCATCACCTAGGATAAAGAAGGAGATATTGGATAATGCACATAGCTCAACTTTCTCTATCCATCCTGGAAGTACCAAGATGTATCGTGATCTCTGAGAGCACTTCTGGTGGGATAACATGAAGAAGGAGATTGCAGAATATATATCAAGGTGCTTGGTATGTCAGCAAGTTAAAGATGAGCGAAAAAAGTCCAAAGGTATGATGCAGCCATTGCCTATACCCATGTGTAAATAGGAAAATGTTACCAAGGACTTTGTCATGGGTCTCTCGAAAACGTCAAGAGGAAATAATGCGATATGGGTTGTAGTTGACCGACTCACCAAGACTGCCCATTTTATCGCTATTCGGGAAGAACTATCACTTGAACAACTTTCAAGGATATATGTGAAGGAAGTAGTGAGATTGCACGGTGTTCCACTATCGATTGTCTCAGACCGTGATCCAATGTTCACTTCTAAATTCTGGAGGAACCTTCAACATGCTTTGAGTACTGAATTAAATTTCAGCACGGCCTATCACCCCCAAACTGATGGCCAGTCTGAAAGGACTATTCAGACACTTGAAGATATGCTAAGATCCTGCTCTCTTGAATTCAAGGGTGGTTGGGATCATCATCTCCCATTGGTTGAGTTCTCATACAACAATAGCTTCCACTCGAGTATTCAGATGGCTCCGTATGAAGCTCTTTATGGGAAGCGATGTAGAACTCCAACTTGTTGGGATGAAGTTGGAGAATGAAAGATACTTGGTCCCGATACTGTTCAAGAGATTATAGAGAAGGTTCAAGTCATCCATAAACACATCAAAGCTGCTCAAAGTCGGCAAAAGAGCTATGCTGACAATTGTCAAAGGGACTTGGAGTTCGACGTTGGAGATAAAGTCTTCCTTCGAATATCTCCATGGAAGAGAGTCATGCGATTCGGGAAGAAAGGGAAGCTAAGCCCAAGGTACATTGGCCCCTTTGAGATCCTTGATCGTATAGGAGCTGTGGCCTATCGTCTGGAACTTCCACTGAATATGGCTCAAGTTCATGATGTGTTCCACGTATCACTACTGAGGATGTACATTCCAGACCCCTCACATGTACTAAACTCAGAGGTGGTACAGTTGGAAGATGAACTCTCCTATGAGGAGCATCCGGTAAAAATTTTGGATCGAAGTGATAAGGTTCTATGCAACAAGACAACCCTCCTTGTCAAAGTGTTGTGGAGGAACCAAAAGTTTGAGGAAGCAACTTGGGAACCAGAAGAGGCAATGAAGGAGAAGTACCCACACCTGTTTGTGTAAAGTAAAATTTCGAGGGCGAAATTTCTTAAGGGGGGAAGAATGTAACGACCCAAAGTTTTTCAATGGAAAATTCCCTTCTTATATATATGTCATAAAAAACAATAAATAATGAACTACTAAGTGATAAGTGACCTTTAAAAATAATTTTTTCACCCCTATGTTTGGAATTTTAAAAATCTGACATACACGGTTTTGTTCAAGATAGTTTTTGGAGTCTAATGAAACAAAAACAATTTTTGGTGAATAGTAAACTAACGTTATGAATAGTAAACTACCCTTATGAATAGTAATATGACCCTTATGAATAGTAAATAAGAGTAACATTACCTATGAATAATAAAATAAAATTTAGACATCATAGAAAGTGATAATTTGACCTTAGTAAACGTTTTTGGTATTTTATAAAGTTAAAATAATTAATTATAATTAATTAATGAATTTAAAAGAATATTTTTTCCCTGAAATGTATTCATAAAGTATTTAATCAATGTCTAATAGTTTTTAGATAATTTTATAAGACCCTGTGTAATTATTGAAAGAACTGCAAAATCAGTTTTAATTTAAAAAAACTGTTTTTTTAAAGTAAATTATGATTTTAATTAAATATTAAATTAATAATATTTAGAAAATTATTTTTGAAAAATGGAAATCTTTTTTGGATTCTACACGCCAAAAAATGGTAGGGGTAAAGTTTTGGGTTTATTCTGAAATACTTCAATTTTCGGGTGAATAGTAAAAAATACAGTTTTTCGCATAATCAGTGTACACTAAATTGCATCATTAATGATGTAATGATGACATAAACATTCTAGAACTTTATTTTCGGCCAAAACATATTAAATTTCATAAATTGTGCCTTGAAATACAATAAATCCAATTCTCAAACCTAAAAAGAACTTTCCAAAGCCTAAAGTCAAAAGGTGATTTCTTAAAGTGTCTTTTTCTCTTTCTTTCACTTTCCTTTAAATAAAGTAATGAATTCAAATTATAAAGAAGATTTAAAGCCTAATTTTTTTTTATTATATTAATATATGATTTAGGATGTCAAAAAACTACTATTACAAGTCTAACTTATGATATATTATTTTATTTAATATTTTATGCCAAAAACACCTCCCTCCTCATGTATAAATAAGCCCTCCCCCTCCTCTTGCCAAACCACACCTCTCAAGCTTCAAGAATTTTCTAAGCTCTGCCCAATCATCTTACCTAGCCTCTCCCCCATGTCCAAGAGCCTCTGGTCTCATCAAAAGACCAAGCTTAATCCCTTAAGGAGGTTCTCAAGAGGAAGATCCTAGAGGTAATTTCTCTCCCTCTTCTCCTTTAATTTCCTTTCAAGTTCAAGTTCCTTTCTTGATATCTCCCTTCCTATCTTCATCCAAATTGTTTTGTAACTCCAGTATTATACATATACTGTAATCTTATGATTCTAATGGTATATTTTATCACCCCACACCCTTTCCCTCTTCCTTTTATTTTATTAAAGAGAACGTTGTTCGTGTGGTGATAATTTATCACCTTCAAAAACGACATGTTCTCTTCTTCCATTTCTACCTTAAATCTGGTAATGAAACCATTTTTATGGTTGAACCAGAATATGTTATATGTATTATGTTCTATTTTAAGTTCTGGAAACAACCTATGGCCATACTACTAAGTGAAAAGTTAAAATGAGTTCGTTGTGATCCAAAAACAGCTCAAATTAACCCAAATAACCATAATTAAAATCTTATCTAATGATTCGTCCACATGGATATAATATAACTCATTATAAAATCATTAAAGCTTCTGTAATATCATTAATTACATGTAATATCAGTTCTGGATGTTTACCCATGATCTACCCAAACATCAATTTAAGAATACAAGTGGACCGTTCAAGAAAACCATAAAAACGAACATCCCCGAACAATGTTTTTAAACACTATAAGTCATCCGAAGGAACATAATATGAAATAATGAAACATGAATGAACCCTATTAATTTATAAAAGGTTCTGGAATTTCTAATTAATGAATATAATGTCATTATACAGGACATTAAAGAGAAGGAGGCATTTGAGTACAAGGTAAGGGGAAATCTCGAACCCAATTTTCTTCCTTCGGGTTCTCCCTCTTTCACTCCATTTTTGATATGTTTACTCCTCAAAGATCATTTGTTCATCATGTACTTTACTTTTCTTGGATATACATGTTTGTCACTTGTTTTTATGTCCATAAAAATGTTTTCCAAAAGAACTCTTCTTTCAAGATCTCACCTTTTTACCTCTCATTCAAGGTTGATGGTTCTTGTAACAAGTATGTTGTTCCCTCTTTCTTTTGGGAACTCAAAGCTTATGAATGTGTTATTATGAGATGAAACCCATTACTTTCCATGGGTTATTTATATACATGTTTGATATGTGTTCTATGTGGCAAGAATGATAATGATAATGTTATGATGTGACGGGTGCGCCCGGAATTATATAGCGCAATATGAATGTTTAAATGTGACGGGTGCACCCGGAATTATATAGCGATCCAATGCATTGGGTAAAGTGATGAATCTCATGAGTAAATTTGAAATTATGTGTGAAAATGATTCTAGGTTTCTTCACAAATATGTGTGGTAGTTACCCACTAAGACATGATGTTTCATTTTTTATGCTTTGCCACATTTCAAGTTTATTGTTTATGCTCCTCTAATGTTCAAGATCTTCTTCCTATGTCATGATTATGCTCACCCAATGCTATATTGTTCTTATCTATTCTCTTACTAGGATTTTAGCTCACCTCTTTTGATTTATATCCTCAGGTGGCTACATATACTAAGGAGAGGACAAGTGCTACTAAGAATCTATAGAAGAAGAGATTAAATGAAATTTTTATGCTTGATGTTGTACTTGTTATGTGTAGTCATAGTTTTCCCAAGACACTAAACCTCTGGATCCTCCTTGTGTAATACTATTATGTTGTTTATCTTTGAAATGATGTAATAGAAATGTAAGAAAAGGCCAGGTCGCTATACAAGAAGCACCATTTTCTACTGTGAGGTAGCCACTCTTGCTGAAAATAAAAGTTACAAACATTACAATACAAACCTATGTAAGCTTTACAACTAGATAAATTCCCAAGTCTTGGGAAGTCACTAATGGTCCACATTAGAGTAGCTTGATTTTTGAACATTATTATATAAGGTTCATCATATTTTGCAACATCGTTGCTCCATAACTCCTATAATTATTCAATTAATGGTAGTAAATATACATCACTATCATTTCCAAGCATTTTTTTCTCCAATAATAATTGAAAGGATAAAAGTTGTTTGTTGAATACCC
The DNA here is from genome assembly GCA_963277665.1 of Viscum album. Taxonomy (NCBI): domain Eukaryota; kingdom Viridiplantae; phylum Streptophyta; class Magnoliopsida; order Santalales; family Viscaceae; genus Viscum; species Viscum album. The sequence goes on from OY728134.1 coordinate 177,261,557, forward strand.
ATCCATGGAGGCAGACTTAAGGGATTAAAACAACTGACTAAATGATATAATAGGCACTCAATGTCCCAAATGGGTTGAATTCATTGGTAGCTAATCCCAATCAAACATTCCTAGGATCCGATGAGAAATATGGATATAATTAATAAAATGTATTCCACTATTATGAATCTATTGGATGTAACATTAAACCATCATTGTTATTATCTACAGAATGCCACTTCATGTGCTCTGCAGTTTTTGATGACATGAATAATCTTTGCAATCAAGGCTTTAATGGAAAGTAACAAAAAACCTTTATAGGTGTGTTCATTTTATTCTTCTTCATGGTAGTATGTTGATTCATACTTCCAACATCACCCATAGACTACCATCTAGAGGAATAACATTTCTTGCAATCCTGTCTTCTTGAATCCTCTCCCCAATAAAGCATAGAATCATTGGGAAATGCATGAATTTTTGTATAATTCAGACCAATCTTATTAATAACTTTTTTCATATCATAAAAAGACTTAGGGATCTTTGCTTCAGGAAATGCATCACAAAAAAATTCCAATACCATGGCATTGCCTTATTTGTAATTCCATATAGGAATTTGATATGGTAAAAATTCAGTAGAAAATAAAGTTTTGAATATTTCAACTATCCACTATAAAACTCTTGATTTCCATCATCAACTAAACCATGAAACACATCTGTCTGATCAGTGATGTTTTCTCTTACAGTAGTCTCCATGGAATCAAGAGGAGGATCCAATGATATGTTATAATATTGATTTGGTTGTCCTACTATCTCAAAAACATAACTTGTCATGTAGCTATTTTTAGCACCAAAAACTGGTTGTTTTGATATGTATTGATGTTGGTGTTGGTGTCTTGTAATGCTGATTACATCATTTATAAGGATTTGAATTGCATTTTCCATTTTCGATGAAGTTGGGAGCTCATTTTATTAATTGGAATCAGTTCTCAACCTTTCTGTAATATTCGATTCTCCAGGAAAAATCCCACACAAATAATGAGCAGGGTATTTATTCAATATCAAGTGTTCATAAAATTCACTTCTCTTCAACCATCTTCAAAATTTACATTTCAGACATGGAAATCTTATTCTCCCATCAACAAAACAATTGGAAATTGTAAATTCTAAAAACTCTTACAAACCCTTAGCATATTGAGGTGTGTTCCTTAGAAATGTGTTCTAGATTTTATCCATATATATATCAATGTGCCTACACATTATAAAAAATATTAAAACACATAACTATTACAAAATAGGAAAAGAGATTCATATATACTAGTTGAAAAAATACGAATATGTTAAATAACCATACACTACTTTTTAAATTTTCATATAACCATCTGTGAAATAAGAATTATAGACACTCCTAAAAAATAATAATACTATTTATACTATTAGAATATGTCGATGAAGAAATTGTTTTAGAGTAAAAAACATTGACCCTTCTTTAATTGATATAGAAAAATGAAATATAGGGAAATTAGAAATGACTCAACAAATAAGTATAATGAATCCATGAAGTTCTAAATGTCTTTATTATTCTTTATCCACTTTTGTCCATATCTTCTATTTATAGACAGAACAAAAATGGATTACATTCTTTATAAATCCATTGAATCTTCTACACATGGGTGTTTCCTAATTCTTCATCATACTTTTAAATCCCAAAAGAAATAAATTAAAATAGAAACATATTACTATTTAATGTATCACACTCAAAAAAAAAATACTCACTGTATTTTAGTCCAGGTATCATTTTCTAGTGAAATAGGCTTTCTAATATTCAAATAGATTTTATACGCTTATACTTAAATATAATAGGGAAATATTATACCTATATATCCCACAGAAGGGTAAAATAAATTTTTCAAAGGCTGTAAAAGGGCACCTCATAAATTCTATGATTTTCATAATGGTAACCTTTAAAATATAAAACTTACATAAACATGAGATGCATTTTACACATAAATTATATAGGTAGATTATAATGCTATGTAAGGGTAAGAAAAAATTATAGGCATTGCATAAGAGAAACTAGTAAAGTCGTGTAATGGTAAGCTTTTATATAAACTTGTCATGTAAATGTAACTAGAAAATATGTATAAAGGCACTCAGAAGTTACACAAGGGTAATAATCATTTTCTAAAGCACACATAAAGGAAAAAAATAAATTCCAAAAACTATTTAATGGTTTCCAGTTCACTACACAAGGGTAACTTACATTTCATTTCATTTCATGCCACTTAAGGGTAGATTATAACTTTTGTAGAGGTAAGAAACACTTGTGTAAAGGTAAACAACACTTGTGTAAATATAAGAATCACTTGCGTAAAAGTAAGAATATAATCGATGCCAATACTAGAAATTACATACTTGTTTTTTATATAATATAGTAACATTAAAATTTCAAACTAATTTATTTTACGACAGGTTTGATATACAATATTCCTTGAATTATCCATCATTTTTTACTCTCTCAACATCATTATTTTCATCATTTGTATCATGTATAATCATCCCATTTTCTTCATTCTATGTTAAGTTTTCTTTCTTTTGAGGATGGATAAATGGAAACCAGTCAAATATCAAATTTTTCAGTCCACACATTTCATTTAAATCATGAATATACTACTAATTATTTCTCTCAATTTTAATACCAAACATAAATCTTTATCTGGAAAACACCTATTTTTATATGGTAAAGCTTGCACTCACACCCTACTCAGTAATTCTAATGCACTTGTAGAATTCATTCCCAGGGATCTATTCAAGGTAAAGGTCCTTATGATGTATGGTTGAGTAGGTAGGTAGGAGGATATATATATTTCTAGATAGAGTTTGGATCAAATTCCTATAGGTGCTTCTTTTATTTTTTTTGGCTTACCGTACTCTTGATCCTTTTTGTTAGTTTTCGGTTTTGTATTTGGAATTCCATACCACTACTGCATGGGATATATTTTTATACATTTCTACTCTAATGATTATTATTTTATTATTTATTGATTGATTATTGTTATCAATTTTTTTAAATACTCTAATTTTCATCTAGTATAGAGGGAATAGTCTCCCCACACTATTATATAGGCCCTCACATCTAGTTAGAAACCTCTTTTTTATGTGGAGGAATGAATGAGGTCACGTGACACCCATATCCAAAACCAGATTTTTTTGGTTGAGGTATTAAAAAATTATATCATATGACCAGGTTCACTAGCTTGTTTCTCCTCTCTATCTTCATTTGGGGTAGAGTAGATAAGAGATAGGATGGTTTAGAATCAACCATTGGGACAATGTTATTGTTTGGCCAGCACTATATAGTGCTCCTTTGAGTTACCATAAAATGGAGAATTATTTTTTATTGTTTGAGGTCAACATTGATTAAATTAACTATGGGTGATGAATATGATGTTGATTTGTTGATTTATGTGAATTTGTGTGCGTTCATGCATCATAGTATGCATGTAGATTCACATGACATATATACATGTTTCTTGCATTAGATAGATCTCAAACAATTAAATACATAATGAAAATATGATATTTTATTTGGTATATAAGTTCCCGAATTCTGAATTTGATATTGTTGACTTCTATTCTTGAGTGTGTATATGTGTGGTGTTAACTAATGTGCATGAAATAGAGGCTTGAATTGGGTTCTGAGTAATGATTAGGGGTTATGAATTGTTCTTATGGGTATACAATTAGGTTGAACCTTATTGTGAACCATTTTGTGTGCATGTGTTTAGTTATCGATTTTCTTGTTCAAGTTATCTAAGGTTTGTTCTAATATTTCAGAAAATTTCTCCCCATATATTTATCATGCTGATAGTTTCTCCACCTATTATGTAGGAGGATGTGATTGATAATGTTCCCTTTCTCACTCTAGTGGCTAAAGCAATAGAACTGTTCCAACTAGGAATCTTTAGGCCATTACATATTCAGGGTGGTGGATCCCACAAAGGTAGGCCGACAATGTTCAAATCTACATGTGGCTTACAGCTCTAACGCCCCCATATTTCTATGGAACTGGAGTCTATATTGTCATGGAGGACTATATATGGGTCTTTGGGATGATATTCAACCGATTAGATTCCCTATAAGACCAAAATGTTAATCTTGCAACCTTCATGCTTTAAGGCATAGCTAGGTGATGGTGGGATGTCATGCCGCAATCTCATATATGTTAAGGGATGACATGGGAGACATTCATAGAAATCTTCTTCAAGGAATTATTACCTAATGAACTAAAGTTGGACCATGCTAAGGAGTTCATGGAGCTCTAATAGGTAGTAACAACATTGTCTTCTTATTCTAAACGCTTCATGAAGTTGACATATTTTACACCACTTTTGATGGGAAACGAGGAACAAAATAGCTAGAATGTTTGAGATTGGCCTTCACCCAGAGATGATGTGGAAGGTTATGAATTTTGATCTGATGAACTATGTTGCAGTTATTTGTAAGTAACTGATTATTAAGAAGGGAATTGAGGAATACATAGATTTTGGCCTTCCTTCTGCTATCAGTGTACTAAAAAGTTCCTTATCTAGTACAATACTAGTTGCTCATTCTAGGATTGAGAAGTTTTAGCTAGAGGATATATTATATGGGGCGATCGATAGTCAGTGTAGAGTTAATATTTTTAAACATCTTTTATGGGTAACAACTCTGTTGGATTCTATAACTATGGGAAGAGGGGACACATTCTCAAGGACTATACCTTTTATCTCTAGACTTATCACCAATATGGCACAACAAGGAATCTGAAGTGATTCTGTGATAAGGCTTTGGGGTTATTCTCTTCTAAGTTTGGCATTGGACCACAAAATTAGGTGAAAACCCCGCTAGGGTTAGTGAACTAGGTGAATCATGAGCCTATAGGGTGTTATGTAGTGGTGGTTGGAAGAGAATATGTGGCTGATCAGGATTTAGCTGATGGTGGATATGTGCCTTCCATAATTCAAGGTATGTCCATAATTAATTCAATTCTATTTTTATTCTTTTGACACAAAATAATACCATTCATTCATATCTTCTGAAGTGGTTGGTGGGTCAGATTTACTAGTTAAATTCTTAACTAAGCTTTTTTCTATTAGTACACCCCTAGGAAATAAAGTGGATCATAATCATATATTTCCAAACTATCATATGGTTGTTTCTTTCTTTGAGCATGTTTGGAAATTCACAATTCTAGAGATGACATATTTCATCATGAACCTTGGTATAGACTAGTTAACCAATTTACATTCACACGTTGATTATAATAAAGAAAATATGGATCATTTCCACTAACTCACTTTATTTAGAATAAAACAAGGTATTCCAATGAAACTATAATAATGTAAGTGTATAAGTAATCCATTTGAATCATTATTAAATACAAAATAAAAAACCTTAATTTGAAACTCGATTGAGATCCAATCGGTATCATACATCATGATTCTATATATTTTGATAAAAAATATGTTTTCCCAATAAAAATAACAGATTATAATAAAAAAATTCATGAAAAATTATTCGGATAAAAAAATAATTCAAAAACTAAATAGATATGTTTTGGTCATGGAAAACATTTATTAAAGAAGAACATTGTTCCACACTACATAAAAAATCATATCTTCAATAAAAATATTTTTATCAAAGTAAGCATTTATAATATCAACATGAAATAATCCAATATCACATATCTAAAGAACAAATCCAATAAGATAATATAAATACCTATTTTAATTTTAAATTCATCAAAGCATGTCAGTATCTATCCAAATAAAACATAAGATATGGAATATGATATAATTATTGCATACTTGTAGTGAACCGAACAATGTATAAGACATGTAATAAGAAACAACTAATATATACTAGTAATGTGACAATCAAATAACATGTCTAGGATTATGTTACAAGAAATAAATTCTAAAAGAAAAAATATATGTTCATCATCCAAATAAGTTTTCAATGGTTTAAAACATTATTTTGGGGAAAAACTATTTAGAAAATAATGTTATATCCAAGAAAAAAATGTTTTTACACATTGAACCCTTTCAAAATAATAACTGTTCCATTTATAAAAAATATGTTTACATCTTAAGACATTCCAAATGAATCAATTATGGGTAAAAATTGATAAATTTGATTGAATTATAAAAAATAATAAAGGCTCCAAAAGGATATGTTTTCAACATAGAATATATTATATAATTAAAGTGTGGTTCATGAACTACCCATACCTGAACACTTTTATAAATAGAGTGAAACAAGTGTTTATTCAATTTAATTTTTGGGTTCAAGAAAATCATAAATAATAAATTTCCACAATAAATACAACTAGTGTTTATAAAATTGAATTTTTGTGAAAAAAACAAATTTTATTCTCAACACTTTTTCAAAGTAAATTAAACTAATATAAACATTGTTACTATTTTTTTTAAAAACCCAATTAATGCTTACATAATTTATTAATGATGGCACACCATAAATGAAACATCTAAACTTCCTTTCCTAACCAAAAACCAAAATAAAAAAATGCTTTATATTTATCCAAGTAACTATATAGAATAAAAAATCAACTCCCTTATATATATAACATAACCAAGTAGAAATTTCTTTAATAAGCCCAAGAATGTAATAAAAAACATGAGTAACATTCTTAAAGTTTAATATAACATAAAAACTTGATATATTTCCTATTATTTCAAGCATTTATCCATGTCATTAGTAGATTATCACTAATTTAAAATCCTACAATGAAATATATCATGTTATGTAGAAAGAAATAGATAAAATAATTTCTCATGCTTAATAAAAATTACATAATTCTAGAATGAGAAAATTCATAAATTATTTTGGTAAGGATTACACAGTCTTTAATAACAATTAAAAATATCATGATAACACATCAATTGGTATAACACAATTTACATAATCAAAATAATAGTGAAAAAAGAAGTTACCTTAATTAATGATAATATGTTTTTGATAATCAAAGAGTTTAGAAGCCACAATAGAGGGGTGGCGAGGCTCAAGACCGGAAGTAAGAAGCAGCAAGGGGCGGCAAGGCTCGGGATCAGTGGCAAGGGGTGGCAAGGCGCGGTGAGGGGTGGTGATGCTAGGGACTGGCAGTGAGGCATGGCAGAGAGGCTAAGTGAGGGTTGAGATACAGGGGCTTGGGGGGTTGCGGGGGTCGGGAGAGTGGGGGGTTTGGGGGACGAAAAGTGTCCAGTTTTTGAAAAAAATGAAAGATGTAGTGGAGGTTTTTAACAAACCACCACTAAATTATTTAAAAAAATCATCACTGTTTAATAAATTGCTGCTAAATACCCCACTAAACACAAATTTTGGTGTAGTGTGGCCAAGGGTTTACATTCCCCTTAGCATCCCTAAGATGCTGCTTTATAAAAAGTGTTTGAAAGCCACTATGATCTTTACTATCAACCATTAATAAAAATTTCTTATGAAAATTGTCTAAAATAAATTTACTTTTTATTGAACAATTAAAATTAAATAAATGTTTCAATATATATTTTTTTCAGTAAAATAGAGAAATTATATCATAACATCACCAAAATATATTTCTAAATGATTGTCCTCAATATAAGAATAACATTGTTGTACATATTTATATTAATTGGAACATGCATTCAAGTTGTGACCCTATTGTTACTAATGATCATTGACTTGTTATGGTCCATAGGATGGAAACATTTATTACTTAAAACCTAAAATTTGACACATTTTTTATTTCATTAATATCAATAGTTAACACAGTAATGATATACCACTCTTTATTTTTATCCACATGATGTTGATCCCCTATAAATTTCAATGTTTAAGAAATGATATTCTATTCTTCCTTGGAATTGGTAACATCAACGTGAGGAGAGTTCATTATCAACATGAGTAGTTAAAAATCTAATTTAGATTTTGTAAAATTAGTAGAGAACACATAATATAATGATTAAAAAATAGTATATTAAAAATACTTTAACATGTTCATTTAAATTAGTTTTTCCTATAATGGATGAATAGATATGGATCCTCTATTGAGTATCCAAATACCCTCATTTTGGTTCCCATAAATGTACAAGACTATATATATTGGGACCGCCATGATATGATTTTGATCTTCTAATGAAAGGGTTATCCCCTATAAGATTTTCCTATAACCCTATTATTATATTAGCCTCCTATAGAACAATTGACTAATTTCTATTTATAGGATCTGAGTCATAAAATAATTTCACCACATATGATTCCAATGTGAACGGTTCAGCCTTATGACATTCCGCACTAAAATTCACCTCCAAAAGCTCAATTCATTGACTTTAACTAAACTCATGTTGTAAACACACTTGCAATGAAATACCATCACTTCAAATGTTTTATAGTACAACTCGTACATTTCCTCTATGATGCCAAATTATGATATATTCACATAAATCAGATATATATCCTTAGAGATTAATATGTGCATTTCATCCACTACAAGAGAAACTATACTATTTCCCATCATATTGTTTTCATCTTGTTCCTTTGTATAGAATGTATTACCATTAATTACATAACTATTGTAAGATAATAAATTTACACTTGGTCCCGTGGAAATCCATTATTGATGTTATGATATTAAACTTGACTTTGTAGATAACTATATATAAATATAATCACAAAACCATCCTATCAACTATTTATTATTTGTATTTAATATCCACATTTCATCTCTCAATGGATTCAATTGTTTATGAATTACTTTGTGTGATTTAATGTATAGAACAAACTCTGAACTATTATGTAAAATGTAAAGGTGATCTTGATCATGTTCTGTAATAGTAATTGTAACAACATATATTCCAAAAATACCTTCTCCAATAGGTATTTAACTATGATAAGATTTTTAGAGACTAATTCTATAAACATTTGATAGGTTATTGGTACAATATTCAATTTCTTATTCAATAAAATATTTCTCTATACTATAACTATCTGGATTAATTTGACTCTTGATATACCCTTTCACAATCTAAATCGACCATTAAATGGGGGTGTATCCATCTATAATATAAATGAACAAATATATGAATATCTCTAACCAAGTGAACCATCAAGTGAACCATTATATCAAATAATGAATTTGGGAAGCACATCTCGAATTCTCATAACATGACTAATATTTTATTATTCATGATTGGAAACTTCATTGGGTCTCTACGTCATATGGATTTGAAAAAGATAAAATTATAGGTAATTTATGCCATTCATTTTTAGGAACAGTGCAATATAAAGCTATAAACATTATATTTAGCATCAAAACAAGATAATCATGTAGTTTTATCCCATTAAAATTCAAAATTTTCATTGAAATTATATTCTAGATATTTGATGAATACCTCTATAGAACCTTTACATCACTCAAAAATTTATAAAACTAATATCTCTCTTGCATGGACATAGTGTAATCTATTGGAGGAAGAAAATTTCATCCTTCACCATTCACTATTTCCAAATCTTCATTTATCCCCATGTAAATCACATCGAACCCATCATTAATGCTATCAATTTTTTCTTGTACATTTAGTATCATGAAAATAACACTATCACATGAATTTTTTATACATGAATCAAATTAATAAAATATCTAACCAACAAATAATTACAATACATCAATTCAAAGAAAATTGATCATTTTTTCATCCCAATTTCATATGTTTTTTCAAAAAAAGATTTTCCAAAAAGATTTTCAATATCTTTTACATTCTCAAACTATTGATCACCCATTAGTGGATATGGTGTTGTACATTGTTTAGTATTTATATCGAATAATTTCATCCAAATTTGGTATTTATGTAGTATGGGTATAAATTTAAAATTTCCCAAAAAATAGTCCTTGAGAAATGTTTCATCCTAACTTAGTGTATACCTTATTAAAAAATGGGACATCTAAACATTCCATTAATGTTATAGCCCTATAAATTTCCATAACCAGGAAATTCATTTATCATCCAATACTAAATAAATCTCAATTCAGATTCTTCACTTCAATGAGCATCATAAAATGTAACACCTATAACCCACATCAATTTCAAATCATTGATCAATGGAGCCAAATGGACATCAATTTCAGTATCAAGTTGTTTTGGTCTAAATATAATCAAATAAAACATCATGTATATTCACTTCATGCATTATCATGATGAAAAGTTATAATTTACCAACATAAATATTCATATACTATGAGTACTACTTGTTACACCAAAAAGATTCATGATATCTGTAGATAATGCCAGATAAAGGTGTCTCAGCTCCTTTCCAAATTTTGGATACTTATAATGAATTTTCTTCCATTAAGGAGAGTCTTTTAGGTAAAATAGTTTCCCATTATCAACTCTACTATATAAATACCATTTCAATTTTTGTATTGGTTTCCTAGAATTCATATAGTCATCCAGACCATATAATGATAGTAAATACCAAACAAATTTCAATGTTCTTGATTCACCTTTCATGTATCGTGTTGCACTACACATAATAAATTTTATTGTGTGGTTAATAGTCCTTGATAAATAATATAAATTCCCTCGGATAAACATGTATTTTTTCATAGATCATACACATTGAAGATATAATTATTTTTGTGTTATATTTTTTTATAAGGAAGATCAGTTTATTCTTGTAGCACATCATTTAGGAGACTAAGTAGTCTTGTAAAGAAGGTGTCTCTCACCCCACTCCTAGATTTCAACTTATATGGACTCAATACAACTGAAAATTTTGTATATATCATACAACCGATATAAAATGTTCAATTTACACAGTTATTTAACTTCTTGAACAATTTTAGACAATCATGAAGACTATCTTCAATTCCCGTTATTATTTCATCCATATGAACTCATTCGAAATTAACACTAGTATCTATATCAAATGATTCATCAATTGTAATATAATCCCATTTAGTATATAAATTATATTTTACCATGTTCTTTACATCATTTATATAGTCAATATATTCTAGGACAAATAAAATTTTCTTTTAATTCTTCTAGGGGAATTCATCTAGAATAGACACAATATAAAAAAAAAATTGATTTGAGAAGGGTCTTATGCATGGTCTATGGAAAACATGATGAACTCTGTAACTCCATACTCATAATCTTTTATTAAAAAATTAGAATCCATACATTTTTGATTCATTATCATCCTACCAGGTTCAAAACAATAATAATTTTAAATAAAAAACAAATAAATACAAATACAGTTTCCATATAATGTATATATACATTAATATGTAAACAATGAATCACAATTTTAGTGTAAATATCTAATTATGTATATTATTATGAATAAATAAATTTGTGTTTAAATATATAATTCCTATATTTTAATAATTTTAGATTCTTCAAGAGAAAAGGATAAAGTTATTGACACTTATATGAAATTTGATTATTTTACTATGATAAAATTCATACTCATATTGGACACAGAAGGAAGCAATGAAAAATAAAATTATAATAAAAAAAAGATATAAGTTATTTTGTGTCAATGTCTAACTAAACCTATGTTGACCTAAACTTAGGAAATCCCATGTAAAATATTCATCAATATTTTACCTTATTCTATAAATCTTTTGGGAATTTTTATATTTAGTTGAAAATTGTTTTTGTTTATTTCTTTTTTCTAGAACAATTTTTTTGATGTTTTCTATAACATTTAATTGATTGAATATATTTGATTAAAATTTTATTTCATTTTGAATGATAATATAATAATTCAAAACAAAATAACAATGTTTAAAATTATTTTTAAACTATTTAAATTTCTTAACACTCAATTATGGTTGTGAGAACTATTATAATTCCATTGAACTCTTATCATCAATGATAATTGATTACCTAATAAATCATACTAAAAGAAATAGAATTCTCGTGATGAATACAGTAAATAATTTATTTAATTTTAACCATACCCGTGCTTTATTTGTAATTATGTATTAAATAATAGAATTTAATTATTGATAGATTTTTTTTGAAAATTGAAAAGAGGAACCTCAAAGATGGAACATTTTTAAGTTCGCTACTCTAAATCTAGTTCTTAATTTCATCAAACAAAGAATTCTCCCACTTTCATCCATCTTTACTCTTTCACTTGTTTTTCATTTTTCAAACATGACTTTTTTACACTCATTTTACAATTAGAAACACAATTCTGAATTAAATTATAAATATTCTTTCAATAAATACAATTATAATAATTTTGAAACAATTAATATTTTACATGAAACAGAACTCAATTAGAGACATTCTTGAGAGAAAAATTATACAACTATATTACATTATTAAGAAAAAATTATTTTAATTTTACTTATAGATAAAATTACCACTATTAATTTGGAATCATTGTCAGGAGGTTACCATAAAAAAAACTATTTTGTATATTTTAATATAAATATTTTATAAAATCCATCTTATTTATTTCAATTTATAATTGAAATCCATTTTTATTTATATCGAAAATAAATTTCCAAAAAACCCACCCTCTTATTTTGAGTTGTTTAACCCTAAAATTAATATGAACTTTCATAATAGTGTGAAAGAATATGGGGTGGTGAGATTCTATTATTTTAGAAGAGTCTTTTAAGGATGAAATTTTTTGAGGGAAATCCTGAAATATACACTAATAGACATAAAATATTTAAAACACGCAAACTTGAGTATCATAACCTCATGGAAATCATGTCAAAGTAATGAACCTTGAAGGAATTAATTTCATAACAACTAGGTAATCACCATATTTTCTTAGGATACACTAGAGATCCAAAGTGAAAATACCAATGATGTTGGTAAATTATTTCTCAATAGACATTGAATCATATTATTGAATAGGTTGATTAAAATAGGGTTTCATAGATCAATTATAGGAGGAATATGAACTAAAAATTATGAAACAAATAAAGATTCACTAAAAAGGAATAAAAAATCACATACCTTTGGTTTGGGGAGGGGTAACTCATCCAAGATGTTTGAGGGGGAGCGGTTGTAGAGACCCGAAGCTTAAACGTACATGGACATCACATTAATTTTTCGGAATACTTAGTACATAACAAAAACACACACAAACGGACCGTAATAGTTTAGTGTCTTTGGAAACTCGGAATATAATCTTCTAATCGTGGTGAAAGGTTTTCAACATCTCCCATAAAGATCTTCCCTTTTTTTCTTACCTAAAACCTTTCTTTATATCCTGGGGAAAAGAAAACATAAAAGGGTGAGCTCAAATGCTCAGTAAGGGTAAACAAAATAAATATCAATCACATCATATTCATAAGAACATAACATTTTGGAAATCTTAACATACAAAAGAGATCATAATATCATAACATGGGATAAATCATAGTAGTGAAATGTAATCCCAATAATCATAACGAAAAACATGAAACTTTGTGTCATATACACATAATCATAAAGAATCATTTCTTATTAGTCAAGACTCATTGCCAAGATTATCTTAGTGGACAAAGTCCATTTCTGAACCGAGTTCACTCCTCATTTCAGTCCTGTTTCACTGAACCGGTTTAACCTGACGTTCCAGCCATGTCTATCTCATGAGATATAAAATATTTACCCAATTAATTGGAGGGAGATATAGGTCCCACCCATCTCATAATGATACCATTCTTATGTGTGCCACAAAATCATAAACCATACATCATAGCATAACCCATGTAATAAAAATGGGATTCTTAAACATAGTGACATCATAAAACAGTTCACATAAGATAAAGGAATTCATAAAAATAATTCCATTATAACATATTCAAATCAATGTATTAATAGGGATATAAACATAACCCTTTATTATCTTAGATGGAAAATAATTTTGATAAAACACTTGAACTCCATTCTTGAGGAAAATATCATTTTTACTTTAAAAACACTTTTCCTTTATTAACATGTCATACAATTCTAAACTAAAATAAGTTGATTAAAAATAAACTTGAAAACTTGTAAAGGAAGCTTCTTGTAAATAATGTTCTAAAAATCCATTCATGCCGTATAAGTTAAAAAAACACACTTCTCGTACTTTTGTCGAAAAAGTCAAAAAGTACCTCGTATGAAAAACGACAAAAGATTCATTTCATATCTTTTACTAAAAACTCACTGAAGGGTAAAATTGGATTTAAACAATTTTATATGGATGTAAATAATATTACATATTGAGGAAACATGGATGTGGATGATAAAATACACCCCAATAAATACCAAAGTATAAACAATCTCGGATAAAAATGAGATTGTGAGATTTTCCCTTACCTTAGGTCCGATTTGCTTCGTAAGTGTCTTAACTTCCTGTATAATGATTTAAATAATGTCATTGACATATTAAAGAATCATATTCATTGTTATGATATCATATATGGTTCACTTATGAATTTATATTACCCATTCTTATGTAAATTAATGTTAAAGTAGCGTTTTGGGTAAAATCATCTTATTTATCGTACGTGTTTGGACTTGTTGTTCTTGACGTTATTATTACTTATATCATGATTTACTTACCTCCAAAATGTAAATCATGATTTATATATCATATAAATTCATTATATATCCAGCATATACAAGCATTTATAATAGTACATAACATGTGGAGGTAAGAAATGAAACACACCGTTCATGGAGACGATAAGCCGTACATACGCATGAACGCTACTTTCATTTATATTTCTTATTTTAATGGAATTAAAACATAATTATACATAGGTATATTATAATTAAAGTATAATATAATATATAATATCATTAGACACATCCTTTATACATCCCACATAAGGTATTAATGAATCACATCACTTTGAGGGAGCGGTAGTCCACACTTCCTCAAATGAGATTATCGTATTTACCGACTATGGAAACCATAAAGGCTTAATATAATTAGGAATTAAATAATCATAAGGAAATAATAAACATAATATATATTATATATAAATATAGTTCCATAATAATGGCCACCATGAGAGGCGGTAGGAGAAAATCGAACAATCATCGTTTCGTGAGGTGTTAATTTGCCATCACAGAAACATTATGTTATTCATCCATTAGATGGTGGTGTGTGTCAGTGTAGTCTGAATAATTATCATAAAAACATACTAGTATATTTAGGATATTGTTGTTTTTACAAAATAAAGGATTAAAAAGAGTTTAGGGGTTGGAGAAGTAGAATAAAAGAAAACAACTTAAGAGAAACTGTTACCTTTAATTTTGGTAACTTCCTTTGGTTTGAACCAAAAGTACTTCTTGGAGAGTCTTCTGCCTAATTTAAGGCTTCAAGGGGGAGGAGAGGGATATAGGGAGCTTATTTGGACAGATTGTGGACGAGCCCAAAGGCTTGGGAGGTGTGAGGAATTGCATAGAAGTGGTCTCCTTTTATAAGGGAGTGGAGGGGCTCTTTAAGAAAGTGTGAAAACATTATTTTATTATAAACCAATATTCGGTTTTAAGAGGTCCAAAACACATTAATGTCTAAGATACGATGACTCATATTCGAAATAAAATCATCCATTAGGAATTGGACAGGTTTTTGATGATATTTTAATCATTTTAATCTTATTTATTTAAATCATTTATTAATGAGGTAAATACTGCATCATTATTGTGTCATAAATAATTTAATTTATCTGATGTCTAAAAATTATTAAAAAAATACCAACATGTAGGAAATATATTTATCTTTCCAATGAATATTCATATTCCAAAATATAATTTATATTTCCCCTTATAAAAATTAATTACTAAACGATTTTTGTTAATTCCAATTTTGTCTTTATGTTAAATTAATTAATCTAATGTGTCATTGTCTTTCATAAGTGGCTCCATGGGGTCCCAAAATCTACCCAAGGATGCCCATGGTCGTCCAATACTCATACAATAAGTTTAGGACAAGTATCAAGGTAATTTTGAATTATTATAATATTCTTTTAACCTTTAATTACCATATTTACCTTTAACCGTAGTAAATAAAAATTACCGTAGTTACTATTCATAAAGCCCAAAAATAAAAATTTTCTTATTAACATAATTTGAACCCACTGATTCCAAATATGGAATCCATTTTTCCAAATTCAATACAAAAAAGTTGCAGAAATTAAATTATAATTAATCCCGTTGTCGAAAGAAAACGAGTTTTTGTTTAAAACATTGCAAAAGATTGAATTGATTTAACCTACTAATTCAAGGTAAAATCAATGCTAATGAAATAAATTATATTAAGTGGTAAAAATATATTCTATTTATACTTTAAAACCATTCAATATTATAATTTATCCATATAAATCATTACGATGAAAAAAGTTGTTTTTAATTAAAATATAGCGTGTTTTTACTATTCATTAAAATATGAAAGTTATCAGAAAAATATCAAAACTTTATCCAATGTAAATTTTTATATCCTGATTCAAAAGAAGAATTTTTTTTTGTAAAATTGAACTTATTAACATGTCAAAAACTAGATTTAAAGTGGGTGTGCCATCAAAAGGCAGCAAAACTGCATTTTTTGAAAAATACTTATTTTACCCAAAAAATTTATTTTTTTCTTATACCATGTTCTAGAAAATGTGTAAGATGAATAATAATGTTATAATATTCAAAATTTAGTTAATAGTATTCATAACAGCTAGTTCATAATTATATTATAATAATATATCGTTGTTTAGTAAAACCCGGTATTGCGTACAACACACGCTATCGAGGAAGGTCGCGATTGCGTGTAATGCAAGCCAAGTCCGGGTTGTGTGTTGTGCAAGAATCCTTTGTTGGTTCATATAACAGAATCCAACCATATTTCATTTATACATTGAATATATATATATATATATATATACACACACACACACTCAATGTTGCGCAGAATGACTATTATAAAACGAACATGAAATTGTGTGTAACACGATCCAAGAATAGCGTTGCGTATACTGCAAGCTAATACGGTGTTGCGTATAGTAAAAGCTATACTTGGTGTGCTGTATAATAAAATAAATCAGTGAAATTAAAATAATATTTTTCATAAAATCTCGGGGTGTTACATTCTACCCCCCTTAAAATGAATTTCTCCCTCGAAATTTGTCAGGGTTATAAATGGTTTACTACTCAAAAGTTTCTTTAATAGAAACCCCCATCGTGAAAAGGAATACCAAAACCAATCTTTAAAAAACAAAAGTATGAAATGTAACAGTTACCTAAATAAACTAATCACTGGGTTTCCATATAGGTGAAAATATGGATATGGAAGAGAAATCTAACCATCATGTTCTGATGGAGAGTGGTAAAGAACATGGCTATGGAAAATCCAGCAATCACAAATCCTTAGATTTGTGATGATCTAAGGTACCATCTGATTTATCGGATATAAGGGCACTAGGACAGCATTTTTGGTTTTCAATATCATTTCCCTACAGTTGAAAAATTTGAATTAGAAGAAATACTTTCTTGATTTTGGTACAATCTCACTGTTGTTGGTGTTTTGAACAATTTCCACTTCATCTCTTAAAGAAATAAAGTTGAATTTTTCATTTATGAAGTGTTAGCAGATCATGTGATAGAATGATGAGTCATTCCATCTATTTCAAACAAAAGGTTATAAAAAGTTATCAAATATACATAAGTCCATCTATGGTGAGGTTAATCGTACACGATTCCAAAAATGAACTTATACTTCATATATCATACCACGTCATAAAATAAAACTAGTTTCTACTAACCAGGGACTTCCTGTAGGCCAGTGGTAGGTGATAAAGGCCAGTCGCACTTCGTTTGTGGGTTCGATTCCCACAACCTTGTCCGACACGATGGGCTGTCGCCCGTCCTGCAGGTTATCCTTTTTCTAAAGCTATATTACTATAACATCACATCAATAATATCGAAAAAAGTTCTATCCTTAAACAATACTAACTTATGTCCAACATAATCCATTCCAATCTTTAGGGTTATCTAAAATACTTTGGTCCAAGCTCATAGTATAAAGAAAATGATTACTTGAAATGTCTCATAACAATCATGTGAATGCCATCCTTTATCCCCCATATATCATAAGATATATCTTGTTGGTTAAATTACAAACATGTGAATACCTTAATCATGTATTCTCTTGAAGAATGAATACCCATTGAACCTTAGTGAAAACATGAATGCAGTTTAAAAGTTAACACTTTCCACAAACCGAAATCCTCAAAATTCTTTATACTCAAACCATGATATCACTTAGTCCTTATATCAATCATGAGATCATGAATACGATAAAACATATCATTATCTTCTTATCCCTTCATTATGCGCATATCATCTTCTTACCAAAAATATCTCAGTCACTTTCCATGGTTACCGGTACCATAAAATTATTGAAAACCACAATAGACCAATACATAAATATTCTAATATTCCAATATACTATATACAACATTATTTTGGAATCCCATTACATAAACACTTAATCATTCCACCACATCGTTGTCCTATTCAACATCCCCAATAGTGATCTCATGTGACTTCCCTTTGTCCTTTGCCTTATGTGGTTGCTCATGTCGATCATCATTAACCCTTGGATTGGGGCATTGATTAGCATAATGCCCCATTTAATTTCACTTGAAGAATTGAAGTGTAGGAGGTGAACTCTGTGTAGCCTTTTCATTGTTCGCATCACTAGACATCTTCTTCCCATGATTGCGGAATTCAAATGCCCGATGACCTTCCTTTCCACATTTGAAACATTTACTTGTCCCTTTAAGACAAATCCCTCCATGTTTCTTTCCACACTTTGAGAATAAGGGGAAACTCATCTTCTTTTCAGTGTGCTCTTTAGATTTTCCTTTGAATTCCATTTTCCTCTTCTTATCAAACCCATATGACTGATGGGTTACTCCAATATCCATCTCAACTTTGAGAGCACATCGAACGATTTCCTCATAGCTATTGAAGTCCCTTATGGATAACGCCCTTCGAAGACTTGGTTTTAAGCCACTAAAGAATCAATCGATCTTACTCTCAAGTTAGATAATAATACCAGAAGTGTACCTTCCAAGTCTTGTAAAATTTGCTTCATAGGTACCAATAGATTCATCAACCTTTTTCTTTAGTTCAAGAAACTTCTTCTCCATCTTTGTTCGGAGAATAAGAGGGAAGTACTTATTGAAAAATAAGTTCTTGAACTCGTCCCATTCCATTGACTCAATTTCATCTCTTGGCCTTGTATTCTTGATAAGATTCCACCATTAATCAGCATCACATTCCAAACGATACACTACTAAGATGACTTTATCATGTTCAGAATATTGAATAACTGAAAATATCTTTTCAATAGTACTGATCTATTGTTTAGAAACAAGTGGATCAGAAGACCCACTAAAAGAAGGTGGACGTTGCCTCATGAAGGACTCAATAGAATATTGTTCCCTTCTCTGCTCATTTGGAAGTCCAGAATGATTCATAGATTGTGTAAGTATAGCAATAATATTTTTCACTCCATATCCCATAACATTTGTTTGTTCAGGAGGACAATCATTTCATTCTCCATTACATTGATCAACACGGTTCCTTCGGGTTCCAGCCATCGTCTAAAACCCAAAAATAATAGTGTGAGAGGAAAAAATCATGCTAGGGAAAACAACATAATAAAGGGGGAGTACCATTAATATCTAACATCTTAGGTTAAATTCTAAGATTGTTACCATAGTTCCAGGACTATATCCTATACGTATACTTATCCTTAGGGACATCCCTAGACATACCTTAGAAATATCTCTAGGGATCTCACTAACGTTTTCGCATCCTAGTTTCCAAAGGTTGACTAAACCTTTCCTCTGATACCAACTGTAGAGACCCGAAGCTTAAACATACATGTACATTACATTACTTTTGTGGAATAATTAGTACATAACAAAAACACACACACAAGGACCGTAATAGTTTAGTGTCTTTGGAAACTCGGAATATAATCTTCTAATCGTGGTGAAAGGTCTTCAACATCTCCCATAAAGATCTTCCCTTTTTTTTCTTACTTAAAACCTTTCTTTATATCCTGGGGAAAAGAAAACATAA
Organism: Viscum album; assembly: GCA_963277665.1. Taxonomy (NCBI): domain Eukaryota; kingdom Viridiplantae; phylum Streptophyta; class Magnoliopsida; order Santalales; family Viscaceae; genus Viscum; species Viscum album. The sequence continues at coordinate 177,281,653 of OY728134.1, forward strand.
AAGGGTGAGCTCAAATGCTCAGTAAGGGTAAACAAAAGAAATATCAATCACATCATATTAATAAGAACATAACATTTTGGAAATCTTAACCTGCAAAAGAGATCATAATATCATAACATGGGATAAATCATGGTAGTGAAATGTAATCCCAATAATCATAACTTAAAACATGAAACTTTGTGGCATACACACATAATCATAAAGAATCATTTCTTATTAGTCAAGACTCATTTCCAAGACTATCTTAGTGGACAAAGTCCATTTCTGAACCGAGTTCACTCCTCGTTTCAGTCCTGTTTCACTGAACCGGTTTAACCTGCCGTTATAGCCATGTCTATCTCATGAGATATAAAATATTTACCCAATGAATTGGAGGGAGATATAGGTCCCACCCATCTCATAATGATACCATTCTTATGTGTGCCACAAAATCATAAACCATACATCATAGCATAACCCATGTAATAAAAATGGGATTCTTAAACATAGTGACATCATAAAACAGTTCATATAAGATAAAGAAATTCATAAAAATAATTCCATCATAACATAATCAAATAAATGTAATAATATGGATATAAACATAACCCTTTATTATCTTAGATGGAAAATAATTTTTATAAAACACATGAACTCAATTCTTGAGGAAAATATCCTTTTTTACTTCAAAAACACTTTTCCTTTCTTAACATGTCATACAATTCTAAACTAAAAGAAGTTGATTAAAAATAAACTTGAAAACTTGTAAAGGAATCTTCTTGAATATAATGTTCTAAAAATCCATTCATGCCGTATAAGTTAAAAAAAACACTCTTCTCGTACTTTTGTCGGAAAAGTCAAAAAGTACCTCGTATGGAAAACGACAAAAGATTACTTCCATATCTTTTACTAAAAACTCACCGAAGGGTAAAATTGGATTTAAAAAGTTTTAGATGGATGGAAATAATTTTACATATTGAGGAAACATGGATGTGGATGATAAAATACACCCCAGTAAATACCAAAGTATAAACAATCTTGGATAAAAATGAGATTGTGAGATTTTCCCTTACCTTAGTTCCGATTTTCTTCGTAAGTGTTTGAACCTCCTGTATAATGATTTAAATAATGTAATTGACTTATTACAGAATCATATTAATTGTTATGATATCATATATGGTTCAATTATGACTTTATATTACCCATTCTTATGTAAATTAATGTTAAAGTAGCGTTTTGGGTAAAATCATCTTATTTATCGTACGTGTTTGGACTTGTTGTTCTTGATGTTATTATTAATTATATCATGATTTAATTACCTAAAAAATGTAAATAATGATTTATATATCATATAAATTCATTATATATCCAGCATATACAAGAAATTATAATAGTACATAACATATGGAGGTAAGAAATGAAACACACCGTTCATGGAGACGATAAGCCGTACGTACGCATGAACGCTACTTTCATTTATATTACATATTTTAAAGGAATTAAAACATAATTATACATAGTTATATTATAATTCCAGTATAATATAATATATAATATCATTAAACACATCCTTTATACATCCCACATAAGGTATTAATGAATCACATCACTTTGAGGGGGCGGTAGTCCACACTTCCTCAAATGAGATTATCGTATTTACCGACTATGGAAACCATAAAGGCTTGATATAATTAAGAATTAAATAATCATAAGGAAATCATAAACATAATATATATTATATATAAATATAGTTCCATCATAATGGCCACCATGAGAGGTGGTAGGAGAACATCGAACAATCATCATTTCGTGAGGCGTTAATTTTCCATCACAGAAACATTATGTTCTTCATCCATTAGATGGAGGTGTGTGTAAGTTTAGTTTGAACCCTTATCATAACCAAATCCTAGTATATTTAGGATATTGGTGTTGTTACAAAATAAATGATTAAAAATAGTTTAGGGGTTGGAGAAGTAGAATAAAAGAAAACAACTTAAGAGAAACTGTTACCTTTAATTTTGGTAACTTCCTTTGGTTTGAACCAAAAGGACTTTTTAGAGAGTCTTATGCCTAATTTAAGGCTTCAAGGGGGAGGATAGGGATGTAGGGAGCTTAGTTGGGCAGAGTTTGGATGAGCCAAAAGGCTTGAGAAGTGTTAGGAATTGCATAGAAGTGGTCTCCTTTTATAAGGGAGTGGAGGAGCTCTTTAGGAAAGTGTGAAAACATTATTTTATTACAAACTTATCTTCGGTTTCAAGAGGTCCAAAACACATTAATGTAGAAGATAATATGACTAATATTAGAAATAAAATCATCAATTAGGAATTGGACTGATTTTGGATGATATTTTAATCATTTTAATCTTATTTATTTAAATCATTTATTAATGAGGTAAATACTACATCATTATTGTGTCATAAATAATTTAATTTAACTGATGTCTAAAAATTATAAACAAAAAACCAACATGTAGGAAATATTAATAGTTTTCCAATGAATATTTATAGTCTAAAATATAATTTATATAGCCCCTTATAAAAATTAATTACTAAACGATTTTTGTTAATTCCAATTTTGTCTTTACATTAAATTAACTAATCTAATGTGTCATTGTCTTTCATAAGTGGCTCCATGGGGTCCCAAAATCGACCCAAGGATGACCATGGTCGGCCACGACTCATCCAATAAGTTTAGGACAAGTGTAAAGGTAATTTTTAATTATTATAATATTATTTTAACCTTGAATTACCATATCTACCTTTAACCGTAGTAAATAAAAATTACCGTAGTTACTATTCATAAAGCCCAAAAATAAAAATTAGCTTATTAACATAATTTGAACCCAATGATTACAAATATGGAATCCATTTTTCCAAATTTAATACACAAAAGTTTCAGAAATTAAATTAAAATTAATCCCGTTGTCAAAAGAAAACGGGTTTTTGTTTAAAACATTGCAAAAGATTGAATTGATTTAACCTACTAATTCAAGGTAAAATCAATGCTAATGACATACATTATATTAAATGGTAAAAATATATTATATTTATACTTTAAAACCATTCAATATTATAATTTATCCATATAAATTATTACGATGAAAAATTGGTTTTTAATTAAAATATAGCGTGTTTTTACTATTCATTAAAATATGAAAGTTATCAGAAAAATATCAAAACTTTATCCAATGTAAATTTTTATATCCTGATTCAAAATAAGAATTTTATTTTGTAGAATTGAACTTATAAGAATGTCAAAAACTAGATTTAAAGTGAGTGCGCCATCAAAAGGCGGCAAAACTGCATTTTTTGAAAAATACTTATTTTACCCAAAAAATTTATTTTTTTCTTATACCATGTTCTAGAAAATGTGTAAGATGAATAATAATGTTATAATATTAAAAATTTAATTAATACTATTCATAACGGCTAGTTCATTATAATATTATAAAAATATATCGTTGTTTAGTAAAACCTGGTATTGCGTACAACAGACGCTATCGAGGAAGGTCGTGATTGCGTGTAATGCAAGCCAAGTCAGGGTTGCGTGTTGTGCAGGAATCCTTTGTTGTTTCGTATAATATAATCCAACCATATTTCATTTATACATTGAATATATATATATACACACACACACACACACACTCAATGTTGCGTAGAATGACTATTATAAAACGAACATGAAATTGTGTGTAACACGATCCAAGAATAGCGTTGCGTATACTGCAAGCTAATATGGTGTTGCGTATAGTACAAGCTATACTTGGTGTGCTGTATAATAAAAGACATCAATGAAATTAAAGGAATATTTTTCATAAAATCTCAGGGTGTTACAGCGGGGGCATAGGTCGAGTTTCATGAGAGCTTGAACAACATGATATAATGAAGTTATGTGTTAGGGTTGATTTTAAAAGACAATAGAGGGTTTTATTAGTGATTTCTAATAATCACTGATAAATATAGGCTATATCATTAGTAAAATATTTTTTTTGATAAAACCTATCTTTATTTGTGATGATAATGATATGTTTTATTAATTATTTTTATTTTAGCTCTGATAAAGCCATATTTTATCAGCAATTTTTTAAGAGCATATAAAATATATTTAAAATAAATTAAAAAATTATTAATCAAATTTATTTTAGAAATTAATAAATTATAAAAAAGATAAAAAATATTATCTTTATCAATGAATGAATGATATTAAATTCATGAATGTTAATATGGGTGAAATTTAATATTTAAAAATGAATAGACCTCAAAAGTAGAAATAATATGAATAAAATTAATTCATTATTTAAATTATCAACCAAAATGAAAATTAATATATATTAAAATGAAAATAATTACATATTAATTTTTTACATTACAGAAATATAAAAAACAATAAATTTTAATGAATTATTATCTATAAAGAAATATTGTATATGAATAAATTACAAAAAATATGAAATGAAAAAATATTAAAAATGAATAAATTATAAAAATGTAAAAAATAATTTACATTTTTAGTGAATAAATAATATTAATTAATATTAAATGAATGAATGGTAAATAAGAGTGAAATTTAATTATTAAAAAAATAGTAGATTACAAAAATATAAGAAAATTTATAAGAGTTATTAATTATATAGATTATCAAAAAAATATAAAAATGAATATTTGTTAAAATTAAAATAAATACATATTAATTATATAAATTAAAATAATATTAAAAAATTGAATTGAATTTAATAATAATTTATATATAAATATTAAAAATGAATTAAATTAAAAAATATCATATGAATAAGAATTTAAAATCAATAAATTATAAAATTATTAAAAAATAATTAATATGGGTGTGGAGAATGTGGTTCGGAAATTCTTAATTAGACGATCATGGCAGTGACAGATAGGGATTTTCTTTAGGTAAGGATTTTACTTATAAAATCTATATTTATATTCTAACATTGGGTTATTCAACATGTAAGGTTCCCTTAAAAGTTTCTTTGAATGATTTTTCATCTTTGTGTAAATGAATCTTCATTAATAAAGATTTTAGTTCATGAAATATTGATTCTATCAAGGAGTAAGGTCATGTTTAGATTGTTAAAATGGGACCTATAAACCACTTATTCAAGAATAATGTAAGGGATTGGATCCTTCTAGTCCAACATTTTCATTTTTCTAAAGATTGTGGTACTCAAAGGAGGCCTAGAGAAAGTATAGAGGTGTTTGGCTGCTAAAAGCTGGAATTATGTAGAATTCATAATGTGTTAGTGTTTAACATCATGAATGTGTGATTTATGTCTTGTGTGAGGATGGCTCACATGGTTCCTTATGATGTGAATTATTTTAGGGTTAAATGGATTGAGGCAGTGGGCTGTTCGATGAAACATAAATCAAAACATTTACACAATGTGAACGGATTTTACACCATGAAAATGAATTGTATAATGAACCTTTAAAAGATTAAACACCTAGAGGTTTTCTCAAAACTTATTCTTTTCTTCCACACCCTGGGAGGCCAATTTCTCTCTCTATTTGTCTCAGAATCCCTTCACTGGTGATGGATTTTTGGCCTTCTATCTTCATTTTGTGGTGATCTGAGGCATGCTCTACCTCTTCTCACATAGTTCTTTAATTTGATTTCTCTCACTTGTTATTTCCATGCAATGGTAGTATATCTATATCATTATAATATATTTTTATTGGTAATATCTTGGTGAGGTTGTATAGGGAAATCCACAGGGTGATGAAGCTTCTTGGTGGATAGGTGGTCAGGATTAATAATATTGGTCCATCCTCCTACAAAGAACATAGATGCCTTTGAGGTATATGATTCATTTATTCTACAATTTTTATACATGAAATCATAAATTTTTTATGTTTTAAACCCTTGGGTGACAGTGAAATTACCCTTATAAACATTTAATCATATTATTGAAGAATTTTATTTCAATCGTTTGTTGTTTATTTTTACTCGGATAAAATTTTTCCATTTGTTTTTTATATAATGTTATATTTATGTAATAATTGTCAGTATGTTTGGTAATGATATGGAATATCATGTTGTTCTTGATGGAAAATGGTATTGAACATATATCCAGAATTAATTTATAAATAATTTGGTAGAGAATAAAGATGCATGTTTAAAGAATATGGTGTTTGTTGAAATTTGAGGATGATAAAATTGATGCAAGTATGTATGTTTAATTGAATATATATTTCTATGTGTTGATGTAATTTGATAAAGAATGTTAAGAAAGTTATTTGTTGTTAATGAAAATAATTAATGTCATGTTAATGAATTTTAATTCCAAATGTTTGTTTAAACTAGAATGAATGGTGGGAGACATGTTTAATTTAATTATTTAATTAATTTATTGTCGTGTTATAGCTTTATGCCTTAGGTTTCCCATTGTTGTAACCTATGAATAATGAATCTGTTGATTAAATATGGAATAAGAACTAATTATTTAATAAAGTTATTTTCTAGGGCTCGAGTTTCTCATTTACTTGTTAAGGTTGAGTTCCTTGAGTATGGAGTCATGAGAGATTGTTCTTGATTAAAGTATGGAATCCTTGTTATAGGGACTAGATTTCCCTATTAGTTGTACAAGTTTCATTCCACTTTCTTTTTTGATGTTACCTGAAATTAAACATCATCATGTGATATTATATGGGGAGGGGAGGCCCTAATTTTATATAATTTGGGGAAGGATGAGACTATTATGGTTATGTGATGTGGGGAGGGGAGGCCCAAATTATGTGGTGACAGTTGACACCTGTAATGGAGAGATGCATTGGGATATGCATGTGGTTGTTTGGGATGGAACCAGAGATGATGGTATGGGTTGAAGTCGAGATTACCCATTTATGTGACATCGAGATCAAGGATGCACACTTTTGAATATGATTTATGGATGATGGTCAGGTTTCTAGTTTTATTTACATTCCATTCCCCACTGCATGAGGTAGCTAGATATGATTGGTTGCATGTTTTCTCTTGATGGTTTATTAGGATGGTTTTCCTAAAGTACATGTACTATAGAATAATGATAATAATGAATAAATAATTCATAACCCATGGGCCCAATGTTGTTGTAATGAAAATTCTGAAAAGAGGTTAATCTTGAGACACTGTGGACTCTTTTGGGATTATTCTTGGAGCTCATGGGATTCAATTTGATGATTAATGTAATGTGATGTTGAATAATGTAAATGGTAAATTTAATGGATTATATATTAAATAACGGAAGGAAATTATACGTAGGAAATAAGTAATAATTATAGGACTCTAAAATAATTTTCTACTTATAGGATATCTGGTCATAGTAGTGGTAGCTGGGAGTCCGAGTGAAGTTAGTTGTAGTTGAGTCTAAGACTAGGTTATGCCCATATTTTGGTTATGAACTATATTATATCATTTATATTTTTTATTTCATATGCTACCCCACCCATGTCATTTGTGGAGACTGACACACAGTGGACTCTTGGAGGGTTTTTTCCACAACATCCCATTGGGAGGATAGATGACTAACAACCAACTATTTCCCATATCTATTATATTGATAGTTACTTTCATTGGTATAAAAGGTAGTGATTTTCCCAACATATGTTTGTAGAGGGATGTGATGGATTTGGGTTATTTGACACACATGTATCACCATTTATAGTATCACAAGGACTATCATAGTTATGGCGTGTATTGGCTATGATGACTTGTAGTGCTTTACATAATGTATTCATTGTAATGGATTGAGGAATAATACTTGATGTATGATAAATTTCACATGTGTTGTGGTGGATCCATAAAAAAATGGTCACTATATATTGTTGTGTGATATGGGATGATGTGGTGACGTGATTCATGAGGTCCATGTTGTCATTCCCTGCCTGGACATACTTGGACTATTTTATTTTGGAGGGAGATGGATCAGGATGTGTGACATTGGGGAAGTGTGGGAAACCAATGGATAAGTGATAATATGGAACCTTTTATGTTTCATTATTATATTATATGATCTCTTGTATGTGATAAGTAGTGAGAGTTATCCATGGTGAGGTGGGGAACACAGTATACCTTTTTATGTGATGAGTTAGTTTCAATGTTGTTCACTATTATTGAGCATTCATTCTATATAAATTGAACTAGATCTCTAGGTAGGATCCTACTGAGTATACTATTATGTCAACCATACATATATATAAACTATATTTTAGGAAAATCAGATAAGGTTGGAGATCGGGGTGGATATTACTAGCAATTGGTTTGGAAGGAGCCATTTGGGCTTCGTGATCACTACTATCTTTTCCTTTTTGGTACATATAGTTTTCTCTTTAGTTGTTAAAGTACAATACAGAATTATATGTATGCACTCAGATCTCTTTATATATATATATATATATATATATATATATTTGTGTATGTGTGTGTGTGTGTTTGAGAGGGTTTTTATTGGTGTCTCTATATTATCTCTCTCTTTCACATGTTTTGTTAGAGGTAATGACTCCCATATATATTTTTATTATATAGTTGATGCTAGTTTCTATCCTAGGGCCTACTAGAGGTGGGACTTAGGAAGTCACCATCTCCCTTCACTCATTTCATACTCAAGAGGGGTACATTTTGGGGGAATGGTGTTATGATAGAGTACCATCAGAGGTTCAGGTTGAGTGATAGGAAAAAATTTGGAGTTAGGTGTAGATGAGGTTACATGGGTTTGTAGAGAAATGGTGTTAGATAAGTTATGTAAGAAATGTTAACACATGAGACCATCTTAGAAATTGGTATTTAAGGCCTCCTATGATTTTCTGTATGGACCCTTATGTTTAATGAACCAACTAAATTATGTGATACAATATTCATGGTTGAGACCAAGGAATGGATCATGCATCTTTCTTCTTCGTGAAAATGTTTGAAATGGGTAAACCTATGGATATGTTGAAACCTTAACATGAATATAAAATAATTAATGAATAAATGTTAAGAATTACACATTTTAGGTTTAGTAGATCTAAGGTTTTTTTCTTTTTATTGGTGTCGCTCTAGGTCGACATCATTGTTAGGTTCATAAAGAATATTCTCATTAGGATGTGCCAGCAGATCAACATATAGTGGAGGTTTATGATGACAATTTTTGGAGGAGGACACCACGAGAATGTTAGCACCAAATTCTATTGAAGTATGAGGGCTCCATTTCAAATTCATCCATCAAAGACTGGTTGGAGGAGGTTAATATAGTTTTCATTTAGATTTGTTCTCAAAAGAAGAATTGTGTATTGTGGGTGATTAAGATACTATGTAGAGTAGTGATGAAGTAGTGATTCTTGTTCCATGGGGATTAAAAGGATTCAATAGTATCATAAGAGAAGACTTTAGACTAGTTCTAAGAAGAGTTACATTCTTTGACTATGATGATGGTCAGTCTTCATGATCTTCTTACCCTTCGACTGGGGATTTTTAGATTGTCAGAGTTTGGGATCCATTTTAGGACCCCTCTATGATATGCTTTAGAACATTTAATAGACGAGGAGACCATGGAGAGACATTTTTAGGAGGCTTTTCTTCCGGAGATATAGCTCTAGGTCACCCCATTTATGCTGAAGACATATCATGAGGTCCTTGTGAGAGTTGAGGTTATTGAGAGGACATTGGACCAACAAAAATTGTCATGTGAGGGTAGTTAGTAGGATTCCACATGAAGTAGAGCTATGGTTTGAGGTTATTGATTATTTGGATGGAAGGGTTTTCAGTTAGCTAGGGCTAGGTCCCATCCCTCATTATCTCATATCTCCAGGGGAGGTAACTCTCAGACCTATGTAAAGAGATTAAATGATTTTTTATTAATTTTGTTTACATGGTCATCAGGAGTGTGATTGGACAACCTTTATGAGAAGTTATCATGGTCTAAGTGTTCAAATTTAGGTCCTTTATTGAGGCAATGTGTGTCGAGAGAGTAGTAGCAGGGTTCTCTAGTTTGGGAACAACATAGAGGAGATGGGGTAGATAATGTATATCCCTAAAAGGATCCTCATCCTTATTGAGTAGAGTGTGGGAATGGAAGTGCTCATTAGCAGCAACTGTGAGATCATGGAGTAGGTCATAGAAAGATTTATGATTTAGTTTTTCTAACACAAGGCAAAGCAGTCGTCGTTTCAGCTACCCTTTTCTTTTTTAATACATGATTTTATGCTTTTTTGATTCAAGAGTGATTCACCCCATTATATCACCTAACCTCATCAATGATTTGGGACATGATATTGATATACTCACAGTTCCGTTGGCATTGACTATACCATTTGAAGGGAAAATTGACTTTTATCAAGTATGTAGAGACTACGATATAGTACTGGGGGAGAACCTCTCAATGGTAGACTTTCATTATTTATGGTCATACCCATATGAAATTATCCTCATCATGGTTTGGATATATTCATTGTATGCTATCGTGGATCACTTCATGAGGAAGGTTGTGTTCTATGATACAAATAGAGAGCAAGATATGTTTTTTTGTGGGAGAGACCCTCAGACAGGTCATTGAAACACTCTTTTCTTATCATCTTTGATGGCTGAGATGATGCTGAGTTCAATAGAGGTTCAACAGTCAATGTTTTATAGGGCCATCGAAGAGTATCATGATATATTTCCAGATGATGTGGTATCATTATCCACTTTATGGGAGTCCAAATTTTGGATCGATCTACAACAAATAGTTTTTCCTATCTCAATAACTCCATATAGGATAGCAATTTATGAGTTGTGATATATGGGTGTACAACTCAATGATCTATAGCAGTGAGGTTTTCTGGGATGAGTGTGTCAGTTTTGGGTGCATCGATTTTATTCTCAAAGAATGATGATGGTATTTTGTGACTTTGTATCGATTATCATCATTTGAACCAAGTGACAGTGAATAATTTCTATTCTCTTCTACAGATTTATGATTAATTAAAACAACTAAGGGGAGAATGTTGGTCCTTGAAAATTTATTTGTGATTATGATATCATCAAATGTGGGTGAAAGATGAGTATATTTAGAAGAAAACATTCTATTATTTTAATGAGCATTATGAGTTCATGATGATTAAATTTGGTTTGAAAAATAATTCAATCATGTTCATTGAGTTGATGCAAGTAGTATACAGAGATTTATTTGATATGTTGGTCATGGTATTCAACAATTACATCATTGTGCAATACAAATGTGAGGAGGAGCATATAGAGCATATGCATGCCTTTATGGGAGTTCCTCATGATGAGTAATTTCTCAAAAAGTTATCTAAGTTTGAGTTTTATCCTTGTGATTTCCATTTCATGGGGCATGTTGTGTTCTAGTAGGGATTAGATATAGATCCTTTAGTTATAGATAAGTTTGTTTCTTGTTCATCCAACATGATAGTGATAGAGGTGTAGAGTTTCCTAGGGATTTTAAGAAATAACTGGATTTTTATATCCGATTTATCTTAGGTTGAAAATCCTCAAACATACATGACCCATAAGGATTAGACATTCACATGGAATGACAATTTTTAGGTAGATTTTGATTAAATGAAGAAGAAGTAGTTCAGTTCTCTAGTCCTTTGTTATACTGCAAATGGACTATAATTTGAGTTTTTTATAACTCTTTTCTTCTTAGATTAGTCTATGTTCTGATGTAGCATTGATCAGTTGTTTCTTATGTGTCTTGATAGTTACTTATCCAAGAGAATAAATATACCACCCATGATCTTTAGTTTGTAGATGTAGTGTTTTTTTGATGGTGTAGTGAAATTACCTCATCAGAGGGAATTTTGTAATTTTTACAGACTATAAGAGCCCAATGTTTTCTCCTAGAATGAGATGAACTTACATTATCACCAGTGTAAGGAATTCATTCAGGATTATGAATTTGAAAATTTTTATATGCCTGACATGGGAAAATATTTGCCCAAAACACTAAGTAGGAAGTCAATTAGTGATATTGTGTGAGAATATAGAGATTCTTAGAGAGTGATGGAATAACTCCCAGATATGAATCTAGATATGGGAGAGGCTAGAGGTAGATGATTTCTTTTATAGATGATGGTATAATCATATTTTTTTATAGGGGTGTAGGAGTCCAGATTGGGGATTTTGAGGTGGATGTCTAGAGGGACTGGGTCATTTTTTGGAGATTCCCCTAATGGTAGGTCTAAAGATGGGCATCACTAGGTGTTGTTCTAAGGGGGGATTTTCATTCCATTGATGATGCTTTAGGTCTATAAATATGATTTGTATAGATCACCTTTTGTGGTACATTATGATGCAACAATGATGAAATGTGACTTGACAAGTTAGTTTTGGTGGCTAGGGTTGAGGCATGCTATTATAGAGTTTGTTTATCGATGTTTTTTCTTCCATAAGGTGAATGATGAGAACAATATTCCCAGTTCTTTTCTTCATCAATTGGTTGTTCCCCAATGTATTATGGAGGAAATTTTTATAGACTTCTTTACAAGTATACCTCAATTTAATGGACGATATGATTCAATATGGGTGATAGTGGATAATTTGATAAAGTCATCCCACATTATAGTGAATAGGGAGTCAATATTAGTAGAGGTTTTGTTGAGGTAGTATCTGGAGGTGGTGGTGTTACTCCACAATGTCTCAAGGACAATCATCTCTGACCAGGATCATCATTTTAGATAGTGGGTGTGGAGAGATCTCATACATTATTTTGGCTCTCAATTATTCCTTAAAAGTTATTTTCATTCACATTTGGACTATCTGACAGAGCACACCATCCACACCCTTAAAGGAATGATGCAGTCATGTGTCCTAGATTTTGAAGGTTCATGGATGAGGCACCTTCCCCTGGTAAAGTTTTCTTCTAATAATATTTTCCACTCGACAATTGGTATGGATCCATTTCATGATTTGTACGACCAACCTTCTTGTTTCCCATTATGCTGGAATAGGGTTGGAGAGGCAATGATTATCAGTCCAAAACTGGAATAGAGTACAATATATATTGTACATGTAATTTTCAATAGGTTGAATGACATATATGATCATCAAAAATCCTATTTCTATCATAGGAGGAGGCCTCTAGAGTTCAAAGTTGCAGATATGTGTCCCTAGAGGTGAATCCTCACTACGGGAAGAAATGGTTAGGTCATAAATATAAGATTTATCCTATGTTTTTTGATCCTTTAGGGGTGTTTTCCTATGTTGGAGACATGGAATATTAGATAGCACATCCCCACATATGAGAAGAATAAATAATGTTTCTCAAATGTCATAGCTCTGTCTTAATCTTCATGAAATCTCCCATGTCATGGAATGGGGCGATATCGATGTTGATGTTGATATGAACTTAAAGTAGAGGCCTACAAATATCCAAAAATACTAGAATAAGATGTTTAATTGGGGTTATATTCCTTTATTTTTAGTATTATTGAAGTACGTTGGATTATAAGGGAGTACCTAAGAATGTGATTCATAGACGTGCAATCAATTCCCCATGATTTTTAATGTTTTTTATTCTCTTGTAACTTTGTTTGTTTTATAGATGTTGAAATTTCTGGTTTGTGAAATGGTTTACTCTTTTTTTTCTTATTGGTATCCTTCTAGTTTCTTAAGAGGTATTTCCCCTGTGAGAGTGTTTAGGAGCTGGTTATTGTTGTATAGTATTTCACTTGTTTCCTCTTAGTGAGGTGGTTAAGATTATGTGATGGAGAGATCCTTGAGAGTTATCTCGAGGGGTGGTTGTTTGGTCAACCCCCTTTTCATTTTATCTCTAGGTTTGATTTTTTATTATTTTGGATGTTAATGTTTTGAGTGGTATATAATGTAAGGGTACAAATCCATGTAGTCTGAACCTTTTCATGTTTCAAAATCCTAAAATTCTCATAGGAGTCCTAAAGCATGTCTTGATGTTTTCATATGCTAAAATCTAGAAGGATCTAGAATTCAAAATGTGTTAGTATTTCACATCATGAATGATTGATTCCCAACTTTTGTGAGGATAGTTCTTGGGTTGCCTCATGATGTGAATTATTTTAGGGTTAAATGGTTTTAGGGGACACATTTTTTGGTTAAACTTAAATACCAACATTTATATAATGTGAAAGGGTTTGATTCCATGAAAATGTGATGTAAAGTTCTTATTTAAAGGCAACGGTGCCTCATATATTTTGAAAACCCTACAGTTTTCTTCTACACCCTAGATGGAAAGTGGTTATCCCTCTAGGATTCTTGGTATTCATTTTATGGGGATCGATTCTTTCCCTTCTTTCCTTGATCTGTGGTGATCTGAGGAACTTTATATCTATTTTCTTTTAGTTATTTGATCTTGTTTCTCCAAATTCTTCTTTCCATGTGATGGTGGTCTCTATCTATTATTATAATGGATTTTTCTTGGTTTTTTGTTAGTTCCATTGTTGTGGGACATCCTTAGAGGGATGAATATGGCATCCCGACTTTTTATTACATAAATGTTTATTACATTTTACAAATAGAGAATCTTAACAGTTTAGTGCCTTGTAAATCAAGAACATAATACATGAAAACAAAAAAATTATTTTAAATCCACTTGAAATTATTCTTGAAAAGTTAATCCTACATATAATTACTGCATCTCACAACCTGGATACATACATCAAAGGAAAGGGTGAGTAGAAGGCCAAGTAAGGAAATCATGGGAATCAATTTACTTGTGATATCAATAAGAACATGATGAAAAAATAAATACACGAGAAATAGAAGAATATGAATATCATATAAAAAATAACATGAATCATAACTTGAATACGTGTCTACAACATTTAATTTATACATTCATGAACATCTCACCAAGGTTCATCCCCAAGGTGTCATATAAATTACCAAGGTTATTCACCAAGGTATCGTGAAACTTGTCATCTCTAGATATTAAATTCTTTACCCAATTCATTGGAGAAATATCAGGGAGAAACCTTAATATGTATTTATTTTCATGTGATCCACATATATCAAAATCATACAGGTCATAAATAATGCAAAGATAATAAAAGAAATGGGTTTCATTTCAGAATCATGAAATTTTTAAAAGTGCTTAAAAACATGATCGTTATGTCATTTATAACCCATGGAAAAGGAATTAGGGTTTCATGTATGTAAATTGAAAAATAAAATATATAATATTTATTCCATGATTAATACCCTTAGAAATTAAAATATGTTTGGGTATTGACAAAAATAAAATAAGAGGATTTCTTGAGAAAAAGATTGGGATTATGAGACGAAAATTCTGCAGCATAATGACTATATAACATGGCTTTAGAAAATATATAAAAATAGAAGGAACAAGGGTTAACCACTCATAAATAAATCATAATACAGTATAGGGACAGAATAAAATTTAAATAATATCTTGTTAGGGATGTTTTAATGACATACCACATGAAAAAGAAACTTGAAAGAAAAGAGAAGATGCGATTTCTTTTACAAAAATTTGGCATCCTAATGACATCACTCAAAAATTTAGAAAATAAATTGATGATATAATAAAGGGTCTCTCATATATTAGACATAAAATGTACAATAATAAGAGTATAGAAGTACATACCCCCACATAATAAAATGGAATCTAGAAGACATAACATTAAGGAAGTCATGATTAAAAGAGGATGGTGAAAGGTTCCCATACCTTGAAGGGTAATTTCAAAATCTCAAAGGTTGGAAATTTGGGGGATTGATGGAACCTTGGGAGTTCTACTCAAGAGGCAAAAATACCAGATCTTCATTTAGGAGAAACTGTTAATGAAAGGAATTGTTTAATGTCATGGTATTTATAGCAAAAAAGAGGGAATATTTTATTATTTTCAAAGGGACACCTCATTAGTGGTATTTACAGAACCATGGGCTTGCCCATGGTATTTTCCCAGGGTATTATCCACTTGGGACACCTCATAACATATCATAATATTCTAAAGTAGACCATAATTATTACATCGTGATTACATCATTAATGATTTCATTAGACACACTGAAACTCAAAACTGTATTTTTACTATTCACTGAAAATTCAACTGTTTCAGTAAAATCCTAAAAATTCACCCTAACCTAATATAGATTCTATGAATTCAAAAATGAACTCCATTTTATGATTTTTTTTTTATAATTTTGAGATATTTAAATTTTAAGTAAAACACTATTCACCCAAAAAAATCTAATAATTAACTGATAATTTCTGAAAGAGTTATTTACTAATACTATAAAATCACATTAACTTATAAAGATGCCTGAATTATATTTATACATTCTTAAGTGAGGTTTCTATGCCATTGGTCACATTACTATTCAAAAGGGTAATATTACTATTCATAATTTATTATTCACTAAAAATTAAGTTGATCACATTAGAATCTAAATTTCTTACTGAACACAACTATAGAAGACCATTTTTTGAAAATCACTTCACATTATTAATTATTTAAAGTATAAAAATATATTTTAAAATAACCTTTTTCCAATATTCAATAATAATATGGAACTTCTATAAATTCATCCTATATTTATTTTAGTAGTTTAAATTCGCAAACTTTACCATAAAAAGAAATAAAAATTTTATTTATGCAGAAGGATTATACAATGTAACTAAGGCCTCATTACATATCCCCTTATAAAACCTACATAAGACCTAAGAGTAAGGTGTGCAATGGTGATAGAATCTTGGGGTGGCACGGTAAACATTTCCCAAGTGGTGATTTATATCAGCTTGAGCTTCTCCTGTAGGAAATTCTGTTCAAGCTTCACATGTTGAAGCTCAGTTTGGGTTTGGTCCAGAGTAAATCATAATGATGAAACCTCCTTCCAAGATCCGATTGATGGGCTTCGTACTGCCCGAGTCTACAAGATGAGGCCATCAAATCTTCTTTTCAGTATTATTTAACCACGATCATTTGTATTTATAAACAATAATCATCATGTTAATAGTATAGTTTCCAACGGTCATATTGACTAATGGTCATATAATTGTCAAAACCCAATAGTCTTATTTTAATTATACTCCATTAATAAAAGGATATAGTTTTGTGTAAGAATTATATGACACACATTTTTTGGAAACGAAAATGTTATTCAAATGTTAGGGTTGTTACATTCTTCCCCCCTTAAGAAATTTATTCCCTGAAATTTCTACTCGTACCTTTAAAAGAGAAAATGTGTGGGTACTTCTACTTTATATAATCCTCTGGTTCCCATGTGGCTTTTTAATATTTTTGGTTTATCTAAAACACCTTAACAATGTGGGTAGTTTTGTTGCATAGAACCTTGTCTCTATGATCCAAGACCTCCACCGACTTCTCCTCATAAGAGAGGCCATGTTCTAGTTGTACCACCTATGGATTTAGTTCAGGTGAAGGGCCAGGTATGAACTTCCTCAAGAGGGATATGTGGAAGAAATCATGAACTTGTGCAAGATTTGGAGGAAGTGCAAGCTGATAGGCTACTGCTCCCACACGATCAAGGATTTCATAGGGACTAATGTTCCTAGGACTGTGTTTCCCTTTTATTCCAAACATCATGAATCTAATCCAATGTGAAATTCGAAGAAAGAATTTATCAGCAACATCAAAATCTATATCCCTTAGATAGTTGTTGGAATAGCTCTTTTGTCGACTCTGAGCTGCCTTAATGTGTTTCTGGAGGGCATGAACATTTTCTATCATATCTTTTACAAGATTAGGCCCAAGAAGATTTCTCTCACTAGCTTCATCCCAAAAAGTAGGAGTTCTACATCGCTTCTCATATAGAGCATCATAGGGTACCATTTGAATGATCAAGTGGAAGATATTATTGTAAAAGAACTCATCTAATGTGAGACATTGATCCCATCCACATTTAAATTCCATTTAGCATGTTCTGAGCATGTTCTCGAGTGTTTGAATAGAAATTTTAGATTGGCCATCAGATTGGGGGTGATAGGCCGTACTGAAATTCAATTCAGTACTTAGAGCATGTTGAAGACTTCTCCAGAATTTTGATTTGAACCTTGGATCACGATCAGATATGATATAAGCTTGAACTCCATACAACTTTACCAATTCCTTCACATAAATCCTTGCAAGTTGATCAAGAGTTAAATATTCCCGAATAGAGATAAAATGGACAGTCTTGGTGAGACGGTCCACAATAACCAATATCTCATTGTTTCCTTTGTAAGTTATCAGGAGACCATTGACAAAGTCCATTGTGATATTGTCCCACTTCCATGCTGGTATGGGTAGTGGTTGTAATTCCCCTTTAGGATGTTGTCACTCTGCCTTCACTTTATAACATACCAGGTACCTTGTAGTGTAGTCAGCAATGTCCCTTTTCATATTATCCCACCAATAATGACCACAAAAGTCCATATACATTTTTGTGATTCCCAGATGTGTGGAGAAAGTAGAGAAATGATCTTTATCCATTAACTCCTTCTTTATTTCTAGTATATATGGAACACATAGTCTTGTATGAAATTTCAGTACACCTTCTTGATCAATATTGAACTCAAGAAACTTCCCATCCTTCACAGCCTCAAACTTCTTCTGTAACAAATGATATTATTTCCGAGATTTCTTGATCTTCTCTAGTAATTACAGTTGAGAAATCATTTGGAATAGGGTTGATGATGTCCCTTCCCTTATAATTCCCATTTCCCACTTTACTGGTTCATTGATAAAAAGATCTCATTGAATCCTCATCATGGACTGAAAAACAGGGTCTTTACAACTTAATGCATCAAAGACTTTTTTGCTCTTCTAGGATGATAATGAATTGAACAATCATAGTATTTGAGAATTTCCAACCATCTCTTCTGTCTCATGTTCAATTAATTTTTTTGTGAAAATTCACTTCAAACATTGATGGTCTATATATATATATATCACATTTCTCCCCATAAAGATAGTGCCCCACATCTTCAGATCAAAAATTACTGGTGCTAACTCAAGATCATCCGTAGGATAATTATGATCACGAGTCTTTAACTGTCAAGATGCATAAGCAATGACATTTTCATTTTGCTTGATGACGCACCCAAGACCTTTCCGAGATGCATCGCTAAAAATAATGATTCCTTCTCCACTTTATGGAAGAGTTCACATGGGTTAAGTAACCAATTTCTTTTTCATCTCTTGGAAATTTTACCCATACTCCTTTTCCCAGATGAACTTGACCATTTTTCAAGTTAACTTGGTTAATGGATTAAAAATTTGTGATTTTTTTCCCAAACCTCCTATAATATCCCTCTAAAACATGGAAAATGTGAATCTCAGTTATTTTTGTAGTCTGAGGCCACTCCTATACAACCTTTGTCTTTGCATGATCAATTATGAACCCTTCATTGGTTACCATGTTCCCCAAGAAAGAAACTTGTTGTAACCAGAATTCAGATTTTCTAAACTTTCCAAAAATCCTATCCTTTCCTAGAGTTTGTAAAATTACCCTTATATTATCCTTATGCTCCTCACAAATTTTGGAATATATCAGAATATCATCAATAGATTCTACCACAATGTTATCTGTCCTTTCACAGAGTTTGTAAAATTAACCTTATATTATCCTCATGCTCCTCACAAATTTTGGAATATATCAGAATATCATTAATAGAAACTACCACAATGTTATCAAGGTAGTTCTTAAAGACTCTATTCATCAAATCTATAAAAATAGAAGGTGCATTAGTTATTACGAAGGGCATACCAACAAACCCATAATGCTCATATCTTGATCAGAAGACAATTTTTGGAATATCTTCTTTCTTCACCCTCAATTGATGATAACCATAACAAAGATCAATCTTATAGAAGAATTTATCCCCATAAAGTTGGTCAAAAAAGTCATCAATTCTTGGAAGAGGGTACATGTTATTCACTGTGATCCCGTTCAATTCTCTATAATCAATACATATCTGCATTGATCCATCCTTCTTCTTTATAAAGAGAATAGGTGATACCCAAGGAGACACACTTTACTGGATAAAACCCTTATCCAAAAATATTGGATTTGTTTCCTTAATTTCCCTATCTCAAAATTTTCCATCCTATAAGGGGTCTTTGATATTATATGAGATACAGGTATGAGTTCAACGGAGAACTCTACCTCTCTATCCAGGGGAGGTTCGGGTAACTCCTTTGGAAATACGTCAATGTATTTCTGGATGATGGGGAAATTTTCTATCCTTAAACTCTCATTTTGTTCTTCTTCTTCACTTTTCACCTCCATAAAGAAGGATATGAGAGGTTCTTCTAGAAAATGATCAGGTTGAGATATCTCTCCTTGGATGATAATTGTATGTTTTCCATTCAATACTTCTTAGATTTTCTCCTCAAATTCTTTTTTTTTGTATTTTCAAATAAGCCGCTTTATGGTAGCGGTAGCCAACATGAAATGCACGAGATAAAAGTTCAGAATATTAGAAAAGAAGTTCAAAATCCAAAAAGAAAATCATATCATCCAAAGCGACCTTGACCTCAAGCCATGTGTACCCACAACTTCCAAAGATACGTCGTATTGCCAAACATCATCACCACGAGACCCACTGTCATCACTATCCCCACCAGTTTCCAGAGAAACTCACCACTATAAATCAAAAATAGCATCTATGGCCACCATAAACTGCTGAAAACCATTGTAAATGACATTGAGAACCACCATCCTCATCTCAGAAACACAGAACCTCAAGTAAAAAAAAAACCATGAGGAAATCAACCCTGAATTTTTAAATCCTCTGGAGCTGCCTTCACAGATTAACCAACAGCTCCACTGTCCCCAGTAAGGGACCCCTACTATTGAACCTCCAAGAACTCAAACCATCATAGAAGAATCAGACAAGAAACCATAACCGGAACCAACATGATAATGATAACACCAAACCTTTATCACGCTAAAAACCACCATCAAAATCTGCATCCCAGCGCTAGAACCGAAGTAGAGATAACCCCGCCGCATCCACGAGACACTCTCCAACACCAAAACCACAGCAACCCGAAGAGGAGGATTAACCAAGATGATGTAGATGAGACTTCGTCACCCAGGACTGGAAGACCCAACTACTTGCTCTGGGCTTGAAACCGGTCTGATCAAAACTGCAAAAGAACCCACACCGGATTACGAATTGAACGAACCACGAGAAGAGAGAGGGGATGATGAGGAAGGACGGAGGTGCTCCAGCAACGATGATGCCACAATAACACCAAAAAATTCTCCACCAGCAAAGCCATAAAAAAGAGCCCCACACCTACGAAATAGAAAAACAGGAGAAAGAGGAAGGGGGAGGCAAGGTCGAGGAACTTCCAGCTCAACTTCGAAGACTACACAAGCCTCCCCCCTCTAGGTCTCCACCGAGGAAACCCTAGAGACGCATGATAGAAGGAGATCCACCACCCAGAGGCTCCTACATTTGATCACTGAGGTGTTGAATTCTTATATTTCCTTATTTCTACATTTGATCATCGCATTATACATTGAGATCCAATCCATCCCTAGTGTAATGTTGAATTCTATAATGGGAATGATGACTAGATTTGAGATAATATTGTGCTCACTAAAGTAAAAACTAGAGTTTCTAAATGATGAAAATGCTTGGATAATCCCACCTAGAGTCTTAACTAATAACTCTACTTTTAGAAATTCAGGGTTTGATTCTATATTCTTTTCAATATTTGAGGAAATAAATGAATGTGTAGAACCAGAATCAAAAAGAATTTTCTAGAATTGAGAGAACAACAAGAGTACCTACCACCACATAATTTGGAGCTTAAACATTAGTTGTCTTGATAGCAAAAGTACGACCTTGTTTCCTTGGCCATTGCTGAGGTTGATGGTGGTTCCAATCCACTGCCCTCGAATTTGGACAGTGACTGAAAAAATGCCTAAGTTTTCCACACTTATAGCATTAGAAAGAAGGTATGGAATGCACCATATTACCTTTGTTGTTAGTGTTTGGGAGCTGAGGATTCTCCTCACTACAAAAATTATATGAAATATGGAAATATCTTTCACACTTGTAGTACTTCCCACTCCCAAGAAGGATATTCCCCAAATGCTTCTTCCCACATTTATTACATGTGGGATGTTCTACTTTCTTGCCTCCTCTTCCCTGATCAAGGTTTCTACCTAAGAATGTCCTTATTGATCTCTTCTTGTCATTGGATTTATGAGACAACTGTATCTCACTGAACTCCAGTTCTACTTTCATCACACTCCACAAGATCTCTTAATAGATATCATAGTATCGGTTGGCCAAATTCTTCCGTAGAAGAGGTCTCAGTCCACCAAATAATCTATCAACCTTCCAATTATGATCCATGACAAAACTTGATGTGTAAAGTTAAAGCCTTGTGATGTTCATCTCGTAGATTCCAACAGATCTATTATCCTTATACTTCATATGGTGAAACTCATTCTACATTCTTGTTCTCATAGAATTAGGGAAATACTTATTGAAGAAGATCCCTCA
The DNA here is from genome assembly GCA_963277665.1 of Viscum album. Lineage (NCBI taxonomy): Eukaryota > Viridiplantae > Streptophyta > Magnoliopsida > Santalales > Viscaceae > Viscum > Viscum album. Next base: position 177,304,067 of record OY728134.1, read on the forward strand.
TAACTATTACTACTCTATAAATTCAACCTCTACTCTTGGCCTCATGTTTTTAATCAGCTCCCACCATTGATCAAGTTATCCATCTAATTGGTAAACAGCTAGGGTGACCTTCTCTTGTTCCAAACAACAGATCACAGAAAAGATCTTATCGATAAAGCTGATCCACTATTCAGAAATCAATGGGTCAGTAGATTCAGTGAAGGTTGGTGGTCGTTGACGCATAAAAGACTCACTATAATTTTGTTCCCTTAATTTTGAGATCAGTCTCTTGGATTTATTAATGTTATTTTCCATAACTTGAGTCAGTTTCTTCATCATTCTCATGAAAGTTTCCATTCCGGCTTCCGTCGGAGGGTCGTTATCACATGGTCCATTGCAGTCCCCATTTGCATATTTTCTCCTATTTTCTTCCATTTTATAATAGAATAAAACTTTTGGTTGGAGTGGATACTCAAGTGGGGTGGGGGGTGAATTGAGTTCCAATTAAAAATTCTGTTTAAAAAACTTTTTCTTAAAATCCCCCAAATAAAACACAGAATTAAACTGTAGTGAATTTATATCAAAGTAAAGGTTCTGTTGGATTCTCAAGGGATTGATTATTTCCCAATTAATCAAAATAGGAGAGTTGATTAACTTTTGAAACTAAATTAATGATTTACAAATAATATAAACACTTGCGAGTTTAATTATCAAAGTGACTTTAAAAACAGCTTTGGCTTTAAAGTAATTAGCAGCAGAATAAAAACTTTGAATGAAATAGCGCATCAGATATAACTAAGAGGTTAAGTCTCAAGCCGAGACTTAGTCCTCTCAAAAGTTTATATAAAAGATGATCCACACCCTGGATCGGGGTTCAACAGTTTACAACTGTCCAGGTCTAAGACCTCTACCACTGTTATCCGTGGGAAACAAAACAACAGCAACCAGCTGTCCAGGTCACACACGACCTCTACCACTATCCACAGTGGGAAAAGAATATGAAAAGAGTTTTGCTGAGGATTTACAGATCCCCCAGTTAAAGTACAGGAGACAGTGTGTGTGTTAAATGTAACAGATAACACACACTGCTTGAAATGTAAAATAGTGAATCACAGAGCAGAGATGTAGAGTTTAGAAATGGCTCTAGTGATTGCAGTGAAGCTTTGAAATCCTTGAGTTTGATCTGAAGTGGTTCTGAGTTCTCCTCTGGTTTTTGTTTGAGAAACAGAGTGTCGTATGATTCAAGTTCATAGGCAGTGAAATGCAGTCGATAAAGATCTTCAGTGTCCTCGTGGATGCACATAACTCATCTTGAGTAAGCTTGAGTGTGTATGAGCTTCTGTGTAATCTTCTAGATATGTCTCTTGAGCTCTTCTATATTTCCTTACTTCACTTCTATGTCGCTTGTTTCCTTTTTGGCCTCACCTTTTTTTCTTTGTTACTTTCTTATTTTCTTCATAGTAGCACATCCTCCCTTTATTTAAAATCACGAGCTCCGGAAAAAGTTGATTTGATTTTTGCAGGTACGAGGTACGGTTCCCTGACATCCAACAACTTTTATTAAATAAATGCCAGTTCATTAAAATATACCTAATATGACCGTTGGTTAGATTAAATAAAGATAAAGATAATGAAATTCAAACAGTTGTTTATGACTGTTGATGAGTCAAGTGATCGATAGGTCATTAGCATCAGCATCGGTGGCTAGACATCGGTGTGTCATTCGATCAACATCGGTGTGTCATTTGATCAGCATCGGTGTGTCATTTGATCATCATCGGTGTGTCATTTGATCGGTGACTCAGATGATCAGCATCAGTGTGACCGTTCTTCTTTGATATGGATCAGTGCGACCGTTCTTCTTTGATATGGATCAGTGCAACCGTTCTTCTTTGATATGGATCAGTGTGACCATTCTTCTTTGATATAGATCAGTGCGACCGTTGTCTTTTGATATGGATCGGTGCGACCGTTGTCTTTTGATATGGATCGGTACGACCATTCTTCTTTGATATGGATCGGTGCGACCGTTGTCTTTTGATATGGATCAGTGCGACCGTTGTCTTTTGATATGGATCGGTGCGACCATTCTTCTTTGATATGGATCAGTGCGATTGTTGTCTTTTGATATCTGTTTGATCCAGAAGACTTACAAAATACTTGTAAATCAATAAAATCATAGATAAACATGATCCAACAAATATAAATAGATTTACTACCAGATTGTGATTAAGTTTATGAGAAATCCAACCGGATTAATTAGCAATGATTTGTGATTATTAAAACATCAAACTTAGAAATAATTCAACAATATTCCAGAGGGCTCAACAATCTCCCCCTTTTTGATAATCACAAATCTGAGTTATCAATAAAAATAATATATTATCAATAACAGTGACAAGGCATAATAATAAGAATAAACACAATGAGATATAAATCTACCCCTAAATTTATGCCTTGATATATTGATGCAAACATTTCATGCCATTCCATAATATGTTCCTCCCCCATAGATATAAAATCATAGAGATAAATGATAATCTCCCACTGAAATTATGCCTTTGTATATTTATATAAACATAGCATTTGATGCCATAATAGCCTCTGCCAGAGTATGTTTCTCCCCTGTAGATATAAATCTCGCCCTTTGTGATAATCAAAAAGGAGGGAAAACATAGAAATAAGAGAGTAAAAGAAGTAAACACAAAGAATATAGATATAGAAAAGAGTTTATAAAGAACATTGGAATACCATCAGTACAGTGTTCACCCTATCAAAAACAATACACAACTATTTCTGGGGATACAAAGGGGCTTTTCCTTTGTCTTTAGGATCAATGGTCGGTAAGTTGGAAGGTTTGGAGGCAGGATCAACTGGTCGAATCTGAAGAGGTGGTAAGATGACTCTGGAAGGTGGAGGAGAGGGTGCCACAGAGATCTGTCGTTGAGTGGCAGTAGCTGGTTGGGAAGATGTCTGAGGAACTGGCCGTAGTTGAGATAGAGCTTGAGCAACAGAGAGCTGATTTGGAGCAATAGCAGAGGCACTGAGCGGGTCAGCAGTAGTAAGCACAATGGCAGTGGCTTGTGCATCAGATAAGGCTTCAGAAGATTGATGAAATCCTGAATAACTTCTGCACCATACTGCATAGATTTCTCAAAATCATCCTTATTCTCCATGAACTGTGCCAAGGTAGGGGTAAAATCTTGCAACTGACGAACTTGAGCCTTGAAAGCTTTAGTGATTGGAGGTAGTTTCAGATTCTCTGCCAATACCTTGAAATTTGAAGCCATCTCATGCTTTGTATAAATCTTTGAAAAGTAATGATCAACCTTTTCCTTGATCTCTTTCAGAGCCTTTTTGGCATCTGCTGAATATACTGTTGCCATGTTATGACTGTGATCACATTGCTCCTTCATTTTCCTCAAAGAGTCCAAATCAAGAACTTGTCTAATAGCTTCTAATTCATCATGCACAACCTCCCTTAGAGCCTCTAGCTCATAAGTAGTGATTTTGGTTACTTTGGTAGTACTGGCTTGACTAACTATTTGAGTTATCTCATCTTTCAACCTTCTCAGATCTGACTTGTTTATATGTTCAATCAGATTCCTCAACACTTCCATCATACCAGAGATGGTTGATCTAAATTCATTTGATAAAGAAACTAAGCCAGTTTGTAGATCCTTCAGAGTATGATTTAAAGAGGCTATGTGCTTGCCAATAAACTCACCAGTATTGGCCAGGTCTGGTTTAAGAATATCTGATACTTGTGTTGAGAAGGCTTCCAAAGAACCTTCAGAAACTTTTAGAGATATGTGAGTAAGAGCAGCGGAGATTTCTTTTCTGACTGTAACTCTCACAGCAGCAAGTAATTCAGTCTTGAACTTATCAAGATCAGTATGAGAGATAACAGAACTAGGTAGATGAACATCTGCAGGATTAACAATAGGAGCAGACCTTGCCTCAACTGGTTGGATTTGCTTCTCAACTACAGAAGATTCCGATGTCTCTTCTTCTTCTTCTTCAGAATAATCTAAACCCAACACAGCAAAACCAGGATAATCATCCCAGACAGCAGCACACAGGGTATATTTCGGTTTGTCATAACTTGCTGTTCCAATGAGTTCTGGTGAAACTTTCTTTCCACTGTTATTTGTTTCTTGCACAGATTGATGTGGTTCAAATGGAGGTTCAACAATATCATCCATTGGTTGGTTATCACCATCAGCAATATAAACACTTTGATGTGGTCCTATTGAAGGTTCAGCAAGACCATTTTCAGGTTGGTTATCACCATCATCAATAGATTCATCACCATCAACATCATAATTACCATCATCATTATCATCACCATCATCATTATAACTCTTCTCAGAAAATTCACTGTCAGATACTTCAGTGTCAGTATCTTCTTCATCACCAAGAATTGGTTCTAATTTAGGTAAGGCCAAAGGTGGACTGGAAGGACCGAAATCTATTCTTTTCTTAGGGATCACAGTATCAGGATCAACCCTATCATCAGGAGGTGACATACTTTCATCTTCAGTCTCAGCTTCTTCCAGCCCTTGTCCTTCGGTGGCCTCATTCCTTTCTTCTTCTTCCTCATCATCAGAGTAAACTGGTTCCTCATCTGATTTCAAACCAGGGTCTCTCAAACCCTTCGGCCTCTTTCCATGGTCAGTGGGATTGTAGGCTTCATACAGCTTGTCTTCATCAGCAACCCGGTATCTTTTCCATGGATTCCAATTTATCTTCATCCTTTTACAAATTTCCTTATTAAGACAAAAAGCACCATCAGATTCAGCAACCTCATCAGCTTCATCAACACATTCCAGATTCATTAACATAATAGAGATCATCTTGGAATAAAATAGGACAGTGGATTTCTTAGACGGTTTCAACATTCTTGCTACGTGCACCATCACGTATCTACAAAGATTGATCTTCTCATTGGTTTTCAGTAGAAATAATAGAAAAACGTCCTGGAATTTAACAGCAGCAAAATCTCCTTTCATAGGACAAATTTGGTGCTGAATAAACTTAAAGAGAAGTCTACATTCTCCATCCAACTCTGAAGCTGTGATTCTCCTTGAATCTCTGTTTCCAGTCAAAAGCTCTAAAGCTAGCTCATAAGAGAAGTAATCAGTTTTTGGAGGAATATTTCCAGCATAATCCTCATACCAACCCTCATGGGGTACATTCAGACACTCAGCCCATTGCTTAGATGAAAAGGATATTTTACTTCCTTTTACTACAGACGACATTCTGGTAGCCTCTGCACCATCTAAAGTAACTTGCAAATTAAAATAAAACTCATGTACCAACTTTGGGTAGCTTATACGAGTGTTATCTGAGAACCAGGCTAACCATCCTTCAGATTCTATACTTGCAACAACATCGACTTACTTGTTAACAACCAGGCAGAGCTGACTTCCTTCTCTACAGCAACAATAAGAGTTTCCAAGTTCGGATTTACTGATTTTTGAGTGGCACTACTCGATTCACCTCGAGCATGCTTCAGAGGTACATGACTGTCTGATCCTTTTCTTGGTCTCTTTTGTTTATCCATTTGAAGATTCTGGGGAAGTGTAGAAGTTTGAAGGTCCGAAGTAGAAGAGAAGAGAATGTAAAAGGCTTGGCGGGAAATGAAAGGTCGATGGTTTGGGGAATAGAAATAGCCGCGTATCATTTATTTTATCATTTAGGGTTCCCATAAGGATAAAAGCAATTAATTAAATAATGACAACATAACAAAATGTAAAAAAAGATCAGTTTCACAGATCTGTTTCACTGATCGGTTTCACAGATCGGTTTCACTCATCGGTTTCACTGATCGGTTTCACAGATCGGTTTCACTGATCGGTTTCACTGATTGGTTTCACAGATCAGTTTCACTGATCGGTTTCACTGATCGGTTTCACTGATCGGTTTCACATATCGGTTTCACTGATCGGTTTCACAGATCAGTTTCACAGATCGGTTTCATAGATCGGTTTCACTGATCAGTTTCACAGATTAGTTTCACTGATTGGTTTCACAGATCGGTTTCACTGATCGATCATACACAACTCTTGTTTAATAAAATTCATTCTTTCAAAGCATAAAGGTTTTGTAAAGATATCAGCTAATTGATGTTCAGAACTAATAAATTCTAGAGAAATATCACCTTTCTGATAATGATCTCTTAGAAAGTGATGTCTGACATCAATGTGCTTAGTCCTAGAGTGAGACACAGGGTTCTTAGATATTTTGATGGCACTAGTGTTGTCACAGTTAATTGAGACATGTTTAAAATCGAATCCATAGTCCAATAAAGTGTGTTTCAACAATAGAATCTATGCACAACAACTACCAGCAGCTATATATTCTGCTTCAGCAGTAGACAATGCAGCTGAGTTCTGTTTCTTACTACACCATGATACTAGGGACTTTCCAAGTAAATGACATGTTTTTGATGTGCTCTTCCTGTCTAACTTACATCCAGCAAAGTCAGCATCTGAATAACTAGTTAGGTCAAATGATTGTCCTTTTGGATAAAACAAACCTAAATTTACAGTATACTTAAGATATTTAAAAATACTTTTAACAGCTAGTAAGTGTGATTCTTTAGGATTAGCTTGAAATCTAGAACACATACACACACTAAACATAATATCTGGTCGACTAGTAGTAAGATAAAGTAAGCTTCCAATCATACCTCTATAATTAGTTTGATCAACTGGTTTCCCAGTTTCATCAACATCCAGTTTGCAGGTAGTACTCATGGGTATATCACTTCCATTAATACTATCCAGACCAAAACGTTTTAATAAATCCTTAGTATATTTACTTTGATTTAGAATAATACCATTTTTAGTTTGAAAGATTTGAAATCCATGAAAGTACTTAATCTCTCCCATTAAGCTCATTTCAAACTCATTTTGCATAACCTTTGAAAAATCAGTACATAAAGAATTTTTAGAAGATCCAAAAATAATATCATCAACATAGATTTGAACTATTAAAACATCTTTTGAAATCCATTTTATAAATAGAGTGGGATCAGCTGTTCCTTTTATAAATCCTTTTGAAATAAGAAAGTTTGAAAGTCTTTCATACCAAGCTCTTGGAGCTTGTTTTAAACCATATAAAGCTTTAGAAAGTTTAAAAACATGATTTGGAAAATTAGGATTTGAGAAACCAGGTGGTTGTTCTACAAAAACATCCTCAACAATAAAACCATTTCAAAAAGAACTTTTTACATCCATTTGATATAACATGAAATCCAAATGTGATGCATAGGCAAGTAAGATCCTAATGGATTCTAATCTAGATACAGGTGCAAAGGTTTCCTCATAGTTAATTCCTTCTTCTTGATTGTAACCTTGTGCAACTATCCTAGCTTTATTTCTAATGATGTTTCCAGATTCATCAACTTTGTTTCTAAACACCCATTTTGTACCTATGGTCAAAGTGTCCTTAGGTCTTTCTACTAATTTCCAAACTTTTTTTCTTTCAAATTGATTTAGTTTTCTTGCATAGCCATTACCCAAAATTCATCATTGATAGCATCATTGATATTTTCAGGTTCTAATTGTGAAAGAAAAGCTTGATGTTCAACCTGATTTCTTAGAGAAACTCTAGTATGTGTTCTAATATCTAAATTTCCTACAATAGCATCTAAAGGATGATTCTTTAGAGTCCTAGTTGGTCTTGAAAAGGTAGGACTAGAGATTTCAGATTCATCAATAGGTTGGGAATCAAAAGAAGCAGGTTCTAGAAAATTTCCAGAACTGGATGTCTTAACTACTGGTCCACTGTCTTTATCATTAAGGTTCAAACCAGAGAGTTCATCTTCAAGAGAGGTCTTAGGATCATGTGGATCAGTCTCATCAAATTTGATGTGAACAGATTCTTCCACACATTTGGTTTGTTTATTGAAAACTCTATAGGCTTTACTAGAAATAGAGTAACCTAGGAAAATTCCTTCATCACTCTTGGATGCAAATTTGTCAAGATTGTCTTTGGTATTGAGAAAAAAGACTTTGCAACCAAGAACTATGAAGTAGTTAACCTTAGGTTTCCTATGGTTCCAAAACTCATAAGGAGTTCTCTTAAGAACAGGTCTGATCAAGACTCTATTAATAACATAACAGGCTGTATTTACAGCTTCAGCCCAAAAATAGACAGGTAGGTCATACTCATTGAGCATAGTCCTAGAAATTTCTTTCAGGGTTCTATTACTTCTTTCTACTACACCATTCTGTTGGGGTGTCCTAGGGGTAGAAAAATTATGACTATAGCCATTGTGTGAGCAGTAAGATTCAAACTCATGATTTTCAAACTCATGGCCCTGATCACTTCTCAGGGTTTTAATCTTAAGTCCACTAAGGTTCTCTACAGACTTGGAATATTTTATAAAGCAGGAACAGGCTTCACTTTTGTGAGCTAGAAAATATACCCAAGTATATCTAGAAAAGTCATCTACAAGAACATAGACATAGTGCTTCCCATTTAAACTAGAAACTCTAGAAGGTCCAAATAAATCCATGTGAACCAACTCGAGAGGTTGAGAAGTTGAAACTTCTTTCTTTGATTTAAAAGAAACTTTATGTTGCTTTCCCTTTTAATAGGGATTACAAACTTTGTCTACTGTAAATTCAAGTTTGGGTAGGTCTCTAACTAAGTTCTTCCTAGAAAGTTTTCTTAGTGAATGTACATTACAGTGTTCTAATCTCCTGTTCCACAACGAAGAATCTTTATGAAAAGCATTTAAACAAGTAATATAATGCTTAGCTAAAGAATTTAAATCAACAACATAGTCATTTTCATTTCTTAAAGCAGAAAATACTAAAACATTTTTATTTAAAAACATTGTAAGAATCATTTTAAAATTTAACATAAAAACCATCATCACATAACTAAGAAATACTTAACAAGTTGTATTTAATTCCATCAACAAGTAAAACTTTAGAAATTAATACTGAGTCAGGGTTACCAATCTTGCCTAAGCCAATGATTTTTCCTTTTGAGTTATCACCACAAGTGAAAAAACCTCCATCAATTATGACTAAGCTTTTGAAGCATGAGAAGACTCCTGACATATGTCTTGAACATCCACTGTCCAAGTACCAGATATTTCTACAGGAGCTCTTTAAACAGATTCCCTACAAAACAAATTTAGATGAGAAATGATTTTGGTACCCAGATTTTCTTGGGTCCAGATAGGTTAGCCAATAACACTTTATGTACCCATATTTGTCTAATGGGTCTCATATAATTTGTAGAATCAACATACTTTGAAAGATAAACCTTATTAGATCCATAGATATGAATATAACTAGTTGAGGCATATGAAGTTCCAGAACTAGCTATACTCTGTCCAGATTTAGGAATGAATCTAGTTTTGGTAATTTTCTTTTGTCCAGGTTGATATCCTATACCAGTAGTGTATCTTGGTGCAACTTGCTTTCCTAGCATTTGTGTTAGTGTATTCTTTCCATTTGTAAACTTTTCTAAGTCTTTCTTAAGTTGCTCATTTGATAATTTCAGTTCAGTATTTTCTTTAAGCAACTAAGCATTCTTTTCCATTTCAGTATCAAGATCAGATTTATATTTAGCAGTTAAAGCATACTGTTTCTTTAAACCTTTGTACTTGTCTTTCATCTCATTAGAGGTTTCTTCTAACATATCACAATATTCAAATAGTTCAGATTTTGACATGCTATCAGAATTAGTATCATTTTCAGAATAATAAGAATTTAAAGCAGGAGCTTCAGCAGTTACCTCAGAAGTGTTTGTCATAAAACACATGTTTGCCTTATTTCTGTGTTCAGTTTCAGAAATTTCAGATTCAGTGGAGCTGTCCTCAGAAGCACTCCAAGTAGCCTTCATGGCCTTTTTAAGCTTATTATCCTTGTATTAATACTTCTTCTTGTATTTCAACTTTGGACAGTCTTCCTTTATGTGTCCCTTTCTTTTGCACTCATAGCAGACAACTTCATCTAATTTGTCAGATTTCTTCCAGTCCTTTTTTCAATGTCCCTTGCTATCATACTTACCTTTGTAATTTGATTTTCTGAAAAACTTCTTATTCTTATAAAACTTCTTGAATCTTTTGGAAATGTGAGCCATCTCAGCATCACTATCAGAAGAACTTTCACTATCTTCACAGCTTGAGATTTTGTTTATATAGCTTGAAGTTTCTTCTTATCCTTGTTCTTTGATGTTGAAGATTTGAAAGAAGCAGACTTTCTTCTAGGTTCATCTTCTTCTTCTTTATTCACCTTAAGTTCTTCTTCATACATCATCAGCTTGCCAATTAGTTCCTTGACTGGCAGTTCACCAATGTCACATGATTCTCTAATGGAGACATAAGTTCCTCTCCATTAGTCTGGTAAACATCTCAAGATTCTCATAATCTGTTCCTTTGCTGGAACAGCTTTTCCAAGTGAATTCATTGTGTTGACAATTTCATTAAACCTGAGATACATGTCAGAAATGGGTTCATCAGGCTTCATCTTAAAATTATAATACTTAATAGTATAAGTATTCAATCTCATTTCCTTAACATTAGTTGTCCCTTCATGAGAAACAGCTAAGGTATCCCAAATTTCATATGCAGTTTTACAGGCAGATATTCTATTAAATTCCTCATCTCCTAAAGCACAGTACAGGGCATTCATGGCTTTACAATTATTATTGTAGGCAATCTTTGTAGGTTCATCCCAAGTAGATCTAGAAGTAATGTGAATTTTATATTCAGATTCAATTGCAGTCCAAATATCAAAACCTATGATTTCTAGATGAATTTTCATTTTAACTTTCCACTGAGCAATGTTAGTGCCATTGAAAAAGTGTGGTCTATTGGTAGAAACACCTTCAAGTCTGTTATCCATGATAACTTACTTAGAGCAAAGATTTTAAAGAGATAAAAATTTAGAAATAATAGAAATTTTAAGAACTTTAAAATACAACTAAAATCACAGTTGAAAAGCAGAGTACTTTAGAAACTATTTTTCCAAACCTCTGATACCAAGTGTTGGTTAGAGTGGATACTCAAGAGGGGTGGGGGGGGGGGGGGGTGAATTGAGTTCCAATTAAAATTTCTGTTTAAAAAACTTTGTCTTAAAATCCCCCAAATAAAACACAGAATTAAACTGTAGTGAATTTATATCAAAGTAAAGGTTCTGTTGGATTCTCAAGGGATTGATTATTTCCCAGTTAATCAAAATAGGATAGTAGATTAACTTTTGAAACTAAATTACTGATTTAAAAATAATATAAACACTTGCAAGTTTAATTATCAAAGTGACTTTAAAAATAGCTTTGGCTTTAAAGTAATTAGCAACGAAATAAAAACTTTGAAAGAAATAGCACAGCAGATATAATCAAGAGGTTCAGTCTCAAGCCAAGACTTAGTACTCTCAAAAGTTTATATAAAAGATGATCCATACCCTAGATCGGTGTTCAACAGTTTACAACTGTCCAGGTCCAAGACCTCTACCACTGTTATCCGTGGGAAACAAAACAATAACAACCAGCTGTCCAGGTCACACACGACCTCTACCACTATCCACAGTGGGAAAAGAATATGAAAAGTGTTTTGCTGAGTATTTACAGATCCCCCAGTTAAAGTATAGGAGACAGTGTGTGTGTTAAATGTAGAAGATAACACACACTACTCGAAATGTAAAATAGTGAATCACAGAGCAGAGATGTAGAGTTTAGAAATGGCTCTAGTGATTGCAGTGAAGCTTTTAACTCCTTGAGTTTGATCTAAAGTGGTTCGAAGTTCTCCTCTAGTATTTTTTTGAGTAACAGAGTGTCGTATGCTTCAAGTTCATAGGCAGTGAAATGTAGTCGATGAAGATCTTCAGTGTCCTCGTGGATGCACAAAACTCTTCTTGAGTAAGCTTGAGTGTGTATGAGAATCTGTGTGATCTTCTTGATATGTCTCTTGAGCTCCTCTGTATTTCATTGCTTCACTTCTATGTCGCTTGTTTCCTTTTTGGCTTCACCTTTTTTGCTTTTTTACATTCTTTTTTTCTTCACAGTAGCACATCCTCCCTTTATTTAAAAGCACGAGCTCCGGCAAAAGATGATTTACTTTTCGCAGGTACGAGGTACGGTTCCCTGACATCCAACAACTTTTATTAAATAAATGTCAATACATTAAAATATCCCTAATATGACCGTTGGTTAGATTAAATAAAGATAAATATAATGAAATTCAAATAGTTGTTTATGACTGTTGATGAGTCAAGTGATCGGTAGGTCATTAGCATCAGTATCAGTGGCTAGACATCAGTGTGTCATTCGATCAGCATCGGTGTGTCATTTGATCAGCATCGATGTGTCATTTGATCAGCATCCGTGTGTCATTTGATCAGTGACTCAGATGATCAGCATCGGTGTGACTGTTCTTCTTTGATATGGATCGGTGCGACCGCTCTTCTTTAATATGGATCGGTGTGACTGTTCTTCTTTGATATGGATCGGTGCGACCATTGTCTTTTGATTTGGATCAGTGTGACCATTCTCTTTTGATATGGATTGGTGCAACCATTCTTCTTTGATATGGATCGGTGTGACCGTTGTCTTTTGATATGGATTGGTGTGACCGTTGTCTTTTGATATGGATCAGTGCGACCATTCTTCTTTGATATGGATCGGTGCGACCGTTGTCTTTTGATATGGATCAGTGCGACCGTTCTTCTTTGATATGGATTGGTGTGACCATTGTATTTTGATATCTGTTTGATCCAGAAGACTTCCAGAATACTTTTAAATCAATAAAAGCATAGATAAACATGATCCAAAAAATATAAACAGATTTACTACCATATTGTGATTAAGTTTATGATAAATCCAATCGGATTAAGTAGCAATGATTTGTGATTATTAAAACATCAAACATAGAAAGAATTCAACAATATTCCAGAGGGCTCAACAAAAGCCTTATTGATAAACTTATTTTAGTTACAAATCATTTAACTATAGAGGATTTTATGTCTTAAAACATCATTCTTAAACAATTACATGTTGTTATAAATCCTTCATAATGATTTATAAAAAGATTTTGATTAACCAAACATATACCCCAGGAGTGTCAAACCAATAGTGTAGCAAGGCCCATTGTCATGTACCAAGATACCCTCAGTAATTCCCGAAACCCCTTGTTGTATTTTTTAATCCTAGGTACATTTGTGCCAGAGCCACATCCACTTGTTCGTATGGAGACATGGATTTATTTGTTCAGATTCCACTTACTTAATATTTCACCAAAATACCAGGATGTTTTCCAATATTTAAACTTTTCTATAAGGTTCTTCCTAAAGTTTTCATAGCATAATTTCTAAAAATAACTAAACTATCCTTTGATACCAACTATGGTAACCCGCCTTTTAATTACATAAATTTTAATTACATTTTACGAATAGAGGATATTTAAAGTCTAGTATCTAGGAAATCAGGAACATAATTCATGAAAACACAACACATTATTTTAAATTCCCTTCTAAAAATCCTTGAAAAGTTCATCCTATATACAATTACTGCATCTCATAACCTAGAGATATACATCAAAGGAAAGGGTGAGCAAAAGGCCCAGTAAGGAAAGTAGGGGAATCAGTTTACTTGTGATATCAATAAAAACATGATGAAAAACATAAAGACCTATGCAATGTAAGAAGAGGAATATAATATCAAAGTTAACATTAATAATAACTTCAATATGAGGTTACAACATTTAATTTATACATTCATGAATATATCACCAGGGTTCATCCCCAAGGTGTCATAGAAATTACCAAGGTTATTCCCCAAGGTATCGTGAAACTTTTCATCTCTAGAGATTAAATTCATTACCCAATACATTGTAGATCTATCAGGGTGAACCATTGATATAGATTTATGTTCACTTGAGCCACATATAACATAATATAAGAGTTAATAAATAACTGAAAAATAATAAAATAAATGGGTTTGTTTCAAAATCATGACATTTTTTAAAGTGCTTAAAAACATGATCGTTAGGTCATTTATAACCCATGGAGAAAGAATGATGGTTTCATGTATGTCAATTCTAGAATAAAATATATCATATTTATGTCTTGAGTAATATCCCTAGAAATTAAAATAGGTTTGGGTATTCACATAAATAAAATAAGAGGATTTCTTGAGAAAAAAGAAAGGAATTATGAGAGGAAAATTCTGCAGTATAACATCTATATATAACATGGTTTTAGAAAACATTTAAAAATAAAGGGGAAAAGGGTCACCCACTAGTAAATAACTCATAATATAGTATAGGTACATTATAAAATTTAAATACTATCATGGTATGAATGTTTGAATGACATACCACATGAAAAGGAAACTTGAAAAAAAGAGAAGATGTGATTTCTTTTACAAAAATTCAACAGCCTAACAACGTCACTTAAAACTTCAGAAAATTAGTTAATGAGAGAGGAAAAGGTATCTCATAAATTAAACATGATATGGATAGTAATAAGGGTATATATAAAAATACCCCTACATAATAAAATGGAAACTAGAAGACATAACTTTATGGAAGTCATGACAAAAAGATGAGGGTGAAAGGATCCCTTACCTTTAAGGGTAACTTCAATGGCTCAAAGGAGGGGACCTTGGGGGGATTTAAGGAAACTTGGGAGGACCCATTGAGAGGTAAAAAGTCCAGATCTTCATTGAGGAGTAATTTGGAATGAAGTTAAAGGTGGAATGGCTTGGTATTTATCACAAAAAAGAGGGAATATTTTATTAATTTCAAAGGGACACCTCATTAGTGGAATTTGCAAAACCATGGGCTTGCGCATGGGATTTGCCCATGGTATTGGACAAATGGGACACATAATAACATATATTACTATTCACAAGTCGTATATAATTATTACATCATTATTGAATCATTAATTAAGTAATTAAAAACACCAAAACCCAAAACTGTATTTTTACTATTCACTAAAAATTCAACTGTTTCAAAAAATTCCAAAAAATTCACCCTAACCAAATATCTGTGCTCTGAATTCAAAAATGAACTCCATTTTATGATTTTTTTTTTATAATTATTAATTTTAAAAATATTAAGTAAAAACACTATTCACCCAAAAAAACTAATACAAAACTAATAGTTTCTGAAACAGTTGTTTACTTATACAATTAAATCACATTACCTAATCAAGACACCTAAATGATATTTATACATTATTAAGTGAGGTTACTATTCCATTGGTCATATAACTATTCATAAGGGTAATATTACTATTTATAATTTACTATTTACTAAAAATTAAGTTTATCTTATTATAAAATAAATTTCATACTTAACACTACTGTAAAGAGCATTTTTTGAAAATAATTTCACATTATTAATTATTTAAAGTATAAAAAAATAATTTAAAATACCCTTTTTCCAATATTCAACAATAATATGGACTTCTATAAATTCATCCTATATTTATTTTAGCATTTGAAATTCACAAATTTCACCATATTAAGAAATAACAATTTTATTTATACAAAAGGATTATGCAATTTAAATAGGCCTCATTACATATCCCCTTATAACACCTACATAAGACATAAGAGTAAGGTGTGAAATGTTGATTGAATCTTGCGGCAGCTCAGACAACATTTCCCAAGTGGTGATTTCTATCCGCTTGAACTTCCCCCGTAGGTGATTCTGTTCAAGATTCACATGTTGAAGCTCATCTTGGGCTTGGTCTAGAGGAATGTGTAGTGATGAAACCTCCTTCCAAAGATCCATTAGATGGGCTTCGTACAGCTTGAGTCTAATAGATGAGGCCACCTAATCTTCTATTTGTATTAATTAACCATGATCATTTTTTTTATAAGAAATAATCATCACGTTAAGAGTATTGTTTCGAATGGTCATATTGAACAATAGTCATAAAACAGTCGAAAACCAATGGTCTTATTTTAATTATACTCACTTAATTATTAAAAGGATATAGTTTTGTGTACGAATTATATAACACACATTTTTTGGAAACAAGAATTTGATTTAAATGTTCGGGTTGTTATAATGAATAATCTTGTGGGAGAGGTTATCGGGTTCTATGAAATTGGTCCATTCTCATGTGAAGAACATTATCTCCTTTGAGGCAAGATATTTAATTATTCTCCTTTTTATATAAATAAAATAATATAGTTGTCATAGTTCATCCCCGTAGGTAAAAATGATATTATCCATATAAATATTGATCTATATTTCAATGGAATTGGATTGTGATCATTTGTATTTTATTTCTACCATGATTACATTTTGCATCTTATTTTTATAGGTAGTGTGATATCTATTCAATACTTGTTACAATTTTTTGTTATGTTATGGATTATCATATTTTTCTGGATGGAAAATGGTAAATAACATAAAGGAACAATTAATTGATAATTATTTGGATAGAGAATAGATAGGTATGTTTAATGAATCTGGTGTTTGATATAATATAATAATGATCAAGTTGATTTGAGTATCCATGTTTAATTGAATATGAAATTCTACATGTTGATGGAATTTTATAAATATTGTAAATCATGTAAATTATTGTTAATGAAATGATTTATTGAAATTTTAATGAATTATAATTCCACAAGTTTGTTGAAATAATAAATCTTGCTAGGAAACATGTTAAATTTAAATTTTTAATTAATTTATTATCTTGTTATAGTTTTATTTCATAAGTTTATCATTTTTAGAACCTATGAATAATAAATAAGTTAATCCATGAGGGAATAGAAACTGGTATTTTGATAATGTCAATTAAAGGTCTATATTTTTCTATTTTCTTAAGAAGTATGAGTGCCTTGAGTATAGGGTCGTGATATATCATTTATGTTTAAAGGATGAATGCCTTTTTAGGGCCTAAATTTACCTTTTTTTTGTGATTGTTTATTTCTTTATTATTTTGTGATGCGATTTGGATGTGATATTGACAATGCAATGTGATATTATGTGGAGAGGCCAAATGTGATATGAGCCCAGGATGGCTTATCCTAGTATGGTGAATCCCGAGATGGATTATGTTATGTAGTGTGGGGAGGCCCAAATTATGTGGCAGAAGTTGAAGCATGTGATAGAGAGATGCATTGGGATATTCATGTGGGTGTTAGGGATGGAAACAAAGATGATTTAATGGGTTGATACTTGGTTTACCTATTTATGTGGTGCTAAGTACTAGTTTGTTCAGTTATAAATATTTTTAATGGTCAATGGTCATGTTTCTTATTTGACCATCATTACTTTATCCACTGCTTGAGGTAGCTGGATGTGCTCGGTTACATGTTTTCTCTTGGTGGTTTCTTAGGATGGTTTTCCAATAGTACCTATTTTATATAATGATTCTAATAATGAATAAATACTTCTTAAACCATAGGTTTGGTGTTGTTAGAATGAAAATGATGAAAATATGTTAATCTTGAGGAACCGTGGACTTAGATTAGGTTATTCTTGGAGTGAATGGAATTCATTCTGATGATTAATGTAACTCCCCGACCCTAGAAGCCCAGAGTCAGTGCATTATTACAGAACATTATCATGATCACAAAAGATCAAGTATTGAAAGACCGATTAGTTTAGTAGCCTTGGAAGTACTAGATACATTCATAAGGGTAACATTACATCATAAAATGAAAAACTACAACAACATGTTTCCATAGACTACACTCATATCCCCTTAGACTATACTTGTAGGTAATTCATAAAATACTTCTTCGCATCATGGGAAAAATAAAACATAGAAAGGGGTGAGTTTAGATGCTCAGTAAGGATAACAATATAGTGGAAACTTTCATAAATAATCATAAACATTTAAGGCAATGTATAACTAAAAAAAAGCCTTATAAACTTGAACTTATGAATAATATGGAAAAAATAAAATGTAATAATTCCATTTACTTATTCGCATGGATATTCTACTAGTCGAGTAATCACATGAAATATCAATAACCATTTTCATAATGATGGAATGCATAATGCCAGACTTTCATAACCACATAGTCAGGGCATTGTGCTAAGACTAAAAATAAGAATTTTTCAAGGCCTTTTTCCAAGACACTAGTTTGTATCATGAGACATACTGATGCATTAAGGAGCTATATGGGATCCACCCGTCATGTACTAAGTCACATGCATTCCTCATATGAACAGGTTTAAACATAACATAAACATTCGTATTAAAACTAGCATACGAAATGTAAATAATTTATCCCTAAACCATGAATGGTATAAAAATAACACATCGACATTAAAATATATCACAAAACCTTCAATACAATATGGAATCTTTGTGTCATAACAAATCAACTTCAAATAAGCTTAAAATCCATCAATGGATGTTGACATAGATGAAATCAAAACTATTTGAGAGAAATATCTCTTTTTTGAAATCATTTAAAAGTCACATAATTATAAAATAAATCATTTACTTTGAAAATATTCTTATAAGATTGTATGGGAAGCTTCAGTGATTTTATAATGGAAAAAAATAGCCGCACCCGCCGTATAAGTTAAAAAAACATTCTTACCTTGATTTTGTCGAAAATGTTAAAAGTACCTAGTTTGGAAAATGACATAAAGATACATTTCAAACAATTTTATATAAAGTCAAACAAGGGTATAAATGACTTTAACCCATGATATAGTAACACTACTAGAAGTCATTCTTTTCCTAACACTTTTATACCAATGGTTCTTTTGAACCGTTGGTATATGTGTTCTTTACCAACGGTTTTCATAAATTGTTGGTAAATATGGATTTTGATAGAGTTTTCCTAATGATTTTTAATAAACATTGGGAAAATATGTCCCAAATTAGACTATGTAAGATGACCCCCCCGATTCCAGAAGTAGATTGCGCGACTCCCAGAAGCACTACTCGACTCCCATAAGCCCTTGAGAAGGCCCAGCACAAGTGCACCTCTTCCATCAGATTAGCTACCAGGTTAGACTCCTTCCACCTCTTCTCAAGGATATCCTTCCACCTCTTCTCAATGGTACCCTTCTATTCTCAAGGATATCTTTATTCTCTATTTCTATGGATTTTGGAAAAATTTATGATTCACTAATCTACGAATTGTGTACTCAAATCACTACATCCACGAATTGTGTACTCAAATCACTAAATAGGTGTAAACATTGTACAATTAATGTTTTCATTACACATATACATTTATAAGGTCATGGTGTCTTTTTATTGTGTTTTAATTTTATAGATTCATAGTTTTTTTAATCACAATGGGTCAAATATTACAGCTTCATGTATATGAACTCATAAGAAATTGTTTGTAATATTTATTCATAATATTTCATGAAAATCACTCCTTTCATTAAGATCATGTAAAACATAAAGATCTTATTCATATTAATTTTTGTACACTATGTGTATTACATAAAAAGTATGTATCATGTCTTTATCAAAATCTGTATATATATATAAAATGACACACTATTCACTTATCCTTTGCATAATAGAACATATGGAGTATCTTCTTGAAATTTGAAAAATAGTATGTGGTCCCTAATTATTCTTCACAGAAG
Organism: Viscum album; assembly: GCA_963277665.1. Lineage (NCBI taxonomy): Eukaryota > Viridiplantae > Streptophyta > Magnoliopsida > Santalales > Viscaceae > Viscum > Viscum album. The sequence continues at coordinate 177,323,604 of OY728134.1, forward strand.
AAATAAGAAATACTTAACTGTACAATCCAATGTTCTTTATGAATAAAATATCTACAAAGGTAACTCTCAGTGGGACCTCTTCTTTTCCCATGTAGTACTTATTCCTTCTTCATGAAACTAATTCACAGAATATCAAATTTGAAATATTAATGAATATTAGTTTTCCTAATATAGCCATTAATCATTCTTCCTTTAACATCATACATGAGTTATTCAATCACCTTTTTAAAACACAATGAAAATTTTCACTGATTTGGGGTTCCTCAAAATGCTTGGGAAAATCAGAAAATCACATGTATTGAATCGTGATTCTCATATGGTTTCATGGATACAAGTTCATCTCAAAAATCATGACTGCATGGTTCAAATATCAAGAGAACCATGAGATTCTTATTCTTCACACAAATGATGTTGTTTTTTGAAACTATGTGTTTTTGTTTTCACTTTTTATTTGGCAGAAAGGGGAGCTTTGTGGTCATTAATCATGGTTGTGGGTGGTCATTTATAATGTAAGATAGTATGACTTCATTTTACTTGATATATCCAATATTATTATTGATTTATGTTCAATTTTATTATCTTTTACAAGTGATGTTGTTTAATAAGTTGTTATTAATGGTTGTAATAAAGAAGATATAGTATAAGGGTTCACATGGTGTGTATAACGGTTGACATGATGTCTACGATAATCTAGTGTCCTGGGAGTGTACATGGGAATGTAATCATAGTATATGATTTGGTTACCCATGTAAATATACATGGCCAATTTCTTATGGTGAAAAGTATGTTTGGCCAAATGGGGTGCTGAAAACGTCCCATTTACACATGGATTTGTTTCATGGGTATTACCACATGATGAGTTGGCCATACTATAGATTAGGTAGTAATTAGCTCATTCATAACACTTTCATCCCTAAAATTCATGACCACATGGTTAAATGGAAGAACCCATGTTATAATGACATGCCTAACATAATTTCTAACTCACCTCACCTAAAAATAAACTAGAACACTGGTTAAATGCAATAATTCATCCTAAACGTACAATATAACATTGGTTAATGGAAGAAATCATCATCGTTACTAAATTCTATACACATTTGGGAAAAAAACCATCATTGACGAACATCACTATAATGTATAGGCTTTTCAAAAAACACATATCCCTTAAATGTCATGAAATTATAGTTGGAACTGATTTAAAGTTTTCATGTTTACAGGTTAAATCTTTATAGATTTGGATAATATATTCTCAGAATATAGAGTGGAACCCCATTAGGTGTTTTGAGGTCCACCCATGCTGACCCCCCTCCTTCCTGGACCTAGGACAACCCCCCTCCTTCCTGGAACCTAGACAGCCCCACCCTCCTCCCTAGACCCTGGATAGCCCCCACCCTCCTTCCTGGACTCGGGACAGCCCCCCCTCCTCCCTGGACCCCAGACAGCCCCCACCCACCTTTCTGGACCCAGGACAACCTCTCCTTCCTGGAACCTGGAAAGCCCCCCACCCTCCTCCTGGGACCCTAGATAGCCCACCACCCTCCTCCCTGGACCTTGGAAAACCCAAAAATCATTATTCATATGTGAGATAAAACAAAATAGAACTTGAAGTTCCCTCTCCAATGAGTGGCCATCTGGGTTTGGGTCACTAATGAGTGGAATCCTAGTTTGGGATGTCACAATTCCTGGATATCCTTTTTATAGGTTTTTCTAATCAAATCCATACCTATAACTATTGAAGGTCCCTCTACAAAATCAATTGGGACATGATTCAATAAATACACCCTTCCAACCTATGATCTATAGACCCAAACCTAGGATCCTTTAATCCATGGTTAAGGTGAAACTTGATGAGGCCATAACTACTTTTGATGTGATCTTCATCCTACTCCCCATCCTGATCTCCCTGAAGAAGTTAATGTATAAAACTCATGTACTCCCAAAAAGACCCTGAAGGATCATGTATTCTTTGATCCACTTCCAATATCTTACTAGGAAATCCTTGAATATTGGCATTATAAATTCTGTATCTTATTTTCTTATATACACTGTATTTTTTGTATTCCTTAATATGATTCTCATATAGAGTAATGTATCAGTTATGCTTTTATTTAAAGTAAACAATTTTTATTTACCAAAATATTTTTTTGATTGAACTTTAATATTATTGAATTGCTTTGAAATGACTTATTTCAATTTTTTAACAGAATGGATAGAAGTTGGATGTACGAAACTAATCAGATTTCCACCGATTTTCAAAATAATTTGAACAACTTTTTAGATTTTGCATTTGACAAGGCTTAAGATAGTGGTCGCATACACTGCCCATGTTCTAATTATGTTGGAAGACCTTGGTTGAGTCGTGAAGCAGTTAGCTATCATATAACCAAATATGGTTTCTAAATGAACTATTATGTGTGGTATCACCATGGAGAGAAAATGGAATCTCAAAATGTTGATGATCCAAATGATAGGACTGAATTGGAGAGTGTGATATAAGATCAGTTTCCATTTATTTAGAATCATGAGATGGAAAGGACTTACTTCCAGATGATGCAGATATTCCCTCAAACCACTATATGGCATGGAAGTTAGTTGATGAACTTGGATTCTCAAAAAAAATTCATGCTTGCCCGAATGATTACAGCTTATTTTGGGAGGAAACTGTTGAAAGAAATGATTGTATCAGATGTGGAACCTCCTGATGGAAGCCAAAAGATAATGGAACACCATCTCATGTGCTACAAAAAGTAATGTGGCACTTTCCATTGATCCACATATTAGATATCCTTTTCATGTCTGATGAAATATCTGCAAAAATGCAATGACATGACACCAAGAGAAAAAAGAATAATGAAGAGTTGGTTCACCCTGCAGATGGATTTTCATGGCAGAGATTTGATGCTCAATACCTTGAATTTAAAGCCGAAGTGCGTAATGTGATACTAGGTCTTTCATGTGATGGTTTTAATCCATTTGGGAATAATCTTACTTCGCACAACACATGGATAGTTTTAATACACATTTATAACCTTCCCCCATAGTTGTGTATGAAAAAGCCTTACACTTTCTTGAGTATGCTGATATCTGGCCCTTCTGATCCCAACAATGATATAGATGTATACATGAAACATTTAATAAAAGAGTTGAAACTTCTTTGGGATGTGGGTGTGTCCACATATGATGCATGTTTGAAAGACATATTTCAAATGCATGATGCGCTTATGTGGAAGATCAATGATTTTCCTGCTTATGCAATGATGTCTGGATGGATCACAAAAGGAAAATTGTCATGTCCTATTTGTATGAAGAATACTCGATCGAGAAGAATGAAATATTGTTATAGTTTTAGTTTTATAGGACATCGATGATTCTTTCCAATGAACCATCCATAGAGAAACAATCATCGAAGATTTGAAAATACCATGGAGACTGACGATCCACCTCAGTATATGTCTGTAACTGATGTGCTTAATCAATTGAAATATTTCAGTTATTCATTTGGAAAGGGTGTAATGAAATCTAGAAAGAGGAAAAATGTATCCAATGATACCTGTTACAATTGGAAGAAGAAGAGTATATTCTTTGAGTTATCGTATTGGTCAACAAACTTGTTCCGTCATTTCTTATACATAATGCACATTGAAAAGAATATTTGTGAAATGTTACTTTTGATTCTTCTAAATGTCAAGGGGAAGAAAAAAGATGATTTATGATCTCCGCATGACTTGGTAGATTGGGGGATCAGACCAGAATTGCATCCTGTCTGTATTAGTGAAAATAAATGGAAAGTTCCATGTGCTTCTTATGTGATGACACCTACTGAAAAAAATAAATTTATGGAATTGCTTGAGACTATTAAAGTTCCCGATGGCTATTGAAGAAATATATCAAAACTGGTAAAAAAAAGAGTCGAAGTTGAAATCTTTGAAGTCTCATGATTATCATGCCCTTTTACAAGAGTTGATTCCAATAGCAATCCGTCATCTCTTGTCCAATAATGTAAGAGTCTCAGTTATTCAGTTGTGCTATTTGTTTAGAGATATTTATGCTAAGAAGGTTTCCAAATCCTTCTTGTAAAAACTGTTGGTAGAGACACCATTAATTTTTTGTGAGTTAGAGAAAATATTCCCTCCATCATTTTTAACGAGCATGTTGCATCTGACTATCCATATTCCAACTGAAATACTTCTTAGAGGACCCATTGTTTTCTGTTGGATATATCCAAATGAAAGAAACATGTACACATTGAAATCATATATTCAGAACAGGAATTATCCCAAAGGTTCTATTGTGAATGGTTACTTGGCTCAAGAATGTATGGATTTATGTTCAATGTATTTGTCTAATCTTACTACGAGAATAAAAAGACCAATGAGAAATGAAGAAGAACAATATGAGAAAATTGAACCCAGTTTTCCATCACTTCCACAGACAGGAGGAATTCCGTGATCATATATATTGACAACATTAAGCCTTGAAGAGCAATAGATGGCACATCGCACAATGTTGTTCAATTGTGATTTGTTCGATGAGTATATCAAGTAATTAAATTTTACATGTATCTCTTATCTTATCTCTTGTAATTTTAAATATTTTTTAAACTATTATTATTTTTATCTACAAGGAACATAATGAATTGATATATAGAAAGCACCGTTCTTTATCTTTGGGAAGGAAAGAGACTTTTCATAGCAAATGGTTTTCTACTTGGTTAAAATTAAAGGTAAACATATTTCTATAATAACTAAATAAAAATAATATTTAATTATGTTTACTATTTGATTATATTTCAGGTATCAAGTTTTCCTGGAGAAAATATGGGCCCGTAAGGGGTGACGCCTCGAGAGCTCCTACAATTAGGGTTTCCTACATCGTCTTCCCCTTCACTCCCTTCCATTCCTCTACTGGAATGCGATCGAGGGTTTGGTTGCGCATTGATGGAATGAGGGGGTAGATCGCCCCATGCTTTTGCGGATCTGGAGCTCTGTGTCATCCTACGACAATGAACTAGTTTGCAGGTCTCCAATCCCGCTCCCATGATAGATTCACCTCCCTTTCTTCTACGCTGCCCTCCAGGTTCTTCTTCTTCCTCCTGAGTCACTACGAGGTCGCGGAGAGCAACCTCAGGAATGCTTGGGGCACGCAGCAGTTTGTTGTTTGATTTCTTTTTGTTGTTTGGTACGTCTTGTTTTTCTGGGGTCATAATCGGAAGGGCTTCATCCTCTTTTCAGGTTAATACGGAGCCGCAGGAAGTTGCCTTAGGAAGGCTTGGAGTCTATGACATTCGCTTATTAGTTCTCTCCGTCGATCTATGGTTCTGGTGAGCTGCCGAGGAAGATCTCCCCGTCGGTCAGCCCCCATCATGGATCTGGTGTGGATTTGAATTTTCGTTCGGTGTAGATTTGGTGCAGATTTCTCTGGTTCATTGAATTCTGTTTCACTGGCTGGCTATGGACGTCGGAGATCCTGACGATGAGGACGGGGGTGTGATGGGGTTACTGCTCGAGCTGGTGTCGAGGCAGTTTGAAAACTCGTCTAGTGCGATGATGGTGTTTCCCAGCGAAGGATTGTTGCCTAGGGTTTATGTGGGCAGCCGCGGTGTGGGACGCACGCAGGTGCTTGCACGGACACTGGCCATTCAACCTGAGACCTGTTTGTTGCTGCTGTAGATGTCGTGGAGTTATGCACCTGGATGGTTCAATATTTCTTTGGTTCCCTCTGCCATTTCATCATGCTCTATTCACGTACAACCCCAATTTGGTTGGGTTTGATGGATTTTAGGATTCTTTGGATTGTGCAGGTGGTCATGGATATGATTGAACTTTTCGAGTGCTCTTTTGTTGGTTCTACGTGTTGATGTGTTTTGGGAGGATTTAGTTGTTTTTTTGTTTCTCTATTGGATGGGTCTGGATTTGGATGTGGTTCCAAATCCCACTCGCCTATGGTTCTCATTGATTGTCCGGTTCTCACTTACCCAAAAAGCGACTTATTTGAAAAATCAAGAAAAAGAAGTTTCAGTTAGGTATTGAGTTTGCCCACAGACTCTATTTCTGAGGAAATAAGATCTTTGGATTTTGGTCCTAATACCAAGGTTTGTGCTTGTAAATCACTTATGATCAATGTATACAAATTTATTATCACTGAAAGAGAAAGAAACATGAGAACACAACATGATGGTGTTATGCTAACTGCCAAAATAGACTGTTATGCCAGTTCATCGAATAATAGACCTCGTTCTGAAAATGTATCTTATTATGGAGTTGTCGAGAAAATAATAATTTTGGATTATTACTTGCATGGTCGAGTTATGATGATGAAATGTCAATGGTTTGATTCAATGACGAGGCAAGTCACCTTTATAGATGATTGTGGATTTCGAGTTATTGACATGACTCACACTCTTGCCACTGATGAACCATATGTATTAGCATCAATGGTGAAACAAGTTTTTTATGTCAAAGATCATAGTCATCCTAAATTAAGGGTAATTATTGAAGTAAATCCCAAACATGTTTTTGATGACGGTGGTGATTAAGTTGACACTATCCCTACCACAATTGGAAGAAATCTATTTATTACTTATGATGAATCTAATTTCTCAATTGTCAGAGTTGATTGTGAACCCGAAGTTGTGGTGGGAAATATATAGAATCATATAGTCATGTTCTCACCTACATGTTTCACCTACATCATTCAGAGTGTGTATCCTAGTACTTACCTTCAAACCACCATAAATCTTCTGTTTCTTTATGTTTCTTTATCATAATGGGTTTTCTATATTTTGTTTTTTGGGTTACACATTAGTTATCTATTTCTAATTAATTCCATATTTGTTTTCATTGTAGGAAATGACACCCATTGAAGGGAGGCAGTAGAAAAAGATGACAGAAAATAATCATCGCATGACACAGATGGGAGTTACTCCACTCATCCATATTGTGAGTATTTTATTTCAAATATATATATATATTTCAATAACTTATAATATCATGTGTTTACTTTTGTGTTATTTTTTTTTCAGGATCCACCCCCTAGATGGGAGATATCCGATGAGGAGCCTAATATTGCTCCCAGTACAAAGGATGGTGGTAGGAGGGGGGTTGGTGTCAAAGTTAGAAAATCATCTGGTGGTCATGGTACTGAGGCCGGTGGTATGAGGGCTCATGGTGTGAGAGTTAGACGATCCACTGGTCATACCTGATTGGACAATTCCCCTACCACAGATGTATCTTCTATACCCCATTTTGATCCTGGTGTGTCTTTAGGGACACACATGATATTTAGGCCTCTAATGTTTACACTACCATTTGGCTAGATGTCTATGCCATCATCTTTTGCATCTGGTTCATTATTTACGAGATATTATATTCCACCTTCTTCGACTCCTGCTCTGACATAATATGTGACTGAGGAGCGTAAAATGAGGGACACTCCACTTGTATAGGATATTCCTTCAGCTTCTGCACATCCAGTGATTCCCATTGATCCGAATACCACAGGTATATTTATATAACTCTAACAAATTTTTTATACCGAAATTTATTTTTATTATAACTTGTACTGATATTTTATTTCCTTAATAACAAATTAATCTACTGATAGGAGGTGGGGGAGGAGACGTACTCGCTTGCATGTGGTATGGAACCACCAGACATAGTTAATTGTTTAATACAATGATGATGGACAGATGATCGATAAATCTGGGTAGGAATGTCGGGGTTTTTTGGTGATGCTAGCCAAATACTCCGACATCATTCTGGTCAGCCCTCTCTCTTGGAGACATCTTCCACACGAAGTCAAGGATAATGCGTGGGCACAAATATGGGTAAAAAATCTATTGGATTTAATGTAGTATTTTGTTGTATTTATATGAATTAATCTATTGGGTGTCAGCTTTGATTTAACTTCCCTAATGGTGAAGGTGCACAACCAGCACGTTTGAAGGAGCTAGGAGAGATTTGGAGAACTTATGAGCATGAGATGTATTTTGGCTGGTGTGATAGAGTGGGCATGGAGTTGGAGACATTACCTATCATGGATGAATACCCGATAGAGAAATATGGCCAAATGATTACCCAATGGGCGACTACCAAATTTAAGGTATTAATCCCATTTGAGGTATTTAAATGTCAGTTTTCATATTTTGCATTAATATCATCTTATTTATTATTAAAAATTATTTAGTAATCTTTTGAAAAAAAAGAAAAAAACATTGAGTCAAAGCGATACCTCCACACTTTGGGGTGCACTACTACGTCAGATCATGAGAGGAAGCTGATACGATATAGTTGTTTATAATTTTTCTTTAGGACTTGCCCTTTTTATTGTTTCCTACTTAAATTATGCGATTTATTTAATATTGAATATATGATTATACTTGAAATTTATATTGTTTGAATGTCATTACAGAAGCACAAATTGAATATTTAAGGACGTATACCTCGAAAAAAATTGTTTTTCTCGAGTATAAGGAAAAAATATGGAACTGTGGTTAATGAACCAACATAAGAAAATATTTCAAGTTTTAATTTTTTTATTTCGAAGTTTAATATCTATTTTGGAATTTAATAATCTATTAATATTTTTAACAGGCTAATTTAGAGGCCCTTGATGCCTAGGATCCTGACAATTTAGGGCCACAAGATCATTTATATCAGGTTTTGGGAGATGAGCACACTGGTCGAGTACGCTACCGACCTGGTAAGAATATAGTCCTGAGGAGGTATTAGTCCTCTTCAGGTATCCATTCTAGTACCATAGAGTTAGAATAGGTCAATTATCATGCAATACAGTCTGATAAAAGGGTAACAGAGTTGGAAGAATTGGTTCAAACGAGGAAGAAAGGATTTATGAAACTGATCAAAGATTTATCTTCATCACTTCCACTAGAGTCTATCATGGATTGTCAGACATATATGTCATTCATGGGTGCATTATCCAATGCAACAGGTGGATTTTCTAGTGGCGGTCGATATGATGATGTTCCTGGTGATGATGAGGATGCTGAAGAGGATGAGGGAGAGGATGGGGATGAGTACGAGGGTGAGGATGGGGCCGAGGGCTAGGATGGAGCCGAGGGTGGGGATGGGGCCAAGGATGAGCATGGGGATGATGAAGAGGACCAAGATGAGGACATAGATGGAGGAGAGGATGAGGCTGATGATGATAGTGGTGATGGTGATGGTGATCAGGGGCAGATTGATCCATTACATTTTTTAATTTTGTATAACTCTTTATTTTTGAACCTAGTTTTTCACTCTGGTATGGATATTTTGGAATTCATTATAACTTGTTATTTTTTTTCCAAATATGGAAGCCTAATGATGCTATAATGGTTTATGGGGCTTCTAGGGATTTTTCGGAGCTCGGAACCCCGATCAGCGTAGAAAAACACTATGCCTCATGGTAAAAAAAACCCTATGCCTCATAGTTAGAAAATAACATGTTGGTTCTTTAGAATCCCCTAGAATAGGTCCTATAGAACACTGGACACTTTTGTACTTCCTTTTATAACCAAAATAAGAACTTTGAATAATTATTGCATCCACTAAAGATCCTCCCAAGTCTATCATTCCAAATATGTATTCTTTAGCAAAATAAACATTATCCAATACCTCCCGGAAGGTTGGAAGGCTAAAAAGAATTGGAATCAACCAAACATCATCCCTTAGTCCCATATCAAACCTAAAATATTTTATGTAATAATTTTTGAAAAGATATAGTGCAAGATTCACCAACTCAACAAAGAGGTTGGAGAACTCTAGAAGAGTACGCTTCACTTTCTCCAACTTTAGAAACTCGAAAGTATTTTACACGTGTAAAGTTTCATGATAAAAAGATGGTTAAATATCTTATTGAATGAAACCAAAGTAAGACATTTGAGAAACTTATCCTAAACTATAGAATCCCAACATATTCATTCTGGTCATTTTTGATGTGTAAGAGACAACTGTGCCTCAATCCGAGGCACAATTTGGACGGTAACACTCAAAGTGTCTCACTTTTATTTGAAATGGAGAATATTTTAAGTGAAAACAACAACTGGCATACAGAAAACAAACCAAACGCATCAAGATTCTATTGATACTTCAGGAAAACGATCCATGGGTCATTTTTGATGTGTATGAGTCAACCCCGACTCAATCCAAGGCACGATGTGGCAGGTATCACTCAAAGTGTCTATCTTTTGTTTAAAATGGACACTGTTTTAAGTAAAAATAACAGCCATATAGAAAACTGAACAAACACATTCTGATTGTGTTGATACTTTATCAAAATGATCCATGGGTAATTATTGATGTGTATAAGTCAACCGTGCCTCAATCTGAGTCACGTTTTGGCTGTTACCACTCAAAGTGTCTCACTTTTATTTGAAATGGACAACATTTTAAGTGTAAACAACAACTGACATATAGAAAACCGAACAAAAACATTCATATTATATTTATACTTTAGGAAAAAAATCCATGGGTCATTTGTGATGTGTACTAGTCAACCTTGACTCATTCTGAGGCATAGTGTGGCAGGTATCACTTGAAGTGTCTATCTTTTGTTTAAAATGGACACTGTTTTAAGTAAAAACAATAGCCATAGGGAAAACTGACCAAACATATTCTGATTGTGTTGATACTTTATCACAAATATACATAGGTCATTTTTGACATGTACGAGTCAACTGTGCCTCAATCCGAGGCATGGTTTGGCTGGTACCACTCAAAGTGTCTCACTTTTATTTGAAATGGACAACATTTTAAGTGAAAACAACAACTAGCATACAGGAAACATACCAAACACATTCATATTCTATTGATACTTTAGGACAATGATACATGGGTAATTTGGGACATGTACAAGTCAACCCGAACTCAATCTGAGGCACGGTGTGGTGGTTATCACTCGAAGTGTTTGTCTTTTGTTTAAAATGGACACTGTTTTAAGTAAAAACAACAAACATATGGGAAACTGACCAAAAGTATTCTGATTGTGTTGATACTTTAGAAAAATTATCCATAAGTCATTTGTGATGTGTACATGTCAACTAAGCCTCAATCCGAGGCATGGTTTGGCCGGTACCACTCAAAGTGTCTCACTTTTATTTGAAATGAAAAAAATTTTAAGTGAAAACAACAACTGACATACGGAAAACTGAACAAACATATTCAGATTCTGTTGATACTTTAGAAAAACGATCCATGGGTAATTTGTGACATGTACGAGTCAACCCCTCCTCAATCCAAGGCACAGTGTGGCCACTACCACTAAAAGTGTCTCACTTTTGTTTGAAATGTACAACATTTTAATTGAAAACAACAACCGACATACGAAAAACTGACCAAATGCATTCAGATTCTATTGATACTTCAGGACAATAATCCATGGGTCATTTGTGATGTGTATGAGTCAAACTCACCTCAATCCAAGGCACAATGTGGATCATATCACTCGAAGTGTATATATTTTGTTTAAAATGGACATCATTTTAAGTAAAAACAACTGGCATATGGAAAACTGACCAAACATATTCAGATTTTGTTGATACTTGAGCACAAGGATCCATGGTCCAGCCTCATACAATCCACTTCTTAAGTGAGGAACTCCTACCCCTACTCTAAAACACATGTCATTTATTACGCCAAGGACAACTACATTCCCTAAGTCACACAATCTCATTGATACACACCCATTATCATCATCACTAAGTTCAATGACACCCACCAAAAAACATGAGACATTATATTTGTGTTTGGTTGAATTCATTTATCCATTTCCTCATTTTGGGGTTATTAGCTTCTAATTTCTTTATTCAATCATGTATGTGTTATACAAAATGAAATTCTGTATGTATTCTTAATTCTGTATTAAACATATAATTACGTATTCAGTTTTTTATGTATTGTATTCATAATTGATAATTAAATTATGTATGTATTCAATTCAGTATTCAATTATGAATTGAATTTCAGATTTCACATGTAATTGTCTCTCAAAATTGAATTATAAATCAATTATGTATGTTTATAATTGCCTTATGAGTTATGTTTTCATTCTATATGTGTATAGTTTCTAGAAGGTAGAAACTAATTGATTTAGAATTATGTTTTTCATTATATATGTTTTCATTCTATGTATGTACTCAATTCAGGCCTGGAAATGTAGGCCTGGAAATCACTCAACGAGGCCTGGACAACAGCATCTCACTACTCATAGCAGCAGCTCAGAGCAGCTTGCTACTGCAATTTCCCAGCAAGGCCTATGCCAATGGTTTACAACTGTTGGCATAGGGAGTTTTATACCAATAGTTTTATAGAACCGTTTATATAAAACATACAAACATATATCTGAAATAGTCTCTTTACAAATGGTTTCAAACTTTTGGTGAAAAATTTATACCAATGGTTATGTAAAAACGTTGGTATAAGGTGGATATCCTAAGATATGCCAACGATTTTCCACAAACTATTGGCATATCTCTTTCCCTACACCTTACTTCCCCATGGTTTGGATAACCGTTGGTATATATTATACCAATGGTTATCCAGCCTTTACCAATGGTTTTGAACCATTGGTAAAGTCATATTTTCTAGTAGTGTAAATTGTATAAATGTTTTGGAATAAATTTTTAAGAAACATGGATGTGGATGATAAACATGCCCTAGTAGATAATTACGTATAAACAACATCGGATAATGCAGAGATTGTGAAATTAACCATTACCTTGTACTTTTCCTTGGACGAGGGTAGGTTAAAATCCGGTATAATGGTGAAATAATTATTATTAAATTATACAAGAATCATATACATTCATATGATATCATATATGATCTTTTAACATTTCTTTGTTAATAATATCTTAGTATTATCGTCGTTTCGGGTGTTAATGGATTCATTTTCCTTTATATTATTTGTTATGTGAGTCATATTTTTTATGAATGGGATGTATCTTATTCATATCCAAAATTATATCAAGTCTTTAAACATTATTTTTAATTGTCAAATGAAAATTAGTCTTGAATGGATACGATGGGGAATGAATCTCATCGCTATGTGGAGACGGTAATCCGTACGTACGCACGAGCGAAAATATCATTCATTTGATATTAAAATAATATATAATTGGATGGTATATAATATATACGGAACCATTATCATGTTATATTTATTATTTACATCAATTACACATCATTATTATACCCATACAAATAATAATTTATTGAATAACAATTACACCACGACATGGAGATGGTAAGCCGCACGTACGCACGTATGGTGACATGTTATTCAAAGGATGGAAATAATAATGAATTTAGTTGTACCATATTTATAATAAAATCATAGTATATAGAAGATACTGGAGTTATTATTTTATAATGGAAACAACAAAGAAAAAAGAAGTGGAAGAAGAAAGGAACTTGAAAGAGGTGATGAAATATTTACATCTTCTTTTGGTTCTTCCTTTTGATTTGATCAAAATGGCTCGTTAGGTGGGCTTTATGACTAAAGGAAGGCATCTAGGATGAAGGGAGGACAATTTATAGTGTATTTGGGTAGTGTTTCACTGAGTCAAATGGCTTTGAAGGTGTGATTTAGAGAGAAGGGGGAGTGCCCTTTTATAAGAGGGGTGAGGGGAACCTTAGGAAAAGCTAGAAATATTATTTTATAATAAAATAATTTTCGGTTTATAATGGCTCAAAAATGGATTATTTAAAGGATAAGGTGGGGATGGGTCGAACACCACTCAACCAAATGTTTTTAGACATGTTTGGGTCACTATATTAACTTTATCTTTTAGATTTAACTCTTAGTTAAATAGTTTGACATTTACCATGTCTCTTTGTATTTTTATATTATTTGGTTAATAAAATTACTATATACTTTCAAGAGAACTACAAATGGTTCATTAATGATACAACTATCATTATATAAGTCTTTTGGCTGAGCCTTAGAATTTTAGGAATATAAAATCAATTAATAATATAATATTTGTTTTAAAAACTCTTTTATGTCAATTTTGACACTATTTGGTATTTTGTTTTTGCTAAATTCATAACAACATTATTTTTCAAAAAAATTCATCTAACCAACCATAATATGTTATATTAACCTATAAAATTATTTTAATTCATAAAAAGTCTAAAATTACATTTATTTGGATATTTATGATATCAATTATTTTAATATTTCATTAATTAGGTAATTACTGCATCATCATTGTGTCATAAATAAATTAAATTATTTAATGTCTAAAAAATATAAATAAAAAACAATCATGTATAAATTCATTTTATATTTATAATGGATATTTATAGTCAAATTTATCTTATGTATAACCCTATATTAAAATTTTTTTAGTTATTAAACTCTTATTTTAACTCTTTTAACTCTTCTTTAAATAAAATAATAATAAGTGTCCTAATCTAATCCAAGTGGACCAAAGAGGTTCATATTTTATTAATAAGGTTTTTTTGGTTGAATTATACTTATCAAATAGAATTAGGACATGTGTTAGGGTAATAATAATATAATTTTTACCCTTAGTTACTCTATTTACTTTTAACCGTGGTAAATAAAAGTAAAAAGTTACTATTCACCAAAAATTATTTTCATCTTACTGAACCACATTTTACTTACTAATATAAACTGTGTCTCTAAAATTTTTGAAATTCCATTCATAGAAGTGGTAAAATTATGTTTTATGTGAATTTTCAAATTCTCATAGGAGGTGGGTAAAAGACGGTGAAAAGTTCAATAAATTTTTTATATATCTAAAATTATTATAAACTGACTCCAATTAATTAAATTGAACTTATATATGTATTATATATATATATATTTTTTTCTAAAATAATTTTAAATAAAACAAATAATTATTTAAATAAAAATTTGGTTTTAAAATATAACTTAGTGTTTCTCACTATTCAGAAAAAATTTAAAGTTTTCAGAAAAATACTAAAAATTCACCCTAAGTTAATTTAGATATTCCAAATCCAAAAATGAATTCCATTTTGATAGATAAAATTTATAATATTTCAAACTACTTTGATTGGTTGTGGTGTGTTAGAACTCAAAATTGCGTACAACAGACACTATTGTATTATTCAAAGAGAAGCATACCGTGGAAGCTTAGGGTGTTACATTCTCCCCTCATTAAAATAATTTCATCCTCAAAATTTCTAGAATATTACTGCATAGAAATACTTGGGTGGTTCTTCATCATAAGTTCCTCAGGTTCTGACATTGCCTCTTCCATCTTATGGTTTCTCCATAGAAATTTTACTAGATGAGTCGTCCGGTTTCTCAGCACTTAATCTCTTGTATCAAGAACCTTGACAGGCTCTTCACAATAAGACAGATTAGGTTCTAGTTTTAATTCGTCATAGGTGAGTACATGGGTTGGGTCAGGAATTTATTTTCTCAATAGTGATACGTGGAACACATTGTGGACTTTGGAGAGACTTGACGACATTACCAAATGGTAATATACAACCCCAAATCGTTCTAGAATTTTGAAAGGTTCGATGTACCTGGGACTCAATTTACCCTTCTTACCAAAACGTATAATACCCTTTCATAGAGATACCTTCAAGAAAACATGATCTCCTACCTGAAATTCCAAATCGTTCCTTCGGTTATCGGCATAGCTCTTCTGCCTACTTTGAGTTGCTTTAATGTGGGTTTGGATTACCTTCACCTTTTCCATCGTTTCCTCCACATGTTTTGGGCCTATGAGTTTTCTTTCACCAACATTATCCCAACAGGTTGGTGTGTGACATGTCTTTCCATATAACGCTTCATATGATGCCATCTGAATACTTGAATGGAAGCTATTATTATAGGAAAATTCTACCAGAGGTAAATATTGATCCCACATACCGTGAAAGTCAAGTGAGCATGATCTCAACATGTCTTCTAAGGTTTGAATAGTCCATTCTGATTTTCCATCAGTTTGGGTGTGGTAGGTAGTGCTCAAATGAAGTTTAGTATCCAGGGCTTTCTAAAGACTTTTCCGGAATCTTGATTTAAAATGGGGATCATGATCTGAAACGATCGATATTGGTACTCCATGAAGTCTTACAACTTCATTAATATATAGTATTTCTAGACGTTCAAGTGGTAAATCTTCTCTTATAGCAAGAAAATGTGATGAATTGGTAAGACGATAAACAATGAACCATATTGCATCGTTCCTTCTAGGAGTATTTTCTAGTCCCATGATAAAGTCAGTCATAATATTATCCCATTTCCACTCAGGTATGGGAAGAGGTTGCATGACTCCCCCAGGCTGTTGCCTTCCATCTTTCACTTGTTGACAACCCATACATCATGACACAAAATCAGAAATCTCCCTCTTAATGTTGTCCCGCCAAAGATGTTCCTTCAAATATCTATACATCTTGGTGCTCCCAGGGTGTATAGAGAAATTGGAACTATGAGCATCATCCAACAATTCCCTTTTTAGATCACAGGTATATTGGGAACACAATGTCTCTTCCCAAATTTCAAAATTCCATCTTTATACACAAAGTCACTCAATCTCCCATCATTCATAGATTTAATCTTCTTCTGAAACTCCTAATCATTAGCTTGAGAACTTTTTATCCCTTCTAAGAAAGATGGTTTGGAAACCATTTGAAAAATTATTGATGATCCACCTTCCATGGTTATTCCCATATCCATATTTACTAGATCCATGAAAATAGGATCCCTTTCAACTCTCATCTTGTTCAAAACTCAATGATCCCTTCTACTCAAAGCATATACCACCTTATTTTCTTTCCCTAGGTGGTAGTGTATCGTGCAATCATAATCCTTAAGTATTTTAAGCCATCTAATTTGCCTCATGTTGAGTTCTTTCTGTGAGAAAATAAACTTCAAACTCTTGTGATCAGTATATATATCACATTTTTCACCATAGAGATAATGTATCCATATATTCAATGCAAATATTACAACTACTAACTCAAGATCATTAGTAGGAATGTTTTTCTCATGAATTTTTAGCTGTCGTGATGCATAGGCAATAACTCTATCATTCCACATAAGGACACAACCATGTCCTTTTTTGAAGCATCAATATAAATAAAAAACCCATCATTCCCCGATGGTAGAGTCAATATAGAAGCATTGACTAATATTTTCTTCAGTTATTTAAAAAATTAATCACATTATTTTTTCCAAACAAATTTCTCCCATTTTCGTGTGAGCTTTGTTAATGAGTTAGCCAACCAGGAAAAATTATGAATGAAACGTCGATAATAAGCTACTAAAACAATAAAACTGCATACCTCAGTTATACTCATCGGTGTTTTCCATTCATGGATTGACTTGGTCTTAGAAGGATCAAAATAGATTCCATCTGTGGAGATAATATTGCCAAGAAAAGAAATCTCCTGAAGCCAAAATTCACACTTGCTAAACTTCCCATATAATTCATACCTTTTTAGAGTCTTCAGGATAATGCACAAGTAATTTTCATGATCTTTTTAGCTTTTGGAGTATACCAAGATATCATCAATAAATACCACTAAAAATTCATGAAGATATTCCTAGAAAACTCTATTCATTAGATCCATGAAGACAGAGGGTGCATTAGTCAATCCAAAAGGAATTACTGTAAACTTCTAATGCCCGTACCTAGTTTGAAATGCTGTTTTCAGAATGTATTCCTTCTTCACACACAACTGATGATATCAAGATCGAAGGTCAATATTTGAAAAGTATTTAGATCCATGAAGTTGGTCGAATAAATCATCAATGCAAGGTAGGGGATATTTGTTCTTTATTGTTACAACATTGATCTCCCTATAGTAAATGCACAACCTCATAGATCCATCTTTCTTCTTAACAAAATGAATAGGGGCTGCCCCTGGAGAAACACTAGGGATAATAAGTCCCTTATTACTCAATTCCTTTAGTTGTTTCTTTAGTTCCACTAATTCCACAGTGGCCATTCAATTAGGGGTCTTCGATATGGGCCTTGAACCAGGAATTAAATCAATGGAAAACTCAATTTCTAATTCTGGAGATTGTCCAAGTAAATCTTCTAGAAACACATCAATATATTCTTTCACAATAGGTACATACTCTATGTGAACATTCCTTTCCTCACCAAAAGTTATTTCATTCTCTTCCTCCCCAATAATTGAATTTAGTTGAGCTATTGGGGGTGGATCTAAATAAGAATTAGGGGGTGATGATTCTGCTCTAAAGATAAGGTGTTCTTTATCATTGTCATCAAAAATTGTTACCTCCATCTTCTTACAATAAATTTTTGCATCATGGTCTGAAATCCAATCCATACCGAGGATTATATCATATTAAATCATGGGTATGACGATGAGATCAGTAGATAAAGAACATTTATATGCCCTAATGGGGACTGATTCACAAAACTATTTTGCAATGATACTTCCCTTAGGAGTTTTTACTGACAACTCCCTTGTTAAATCAAATTGGAAATATCTAATTTTATTAGCAAAATGGGAAGATATGAAACAATGCGATGATCCAGAATCAAATAAATCATTGGCTAAACTTGAGGAAACCATTAAATTACCTACCACCACATCTTTCAGAGCTTCAACCTTAACAGTAGTGATAGAATAAACTTGGCCTTGATCCCTTGGCCTTTTCTGAGGTAAGTTACCCTGATCATTAGAAAATTCATTCACAGAATTCCCCTTTTCTCTATAATTGTAGCATTCAACATCGACAGCCTCTTTCTTCCCCTTATAATCACGATTTTGGTGGCCTTTTTCACCACACTTGTAACAGACTCCCATTCCCTTCAGGAAAGTACCAGGGTGTTTCTTCCCACATTTACTGTGGGATGGATACTCAAATTTTCCCTTCTTCACCTTATTTCCATTTCTAGAGTGTTCATCAGATATCTTCTTCTCTTGCTTTTCTTTAAAGTCGTAAGACTTAGAGAATTATTTTTCTGTGTTAATAGCACATGAGACAATATCTTCATACGACGAGAAGGATTGAGATACTAATGATCAACGGAGAAATGGTTTTAACCTATAAAAGAAACATTCAATATTACTTATTGTGTTATGTATATAATCTGCTACATGCCTCTCTAACCTTGTAAAGTTAGATTCATACTTTGTGACATTCTTATCCTCCTTTTGCCTCAGACTCAAAAATTGTCTTTCCATATCTGATCGATGGTCATGAGGAAAGTATTTTTCTAAGAAAATCTCAATAAACTCCCTCTATTCCATATTTGATACTTCATCATCTTCCTTTGTGTTTTAAATCAATGACCACCATTGATCAACATCTCCAGTGAGGTGGTAAACTGCCATGACAACTTTTTCCCTTTCACTACGCCCCAAGGCATGGAATATTTTATATAAGGAATTTATAAATTGCTCAGCTACTAATGGATTTGTACTCCCATTGAATGTTGGTGGTTGTTTCCTTATGAAGCGATCTAACATTAATCCTCCACATTGTGGATCAGGGTGCTCCATACAGGTAAGGTTATTATTCATAACCTGAGTGAGTTGTCCCAGTATAGTGATAAGCTGATCAGCACTAGTTGTATCACCAACTCCACTATAATTATCTTGATCAAGAGGGAAATCCCTATATGGAGTGCGTGCATTGATACCGTTTCCATTCCATCCACTAGGTTACATTTCTAAACAATGCCATAAACTAGATTAGTTTATGAATCAAAATACATAATTCCAACCTTGTAAAACACTTAACATAAATTGAACAGTTTATGGATATAATCCATAATCATAAAAAATATTTTATTTGAGGAATTATAAACTCATAAAACCTATATAAAGGGCTTTAAATAAAATGATAATTATCCTAAGAATATCCCCCGGAAGTGTCGTAACCAAGAGTGCAGCAAGGCCTGTTGTTGTGAACCAGTTCCCATTCGAGTCTAGCTCAAAGCGGTGTTTTTGGGTTTTACCCCTAGGTACATCTATGCCAGAGCCACCTCTACCTTCTCATATCCAGACACGGATGAATTGCTTGTAAAACTCATAAAATATCTACAATACCAAAATTCTAGGAAGTTCTCCTATACTAATCCTCAAAGTCTTTCTTAGGGTAATGTGCTCTAATTAGAGTTTATCAAAATCTTGATTCCAAGGTTTGTACTAAACTTCCTTTGATACCAACTATAATTCCCAGACCCTAGAATTCTAGAGTCAGTGCATTATTACATAACATTGGGATGATCCGAAAAGTTCATGTCTGACAAAACCGATTAGTTTAGTAGCCTTGGAAGTACTAGATACATTCATAATGTTTACATTGCATCATAAAATGAAAAAATACAACAAAATGTTTCCATAGACAACACTCATATCCCCTCAAACTATCCTTATAATTCAGTCATAAAATAATTATTTGCATCCTGGGAAAAATAAAACCTTGAAAGGGGTGATCTCAGATGCTCAGTAAGGATAACAATATAGCAGAAACTTTTATAAATAAGCATAAACATTTAAGGAAATGTATAACTAAAACAAAAGTATTTTAAACTTGAACTTCAGCATAATATGGACAAAATAAAATGAAATTATTCCATTTACTTATTCACATGGATATTCTACTAGTCAAATAATCACATGCACTATTAATAACAACTTTCATAATGATGGAATGCATAATGCCAGACTTTCATAACCACATAGTCAAGGCCTTGTGCTAAGACTAAAAATAAGATTTTATCAAGGCCTTGTGCCAAGACACTAGTTTGTCTCAAGAGACCTACTGATGCATCGAGGATCTATAGCGGGCTCCACCAATCACTTACTATGTCCAATGCATTCCTCATATGAACAAGTTTAAACATAACATAAACATTCATATTAAAACTAGCATACAAAATGTCAAAAATTTATCCATAAACCATGAATGGTATAAAAATAACACATCCATAGTAAAACATATCAAAAAACATTCAATACAATAATGAAGTTCTATTTCATAATAAATCAACTTCAAATAATCTTAAAATCCATCAACGGATGTTGACATAGATGAAACCAAAACTATTTGAGAGAAATATCACTTTTTTGAAATCATTTAAAAGTGACATAATTATTAAATAAAATATTTAATTTGAAAATATTCTTATAATATTTTAAGGGATGCTTCGACAATTTTATAATGGTGTAAAATAGCCACACCCTCCATATAAGTTAAAAAAAGCATTCTTACCTTGATTTTGTTGAAAAGGTTAAAAGTACCTTGTTTGGAAAACAATGGAAATATTTCTTTCAAACCATTTTAAAAAAAGGAAAACAAGGGTATAAATGAATTTAACCCATAGTCTATTAAATAGTAAAAATGTTTTGGAATACATTTTTAAGAAACATGTATGTGGATGATAAAGAGGTCTTAGTAGATAATTATGTATAAACAACCTCAGATAATGAAGAGATTATGAAATTAACCCTTACCTTGTAATTTTCCTTGGTCAAGGGTAGGTAAGACTCCTGTATAATGGTGAAATAATTGTTATTAAATTATACAAGAATCATATACATTAATATGATATCATATACGATCTTTTAACATTGCTTTGTTAATAATATCTTAGTATTATCGTCGTTTTGGGTGTTAAAAGATTCATTTTCCTTTATATTCTTTGTTATGTGAGTCATATTTGTTATGTATGGGATGTATATTATTCATATCCCTAATTATATCAAGTCTTTAAACATTATTTTTAATCATCAAATGAAAATTAGTCTTGAATGGATATGATGGGGAGTGAATCTCATCGCTATGTGGAGACGGTAATCCATACATATGCATGTTCGACAATATAATTATTTTGATATTAAAATATATGTAATTGGATTGTATATCATATATACAGAATCATTATCATGTTATATTTATTATTTACATCAATTACACATCATTATTATACCCATCCAAATAATAATGTATTGAATAACAATTACACCACGACATGGAGACGGTAAGCCGTACGTATGCATGTATGGTGACATGTTATTAAAAGGATGAATAGAATAATAAATTTGGTTATACAATATTTATATTAAAATCATATTATATAGAAGATACTGGAGTTATTATTTTATAATGGAAACAACAAAGAAAAAGGAAGTGGAAGAAGAAAGAAACTTGAAAGAGGTAATGAAATATTTACCTCTTCTTCGGGTTCTTCCTTTTGATTTGATCAAAAGGGATCGTTAGGTTGTATTTATGACTAAAGGAAGGCATCTAGGATGAAGGTGGGATAGTTTAGATGGTATTTGGGCAGAGTTTGGCCGAGCCAAATGGCTTTGAAGGTGTGAATTAGAGAGAAGGGGGAGTGCCCTTTTATAAGAGGGGGGAGGGGCACCTTAAGAAAAGCTAGAAATATTATTTTATAATAAAATTATTTTCGGTTTCTAATGGATACAAAATAGATTATTTAAAGGATAAGGTAGGGATGGGTTGAAAACCACTCAACCAATAGGTTTTATACAGAGTTGGGTCACTATATTAACTTTATCTTTTAGATTTAACTCTTAGTTAAATAGTTTGACATTTACCATGTCTCTTTTTATTTTTATATTATATGGTTAATAAAATTACTATATTCTTCCAAGAGAACCCCCAAATTGTTTATTAATGATAAAAATATCATTATATAAATATTTTTTCCGAACCGTATATTTTTAAAAATAGAATATCAATTAATAATATAATATTTTTTTAAAAACTCTTTTATGTCAATTTTGGCACTATTTAGTATTCTGTTTTTTCTAAATTCCTAACATCATTATTTATTCGAAAACAATTCATATAACCAACCCTAATTTGTAATATGAACGTATAAAATTAGTTTAATTCAAAAAAAGTCTCAAATTACATTTATTTAGATATTTATTATATCAATTACTTTAATATTTCATTAATTAGGTAATTATTGTATCATCATTGTGTCATAAATAAATTAAATTAATTAATGCCTAAAAAATATAAATAAAATACCATTATGTAGGAAATATTTTTATATTTCTAATGAATATTTATAGACTAATTTATTTTATGTATAACCATAAATTAATTTTTTTAGTTATTATACTTTGATTTTAACTCTTTTAACTCTTCCTTAAATAAAATAATAATAATTTTCCTAATCTAATCCAAGTGAACCAAAGAGGTTCATATTTTATTCCTAAGGTTGTTTTTGGTCTGATTATACTTATCCAATAGAATTAGGACATGTTTTAGGGTAATAATAATAAATGTTTTATCCTTAATTACCCTATTTATTTTTAACCGTGGTAAATAAAAGTAAAAAGTTACTATTCACCAAAAATTATTTTAATCTTATTGAATCACATTTTACTTAATGATATAAATAGTGTCTCTCATATTTTTCTAAATTACACTCATATAAGTGGTAAAATTAAGTTTTATGTGAATTTTCAAATTCTCCTAGGAGGTGGGTAAAAGACAGTGAAAAGTTCAATAAAATTTTTATATATCTAAAATTATTATAAACTAACTCCAATGAATTACATTGAACTTATATAGGTATTATGTATCTATTTTGACCTAAAGTAATTTTAAATAAAATAAATAATTATTTAAATAAAAATTTGGTTTTAAACTATAACTGAGTGTTTTTTACTATTCATCAAAAATTGAAAGTTTTTAGAAAAATACCAAAAATTCACCCTATGCTAATTTCGATATTCCGAATCCAAAAATTATGTCCGTTTTGAATGATAAAATTTATAAAATTTCAAAAAGTGGGTATTACAATTCATAACTACTGCTTTGATCTGTTGTGGTGTGTTAGAACTCAAAGTTGCGTACAACACTCACTATTTTATTATTCAAAGAGAAGCGTACCATGGAAGCTTGGGGTGTTACATTAATGTAATTTAATATAATGTGGAATAATTTTAATGGATAATTTAACATATTGAAATGATAAAAAGTAATGAAGTAATTATAGTATCTCTTTAAATTTATTTTGTGCTTATAGGATGTCAGGTCTTAGAAGTTGCAGTTGAGAGTATGAGTGACATTATCTGCAGTTGAGTATAGGAAAAATCTATTTCCACTGTGTGTCAATGAGATATATTATATCATGTATATTATATGATTTCATGTTCTACCCCACCCATGTTAGTTAGGGTGACAATAACTGAATGGATTTTGGGAAGGTGTTTTCCCCAATATCCTAGTGGAAGTATGGATGTCTAATTACCCCCTTAGCCCCCACTCTATTCCATTGGTTGTTACATATTCTAGAATGTGTGACAGTTAGTTTCCCCATATTTTTTAGAGGGATGTGATTATAAGAACCTGGATCTTAGTTTCAGGTATGTTTTTCCTTTTCCTAGAGTTTTTGAGGAAAAAGAAGTTTCTGGAAATTTTTGAAGTACATGCCGTGTACTTTCTAAGTACACGTCGTGTACTCCCTTGCCGCACCAGGCTGTGTGCTGGCCATGCCCGAGCCACACACACGGTGTGTAGGGGTGAAGTGGAGGCCACTTAAAGTGGAGTACGGAAAAATAGAGTACACGCCGTGTACTCAAGAAGTACACACTATCATCTTCTAGGTCCCGTTCAATCGAGAGATGTCGTATAGTCACGAAACATCTCCGAATCCCCGAGCCTCCATCTGTTCTCTAAATCGACCACCATTGATTGCATTGGAACCACATCGATGAGTTCTTCCTTCTCCTATATCATCTTTTTACAATTCATTATCTTTCTTATGTTATCATGGGTTGAATGTTTTGACCATGCTTTGTTCTTGCTAAGACCTTTAGGTACCTTTAGCCTTTGGTCATTGTACCTGTTTCCTTTCCTTGAGATCGTAGGATGGAATGATGTTGTTAAACATCCTTGTTTCTCTGTAGACTATTTAGCCAAATAGCCTTATAGGTGTACTTTGGTTAGCCAAGTAGCTCTATAGGTGTACTCTATCCTTATAGCATTAATATGCACTGACTGGCACGGGACCGTGAGAACCCGGTGCTTTAGACTATAAGGGATAGACCGAGTGAGCTTCCTAGAGAGTCTTGGACATTATAAACTACATGAATTATTTTCTCTTGATTTACTATTTGGAGCCTTTATCCAGGGATAGGACGGATTCGGTACTTGGTAATAAGTTGTTAGCGGGAGTAGTTAACCTGTGTACAGGTAAAAGCCATACTACCTCGTTATTGCAATTTTCTGGTTTTGAGATTTTACGGTTGATATGATTTCACCTAGAGTGATTCACATGACTTGTGTTGTGATTGTTGTTGTTATTATGGTTCTATTTCTGTCGCAACCCGATGAGATGAGGGTATACCATCTCATGCATCATATAGGCACTTGTTATAAATCACATGCCATGCATTTTTTCCATGCCATATATTGGGTAAATTATGCATGCTGTTGTGATAGATACATTGATAGAATCTCTGTTGTTTGATAGAGGACTATTTGTATTGAAATTTTCTTAAATGAATGCCAAATTTTAGTTCTTGAGGTGTTATGGGCCCTTTTGAATCGGAAATTGGTGAATCATTGACCTATTTTTCCTTATATATGACTGTATTGGATGCCAAGATTTGGTTCGTGGGGAGTATAGGCCCTTAAACATTAAATTTTTGCACCTTTATGCCTTGTTTTCTGTGTTTCTGGGCTTCGGTGTAGTTTCTGAGCTACTGCCGGGAAAAACCCAGAATACACAGCGTGTACTTTATGACTACACACCATGTAGTTTCAAGCTATGTCACTGACTGTGTGAGCATGAACACAGTGTTGAGGAATGTCTTTAGGAACACGCCATGTATGGTAGGTGCACACCGTGTAGTACAGAGTCGTGTACCCAGCCGTGTCACTATCAACACGGGTCAGGGAAGCTCGAGTAGGACACGCTGTGTTGGAAAAGAACACACCGTGTAGTCTTGTACCAGGTACCCGACCATGTCACAAACAACACGGGTCGGTGTTATCTTCTCATATACATTTTGTGTTTGTTCATAACACACCATGTAAGGGTCAGTCGTGTAGCCGACTGTGTTACTAACAACACGGGCTGCCGAAACCTTGTCTAGTACATGTCATATTCTTAGTGAACACACTGTGTAGTCTATGGTTAAGAGGACCGTGTGGGTTAGCCATGTAAAGATACTTGGGCAAGGGAATTGAGTTCAATTACATGCCATGTGTGGGGACAACACGCCGTGTAGTTGGGGTGTTACACAACCAAAGGTGGTAGGAGTACACGCCCATGTCTTTGGTTTAAGTGAGCATGCTGTGTAGTTTTTATACACGCTGTATAGCCATGTTTTGTAAACTTGAATTCTTCCTCATCCTGTTCCCATTTTGTACTATTGTGTTCTCAGTCATTGATAATCCTAATCTAATGTGTGCTTTTGATCTTTTCAGAGCTATTCCTCCAAGACGTCCTCCGGTTGTACGTCAGTTTCCAGACGGTGATCAGACACCAGATACGGTCAATCAGGGACCTCCTGTAGATCCTCCTGCTGTGCCAGCCTTGGCACCAATAGTTATACCCATCGCAGGTGTCGATGCTTAGTTGGGGGAGGATTTCCTAAGGATGATGTATACTTTTTAGGGAGCACCACCTTTGGCCCCATTGATGGCCGAATTGATGCGGGTTTTTCAGCAGCAACACCCTCCTACTTTCTCAGGGGATGGAGGACCCTAGGCTGCAGAGTCATGGTTAGAGGCCACACTGATGATATTTGAGCATCTGTAGATACCCCCAGAGAAAAGGGTAAAACTGGCCACCTATATGCTCCAGGACACCGCCAAGAGGTGGTGGGAGGTGATCTCGTAGTCAGGGTGCTAGAAGAGTATGTCTTGGGATAAGTTTCTCCACACCTTCTATGAATACTTTTACCCAGAGACCTTGAGGGCTGACTGAGCTCAGGAGTTTATGAGTCTACAGTAGGCTACTCTTTCTATTATGGAGTACTCGTACCACATTACCGAGCACAACATGAGGGATTCTGGAGTAGTGAGTCTGGGCGGTTCGACATCCAGAGCTGGTGTTCCTCCTATGGATAGTAGGAAGTGCCGTAGAGAGTCTTCTCGAGGGATCAGAGTAGGTGTGATGTATCTTCTGGCAGCCAGGTTATATGCTACATGTACGGTAGGAGTGGGCATACTAGGCCTCAGTGCCAGAGGGACCTGATGGAGTGCCGATCTGTTGGCAAGATGGGCCATCCTCAGCACTTTTTTCAGATCTTCTCACCTTCAACTAGTGGTAGGGGTTCTTCTATAACCCCACATTCAGGATATTCTTCACCAGTTTCTCACCAGTCTGGGAACTGGAGTTCTTTTAGCCATTCGGGCCGAGATGGAGGTCGCGACCGTGGTGGTCAGTCACCAGGTTACCAGTAATAGAAGAGTGGGTTAGCTCAGAGTGGTCATCCAGAGGCATGGGGTTGCGGTACAGGATAGAATTTCACCATGGAGCAGACCTACTAGGAGTGGGATCCCAAACCTTCTATAGTTCGAGGTATGATCCTAGTAGCCTCATTTTTATCTTCACCACTTTTTGATACTGGTGCTTTGCATAGTTTTATCTCTGTTGCTGTTGTAGAGAGCCTTAAGCTCTGTATCTTTTCATCTGCCGACATGTTGACCCTTGAAATGCCATTGGGAATGAGGAAATCTAGTATATGTCAGTGCAGAGAGTTCCCTCTTGAGGTTGTAGGGTGTCATTTCTTATGGGACCTCTATTTCCTAGAGATGACAGGATATGACTTCATTCTCAGGATTGATTGGTTGGTTCCCTTCCAGGAAGTCGTCGATTTCTATCACCGCAGGGTGAGTTCCGTATCACTAGAGGGTAGATCTTTCCTTCATAGAGGCGAGTGAGATGTCCAGGCGGTTAGAGCTGGACTAGAGCATCATGGGCTTGGAGGAGTTAAAACCCAGATTGCCAGTCTTCATCTGAATAACCAGGGGACTTCACAGTTAGAATTTCCTTCAGCGGTGGATCATTTCAGGGATGTCTTTCTAGAGGAAATTTCAGGTTTTCCTCCGGAGCGTGAGGTAGACATCTCGATTGAGCTCATTCTAGGAGCAGCACCAGTGTCCATTCCTCCTTATAGGATGGCTACACCTGAGTTATAGGAGCTCAAGAAGCAGTTAGAGGAGTTGCAGGCAAAGGGTTTCATCCGACCCAATACTTATCCTTGGGGTTCGCCTGTCCTATTTGCGAAGAAGGCAGAAGAAACCCTTTGGCTTTGTGTGTATTATCAGTAGCTGAACCTGTTGACGGTCAAGAACCGATATCCCTTGCTGAGGATCGATGACCTCTTTGATCAGCTTTGAGGAGCCCGGGTGTTCTCGATGATCGATTTGAGGTTCGGTTATCATCAGTTGCATATTAGACCTTCAGATATACCTCTTACAGCCTTTAGGAGAAGGTATGGTCTATATGAGTATACAATAATGGCGTTCGGTCTCAAGAATGCGCCAGAAGTTTTTATGGCACTGATGAACCGAGTGTTCCATCCGTACTTGGATTCCTTTGTAGTGGTTTTCATGGACGACATCTTGGTGTACTATCACACTCAAAATGACCATGCCACACATGTTGAGATCGTTCTGAGTACACTGAGAGAGCATCAGTTATGTGCTAAGATCTCAAAATTCCACTTTTGGATGGATCAGATTCACTTCTTGGGTCACGTTATCTCAGAGACAGGAGTATCAGTAGACCCAGAGAAAGTGAGAGCCATAGTTTCTTGGGAGCAGCCGACGAATGTCTTGCGGTGTGGAGTTTTCTATGGCTGGCTAGATACTACAGGCATTTCATACAGGACTTCTGACGCCTAGTAGCACCACTGACAGGTATGACCAAGAAAGGGGCGAAGATCTTATGGCCAGATTCTTGTGAGACAGCCTTTCAGGAGCTGAAAGGGAGGTTTACATCAGCACTGATACTGGTCTTACCAGAGTTGGGAAAGGACTATACTATGTACTGTTATGCTTTAGGTATCGGGATAAGAGCTATGTTGATGTAGGGAGATGGAGTCGTTGCTTACAGGTCTCAATAATTGAGGCCACACGAGAGGAACTACCCGACACACGATCTAGAGTTGGCAGCTATTTTTTATTCCTTGCGCTGTTGGAGACACTACCTTATAGGAGAGCACTTTTTGTTTTTCACCGACCATAAGACTCTCAAGTATATCTTCAATCAGCGCGATCTGAATCTGATACAACGCGGGTGGGTCGAGTATATTCAGTATTTTGACTTCAAGCTCTCCTATACGCCCGGAAAGGGCAACGCAGTGGCTGATACATTGGGCAGGAGAACTCAGATCCAGGCAGTTCAGGAGGCCAACAATGAGTGGAATATTATGGCTCTATTCACTAAGATGCACTTGGAGGTGCACAACATACAGGGACAGACTTTACTATCTGCTGTAGCTGTTACCCCTTCTCTTCTTGATCGGGTACAGATGAGGCATCTATCAGACTCTGAAGGCTTAGTCCTGCGGGAGAGTGTGTCTTGAGAGGACCCTCTTCCTAGATGGATAGTGGTTGAGGATGAGATCTTGAATTTACAGGGATGCGTATGGGTGCCAACAGACATACTTGAGGAGCTGATGTGAGATTTTCATTCCTCAGTTTGGGTAGTTCATCCTAGCATCACCAAGATGTATCGTGATCTACACCGCCAGTACTGGTGGCCAGGTATGAAGAGAGATGTTTCTAGTTTTATCATGAGATGTTCTACTTGTCAGTAGGTGAAAGAAGAGCATCAGCGACCAGCATAGCTTTTACAATAGTTACCCATTCCCGAGTGGAAGTGGAACGATGCCGCGATGGAATTTGTGACTGGGTTACCAAGGTCTCCTCGAGGGAGTGATGCTGTTTGGGTTGTCTTCGACAGGCTTATAAAGGTTTCTCACTTCTTGACGATCAGCGTTGATGAGCTGGGATGGTTGTACATCTGACGAGACTTGGGAGAGGGAGGCTGATGTAAGATTGCAGTGGCCGGATCTGTTCAGAGTTTCTTCTTCTACACCTCGCTAGGGAATTTCGGGAACAAATTTCTTTAAGGGGGAAGTTTATAAGAACCCAGATCTTCGTTTCAGGTATGTTTTTCCTTTTCTGAGAGTTTTTGAGGAAAAAGGAGTTTTTGGAAATTTTTGAAGTACACGCCGTGTACTCCCTTGACGCGCCAGGTCGTGTGCTGGCCATGTTTGGGCCACACACATGGTGTGTAGGGGTGAATTCGAGGATGCTTAAAGAAGAGTACATAAAAATAGAGTACTCACCATGTACTCAAGAAGTACATGCCATGTATTTTCTTTTTTTTCATTAAATGGACCGGGGTCGCGCATAATCGATAGAATCATCTTTTTATAGGTCTAATTTGACCAAGAGGTACTATACGACCATAGAACTTCTCCGAATCCCTGATCCTCTATCTATTATTCGAATTGACTGCCTTCTATTGCATTGGAACCGAATCGGTGAGTTCTTCCTTATCTTAGAGCCTTGTTTTTCAATTACTCCTCTTTATTAAGTTATCTTGGGTTGAAAGTTTTGTGAATTTTTGTAGATCTACACCGTTCTGAAGAGAATCAAGCGTCTTGGTTCAAGTATATCGATCTCCTAGGATCGAGGTAGGTGGTTTGTGCGTTACCTTTTTATGTCGTTGAGTTTTATGTGAAAATTCCACCAATACCTGTGAACGGGGTATTGCGTGTTTACATTTGTTCCATTGTTGTTATTCCTACCTCGCTTGCATGTTTGTGTAGAGGTAAATTGATCTTGTTTGTGGATAATTGTTGTGCTTGGATGTTTTTCCCATGCTTTGTTCTTTCTAAGACCTTTGGGTCTCTTTAAACTTTGGCCGTTGTACCTATTTCCTTGCCTGGTGATCATAGGACATAATGATGTTGATAAATATTCTTGTTGCTCTTTAGACTACTTAGCCAAGTAGCTCTATAGGTGTACTTTGGTTATCCAAGTAGCTCTATAGGTGTACTATGGCCTTATAACATTAATATGAACTGACTGGCATGTGACCGTGAGAACCCGATGCTTTAGACTATAAGGGATAGACCGAGTGAGCTTCCTAGAGGGTCTTGGACATTATAGACTACAAGGGATAGACTGAGTGAGCTTCCCAGATAGTCTTAGTTATGATAGACTATGGGGGATAGACCAAGTGAGCTTCCCAAAGAGTCTTAGTTTTTATAGACTACAGGAGGGTAGACCGAGTGATCTTCTTCAGAGAGTCTTCATCTTGTTTTAATGTCTTTAAAACCTTCCCAGTCTAGAGGAGGAATTGACTGAGTGAGCTTACTCAGAGAGTCTATGGTATACCTGAGGCTATAGAAGGATTGACCGAGTGAGCTTCCTCAGAGAGTCTCTAGACATTGGGGCCAAGAGGGTTAGACCGCATGATCTTCCTCCGAGAGTCCCTGACTACCCTAGACTCTAAAGGGAATTGACTGAGTGAGCTTCCCCAGAGATTCTTATAAATTTGTATGACCAAACTAGAGGGGTTAAGCTAAGTGCACTGCCCAGAGGGTTGTGGTACTTCTTGGATAGGACCATAGGGGATGGATGCGAGTAATTCACAAAGAGAGTTTCTTGCTTGTGTTAGCTGTTGCTTCACCACTGCTTGTTGTTCTGTGAACTGATCACTATTGTATATCATCCTGTTTACTTCTTACTAATTACTGCCTGCTGTTCCTACTACTGTTTACTGCTTATTGTACTATTACCTGCAATATACTCACTGACTATTAGGCAAAGATCTTAGGGTGGTTTCCTACTAGGATTTAGTCTCACACCCTGTTTGGGTCATTCTTTAGGGCCCAAACAGACTTTGTTGTTGAAGGTGTAGACAAGGGAAAGTTCCCTTTGACATCTGGTACTTGATTTCTTTGATCAAGAGAGCACGGGACAAAGATTTGGTTTGCGATGTAGAGTAGCTGTATACTTTCTTTTGTACTTGTTTTGGTACTATTGTATTTTTTAGCATTGTGACTTGTTTGGCTGCTTTCCTAGATCTATATCATCCATCATTTCATATATATACATATTTTCTACAGTTGTTTCTATTTTAGTCTTCTGCTATTTATTATTTTCGGTTATTTACTGCTTCCGCTATTGCATGTTTATTTACTTCTACTGTGTACTCTGCCAATGAGGGCATAGTTTCCCCACTGTCACACCCATGGCCCTCGCTGCTAGTTGGCATCCTCTGGCATTTGGAGAAATGTGCTTTAGGCCATGTGACCAACCAGGTACGGGGCGCCTCTGGGTATCTTCCG
Organism: Viscum album; assembly: GCA_963277665.1. Taxonomy (NCBI): domain Eukaryota; kingdom Viridiplantae; phylum Streptophyta; class Magnoliopsida; order Santalales; family Viscaceae; genus Viscum; species Viscum album. The sequence goes on from OY728134.1 coordinate 177,355,898, forward strand.
GAACCGGGACCTTACAGTGATGGATTGTGGTTATTTTCATGAATGATTTAATAGATATAGTATGTAAAGGATGATTATTGGTATTACATGTATAGGCTATGATGGATTATGGTACCTTACTTGCTAAATGGGATATAATCGATTGAGGAATAATACATGATGTATGATACATGTCATATGTGCTGTGGCATATCGTAGAAACTACTTGGTTACTATATATAGTGATGTAAAATTGTATGATGTTATGATGTGATGCACGAGGTGCATGTTATAATGCCTTTCCCCAGTGTATTTGGGATAGATTATTTTGGATTGATATGGATCAGGACATGTGATGTTGGGATAGAGAGAAAAAAAGTGGGGAATCAGTAGTGGGTTATCCATGATGTTTCATTATTATATTAGATGATCTCCTATAAGTGATACTTAGTTAGAGTTTTCCATGGTGAGGTAGGGAACTTAGTATATCTATTTAGTTGATGAGTTGGTTTCACTATTGATAATAATGATATAACATGATTTATTTATATTTATTATTTTAGGATACATGGAGGATCCTTATTAATATATGGTTATGATCACCCTATATATATAGACTATTTTTTGGTCAACTGGAGAAGGTTGAAGACCGAGATGGATATTACTAGTTCTTTCTTTGAAAGAATCTGTTTGGGCTCTATAGTCACTTCTATCTTTAATTTTTTGGAACTTTTTGTTTTCATTTAAGTTGTTATAGTATTTTATGTAATTACATGTTTGAAATTGATATATATATATATATATATATATGTGTGTGTGTGTGTGTGTGTGTGTGTGAGTAGTTTTTATTTGGGTATCTAACGTATCTCACACATCTTTATGTTATCATAGAGGACAATGCCTCCCATATGTATGTTTATTATACCATCAGTTCTAGTTACAAACCCATGGCCTACTGGAAGTGGGAATCATGGAGTAACTATATCCCTTCTCACATTGCAAGCCTTGGAGGGGTTCACTATGGGGGGTGGGGTCGTGAATTTTTTTATGATATTCTTGAAATTTTTTATATATTGTTTTTTTATCATTGTTTGGATTTATTTTCCTATTGGAAGTTAGTCATGGTAGAAAGATGATCTTACTAGATGACTATCAGTGGCAATGGATTTTTCAAATTGAACTTGTACGCTGATTTGTAGAGGCTTCTTTGATATTATATTTCCATCAAAATTTCATCACCATGAATCTAGGTATGCTCATTATTTTGAAATGAGATTACCGGTTCAATCCCTTCAATATTAAAAACACAAGAGCTCAAATTTGTATTAAAATAATTGGTTTAAATTAGATTTTCTGTCCCCACACACGAGGGTTGATATTTATTCAATTATTAGGATTCCAATGATAAAGGATTTGACTATATAACCATATCAATTTGGGTAATATTATCATGTCCTTGTGGATCGTGATCATCCCTCAAATCTGGTCAATAAGTTGGTACTCTCCACTTTAGATTATGATTTAACATTGCTGATTGAATATAAAAGAAAACAACCAATTTGTGTGAACCTATAGTGAATTGGACACAATCAAGATAAATGAAATAAGGATTAAATTGGCTCTTTATGTTCATTTACAGGGAACCATTAAAATAAATGTAGAAGGGATAATAAGAGGGATAAAGATCAGGAAGAAAATCTAGGTAATATTAATGTTGTGGTTGTAGGGAAGAGAATTTCTCATGTTGATGTTGTATTATGGTAATAAGACAATATGTTTGTTACTAATGGGAAACATCCTCAAAAAGTGCATGAGTGATCTCAATGGAAAACTACTAATGAGAAGGAAAGGTGATAGAAGTAGAATATTTCTAATAATGATGATCTTGATGTGTTGGATAAAAGGTGTCCAACTAAATCTGATGCTTGATCTAGGATGTATAGACCACTCTCATAGGCCCAGGAATAGGTGGTCTGTTATGCAGGTGCTTGTTCTCTATATCATCCTATAGAACAAATGTTACATCCGGCTGATACCATGGACGGTGGATCTAAAAACATACAAACTAGTAATGATTTTAGAGAATAAAAAATGTTATCTGAGTAAGCTCTATATTTTAAAAAGGCATATGGAAATTGTGATGATGATTAATTTCCTCAGGAAATGGATGAGGATGATCGAGGTTCTTTGGAATTAGATGTCTAGAATGATATTTATTAGAAACTAGATTAAAAGGATATGATTTTGAAAGCATGTAATCACAAAGAAAAATTGAAGATTGAGGACACTCAAAATTTTAATAGTGCTTTGTTGGGAGCATCGGGCTGAAAGGAGCATAACATAGACTCTCAGGATGAATTTTATGATCATTTCAGTAATATTTTCTCAGAGTAGTAAAGATATAATTCTTTAAGATCAATCAAGGATAATAGGCCATCCCTTGGGAAAAATATTGACCAGATCATGGTGTCTCATAATTCCTCAAAGGAGGTTGATTCATAATCTGCTCAAGAAGAGAACACCAAGGAGATGAAAAAGTCATTGATGATGGATAGGATGATTATTATGATTAAAGTATCTCTAATGGTGAATGTAAATGTTCAAGGGCTTACTAGTGATGTATCCATCCTAGGGGACAAGGTCATGGATGTGGTCGAATTAATTGGGGGGGGGGGGGGTTGGCATAATCAAAACCTCTACTATCAGGCTAAGGTTATGAAAAATCTTTTTTTGACTTTTTGTATCATGTCATACTGATAATGGAAACCATGATTTTCTAATGCCATGATTTCTTCATTTTCTATTCTTAATTTTAATAAATGGTCATTAGACCCACCTCATTTGATTAAAAAATAAATAATATTAAAAATGAATAAATTATAAAATAAATTCAAAACAAATAAATAGTCCATATTAAATAAAAATATAAAAAATTAATAAAATCAACCAATTAATAACATAATATATTTTATATATTATGTTAATAATAAAAAATATAAAATGAATATTAAAAATTGAATAAATTAGTGAAATATTATGTGTGTGTCTGTTTCTATATAAAATTTCATTAATTATGTATATGTATGTGTGTAATTAATGTATATATATAACACAAGTTTGATATACGTATAACTGAAAAAAATGGTATATATAATGTGTTATGAAACATATATATATACTAATCAGTAAACATGTCAAATTAATATTAATATTTAATTATTTTATATACCATTTTTCTAAATATATGGCTTTTTAAGTGTGATTAAATATGTTGCATTACATAAATTATATTTATAAAAATATTAAATATTGATATATATATATATATATATCAAAAAATAAAATATAATAATGAAATTTAATTTAAAAAATGAGTGAAATTTAATTCAAAATGAAAAGATTGAAAAAATAATAAAAAATAAAAAATGCTAATAATTATTTCAATTTTAAAAAAATAAAAAATGAATATATATATTAAAATGAACAATTAAAAAATATTTTAGTTATGAAAATTTCAATTGTTATAATAACAATTAATGATAATAAATAAAAATGGAGAAATAAAGATTAATAAAGAATAAAGTTGAGAAAAATATTGATCAAATAAAAATTAAAATTGAATAAATTAAAAAAGGTAAAAAATTATTAATGAAATAAATAATAATAAGAATGAATAAATTGATGTATATATATATTTAAAAAAATATAAAAAATTATAAAAATATAAAAAAATAAAAAAATTAATTAATTAAAAACATGATATATTAATTATTAAATATTAATAAATGTAAATCTAAAACTTTAATGTTAACAATTTTTTAATTTTCGTATATGTGTTTCTATAAAGTTGAATTAATTTCAAATATATTTGTGCGTGTAAAATTAATATATGATATATTAAGTGTGAATACATATTTAATGGATATTTTTAGTGAACAATTAAATATTTATTAATTGATATATATGTTAAACTAGAAAAGAAAATGACATTAATATATAATAATGTTATTAAATAGATACTAATATTAATTAGTCAATATTTTAAATCAAGACTAATTTTTAATAAATTATAAACCATTTCATCAAAATATATGACATATTAAGTGTAAATAAAAATTTAGTATTTTATAAATCATATTTAATCAAATTATATATATATATATATTAATATAAATATATTTATAAATTAAATATAATTTTAATAATATTTTTTTGAAGAGTATCACCTATTATCAATGTTAAAACACACACCAATAATGGTAACTATTATCAGCACTAGATAGAAGAATTAATAAAAAGTACCTTTATTAGCACTAAAAATACACAAATAAAGGTGGCGGGTTTGTCAGCTCTTTTTTAGCATTGAAAAAACTACCCTTTGTTAGCAATTTTGATAAGAAATTATAGAAAAAACACATTATCAGTTATTTTTTAGCACATGATAAAGGGAACCACTCAATATACGTGATTATGTAATAGTGTGGGCATCCCATTCATAGTGTTGTATAAGTGAATGATTCACCTTCATATATGAAGTTCCATTAATAATGATGGTTCATCTTACAAGCATCAATATCTCAAGTGTTGTATTTATAACTAGAGGAGACTACATTAATATGAATAACAATAGTCCATTGAGTGTCTACTTGCATGAGGAATATGTTCATATTGAAGGTGAAAAAAACATACACCATGTATGTGATGGTGGCTAGGATCAAATGACTAGGATTTAACACCATCAGTGGTGGAGAAATGCATTTCCAATCTTTTCATCTTTGAATAAATGATTTTTTATCTGCAATGTTGAATAAGATCATTTACCAAAAGAAGACATGATTGTTTGCACCTTTCCCTAGGGAAGATGGTGTCAATTCCATTTATTTTTATCAAATTATTTTTAAATAAAACTTAAATGATTTAGAGTACCCCTAAATATTTTTAAATAAATATAAATGGAGGGATCTATCCACCGCTATTAATGTGATTATTTAGAAAATATATATATTTTAAGAATTTTCAAATATTTTCTTATAATAAAATATGAAGAAGTTAAAACTGCTATAAATTTTTAACCATATCAACGCATCCATAAAAAACTCTAAGAGATTAATGAAATCATTTTTTCAGTAGTTTCTCATAAATGATGCTAATATAAAATACTAGAAAAAACACCATTAGTGAAAACTAAGAGAAAATATAGCTAAAATAGTGGTGAAATATTTTTGGATATGGTGGATTATCAATGAAGGGGAACCCGAATTGAGTGGTCTTTGGTTTGAGTAGGGATTTATGGGAGAAATACCATGTTCCACATTAGATTATGAAAATAATGGTTGATAACATATATGTTTGAATGGGTGAATCCTCAAACCACCCAGTGGATTTTGGATGGATCCCCTGAAGGGATTTTGTATAAAGGATACATGAGCTTGGCAGAAACATGAAAAATGGAATTTTAATGTTTTTGGGTCCAAATTTATCTTGAAACATCAAATATGTTATAACATATCCTATATTCATCCAATTATTATGTGTAATTTAATTAGGCATAAATAATTAAAAATAAAAAATTAAATAAAAATCACACTACTTCTAATTTTAACTAGAATCTTGTTTTGCTTGACGTCGGAGATCACTTCTCAAAGGAACCAATGCCATATCCCTATAGATAAAAATATAGGTGATAGTATTAAAACTCAGTAGGCTAGCCCAATAATTTATTCCGAATTCACTTAATTTAAAATAAAAGAAACATAAATCTTCAAGATTTAACTACAATATATAAAAGTATTTTTTCTACATGTCTACTCAAAAACATAGTTCAAATCATTTCCCTCAATCATTTAAAAATCCATGTTCATTATTTTAGTGTTCTATTAACATTTTACAAATGGAAGTGATGATTTATATTTTTAATGGAATGAAAGATTATAAAACATTTTCAATTTAAAACATATTTCATAAGATTTTAGAAACCTACACATCACTTCCAAGTATACACTACACAAGAAGACACTACAATATTCACATAACATGGGAAATGAAAATATACCTACAAGTAACACATTCATTACTACAAGAAACTAAGAATTAATAGACATAGGTGAAACTGGGAGATAAAGAAAAATCCAAAACATACTAACACATGAGACCCCATCCCCGATAAAATGCCACACACGATGAAATCAAAAACATCCAAACACTTGGCCAACTAAACTCATGATTGATGGAGGGCCCCAATAATATAACAATAAACCCAAATATATACCACTACTATGGGCCACTGGCTAGTATATGAACTACCGGTACAACAGAAATTCTCAGATAATTCTTTCAATATGTCAGGTTCCCATTTCTCATGTATATAATGGGGTGAGAAAACTAATGCCAACTGAGCATCCAATCACAAATATAAATAATAATAATTGTTCACATCATGCCTCACCCCGAGTCTCCCCAAAGACTAATCTCATGCATTAAAATAATTATAACATAAAGAGTTCCCACCAAAGAACCCTAATAATGGATCATGAGGATTCCACAGTGAGGAAAACCCATCCATTATACACAGACAGGGCATGAGAAACATCTAATGGAGGTTTTCATACAAAATATTTTTATCAATTTTAAGAAGTTTCTAAACGGTATTTTAAGCATTTCACAAAACTAACATTTATCAAACATATAATCCATCTTTAAAAAAGTGGTGTAAACACACAATATTCTATTTTAAAACCATTTACACTATTTCCTTAAAACATTTCCATTTCACTTTGAAAACAACCCATTTATTAAAAAAATTACAAACATTCCATTCATCGAAAATGCATATCAAACCACCTAAAACCTGATACCCATTCATTTATAAAACCCAAAATTACTTTTCAAACCCATACAAGGAACCCAAACATCATTTCATATAATAATAACACATTTACAAATCCAAACCATGCACTTTATATTGAAAATTACTCACAGAAGCCAACCAAACATTTAATCAAACACATGGTGGTGTTATCTAACACCAAAATTAAATTTATCATAAACCAAGGTATAAAATACTAATTTACACACCAAATTATTAGAAAATGGATAATACATCAATATTTATAAAATAAAGAAGGTGAAAAAAATCTTGAAACGAATGGTTCTTAAATTTTAAAAGGCAAGTGCATGGGAAAAACCTACCTCAAAGGATGGCCGAGACAAAGATTTAAAACTCAAGAAATAGCCTGGTCACATGATCTCACTTCCATATATATATATCCTTAAACCAATGCATGTTTTCCCCATTCCATGAAGTAACACATAGAAATAATATATATATTTTTATATATATCCAAACCTGATAATATGCATGCACACCTTTGAAATCGATCAAAACTCCCCAAAAATGTTGGCGGTGAAGAGAATTGACCCAAACCATCTCGCCTTCAGTAGTGTTTCCCAGAACATAGACCAATGGGTCCTGAGACACCCTCGAGACAACCCAAAAAGTTGAAGAATCCAGAAAAAACGAATCAAAACCCCACCTGGGTATAAGCAAGGAATCACCCAAAAAACTATTTTTAACAAATTCAACCAACATAAAAACAACATAATAAATTAACTAGATACATCATGATGGAGAAAATCATATTTTAAAAATTATTAAAATAAGATTTTGAACCTAATCAAATACATTTAACATCGACATATATAGGAATAAATCAAAAATCACTTACAAACATATTTTTAACAAGTGAAATCATCAACAAAAAACCACGATCATTTAACCAAATGAATTAAATAGATACAAATAAAGTTTAAAAAATTAATTGATATAATTAAAGTAACAATGGAATGCTTCATAAAGGAAATACGTGAATTCACCTTCCTTAATAGTGTGCGATTGCACCGAAACCATAAAGGAATGGTGAAACGAGCTTGATGTACGATTCACACACCCTAGAACAAGAAGAAAACAAAATAAAACATTAAAACAAACCATTAGTATTTGTCTAAACCCTATTCACCCTATGAAATCAAATGAAAACCTCAAAGGGGACTCACTAGGGGGAAGCCACACACTGGAGAGGAGGTGTCCAGGGCAGTCGCATTTCGGAGGGGAGTCGGTCGGTGAGGCTGCGCAACAGAGGGGAGTCAGTCAGGGAGGCCACACATGAGCAGGGTGGATGTGCGAGAGGGATAGATTAGGGGTCCACCATCATCAGATGAGGGAACGTTGGATGGGAGGTGCAGCCATCAAAAGTCACCGGATGGGAGGATGCACATGTGTGGGATGGATTCTGTGTCGCAAGGTAAGTGTTGGGTAAAGGGGGGGGGGACAAGATAGGGTTAAAAGAGAGAGAAAAGAAAGAATGAAATCCTCTTAATAATAGTAATAACAATAATAATAATAATAACTTAATGGTAATAATAATAATAATAATATTTATTTTATTTTTTAAATAATAATTATATTACCATTATTATTATTATTAAAACATTATTTTAATTTTGTTTCATAAAATTTATTTATTTTAAATATTAGGAAACCACACGGTCACCTGGGCTAAATACACAGTTACCGCTAACCATGTAGTGCCTGTACACTATCCCGAAACCCACCAAAGACATCAAACAACAAACAATTTTAAAAGAGAACTCATCCCAAACCATAATGGGAAAATCAAAAGCTAAGAAATAATAAAATAAAATAATTTTAAAGATCAAGGTGTGAAAATTCTCACCACCATAAAAACATTCTTCCCCGAGAAAGTCACCATGCTGAAAGTCAGTCAAAAATTGAGTCCAATCCCAAACACAATAAGAGGAAACAAGGAATTCTGTGGTGACTTCATCCTAGGTTCCCACTAACCCAAAAAGTGTATTATTTAGAAAATGAAAAAATATGAATTTGGAGGGGTGACTTCATCCCCCAAGTCAAACCTAACCGATATAGATGAAACCATAACCTAAAATATGGGGAGAACACGAGAGGGTTCTCCCCACCACAAGGATTCTACTACCGTGGAAATTAAAACCCAAACACACCACCATAGGGAGGAGGCCAATGCGGGAACTCCCAAACCAAAACCATCCTACATAAGGTTTAGACACACTCAAATGAGAAAAAATGCTTCAAAAAGACACATTCAAATAGGAAAAATTTATTGGATAAAAATAGAACATGTACACCACAATCTTCCAAATAAATGTTGAATTTATAATGATGAGAAAAATTCAACAATAGGAAAACAAAAGTTATAAGTCTTTAAATGTTCCAATCCCAACGCGGAACACAAAACTCAGAATAAGGCTTCACACCACCAAAAACTCCTGACTATGCATGAGATTCACCCTGAGACCTGTGGTTGGGGCTCCGATGGCTGAAGCATCTTCTACCTAACAGTCATGAACTAGAATACTGTAATCAGAATGTCTTCATCAGGTGGATATTTCTACAAAAATTCTCCAAGTGACCCAAGAACCCACAATGACAATTGGCCTTCAGAGGGATGCGATAAGATGGCCATGAATGAATAGATCAACCACACTGATGGCACACCAGGAAGCGGTCTGATAAACTAGAAGTCATAACTAACAAACGAGATTCCTTAGAGACACGTTCCTTCAGCATGCATTTCTTGCAAGATGGGGAACCGTTAAGAATGACAGGAAGTACCGAATTTCCAACCACCAACACCCTGTAAACCCTCTCAGCTAAAAACACTTTATCTACTAACTTCTAAAAAAAGGTCCTTATAAAAGTGGACATACTCCATGATCTCTAGGAGAAGACCACAATGGAAAAGATAAGTATTCATCAGATCTTATAAAACCACCTCAAAATAAAAGGAATACATCTCTTTATAATTGTCAATGTAGGCCTTTAATGTCCATTTTCCTTGTTGAATACACATGATATCTTAACATTTATTTATATTAACCTCTTTAGATATGAACCATCAGATAAAGAAAGATTTGAAAGTATCCTAATTCATCCCAACTTTCATTGATGGTGGGGTGAAAAACTCTCCTTCATCCATGGATAGACCATAGAATAGTCCCAAAAAAACATGCACTCTAATAGCTTTAGGAGTTCCCAATACCACGAATACACTCTCAACCTCTTGAAGCCACTCTACTACCTCTATCAGACCTCGATCACAACAAAGGAATTGCAACAATTGGGAAGAACCAAAAACTAGGCATGAAACCTTAGAGACTTTGGGGACCTTTATCAGTGGAATTTTCTAAACAACATGAGAAACATAAAATAAAATCAAACATCATTCCAAAATATAATCAGAAAGAAAATCTCAATACAAAAAAAACAGGCTGATAAGCCAAACATATACATGCATAACTTAAAATTTCATTTTCAAAATCTCATTTTCATTTTAAATTTCAAAACCACATTCTTTCCAGGCCTCCTTCCATATACCAAAACACACTTTTTAAACCAAATTAAATTTCAAAATTAATTTCCCTTTTCACGATCACTTTAGAAAAACAAGTCCAATCCATTAATCTCAAACACACACCCATGGAATCTTATGAACCATCACATGAGTCTCTATCCAATTCCACCTACATTATCCACACACATGTGCCCCCCACAATTTCTGTAAATACTATGCACACATGTGACCTTACCTTGAGAGTTATAAGGGTCACATATCTCTTTTCCTTGTCAAATCCAAGCATACACAAAGTTTTAACCAAAAACAATTTCCTTTAAATACCATTTTACCAATTTCAAAATCATTGAACAGAATCCAATTTTCTATACAAAGAATCATTCATTTTAAAATCCACCATACCAATTTGAAACCACTTGAAAGAAATCATTTTCATTAAAAAACCATTTTCATCTTTAATAGAGCACTTACACCAACCAAAACCAATGTTAACTAAAACATTCACCAAACTATCAGAATGAGGAACTAGTAGTTATACATAACCTGATTACATGGTAGTGATCCATGCCCCAAGTATCCATCAATAACTAGGAGAAGCATAAACCATGTAATCATATTATACAAGGGTCACTAATCTAATTGAAGCCATGACATATCACTGACATGCCTTCGTTGTCATCCCTCAATCCCATAACAAACTAAGAAAAGACAAGGACTCAATTCCCAAACTACCCATGGTAACTTAGGTATCGTTATGAGTGGTTGTGATCATGTATGAACCCATGAAATACATATTGATCCTCAAAAATCCTAATCTCCAACTATATGAAACCCCATAAACCAATAAGATCTGATACAATTTCATCACAAACCAACCTAGGTCAACCCTGAACCGATCACATGAGTTGGCCCACTCCAAATCCCGAATGACATTCCCAATCCCCACAGGCTGGAAACTAGTTTCAGGCATCAAAATCAAATAGGTGGGACTTATTTGGACCATAAATAAAAGATATATAAATAAATATAAATAGAAATATAAAAATTAAAAGAAGCAGTGGAATGAAAATAAAACCACACATACCTTCACGTGACCCTGTGGGTCACCACCGACCACAAACCAACATGGCACTATTGTAACCGAATCCATGAAAGACACATTACCCAAAGCTAAAAACAAATATAAAACTATATTCATGAGTATTAAAACTCATTAGGATAGCCCGATAATCTATTCCCATTGAACTTTAAAATAAATGAAATAATAGTTTTCATGTTTGAAATACAATATAAAAAATTAATCTGTTATACATGTATACTAAAAATAAGTACAAATCATTGCCCTTAATCATTTAAAAAACCAAGATCATTCTATTAGTGTTCTATTAACAGTTTAAAAAAGGATGTGATGCTTTTCATTTTCGATGGCATGAATGATTATAAAACATGTTGAATTCAAAAAAAATTTCACAATATTTTAAAAAACAACACATCACTTTCATGTGGAAACCATAAAATCATAAAATATAATTTTCACATGACATGGGAAATAAAAATATACCTAAAATTGCTACATTCATCACTACACGAAGCTAAGAGCTAATATATATAGGTGCGCCCAGGAGATCAAGAACAATCTATAACATACCAATAGATGAGATCCCATCATTGGTACCATGCCACACATGATGAAATAAAAAATTCCCAAAAGCCCAACCACCCTAAATTAGGACAGACAGAGGGGCCTAATACTATAATATTAAACCTAAATAAATCCACCAACTTTGGGCCATTGGTTAGTACATTAACTACTAGTGCAGAAAACGTTCTCAGATAATTATCTCAATATTCTAGGTTCTAATATCTCAGGAATATAATGGGGGTGGTACAACCGATTCCAACCGAGAATCCATTAAAAAATACATTTCATAATAATATTTCACAATAGGTCTCACCCCAAGTCCCCCCAATGACTAATCTCATGCCATAAAATATTTAGAAAACAAAGAGTTCACACCAAGGAACACTAATAACAGATCATGAGCAATCCATAATGAGGAAATCCGAACTATTAAACACAGACAAGGCATTAGAAACATCAAATGGAGGTGTTCATACTAAATAATTTTATCAATTTCATGATGTTTCCAAATGAGCTTTTAACCATTTAAAAAAACTAAAATTTATCAAACAAAAAATCCATCTTTCAAAAATAGGTGTAAACACAACATTTCGAATTCCCAAACCATTTACACCATTTCCTTAAAACATCTCCATTACGCTTTGAAAACAACCCATTTCTTAAAAAAAATGACAAACATGCCATTAATCAGTAATGCATATCAAAACACCTAAAACCTAATACCCAGTCTATTATAAAACCCAAAATAACTTGGGAAACCCATACAAGGCACCCAAGACATCATTTTATATAATACTAACACATTTAAAAATCTAAAATAGACAATTTATATCACAAGTTACTCACAAAATCCAACCAGAAATTTAATGACACAAATGCTGTGTGTTATCGAACTCAAAAATTCTATTTATCATAAATCAAGGAATACAATAATAATTTTCACACAAAATTAAATGATTAAACTTAGGATAATACATAAATATTTATAAATTAATGAAGGCGAGAAAAGCATGAAACTGATGGTTCTTAAATTTAAAAGGCAAGCGCATCAGAAAAAACTACCTCAAAGGATGGCCAAGCCAAATATTTCTAACCCAAGAAGAAGCCCACTCGCATGTAAAAAATTCCACACACACACACACACACACATAAACCTATGCACATGTTACCTACTCCATGAGGGAACACACACACAATAGATATATATTTATATATATCCATACCCAGGAATATGCATGAGTGACTTTGAAACTGATCACAGCTCCCCCAAAATGATGGAGGTGGAGTGAATCGACCCGAATTGCCTCACCTTTGGTAGTGGTTGGCGAAAAAAGAACTAATGGGTCCTTAGAAACACTCTGCACAACCCTAAAAATGGAAGAATCGGGAAAAAATGAATCAAAACCTCACCTAGGAATAAGCATGGTATCACCCAAAAAACTATTTTTAACAAATTAAAAATACACAAAAAACCCATAATAAATAAACTACATACTTTATGATGGTGAGAATCATATTTTAAAAATTATCAAAATATGATTTTCCACCTAATAAAACACATTTAACATAGACATATATAGGCATAAACCAAAAATCACCTCAAAACATATATTTCACAAATGAAATCATCAAAAAAACACAAAAATAATTTAACCAAGTGAGTTAATGAGATGTGAAGAAAGATTATAAAATTAGTTGAAAGAAAATAAGTAATAAATGAATTCTATAGAAAAGAAATATGTGAATTCACCCACCTCAATGGTGTACGATTGTGAAGAAACCATAAAGGAAGTGAGAACTGAGCCCAACGTACAATTAACACACCCTAGATGAAGATGAAAAAAATCCAAAGAAATAACCCCAGTGATTAGGGTTTGACCAAACCCTATGTTCCCTAAGAAATCAAAAGAAAACCTCAAAGGGGACTCACTAGGGGAAGCCACACACTGGAGAGGAGGTGGATGGGGCAGTCACACGTTGTATGGGAGTCACTCGCTCGATGGAGGGGAGTTAGTCGGGGAGGCCACGTGTGAGCAGGTTGTGCGTGCGAGAGGGAGAGAGTAGGGGATTGTCATCCTTCGAAGAGGGCGCACTGAATGGGAGGTTTTTCTTCTATAGGTCAATGGAGAGGAGGATGTGAATGGAGGGAGGGAGTTGACATCGTGAGGTAAGGGTAGGGGAATAGGGGTGACGGGCTAGGTTACAAAAAAGAGAGAAAAGAAAAAAATAAATCCTCTTAATAATATTAATAATTATAATTTTAATAATAATTACAAAATGATATGATGATTAGAATAATAATAATTATTGTATTTTTTAAAAACAACAACAACAGCAACAACATTATTATTATTATTAAAACATTATTTTATTTTTATTTTCATAAAATTTAATTATTTTAAATATTGGGAAACTGTACAATCATCTAGGCCGACCACACGATTACCGCTAACTGTGCGGTGCTCATGCACTAGCCCAAAATCCACAAAAATTGTCAAACATCAAAAAAATATAAACCAACACTCAAACCAAAAATCAATGAAAAAATACAAAGACAATAAATAATAAAATAAAATAATTTTAAAGGTCTATGTATGACAGTGGTAACGGAAAACAAAAACTTATCATCCAAGATGGTGGTGAATCAAAACATCACAGATGATATTTTAATTTTTAGAATAAATGGAGAGGACAAGATATTTGATGATGAATATTCCACTAAAAATAAATAATTTCCAGTATATATGATACTAGAGTTATCATTCCTTATTAGATGGTGGAGTTAAGGAGAGGATAAGAAAATAAAAAGAAAATAAAAGAGAAGAAAAGAAAAGAAAAGAAAAGAGCGTGATTGGGGTTTTTACCTCTCGAATGGTTTATCCTTAAGATCCTCGTTAAGAAACTTGGGTTTGATATTTTTTTTGAAACCAATAGCTCTTATACAAAGAGATGATTATTGGGAAGGTAATTTGGTCTAATTTTGACAACATAGAAGGATTAGATGGTTTGAGGAGAATGGGTGGTGATGGGCATTATTTATAGTTGTAGAGAGAGGTTTTTTTGATTATTTTATTCATTTGATAATTAATTTGGTACAAGAATATCAATAGTGTTGATTCTTATGACTGAATACAGTAAATGTTATAGGTTAGTTTGATCCAATGGGTGATTACATCATCCATGAAACAAAAATTGAAGTATTTTACTTATAATGTAAAATACCATAAATTTACGTATTATATTATTCACCAAGAATTTAACTATTTTTGAAAAATCCATAAAATTCAATGTAAACAATTTTCAATGTTTATATTTAAAAAATAGACTCCATTTTATGATAGTAATTTTATATATATAACAAATTTAATTGTTAAAAAATCATCATTTATTAAAAAAACACCGATTTTAAAAAATTTATGACACTTTGAACCGGGTCAGACCTAACCCACCGGGATGAACCATCATATTGGGCTAGGCCCATACCGACCGAGCCCGATTCACCAGCCCAGCCCACTAGAGCAGGCTAGTGTTGTCCACCTAGGATGAGGTGGGTGTCGTGTCCCTGCCTGCCAAACACGGATGGCCACCATGTGGGAAATCTGTAGCTGATGTCACGGTCTAACTAGAACGTGGTTCCCAACTGCATGACCTGGCCTACCACTGGATGCCTACCGGTGGCCCCCTTTCCTTCTGCCGGTGGCCCCCGGTCTGCCACCCGTTGTTGTTTTCGTGGGCTCCTCTACCACAGGCCTTTGAGGCGGTGGCCCTTGCCGCTATCATAGCCTACCTCGCTGCAGGCTTCCACTGCCACCTGCTCCCTTAACAATGGTCATTTGAGTAGCCCAACCACGCTGACAGGTCAATGTCACTTCCACTGTCGGCCACTCTGTTGGCGACCCCATCTCGTACCGCACCTAGCTGTGTATCTTCATGAGTGGTCTATAGGGTGTCCAGTTCTTGATTTTAGGTTCTTACTCTGTGAGTCAAGGGCTCAACAACCATGCATTTATAGAATCATGAAATCCCAAAGAATTAGAAAAAGGGAAAGGCACAAGAACACCTGAAGAATGATCCATGCCTTTTTTGTGTCGACCAAAATGCATTCATGTTCATAGGATCACAAAGAACCAAATTAAAAACACGAAGATATAGTTCCCCTTTAATCACAAAGACCTAAAGGAGAATCATAGTGATTTAACCCCTTTTTAATCCCTACAAGATAATCTCTATCCCTCAAGAACGAGTGAATCATGGAACAACCTGTTAGTGGGATGATCCACGTTCATTTTTTAGAAAAGAATAATGGGGAATGGGCAATCATAAAGAGTGAATCAAACCCATACCAGGGATTTGATCATCCGTTGTCGTGGATTTGTTATTGAAGATCTGTTGAAGAGTGGTCATGATCCACTCCTCTTTACCATTGGTGATACCCTTTGAAGAGGAGGAGGATGTTCGTTTTCATTGGAAATTCTTCACTGAGAGGCTTCACCAATGCCTTTTATTTTCTAAAGCTTCCACAGAATTTCTCTAGGATTGTGAATCTAATACCATATCCCTGTCAAGATATTAAATTAAGAAACACATTTTAGCATCGTCATTTTGCTGTGTTGTAGCATCAACAAGCTATTTTACTTATGACAGGAAAAAACTACTTTATTATGGCATCGTGGTGTCTCTACATCGCTACAAATCATTAAAATAAATAAATAAACATTTTCCGAATTTTATTTTATTATCTTTTAAAACAACCAAAAATGAACTTTTACCCTTGACCTGCACCGATTGAGGTTGGACCCCACCTAAGGAAAGCACACCCTCACAAGATCAATGGTGCTCTTGGATTTCAAATCCATGTTATTGATTATGAGTTAAAGGATTTAAAAAATAAATTAATTTTTATTTAATAATTTTATTTACTATTACATCCCAGAAAATACTTTTCACAATTGAATTGAACCAGCCAATGTTAGGCTCCACCTAAGGAAACACCCCATTATGAACTCAATAGTGGTCTTATATTTGCAATATGAGTTACCATTTATGAGTTATTAGGACTCTAAATTAAAATAATTTTATTTACAATTACATCCTTTTCGGGGTTTCTCACTAGAGTCCCATGACAACTAAAGTTAAGTAGTGTCTAGAGTAAACCCTAATTTCTAAACACAATAGTGCTCTCAGATTTATTATCCATGCACTCATTTAAGGGTAATTTAATTCTTTATGGAAAACCACTCATGCACACTATTATGAGCATAAAATTTTTCATCGAACCATTCAGTGAACACTGGGCCTAAAAATCGCACATCATCTCAGAACCTAGTCTCAGAATTTCCTTAATTAATTCTAAAAAAACTATGAAAATACAATTCATTAAAAATATATCATTTGGTTTTATGGTGTGAGGATGATTCATTTTTTTAAAATATTTATGATAAATGGTTAGTTTATTTTGGCGGGTTTTCTGACCATCATGAACTTATTTCATTTTATATAATATTATGTCTAAAAATTAGTTATAGAACATTAACAAAGTTATAATATACATATTAAATTCTTGTTTAATGATAATAATGGTTTTATGATTATACATGAATGTGGTAATGGAAAACAAAAACTCGTCATCCACAAAGGCTGTGAATCGACACATCACGAATGATGTTTTCATTTTTAGAATAAAAGGAGAGGAGAATAGATTTTATTATAGACATACCATTAACAAAATAAATTTACAGTATAAAGGATATTGTAGTTATCATGCCTCTTTGTATAGGAGAGGTAATGAGAGGATATAAAAATAAAAGAGGGGGGTTGTGGATTTTAATTTTTGAATGTTGTCTACTTGAGAACCAAATTAAAGTATAAAGATTTGGTACTTCATTGAGGAAAGAATCTATAAGACTTAGGGAAGAGGATTAGAAATGAAATTGGGTATAATTTAGATACTTTTGAAGTCTTATATGGTGTGTGGTGAAGGGGTGGTATGTATAGGGGAGGATGGGGTGTTTTTTTATTATTTTATTCATTGGTTTATCATTTTGGATCAAGACTATAAACAATGCTAATTCTTATGAATAAATATAGAAAATGGTTCATGATATCTCGAAATAGTGGGTGATTAGATCATCCATGACTCAAAAATTAATGTATTTATTTTATAATGTTAAATTCCATAAACTATCATATATCACTTTTCACCAAAAATTAAACTATTTTAGAAAAATCCAAAAATATCACCTTGACAATTTTTCAACAATTAGATTTCAAAAATGGACTATATTTTATGAAAATAATTATCAAAATATTAAAAATTATATTTTTAAGTAAAATAATCATTTAATAGAAAAATACAGAATTTAAAATTAAAACCAATTTTATTACACTTTAAAAAATTAATTAATGTCCCATAAAATTAACTTATTATTATAATAATGAAAAATATTAACTTATTAATATATATTATGAAAATAATTTTTCTTTTAAATAATTATATTAATTATTAAATTGTAAATAAATATTTACATTTTTAAAAAATACCAACACTTAATTTATCATCACTACCACAAAAACAGTTTTTTGCAGTGCCCCCCTTTATCAGTGCTAACGAAAAAGCGCTGATAAAGGGACCCCCTTTATCAGCTCTTGTTTAGTAGCGCTGATAAAGGGGGGGGGGCTTTATCAGTGCTTTTTTTAAAAGCGCTGATAAAGGGTCGGTTTCAATTTTTTTTAAAAATATATTAATATATTAATATATAAATATAGTTATATTGATATATAAATATAATATATAATTTTTAAATATATTTTAGATAACTATAAATGTACATTTACACTTATTATACATAATATATAAGATATTTAGTGAAAATGGCTTCTTAAAAAATTAAAAAAATATTTTTAATTAATAATTTGTTAATCATTATGGAGTAATAGTCATTTTATAACAATTTAAAGACTAAGAAAATTAAAAAAATTAAAAAAAGATCCAAAATATGTTGAAAACGCAACTCAAACTTCAAACGGCCATAACTTTTGATCTGGGTGTCCGTTTGAGCTCTACCACATATCAAATCGAAGCCTGTGACAAGCTCTACATCCCTATGACTAGGGGGGACCCCGGTTAAGGGATTTTCGAGGCCTCAATAGGCCCAGAAGGCCTCTAATACAGAGTTTTTAGTCGGGGTACCCCGATTTTTTAACATTTTATGGATTTTCAGCCTCGTTTAAGGGGGTATTATTGGATTTTTTTGGTGGCATCTCAGTTTATTCCAAGGTATTACATTCATATTGATATTATGTCTTTGAAATTTCATCATTTTTTTATAATGAACTGCTATTTATAATCAAATATATAACAATATATTCATATTTTTTAAATATTCACACCTAAAAATTTAATTATAAATATAAATAATAAAATATATTTACATATAAAATATATTATCTTTATCTAAATAATAACTAACATCCATTTTATTTAAAATACAGTGGATATTTACATACCTATATATAAATCTAACTATATATATATATTAATATAACTATATATATATATATATTAGTATTACTATAAATATATATATTAATATCACCATAAATATATATATATATTAATATCACCATAAATATATATATTAATATCACTATATATATATTAATATAACTATATATATATATATATTCATATAACTATATATATGTTAATATAACTATATATATGTTAATATAACTATATATATGTTAATATAACTATATATATGTTAATATAACTATATATATATTAATATAAATATATATTACTATACGAATAAATATAACTATATATATATATATATATAGATATATATTAATACCACTATATATATATATATTAATATTACTATATATATTATAATATAACTATATATATATATTAATATAAATATATATTACTATACGAATAAATATAACTAAATAACTAAAAATATATATATATATAGAGATATAATGAATTGGAAAGAAAATCAAAATAGAGTAGTGGTAAGGGCTTAGGCGCGCAGGGGGGGGGTCTCGAGTTCAAATCCTGGTGGAGGCAAGGGTGCGCATGCATGGGGAATATTGGAGCAAGCGCTGTTAAAGGGTGGAGGGGGTGTGTGGGGTGCGTGGGGTGCTGTATAGGGGCCGGAAAGCACTGTAAAAGGAGGGGGGGGGGGGCTCAAGAGCTATAAAAGCCCCCCCCGATTGGCAGTATTTTTTAATTTTTTTTTTAATTTTTTTAAATTTTTTTAACTTTTATCAGCGCTTTTTTAGCGCTGATAAAAGTGGTCTTTATCAGCGCTTTTCGGAGTGCTAATAAAGGGGACCCCCTTTATCTTTTTTGGCTTTATCAGCGCTTTTTCTAGTGCTGATAAAGGCCATTTTTAGCGCTGATAAAGGCCGTATTTGTAGTAGTGCATTTTTAAAGCATTTATTAACATATACTATGATATAATTATATCATATTTTATTTATAAGATTTTGTATTTTTTTATTCTTTCATAGGTGAGTTTTGTATTCCATTGTTTGGATTAGTATTTCTAATGGTCATGATAATATTCCAATGGTCAGATTACTTTTCCATTAGTCTAGGTTTCTAAATTTCTATAAATAATTATTATTTAATTTATTAATTTGTGAGAATGATGTTTTTATTGGATTCTATAAGTGATATATGTGTTTTATAAAATATAAAATAATTATAAGATGGAAAATTATTTTGATAAAATTCTGGGTTGTTACATTCTTCCCCCGTTTTGAAATTTTACCCTAGAAATTGTTTTACACTATGGTTGAAATAGGTGTGGGTATTTCTCCTTTATCACTTCCTATAGTTACCATGTCATCTATTCATACTTATTATTCCTCCACAAAACTTTGACAAGGTGATTCATCTTTTATGGCTGGACTTTATCTCTATAGTCCATGATCTTCACCAACTTATCTTCATACAAGAGGTCATTCTCCAATTGTACCACCTTCAGATTCAATTTATGTGATGGGTCAGGTGTGTACATCCTCAGAAGAGATATAGGGAAAAAAATCATGAGCATGAGAAATATTTTGTGTAAGTGACTGCAAATAGGGACCTCTTATGTGGCCAAGGTTTTCAAGGGGACAATATAACTTGGGCTAAGATTCCCTTTCTATCCAAAAGGCATGAATCTACTCTATAGAGATAGTCTTAGGAAGACTTTGTCTACAACATCAAACTCCAAGTCCCTTATATGGTTGTTAGAATAGATCTTTTTTCAATATCGAGTAACTTTTATATGTTGTTGGATGGAATGAACCTTCTCTATAAACTCTTTTAAAAAATCCATTCCAAGTAGATTTCCTTCTCAGACTTCATCCCAACATGTTAGAGTTCAACATCGCTTCCCATACAGAGGTTAAACTACATCCATATGAATAATTGAGTAAAAATTATTGTTTTATGAGAAATCAACCAATTGGAGATACTAATCCCATCTACCTTTCAATTCTATTGATCATGTTCTTTGAATTTCCTTAATCATATGAATAGTCATTTCATATTGGATATTAATATGGGGGTGATAGACCATGCTAAAATTCAATTAATTACTCAAATCATATTGAATAATTCTCCCTAATTTATATTTGAACATAGGATCATGACTAGAAGTCATCCAAAGTGGTAATCCATAATGCTTCACAACTTCCTTCATATATAACATGGAAATTTGTTCAAGTACGAAATCTTCCTGAATAGAAATGAATTGGGCAGTCTTGGTGATTTGATACAAAACAACCCATATCGCATTGATTCCATTGGATGTTTTTGAGATACTAGAGACAAATTCCATAGTGAAATTATCGCATTTCCAGGTGGGTAATAGTAATTGTTGGATCATCCCTTTGGAATTCTATCACTCTGCTTTAACTAGATGACACACAAAACACCTTAAGATATAATATGTAGTCTTATTCATCCTATTTTACCACTACAATTGTACATGAAGATCACAATAAATCTTTGTACTTCTAGGATAGATAGTGAAATATGAGCTATTTTCATTATAGAGCATCTACTTCATTATCTCAGGTGAATAAGGCACAAATATCCTAGTTCCAAACCAAATCACACCATAAAATCGATGTGGAACTCATGTTGCTTCCCTTACTTTATAGCTTTCACCTTCTTTTTTAGCTCCATATCACCCCTTTTGTTCCACCATGATAATTTATTGGATAGACAGTTGGGAAATCATTTAGTCAAAGTAGGATATTTTCCCTATAATTATGATTTCCAAATCCATCTATTGAATATCCATAAAGATGGTATATTTCACCATCCACATCATTGATAGAGTATCATATTATTTTATTCTAAGACCATCATATACCCATTTTTCCTTTTATATTATAATAGTTAAATAGAGA
Source organism: Viscum album (assembly GCA_963277665.1). Lineage (NCBI taxonomy): Eukaryota > Viridiplantae > Streptophyta > Magnoliopsida > Santalales > Viscaceae > Viscum > Viscum album. The sequence goes on from OY728134.1 coordinate 177,378,347, forward strand.
AATCATAGTCATTAATTATATATAACAATATTCTTTAATTATTGTTAATCTATTTTTTGTGTGAATATATAATTTATGATTTTGTGATAAGTAAACATGTCAAACTTATCACCATAGAGGTAGTGATTCTATATTTTCATGGTAAAAATCATAGTTTCTATTTCTAGATCATGTGTTGATTAGTTATGCTCATGGATTATCTACTACTGTGGGGCGTATGCTATTACTGTATCATTTTGTGTGAGTACACTACCAAATAATTTCTTTGAAGCATCACTGTATATCACCAATCCTTCCACCCTTATTAGTAGTGTGACTATAGGTGTAGTGATTAACCTCTTATTTCTCCCTTTAATGATTTACTCATTTTCTTCTATCCATACATACTTTACCCCTTTATGAGTTAACATAGTTAGTGGGTTATAAAATCATGAAAAATTCCTCACAAAAAATCATTAGTACCTAGCTATGTAATAAAAACTACGGATTTACATCACACTAGTGGGTATAGGGAAGTCCTCGATTGCTTTTTTTATTTAAGGGTCTACAAAATGTTTCCCACTTATGATCACATGAGTCAAGAATGTGACCTAGCACATAAAAAAGCCACACATTATAAACTTTTCATTATATTTATCCCTTCTTAATTTCATTGGAACAATCCATATATGTATTTCATGTTCCTCCTTTCTCTTGGAGTTGTTTATAATATTGTTAATAAAAACTACCACAAATTTTCCAATGTCGTCTCTATAGACTCTATTAGTCAAATACATAATGATTTCAGGGGCATTAGTAAACCCGAATGGAATCACATGAAACTCATAATTCCCATACCATGTACAAAAATAAGTCTTTTGAATATCTTACATTATCACATTCAGTTGATGATATCTAGAATGGGGATCCAACTTTGAGAAGTACTGGGATCCTTATTGTAGGCCAAACAAGTCATTAATCCTTGGAAGATGATAGCTGTTTTGTATGGTGATCTTATTGGGATCCCAATAATGGATAGATAGCAGCATTTATCCATCCTTTTTCTTTACAAAGTGCATTGGTTAACCCTAAGGAGATGCACTAGATCGTATGAACTATTTTTCCTAATATTCTTGTAGCTTCCTTTTTTACTATTACATCATATTAAGATAAACAACATAATATAGATACCAAACTAGGATTAAAAGGTTTAGTGTATTAGGAAAAATTTTACTATTACATAACTTGTACATAAAAAAACATAAAAATTTATTTATAAAAATCATTATTATCCTTATAAAACTCATTTTCTCCTTAATACATGTTGTCTCCATATGATATACATCAAATAAATGGGTGAACTAAATTTGAGTAAGAGGAAGAATAAGGGACTTGAATATATAAAAAATTAATGAGAATAATAATAATAATCATCATCACATAAGAATGGTATCATTATCAACATCATGAGATAAACATTGGAGAAAGGCATGAAATGTGACAATGCATAAAATTGAAACATAATTTAAAAGTGGTAAAATACCACACATAGTTGTGAACAAAGCTATCATCATGTTAATGAATACCATATGTTCATAATCATAACATCATCATTGAAAACAAATCTAGAATCATGTGCACTTATATTAGACATCATCTCTTGAGATACATAAAATTACCCAATGCATTGGATGGATATATAATTTCAATCCCACCCACCACATCATATCTTCTACATAATCATGCATTCCACATATAATGTACATCAATCAATGTAATGAAATAAACCATGTTAATAAATAGGTTTCACAAGGATTTAACCCATCATGATTTCATTAATAAACGTTATTTCTGAAATGGAAAAAGGAAATTTTTTTTATATATGAATTATTTTTTTATCAAAGAACAAATAACTCAAGAGGAGTGAAGATGTGTTTTTGAAAGAAGATGTCTTTTATAAAATCATTGTATTTTTCATAAAATCATATTGGAAAAATGTATATAATTGAAAATAAAATGCAATAAAAATTAAATTATTTTTATGTAGAATTAATAGAACATCGATAGTGAAATTTGGAAAGAAATAAGAACAACCCAAAGATAGGTATTTGGGATCGAGAATCCCCTTACCTTAAGTTTGAATGCATTCTTCACTTGCACTTAATATTCTGGATAATCAAATTAGATTCATTAATTACATAATTAAGATCTTATTATTGAATTATTTTATTTATAATAATTTTATTAAGTTCATTTAGGGATATTTTAATTAGTTATAGAGTTAAATTTTGTTGTTCTAGGAGCATTCATTTTCCTAGTTTCACGACCTCTTTAGTTATGTAAATGTAAAAATGTTCTTATAAAATGGGAAAAATTCTCTAGAAGTGAAATTATTTTGTATTAATTTTATTACATAAGTTTTAATGGTGTCATATATCAATACCTTTTATGGTATGATGATGAGTCACTTTATAAAATCATAATTCTAACTGTTTAATTTATTTATTTGTGGGTTTTACGATAATCAAGAACTTATTTCATTTTAATAAATATTATGTATATAAATAATGACTAAAACATTAAAAAAGTTACAATATATATATATATAGTTATGGTTTTATCATAATAATGGTTTTATGGCCATGCTTTAAGCTGGTAAAGGAAAATGAAAACTCGATGTCCATAGAGGTGGTGAATCAACACATCATAGGTGATGTTTTCATTTTTAGAATAAAATGAGAGGAGAAGATATTTGATGATGGATATTCCATTAAAAAAATAAAATTCCATTACATATTATACTATAGTTATTATTATTCTTTTTAAAGGGGAGGTAATGACTGGATAATATATGAAAATAAAATAAAATAGAGGGATTGGGGATTTTTCCTCTTGAATGTTGTCTCCATGAGAACCTCCTTAAGGCACTAGGATTTAGTCTTTTCTTGAGACCAAAAGAGCTTGGACACTGGGAAAAGGATTCGTAAGGGAATTGGTTAGAATTTAGATAGGATATTAGACTTAGAATGTCTGAGGAGATGGGCTGGTATTTATAGGGGGAGAGAGGTTTTATTTTGATTATTTTGTTCATTTGTTCATTATTTTTTCTCCAAACTATAAATAGAGTTGATTCATATGAATAAGTATAGTAAATGGATTATGATAGTTTGAAACAATGGGTGATTACATAATCCATGCCTCAAAAAGTCATGTATGTAACAAATAATGTTAAATACCGCATTTCACTATTCACCAAAAGATTAAACTATTTTAGAGAAATCCCAAAAATTCACTGTAAATATTTTTTCAAAATTTTGATTTTAAAAATGGAATCCATTATATGGAAATAATTTTCTAAATATGAGAAATTAATTTTTTATATAAAATCATCATTTATTCAAAAAATATAGAGTTTAGTATAATAAAAAAATTTATGACACTTTGAAAAATTAATTAAGGACTAAAAAATTACTTTTAAATTATAATAAACCAAAATATTAATTTATTAGTCAATTTAATAAAAATAAAATTTCTTTTAAATCATTATATTTATTATAAAATATTTAAAAAAAATTTCCATTTTACAAAAAATATAAAAAATAAATTAATAAATTTTAAAACATTTATTAAATAATACTATGATTTATTTATATCATATATTTATTTATATAATGCAAAATTTTATTTATACTTTAATAGGAGAGGATACTATTTTATTGGCCAGATTACTGTTACTAATTTTCTTGTTAATATTACAATGGTCAGGATACCATTCCATCATTATAGGTTTCTTAATTTATATAAATACCACTTATTTCATTCTTCATTTGTGGGAATGATGATTTTATCAGGTTATCTATGTGATTTAGTTGTTTTATACTATATATCATAATTATAAGAATGGAAATTCCATTGATAAAATTATTGGTCGTTATAGATCACTTCTTCCCAATTCTTTAATTTGGGAGATAAGAGATATATGCTATCAAATTCGTGGGAATGGATATTCTATTTAATTTAGACATATAAATAGTATTATAGTTAGGTATAATGTCTTAGAAATTGAAATTTGACCATTGGGCTACATAAACCACTAAAATAATCCCATAATGACACTAAATTACGTATTATCTATGTTATAAATGTCATTTAAATTTTATCAAATAATTATAACATCAAATATATGTTACTTGATAAAAATATAGTCATTAAAATTACTTTATTCTCTAGTTAAATAATTAATGAACCTTAAATAATTATATTAATTTGGAAAAATAGTTATTTTAAATTCACTTAATTACTTGTGAATACATGGAGAACATAAATTCCAGACTTGTTATTGTAAAATCAAATAATATTTAATTTATTTATTTCTTATTGATCAATAAAACACCTACATAAAATGAAAATAATGATAGGTCCCACCATTTCCTAAACAACTTTTCACTAACAATAGGCCATACTCTTGAATACATTGAGTTTGCGACCCTATAGTTATTTATCAAAAATAATAGTGTGTATTTCTCACATACCATGAGTGGAGTTTAGAAAACCATCAAGGTCTACAAGGAGATAATGTTTAGTTATATAGACAACAACCTTCTACAAACAAGAATTGAATAATATAATCTATTTGTCTCATGATATCTCATAAGTAGAATGCACACTTTTTTTCTTCATCCTTTTGTGATTTATTGTTCCCTAACCTTACTTGAAAAACATCATTTTAATATCTATATCCATCTATTTAATAATTTAATGACCATTAGGGTGAAGGGTTCCTCAGATATCACATCCTTTATGAAGCTACAAAAACTTTATTGATCATTTGAACAATTTCATTCCACCAATGACACACCCAACACAAGCTACATCTCCATGGATCAAATGTCATGATTTTGTTTTTCATTAATGTATGTAATTGAATAATAATTAGTGGTAATGATTTGATGTTGAGAGACTAATATAAAATTATATATATAGGAACTACCATTAACACCCAAAACATGTGGTGTTACCATTATAAATACATTGATTGTGATATTCTATATTTGAGATAACCATGTATGAACTTCAGGAGGAGAAGCCTCAATGATTATGAGTCCCAATCACCTGATAGTTAGAAATCATCTATTCCCATTCTATATGATGTGTCTAGATCATAGGATATATATTCATTATTAATTTCATAGTATCTATACTTTCTCATTATACCTTGGAACCACTATAACCTATTGGTGAAAAAAATAATCATTGGACATTAGAATGTAAATTTTGGACACAATGTTTTTGAAATTATTAAATAAAGTATTCATCATCCATAACTTAGTATATACATGATTTAGTAATTGAAAATTACTTTCAAGTTGTATTTAGGTAACCCACTTTTACAACACTCTCACATTCACTAGAAGAAAATTACTATTTTTCAACTTGTTAGCTCTAATAGGATAATATCATGCTTCTACTATCTTATGGATTTAGTCATTAGACATGTTACATTTTCCTATATGGATACTCTATTATCTATGACATCACAAACTTGAGTAATTCTTCCCATGAGATGATATCACCAATTATAACATTTTTATCCTCTGTCATAATCTTGAAATATCTATTAGTAAAAAAAGTACAATTCAAAGAACTAAAAAACATCCTTGAATATTTTATGTGTCTTTAGCTACATCAGATGTTGTAACATATGTGATATTTGTAGATATGGATACCAATAGATTGAATTAGATTTTCTTTATCATTAATATTACATATCTACAATATTAGATCATTTTTGTGCCATACGATATATCACATTATGGACGGTTTTAAATAATTTTATGATGTTGAGGATCAATTGGAGTTTCCAAGGGGTTTTGGCTAAAAACATGGAAATTCATATATTTTTCCTTCTGTACAAGGTTAGAGGGAAACAATGAGAATCCATTCTTGAGTATACTCATAAGTTAATTTTAAACTGTGTATGACATTTTAGTATGGTCTTTAGATGGTTAAGTCTGAAACATGTGAACCCTAGGGGAAACCGTGCAGGTTACCTGGTGTGCCTGGGGTGTGGTGCATGAATTTCTCATGGTTTGGTAAATTGTGAGAAAATCATGAAAAGTGGATATATTTTTTGTTAGTGATGAATGTAATTGTTGGATAATATTATTTCCATGCATATTGCTGCTAATTGTATAGTTCTGAGTGGATCTAATGTTTGGGTTTTTGATGTCTTCAATTTATAGACTCCATTTCTATCTCTGTGGGTGTGCTCTCCATTGAAGGTGCACATTTTTTTTTGGTTTTATATTCTTCTATGTAGGTGTTTCTATTCAATTATTTTATTTTGGAATTCTAAGTGTTATTATTCTTTACGAATGATTTTTTTGAATGTATTATTATATGTGATACCATTTTTATGTTTTAAAAACCATTTTTTGTGTTTTTATCTTACCATAAATTTATTTGCTTTAAAATTTCATATTTTCATGTTTCGAATGGAATATTTATATGTTATATGATTTTTTGAAATGCCTGAGGGGATTTTTTAAATGGTTTTGATGATGTGTGTACGATTCTGAATATTTTTTGGTTTTTTATGATTGAAAACTATATTTCTATTGGATTTTGACTGAACTAAAAGTTATTTATAAAGGTGTTATTTAATAGATTTCAATTATTGATTTGAAATGTTTTTTTGGTTTAATCCATGAGAAAAATTAATTAATGGATCTTCTAAAATGTATTGGATAGGAATGCAGATCTTAGGTTCAATGAATAAGTCTAATTTTGATGGTCAAATTTGAAATTTATTTAAATGGTGTGTGATTTAGATCATTTTATAAAGAGTGTTTGGAATTCCATTTTTTGAAATATGGAAGGGATTGGAACCCTCAGACATGTTTTGGTGTTAATTTCCTAATTGAGTCATTGATTTTAAAATGGATAATGTGAAAGGAACCCCTTGATTTCCCCTTGATTTAATTATACCCATTGTGGGTTCTTTATCACTATGTGTTGATTTTAATTTCCCTTTTGTGGGTTATAGATCTATATGAGATTCTTGTTGATCCCCTTGTGTGGGAATGTTCATCATTATGCTATTGGATCATTTTTTTATATGGATTCGTTCATTTTTGGGTGTCAGGTGTGAGGGTTATCTTCGGTTATGTCTTTTGTTTTAGACTTGGATTTCTTGTTATTATTCCAAACATCCTTTCGGTCATGAGAACTTGGGAACTAAGTGGGTGATGTAGTCTATCACACTACCTAGTCCACATGAAACTAGTGTCCCTATAATTTTATTGGAATATGGGGTAAGAGTGGGTTTTTATCACAATGATGTTTGTTTGTGCTAGTTAGATGAAATGTGGTTTGAAATTTAAAACAATGTAGTTTCAAGTTCGTGAGTTGTTATAATATTAAATGTCTAGGTGCTTCACATGTTATGACTCCCTATGGAATATCCCATAGAAAATTTCACTGCTTGTTTGGTTATTTATTGAGGGAATTTTGATCTAGTTATTATTTTTATCATATCCCTTACATTCATTAATATGGATCCTATTCCTTTTTATATTTGATATATGCCTTTTTCCATGGATGGTGATTATTTTGTTGTAGTCGACCTGTTTTAATGTTAGTTAATTTCCTTTGGAAAAATGAATTTATTATTTATTTTTGGAAAACCTATTTTTAAATTAAAGACTCTTATGTGTCTCTTAGAAAAGATTTACAAATATGAGTTTTCTTTTTGAGATGGAATCGACCACTTATATATTTTAATGTGACCATTTTCACTTAAATAAAACAAATGAGATTTTTTTAGAATTGTGAATTGGTGTGAGAATTTAAAATGTATTAGTAACATGGCAACTAATTCAAAGAATTGTATTCAGTTTTCTAAAATAATTAGATATGTTTTTAAAGAGAATTATATATATTTTTTGTTTCCATAAAAGTCAAATGCGAGAATTTTACTTTATAGTTTGTTTTTAAACAAGAATTTTTGGATTACCTTATGAAACAGATATTATAAAATTAGTGGGTTGAGGTGACCTCTTAGGTTTTTTATCTTAGGGATATATATTTCAGTTTTCAGGTTCCAAGTTAGATTCAATCCTTATTCTTCGAGGCTTACATGGGCTAAGTTTACTAGTAGTGAGCATTCAATGGTTTCATAAAGATGGTATCAGGATTAGTTTGAGTTAGTTTTTAGTGGTTTTATTTTTGTAACATGTTTTATCTATTATTAGTTGTTGTATCCTTTTATTTGTGGAAAAATTTTATATTTATTTTTATGATAATGGTTTGGATAATTTATTTCATTCTACACTATTTGGATTGCTTCTCTATTATTTTTAATTATTTATTCCCTTATATTTCATCTATGAGTTGGTAAAAATAATTTCTTTGGGGAATTTTTTAATTCCTATACACTAGGGTCCTGCCCTTGGGGATCAGGAATTCCCTTTGGGTCTTCTGTCAGTCTTAGTTGGGTGCTGGGTTGGATGGAAGCTTAGTTTAGTTCATTACAAAATTATATCAGTGTAGGTTTCTTATTTCCTTTTGTGGGATAATAAGTTACTTGAGTTCCCCTTGTTATTTAGGGATTTATTTATAGAGAGTAGACTAAAGTTTTTAGGGATTTATAGGTAAGGAAGGGAAGAGTCTATCAAGCTATTTCTCATCCCATTCCTCAAGTTTCCATGTTATATATAGATTTTGAAATAATAAATTGAGTATTTTTAGTTTTTGCGATAAATTTTGATCATAATTGATGTTGATTTTATCCCCGTTGATTATTTATGTGATATTGGGAATCATTACTTGTTTTTGGGATGGAAATAGAGAAGCAAATTAACTGAACGATTAGCATGCACGACTTGGGAAATATGTAATTGCCATATGGTTGGGTCTACCTCTTTTAGAGAGTGTGTCGTACGGTTGGATCATTGTTTCGCAATCTATACAGCCAAATCATGCCCATCATTTCATGTTCCCTAGTTGAGTTGTTTAGACTACCCATGACTATAGAATTCTCATAATTTTATTTTTCACTTGTATGAGGTGGATTGAGGAGTATTTTGATGCAATTTATTGATGTTATTTTTTTGAACCATATTCGAAGGGTTGTGTGGTTCCTTGAGATTGAATGGGTTTAAAACCCTTTTTGTGAAAATTATGGGTTTTTATTTAATATTTATTATTAAAACCTAGTTTTATTTATAAATTGGAAGAGTAAATTCATTTAGTTAAATGAAATGTTTAATAAAGTGCTTGGTTTTATGTTGTTATTTGGAGAATAAGATGTTTCAAAATCGATTCATTTAGTATTACTGAAAGAAATTTATTTTAGAAAAGGTATTCTGAAAGTGTTTTGGGAAAAAAAGAGAATTTTGTTTTGATACAAATTTGGAAACTTTTTTTTTGGTAAATGGAAATGAATTTGAATGATTATTATTTTGATGGTTTGTTTTTAAAAAAAGTGATACTTTTAAAGAAATTTTGTATCACTTACCTTGTTGGGTAAATGAGTGTATTTTCCACCATGTAGTTTTGTTTTGTTTTTAAATATTGATTTGTATGGTTTTTTGAGGGACACCATAGTGGAAGGTGATTTTAAAATTACTTCCTAAGAATGGATATTTTGAAAGAAAATTTCTTTTTTTTTTGAATTTTTGTGGCTCTTTGGTGGGCTTGTGATTTTTCCATTAATTCATACCTTATGGTGTAATCATTTGGTTTTTGTTTTATTAATGAATTGACCATGTTAATTTCATTGTTATTATTGTCTCCTATAATGGTAAAAAATCTTTCTCTAGTTCTCTTTCCTACCCAGAGAACAAGTGGAGTGGTGGATGTTGAACCATACCAGAGCCTGGAATCCATCATGGACATCATGAATAAATATCCAAATTCTTTCATTAGTGACTATGAGTTAGAGGAAGTGGTTAGGTGGTTGGAATAGAGTGAGGTGATATACAGTTCTCTTGGAATGCCTGAAGTATCACATGTGAGAGTCATTAAGATATTTCTCATCATATTCAAACGAGTTTATTGGGAGTTGATAATACCTACCTAGCTTTGTGAAGGTATTCCTTAGGAGATTTTCATGTTTTATTTCCTATAGTGGTTACTTTTAGAGGGTGTAAAAGGGGATAAAGTACTCAATCTCATGGGTCATCATCACAGTGACCAATCAGTGAGGGAGTATGTCGATAACATTTTTAAGTTAATCATATTTTTTATAAATATGGTCTTCATATATTATGATATAACTAGTTTCATTAAAGGTTTTCGTCACCCAAATAATGATTTAACTATACTTGCATCCGTTTTGACATCTTTTAAAGAGGTTTTGAATGAGATCATTCAAATAGAAGTTGAACAGTATATGAATCTAGTGGTGGGTGACACCTTAGTTCCATACAGTGGGTGTAAGGATAACCCATACTGTAAGGGTAAAAAAATGATGACCTAGATCTATAGGAAAGGATCCTTCTCATGGGAATATGTGATCTATCTAGTGATTCCATTATTGAAATCTAGGTAATAATAATCCCTCTTTCATAATATTTCCTAGGGTTTTCCTTTGGTGTGGTAAGTCAAGTCATCTTAAGATGTTTTATAAGATGGGTTTTTTGAATTGGCATATTATTTAATATTAGGATAATGGTTTGTTTGTTTTGGGACCATTAATTTTATGGTTTTGATATTGGTTTAGGATATTTGTATATTGTTCATAGAATCATGTGGATTGTTCCCCTATGTAGATGTTTCTTATGGATGGTTTTGAATGTCTTTTTATGGCATGAATTGTTTCTTTTTAGGAATTCTCCACTACCCTCTATTATGGATGTTTTTTTGAGGCTGTTCTCTAGGTTTAATCACTTTTTTTGTTGGATATGGGTTTTATTTCATTGACTATCATTATCTGGATGAATGTTTCTTGAGATTAATGGGTTGTTCCCATTCTTGTGTTTATCCATTGAGGTGCTTGTCATTTGGACATAATAAGGTCTTCAATCCACAATTTGGTAACTATTTAATTTTTTCTACCAGTTGAGTTGGTATACTAACCATATTTCTTCCTATGACATTTTCAGATAAACCATGTGAGGGTGATCCAATTCACAACCCAAGGTTATCTATGTGTATCATGACCCGATATGAGAGTTTATGTCATTATTTTGAGGCTTTTGTGGTTTCATTTCCTTCTGTGGGGTTGGGAGTTCTATTTTTTAGAGTGAGTTCCTATTATGGATTTTTGGTCATTTGATGAAACATTTTGATGTATTTATTCCTTAGTCCATCCATGTTATAATAATTGTAAATGTTTGAGAGACCATGTTATGTCTCTAATACTTCATTGGACTTATTATTTCAGGTTATTGTTTTTGTGGTGCTTTTAGATATTAGTTACACTTTTGTTTGGTTGGTTTGATAATTTATTAGGATCTTGGTTGTTGGTTTTGCTGATAAACCATGTTGAGTGGTTATGTTAGTTAGTTATTATTGGGATCTTCTATTTTCTCTTTTCAATATTTATATCCATGGAATTTTAGGGGATAAAAGTGTCATGTTTGGGACATAATTACCCCCCTCCCATGTGTCTATGTGATTATTATTGTATTATTTTATGTGGTAAAGGTTGAGTTTATGTTATCATGGGGTCTTAGCTTAGAACATGGAAATTATAAATGGTTTCCTTTTATACAAAGTTAAGGTATATGGTTAGATGGAAACCATATGGTCTGCCTTTATTATGATCCTCATAATTTCATTTTTAACAACAAATATCTTATTAGAATGGTTTTCACATGGTTATGTATATACCATTTAGTCCCCCATGATAAATAATGTGGATTTTGTGGTGTGTATGGGGTGTGGCACATGAATTCTTCATGGTTTGGTAGACTGCATGGAAATAATATAATGTGGCTCTGGTATTTGATGTTTTTGAATGCAATTATTGGAGAATGGTTTGTCTAACCACATGGTTCCCAAGGTGAACCATTAAAGGGGTGAATGGCCTATGTAGTTTCTAGGACACATTTGGTTTGTGGTTTAGAAAACCTGGTGTCCAAACCATAACACCTTCCCAGGTGTCTTAGAAATTTCCCATACATCCCTATTTCAGTAAAGAGGTGTTTCAAACATCTTCTCCTCTATTCAGATCATATGACACTTGGAATAACTTGTAAGATCTCCAAAATCCCCCACCGTTGATCATTTACTTCTATTTGTAAATTTCCAAGAGGATTTTAGTTATCTCTTCCTCTATTTCGCTCTTTATCCCTTCCCTCCCTCTCCACTCTTGGATATGGTTTCCCCCATAACCCCTAAACCTATTATGGAATATTATAGTGTTCATGGTGGATCTATTGTTTGAGGGGTTCTAGTGATAGGGTTAGTAGGCAACATTTCTATCCCCATGTGTGTGGAATACATTTAATGCGACATGAATAAACTTTGTTTTCACATGTTCCAAGTGGGAGTCTTTATGCAATTCATTTATTTTGGGATTCAAAGTGTTCATGTTCATTATAAATTACTTTTATTAAAATTATGGTTATATGTGATACCCTAATGGTGTTTTAAAAACTAATTCATTTTGTTTTGATCTTGGAATAATTGGTTTCTATTTTAAATTCCATGTTTTCATGTTTAAAATGTAATATTTATATATCCTATGGTTTTGTCAAATTATTGAGGTTATTTTGAAGAAAATTTTCATAATGTGTGTTGGATGTTGACTTGGTTTTGGTTTTTAATGAGTAAAACTATATTTTATATGGGTTTTCACATAAATTGAAGTTTTTACCTCAAATTGATTTGTAATTGGGTTCTTTATTAAATTTCAAATGGTTATTTTAAATGTGTTTTTTTTACACCTTATCAAAGTTTCCTTAATAGATCTTTTGAAATGTGTTTTTATCAAAATGTATCTCTTAGAACTTCTTTTTTATTTCAAATAAGAATACCCATGTTGGAGGGTGCATATAAAATGATTTTATATGGTTTTTTATTTATATCATTTTCTAAAGAGTGTTTGGAATTTCATTTTATGAAATTCGAAAGGTATTGGAATCCCAAGCAATATTATTTTGTTAAATGAACGGTTGTAACATTGGTTTTAAAAAAGGTTTTGTGAAAGTAACCCCTTTGAATTCCATTTAATTTCATTAGAACTTTTGTGGGTTATTTATCACAATGTGATGCTTATAATTTCCATTTAATGGGTTATATATCTCTAAAAGATTCATAATTTCCCCTTGAGCGTGAATGTGTTGGATTATGACATGTGGGAATTTATTATATGGGAATATTATTTTTATAAGTTAGGGGTGAGGGTTTTATATTGTTATGCCATTTATGTTGGACTTGGATTGTATGTACTTATGGATAAAATTTTTTTTGGTCATGGTATAACGACCCATACTTTACATATATTGTTATTAATTCAAAATTGAAGCACACTTATTACAATATATAACAAAACCATTAAAGGACCATATAGGTATAGTGTCTTTAGAAACTGGGAAACATAAACAACTGGTTCATAAATCATCTACACTGTATCCCTTTTATTTTATCATATCTAGAGTCCCTTTTGGCATATCTTACTTAATACCCTTCTTCCTGACTTGGGGAAAAGAAAACATACACAAGGGTGAGCTCAAATGCTCAGTGAGGGTAAACAAAATAAATATCAATCACAACATATTCATAAGAACATAACATTTTGGAAATCTTAACCTGCAAAAGAGATCATAATTTCATAACATGGGATAAATCATAGTAGTGAAACATAATCCTAATAATCATAACATAATACATGAAACTTTGTGGCATACACACATAATCATATAAAATCATTTCTTATTAGTCAAGACTCATTTCCAAGACCATCTTAGCGGACAAAGTCCATTTTTTAACCGAGTTCACTCCTCATTCCAGTAATGTATCACTGAACCGGTTTAACTTGCTATCCCAGCCATGTCTATTTCATGAGATATAAATATTTACCCAATAAATTGGAGGGATATATAGGTCCCACCCATCTCATAATGATACCATTCTTATGTGTGCCACAAGATCATAAATTATACATCCTAGCATAACCCATGTAATAAAAATGGGATTCTTAAACGTCATGCCATCATAACATAATCCATATAAGATAAAAAAACATCATAAAAATAATTCCATCATATCATAATCAAATCAATGTAAAAATAGGTATAGAAACAGAACCCTATATTATATTAGATGGAAAATAATTTTGATAAAATGCATGAACTCTATTCTTGAGGAAAATATCCTTTCTACTCCAAAAACATTTTTACTTTCTTAACATGTAATAAAATTTTAATCTAAAAGAAGTTGATTAAAAATAAACATGAAAACATTTAAAGGAAGCTTCATGGAAATAATGTTTTATGAAATCATAAAATCCATTCATGTCGTATAAGTTAAAAAAACATTCTTCTTGTACTTTGGCCGAAAAAGTCAAAAAGTATCTCGTACTTAAAACGACAAAAGATTCCTTTCGTATATTTTACTAAAAATCCACCAATAGGTAAAATTGGATTTAAAAAATTGTAGGAGGATATAAATAATATTACTTATTGATTAAACATGGATGTGTATGATAAATATGCCCTAGTAAATACTGATGTATAAACAATCTCAGATAAAAATTGAGATTACGAGATTTTCCCTTAACTTAGGTCTGATTTTCTTCATACGTGTTCGAACCTCCTGTATAATAATTTAAATAAGGTTATTGACTTATTCCAGAATCATACTCATTGTCATGATATCATATATGGTTATATTCTTAGCTTCTTATTAGTAATATTTCATTGCTACTTGTTATTCGAGTGTGTATTGCTCATTGTTCTGATTTGTATTTTGTCGAATAAATTATTATTCATCTTTTTCGGTTATAGATACATCATTTGAAGAATGGTATTAGTGTAATATATATCATATTTATTCATTCAATTCATTTATATAATCATTATTTAATGAAGATCATGTAGAAGGAGTCGCATCACATCGTGGAGACGGTAGGCCGTATGTACGAACGAGTGATGATATCGTTCCTATGATCGTGGAATTGTATTGAAGTGTATGTATACTATTTAATAATCAATATCACTTTAAAATAATCATATATAGTTATTATTTACACCATTATACCCATCAAAGAAAGGTGGTGGTGGAAAACAGATTACACCACGGCGTGGAGACGGTATTCCGTACATACGCACGCGCAGTGATTTCGTTTTCCGTAGGATGGATAGAAGGTGAATTAGGGTTTTTTCATATTTATAATAACATATCAGTATATTATTGATACTGATGTTATTACTTCATAATGAAACAATTAAAGAATAGGATGTAGAAGAAGAAATAAATTGGAAAACATCGGTAATGGATATTACCTCTTCTTTATTTTGCCTCTTCTAAACCTCTTATTAGGGCACTAGAGATGGTCTTTGAAAAAGACCAGGACCTATTGGATGTTTCTAGGGAAGTGTAGAAGAGAATTTGGCAGGGTTTGGCTGATCTTTATTGCTCAAAGTGGTGTGAGGAGGAGAGGGAGGAGGTGCCCTTTTATAACAGGGGTGAGGGGCACCTTAGGAAAAACATGAAATATTATTTTATAATAAAGTCATATTCAGTTTATAATAGCTCCAAATTGATTTATTTAGAATCTAAGGTGGGGATGGGTCAAAATGCTCTCATCCAATAGAATTTAGACAAGTTTAGGTTACTATTTTCACCTTATCATTTAGATTTAACTTTAAGTTAAATAATTTTACTTTTACCGTATCTTCTTTTTTCATACACTATATGGTTAATAAACTTACTATAACAAGCCAAAATAACCCCAAGTTGTTCACTATTAATATATATAACCTTATCTAAGTAATTTGGACGATCCATAGATTTTTAGTAATAAAATAACAATTAAAATATAATATTTGTTTTAAAAACAATTTTATGTCAATTTTGACACTATTTGGTAATTGATTTTTGTGAAAATCATTACAACATGATTAGTTCTAACAGAGTTAATTTAATCAATACTAACATGTCATATTAACCTATAAAATTAGTGTAATTGATAAAAAGTCTAAAATTACATTTATTTGAGTATTTATAACATCAATTATGTTAAAAGTTCATTAATAAGGTAATTACTGCATCATCATTGTGTCATATATAAATTAACATAAATAATGTCTACAAATTATAAATAAAATACCATTATGTAGTAAATCTCTTTATCTTTCTAATTAATATTTATAGTTTAATTTATCTTATGTATAACCCTATATTAAAAATATTTTAGTTATTAAACTTTGTTTTTCACTCTTTTAACTCCTCTTTGAATTAAATAATAATAAATATCCTAATATAATCCATGTGGACCTAAACGGTTATATGTTATTCCTAAAGTTGTTTTTAATCGAATTAAACTTATCTAATAGAATTAGGACATGTGTTAGGGTAATAATAATATCATTTTTACCCTTAATTACCCGGTTTACTTTTAACTGTGGTAAATAAAAGTAAAACGTTACTATTCACCAAAAATTATTTTCATATCATTGAACCAAATTTTACATACTAACATCAACTGTTTCTCTTGGATTTTGGAAATTACATTCACAGAAGAGGTAAAATTATGTTTTATGTAAATTTTCAAATTCTCCTAGGAGGTGGGTAAAAGACGGTGAAAAGTTCAATACAATTTTTATATATCTAAAATTATTATAAAATGACTCTAAGGAATTACATTGAAGTTATATAGGTATTATGTATCAATTTTTACCTAAAATAAATTAAATTAAAATAAATAATTATTTAAATAAAATGTTGGGTTTTTAATTGTAACCTAGTGTTTTAACTATTCATCAGAAATTGAATGTTTTCAGAAAAATACCAAAAATTCACCCTAGGTTAATTTCGATATTCCGAATCTAAAAATGAACTCCATTTTGAAAGATAAAATTTATAAAATTTCAAAAAGTGGGTATTACTATTCATAATGTAACACCCTGAGATTTTATGATAAGTATTCTTTTTAATTTATTTGATGTCATGTGTTTTATGCTACACCATGATTATCTTGTGCTATATGCAACACCATATTAGCTTGTAGTATACACAACACTATTCTTGGATTGTGTTACACACAATTTCATGTTCATTTGATAGAAGTAATTATATGCAACATTGAGTGTATATATATATATTCAACGTATAAATGAAATATGGTTTGATTTTTTTATACGTAACAACAAAGGAGTCTGGCACTACACGCAGCCCTGACTTGGCTTGCATTACACGCAATCGCAACCTTCCTCGATAGCGTGTGTTATACGAAATACCAGGTTTCACTAAACAATGATATATTATTATAATATTTTAAACTAGCCGTTATGAATAGTATTAACTCAATTTTGAATTTTATAACATTATAATTCATCTTATACATTTTCTAGAACGAGGTATGAAAACAAAATCAGTTTTTCTGATAAAATAAGTATTTTTCAAAAAATGCAATTTTACCGCCTTTTGATGGTGCACCCACTTTAAATCTAGTTTTTGACATGTTTATAAGTTCAATTTGACAAAATAAAATTTTTCCTTGGAACCAGGATATAAAAATTTAATTTGGATTAAGTTTTCATATTATTCTAATAACATTCATATTTTGATGAAAAGTAAAAATGCGCTATATTTTAATTAAAGACAACGTTTTTCATCACAATAATTTATATGGTTATATTATCTTTTTAATTGTTTTTAATGTATAATTAGAATATATTTTTACCATTTAATCCAATGTTGTCCATTGAAGTTAATTTCACTTTGAAATTGGACATAAACAAGTGATGATCTTTTGATAGTTATTGTTTCTTAAAAACACGCTATTTGTTTTGATAACAGGAATTAATTTTAAAATTAATTAATTCCACTTCTATGTTTTGAATTTGGAAAAAATGGAAATCATTTTTGAATTTGGAATATCAAATATATCTTAGGCTGATTTTTTGTTATTTTTCTGAAAAACTTCAATTTTTGATGAATAGTGAAACCACTTAGTGGTAGTTAAAAAACTGAATCTTTCATTTAAATGAAATTTTACCACTTTTTTGAATTTAATTTAAAAAATCCGACATACATGGTTGTTATCAAGAAGTAAAATGTGGTTCAATAAGATGAATTTTTTTGGTGAATAGTAACTTTTGACTTTTATTTACTGCAGTTAAAGGTAAATAGGGTAATTTAAGGTTAAAAGAATGTTATAATAATTCAAAATTACCTTAACACTTGTCCAAACCTTATATGATGAGTAATGGACAACCATGGGATCCTTGGGTCGATTTTGGGACCCCATGGAGCCACTTATGAAAGACAATGACACATTAGATTAATTAATTTAATGTAAAGAGAAAATTGACATTAACAAAAATCTTTTAATAAGTAATTTTTATAAGGGGATATATAAATTATCTTTTTGACAATAAATATTCCCTGGAAAGATAAAAATATTTCCTACATCATGGTATTTTTTTCATAATTTTTAGACCTCAAATGAATTAAATGATTTATGACACAATAAGGATGCAGTGTTTACCTAATTAATAAATGATTTAAATAAATAAGATTATAATGATTTCAATATATTCCAAAACATGTCCAATTCTGATTGGATGATTATATTTTGACCATGATTCATCTTATATTTGACTATAATGATTTTTGGATAATTAGAAACTGAATATCATTATATTATAAAATAATATTTTCACTCTTTCCTAAAGAGCCCCTCCTCTCCCTTATAAAAGGAGACCATTTCTATCCAATTACTCACACCTATCAAGCAATTTGGTTTGTCCAAACTCTACCCAATTAATCTCTATACATCCCTCTTCTCCCCCTATAAGCCTTACATTAGGCATAAGTCACTTCAAGAAGTCCTTTTGGTTCAAACCAAAGGAAGTTACCCAAATTAAAGGTAACCGTTTCTCTTAAGTTGTTTTCTTTTATTATACTTATCCAACCCCTAAAATCTTTTTAATACTTTCTTTTGTAACAACACCAGTATCCTAAATATACTAGTATGTTTTTATGATAAGTATTATAACTACACTTACACACACCTCTATCTAATGGATGAAGAACATAATGTTCTGTGGATGACAAACTAACGCCTCACGAAACGATGATTGTTCGATTTTCTCCTAACACCTCTCATGGTGGCCATTATGATGGAACTATATTTATATATAATACATATTATGTTTATTATTTCCTTATTATTCTTTATTTACCAATTATATCAAGCCTTTATGGTTTCCATAGTGGGTAAATACGATAATCTCATTTGAGGAAGTGCGGACTACCACCCCCTCAAAGTGATGTGATTCGTTAATGCCTTATGTGAGATGTATAAAGGATGTAATTAATGATATTATATATGATATTATACTGGAATTATAATATACCTATGTATCATTATGTTTTAATTCCATTAAAATAAGATATAGAAATGAAAGTAGTGTTCATGTGTACGTACGGCTTACCGTCTCCATGAACAGTGCATTTTATTTCTTACCTCCATATGTTATGTAATATTATAAATACATGTATATTCTAGATATATATGATATATATGATATATAAATCATGAATATAATTCTGGATATAATGAAACTTTGACCACATGAACAACATGTAATTATAAGAAGTCCACTTTTGACTCAAGTACCAAATATCGACAAAACGAACATTATTAACATAAATGGTTACATCATGTTTTTAACATGGTGATAAGTGATATAAAAGGAATAATAAATTTTAAAAATATTATTAATAAAGTATAAATTAACTTCGGTTTATTTTTCTGGAGATTAAAGAATGGTCGAGTCAAGTCATACACGAGGCAAGGGAACATCTTAACCCAATTTCCGTTCTTTGTGTTGATATTCTCTTTCTTGTTTATGTCATTCTTAGATTATGTGAGAAATTAATTTTTATATCTTATCATGAATTTATAATTTCTTTATGTGACCTTACAGTGAATACACATAAGTGATTTATTTTATTTTCAAAAAGATCTTTGTAAGGGATAATTTTGCAATCTCAATTGTTTTCTATCCGAGATTGCTTATACTAAGTATTTACTGGGGTTATATTTATCATCCATGTCCAAGTTTTATAAAAATGTTTTCATGTATTTTTAAATTACCTTTACCCATTTTTGACTTTTACTACATGGTATGTAAGGAATCTTTTTTTTGTTTACCATACGAGGTATTGTTTTTGAATTTTCCAGCAAAAGTACGAAAAGAATGTTTTTTAACTTATATGGCATGAACATATTTTTACAGTTTCATAAAGCCTTATTTTCATGAAGCTTACTCTATAAGATTTCATGACTATTTTCAACAAATTCCTTTTCTTTTAAAATTTCATGACATTTTGTGAAAAGAAAATGATTTTGAAGAAGAAAGGATATTTCCTCAAAAATTCTTTTCAAGTGTTTTATCAAAACCATTTTCCATCTAAGATGGCATTTTTTTCATATGTGTATGTTTCAAGTATAATGCCTCTATGATTTACATGGTTTAAATTTTCTTATGATGAAATTATATCCATTTGTTTTATATGCATTATGTTATGATGAAATGATGTTTATGAAACCCATTTTTATTCTTTGGGTTATGATGAATGATTTATGTTTATGTTGTGGCACAATTAAGAATGATTTCATTTTGAGATGGGTGGGACCTATATTTCCCTCCAATTCAATGGATAAAAATTTATATCTCATGAGATAGACATGGATGGAATGATAAGTTAATCTGGTTTAGTAATACAAGACTGGAACGAGGAGTGGACTCGATTCATAAAGGGACTTTGTCCACTAAGATGGTCTTGGCAGCAATGCCTTGGCTACTATGGAAATCATATTATGTGCGTAATGGTTTGCCACAATTACATGTTTTATTCCCATGCTATTTTATTAGGATTAATGTTTCTTTATGATCTATGCCTTACGTATTGCCATTTTTTTATGTCATTATTCATGATCTTGATGTTTAAACATTATGTTCATGTTTTTAAGTTCAAATGTATATGGTTTGTTTTATTTTCTCCATTCTTACCCTTACTGAGCATTTGAGCTCACCCTTTATATGTTTTATTTTCCCCAGGATATAAATAAAGGTTTTTAGGTAAGAAAACAAAAAGGGGAAGATCTTTATGGGAGATGTTGAATATCTTTCACCATGATTAGAAGATTATGTTTAGAGTTTCCAAAGATACTAAACTAGTACGATCTTTGTGTGTCTGTTTTTGATATGTATTAATTATTCCGCAAAAGTAATGTAATGTCTATGTACGTCAAGCTTCGGGTCTCTACACATAATGGCTAGTTTTAATAATATTTTAATAGCATATCTTTGTTTAGTGAAACTCGATATTGCATACAATGCAAGCAATCGAGGAAGGTCAAGATTGCATGTAAAGAAAGCCAAGATAGTGTTGTGTGTAGTGAAAGATTCATTTGATGATTTATATAACATAAAAAAAATATTTCTCATAAAAATCTTGTGTGTTAAATTCTACCCCCTTAAAATGAATTTCTCCCTCAAAATTCATCACTTTGTAACAAACAGATGAGGATACCTTGCCCTCATCATATCCTCAAGCTCCCATGTAGCTCCTTCTAATTGGTGTTTCCTCCCTGAAACATTCACCAAGTGAGTGGTATTGTTTTGTAGGAACTTTTTGCTACGATCCAAAATCTCTATTGGTTGTTCTTCATAAGAAAGATCTTGCTCCAGTGGTACAACTTCTGAGCTGAGTACATGTGAAGGATCGAGTATGTACTTTCTCAGGAGATATACATGGAACACATCATGAAATTGAGAGAGATTCGTTGGAAGCGCAAATCGGTAAGCTACCTTTCCAACATGATCCAGTATTTCAAAAGGACCGATATACCTAGGGATGAACTTTCCCTTCTTTCCAAATCTCATTACTCTCTTCTAAGGAGATATTCATATGAACACTTTATCACCCTCTTCAAACTCTAGGTCTTTTCTTCAGTTATAGACATAACTTTTTTGTCGACTCTAAGCTGCTCTTATGTGTTGTTGGATAGATCAGACCTTTGCTGACATCTCATCAATAAGGTCATGTCCTAATAGATTTATTTCCCCAACTTCATCCCATCAAGTTGGAGTTCATTATTTCTTTACATAGAGAGATTCATAAGGATCCATCTGAATACTGGAGTGAAAGCTATTATTATAAGAAAATCCCACCAAAGGTAGGTGTTGATCCTAGCCACCTTTGAAATCCATAGAGAAAGCTCTCAACATTTCATCTAGAGTTTGAATTGTCCTCTCAGACTGACCGTCTGTATGAGGATGATAAGCAGTGCTGAAACTCAACTCTGTATCCAGACTATACTGAAGACTTCACCAAAACTTTGAGGTAAACCTCAGATCCCGATCAGATATAATGGAAAGTGGTACGCCATGGAATCTTACCACTTCATTTACATATATCTTGAAAAGCTGATCAAGAGAGAAATCCTCTCTAATATCAATGAATTGTGCCGACTTTGTAAGACGATCAACTATGATCGAGATAGAATTATTGCCTTTGGATGTTTTAGGATGTTCGGTGACAATGTCCATAGTGATGTTTTCCCATTTCCATTCAGGTATGGGTAATTGTTGTAACATCCCCTTAAACTTCTGTCTCTCTACTTTAACTTGTTGACAAACCAAGCATCGAGAGACATATTTAGCAACATCTCTTTTCATGCCATCCCACCATAAGTAATCTTTCAAGTCTCTATAAATCTTCGTACTTCCAATATGAATAGAGAATGAAGAACTATAAGACTCATCCAACAGCTCCTTCTTTAATTCTGGGATGGGAGGAACACAAACCCGATTCCTGAACCTTATTATCCCATCACAATCAATGTTTAATTCAGGAACATTTCTCACCTTCTTTTGTAACTCTACATCTTCTTTCTGTGCCTCTTTAATCATCGCATGTATAGATGGTTGAACATTCATTTGAGAAAGATAAAAATTTTCCCCTTCCATTATAATTCCAAGATCCATCCTTTGTAAATCCATAAATATTGGATCTTTTTTGATCCTCATCATGGATAAGCAGCATGGTCTTGTCGACTTAATGCATCTGCCACATTGTTTGATTTCCTAGGGTGGTAATGAATTGAGCAGTCATAATCCTTAATCAGATCCAACCATCTTATTTGACTCATATTCAACTTCTTTTATGTGAAAATATACTTTAAACTTTTATGATAAGTATAAATATCACACCTTTCACCATAATGATAATGCTTCTGAATCATTAATGCAAAGATTACCGCAGCTAACTCCAAATCATGATTTGGGTAAATTTTCTCATGGATTTTCAACTGTGATGAGGCATAAGCTATCACCATATCATTTTTCATGAGAACACACCCCAATCCCTTCTTGAATGCATCACTATATATCACAAACCTTTCTCCACTACAATTCAGTGTGAGAACAGGTGCATTGGATAACCTTCTTTTCAAATCCTTGAAATTCTCTTCACATTCCTCCTTCTACACGAAATTAACTCCATTTTCAGTCAACCTAGTTAGTGGATTATATAATCGTGAAAAATCATTCACAAAACGTCGATAATATCCAGTCAAACCAAGAAAACTTCGGATCTCGGTTACTGTTGTTGGTCTCGACCATCTTTCAATAACCTCTGTTTTTTCTGGATCCATAGATATCCCCTCTTTTAAGAATATGTGACCCAAAAATGAATCTTTTTGAAGACAAAATTCACCCTTGGTAAATTTGTCATAAAGATTCTTCGTTCTCAAGGTCTTTACTACAATTATCAAGTGATCTTCATGTTATTCCTTCCTCTTTGAATAGAAAAAAATATCATCTATAAAGTCTACCAGAAACTAATCAAGATAGTCTCTAAAGACTCTATTCATCAAATCCATGAAGATAATTGGGGCATTAGTAAGAACAAATGGAATCACTATAAATTCATAGTGTCCATACCTTGTACGGAATGCCATCTTTGGTATATCCTCCCTTTTAACACTTAATTGATGATACACTAAACGAAGATAAATCTTGGAAAAGTATTGATCTCCACATAGTTGGTCAAATAAGTCATCAATGTGTGGGAGAGGATATTTGTTTTTGATAGTGATCTTGTTAAGTTCTCAATAATCAATGCAGAGTCTCATTGATCCATATTTCTTCTTAACAAACAAAATAGGTGGTCCCCAAGGTGACGCACTAGGGAATATGAATCCCTTATCAAGATTCTCTTGGATTTGCTTCTTCAATTCCTGCAACTCAATTGGGTCCATTCTATAAGGTGTATTTGAAATTGGCATAGAACCCAGTATGAGTTCAATTGAAAACTCAACGTCATGATTTGGTGGAAGACCTAGAAATTCCTCTGGAAAGACATCATCAAACTCTTGTACAATGGGAATATTATTAATCATGAGTTTATCTCCAAACATTTGAGATAAATAACCTTCATTTAGTGGAATCAAGACCTATAAGATGGAAGAAATTTACACTGGAATGTTATGTTCATCCTTGCATTGATAGATGATCATAGATTGATTTGGAATATGAAATGTGACTTCCCTTCTTTGGCAATTAATATGAGATCCATATAAAGAAAGCCAATCCATGCCAAGAATCACATCAAATTCCACTATAGGAAGGATCACAAGATTTGCAGTAAGAACATTCCCACAAACTTTAATCGGAGAAGAATTATAAACTTTTGATGTGACTGTTGTGCCATTAGGGGTTGTCACAGCTAACTCAACATCTAATTGTTGAGGTAATACAGTGATACCCTTAGAAAATTCTTTAGAAATAAATGAGTGGGTGGATTCAGAATCAAATAAAACATTTTCTACTTTAGATTGGATAGTAAGTGTACCTTTCACCACTTCGTTATCATACTCGACATCGCTGATAGAAATTGCATGTGACTTTCCTTTGTCTTTGTCCTTAAGAGTTTGTTGACGTCGATCATCATCAACAACCCTTGGATTAGGGAATTGATTAGAATAATTCCCCATTTCCTTGCACTTGTAACATTGAAGTGTAGGAGGTGCATTCTGCGTAGCCTTTTCTTTTTTCACATCACTAGACATCTTCTTCCCATCATTGTGGCATTCAAATGTTTGATGACCTTTCTTTCCACATTTGAAACATTTACTTGTCCCTTTAAGACAACTCCCTCTTTGTTTGAGCATAAGGGAAAACTCATCTTCTTTTCAGTGTGGTCTTTAGATTTACCTTTGAATTCCATTTTCCTCTTCTTATCAAACGCATATGACTGATGGGTTACTCCAATCTCCATCTCAACCATGAGAGCACATCAAATGATTTCCTCATAGCTATTGAAGTCCCTTATGGCTAACGCCCTTCGGAGACATGGTTTTAAGCCACTAATGAATTGATTGATCTCACTCTCAGGTTGGATAATAATCCCATAAGCGTACCTTTCAAGTCTTGTAAAATTTTCTTTGTTGGTACCAACAGATTCATCATCCTTTTTCTTCAATTCAAGAAACTCCTTCTCCATATTTTTTCGAAGAATATGAGGGAAGTACTTATTGAAAAATAAGTTCATGAACTTGTCCCATTCCATGGACTCAGTTTCATCTCTTGACCTCGTATTATTGATAATATTACACCATTGATCAGCTTCACCTTCCAAACAATATTCTGCTAAGATTACTTTATCATGTTCAGAACATTGAAGAACTGAAAATATCTTTTCAGTGGAACTGAACCACTATTCAGCCACTAATGGATCATTAGACCCACTGAATGAGGGTAGACACTGCCTCATGAAGGATTCAACAGAATGTTGCTCCTTCCTTTGTTCGTTTGGAAGTCTTGCATGATTAATAGCTTGAGAATGTTGTGTGAGCATGGATAAAATATTTTTAATTCCATCTCCCATAACATTTGGTAGCTCAGGGGGACAATCATTGCATTTCCCTTTGCATTCCGCATTAACATGGTTCCTTCGGGTTCTAGCCATTGACTAAAACCAAGAATAATAGTGTGAGAAACAGTAATTATAATAGGTAAACCACATAATAAAGAATAAAATTTCACACTTAAGGTCATATCATAGGTTGTTCATGGCCATTTCTAAAACACTAAGAATGTAATCATTGCTTAGATATATCCTTAGGGTTCTTACTAAGGCTTTCACATCCTAGTTTCCAAAGTTTGACTATACACTGCCTTTGATACCAACTATAACGACCCATACTTTACATACATTGTTATTACTTCAAAATTGAAGCACACTTATTACAAAATATAAAAAAACCATGAAAGGAACATATAGGTATAGCATCTTTAGAAACTGGGAAACATAAACAACTGGTTCATAAATCATCTACACTGTCTCTCTTTTATTTTATCATATCTAGAGTCCCTTTTGGAATATCATACTTAATACTATACTTCCTAACCTGGGTAAAAGAAAACATACAAAAGGGTGAGCTCAAATGATCAGTGAGGGTAAAGAAAATAAATATCAATCACAACATATTCATAAGAACATAGCATTTTGGAAATCTTAACCTGCAAAAGTGATCATAATTTCATAACATGGGATAAATCATAGTAGTGAAATGTAATCCCAATAATCATAAAATAAGACATGAAACTTTGTGGCATACACACATAATCATAGAAAATCATTTCTTATTAGTCAAGACTCATTGCCAAGACTATCTTAGTGGACAATATCCATTTCAAAACCGAGTTCACTCCTCGTTCCAGTCCTGTATCACTGAACCGGTTTAACTTGCCATTCCAGCCATGTCTATCTCATGAGATATAAATCTTTACCCAATGCATTGGAGGGAGATATAGGTCCCACCAATCTCATAATGATACCATTATTATTCTTTCCCCAAGATCATAAATCATACATCATAGCATAACCCATGTAATAAAAATGGGATTCTTAAACGTCATGCCATCATAACATAATCCATATAAGAAAAAAGGACATCATAAAAATAATTCCATCATAACATAATCAAATCAATGTAAAAATAGGGATAGAAATAGAACCCTATATTATCTTACATGGAAAATAATTTTTATAAAATGCTTGAACTCTATTATTGAGGAAAATTTTCTTTCTACTCCAAAAACATTTTTCCTTTCTTAACATGTCATAAAATTTTAAACTAAAAGAATTTGATTAAAAATAAACTTGAAAACTTGTAAAGTAATCTTCCTAAAAATAATTTTTTATGAAATCATAAAATCCATTCATGCCGTATAAGTTAAAAAAACATTATTCTTGTACTTTGGCTGAAAAAGTCCAAACATATCTCATACTTAAAACGACAAAAGATTCCTTTCATATATTTTACTAAAAATCCACCAATAGGTAAAATTGGATTTAAGAAATTGTATTAGGATATAAATAATATTACATATTGAGTAAACATGGATGTGGATGATAAATATGCCCTAGTAAATACCGAAGTATAAACAATCTCGGATAAAAATTGAGATTGCGAGATTTTACCTTACCTTAGGTACGATTTGATTCATAAATGTCCAAACCTCCTGTATAATGATTTAAATAATGTTATTGACTTATTCTATAATCATAATAATTGTCATGATATCATATATGGTTATATTATTAGCTTCTTATTAGTAATATTTCATTGCTACTTGTTATTCGGGTGTTTATTGCTCTTTGTTCTGATTCGTGTTTTGTCGAATAAATTATTATTCTTCTTTTTAGGTTATAGATAATTAATTTCCAGAATGGTATTAGTGTAATATATATATCATATTTATTCAATAAATTCATTTATATAATCATTATGCAATGAATATCACGTAGAACGAGTCGCATCGCTTCGTGGAGACGATAGGCCGTACGTACGCACGAGCGATGATATCATTCCCATGATCGTGGAATTGTATTTAAGTGTATGTATACTATTTCAGAATCAATATCACTTTAAAATAATCATATATAGTTATTATTTAAACCATTATACCCATACAAGTAAGGTGGTGGTGGAAAACAGATTACACCACGACGTGGAGACGGTATTCCGTATGTACGCACGCACGGTGATTTTGTTTTCTGTAGGATGGATAGAAGTTGAAATAGGATTGTTTCATATTTATAATAACACATCATTATATGAGTGTTACTTAAGTTATTATTTCATAATGAAACAATTAAAGAATAGGAAGTATAAGAAGAAATAAATTGGAAAGGATCGGTAATGGATATTACCTCTTCTTTAACGTGCCTCTTGTTATCCTCCTCTTAGGGCACTAGAGTTGGTCTTTTAAGAAGACCATGACCTCTAGGATGTTTCTAGGAAAGTTTATAAGAGAATTTTTTAGGGTTTTTCCGACCTTTATGGCTCAATGTGGTGTGACGAGGAGAGGGAGGATGTTCCTTTTTATAAGAGGGGTGAGGGGCACATTAGGAAAAACTTAAAATATTATTTTATAATAAAGTCATATTCGGTTTATAATAGCTCCAAATTGATTTATTTAGAATCTAATGTTGGTATGGTTCGAAATACTTTCATCCAATAGAATTTATACAAGTTTAGGTTACCATTTTAACCTTATCATTTAGATTTAACTTTAAGTTAAATAATTTTACTCTTACCGTGTCTTCTTGTTTTCTTACAATATATAGTTAATAAACTTACTATAATAAGACAAAAGAACCCCAAGTTGTTAATTATTAATATATATAACCTTATCTATGTCATTTTTTCGAACCGTATATTTTTAGGAATAAAATAACAATTAATAATATAATTTTTGTTTTAAAAACTATTTTATGTCAATTTTGACACTATTTGGAAATTGATTTTTGTGAAAATCATAACAGCATGATTACTACGAAAAAAGTTAATTTAATCAATAATAACATGTCATATTAACCTATAAAATTAGTTTAATTCATAAAAAGTGTCAAATTACATTTATTTTAGTATTTATAACATCAATTATGTTAAAATTTCATTAATACGGTAATTAATGCATCATCATTGTGTCACATATAAATTAACTTACATAATGTCTAAAAATTATAAATAAAATACGATTATGTATTAAATATATTTATCTTTATAATTAATTTTTATACCTGAATTTATATTATGTATAATCCTATATTAAAAATGTTTTACTTATAAAACATTAATTTTCATTCTTTTAACTCCTCTTTGAATTAACTAATAATAAATGTCCTAATCTAATCCATGTGGACCTAAATGGTTATATTTTATTCCTAAGGTTGTTTTTGGTCAAATTAAACTTATCCAATAGAATTATTACATGTGTTAGGGTAATAATAATATCATTTTTACCCTTAATTACCCTATTTACTTTTAACCGTAGTAAATAAAGGAAAAAAGTTACTATTCACCAAAAATTATTTTCATCTCATTGAACCAAATTTTACTTACTGACATCAAACGTGTCTCTCAGATTTTATAAATTCCATTCACAGAAGCGGTGAAATTAAGTTTTATGTAAATTTGAAAATTCTCCTAGGAGGTGTGTAAAAGATGGTGAAAAGTTCAATAAAATTTTTATATATCTAAAATTATTATAAAATGACTCCAATGAATTACATTGAACATATATAGGTATTATGTATCAATTTTGACCTAATATAAATTTGAATAAAATAAATAAATATTTAAATAAAAATTCGGTTTTTAAATAGTAACCCAGTGTTTTCACTATTCATCAGGAATTGAATGTTTTCAGAGAAATACCGAAAATTCACCCTAGGCTAATTTTGATATTCCAAATCCAAAAATGAAGTCCATTTTGAATGATAAAATTTATAATATTTAAAAAATTGGGTATTACTATTCATAACGGCTAGTTTTAATAATATTTTAATAGCATATCATTGTTTAGTGAAACTCGGTATTGCATAAAATACAAGCTATTGAGGAAGGTCGCGATTGCATGTAAAGAAAGACAAACTATTGTTGTGTGTAGTGAACGATTCCTTTGATGATGTATATAACATAAAAAAATATTTCTCATTAAAATCATGGGTGTTACACATGGGAACCCTAGTACTAAGTGAGAGATGTGATCTGTTATGATAGTTTTTCCACATGCTATTAGTGTCCCTCAATTAGTGCTAGACACAAAGTATAAGATTTCTTTTTGATAACAACGAGGATTGTGTGGGCTAGTTGGAAGACTTGTGGTTTTATCTTCAATGTAAACATATAGTTGGGTTGTAAGTTTGTACACACATATATAAATAAATGATTCAAGTTTTAGGAATCCATATGGTAGATCCCATGAAACATTCACATTTTTGATTGGTTATTGGTTGAGGGGAGTATGATTTGGTTCAAATTTATATCATTTAACCTATATTTAATGATATGAAACTTCTTCTTGTATATATTTTATATATGTATTCTATTGTGGATGCTACCAGTTTTGATGTTTTCGACCTATGTGTGTGTTGGGTCATTTCCATTGAAAAAATGAGTTTTCAAGGATTTTTGGGAAAAAAATTCAAAATTAATGAATATTTTTTGGTTCATTATGTGGATTACAAAATGGGTGTTTTGGTTTTGATATGAAATCAATCG
This sequence comes from Viscum album, assembly GCA_963277665.1. Taxonomy (NCBI): domain Eukaryota; kingdom Viridiplantae; phylum Streptophyta; class Magnoliopsida; order Santalales; family Viscaceae; genus Viscum; species Viscum album. The sequence continues at coordinate 177,409,089 of OY728134.1, forward strand.
GTTTGATGTTTTTTAGCGACCATTTTTATTTCAAAAAAAATAAATGAGTTGTTATTTTGAGAAATGATAATGGGTGTGTGGATTTGAAGTAGATTATTCTACTAGGAATGTTGTAAATGAATTGTATTTAGTTTTTAGAATATAAGGGGATATGTTTTGAAAGTGAACAATGGAATTGTTTTGGTTTCTAAAAAATATATATAAGAAAAAGTATAGTTTCTAGTTTACTTTCATACTAGAATTTATGAACTTACTTATGAATAATATTATAGATATTTAAGGAAATTTATATATATTTTAGGATATTGGTTCCCAGTTATATATATTCATCATTCTTGGAGGCTGACATGTGGTGACTTGGGTGGTGGTGATAAATCAAGGGTTTCATGGGTATGGTCTTGATCTCACCTTGAGATGGTTTATAATTGTTTTTTGGTTATATTCGTATCTATTATCCATTATTTTATCAACTTATTTATGGATAGTGTTTTTGTTCATATCTATGAAAATAGATTAGATTAGTTTAGTTTGTTATGAAATGTTTGGAATTCTTCTTTATTTTTTTATCTTTTGTTATTATACTTTCATTTATCATTGGTTTAGCTGAAATCATTCCAAAATGGATTATGATGATGGAAATAAACCATTTTCTTGCACGTAGGGTTTAAGAATCCCATTCTAGCCTTGGGGAAGGTGGGGTGGGTGCCAAGTTAGATAGACGCTTGGAAGGGTTTGTAACAAAATGTCATCATACCTGTTTTTGTGTTTCCATTAATATAAGCATAATATTATTGAGTTTCCCCCATTATTTATGGATTTCCAAGTAGAGAGTTGAATAAGGTTCTTGGATCTTTAGAGGTCAGTGTGGGGAGAGACCATCTAGATCTTTCTCATTATGATCCATAAGATTCCAAGGGATATATGGGTTTTGAATTCAGAATTTGAGTTTGTATTTATTTATTAGGGTAACTATTCATCTGATATGATGTTGTTTTGATCCCCATTGAGTATGTAAGTGATATTAAGGGTAATTCCTTATTTTTGTGATGTAAATAGAGGATAAATTGTGTTGCAATGTTAGAATGTGATTATTGGGAAACTGTGTGAGGACTGTTTGGTTAGGTCTACCTTTTTTGAATATATTATTTCACTTATGGAGCATGGTTTCCCAATCCATGAGGGTAAATCATGCACACCACTTTTTCATCCCCAATTGGGTTGTTTAGACTCCTAAAAATTTCTTACTTCCCAAAATCTTATTTTCACTAATAGGTGGTCAACTGAGAACTATTTTGATTCCTTTTTTAGATGTGAATTTTGTGAACCTTGTTTGGGGGGTTGTATAGATCCATGAGTGCACTTTATTGTATGACTGTATTTTGGAAAATGAAAGGTTTTGTGAAATTTTAATTGTCAAAACATGGTTTTATAAATAAATAGGAATGGAAAATTCCAGTATATTTACAAATTTTTTTATAATGATCATATAATTATTATGGTATATTGAATAGGGGATGTTTAAAACATGCTTAATAGGGTATTGAAAACATAAATTTTATTCAAAAAGGGGGTTTGAAAGCATTTCAATACCAAAAGAGGATTTTGATTAGAAACAAATTTGGAATGTTTTTTGAAAATTGAAATAGATATTAATGGTCATTTTTTGATTCTTGTTTTTTAAACAATGTGTAATTTTGAAATAAATTTTTTGTAACATAAATTCTTGGGGAAATGTGTGTGTGTTCCTCTAAGGATTTTTTTTAATTTAAACTTTGTTTACCTTGGTATTATAGGGACAACTTTATGGAAGAAGATTTCAACATTTCTTGGTGAAAATGATTTGTTCAAAAGAAAAGTTCTTTTTATCTAAATAATTTTGCCTAATTTCAGTGTTATTTATTTTGGCCTTGATTACAACATTATAATTTAATTGTTTGGTTTTTTTGAGTTATGAATTGATTTTAATATGTAAGATTAATTATTTTCTCCCAGAATTACTAAAAAGGTTTTCCAATTCTAGTGCCTACCCAAAAATACAAGTAGAGTGGCAGATGTGGAACCTTCCTTTTGATTGGACCCTATCTTGGATTTCATAAATCATCATCCACCTTTAAATATGGTGATCAGGGGTTAGTGGAAGCGGTTAGGTTATTGGTATATATTCAGTTGATCCTCAATTTTCTTGTGACACCTAATGCTTTATGGGTGAGAGCTTCAAGAGAATTCTTGTAGGTTTTAATTGATATTTGTTGGAGTCCCTGGTACCTCCCCATCTACATGAAGGTTTATCATGGGGTATTTTTAGGATGAAAAATTTTTAGTGCTTCTTTACCATGTTTTTAAAGGGAGGAAACAATTTTATATCTTAGGTCCTCATTAGGGTGACTGATTAGTGATGGTTTATGTCCATCACGTTTTTATGTTAGTCCATTTTTCTATAAAGATTGTTTTTAGTGATTTTAATAAATCTCATTTCCTTGGTGGTGGACTTCACCTAGATCTTGGCTCAAGTATACTTGCATCAGGTGCAAAATTTTGATGATGTTGTAAACAAGGCCATTTGAATTGATGCTGACCTATCTAGGCATCCAGTGGTGCATAATGCCTAAATTCCATCCAATGGAAATAATTATAACCCATATAGTAAGGAGAGAAAGAATTATTAGACAAATCTAGAAGAAAAAATTCATTACCATTGGAAGAGGAGTTCTCTCACGTGCTTACATTGTGGGGATCCAATGCATTTTAAGACCTAATATATTATGTCTTCGAGGGATGAAATTTTTTTGGTCATTTGATTCATATTCTGAAGTTTAATAAGATATTTTTTATAAATATTATTTTCTAAAACCCTTTGAGTAATTGTAATTTATTTTGGGACAATTCCTTTAATTATTGGGATCTTGATTTTGGGGTTTTGGATATTGTTTTTTAAATCTAGTGGATTGTTCCCCTTTGGAGATTTTTAGCATCAATGGTTTTGAATGTAATTATTTTACATGGTTCTTTTTTTTGGAATTACCCCCTCCCTCCCTTGTGGACAACATTTGAGGAATTTCCTAGGTTTCCTTGATTATTTTGGTCAGTGGTATGTGTCATTTAATTGAGCCTCCTTGTTTAGGAGAGAATTTTTTAAGAGTAGTGGGTTGTGACTATCCCTGTGTTGATCCTTTAAGGTGGTCATTGTTTGGACATTATAAAGGTCTTTAGAGCATGATTGGGTAATTAGGGTGTTTGTTCTACTAGTTGAGTCAATATACTATCTTGCTTTACTCTTATAACATTTTTGGACGCACCTTATGAGGGTCATCTAGTTCATGACCCTAGGTTATCCACGTGTATTATGACTAGGTATGAGTGTTAATGTAATTATTTTGAGGTTGTTTCTAGTTTCTTTTCCTTCCTTGGTTTTGGAAGTACTTTTTCATTGAGAGTGAGTTTAACACATGATAGATCAGTTTTTTGAGGATACATTTATTGGTAGTTATTCGTTGGTTCCCACATGTTATAAGAATTTTAAATGGTGGGAAAACCATATTAGGTACCCCATTCTGTTTAGGGCTTCTTGTTTTAACATCTGTAGAATTGTATGAGTAATGAAATGGCTACAAAATGTGGGTGAATAATTTTTTCAAAAAATAACACCAACAATTTCCTTTTACCTCTATTCTAGTTATGATATAGTAAATGTGTTCGATAGTCACAAAGAAGTAACTATATGAATCTAATTTAATTACATTTAATAAAATCATAGTTATAATAAATGTTTATTACCATGATAAAATTTCCTTATATAATTGTAGTACAAAAATAAAACTGTTAAAAACTGGAAAAGTAAAACAATATAAACTTGTAAATAAATAATTACATAAATTTATATAATAATTTTATTAAATTTAACATTTAGGAATAAGGTAGTTTATAACCCAAATTTTAGGTATCAATTTTTTGACCAAATAGTAAGGCATGTCTTAATAAAGGCATCCCTCGATACTATGACCGGTAAAAATATGTCTCCCCAACCATGGGAACCCTTGATCATAAGATCATATTAAGATCTATTTTCCAATATCCAGATGCCCTCAAGAAAAAATATATTATAAAAAATGATCATTTCCTCCTATTTTTAGATTTCCATATGGTTTTATGGAATTTATTCCTCTCTTTCCCTCTTCATCCATTCTATCTCTCTCCTCTCTTGGATTTGGTTTTCACCATAAACCATAGACCTATTTTGTCCAATTTTATTGTTCCTAGAAGATCTAATATTGGGGTTTTTGTGTCTAGGGGTTTTATATGTTATTTTTATCCACTGGGGTGTACTATATGTTGAAGGAGACATGTTTCATCTTTATTTATTTATTCTTTTATGTTGGTATTTCTATGAAATTGTATCATTTATGAATTAAAAATGTGCTTGTTCTTTAAAAATTATTTTTTATTGAATATATGATTTTATGTGATACCATTATATAGTTTTAAAAATAATTTCATTGTTTATCAAGCTTAGTATAAATGGTTTCTATTTGAAATTATATGTTTTCATGTTTGAAATGGAATTTATAGATGTCCTAAGATTTTTTTGAAATGCTTGATAGGTTTTGTGAAAAGGATTTCAGGATGTGCATTGCACAATGGCATTGTTTTGGATTTAAATGATTCAAAAATATATTTTAAGGTTGTTTTTGACATAAATTGTGGTGTTGACCATAAATTGGTTTATAAAGTGTTCCTTTTTTGGATTTAATATGGTGATTTGAAACGTGTTTGTGGTTTAAACCTTGTAAAAAATGCATTAATGGGTATTTTTAAATGTGTTTAATGGAATTAAAGATCTTGGACCTTGTTTATTATTTCAAATAAGGAGAACTATGTGGGAGGGTGTTTTTGAAATTCCTTAAAATAGTGTATGATTTACATCATTTTGAAAAGTGTGTTTGTAATTTCATTTTGTGAAATCTGAATGGGATTAGAATTTTGATACATGTTTTGGTGTTAAAGGCATTGTTGGCACTTTGGTTTTAAAATGGGTAATGTGAAAGTTACCCATTGATTTCCACTTGATTTGTTTAACCCATGTGTGGGTTCTTTACCACCGTGTGATTATTATCATTACCATTTTGTGGCTTATCAATCTCTATGATATTCTTATTTCTCCCCTTCCATGGGAATGTAACTTATTATGTCGAGGGTCCATTTTTTATATAGGTCTATTCATTTTTGGGAGTTAGGGGTGTAGGTTATCAATGGTTAGGCCATGTGTGTTTGACTTGGATTTCTTGATCTTACACCCCACTTACTTTTTGTCCATGGGAACTCAAGTACTAAGAGAGTGATATAGTCTATTACACTAGTTGGTTCACATACCACTAGTGGCCATCCATACATGCTAGGAACAATGGCCTGGAAGTGTTTTTCATTTCAATAAGTATTTTTTGGGCCAGTTTTATGAAATATGGTTTTATAATCAGAGTACAATGGCTTTTCGTTCATGGGTTGGTATAATATTATATGCCAAGGTGCTTCACATGTTAGAAAACCTTATAAGATCCCATGAAACATTAAATTTAGTGGATGGGTATGGATTGAGGTGAGTTTGATCCATTCCCTATTTGAATCATTTCCCCTTATTTTAATTATACTGAACCTATTGTTGTTTATATTTGATATGTTAATTATTCCAGGGACGGTGCTTGATTTTTTGTGCTTAACCCCTGTGTGTGTTGGTTTGTTTCCTTCAGAAAAATGATTTTTTTAATGATTTTTGGAAAACCAATTTTGAAATTGAGGATTCTTGTTTAGTTCATAAAGTGTCTTTCAAAATAGGTGTTTTGGTTTGATATGGTATCAATTAGTTAGATGTTTCAATGTTACCATTTTTAATTAAATAAAAAAAGTATGTTTTTTTTGAGAAAACTAATGTTGTGTATTGATTTGAAATAGCTTAGGTCGGTCAGAATGGTTTTAAAGAAATGTATTTAGTTTTGAAAAAATAAGTAGATTTTTTTTAAAGTTTAATAATGGAATTGTTTTTTATTCTATAAATGTTATATATGAAAAATTATTTCCTTCAAGATAATATTATCTCTAGAATTTATAAATTTTCTTACAAAACATATTGTATTGTTTTTTTTGGTCTGTGGTAAAAAAAGGATTTATTAGTCAATGGATAAAAATTTTAGTTTTCGGGTTCCCAGTTGGATATATTATACATTATTTGTAGTCATATTGATGAGAGTTTAGTGGTGGTGAGCAATCAATGGGTTCATGGATATGGTCTCGAGATATGATTAAGTTTGTTTGTAGTTTTTTATTTTTGTTTGGTGTTATATCTATTATTATTTATTGTATCCTCCAATTTATGTATAGATTTTTACATTTATATTTATGAAAATGGTTTGGATCGATTTATTTTGTTATAACCTATTTGGCAAGAAACAGTATTTTAGATCATTAATTATTAAATCCTCTTTTATCTCTAGTTTGGAAACAATAATTCCCAAATAGATTTCAGTGATTCATAGGCATTAGTTTCAATCCTGTGGGGATATGGAATTCCCTTTGGAAGTTTTGGTTAGATTCTTGGTTTGATGTAATCCCTCTTTAGTTAATTACAAAATAGAATAAGAGTTGTTTTTTGGTTTCCTATAGTATGATCATATGACTATTTAGTTACCATTTTATATGGGAATTTCCAAATTGAGAGGGTACTAATGTTGTTTATTATTAAGAGGTAAGGGAATGGAGAGTCTAGAAAGCACTTTCTCATCCCAAACCCTCGAGTTTCTAGGTGATGTTTAATATTTTAAATTAATAATTTGAGTTTTTTAGATTTGGAATGGATTTTGATTTGAATTGATGTTGTTTTGATCCCCTTTTACTATATATGTGTTATTTGGGGGAATTCCTTGGTTTGGGATTGAAATGGAGGAACACCTGAGCTACTAAATTTGAATCAACAACATGAAAAACCCTGTGGTTCCTATGTGGTTGATTTTACCTTTTTTACATATTGTGTTTCATGGTTAAAGAATACTTTCCCAATGTGTGTTGAAAAAACATGCACATGACCTTATCTTCCATGTTTAATATTTTGTAGACACCTCATGATACCATACTTCTCCTATAGTGATTTTAACTTATATTTGGTTGATTAAAGACTATTTTGATTCACTTTTTATAGGTGATTTTTGTGAACCTTTTTAAGGGTTGTGTAATATTTTGAGAGCACCTAGTTTTAAATACAAGGTTTAGAAAATGAAGGTTTTTTTAAAATCATTTATTATAAAAACAAACTTTTACGAATAAATAGGAAGAGTGATTTCCAATAGTTTTATGAAATGTTTTATAAAGATATTATCCTCTTATAGTATTTGGAAAATGAGATGTTTAAAACATTATTCATTAGGTTTTCATGAAAGTTATGAATTTGAAAAAGGGGTGTAAAAAGAATTTTGAGATCATGAAGGTTATTTTATGGACACAAATTTGATAAGTTTTTTTAGAAATCAAAATAATTTTTAATGATTATTTTTGTGATGTGTGGTTTTTAAATGAATTGGGATTCTGAAAGGAATTTATTATAACATACCTTTTTGGGTAAATGTGTGTTAGTTATACAAAGGTTGTTTAGTTTTGAAATTAATATTGGGATTGTATTAAATTGATACATTAGTGGAATATGATTTCAATATTTATTGGTGAAAATGGTTTTTTCAAAGGAGACGTTCTTTAGGTGTGAATGTTTGTGCAGAATATGAGGGTTTGTTGTTTTGGAATTGATTCCTATATTATGGTGGAATCGTTTGTTTTTTAGGAAATAATTGACGTTGTTCATGTATTTTTTATAGTTATATCCTATAATTTTTTAAAAGGTTTCTCCAATTTCTTTTCCTACCCAGACTCTATGTTGATTAATGGACATAGAACCTTTATTGAGCACAGACCCCATCATAGACTTCTTGATTCAACATCCACCTTATTTCAGTAGTGATCAGGGATAAGTATATGTGGTGAGGTGGTTGGAAGAGATTGATTTAATCAAAAATTATATTGGAGTTCCTAGATATTAATTGGTAAGAGTTTTTATGATCTTGATTGTCAATTTGAATCTAGTTTAGTGGGAGTCAATGGTACCTCCTCAGACTGCATAAAGGAACGTCTTGGGAGATTTTCAAGATGGTGTTTGTCCACTGATTATTTCCCTATAAAATGGGATAAATAACATCAACTTGTGGGTCTTTATTATGGCGTGGGTCAATCACTTTTTTATGTTGGTATTATTTTCTATAAATATGGTCATTAGTAATTCTGTTAAAGTTAATTTCATAAGAGGTTTCCTTGACCCATATCTTATTTCATTTATACTTGTGTTGGGGTGAAAATATTTTTAGGAGGTTTTCAAAAAGGAAATTCTAATTAAATCTGAATAGTATTGGAAAACAGTGATGTGTCAATTATATATTATGGGAATAAGTATAACCTAAAAAGTAAGGAATGGAAGTAGGATGAACTAGAGCCTGGAGAAAAGTTTCCTTCTAGTTGGAAGACCATACTTCTAGTGTGGGGATATAGGGTATGATAATCCCTCCTATATAAGGTATTATAGGGTTCTCCAATATTATGGATATTTGGGTCATCATCAAAAGTATTGTGAGATGTGATTTCTGATAATGTATTGGATTTAATACTTTGAGGATGGGTTGTTGGTTTCTTTTCCATTCCTTTGATTATTATGGTATTAGGTTTAGAAATCTTATTATTATTTTTAGATTCTATGGGTTGTTCCCCTTAGTAAATGTTTCTTATAGGTTGTTTTGAATGTTATTTTATGGAATTATATATTTCATCTATGAAGTTACCCCCCTCCCTCCCTTTTAGATGGATTTTGAGTCTGTTCTTTTGTTGATAAATTTTTATGGTTGATTTTGGGTTCCATTCCATTGAGCCTCATTGTTTGGGTGAACCATTTTTGGGAGTAGTAAGGTGAACCAATTATTGTGTTGTGCCATTGAGGTGATCATTATTTGTACATGAGAATGGTTTTGAGTGCACTATTGGGTAAATAGGGTGTTTTTTCTACCAATTTATTTTGTATAATAACTAGTGTTTTGATTTTTCCATTTTTGGATTCAACATGTGAGGGTGATCCAGTTCTTTACCATAGGATTTCTGTGTGTATCATGACTCGATATGTGATCCCATTTTTTTCATTGGAGGATATTTTTGGTTGTTTTTATTAATTTTTTTGGATGTTATCTTGGTTTAAGATTGAGTTTCTCCTTTGGTTGATCTGTTGTCCAAGGAATCATTTATTTGTAGTTACTCATAGGTGTCACCATTATAGAGGAATTCTAAATAGTTATAAGACCATGTTATATCTCATGTGATTCATAGGACTTATTTATTAAAGTTCATGTTTTAGTTATGCTTGTAGATATTTGGAAAATTGTGGTTGATTGGTTTCATGATTTTTGAGGATCTTGGTTGTTGGATTTGAAGTTAAACCATGTTGAATGGTTCTTTTTGATAGATCCTCTTTAGATGTTCCATTTTCTATTACCATTTTTTCCAACTGTGGACTTTATGGGGGGTAGAAAGTGGTGTGTTGGGGAGTTATAGACACCACCTATATCACTATGTTGGTTTTCTTGAATTATTTTATTTGGTTGAGTTTTGGTTTGATATTCCCTAGGGATTCTCCTTAGAACATTAAAATTCTAAATGTTTTCATTAGGTGCGTAGTTAAGGTGAATAATTAGAGGGAAACCATGTGACCTAACTTCTTAAGGATTCTCCTAAATTAACTTTTAGCTGGACATGGGTTTTAATCATGGGATATTGATGGTAAATTTAAAATAGTGTGATCCCCTTGGAGAAACCATGAGGGTTCCCTAGTTTGTATGGGGTGTGGTGTATGACCTGTGCATGACATGGTAAATTGCATGGAAAGCATTTAGTGTGAATCTATTTTTTATAGTACCAAAAGTCATGGATAGAGCAGAGTATTTTCAACTATATAGTTCTCTAGGTGAACTCTACAAGGGGTGTCCAGCCAAGGTAGTGGACAACGTATGGTTGGGGCATGGTTGGGAAAACTGTGAAACCAAATCAGGAATATTTCCTAGGTGAATAATTTTTGTCAATTTTCTATTTCCCCTCTTCAAAATTAAGAGTTGTTTCACCCATATTCTCCCATTTTTCTTGTCATATGACTTTTGGGAGACCTTATAGAAGCTTCAAACTCATCCACCTTTGATCATTTCTTTCAATTTAGTGATTTACAATATGTCTTAAGGAATTTATTCCACTCTTTCCCTCTTCTTTCATTACATATCTATCTCTTCACTTACCTATGGTTTCACCCATAACCCCTATACCTATTGTGTATTATTTTAGGGTTATAAGTTACTATAATCTTTTGGATTTTTCTGTCTAGGGTTTTTATATATTATTTTTATTACTATGGGTGTGATCATTGATGAAGGTGACATGTTTTGTCTTGGTTTTCATTTCTTTATAGTATGTGTTTCTATGAAATTGTTTCATTTTGGAATTAAAAATTTATTTTTTCTTTCTAAAATCATTTTTATTGAAATTATGATTATATGTGATGCCCTTGTGATGTTTTAAAAACCATTTCACTATTTTTTTGAGCTTGGAACACATGTTTCCTCTTTTAAATACCTTGTTTTAATATTTGAAATTGAATATTGAGAAGTGATATGATTTTTTGAAATTAAGGAGGGTTAGTTAAGGTTATGATATTTTAGTTAGACTTGAGATGCATTTTGTTACACCTCAATTTGGTCATGGTATAATGGGTACTAAGTGGGAGATTTTATTTATTATATTAGTTAGTTCTCGTGACAGTAGTGGACCTCCAATCATGTTAGAGACATGGTCTAGAAGGGGTTTATCATTGAAATTAGGCTCATGTGGGATGGTTTAATGACTTTTGTTTTGAACATAAGTTCATACCAATAGCTGTTTCATGATTCAGTAAATTCTTATAGGGCTAGTAGCTTTGTATTTTAATAATTCCTATGGTAGAACCCAGAAAATATTTAATTTATGGGTTGGTTATTTATTGAGGGGAGTTTTAACTAGTAGTCATTTTTATCATTTTCCCTTCTATCATTGATATGGAAAATAATCTTTTTTATATTTAATATATTCCTTTGGGATTATAAAGACTAATATAAATAGGTTTAAAGTCTTGAAAATTGGACCTAGGGCTATAGGTAACATAAACATTCATAATAAGACCTTAATGATGCAAAATAAATTAATATTATTTAATAAATGTAATTTAAATTTTATCACATTCTTATAACATCAAATTTAAATTACATGATAAAACTCAAGCCATTAACTTGACTTGATTCTCCCATTAAATACTTAACAAATCTTGATTAATAATATTGATTTAAAAAATATTTATTTTATATTAACATAATTAATAATGAATACAGTGAGTAAATAAATTCAAAAAATATTATTCTAAACTTGAATAATATTGAATTTATTAATTACTTATTGATCGGTAAAACACGAACATAACATGAACCCTTTGGACATGAACACTATGTCCTAAACTCCAATTCAATTATAATAGGATAAACTCTTGAATATGGTTAGTGTGTGACCCTCTAGGTACTCATCTTGATACTAGTGAGTAATAATCACATGCAATGAGAAGATTCTAGAAACTTATCAAGGCCCCTATGTTGATAATAATTATTCATGGTAACAATAACCTCTAATAAAAACACACTTGGTAATATAATCTCTTTATCTAATGATATATCATAAAGCAGAACACTCACTTAATTTCATCATCCATTCATTATTTGGTGTTCATTTATCTTACTAGATAGACATTCCTATAATCACTATGTTATTAGATTTAATAAAGGTATTACCATCCTAGTAAACTGGATCCAAGACATATTATCATATCTAAAGTGAAAAATATAATCTTGATAATTAAATCAATTTCATATCACTAATTACACAACCAATGTAAGCTTCCTTACTATTACACTAATTTCATGGTTTTTTTCTTCCATAAAATTACACAGTAAAATAATGCACACTAAATATGATCTAAATTTGAAAGACCAATACATGGGTATGATGATAAGAACTACCAATAACACCCAAAACATATAGTGTTCCCATTTGGAGGTTAGTACTCAATATCTCTTAAACACGAGATCAATAAGTGTGAACTTCATGATAAGAAGTCTCAATTCTTATAGGACACCAACACATGATTTTTCAGAATACATATGTGTCCATTAAGTAATTGGTATCTAGACCATATTAGATATATTAAATATTAATTACATAGTATATTGAGGTTCTTAATATGGACAAGAACTGCTATAACACATTGATATGATAAATAATATAAAGATATTATAATGAAAATATTGTACATAGTAGTGTCAAAACTATTATGGTAAGAATTCATCATGCATGACTCACTATATAAAAGATTCATTAATGGGAAAAAAATTTCATTTTTGGTCTATTGCACAAAATATTACAATAATGTGTTTGACTAGAAAAATCTAGGACTAGAGTAATTAGATCATTAAAATTTCAAATAGTGACAATTAGAGGGATTTATAATCACAACCAATGAAAAAAATTACCCCACCTAAAGACATATTTTTTAGTGTCTATTTCTTTTCATCCTCCTAAATTCTCTCCTTAGAATCATCTTCACAATAACACCTACATATCATGATTTTTAAATCATTGGAAATTTCTTTTAACAGTGATCAAAAAGGGATTATGATCTAAGTGATGAAAAAAGTAAGGATATTTTTTCAATGATAAGAAAAGTAAAAATAATGATGAGGAAATAATAATTAATCATAATTTTTCATCTCTAATAATCTCTCCATTTATTAACTAATTTATAAGTGTAGATGAGGGTGCCTTTATTAGGGGTGATAAAACCTAAAAATAAAATAAAAATTAATCTTCCATTATAAATGCATGTCCTGCACCCCTCCCCCATTATCAGTGTAATTTTAAACTCCCCACACATTTATCACCACACCATCCACCCATTATCAATTATTTTTTCAAACCTATTGCCCTATTCCCATGAAACCAACCCTTATCAGTGCTTATTTCACTATGTTATTCCTTACTCAAACATTGATTCAAACCACATACAAAATAATTCAATACGAACAAATTTTACATTATACTAGTAATCTTTAATCAATATTATATGAATTTTATATTTATTTATATATTTATGGGTTTTTTCACAACCATTTCTTTTGTTTTAACTTGTGGCTCCATATACTCTTATTTCTTTCCCTGTGTTGTTTTAAAATTCTCCCAAGGCCATAGGAATGGGTTTCTAAATCCATGGTTCGAACCATTTTTATAAATTTATATAAATAATTCTTCATTATTTATATATTTATTCATATAATTATATATATATATATTATTTTTAAATACATTTTTTAAAATATTTACAAATATATTAAAATATATTTACACGTAACTGTACATTAGTATAAATTCATTGTAGTGTATTTATAAAATTATATATTTCTTGTAGATATTTTTATATACTATATTGCTATATGGTTTTTAAATATATTTGTCTTGTGTATGTTTACGCACACACACACACAAATTATATATTTAATGAAGTATTTATATTAATACATTTATATGATGACCAAACACACAATATTGGCACACTCATAAAAATACATACACACACAATATTGGAACACTTATACAAATACATATATACATATTTATATTTCACACAAATGAACACATATTTATATTTATATTTATATTTTTCAAATGTGCATACAAACATATACATACAACACACACAAATATATTTATATATTTATATAGTAATCTATAAAATTCATCTCACTATATTTTATAATATATATATATATTCATATATATGAAATTATAATTATATATATAATTAAAAATAATTAAAAAAATATATGAAATTATAAATTATTTATAATATATATATAATTTATTTGAATAAATATTTTTTATATTGAACATATTCAATAATATATATATATGTGTGTGTGTGTGTGTTTTTGTGTGTGTATAATATATAAAATATACCTTTTATGTATATATATATGTTTAAATATATAATAATAGCTATTTATATATATTATAATATATAAGTAAATATATAATTGGGGTATCCTAATAAAAAACATAATAATGGAGGCCTTCTAGGCTATTTTTAACATAAAAAATAAGCACTTAGGTCCCACTAGGTCTAAATGTTACAGCCCATTTCATAGGCTCTAATTAAATATCTCATAGAGTCCAAACTGACACCCAGATCAAATGTTATAATAGTTTGAAGCAGAAACTATTTTTTCAATTTTTCTTCTCATATTTGATTATTAATTATTTGTTCATATCACCAAATTGTTATTAAATATCTATTACTCAATAATAAGTATAAATATTTTAATTAATATGTTTTTATTTATTTTTTATTCTATTATCACTAAATATATAATATATTAAGTTTAAGTATATATTCGGTATTATATAAATAATATTTAAGAATATATTATATATATTTTTAAAATATATTTATATTTATATATTAAAATATTATATTTAATAATATAACATTTTCTTTGTGAGGGGAATTCCTTTATCAAAAATAAGAAAAGAATTGATAATGGTCATATTTTTTAAGGGATAAAAAAGCTTTGAAAAATAGGATTTTTTATTTGTAGGATGTGGATACCATTAAAAGCCACTATTGGCCTTTACTAAAGGTTGTATTAGCAACCTCCAATGGCATCTGTTAATACTATGAAAAAAATAAATGAGATTTTCCCACCACTATCGTCTTATTCAGGGGTTTACCAATGCAATATGTCCCCGCCACCCCTCGTCAACCCCTCTATTTCCCCAGTCACCATTGACCACCCAAAATAAGGCTTGGACACCCCAAACTACCATAAAACACTAAGGGACACCCTCTAATCTAACCTCTAATTTCTTTTAACTATAACTCAACTGCCCCTACCATATATCACATCCCTTTGGTCACCACGTATCTACCATGTCCCTCATGGGATGGTCTAAGGGTCCTTTCTCATCACCCCTAGTGTCTCTCACATCCTTGATAATCCCTTGATGATTCCCAACATTGAAATATTTATATTTTGGAATGGCGTATTTACAGAATGCCAAAATTTGTTAATAAGAGGCTTTAGTGATGAGGCAATTGTTACCACTAAAACAAATCAACACAAGGTATCTAAATGTTGTTTATAATATCTTTTAGCAGTCACTAAAATCACTTATTATGGTAGTGGTGATAAATGGAATGCCTTTATTAATGTATAAAAAATTATTGATAAATGGCGTTCTTTTATAAGTGCTGAGAAATGACTCCTTAGTAGCACTTTTAGAAAGCACTAATAAAATAACCACTTTTATATGTGATTTTTATCATTGATAAAGGGTAGTGATATATAAAAATTGTTTTTTAGTAGTGAATGTTGTATTAGTACATCAATAACCACCATCATGGAACCATTAGCATCCAAGAAACCATCTTTATAAAAATAGGAGCCGATATTAACATGAACAATTATGGGTCATCATATGTTCACATCCATGAAGAAGATGTTCCTAAAAAAGTTAAAAAGGTAATGTGTTATGTTTTCCATGGAGAATGGGATCAAAATAAAAGGAGTTGACTCCATATATGATGGTTAATGGAACCACTTCTCCTATAAGGGCCCAACTATTACTAGATAATTCAAATGCATATTTCTGATGCCTTTAGTCCATAAAAGGACAAACCGAGAAGTTTCAATAGAGTTTGGGAGCTAAAATCTTGAAGAAAAGTAATTTATGATGTGAACTATGGTTCTCGATGCGATTAAGTAGTTCATGGAATGAATAGTGATTAGTGGATTGAGTAATGGTTTTTCATTGGTCAAAATTCATGATATGAACATTTTTTCATGATCTAAATAGATGATGGGATGGATTTAGTTAATCTGTCCCATAAAATTTATGACTTGAATATGTAATTCATGATGTGAGTTAATACTATGTTTTTTTGATTAGTAAAATGTGTTTATAGGTGGGTCTTAAACTCCATCGATTCATTATGTGAATGAATCATTCACACCATAAAAATATTCATGAAAGAATGTATTTAAAGCTTATTTCATGCGCAAAGTATCTTATAATCTTTCAAATCATCATGAAATCCTAGTGGTTAAAGGAGCACTTTAAAATAGTTTTTAATCCATTTCATTTGGGATTAAGACACAACATCCCATGTTTGATTAATGGTGATACAAGGTGTGTTTCCCTTTTACTTTTGTTATTTTCTGTGAATTTTTTTAGGTATAAAGGAAGCACCAAGAGTATATTCTAATTAAATATTTTAGTAATAATTGATGAATGATCTGAGAAGTACATCAAAAAAGATATTCATGACCAACATAATTAAATGAATGATTTATTGAACTAGGAATTTGAGAACTAAATTTTTAATCATCACATAATTATTTATAATTAGTTTAATTAGATTACAAATTACATATAATGAATTCATTTAGAATTGATTAATATAAAAACATATCTAAGTCATACATTCATTATGTATGAAGAAAGATGTGTAGATAACCCATAGCGGTGATATACACATGAACCAACAACATCTAAGCATCATCATTGTAATCTATGAGTGCTAGAGAGGTAAATCATGGCACTTTAATTGTTCATACATGAACACCATGAGAATCACATCCAAGAAGGATTATTCTAAATATCGTTATAGTCTAGTGGGTTAGTGGAGGAGGATATCTCTCTGTTCTATAGAGAAATCATAGAGAGGTTTTCTCTTTGACTTGATAGATTTATCAATGAGTCATTTAAAAAAAACAAAAATCATTTAGGTTAATAATAATATAGTTTGTTTTAAATAGTTACGGGGTTTTAAAATCATATTTTCAATTGGTCCCTTATTATATCCATAATCCCTATGGATAACTATGTCTATAATAATAATAATAATATTATTTTTAGCTTGTAAAAACTAGTGATTTAACTAAATAATATATCTTGAACAAATTGTTAAAAAATTATTAAAAAAATTACTAATATATATTATTTCTCACCAGACCATTAAAATTGGTATTTCATTAGTCCAAAATATTTTTCATTCCTTGAATAATGACTATTTATTTGATAAATAAATATCACAAATTTATTTTCCAATAAAAACAAATATTATATTGACTTAATAGAAAATAAATATTTATTTAAAATTATTCTCAAAAACATTCTTATGAATAACCAAATATGAAATATATGCAATCAAGAAATAAATAGATAATTATTAAACCATATATAGGAATAATATTTATTAAACAAGCTAAATAATAATTAATATTATTATTCATCTGAGGTTTTAGGTACACTTAGTGTGTGACCCTCGAGGCCACTATCTTTTTGTAATTATGTGGGGATACCCAAAATCCAAGGATAGAATATAAAAACACACTAAGAAACCCATAATGTCTAATTGACATAAAACCTCATACATAATATTACTATACAATATAATCCTTTTATGTTGATTTTTCTAATAAATCATGTTTCATTTTGGTATCATCAACCTATGAACTAGATGTATCAGTCATTGATTTTCCATATATGAAAATTCCCATATAATATCACATCTATATATTTATTTAGGCTATCAAATTTCAATCAATGGTCCTAAGATATTAACTTACATTAAATAATATAATGGAAAAATTATATCTCATGTTATTTATCAACTCAATATTACACATGAGGAACCCAATGTATCCTACCTCACCAAAAACATATGTCTTCATAGTTTTCATCATTACATCAATGCATGATACTATAACTATTCTTTAATAATATTGATATTAAATTTTAAGGACAAATACACAAATATTTAGTTAAAAACATTGAACGAAACATATAATTATGTATTTCCAATAAGTGGGTTAGGTTCATATATCTTGAAAATTAAGAAGGGAGAACACCCTGAGAATGTGATTCAAGGACCTATGAGTATCCACCGATAATATTCTATATCATTTTTTTCTAGTCAAATGACATCTTATGACTGTCAAACATATATTTAATAATATCATCGTAGCACTTATGAGCTCTCGTTATAGTAGGTAATTTCTATAATCTTTCTGAATGACAACAACTATTAGGAAATTATTACATATTATGTCATCCATAAGAAAATATCATGATTTGATAAATGTTTTATTAATTTTCAAAATAAATGAACACAAGTTTCCATAAAGTACACATTAGATGGTTATAGGGAACCAATTCCAACAGAATCCCACTTTCTCTATATTTAACTTTTGAGAACATTTAATCATTGAGACCCCACATTATACTCAAGTTTCTTCTATGATTGTACATTAGTTAAGTGGTTGAAAACATTTTATTCCATGGAAAATATTATTCAATTAACTTCATCCTTCTAAAAAAATTATCACTAGAGGTGATATTTCTAGAAATTGAGATTTTTTCATTGATGTTCCCTTGGTTCTCTCTCAAGGGTCACTGATAAGGTATTATCATAATTTAATTCTATACGGTATTTAATATTAGGTATTACATCAGGTTGATAGAAAAATTTTCTTATCTAAACTGATGTTTGGATTCATATTAAGTCTTCTTATATTTAGGCATAGTTGTTGAATCAATAACTGTAATGACCCAAGATTGACGTGCATGTATATTAAATTTCTTTAATGGAATACTTAATAAATTACTAAAATATAATAATAATTACTGTATTAGTTTAGTGTCTTCGGAAATGTGGAACATAATCTTTTAACTTGGTGAAAGATCTTCAACATCTCCCATAAAGGTCATCCACTTATATTTTCCTACCAAAAACATTTCATTATATCCTGGGGAAATGAAAACATAAAAAGTGTGATCTCAAACTCTCAGTAAGGGTAAATGTTGAGATCATAAAAAACCATAAACATAAGAATGTAAAAACATGAACATTAGTTTTAAATATCAAAATCATCGGTCATGAAATAAATCTTTTTAGTACGTAAGGCATAGATCATAAAGGAACATTAACCATGATAAAATTTCTTTGGCATAAAACATGGAATTGTGGGAAAAAAATAAACAAATATTGTGATTTCCATAGTATCCAAGGTATTGCTTCCAAGACCATCATAATGGATAATGTCCCTTACTGAACCAGGTTTACTACTGTTCCAGCCATATATTACTGAAATAGATTTATATGTCATTCCAACCCTGTATTACTGAACCATATTTACTTTCCATTCCAACCATGTCTATCTCATGAGATATAAATCTTTACCCAAAGAATTTAATGGAGATATAGGTCCCACCAATATCATAATGAAATCATTCATACATGTTCCACAAAAACATAAATCATTTATCATAGCATAACCGAAGAAATAAAATGGGTTTATTAAAAACAATTCCATCATAAAATAATCCATATAAATATAATTACATCATTAAAATAATAAAATCATATTTTTAATAGGGATATAAATATAACCCTATTTAAAGAGTGTTATCTTAGATGGAAAATAAATTTGATAAAACAGTTGAACTTAATTCTTGACAAAAATATCTTTTCTTCCTGAAAAATGTATTCCTTCATCAAAATTCCATTCAACTTTAAAAGAAAATAATTTAGTTGAAAATAAACTTGAAATCTTATAGAGGAAGCTTCATGGAAATAAGGAATTAATAATATGTAAAAATCCATTATTGTTGTATAAGTTAAAAAACATTCATCTCGTACTCTTGCCCAAAATTTCAAAAAGCACCTCGCATGGAAAATGAAAGAAAGATTACTTCCATACCATGTAGTAAAAGTCCAAAATGGATAAAAATGACTTTAAACATACATATAAGAATAATAAAAAATTTATGATAACATTTTAAAAAAAATTTCATGGATTATAAATATACCCCGAGTAAATATTTACGTATAAACAATCTCGGATAAAAATAAGATTAAAAAATAATCCCCTACCTTAATCATATTTCTTCCATGTGTGTATGAAACTCCGGTGTAATTGGTTTAAACATATTATTACCTTATAAAAGAACCATAATAATATTTATGATATCATATATGATTGACTTATGACATTATATTACTTGTTTATTTATCAATTCAACATTAAAACAACATTTTGCGTAATAATAGTTTTATTTATCATACATGTTTTGAATTTTTATTCATGATATTATTACTTAGATAATGATGTAATTAGCTATAGAATGTAAAAAATTATTTATATATCATAAATATTTATTATAGAAATATTATAATAGATATGAAAATGAAATAGATTACACTGTTTATGGAGATGTTGGGCCGTACATACACATGAATGTTGTTTCTGTTTCCTTATTGAATCTAATGGAAGAAAGTAAATGAAACAAATACATATATACATAATTATGTATCCCTATTATGTCATATATTTCATGATTATTTATTATATATACTTTATAGTCATTCTTGAATGGTTAACGTGGAGAATCAATCTCATTGCATCATGGAGACGTCAGGCCATACATACGAACGAGCGACAATATCATTCACCTAATGGTTAAATGGTAGATAATTGGATGGTATATTAATTATAAAGAACAATTATCCTGTTATATTCATTATTTATATCCACTATACTCATCATTATACCCATCCAAATTATGTATTGTCAAATAACACATTACACAACGACGTGGAGACGGTAAGTCTTACGCAAGCACACATAGTGATATTATTATTAGTTGGATAGATAAAAGGAGGTATAAGGTTGTCCCAAAACTATATTAACAAATCAGAATGTATAATATACTTGATTTATTACTTTAGTATGGAAATAACAAAAGAAGATGAATTAGAAGAAGAAAATAATTTTGAAAGAGGTGATAAAAAATACCTTTTTTTTCCGAGTATCTCCATTTGATTTGCACAAAAGTTCTCCCTAGAATCGCATTATGCCCAAATTGTGTCCTCTAGGAGGAATTTAGGGATTTTGGGAGATTATTTGAGCAAAGTTTGTGTCACAACCCATCCCCTGGTGCCCGTTTCGTGACTACCTCAAGCCCGCCTTCCATAGGCCATAGGTTGGTGACTAGCACCGAAAAGGCATAACCCCAAAACAAGAAGGCATTGCCATAAACCCTGTACAAACACACAATCCATGAAAAAAACAAGAAACAACCACAAAGTAAACTATTTTTGTAAAAGTGTGCTGAATGTAAAGGGGCCGAAATACATGCCCAACAGGAAAGCACATGCACAACTGAAAAGAGAAAAATAGCTCCTGGATCGTCCATCATGGATCCTACATGAAGGGTATGTATAGATCATCTCCACAACACTCCATGTCATCCCATCTCCTCTGTGTAACACCTGGTTCTGGCTCCCTCAGGTCTCAGCCCAACTGATCATCATTCTAATGGTAGAACTTCAAGGTTACTAGGATAGGGATGCTAGTCGTACAACTAGATCATCCTATATTAAGTAACTATACTGTAGACCCATACTGGTAATTGGTTAAGACTTATATTGGTTGCTGGTGCAGACCCATATTGGTCGCTGGTGCAGACTCGTATTGGCCATTGGTGAAAACCCCTATTTTTCACTAGTGGAGACCTGTATTGGTCGCTGGTACAGATCCCTATTGGTTGCTCATGTAGAACCGTATTGGTCGCTGCTACAGACCCGTATTGTTCGCTGGTGCTGACACATATTGGTCACTTTTGCAGAACCATATTGGTTGTTGGTGAAGTCCCATATTGGTCACTGGTGCAGAACTGTATTATTCACTAGTGCAGACCCCTATTGGTCACTTGTGTAGACCCCTATTGGTTAGTAGATCAGACCTGTATTGGTCGCTGGTTCAGACCCATATTTTTCATTGGTGTAGAACCCGTATTGGTCACTGGTGCAAACCCATATTGGTCACTGGTGCAGAACCATATTGGTCACTGGTGCAGACCTGTATTGGTCACTGGTGCAGACCCATATTGGTCACTGGTGCAGACCTGTATTGGTCACTAGTGCAGACTCGTATTGGTCACTCTTCACCTTCATGTCACAGCCAACCACTGGATTCTCGCTCATAGCACACTTGATTTTTGGAGAACCTCTTCTGAAAACATCATTCATATTTAAACCAGTAAAAATTACAACAAAAATCATAACCAAGGGACCGACCTGCCATAGGGGACCCAACGTGACAAAAAATGCGTTTATCGGACAACCGTTCTATGAGATATGGGCACTTCTATAGAAAGGCCCCAGTTGGATTCAAGTCTGATCCAACCTAGGTTTCACATAGAACTCTGAAAAAACTCACTTAGAGTATATCTAAAGGTAAACCTTTTCACAAGGGTCCTTATGCTATAGACGACACTTCGATCAGATGCCCGGTCTGTAAGTTACATCCCTTTTAGTGAAACAGGGGTGATCGCATCTTAGTCGAGCATGACTCAGTTGGGACTACTAGAAAATGCCAAAGGGACCACTCCCCAAAAGGGGTCCCAACACTACTGATAGTGTGTCAACCAAACATCTAGTTTTTAAGTTATAGAAATTTCATTATTCAGGTACTGGTTGGATATGGGCTCAGTCAGACTCGGTCATGCTATCTTGACACAACTGATCCTAGGGTATACTTGACCACGCCCATGTATAGCCCATTAAGTGTCGGCCTATTTCACTTGATCTAGACTATTGGGGTTGGCCTGGTTTGGATCGTGGGTTCAGACCGCAGTTGGCTCGGCCTATCGGGTGTGGCTCGGCCCACCCGCACTGGCCCACTGGGCAGCGGGTCCGGCCTGCCAGGCTGTGGGTTCTGCACACTAGGTAGTGGGTCTGGCCCGTGTCCGACCTGATCTGCTTGAAGGTGGGCCACCTTTCCCACCGACACCATGGTTGCGGGGCTATTTCACCAGCTGGTGGGTCACTTCCCCACCGCATGAACGGTCGACCATTTGGCTGATCGGTTTCTGCCAACACGGCGTGATGCTTTCCACAACGCCCTACTCCTAGCATTGCCTGTTGGCCATGGATGCTGCCACCAATAGTGCCTATGGGCGCTGCCCTTTGTCCTATGCGGCCGGCTTACTACGGTTGCCTTTAACCCCCATGGGGAGCCGTCACATGCCACCTTCCACTACCCGTGGTCCATTGCTGTGGGTCTCCTCCAGTCACCGACATAGCCTGCCATCGGTTTCTTCCACGGGCCACCAGACGTGATCTAGTGTTCCGTTCTTGGTGCCTTCTACTCCTATGGCTCTCCTGCGCTGCCACCGTCATAGTGTGACCCACTATTTCTCTCTACCACGAATATGATGAAACGATCCCTAATGAATGGAACATGGGTGATGCAGCGAAGGGTCCGGGCCTTGTTCGTTTGTACCACACCCTCCGTGTTAATATGATTGCTAGAGGGAGAAAGGAAATGATTAATGAATAACCTTAAAAACTCCTACTATTTGGAGGAGATTTCCGCTGATGATGGCCGACAGAACCTCCCTCATCGTTGTCACTGGTTCATGATTCAGTGGCGCTCGTCACCACTAACTAGAATTGGTCTCATCCTCTAGGTGGTTTGTGTTGTGGTACTTTTCCTTGGATTTTTTGCTTGGTGAATCCATGCTGAAACCCCTCTCCCATCTCCATAAAAATAGGAGAGGAGAAGGAGTGTGCAACGATCAGGGAATTAATGAGGTTCATTTAATTGATAAACCTCTTAAATTCCCAATGGTGTGGTTAAAATAAAAGAAGATTCAATCCATTTAATGGATTGACATGTCTTTGGTCCCACCACCATCATTCATGCGTTGGAGAAAAAGAAAGAAAATAAAATAACAAACATGTTATTTTATTAATCTTCCAAAAGTCCACAAAATTAACATTTTCACCTGACCTACTGCGGTCAAAGAGAAGCCTCCCATAAGTGAATCCTGGCACTGTGGATTCAACGGTGCCCTCAGATTTTTAATCCAAGCACCAGTTCAAAAGTTATAAAACACCACACGCATGTTTACTAAACATATTGTAAAAAAGTTCAATAAATTATTAGCATTAAACCTCTACCCATGTCAGTCGAGGTTAGACTCTTCCTAAGGGAAACACGCACCAACAAACTCAAAGGTACTCTCTAATTTTTAATCTGAGTTACCGTTTAGAAGTTATGGATTTTAACAATATAAAAATTGTTAAGTAATTATTTTATTTATAGCCAAATACTAACTTCAAATGTTGGCCCACTCCAACCAAAGTTATTATCTACTAAAAGTTAGAATACCCTCATGAGCTTAGTAGTGGTCTCATATTTTTAAACTGAGTCACCGTTCGTGAGTTATAAGCACTTATAAAATAAAATGATTTTATTTATGGTAATGACAATTTTGGGTTTTATCACTGTTGGCCTACATGGACTAAACTTAAGATAGGTATAGGGTGAAACCTCCATCCTGAATGAAATGGTGCACTCAGATTTCTGATTCGGGAAACCATTTATGTGTTATTCTACTTTTTGAAGAAAACTAATCACAAACACTAATTAAAGATTAAATTTTTTTTGATGGATTATTCTGGGAACTTCGGGCCATTGAATCGTGTGCCGTTAGATTTCATGTTCTCAAAATAATTCAATATATTTAAAAAAAATTATACCGAAATGCTTAGACATTACATTCTCCCCACCTTAAGGGTTTACATCCCTTAAAGACTAAATAAAGGAAAAACAAACAAATGAAGGTATTGAGCACAAATATGAGCCTCCTGCTCCCATGTGCTCTCCTGGAGGTTCTTATACTGCCACTGAACATGCACCAGAGGGAACAACCATCCATGAAGGACTCGCTCAAGTAGATCCTCTATCTCCACCAGGAACTCTGTAAAAGTCACCCCATAATCAATGTACAACTTGACCTAGTCGATAACATGCGATGGAATCATGATTGCATCTACTCAGCTGTGACACATGGAAAAAATTATGCACTCGGTGCATCTATGAGAGAAGAGATAGATGGTACCCCACCTCACAAACTTTGATGGGGATTTGGAAGGGTGTGATGATTCTCGGAGGCAAATTGTCACCCTAGCCAATCCTCGGTAAGCCTCATCGGGGTGAGACCCATATGAAGACGTGGTCTCCCTCCTCAAACTCTTAGGGTCTTCATCTCTTTCTGGCATAAGACTTCTACCAACTCTGCATAGTATTCATTTTGTTCCAAGTGAGACATCGTGATACAAACTCTTCCCCTACTTTCTTCATCCCTGGCCACCAGTACTGACACCGGAGGTCCTGGTATATCTTCGCCACTCCAGGATGTGCCCCTAAAGGGGATGTGTGGAACTCCCTCAACACATCCTCTTGAAGAATCACCAGTACCATAGTGAATCATTTTAAGAGAAGGATGTGCTACAAACCTTTAGAAAATCTATTAGGTGCATGACCTAAGGATACCAGGGCAGGATAGGCATCACAGTCAACGTCCCCAAGCTGTGCCTCCCAAACTCAGTGAAAAATTGGGGGTGTGACAGTCATATATTGGAAGTAAGCTTATCTATCTATATCCACATTGGATAACTCCAATGACGCTAGCTGCTCTATCGCCTCACTCAACAGTTGTAGACCAAACCTATTTCTGAGTGCATCTTCTACTACGTTCCCCTTCCTAGGAGTATAGACTATATCAAAGTCATAGTCCTGGAAGAACTATATCCAATGTTACTATCTCATATTCCGATCATTCTGTTTGAAGAACTACCTGAGACTCTTTTGATCTGAATAGACAATAATCAACTCACCCATCATGTAGTGCCACCACATCTTCAGTGCGAAGACTGCTGCTACCAACTCTAAGTCATAGTTAGTGTAGTTCTGTTCATGTTGTCTCAACTACCATGAGCCATAGGTGATCACAGCTCACTCTTGCATCAGGAAACAACCTTGTACAGTCAATGATGAATCGTAGTAGACTACATACCTCACACCCTCCTTTGGTAGAATCAAGATGGCGGTAGTAGTGAATCTTTGCCTCAGTTCCTGAAAACTCTAAAGACATTTCTCTATCCACAGGAAAGGATGCCCCTTCTTTGTCAAAGTTGAAAAGGGTGCTGCTACCCTGTATAATTCAGGTACAAACCTCTGGTAGTACTTAGCCAAAGCAGAAGTCCCTCTCCCTATAGGATGATAATCCTAGAAACATCTTTTGAGAAGATGTTCCCATACTCTTACACTACTGTTGGGAACTGAAAACTAAAAAATCCTACTTCCATGAGGGTAAGGTTGGCCAACTCAAGAGTAATTGGTAGCACCCTCCTATTTATGAGTTTATCCCCTGCTTCTAGGGTTTCCTTTTTATCCGAATAAGGAAAACCCCATTCCATTGCTATAGATATACCATGACCTATTGTCCTAAAATAGTCAATCTGATTATGAATTGTGGATGTCCAGTCCTTACCCAAACTAAAGTAATAAGGCCTCGACACTTCCACTAAGAGGATCCAAATGAAACTCTTGCATCAAGGGTTAGATCACACCATCTTCATAAGTTTGATTATCGAGTCTCCTCCCAAAGGTATCTCTAGATGTAAGGGTCAAGTCAATAGTTTAAACGAAAAATATAGGTTTGGAACAAGATCCGTGGAGAGAAAAAATTATTAGTCCCTATGCCTATTAATAAGGTATCTAGTAGTAGACATAAATCATACCTCGAATCATTCCTGGAGCCCTTGGGTCACACTCCTTGACCGCATGTAGCTACTTCCTTCCCATGTCATTCAGCTCCCTGAGCCTGGTGGGGAACACATGGGGTAGTGGTTGTAACCTGTTGAAATGTATACCACCACATGCTGCTCTCTTAGATCCTCTCATACTTCTACTACCCTGAAGATTCATCTTTCCCCAACACTTCCTCTTCCTAAAACATTTTACACGCCCAAGTATCTAAGACCGACGACCGTTTCCTACTTTCCCACTATTAACATTCACTAGCTGTATCTACACATCCAAAGAACATTCAACCACAAAGGTTCTCTCTAGCACCCAAACACAAGTAAGAATGCACATAAGAATAGTTCTAGCTCAGATTTCCCTAAACACATCTTTCTCAGAGGTCTGAGCCCTGATGCACTGGATATATCATATTAATTGAGTAATTAGAATGATCGGTATGCCTCGATTAATACTATGATATCGATATGTAGTCTCTTCAAACCTATATAAGATCTTGGTAACACACACCCCATAACATTTTATGGAATGAGACCCCTTCTCTGAGGAAGGTTCAAAAGTCTTGTCTATGGAAAAGTCACCTCATCATAAGGTAATGTAATAAAAACCCTACCATATCCCTACTGAGCCATGTAGAAGGCTCTCTACCAGGACCACCATCTGATCGAATAGTGCCCTAACTAGATGGAAACTTGGTCACCTTCTCAAGCTAGTATTTATCTGACTCTAAGTAGGGCTCACCTTAGAACCTGAGGGGTATTTGTTGATGAAAATCATGTAAGGCACTCATTCGGCATGCACCATCTGCCCGTGGGGCTGGTGGAAACTCCTGCCCAATGGGTGGTGGTGCTGCTAGTACACCACCTGAATGTGTGAACAGAGTAAGAGGGCCCCACACCAATGCCTCCTCGCTCGGTGGTCCATCATTGTTACCCTCTAAAGAATCCTAACTAGTTTTCTACATGGAGACATCCTGATAATGAACAGATACACCACGGTAAAAAAGTTATACCTGTTGAGCTAATTCAAAAGAGGTCCAAGAAAAACATTTCCAAAACAAACACAATCAGTGTTTTCATGCACTGAGTCAGAAATCATAATTTTAGGTCTACTCCCTGAACTAAAAACCACACTCAAAACACTTAACACTATTTCTCCGTTGAAAATATCAGAGTCCTAGTTATTTGGTAGAACTGACTCCTATGATACCACTTTGTCATGACCTGTCCCCAGGGCCCGTGTTATGACTACCCCATTCCTGCCTTCAATAGGAAAACGGTTGGAAAATAGCATCGGAAAAGCGTAACACTAAAATGGGAAAGCATTGCCTTTAAACTAGTAAAAACACACAATCCTAGAACAAAATAAGAAGCAATCAAAAAGTAAACTACTATATTAAAGGTGTGCTCAAAGTAAAGGGGGTGGAATACAAGCTCAACTGGAAAGCACAAGTACAACTGAAAATAGAAAAATAGTTCTTATATCATCCACTATGGATCCTACCTGAAGGGTAAGTACAACTCATCTCCACTGCACTCCACGTCAGCCCATCTCCAACTTGTACCACCTGGTTCTGGCTCCCTCATCTCTCATCCCTATTGCTCATCATTCTAACGATATAGCTTCAAGGTTACTAGGATACGGATGACTAGTATTACAACCAGATCATCCTATCTGTAGTAACACTACTGCAGACCCGTAATAGTCCTTGGTGCAGACCTGTATTGGTTGCTGGTGTAGACCGATATTATTCATTGGTGCAGACCCATATTGGTTGCTAGTGGAGACCCGTAATGGTCGCTGGTGCAGACAGGTATTGGTCACTTGTATAGACCCGTGTTGGTCCCTGGTGTGGACTCGTATTGGTTGCTAGTGCAGACCCATATTGGTCACTGGTGCAGACCCATATTGGTCCCTTGTGTAAACCCATATTGGTTGCTGGTGCATACTCGTATTGGTCACTGGTGCAGACATGTATTGGTCGCTAGTGCAGACCTGTATTGGTCTTTATAGAAGACCCGTATTGGTCACTGGTGTAGACCCATATTGGTCACTGATGAAGACTCGTATTGGTTGCTGTTACAGACCCATATTGGTGTCTCTTCATCTTCATGTCACTGCTAGCCACTGGATTCCCGCTCAGAGCAAGCTTGATTTAGGGGGAACTTCTTCTCAAGCCATCAGTCATATTTAAACCGGTAATAATTCCCAAAAAATATATACCCAAGGGACCGCCCCACCATAGGGGTCCCAAAGTGACAGATGACGTGTCAATTGGACACCGAGTCTGTCAGATATGTGAACTTTTGTAAAAAATACCTAGTTGGATTCATGTTTGATCCAACCCAGGTTGCACCTAGACCACTGAAAAAACTCATAGCGTATCTCCAAATAACCCCCATGTCACAAGGGTCCTTATGACACATACAACACATCGATCAGACACCCGTTCTGTTAGTTACACCCCTTTTCGTGAAATGGGGGTGATCACACCTTGGTACAGCTGGGCTCAGTCAGGCCCACCGAAATATTCCAAAGGGAACGATTCCCAAAAGGGGTCCCAAAACTAATAATTGAGTGTCAAACGTACACCCAGTTTTTCAGTAATGGATGTTTCTTTATTTAGATTTCGATTAGGTCTACGCCCGGTCCGACTCGGTCAGGCCAGCCAGACAGAACAGGTCATAGGGTCTACTTGACCCCGCCTAGGTCTGGCCTGTTAAGCGTCGGTCCAGTTCACTGGGTCTGGAAAGTCGAGGTCGACCTAGTTCGGTTCATGGGCCTGGGATGCGGTTAGCTTGACCCATCTGGTGGGGCTCAGCCCACCTGCGCTGGCCCGCTGGGCCGCGGGTCTGGCCTGACCCTTTGGCAGGTCCAGCCCACTAGGCAGGTCTACCTTCTCAGCCCGATCTGCATGAAGGTAGATCGCCTTCCCCGCTAGCCCTATGGCTGCAGGGCCATTTCTCTAGCAAGTGGGGATCTACCCCACGACATGAATGGTCGGCTGTTTAGCTGACTGATTTCCACCAACGTGGCACAGAGTTGGCTGCACCGCCCTCCTCCTACAGCCGCACGCTGGTCATGGATTCTGCTACTAAAGGTGCCTGTGGGCGCCGCCCTTTGACCCGTGCTACCGGATCGGGCTGACCACCATCGACCAAAACAATGCATCATCACATGTCACCTTCCACTGCCCGTGTCCGGTTTCTGTGGGTCTCCTCCAGTCACTATCGGCCACCGCCGACATGGCTTTCTAGTGGTTTCTTCCATGGACCACCATACGTGCTTTGGTGGTCCATTCTTGGTGTTGTTCATGCCTACAGCTCTCCCGCGCTGCCTCCGTCTTAGAATGTCCTCCTATTTAGAGATGTCTTCAATCTAAGGAAACCACCCCCGAAGAATGGAACATGAGCGAAGCGGTGGAGGGTTTGAGCCGTGTTCATTTGGCCCATGCCCTCTGCATTAAAATTATATCAAGGGGGAGCATGGAAAAGATCAAATAGGAACTTTAAATAACCCCCCTACCTGGAAGAGACATTTTCTGATGATGGTCTATGGAACCTACTTTGTAGTCATTGTTGGTTAGTGATTTAGTGGTTCTCATCACTAGTCTCTATAACTGTTCTTGTCCTCTAGGTGGTTGGCATCATGGTACATTTCCAGGGCTTCATCACTTTGTGAAGTCATGCCAACACCCCTCCCTGAGCTCCATATAAATAGGAGAGGAGAAGGAGTGTACAAAGCTCGGGGAATTAATGAGGTTCATTTAATTGATAAACCTCCAAAATTCCTAGTGGTGCATTTATAGGAATAGATGGGTCAATCCATTTAATGGCTTGGAACATTGTCAGTCCCGCCACTATTGTTCGTCTGTTGGAGAGCAAGAAAGAAAATAAATTAACAAACATGTTATTTTATCAGTCTTTCAAAAGTATGCAAAATTATATTTTTTCACTCGAACAACTACGGTCGAAGTGAAGCCTCCCATAAGAAAATTCTGGCATTGCAGATTCAACGGTGGCCTCAGATTTTTAATGCAAGCACTGATTCAAATGTTAGAATTTGTTACACACACATTTATTGAATGTATCTTAAAAAAGGTTCTATAAATTATTAACATTCAACCTCAACCCGTACCGATCGAGATTAGGCTCTTCCTAAGGGAAACATGCCCCAAAAAACTCAATGGTACTCTCATATTTTCAATATGAGTTACCATTTAGTTGTTATGGATTTTTTAAAAAAATTGTTACATAATTATTTTATTTTTGGCCAAAAACTAACTTAAATAGTTGGTCCATGCTGGACAATGATAGTATCTACCAAAAAAATCATACTCTCATGAACTTAGTGATAGTCTGAGATTTTTAATCTGTGTCACCCTTCATGAGTTATAAGCACTTGAAAAATAAAATAATTTTATTTAATTATTATATTTACAGTTATTACATTTTTGGAATTAATCACTGGAGGCCTGTGACGAATAAAATTAATTTTCACCTAGGGTAAACCCACCATCCTGGATGAAATGATGCCCCCATATTTCTGATCTAGGAAACCGCTTAAGAGTTATTACACCTTTTTTGTAAAACTGCTCATGCGCGGTAATAAAAGCTAAAAAAATATTTGATGGATCATTCAGGGAACTCCGAGCCTCAGAACTACGTGTCTTCATATTTCACGGTCTCAAAATAGTTCCATATAATTAAAAACCAAATTTATATGGAAATTCTTGGACATTAAAGTTTGGAAGATACAAAGGGTTGGAATGGTGTGAGTAGGTGAGTAGAGGTGGTGACCTTTTATAGGAGGGAGGATGGGTACTTTTGGATGGTCTTGAAATTATAATTTTTTATAAATTGATTATCAGTTTATAATGGTCCCAAACTCATTTATTTCTATGATAAGATGGGTATGGGTCGAAATTATCTGAACAAATAAAATTTAGACATGTTCTAATTTTATTTTAAACCTTATCATTTTGATTTATCCTTATTTAATCTATTTAATTTTATTAGGGGTAATAATATTATAAAGATTAAATTGTTATAAATATTAACTTATGTGTTTTTAATTTTCCATAATTGGATACATTATGACATTATAGACCATATAATTTTCACTATGTATTTTTTAATTTTTTTTGATTATTAAATAATTTAATAGTATAATATTTTTATAAAATATCAATACTATCAATTTTGACACTATTCATTTATTTGACTTTAAATAAAATCCAGATAGAAGATAAATTCGAACCGAAATATTTAAAACACTTATAACATGTCACAATCACCTAGAAAATTCATGTAACACATTAATTAGTTAATATGTTATTTATTTAAATATTTTTAAAACCATTAATTTGATATTTCTATTAATTAAATAATTTCTACCTCATTATTATACCATCATTAATGGTAAATATTTAATATCTAAAAATTATAAATAAATTCACATGAGGTAGATAATTTTATTATATTTTTGGATATAATTTATGTTCTATGTTTTATCAAATTTAGCACTACATTAAAATTATTATACTTATAACAGATAAGAGAGTGACATGAGGTCTCTTTATTTTGTTTTAATTATAATTACATCACTTTCATGGAAAAAAGTCATTTAAATGAATAAATTACGTCCACTAGGTGATATTGGTAGACTTTAATTCATTAAATAATATTTTTTCAGGTGTTAGGGTAATTTTATTTTATTTTTATCATATTTTTTGTTACCCCAATTTAACTGATTTACCTTTAACTATAGTAAATAAAAATTACTATATTTACTATTCATAATATCCAAAAAAATTAAAAGTAACGTATTAACATAATTTAAGCCCACCGATTACAACTATTAAATTCATTTCTAAAAAATTCACAACACATAAGTTGCATTAATTATTTTAAATTTAATTCCAGTTTTCAAAACTAGAAGGCGGGGTTTTAAGAAGTAAAAACTATGAAATGATTGACATGCGCTTATGTCCAATTTAAATGTGAAATTAATTAAAATGAAAAAAATTATATTAAATGATAAAAAAATAATCCTATTACACATTAAAACTAATTAAAAATAAAATATAATAATATAAATAAATTATATGAAAAGGTTGTTTTGAAGTAAAATGAATAATTTTTCACTATTCATTAAAATGTGAATTTTATCAGAAAAATACCAAAAATTAAACCAAAGTAAAATATGATGTTTTTATTCCAAATAAGAATATTATTTTTTCAAATATAATATATAAAATTGTTAAAAACTAGATTTAAAATGGGTGTTCCATCAAAAGGAAGTAGAACTGATTTTTTTTGAAAAATACTTCTTTTATCTAAAAAATCGGATTTGTTTTTATATCATGTCTATAAAATAAATAATATGAATGTTAATGTTATATAAAATTGAAAATTTGGTTAATAATAATCATAATGGCTATTTTATATCCCATATTAATAAGTTAATAATATATCCTTGTTTAGTGAAACTAGATATTGCATACAACACAAGTTATCATAGAAGGTCGCTATTGCATGTAATGTAAGCCAATTTAGTGTTGAGTTTAGGGAAATATTCATTTTGTATTTTTTATAACATAATAAAAACATGGTTCTTTTATACATTGAACAAAATCTATACTCTTTGTTTCGTGAAATGAATTCTACAAAAAGAACTTGATATTGCTTGTAACACAAGCCAAGTATAGTGTTACGTCTACTACATGTTAATATGATGTTGTGTATAGTACAAGATAATATTGGTGTAGCATACAACACAAGACATAAATGAAATTATAAAGAATCTATCTCATAAAATCTTGTCATGTAACAACAACTAGCTAGTTTGAAATCATTAAGCTCAATGATCCTCTGTTAAGATTAAAGACATATCCAAACCACAACATCATATCATTTTGATCAGTTTCAATGATAACATGAGTATAAACCCTAGGTACTATCACCTCATCTATCCAATTGATTAAATCCTTGTTTAAATGATAAAAAAATCATGTTTATTATGATATTTATGATCTTTCTATTTTCGTTTAGCATTTTACATTGTAAACTAGATGGAAAAAATATGGTTAGGTCTGGAGAGACTCATCGTTCAGGTTCAGTCACTCCCAGAAATATATCACCACCAAGAAGTATCACAACAAAGGATTTGTCACCACTAGGATCCAAAATCAGCTATGTATTGGAGACAATCATCATCAAATTTGAGTCATTTCCATAATGAAAAATTAGATCAGGGTTAGGATTTCTCATGACCATCCTGAGTCACTATTAGCATGACTCACCACTAGATCATGACAATGCAATTGTGTATCAACACCAAAAAGTATCACCATTCTAAAGAGTCACTACCATACTCTAAGTCATTGTCAGTAAGAGTCACCTCTAGACTCTATGTCATAGCTAGAATTTTCACTGATAGGAAGAGTCACCTATAATGAGTCACTACCAGAAAGAGTCACCACCACAAGAGTCACTTCAAGAAGAGTCACCATCATATTTTGAGTCACTATTCCAAAGAATAACAACTATTGTTTTAGTATATTTTTTATTTTATATTTACAGGGAATATCTTATTGAATTTAATACTCAAACTTAATGTAATTATTTTTTTTATAATTATTTGACAGATATTCATTAAAGTATGTGTCAAAATTTTCATTATATGGACTAGAGGATCCAATGGCTTCTCTTTACCATCAATACATATTAAAGATGAAGAAAACTCCCTCATGTGATATACATAAATAGTGTTAGACATATATAAAGGTATAACTAGAACATACAGACACACATAGAGCTACACACAAGAAGTGAGATGTACCTCATTGCAAGAACTAGAAGAGCTTGAATGCTAGTTACACTCGACTGAGGAAGAAAAAGAACAACATAAATCCAGTTACTTCTTGAATTCAAGGGAAAATAGATTATGAAACTCTATTATATAGATATTTCTTGAAACATCACTCAATATTTCATTCAAATTAATTTTGAAGAGTCACAAGCTACAAAGTACATCAGACTGAGAATCACTATCCCTTTAAATCTTTATTTTATTTTTCTTGTTAGTTTTTATCTACATTTCAAGTTGTGTGACTTAATATATTTATTATATGAACACTATAACTTTCTTCAAACTAGATTATAAATATAAATATTCTCAAAACTGTATTTTTCTTATTTTCCACGTGATGTGGAAGAGGTCCAATTATGAGCTGTTTTTATTTTTATTCCCATGAAAACCATATAATAGGTCCCTATTTGACTTGAAAATTTTTTCCATTTTAATACTCGATCCAGGTTGTAGATCAAAAGGATATTTTATATAAATTTATCGGTAGTAAGTGATTTCCAGGTGAAGAGTAATATAAGTCAACTTGAGACTGAACCTCTTGTGTTCAATTATACCTTTTGTTTTATTATTATTTTACTTTATCATTAATATTTATAATAAAATATGTTTTAATCTATAAATAAAACCACTAATTTGATAGTTATAATTAATCAGTGTTATTATAACTTTTTTAAATTAAGTACATTTATTTCAAAATTAATAGAGTTTTTCATAATTATTTTTACTGAGACCCAATCAATCTTTTGAGAAATATTTTAAAACATTATAATAGATTATGATATTTTATTTTAGTTAACTAAGCCATATTTATATTATTTGGGGGATTATATATAAATAATTTTTAAAATAATTTTTTATATGGTACCCAATTTACCCTAACTTCTTGAGATAATAACTCTGAAAGTCACTATATTTCATGTCCGCTAAATCCAAATAGAATAAATACTAAAATACACATACTAAATGTTATAGTGATAGTGAATTACCTTCTTAAAGTGATGACGAAATGGACCATATGGCCATAATATTTAAGAAGTTTTATAGGAAGAATAATTTTTTAATAAAGATAAGGTATAAAGGAATGTATGACAAAAAAGGAAATTGGGTGAGAAATTGGAAAAAACATGATAACAAAAATAAAATTACCTTCTATGAATGCAAGAGATATTGACATTTAAAGTAATAAATCCCAAAATTTAAATAAAAAAAGACATATATATATGATGATATAAGGATCAATAATGCCATGAAAGCAACATGGAGTGCCTCTGAGGATAGCTATGGTGACTCAGACTATACTCCTAATAAAAAGTAAAATAGACCCATCATTTTCTTCATGAATAATGTCTCTGAGGTGCCTGAAGTATCTACTATCTTACTTATGCTTAATAATGATAACTCTAAAAATGAACATAATAATGATGAAATGTCTCAAGAAGAATTGATTGAATATTTTATAATACTGGAGGAAACTTTTAATGAAATTAAGCATACATATAATGCTATTAAGAGACAATATAATTTAACCAAAAATACTGAAACTAATTTTTATATTTTGAAAGAGAAGAGTTCTCAGTGATTAAACAATAATACTAAACGTAAACTTTCTAGTGAGAAACTTAATAAAGATCTAAAAACGTTTGAAATGGAAGAGAAACACATTCTTAGATTCTTGTAAAAACGTTTCTCCAAAGGATGTTATATGTATAGGATATCAACTTGGGGAAAGAATAATAGTTAATAAAACATTTTCACATAAGTTTCAATATGAAATCTCTTCCTTCGGTTATTTTTCTAATGGACCTAACAATTTTTTATTTAAAAAATATTATAGTCTATTTTATAAGAGACCTATTAAACAAATATGGGTTCCAAAATCCTTAATTAATATCACATCAATAACTAATAGAATATAGGTACCAAAATCATTTCTTATATAAATTTTGTTTTTTCGGAAATATTCTTGAAGACCAACTAAAAATGTATATTCTAATTTAATAGTGGATGTTTATGTCATTTGATAGGAGAATATTCTGGAATAAATAGCTTAATAAAGGTTTATGGTTTTCATGTAAAATTTTTTCATAATTATAATGGGAAAACCATCATCCTTGGACAAATTGTTATCATCAATTCAGTTTTAATTTCCAATGTACAATTTGTTGATGGTTTTATATATCACCTGCTAAGCATATCACAACTATGTGCTGATGTTTTTCATGGTAAATTTAAGAACAATTCATGTAATGTTTTTGATTCTAATGATTCTTTAGTATTGTCTTCCTCAAGGAACGAAAATGTTTATGCTGTTGATCTTAATTCTTTAATTTCTCAAAAATGTTTCTTGCTTTAGTTCCTTTCATAAAGAAACATGTCTTTAGTATAGCACAATATGACATTTTAATATTCACTAACATAGTAATCATACTATTAATGATTTATTCAAGGATCTACCCAAAATTGAGTTCCAAAATTAAAAAGTTTATAACCCCTATGAAAAAGGGAAACAACACAAGATTTATTCTAAATCAATGAATGATGTTTTAATTTCTCATCCTCTCGAGTTGGTTCATGTGGATTTATTTGGACCATCTAGAGTTTCAATTATAAATGGGAAGAACTATATTTATGTACTTATAGAAGATTATATAGGTATAATTGTGTATTATTATTAGCTCAAAAAATTAAAGCTTGTTATTGTTTTACCAAGTATGTTATATTTGTATAAACATATGTGGATTAGGATCAAGACCCTAAGAAGTGACCATGGTTTTGATTTTGAAAATCATGACATTGAATTTATCCTCTCACAAAATGTCTATATCATAACTTATGTTCTCCTAGTTCCCCTCAGTATAGTGGTGTTTTATAAATAAGGAATCGAACACTTCAAGAGATATCCCAAACTACGCTAAATGAAAATGACTTACCTACCAACTTTTAAATAGAGATTGTGAACATAGAATTTTACATTATCAAAGTGATTTAATTAGAACTATGTTAAATAAGAAACCTCATGAAATTTAAAATAATATAAAGACAATTGTAAATTACTTTAGGGTTTTTGTTTAAAAAGACTATTTTCTTAACACTAATGACAATTTGGAAAAAATTGAAATCAAAAGTGATGAAGGACTTTTCCCAGGTTATTATACCTCTAGTAAATCCTATGAGTTTTCAATAAAATAACCAAGACTATGGATGTGTTTGTTCACATTAAATTTGATAAAACATATACAAATGATCCCAAGACCTCTTTAGAAAATATTTAGTGTGGTTTATCTTCTCTTAACATAAATTCCAATCCTACTTATTATACTACAAAACAAGAAAAAAATTAACCCATTTATGAATATCTTTGATAACATGAACCTTAACCGATAGAGAAATTTTAGATGACTTTCCACTATTTTTTTAGAGACATTTAGACCCTTAAGTACAACCTATATATAATGTATTTGGAGACTTTGATAGAGGTAAAAGACTAGATATTCTCTAGGAAATCAGGTTGAACATGTAGCTTTCTTGTCTTAGCTATAACCAATGAACATCAATGATGTAATCAATGATGAATTCTGGGTAATGGAAATTTAAGAAAAACTTAATCAATTTGATATAAATAAGTTATATGATTTTTTATAGACCCAAAGACACATTGAATATAGTAACTAAATGGGTCTTTAGAAACAAAGTAGATAAATCTAGAACGATAATAAGAAACAAGGTTGGAGTAGCTGCATAAGGATATAGTCAAGATGAAGGAATAGACTATGAATGAAACTTTTCACAAGTAGCCAAACATGAATTATTTAGAATTCTGGTTACCTATGTAGCTCATCTAGATTTCAATATTTATGAAATGGATGTCAGGAGTGCATTCTTAAATGGGTATACCACTGAAGATGTTTTATTGAACAACCCTCTGGTTTTCAAAATCACCCTTTCTCAAATAAAATTTTCAAATTATCATATTCATGATATGGTTTGATACAAGCTCCTAGAGCTTGGTATGATATGATAATAAATTTTCATATTTTCAAAGGGGTTTTAAATGGTATATATTATCCTAAAATTTATGTAAAACAAATTTAAATGTTATTTTAGTCATAAAAATTTATGTACATGATCTTATTTTTGGATCATCAATATATTATTTATGTACTTAGTTTTCAAAAATAATTAAAAATGAATTTTGAAATGAGTTTAATAGGTGAACTCAAATTCTTTCTTGGTTTTTATATTTCTAAAAATAAGGAAGGAATCATTTGAAATTAAAGTAAATATACTAAGGATATTTTAAAATAATTTAATTTAATATTACTAAGTGTAGTGATACTCCTATGAGTACCACCTTTAAGTTTCACCTTGATGAAGATGGGAAACTAGTGGATCAAACAAGTTATAGAGGTATGATTGGATGTATACTCTATTTTATTACTATACAACCTGATATTATGTTCAGTGTGTGTATGTGTGCACATTTTCAAGAAAATCCAAAATAGTTGGACTTGTTCATAGTAAATATAATTTTCAAATACCACAAATATACTACCAATTTTGGACTATTTTACCCAAGGGGATAAGAATTTGGCTTAGTTATTTATTCTAATGAATATTTTGGAGGATGTAAGTTATATTGAAAATGTAATTTGGGAACATTTATCAATTTAGGTAAGTCACCTGTATCTTGGTGTAGTATGAAGTAAAATTATATTTCATTGTTAACTACTGATTCATATTACATAGTTGTAGGTTGAAGATGTGCCCAAATATTGTTTATGGAACATACAATAATAGACTATGGATATCAATTTCAACATGTCCCTATAAACCATGACAATAGAACTGACATAAATATTTCTAAGAATCCTGTATCACATTCTTGAAGAAAACATATTGATGTAAGAAATCACTTTATTAGAGACCATTTTCAAAAAGGTGATATCACTCTAGGATACATTGGAACAAAACATCATCTTGCTCATATATTTACAAATCCTTATAATTATGAGTGAATGAATTACATAAACAATGAGTTAAGAATGATAAATATTAGTTAAGTATAATTTTTTGGGACTCAGTGTTGAATATTTCTCACCATTAAATATTTATATCTGTGGTGATTTCTTACTATTGTGACTTCTCAACATTGTGACTTCTCAACATTGGGACTTCTCATCATTGAAGATTTTAAACCATTATAAGATTTCTCACCATTGGGACTTCACACCACTAGTTCTCTATGTCTTTTCCAATTTTTCACTACTCAATTTTTAAACAACTGCTTTTATCTTCTTTATGATTTATTTAATTCTTTAATTGATTCAAATTTTATCTTGATCTTTGTTTTTTAATTTTTCAAATACCTAAAGATCCCAAATGTTAAATGAGATACTTTTTCAATTTCCAATGTCCACTATCTCCTCACACCTTTTTCTCTCAAGTACTGTGTAACCCTTTTTCTTCTAACAATTCGTCCTTACTTTTTATTACACTTGTGACAACTGAGCTAATTGATTTGACATCCTTGGATAGAGTGAATCATCCATATAAATATTATCTAGGAAATTAATGTCCCATAATGAAGTAGAAATGGGAACTAATTTTTGCTACTCTGGTTTCACCAGTGAACTCAAAGGTGGTGAAAAGAGTTTTAGTACCCAAGACAGAAGTACAAGATGTATGCATTATTTAGAGTAAGTCATTAGTGATGAAAGTTATACCGAACCAAGGATATATGTAATTGTTTTCTGTAAATTAGATATGTTTTTATCCTTGTTCGGTATATCAGTTTTATCAGTATGTGGAATTTGGTTTTGAAAAAATAGAATAGTACTTGGGGTGAAGTAGGATTAATGGTCACATAATAGATTTTTCTTCAATGTAGTGGGATTAATATTTAAAAATTGCATGAGAATTTTTGTTTAATTATTATAATGTGAAGATTCCCAAATATAGTGAAGATTTCATTTAAGTGGTGTCTATGGAAGATTTAATAGGTGATAGAATTTTAAGGATACAAGTTGCATCTGAGTTAGATGGAGAATGTAGGTTGTTGTATATATTCATCGAGCACATGTTGTGACAAAGAAAGGGTGATTTTTCTATATTAAGGTTTCAAGATGACTATTTTTTATATACTATAAAAGAGGATAGAAAATAAATCATTTCATATATCTCATGCTTTAGATGTTGGAAATGACCAAGCCCACTGTAAGATCCAATTCCTTGATCTACTAAAAGTTTATTTCTATATTTCATAAATCCAAAGGTTTAGTTGCTAATGAAGAGGAACAAGTTATAGACTGTGATGGGTTTTAAATCACTATAATATTTTTTGGAAATATGATAATCATTTGTAACACATGGAAAAAATCAATGGGCATGTAATAATGAAAACTTTTGTGATGTATTCAATCTGATTGAACATCCGTCTAGACCAAGAGATATTATTGACCCTAGTCTAGAACCTAATGATATTGTCTAGTAATCTAATAGTAATGATAAAGATGAGGATAATTTCTATAAAGATAAAGAGGAGAAATAATTATCTATAGATGATTGAAGTCAATATAACCCTCCTCCTATATCTCTAGATGTCTTATATGGAGCTCCTACCCCTATTAGGATATTTTCTAAAAGGGGGAAATTGTTAAAAGAAGGAAGTGGTAAGTATGAGGCTGATGTATATGGATAATAACTTATTAAGAGTAGTTCTAAATATAATAATGATATGGGTGATGATGTTGATGAAGAATATGAATATGAATAAGAGGATTGAAATAAAGATGCAAATGGAGATAATGATGATGATAATAGAGTATTATACCCATATGGTATTATTGGAATAATTAGAAAAAAGGATTTGGAAATACCTTTAGCTTTGTTTCTTCTCCACATGATCCTGGTTCTATATCTGAAGATGTAACTAGTTTTTCTGGTGATGTGGAAAAATATGTCTGTGATGAAA
This sequence comes from Viscum album, assembly GCA_963277665.1. Lineage (NCBI taxonomy): Eukaryota > Viridiplantae > Streptophyta > Magnoliopsida > Santalales > Viscaceae > Viscum > Viscum album. The sequence continues at coordinate 177,450,792 of OY728134.1, forward strand.
AAGAATTATCTCTTGAGGGGTTGTAATCTCCATGTTTAGAGAGTCACCATGTTGTGGATGTTGCTATTTATGGAACTAGTGGGGCTGTTTCTAATGATAAGATTGTTTCAAATCAAGTTGTTATCAATATAATGATATTATTTTATTATTAAGCAATTTTTTTCTAATAAAATGGATGTTTATCATGTTGACCATGTTGAGAAAGTTATTGATTAATAAATAACAATTGGGACCTTCATTGGTGTACCTGACACAGTGGTATGTATTGGTGTTTTTTCTCCAGTTGTTGAGTTTCCTGATTTATGAACAATGGATCATGTTTTCTAGTAAAATTTGGAGTTTACCAAAGAATGGTAGAACTTATCTTCAAGGAGAAAAATGTCTTCAATGATCATTTATTTATTAGATTTATAGTTAGGAAGATTTGAATAGGTTTTCATTAGAGACAACTACTTGTTTTCCTACTCTTGTTTTTACACCTATTTTTGTTAATGTGGCCACTAAGGGTGACTTAGATTCTATTTGTGAAAAAATGTGTCTATGTTTTATTTAAATATAAATATCTAACCAATTTTAACTATGAAGCTAAGTTAAAATTATGCTAGATATCATTTTTAATTAGTGATTTAAAATATTCAACCAAAGATGATGCAACATACACAGTATATAAAAATATAAAAACAGAGGTTGGAAAATTATTTAGAATCATTAAAATATTCTATAGAGGAGATGCAATCCTGAATTGCTGATTGTTTGGGATCATTATTTGAAATGATTGAAAATACCAACTCTCTGGCTTCTAATTCTACTACTCCTGCACCTTTTTTTGAGGCTGCCTTTCTTAGATCAGTAGTACGAGAAGAGATAAATGGTCATTCAAGTGGTTCTTCAAGTGTGGGTCCTTCCATACCTAAGAAAACATTGAGAATGATTGAACATGAATGGGATCATGTTCACTAGATGATTCATGAATAAATGATGGATATTAAGGAAGATAGATCGAGAATATGAAAATATATCAAGTACTATATATATAAGTTTTTACCAATAATGATATGGGTGCTCACTTTATTTTATTGATGGAAATATAAGGATGAATAGTTTTTTTTCATGATTTCATAGAACAAGCCAACTAGTTGAATATCATGACCCCTATGGTTCAGATACGTATGGAAGAAAGTATACACTTTTTCAGTGAAATGGAATGTGGTGGCATTATAATCCTGGATTTCATAAACCTTATGAAACATTTTATCTATGTGTATAGAAGTGTAGTTATATCTTATGAAGAAATTACAGTGATAGCCCATATGGATCCTCCTACTACAGATCTAGAATTCTTTAGAGTTTGTGTGACTAAATTTTCTAATGTTGCTTTTTCAGCTCGATTCTAGTAGTTTTATTTATCTCCCAAAAAATTTGTGCAACCCCTCAGACCCATCATAACCTGAGTTCATCAACCTCCTTTAGTTATCACTCGTGTTATTACAACTATTCTTATTGTTTCCTCAATGTCTTCTTTTGATCCCTCTATATCAGACAAGGAGAAGGGAAAATCACCTTGGGACTCTTTATCCAACCCCAAAGATCCTTGATTTGATTTTTTTGGTTTTGATGGGAATGTTTCTGTGTTCTTTTTTTGTTGAACTTTTTGGTCATCTTATCACTAAATTATTTTTAAATGGAAATCATCCTAATTATTCATGTTCTATTTTTTATGCCTTTTTTATTTTTCCGTATACACTTTGATAATTACAAAAAGGGGATATCTCTATGGAATTTATTTATGAGTTACATTTCATTGCTTCCATAACTATCTCTACCTTCTTTTGATACACTAGGACAAATTTCCTTTCCTTTGAAACATATATTTATTTTCCTTTGATACCATGTGCTTCAATTTAATTTCCTAATACATATTATCATTGATACTCTAGGTATTTTATTTATCTTTGATACCATATGAATAAAATGTCCTAATTTACCTTTGATGCCATGAATATAAAATTCGATGATTTTTGATTTTCATAAAAGGGGAGATTATTAAGTTCATTATTTTAATGATTATAAAATAATTTTTATTATGTTATTAGTGGGATTTATCTCTTATGATAGAATTTAACATTATACAATATATTGGAAGAAAATATGGTCATGTCTGGAGAGACTCTCCATTGAGGTTGAGTCACTGCTAGCAAAGTCTCACCAATGAGAATTGTCACTGCCAATGATGACTCACTATTGGGATCCAAAATTAGATAATTATGGGAGACACTAAATGTTGTCTTTGTGTCACCAAAATAAGTAAAAATTAGCTATGGGTCAGAATGTCTCACTAATAGTCTAAGTCACCATTATCCTAAACCATTACTAGATCAAAACATTGCCATTGTGTCTCATCGCCAGGAAGTATTATTGTTCTAAAGAGTAACTACCAGAATACTATTCTCTGCCAGGAAGAGTCACTACAAGAAGACTCACCAAAAAACCTTATGGAATAGCCAGAAGAGTCGCCAATATGAATATTCAACACCATAATAGTCACCTCCAGGAAGAGTCACTGCCTAAAGAGTCACCACAAGAAGAGTCACCCCCAGATATTGAGTCACTATTCTGAAGACTAATGGCTACTGGTTAAGTTTATATATAAATTATTATTTTTAATATCTAGATTTTTGAATCTAATGCACAAAATTATTTTAATTATTGTTGTTAATTGTTTGACATAGATTCATTAATGCCTACTTCAGAATGTGAAGTGCGAGGAGCATAGGATTCAGTGGATTCTATTTGCTGCTGCTACTGATAAAAGTGGAATAAAACTCCCTTGTTAGATATACATAGATAGTGATATATATACATAAGGGTAGATCTAGAATATTCAAACACACATGGAGCTACACACGCGAAGCGACGCTACTACAAAATCGGCCTTTAACATCGCTAAAAAGGCCATTATCAATGCTAAAAAAGTACCGATAATCAAATCAGGGAAAAAATCCTGAAACTTTTATCAATGCTAAAAAAGCACCAATAAAGGCCACCTTTAAAGAACTTTTTGTGTTGTTGACGGGGGCCTTTAGAAGTTCTTTTTTAGCACTCATAATGGCCCTACTGATAATGGGTATATAATATTTTTCCATGGCCCACCCTCCCCCCTTTATCACCACTTCCCACCCACCACTTTATCTTCACTTTAGATAATCCCAACTTCTCATGCATGCCCTTAACTCTAGTGAGTTTCGAACCCTAGACCTCCACATTATACACCAGGGACTTTTCCACTCCCATATACTATTTTTTTTAATTTTATTATATATCTATATATTTATATGTATTTTCTCACATTTTTTATCCATATATTTATATATATATATATTTATATATATGTATATATATTAATAAATATATTTCATATATAAATATACATAATTATTTATTTAAAATATTAAAATTTTATATGTGAATATAAAAAATATATATATTGTTATATATCTTATTATTAATAAAATTATATTATAAAAAACAATAAAATTTAATATTCATATAGAAATATGAATGCAGTCCCTAGGAATAAAATCAGTCCCCACGAAAAAAGGGAAAAAATACCCCCATAAATTAGGCTTAAAATCCATCAAAAGTTAAAAAATGGAAAATCCCAATAAAAACTCTATTTTGGAGAACATTAGGGAATTTTTTGGCCATGAAAAATGCAACATAAGGTTACATTGTGTCACCAGCGCATAGAGCTTGTCACAATATTATAATTGATTTGTGTTATAGCCTAAACGAATACCCGGATCAAAAGTTAGGGTCATTTGAAGTTTGAGTTATGTTTTAAATTTTTTTTAGATCTTCAATTTTTTTTGGATTCTATTATCATCATATTGATACTAAATGAATTTTACTTAGTGATAATAGTAAAATCATTAATTAAAAATATTTTTTAGTTATTTTATTATACATTTTCATTAAATATATTACATATTAAGTGTAAAATCCTATTTAACTTATCTAAAACATATTTCAAAAAATATATATTATATATTATATATATATCAATATCAATATATTTATATATTTATATATTATTTTTAATGAAGTATTTTTTTGAAATATATTTTTATTAGCACGTGTAAAAAACCATTGATAAAGGGGGTCTTTGTCGGCATTTCTAATAAAATAATAATAACCCCTTCACCCCCTTATCAGGGCCTTTTTATAATCATTGATAAAATTACTCATTTATCATCACATGTAAAAAATAACTGATAAAGTTCCCCTTTAACAGCATTAAAAAATCATAATTAAATACCCCCTTTAACAAATTTTGTTTAGCAATGACAATAGGGTTCTTTAACTACATTTTTAACTAGCACTGTTAAATCCCAATGAATGGATAAACCTAGTTTTGTAATAGTTTTATCTGAACCTCATTGCAAGAACTTGAAGAGATTTCCTATTGTTTAAAATTGATTATATATGCCAAAGAACAAAATATATCAAGTTTCATCCTATAGTCAAGAAAAAATAGTTTATGAAACTCTATTATAAAACAAATTTTTGAGACATGAATTGAGCTTCAATTCAAATTACTTTTGAAGATTCATGAGTTTCAGGCCAAATTAGAAAAGGAAGTAATATCCCTGTAAACCTTTATTTTCTCATTATGTTTAGTTTTTATTTAAATTTCAAGTAGTGTGTGTTACTATATTTATTTTATGCAAACTCCCTCCAATATTAGACTATAAGACTCATATATATATATATATATATATATATATATATATATTCTCAACACTATCTTTAACTTCACTCCCACGTGTTGTGGTAGAGGTTCGATTATGACATGTTTTTATTTGTATTCCCATGAAAACTATGGAAGAGGTACATGTGTAACCTGGATTGCTTTACTGTTTTCATACTGAATCAAGGATTTGGATCAAAATTTTATTTCATATAAATTACTTGTCATCAGGTTATTATCATGTGGATAGGACTAAGTCTCACCTTGATACAAAAACTCTTTTATTCAATTTCGCTGCGTCTTCTATTTTTTTACTTTATATTTATTCTTTTAAAATAAATCTAGTTTAAACCATTAACAAAACCACTAATCTAATAGTTATCATTGATTAGTGATATTTAGAATTATTTTAATTATGTTAATTGAATTTAAAAGTATAATTTATTTTCATTATTATTTTTACTGATACCTAATCAATCTTTTAAGAAATATTGTAAAAGATTAGAACTTATAATCATCTATTGTTTTGGTTAATTGTGATGTATTTAAATTATTTAGTACAATCTATTTAAAAAAATTTTAATAGATATTTTTATTAGGTACTCAATTGAACACCCTTCTTGAGATACTCACTCTGACCAATATCTCTATACATTAAAAATATCCTTATTTCTTCTTAGATACATAAGGACATCCATAACAACACACTATTTTTTTCAACTAGTTTATCATGATACATTATTAAATGATCATGGTGTGGGAAACATAAATCCTAGTACATAACAAGACATATATGATTCACCCTATCTCAAAAGTGTATGAAATCCTACTCATTCTTTATTTTGCCTCTTATGTCGAAGGAAACATTTTGTGGGAATGATGTATACCATGTTACTCTAAAATAAATCCTATCTAGTAATGTTATATTTTGAATCTCTTTAGTTTATGGTCAATGTACATACCTTGACTTAGTCCAATATGCCTCTTGGATTTACCACAAATGATCTTGATACCAAGAATGTTGGCTACATCATCTATGACTGAAAAATAAATTTTTATTTGATTTTTGAAATCTTCTTTCTGGGTGAGTGGGAACCAGACCAACATGAGATTACCGAAACACCATATTCAAAGAACCTCTTAAATAGAATACACATTTGATTCAAAATTCAAACAGCCATGAAAAGACGCCTTGGGACTCAGATCATTGATCAACATGTTGGGACCACATTGTGTTTGAAGATTGTATTTGTTGTCAACAGTTGTAAATGCTGGTCACAATGAAGATGGATATGAAGAAGGACTCTAATGTTAATGGAGATCGGATGAAGTGAGATTTCCTGGAGAATTGTTATGGAATCATAACATTGGATTTCATACTTGAGTAACTCTCTAATAAGATTAATTAGAATGATTTTTGAACTGATCCAAAGTTAAATGAACCTGTGTCAAAGGTGATACATTTTTGACAACAAGGAAGAATGGTGAAGTATCATCTATCTAAGGATGGTTGAAAAAGAATGAGGATTTGATGACGAAAATGCAATGCATAATGATTTCATGTGAACCATGCAAGATATTACTTGAAGAATAAAATCATATGAATTTCATGAAGTGTATAATGATGGTTGAAGAAGAAGAGAGAATGTGGAAGGGCTTGGCATTCTAAGGTATCCAAGCATTTCGCATTATATCGAAACCAGACGATGCTTTGCTGATTTGTATTTCACAAATATCATAAGTTAGGAGAACTTGTGATGCAAGCCTTATAAAGGAAAGGGGGAGAAATGATGATGCCAATCATATATAGTTTTGATTGGAAGGAATGATGCTCTTGGAAGATGGGATGTTTCAGTAATTCCCATTGTAATTCTGACGATGCTAGATCTGGTCTATCAAAGGATATATATCACGATAGTGGAATTCATGATAAAAGTAGAAGAATGGTTATGGGAAGCAGTAAAGAGAGAAAATGACAAGGAAATGGAAAATCTGGGGGCGGCAGAAAAGCACAGTTTATGGTGGCGCCGTTTTCCAGTGTTTGCCAAATTTTAGGGCCTCAAAATCGGGAGATGAAGATGTGTTTTTGGCACTCGATAGACCACGGAAGATTGAATATGGTTTATATTTCTGTGAACAAGGCAGTATTCAATCCCAGAAAATCTAAAAATGGAAAAGACATGGAGTGCGCGAAAATTTAGGCAAGTTGCATGGAAACTAATGCAGTGCGCGAAATAGTAGCAGGATGCGCGAAACAGTAGCAGGATGCGTGAAATATCAGCAGGATGCGCAAAATAACATCGGGATGCACGAAAAATGAAGGTTGTGTGAAATGTTGATGTGGTAAGCGAAATAGAGGAATGATGTTTTTCACGCGAAAGGTGTTTTGAGATCAGAAGCTCCAAAATTGGCAAAGGCACAAAATGCGCGAAATATTGGATCATTGCGCGAAATGTGATGTCGCGCGAAAGGTTGGGTTTGCACACAATATGGAACACGGTGTAGAATTTTACACACAGTTGGAGCTTCATGTTTATAACGATGAAAAATGGAAATATCCTGAGGTGCGTGAAAAATCTAGGAAGGTGCGTGTAATCTAAAGAAGTGAGAGACAGTTTTCCACGTAGGAAAGGGGTTTTATGCACAGGGTCAAAAATGCCTATAAATATGAGGTGAACCCCTCTCATTTTAAAGAGACTAGACACTTAGAAAAATCCAGACCTCTGACGTGCAGAAAAATTGAAGTATAGTGTATTGCGTGAAAAGAGGAAGTGTAGCGCAGAAAAGAAGTGCTGCATGAAAATGGGGAGTTCTGCGCTAAAAAGAAGAGTTGCGTGAAAAGGGTTTTTCACCCCCAATGGTGTTTTTTCATGCAAGGCTTGAATTTTACAGGCAAGCCACCTAGAAGGTTGTACAAAAAATTTGAGGGTCCCGCGGGCATTCAATAGGTGCATTGCACTATCAAAGAAGCTTTACGATGAAGAAAGAACTGTGAACCATTCGGTTTCACAAATAGAAGTTGAACCACACTAACACGACATGGGTTTATCACTCTCGTTGTACTTTGCGAAGTAAAGAAGAACTATTCATGCAATTGAACTCACATCTGCACAAAGGAATAAGGTAGTATACCGACACACTTACATGTTGGTATTGAGAACTCAAGAAAGATATTAAGACCCTGCAGTGCCATTCCATATTCTACTGTGTCAAAGAAAAGGAATAGAAGAAGAAGAATAAAAGAGTATGCCCAATTCAATGTAGACAATTGTTCATGGAAATTAAATTCAGATGATGCTAGGAGAGTGGATCCTCAGTTTCTAAATAATCACATTTGTGTAAGTGATTATAGACAAGAAGAGAGAATAGGTTTTAGTGCAGTTGGGTTTTGCACTAAGAAGAAGAAATAAGAAGTCTAGTGTAGTTAGTATTGCACTAGATAAGAAGATAAATAAAGAAAGAAGAATTGCTTGCCTACTGCTTTGCAAGTAATCAAGCGAATAGCACTAAAGAAGACCAAGAGCAGAACCTACCTTTTGAAGAGGTAAGAAGACTTTCTCCATAGGCAGTATAAAGAACCAGTTAGAGGCTTCAAGTTGGGCTAGATCATAACCAATCTAGGTAAGAGGATTGTTTCCCACCGCCTATAATGTGTAGGGAATCACACAGGCTAGAGGATTGTTTTCCTAGACACTCCATTGTAATTTCATATCACATCATAGTAGAGAATCCATGCACTGGTCATATCTAGTCATTGCAGGGATGTAGCTACTCTTATTTACTGGTGAACCTTGTAAATATATCGTGTGCATATTTTTACTAATTTCTATTATTGCATGCGATAGGGAAAAGAGAATAAGATAATCGAGATCATAACAGGTCAAGAGGTACATGGATAAAATTTGTAATTGGTTTAAAAAGTCCCCAACACTGATTCACCCCCCTCTCAGTGTTAGGTATATCCCAAACTAGTCCTCTCACAGCAAGCCTCCTCAAGATGCACCCCTGACATCGAATCACCTTGTCGTCAACTTCATCTCCTTAGTTAGATATCACAGGTGAGTACCCACCGACCATCGATGCCACATATTAAAACATCAATATAGAAAAAACCCATCAACACTTTTGTCGTCCATACTCCAACTCGCCGTCTTCTCCATTTGAAGGCTATCACCAACAACATCCCTCCATAATTACCTGAATCACCATTATGAGGAAGAAACACTGGACAAACAGCGAACCAGAAATAGAACCACATAATAGAAACCACAATAGTCGAATGGTCAACATTCGCCACCAGAATAACTCCTCTCTCTATCAAAACACATCACCGAAGAACAAATCGGCATCCCACCAAAAAAAATTAAAAAAAAAACCATAAAAAACACTGATGTCATAGGGAAGAAAGATGCTGCTGATGCATCAAAAAAACACCATCATCTAAGAACTGCTCTAGGCACACCAATGAACTCCATCCAAAAATCCCAAAATATCCTCATTGCCACTACTCCCGATTCTCCTTGGAGGGGCACAATAGAACTTGAGACCAGAGACGAGAATGAGCATCCAAGGGTTCCGAGCACCATCACCTTCGTCGAGGTAGAAGACCAGGAGAAAACAAACTCTGGAAGAGCCTAGAAGCCTTCAACCACCAAACCACAGTACCCAAAACCTCTAGGATGCCAAAAAATCAGCTCTGAATTGGAGATACACCGAGGTACAAGAGGTCAGAGTAGGGAATGAGGGGTCGAGGGCTTGACATAAGCAACCATTGAAGATGATGATGAAAAAATACGAAATCATCACCCGAGAAAGCATATCATCTGCCACTGACATCGAAAAAAGGAGAAATAGATCATGAAGAGAAGGAGAGGGAGAGGGGGAGATAGTGCCGTAGTACCACTCAATGGCCTCCCCCACTCCAAGCCACCGCCGATGGGAAACCCTTGCACGAGGGAGAGATCGGGGGGATTCCGCTCAGAGGCCTGCTCCACCGACTACATCATCTATGTATTTCATGGGGAAGAGTATATTCATTAACTGATTATTATAATGGTATGCCTTTTCGAATATGTAAAACATAATAATCATATACTACTATTCCCACCAAACCTCTTTCAAACACAAGACTCACATTTGATCTTAATGGAACCAATTTATTTTAATGTGTTATCAAAATGAATATTCCATGAACTCGATTCTTTATTAAATCAATAAATGAATCTATAAAGTGTTAAAACCTTATTAGAATTAGTTTAAGACACAAAATCTTCTAGTTCTTCCATATATTCATATTCCTAAAGGTTACCGTTAAGGAATGTAGTCTTGACATTCATCTTAATAATTTCATAGTCATGGTATTTTGCAATATCAAGTAGAATTCTGATTTATTTAACCATAAAAATAATAGAAAAGACTCATTGTATTCATTTATTGATGTAATTTAAACACTTAAGAAACTATACTTGACTTATAGGTACTTACTTACCATCTATGTTTAGTTTTCTCTTGAATACATATTTTTACAAAATATAATTTACATCAACTAGAAGATCATATAGAACCCAAAACATGGTTTAAATACCATGAATCAATATCAGAATTCATGGATTCTTTTAATTTTGTAGCTTATGAGCTCTCTAATACCTCATTTTAGGAGATAGTTCACAATTCTTATCTAATAATGAGTCACCATCTTTAGTGACATGTAAAAAATTCATTTAGGAACAACTTCTTCCATGGGGACATAAGGAATTTTTTCTTGTACTGACTCTTGTGTATCTTGAGTATCATCTTCATCATAGTCAATCGTGCTTCAATTATAATTCTTGAGGATGTTCTCCCTATAAAACAATATGGAAAGTCTCATGATAGTTACATTCATAAATATATGGTTATATGTAGAATATCCCTCAGTTTCCAAAGGATATATTATAACACTACAAAAAATCTGAATTTTTCGAACAAAAATTTAATGAAAGATAATATATATGTTGGTAAAAATGAGTAATTACAACATATATTATGTTTTATTGGTATTAATGTTGACTACCAACACTTGTTTTTACTAACATATATATCTGTCGATATTGATGGTTCAATACTAACAAATCTTTTACCAACAATTATATTTGTTTCTTTATCATACTAATACAAACATTTTTCACATGAATATTTTATCAATAATAACTATTACCAACAAATCTATTGTTGTCAACAAAAATTGAAACAGTAACCCATTAAATAAAAGCAAATATTTTATAGGTATCAACAAATCATTTTACCAACAAATACATCTATTCATATTTATTGTTCAATATCCAAAAAAAAATTATGAACAATCAAATATGTCACTTTATCATACAAATACCAATAATTATTTTACCAATAGATAAATTTATTTTCATTATGTATTTTTACCAACAAATATTTTAAGTTAAAAATACACATCACAAAAAATTATTCAATATCAATTAATTATTTTTCAATATTTGAATATATATTTACAAATTATCTAACAATGACCTATCAACTATCAATTAAAAATATATGTTTATATATTGAATTAAGAAATTGATAACTTAACAATGTTTCTTGGCATGATATATATATATTGAATATAAAATAAATCTAAAAAAAATTTAAAAAAATTATTATTATTATTTAGATGTGTGGTCCAATTTTTTTGTCCTAACCCTAGAAGACCTCCCTACCACTGACTCATAACCCTCCCCGACTCACTGCGTCCCCCACCTCCCTGCCTTCCCACCTCCCAGCCTCCCCAGCCTCCTTCACCATCACCAACACCCCATAACCATCCCCGCCTCACTGCCCCCTACCCCCCACCTCCCCGCCTCCCCCGCCTCCCCTATCTCCCCAGCCACTGCTCATGTCTTCCCCTTCTACCTACCTAGATTTTCACTACCTCCCCCCATCTGCCCATATTTTCTCTGCATCCCCTCTGCCTGATACACATGCCCACCTCTACAAAAGCCCACACATCCCAGATCCATGTATCTTCTTCCCTGACCTCGGGTCACAATCTTATCCCCTCATGTTCCCTCTCCCCACGTGCCATTGTCCCTACCAATTCCTCTCCCATATCCACCTCTGCTGCCCCTACTCAATAATCTACGTCCTTGTGTCCCGGTGTGTTCTGTTTCAAGTGTTTGTTTTGAACCAATAAAACTAGGTATTCATTCATTTATGTTATTCAATTTTTTCCCTGTATTTTTCTTTTCCCACAATATAATGGGTGACATTTAGTTTATTTGTCAAAGATACCCATCAACAACTCTAATTTGAGGGAACTCTCTTTTGATTCTCGTATTTTAGAAAATTGTAATACTGATGGTCTGGGAAGGATTTTCATAACATCAATTAACATACATGTTGATTTAGTCTAGTTCTATCATGGTTTTCTACCTTCTCTAGTGGCTGCTAACTTCTAGAGATTTCATATTTTCTTATTGATTCTTGGATAAGAAATCACTGATGCATCTATTGTTTCTATTGCTTCAAGATATAAATTTTTAGAATTTCTTGATCTTAGTGGGTCTAACATCAATGATGGCGGTATTGGTATGATCTACAACATGTTCTCTACCCTAAAATAATATCGATTTCTCTTCAATTTTCCACTGTTACAATTGCTACATTTTGAACTCATGGTTTGTATATTGTCCATATTTTATTCCAATTCCAAACCCCAATCTGTAATAATTTGATGTTTAACAAGTAAATAAAATTCCCACCAGAAAACAACATGTTATTTATCTGAAGCTGATAATCAAACATGGTAGGTTGAACAAGATAAGTATGCTGGGATGTTTTGGTCTAGGTAAGAGTTTTCTCTAATCATGTGATTGGTTCTTCATTCAACCCCTCTTAAATTATAGAACATGTGAATCTCTATTGTAGGCTCTTTATTTAAATAGTCCAGAAATTATATCTAAATTTAAATTTCCTTGTTAATTAGGATCTAGTTTTTCTATGCATTGAACTTCTCGACAAAGAAATGGCTCATTAAAAAATCTATACAGTATTATTGACATTGATTTTGATTTATAACGGTGATCATAACTTTTTTCTTCTTAGTGATATTGTTTTTCCAGTTTCTAAATTTTAAAACTGTTGCCAAGTCATATTGATAAACTCCATATGAAGCCAGGTAGGTATTGTGTGTTCTTTATTTTATAGAGATAGTTCCATTAATATCAATGAATCATAGACTTATGATTTATGGCACTCCCAATTAGCAAGAATAATGATAATAGAATAGTTATTAACTTTGAAAACCAATGAAATCCCCAACTTTGTTGAAACGTTTTATAGTTAATGCATTCTAGGGATATAATACTTGGAATCTGGTTGATATGGGTGTCAACTATGAGAATCTGGCTATTTTTGGAAGTATTTTTGAAATCTACTCATTGCACTCATCACTTATTATACTCATTTTGAAAAATATGTTGTGTTTGTTACGTTCTTAAAAAAACACTTGCATGCAGTATCTATTTGATCCCACTTATTGAAATTTTTTATAGCAATTATCTTTTATGATAAAAAGTTCGAAAAAATATGCACCGTGTGTTCTGTTATTACTTTTAAGAAACAACATAAATAAAAAAATTGTAGCCATGATTCTATAAAACTACTATACATAAATACAAAAAGAATACCACTCAAGTGGCAGGAAGCATTTTTTAAATAAGCAATATAGAAATATATATGTGTAAACACTTATGATAAGTGATATGTTCTATAGGGATTCATTAGACATTCTAAATTTTATCTCTTATGATAAGAAGTTTTGAAAAAAAAGTTTTTTCAAATAGACTCCTAAATTCTAGAGGAATACCACTTAAATAAGGGGCAGTAAAATAATTTTTAGAAAGCTAAAAATACGTAAACAAAACCACTTATGATAAGTGATAACCACCATAAAAAGTTTTCATCAACCATTTTCAGATATGGTATTATCCCTTTGTTGAACAATAGTCCTCTAATGCTTAATTTAATCTTCAATTTAGAAATAAATTAAATAATAAATGATTGAAAAAAATCCAAAACATATTTTAGACTCCTAATTCAATTGATCATGATATAAAGTAAATGTTAGTTATGCATTATCAATCCAACATAAATCACATGATTTTTATTATGGATGTATATGTCCTCAATTAATGAATTTAATTATAAAATGATTATTATATCAATTACATTATCAATTTATTTTCATCAAAACTCCAATACAAAGTGATTTTTCACTTAAAATCTCTTGAATGTTAAATATAGAAGTTAGGATGATCATATCAAGATAATAATTTCTATGATGATTCACCCTTTTTGTGAAACAAAATATCATTAAATCTACAGGAAAACAACTTAAGTTGAAAAAAAATTATTTATTCAATAAGAAATATGGAAACACCTGTATCAACGCACTTATCAGAAGTGATCAATGTTGTAAGAATTTTTCATTTAGAATCATCAAACAAGTCCTTATTCATAAATAGATCCTTATTTATGGATGATATGAACTCAAGTGATGATGATATAGTTGGATTATTTTATCCCTTAACATTCATTAAATACAAGAATCTTGGCTAGGAAATAAACATTAAACTAATTTCTCTTACCGATCAATTTTATTTTTTTATACTAGTAATTATTTTTTTATTCCAAAACACAACAATGTATCTTCCTTCTGTGCTTCGATTTCGATAAACAACATGGTAACAGGAAAACCCTTACATACCAACTAGTAATGGAACTTCATCATCATGTAACAAATACACATTGAAGCATATTCCATACCACACTCAAACAAAAAATAAAAAATACCATAAAAACATAGAACTTAGTAATTCCATTGCTTCCCAATCAAATCGACCACCCAGTTTTCTGATACCCCCACTAATCTCTACAGTAAGCCTTACACATGCTATGTGATTTGGGAAATCAACCACAGTGTCGATGATTCCATGTGCCTTACTGAGATACAACTTCACCAGCATGATGCCCACATACCCTAAGTCTTTGACACCAATGAGAATCTTCTTCCCATGCTTTCCTTCCAATACCTTCAAGCAGTTGATGAGATCCTTTTTCACCCTCTCATGCTTGCCCTTTCTCTTGTCAATAACTTCCTCACCAAACTTTATATATTTTTTTCAAAAATATCTACCTAGAACCTAGCCTTTTTTTCCTGTTAGTATTGGAGAGAAACAATAGAGTGATGTCATGCTAGACCTCATTGATGGACTAAACACAGACTTATTGATTTGTAGACCAGCTTTCCATTATGGATAAGGACCAGGAACTTCTTTTGGATGTGTTTCATCTAAGATAGGATATTTTTTTCCCAATTCAACTTCCCTGTAATTGTAATCAATCCAATTAGGGTGATAGTCATTAGAAGCCTTATGCTGAATGTACTAAGACAGAAATCCCATAAAATGACCTTATCCACCATTTTTGGCAAAGAGGGATCAGATTGATATCTCAAACAAAGCGTTTGGATAGACTCACCAAAAACATCAAAAGGGATAGATAACTTTGAATTCAATTCTAAATTCACAAATAAAATGAGAAGGATAAATGTCTTGACATGGTAAAAATTGATTGTTTTATTAAACAATATTTCAAAGTTCTCGGTGATGATAATAATGCATGAATGATATCATTTTTTATTTGTGTTTTTACTTGAAAATTCCTCTACCTCTTCTAGATGAAAAGAATAAAGTTGTTGGATATGTTGACATAGACATGTAGTATTCCTTTGATGCCTTGATAATGTTTATAATGAAGAGATGGAAGGTGTTACTTCATCCGTTATTGGTCATGGAGTGTGTGGAGTAGTCGAGACCGCATGTTTGAGGTAATATATTGATGCCTCATTACTATTTTAGTGTTCCCACTAAAATCTTAATTCCCTTCACCTCTTTATAATGCCTTGGTTTGAAATATGAAATCTTTTCTAGTGTTCTCACTAATAATATGTTGGGGCCTCATTCATTAATTCCAAATATGCCTCATCTATGTGTGAAATCTAAGTAGAATCTAGGTGTGTTTCTTAGTGTGTGTGAAATATATAATCTATGTACTGTTCATAAAATCTAGAATTTTCATTGCAGGAATTGCATGAGCTTAGAAGGCCAGACCCACATGGTCTGGCCTATGGCGCAACATTACCAGCTTCTAAAGGGGAGGTACGAGGCCATAGAGAAAAGCCTGGATGTCCTTCCCACAACAATATACTTGTTGAACATGTACCAGTAGAATTTATTAGACGGATGAATCAATATTGACATACATTTTTCAACTAGAAGGTAAAGGGAAAATCCACCCAAGAAAAAAAGGTACATTCATCACTCTTTCTCCTAATTATTCGATTACCCTACTATACATAACCATTGTAAAGTTGAAATGTGCACTAGTAAAATCTGATGAGATTAATTAGAAAGTATACTGCAATTATTGGGAAGAGGGAATATTTTTAGACCTTTGAATATTTTTATTTGGTATAAGTACAATATGAATTGATGTCTATGCAATATACCCCCTCACCTATTTTTCATCTGGGTTTCTTCGTGTTCCACTTTGAAAACACAACCTGGATTCTACCAAAATTGTAACCATGTCCTGTGTGTGAAATATGGAATCGGGAAACTATTTTAGAGTTCTCATTTCGTTCTCTTTGGAATCTGGTAACTATTTTAGAGTTATCATCACCATTGCCGATAGGGAATGTGAATAAGATAGTGATGTGTAGTATAGTGGGGCTTCATATTCAAGTTCCAGTGGATTGGATCATCTAGGTTCATCTAATAATGAGTGTTGTGACCCCTCATTGTAAGTCTGCTTATATTTTCCTTGATTCTCATGTTCTTTTTTGGCATTCCAATGGTAAGGTGTACAAGTATTTATCATTTTATTTGAAGGTGGGCAGCCCATGTATCTTGTAGAATCTGACCAGTAAGCTGCTTCCTCCTCAACCCGTGAAATTTTATTTTTTTTCAATGTCTATAATTATTTTTATGGAGGTGGCTTTGGATTTTGGTTTTATATTCTGATGTGTTTTTTCTACTGTTAATTTATTCCCAGTTCTGATGTAGTCACATTTTTGTGCACATTACTTCAAAAATCATTAAATAGTTTCTTTTAATCTTTAATCAATTTGGTTGATGGAATTAGCATGGAAATTAGAAGAAGATAAATTAGTAGGATAGAATAAAACTAAGTAAAACAGTCTTGATAATAACGGGATTCAGGAGAACAATGTAGTAGTATAGGAAGAAGGTCCCCTTCTAGGGGGTATAAAAGAGGCTGTTTATTATAAATAGAATAGAGATGAATCAAATATAGTTCCACATAATATAGGGGAAACTTACAATATCTTCCCATGAAACATCTTCAACAATTTTATTGATGGAGACCTATGTATGTTCTCATAAGTTTGCATGGGCTGGCCAGTTGAAAACCAAATCACATATAGATTTGGTGTCATGTTCTTGAAGATGATTCCAGGAAGGCAGTATATTGATATTGTTAGGCCCACCGACCAGCAAAATTTGATATCATGGGTACTTTTATTATTAATATAATTAATTCGTGTTTAATTTTGAATATGTATTAAAAACGTCTTTGGTTTAATAATTAAAACATATATATTATATAGGATAAATTAATTAATATAATATGAAATTTTAGTGGTAATAAAAATTTATAATTTTTTTGTAATAAAAAATTTTAATTTTTATTTAAATTTAATTTATAAACAAATATTATATGCTGGTAATATTATTACCAACAGATAAAATTTTCATCAGAACCTATTGCTAAACACTTTAACCAACATATATATTATCTGTTGGTATTATTATAATTACAACAGAACTATTTTATCTATCGCAAAACATTTAGTGACAGAGTTTTTACCAACAGTTTAGTGACATAGACATATATGTTGGTAAAACTTTTTACCAATAGAAAATGCACTTTTACCAACAGATATATTCCCATTGGAAAAATTGAAATATTTTTTAGTGTAAATACACATCTCATGCATCATGGTTCAAGTTTTTTTTTCCAAATGTAGATTTAAAAAATGTATCACATCCCCATACATATTTATGTGAAAGAAAATGATTCTTTCCACTCAATAGATCAATGGGGATTCTATTTACACTTTAGATGGTACTTGATTTAGTGTATATGACAAAGTTTATATTACATACCCAAAAATGATAATGGTAGATTTAAATTACTCATCATTGACCTTAAATATCTTTAATGGTATGGTTCCTCCTTTTACTAACATCATTGCACTTAGTGGGATATGGTGTAGTGAGTTTGATAAAATCCAAAACATTTGTGGGTGCTTGATAAACTCTCAGTTATTTTGTCAACCTCCTCAATTAAAATGATGAATTTTTTTCTTTTATAGAATTTTTTTCTCTACTTAAATCTTGAATTATTTGAATTTATCAATGGCCTTGGACATATACCACACAATGTATATAGAACCATATATATTCAAGACATAATTAAATGTTATGATGTACAAATATCCACCTCCATATTCAAATGAAAATGGTCTACACACATCAATGTGTACAAATCCAATAATATTTATGGCCCTTTAATAAAATCCTTTAATTGGTGGTTTGGCAATTTCTCTTTGAAATCAAGCATGACATCATTAAAGAGTTTTTTTATCTCAATAGATTCTAAATATCTCTCCTAGTAAAACATTTCTTGACACTTCATGTTTATGTGACTAGGATGGTGATGCAACATCTATGTGTTTTATGAGTCATGAAAACCTAATTTCTTCATCAATTTACAATACTTGGTTTTCATAATTTAATTCATAAATACAATTTTTTAGTTTTTCCATACCATAAAAAATGTTGTGTTTTTTAAACAAACATTATTTATTTTAAAATTTTATTATTAATCCATCCATGTCAAGGAATGAACCATATAATACATTTTTAGTTAAATTTGGAACAAAATAATTTTTTTTATAAAACCAAAATCATTTTGGTTGGAAATATAAGGTGGAAGTATCCTATAGACAAGGATGGAATTAATGCACCATTGGATACTCAAATATCCACCACTCCGGTGTAAATATTTTCTAATATACATTTTTTAAATTTGGATATAGGTTTTAGAACCATATGATATATCTAATACCCAATGTGTCGATGTATAAATATTACACTAGATAATAAATTCATCTTTAACTTCCCCTGGCCTATGGTAGCAGTTCATCTTCCAGTGGACCAGCTTTCCACATGTAAAACATAGATCTTCCATTTCATTCTCTAACCTTTTTATTGTCTTCCTCTCAAAAGGATGTTTATTGGGAGGTTTATACTTGGAGTGAGTTTTGGTCCCATTTTCATTATTCTTAATTTCCTTATTCACTATATGAGCTATATATTTTTTATTCCCCATGTCCTGTTCAACTTGGGTAATGAGAATAAGATGTTCCGAAAGAGTCCTCTCACACAGAGCATGTTGCAATCCATAATGAAACTGGTGAATGATTTAGGAAGTGGGAAATTGATGAGATCTATTCACAAATCATCATGGAATTTAATTCCAAAGATATCTAAGAATTATAAGTATCCAATCATCTACACTACCTAAGGATCAACTAGTCTTGACTCTATAAGATTTCACATGAACAGAGCATTAGATATATCATACCCCTCTTGTATCACCTTCTCATAATAGAGATCACAAAAGTGATACATCATTTTATATGCATCCATATCCTCATATTTCTTTATAATCTCAATGGAAATGGAATATAGCATGAAACATTGGACATATGTGGCATCATCCAACTGTTTCTCATAGATATACAACTTTTCCTCACATCCCTCTTTTCCATTAATATTAGGAATTTGGGATTCCAGCACATATAATTTCCATTCATTTTATAGAATAACATGTAAATATATTTTCCATTCCTGGAAATTAGTCCTAGTTAGAATTTAATCCGTCATAATAATGTATCATAGTAATATGTTTGGATTCATGTTAATTATCACTTTTATAATTATTATGAGTGTAATTTTAATAATTTATATGATAAAATTATATTTTAAAAATTAAATTTATTAATATCCAAAATTTTATTGAAACCCAATAGAACTCACTATTAGTTTACAAACATCCTATATCTTATACATTATTATAGAATGGATGCAGATTCCCCTTCTCATAGTAAAGACTTTTTCCTTGCATGATTTTCTGATGGTTTTTTATGATATGTTTTATCATGTATTTTATTTTTGGATATTGGATAATTAATATAATATTAGAAATGATTAATGACTAAAATAATTAAAGTGCCATGTTTAATTAAGATAATTATTTATTTAATTAATATTAGCCATTTATTGTTCATTAAATAGATTTAATATGGTTATAAAATATGATAAATGAAATAGTTAACATAAGATTGTAAAAAATTGGATATTTGATAAAGATATATGTTTAGATCTGTGTGATCCATTTTTCGTATAAAGGATCCATTCCTTGGTTCTAGTGCCAATATGCCTTGTTAAATTCTTATTGTTTTCATTAATCTTTTGTTTATTTACTCTATATGATATTGTTTATATATAAGATTATATGATCCTAGGATGGTCAGTGGTTTGGGGAGAGATGGTTAGGGGTGCCAAGGCTGGGGGAATCATGTGGCACCTGACACAAGAGGGTCACCAAAATATAATTGTAGCAAGGGTTATATTATTTTCAACTATAAGAAGGTATAGAAACAAATGAAGTGGAATTTATATATTTTACATAAAGGAACCTTGGGATGCTTATTCTCAAGAGGGTGTCCAAAATATAATGAATGAAAGGGGTTATATATTTTCAACAAGGAGAACCACACAATAGTTTGCAATAATAAGAACCACTGATTAAATTCACCATTAATTTGTATTTAAAATGGATCTTGAATTCATGGAGTTAAATTTCAACCTTAAAAGGTATTTAAATCCTAAATGAGTAAATAAAATATTTTCCCCATGATTTCAAGATTTTAAATTCATAAAAATGGGTTCTAGGATCGTGCTATGGAAGAAGAAATGACAAAATATATTTAAAATATTATTTTCCATAAATGGAACTACCTAAGGGTAACATTGTTTTACCCTTATGAAGTCCTTATATGGATAAGAAGGTTTAAAGTTATTCAAGGACTAAATTTCATACCACCCTTATGTAGCTCCATCTTTATCCTTATGCAGCCTTCAGAAATTAGGAGTTACTCCAAGGAACAAGAATGGCTACACTTATGTAAGGAAATAATAATTCCTTATACCCTTATAAAAAATACAGAACTAAGGAATTACCTTTATGAATCATTTATAAATTTTTACATACACTTAAAAATCCCATAGTGTATGCTTATAATACCTTTCAAAACATTGGGTCACCTTTTTGCAGCACCAGGAAGAAAAACCCAACATTTACGTATTGGTTATTGACCCTGATGTAACCCTTAAAAAATAAGGTTTATATATATATGTTGTAACACCCCAAGCTTCCACGGTATGATTCTCTTTGAATAATACAGTAGCATGTGTTGTACGCAACATCTAGTTATAACACACACCACAACCAATCAAACTAGCCATTATGAATAGTAATACCCACTTTTTGAAATTTTATAAATTTTATCTTTCAAAATGGACTTAAATTTTGGATTTGGAATATTGAAATTAGCTTAGGGTGAATTTTTGGTACATTTCTTATAACTTTCATATTTTGATGAATAGTGAAAATTACTAAATTTTAATTAAGAACAACATTTTTAATCGAAATAATTAATAGTGATAAATTATTAATTTGAGTAGTTTTAAAGTATATTTAGAATATATTTTTACCATTTAATACTATTTTGGTCATTGGACGTAATTTCACATTTAAACCAGACATAAAAAAGTGTCAATCTTTTGATAGTTTTTATCTTTTAAAAACACGCTTTTTGTTTTAACAACAAGAATTAATTTTAAATTAATTTCTTCCACTTCTATGTTTTGAATTTAGAAAAATGGTTTCAATATTTAGAATCAGGAGGTACAAATTGTGTAAATTGTTAACTTTTATTTTTATACATTTTGAATAATTACTTCGGTAAATATTTTATTTACCATGGTTAAAGGGTAAATCCAATAAATAAGGTTAAAAAATAATATTATAATAATAATACATTACTCTAAAACATGTCCTAACCCTATTTTCTGATTCATGTCCGACCCTGAGCATCTTTGGGCTGATTTTGGGACCCCATGGATCCACTTTTAAGTGATAATGACTCTTTATATTAATTAAGTTAAAGTAAATACAAAAATGACATACACAGATATCTTTTAGAAAAATAATGTTAACATAGGGTTATATATGTTATATTTTTGACTATAAATATTCATTATAAAGATAAAAATATTTCCTACATAATGGTATTTTATTTATAATTTTTATACATTTAATAATCTAATTTATTTATGACACAATAATGTTGTAGTATTTTCCTTATTACTATAAGAATCAAATAATTAGTATTATAAATGTTAAAATAAATATAATTTGAAACTTTTGATGACATAATCTAATATTATTGGTTAATATTACATGTTATTATAGATTAAAAAAATTTATTTTGAATTAATAAAGTTTTTATGACTTTAAAAAAAATCAATTGTTAAATATTGTCAAAACTGACATAAATGAATATTTAAAACAAATATTATATTATTAATTGATATTATATTCCTAAAAATATAAGGATTGGACAAAGGAATTATATCATGATAGGTGTATCATTAATGGACCACTTGGGGGTCACTTGGATGTATATAGTAAGTTTATTAACTATATAATATAAAAATACAAAGTGACATGGTAAATGTCAAACTAATTAACTAAGAGTTAAAACTAAAAGATATGGTTAATACAGTGACCCAAACGTATTTTAAGTAAATTTTTTGAAAGGATTTCGACCCATACCCACCTTAAACTATAAATAATTCACTTTGGAGCCATTAGAAACCGAATATGAATTTATTATAAAATAATATTTCTAGCTTTTCCTAAGGTGCCCCTCACCCCTCTTATAAAAGGGAACTCCCCCTTCTCACTAATTCACACATTCATAGCCTTTTTTCTCGGAAAAACTCAGCCCAAATACCCACTAAACTATCTTCCATTCAACCTAGAGGCATTAGTTTGATAATAAAGGCAACCTATGGATCCCTTTTGATCAAATAAAAAAGAAGAACCCGAAGAAGAGGTAATGTTTTCACCACCCTCTTTCAAGTTCCTTTCTTCTTCAACTTCTTCTATCTTTGTTATTTAAATTCTAAAATAATACATCTAGTATATTATATATACTATGATGTTATTATAAATATGTTACAACTATATTCATTATTCTATCCATCCTTTGAATGAAATGTCACCATACGTGCGTACGTACGGCTTACCGTCTCTACGTCATGGGGTAATTGTTATTCAAAACATTATTATTTTGGATGGGTATGATAATGATGTGTTATTGATATAAATAATAAATATAACATGATAATGATTCTTTATATTTGATATACCATCCAATTATATATAATTTTAATATCAAAAGAATGATATTGTCGCTCGTGAGTACGTGCGGACTACCGTCTCCACGAACGCGATGAGATTCATTCCCCATCGTATCCATGAAATTATAATTCTCATTTGATGATTAAAAATAATTTTTAAGGACTTGATATCATTCTGGATATGAACAAGATACAAACTATCCATAACAAACAGGGATTATGTAACAAAATATATAAAATAAAATGATTAAGTTAACACCCGAAACGATGATAATACTAAGATATTATTAACAAATCAATGTAAAAAGATCATATATGATATCATATTAAAGAATATGATTTTTTTATAATTTAATAAAAATTATTTCACCATTATACAGGATGTTAAACTAACCTCAACCATGGAAAAGTACAAGGTAAGGGTTTATTTCAAAATCTCTTCATTATCCGAGGTTGTTTATACGTAATTATCTTCTAGGACCTCTTTACCATCCACATCCATGTTTCTTAAAAATGTATTTCAAATAATTATTACTATTTTAAAAACTATGTGTTAAAGCCATTTGTACCCTTATTTTACTTTTTATAGGATGTTTATAAAGGAATCTTTTCGTCGTTTTCCAAACAAGGTCCTTTTTAACCTTTTCAACAGAATTAAGGTAAGAATGTCTCTTTTTAACTTATACGGTGAGTGCGGCTATTTTCTGCCATTATAAAATCTTTGATGCTTACCTTAAAATCTAGAAGGATATTTTCAAAGTAAATGTTTTATTTTATAATTATGTGACATTAAAATGATTAAAAAAAGAGATATTTCTCTCAAGTAGTTTTGACTTCATCTATGTCAACATCCTTTGATAGATTTTATGTTTATTTGAAGTTGATTTATTATGATAAAAACTTACATATTGTATTGATGGTTTTGTGATATGTTTGACTATGGATTTGTTATTTTTATACCATTCATGGTTTATGGATAAAGTATTGACATTTCATATGCTAGTTTTAATACGAATGTTTATGTCAAGTTTAAACCTGTTCATATGAGGAATGCACTGGAAATAATAAGTGATGGGTGGAGCCCACTATAGCTCCTTGATGCATCAGTAGGTATCATGAGACAAACTAGTGTCTTGGCACAAGGACTTGAAAAAATCTTATTTGTAGTCTTGGAACAAGGCCTTGACTATGTGGTTATGATAGTCTGGCATTATGCATTCCATCATTATGAATGTGGATATTGATATTTCATGTGATTATTCGACTAGTAGAATATCAATGTGAATAAGTAAATGGTATTATTTCATTTTATCTTTTCCATATTATGCTGATGTTCAAATTTAAAAGGCTTTTGTTTTAGTTAAACATTGCCTTAAATGTTTATGTTTATTTATGAATGTTTCCGCTATATTGATATCCTTACTGGGCATCTGAGCTCACCCATTTCTATATTTTATTTTTCTTAGGATGTGAAGAAGTATTTTATGAATGACCTGCATGGATAGTGTGAGGGGATATGAGTGTGGACTATAGAGACTATGTTGTTGTAGTTTTCATTTTATGATGTAATGTAAACTTTATGAATGTATCTAGTGATTCCAAGGCTACTAAACTAATCGATATTTCGAGACATGATATTTTATGATCATTCCAATGTTATGTAATATTGCACCGAATCTAGTTAACTAGGGTTGGGGCATTATAGTTGGTATCAGAGGAAGTTTAGTACAAACCATGGAAGCAAGATTTAGATAAACTCTGATTTGAGCACATAGACCTAAGATGGACTTTGAGGATTAGTATAGATGAACTTCCTAGAATTTTGGTATTATAGATATTTTTTGAGTTTTATGAGAAAGACATCCCTTTCTGGATATGAGCAGGTAGAGGTGGATCTGGCACAGATGTACCTAGGGGTAAAACCCGAAAACACCACTTTGAGATAGACTCGAATGGGAACTGGGGCACGACAACGGGCCTTGCTTCACTCTTAGTTACAACACTCCTGGGGGATATGCTTAGGATAATTCTAATTTTCGTTACAAATCATTTTGAAGGATTTATGAGTATATACTTCCTCAAAGAAATTTTTTTATGATTATGGATTATATCCATAAATAGTTCAATTTATGTTAATGGTTTTATAAGTATGGAGTTATGTATTTTGATTCATAAACTGATCTAGTTTATGCAATTTTTTAGAAATGGCACCTAGTGGAAGGAATGAAAACCATATAAATGAATGAACTCCATGTAGGGATTAACATCCTGCTCAAGATAATTATAGTGGAGCTAGTAGTGCAACCAGTTCTGATTAGCTAATCACCATACTGGGACAACTCACTCATGTTATGAATAAAATCCATACCCGTATGGAACACCCTGATCCGCAACGTGGAGGATCAATGTTAAATCGATTCATGAGGCAAAAACCACAAACATTGAATTAGAGTACAAATCCCTTATTAGCTGAGAAATGGATAAATTCCTTAGAGAAAATATTCCATGACTTGGGGAGTAGTGAAAGAGAAAAAGTTACCATGGAAGTTCACCACCTCAATGGAGATGCTGATCAATGTGGTCATTGATTTAAAACATGAAGTAAGATGATGAAGTATCAAATATTGAATGGAGGGAGTTCAAAGATATTTTCATAGAAAAATACTTTCCTCGTGACCGTCAAGCATATATTGAAAGGTAATTTTTGAGTCTGAGGCAAAAGGAGGATGAGAATGTCGCAATGTATGAGGCTAACATTACAAGGTTAGAAAGGTATGCTGTAGATATATACATAACCCAGGAAGTAATATTGATCATTTATTTGATGGGATAAAACCATTTCTTTATTGAGAATTAGTCTCACAATCCTTCTCTTCGTACGAAGATATTATCTCATGTGCTATCAAGACATAAAAAGAATTCTCAAAGTCTTATGACTTTAAAGCAAAGCAATAGAAGAAGAGATCTTCTGATCAATTTGGAAATGGAAATAAGGGGAATAAGAGAAATGTTGAATATCCATCTTGTAGTAAATGTGGGAAGAAACACACTGGTACTTGCTTGAAGGGAATGAGAGTCTATTACAAGTGTGGTGAAAAAGGCCACCAATCTCATGATTACAAGGGGAAGAAAGAAGATACCAAAGTTCAATGATACAACTACAGGGGAGATGGGAAATAATGAAAATGAATGTACTAAGCATCAGGGGAACTTACCTCAGAAAAGGCCAAGGGATCAAGGCCAAGCTTATGATATAACTACTATTGAGGTAGAAGCTCCGAAAGATGTGGTGGCAAGTA
The DNA here is from genome assembly GCA_963277665.1 of Viscum album. Lineage (NCBI taxonomy): Eukaryota > Viridiplantae > Streptophyta > Magnoliopsida > Santalales > Viscaceae > Viscum > Viscum album. The sequence goes on from OY728134.1 coordinate 177,477,470, forward strand.
ATGTAATGGTTTCCTCAAGTTTAGCCAATGCTTTATTTGATTCTAGATCATCACACTATTTCATATCTTCCTAGTTTGCTAAGAAAATTAGATATTTCCAATTTGATTTAATAAGAGAGTAGTCCGTTAAAACTCCTAAGGGAAGTATCATCATAACAAAATTTTATGAATCTGTTCCCATTAGAGCATATAAATGTTCTTTATCTACTAATCTCATAATTATACCAATGATTGAGTTTGATATAATCCTCTGTATGGATTGGATTTCAGACTATGATGAGAAGATTTATTGTAAGAATAATGAGGTTAAGATTTTTGATGATGATGATAAGGAACACCTTATCTTCAGAGCAGAATCATCACCACTTGATTCTTATCTAGATCCACCCCCAGTAGCTCAACTAAATTCAATTATCTGGGGGGGGAGAATTAGATAACTGTGGGTGAGGAAATTAATGTTCAAATAGCAGATGTACCTCTTGTGAAAGAATATGTAGATGTGTTTTCAGAAAATTTACCTGGACATCCTCCAGATCGAGAAATTGAGTTTTCCATTGTTTTAATTCCTGGTTCAAGGCCTATATCGAAGAACCCATATAGAATGGCCACTATGGAGTTAGTTGAACTAAAGAAACATCTAGAGGAATTGAGTAATAAGGGATCTATTCGCCCTAGTGTTTTTCCATGGGGAGCCCCTATCCATTTTATTAATAAGAAAGATGGATCTATGAGGTTGTGCATTGACTACAGGGAGATCAATGCTATAATAATAAAGAACATGTATCCCCTACATCGCTTTGATGATTTATTTGTCCAGCTACATATAGCTCAATAATTTTTAAATATTGACCTTCGATCTGGATACCATCAGTTGTGTGTGAAGAAGGAAGAAATTCTGAAGATAGCATTTTGAACCAGGTATGGGCATTACGAGTTTACAATAATGCCTTTTAGATTGACTAATGCACCCTCGGTATTCATGGATCTAATGAATATAGTTTTCAAGGAATATTTTGATGATTTTGTGGTGGTATTTATTGATTATATCTTGGAATATTACAAAAGCTACGAAGATCATGAAAATCACTTGCGCATTATCTTGAAGACTCTTAGAAGACATGAATTATATGGGAAGTTTAGCAAGTGTGAATTCTGACTTTAATATATTTCTTTTCTTGGCCATGTTGTCTCCAAATATGGAATCTCCGTTGATCCTTCTAAGACAAGATCAATCCAAGAATGGATAACACCAACGAGTATAACTGAGGTACACAGTTTTATTGGTTTAGCAGGTTATTATTGAAATTTTGTCCAGAATTTTTCCCAGTTGGATAAACCATTAACAAAGCTCACATGTAAAGGGGTTAAATTAGTTTGGACAAAAGAGTGTGAAAAATGTTTCGAAGAACTGAAGTGAAGATTAGTCAATGCTCCTATATTGAATCTACCATCGATGAATGATGGGTTCATTATTTATAGTGATGCATTGAAGAATGGAATTGGTTGTGACCTTATGTAGAATGATAGGGTTATTGCCTATGCATCATGATATTTTAAAATTCATGAGAAAAACTATCCTACTCATGATCTTGAGTTAGTAGTTGTGATATTTGCTTTGATGATATGGAGACACTACCTCTATGGTGAAAAATGTGAGATTTATACTGATCACAAGAGTTTGAAGTATATTTTCTCACAAAATAACTCAACATGAGGAAAAGGAGATGGCTTGAATTACTCAAGGATTATGATTGTACAATACACTACCACTCGGGGAAGGAAAATAAGGTGGAAAATGATTTGAGCAGAAAAGATCATGGTGTTTTGAACAATATGAGAATTGAAAGGGATCCTATTTTTAGGGATCTAGTGAATATGTACATGGGAATAACCATGGAAGGTGAAACATCAATTCTATTTCAAATGGTTTCCAAACCATCTTTACTAGAAAGGATTATGAGTTATCAGACTGATGATGAAGAGTTTCAAAAGAAGATTAAAGCTGTGAATGATGGGAGATTGAGTGAATTTGTGTATAAAGATGGAATTCTTAAATTTGGGAAGAGTCATTGTGTTCCCAATACACCTGATCTAAAAATGGAATTGTTGGATGATGCTCATAGTTCCAGTTTCTCAATACACCCGGGGAGCACCAAAATGTATAGATATTTAAAGGAACATTTTTAGTGGGAAAACATGAAGAGGTAGATTTATGATTTTGTGTCATGTTGTATTGTTTGTCAACAAGTTAAAGCTAGAAGGAAACAACCCAGAGGAGTCATGCAACTTCTTCCCATACCTGAGTGGAAATGGGATAATATCACGATGGACTTTGTCACGGGACTACCAAAGACTCCTTTAAGGAAAGATGAAATATGTGTCATTATTGACCGTCTTACCACGTCAGCACATTTTCTTACTATAATGGAAGATTTACCACTTGAACGTCTAGAAAGACTATATATTAATGAAGTTGTGAGACTTCATGGAGTACCCCAATCAATTGTTTCAGATCGTGATCCCCATTTTACTTCAAGATTATGGAAAAGTCTTCAGAAAGCCGTGGATACTAAACTTATTTTGAGCACTGCTTACCACCATCAAACAGATGGAAAATCAGAACGGACTATTCAAACCTTAGAAGACATGTTGAGATCATGCTCACTTGACTTTTAGGGTATGTGGGATCAATATTTACCTTTGGTGGAATTTTCCTATAACAATAGCTTTCATTAAAGTATTCGGATGGCACCATATGAAGCGTTATATGAAATGAGATGTCACACACCAACCTGTTGGAATGATGTTAGTGAAAGAAGACTCATTGGCCCAGAACTGGTGGAGGAAACTATGGAAAAGGTGAAGGTAATCCAAAACCACATCAAAGTAGCTCAAAGTAGGCAGAATATCTATACTGATAACTAAATGAAGGATTTGGAATTTCAGGTAGGAGATCATGTTTTCTTGAAGGTATCTCCATAGAAGGGAGTTATATGTTTTGGAAAGAAAGGTAAATTGAGTCCCAGGTACATAGGACCTTTCAAAATTCTAGAGCAAATTGGGGCTGTAGCTTACCATTTGGCAATACCGCCAATTCTCTCCAATGTTCACAATGTGTTCCACGTATCACTGTTGAGAAAATACATGCCTGACCCAATGCATGTACTCACCTATGAGGAATTAGAACTAGAACCTAATATGCCTTATTGCGAAGATCCCATCAAGATTCTTGATACAAGAGAACAAGTGCTGATAAACCGGATGACTTGTTTGGTAAAAGTTTTATAGAGAATCCATAAGATGGAAGAGGCAACGTGGGAACTCGAGGAATTTATGATGAAGAACCACCATAGTCTTTTTAAGTAAAAATATTCTAGAAATTTAGGGGAAGAAATTATCTGAATTAGGGGAGAATGTAACACCCCAAGCTTCCACGATACGATTCTCTTTAAATAATACAGTAGCGTGTGTTGTACGTAACTTCGAGTTCTAACACACACCACAACCAATCAAACTAGCCGTTATGAATAGTAATACCCACTTTTTCAAATTTGATAAATTTTATCTTTCAAAATGGACTTAATTTTTGGATTTTTAATATTGAAATTAGCTTAGGGTGAGTTTTTGGTACATTTCTGATCAATTTCATATTTTGGTGAATAGTGAAAATTAATAAATTTTAATTAAAAACAAAATTTTAAATGGAAATAATTAATAGTGATAAATTATGAATTTTAGTAGTTTTAAAGTACATTAAAATATATTTTTACTATTTAATACAATTTTGGTCATTGGACATAATTTCACATTTAAATCAGACATAAACAAGTGTCAATATTTTGATAGTTATTATCTTTTAAAAACACGCTTTTTTTTAACTTCAAGAATTAATTTTAAATTAATTTATACCACTTCTGTGTTTTGAATTTAGAAAAATGGAAACCATATTTACAATTAGGAGGTCAAAATTGTGCAAATAGGTAACTTTTATTTTTAGACATTTTGAATAATTACTTCGGTAAATATTTTATTTACCATGGTTAAATGGTAAATCCAGTAAATAAGAATAAAAAATTATATTATAATAATAATAAATTATCCTAAAATATGTCCTAACCATATTGGTTGATTCATGTCCGACCATGGGCATCTTTGGGTCGATTTTGGGACCCCATGGATCCATTTGTAAGTGTTAATGACACTTTATATTAATTAAGTTAAAGTAAATACAAAAATAAAATACAGATATATCTTTTGGAAAATTTTTTTTTACATAGGGTTATATATGTTATATTTTTGACTATAAATATCCCTTATAAATATAAAATAATTTCCTACATAATGGTATTTTATTTATAATTTTTAGACATTCAATAATTAAATTTATTTATGACACAATAATGATGAAGTATTTTCCTTATTAATGTAAGAATGAAATAATTAGTATTATAAATGTTAAAATAAATATAATTTGAAAATTTTGATGAAATAAAAGAATTTATTGGATAATATGACATGTTAGGATTTTTTAAATGAATTGTTTTCGAGTTAATAATGTTTTTAAGGCTTAAAAAATTCAATTATTAAATATTTTTAAAACTGACATAAATGAATTTTTAAAACAAATATTATATTATTAATTGATATTATATCACTAAAAATCTAAGGTTTGGAAAAAGGACTTATATCATGATAGGTGTATTAATGATGGATCACTTGGCGGTCTCTTAGATGTATATAGTATGTTTATTAACTATATAATATAAAAATATGAAGTGACATGGTTAATGTCAAACTAATTAACTAAGAGTTAACACTAAAAGATAAGGTTAATATAGTAACCCAAAACTATCTAAAATATATTGGTTGAAAGGATTTCGACTCATTCCCACCTTAAAATTTATATAATCTACTTTTATGCCATTAGAAACTGAATATTAATTTATTATAAAATAATATTTCTATCTTTTTCTAAGGTGCCCCTCACCCCTCTTATAAAAGGGTAATACACCTTATCACAAATTCACACATTCAAAGCCTTTTGTCTCAGACAAACTCTTCCCAAATACCCTCTAAACTATCCTCCCTTAAACCTAGAGGCCTTAGTTTGATAGGAAATCCAACCTATGGTGCCCTTTTGATCAAATCAAAAGGAAGAACCCGAAGAAGAGGTAATGTTTTCACCACCCTCTTTCATGTTCTTTTCTTCTTAAACTTCTTCTATCTTTGTTATTTACATTATAAAATAATAACTCCAGTATCTTATTTATACTGTGATGTTATTATAAATATTTTACAACCATATTCAGTATTCTATCCATCCTTTTAATGACATGTCATCATACGTGCATACGTACGACATACCGTCTCCACGTCGCGGTGTATTTGTTATTCAAAACATTATTATTTTGGATGGGTATGATAATGATGTGTAATTGACCTAAAAATTAAATATAACATGATAATGATTCTGTATATATGATATACCATCCAATTATATATTATTTTAATATCAAAAGAATGATATTTTTACTCGTGCGTACTTACGGACTACCGTCTCCACGAACGCGATGAGATTCATTCCCCATCGTATCCATGCAATTATAATTCTCATTTGATGATTAAAAATAATTTTTATCTACTTAATATAAATCTGGATATGAATAAGATACAACCTATCCATAACAAACATGAATTATGTAACAAAATATATAAAAGTAAACGAGTAAGTTAACACCCGAAACAATGATAATACAAAGGTATTATTAACAAATCATTGTTAAAAGATCTTATATGATATCATATTAATGTATATGATTCTGGTATAATTTAATTACAATTATTTAACCATTATACAAGAGGTTAAACTACCCTTATCCAATGAAAAGTACAAGGTAAGCGTTTATTTCACAATCTCTTCATTATCTGAGGTTGTTTATACTTAATTATCTTCTAGGACCTATTTATCATCCACATCCATGTTTCCTATAAATGTATTTAAAATAATTCTTACTATTTTATAAAATATGGGTTAAAGTCATTTATACCCTTGTTTTAATTTTTATAAGAACTTTATAAAGGAATCTTTCTTTCATTTTCCAAACAAGGTACTTTTTAACCGTTTCGACAGAATTAAGGTAAGAATGTCTCTTTTTAACTTATATGGTGGGTGTAGCTATTGTCCATCATTATAAAATCTTCAATGATTCCCTTACAATCTAATAAGGATATTTTCAAAGTAAATGTTTTATTTTATAATTATGTGACTTTTAAATGATTTCAAAAAAAGATACATTTCTCTCAAATAGTGTTTATTTCATCTATATCAACATCCTTTGATGGATTTTAAGTTTATTTGAAGTTGATTTATTATGATACAACACTTACATATTGTATTGAAGGTTTTTTGATATGTTTGACTATGGATGTGTTATTTTTATACCATTCATGGTTAATGGAGAAAGTATTGACATTTCATATGCTAGTTTTAATACGAATGTTTATGTTATGTTTAAACCTATTCATATGAGGAATGTATTGGACTTAATAAGTGATGGGTGGAGCTCGCTATAGCTCCTCGATGCATCGGTAGGTCTCATGAGACAAAATAGCCTCTTGTCACAAGGCCTTAACAAAATATTATTTGTAGTCTTGGCACAACGCCTTGACTATGTGGTTATGATAGTCTGACATTATGAATTCCATCATTATGAATGTGGTTATTGATATTGCATGTGATTATTTGACTAGTAGAATATCCATTTGAATATGTAAATGGAATTATTTAATTTTATATTTGCCATATTATTCTGAAGTTTAAATTCAAAAGGCTTTTGTTTTAGTTATACATTGCGTTAAATGTTTATGTTTATTTATGATAATTTTTGTTATATTGTTATCCTTTCTGGGCATCTGAGATCACCCCTTTCTATGTTTTATTTTTCACAGGATGTGAAGAATTATTTTATGAATGAACTACAGGGATAGTATGATGGGATATGAGTGTGGACTATGGAGACTATGTTGTTGTAGTTTTCATTTTATGATGTAATGTAAACTTTATGAATGTATCTAGGGATTCCAAAGCTACTAAACTAATCGATCTTTTGAAACTTGATCTTTTGTGATCACTCCAATGTTATGTAATAATTCACCGACTCTGGGTAACTGGGGTCAGGGCATTACATATGTAACTACCAAAATCCATAATATTTATAGGTATAAAAATTTAAACTTTATTTATTCTTAGGTATATACATAAGTGTAAAAGAAAAGATGAATATTATTAGTTTTCCAAAAAAGTTATTAAAAAGTAAAACAAATAGGGGGTATTTAGAACATTTAAAAACTAAGGATATTACAATCCACCCCCAATAACAAATTCTCATCCATGAGAATTGTGTCTAGAGGTATTTATTTAAACAATTAAGACATTAATCTCAATGATATGAAACTTGCGTGAATATCTCCTCTTTGATCCATCCATGCTATTGTAGGATCCAAACAAGTGGCACCATATTCCCCAAAAGAAAACCATCTTGCAATACTCTATAATCCGTATCTAACACTATTCATTATAAGTATTAATATCCAACTAAACATCCTCAAATATATAAGATTCATAGGATTTAGCACATACCTACAGATTTGAGATTCTTGAAACACATTGTTAATACCTCATTACAGTGAAGGAAGATATAAAAGGAACACCACTCCCCCAACCCGCTTTGTGATATCAAAGGTTCCAATATAACATGGGGTTAGCTAGTCATCAACATCACAACTAAGGAGTTACTATTAAGAAAAAATGATCTATGAAAGTGAACTCTAATGTTCTCCTTCTATATTTTCATATGATCTAATCTTTCACTTAAATAATCACCCTCTTCTAAATTATATACACTTTATAAAATGACTCATTTACCAAAATGGTCCCCACAACTGCTACCTCACAAGCATCGTGCCAACAAAGAGGTGAACGATATGGAATACCATAATGAACATCAAATTTTTTTCATCTATGTTGAAGACTTTAAGATATTATTGTAAAAGAACATTACCAAGATAAATTCTTATCCCACATTCCATGGAAGTCTTGTGTGCAATATTGATGCATATCCTCCATTATGAGAATATTCCACTCGAACTCTCTATCTATATGAGGATGGAATGTATACTCAACCTCAACTAAGTCTGTATGACCTTCTGTTGTCCATGACAAAACTGAGACATGAAATTTGTTTCTCTATCAGATAAAATTATCAATGGAACTCAATATAAAATATGATCTCATAGATATACAACTTTCCCAGCGCATCCACTAAGTGAGACTTTTAGATTGATAATAAATGGGAAACCTTCTACAATTGATCACAAATATCCTAGATAAAAGCATGACTCAATAGGCACATAAGTAACCCTATATAAAATTATATTATGATGTATTCCCCTTTCCACATGGGCACTGGAAGTGGATGGACAATACCTCCAGGATGATTGTGCTTGGTCTTTACCCTCTATAAGGTAAGGCATTGGGAAACAAATCCAGTGATGTCCCCCTTTATCCATATCCACCAAAATTGTCTCTTGAGGTAATGGTACATCATTTTCAAACCAAGATTTAATACTTATCTAGAGGAATGGACTCCCCTCATTAAATCCTCTCTAATATAATCATAGATTACTACTCTCACATGTACAAAGAATGCATTTTTCCAATCAATTGACCAGCCATGTATCAAGTCTGAACCTCCTAGATATTCTAAAATCATAGAAACTCATGGTTTTTATCCAATATAGAATTTACCTAGTCTACCCAACATGATTTTACCACTAGTGTATAACAATTCACCAATATCTTTTCTTTAGAATCATCCATACTCTAGTCATCCAACAAGCTCATCATGTGATACTACTCATCTGAAGAAAACTAATGAAACTCATGAGGTTTGTACATATTATGACTGAGATAATCCATGATAAAGTTACCTTTCCTTGGTACACAATCCAACTTTATGTCAAAGATTTGAAGATACTATACCCAGTGTGTCTTCCTTAGGTTCATGTCCCATTGTGCGACGATATAATGGAGTTTCTTTTGGTCAATGTTGAATACAAATCACATACCAAATCGATTGTTTCTCCAACACTATAGAGATTGGAAAAAATGATTCCAAATCCAATTCATGAGTAGGGTGGCTCAACGCATGGGGTCACAATATGTGTGAGCCATAAGATACTACTGGATTTCTCTATACCATTAATTTTCCTAGACCGATGCCTAGTGAATCACAATATATAACATAACTAACCCCTATCCTAGAATGTATCAATTCTCAAGCTATAGTAAGCATTTTATTGGTATTAAAAAACACTTCTTCACTCTAATATGACCTTTGTAACTTCAACCCATTCTCCATCAATGTATTCATAGGTGCTGATAGACAATATAAGTCATGGATGAAATGATGGTTACATCTGACTAAACCTAGACATCTCCTCATCAATTTTTTTTCTAGGGATGTGTCCAGGACATCACTAACTCTAATTTATCTAGAAACATGGATATACCTACCTTGGACAACAAACTACCAAAGAATATTTGTGGTTCTAAGTGTAGTAGTTGTGATTATTGAAGCTAATCTAGACTCATAAAATGTTAGATTTGATAGATCATTCACATATTGCAAAATATGTAAACATCATGACCCAAACAAACTACAATAAAATATTTAAAATAAGGAATATCAGAACTAAGTGGAGACCCTTTTCACTATAAATTTATAATTAATTTAGTTAAATAGAATAAAATTATACCTCATTCTTATGTTTTTTTTCATAATAGATATTGATTTTTTAATTTATTTTTACAAATATGTCACTGTTCTCGTATGATCTAAGTTTATAATCCCTATAGAGGTGATCCTCACATATTCCTATGATATCAATACAATAATAATGAATCAATAGCTTTTTTCATAGTTGATTAATCATCTAACTTTTTTTATCTTGATCACTTCTTATTTCATTAGTCTAAATGAAATTCTATTGACTTTTAATTTATGAGAAGATGTGAGAAGGATGAGGATGATTCTAGAGAGAAATACATAGTGAATAATGATTTTTGATACTAAGCACTTTTAGAATGCATGATAATTATATTTATAGACCTTGGGTTAGGGTTTTAGTTCAATTAATTTCACATGTTCCAATAATTAAATGATAAACTCATTTATAACTCTATTAAAAGTATTAAAATAATAATACTATATTTTTACCATGACATGTACTAACTGAAACAGTGATAGATATTATTTTACTAGAATACAAATTAATATTTATCATTATACACAATCTTCGTCCACAATTAATCTAAATATATATTGAATTCCAGAATAAATTAAATATATATTCACATAATAAATTAATAAATAAAAAATATATATCCATCTAATTTAACAATTAATTAGATAAAAAATATATATTAAATTTATGTGATCTTCAATCTAGAATAACTTTTTTCCCTCAATCTAGAGAGTAATATTTATTCCAAAAATTTAATTCAATTAGAATTTAATTGAGATCAACAGAATAACATAGTGTGCAACCCTCTAGGATTCTTTTTCGTTAAAATTAGGTAGAATTTCCTAAATTATATGATTACAGTATAGTAACTATTCAAATCACTCAATAGGATGATGTAAATCTGTCAACATAGACAACCACATATGTGCACCTGCTTAGTAATATTTTCCCTTTCTCACAATATCTCATCAAGTGGGTTTCACACCAATGTCATCAACACGTATTATTGATACATATTTCTTAGAATATATGAAATATTCTTACTCTTAAACCATGGAAATGCATTTTAATATGATATTCATATTTCAATCAAAGGGTCAATATATAGAATTCCACAAACATGGATGGGACAAGTCCTTCCTCATCTTATTAATCAATAACATTTCATTTAGGATGAACCAAACATAATCTATTTCCCTTGAACATATCGTTTTACTATTTTGATTAGTAAATCTAACTGCACGAGCCATTTCAGTAATTTACTAAAATATTATTTTTAATTTATTGGTAATCCACTTTAAGGATAAGTTGGAACCATATAGAAGAATCCACTGATCCATCAAGTTAAACAGACACTAATATTACAGATTTCAAAGTTCAAAAATTTCAAACAGAATCATATCACCACGCACAAACATACTATCAAGAACCACATTTAAAATTTTAAATTATAGGAAATCATCACTTACTCAAGCCTACATCCTCATAATTCACACCCTACCCCACATCTACTAGAATCACAACGTTTTCCACCATCATTAGAGTTATACCACCATCGTTTTCATTGCTAGCCATCACCGTTAGAGCTGATGACCAGAGAAAACAAAACCACACGATCCCTTAAACCTCTCAGCCTCATAGTTGACCAATAATCAACACCCACAAACATGGATGAATAAAGATTCATTAGAGAAACAACCAAACCAACATTGAACAAGCCAACCTTATCAAGAGTTTAAAGAATAAAAACAAACAGGGGCCCATAGGTGGAAGAATCCAATGTTGAAAAAATCTCCTGTAAACTATTATCCACCCAAATAGAACATCCAAAGACTTCCTTGGGAGACCAAAATGCTAGACTCATGGGGAAGGGAGTGATGTTTTAGGACGTCAAAGCATCACTGAGGGGATATAAGCTCGATTGGGGTTCATGCCTTATCAAGAGATCCATAATCATTATGTCTAAATACCATTACACACATTTTCATTATATAATATCTGATGACACAAGAATTGTTTGTAATTTATACTAGGATATATATTCTCATAATAACTCATTTTGGAGATTACCAAGTGAAAACATCAAGAGTTAAAGTAGCATTTACATATGTGTAATTTAGAATGAATATCAATATACTATATTCCCTATAATATATGTTCTCTAAGCATAGAACTATGTTTATGAATGTATTCATGTAATTTCATGGTTCACATCCAATAGGGGATCTATTATTCCATTTACAATGTGAGATATACCCTTGGAAATTATTACATTACAATAGTACTAAATAGTAAAAATTATATAATAATATGATTACGTAATATTCAATTGATTAAATATACATGTAATCAAAAGTACACAATGTTTTTTATAAAACACTAACTCCAATATACACACTTGTAGAAGATAAAACTTCTAATGAATTTCTATTCACTAGACTTTATGTAAAGAAAATTTTTCTAATGACTTAAGACTCTAGTCAAGGGGTCCATCATGTATTCATACATAAAGAATATACTGAATGTAACATCACATATATTAGAAAATAAACTCAATTCATGATACATTAAATGTATGTTCTACATTCGCTGATGTTTTATCCTTTGTATTATCATAATAAAGTGTGATAGGTTCTTTACATCTAGGTACCACATTTGGATCTTGGATGATTTTTTGTATACAAGCATCTTATTTTACTATGTCATTAGCCACAATATACTATCAATCTCATATATAATATATGACCATATATTGTGTTGACCTCTATCAACTCACAATACTTCCACTGAGGGTAATGATATATCCCAACTGTGATTTAGACTATCTTGATATATTTGGAGACTATTGTTGTCATTTTCCCTAATAAATGGTTTCTTACCTCCTCTATAGACAAGGAACATATCCTTAGTTCATCTCAAATACATAAGAATAGTCTTGAATTCCATCCAATAAGGTTTTCATATTTCATCTTGTTATCTTCCTACCACACATTTGGAATAGGAGACATATAATATAGTATATATAATAAAATACATGACTAAACCAATCATAGATGTTTATGAAATTATTATCATCCTCATTATTTCCTGTCATGTATTAGGACAAATTTTAATGAAATGGTGAATATCACATGAAACCAGAAACAATCCCATCTTGGATTGTTCCATACTGAATCTTTTCAGTATCTTATAAATTTAGGTACATTGACTCAGACCAAGAAGTCTCTTGAATGTTGATCCCAATAATTTATTTAACTCCACCTATGTACATCATGTATTTTAATGTGTTTAACCAAGCATTAATAGATTGTAGGACTTGAATTCCATTTAAGAAAAGTAGTATGTCACCCATATAAAATATTAATAAAACAACCAAACTCCCACTAAACTATTTATAGACATAATTCTCACATTCAATAATTATGAAACCAAGATCCATTATAGATTTATAAAATAGAATGTTCTATGACCAAGATTCCTACATTAATCCCTAAATAGATCTTTCCAATTTGTATAATGTATTAGAATGACTCGAAGTAACAAACCATTTAGTTTGTGTCATATAGATATCTTCCTAAAGGTTATATTAAGAAAGGATGTTTTAACACAAATTTTAAAAATATTAAAATCATAGTAATTCATAATGGAAAGTGGAATATTGATATATTTCATCTTAGAAACTGGTTAAAAGGTTTCATCATATTTTATTACAAGATTTTTTTGAACCCTTAGTAAGGTAGTTGTGCAGTATATATATTGTCATGTCCATCTATGTCCAATTTATTCTTAAATACCAATTATAAAACAATAGTATTTACATAAATTGGATGATCTAAAAAAGTGTATACTCCATTTTGGTACATGCAATTCATTTCAAAATTCATCTCAAAATTCCACTGAGAAAAATCTATGTCACTTACTACTTCATTATAGGTTAAATGATCATTATTATCAAATAATAACAAGTCACCATCCTCATTGACTAGAAAACCATTACATTCTTTTTCTATAACCTCACAAGAACTTCTATATATAACTTCAATCTCCAGAACATATTCATCCATGAATATTTTTGGGTTCTATTCATCATTCTACTCTTGTTTACCTTTATCATGGACTTCATATTAGCCTCTCTCGTTCCCACTATCTCTTTTAGAGTTGTTCTCCTTGTTAAGGAATATAGTGTGTCTTTCCATAATAAACATTTTTTTGATGATTAATATAGGTGAAATAACTTTTTTTTCATGACTTATCCAATTGAGATAGACATTGTTCTTCAAGGGTCAAGTTGGTTACCTCAAGAAGAATTAACAAATGATTCACACTACCACACATGTAAATTAAACAACAAAGAGTTTCTTCCTCACCAAATTTCATATTTAATAATTTATGTCAAATTAGTAGGAACTTTGTTTAGTATATGTGATGATTTTTATAATGTCTCTTACCAAAATGATAATGGAAGACATGCTTAACCCACCATTGATCTCACCATGTCCAATAGTGTATGATTCATCCTTTCACATACATTATTCCATTATGGCATATAAGAAAGAGTGAGTTGGGAATGAATCCTAAAATACTATAAATAAAAAATGAAGAAATGATTATGATATCCTCCACCATGGTCTGAGCATAGTTTTATAATCTTCTTACCATAGCAATTCTCAACTTCCTACTTATATTCTTTAAATTTGTCGAAATAATATGACTTATGCCTCATTAAGTATACAAATTCATATCTACTAATATCATTAGTGAATGTTATTGAGTATGATTACCAACCCCTTTCTTCAAATGGAAATGGTCTACACACATTGTTATGAAACAAATTCAAGAATATCCTTTTCCCTTTAAAATTTCCCAATAAATGAGGTTTTGGTAAAATTTCCATGTAGACTTACATAGCTTACATTATGTGGTTTCAGTTTAAAAAAATCCAAATACCCATCTAGGTGTAATTTGATCATGATATTTTCATTTATATGACATAGTAGGTGATTCCACACTTGGGTGTGGTTTGAGTCATGTGAACTACTTTTACAATCAATTTCCAATACTTGGTTTGTGAAATCCAACACATAAAAATTATTATTTAAATATTCCTTATTATAAACATGATTTATTTATAAAATAAACAAAATATACTTCAAAACCTATAATAAATCCAAATGTGTTAGGTTTAGATATAGAAATAATTATTATAGAATCTAAAGACACATATTAACAACCTTTTAGAATAAATATGAATCTCACAAAAAATATGAAGTGGTAGTCTCCAACAACCACAATATCAATCTTGGATTCCATGGATTCTAATAGATCTATCTCCCCATATTCAATCCCCTAGATTATATGTGTTTCCTATATTTAAATACATATATTGAAACAAAAGACTATATCCAATATCCAATTAATAGAAATGGAGAATTTGAACTTAATAATGAATGCACTTGTAGCTTCTCCTTGCTTCTTGGTTTGGGTGAAATTTTCTTCCAATGGACCTTATTTATACGTATGAAACAGATAAAATATTGTTCTATTGTTTATTAGTTGATCTTTTTTATTAATGAAAGGTAATTAGAAAGAATATTTGGACTTAGATATCATTTCATGGCTTTTTCTTTTATTCACAATAAGGTTAGAAGGATTTCTATGCTTCATGTCCTCATCAACTTGGAGAAGTTGTGTAAAAAGATCTAGGATAGGATTTTCAACATTGTTCATATTAAAATTAACCAAAATTATGGATAAGATATAAGGTATTGATTAAATAATGAAATAGATGCATAATTCTATAGCTTGTTTAAACCCCAGGACCTGTAATTGCTTAATATAACCAATGATTTTGACCAAATGAGGCCCAACTAGTACACCTTCCCCATTATTTCTCCTAAAAAGTACATCAGATATCACAAACTATTACTATTTTTATCTCTTCTAATATATTACATAGATATGTTAGAGAATGGTATAGTCAACCATGTGATTATGTGAATTATTGAATTTTTTAGATAGGGATGAAATCTTGAAACATTGAAAATTGACCAAATCACTCAGGTGTTTATCATTTATAACAAACTCCTCAAAACTCATCTCCTTATCAGGAAGATCTGGCAATGTAGATTCTAGCATGTAATATTTATATTCATAGTGCAAAACTACCAATATACATCTTAACCATTCTTGTATGTTTCTTCCTATAATGATATGTTCTTTCTCCAAAATTGATCATAAGGATAATATGGCTGATGTAATTTTCATTATTTTAAAATATTATAATATAATATTATTATTTCATTGCTTGATTAAAATTTATATGAAACATAATGAGTTTAATTTTATTAAGTCTCCAACTATTTTATCAAATCCCAATAACTCTTACCATTGGACACTGAATGTATAGTTTATCAGAAATTCTAGTTGAAAAGATCTATATAATCCATATCATATCACAAATTAGTGATCATTCAATTTCTCAAAGGTATTTAGGCAGGTAGGTCATTTACAATTGAGGGATTACAGCACCTTGACCCATTGAGTGGATTCACAAATCCTAAAATCATAAGTGAATTTTCATCAAAATTTGCCTCCAAGTCACATTAAGTTAATAAAAGGTGAATCCTCTTGATGTTAAATAGTTATATCAACTGAAATCATTTATAATAATTCCATGAAAAAAGTATGTGTACCAAAAAGGGTTATCAAAGACTTAGTTCTATAGTTTTCATTCCTATTCATATAATGGAAGGATTAGATTGGCTTATTATTATGTTGAGCAATTTTATTTATTATGGGTAAAATTTTCTTGTTTTATCCTTCACATATATTATTTATATAAACAATATTTTTCATTTGGTATTCACCATGTTTCAATAAAACTTTTATATATAACCCATTTATTTTATTTCTATTTTTTGTATATTATCGCATTTATAATGCGATCGTAGTCTTTCATCCATAAAATTAATCACGCATAATTCATAAATAAAATAAAAAAATAAAAAAATGATCATAATATTGTTTTAATTATTGACTAATTATGAATAAAATAAATAAATCTATGGCCCTAGTGATAAAATACTTATTCCCATCATGGCATGGGTTGCAACATCCAACAAGTCCACCTATTCATATCTCATGTTGATTTCATCTCAGTTTCATTTTGAACCTCTTCTACCTCAACTCCATCTTTAACAAACACCACACACCTTTAGAAACTCCATTTATTAAATATATATTATAACTAAAACATATGTGATGGTAACAAAAGTATTGGTTAATGTGAATTACCCAAAACAACCTTGGACATGAAATTCTAACGTAATAAAATTTGGAGGGATGACTCATATTCCATCATATTTATTTTAATAATAATTAATTGAAAAATTATGTAATAAAATTAAATTAAATAAAAACAAAAAAAACATCGGTCTTTTTGATCTCAGGATTGGCCATACAGATACAATGATTATGTATTTAATGAATCTAAGTATCATTTATTTCAATTAACTCTTCAATGAGATAAAAAATCACTAGATTTAAATCAATTAATTATCCTATTATTCAACTAATTAATTTTATCTTATTTCATCCCATAACCCTAAAAATTAACATCCATTATGATTTTAGATAAAATAAAAAATATATTTAAAACATAAGAAAATGGTACACAATTTTTTTCTTGGAAGAAATTCAATGGGTACCTTCCAAAAATATTCCATATTATTTTATTTGTAAGCGATGAAATCATAAGGCCTATTATGTAAATTGAATGTATCATAATTTCATGGTGTTTACTTCCAATTTAATTATAGATAAAACACATGAAAATTACTTATCTTGTACAATTTAATATGTTGAGCCACTAGTATATAATGACAAAACAAGATTTATAGTTTTTAATTTTATATATAATTAATTAAGTATTTAATATAATATAAAACCTAATGAATGGAATGTATTTCTAAATTAATCCCAAACAGAACTCATGTTTATTAGGTTTAATGTAGTATTTAATTAAATATAATATTTACATATAAAAAGGAAAACTAGAAAATGTGTTAAATCTAGAAACATCAAATGCAGTTCTCTTCATCTGATATCCACAGTACATGCCATGGGACATGGAATATAATTCTCACAGATATTTATTAAGTATAATTCTTTTAATTTTAGTTACATTTCTATCATTCAGTACATGTTTTTTTATAAACTACACACGGTGTTTTAGTTTCATGATGTTTTTTGGCCCAATGTTTTCCACCATGAAAAGACATGGAGTACATGATGTGTTTTCAATCTGTATAATGTATACTCTAGAAAATTCATGTACCACCCTATATGTTACAAAAATGGTGAATTTATTAGAAATAGAATATACTAAGAACATGACTATCCAGAATCCATGTGGGCTTCCTTTTGAAATGAACAAGGATACATGGTATGTAACAAAGGAGCACACACCATATAGTGTTGTATTATCTATTTAAAATACATGGCACTAATGGATGGGTAATTTATACATAATATTTATTAATTATTCCTCGGTCATGGTAATATGACTATGAAAATAATGAAAAGGACGAAGTTGTTTTGATGAAGGTTCAAGAAGGAAATAAAACTTTAAATGGATTTAAAATTTTAAATGTTAAATGATCAATAATCAAATAAATAATTATAAACATAAACATGACTCATCTGACACCACTTGATGGTTCTAGGCACAACATATTCACTTATCTAGTTTGATCCTAGCTTAGAAAATTCTAGATTTTATGGGCCATTACTATATTTTACAAGATGCAAACATCATGACTGATGAAATTTTTCTAATTGAATATTGATAAGGATGGATGTCAAAACCAAGAGGGGATCTTTTTAACATTTAATTTTTTGTTTAATTCTAATAAAATTAGAAAAATAATATATATTTTATTGAGATTAATATTCATTGTAAATGTTAATCATTTGAAACACTTTTCGATAGTCCATCATGGTTCTAATAGGATCCATGTTAAGAATCACTTTACTGGTGATCTTCATGTGATCCTATGACCCGTAAATGACACTAATGAATCACTGGGTTCCAACATGGTCAATTGATAATCTTTAATTTCTCATCATGATTTCATCATGTTTCATTATTTTTGATGAAATTATCATAATCTTCTCATTCCTAAGATGATGTGATAAGGATGAGGAGGATTCTAGAGGTAAATTTTTTATTCCCAATGATTATTAATTTTTAAATATCTTAAAATGTATTAGTGTTTTATTTATTGACCTATGGTTAGTTTTTTTAATATAATTAATTTTACAAGTTCCCTTAATAAAATTTTAATCAAATTTTTTACCCCATTTCATGTCTTAAAAGATAGTACCGTTTCTATTCTCCTGCGTGTGCCATCTAGATTAATGATATATTTAATTTTAATGGCTTGAAAATTAATATGTATCACTAGGAATAGTCTTGTTCTAGTACACCTCCTAAACATTTATATAATAATCAAATTCATTAAATATTTATTCATTCAATAGATAAATAAATTAATATTATATATTTTTGTAATTTTACAATTAACTTGAAAATAAAATTTTAATTAATTTTTTAGATCATTAATCCAGAATAAAATTAATCTTATCACCTATGAATAATAAATATTCCAAAAAATAAATTAAAAGGGAATTTAATTGAGATCAACCAAAACTATTAGGGTGTGACATAGTAGGATTATTTCCTATTGTCATTAGAATGTCTTTCCTAAATACTATCAATTTTTCTAGTAATGGGTTAAGCCTCCCAAGAGAAGGAAGTTATTGTCTCAATGTTGATAGCCATAAATAACCACTCACTATGTAGTATAATCCAAATATCATAATATATCATCAATAAAGTTGAACACCAATCTCATCAACATATATGATTGATACACCTTTCACTATATATTTTAAATAAGATCATCGTAACACCATGGCCATGGAATTTTATGTGACCTTTCTATTTCAATTAAAGTGAAAATATATCAACATCCATTAATATATAAGTGAAGAATAATCCCTAAAACTATTCATTAATAACATTTCTTTTCTAATAATAACAATATACCCTACTTCATATGAAAATATAGTATAAAAGAATGATCTTAGAGAGACTCAAACTAGAAACCCTCTTGAGACATTACTCAACCGTTAACATTGAGTCGTTCCATATAAAAACATCAATAATAATAAATATAACAAAAATAATAGTAATGGTTGTAGTGGTTGTGGTAACAACAACATAATTAATAATATTAAATTCAATAAATTATTGACATAATATATAATATATAAAATAATAAATTTTATCATGTTTTATAAACTATTGTGGTGGTAAGCCTAGCCAAATAAACTTTGAGATTTTTTTGGATAATTCACTTTTTAACTAGGTTGATAGGGAACACTTACTTTACCCATAGGCCCAATTTAACAAGGTGAACCAAATTAACTGAAGGCCCAAATAATGAATTAACTAGATCAATGCTTCCCAAATATCTAATTTATTGATGGTTATTAGTTACCCACAACACATTACATGGTACCGATGGTGGTTGTCAATCCCTCTCATTCATCCAATTTGGTTTTCTATTATCTGGTGGTTTCAACTTTCAATGATTATTCTTTTGGGGTCTTCTCCCATGTCATCTGACCATATTTCATCATGTATTGAAGACATAGTGCCCCGAAAGCCATTGGCATGAATGGTTGATATGAATTGAAGGCCAATTGACTAGAAGGCCTATAGTGGTTCGATGTCTTGATGTCCCAAATCTATGGCCTATCAGACCAAATAAAAAGAATAGTATCATAGCTACATTAACTACTATAATACCCACATCAATAATTGCTATAGTAGCTATAAAATTCAAATATATGGGGATTTTACCATGGGATTCATATATATATATATATATATATTTCATGATGTTAGTATCAGTCCTTTTTATGTTATATTGGTTAATGTTTTGTCATAATAGATTGATTTTCTATGTTATGATCTATAAAAATAGAGGAAGAAAACTAATAACAATGATGATGATTATGATTTATTAATAATAATATCATTATTTTTACTATTTTATAATTTATAAAAACCTAAATAAACTAATTAATTCAAAGGTCATCACCATTTTAAGGGGAAGATCAAGGGTTCATTTATTTTTGAGGGGCTTTATTCAATTTGACTTGGTGTTTTCTCAATAAGTTAGGTATTTTTTGTCTTAAACATTACAATAAAAGACAACCTCATTTAACTTTTTTTTCTATAAAAATACAAAATATCAAAATCCTATCGGTTATGGAAGTTCATCACATTATTGATGAGGGTGGAAAAGTGTTCCATGAAAATAAATGATTAAAAAGAACACTACTAGGAGTGATATTTTTATATAGAATACATTGTGTTTGTATCAACTAACACATGTAGTAAATAAATGAAGGAATAAATAAGGGATAATGTGTTACTGATCACACATGAAGATGATGTGTATGTACACATCTTAATAGAACATGGTGAAGGTGGAACATCGATATAGATTGTCCTAAGGTGTCCATTATACAATTCTTGATCTTGTGGGAGAAATTTTCAGGAACATGAGGGAGAGGATAATGATGAAGAAGATTAGAACACAAAGAGGCACTACTAGGATCCTAGGTTTGAAGAACATCACCATGAATCCAATGTAAACCACATAAATTAATCTAATGTAGAGTGTTAATGGAAAAAATGAAATTATGTTGAATATGATAGCTGATATGAGGAGGTTCAAGTGGGTGATGAAAGAGGAATCTTGTCCTTGGTAAAGGAGCTACACAACCCCAATGATAACCTGACGTAATCTGACCAGATGTATCTTCCACAAGAGAAAAAATAAATCTTGGGGGACCTTATAATCTGTGATAGTATTAACTATAGTGGATTATATTTCAATCCTCCAAAAAAGATTATATGTTCCCCTAAATTAATCTTTCACTATCTGAATATGGATCTAATAAGCCTTCTCTAGGTCATCATCAAGGTTTTGTTGCACATATACCAAGGACATGTTTCCCCTTTCATCACCAACTGAAAACTCCTCATTCCAAAACACTTTTTACACATAATTAACATCTTAATAAACTCCACACTTTGTAATTTATCCATTAAGGTGGTTTACATTAGAGTCCTAGTAAGGTACTTCACATTGGGGATCCTTGCAGTGCCTCTCAGATTTCTGATCTTCACTGCATTTATCCTCACCCTCCTTTCAATGAAACCTATATTCCAAAAGATCAAGAATAAAATAATAGTCTCCATGGGATAGGATGAATCAATTTTATACCTCCACAAAATTCCACTAGTATGTGAATGGACAAATTTTATACCCAAGTGATCATTTAAAATCTCCCCCTTCAATATTTTTTTGTTTCTATAATCCAATTCAAGCACTATTTATTTTTAATAAAAATCTCTCTAATGGTGGAGTTATTTTTTAATAATTTATTTATTGGAAACATAGAGCCACATTCTTAAATATGGTATTTAACATATATTATTATTATAATTTTTAAATTAAGTATTTTCACATATAAAAAATGTTAAACCAGTATGTTTTTTGAGTATAAAGGTGAAAAACATAAATCCATCACTTATTGAAAAAATTACCATTAAAATTGAATAAAAAAACCTCTAATAAAAACAGAAACGTTGATCTACCACTCAAAATGCTGATTAGGATTGAATCTATTAGTTTATTTATGTTTTATAAATTATATAATAATTATGGTGATGATATTATTAATAATAATTCCTAATCATGATAATTGTTATTATTTTTCTTTTTCTTTTAATATAGATCTTATTTATACAATATATATATATATATATTATGACATAAAATTTACTTATATAACTTATATATGATTGATATTGATGATATATATATAATGAATAATTATTTCCCTCAAAATTTCTAAAACATGATGAAAATATATAATTAAATATTTATATTAGGTAATGACATTAATTTCAACACATATTCTTTTTATTGTTGTTATTTTTGTTATTTTTACCACCACCACTAGAAATATTAATATTATTTTGATATGTATTTTTAGGTATGGCTCTGAAGAAGTAGTTTCCCATGAAAAACCTTACAAATGTTGGCCTTTTACATTTTTTAAAGTATAAGAAGTTGACTATTAAAGAAATACGGTCCCATATTCATTATATCAAACGTATATTGAATATTTGAAAAAATGAAGGTTCCAAATAAATTTAAATGATATATTATTCCCCTATATCAATTTGATAAAATAGTCATATTTTTGAAATAAAAAACATGCCTTCCTTTGTGCTTTATATCTTGTTATGTCCATGGGTGTGATGCTGTCGTCATGTATAACCAAGTCATACAATCGTGTTCCTCCACCACCTACAACTTTCGATACCTCCCACCATAACATGCTACTTTATGGGGTGATTAACCACTCCTTGATACCACTATCCACTCTGATTCCCCTACAATTGCATTCCCCTATTATTGCAGGTCTCTGTTTCCCGCTACCCCCGCTACCAACAACCTCTACTGTCGCCTTCTAACACTAGTCTGGACTATTCTCTCTTACATCCTAGTACATATTTACTCTCGTGGATCCTTCCAACCAACACTATCATAATAACCACCACTTTGTAAGTTCTTTGAATCCATGATTAATCACATGATCTCTTGATCCTCTAAAACTACATACTCTCCATCAAAGGGGATCGATCCATCCACTATAAAGGCTAGATAATGATGATAGTGGAAACCACCATTGAAACCAATATGGAAAAATGAGATTATATTGAAATAGGGGGATTTAACATTGATAAAATGGGGTATGAAGCCATGATAAATGGGTAGGGGGGTGAGCACTGAAAGAAGAAAAGTTTAATTTTAATTATTTATTTTTTATCCAAAAATTGGATGATAAATGGAGCCTTTATCAACTAAATAAAAGCACTGATAAAAGGATACCTTTATCAACACAAAAAAATTACTTATAAAGGGTCTTTTATAAAAAGTTTTTTTAAACCCTGATAATGATATAAAAAGATAAATACTTTTGAATAGAACTTTAACTAATGGAGGTGTTCATACATATGATTTATAGATAAATGTTTATGTGTGTTTATAGAGTGTTTCTAATGAAATAATTAGTGATGATGTTGAGATAGACATTAAATTATTCAATAATCACAAAAATAAGATAATGATTCTTTCTGAGATTCTAGGAATTTTGAAGAAATATAAAAACTTATATTTGTGGAAAGTATTTATAATGTTAGTTGGCCCTAATAATTTTGGATGTTTTATATAAAGGAAAAAATAATATTTTTTGAGGGATATTAATAGTTCAAGGAATAATATTCAATTTTAAGTTCATATTCCTCTCTAGAAATTCATAAATATGATGCCTATATAAAGTAGAGCAGGTGAAATGTAAAGAGGTATCTCATGATCATTCTTCCAACATAATTATTCAATATTTGAGGTTTTAAAATAATACAATGAGCATGATATTTTTTTGAAGCATTATATATAATCTAAATGGATGATGTGGTATCAGAAAGAGGATAAAATATGAAGTGTTACTATAATAAGGCTACCAGATGAAGGACCTATCTAATGATGTGGTATTAGATAGAGTGTAATTGACGAATCAGTACTAGTTTGAGGATATATGATAATGATGATATCAAATGAAAATTTTATCAGAAAGAGGGTTCTGAATTGAGGTTAATATATAGGGAAGATAGAAGAAAAATATGTTTAGAAAAATAAGTTCAGTCAGATATTTCTTACTCAGTGTTGTTTCGAAAATAGAATAGGAAAAATAAGAACATTATATTGGAGTTATTGATATTAAAATAATTTGGTTTTATTTATATTACATGTATAATTATAGAATTTAATATTAATTCAAATATCTTATTACATTTCATTTAAAGTTCTACATGAAATTAATGTAACAATGTTCTAGAGTATTTGTCACATTAAAAGGGAATAACATTTCCCTGCTATGCTTAGAACCTTGAAATGTCATGACAATATAATTGATACCTTGTTTTATTGATGGATAAAATTCAATGATGGGGAATATAATATATTTAACATAAAGTCTTAGTACTCATTAGAATATTAATATTTATCCCAATATGTTTGTATATATTAGTCTCTAGGATTACAGATTGTGAGAACAAATCTTCCAGTGCAAATTAATCATGTTAATGTGTCATTGAATAATCCAATATACAATCATGTGTAATGGTTTTATACATTATGATTAATATTATTTCATGTGTTGGAACCACATGGGACTTTAGGGAGATATTCCTTATGGGTGGGGTGAATCTTGGTATGAAACTAATTCATGTATCCCCACATACCTATCAAACTATCACTATCCAAACCTATATTTACCTCACTTTTTTACATTTTCACACATGTGTTATACTGTTAAATGATGATACTATTAACTGAATTGCTTATAAAATCCTTATTCTGATAAGATTGATGATGTCTAAATACTCATGTGCTAATTGGGATCTTAGATAAAAATAAATCAATCATAAAAGATATACGAATTTTACTTGGGTTAACCACATTATGATTCATCCAAAATCACACATTTTAATTGTCTAAATATGAAAAAATATACTAATCATCACTAGTATTGTGGATATAATTTTTTGGTTGTGGCCACTATATGATAATGTCACTAAAAGATTTAGGTTTTGGCTCACTAACACCCAAGGTTAATTCACTTTATCATATCCCTTTGATCACTAATTTAGGTGTGTAAGATTTTTTGATCATAGCCTATTTCAGGACATCACTATTTAATAGTTGATGAACTGAATATATCCCATTTATATTCACTATTCTCTTGGAAAGAATGTTTTTGAACATCACACATGAAGCGACTTCTCCCTCATTATTCATCTAGTCTTTAAGGAATATCTCCTTTTGGAAGTTCTATAATAAGTTTCAATCACGTTTTGTTTTGCGAAACATTACAATTTCATGAAACTATTGAATCATTTTTATGAAACCTTCCTCTTTTTTTCATGAATCATAAAAGATTTTAAAATCTCAAAGTCATTAAAAAAACTCACATCCTCTCATGAATCATTATTAAAAATCACAAAACCCCTTTGTCAGAATAAAACAACTCCATTTTTCATAGAACATATGTTCATATGAATCCTTCACACAAGGAATGGAGAGAACTTAAATAGATATTATGAAATAAGTTTAATGAAATGTTTATGAGATCTTGAAAATTGTATAATAATGTGCTTGAATGTGTTTCTCCTGAACATTATTTTTTTTTGATATTAACAAAGGCTCATCTCATGTTGTAATTTCATATTTTATAGTATCTTAGTAGCATAATCAAAAAATATAATTATTTTATTCAGTGTTGTGTTTTTTAGGAACTAACTAAAAAATAATTCAAATCAAGGGAAACAAGTCATTCCTCATACATTTGGGTAGTATACTTGTTTCATGAAAAATAAAAATCATTGTTGTATTTTATATATTTTTATTAATATTTTTTTATATGTTAATGTTTTTCTCCAAATTGTATATTTTTTATAAAGGATTATGAATTAATTCACTCTGCCATTTAGAAAAAGAAGTGTATTAATGTTCATAGAAAATATAATGGCAATTTTGTGAATGGACCTAATATAGACATCTGTTTGTGTACATTACATTATTATTTAATTTTATTTCATTTCTATAAAATATTATAATGAAAAAAATTTAACAATAAACAAGTATTTATCCTAGTTAAACGGGGTAAACTACATGGATGAAATGGTGCCAATTACCTCTATTAGCACCATTTTATTCTGGTATTCAGGACCAATAAATTAGGTTTACACCTTTTTTGTTTTTATAATTTATTTATAATTATTATGTTTCCTTATTAATGAAATAACATAAAATAGAAATGAAAATTTTTAAATAGATAATATTATGATGTTTTGATAATTTTAGAAAATCATAGTAAACATTGTTGTATTAATAGGTTAAAATTAAATAATCCTTGGATGTGATACCTTCATAATTAGCATCAGTACCCTAAAATGATGCACTTACAATTTTTTTAGGAAAGGAGAATCCCATTCATGTATATGGGATGGGTTTTAGGCCTACTCCATTATATATCTTTAGATTGGAATCAACATAATTTATTTCTAACCATAGTGGGGGTTTGAGAAATATCACTAATTAGGAAGAAAAAATAGAAATTTAAAGGTTTACAAAAGTGTAAGAACATGAAACTTATAAGAAAACACAATATTAATGGTGATAAATAATGGAAAGTGATTTAGTTTCTATATTTTAGAGGATGACATGAATTCCCCCTATCTAAATTCCCTTAATCATAGTTCATATTGATATGGTAAATACTAAACTCCATATATCATTAACACATTTTCAAAGAACACATACTGTAGTCTACAACACTCAATGATTATTTATTTCAGATTTCATATTAATGAATTTACCTTTAAATTAATCTTGGATGGTTACTAAATTCAATAATATTTATAAATTTAAGAATTATATGAATAAAATTAAATATTTAGATGTATCTTTATTGAAACCATATGAGATTTGTATCAGATGTACAATTTTCTTTGAATGAATCAATAAACAATTATAAATGACACCAAAGGATTTAAAATCAAGTGGGGGTGGGGGGTAAAATATAGAAAATGGTGTTAGTTGGATTTAATATAATGGTAAAATGAACATAGATTGGCTATTGAAATGTAGAAACAGAAGTTGTGTGAATCTGAGATACAATTTTCACTCGATTTTTATAAATATGTTTTTAGGGTTTCAAAACACTTAAATATGCATGTAATTTTCAAACCCATAGAAAAATATCTTCGGGTTGGTGTGAAACAATGTGAAAACCTCTAATAATGTTTTTGACGTTTATGAGAAGACAACATATCCATATGACATGTGTTATGCTCAGAATGACTCAATAAGAAGTTTTAAAAGATACTAGTGCCTTTAAAAACATGTGTCAAAGAGTCAAAATAAATAAAATGGTATTATATCACTATAAAATCATAGGAAAATTATGCTAGACTTATTTTTGAAATGTGGAAACTGAATCCACTTCAATATATGTTATAGTTTAGTTTGTATGCCTATAAATGTGTTTTTAGTGTTTTAAAACACTAAAAAACTTGTGTAATGGTCAAAACCATAGAAAATGACCTAATATTGATGTGAAATCATAGAGAAAACACCATTTAATTATTTATAAAACATAAGGGTCTAAAAAAATCCCATGAGACATGTGATGTCCTACGAATGAATTAACAAGAAGTCTTAAATGAAACCAAAGCCTTTAAAAAACATGTGTCAAGGGGTCAATACCAAAAAAATAGTTCAGAATGGATTTGACAATATAGGAAAATAACCTATGTTTATTTTTGATATTAAGGGACTAAATCCATCTATATTTGAGTAGTGGGTTTTTCGGGATGCTTCTAAACTCATTTTTATTATCTTAAATCATTAAAACATGGGTGTAATTGTCAAAACCATAGAAAATGACTTTAGATTAACATGAATAATTTTAAAACCAATACTGAATTATTTTTGACATGAATGAGTAGAAAAAACATCCATCCAATGTGTATTGATTTTGGAAGGGCACAATAATAAGTTTTAAAAGATACCAATGAATTTAAAAACGTGTGTCTGGGGGTCAAAACCAAGGAAAAATTGCAAGATAGCCATGAAATAATAGAAAAATTACCATAAATGTGGAAAATGAAACCACATAAATCTAAGATACAATTTTTTAGGGATAACTATAAACACTTTTTAGTGTTTCAAAAGACTAAAAAATTTGTGTAATAGTCAAATCCATATAAAAATCCTCTTATTTTAGTTAAATAATTGGAAAACCACCTTTTAATTATATTTGATGTGTAAGATTAGTAAATACATCGATATGACATGCGATGTTCTTATAATGACATAATAAGTAGTTTTAAAAGTTACCAAAGCCTTTAAAAACATGCATTAGGGGGTCAAAATCAATTAAAAAGACTTTTAATAAACAAGAAATAATATGAAAATGACCATGGATTTATTCTGACATGTAGGAATTGAATCACTATCAATATGAGTAAAAGTATGCTCGGGATGCATGTAAATGCATTTTTTGTGTTTTAAAACACTAAAACATTTAAGTAATGCTACAAACCATATACAATGACATCGTATTGACATGAAATCATGGGTAAACCGCCATTTTATTTTTTTGAATTGTAATAGTATATTACATGTCCATCTAACATGTGTGGTGCTCAAAATGGCTCAATATGCATTTTTAAATGATATTAAAGCCTTTAAAAACATGTTTCTGGGAATTAAAACCATAAAAATGGAGTAGTATGGCTTACAAATCACTGATAAAAAACCATATATTTATTTTTAAAATGTTAGATCTAACATCATGTAAATCCAACATATGAGTTGGTTTGGATGTTTGTAAACACGTTTTAGTGTTTTAAAACTCTAAATTGTGGGTGTAATGGTCAAAACCATAGAGAATGACCTCAGATTAAATTTATTTCATTTTATAATGACATTTGAAATATTTGTGACTTGTATGAGAAGATAAAACATCCATTTAATGATCTTTGTGCATGTAATGACTCAATAAGATGTTTTAAAACACACCAATGCCTTTAAAATCATGCTCTCTATGGTCCAAAATAAGGAAAAATTGTAAGATGTCCATGTAATCATAGGAAAATGAATGTATATTTATTTTTTAAATATAGGAATTAATAGTATATTAATTTGTTTTATGATTTTTCTAGGATATCCGTAAACATGTTTCTAGTGTTTTAAAGAACAAAAACATGAGTTTAATAATCAAAAACATATAAAAATACCTCACATTGATGTAAAATCAACAAAAACCAACTTTTGAATTATTTCTTATGTGTATGTGCCTAAATACATCCATATATTGTGTGGTGTGCTCAGAATGACTCAATAACATATTTTAAAAGATACTAAAGCCTTTAAAAACATGTTATTGGGGGTCAAAAAAAGGTAAGAACATCACATGTACGTGAAATGATATATAAATAACCATAAAATGATTTTTGAAATATAAGAACGAACACCACATTAATCCAGGTAACAATTTTTTTGGATTCCCATAAACATTTTTTTAGTGTTTTAAAACACCGACACATGTGTGTAATGGTTAAAACTATAGAATATGAGATTATATAGACATGAAATCATGGGAAAACACTAGATGAATTACTTTTTTCATGTACAAGTAGAAAACACTACCATTTGACATGATGTGTTCTTGAAATGACTCAATAAGTTGTTTCAAAATATACAATAGATTTTATAAACTTGGGTTAGTGATCAAAACCAAGAAAAGAACATTTTATGTTTGTAAAATCATACAAAAATGACTATAGATTGATTATTGAAATGTATGAATCAAATCTATATAAATCTGATTTATTGTTTTCTCGATATTCCACATAAATGCATTTTTAGTGTTTTAAAATACCAAAACATGCATGTAATGGTCAAAACCATATAAAAATAAATCATATTGATGTGAAATTAAGATATATTCACCGTTGAATAATTTCTGAAATAAATGCGATGTCTTCATATCATTTTCTTCAAAATTTTATTTTTGAGTAATTTCAAGCACATCACACGTTGATATAAAAATTTGGAATATTATTATATACTCATTCCTTTTAAGTTTAAAATGTTTAATCATATCCTATATAGGTATTTTTATGTTATGAAAGTATTAATCTTCATATATTATTTGTTTTATGTTTAAATTTATTCTGTTGGATTAGAAAAATAAAAATTTTTAGGAGATTTTTCTGAATATATTCTTAATATTTTCTCTTTCATATTTATTTAATTAAATATTTTATTTTTATTATAGGAGATAGATGCTAAAATTAGGCTAGAGGATTACCATCTTGATCTATGACATTCTTCAGAAGGAAGTCATGATGGTTATTTGTAATGACCCTCTTATTCTCATTTGCTTGAGAATACAAAAAATCATTACTAGGCCTTAGGCGACATCCCCAAGATGCCAAAGTCAAGAAATTAATGATAAAGGGTATCAAATAAATGTTGGGGATGATTTAACCTTTATTAATTCAACCACTAACCAAGCAACCATCACCAAACAACCACTATATGATGCATGGTAAAAACAGAACAACTCAACCATCGTCGTTATAACAAAACGATACCAATGTGTACCATAATAAAATAAAAGAGACTATCAAAGTAAAAAAGTAGAATACAACCAGAAGAAACTCCAAGAAAACCACAATACTCTATGTTTCACAATATCCAGGCTCCGATATTACCAAAAATGAATGTATCGCGAGGTGGTGCTAAATACATGCGATACTTTACCTTTTCTCTTATCCTGGAAGATAGAATCTACACAATCACAAATGTTACAAAGTGGGTGTGAGTTTAAAAATTAGTAGGTTTTCCCCAATTACTTTCTTAATAATGAAACTATGATAAAAAGGTTAGAAAAAATTATATAGACCAATTTATTTTAAAAAAATTCTCAAAATACTTTATAACTAAATATAATGATGTTTCAAAACCATTTATAACTAAGAGTAAACAAGTTCTATTTCAAACCATATCCTAAAAATCCAAATTTTCAGAAAAACTACCTATCAAGTCTTTAAAACCCATTTCTCAATATAATTTTGGAATACACATCCCATGGTTCTCGACACACACACCCATGCATGTTTCATTTGATAGTTCGATACTCTTGAGCGGTCTCTCGTCCAATCACCTTGTGTTCCAATGACACATTCCCTGATCTAGGGCCACATACCTTGTACCCCAATGGTATATGTCCCTTATTTAGGGGTACATTGAACATGAACTCACACAACTCATATATGCCAAAACCATTAAAATAAAATAATTCAATCAATTTCAAAAAAACTGTACAGTTATGGAAAACCCATGAACAAACCAATTTCAGAACAAATATTTCATTTCAATAAATCTTTCCCTTTTATTGAAAATATCTAATAAAATCAATTTTCAAAAATTCTATAAAAGTTCCATTTTAAAATCCATATTATAAATCCAATAACAAAATCATTTTATTCAAAATACCGAATTTTCTAGATTTCCACAATTTACCAAACCATCAAAAAAGAGGGTTTACAACAATTCATAAAAAAACCATTTAGGATAAATAAAAAAATAATAATTTGAAATAATTCTAATCAGTTCTTCTAAGTGGTGTCAAGAGTGATGCCACCTACCTTGAAGGATATGACGAAAATTGCAAACGGTTGAAGAACACTCACACAATCGGGTAAGAAATCAATAAAGCCACGTTATATCTTTTATCATTTAATGATAGAGACCAAATATCATCATATTTGGAATCTAGAATCTTAGATATACCCCTAATAGGAGTAGATATGAGAATCGTAGAAGAGAGGATAAGTGGATCTAAGTAAATCTAAGGAAAGATCACAATAACAGAGATGAATGATCACATGCATAAAGAATCTGGATTCAGATCACTAATGGAAGAATTTAGATTGCCTCCATATTGATGGGAGAACCTTATATGGACTTTGGAGAATCGAAATATTGTGTTATGTCCATTTAGGGTAAAAAAAATAGTATTAAAGGCAAGTATTACATAGATCCACTTTTTTGGGATCTTTTTTGAACCCCACACAAGGTTACTTCACATGGTTAGACAAACACCATGCTAACCATGCATTACCTACTGCCTTAATAACACCCTTGCATGACCTCCTTGAACAGTCTCCCTAACCATGCATGCACCATTCTAAATCTACTTCCTTAAACCTACTATTATTCATGGTTTCTTATTGGATTTCCACACAGTTTATACAAACCATGCACAACCCGTGCACATCCTATTCATCCCAAAAAAACATATTGAAAGTTTTCCAAAATCTCCAATCATTAACACATAACCTTTATATACATAAAACATAAGGAAATGGTTACTTACCATAAACTGGGGGTACTAATTTATTAGTTTCTATAGTAGGGTGAAATATTATCAATAATTATAATATAATTCATATTTATTATGTTCATTTCTAACTTCTATTTTTTTCGTTTGATGACATGATGTGTTCAATTTCTCAAATTATGGTCATGGCTATAGAAGTGTATAGATGTATCAGAGGTCATGGGATAGATGTATTGGCCATGGGTACCTAGTGGTTAATAGACATATTTTATATGTATATAATGATTAGTGAGGTCATGGGTTTACTGTTGGTTGTATATAAATGATTGCAGATGTATGATTGTACAGGTGTGATTGTGTATGTATAATTAGTAAATTATTCATTCATTTATCAGTTTATTGTATGAATGAGTTTTT
Organism: Viscum album; assembly: GCA_963277665.1. NCBI lineage: Eukaryota > Viridiplantae > Streptophyta > Magnoliopsida > Santalales > Viscaceae > Viscum > Viscum album. Next base: position 177,510,815 of record OY728134.1, read on the forward strand.
TATATGAATTTAGATTTTTTATTATAAAATTCTCAAGAAATGAATAATTTTATAACATTTTTAGTGGTGGTTTTGATAACCACCCCTAAAAAAATTTCTTTTTTCTATTTATATTCAATTATTGGAATCCACTTCTTAAAATATCACGTATAATTATTTTAGCCACAATTATGTTAATCCCCTATATATTATTTTATCCCTTTTATTTATTTTTAAAAAACTGCTACTAAGTACCCAAAAATTGACCCATATGAAAAATAATGGTGAACTATAAAAATTTAGACTAAAAATTTTCTAACTATGAAATACTTGATGTAATGAACCTACCCAAGTTTCCCTCAAAAAACGAACCCATCCTGATTCATCACATACCCGAAGGGTGTTCCTGATCCCTATGGGCTGGCGAAATGCACCCGGGCATTGAACAACAAAAGTGAGGGAATGATTTCTACCAACCTGAACAACCATGTGGTATATATATATATATATAATGATATATCAGAAGACTAACAATATATATTCCATAACTATAGAGAAAATAGTGGAAAAAAACAACTACAAAAGTAGCTAAAAACTCAAAGATGAGTCCAACAAAAAAGAACTAAAAACCAAAAAGCTACTCCAAATGATTGAATGAACAAACTCCCACCATCTCACCACTAGATACCCAACTAGTTGATGAAAACCTCACCACCTCACTATGGTGCCTTTCCTTTCCCTACACTAGAAGATAAATAAAGGTATACGTATCACCAAAGAGGTGAACAATGTGTGTGCTAATACTTTTGGCAGGACCCCACCCAAGTGTTCCATAACCAGTCTCTATATAAAAAAGATCATTTATGCTCATTTTAAAACAAAACATGTCATGATAAGATATAATTATGTTTTATAGAAAATATTGTAAGAATTTATTTTTTTTCCTTAGTTCTAAAAAAAGAAGGTATATTAGTTTCAAAGTATATATTTCCATATCACTCTCCACAAGAATAAACAAGAATATAAAGGGTAACTCAAAAAGACATGAAATACAAAATAAAAGAACATGTATCACAACACCATGGAATAAAATAGGACCAGGAAAAAGACTACTCATACCAAAATAATCAAGATCACAAAAACTGATCCTATAACACAGGACTAGGAAGTTGAGGAATACCCCATGAGTAAACCCCCCAAAATGTCACTTTCAGTCCACTAGAACAACAATCCTAGGAAAAAGTAGAAATCCCCTAAATAAACCCCCTTGATAATCAAAAAACATTTGACAATGTCCCCAAGCTAAAACATCCACCAATTTTTCCAAGGTAACCTATGTACTCAATATCAGAAACCAATTTCAATGTTTTGAAAAACATTTCCAAACCATTTCACAAATTCAATTTCAATGCCTTGAAAATACCAATTTTATCTATATTTATCAATGAATTGGGGGAAAAATTTAAATTAAAAACTGTTTTCAACACATAAAAAACAATCATACCAATTTCAATATAAAAAAAAGATTATAAAGAAATAAATCAGGTTCATCAACATAGGCTAGATACGGAACCACCAACCTCAAAGTTTGGGTCGCACATACCTGCAATGAAATCCAATATCAATGAAACCCAAATATGTCAATGAAGGCCCTATAATAAAATCCCCACATCTAAAGATTGACCCAAATCTAAATTCCAAAAGTTGGTGAAAGAGAGGAAACCCACATACCTCGACGAAGAACGCCCGCTGCACCATGACCAACTATGGAAAAGGCCTTGAAAACAAGATCTCACAATAGATCAATAAGAATAAAATAAGAAACATACAACTTAGATTAATGGATCTGGTACAAAAAATCTAGGGTTCTATCATGATCAACCATAATAAATAATCAGAAATAACACATAACCAGAGAGATGCACCACAGGTGCAATGATGTTCTAAAGGCGATCAGATTGATCTGGAAAGAGAGTCGCCTCTAAAAATCACCTAGGAAGAGTCTAGGGCCGAGAGAGATGAAAATAAAATGAGAGAAATGAACCAAAATAGCCAAACTTGTGACATATACCTGGGTGTGTGCCATGTCATGATGTGTACCCAAGGGTCAGACCATGTAGTCCACACTGGATATGTTATGAAAAAAAACTTGTCACCTCATGTTAAAAACTTATATTTAAACCCTACATGATGTGTACCCACCATTCCCAATGTGTACCGGTTCACAATGTGATATCCCCTATCATGACATGTACACAACAACTAGTATAAGATGTGTACCTAAAGTACAAAATGTTTACCTGTTTTTCAACCTACATAAAATCCAAAAACCATTTCAATGGACTTGAACAAAAAGGGAACATAGAGAGAGGGAGAAAACTTACCTGATCAAGGTAACATGATGTTACAAACTCCCCAGCATAAAGAATTTACATCCCTAGAAAGTCATGTGGAAGATGTAACCACTATAAAAAGATGATGCCACTTATCCCTCATCAATGACTCATGCTCCCACAACTTGTGAGAATTCTATCCTTGTCTCCATAGAACTCTGACAAATGAAATTCATTTCCCATGAAAGACTTTTGTTTAAGAGGTCATGATCTCAAATAGTTTCTTTGAAATAGAAGCATTTGGTTGTAATTCCCTTTCATCCCAACATAGAACATGAGTTGGAATAGAGGGATAAGACTTAAGTTGAGATATGTAGAAAACATTATGAATTCCCATCAACTGAATCAAAGAAGTTAACCAATAAGAAACTTGTTCTATCCATTAAGTGATCTCAGATAGTCCAACATATCTCAGAGTAAATGTTACCTATCTCCCAAGATGATGGAGACACAAGAGAGGATAAAATTTCATAAAACCCATTCACTAATGGAAAACTCTAAAGGATGCTGCCACCGATATGTATATGATTTCTGCCGAATCTGGGATGTAACCAGACGTCATCATACATCCTAAATCTTTGAAAACCTCTCCCAAACCATACATGGTCTCACTAATGATACTTCACCTACCTCATCCCAACATAGGGTTGATCTGCATGAGAAACTATACCACTCATCTAAGGGAGCCACTCATATCGAAAACTGATAAATTTTGTTTTAAAAAACTCAACCATTATGAGATCGCTATCCCAAGATCCACAGAAATCAAGGGCACAAGTTCAAAGCTTATCTTCTTAGATCTGAATTACACGCTCCTTATGACTGTCTTTCTGTGGATGGTAAGTTATTATTAACTTGATCTGAGTTCCCACTACCTGCTGAATATTACTTAGAACCTTGAGGTAAACCTAGGATCCATATTCGAAACAATAGTAGAAGGACTCCCATGTAACCTCACAATCTTCTACACATACAACATTCCGAATTTATCCACATTAGTGGCTTATTTGATCCGAATGAAATGAGTGGACATCACCAACCAATAAAAGACCACCAAGATATAATTTTTCTATTGGGGTGTCCATGGAAACCCATAAAAAATCCATAGATACCTTGTCTCATTTCCAAACCCGCACCAGAAGTGGATGAAGCATACCATAATGTTTAAAGTTATCTACCTTTATCTATTGGTTGGTTTAACAATGGGACACATAATCTGCAATGTCACACTTCATACCGGACCACCAGAATATTAGTCTCATTTGGTAATAAATCTTCATAGAGCATAGATGAACATACCATGAGATGTTATGAAAATAAAACAAGACTGACTTATCATAGTTTTTGGGATGAAAACTTGCTTCTTAAAGATAAGAATGCCTTTTGAAGAAAGAGACCAACCAAAAATGGTATCCCCACCATAATATCTTTTCTGAGTCTTCTGAAACTCATCATCATGCTGATAAATTTGAAAAATGGACTCCATGAGAGATTATTAAAACCAAGAGCTGGTCAGAACCATACATGAAATATCCTCCTAAGCATCCACGTGCAACTGAGTGAAAATCCCCATAGGATTCTATCCTCCTTTGATTCCAAAATACCCTATGATGGTACCTTCCTACTAAGAGCATTTGTAACAACATTCCAATTCTTTGGGGTATAGGTGATACCAATGTCAATTGTCTATAGGTATTTTATCCATCACCTCTTCCTGATATTCAATTATTTCTAATAAAAGATACACTTAAGATTCTTATGATCTACGAAGAACATGATGTTCTACCAAGAGAGATAGTGCTACCAATATTTATGAACATGAATAACCCCAAAAGGCTCTAAAAAATGAGTGGGTGTAGTTCTTCTCATGCAGTTGGAGCTGATGAGAGCCATAATATATCACATGATCATCCAACATCAGTACACATCACAAACTAGCACTAGATGCATCCAAAAACAACACGTAGACATTACCTGGATTAGGTAAGATATGAATAGGAGTCAATATCAAAATCCATTTCAATTCATCAAAATAAGACTGATACTTTGAATTATAGTTTTATTTCACTGGTTTACAGGTAAGGGTAGTCCAAGGTGACACTAGCTTAGAGAATTCCTTGAAAAACCATCGATATTATCCAACAAGAACATGGAAGCTTCAAATATGAGAGATATTTTGTGGTTCTTTCTATAAAAAAACAACCATTATCTTTTTTGGATCAAATAAAAAGCTAAGATCATAAATTATGTTCCCAAAGAACATCTATTCTTGAATCTAGAAACCACATTATTAAATTTTTCCGCACCAATGGTAAATCCCCAGAATTTCTATAACCAAACTCAGATGGTTATCATGCTCACACTCATATCTTGAATAAACCATAATATTTTCCATTAATATTACTATAAAAGTGTCATGATATTGATCAAATATCAAATTCATCAAAGACATAAAAACTATAGGAGAGTTAGTCAGACCAAAAGGCATCACAAGTTATTCATAATGTCCATACCTAATCCTAAAGGCTCTCTTAGGTATATGAAATTCTCGAAAATTGTGGTGATGATAAACCAAACGGAGATCAATCTTTTAGAACAACCTTAACCCTTAAAATGATCAAACAAATCATCCACACAAGGAAAAGGATATTTTTTCTTAACCATTAACTTGTTCAACTTTCTATAGTCCACACATAAACTAAGTTAACAATAAGATTTCTTGGAAATGATCAATGGGGATTCCCAAGGTGAAACTGTAGGGTGAACAAAACTTTTCTCTAATAGGCAATCCAATAGAATCTTGATATCTTTTTTCTCTATCGGTGTCATGAGTTAATAATTCATCAACATCAGTTGTGTACCCAACACTAGGTCAATCATAATCTAAACCTATCTCTACATAGGAATACTGGAGAAATCATCTTAGAAAACATCATGAAAATATCAAACAACAACTGTAAGGTCATCAACAAAAGAAACTTCATCATGATAAAAAGCAATATAAACCAACAAAATCCCAAGCTATTGGTGGGAAGGTCCTACATGACTAGAACTTAGGTCCCACTATCCATGAAACACATGAGATCTCCCATCAACAACAAAAAATGAAACACGCTGATGATAACAATCAATATCATCTCAATGATTTACCAGCCAATACATACTTATGATGACATCAAATAGATCTAGATCAAGAATAAGAAAATCTGAGACCAACTTTGTATTAGATATTGTTAATGAACAAGAAGGATAGTGGAACCACTATTCTTTCATCAAAATGAGTGGTGTCCCTAAATCCATCTTAAAGTACATAAGTAATATTGGAAGTTTTAGTGAATCAAAAAAGTATACATATATAAAGGAGTGGTATAAAATAGTATCAAACAAATAAATTGATACTAATGATGTAATAATAAGCATACCTCTCACTATTTCTAGATCTACATTAACTTCATTTGGATACTCATATACTACATTTAAATTATTCACTCCCATGGCCTGTATATGGATCCCTATTATAGAAACCCAAAAATTTATCACATAACATCACATGATTTTAAGAATAATTTTACATTAGAGTACAATCCAATGATCATGGAGTCTATTGTCTTTGAAGACTAGGTACATAATCAAACATAAAAACATCATTTTATTTGAACTCCACAATGAGTTTCTATCTTTCATTATGCTCATACATCAGCATAAGAAGACATGGGGATAACATGAACAAAGGGATGATATAAAATATCAGTAAAGGAATAACTATGTGATCAAAGCATTAGCACATGGGATAGAAGGCATGCCATGATGATATAAAAAAGGAATATAGAATATGGAATCATAACATATAAACATGGGATCATTTAATAATGGAATCATAGAAATGTATAAGAAACATAAAACATGTCTTTATTATGGTCCAAGGATAACTAAAAATCCCATTTCCCATAGTATTACGGGTCAAGGCTAACTGCCAATCCCGTTTCCCATAGTATAACAAGACAAGGCTAACCGCTAAGACCGTTGCACATATCATCTCATGAGACTTAACATTACCCAATGTATTTGAGCACTATCTGGGTGCACCCATATTACATTTCATGAATATGTTTTCCACATAATTAATCATATATAATCAATCTTACATAAACATAAGGGTTACCCATTGAAAGAATTGGGTACTACAATCCTGACATAAAGCATAACCAATGGCGTACCATGAAAGTGTCCATAAAAGAAAGGAATTATAAAATACATGGAAGTTAATAAGGTAAAATAGTAATATATTATAATAATTAATGTAAATATAAGTGAAAACATGTAATAAATGTATTTGAGAAATTTTATCATTTGATCATTTTTGTGCGGTTTTAAAGAAAATACTATAGAGATTTTAAAATAGAAAAATGAAAAATCATTTATATATAACCAAAAGCAAACCAAGAAAGTTTTCTTAAAAAAATAATGATTTTATAAAGAAAATGGTGGCTTAAAACATAATATATAGTGCACATGAAATCATGTTAAAAATTTAGAATGTTTCCTGAAAGAAGATTTGATTATCAGAAAGTACTAATAAGGGAATATTTTAAAACAAAATGTATGTCAACAAAAGGGAGCGGTGAAAGGGACTTGATAAATTATTTTTTTACAACCAAAAGTAATTTATAATATCCACATAAATAGATAAGATAACTTCATTTTAATATAAATAAATATAAGGAAACCTTATAGAACAAAGGTGGTTCAGGTAGAATTCATAACGAATTATCAGCATGGTATCAGTGTACATAAGAGGGATTGATGTGAGAGAAAAGGGGTTTCTCAAAACATTTAAATCATGAGGGAAGTATAGTGTTGGTGAAAAATCATACCCCATCATTTTTTATTTCACATAAAAAGGAATAGAATAGAGGATAATCTTGACTAAGAGTGAAATGGAGAGGATCCCTTACCTTAAAATCAAGGGTGATCATTTCTTGAACTTAATGACCTGAATAATAAAATTTTGTTTATTAATTAATAACTACATAACCTATTATATATGTATAAATTTTTATTATATTATCTTAAATTTCATTTATAACCATTTTGATTGGTTATGAGGATCAATTTCATTGTTCGGGTCCATTTGCTAACTTGGTTTTAATGATTAGTTCACTTATATTCATGTTCAGATAAAAAAGTAAAATGAAATTGGTTTTCCAGAATTGAAGTTTTATGTAATTAGTTAACATCAATGGGATTAAATGGTTATAAAAATTCATTCGGTTATTGGGAGTGATGATCAATTATTATATACAACCGTAGTGATAACCGTTTTGGTTAATCGGTGGGTTTGATTACAATTAACATGTTTTTCATTATAACATAATACCATGTGTAAAATAGTATTATAAAACCTTAACTAGGATATATTAAATATATTATAATATTGTTCACCCATTACACAAATGGTTACATGAATAGAATTAAATATGATAATAGAAACTGATAAATTGTTGTCCTTGAATGTGCTAAATTAACACATCTGAAACTGTGATATCATTTCCTTGAAAAAAAAGATGGGGAAAGGAGATATGATAATGAAATATCCAATTAGAATAAAAAATTTCCAATACATGTATGTTTCTAGAGTTATCATTCCATTTGGGTGAAGGTAGGTGAGGAACGAAACAAGAAAAGAAAAGGACATAAAAAAATAAAAGAATTGGAAAGAGGAATTTACCTCTTGAGTTTATCTCCTTTGAGAATCTCTTAAGGGGAGAGGTTTTGGCATTTTGAAGAGACGAGGGGTTTTTGGACGTGGGGGAGGATCTTGGGGAGATATTTGGGAAGAATATTGGAAATGTACAAGGTTTTAGAGTGGTGAAGAGAAGAGGGAGTGGGGGGGGGGGGTTATAGTGAAGGAGTGGAGAGTTTTCATAATATTATAATAATTAATTTATTATTATTTTTCAGAAGAAAAGAATTAGTAAGTATTAAATGACCAATAATAGTAATTAATTCATGTGATTATGAACTAACTGGTATTCCATCAGCAGATCATCATCAGTGACACAAAAAATCCATTATTTAGCATTTATCGTAAATGATTGTATTTTACTATTCAGAAAAAATTCAAGTATTTCAGAAAAATATCCAAAATTCACCCAAACCATTTTTTGACATGTATAATCAAAAAATGAATTCTATTTTCCAATTATTTTTTCTAAACATGATTTATTTTATATTTAATTAAATTCATAATTTATTAATTAAATACCAGTTTTTAATCATTCAGTTACTTATTCTAAAATATAGTACATCATAATTTCACTTGAATCTTATCTATATACTATCATAGGTAAGGTTACTATTCATTAGGGTATATAACTATTCATAAAGGTATGATACTATTCATAAGGGTAGGTTACTATTCACCAAAAATTATGTTTTTCTTATTGTACTCCTAATAACTTACTAATCGCAAACGCGTATGTTAGATTTTCAAAATTCTAAATACAAAGGTGGATAACTTATGTATAAAGGTCAAAAATCATTTATTAGTTCATTATGTTGTGATTTCATGTGGTTATATGACATGTTTATCAGAAAATAATTTCCATTGATAAAACTTTGGGTTGTCATATTCTTCTGCCCTTAAGAAATTTCTCCCTAGAAATTTCATTTTATAGTCTAAGCCATAAATAGGTGTGGGTACTTCTCCTTCATTGACTCCTCCAGTTTCCTTGTTGCCTCTTTGTACTTATGGTTCCACCATAGTACCTTGACCTAGGTGAATAGTCTTGTTACGTAGAACATTATCTCTACAACCGAAGATCTATAGTGGCTTCTCCTAATAGGAAAGATTATCCTCCAACTACACCACCTATCAGGAGAATACATGTGAAGGGTCTGGTATGTACTTTTATAAGAGAGATACATGAAATACATCATGTATTTTGGCCATGGTAGGTGAAAGTGCTATTCAATAGGACATATCCCCAACCCGATCAAAAATCTCGAAGGGGTCCATGCACCTTCGACTTAACATCCCTTTCTTTAAAAACCACATGACTTTTTTCCACGGAGATATGTATAGAAATACTATGTCTCTAACTTTGAACTCAAGGTCTAATCGACGATTATCTTCATAAAGTTTCTATTGTCTTTGGGCTTCCTTGATATACTACTGAATGGTTTTCACCTTCTCCACCATTTCATACACCATTTCCAGTCCTAGAATCATATGCTCACTGAATTAATCCCAACACACCAGTGTTCAACACCTTTTACCATAAAGAGATTCATATGCTCCCATTTGGATGATCAAGTGAAAACTATTGTTGTAGTAGAATTCAACCAGTGGAAGATATTTGTCCCATCCTCTATTTAATTCCATAGAACACACTCTCAACATGTATTTAGGTATCTATATAGTCCAAAAATATTGGGAATCAGTTTGGGGATTATAGGCCCTATGGAAGTTCAATTCAGTGCTTAGATCATGTTAGAGACATTTCCAAATCATTGAGTTGAATGTAGGATCATGATGGGATACAATAGATAGCGGTAATCCATGCATACTTACCAATTATTTGATGTAAATATGTGCAAGTTGATCTAATGGGAAGTCTTATTGAATTTCGATAAAGTAATGTCTTTATAAGATGATCCACAATGACCCATATAGCATTGTTTCCTTTGAATGTCCTTGTAAGTCCAATGATAGTGCCCATGGTAATGTTCTCCCAATTCCATGTGGGTATGGCTAGTGGTTGCATAATCTCCTTAGAATTTTGTCTCTCAGACTTCACTTTCTCATATACTGGGCACTTTGATGTTTATTCAGAAATCTCTCTTTTCATACTGTCCCAAAAAAAGTTTTCTCGAAGATATCAATACATCTTTGTGCTCCCTGGGTGAATAGAGAATGTCGAGCTATTTCCTTCATTCAAAATCTCCTTCTTTATCTCTGAATCAGGTGTTACACATAATTAGGACCCAAATCATTCAACTCCTTCCTCATAAATCATGAAATTGAAGGATCTACCATTTCTGATATCTTTTACCCTTTTCTGAATTTCCATATCCATTCTTTGAGCATTCATTATTTTCTCCATGAGAGATGGTTGAGCAATAATTTGAGAAAGGATTTATGATGTTCACCCATTAATGATTCCCATATCCATCCAAATAAAATCAAATAATATCAGATCCTTTTCAATTCTCATCATTGGTATAGATACATTATCTTTTCTACTTAGAGCATCCGCCACCTTATTTGCCTCACTGGGTTGGTAGTGAATTGAGCAGTCATAAACCTTTATGAGATTTATACATCTTTATTAGCACATATTATTATATTCTTGTGTGAATATATATTTGATAATACTGTGGGCAGTATATATCCCACACTTCTCCCCATTGAGATAATTCGGCTATATTTTTAATGCAAAGATCACAGACACCAACTCCAGATCATAAGTGGGATAGTTTGGCTCATGGAATTTCAGATTCCTTATGGTGAAGTCTATAACTTTATCATTTTGCATTAGTAGATAGCCTAAGACCTTATTTTAAGTGTCACTATATACCACAAAGAGTTCTCCACTTGTTGGGAGTGTGAGTACTTGAGCAGTGATAAGACTCTTTTTTAACTCCTTGAAACAGTCTTCACATTCCTGCGTTTAGAAAAACATTACTATAATCCCTGTCAGCTTGGTCATTGGGTTTGAAAATCATGAAATTTTCTTAAAAAATCATCAATAATACCCAGATACACCCAAAAAGCTAAGGTTCCCTGTTACATATGTTAGTGTTGGCCACTCTTTCATTGCCTTTGTATTGGAAGGGTCCACAGATATCCCTTTATTGGTGATAACATGCCCCAAGAATGATAATTTCTCTATCTAGAACTTACATTTACTTTACTTTGCATACAAATTAACCCTTCACAAAGTCATTATCATAGAATTGAAATGGTCATCATGTTCCTCCATTCTCTTGGAGTATATCAGAATATCATCAATAAAGTCTACCAAAAATTTGTCAAGGAAATCTATAAATACTCTATTCATCAAATCCATGAAAATTTCTGTAGCATTAGTTAGTCTGAAGGGTGTCACTATGAACTCATAGTGTCCATACCTTATTCGAAAGGTAGTCTTGAGAATATCTTCCTTCCTCACCTTTAGTTGGCGATATCTCAACTGAAGGTCCACGTTAGAGAAATAATTGGCCCCATAAAGCTAATCGAACAAGTCATCTATCCATGGTAGGGGATACATGTTCTTTATTGTGATTTTCCTAAGATGACAATAATCAATAGAGAGGTGCATTGATCCATCCTTCTTATTGAATAAGAGGACTGGTGCACCACACAGTGAAGCACTCGGGTATATAAAACCCTTCTAAAGATTATCCTGTAACTGCTTCTTCAGCTATTCCAGATCTATGGTGGCCATTTTATAAGTTGTTTCTTATATTGGCTAAGATCTAGGAATAAGTTCAATTGGGAACTCAACCTCATGACCATGAGGATGAACATGAAACTCTTAAGGGAATACATCATTGTAATCTGTCATGATGGGCATGTCTTCAAGCATGATTATTTCCACTGTCCCAATCATTTGAGCTAGATATAATTCCCTATAGGGTAGAAATAACCTCACTTAAGACAATGATTCTAAAGGAGATTCATCTTCTTCCTTATACATGTAAAGAATCAGAGGACGCTTCGGGATGTGAAGAGTGGTCTCCATTTCCTGATAGTTGATGTTCAATTTGTATAAAGATATCCAATCCAATCCCATGATAGTGTTGAACTCTACTAAAGTAAGTATGATAAGATTTTCTAGGTGGTTTTGTCCCCAAAAATTAATTGGGTAGGAGTTATAAACCATTGATGTAATAATTTTCACATTTTTTATTCTCATAGATAACTTTTCCACCAAATATTGAGGTGGAGTTTGAATAGTATTCTGAAACTTGCAACATATGAATGAATGAGTATAACTAGAATCAAATTGTATGTTCACTATTCTTGAATGAATAACTAGCATACCTATCACCACATCATTGTCTGGATCCATATCATAAGTAGTGATAGAATAAGTCCTTCTTTGTTTACATGGAGGTTTTTGTTGATTTCCTCCACCAACCCTAAGATTAGGGAAATTATTCGCATAATTTCCATGCTCCTTGTAGTTGTAACACTACAACACTGGCTAAGAATTGATTTGAACCTTCCTTTATTCTTCAATATTACCTGGATTTTCATATCCCTTCAGATGTTCTTGTACAGATGACCAAACATCCCACATTTAAATCAATTCTTGGTTCCCTTTACACATTTACTAGGATGAATCTTCCCACAACTTTTAAAAGTATGATATTCAGGCTTATTTTCATCATGAGACTTTTTTTTGAACCACCGATGTTGTCATCATTTTTCCACTTCTTGTTAATATGCCCACGAGACCACTGAGAGTCTCCACTCTCTATTTCAACCTTGAGGGAACAACAGAAAATATCCTTATATCTGTCAAAGTCTAGTATCACCAAAACCTTCCATAGAATCAAATTTAACATGCTAAATAATTGATCCACATTTCTTTTTGTTTTCATGAAAAAGACCAAAGCGTAACCTGCAAGCCTTGTAACTTTTGGTTCATATGCCCTGATGGACTCATCTTCCTTCTTCTTGAGTCCAGGGAACTCTCTTTCAATTTTCAGATAGAGGGTTTATGGAAAATATTTATTGAAAAACATCCTCTTGAATTCCACCCAATCCATGGAATCAAATTCCTCTTGGGACTTTGTATTCTTGATCAGTGTCCACCACTGATCAACTTCCCCATCAAAATGATAAACCAAAAATACAACTTTCATTTCTTCCGTGCACAAGAAAATGAAAAATGTCTTTTCAATGGAGTTAATCCACTATTCTATGAGGAGGGGATCAGAAGATCCTCTAAAAATGGAAGGCCTTTTCCTCATGAAGGATTCTAAAGCATCTTGATCATTCCTTGGAGGAGGTGGGTGTTCCACATGATTCATATTACTATTCATAACTTGAGCCAGCAAAGTAAGTACTGTCATGAGGTTTTTAGCACCCATTCTCTTCATATCAGGCATATCATTAGAAAAATCTTCACATTTCCTTTCACATTGATTTTTGGAACACGTTCTTCTATTTCCCCGCCATTAAATAAGAAATAGAACGTATAATTATATGGATTGAATATTTAGTTAATTAACATAAAAAGGACACTTTTGGACATAAAAGTATAAAATTGTAGAGGAGAAGTATATCCTAACTTGTGATTCCATAGGTTTAAATTCAGGTTATCCTCTATCTATTTATTAACATATATTATAATGGGATTTTTTATTCCCATAATAATGGTTTTCACTAAGATCATGAATTTAATATAGCATATCCCTCGGGAGTGTCAATACCAAGAGTCCAGCAAGGCCCGTTGTCATATACCAGGATACGTTAGGTCAAGACCGAAACTCCTTGTCTGAGTTTTAACTCCTAGTTACAAATGTTCCAGAGCCACCTCTACCTATTTGTGTCCACAAAGGGATGTATTTTGATTATGAACCACTTAATATATACTTACCAATATTTAGGGATGTTTAATTACACTTCCTCTCACCCTTAAGATTCTCAATAAGGTGATATATTCCTAATTTGAAAAAATAACTAGACCATTCTTTGATACCAACTATAAAAACCCTATCCTTTTTCACATAACATTACACGATTTTAAGCATAATTATACATCATAGTAGAATCCAAGGATCGTGGAGTCTAGTGTCTTTGAAGACTAGTTACATAATCAAACATTAAAAAAAAATTTTATTTGAACTCCATAATGAGATTCTATCTTCCATTGTGCTCATACATCTTCATAGGATAACCTGGGGATAACATGAACAAAGGGATGATCTAAAATCCAAGTAGGGGAATAACCATGAGAACAAAGCATTAACACGTGGGATAGAAGGCTTTACATGATGATATAAAAAAGGAATGCAACATATGGAATCATAACATATAAAAATGTGATCATTTAAACATGGAATCATAAAAATGTGGAAAAAAATAAAACATGTATTTAGTATGGGTCAAGTCTAACCACCAATCCTATTTCACATAGTATAATGGGTCAAGGCTAACCGCCAATCCCGTTTCCCCGAGTAGTACAAGCCAATACTAATTTCCAGGACCATTAAACATAACATCTCATGAGACTCAAATTTACCCTTTGCATTGGAGCGTTAGCTGGGTTCACCCATCTTACATTTCATTAATATGTTTTCCACAAAAATAATCATACATAATCAATCTTACCTAAACATAAGGGTTACCCATGGGATGAATTGTGTACCACAATCATGACATAAAGAATAACCAATGGCATATAATAAAGGTGACCCTGAAAGAAATAAATTAGAACATACATGGAAATTCATTAGGTAAAATATGTATATATCATGAAAACTGATTTCAAACACAAGTGACAACATTTAGGAAGTGTATTTTATAAATTTTAGCATTAAAACATTTTTGTGCGGTTTTGAGGAAAATACTATAGTGATTTTAAAATAGAAAAGGGAAAAATAATTTATATAAAACCAGAAGTGAACCAAGAAGGTTTTCATAATAAAAATACATATTTTATAAAGGCAATGGTGGCTTAAAACTGAAGATATAGTGCACTTGTAATTAGGTAAAAAATTCAGAATATTCCCTTAAAACTGGTTTGATTATCCGAAAGTACTGAAGAGGGAATCATTTAATAAAAATTATATCCCTAAAAGGGAGTGATGAAAGGGTCTTGATAATTGAATTTTTTAGAACCACATATAATTTATAGGATTCAAATAAATATATAAGATAACTCCATTTTGATATAAATAAATAGAAGGCATCCCGAAAGAACAAAGGAGGTTCAGGTAGAATTCGTAACGGATTATTGACATGGTATCAAGTGTACATAAGAAGGATTTATGAGAGATAAAAGGGTTTTATCAACAATTATACATCATGAGGGAAGTATAGGGGAAGTTTTAAATCATACCCCATCATTTGCTATTACACATAAAAATCCATAGCATAGGGGACAATCTTGATTAAGAGTTAAATGGAGGGGATCCCTTACCTTAAATACGATGGTGAGATTTGCTTGAACTTAATGACCTGAATAATAAGATTATGTTTATTAAGTAATAACTAAAGAAAATCTTATATATTTATAATATTTATTATAATCATTTTATGTTCATTTATAACCATTTTGATTTGTTATGAGGTTTAATTTCATTATTCGAGTCCATTTTCTTACTTGGTTTTAATGATCGGTTCACTTATATTCATGTTCGGATAAACAATTAAAATTAATGTGGCTAT
This sequence comes from Viscum album, assembly GCA_963277665.1. Lineage (NCBI taxonomy): Eukaryota > Viridiplantae > Streptophyta > Magnoliopsida > Santalales > Viscaceae > Viscum > Viscum album. The sequence goes on from OY728134.1 coordinate 177,526,592, forward strand.
CAAGAATTGAAGTTTTATGTCATTAGTGAACATAAATGAGATTAAATGGTTATATAAATTATCCTGTTATTTGGAGTGAAGATGAATTATTATATAAAACCTTAATGATTACCATTTAGGTTAATCAGTTGGTTTGATTACAATGAACATGTTTTACTTTATTACTTAATACCATTTGTACAATAGGATTAAAAAACCTTAACTAGGATATATTATATATAAAATAATCTGGTTCAACTATAATACAAATGGTTTCAAGAACATAATTAAATATGATTATAGAAATTGATAAACTATTGTCCTTGAACGTGCTAAATTCACACATATCAAACGGTGTTTTCATTTCATTAAAATAAAAGATGAGGAAAGAAGATATTTTAATGAAATATCCCATTAGAATAAAAAATTCAAGTACACTTATGTTTCTGGAGTTATCATACCATTTTGGTGAACAAAGGCGAGGAAAGAAACAAGAAAAGAAAAGACCTTAAAATAAATAAAAGGATTGGAAAGAGGAATTTACCTCTTGAGTTTATCTCCTTTGAGAACCTCTTCAGGGGAGAGGTATTGATAGTTTGAAGTGACTAGGGTATTGTGAACGTGGGGTTAGATCTTGGGGAGAGATTTTGGGAGATTATTGGCATGGCACATGACTTGAGAGTAGTGAATGGAAGAGGGAGTGGGGGGGGGGGGGGGGGTTATAGTGGAGGAGAGGAGGGTTTTCATAATACTATAATCATTGATTTATTATTTATTCACATGAAAAGAAATTGTAAGTATTCCATGACCATGAGTTGTAATAAATGCATGTAATTTCGAACCAATTGGTCTTACATCAGCAGATCACCATCAATTACTCAATAAATCCATTATTTAGCATTTATCACAAATTATCACATTTTACTATTAATAAAAAAATCAAGTATTTTTAAAAAATCTCAACAGTTCACCCTAATTTTTGTTTGATGTCTCAAATCCAAAAATGAATTCCATTTTTCAAAAATAATTTTCTATTATGAATAATTTAATAATTAATTAAAGTCATAATTTATTATATAAAAACCAGTTTTAAAACATTCATTTACTTATTATAAAATATATGTACAACATACTTTCACAAGAATCCTATCTATATACTATCATAGGTAAGGTAATATTCATTAGGGTATATAACTATTCATATGGGTATGATACTATTCATAAGGGTAGGTTACTATTCACCAACAATTATGTTTTTCTTATTGGACTCCAAATAACTTACTCATCACAACCGTGTATATTAGAATTTCAAAATTCAAAACATAGAAGTGACAAACTTATGTTTAAAGGTAACAAAACACTTAATAGTTCATTAATTTTGGATTTAATGTAGTTATATGACATGTTTATAAGAAAATAATTTCCAATGATAAAACATTGGGTCATTACACCTATAGTATTTGAAGCTTCTGATTGCACCACAGCAGCCTTTGGAGATGGGAAACCCTAACAATAACGAGGTGTATTAATATCTTGACAAAAATGTTGTAAATGACCAACACATCCATAGATACTACATGTCTTTGTGGGCATATGATAATAACGTCTGGTGTGCCCTCCCTTGGCACACTAATATCATGTTAGAGGCACACTGTCAGTTGTAATGGATGATGCAGAGGAGGATTGCAGATGAGACCCACCACCACCACTTTTGTTATGATCCTGTAAATTTCTCTTCTTCCCATACATTCCACTGAGGGTGTCATAAGTTGGAAGATAAGAGGTGTAAAATATGAAATTTCCTACCATATTCTCTTTTTAATAATTTCTCTTTCTACTGTCTCTACATAGGAAGAAATATTCAACATGAACACTTGTGATTTGATATCCGGTGGAAGACCCTGTAGATAATTATGAGCCTTTAGCTGGTCATTCTTTTTCAAATCCAGAGTAAAATAGACAAGATCAACAAACTAGTTAGTGTACACTGACATTGAATGCTCTCCTTGCTACAACAAGAGGAACTCTAGAGACTTTTCCACCATTAGAGACTCTGGAAACAACTTCTAATAGAACAGTATTTTTAAACCCATCCAATCCAAGACCACATGTCTGTCTTCCCATAGAATCCCACCATTTCCTAATGAAACCCCTCATTTTAAAAGTTGCACACTTCACTCAAATATTCTTAGGTGTCTCTAGAAAGTTGATGATTTGTTTGATCAAGTCTATCCAATCTTATGCCTCATGAGGTTTAGTCATTCCTTTGAAGGATGGTGGATTCTCATGCCAGAACTCCCATAATTGATCTCTCTATCCTCCATCTCCTGGTTTTATGTAAACCATGACATTCTAAACTCATGGAACATCATGATCAATGTCACAGACTACTCGTACAATTTCTTCAATGTGGTTCTGAACTATAGTTGGATTTCCTTGAGGAGCATTAGATGCACCATCATGAGAAACATGTGGAGGATTTATTGGAGGTGAACTACTACACACTGAAACATCAAAATGAACAGACACTAGAAAAAATCTCAGTCGAAACTAGAAAACCAATTAGCAAAAAGTGAGATTTTTAAAACAAAACACAATACTAGAAACACACATCACAACATCCCATAGAGACTTGAGTCTTATTATGATAAGAGCTGGCCATGAACTTATCGCAACATACGTCTCATGTCCTGACGATCCTATCCCAAATATAACAGACATCTGAAGAAAAAGATTCTTGAGAATAGAACTCCTTTGATACCAAATTATAATGAATCGATCTGAGTTTTCCTCAAACCTGACACCCAACCCTATCAATGGAATACCTGAAAGGCATTCCCGATCCCCACTGGTTGTTGAAAAGCAACGAGGCATCAAATGACCAAACATAGGGAGCGATTTCACCCAACATGGATTACCACATGACATACATATATATAGAAAGAATGAAACAGAGAAAGACTAACAATACATATGCCACAACTATAGGGAAAACAACAAAAACAAATAACTAAAAAAGTAGTTAAAACTCAAAGATGATTCCAAAAATAAAGGACTAAAACCCAAATAGCTACTCTAAATGATGGTATGGACAAACTCTCACCATCTCCCAACCAACTACCTAACCAACTGACATAAACCCCACCACCTCACTACAACATCTTCAAATTTCATGCACTGGAAGACAAAAAAAGGTCTATACACCATCGAAGAGGTACGCAAGGTGTGAGCTAACTTGCTTAGTAGGATCCCACCCCGGTCTTCCATAACTAGTCTCTATATAAAAATATTCCCATATGATCATTTTAAAATAAAACCTGGAATTCTAAGAAGTAAAGAAATATTATAGAAAACATGGTAAGAATTTAAATTTTTCTACATTTCTAAAAATCATTGGTATATCAATTTAAAATAATATTTTTCTATATCACTTTCCCGAAGCATAAAAATGCATATCAAGGCTATCTCAGAAATCCAAGAAATACAAAATAGAAGCACATGTATAACAACACCATGGAATACAATAGGACTAGGCCGCATAATACTCATAACACAATAATCAGGTACACAAAAAATGTTCCTAGAACATAGGTCTAGGATGTTGAGAAATACCCTAGGATTAAACCCCCCAAAATTTCACTATCTTCCCCCTATAACAACATGGCTAGGAAAGAGAGGAAAGCCCAGAGACAAACCACCATAAAAATCACAGACCAATGGATTATGGCCTTAAGATAAACCCTCCACCTAAGTACCCAAGGTAACCCATGTGCTCAATTTCACAAGCTAATTTCAATTCACTGAAAACCATTTCAAAACCATTTAACAAATTCCATTTCAATGCTTTGAAAATACCCATTTTATATCAATTTATCAATAACCTGGGAAAATAAATTTTTCATTAGAAAACTTTTTCAACACACACAAAACAATCAAGCTAAATTAAATATAAAAAATAGTTTATAAATAAAAATAATCAGTTTCATCAGAATAGGCCAGGAAGGGAACCACATACCTCAATGTGTTGGTTGCACACGCCCGCAATGGAATCCAATATCAATGAAACCTAGCAGCTTCATCAATGGCCCCTGAATCAAATCTCCACATCTTAGGATTGATCCAAATCTAAAAAAATAGGTCAGTGGAAGAGAGGAAACCCACATACCTCATAGAAGATTTCTGGCCACACCATGACCAATGAAGGAAGGGGTATCCAGAACCAGATCTGATGATAGATCTAGAAGAATAGAATAAGAAACATCCAATATAGATCAATGGACATGATACTGCAAATATAGGGTGCTATCGTGATCAAAGACAACAAAGAATCAAAAAGAACACATACTCAAAGAGACACACCATAGATGAAATGAAGATTCATAAGCGATCAGATCGATCCAAAAAGAGAGGCTCCTTTGAAAATTTCTTAGGAATAGTCTAGGGCCAAGAGTGATGAAAATACCATGTGAGAACTGAACCAAAATATCCAAAAAACATGACTGAAACTTGTACACGGTCCGAGTCATAATGTGTACCCAAGGGTCAATATGTGTTGTCCATGCCAGATATGTTATGAAAAAAACTCATCACATCCTCTTAAAAACTGACATTTAAACCCTACACGATGTGTACCAACCATTCATGACATGTACTAGTTCATAGTCTGATATCCCCTATAACGACATATACACATTATCTAGTACATGATGTGTACCTTAGGTACATGACTTGTACCTATTCTACAGCCTCCAGAAAATCCAAAAAACCACTTATAAAGACTTAAACGTAATGGGAACATAGAGAGAGGAAAAACATACTTGATCAAGATAATAAGATGTTACACAAGATATTTTATGTATCCAATGATAAACAGTATAACATCATTTTAATCTATTGTGGGTGGATCATATTTATGTTAACTCCTTGTTTTTTTCATAGTTCTTAAATTAGAACATGATGGTTGGATTGTAACTCGTAATATTGAATCATGATTATAAGAGTCTACCTAATTCACTATCTATCTGTATACATCTATTTAATATAAAAATAATAAAAGATAGGAACATTATATATATATGTTAAAATGATGGAAAAAGTATCATAGTCATTACATTAGAGATATATTTTTAAATATATTTATTCAAGATGTGATATCATGGAGCTTCTAGACTTTGGTACCACTTGAGAAGATGAAGTCTACATTGTGGTGAATAAGGAAGCTTCACAGGAATATCCATTTCCAAAAGATATTTTATGCAATATTCTCCATCACTTTTAGGTGAGTTCATCTTCACAAGTAGTCATCCTTTCCATCAGTGGGAGTTTCCTGTAATAGAATTATTGTTCATGGGGGACTCACACCCTCACCATTGATAGTTTGTCATCTCTTGGGGATGTTTTCATCACACCAAAAGGGTGATTTTTATAACTTCTAGATGTTATATTGGGAAGTCATACGGAAAATTTAACAATCCACTAATTCAGTATTCCCAACTCAGTGATCCTACTATGATAAGATATTTCACACACTATAGGGAATATGAGAGAGAGATCAAGAGACTGTATGAATCTATACTACTACTCATGAATTCTAAAACACCAGTTAAATAGATTAAAATGTCAAATTAATGTAAGAATATAGTAGGTAGGTTAAGGATTCCTAGAAATGGAATCAACATGGTCCAAACTATAAATGATATTGATGTGATTGATACCTATAAATTTTTGGATGTTGAGTTAACAAGATTAAAAAATTATTCATTGAATATTTCAATAATTGATCATATATTAGAAAATTTTCAATATAATTCAAATGAAATATATTTTTTCCAAATATATAAACAATTAAGTGTGTGTTAAAATCACTATCCAAAGAAAATATATTCTAGTTATAAGTAGGGGTTAGAGAATAAGACTTTAACCGAATGTTTAACCAAAAACATAAAATAAAATTACTGAACACATATAATAAAATAGATTTAGCTTAGTATTATTTTGTTTTTGTAATTAAGCAAAATATTTGAGAGGTTTTGGATATTAATTTTAATATCTTAAAGAAAAAAATAACAAAAAATAATTTTTTTTTATATTTTTATTAATTTAATATTAAAAAAGAATTTTTAAAATTTTTATAAGCATATGAAAAATTAAATATTGTTTATAAATAATTTTTTTTAAAATAACTTGTTTTTTTACAAAAATTAATTATCTATTTATGACCTTGGGTTTTGAAACAACTTAGATAGCATGTGAATTTCTATTCCTTAATGATTTTTACTACAAAATGAAATAAAATGTAGAATTATAATCAAAACCATATAACTGAAATAAAAAAACATGGTTATTGAATTTTGTTATTAAAATTATGACCAAAAATCCAAATGCAAATCGATTTTTGGTTTGTCTATAATCGAATCTAAAATTTACCCACATCAAATTATTGGTCACCTTAGCATGGACACACATTTTGGATTCTAAAAAACATTCATTCAAAGAATCAATATATTATTTCAAAGTGTATATTGTACCATGTATATTTGACTTCCTCCATAAATTCCTCCAAACATTGTGTAATTATTATGACATTGGCCTATGTATGGATATTATATTTTAGGAAGAAAATAAGGAAAAATAAAAAAACATGCTCAAAAAACTAAAACTATGGCTGATATACAAAAGGAAAAATAAAAAAGTGATTAAAAAAAGAATGATGAGAATTGCTAACATGTTTAGCTACAATAACATCAAAGGAGAAACATTATTTTCAATACTCTATTGATATAATTTCTTCACAATGATATTTTTATGATATTGAATATGTAATTCAGTCATATTACGACCTAAATCACATCAATAAACATATACTTATCTGTCATGTATAAAGATAAAATATTTCTCTATAAAACATAAATGAAACCGAAATCTATGATTCCATAATTATGTAATAAAATGACATAAATACTAATATTAAATATATATGAATTAATTAATGTATCATTGATAGAAATAACCCAAAAATTATCTTTATTGGGAGTTCAAACAATACCCACAAACCCCTTCCAAAATTGTAATCCACCTCATAGAGCTTCCCAAAAATCGATTGTCTAATCAATCTATATGAAAATCCACTAATTTTGATGAACCCAAATAATCAACGAAACGAAGAATTGGTCAATAAATAATTCAATATTGAGTGAGTAGACCCACTTGGTCAGATTCGATGGTAAATTAGAAGATAAATTAACAACCACTAGGGAATTATCTTGAAAAATATTCCAATTCCACACCCCTAGATCCAAGACAATTCAAAACTACATGTTTATATGAATTGATTCCATATAAGAAAAGGGTGAACAATGGGTCACTCATCGAACATCGATTTAACAAAAACACAATTGTGGAGAGGATACTAGAACAAATCTATCACCAAAAAAACCGTTTTTTTGGCGAGACTAAAAACTCCCTAAGTCACTTTTTGGGTTGAGATAAAAAAGTAGGAGGGAATTCAAGAGATAAACTATAGCATGATATAATAAATACCAATGATATCCATACATTATAAAAATGATCTGATCCATCTCCTGCTGAACAAATACACAGAATAATATCGTAGTCTCTATCATTCAATTAGTATGCGACCTTTCCCAAACAAAATCAATTCAGAATTATCATTAAAAAAAATCTCGATAAATGGATTATCCAATCCTAGAATATCTTGTGATGTTTCTCTTAAGTTATAGAGATATGAAATCAAATGGTCACATCAAATATTAACCCTATCGCAAAGTCCAATAATCTAATAGAGATGCTTATTCAAAATCCAATGTGAGCCTTATAAACTTGTCTAGAAAAAAACCAGGTCCTGACCCCAAGCATGAATTAAAAAAATTTCAATAAGGACATGTCTTAGCACAAATAATATATAAACTCATGGAATTAGGGTTTTGTAAATGATTTCAACCCTTCTCAGAAAAAAACAGCATTAAAGGTTCTAAATTCCATGAATACCGAGCCCCTACAAGCCTTCGGTACACATAAATTATCCCTTTACACCAAGTGGGATTTGTTTTTTCCATTATGTTATCCCCACCAAATGTATACTAATCACAAATGTAACTAATGAATAAAAATATCTAGGACTTTAAAAAACATTAAAATGTATGGATATAATGGGAAACCACCTTTATATGAATCTCTTTTCCTTCTTTATAAACTCTCTTACCAGGCCATATCTAATTTTTTTTATCAATTCTATCATCAATATATGAGAATGCATCATTATTTTATCTTTGAAAAAATAAAGATAGAAATGTAATTTTTAGTGTTCATCAACCACTTTTGGTGACATAAGTTCCATATAGATCATCTTTCCTAGAAAGTCATACACCTCTACTAAAAGAGATCTTAAATTTATATAAGTTAACTGAATGGGCAAAAACATTTCATATATGTAGAAAATATTCTTAATGCAATGAAGTTCCTACAATGTTTCTCTAGAAAATAATTTGTTGTCAATTGTAAAGAGTAAATGGGATACAAGGGAGATGCATATATATTCTTTTTAATCATGTATTAGATTATTATTTTTCAAAACTATGATAATATTATAGAAAACACTAGTCATAATGATAAAAATGTACAAGGAATGAGGATATACCTAAAGAAGTCTATGTGAAATAATATAGATTTTGGTAAGATTTCCATTAACAATGATCTTAAAGGAAAACATGGAAACACACATAGTAAATAAATCCACCCAATGGATAGCAAATCCCATTATACTATGAAACAAATACAGAAAATGTTCATTTGAATCTAACATAATCCTAAGACATGTCTAATTTTTAGGTCATTAGACAAATTTTGAGAGAAATGGTATTCATTTACTAAAAAAATATCATGGGAATCTATGGTATTATCTTATATGATTTATTTTGGAAAAAATAAACATTTATTTTTAAAAATAATTGAAGTCAAAAAAATATTTAATTTAATTGACCATATTTTTTGATAAAATCTTATATGTCACATTTTAAATACTAATAATACTAAATTTCAAAAATATAAAAGGATTTTTCACTTTGATAAATAGATTCATCATGGATTATTTAGTTAAATAAAAGAAAGTCATATATTTCAATTATTCTTTTGTGAGTTTTAGGATATTAGGCCCCACAATATGTTGAAATTATTTGTGAAATATGCATGACAACCAACCAGACTAGGGGCCTTAGTGGAATTATTTGAGAAAGGGTCTAGCTAAATTACTGATCAATGATTTCCTATGTAAGATCATTATTCATAGAGTAGGTAACAAATAAGAAGATAAATGAGGAAACCCTAGTAAAAATAAAATATCCCCATAATAGTATAGATTATGAGATAGTATCAAAATTATATCCTAGATTTCACTTACCAAGCTATTTATCACTCCTTTAAGCCTCTCTAGTTTCATAAAAAAGTTCTTCCTTTAACTTTATGAAGCTTTATTATTGAAATATAGTTTATTCTAGTGTCCATAATTAATGTGTTATTCCTTCACCCTCATGAACTAAAAACTATATTTTTTTTGATTTGTTTGTAATGTTTTTTCAAGAGACCAAATCCATGATATCATAAAAGTAAACATAGGAAGATAATAACACACCTTTAGAGTATTCTCAATATGGAAAACTCAAAATTAAAATTATAAAATTTTGATTTACATAATTACATAAGACCAAAATACACATTCAAACTTTTATAAGAGTAGTCATTTTTGGAATAATTACACAATGTATAGATTATACCTTCAAAATCTCGCACCTTCATTCACATGCTTTAAAACATGAAAAAAAAATTTATTTCAAAAATTCAACCCACCTCAGTTCATGGTAAGAAAAATAGGAACGTTTTCCAAATTAATAGTGGAAATATGGGAGATATAAAACATAGGAAAAAGATATATCTAGAAATAATAACCCTAAATATATCATGTCATTAAGATATCTTAGTGATTTTCAAATTTTCCTAATACAAAGTGAATATATTTTCATTAAAACCCAAATTAGAAAACACCATATGCCTCAAAACATCTTGGAACCCTATTATAATAGATGTAGGCCTAAAATAACCCTTTAACTTTCACTTTGGAAAATAATTTTATTGATGTACCCCCATTTAATAATGGTTTCTAGCTTTTATCTGACATAATCATCTATAGTTCCCAAATTTTTCGTTTATCAATATGATTTTTTTGTCCATAGAAGCCCATAAAGAACCATTCCATAATAACCTTATATTGAATAGAAGTCGAAATATTATATTGATAGTAATTATTTATTTTAACAAACAACTCATCTTTCTGAAGAATACATAATTTTTTTTGAACCTATCTACCACTGGAAAAAAATATCAAGGACCAAACATAAAGACCACACCAACCATGAACAATCTCTAAAAAAGTTTTCCACACTATAAAACCACATACAAGAAGTATTTTGAGCACAAAAAGCTATGAACTAATTGTGCATAGATTAGTGAGACTACAAAATTTCCAATATAAGAGATTTATTTCTTCACACAGGCTCAAACTTCATGATAATATAGAAGAGGCAGAGACAAAAGATTAGATAAATCCAGTGATCTAAATACCCAACAAATAAAAACCCCCTAATATGATGAATCCAACCATCTGATTAAAAATACCTAAACTTGATGAATCTAGAATAATCCACCCAAATGATAAAAACACCATTCTGATGAAGCTGATTTAAACCCGATGAGGATCCCAATAAATCGATGATTGAATGAAACATATCTGATAAAAAATATTGATCTATTAGATGGATATCCAAATATAATAAATATCAAAATACTATTTTAATTAGATGAAGATCCTAATCCAATGAAAATTATATGGAATAATAAAATGATCATAATTCGACAAAGATCCCAATCCAACTATGATCAGAAAAAACAAATCTAAACCAAATGAATCCACTGGACTAATGAAGTAGATGAAGAAATTATCCCAATGAAATATATCTGAACATAGTGAAGAAGATCTGAATGAACCCAAAGAAATAGATGTATGGTTGATGAATGATCGTGATGATCTGAATGAACTATTGTTCTATTCCACATGATAAAGTTGATGAAACAACAGAAAAAGACCAAAGAGATGGAAAAAAATAAAGAAACAATTAAATATGTCACAATGAGCTGGGTGAAACCACGAAAACCCCAGAATGTGGGATCTCATGGAAGTGAAAAAAACTCTCATGGATTAACCAAATTTTATATAAATTATATTAAATTTCAAGGTTTTGTTATATTTTTTTTGAAAAGTGATTCTAATATATTCCATTATATACATTATCATTTGTTTAAAAAAAGGATAACTAATATGTAAATAAAAATAATTTTTGTTGTTAATCAATTTCCATTAGGTATTTGTTGGATGATGTGAATCATCTCGGGTACAGTCATCCATGTGAGAAATAACGACAAAGAATGTGTGAAAAAAATTAGGTGACGTGAATGAATGGGGGGGTGAAATTAAAATAAATTTGAAACATACTACATATATAGATATATTGATTATAGATATTGATATATGAAAATTTGATCACAATGGATCTTCCTTTCATCCTCTTCACAATCCTCTTCACAAGACTACAATAAAGCAAAAGTTTGTTCTATAAATAGCTATTGTCAATAAAAAATGTGTTGATAATCTAATCACAAAAAAATAATTTGGCCTTTATCAACGCTTTATTTTATATCTAATAAATGATAAATTTATTTTCACTATATTTAGCAGTGATAAATATTATTTATCAGTGATTTTTTTATCATTGATAAAGGCAATATAGACTGTTGTATAGATGAATGACTAAAATAACCCTAACAAAAAAGAAGATATTAGAAATCATAAAACAAACAATTTAAATATTAAAATTAAACAAAATTGAAATATATATCACATTATGGCATCATTCCAATTCAAATTTTACATTTCAAAGTTCTCATAGAAAATATTTACATCGATCTCATATTTAAAATTAGTATAAAAAAAGAACAACCCAATATAAAAAAACATTTTTCATTATTTTTGTGACTATCAACCACTCTAGAAAAGTATGTCCCATAAATAAACAAATTTTATTTTAATAATTATACTCAAAATAATAAAAATTATATTTTTTATGTTATATAATATATAAATGATAAATTATAATGTTAGTTATAGAATATATTAATGATATTATATGTGATGGTGTTAATTATAATATTAATGATTATATTGTTAATTATATTATTAATTATCACTTATATTATTAATTAATAATAATATTATGAATTATTTATTAAATTATTAATTAATAATCTATATGAATTATATTTTTTGATTACATAATATATTAATGATATTCATTATTGATTTTCTTATTAGTTAATTTTTTTCTAATTTTTATTTAATTAATCACAAATTTTTGAAATAAATAACTAATTAAAAATTATATAATTAATTTAATTGTTATTATTTTTTGATATTAAATAGTTGTTTTTTATTTTTTGTTATTAACATAATTAATTACATTAAGTATGTTATTTGTGGTTTCATCTTGAAAACCAAACGTGATCATGGTTTACACCATCTGATGTGCATCTCCGTTCACGCTTCATGAGACACATCTTTATAAATATGAATCATTGTACTAATGTTTGAAATAAAATCGAGATTGTTTTATTAGTTTTGAGAATGTGATGTACATTTTAAAATAAAATGACACTTTTATTGAACCAAGGTACTCTGAGTCATATATGCATCATCACTTGTTACATTCATTTGTGGTCAAATACTACATGTCAAAAATGAATTATGTATAGTTGTACTAAATATTCAAGATAATCATAGATCATTTTCATGTTTTTGTCTATGTGATATGTGATTTTGACTAAAATGACACTTTTATATTGAAAACATGCACTTTTAGTCATATTGGGCACACCATGTCTTTGATTGATGTTTAGTCAATTCTTGAATTTCAAATAAATGTATCATTTACTTAATGATTTAAGAAAATATGATCTAGTTTACTCAATTTTGGCTATTTCAAATGTGTTTTAGAGTAAAATGAAACTTTTAATGTTAAAACCAATACTTTGAGTCATACAGACCTCATCATGTGTAAAATTGTTGTGTGGTTGATTCCTTCATGTCCAAAATGAATCATGGATCATTTTCTTATGGTATCAAGACAATTCAATCAATTTTTCTTATTTTTGGATAGGTAAAACATGATTAAAACTAAAATAATGCCTTTTTAATTTGGAAACACACAATTTTGAGTCTTACCAGCCACATCATGTGTCTGATTGAAATTTGGTTGGTTCCTACACATAAAAAATAATTTAAGGACTTATTTTATAAATTATAATGATTATATGAGATTGTTTTCTTGGTATTGGACATGTGAGCCATTTTTAGACTATCATGCTAGTTGTATATTGAAAATAAGAACTTTGAGTCTTACCAGCCATATCATATGTCAGATTGACATTTTACTGATTCATACCGATCAAAAATGAAAGGACAATATTTTCAAAATGTGTCAAGGTATTCCAATCATATTTAATAATTTTTTTCTATGTGATAGGTGTTTTATAGTAAAATGATAGATTTGTTTTGTTAAAGCATGAACCTTGAGTAATACTAGCAACAATATGTGTCGAATTGATTTGTAGTAAATTTTTCTAAATAAAAAATAATAATTTATTGTTTTCCTAAAGTATAAAGATAATTAAATCCCCACCATTGGTGGTGGGGTGGTAATGGTTTGTGAAGTGAGGAGAAGGTAATGGGGTCATGTCCTTGGACCTACAAGTTTACCGAATTTTTTTCATTCTGTTGTGTTCTGTACTGGTTGACTTAATCAATATTATATAATGAAAATCGGAGATATTTTACTCAATTTTTTCTATATCAATATCTTTTTAGACTAAAATGATATTTTTTGTTGTAAACTTACAGTTGGAGTCCTACAAGTGACCTCATGTGTCTAATTAACATGTTGTTGATTCCTATACATCTCAAATGAATTATGGATTATGAAAAAAAAGTATCACGTCAGTAAAAACAAATTTTCATTGTTTTTTATATTAGAAATTTAATTTAGAGTAATATCACACTTTTAGTGTGAAAAAATGAAATTTGAGTCATACCAGCCACATTGTGCGTTGGGATGATGTGCAGTCAATTCCTACATGTCAAAAGAATAAATTATTGATTGTTTTTCTAAATTATGAAGACAATATGATATCACTTTCTTGATTATGGATATGTTAATCACATTTTAGTCTAAAAGAAAATTTCTTATAGGTAACACACACATGGAGTCCTACTGGGAATATGGTTATTAAAATTCATGTAAGGTTGATTCCTACATGTCAAAAATGAATTATTAAATGGTTCCATAATGCATCAATACAATACAAGATAGTTTGATTAGGTTTGTCTATATGATTCATGTTTTGGATTAAAATGTAAATTTAATATAAAAACATGAACTTTGAGTCATACTATCCACATCATGTATCAGATTGACATAAGGACTATTCCAACACATCAAAATGAATTATGGGTCATTATCATAAATTAACAAGACAATCTTAGATCATTTTCTTAGTTTTGGCCATGAAAATCATGTTTTGTAGAAAAATGACATTTGTTATTGTGAACACAAACATTTTTTTATATCAGGTATATCATGTTTCAACATTAAATGAGGTATATTAATAAAAATTAAAAATAAATTATGGGTCATTTTTATAAATTATCATGGAAAACAAATATTTTTTTTGGTTTTTGGATATTCGACGCATGTTTTGGAGTAAAATGACACCTTTTCAATGAATCCATACCAGCTTAATCGTGTTAATGAATAATGTGAGGTTAATTCCTAAATGTTAAAAATTAATTAAGTATAATTGTAATGACCCGCTCATTATCATTGGATTCAGAGCAGAACAAGTTATTACATGGACTTAAGTGACTTTCCCAAGATGTCAATGGCTGGAAATATATGCTGAAGTGTTTAAAAAACAAGTGGGGGATGATTTATACTTTAAGAAATAAACTAATAAACCAAAAAAACATATCCAAACAATTAATTAAATGATTCATGAACAAAAGAAAGACAACTAGACAACTTCATATATCTCAAAGTCACATCAAATTGTGCCACAATGGAAGACCCACAAGTTTCAAAGTACATAGTGTATAAACAATAAAAGACTCTCAAGAGTCCACAAGACTCTATTATCCCTAAAATCTATGCTCCACAATCAGCAAAAATCCCATGTATCATGAGGTAGTGCTAAAAACATGGGAAACATTACCTTTTCTACTATTTTGAAAGATTGCATTTGAAAAATCACCAAAGTGACAAAGTATGGGTGAGAATAAAACCCAGTAGGATTTCACCAAGGAAATCCCTACTCATAGAGCTTCAATAGAAATTTTAGCCACATTTTTATAAAATAGTTCATATAATTTATTTTACCAAAATAGTTTATAACCAAATATAAAAAAGATCCAAAAACCATTTACAACCAAGTGAAAATGAAACTAAATGAAATCAATTTCCAACATGTTATTTTTCCATCAAAATGAATAATAAAATCTTAAAACCAATCCATATTATCATTTGGAATATTCATTAAATAGTTCATAACAAACTCACACATGCATGCTTCATTTGACAGTTCTATACTCATGAGTGGTCTCTCGTCCAATCACCTTGTGTACCAATGACAAATTCCCTCAATCCAAGATCACGTCCCTTTTAACCCAATGGTATTTGTCCCTTAATATGGTCTCTTTAGTAATGAACTCATACCAACAACAATTATTCCAAATATTTCCATTCCCAAAATAAACCACTGCAAACCATTTCAATAAAACTATACTTTTATTGAAAACCAAAGAGAAAACAATTTTAAAAAAACTATTTAATTTCAATAGAACATCCCCATTTATTGAAAAAATAAAATCAAATCCATGTTATACCATTCTAGAAAACCCTCATTTTCAAATCCATCATTTAAAACCAAGAACGAATGTACTTTACTCAAACACCTAATTTTCTAGATTTCACAATCCGTCACTCAAGAGGGTTTCCAAAAAGTGTTCAATCAACCCTGACACAATAAATTCAACACAAAATATTAAATTTTACAGAATTATAATTCGTTCTACTAACTAGAGTCGAGAAAGAAGCCTCATACCTCTAAGGTTTTGAAAAAAATCCAAACGAACGAAGAATGCACAAGAAAACTGGGTCGATTCTCTAAGAACCCACCATAGATATATTCTACTAGAAAGGTAGAGACAAAATCTCATCATATTTCGAATCCAAACACCTAGATCTACCCATAATAGGGAATAGATATAAGAAACTAAGAGAAGATGAGAAGTAGATCTAACAAATTGTTCAAGAATGAAGAAGAACAATCACAATAATCAATAATCCCGCTTCTATTCCCCAATGGAAGCCTTCAGATCACCTTCAAACTGAGTGGAGAACCTTTTTTGGCCTTAGGTGAAGAAAAATCCTAATTTAGTGATTTTTTTGGGTAAGAAATAAGGGAGTTATGGTAAAAACTAGTGAGATACTATTTTTAAGGATCTTATTCCAACTCCAGGCACGGTTTGGCCGCACGGTTTGGAAAACTGGGTGCTAACCTTGTGGTAGAAACTACCCGCATGGATTATCCTTTAACATTCTCCAAAATAGTTCTATTACCATGCTAGATCTATAGTCTCAAGAGGACCACCATGCACAGTTTGGTCGCACAGTTAAACAAACCGTGTGACGGCCGTGCGACATCCCTTTATCCCCAAACACTTCCAAAGTTCTCCAAACTGTCCCAACTATCACCCTTACACGTTATAACCATAAAAACAATCAAATAAGGGTTACATACTAGAAACCATGGGTATCACATTCTCCCCACCATTTTTATTTTTGTTTCTGGAAAGTATAAAATATTCTTCACCCTAATAGAGTTACGGTCACTACTCTTTTATTTCCTTTTCACATTCCCTATTCTCTTAATAAATATTTTCATAATTCTATAAAACCCATACTAGAATGATGATTTTTCCATGAAACAATTTCTCTTGAGTATCCATAATCCATATTGGGATATTTATCAATGAAGCATCCGAATCTAGGTCAATGTGATCCCATTTGATCACATGTTTAAGATCAGGCTGATACTTTTTCAAATGAGATACATGGAACATATTATGCACTAAGATGAACCATAGTGGTAATGCCAACTGATATTCAACCCCTACAACCCATTCTAGTATTTCAAAAGGGCAAATTTATCTAACATACATCTTTCTCTATTTCTTGAAACGATGATGTCCAAGCCTTGGGGATATCCTTAAGAAGACATGATCACCCACAGTGAATAAAAACAGTCTTCAACGATGATATGCATATTATTTCTAATGAGTCTGAGCCATCTTTATACTCTTTCTAATCAAATGGATATTCCTTAATGTTTCTTGGACAAGGATAGGTATAACTAGTGAAGTCTCAATTGTTTCCTCCCAAAATAGTGGAGATTGTCATGAAGGCCCATACAAAGATTCAAACAGAGCCATATGTATCCAGTCATGATAGCTATTATTATATGAGAACTACACCAAGGGAATATTATCTTCCCATGAGACACAAAAATCCCTTATACATGCCCAAAACATGTCTTCCAATGTTTTCAACTTCCTCTTAGACTAGACGTTTGTCGGAGGATGATATGTCGTGCTCATAGTCAGCTGATTCCCAAGAGCTTTCTATAAGGATTTCCAGAAACAATATGTGAACCTTGGATATCTATATGAAATAAATTGAAACTAGTACTCCATAGCTATTTAACAATTCTAAGATATTGATTTTTGGCAGATCCTCCACCGTATGAGTTTCACAAATAGGGATGAAATGGGCTGACAAAGTAAGATGGTCCACTATTACCCACATAATGTCATGTTTCTAAACCATTATTGGAAGACCTATAACAAAATATATCGCCATATAATCCCATTTCCACATTGGTATTTGTAAATATTGTAACAAAACCACTGGTCTCTAATGATATTATTTAGATTTCTGACATGTTATGCATCGTGAGACGAACTCAACCAACCTCCTTTTCATGCCTATTAACTAAAACTGTGCCTTTAATGCCTTATACAACTTTTGTGTACCTATATGTACATCCCATCTAGAATGTTGGAAGTCATGAAGGAGTTTTTCCTAACAAGACATAGGTACAACTATATGTTCTCTGAAACACAAAACTAAACATCCATCATCTTTCTAGCCCTCAATGGTATTGACAATAATGACTTTTAAACTCATAACCAGACATTATTCATATGTTTTTATGCATCTTTGACCATATTAACCAAATCTGGAAGAAGCATAGTCGAAAGGAAAACCACAACATCACCTCTGTATTCATATTCCACATGCATGTCGGCTAGGACCTACATCCACTTCCATTCATCTGAATCATCTTTCGCTAACTGAGCATATGACTTTTTTCTCAATGCGTCCTCTACCGAATTCCCTTTCCCATTTGTATATATTATGTCAAAGTCAAATATTTGGAGGTATTCCATCCATATCCTTTTCCTCAGACTCAAATCTTGTTTTGATAATATGTGTTTCAATCTTTTGTGGTCCGTGAACATAGTGAATTTCTCACCAAAGAGATAGTTTCCCCATGTTTTGAAAGCATGTATGACTGCAACTAACTCCAAATCATGTGTTGTGTAATTCTTCTCTAGTACCCTCACCTTCCTTGAACCATAAGTAACCACATGGTCTCCTTTCCTGAGAACAGAACCCAAATCTGATCCCAGAGAATCACAATACACTACATACCCCTGTTTTGATTCTAGAAAAATCAAGTTAGGTGTTGCTGTAAGATGAAATTTTAGTTCCTGGAAAGACATATGGATTTCCTCTATCCATTAGAATGATGCATTATTCTTTGTCAGAGCTTCCATTGGTGAAGATAGTTGTGAGAAATCATGCAAAAATAATTTATAGTAACCAACTAGACAAAAAAAACCTTGTATATTTAAGACATTATTTAGTGTTTACCACGAGTTAAGAACATCTATATTTTTAGGATCAATAGAAACTCATTTTTCAAAAATGACATATCCATGAAAACATACATCCTATGTCCAAAAATCACACTTTGATAATTTGTCATACAAATTGCGATCTCTCATGATTTGTATCATTGTTTCCAGGTACACCTCATAGTCATCCCCTGTCTTTGAATACACCATGATGTCATCCACAAACACCATAACAAAATAATCCAGTTGTTGCTGAAATATGAAATTCATCAAAGCCATGAAGACTGCTGGTACATTAATTAGATCTAAAGGCATGACTACATATCCATAGTGTCCATATATACTTTTAAAAGTTGTCTTTAGAATATCTTCCTTCCGAACTTGCAATTCATGATATCCTGATCGCATGTAAATCTTAGAGAACCACTGATCTCCCCTTAATTGATCTATCATATCATCAATGAGTGGAAGTGGATATCTATTCTTTATCGTAACCTGGTTATGCTTACGATAATCAAAACATAGCCAAATTATTCCATCTACTTTCTTCATGAACAAGACTGGTGCTTCTCACAGAGACGTACTTGGTCGAATGAAACCCTTGTTCTCCACCTCCTCCAACTGTACATTCAATTAAATTAACTATGTTGGTGACATCCTATAAGACGAAAGGGAAATTGGACTGGTCCTTTGAAGAAGATCAATCATAATCTCCATTTCCCTAATTGGTGGTAACCCTGACAATTTCTCAATAAATACATATGGAAACTGATCCATGACTTATGGAAAAATAATTTCCTTGATCTCTTCCATTTATTCCAAATTAAACACTGGCCACTGGTAAGATATCTTTCTGAACATTAGTTCCAATATGTTCTTTTCACCTTTCTTTACCATCCTCTCTCCTCTAAAGAGATTCTCAATGTCATCCTCAGTCATGAAACTAACTATTCTCTTATAACAGTCATTATGAGCCATGAATATTGTCAACCTATCCATACCCAGGATTACATCATAGACATCCATGTCCAACATAGAGAAGTCTGAATACATCTATACCCCATCAACAATTATAACACATGATTGACACACAAAGGATCGAAAATCACTTTCACCGATAGGAGTTTGGAGTTTTAAAATAGAAGGCATCAATTCTAAATTTAAACATAGTAAATCAACAACATGAGTAGAAATGAAATAGTGTGGTGCACCAGTATTGAATAACACTTATATAAGGGTATAATTAAAATGAATCATACCTCACAACTTATATGCTCTAACATGGTTATAGACAATCATCTTCTCAGCTCCATATAATTTCTTCGTAGATGCATTGTTCTCCATGTTGCCTTGCTATGATTTCCATGATTTAATAGTCATGGTATTTCTAGAATCACAAAGCCTAGATTTTGTTTTCTGACAAGACTAATTATGTTCTCCTCACCCTATCGAAGCATATAATGCATGGGACACCTGAGAAATGTCTCAGGTACTTGACCTTAGAGCACTGCAACAATAGCGCTGAAGATGCCTTATCTTTTTGTAGTTATGGAATTCTCTAGGTTGTGTCGTACAATCTCACGTCACATAGTCAAGTAACTGTAGTGAAAATAACCTATGTTTCTCTTGGGTTGTGGAGGAAGGATCAATGATCTAACTGTATGATTTTGATTTCCACTTCATCCTTGTAAATAGATGTTCCTTTTTCTGCTTACACAAAGTGGTTGAGTTCCCACCATTCCCTATAGGTGTCATCATATCTCCTCCCATCAATCTCGAGATATCACGTTCATCCATAATTTCTATTTTTACAATCTACATATAATTCATAATAAAAAGCACCACAATATTTGATTGAATCTCATGCCATATCCCCTATTTGATGATGCGTTCTTTCAACGATGCACTTGTTGAAAATTTTGGTGAAAGGCACATTTAATTAATAAAAACAGTTGCATACTCTAGGAAAAAGAGACTCTCTTATTTTAGGCTTAAGAAGTACGTCATTTTTTGGATCTTGAACGTGCGAGGATAGAATTATTTGTTGAAAAATTACTCAAAATCATCCTGTGTAAGGCCTTCATCCAATTTAGCATGTACTACTAAATTCCACCACTGACGTGCAAGATACTAAAGCATATAAGTCACCAGCTTGACCATTATCTCCCCTGGTGTGACAATGAACTCAAATATATGATTCATCCTACTGAGCCACACCTCCGCCTTCTCATTTTCAGCATCACCCCGGAAGTTATATGGATTCTTCTTTAGGTATTGGATGGTATGATCCACATGTATTTGATCATTTATCTGGTTATATCCACAGCTTTAAGATCATGGAAAATACTATGAACCAGCTCTTGGTTCCCCTATTATTCTGGTGAAACCACATTATCTGCAGCTTCTTCAGGTTAGTTTTGACGATGCCCATCGTGTGCCATTTTCGAAACCAACAAAAGACCCTGTCAATCTCACTCTCTAGCAACTAATGTCTTAGTATTTCAAATTCTATCAAATCAATTATCACAACATTGTTTTACAAAACAACCTTTTTCCATTTTTAACCATTTTTGAAGACATTCAACATTCTTTTTGAAAATTAAACCATTTTCAAAATTCCATCAACATTTCCTTTTGCAAAATATTTCATTTGATAAACACTTTTATACACTTTAAAAAATAAACACTATTTTCACAACATGAATCATTCCTCGAAATGATGTATGTACTCCTAGTGGGAAGTCATTCCTCCACAATTCATGTTATGCTCGTCTCATTGGATAAATCACTAACAATGAGATTTCCATCATTCTATAAGTGTCTCCAAAACACTTATATCCCCAACTCCCTCGTAACTTTATGTTCAACATAAAAGGGTTACCTAAATCCTTTTATGATATACATTTCAAGTCCCAAAAATCCTAATCCTATCTAAGATACATCCCGAAGAATTGAAAAGAAGGAATTTCAACTCACAGACTATGAACACTGATGAAATCTTGTTAGGAAATGAATGAACAAGCTGATAACATTTGTACCTTAATGGAAGGACCATACTGATGCCATTTTTAATGACCCACTCATTCTCATTGGTTTGAGAGCATAATGAGTAATTACTTGGCCTTAAGAGACATCCCCAAGGTTCCAAAGGATGGAAATAAATGCTGAAGGGTTTAAAACACAAGTGGCGGATGATTTACCCATAATGAAAAAATTCAATTAACTAACAAACCATAACCAAAACATTAACTAAATGATACATGAACAAAAGAAAGACAACTAGAAAACTTCATGTATCTCAAAGACACATTAATTTTTGACACAATAGAATACTAGAATATATCAATGTACAAATAAAATAAACGACCAAAGAATTTCGAGAGACAACATGACTCCATGCTCCCCAAGATCCAAGATACACAATCACCGAACAACCTAAGTATTATGAAGTGGTGGTAAAAATGTGGAAAACGTTACCGTTTCCCTGATCTCGAAAGATAACATTGGAAAAATTACCAAAGTGCCAAAGCATGGGTTAGTATACAACTCAGCATATATTTCATAATGACTTCCCAAATAATTTCACTTGGATATTAATGTTAGCCACATTTATATAAAATAGTTCATAAAAAACAAATTACCAAAACAGTCTATAACCAAATATAAAGAAGTTCCAAAAACCATTTACAACCAATTGAAAACAAAACTAAATGAAACAAATTTGTAGAAATTTATTTTTCAAAAAAAATAAAAAATAAAATCTTAAAACCAATCCTTATTATCCTTTGCAATATCCATCACATAGTTCAAAACACCCCCACACATGCATGCTTTATTTGATAGTTCCATATTAATGAGCGGTCTCTCATCCAATCACCTTGTGTCCCAATGACACACGCCCCTAAACCAGGTTCATTTTCCTTATACCCCAATGGCAATCATCTCATACTAAGGACCCATTATGCATGAACTCACAATAATACCATTTATTCCAAATATTTCAATTACCATAATAAAACACTTCACACCATTTCAATAAAACTATACTTTTATTGAAAACCAAATAGAAAAACAATTCAAACCAACCATTTAATTTCAATAAAACATCCCCTTTTATTGAAAACATAAAATAAAATCCATGTCACACCATTCTATACTATCCATGATTTCAAATCCATCTTTTAAAACCAAGAACAAAATCACTTTACTAAAACACACAGTTTTCCAAATTTCACAAACTATCACTCAGGAGGGTTTCCAACAAGTGTTCATTCAATCAAGTCACAATCAATTCAACACAAAAAAAAATTATATTTTAAATAATTGCAATTAGTTCTACTAATTGGAGTCAATAAATAATCCTCCTACCTCGATGGTTTTGATGAAGACCCCAACAAACGAAGAAAACCTAAGAAAATCGAGTCGATTCTCCAAGAACACACCTTAGATCTCTTCTCCTACCAAGGTCAAGACCTAATATCATCATATTTTCAATCCAAACAACTAGATATACCTATAGCAGACATAGATCTAAGAAACCAAGATAATAGAATAAGTAGATCTAAGTAGATCTAGGAAACTGATCAAGAACGAAGAAGAACGATCACATACCTCAAGAATCCAACTTCGATTACACAAGGGAAGCCTTCTGATCATCTTCAAACCAATGAGAATTCATTATTTTGACTTAAGAGAAGTAAAATCTTATGTTAGGGCTGGTTTGGGTAAAAAATATAGGAGTTATGGCAAAAATGAGTGAGATACTATTTTTAAGGATCTCATTCTTACTCCGTGCACGGTTTGGCCGCACGGTTAGAAAAACCATGTGATAACCATGTGATAGAAACTACCCACACAACTTTCCCTTGCACGGTCTCCCAAATCGTGCTCAAACAGTGTTGTAGCTATTGCCTCAAGAGGACCATCACACATAGTTTGGATGTACAGTTAGACAAACCGTGCACTGCCCGTGTGATAGCCCTTTAGCCCCAAAAAACTTCCAATGTTCTCTCAAATATCCCAACTATTGCCATTAAAATTTATAACCATAAAATTATCAAACAAAGGTTATATAACAAAAACTAGTTGTACTATAATAATTTTACAAATGTGTGAAGAAAAATAAAAGATAATTTTCTTGGTTTTATCTATCTGAATAGTGTTTTAGATTGAAATGATTTTTTTTCTTAACATGAATTAGGATTCATATGGGCCGCATCGTGTGTAGAATTGATATAAAGTAGATTAATACACATAAAAATGAGTTATCAATAATTTTCCAAATGTATCAATACAATCTAAGCTCATCTATTGGGTTTTTACTCCATGACACAAGTATTAAAGGAAAATGAGACTTTTAACTATGAAACAAGAACTTTGAGTCATACCGGCCACAATGTGTGTTGAAAAAATGTGTGGTAGATTAATAAAAATTATAAATAAGATATGTATTTTTTAAAAAATAATTATGAAAATCTGAGCTTTTTTTCTTAGTTTTGGCTCTTTAAATTTGATTTTAGACTCAAATGATATTTTTTATTGTGAACACACTCTTGATGTCATACCAGGCACGTCATGTGTCAGATTGAAATATGAATGATTCCTAAAAAAAATAATTATCTAAGGAAACATTTACTATAATATAATGGAAATAAAATGTTTTGATATTAGTTATGGCTCCGTGACACACATTTTAGAGGAAATTAACACTTTTATCATGTGAAAACACATACTTTGAGTCATAACAGCCACATCATGTGTCAGATTGACGTGTGGTCAATTCATTTACATAAAAAATGAATTAAATATTGTTTTAAAAAATTATAAAAACAATGAAAGAATGTTTTATTAGTTCTAGTTGTCTGAATCATGTATTAGACTAAAATGAAATTTTTTATTATGAATATGCACTTACAGTCCTATTGTGTACATCATATGTTGAATTAATGTGAGCTAGATTAATAAATATCACAAATAAATTATAGATTATTATTATAATGTATCATGATAACCCAATATAATTTTCATATTTTTGGCTTTGCGACACATGTTTTAGAGTTACATTTAATGTGAAAATGTGCACCCATAGTCATACCAACCACATCATGTGTCAGAATGACATGCGGTAAATTCCTAAAAATTAAAAATATATAATGGATCATTTGAATTTTATATTAGGAAAATAAAAGATAATTTTATTGTTTTTAAAAATGAAACACACATTTTAAACTAAAATGACACTTTTATATTGAAAGCACACACTTTGAGTAGTTCCATCCAAATTGTATGTTAGATTGGTATGCGGTTCATCCCTACACACTACAATTGAGTTTTTTACATTTTAATAAAGGTTAAATTAATGAATCAATTTTTTTCTTAGTTTTGGACTTCTGATGAATGTTTTAGATTAAATGTAACTTTTTATTGAATACACAAACTTTAAGTCATACCAGCCACATCGTGTGTCAGATTGATGTGCGATCAGTTCTTATACATCATAAATGAATAATGGATTGTTTTCAAAAATTAAAAATAAAATACATGTCAATTTACTTAGTTTTTTTCTATGTGATGTGAGTTTTATTTTAAAATGACACTTAAAAAGTGAAAACAGACAGTTTGAATCATATTTGACACATCATTTGTCAGATTAAGGTTAGGAAAATTATTATATATTAGAAATTTATTATCGATTTTTATCCTAAATTATTATCACAATTTGAGATGATTTTCTGGGTTTTGTAAATGTGAATCACATATACACTAAAAAACACTTTTATATTGAATTCTAGCACTTTGAGTTCTACTGGCCTCATCACATGTTGGATTGATATGCAGTCAGTTCATACAAATAAAAAATTAATAATAAATTATTTTCCTAATGTAATGAGATAATATGCCCACATTTTCTCAGTTATGGATATGTGATACTTTTTTGGAGTAAAATAAAACATATTAAATGTAAAAACCTACACTATGACTCATACCGGTCACATTGTGTGTCAAATTGACCTGTGGTCAATTCCTATGGCAAAAATGAAATATGGTTAATTTTCCTAAAATATCAAGAGAATATGATATCTTTTTTTTTGTTTTTGGATATGTGACACATGTTTTAGAGTATAATTATAATTTTTATAATTTGAAAACATGTAATTGGATTCATACTGGCCACATCATATATTAAATTAACATGCGGTGGATTCCTAAAAATCTAAAATGATTTATAGCGCATTTTCTTAATGATTATAAAGAATATGAGCTAATTATATTAGTTTTTATAATTTTATGTGACATTTGAACTAAAATGACTCTTTTATAATGAATATGTACATATCGATTCATAATAACCACATCATTCCCCATATTTATGTGTGATAAAATTATAATGATCTATAATTATTTTATGAATATAATATTTAATCACCTCAAATTGATTTCAAGAATGATTTTTAAACCAAACACTCTACCCACTATTATCTAATAAAATATTTTACTTTTTTGAGTATATAGAGTGTTATAAATCATGCAATTACTTAAATATAGAAAAAAATAATTTTAAAAAATATTATATATGAAATTTTAATTACTTTTATAAATACATATTCAATGTTTATAGTTTTTTTATGGTAAGAAATATATTTCATAAATTCACAAACATAATATGGATACTATATTCCATTATTTTATTTTAAACACTGCAAAACAATTGAAAAAAATAAATAAATAATTTTAAAATATGTTTTGATTGTTAAAGGATATTATTATATACACATTAGTCTATCTACATTAGAATGAATACATAGGTTTCTTTTATTCAATCACAAACATCATTACATGATTTATAGTATATTTAATGATTTACCTATTAGAAAAAATTGTCATTAAATGTCAAAATAAAATATAAAATTTGATGTTTATCAATAAAATGTTGATTTAAATGCATTAAAAATTCACAATGGACATCATTTGTGGTCGTTATTTTAGAAATCCATGCATTGAATACAAAAATAAAAAATAAAAATTCAGGTTATCCAAATTGAATATGATAAACCTCCCGTGCTTCTTAAAAATAAAAAAAATTAATAACGAAAAAAGAATAATATATATCATATGATTTTATTTTAGATTTTACCCCTTCATTTTACGAATCAAGTAGAGTTTTCCATCCATTTTTTATTATCATATGTCATTCATAGTTTTTTTTATTTTTTCTTTTTCTAATTAAAAATTAAATTCTAGCATAGAAATTAATGTAGAATTAGAGATATTTTTTTATTCCTAGTATTTTTCATTTATAGGGTAGTAAAATATAATCCTATAGAAAATATTAATAGTTATTAACTATAATGAACATAATAGATATTTTTTTGGAAATATAAATAATGAAATTGTCCCTCATGTATTCAATCAAAACTGAGACACCCAGCCATTCCTAATTTACAATTTTCGTTATATTATGGAGATAAATTATGTCTGTAATGACCTCACCATATATTTATTTTTAATATTTAATGTGGGATATATTTTCTTATCTTAATGTTTTATCCACATGAACATTTAATGTTAATCAATATTGTAGTGTAATTGTTAGGGTGATGGTTCACATGATATTTTTTTATTAGTTGGTTTATATAATAGATTCTTCTGAGGGGACCTTCTATTTCCCCTTAATTTTTTTAATCAATAATACTATACCTGTTTTTTATATTTTTTCATCAACTATTAATGGGTTATTATTAGAAAAAAATTATATATTATAGACATCATTACCCCCATGAATAATTATAAAATTGACAAACTATGACATGAATGATGGAATAGCACCATAGAGTATGTTGAATTCGAGACCATTAAAATGAACATACAACATGACCCTTGAATAATGAGATACTTCAAAACAAATATCCATGTGTTATTTATGTAGTTTTTATGTGTGTAATGTCTCTTTTTATATTTTAAACCTTACCCCTCACACCAAGACGATGGATGGGATCTGATAGATATAAATCACCTAAAATTTCAACCAATAGAATTATAGTTAAAGAAGGTTATTTGTAGTTTTTTGATTCACATATATCCTAGTGTGTTGTGACATAAATTGATTATCTCAGCTAAGGTAGGTGATTGAGGTGAATATCTATCCTCAAATCTAGTGGGTTCATGTTTATATTTATGTACTTATCATTGTTTAACAATTAAATCTATTTGATCCTTTCATGTTTGTTGGTATAAAAAAATAGAGAAGAAATAATATATTTTAAATCATAATTTTTTTTATTATTTTGTTAATAAACATTATTCCCATAATGTTTTTATGTTTTCGTCTACTAGTTTTCCCTCGTTATTTAAAGAAGATTTATTTTATATCACATTATATTGGATGATTTTTTTGGGCTTCTAATTCATCATTATTCATATATAAAAAAGAATATAAGATATTTAAAAAAACATAAAACACTTAATGTATATTTAAAACACATATATTTATTTTTAAATTGAAACACACCCCATCAAGCATTATGGTAAGTGAAAATTGGATTTAATACATTCTACTTATTATTAGAACTCGTTTTTTGTTTCATAAATTAACATTTAAGAATAAAAGTGGATAAAATAAATGATTTAGAATATAATATTATCAAATAAATTAAACTTAAAATGATTCTTCATCATGGTGAGTAATAGAATGTTTCCATGTTTCGTGGATTGTAATGTATTCATACATAGTTAGTGGATAGGGGTTTACTTTCCCCTCAATATTTATAAGATGATGCTTTATCAAATGTTTTTGAAAGGATACATGATCTTTTATTAAAACCCTTGATACATGTTTATTATTTAAATACTATAAAGTAAATGAAATTTGTTTGGTATAAGTAAATATAAATAAAGAATCCATTAGATAATTTTTCTTTAAAATAATGAAATTATATCATAAAATTACACTAATATATTCCCAAATGATTATCCTTAATAAATGTATGAAATTATGTCATGTATTTATATTAATCAAAATATGAATTCAAGTTGTGACATCAAGTTTACTAAATAACATTGACTTATTATTGTCAAAAGGTTGGCCACATTGATTCAAACCAACATCAAATTTTACACCATTTCTTATTTCCTTAATAAAATTAGTTAATATGGTGATCCTGAACTGCTCTTGTTATTTTTTCCATGTGATTTTGATGCCCTATAAATTTCTAATTTTAAGAAATGATAGTGTATTTTCTCTAGGAGATGGTAAAATTAGGGTTTGGAGTGGTCATTCTCTACATGTGTAGTTAAAAATTCAATTTTGATTATGTAAATATATCATAGAACACATATTATTATGAGAAAAATAATATTATGTTAAATAAAACATTAACATATTCAATGAACTCACTTATTTAATTAATGGTTGAAGATATTTGGATATCATTTTTAGTACAAAAGTACCCTCCTCATAATTTCCTATAATATACAATACACTATCTATATAGGGTCTTATATGAAATTATTGCAACTTCCTAATGAAACGATCATCCCCATTTTGATATTATTCTAACCTTGATGTTTTATTATTCCCCAATAGAATAATTGACTAATTTCTATTTACAGGATATGGGACATAACATACATGAACCTCCAATGATTCCAAAATTAATGGTTCATCCTCATTCCCTTACATACAAAAATTCACATCAACAAATACCAATTCATTTATTTTAACTACAATCCTTTTATAAACACATTTCCAATAGAAAATAATCACTTTAATTGTTGTATAATTAAACTTGTATATTTTTTTGATGATTCCAAAGTATAACATATTAACATAAATTAGCTATTTTTCCTCAAAACTAGATATGTGAATTTCTTCGGCTATAAGCGTAAATCTAATATATTTCATCATATAATATTCATCTTATTCAATAATATAAAACTTATAATGATTTATTAAATAACTATTGTAAGATAATACATTTACACTTGTTCCTATGAATATCCTTAAAAGTAATTATGAAATTGAATCTATATTCGTAGATAAATCTTTATAAATTTAATCATAAAACCATCTTATAAACAATTGATTATTTTTATTTTATATCCATCATTCAACCCATAATGAAGTCAAATGTTTAATAATTACATTATGGTCTTTAATGGATGAAAAAACCCCTACACTGTTATGTAAAATGTAATGGTGATCTTGATCATTCTCTATAATGGTAATTGAAACAACATCTCTCACAAAAATACCTTATTCCACAAGGTATCAACTATGATAAGATTTTGAGAGACCAATGATATCTATATCTTAGAGGTAATTGGTAAATATTCATTAGATTTTTCAACAATATATCTCTTCCCAACACAATATTATGTCAGACTTAAATTCTTGATGCACCATTTCAAAATCTCTATATACTATTCAATTGGGGTATGACTATATATAATGTACATGACCACATTGTTAGATCTATATAACCTAGTGAACCATCAAGTGGACCATTATATAAATGAATGAAGGTGTGAATAACATCTTAAATTCACATTATATTACAATAATTTCCAAATTCATCATTATAATCTTCTCAAGGTCTATCACATTACTTCATATAGATTTTAAAAAGGGGAAAACTGTATTTGATGTATGTCATACAATTTTACGTAGAATAAAACATAAATATACATGCATTATATCTATCATCTAAAGATGATAATAATGTGATTGAAAACCATTTAACTTCAAATTATTCATTGATATGATATTTACGATATTTTATGAATACCCATCTGGAACATTTACATCATTAAGAAACTTACAAAATTGATATCCCTCTTAGATGGATAAATTATAAGCTATTGGAGGAAGAAAAGTTCATCTTTCACCATCACTATTTCAAAACCCTACTTTATTCTCATTTCAATCATATCCAACCTATCTTTAATAAAATATTTATTTTGCCTTTTACTTTTAGTAATGTGTTAATAACACTATCATTTTCATTTTTTCCACATGCATTAGATCAACAAAATGAATGAATAGAAAATAATTCCAATTCAGCTATTCAATGAAAACTTATAAAATTTTCCATACAGATTTTGTAATGTTTTTCAGGATAGGTTTATAAAAAACATTGTTAATATCATTAAATTTCTTGAAATTTTGATCACTTATTAGTGGATACGATGTTGTAATTTCAAATTTATTTTCATTGATTGATTACTTCAAATAATAGTATTTATTTAATTAGGATAAAATTTTGTGATTTCCTAAAAACATAGTCCTCACGGAATGTTCCATCCTAATCGATTATATTCGTTCTTCACAAATGTGACATCCAAAAATTCTATTAATGTTATTTCTTGAAAAAATTATCTAATCTAGAAATTAATTTATTATATCATACAACATGGATCTCTACGTGAACTCTCCAATTATATGAGAATAATAAAATGTAACACCTATTTCTCACATAAATTTTAGATATTTGATTAAGGAATATAAATAGACATCAATACCATTATAAGGTTGTTTTGGTCTAGATATAATAAAATAAAACATAATATATCTTCACTTCATGTATAACCATTGTGAAAGGTAATAATTTACCAACCTAACTATCCATGTATTGGGAGTCATACATTTTACACAATAATGAATCATTACATCTACAGATAATTCAAGATAGAGGTTTCCCTGATCATTTCCAAACTTATGGATACTTATAATAAATTTTCTTCTACTGAGGAGATTATTCAAGGTAACATAGTTTCCCATCTGAAATTATTATATCTTTACACCAAGACAATTATCTAGTGGTTTCCTAATATCCATATAGTCTTATAAAACATATAATGATATTAATGTACAATATAAATTTCAAAGGATTTGAATAATCTTTTTTGTATCAATCCAGACCACACTTAATCCATTTTCAGAGGGATTCATGGTCCTTGTGAAACAATATAAAATCACATAGATAAATGTATATGTTTTTGATATTATACCCATTGAACATATAATAATTTTAGCA
The DNA here is from genome assembly GCA_963277665.1 of Viscum album. NCBI lineage: Eukaryota > Viridiplantae > Streptophyta > Magnoliopsida > Santalales > Viscaceae > Viscum > Viscum album. The sequence goes on from OY728134.1 coordinate 177,558,752, forward strand.
TTATATTTTCAACAATGAAGTTCATTTTCCTTTGGAGGAATATTTTTTAAGAGACCAAATAGTTCTATAAAGATGGGTTTTCTCCATCCACTACCATATTTTAAATTATATAGACTCAACACAGGTGAAAATGATAAATATTTTAAACAACCGATAAACAAGTGTCACTATTCACAAATATTTAACTTCTTGAACATGTTTACAAAATAATGAATTCCATATTTAATTTCAATTTTTAATTCTTACACAAAAACTCATTGATCGTTAAAACTGTGTGTCCATATCAAATGTTCCATCAATCACAGTATCAACCCAATAAATATTTTCATTCAGTTTTCCAAATATTTATCCCAATATTTAGAGATTCATTCTATTATGTGATAAATCAAATGTTCTTCCAACCGTTTTGGATGAATTAATATATAATAAAAATAACATAAACACAAAAAAAAGGAATTCAGAAGAGTTATATAACTTTTGTATTCAAAACATGATGAACTATTTAACTATATCCTCATACTCATTTATCATAGAATTTAAATCCTTACATTTCCAATTCATATCCATCATAATAGGTTAAAAACATTCATTTTTTACAAAAAATAAATAAACATAGAGTATCTATTAATTGAATATAATCTTTAATATGTAAAAAATCTGCATAATTTTGAGTGTAAGTATATGTATATATATATCTGTGTGTGTTTGTGTGTGTGTATAAACATATTTGTGTGTAAATATATAAAACCAATGCCTTAAATAATTAAATAATATTAATAAGAAAAGGATAATGTTATCAAAACATCTATGAAATTTTATTTTTTTCTTAATAAAAAAGTATACTCACATTGGACACACATGGAAGTAATTAAATCAAAAAACTTCAATAAAAAAACATATAAACATTGTTGTGTGAAATTGAACAGATAAACCTATAGGTAACTAATCATGAGAGATATCATGTGACATATTAAACTATGTTTTATCTATGCTATACATAAATACCTGATAAATGGGTAACCTTTATTAGTTCTAGTTAATAGCACTGATAATGGAAACTTTTATCAGTGATGATAAATGTGTATATAGTACCCCTAGTTTTTGGTACGTAATCATTTATTTATGTTTTAGGTATATAATTGTTATGGGGTAAGGGTGGTAGAGTTTTTTTTGACATTCAATTAGTTTTGGGGGAAAAAGGAGAGTGCACGGGATGCACATGGTTCGTCCAAACTGTCCGGAGATCCTAGAAGAAATCATGCACCGTGGTAGGTTTGAGGTGAAAAGATTCCACATGATGTGTGAATGATTAGGGAGGCCATGCAAGGAGGCCGTGATAGGATGTCATTGAGGCATTATCTAACACAAGGCCATCACATGATTTTTCTAATCATGTGAACCAACTATGTGAGAGGTTAAAACAAGATCCTAAAAAAGTGGATCTAGGTCAGCCTGGCCCCTAATCCACTATTTTTCCCCAAAACTGCACTAACTCAAGATTTGGATTCCTTTAAGACCAAATAAAGATCTACCATTGATAAGAAGGAAATATAAAGGCTTCACTTTGTGATTCGAAGCCATATTCTTATGGTATATCATGGTTCTTCACTGTTTTTGTCACATTTCCATAGGTCTACTTAGATATACTTATCCTCTAATGTTATATTTTCATATCTACACCCATTATGGTTAGATATAAGATTTTGGATACCAAATATGTTTATATTTTGTCTCATTGTGGATAAGAGAAGATATTTAAGGTGGTTTCATGGTGAAGCAACCTGGTTGTGTGAGCGTTCTTCATCCTCTTTCAGTTTTTATAAAAACCTTTGAGGTAGGTGTCTTCACTCTCGAATTCTATTAGTAGAAATTAATGTTATGGTATCAAATTGATATATTTTTTGTGTATTTGATTGATAATTTACTACTTTATTATTTCTAGAAACCCTCTTTGGCGATGGTTGTGGAAATCGAAAAAATTGGGTGTTTTGAGTAAAAAGATTTTGTTCTTGGTTTTAAAATATGAATTTCAAAATGAAGATTTTTTTGGAATTTTGGCAGATTCATGTGATAATATGATTTCAATAAAAGGGAAAGACTATTTAGATGAAATGGTTTTTTGAAATTGGCTTGTTATTTGGTTTCTAGAAAAAGTTTAATTTTATTGAAATAGTTTGAATTGGTAATTTGGAATGGTTTTGGAATACATTGGGTTTTGTGTGAGTTATTGTTCAATGTGCCACTAAATAAGGGACATGTACCATCGAGGTACAAGGTGCATGACCCTAGATCAGGAGTGGAAGTCACTGGGACACAAGGTGATTGGATGAGAGACTGCTTATGAGTATGGATCTATCAAACGAAGCATGCAATGGTGTGTGTGTGGAGAACCATGTGATGGATATTCCAAAATGATTTTAAGAAATAGTTTTTAATGATATGTTTGGTAAAATTTCTAGAAGTGTGACTTGTTAGAAAAATTGGTTGAAAATAATATTTTTTTACTTTTGGTTATGAATGGTTTTTGGAACTTATTTATATTTAGTTATAAACATTTTTTTATAATGGTTTTATATAAATGGTTTTATATAAATAATTATAACTTTTCTACCCTACTGGGGTTAGTAGGGAAGTCATTACAGAAGAAATACTGAGATTTATACTCACCCCAGCTTCAGATCTTTGGTGCTTCTACAGATGCTATCTTCTAAGACATGGGAAAATCAAAATTATCACACATATTTAGCACAACCACATGATACATGGGTTTTTAGTGATGCGAGAGCATGGAGATTGTTGAGCATGGTGTATTTTGGTTTTATTTAAGTTTCATGTGGTTATCCAATGCTATTAACTTTAATAGTTACTTTCCTTCTATGTATAAAACTTTAGTATGGTTTTTTATAAATATGATTGTTGAGTTTTTTTTCATGCATCATATAGTGGTTGTTTAGTTATGGTTTCTTGGTTAGTGGTTTATTTCATAATGGGTAAATCGTTCCCCGCTTTTATTTGAAACTATTTGGAATTTCCTTCCAGTATTTGGAATCATGGGGATATTACTTAATGTTAAGTAATGATTCATTTTATCCTCAAACCAATTAGAATAAGTATGTTATTTCAAATGTTATCATATTGTTTAGTCCTTGTCTAAAAAGTGGTATTAAGTTTTTTAGTCTTGGAGTTTATTTCAGTCTCATCTATTACTTGGGTTGTGGTCTAATAAAGGAGTAGGATTGTCAGAACTTGAAATATAGAGCATAAAATTATGTAACAATCCCTTTTATTCTAAACATTAGGTTACAAGGGATTTGGGTAAATAAGTGTATTGGAGACACTTATAGGATTATGGAATCACATTTTCATGAGTTTATCCAAGAGATGAGAATAACATGACTTGGAGGAATGAATTCCCATTTAGATTTCATAATTAATTTTGCATTAATGATTTCTGTTTTGTGCAAAAGTTCTTCTTTTTTAAATGTATGAGATTGTTTTCAAATTAAAGACTTTGAAAATAGTATGGTTGACATATTTTGAAAATAGTTTGATTTTCAAAAATAAAGTTTCAATTTTATAAAAATGGTAGATTTTGGAAAGAAATGTTGTGGTATTTGATGTGATAGATGTTTAAATGATATAGCATTAGTTCCTAGAGAGTGAGACTTACATAGTTTGTTGTTGTTTAGAAAATGATACCCGGTAGGCGTCATATAAACCATCCAGAAGAAGATGCAGAGAATGTAGTTGCACCTGATCCACATGTGAACTAAGATCTGCTTCTAAGTATCATACAGGCATTCAAAACTATGGAAATGGGGAACTAGAGGAATGATACAAGGAAGGTGGATCATTCCATATAGTTCATGAAGTAGAATCCACCAATCTTCTGGGGTGATTCTGAACCCAAAAAGGTAGAGGTGTGGCTAAACCTGACAAATCATATCTTCAATATCATTAACACACCTATGGTGTTCATGGTTAAGCTATCCATGTAAATGCTCTAAGATCTTGCATGCTAGTTGTGGGAAGTAGTGCTACATGCCAAAGGGGATCAAGGCCTATGTTGGGAGGATTTTGAAGAATTATTCAACAAAAATTTTTATCCCCACACATTAAAGATCTAGAAAACAAAGGATTTATTATGCCTAAAGCAATATCATATCTCTATCATAGAGTACATAGATAAATTCCTGAATTTAGTGCATTTCTCTCCAGAGGTTGTGGCCAATGAATCCCTGAAGGAACACATCATTGAATCTGTTCTACGATAGGAGATTCGATTGAATATTGCGGTGCTCTGTATTATATATTATACTAAGATGGTGAACAAAGTGACTTTGGTTGAATGGGATTTCTTAGGAGTTGTGGGAGGAAGAAGTGTGATGATACCTATGGGAAATGATGTGCACTCAAATTCTAAGAATAAGAGGAAGAGGGACATCTATTTATAAGGTGGAAGTGGAAATCAAAATCAGATAGCTTGATCAATGAACCTTCCTCCATGACCTAAGAGCAATGTGGGATATTTACAATGTGGTTTGTTTGACCACATGAATCGGGAGTTTATGACAAAACCTACATCATGCCATAACTACAAGCATATGGGGAATCTTCAACTCTATTGTTGCAGTGCTCTAAGGTCAAGTGCTCAGGACACTCTTGAGGTGTCACAAGAATTGTATTGTTCAACAGGACGAGGCTAGAAGAATCAAACTCATCAGCGGAGTAGAGCTAGCCACAATGATTCTAGGAATACCCTGACACTTAAGTAAGGGAAATATCAGCATCAGAATAATGAGCAGAGTGTAGAAAATAATAAATTATATTGAGCTACATAGATGATGGTAGATGATTTGGATGGATCATCTATAGTGAGAGGTATGATTCAATTGGATTCAACCCTTATGAAAGTGTTTTTGGATACAGGCACATAACATTCCTTCATATATTCTAATGTTGTTGACATTCTATTTTTAAAAGAGGAGATGATGCCCTCCATGTTAAAACATAAAAATCCTTTGAGGTAAAGAGAATGTTGAGCCTTATTATATAGAGAATATCCTATAAATGTTGATAGTGTTGGTTTGATGTGGGATTTCTCAATGTTATAATTGGATGTATTTGATATAATCCTAGGTATAGATTGGTTTAAAACATTCTAGCCTCAAATTGACTGTTATAAAAGAACAAATAGTTTCACAACCAAGGATGGTACCAAGTATCTCTTCAAAGTAAAAAGGGTTACAAATATAGTGAACATGGTTTATTGTCACTATATGAGAAAACTATTTCCTACAAGTTGGTGGAATTGTCCTTGGCATCAAGGGAAATGATCAAGGGAAACCGTTTTTTAGCAGTCGTGGACAGATTTCTAGTTTTCTTTCCTAAAAAATTCTCGGGGTTACCACTTATAAGGGAATTAGTGTTTATGAGTGATCTCATTTAAGAGATAATTCATATTTCCCTTCCCCCTTATAGGATGGAACCAATGTAAATAAGTTAATTAAATGTGTAGTTATAAGAGATTGAAAGCAAAGATTTCATTCGACTGAGTACATCTCTTTTGGCAACAATGGTCTTGTTCATGAAGAAAGAAGACAGAACTCTTCGACTATGAATTGATTATTATAATACTAATCAAGCTAATATAATGAATAGATAGCCACTTCCATTAATTGATGACATGTTTGATCAATTTAGGGGAGACCAATGGTTCTATAAAATTTACATACGATCAAGATGTCAACAAATTTGAGTTCAGACAAAAGACACTCTGAAGACAACTTTTATAAGATGATATGGACACTACGAATATTTATTCATGCCTTTTGGTCTTAAGAATGAACTTATAGTGTTTATGGAGTTGATGATTCAGATAATTCATAGATATCTAGATTCATTTGTTGTGGTGTTTGTGGATGTCATATTGGTGACAATGGATGATCATGAGAAAAACTTGATTATAGTGTTTGAAGTCTTGAGATATCATCGTCTCTATGCCAAACTATCAAAGTGTGATTTTTGGATAAAAGAGGAATAATTTCTTGTCCATGTAGTTTTTGAGAAATGTGTCTCAATGGATTCTGAAAAGATTGGACCTATTTTCTCCTCGACACCCCAAAAAGAATGTATTTGAGATGCAAACCTTTCTTGGTACCACTGGTTATTACAGATGCATTTTTTATGATTTCTCATGAATAGCTTCACCTATGATATCATTGAAAAAGAAGAACCTTCCATTCCAATGGACTCAAGAATTACATAAGTATTTTAATGAGATAATAGTTTATCTTACATTAACAACTATATTTATTTTTACAGAATCAGGATAGAGGTATGTGGTGTACTATGATTCTTAGGGATCTAGGTTAGGATGTGTACTCATGAATTGAGACTGTGTGTTTGAAAATGGTTCATGAATGTTGAGAGTTCATGAGATGAATTACCCAACACACAATTTGGAGTTAGCTGTGGTTGTCTATTCCTTGAAGACTTGGCATCTTTACCTCAACAGTGAGAAATTTAATGTGTTTTATAGATCATAAGAGCTTGAAACACATTTTATCATAATTGTATTAGAATATAAGGCAAAGGAGATGGATGTAGTATCTCCAAATGTATGACTTCGACTTGATGTATACACCAGGAAAAGGTAATTTGGTGGACAATTCATTGAGTAGAAAGTCATATGCGTAGCTGGAAAAAGAAGCTTCAGATGTGTGGAAATTTATGTCAGTCCTAGACAATATACATGTGGAATGTGAAGACCGAGGAGATGTTTCTGTTTTCTTTTTAGTTTCTATGGTTCTTAATTTGGTAAATATTCTTAAATATGAACACATATATGATGTATAATTCTTGGTTATGAGTTTAATAATCAATGGTGGGGAGGCCATTGAGTGCAAGAAATTTGATGGGAGTTCAGTGTTATGGTTCAGAGATCATATGGTTGAATCTATTTCTTGTTAGGACCAACTTATTCATTCTTACCACCATTAGATATGGGCTGTTCATTCAGGAATACAGAAGATGTATAAGACATTAGAGGTGTGGTTTTTGTGGATCGACCTAAAAAGAAAGGTTCCTGTGTTCGTTTCAAAGTGCTTAACATATCTGCATGTTAAAGCAGAGCATCAGTGACCAACAAGTACATTGTAGTCTTTACCTATCCCAGGGTGGAAATGGGAGAAAATAGTGATTTAATTTATTACAGTTATAACAAGAACAATCTTGAAACATGATTCTATATGCTTGATAGTGGAATATCTTAACAAGTCGGCCCATTTCATCCTTATTCATGATACTCATACAGTATAGGTTCTATCAAAAATCAATATCAAATATGTGGTAAAATGAAATGGAATACAAGTTTTGATAGTCTCAAATAGAGATATGAGGTTTATGTCATGTTTCTATAAATCCTTATAGAAATCCTTTGGGACCCAATTGACTATGAGTATGGCATATCATCCTCAGACAGATGAGCAATCCCAATAGAAGATATAGGTGTTTAAAGTCATGTATTGGGATTATGTAATGGATTTTTGTGGCACATTGGAAGAGAATATACCTCTAGTGGATTTCTCGTCTAATAATAGTTATTGGGACTCGATACATATGGATCATTTTGAAGCATTGTATGGGAACCAATGTTGTTCTCCACTATGATGGGTGGAAATAGGTGAGAATTCAATATTTGGTCTGAGCCTCATCCAAGAAACAATAGAGAAGATTTAGTTGATTAGTAAATGGATTGATATGGCTCAGAGTCATTAGAAATAATATGAGGATCATTTTGGAAGACTGTTTTCATTCTTAGTGAGTGATCAAGTGTTCTTGTAGATTTCTCCAAGGCTTGGACATTGTCATTTTGGAAAGTAGTGAAAGTTATATCCCCAATACATAGGCTCTTTTGATATACTATAATGGGTGGGATAGGTGGCATATCAGTTGGCATTGCCACCACGATTCAGTTTGGTGTATAATGTGTTCCACGTATCTCAGATGAAAAGGTATCATCATGATCTTGACCATGTGATCAGATGAGATCACATTAACCTAGATTTGGATTTATCATTGGTACATATCTTAGAGTAGATTATATATTTTAAATAGAATGAATTTCATGTAAAAAAAATCAGTGTAGTACTTTTTTATGGAAACATGGTCAGATTTAGGAAGAATCATGGGAACACGAGAAGGAAATGAAAGAGTAATGGCCATAAATCTTTCTAGGTAGTGTTGGGTTTCTACTTTTTGGGAAATTAAAGGAAAATTTTGGGGGGAATGTTGTACACCTAGTTACTAGTATGTAACCCTTTATTTATGTTTTATGTAAATAATGGTTATAGGAGAAGGGTGGGAGAGTTTGGTGAACTTTCAATAAGTTTTGGTTGCTAGAGGAGAGGCGCATGAGTTGTGAAAGATTCATCCAAACTGTACAGAGATCCTAGAAGAAACCAATTATAATAGTACATTTGAGGTAGATATATTTGGAACAATATGCACCTAGTTATTTAGATCATGAGAGGATTCCAAGTTAGGCAGTTCTTAAGGTAGTAGCTAACAAACAGTTAGCGTAGATTTTTCCCACTTGTGCAAACAAACCTTGCATGGTGTTAAAACAAGATCCTAAAAATGTGGATCTATGTTGGACTTACCTTTAATCCACTTTTTTCTCCAAAATGGCTGTAAATTCGGATTTTACTTCTACTAAGGCCAAATAATGTTCTCACATTGATCTGGAGGCAATCTGAAGGCTTACCTTGGTGATTTAAATATGGATTCTTGAGGTATTTCATCGTTCTTCACCGTTCTTATCACGTTTCCATATATCTACTTAGCTCTACCTCTCCTATATTCTCGGATTCTTTGATCTATGACCATTATGGGTAGATATATGATTATGGATTCCAAATTTGTTTAGATTTAGTCTCATTGATGATAGGATAATAGATCTAAGGTGGTTTTGTGGTGGATTTACCAGGTTGCGTGAGCGTTCTTCATCTGCTTTTAGTTTTTGTAAAAACCTTCTAGGTATCTGGCCTCACTCTCGACTCCTCTTATTAGAAATGAATATAATGGTTTCAAATTGATAAATTTTTTTGTATTTGATTGATAATTGGTTGCTTCATGATTTCTAGAAACCCTCTTTGGCGATGGTTTGGGAAATTGGGAAATGTTGGTGTTTTGAATAAAGTGATTTTATTCTTGGTTTTAAAATATAGATTTTTAAATGGGGGGTTTTCTAGAATTGTGAAACATGGATGTGATTATATTTTTTCAATAAAATTTAATTTTTTACTAAAATGAAATAGTTGTTTGAAATTTGGTTTTTATTTTGTTTTCAATAAAAGTACAGTTTTATTGAAATAGTTTGAATTAGTAATTTGGAATGGTTTTGGAATACATTGGGGTTTTTGTTAGTTCATGTTCAATGTTCCCCTGACTAAGAGATGTTCACCATTGGAGTACCAGGTGCATGACCCTGGATCAAGTGTGCGTGTCATTTTGACACAAGGTGATTGTCCAAGAGATCTCTCAAGAGCATGGAACTTTCAAACAAAGCATGAATGGGTGTGTGTGTTGTAAACCATGGGATGGTTGACCCAAAGTGATATTGGGAAAAAAAATTTAATTCTATGTTTGGTAAATTTTCTAGAAGTTTCACTTTCTATTAATATTAATTTAAAATAGTAATTTTTTACTTTTGGTTATAAATGGTTTGTTGAAATTTTTTATTTTTAGTGGTAAACTGATTTGCAGAATGGTTTTTTAGAAATGGTTTTTTATAAATGATTCTAAATTTTCTTTCCTAGTTGGGTGATTAGGGAAGTAATTGGGGAAAACCTATTATTTTTTTACTCACAATTCCTTTGGAACTTGGGTTCTTTTGTAAATACTATCTTCCGAGACATGGTTAAATGTAAAGTATCACACAAATTTAGCACCACCTCGTGATACTTGGGCTATTTGTCTTGTTGAAGCATAGAGATTGTGGAGAATGGAGTCTTGTGGTTTTATTAAAGTTTTTTGTGGTTATCTTACACTATTTACTTTAATAGTAACTTGTATTCCTTTGTATCATACTTTAGTAAGGTTTTTTATAACGTGTATGGTTGAGTTGTCTTGTTTTTCTCATTCATCATATAGTGTTTGTTTGGATACAGTTTCTAGGATAATGGTTTATTAAATAATGGGTAAATCATCCCCAACTATTATTTGAAACCCATTAGAATTTATTTCTAGACTTTGGCCTCTTGGGGATGTCTCCTAAGGACAATTAATGATTCATTCTATCCTTAAAACAATGATAATAACTGGGTTATTACATGTATAATGTATTAGCAATTTTTTTAGAAATTATAAAGGTTCTTATTTATTAGTGATCTTCATAGAACTGGTAAAAACAGTTAATAAATTTTTCATCAATATATTTCTAATTATGATATTAATTTTAAAAAAATAATGTTTATTTATATACATTAGTTAAAAATTAATTTTATTTAATTAATATAAATATGGAATGTTAGAATTTATTTTTCAATCTTTTAAAATATTATATAAATATAAATGATGTTTTCATGACCCGAACTTACCAATGGAATTAACATAGTCATCTAACCTCATGGGTCTCTTGTAATACCTTGGTTGAATTCTATTCACACCCCATTATATTACTCACTAGTGTTGTTTATCATACTATTGACTATCCCCATGAGCCAACACATATTTTTCCAATTTGTTTTGTCCTAATCACATGAACCTTGGGAAACATCCCAAATGGTTACCAATCACAATCACTAATCGAGGATAAGAATGCTTAACTATAGAGTTAAAATAAGGTAGATCCACGAAAATATTGGTTCACCTTATATGGGTAGTCACATTTCTACTTTTTATGTTTCACTTCATAGGAGTATTAGAGATGTATTATTAATATGTGATATTTGATTATATATTTATATCTGTTAATTTCTATGTGCATATATTTTTGTGCATTATGTTTTCTATGTGTGTTTTTTGTTTGAGTGTATACAGATATTGTTAATATACAAATATATGAATGTGTACATATTTGTGAACATGTACCTAGGATGTACAAATATATAGAACATGTGTAAATGTGTTTTAATAACTCTTTAATTATTATTGTAATTTATATAAATAATATTTATTCATTTTTATTATGATGTGACATTTATAGAATGTATGAAATTTATATAATTAAACTATTTAAATATATTTTTTAAATAATTTTTTTATTCTTAATAGTAAAATATAAAATTATACTTGTATATTATTTTTTAACAAGTATTTATAATATTGTAAATATATATACATAATTATAAATATGTAATTAATATATTTAAATAATAAATATATTTATATTATATATATATATATATATATTAAAACCAGGTATGATTCCAATTTAGGAATAAGATTATCGATTTAACCCTTTCAACCTCAAGTGCACCCATGTTCTGGTCTGCATTAAAATTCTAGGCCTGAACATGATTTTGTGGCATATAGGCATTCTCTTTAACATCATGTCTACTATAGGGTATCCCATAAAAATGTTAAAAGCCATAAAAATAACTAGATTTGGATATATTTATCATATCATGGTTGAGGATAATCTTAGTATTGTATTTATTGAACAAGTCATGATTTCCATATTGTATGATGAAATATGATTATAGATTAACTATTAGATGATCACCGATTTTTTTCTTCTATGAAACCATTAAACATATAAAGGATAATTAAAACAAGTTTTGTTGTGTGGAATCTACTACAAGAAGGTCTATCACTAGGAAACATGTATCAAGTCAGATCGTGGTGATTATAAAGAGAACAAGGGGCACTCAGCTTTGAAAAATCAAACTCAATCAACCTGAATTGAAGATTCGCTTATAGATACACCTACTAAATCTGGTTCAGCTAGTCATAGGATGAAGTGATCCAGAGAAGGTAGAAATAAATTTATTTTGTATAAATGAATGTGAATTGTGAATATGTAATGGATAGAGAGACAATTAATAGATCTGGCATGGGTTTGGCTGGCGTTGATGCTAAAAAGTAGGGGTATGAAGACATTGCTCAATATTTGGAATGAATAGAAGATGAAGAGGCAAACTTGAATGATTTTATGATTGGAGGATATAGTGTTGGATATTCCCATTCATAGGGAGATTATCAAGATGATAAAAAATTAATTCCCAAATGGATGTTGATGGGATGTTTCTATGGAGTAGTGCATGGCCACAACTAGTGAAAGAAAAGTTAAGAAGAATTAAGAAATATTTTGACCTTATGCATTGTAAAATTTGGCCCCATCCTCTAGGGTCATGAAAAACGTTGTTTATGAGGATGGATTTCAAGTAGTCTCTTATTGGAAATCTACTCCTTCCATTAATATAGGGAAAACCTTGCCTGCTTAGGCTCATAAAGATATTATTGGATTATATATTCTTGAGGATGTTATCCCATTACACATAGACTCATCTTAGCTATGAGTTCCTCAAGAAGATATTTTAGAGTCTAGTAAGGGGGCATTCATGGATGAAGAATACATCCTTGATGACATTGCAGGCATACTAATTACTGGAGGTACGTTGGTATGGAATGTGACAACTTAGGAATGTGAAATTGGTCTGATGGAATCTATCCTAGTAATGTATATTTACTTCTCTTGATATTTTAAACTATTATAATAGTAGGGATGTTTTACATGAGGAATTTGGAAATGGTCACAAATTTTTTCGGGGAAAATCATTAGTTATTGAGACAATCATGGAATGGATCAATTTTTATCAGATAGATAATGCCTCAAATAAAGATTTTATTGTTTTGATTTGAAAAAATGATTCCACTAAAGTCATTGATCCTTATGATGAGGAAGAAGACTCATTGGGAATAAATATTCATGATTAAACATTAAAAGATCCAAAGTATATGAAGAGAGGAAAGCATCCGAGAGGTCAAGGTAGCTAATGAGTAAGGGGATGTAAACATAAAAGAAAGCGATTATTGGATTTTATTTTATTTTAAGCGGTGTTTTGAATCATTTTTTAAAATTGCTTCCACAATTCTCTCTTCATGCGTATTTTCTTTTTTTAGTTATAATTTTTTAGCACTATGGGTTTTAATCCATTGTTCACACCATTCCTGATATATTTTAATAACAAATATATTTATTGTATATATATATATATATATTTTTAAATATATATAATTATATAAGTATATATAATTACATAAATAGATATAATTATATAATTATGTTTATAATTACTTAGAAATACATATAACTCTATTTATTTATGATTATAATTAGAAATATATATCAATAATTATATTTATAAATACATTTGTACAATTGTTTTAATATATTTTTAATTATAAAAATATATAATTTTTAATAATATTTATTTATAATTATATTTAGGAAGACATATTCAAAATTCTTGTAAATATATATAAAATTATTTAAATATTTATTTATAATTATGTACATTTATATTTATTTATAATTATATACATTTAAATATTTAAATTATGATAATTGTATTATTAAATTATGTCTTTATTAGTGCTAAAAGTGCACTGATAAAATACATCTTTATCATCTCTTGAATGATAGTGCTGATAAAGATGTATTTTATTAGCACTTTCTTAGTGCTAAAATAGATCAGTTTTATCAACGCTTTTTATTTTAGCACTGATAAAACCTCTTTTGATCAACATGTTTTTAAAAGAAATAATAAAACAACTGTTGAAGATTTAAATAAATATCATATATAATTCTATATCAATAAAAGATTCAGGATCTTATTGAACTAAATATTTGATGTTGCACTCCCTAGAACATCTCAGGCCAATCGAAACGTTGAAAACACATGATCGCTATACTCCACTCCTCCACTATTTTGTACATGAACCTACTACACTACATGATGATTATTTAATATTATTTTATCTTATTGATACTGTTCTTCATTCCCTATTAGTTATTAGTATATAAAGTTGTTTAAAGGTGTTTGATGCAGGCTCAATTGATTTGGTAGTTTATGAAAAATATTATTGATTTATATAGTTCTTTACCAAGGAAAAGATGTTTTTTTAATTTCTTATTAATGAAGGAATGAAACCAAAACTCGATAATATATATATATATATAGATATATTATTTCATATTTTCACTCAATGTTGTGAGGATATTCACAGTGAGATGAGTTCTAAGTATATTTATAAGTGCATACATGTGTATGAAAAAAGGGTTGATAATAGACTCAAAGTCAATACCATGAACGTGATTTTTAAATCTTTTTATTAAAATATGATTCTCTAAAAAGAATTTTAAAAATTAGGAAGCCCTTTTAAACAAAAATTCCCTGGTTGACTTGTTTAACTTCCATTCCATGTTTTATAAAAGGTGAATTAATAGTTTGGATTCATTTTTTGATGATAGTGATGGTTGTTTAGGTCTCGTGGGTTTAAAAAATTTACACTGATTCAAGAAATTTATTATTCTAAAGTGGAATGTGGTGTTTAATGATTCAAATTTCTTTGAAAGGGTTGTTTAATTTCCCATTTGATTAAATGGGAAATGTTTAAAATGGGAATAGATTATGTGATCCTAGACTCAAGATATGAAGTGCATTTGAATTAAATTCAAGAGTTTCTTCAAATAATGGGTTCCCAAGACCATTCTGTTGGGTCCTATCAATGTTTTTTATCATTTGAAAAAAATAAACTACATCTACTAAAAATATTGTCAGTGAAACACCACCAGGAATACCACATACGATTTGAATAAATGAATAAACATAAACTTCTCCCTCATGTCGATTTCAATCACCCACTTTTTTTGGTTATTTTCAATCTATTTAATTAAATTTTATATCATTTAATTAATAATCCATGAGATATTTTTGTTTTTCAATAGTTTTAAATTATGATAGATTATTTGTAACTTTTTATATAACACACATCTCATTCCATTAAATATTTACACCACTACAAAATCATCCCTATATGTATAATTTGACTCTTATTATCTCCGAACAATGGATTCATGCAGCTTAAATGATTATCTAAGAATGAAATTTTATGGGTTATAATATAATACTTTTTATATTTATTAAATCTGTTTAATATTAATATTATTGATTCAAATAATATTAATATGAATAAATTGTATGTGGATAGGGTAAAAGAGTTCATCAAATTTTCCAAATTTAATGAATATGAACCTTCTCAAACCCTTTTTCCATGTTTGATTATTGTTATTCAAGAGAAATTAATTCACAGGGGATGAAAGAACACTTGATCTATCAAAAAATAGATCGAATATATAAACATTAGAAAAAACATAGGGAACAAGTTAATATAGACAATGAATGAGATAAAAAATTATTTTATAGATCATATGATATTATTAGGTGTGAAAAATGAATAAGATCATATCGAGGATATTATTATATGTGTGAATAATGATGATGGTCATATTGAGGAAATGTAAATTATAGTTGAAGATGATATTTTTGATGGTCCATTTTTTTCGGATGTTAATGAGTTTTTCAAAGATGCCATTATTTCCCAGTTGTGCTAAATATATAGCGATTCCATACATACTAAAGCTATATAATTTCAATGTTGGAAAAGGATGAAGTGAGGCCAGTTTTACTAAACTTATTTCTCCAATTGATGATATGCTCCCAGAGGATAATGAGATTCCTTCATGAACATATGATGATAAATAGATGCTATGATCAATAGGTATGAAATTTAAAAGAATAAATTCTTGTACAAATGACTATATACTATTTCTTAATGACAAAAAATCACTTAAAAATAACCAAAGTGTGGCGATTATCAACATAATAAAGATGAATTGTTCCTAAATATTTTTTTGGTCTTTTCCAATCATTATAAGGATTCAGACCCAAAAAGGAGGTGAGGAGACTATAAGGCAATTGAAATGGCATGCAGATAATATAAATAAAGATGGGAAACTTCATCACCTATTAGACTTGCCTAGATGAAATAGAACTGATCATGAGTATCCTAGACATGGAACAAGAAAGGTAAACCTTACTCTTGTGTTATATGTAGATAAAGTGAATACCTTTAGTATTCAATGTTGAACTCATTATAGATGACCAGTTATGTTGATAAATTATAACATTCCACTATAGTTATGCATAAAACAAAAATAAAATTTTATCCCTTCTTATATTAAGACCAAATTAATAGGGTAATGGTATTGATGATTAATTTTATTTATTAATAAAACATTTGAAATTAATTTTTACATCACATGTTACGTTGTATGATTCTTACAGAAATGAATATTTCTTATTGATAGAATTAATTTACTAATATATAAAATAATATCAGGCTTTTGTAAAATTTTCAAGATATAACATTAAAGGAAATCAAGGTTGTCCAATTTTTGAACAAGGTATACAACCAATTTCATTTCATAAAATATTGTGTTTCAAGGACATCATATATTTCTACCCATCAACATCAATTATAATCTTGGATGAAATCATGTGATGATAGTTCAAAATAATGTACAACACCATCTATACAAATAGGTGATCAACTATTTGAGAAATTAAAAGATATGAACCCCACTTTCGGAAAACCATTAAAAAACCTTATAAAAATAGATGGGAAAAGATAATTTTTTTATTAAATTACCATAATGGAATAGATTAAACATCAGAAATTTTCTTGAAATTTCTCATATGGTAAAATATATATGCGATAGTTTCATCAGAATGATACCTAATGAAACTGAAATAACAATGGATGGAATTAATTATAAGCTTGACAAGATTGATATGGTGATATAGGAAGAGTTGGCACTAGTGAAGAGTGAAAAAATAACATTTCTTCCTCCAACATCTTACACTCTTTCCAGGGAAGAGAGATATCAGTTTTGAAACTTCTTGGATGATGTAAATGTTCTATAGGGATATTTATAAGAGAGATAAAATTTTATAAATGATTGATTTAATGTTAATTGTTCAAAATTCACATAAACTTCATGTTTTGATGAAATATTTAATTCTTGTATCTTTATTATTCCTTTTTTCCAAGAATTTACTTTATATTTTAGCTACGATCTATTGTTTTTTAAAATTTATTTGTATTAAAGTAATAGAAATGGTGAAATTTTCAACTATGGAATATGATATCTCTATTATATTATGTGAAGTAGAGTTGTTTTTCCAAAGAAAATTCTTTGATATGATGTTTCAATTGATTTCTCACTTTCTTAGAGAGATTCAACTATGTGGACCTATAAATTCTTGATTCATGTACCCCATTTATATTGTATAGAGACTTTAAAGGGTATTCTGAATATCAATGTCAGTTATAAGGTTTTATTGTGGAGATATGTATTGTTAGGGTAATAGTAGAATTTTGTAATGTCTACCTCTCAAATGTTGAAAGCATTGGTCTACCTACATATTATCACACTAGGAGGCTTGTGGGTGATTTAATTTATATAATAGATTATGTCGCAGTTACAATTAAAAAGTAGTACCAAGATCACATTAACATTTTTCATAACAATTTTTTGGTTTTGTCATATGTTGAAACCCACAAAGTAAATATTAAGAATATGAATCCATGAAAGGATAAAATATGGATATGAAATACATGTAATGCACAATTCATAGGATGGTTTCAGGAACATATTTTTATGGAGTCAACTAAGAATCCAGATTCAATTTTAAAATGACTTCAATGGATATCTTGAGGACAAATTGTTCATGTATTATCTATTAATGGTTATGTGATTAATGGTTAATTTTTATAAAAAAATTAATATGCGATTCATAGTACCATACAAAATAGTGGAATTAAAATTATGGATGATGTGATTCATGCATTTGGTATAATGGAAAGAAATCTAACTTATGAGAATGTTTCATACTTTGGGATCATCGAAAAAATATGAGAGTTGGATTATAAAACATTACAAGTACAAAGTTTTCAATGCAAGTGGGTGGATAACAATAGTGTTGTTAAAATAGATGAATTGTGATTTGAGAAATTTCATTTCCTTAAGGAAGGTTGCAATGATAAATATTTTCTAATGGAATCACATGTAGTGTAAATATTTTATACTCCTGGTCCCATAAACTGATAATGGTCAACTGTTTTGTTATTGACCAAAATCACTAAAGGGTTAGATATCTATTCAATTGAGGGTCACTAATTTATTGGGAAGTCACAATCATTATTCAATGGACCCAATATAGATGTGTAATTGTTTGTTTGAGGAGGCCACAATGTGTGGATTTGGATATTTGATAGATGGATCCCTTTAACAATTAAAAAATGAGAGTTCAATAACAATGTTATATTTTTATTGTAATATACATGGAATTACCTCATGTTATTATATGATCACTAATAAATTTGTATAATCTAAAATTAATGTTTAACCATTTCTATAGATAAGGAATGCTACACATGTTGATGCCCCTAATCATGAGGAACAATAGTTTTATCAATATATTGATTCTCCCAATGCAGAGGAACAAAAATATTCTACACATGTTGATTCTACTAAAGTATAAGAACAATATATCAATGATATAGATGTTTAGGAAAAGGTTGATGGTGAAAAATCCATGTCTTATAAAAAACAGAAGCATCGTAGCGTGATGGTCTTCGAAAATATTATTTAGCTAATAAACAAAGGCATCCAATTTGAGGTTGGATGGAATTCCCACTACAAGGATATTATACCATATAGGGAGATGTTCATAAATTACATTAGGATAACTACTTGAATGAGTGTCTTGATTTATTTATATTCCTGGAAAAATATTTTTCTCATCCTTATAGTACTAATTTGGGAAGATATTAGTGTAGCATTATCATATAATATCATTATTTTACAAAAACATAATGAAATTTTTATATACTCTTCATTATCCCTTTACGAGTGCATTTTTATTAGATGTCTCCAAAATAAAATATTATGAATTCTTTTGGAATGTTTCATAGAGTCTTAAAAACCATTCTTATGAAGTATCATCTCAAAAATACTGATGGGAAAATAAACCTACACCCACCATAGATATATGTACACCCAATAGACCAACAAGTGTGGAATGCGTTTTTTGGTTTTCATGGGGAGACACATTTTTAGGTACATTGTGACTTCAATAATAGATTTTTTTCAAATACATTTATTAATCACATTGATTATGGATTATTATTTTATGAAGGAAAACTCAGTAATGAAAATAAGCAGTGTGTAGAAAATTAAATATACACATATCGTAAAGCAAGGATGGGGTATGCAATACTTGAAAAAATGGTATGAATTTTAAATCTATAAGAATACTTTTATGTGGCATAATACAAACAGAAACACTACTACAAAACCAGCATTTTACAGTACTGGTATTTATCAGTTCCATAAAATATCACAGATAAATGGCATCTTTATCAGCGCTAGAGAAAGCACTGGTAAATTTATCCTTTTATTAGTGCTTTGTTTAGCACTGATAAAAGGAACCTTTATCAGCACTTTATTTTTAGTCAAGATAAAGGGTAGCCTTTATCAACACTATTTTCTTCAGTGTAATAAAGTGTTTCACTTATCAGTGCTTTATTTTTAGCACTGCTAAAGGTCTGAATAAATAAAATGAAATAATTAAATAAATAAAAAATAAAAAGTGAGTTTATTAATAAAATATTACAAATTTTATTAATTAAGTAATTATTAAAAAAATTAATATATTTATTATACATTATTAAATATTAATCATTTTATTTATTAGATAATTATGATAATTAATTTCAAAAAAATTTATATATTAAATATTTAGATATATATTAATGTATATAAATATGATTTATATATTGAAAAATATGTATGATCTTTACATTAAATAGTCATATATTTTATTAATAATGGATTTTAATTAAAAATTAATATGAATTAATAATATTGACTAATTGAATAGTCTAGTGGAAATATAATTGAATGTATTGTTTGATTTTTAAATTAAACATAGATCAAATGTGTTCTATATTGATTTCACATATACATAAATAATGCATTTTTACATTCAATGTACACACACAAAACTTATCTATTTTTTCAATTTTGTTAAAATATAATTATTTTTCATTTATTCAATTTCACCCATTTTTAACATATATGCATGAATCACATAAATTTAGACACAAATATTAATTTTCAAAAATATTTTTATAATTATAAATAAATAATTATAAAATTATAATTAATCTATTTAAAAAGGAATATATTTACTATATTTATATTTATATATAATTATTAAGTGTATATATATATATATTTACAATTTTTTATTTATAATTATAATTATAAATGTAGCATCCCCAGTAAATAAAGAATAAAACTTTTCTTCGTATATTAATATTTGGGAATTTAATATTAATTTTTCTTTAAAGGGGTTGCTATGTTCGATGGCGTACCCGATACGCAGCAACAGTTTTCATTGAAATCTCACATTGCATAGTAACAATATAAAATTATTATTTTAAATGATAGTTAACGCCTAGTTGTTGTATTGGAAGGAATGAACCAAACTAACTTCAATATTATTATACATGTTTGTTAAATGTTTTAACGTTTATCCCATAAAATTTAGAGGCTTAAAATGTGAATGAATCTAATTTTAAGAATAATTTACTTCAAAAGGTTGATTTACCTCATTTTGATGGAAAATCCTCTTAAAATATAGTTTTGGTCACTTTTATATGTTCTATTTTACAAAATAAAATTTTTCTATAGAGTCAGGACATCAAAATTTACCTTGGGTAAATTTTTTGTATTTGTTTTAAAGAAGGTTAAGGCTCGAGGGACTCTTTATTAAAGAAAGTGAAAAAGTGGAAGTGGGACATACAAATACATAACATTCCAAAACATAATAATGTGAGGGGCTCAAGTAACGTATGACCTTGTGCTCATACTATAGTGAGGGAGTCTCCCACCTCAGCCATGAGGAGGTCTTCCTCTTCTCCCTGTTTTGGATGTCAACCATGGTCCACCACCATCATCCTAGAGTTCATCATCATTGACTATCATCATTTCTTTCAAAGCGAGTGTCCGTTCAGATTTTTGTACTTCTTCATCACTGGTTTCAGAGGCAAGCAAATCAAATGAGTTGCAAGTATTCAATTTAGAGTGAACCTTGTCCCTGGATTGGACATAAGTTCAACCAAGAGAAGAACGACCATATCCTTCCTCTTTAGATTGGCAAGTGACAGTAGGACTGAGAACCTTCATACCTTGTTGATGTCCAAAAGAAGAGATTTTTTGAACCTGATGGAGAGTAGAAGTCCAGCCACGATGAACATGGGTCATTTCTCTATTAGCAGCATGGTCTGATATATCTACAGACCCCCTACCCTGCTTGGAAGCTGAAGCCATTGAGGCAGTACTACTATTAAACATTGGGTAAAATATTTCATTGTAAGAGCCAGAAACTCCAAACCCCTCACCCAACTAAGAAGGAGTAGCCAAATCTGGATCCTGAAGGGAAATTTTAAATGGATTAATATCGCTATTTGGTTCACCAGAAGAAACACATGACAAGATTCCGTTACAAGGGTCAATAATTCCTTTCCCATCCAGTGTCTGATCACATGAAGAGGAGGGCCATATGGGAGCAGGTTTCACTAAGTTATCTATTATTGTCTTTGACTTCCCTTTCTGAGATTTGGAATTAACCATTTTCAATTCCTACCACAAGTTGAAATTCACTTCATCCTGAACCGATACCTCTTTTTCAGCCTGATTGTCAGTATAATAATCCTCATCATACTCATTCAATAGTCCTTTAAATAAAGCATCTCTAAAGGATCCAATTATACAAGGCTTATTATCTTCATCAACCAAATCAGCCCATGTCTTTTTGGTTTCAGGTCATTCATAAAATCTATCCTCTAATCGGAGGAGGGAAGTATCCTCAAGTTTAGTTTTATCAACAGGGTTAAACTTATTGTTTGAGGTTTCTAATTCAGACCTTGTCTCTAACTAATGGGACTGGGTTAGATTCAAAGATGGAGCAACGACACTTTGGTCCTTGGGAAAAACAGTTGCAAGCATATCTTTTTCATTATTTGGTTTCCTTAGATAGTGAGTTGAGTCCTGGCCTTTGTTATAACAATTGGAGTAGATTGTTCTAGCCCTACAAACCTCAATATAGTGACCCACAATTACATATGATTCACAGAGGGGGGGGGGGGATTTTTTCATATTCAATTTGTAAACATACCTCATCTTGAGGCGTGGAAAGAATCACCTTATGAATGAGAGAAGTATTGTGGTCAATTTAAACCAGTACTCTAGAATAATGTTCGAAACTAACCCTTTCTGTAGCCAGATCCATTCTAATGGGGACTCTTATTGCTGAAGTAATGTCAAACAGTAACTTAGGGTGCCAAATAACCAAGTTTAAACAATAAAGTTTAACCCAAACTTGGGAACAAGTTTCCTTAAAATCATTCACGTTAAAGTTCAAACTCCAATTATGGATTCTCAATATCCCTGGTCAGAAATTCACTATACCAGTACTCCATGATCTTCCCTTAAACTCCACAGTGGGGAAAAGAACATGGAAGAAACCTTTGCCAAGCTAAATTCATTAGAAATATGAGAATCCCCAAATAGACAAAAGTTGAGAAATCAGATCATTTTGTTTCTAGGGTTGCATACCTTTTGAAAGTGAAATGTGGGAAATGAAAGAATATTTGCATAAATCCTTTGCTCAGAAATTGCCCCTTCTGAGGCCGATACATGTTCTATATCTCTTTGTGGGATAATTATTTGCATGACTCGTTCATTGATTAGGGAAAAAAACTGCTTGAGAATTCAGAGAATGAAGAGAAGCTAACCGATTCACTTCCATTTTGCTTCTTATGGGTCTCTGATTTGAAATGTGAAGACCCAACCCTAGAACACCTGGAGCCGGTGCCTTCAGGACATAATGTGTACATTTTAACAAAACATTCACAGATAAATTACACATCATGTTCCATCTAGAGAGGATCAAATTCAGTTTAGGTTTTGGGAAACCAGCCTCTCCTGTCATACTTCATTTTGATCAGGCTGAAACCTTAAAATTTATTTAAAAAACATAGGGTGATAACATGAATGCCCAGTAAGGGGTTTAAAATAAACCAAAATAACTTTTGAAAAAAATTCTTTAAAAAATTCTATAAAACACTTTCTTTGAAGAAATGTTATAACACATGTAACGAATAAAAAATGATTTTCTTAAAAAAACATGCTAGTAGAAATATAATAATACACAATTTAATTTAGGCATTCACATTTGGTGTAATATGTAAAAGATGTTTTTTAAAACATGCATGGCTTATAGATATGTAAAAACAAGTTAAAAAGAGAATGATCAGAGTTTTTCATAAGACATTAAATACCATCACATACAATGAATTCCAATTAAACATACATCATGCCATAAGCTTTTAATTTTCTGATACTCATAAGTACTATCTCTTAACCATGGATAATATACTAATAGAATATCCGTTTGGTTACATGATTATCATACCCATAATGAGGGAATGTATAATGCCAAACTTCTATGTCAGGGAATTGTTCCAAGACCTAAGGTCTTACTGTGACCGAACCCTATCTCGGGGGGCTTACTTTTACCAGTCCCCATCCCAAAGAGCTTAATTTTACAGGTCTCTAACCTGGGGAGCTCACTTTTACCGATATCTGACCTAGAACATACTATTCTAGTACATTACTCATATATCAGATCGGTTCGTGTATTCATGATGTCCCATAACACCTTGAATAATTAAATTTATTTCATGTTACTCAAGGTGTCCCATACCACTTTGAGTAATTTGATTTCCTTATCTTATTATCATGTTAATCCACATGCTGCATTAAAGAGTGAATCTATAAAATGGAAGATGAAACCATTTAAACCATAAATATATAATATGATAGTCATTCTTAAAATGGTAGTAAGAGTTTACTGAAGGGATACTTGGGTCATTACATTATTTGAACAAATGTTAATTACTAAAGCATATCACATAGTGGGAGACAAGGGGTTTTCCACATGAGATGTGAAAATGATGATTATTATATTAAGAAATTTTATAAATGGGATTACATGTTATTTAATCCTTTTCTAAGAAGTGTTAGTGACCATGTAAATAAATTACAACTCAACTGACAACAATCATTGTAGTTGATAAAACCTCAAGTGTGCATAACCTGGTTTCATAGTTTATTATGATATTTGAACCTTTAAATATATTTTGGGAAAAAAATTATTGACTTTTCCTAAATCAGAAAACACGATTGGGTCAATCATGTAATACTTTTAAAGCATAGAATCATCATTTAAGAACTCTTTAACTGAACAAGTTTGATAGATTTCTAAGGATTAGGATACACACTTTTACAGAAATACCTCTTGGTTTGGCCTTCATGGAGGCTGATACTATTTAAAGTATTAATTAATTAATTTCTAATGATCCATACATATTAAGGTGTGGGATTCCATAACTGTATATACACAATATACATGATTTTCCAACTTGTAAACCAAGTTTAATTAATTTCTCATTTGTAAAACATATTTACTACACCTTTATTAAAAACCCAAGCATGATAGTTTATGATATATGTGACCATGTATACCTATATAATCATGAAAGGTTTTCACATACATATTTTTCATGAGAAAAGGGATTAGTTACCCAAGTATTCATAACCTGAAGGTACAAAGGACCTAGAATTGGCTATTTGAGGATTTCCAACCAATCTGTATGACTATACATGCCTTCATTCTTTCCTAAATTGAACATACAACAAAAAAATACATATATATATATATAATTCATAGGTTATATTTTTCTTGTATTAAAATACTCCCCCAAGTTTGTACAACCTCTTGTTAACATCATCAGATTGAGAACCAACACTCATGCTTGGTTTGGGTTATATAACACATGAACATATATATAGAAACCAAAATTTTGCAAACTAATAAATATTCATTCAAAAAAAACATTAATAAAACCCAAATCCTTATTTTTAAATTGTATATAAAATCCTTAATAACATAAGATAAGAGTAGATGGGGCTATGTGTATATGTTTGAATGTAAAATAGGTGTATATTCAGTTTTGAATAGAACTAAAATCATATATGAACGAACCCAAATATACTTATGCACTTTCGAAATATTAGTGCTAACATAAATTTTATTAACCTTTAGAGAACCCAGATTTACCTTAGAGAGTTTTTATATAAATAAACCTTTGTGGAGGTAAGGACATATACATACTCCTGTGTGTATATATATATATAGATATATATAACTTGTGTATACAAGATTTTTCATAAGGAAAGAAACGCATGAAGAACCCATTGAAGAAACAGATTCACTTTAGAGAGTGTATATATATATATAGGTGTGAGTTTATGAGCATATACATACCCACTTATACATATGTAAAATGTAGATATATATATATATATATAGGATTTTCTATGAGAAAAGATAATGAAACATAAAGACCCTTACCTCTATCA
Organism: Viscum album; assembly: GCA_963277665.1. Classification (NCBI taxonomy): domain Eukaryota; kingdom Viridiplantae; phylum Streptophyta; class Magnoliopsida; order Santalales; family Viscaceae; genus Viscum; species Viscum album. The sequence continues at coordinate 177,584,376 of OY728134.1, forward strand.
GATGAGAAGAAGATCTTTGAGGAGGGCTTGATTGAAGGTTTCTAGAGGTCCGAGGGGAGAAAAAACTAAGAGGTTCAAATGGTTTATACACTACATAAAATACCTAAAATATTCCTAACTTTAATTACTACTGTTGGGAAGAGATGAGACCAACCAGTCCATTTATTGACCAGGGAAGTCTTTTGGGCAATGGGGGACAAGGAGGGTCCACCTAGTTTGAATAAGGGAGAAAATAAATGGCAGCAAAGAGAAGGGTTGGGAGCAGTGCATGCTGTGGGAAGAAAAAGACGAAGCAGTAGGGGTGATACCGAGAAAAAAAATGATGGCCAGGATTTGATCTTGGATTGACCTGACTGTTGGGATACCACCGAGGTTTATAAAAGCGATGGATGGCTTGGATTGGTCTAAGATCAGATCGACAGCTCACGATCATCACAACATTTTAAAATACTTCGGACGACCACGATTAGATCATGCCAAATCGGACGGTCTATGAAAAAAGCACAGAGGCATTTGCGGCATTTAGGGGTCGAACCCAGGATCGAATTCAATGGCCCGAATCGCATGAGGCCGGATCTAACAGTCATGACTCAATCCCAATTGAGAATTTTTCATCCCACATCGAATCAGTGAGAGTTTTATTGGTTCTTTATAAGTCTCAGACTTCCGCAACACAAGAAATAGCACAAAACAAACTAGAGAACCTTACACATGGGCTCCCACTTCCCCTGTAGGCTTCGACCAACCCCCGTTCGCTTTGACCCTATGCCCACATGGTGCACCCGCACTCTCCTACTCCCGTGCACCCTTTAGGGAAGCTTTGCCTATGACTTGGTCCGACCATGGCTTGGGCTGAGGGCTAGACTCAGCCACTTCATGTGAGCTACCTCCCTTAGCCCCGATTTAAAGGATTGGCCTGAGCTGGCCCATATTTGTTTTATAAAAACTATTTTACAATGATCATAAATCTTAAGGTCAAATAACATATTTATTAAAACCCTATAAAAATTATCTTTTTAGACTTCCATCTAAACATTATAAGGCTAACAAATATTAATTGGACTTTGTCTTAAAAGTATTTCTAAAAAGAAAAAAATTATTTATATACACTAACTTTTTAATATAAGAGTTATAAATTGAGATTTAATAACCCATATGATAACTCTTATACTAGTATTATAGAAAAAATAGTTAAATTAAAAATATAATTTGATATGAAGATATTAAACATAATTCGTAACAACGTTTAAGAAATAAACACTCTTTAAATTATAATTGAAATGTTTGAAAAGTGTTTTTGAATTCCTTATTATGTTTCGAAACATAATTCAAAGCATTATATTGTACTTAGGGTTTACATTGCAATTCATAACGTAAAGTTGTACTCAATTGTTATTTAGTTAAAACACCACAAGGATAATGGTTATAATTATAGCCTTTTGAATTTCCAATGGTCATCCAAGGTAATGATCGAGCTGAAGCCATATAAAAATAGTTCTTAGGGTGTCCCAGAAATTATGAGAAGAAGAAGAAGATGAAGATGGTGCTTGCCATATCATTGATGCTCAACACAATTTTCTTGATCATGGTGTTGTTGTTCTTTGTTTTCATTAACCCGAAGGATCTTTTTTATTTACCATGTCTTGTTGTATTTTTAGGGTCCCGTCCTATAGTTCTATTAGGGTTTTTATTAGGTAACTTTGGTTAGCATGGATACCCTGTTAATCATGGTGTATTGTAAACACTATGGTGTTCTTATTGAAATGAAAAAGACATGTGCTCATTTTTGTGTTTAACTTGGGTGTATTCTAATAAAAATTAAAACACCATTATTAATTTCTTATGAGAAGCAAGTTTTGTTTAGTTGTTATGAAATTTAAACAAAACATAAACATAAACTTATTAGTATATGATAGTTGAGTTTCAGGGTGTTACATTCTTCCACCCTTCAAAGAATTGCATGCTCACAATTCCTTTCACATAACCTCACTAAAACACTCCCTTAAAACTTCACCCCAACACCCATAGTGGAGGATCCTCAGGTACGACTAGATGAATACCCATGTTGGTGTTCCGTTCCTCTATTTCTCTGCCCCAAACACACTTCAGACAGTATGGGTTAAACTCGTGCCATGTGCACTCAGACTTCCAAAAAGAGGCTCGATAGTTGGAGAGTTCAAATATGTTTGACTGGAAAATTTATCTAAGAATTATCTTGGTTGATTCCTATATGAAAATATTAATGACATCAACATGGTCATTCATACTGAGGCTCATAATTTGGTATAAGTAGGATGCACGTAGATCCCCTTCCGAGGCAACATCTTGAAACGACACCCTGGCCATGTAGATCTCGGATAGGGTGAAACATAGAAAAATATGCTCATGGTACTTTACCCTAAATATATACATATCAAGTTGTTCATTAGCTATACCGTGGTAGATATATGAATTATCATGATAAAAACAGATAATTATAGGATGGTTCGACACTTCATAAAATTTCTTGCATGTTTCTCATATGTTTGCGAATGGTCGGTACTCTCTCTCATATGCTTTGGCAAAGATGGTCTCTAATATTTAAGTAGAGAGTGACAGGATGTGAGATTATCCTTCCATCTAAAAATCAGGAAATATTCTCATGTTTAGTAATACCTAAGTAAATTTTTCTTTCATTAAGTCCTGGTTTTCTAGAGTTATCTATCCCGAATCCTCTGATACCAACTATGAAGACCTAGCCCAAAACACCCAGAGCCGATGACTTCAGAACATGATGTGTACATTTTAACAAACACGCACAGATAAATTACACATCATGTTCCATTGAGAGAGGATCAATCTCATTTTAGGTTCTGGGAAACCAGCCTCTCCTGTCATACTTTATTTAGCTCAGGCTAAAACCTGAAAATTTATTTCAAAAATGTAGGGTGAGCACATGAATGCCCTGTGAGGGGTTTAAAATAAACCAGAATAACTTTTGAAAAAACATTCTTTAAAACATTATATAAAAAACTTTATTTGAAGAAAAGTTATATCACATGTAAGGAATAAAAAAAGATTATCTTAAAAGAAAATGCTAGTAGAAATATAAGAATACACAGTACAATTTAGGCATTCCCATTTGGTGTAATAAGTAAAAATGTATTTTTTTAAAACATGCATGACATATGGATATATAAACAAAGGTCAAAAAGAGAATTATTAGATTTGCACAAAAGTAATTAACTCTAATCACATACACTGAATTCCAATTAAACATACATCATGCCATAAGCTTTTACTTTTATGATACTCATAAGTACTAGATCTTAAACATGGATAATATACTAATCTAATATCCATTTAGTTACATGATTATTATACACATAATAAGGTAATTTATAATTCAAGACAAAGTGTTAGGGCCTTGTGCCAAGACCTAAGGGCTAACTGTGACCGGACTCCATCCCGGAGGGATTACTTTTACCGGTCCCCATCCCAGAGAGCTTACTTTTACCGGTCTCTAACCTAGGTAAATTACTTTTACCGGTCTCCAACTCGAAAGATACTAGTCCAATACATTCCTCATATGTCATATCAGGTCAATTATTCATGATGTCCCATACCACCTTGAATAATTACATTTATTTCATGTTACTCAAGGTGTCCCATACCACTTTGAGTAATTTGATTTCCTTATCTTATTATCTTGTTAAGACATATGCATGAATCAATGTGTACAACTATACAGTGTAAAATGAAACCATTTATACCATAAATACATAATATGGTAGTCATTCTTAAAAAGGCAGTAAGAGTTTATCGAAGGAATACATGGGTTATTACATTATTTTAACAAACGATAATTACTAAAGCATATCACATAGTGGGTGAGAAGGGGTTTTCCACATGAGATGTGAAAATGATGATTATTCAATTATAAATTATTATAAATGGGATTAAATTTTATTTAATAAAATGCTAGGAAGTGTTAGTGATAAAGTAAATAAATTATGACTCAACTGACAACAATCACTTTAGTTGATAAAACCTCAAGTGTGCATAACCTCGTTTCATGGTTTATTTTGACCTTTGAACCTTTAAATATATTTTGGACAAAACAAATTTTGTTTTTTCCTAAATTATAAAACATGATAGGGTCAATTATGAAATACTTTTGAAGTAAAGAATCATCATTTAAGAACTCTTTAACTGAACATGTTTGACATAATTCTAAGGATTAGGACACACAATTTTACATAAATACCTCTTGGTTTGGCATTCTTGGAGACTGACATTATTTAACGTTTTAATTAATTAATTTCCAATGATCTATATATATTAAGGTGTGGGAAGCCATAACTGTATATAAACAATATACATGAGTTTCCAACTTATAAACCATGTTTAATTAATTTTTCATTATTAAAACATATTTACTACACCATCGTTAAAAACCCAAACATGATAGTTTATGATATATGTGACCGTGTATACCTATATAATCATGAAAGGTTTTCACAGACATATTTTTCATGAGAAAAGGGATTAGTTACCCATGTTTTCATAACTTGAAGGTATGAAGGACCTAAAATTTGGTATTTGAGGATTTCCACCCAATATTTATGACTATAAATTCCTTCATACTTTCATAAATTGAACATACAACAAACACACACACACACACACACACACACACACATATAGTTTATAGATTACATTTAGATTGTATTAAAATAATCCCCCTAGTTTTTACAACCTCTTACTAACATTGTCATATCGAGAACCAACACTCATGCTTGGTTTGGGGTATATAACACATGAACATATATATAGAAAATAAAAATTTTCATACTAATAAAAACTCATTCGAAAACAAATCATTAATCACACCCAAATACTTATTTTTAGATTGTATATAAAATCCTTAATAACATAAGATAAGAGTAGATGGGGATATGTGTATATGTCCAAAAGTATAATAGGTGTATTTTTGGTTTTGAAAAGAACTAAAACCATATTTGAACGAACCCAAATATACTCATCCCCTTTAGAAATATTAGTGCATAATTTTTTTTAACCTTTAGAGAACCCAGATTTACCATAGAGAGTTTATATATATATTTAAACCAGTGTGAATGTATAGAAATATACATTCTCGTGTATATATATATATATATAACATGTGAATATAAGAGTTTTCATAAGAAAAGAAAAGCATGAAGAATCCTTAAAAGAACCAGATTTACTTTAGAGAGTATACATATATAGGTGTGAGTGTATGAATATATACATACCCATATATACATATGTAAAATGTATATATATATAAATATAAGATTTTTCACAAGAGAAGAAAGTGAAACATAAATACCGTTACATCTATATGAGGAGAAGAAGATCTTCGAGGAGGGTTTGGATGAAGGTCGGTAGAGGTTCGAGAGGAGAAATAACTGAGAGGTTCAACCAGTTTATACACTAGATAAAATACATAAAAGATTCCAAACATTAATTACTACTGTTGGGAAGATCCACGTCCAACCAGTCCATTTTTTGGCCGGGGAAGACTCATGGGCAAGGGGGGACAAGTTGGGTCCACTTGGTTAGAAGAAGGGAGAAAAGAAATGGCACAAAATAGTAGGGTTGGGTGTAGCGTGTGCTGCAGGAAGAAGAAGACGACGCAATATGGGTGATACTGAGAGAAAAAAGGAGGGCCATGATTTGATCTTGGATTGATATGATATTCGGGATACCACCAGGGTTTATATAAGCGATGGACAAATCAGATTGATATGAGAAGAGCTCAGTGGCTCACGATCATCGCGGATTTTTAAAATACTTCAAAAGACCATGATTATTCATGATAGATTGGATGGTATATGAAGATAGTGTGCGGGTGTTCGCGACTTTTAGGGGTCGAACCTGGGATCAAATTCAATGTCTCAGATCACATGAGGTAGGATCTGACGGCCAGGATTCAATCCTAGTTGATAATTCTCCATCCCACATAGAATCTGCGAGAGTTTTAGTGGTTATTTTATATGTCTCAGCCTTTTCCAACATAAGCAAAAGAACAACACACACTAGGGAGCCTTACACACATTCTCCCGCCTTCCCCATAGGCTTTGGCCTACCCCCGCTCGCCGTGACCCTGCACCCACTATGGCGCGCACGCGCTCTCCTGCTCCCGTGCACCCCTTGTGGAAGCTTTGCCTATGCCTTAGGCCGTCCTTTTCTTGGGCTGAGGGCTAGGCTCAGCCACTTCGTGTGAGCTGCCTCCCTTATCCCTACCTTAAAGGGTTGGCCCGATGTAGAGACCCGAAGCTTAAATGTACATGGACATTACATTACATTTTCGGAATACATAGCAAAAACCAAAACTCAAGGATCGTAATAGTTTACTGTCTTTGGAAACTCAGAATAAAATCTTCTAATCATGGTGAAAGATCTTCAGCATCTCCAAATAAAGATCTTCCCTTTTTTTCATACCTAAAACCTTTCTTTATATCCCGGGGAAAGTAAAACATAAAAGGGTGAGCTCAAATTCCCAGTAAGGGTATCCATGGATAAAATAAAACAAATCATATACATTTGAGCTTAAAAACATGAACATGATGTTTAAACATCAAAATATTGAGCAATGATATAAAACATGGAAGTATGTAAGGCATATATCATAAATAAACATTAAGCATGATAAAATAACATTGATGTAAAACACGTAATTGTGGCAACCATTCAGTACATGTCATGATTTCCATTGTAGCCAAGGCATTGCTGCCAAGACCATCTTAGTGGACAAAGTCCCTTTCTGAATCGAGTTCACTCTTCGTTTCAGTCCTGTAACACTAAAACAGATTAACTTACCGTTCTAGCCATGTCTATCTCATGAGATATAAAATCTTTACCCAATGCATTGGAGGGAGATATAGGTCCCACCCATCTCATAATGAAATCATTCTTACATGTGCCTCAAAATAAACATACATCATTCATAATAACCCAATAAATAAAATGGGTTTCATAAACATCATATCATCATCACATAATCCATATAAAATAAATGGATATTTCATCATAAGAAAATTGAAACCATGTAATTCATAGAGACATTATACTTGGAACATACACATTTGAAATAATGTCATCTTATATGGAAAATTATTTTTATTAAACACTTGAAATGAATTCTTGAGGAAAATATCCTTTCTTCTTTAAAATCATTTTCTTTTCATAAAATGTCATGAATTTTTAAAAGAAAAGGATTTTCTTGAAAATAGGCATGAAATATTTTTGAGGAAGCTTCCTGAAAATATGGCTTTATAAAACCATAAAAATCCTTTCATGCCATATAAGTTAAAAAAATATTCTTCTCGTACTTTTGTCGGAAAAGTCAAAAAGTACCTTGTATGAAAAATGAAAAAAGATTCATTTCATATCTTTTACTAAAAACTCACCGAAGGGTAAACTTGGATTTACAGAATTTTAGGTGGATGGAAATAATATTACATATTGAGGAACCCTGTATGTGGATGATAAAATACACCCCGGTAAATACCAAAGTATAAACAATCTCAGATAAAAATGAGATTGTGATATTTCCCTTACCTTAGGTCCGATTTGCTTCGTAAGTGTCCAAACATTCTGTATAATGATTTAAATAATGTCATTGACTTATTCCAGAATCATACTTAATGTTATGATATCATATTTGGTTCACTTAAGACTTTATATTACTCGTTCTTTTGTAAATTCCATGTTAAAGAGCGTTTTGGGTAAAATCGTTTCATTTATGGTCTGTGATTTGACTTGTAATTATTCATGTGATTACTTAGATCATGATTACATAATTCCAGAATATAAAACATGATTTATATATAATATAAATTCAGAATATACATATATATAATAGATCAATAAATGGAAAGAAATACACCGTTCATGGAGACGGTAGGCCGTACGTACGCATGAACATTGTTTTTGTTTCCTTATTGAGTATAATCGAATTAAGTAGATGACATACATACATACATATATATATATATATATATATAAATCCAATAGCTTTATAATGTAACATATTTCATTATTATAGCTTATATATACTTTATAATCATTCATGAATTGTTAACGTGGAGAATGAATCTCATCACGTCGTGGAGACGGTAGTCCGTACGTACGCACGAGCGATGATATCATTATCATGATCATGGAATTGTATTGGAGTGTATGTATACAATTTCATAATCAATATCACATTACAATAATCATATATAGTTATTATGTACACCATTATAGCCATCCAAGTAAGGTGGTGGTGGAAAATAGATTACACCGCGGCGTGGAGACAGTATTCCGTACGTATGCACGCGCGGTGATTTCGTTTTCCGTAGGATGGATAGATGTTGAAATAGGGTTGTTTCATACTTATAATAACATATCAGTATATGAGTGATACTGATTTTATTACTTCAAAATGAAACAACATAATAAGAAGAAGTGTAAGAAGAAAGAAGCTTGAAAGAATCGGTAGAAGAAATTACCACTTCTTCGATACGCTTCTTTGAAACCTCCTCTTAGGGCACTCTGATTGGTCTTTTAAGAAGACCATAACCTCTATGATGTTACTAGTGAAGTGGAGAAGATAATTTGGCAGGGGTTGGCCGAGCATGAAGGCTCAAAGTGGTGTGAGGAAGAGGGGGAGGAGGTGCCCTTTTATAAGGGAGGAGAGTGGCACCTTTGGAAAAACTAAAATTATTTTTTTATTATAAAGTCATATTAGGTTTTAAATAGCTCAAAATTGATATATTTCGAAGCTAAGGTGGGTATGGGTCGAAATACTATCATCCAATAGAATTTAGACAATTTTAGGTTCTATTTTATCCTTATCATTTATATTTAACCTTAAGTTAGATAATTTGACTTTTATCGTGTCTTTTTGTGTTCTTACACTATAAGGTTAATAAACTTATTATAACAAGCCAAAAGAACCCCAAGTTGTTTATTATTAATATATATAACCTTATTTAAGTCATTTGGCTGAGCATTTGATTTTTAAGAATAAAATAACAATTAATAATATAATTTTTTTTAAACTATTTTATGTCAATTTTGATACTATTTAGTAATTGATTTTTGTGAAAATCATAACAGAATGATTAGTTCAAACAAAGTTAATTAAATCAATAACATGTCATATTATCCTAGAAATTTAGTTGAATTCATAAAAGTCTCAAATTATACTTATTTAGGTATTTATAACATATATTATGTCAATATTTCATTAATAAGATAATTACTGCATCATCTTTGTGTCATAAATTAATTAACTTATTTAATGTCTAAAAATTACAAATAAAATACCATTATTTAGGAAATATTTTTAGATTTATAATGAATATTTATAGTCGAATTTATCTTTGGTATAAACCTATATTAAAAATGATTTAGTTATTAAACTTTGATTTTAACTATTTTAACCATTCTTTAAATAAATTAATAATAAATGTCCTAATCTAATACAAGTGGGCCTAAGTGGTCATATTTTATTCCTAAGGTTGTATTTGGTCGAATTACACTTATAAAATATAATTAGGACATGTGTTAGGGTAATAATAATATCATTCTTACCCTTAATTACCCTATTTACTTTTAACCGTGGTAAAAAAAAGTTAAAAATTACTATTCACCAAAAATTATTTTCATCTCATTGAACCACATTTTACTTACTAACATCAACCATGTCTCTCGGATTTTTGAAATTCCATTTACAGAAGCGGTAAAATTAAGTTTTATGAAAAATTCATTTTTTTAACTACCACTTAGTAGTTTCACTATTCATCAAAAATTGAAGTTTTTCAGAACAATTCCTAAACTTCACCCTAAGCTAGAATTGATATTCTGAATTCAAAAATGATGTATATTTTAGAAAATTCCAAAAATATAAGTTTCATTAATTAATTCCCGCTGTCACAATAAATAGCGTGTTTTTAAGAAACAATATATATCAAAAGATTGATAATTATTATGTCAAATTTCAAAGTGAAATTAATTATAATGAACACCATTTTATAAAATGGTAAAAATATATTCTAATTATACTTTTAAACCACTCAATAATATAATTTATCACTATAAATTATTTTTCTTAAAAAAATTGTTTATAAGTATTTTTTACTATTCATAAAAATTGGAATTTCTCAGAAAAATACCAAAAATTCAACTTAGGATAATTTCGATATTCCGAATCCAAAAATTAATTCCATTTTGAAAAATAAAATTTACAAAATTTCAAAAAGTGGGTATTACTATTCATAACGGCTATTTGTAATAATATTTGAATAGCGTATCATTGTTTAGCGAAACTCTGTATTGCGTACAACACACGCTATCATAAAAGGTCGCACTTGCGTGTAATGCAAGCCATGTCAGGGATGCGTGTTGTGTAAGCTCCTTTTGGTGTAACGTATAACACAAGACATTGGGGTTATAAATCTTTTACTATTCATAGAAACCCACATTGTAAAAAGGAATACTTAAACTTAATTTTAAAAACTAAATTATGAAATGAAATGATTACCCAAAGTAACTCATCATTGGGTTTTCATATAGGAGAACATAGGTGAAAATATGGATATGGAAGAAAAATATAACCATCAAGTTCTGATGGAGAGTGGTGGAGGACATGGCTATGAAAAATCCAACAATCACAAAGCCATAAATTTGTGATGATCTAGGGTACCATCTGATTCATCGGATATAAGATCACTAGGAAAATAATTTTGGTTTTCAATATCATTTCCCTAAAGTTGAAAAAATTTAAATTAGAAGAAATACTTACTTGATTTTGGTATAATCTCACTATTGTTCGTGCTTTGAACAATTTACACTTCATATCTTAAAGAAATGAAGTTGAATTTGTTATTCGTGATGTGTTAACAGATCATGTGATAGAATGATGGGTCATTCCATTTGTTTCAAACAAAAGGTTATGAAAAGTTATCAAATATATATAAGTCCATATATGGTGTGGTTAATCGTATACGATTGCAAAAATGAACTTATAAATCATATATCATACCGCTTAATAAAATGAAACTAGTTTCAACTAACCAGAGACTTCTTATAGGCCAGTGGTAGGCGATAAAGGCCAATCGCACTTCGGTTGTGGGTTCGATTCCCATAGCCTTGTTCGACGTGATGGGCTGTCGCCCGTCCTGCAAGTTGTCCTTTTTATAAAACTAAATTACTATAAAATACCATGAGTAATATTGAAAAAAGTTATATCCTTAAACAATACTAGAATATGTCCAACATAATCCATTCCAATCTTTAAGATTATCTAAAATACTTCGGTCCAAGCTCATAGTATAAAGAAAACGATTACTTGAAATGTCATTAACCAAGAATGTGAATACCATCATTTATCCCCCATATATCTTGTTGGTCACATTCCAATCATTAAATACCTTAATCATGTATTCTCTTGAAAAATGAATATCCATTAAACCTTAGTGAAAACATGAGTGCTGTCAAAAGTCAACTCTTTCCACATACCAATATCCCAAAATTCTGTATACTCAAACCATGATATCACTTAGCCCTTATAACAATCATGATCTCATGAATACTGTCAAAAATTTCCTTTTCTCATTTTCCCTTCATTATGCACATATCATTCTTCTTTCCAAAAATATCTCAATCACTTTCCATGGTTACCGGTACCATAAAATTATTGAAAACCACAATAGACCAATACATAAATATTACAATATTCCACGATACTATATACAATATTATTTTGGAATCCCATTACATAAACACTTAATCATTCCACTACATCATTGTCATATTCAACATCGCCAATAGTGATCGCATGTGACTTCCCTTTGTCCTTTTCCTTAAGTGGTTGCTCATGTCGATCATCACTAACCCTTGGATTAGGGCATTTATTAGCATAATGTCCCATTTCCTTGCACTTGAAGCATTGAAGTGTTGGTGGAGAGTTCTCTGTAGTCTTTTCTTTATTCTCATCATTAGAAACCCTTTTTCCATTACTTCAAAACTCAGCTACTCTGTGAACTTCTTTTCCACACATAAAACATTTTCTAGTCCCTTTAAGACAATCTCCACTATGATTCTTTCCACACTTTGAGCATAAGGAAGCATTCATCTTCTTTTCACCATTATTTTGAGATTTCTCGTTGAACTCCATCTTTCGTTTCTTGTCAAAACTATGAGATGGATGAGTAACACCAACTTCTATTTCTACCTTGATAGCACAATGCACAATTTATTCATAGCTACTGAAGTCTCTTATAGCTAATTCCCTTTGAAGACTTGGTTTTAAGCCACTGAAAAATTGATCAACTTTACTTTCAGGTTTGATGATAAAGCCATATGCATACCTTGCAAGCCTTGTAAAATTCGCTTCGTATATGCCAACAGATTCATCATCCTTCTGCTTAAGATCAAGAAACTCCTTCTCCATCTTTGTTCGAAGAATACGAGGGATGTACTTATCAAAAAATAAGTTCCTGAACTCGTCCCATTCCATGGACTCAATTTCATCTCTTGGCCTCGTATTCTTGATAATATTCCACCATTGATCAGCTTCACCTTCCAAACGATAAACTGCTAAGATGAATTTATCATGTTCATAACATTGAATAACTGAAAATATATTTTCAGTAGTACTGATCCATTGTTCAGCAACAAGTGGATCAGAAGACCCACTGAAAGAAGGTGGATGTTGCCACATGAAGGACTCAATAAAATATTGTTCCCTTATCTGCTCATTTGAAAGTCTAGAATGATTCATAGCTTGTGTAAGTATAGAAATAAGATTTTTCACTCCATCTCCCATAAAATTTGTTTGTTCAGAAGGACAATCATTGCATTGTCTATTGCATTGGTCAACACGGTTCCTTTGGATTCCAACCTTCGTCTAAAATCCAAAAAGAATAGTGTGGGATGCAGAAATCATGCTAGGGAAAACAACATAGTAAAGGGAGAGTACCCTCAATATATAACATCTTAGGTCAAATTCTAAGATCTTTACCGTAGTTCTAAGACTATATCCTATACATATACTTATCCTTAGGGACATCCATAGGCATACCTTATAAATATCTCTAGGGATCTCACTAAAGTTATCGCATCCTAGTTTCCAAAGGTTGACTAAACCTTTCCTCTGATACCAACAGTAGAGACCCGAAGCTTAAACGTACATGTACATTACATTAAATTTGCGGAATACATAACAAAAACCAAAACTCAAGGATCGTAATAGTTTACTGTCTTTGAAAACTCGGAATAAAATCTTCTAATCGCGGTGAAAGATCTTCAGCATCTCCCAATAAAGATCTTCCCTTTTTTTCTTATCTAAAAACTTTCTTTATTTCCTGGGGAAAATAAAACATAAAAGGGTGAGCTCAAATGATCATTAAGGTTAAGCATGGATAAAATAAAACAAATCATATACATTTGAGCTTAAAAACATGAACATGATGTTTAAACATCAAAAGCTTGAGCAATGATATAAAACATGGAATTATGTAAGGCATATATCATAAATAAAAATTATGCATGATAAAATAGCATGGATGTAAAACATGTAATTGTGGAAACCGTTCGGCACATGTCATGATTTCCATAGTAGCCAAGGCATTGCTTCCAAGACCATCTTAGTGGGCAAAGTCCCTTTCTGAATCGAGTTCACTCCTCGTTTAAGTCCTGTAACACTGAACCGGATTAACTTACCGTTCCTGCCATGTCTATCTGATGAGATATAAAATAATTACCCAATGCATTGGAGGGAGATATAGGTCCCACCCATATCATAATGAAATCATTCTTACTTGTGCCACAAAATAAACATACATCATTCATAATAACCTAATAAATAAAATGGGTTTCATAAACATCATATCATCATCACATAATCCATATAAAATAAATGGATATTTCATCATAAGAAAATTGAAACCATGTAAATCATAGAGACATTAAAATTGAAACATACACTTTTGAAATAATTTCATCTTATATGGAAAATGATTTTTATTAAACACTTGAAATGAATTCTTGAGAAAAATATCCTTTCTTCTTTAAAATCATTTTCTTTTCACAAAATGTTATGAATTTTTAAAAGAAAAGGATTTTATTGAAAATAGGCATGAAATATTTTTTAGGAAGCTTCATGAAAATATGGCTTTATAAAACCGTAAAAATCCTTTCATGCCGTATATGTTAAAAAAACATTCTTCTCATACTTTTGTCGGAAAACTCAAAAAGTACCTCGTATGAAAAATGACAAAAGATTCCTTTCATATATTTTACTAAAAACTCACAGAAGGGTAAAGTTGGATTTAAAAAATTTAAGGTGGATGGAAATAATATTACATATTGAGGAAACATGGATGTGGATGATAAAATACACCCCAATAAATACCAATGTATAAACAATCTCGGATAAAAATGAGATTTTGATATTTCCCTTACCTTAGGTCCGATTTGCTTCATAAGTGTCCGATCCTCTTGTATAATGATTTAAATAATGTAATTGACTTATTCAAGAATCATATTTAATGTTATGATATCATATATGGTTCACTTAAGACTTTATATTTCCCGTTCTTTTGTAAATTCCATGTTAAAGAGCGTTTTGGGTAAAATCGTTTCATTTATGGTCTGTGATTTGACTTGTAATTATTCATGTGATTACTTAGATCATGATTACTTAATTCCAGAATATAAAACATGATTTATATATAATATACATTCATAATATACAAATATATAATAGATCAATAAATGGAAAGAAATACACCGTTCATGGAGATGGTAGGCCGTACGTATGCATGAACGTTGTTTTTGTTTCCTTATAGAGTATAATCGAATTAAGTAGATGACATTCATATATATAGATAAATCCAGTAGCTTTATAATGTCATATATTTCATTATTATATCTTATATATACTTTATAATCATTCATGAATGGTTTACGTGGAGAATGAATCTCATCACGTCGTGGAGACGGTAGTCCGTATGTACGCACGAGCGATGATATCGTTCTCATGATCATGGAATTGTATTAGAGTGTATGTATAAAATTTCAGAATCAATATCACTTGACAATAATCATATATATTTATTATTTACACCATTATACTCATCCAAGTAAGGTGGTGGTGGAAAATAGATTACACCACGGCGTGCAGACAATATTCCGTACGTACGCACGCGCTGTGATTTCATTTTCTGTAGGATGGATATATGGTTAAATAGGGTTGTTTCATACTTATAATAACATATCACTATATGAGTGATACTGATGTTATTACATCATAATTAAACAACCTAAGAAGAAGAAGTGGAAGAAGAAAGAAGCTTGAAAGAATCGGTAGAAGAAATTACCTCTTCTTCGATACGCTTCTTTGAAACCTCCTCTTTGGGCACTAAGATTGGTCTTTTAAAAAGACCAGAACCTATAGGATGTTACTAGGGAAGTGGATATGATAATTTGGCAGGGGTTGTACGAGCTTGAAGGCTCAAAGTGGTGTGAGGAAGAGGGGGAGGATGTGCCCTTTTATAAGGGAGGAGAGGGACACCTTTGGAAAAAATAAAAATATTATTTTATTATAAAGTCATATTCGGTTTTAAATAGCTCCAAATTGATATATTTAGAAGCTAAGGTGGGGATGGGTCGAAATCCTCTCATCCAAAAGAACTTAGACAAGTTTAGGTTCCTATTTTATCCGTATCATTTATATTTAACCTTAAGTTAGATAATTTGACTTTTATCGTGTCTTTTTGTGTTCTTACACTATAAGGTTAATAAACTTACTATAACAAGACAAAAGAACCCCAATTTGTTTATTATTAATATATATAACCTTATCTAAGTCATTTTGCCGAACCTTATATTTTTAGGAATAAAATAACAATTAATAATATAATATTTGTTTTAAAAACTATTTTATGTCAGTTTTGACACTATTTAGTAGTTGATTTTTTTGAAAATAATAACAGAATGATTAGTTCTAACAAAGTTAATTAAATCAATACTAACATGTCATATTATCCTAGAAAATTAGTTGAATTCATAAAAAGTCTCAAATTATACTTATTTAGGTATTTATAACATCTATTATTTCAATATTTCATTAATAAGATAATTACTGCATCATCTTTGTGTCATAAATAAATTAACTTATATAATGTTTAAAAATTACAAATAAAATACCATTATGTAGGAAATAATTTAGCTTTCTAATTAATATTTATAGTCGAATTTATCTTTTGTATAAACCTATATTAAAAATGATTTAGTTATTAAACATTGATTTTAACTATTTTAACCATTCTTTAAATAAATTAATAATAAATGTCCTAATCTAATACAAGTGGGCCTAAATGGTCATATTTTATTCCTAATGTTTCCTTTGGGTGAATTTCACTTATCCAATAGAATTAGGACATGTGTTAGGGTAATAATAATATCATTCTTACCCTTAATTACCCTATTTACTTTTAACGGTGGTAAAAAAAGTAAAAAGTTACTATTCACCAAAAATTATTTTCATCTCATTGAATCACATTTTACTTACTGACATCAACCATGTCTCTTATATTTTTGAAATTCCATTCACAGAAGCGAAAAAATTATGTTTTATGAAAAATTCATTTTTTTAACTACCACTTAGTAGTTTCACTATTTATCAAAAATTGAAGTTTTTCAGAACAATGCCAAAATTTCACCCTAAGATATAATTGATATTCCAAATTCCAAAATTATGTCTATTTTAAAAAATTCCGAAAATATAATTTGTCTTAATTAATTTTATAATTAATTCCCGCTGTCACAATAAATAGCGTGTTTTTAAGAAACAATATATATCAAAAGATTGACAATTGTTTAGGTCCAATTTCAAAGTGAAATTAATTATAATGAACACCATTGGATAAAATGGTAAAAATATATTCTAATTATACTTTAAAACCAATAAATAATATAATTTATCACTATAAATTATTTTGCTTAAAAAATTGTTTTTAAGTATTTTTTTACTATTCATAAAAATTGGAATTTCTCAGAAAAATACCAAAAATTCAACTTAGGATAATTTCGATATTCCGAATCCAAAAATGAATTCCATTTTGAAAAATAAAATTTACAAAATTTCAAAAAGTGGGTATTACTATTCATAACGTCTAGTTGTAATAATATTCGAATAGCGTATCGTTGTTTAGCGAAACTCTGTATTGCATACAACACACACTATCATGGAAGGTCGCACTTGCGTGTAATGCTAGCCATGTCAGGGATGCGTGTTGTGCAAGCTCCTTTTGGTGTAGCGTATAACACAAGACATTAATGAAATTAAAATGAATATTTTTTTATAAAATCTTGGGTTGTTACACCTGAGCTAGCCCATATTTTTTTTATAAAACCTATCTTACAAAGATATTAAGTCTTAAGGAAAAATAACATATTTATCAAAACCCTATAAAAATTATCTTTTTAGAATTCCATTTAAACATTATAAGGATAAAGAATATAAATTGGAATTTTCCTTAAAAGTATTTCTAAAAAGAAAACAATTATTTATAAATACTTACTTTTTAATATAAGAGTTATAAATTGAGATTTAATAACCCATATGATAACTCTTATACTAGTATTATAGAAATCACAGTTTAATTAAAAACATAATTTTATTTGAAGATATTAAACATAATTTGTAACACCGTTTAAGAAATGAAAACTCTTTACATTATAATTGAAATGTTTGGAAAGTGTTTTTGAATTCCTTAATATGTTTTGAAACATAATTCAAAGCACTATATTGTAATAAGGTTTTACTTTGCAATTCATAACGTAAAGTTCTACTCAATTTCTCTTTAGTTAAAACACTACATGGCTAACGGTTATAATTATAGCCGTTTGAATTTCCAATGGTCATCCAAGGTAACGGTCGAGCTGAAGCCATATAAAACCAGGTCTTAGGGTGTCCCAGAAATTAAGAGATGAATAAGAAGAAGAAGATGGTTCTTTCCATACTGTTGATGCTCAACAAAATTTTCATGATCATGGTGGTGTTGTTATTTGTTTTCATTAACCTGAAGGATATATTTTATTTATCGTGTCTTGTTGTATTTTTAGGGGGCCTTTCCGTAGTTCTATTAGGGTTTTTAGTAGGTATATTTGGTTAGCATGGATACCCTTTTAATCTTGGTGTATTGTAAACACTATGGTGTTTTTATTTAATTGAAAGAGCCTTGTGATCATTTGTGTGTTTTACTTGGTTGTATTCTTATAAAAATTAAAACCACATTATTAATTTCATATGAGAATCAATTTTTGTTTAGTTGTTATGAAATTTAAACAAAACCTAAACATAAACTTATTTGTATATGAGAGTCGAGTTTCGGGGTGTTACATGAAATGCTTTGAGTGATGATTGCAACATGCATGAATAAGCTGAGACATCATGGATGACCAGAGTCGACATGATCCACGAAGAGGTCTGGTGGTTTCAGCTCCCATTCCATCCCTCCTCATTCCATTTTTTTGTATTTTGATGATAAAATTCAATTTCTAATGAATAGTGAAAAAATATTATATTTTAATTCAAAACTGCCTTTTAATCTAATTTGTTTATATGGTTTGATTAACTTTTTAATCGGTTTCAAAGTGAAATTAGAATATATTTTTACCATTTAATCCAACTTTGGTCATTGGAATTAGTTTCACTTTGAAATTGAGCATAAATAAGTGTCAATCTTTTGATAGTTAATATTTCTTAAAAACATGTTTTTTTACAATGGGAATTAATTTTAAAGTAATTAATCTAAATTCTATGATTTGAATTTGGTAAAATAGAAATCATTTTTGAATTCAGAATATCAAATATATATTAGGCTGAATTTTTGGTATTTTTCTGAAAAACATTAATTTTAGATGAATAGTGAAACCCCTACGTAGTAGTTAAAAAATGAATTTTTCATTTAAATGAAAATTTACCACTTCTATAAATTGAATTTTGAAAATACGACATACATGGTTGTTATTTTTAATTAAAATGTGGTTCAATAAAAAGAAAATGATTTTTGGTGAATAGTAACTTTTGACTTTTATTTACAGCGGTTAAAGGTAAATAGGGTAATTCAAGGTAAAAAAATAACATAATAATGAAACAATTACCTTAACAATTATTCTAACCTTATTGTATGAGTCATGTATGATCATGGGCATCCTTGGGTCGATTTTGGGACCCCATGAAGCCACTTATGAGTGATAATGACATTTTATTTTAATTAACATAAAGTAAAGGAAAAAAGGATATAAACAAATATCTTTTATTAAATAAATTTTTACATGGAGTTATATAAGTTATCAATTCAACTATAAATATTACTTTGAAATATAAACAAATTTCCTAAATGATGGTGTCTTTTTTATAATTTTTTGACATCAAATAAAAAAAATATTTGTGACACAATAATGATGCAGTGTTAATCTCCTAAATAAATGATAATAATAATAACATTATAAAGATTGAAAAAATATCCAAAACCGGTCCAATTATTATTAGATGATTTTATTTCGACCATGAGTCTTCTTATATTCGACTTCAATTATTTATGGACCTTTAGAAATAGAAAATCATTATATAATAGAATACGATTTTCAAACATTCCTAAAGAGCCCCTCGTCCACCTTATAAAAGCCCTCACTTCTAACCAATTTCTCACACTTCTCAAGCCCCATGGATCATCCAAAATATACCTAAATAAGATACCTAAATCTCTTTCTTCCTCCTAGAAGCCTTACCTTAGGCATAAGGCACTTCATGTAATCCTTTTGGTTCAAACCAAATAGAGTAACCCGATTTAAAGGTAGTGTCTTCTCTTATGTTCTTTTTATTTATTTTACTTCTCAAATCCCCTAAACTCTTTTTATTTATTTATTTTATAAGAACACTAGTATAATGAATATAATAGGAATTTTTTACGATAAGGATTATAACTACACTTACACACACCTCCATCTAATGGGTAATGAACATACTGTTTCTTTGGATGACAAACAAACGCCTCACGAAACGATGATTGTTAAATTATCTTCTACCTCCTCTTATGGTGGCCATTATGATGAAACTATATTTATATATGATACATATTATGTTTATGTTTTCATTTATGCTTATGTATTTTCCATTTATAGAAAACCTTTATGATTTCCATTATTGTTAAACGTGATAATTTAATTTGAGGAAGTGCAGACTACCACCCCCTCAAAGTGATATTACTCATTCATGCCATATGTGGTACATATAAAGGATTAAGTTAATGATATTAAATATTATATTATACTTGAATTAAACTATAACTATGTATCATTATGTTTTAATTCCCTTAAAATCTGAAATAGAAATGAAAGTAGCGTTCATGCGTACGTACGACTTACCGTCTCCATTAATGGCGCATTTAATTTCTTGCCTCCAAATGTTATATACTATTATAAATACATATATATACTAGATATATAAGATATATATGATATATAAATCATTATTACCATTCTATAGATAATGTAATTTTTACCAGATAGACAACCAGCAAATATAATAAGTTCATTTTTAACTCGAGTTCTGAACATCGACAAAATGTCCGATATGAACTAAAATAATTAAATAATTGTTATAGAAAGGTAATAAGTGATATAAAAGGAATAATAAAATTGAAAAAGGTTATTAACCAAGTATTAATTAACTTTATTTTATTATTAAGGATATTAGATAATGAATGGGTCAAGTCGACCATGAGGTAAGGGAACTTCTTAACCTAATTCACATTCTTTGGGTTAACCTTATATTTATTATTTATGTTGTTATTTGATTATGTGAGAAATGATTTTTTATATCTTATCTTGTATTTATACTTTTTTATGTGTTCTTATAGTGAATACACATAATCAATATATTTTATTTACAAAATGATCTTAATAAGGGACTTCGTCTCAATCTTCTTTCATGAGGCATATTTCGATAATATATACCTTATTATTTTATATGGTGTATAATAAAACCCTTTGAATACTATCATTCAAAGGGAGTCTTTTTTCTATGAATCATTTTACTAAATGACAAAAGGAATGTTTTTAACATTTACAATGATAATGACCTCTTTTCCACTGTAATTGTTATTTGGCTTCCTCTATAATCCATAATGTTTTCTAAAATAAAAATAAAATCCCTTATTATATTTTTGGGTGTTTTGGTATTGAAAACTATTTTCGGAATGGATTGATTATTTCAATATCTTGAAATGTTTTTTAATGGAAAATTAAATTTTATTAGTGAAATTTTTATATTTTCAATATTTTATGTGTTATGATTTTATAATGGAACTTGGACATTTGATGGGTGGTTACATGATAAACCAAATGACAGGTGGTGCCGAGATAAACCAGGACAGGTGGTAACATTATATCCTCCAATTCATTGGGTATGGAAGTTGGTCGTATGGCTATTCCATTTAGTGATATGTGTGGAAGTCGACCGTATGGTTATTCCATTTAAGAATGATTATGTACCATGTTACCTTTATATGTTATGTGTTCTTTATATGGGTTTTTGGGTAACATTTTTGGTTAAAAATGTTTAAGTAATGATCTATTGTTTAGTGAAGAGTATTTACTACTTCATTAAGGTGAAATGTATTACTTAAGATAAAGTATTCATGGTTTACTTGTTGTTTTAAAAAACTAACAGTTTTATTTCTTTTTTTTTATCCCTTACGGATCTTTTTATGCTCATCCCATGTTTTTGAAATGGTTTTCATAGGACATAAAATGTAATAGGTTCAGGGATGGGATTAAGGAAAAGTCATGCTGTTTAAAACATGGATCTAGACATGACTGTTTTTTTCAAGTGTTTTTATTTTGTAAAAAAATGGAAATTAAGTAGATATGTCTACATGTAATATTCAGGTTTTTATGTATATGTTATGACCTAATTCTCTAAAACCCTAAACCTGAAAATATCCTCAATGTGAATTATTAACTTAATTCAAGATTATGGAATGCTTAAGGCTGGGTCTTTATAGTTGGTATCAGAGGTTGGTTCAGATAACTTTAAGAGTTAGGGTATTGTTAAATTAATATCCATAAATTAATTTATGTTAATATTGAAATGATATAGCATTTACAGATTACCATATTTCTTTGCCTATGATACCTATGTGTTTAGACTGGTTTTCTAATGAGGATACATGACATCTATTTTGGGACGACATCAGGAGGAAGACAACCTTCCAAATTAGAAAACTGAGATGGTTGGAATCAGAACTGAATAGTTTTTGGCAGTGATGACATAATTGAATCATGCTATAAATAGTGATGGTATCCATGAATGAGATCAGCTGGATCAACCACAAAGGATAAAGTTAGTAGTGGAGTGTTTAATTAGGAATCATACCCTATCATTTAGAGGATCATCAGACCCTTTACTTGATAAAGGGTGGATTAAAGAAATGGAGAAAATATTTTATGTCATGGGGTGTTCAGAACATCAAAAGGTTAGTCTCGCTGTTTATCATTTTGAAGGTGAAGCTGATCAGTGGTGGTCAGTGATGAAAAATATCAGGTATAGTGAAGAGATTGATGACCTTGAATGGGATGAATTCCAAGGTATGTTCCTAGGCAAATACTTTCCTAAGGTGGGTCAACTTAGGATGGAAAAGCAATTCTTGGAATTGAGGCTGGAGGATGACTCAGTTGCTGCATACGAAGGAATGTTAACTTGACTGGCAATGTATGCTCCAAATTTCATCTGAGATATTAATAGTGAGATAAATAAATTTTACTCAGGACTGAAGCTATTATATCGATGAGAATTAACCTCTCATTAGTTCAAAAGTAAGTAAAAAATTGTTCGATGCGTGGAGAAGGTGGAAATGGAATCTACTGATAATCAAGTGATCTTTGAAAAACAACAGAATAAGAGCTCTAGTTGGCAGGAAATGGAATATAATTAATCAAATAATCCTAGATGTAAGAAAATTAAATATCCATCTTCTAAGAAGTGTGGTAAAAAGTATCCTAGAGAATGTTTATCAATGTTTGGAAAGTGCTTCCATTGTGGTAAGTCTAGTCATATTTCTTGTAACTCTATTGAAGACCATCAAGTAGGTAATAAAAAGCTAGCGGTAAGATGTTTTAAGTGAAATGAAATGAGTCATTATGCAATTGGGTGTCCATAGAAGAACTCAACTGTACTAAAGCAGATAGAATTAAAGTAGAAAGGGGTTGTGAAATCCTTTGCAACTACTTCAACAGATGTTGATCCATCAAAGGAAGTAGTATCCGATACACTTTTTGTTTGTTCAGATTATGCCAACATGTTGTTTGATTCAGGGTCTACACACTCCTTCATTTGTGAAAAGTTTTATAGTAAATTGGGAATTCCATCTGGAGATATAAGTATTATGGTCAAAACACCTGGAGGATATGTTGAGGCAAAAAGAAAGTATAAGAACAATTTTTTCCTTGTGTGTGGAAAGAATCTATATGAAAACCCTATTTTTTTCCAGTAGTAGAGTTTGATTTTTTGTTTAGCATAGATTTGCTGTATATTTATCATGCTAAGATTGACTGCAGAGCTAAAGAGGGTTCTTTTCAAAATTATTTTTAGTTTTTGTAGAATAATGAACCCTTATGTTGGATAACATATCAGAAAGCTATGAAACTAGTAAAATATGGAATTAAATGTTACCTTGCACATATTGTTGAAAACAAAGGATCTGTTTAGATTAATGATGTGCTAGTGGTAAATGAGTATCTTGATGTTTTTCCTGATGCATTTTTTGGTATAATACATGATCAGGAAGTTGAATTTATTTTTGACTTAGTTCCTAATGCTAATAAAATTTCAAAATCCCCATATCGAATGTCTCGAATTGAACTTTTAGAGTTAAAGAAGCAATTGTAGCATTTATTAGATAAAAGTTTCATTCAACCTAGCACATCAACATTAGGTGATCGAATATTTTTTTAAAAAGAAAGTTGGTTCAATGAGACATTTAATTGATTATAGAGCATTAAATAACATCACTATTAAGAAAAAGTATCCTTTGACACACATCGAGGATTTATTTGATCATCTCTAGGGAGCTCAGTATTTTTTGAAAATTGATTTGAGGTCGGGGTACCATTAGTTGAAAGTAATGAATCAGTCATTCTGAAGACTGTGTTTCATACTAGATATGTCCATTATGAAATTGTATTTATGCCTTTTGGCATAACCAATGCACATGTTGTATTCATGGATCTTATGAATATAATTTTCTGTGAGTTCATGGATAAGTTTTTGATTGTGTTCATTGATGATATTTTGGATTATAATAGAAGTAAAGAGGAGCATGACATTCATTTAATGGTTGTTTTTAAAACCTTAATAGAAAATAAACTGTATGGAAAATTCATAATGTTTGAGTTTGGGATACAAAATTTTCATTCTTGGGTCACATTGTTTAAAAAAATTTCATAACTGTTGATCCTGCTAAATTTTTTTTGATGAATGTCCAAGAGACACAAATATAAACAAGATCCATAGTTTTATTGGTTCTGCGGGTTATTAACAGATTTCTGTTGAAATTTTTTCTTGGTTATCTAGTCTGAAGACTAAGTTAACTCCAAAAGGTGTTATGTTTATTTGGACAAAAGAATGTGATGATTGTTCTTTGGAATTGAAAGGGTGATTGGTGAATGCTCTTATTTTGGAATTACCTTCTAGAAATGGTGAATTTTTTATATACTGTAATGCTTTGTTGGAAGGATTTGGTAGTTTTTTTATTTAGAATGATCAGGTAATTACTTATGCTTTACATCACTTGAAACCTCATGAGTTTAATTACCCTACACTTGATTTGTAATTTTCTGCTATTGTTTTTGATTTAAAAATTTAGATGCATCATTTGTATGGAGTAAAGTGTGAAATATATAATAATCACAAAATTTTGTAGTATATATTCACACATAAAGAATTGAGCATGAGACAAAGGAGATGACTAGAATTAATCAAGGATTATGATTGCACGATCCATTACCATCTGGGAAAAGAAAATAAACTGGACAATGATTTAAGTCAAAAAAGTAATGATACGTTAACCATGATTCATTTGGAATGATATACATTGGTTTTTGATTTGATAAAAATTGTCATAGTATTTTTTGGTGTAAGAAATTCCTCTATTTTGTTTCACATGTCAGTGAAATCAACTCTATCAGATAGAATTAAGAAAGTTCAGAAGGAAGACAGAGAGTTGCAGAAAAAGGTGGTGCTGGTTTAGAAGGGTAAACTTCTGGATTTTAACATTGATTATGATTGTGTTTTGAGATTTGGAAAGAGTTTATGTGTGCCTTGTGATTCGCATTTGATAAATGAGTTGTTAGGTGAAGCTCATAGATCTCTGTTTTCAGTTCATCTGGGCTAAACTAAGATGTACAAAGATCTTTGAGATTATTACTGGTGGGATGGAAGGAAAAGAGATATTTATGACTTTATAGTGAAGTGTTTGACATGTAAATAGGTTAAAGAAGAGAAAAAAATTACCTAAAGGGATGCTTCATCCGTTACTGGTGCCAGAGTGGAAATGGAAAAATATATCCATGGACATTGTTGTGGGATTACTAAAGACTTCTCAAGGAACCAATGCAATCTGGGTTATTCTTGATCGAAAGACTAAATCTGATCATTTCCTTCTTATTAGAGATACTCTATATCTAGATCAAATTTGTCAGTTTTATATTAAGGAGATAGTCAGGTTCTATCAAGTTACCCTCTCCATTGTATCCGATCAAGATCTCATGTTTACTTCTAACTTTTGTAAATGACTTCAGATGTCGTTGGGCACTAAATTAAATTTTATTACAGCTTTTCATCCACAATAAAATCTTTAGTCAAAATGAACAATTCATACATTGGGAGATATGATACATGCTTTTTCAGTAGATTAATAGGGAACTTGGGACCAACTTCTTTGGTGGAATTTTTTATAATAACATTTTTCATTCCAGTATACAGATGACTCCATTTGAGGAATTTTATGGGAAACATTGTCAAACTCCAACTTTTTGGGATGAAGCAGGTCAAATGAAACTGATGGGACTAGAATTGGTAGAAGAGATATCAAAAAATGTTCAGTTGATTTTGAATAAAATGAGAACAGCTTAGAGCCGGCAGAAAAGTTATACGGATAGTCGGAGGAAGGATCTTTCTTTTGAGGTAGGTGGCCATGTTGTTCTCAAAGATTCTCCATGGAAAAGTGTGATGCGTTTTGGTATGAAGGGAAAGCTAAATCCAAGGTTCAATAGACCCTGTGAAATCCTAGAGAATGTTGGATTAGTTTCCTATAGAGTATAATTACCTCCTAGTCTATCCCAGGTACATAATGTTTTTCATGTTTCAATGTTAAGGAAGTATATGCCAGATCAATCTCATGTTTTGAGCCTAGGGGAAGTTTAGTTGGAAGAGAATATCTATTATGAGGAACTACCAGTCCAGACTCACAATCGAAGAGAGAGAGTGTTTCGGAATAAGGTAATTCACTAGATAAATGTTTTATGAAAAAACCATCTAGTTGAAGAGGAAACATGGGAATCTAAAAATGCTATGAGGGATAAACACCCCCACTTATTTTATAAGTGAATAGAATTGTGGGGAAATAATTCCCAAAAGGGGGGAAGGATTTAACATCCTAGGTAAATAAAGAATAAGAAATTTTTATATTTATTAATATATTTTAATTAAATATTAATTTTACTTTAAAGGGGTTGATATGTTCGATGGCGTACCCGATAGGCAATAACAAGTTTTTTTTGAAATCTTAGGTTGCATACTAAAAGTATAATATTATTATTATAAATTGTAGTTAATGCCTAGAATTTGTATTATTGGGAATGAATATATCTAACTACAGTATGATTATACATGTTTGTTAAAAGTTTTTACATTTATCCAATAAAAGTTAGAGGCTTGAAATGTGAATGATTCTAATTTTAAGCATAATTTACTTTAAAAGGCTGATTTACAACCTTTTGATGGAGAACCCTCTTAGAATATAATTTTGGTCACTTTTATATGTTCTATTTGACAAAATAATATTTTCTTTAGAAACAAGACATCAAAATTTTCTTTAGGTAAATTCTTGGTATTTTTTCTGATCAAATCCAATTTTTAATGAATAGTGAAAAAGACAGTATTTTAATTCAAAATTTCTTTTTAATCTAATTTAATTATATGGTTAGATTTTATTTTTAATTGGTTTTAATGTTTAATTATAATATATTTTTTCCATTTAATAAAATTTTTCTCATTGGAACTAATTTAACATTGAAATTGGACATAAACAACTGTCAATCTTTTGATAGTTAATATTTCTTAAAAGCACACTTTTTTTCGACCACAGAAGTTAATTTTAAATTAAATATTCCAACATATAGGTTTTGAATTTGGTAAAAGAGAAATTATTTTTGAATTTGTAATATCAAATAATGATTAGGAATAATTTTTAGTATTTTTTTGAAAAACTTCGATTTTAGATGAATAGTGAAACCACAAAGTCATAGTTAAAAAACTGAACCTTTTCATTTAAATGAAATTTTACCACTTCTATGTAATGTGTTTTGATAATCCAACATACATGGTAGTTATTAGTATGTAAAATGTGGTTCAATAATATGAAAATAATGTTTGGTGAATAGTGTCATTGTACTTTTATTTACCACGGTTAATGGTATATAGGGTAATTCAAGGTAAAAAGAATATCATAATAATACAAAATTACCTTAACACATGCCTTAAACATATTGGATGAGTGATGGACGAACATGGAAATCCTTGTGACGATTTTGTGACCCCATGGTGCCACTTAAGAGTGATAATGACATTTTATTTTAATTAAATTAAAGTAAAGGAAAAAATGACATAAACAAATATATTTTAGTAAATTAATTTTAACATGGGGTCATATTTGATACATTTTCGAATACAAATATTATTTTGAAAGGTAAAATGATTTCATAAATCATGGTATTTTCTTTATAATTTTTAGAAATCTTATAAATAAATTTACTTATAACACAATAATGATGCAATGTTTACCTCATTAATAAATGATTAAAATAAATAATATTAGAAAGATTAAAAAAATATCCAAAACTTGTCCAATTCTTCTTAAATGATTTTATTTCGACCATGAGTCATCTTATATTCGAATTTAATTTGTTTTGGACCTTTAGAAACCAAAAATTATTATATAATAAAATAATATTTTCAAACATTCCTAAAGAGCCCCTCCTCCCCCTTATAAAAATCCATCACTTCTAACCCATTACTCACACCAATAAAGCCCATTTTATTGTCCAAACTCTACCTAAATTAGCTCTATAAATCCCTCTATTCCTCATAGTAGCCTTACCTTAGGCAGAAGAAACTTCAAATAAACATTTTGGTTTCAAACCAAAAGAAGTTACCCGATTTAAAGGTAACATCTTCTCTTAAGTTCCTTTAATTTATTTTACTTCTCCAGCCCCCTAAACTCCTTCTATTTACTTCATTTATATCTAAAACTGTATAATAAATATACTAGGATGTTTTTATGAGAATTAATAGAACAACACTTACACACACCTCTATCTAATGGGTAACAAACCTACTGTTTCTGTGGATGGAAAACAAAAGCCTCAATAAATAATGATTGTTCAATTATCTCCAAAAACCTATTATGGTGGAAATTATGATGGAACAATATTTATATATGATATATATAATTTTTATGTTTTCTTTATGCTTCTGTATTTTCCATTTATAGCATTCCTTTAATGTTTCCATTATGGGTAAACATGATAATTTCATTTGAGGAAGTGTGGACTACCACCTGCTCAATGTGATATGACTCGTTCATATCATACGTGGTATGCATAAATGATTGATTAAATAATATTATATATGATACTATACTTGAATTATAGTATACCTCTGTATCATGGTGTTTTAATTCCATTAAAATATGAAATAGAAATGAAAGTAGCATTCATGCGTACGTACGAATTACCGTCTCCATGAACAGTGCACTTCATTTAAAACCTCCAAATGTTATGTAATTTTATAAATACATATATATAATGGATATATAAGATATATAAATAATTAATACTCTTCTAGAGATAATTGACTTTTGACCACATAGATAACTTGTAAATATAAGAAGTTCATTTTTAACTCAAGTTACGAAAATCGACAAAATATTGGATATGAACTCAAATAATTACCTAATTGTTATAGAAAGGTAACAATTGATATAAAATGAATAATAAATGTGAAAATGGTTCTTAATCAAGTATAAATTAACTTTACTTTTTTATTCAAGATATTAAAGAACGAACAGGTCAAGTCGGACACAAGGGAAGGGAACTTCTTAACCAAATTCCCATTCTTTGGGTTGATATTATCTTTCTTATTTATGTCATACTTTGATTATGTGAGAAATAATTTTTTATATCTTATCATGTTTTATACATTGCTTATGTGTGAGTATAGTGAATACACATAATCAGTCTATTTTATTTATAAAATGATCTTCGTAGGGGACTTCATCTCAATATTCTTTCATTGAGGCACATTTTAATAATATATACATTCTTAATTTATATGGTGTATAATAAAACCCTTTAAATTTTACTTTAATTAAAAGGAAATATTTTTTCTAAGAAGGATTTTACTAAATAACAAAAGGAATGCTTTTAACGTTTGTGGCAACAATGACCTCTCTACCGCCATAATCGTTATTTGGTTTCCTCTATAAGCCTTAATGTTTTCTAAAATGAAAAAGAAATCCCTTATTATATTTTTGGGTGTTTTGGTATTGAAAATGGTTTTTGAAAGGGATTTATTGCTTCAATATTATGAAATTATATATTGACATTGAAAATTAAATGTTATTAGTGAAATGATTATATTTTCAATATTTTATTTGTTATGATTTTATAATGGTAGTTGGATATTTGACGGGTGGTTATGTGATAAACCAAATGAAAGGTGGTGCCGTGATAAACCAGGATGGGTGGTTACGTTATAACCTCCAACTCATTGGGTATGGAAGTCAGCCGTATGGCTATTCCATTTAGTGATATGTGTGGAAGTCAAGTATATGGTTATTCCATTTAAGAATGTTTATGTCCCAAGTTACGTTTATATGTTATGTGTTATTTATATGGGTTTTATGGTAATATTTTGGTTACAAAATTGGAAGAAATGATCTTTTATTTAGTGGAGAGTATTTAATACTTCATAAAGGTGAAAAGTATTACTTATGACAAAGTATTCATGGTTTACTTGTTGTTTTGAAAAACTAACAGTTTTACTTCTTTGTGTATCCCTTACTGAGATTTTTATGCTCATCCCATGTTTTTTAAATGTTTTTCACAGGAAATAAAGAGGAATAGGGTAAAATATGGGATCCAGGAAACGTTATGCTATCTAAATTGTGGAACTAGACATGACTCTATTTTTTGAAGAGTTTTTATTTTGTGAAAAAATGGAAACTGAGTAGATGTGTCTACATGTAATATTCATGTTGTTATGTATATGTCATGAACTAATTATCTAAATATCCTAACCTAAAACGATCCTCAATGTGAATTATTAACTTAATTCAAGATTATTCAATGTTTAAGGATGAGTCTTTATAGAAAATCCTTTAGGAGTTATTAAGTAATAATAGCTCATAAATGTTTGTATTTATCAAAATTATTTTTGTGCTGATAAAGATTATGCTTTATTTGTGATAAAAAAGTGCTGATAAAATGAATGTTTATGAGCACTAAAAATTTATCTTTGATAAATATTGATTTTATTAGCGATTTTTTAGTGATGATGTATAACTACCTTTATCAACAACAAATAAAACTGATAAATATTCTTTTTATCATCACTTATTAATTAATCACTGATAAAAGTACTCTTTATCAGTAGTTATTTGTAAGCACTGATAAAAGTATCCCAATCAATTTAAAAAACCCAAACCATTTTCCAACCCACCATGATATCAGAAAATTTCTATTGAATCCACCCAATAGTAGCTCTACTCTTTGATTAATTAAAGCTTCAATCACACCACAAGACTGCCTCTAGTTATGAGAACATTGTCATACATGCAGTCTTCAGTTGTAATTAGGGTTTACGAAGTATATTTTCTTCAAACTAGTGAGGTAGGCCTTATGATTTTCTTTGTGTATTTTTTGTTTCATTCTTGATTTCTGGTTTTATTATTTAATGAGTTATTAGTGGTCCAATCCTTGTATTCTATTTTAATTTTACATTCTGAAAAAAAATATTTTTTTATGATCTCTTGTTTGAATGACTAATGATTTGGATATCCTGTTTTAGTCTTTAAATTGTTGTTTTGAATATGTTTCCTTCGTTTTCTACAACTGTACCCCATCTTGCCTTGTATGCTTAATTTTTTTCTTTTTTGAAATCTTATATAATCACCATTGGTGAATTCAATCAAATTGTTGGATATGAAATAATTGATTCATATCCCCAATTAATTCTAAACTGTTCATATAGAAATATTGAACATTTCCACAATATTTAATTTATTTTCTATAATAATCACATTAGTAATTATGGTAATGTAACTAAAAAATGTGATGATGTAAAGATCACACAGAGTGTAATTATGTCTCATGGGTCTAAGAAAAATTAAAAAATTCAACTAATGATGATTAGTGGACTGAATTTCCCACTTTTATGACTATCTTTAATAATTTTATCTTTTGTATTGTCTCACAAATCCACACCCATTATCTTTTTGAGACTAGGAAAGTCTCTCAACACATATCAATTTTAAATTTTCCCTAATAATCTTTGAAAAATATTACTCAAACTTCTAGTATATCATTTGTTCTGATCAATTGAACTTAGAAAGCTATAATGGTTGAAGTATCCATTCATAAGGAGATTCCCACTGTCCTTTCAAATGGGTTAACAATCATTTAATATTTTATCCTATATAATTGGAAAGTTTTATTTCAAAATAAAACCTCATTACAATCATTACATAGCTAAATTCAACTCAAAAAAATTGTTTGTAAGACCATTAACAAAAAACAAATTTTATGACTTCAAAATTAGTATGATGTTGTATTTATTTTACTATGTTGTGATATTCTACTATAAGGGTTACATAGATTTTTTAAAATTTAAGTTTATTTTATAATGATATATATACATACATATGTATTTATATACATATACATACATACATACATAGATATATATATATATAATTAATACATTTTCAGGAGGAGGATAAATACAATGAAAATCATAATGTACACCAATAGAGAATACCTCAGCGATACTCGAACCCGAGACCCCTCATTGACACTACCAACTACGCTAAGCCGTGGGAGAATATATATATATATATATATATATATATATATATCATTCAATCTGTAACACCCCGAGATTTTATGAAAAATATTCTTTTTAATTTCTTTAATATATTGTGTTGTACGCTACAACAAAAAAAGCTTGAACAACACGCATCCTTGACTTGCCTTGCATTACACACAATCACGACCTTCCTTGACAGCGTGTGTAGTATGCAATACCGAGTTTCAATAAACAACGATATACTATTAAAATATTATTAAAACTAGCCGTTATAAATAGTAATAACCACTTTTTGAAATTTTATAAATTTTATCTTTCAAAACAGACTTCATTTTTGGATTCAGAATATCGAAATTAGCTTAGGGTAAAATTTTGGTATTTTCGGATAACTTTCATTTTCTGATGAATAGTGAAAATTACTAAATTTTAATCAAAAAAATCCTTTTTAATAGAAATAATTAATAGTGATAAATTATTAATTTGAGTGGTTTTAAAGTATATTTAGAATATATTTTTACAATATAATACAATGTTGGTCATTGAATATAATTTCACATTTAAACCAGACATAAACAAGTATCAATCTTTTGATAGTTATTATCTCTTAAGAAGACGCTATTTGTTTTGACGACAGGAATTAATTTTTAAATTAATTAATGCAACTGATATGTTTTTAATTTGGTAAAATAGACATCATTTTTGAGTTCATAATATCAAATATAACTTAGGCCTAATTTTTGGTATTTTTCTGGAAACTTTCATTTTTTGATGAATAGTGAAACCACTAAGTGGTAGTTAAAAAAATGAATTTTTCATAAAACATAATTTTACCGCTTCTGTGAGTGGAATTTCAAAAATCCAAGAGACACGATTGATGTCAGTAAGTAAAATGTTGTTCAATGAGATGAAAATAATTTTTGGTGAATAGTAACTTTTTACTTTTTTTTAACCACGGTAAAAAGTAAATAGAGTAATTAAGGGTAAAAATGATATTATTATTACCCTAAAACATATCCTAATTCTATTGGATAAGTGTAATTCGACCAAAAACAACCTTAGGAAAAAAATATGACCATTTAGGCCCACTTGGATTAGATTAGGACATTTATTATTAATTTATTTAAAGAAGGGTTAAAATAGTTAAAATCAAAGTTTAATAAATAAATCATTTTTAATATAGGGTTATACATAATATAAATTCGACTATAAATATTAATTAGAAATCTAAATGGATTTCCTAAATAAGTGTATTTTATTTGTAATTTTTAGACATTAAATAATGTAATTTAGTTATTACACAACGATGATGCAGTAGTAATCTTATTAATGAAATATTGACATAATTGATGTTATAAATACCCAAATAAATGTAATTTGAGACTTTTTATGAATTTAACTAATTTTATAGGTTAATATGACATGTTAGTATTGATTTAATTAACTTTGGTCGAACTAATCATTCTGTTATGATTTTCACAAAAATCAATTACTAAATAGTGTCAAAATTGACATAAAATAGTTTTTAAAACAAATATTATATTATTAATTGTTATTTTATTCCTAAAAATCTAAGGTTCAGAAAAATGACTTAGATAAGGTTATATATATTAATAATAAAAAACTTGGGGTTCGTTTGGCTTGTTATTGTAAGTTTGTTAACCTTATAGTGTAAGAAAACAACAAGACAAGGTAAAAGTAAAATTATTTAACTTAAAGTTAAATCTAAATGATAAGGTTAAAATAGAAACCTAAACTTGTCTAAATTCTATTTGATGAGATTATTTCGACCCATCCCCACCTTATCTTATAAATATATCAATTTGGAGCTATTTAAAACTGAACATGACTTTATAATAAAATAATATTTTTAGTTTTTCCAAAGGTACCCCTATCCCTTATAAAAGGGAACCTCCTTCCTCTATTCCTCACACCACTTCGAGCATTCAAACTCGGCCAAACCCTGCCAAATTCTCTTCTCCACTTTTGTAGAAACATCCTAGAGGTCCTGGTCTACTTCAAAGACCAATCTTAGTTCCCTAAGAATAGGTTTCAAAGAGGCGTATCGAAGAAGAGGTAATTTCTTCTATCGATTCATTCAAACTTCTCTCTTCTTAAACTTCTCCTTATTTAGTTGTTTCATTATAAAGTAATAACATCAGTATCACTAATATACTGATATGTTATTATAAATATGAAACAACCCCATTTCACCTTCTATCCATCCTACGGAAAAACAAAATCACCGCGCGTGCGTACGTACGGAATACCGTCTCCACGGTGTGGTGTAATCTGTTTTTCCACCAACACATTACATGGATGGGTATTATGGTGTAAAGAATAACTATACATAGTTATTATAAAATCATAATGATTATAAAGTATATATAAGCAATAATAATGAAATATATGACATTATAAAGATACTGGATTTATGTATATATATATATATATTTATGCCATATACTTAATTCCATTCAACTCAATAAGGAAACGAAAACAGCGTTCATGCGTACGTATGGCCTTCCGTCTCCATGAACGGTGTATTTCATTCCTTTTATCGATCTATAATATATATGTATATGATGAATATATATTACATATAAATCATGTTTTAAATTCATTAATTAAGTAAATCAGGTTATAAATAATAATATCAAGAACAACAAGTCCAAACATTTACGATAAATAAAACGGTTTTACCCAAAATGCTCTTTAACATGGAATTTACAAAAGAACGGGTAATATAAAGCAATAAGTGAACCATATATGATAATATAACAATGAATATGGTTCTTTAATAAGTAAATGACATTATTTAAATCATTATACAGGAGGTTCGGATACGTACGAAGCATATCGGACCTAAGGTAAAGGATTATTTTGCAAATCTCATTTTTATCCGAGATTGCTTATTCGTAAGTATTTACTGGGGTTATTTATACCATCCATGTCCATGTTTTATAAAAGTGTTTTAATGTATGTTTAAAGTCCTTTTTACCCATTTTGACTTTTATTACATGATATGTAAGGAATCTTTCTTTTTTTACGCTACGAGGTACTTTTTTGACTTTTCCGACAAAAGTACGAGGAGAATGTTATTTTTAACTTATACGGCAAGAACGGATTTTGACGGTTTCATAATGCCTAATTTTCATGAAGCTTACTATACATGATTTTATAAATATTTTCAAAAAAATACTTTTATTTTAAAAGTTCATGGCATTTTTTGAAAAGAAAATTATTTTGACGAAGAAAGGATATTTTCCTCAAGAATTCATTTCAAATGTTTTATCAAAACCATTTTCCATCTAAGATAACATTATATGATATGTGTATGTTTTAAGTTTAATGTCTCTATGATTTACATGCTTCACTTTTCTTATGATGAAATGTCCATTTGTTTTATATGGATTATGAAATGATGGGATGATGTTTATGAAACCCATTTTATTCTTTGGGTTATGATGAATGTTTTATGTTTATGTTGTGGCACAAGTAAGAATGATTTCATTATGAGATGGGTGGGACCTATATCTCCCTCCAATGCAATGGGTAAAGATTTATATCTCATGAGATAGACATGGCTAGAACGGAAAGTTAAACTGGTTCAGTAATACAGGACTGGAATGAGGAGTGAACTCGATTCAGAAAGGGACTTTGTCCACTAAGATGGTCTTGGAAGCAATGCCTTGGCTACTATGGAAATCATATCACATGATTAATGGTTTCCACAATTACATGTTTTATTCACATGCTAGTTTATCATTATTATTGTTTCATTATGATCTATCCCTTGAGTACTTCCATGTTTTATGTCATTGCTCAAGCTTTTGATGTTTAAACATTATGTTCATGTTTTTAAGTTCAAGTGTATATGGTATGTTTTATTTTATCCATGCTTACCCTTACTGAGCATTTGAGCTCACCCTTTTTATGTTTTATTTTCCCCAGGATATAAAGAAAGGTTTTAGGTAAGAAAAAAAGGGGAAGATATTTATGGGAGATGTCGAAGATCTTTCACCACGATTAGAAGATTACGTTCCATGTTTCCAAAGACACTAAAATATTATGGTCCTTGTGTGTCTGTTTTGGTTATGTACTAAGTATTCCGAAAAAGTAATGTAATTTCCATATACGTTAAGCTTCGGGTATCTACAGTTGGTATTAGAGGAAAGGTTTAGTCAACCTTTGGAAACTAGGATGCGAAAACATTAGTGAGATCCCTAGAGATATTTCTAAGGTATGTCTTGGGATGTCCCTAAGGATAAGTATATGTATAGGATATAGTCTTAGAACTACGGTAATGATCTTAGAATTTAACCTAAGATGTTAGATATTGAGGGTGCTCCTCCTTTACTATGTTGTTTTCCCTTGTAAGATTTTTTCCTCTCACACTATTCTTTTTGGGTTTTAGAAAATGGCTGGAAACAGGAGGATTCACGATAATGGAGGATATGATGGACAATGGAATGATATTCTTCATGAGAAACCAAATGAAATTGGATCTAGAGGTCCACATATAGTTATTATGACTAATCCGCAATCTCATAATATGATCAATAATCTCAACTTTGGTAAGTTTCCTGACTCAGCTAATAAGAGAAAGATGGACTTTCATGATGATCATAGAGGAAAGAAAGTTCAATTTCCCTCATGTAAATCATGTTGGAAGAGGCATCAAGGAGAATGTTTCAAAGGAACTGGAAGATGCTTTGGGTGTGGAAAAGAAGGACACAAATCTAGTAAGTGCAAAGGAAAAGGTTCAGTTAACACCATGGATGAGGATAATGGTATTGCTACTACATCAACAATGATTAAATGTTTTAAATGTGGAATGTACGGGCATTATACAAACCAATGCCCTAAGGAAATGTCTCATGAAGAGAATCAGTAAAGCCATATGGGTAGTATTTATGTTGATGATGATGAAGAGACTACACATGATATGTGAGATGAAAGAATTGTTGAAGCTCAGTTAGTGGTTTAAGAAGGTAGTGGAATGATTACATGTTTATCAAGTGTAATGTTGTATATGTAATCTCATGGTACAATGGAATAAAGAGACATCTAAGGATTGTTACACTGTTGTCTTTCCTTGAGTTTTGAATGTGTATGATTAATGGTACCAGTATCCATGAAAGGTTATTAACATATTTTTGGAAAGTAAATGATATGCGCATAATGAAAGGATTAGAAGATAATGAGATGTTTGATTGTATTCATGAGCTCATGGCTGATATAAGGACTAAGTGATATCATGGTTTGAGTATATAGAGTT
The DNA here is from genome assembly GCA_963277665.1 of Viscum album. Classification (NCBI taxonomy): domain Eukaryota; kingdom Viridiplantae; phylum Streptophyta; class Magnoliopsida; order Santalales; family Viscaceae; genus Viscum; species Viscum album. The sequence continues at coordinate 177,622,106 of OY728134.1, forward strand.
TTGAGGATTTTGGTATGTGGAAAGTGTTAACTTTTAACTGCATTCATGTTTTCACTAAGGATCAATGGGTATTTATTCTTTAAGAGAATACATGATTAATGTATTCAATGTTTGTAATTTGACCAACAAGATATATCTTATGATATATTGGGGATAAATGATGGCATTCACGTGATTGTTATGTGGCATTTCAAGTAATCATTTTCTTTATACTATGATCTTGGACCGAAGTATTTTAGATAATCCTAAAGATTGGAATGGATTATGATGGACATAAGTTTGTATTATTTAAGGATAGAACTTTTTTCGATATTATTGATGGGATGCTATAGTAATGTAGTTTTAGAAAAAAGACAACTTGTAGGATGGGTGATAGCCCATCACGTTAGACAAGGTTGTGGGAATCGAACCCACAACTAAAGTACGACTGGCCTTTATCGCCTACCACTGGCCTACAAGAAGTCCCTGTTTAGTAGAAACTAGTTTTATTATATTAAGAAGTATGATATATGAAGTATAAGTTCATTTTAGAAACCATATCTGATTAATCTCACTATAGATCGACTTATGTATATTTAATAACTTTTTCTAACCTTTTGTTTGAGACAGATGGAATGACCCGTCATTCTATCACATGATCTGCTAACACTTCACGAATAACAAATTCAACTTCATTTCATTAAGAGATGAAGTGGAAATTGTTTAAGGCATGAATAACAGTGAGATTGTACCAAAATAAAGTAAGTATTTATTCTAATTCAAATTCTTCAACTTTAGGGAAATAAACATGAAAACTAAAAATGTTGCCCTAGTGCCCTTATATCCGATGAATTAGATGGTACCCTAGATCATCAAAAATTTATGGCTTTGTGATTGTTGGATATTTCATAGCCATGTTCTCTACCACTCTCCATCAGAACATGATGGTTAGATTTCTCTTCCATATCCATATTATCACCTATGTTCTCATACGTGGAAACCCAGTGATTAGTTAATTTGGGTGACCATTACGTTTCATACTTTAGTTTTTAAAGCCATGTTTTGGTATTCCTTTTTACGATGTGGGTTTCTATTAAAGAAACTTTTGAGTAATAAACAATTTGTAAACCTGACAAATTTCGAGGGCGAAATTCATTTTAAGGGGGGTAGAATGTAACACCCCGAGATTTTATGAAAAATATTCTTTTTAATTTCATTAATGTCTTGTGTTTTATGCTACTCCAAAAGGATCATGAACAACACGTATCATTGAATTGTCTTGCATTACACGCAATCACGACCTTCCTCGATAGCGTGTGTAGTACGCAATACCGCGTTTCACTAAACAACGATATGCTATTAAAATATTATTAAAACTAGCTGTTATGAATAGTAATAACCACTTTTTAAAATTTTATAAATTTTATCTTTCAAAATGGACTTCATTTTTGGATTCAGAATATCGAAATTAGCTTAGAGTGAAATTTTGGTACTTTTCGGATAACTTTCATTTTCTGATGAATAGTGAAAATTACTAAATTTTAATTAAAAACAACCTTTTTAATCGAAATAATTAATAGTGATAAATTATTAATTTGAGTGGTTTTAAAGTATATTTAGAATATATTTTTACAATATAATAAAATGTTGGTCATTGAATGTAATTTCACATTTAAACCAGACATAAACAAGTATCAATCTTTTGATAGTTATTATCTTTTAATAACACGCTATTTGTTTTGACGATGGGAATTAATTTTTAAATTAATTAATGCAACTGATATTTTTTGAATTTTGTAAAATAGAAATCATTTTTGAGTTCATAATATCAAATATAGCTTAGGCCTAATTTTTGGTATTTTTCTTGAAACTTTCATTTTTTTGATGAAGAGTGAAACCACTAAGTGGTAGTTAAAAAAATGATTTTTTCATAAAACTTAATTTTAATGCTCCTATGAGTGGAATTTCAAAAATTCAAAAGACACGGTTGATGTCAGTATGTAAAATTTTGTCCAATGAGATGAAAATAATTTTTGGTGAATATTAACTTTTTACTTTTTTTACCACAGTTAAAAGTAAATAGAGTAATTATTAACCTAACACATGTCCTAATTATATTGGATAAGTGTAATTTGACCAAAAACAACCATAGGAATAAAATATGACCATTTAGGCCCACTTGGATTAGATTAGGACATTTATTATTAATTTATTTAAAGAAGGGTTAAAATAGTTAAAATCAATGTTTAATAACTAAATCATTTTTAATATAGGGTTATACAAAAGATAAATTCGACTATAAATATTTATTATAAAGCTAAAATTATTTCCTACATAATGGTATTTTATTTGTAATTTTTAGACATTAAATAATTTAGTTTATTTATGACACAACGATGATGCAATAATTATCTTCTTAATGAAATATTTCCATAATTGATGTTATAAATACCCAAATAAATGTAATTTGAGACTTTTTATGAATTCCACTAATTTTCTAGGTTAATATGACATGTTTGTATTTATTTAATTAACTTTGGTCGAACTAATAATTCTGTTATGATTTATACAAAAATCAATTACTAAATAGTGTCAAAATTGACATAAAATAGTTTTTAAAACAAATATTATATTATTAATTGTTATTTTATTCATAAAAATATAAGGTTCATCCTAATGACTTAGATAATATTATATATATTAATAATAAACAACTTGGGGTTCTTTTGGCTTGTTATAGTAAGTTTGTTAACCTTATATTGTAAGAAAAAAAAAGACAAGGTAAAAGTAAAATTATTTAACTTAAAGTTAAATCTAAATGATATGGTTAAAATAGAAACCTAAACTTGTCTAAATTATATTGGATGAGAGGATTTCGACCCATCCCCACCTTAGCTTCTAAATATATCAATTTGGAGCTATTTAAAACCGAATATGACTTTATAAAAAAATAATATTTTTTGTTTTTCCAAAGGTACCCCTCTCCTCCCTTATAAAAGGGCACCTCCTTACTCTCTTCCTAACACCACTTTGAGCCTTCAAGCACGGCAAAACCCTTACAAATTCTCTTCTCCACTTCCCTAGAAACATCCTAGAGGTCCTGGTCTACTTCAAAGACCAATATTTGTGCCCTAAGAATAGGTTTCAAAGAGGCGTATCGAAGAAGAGGTAATTTCTTCTATCGATTCTTTCAAACTTCTTTCTTCTTAAACTTCTTCTTATTTAGTTGTTTAATTATAAAGTAACAACATAAGTATCACTAATATACTGATATGTTATTATAAATATGAAACAACCCCATTTTACCTTCTATCCATCCTACGGAAAAACAAAATCACTGCGCGTGCGTACGTACGGAATACCGTCTCCACGCCGTGGTGTAATCTGTTTTTCCACCAACACCTTACATGGATGGGTATTATGGTGTAAAGAATAACTATAAATAGTTATTATAACATCATAATGATTCTGATATATTGTATCATCCACTCTAATTCAATTCAATAATTATGGAAACGATATCATCGCTTGTGCTTACGGACGGACTACCATCTCCACGACGCGATGAGATTCATTCTCCATGTTAACCATTTAAGAATGATTATAAAGTATATATAAGCAATAATAATGAAATATATGACATTATAAAGATACTGGATATATATATATATATGTATGTCATCTACTTAATTCCATTCAACTCAATAAGGAAACGAAAACAGCGTTCATGCGTACGTACGGCCTACCGTCTCCATGAATGGTGTATTTCATTCCTTGTATAGATCTATAATACATATGTATATAATGAATATATATTACATATAAATCATGTTTTACATTCTGTAATTAAGTAAATCAGGTTATAAATAATAATATCAAGAACAACAAGTCCAAACATGTACGATAAATAAAATGATTTTACCCAAAACGCTTTTTAACATGGAATTTACAAAAGAATGGGTAATATAAAGTCATAAGTGAACCATATATGATATCATAACAATGAATATGATTCTTTAATAAGTCAATGACATTATTTAAATCATTATACAGGATGTTCGGAAACGTACGAATCATATCGGACCTAAGGTAATGGATAATTTTGAAAATCTCATTTTTATCCGAGATTGCTTATTCGTATGTATTTACTGGGGTTATTTATATCATCCATGTATATGATTTATAAAAGTGTTTTCATGTATTTTTAAAGTCCTTTTTACAGATTTTTTACTTTTATTACATGGTATGCAAGGAATATTTTTTTTGTTTACGTTACGAGGTACTTTTTTGACTTTTCCGACAAAAGTACGAGGATAATGTTTTTTTAACTTATACGGCGTGAAGGTATTTATATGGTTTCATAATGCCTCATTTTCATGAATCTTACTGTAAATGATTTTATGACTATTTTCAACAAAATACTTTTATTTTAAAACTTCATGGCATTTTTTAAAAGAAAATGATTTTGACGAAGAAAGGATATTTTCCTCAAGAATTCATTTCAAATGTCTTATCAAAACCATTTTCCATCTAAGATAACATTATTTGATATGTGTATGATTCAAGTTTAATGTATATATGATTTACATGGTTCACTTTTATTATGATGAAATGTCCATGTGTTTTATATGGATTATGAAATGATGGGATGATGTTTATGAAACCCATTTTATTCTTTGGGTAATGATGAATGTTTTAAGTTTATGTTGTGGCACAAGTAAGAATGATTTAATTATGAGATGGGTGGGACCTATATCTACCTCCAATGCATTGGGTAAAGATTTATATCTCATGAGATACACATGGCTGGAATAACAAGTTAAACCGGTTTAGTAATACAGGACTGGAACGAGGAGTGAACTCGATTCAAAAAGTGACTTTGTCCACTAAGATGATCTTGGCAGCAATGCCTTGGATACTATGGAAATCATATCATGTGCTTAATGGTTGCCACAATTAAATGTTTTATTCCCATTCTATTTTATCATTCTTAATGTTTCATTATGATCTATTCCTTGCACACTTCCATGTTTTATGTCATTGCTCAAGCTTTTGATGTTTAAACATTATGTTCATGTTTTTAAGTTCAAGTGTATATGGTATGTTTTATTTTATCCATGCTTACCCTTACTGAGCATTTGAGCTCACCCTTTTTATGTTTTCCTTTCCCCAGGATATAAACAAAGGTTTTAGGTAAGAAAAAAAGGGGAATGTCTTTATGGGAGATGTTGAAGATCTTTCACCACGATTAGAAGATTACGTTCCAAGTTTCCAAAGACACTAAACTATTACGGTCCTTTTGTGTCTATTTTTGTTATGTACTATGTATTCCGCAAAAGTAATGTAATGTCCATGTATGTTAAGCTTCAGGTCTCTACCCAATACATTTATATAAATGTTTATAACTTATAATTTAAGGGTAATTTTATAATTTTTTATTCACAAATTATGGTTTTTGATAAAATTTACCATAGTGGAGTAATTAATTTCTTAAATCCAGTTACCCAATTTCTTTAACACACTAATGTTTTTTAAAATAATCAATTGTTTATTTTCTCTTATTAGAATTATTTATAACTTTATCCTTTGATAATGAAAATCTTATGTTTATTTATATATATAATGTAAAAAAATAATCATTTTTAATCCCAATAGGATGGATATGAATCGAAAATGGTTGTATGCTAATCGTTTGAAATACGAGTATGAAAATAGAGTTAGATAGATTATAAATTCTGAAAGAGAGGAAGCAAATGACCCTTTTCACTTTTTTGTTTACATTGTTGTTATTTAAGAAAAATTAGTTCAGAATATTTGGAAGAATATTTTATTTGTCAGAGAATAGATCAAATCTATAAATGTTGGGATAAACCCAGGGAAAACTGAATTTGGACACTGATGGGGATGACTCTTTAGTTTATGAATCATTTTATATGAATACCTTTATAAATGATGATGGAGATCACATGGAAGAAACAACAATAGAAATTTAAGATAACCTTCATTATTTTCTAATGTTTTTCGAAGAGTTATATATCATTTCCATGAAAGCATTGTATATTTTTTTATATTAAATACAAAACGTTATCAATCGTATTGAAGTTATATAATTTTAAATATGGAAGTAGATGGAGTGATTCCATATTTACAAAAATGATTGGCCTCTTTGATGATATCATTCTCGAAAAAAATGAACTACGATGCTGAACATATGATGCTGAATGAATGTCACATTCAATGGTCATGGTCCCCAAAAAAATACATGCTTTCCCAAATGATTGCATATTATTTCTCAAGGACCATGAATCACTCATTAAATAACCTAACTATGTCGCATATCAATACAAGAAAAATGAATCAAATCCTTCAAAATATGTGTTGTACTTTGCTACTATTCCACAGTTTATAAGGCTTTATGGATGACAAGAAACTACAAGACAATTATCATGGCATGAAGATAAAAGAAATTATGATAGGAAACTATGACAACATATAGATTCTCCTTAGTGGAATAAAATTGATTATGGGTTTCTAGAATTTGGAAATGAGCCGAGAAACTTGCATCTTGTAATATAAATAGATGGAATAAATCCATTTGGTGTATAAAGTATTACTCATTGTACATTTCCCATAATGTTGGTAAATTATAACTTTCTACCATGGTTATTTATGAAGATAAAATACATTATTTTGTATCTACGTATATCTAGACTAATAAAACTCAGTAATGATATTTATTTCTATTTGGATCCATTGATCAAAGATCTGAAATTGATGTGGGGTATGGGTTTTAAAATTTATGATGCTCATAGAAGTGAAGAATTCACATTGAGGGCCATGTCGTATGGAATGATAAATGACTTCCCCGCTTATGGTAATTTATTAGGCTATAGTATTAAAGGAATATTGGGGTGTCCCATTTGTGAAAATCATACATACACAGTTTGGATGAAACATTCATCGAAAACGGTGTTTTTAGGACATTTGAAATTTTTACCTCAACAACAAAAATTCTAATCCTAGATGATAGTATTTAATGTGAATATCTAAAAATTTACAACATCTTATCTAGTTATGGGAAATCAACTGTACAATAAAGAAAAATATATTGATGCTATTTTCAATAAAACATTTTTGAAAAACCTTACAAAATCAGGTTGGAAAATGAGTTCAATTGTCATCGAATTACCGCATTGAAATTGTTTTTATATAAGAAATTTTCTTGATGTCATGCATATAGAAATAAATTTATTTAAAAGTGTCATTGTAAAATTTCTAAATGTTCTTGAAAATATGAAATATAGAATCAAGGAAAGTTTATAGTTGATGAAAATGAGGATAAGGGATGATTTGGCATTGTGAAGGTTAAAAGGTGGACTTTTCTTCCTATAGTAGCTTGCACTCTATCCACATAAGAAAAATTTCAATTTTTCCTTTTCTTTTCTACCATAAAATTTCCACAAGTGTATAAATTAAATATCAATAATGTAATTTCAATAACTAATTTGATGTTACAAGGACTAAAATCACATTACTATCATGTTTTTTTGTAAGATTAAATACTGGTTGTTTTCTATTGCATTCTTCCTCAAAATGTATGACATACATTAACCAGAATCTACTTCTTTTTCAAATCTATATGTAGTAATGTTGTAGAACCTTTGAGGTTTTCTATCATGAATAAAGTTACTGTAGTAATATTATGTTAATTAGAGATGTTATTCCCACCATTATTCTTTGATATAATGGTCCACCTGATGGTTTACTTGGTTAGGAGGTTCAACTATGTAGTCCTATACATTATAGTTGGATGTACCCCATTGAATGTTATATGAAGATTTAGAAAGGGTATATCAAGAATAGATGATGGCCAAAAGGTTTTACTAGAGAATAATATATTGTTAAATAATATATTAAATTTTGTACCGATTACTTATCGTATGTAACACCCCGAGCTTCCATGATACGCTTCTCTTTCAATAATGCAATAGCTTGCATTGTACGCAAGTTCGAGATTCTAACACACTGTAACCAATCAAAATAGCCATTATGAATATTAATACCCACTTTTTGAAATTATATATATTTTATATTTCAAAATGGACTTCATTTTTGGATTCGGAATATCGAAATTATCCTAAGTTGAATTTTTGGTATTTTTCTGAGAACTTCCAATTTTTTATGAATAGTAAAAAATACTTAAAAACAAATTCTTTAATCAAAATAATTTATAGTGATAAAATATATGATTGAGTGGTTTTAATGTATTATTATAATATATTTTTACCATTTTATCCAATGGTGTTCATTATAAATAATTTCACTTTGAAATTGGACATAAACAATTGTCAATCTTTTGATATATATTGTTTCTTAAAAACACGCTATTTGTTTTGACAGCGGGAATTAATTATAAAATTAATTAATGCAAATTATATGTTTGGAATTTTGTAAAATAGACATAATTTTTGAAGTCATAATATCAATTATAGCTTAGGGTGAAATTTTGGCAATGTTCTGAAAAACTTCATTTTTTGATGAATAGTTAAACCACTAAGTGGTAGTTAAAAAACTGATTTTTCGTTTAAATGAAATTTTACCACTTCTGTGATAATATTTTCAAAAATACAATATACATGGTTTTAATTATGATGAAAAATGTTGTTCATTGGAATTAAAATAATTTTTTGGTGAATAGTAACTTTTAAGTTTTATTAATCATGATTAATGGTAATTAGTGAAATTTAAGGTAAAAAAGATGTTATAAAAATATGAAAATACATTTACACTTTTCCTACCCTTATTGGATGAGTCATGGCCGACCAAGAAAATCCATGGGTCAACTTGGGGACCCCATGGAGCCACTTGGGTAAGAAAATGACATTAATAACTTTTTTATTTAAAGTAAAAATAAAATTGTCACAAACATGTGTTGTTTTACTAAAAAAATTATTACATGGGGTTATATAAGTTAAATTTTTGACCATAAATATTCATTGGAAATATAAAAAGATTTAACACATCATGGTTATTTTTTTTATTATTTTTAGACATTAAATAAATTAAATTTCTAATGACACCATGATGATGCAACAATTACCTCATTAATTAACGATTTTAATAAAATGGATGGATAATGTAAAATATAAGAATTAAACTTGTCCAAAGCCTATTGTATGAGTATATTTCGAACCTTTATCACCTCATCCTCGAAATATATAAGTGTGGGACCTTTAAAATCCGAAACTCATTATATAATAAAGTAACATTTCATTACTTTCCATGAGTGCCCCTCCTCTTCTCTTATAAAATGCCCCCACCACTACCACCTTATTCACACATTCAAAGCCTTTTGCCTTGGCCAAACTCTGCCCAAATACTCTCTCAACTTCCCTATATTACTCCTATAAGCCTCACTTTGGGCAGAATTCTTCCCAAGGAAGCCTTTGTCTTAAATCAAAAAAGAATTACCCGATTTTATGGTAATGTCTTCCCTAATGTTGGTTTGTTTTGCTTCTCCAACCCCCTAAACTATTTTTATTCTTTTATTTTGTAACAACATACATATCCTCAATATACTAGGATGTTTTTATGATAAGTATTTGATTTATAATTACACACACATTCGTCTAATGGTTAAAGAACATATTGTTTTTGTGGGTGACGAAATACTACCTCACGAAATGATGATTGTTCAATATTCTTTTAACACCTCTAATGGTGGCCATTATGATGACACTATTTTTATATATGATATATATTATGTTTTTTTCCTTATTATTCTTTATTTTTTTATTTATGGCGTACCTTTACGATTTCCATTATGGGTAAACGTGATAATTTCATTTTAAGAAGTGCGGACTACCGCCCCCTCAAAGTGATTTGAATCGTTAATGCCATATGTGGGATGTATAATGGATGGAGTAAATGGTATTATACAATATATTATACTGGAATTATATTATACCTTTATATAATTATAACTTCATTCAACTAAATATGAAATAGAAATGAAAGTAGCGTTCATGCGTATGTACGACTTACCGTCTCCTTTAACGGTGCATTTTATTTATTACCTCTAAATGTTATGTAATATTATAAATGCATGTATATACTGGATATATATAATGTATATGATATCTACATCATGACTATAATTATGAATATAATAGATATTTTACCACATGAACAACTTGTAATTTTAAGATGTTTATTTTTGATTCAAAGTACCAAAGATCGACAAAATGACCGTTATTAACATAAATAATTACATAATGTTCATAACATGGTAATAAGTGATATAAAAGGGATAATGAACTTGAAAAATGTTCTCAAGAATGTAGAGATTAACTCTAGTTTATTATTCAGGAGGTTAAATAATGATCGAATCAATTCGGACACAAGGTAAGGGAACTTCTTAACCCGATTTCCATTCTTTGGGTTAATCTCTTACTTTCAAATTATGTCATGATATTATTATGTACTATATTTCCTTTGTACTTTATTTATGTATACTTATAGTGGATACACATAATATATCTATTTTATTTAAAAAAAATGAACTTTGTAAGAGACTTCATCTCAATCTCCTTTCATTGAGTCATGTTTTATTTTATACACAACTTTATTTTATACGGTGTATAAACCCCTTTGACTTTTACATTTATTCAAAAGGAATCTTTTTATATGAAGCGTTTTTACTAAACGAAAAAAGGAATGTTTTTTCTTACATATGTGGCGACAATGACTTCTCCGCCGCCGTGACTATTATTTGAGTTTCGGCTTCCTCTACAAGCCATATTTTTTTAAATGAAAAATAAATACCAAGTTTCAATTCTCTTTTATTTTGGTATTAAAAATGGTTTTGAAAATGTTTTTATTATATAAATGTTTTTTATTGATATCTTGTGATATAAATGTGGAAATTTTATGTTTCCTTTATGCATGTTTTATGTGATACAATTATGTTATGGTTTAAGATATGTTTAAACCTGTTCATATGAGGAATGCAATGGACTTAATAAGTGACGGGTGGAGACCACTATAGCTCCTCGATGCATTGGCAGGTCTAATGAGACAAACTAGTGTCTTGGCACGAGGCCTTGACAAAATCTTATATGTAGTCTAGGCACGAGGCCTTGGCTACATGGTTATGATAGTCTGGAATTATGTATTCCATCATTATGAAAGTGGTTATTGATATTGCCTGTGATTATTCGACCAGTAGAATATCCATGTGTATAAGTAAATGGCATTATTTCATTTTACTTTTGCCATAATATACTGAAGTTCAAGTTTAAAAGGCTTTTGTTTTAGTTATACATTTCCTTAAATGTCTATGTTTATTTATGAAAACTTCCGCTATATTGTTATCCTTACAGAGCATCTGAGCTCACCCCTTTCAATGTTTTAATATTTTCCAGGATGTGAAGTAGTATTTTAGGAATGACCTGCAGGGATAATCTGAAGGGGATATGAGTGTGGAAAATGGATACTATGTTATTGTAGTTTTCAATTTATGATGTAATGTAACATTTATGAATGTATCTAGTGTTTCCAAGGCTACTAAACTAATCGCTCTTTTGAGACTTGATCATTTGTGATCATGCCAATGTTACACAATAACGCACCGAATCTGGGTAGCTGGGGTCGGGGCATTACAGTTGGTATCAGAGGCAGTTTAGTACTAACCTTGGAACTTAGATTTAGATAAACTCTAATTAGAGAACATAGCCCTAAGATAGTCTTTGAGGATTAGTATAGAAGAACTTCCTAGAATTTTGGATATTATAGAGATTTTGTGAGTTATCCGAACAATACATCCTTGTCTGGATACGAGCAGGTAGAGGTGGCTCTAGCATAGATGTACCTAGGGGTAAAACCCAAAAACACCACTTTGAGCTAGACTCGAACGGGAACTAGTACACGACAATGGACCTTTCTGCACTCTTGGTTACGACACTCCTGAGGGATATGCATAGGATAATCCTATTTTTTTACAAACAATTATGAAGGGTTTATTAGTATACACTTCTCAAAGGAAACATTTTTTATAATTATGGATTATATCCATAAACCATTCAATTTACATTAAGTATTTTACATGTTTTAATTATTCATTGAAATTCATAAACTAACCATGTTTAGGCCATTGTATAGAAATATTTCCTAATAGAAGGAATGTGAACTCCATCAATACGTATGATCCAAAGAATAAGAAGGATCATATCTTTCACGGTATTAAGGCAAAATTAAGAAGGGAAATAGTCTCCCATGTGTTCTCAACATATGAAGAAATAATATCATGTGTTAATAAGATAAGTAAATAATTCTTTGAGTCATATGGATTTGATGGGATGAAATAGAAGAAAAGGATGGAAGAGAGAATGATGGATAATGGGATGAGGGAAAAGAAAAATCTTCCAATATGTGATAAAGGTGGGAAGAAACACCTTGGAACTTGCCTGAAGGGAATGAGAGTTTGTTATAAGTGCGGAGAAAAAGGACACCAAGTGCGTGACTACAAGGGTAAGAAAAAGGTTTCAAATGTACAATTCTTCATTTGAAAGGAGTGGGGACACTACGCAAACCAATGTACAAATAATTAGAGTATGCCCCAAATGATGTTATTAAATAATAATCAAGTTATGATACTACCACAGATGAGGAGGAATGATTAGAGTTCTTATGTTGTCATTAAATAATTTTTTCATTTGAGTGTAGTATCAATGATGGACTAGTTATAATATTTATGATGTATATAAGGATTGTACTGCAGTACTATTTCATCAAGGACTTGAGATTGTGTGGATCCAAGAAAATTGACTCAACAACATGTTAAATTTTTGGAAAATATATAGTTTAGAGAGGGATAAACCATAATATGGTTCTGATACCGAGATAGTAATTTTGGAATAATACATGATTGATTTGGATAAATTATATTAGATATTCTTAAAACAGATTAATGATTTGTATAAATTTTTAGATAGAAGGAGTATATCTAGTATTCTATAAGGAATAAGGGATCTTAAATGTAATCAATAAGGATTTATGGTAATTCCGGATGTTGCAGTGTTTTAAAAGAATACATGATGAAGGTGTTCACATGTTGTTACGCAGAAAAAAGTTCTTTATTATGTTTACCTTCCTTATAAAATTTGGAATGTTAGTTGGAACAAAGTAATTTGGATAACTATAAAGGTTGGAATGGATTATGTTTAACTCTATATAGTATTGTTTAAGGTTAAAACATTTCTGAAGATTATTTTTTGAATAATATCATACTATAGTTTTAGGAAAAGGACAACCTGCAGGTTGGGGGATAACCCATCACGTCGGACAAAGCTGCAGGAATCGAACCTACAACCATAGTGCAACATGCCTTTATTACCTACCACTAGCCTACAAGAAGTCCTTGGTTATTATAAAATAGTTTTCCCAATCTAAATGGTATGTGTTAATATTTGGAACCTTGTACGATTAGGGTAAATATAATATTTTTGAATTCTATAATATTTTTGAGTGAAGGATGGGTTTCTGGTAAAAATTTATTAAAGAATGAAAGTCTACATGACAAGTAAGTATATTTCCTTACGTACTTATTAAATCTCTTAAATAAATTCCTCAACTTTATGAAAGGTAACTTAAAACAAAAACGTTTCCGGTTAACTTTTCCAAATGGGGATTCAATGACCGTTTAACCAATCACAAGTTTGTGATTTTCTTGTGTTTAACTTTATTCTAATCCTGATTTCTACAACTCTCCATCAGACCTTGATGGTTTTTTTCTCCTCCATATCATATTTTTATAAAATCTTAGTATGGGCTATCTTGGGTGACATTTGTACTTCTCTTTCTTTCTTTTAATGTTATATTTTTATTAACCCTATTTCCGATGTGGGTTTTCCACAAAGGTATTTTCTATTTTCAACCTTTTATTTTCAAAGAAATATTTTTAATTGCGAGGACACAATTTATTAAAGGAGGAAAGAATGTAACACCCCGATCTTCCACGATACGCTTCTCTTTCAATAATGCAACAGCTTGCATTGTACACAAGTTCGAGATTCTAACACATCGCGACCAATCAAAATTGCCATTATGAATAGTAATTACAACTTTTTGAAATTATATATATTTTATATTTCAAAATGGACTTCATTATTGGAATCGGAATATCTAAATTATCCTAAGTTGAATTTTTGGTATTTTTATGAGAACTTTCAATTTTTTATGAATAGTGAAAAATACAAAAAAACAACTTTTTTAATCAAAATAATTTATTGTGATAAATTATAATATTGAGTGGTTTTAAAGTATAATTAGATTATATTTTTACCATTTTATCCAATGCTGGTCATTATAATTAATTTGACTTTGAAATTGGACTGAAATAATTGTCAATCTTTTAATATATATTGTTTCTTAAAAACACGATGTTTATTGAACAACAGGAATTAATTATAAAATTAATTAATGCAAGCCATATTTTTTTTAAATGAAAAATAAATACCAAGTTTTAATTCTATTTTATTTTGGCATTGAAAATGGTTTTGAAAATGTTTTTATTATATCAATGTTTTTTATTGATTTCTTGTGATTGAAATATGGAAATTTTATGTTTCCTTTATGAAAGTTTTATGTGATACGATTATGTTATGGTTTATGATATGTTTTAACCTATTCATATGAAAATTGAATTGGACTTAATAAGTTATGGGTGGAGCCCGCTATAGCTCCTCGATGCATCGACAGGTCTCATGAGACAAACTAGTGTCTTGGCACGAGACCTTGAAAAAAATCCTATTTGTAGTCTTGGCACAAGGCCTTGGCTACGTGGTTATGATAGTCTGGCATTATTAATTCCATCATTATGAAAGTGGTTATTAATATTGAATGTGATTATTCGACCAGTAGAATATCCATGTGAATAAGTAAATGGCATTATTTCATTTTACTTTTTCCATAATATGCTGAAGTTCAAGTTTAAAAGGCTTTTGTTTTAGTTATACATTTCCTTAAATGTCTATGTTTATTTATGAATGCATCCTCTATATTGTTATCCTTAATGAGAATCTGAGATCACCCCTTTCAATGTTTTAATATTTTCTAGGATGTGAAGAAGTATTTTAGAAATTACCTGCAGGGATAGTCTGAAGGGGATATGAGTGTGGAAAATGGAGACTATGTTATTGTAGTTTTCACATTATGATGTAATGTAACATTTATGAATGAATCTAGTGTTTCAAAGGCTACTAAACTAATCGGTCTTTCAAGACTTGATCATTTTTGATCATGCCAATGTTACGCAATAATGCACTGACTCTGGGTAGCTGGGGTCGGGGCGTTACATCATATGTTGAAAGCATCAGTCTCCCAAAGTCTCTTCATCATGAACTCCTTCTGGGTGAAGAGATTTTTGAAAGATATTTTGTTACAATTACCATGATAGATTTGGAGCAAGTGAACCTTTACATATTACATATTAATGATCATATTGATTCATACATTCAATCCCACAATGAAATTCTTGGAGACTTTAATCCATCAAATTATGAAGGATAGATATCAAATAAAAATAATCGATAGTTCCTAGAATGGTTCAAAGACCAAATTTATAAGTAGTTATCTAAAAATAAAAATTCAATTTTTGAATGACTAAAATGGTTATAAATTGGACTGATTGAAGATGTTATATCTTACATTGGTTTTGTAATCAATGGTTATACATTATATACAAAAGAACACGATGACATCAGTATGATGCAAAACAATGGTGTTAATCTTATGGTTGAAGTGATGTACATATCAGGTTCCAATGATAGAAATCCATTTTCTTCAAATATTTCATATTTTGGAATTATCTAATAGACATATGAATAGTATTATACAACATTTAAGTTCTAATTTTTTATTGAAAATTGGTTAACAATATCAATGGAGTGAAAGTTGATGAAATGTGTTATATGAAGGTGAATTTCAGTGTGGAAGGGGAAAAGAAAATCCATTCATAATTGAATCACAAGTAGTGGAAGTGTTTCATGTATCATCTGACAATCAATAATTGGTAAATTGTCTTGCTGGTGACTAAATGAAATGTCGAGTCAGATGAAAATTCATTCAAGGATAACCCTTTCAATGAGACATCACAATCAGTTCATTCGGGTACCAATGTATACAATGTCTTATACATTAGAGCGCACCAGAAAGAGGGGGTTTTGATTCAAGATAGAGGAATCAAATCCTTGAAACCTTAAAAAAAGTAATAGATTTCAATGAGAAGGTTAAAGTGTTTTTAATACATTATTTTTCCCTCATAATATTATATGTTATCTACTGCATTAACATAATATAAATTAAATGTTTTACTACCCATGTTGAAAATGTATTCTACACATGATGGTGTTATAAATCCCCCAGAAGAACAAAAACAATGATGGAAACACTTTGGAAATATGTAAAGGTAATGTTACAATATACATTCTCTATTTTACTAAAAATGATTATAATGAAACGTTGATTTAATTTTCAATATTTATTGATGATTGTTTTTGATTTAGAATATTTTTTTCCATGTGTGATTCCTTTATAAGAAGAGAAATGCCACTATCTCTACAAAATCATAGAGGTAATATTGATGTTTGCATAGTAAAATAATTTTCACTTGAATTTATTTATTATTTCATATTTATGTTTAATGTATTTATTTTTTAGTATTACTCACATTATAATTTCCATCATATGTAGGTGGATTATTTTGATCGATTTGGGGTGGAATGTCTATATTTCTTTCATTTATCTAGCAAAACATACATAGAATTATTCTCTATAAAAATGTTTTCACCCCTATAGTCTTACATTTATAAATTTATTTCATGTTTTCTCAAATACATTTACATGGAGAGAAATTAAACTACCTCTTCTCAATAACAGAGGTAATCTTGATGTTTTCATAGTAAAATCAATTTCCATATAATTAATGTATTATTTCATATTTATGTTAAGTATATATTTTTTTTAGTATTACACACATAATAATTAATTTCTTATATAGGTGGATTATTTTATTCTATTTGGATGGCCTATCCATCTGTCATGTTTTTCTACACAAAAAACATGCACAAACTTCTTTTCCCTCAAAACCTTCAACCCTGTAGTGTTGAAATTTATCACATTCCTTCATGTTCCCTCCAATACAATTACAGGAAGAGAGACACCAATAACTATGATCGATTACAGATCTAGTCTTGGTATTGTCATAATAAAATCATTATCCACATAATTAATGCATTGTTTGATATTTAATTTTATTTTTTTATTATTAGTCACATAATAATTTTTTTCTTATACAGGTGGATTCTTTTGTTCGACATGGGGTGTTTTTATGTATTTTATCCCTTTCAGAACCAAAACATCCACTAATATCTTATCCCTCAAAATCTTTCACCCATGTAGTGTTGAAATTTATCACTTTCCTTTAAGCTCCCTCCACTGCTCAATCACAGAGTTAATCTTGATATTTTCATAGTAAAATCATTGTCCATATAATTAATGTATTTTTTCATATTCATGATTAGTTTATTTTATTTTATAATTACTCATAATAATTTTATTCTTATACACGAGGATTTTTTTGAGTTGATGTGGTTTGTTCGAAACTACTCAAGAAGTGCTGATAGTTCAATAAATAAATTCAATAGAAATCATGGAAACATTGACAATTATGATTTTTAAATACATTGAGATGTGTAGGAATCAAGAACAGCTCAGTAAAACACACGATGTGACTGGTATGACATCGTGTACTTCTTTCTATTTAAAATTGATATCAGTTTTAGTAAAAAATACAACTGACTCAATGTGTCTATTATTAGTTGAAAATTGACATTTGAATTTAAAAAGTGTAAATCACTGAAAATTTATCAACCACAAATATATTTTTATAATAATTTATAGAATCGATTCATAAATTATTTTTTATGTGTAGGAATCAATCCCACATAAAATCAATACATGATGTGATCTGTATGAGTCAAAGCATGTGTTTCAATTCTAAAATGAAATTTTAGTAAAAAATAAAAGTGATGTAATGAACATTGAAAAAAAATTGATACTATATTTAAAATTTAGTAAAACAATACATAGGTTATTTTGAAGTTGTAGGATTCAACCACACCTCAATCCAATGCACGATATGACCGATATGACCCTATGTGCATCTTTATTTAAAATTGACATCAATTTTAATAAAAATAACTAACCTAATCAAAAAAAATTAAACATTCATATTGTTCTTATACTTTAGGAAAACAATTTATAAGTTATTTAAGATGTTCATGAATCAAGAACACCTTAATCTGATGAATGGTGCGACCGATATGACTCAAAGTGCATATTTTTATTTAAAATTAACATCAATTTTAGTAAAAAGGCCATCTGACCTACTCAAAACCCATAAAAAGAATTAAAATTGTTTAAATACTTTAATAAAATGACCCATATGTAATTTCTTATGTGTAGTAATTATCCACACCATAATTTGATACACAATGTGATTATTATGAATAAAAGTGCATGTTTCAATTTTAAAATGACATTTTAGTAAAAAAAGACAAGTGACGTACTCAAAAATGAGAAAACACATTTTTATTATTTTAATACATTAGAAAAAATATCTATAAGTCATTTGGGACATGTAAGAATCATCTTCACCAAAATTTGATGCATGATGAGTCCGATACGACAGAAAGTATGTATTTGTACTCGAAATTGTCATCAATTTTAGTAAAATGGAAAATTATTCTATTAGAAATAGATAAATCACAATCATATTGTTTTCATAATTTACCAAAAGAATCTATTATTTATTTGTGACATGTAGTAATTAGATACACCTCAATCTGAAATATGATGTGCCTGGTATGACTCAATGTGTCCGTTATTAGTTTAAAAACGATATTTTTGTTCAGAAAGTGTCACTTACTGAAAATAAATCAAACATTCATGAATTTTATTGATAATTTAGGTTAATGATTAATATTTAATTTTTGATGTTTAGGAATCTATTTCAAATCAAACTGATATATTATGTGATTAGAATGAGTCAAAAATGCATGTTTCCATTTTAAAATAAAATTTTAGTAAAAAAATACAGTTTAGTTGAAAGGGAAACTAATGTTCTCAAAACCAAGAAAACATATTCAGATTGTTTTGATACATTATAAAAATTGCCCACAAGTCATTTGAGATGTGTTGGAATAAGTAAAAAAACAATACAGTGGATGTTTTGATTGGTATGACTCCATGTATACCATTTTATTTCAAATTTACATCAATTTTGAAAAAATAAACACATTATTTTAATTTATTTCATTATATTATTACTAACATAAGATTTTTTTACTTATCTATATGTGCTCATTTTCTTGATCATGGGTTTTTTTGAAAATATCTTGAGTCGAGTCAGGATTAAATGATAAAGGAACATTGATGTTTTTGAATGTATGAAATAATTTGTATTTCTGTAATTGTATAAATAGATGTTTGAAATGTCTATAATATTGAGTTTTTCTCCTGTGTTTATATTATAAATTTCATTACATTTTTATCCTATATCAAGGCTTGTTTTTTTGTCTTTGACATGTTTATGGTTATATAGTGTGTTGTTACAACACATTATAGTGGTGCTACAGTGTGCTATTACAACACACTATAGTATGGCCCTCTATCAGCATTTTCAAAGGCACTAATAAAGTTATAATTTATCAGTGATAATTGTGTCACTGATAAAAGGACATTTATCAGTGGTTTTATAAGAGTGGATAAAGCTATTATTTAACAGAACTTCTATAATCACTAATAAAAGATCATTTATCAGTACTTTTCATCACTGATAAAAGACCAGGGATTTAAACCTCATCCATTTAGTCAGTGCTTTACTAGAAATGATAAAGGCCATTTCTAGCGCTATTAAAGTCCACTTTTGTAGTAGTTATACTTTTGTTCTTATATTTATATGTTTATTAATGAAGCTAAATCCATATCCAATTCCATAGCACATTGTGTGCTCTACAATGAGGCATGGGTAAAAAAATATGGGATACTAAAATATAAAGAAAACAAAAAAGGAATCATTTGTATGTATGAAATAATAATTATTATTTTCCTTAAATAAGTATGAAATAACAAGGATTACCTATTTTGTTATATTTTGTATCTGACATATACATAACAATCACTATTAGTATTACCTGATGAATAGCTACCATCATTTTCCTTAAATTGGCCTGAACAATATGACCACATCAGAGGTGTGGGTTTTGGGGTGTGACATCGAACATATTTTGTGCATACAAACTTATAGGGGGATATGGAATGAAAATGGAATATATAAAGACATAATTAGCTAATATAGAAGAAAAAATAATTAGAAGTATAAATAGTTATAAAATGTTATGGGATAAAATCAAAGATAAGAAACAATATAGAAACAACCACTACATGAGGATCCCCCAACCTGAACAGATTTGAGGTGAAAAAACCCCTAAATTGGCTATATTAGAAGAGTTCATACATATTTTCAGAATTTTTTCTATGAAGTATGAACCAGACAGATTCCATTAACATTATATTATATATTTTCTATAGGGTAAAAATGATTTAGATTTATATCTATCACCACCCATGCATCACCTTTTTATGAGGGGAACCATGTATAATATCTAAGGAGTTATTATACAAAACAAAACAATTACAATATATCATATGATAATGGGGATTCACATGGCTCTTGCGCCAAGCACCAAGCTTCATATTCCACTTAATGATGCATATATTCATACAGTTGATCATTCTATTGTATGTTTTATAGCAAGGTCATTTAATCTATTAAAATACATGTAGAAAATAAGGCACTCATTAATAATTTAGTTTTTCAAAAAAACCATTAACAATTAATGAAAAAATTACAGAATTGATGAATTTTATTATAGTCAGAAAATGGTAAGTGTTGAAATTGAAGGTTGAATCAAAATGATCTAATGGTTCAACCAACCAATAGGAAATATTTTCACAAAGTAAATTTACCTTACCTATTCAACTTATATATTTACTAACATTATAGGTTTAAATAATTACAATTTTATAATGTCATGATACAACCATTATTGATTTTGAAGAAAAAATGTATAGAGTTACCATTAAAAACTCTCTTTCTATTGAGATTGTAAATGAAATAGTAAAACCTAAATGGATATAAATCTCGATTGTAAATATATACATTAGGTGTTTTTTCATGATTTGTTATTTCTCCAATTGTTAATTTACTATGTTAGTTAAGACTAAAAAATATTCCCTTTTTTAGGCATATATATTAATAATATTATAAGGGAAAACCCTAGGAATAAAAATTTGGACTCATTAGTCCTCATATCACTTCAAAATAAGAATTATCATTGGAACTAAATAAATATGAAGAAATAGTAGACAAGCTGGACACAATTTTTGAAAGGAAACTTATATGTGGACGAATCATCTGAATACCTATAATGTAATGGTTAAACACTTCAATTTAATGATACAAAATATATTTTCATTACTTTAACTAATTATTCCTTTTTTAATAATAATTGCTTACTCATTTTGACTAATAGAGATACTCCAAATGTTTATTTTCTAAATTAAATATATGGATAACAAATAAAACGTCCACAAATGATGAAATTTATGTATTTATAATATACTACATGAAATTTTTATAAATAAACCTCAATTTATGCATTTTATATAATGTTTTAATGATAAATATATTATATTAGGTATGTGTTTAAATATTACCAAAATTAGGGAACTATGACATTCCATGATCACATGGAGCCTATAAACTTCTAAAATTGGAAAACTATTAGTTTATATATAATAATATTTCAATAATAATATATATATATTTATAAAGAAAATTACTTATATTTCTGATTTTTTTCCATATTTAGAAATAAACTAATTGAAAAGAATGCAGTTATTATGTTTGTATATTTATGAATGATATCATATACTATCAACAAACTGGCATCCTAGAAAAGGTATTTCTAACAAGAATTTAAAATTTATTTAAAAATAATTACTAATAAAGTGTTTATCTATATTTTTTAATTACTACTAGTACTCTGGACGAACATCATATTTAATAGAGGAAATAAATTTGTTTAAAAATGAATGAGAATCCTACCTTGTTTAACAATGTATATAGACATAATGAAGAGGTTTTTTTCTACTTATTTAAATAATTTTCTCATAATTTTATCTACTTTTTAGTTAATTTATTTATCATTTTAATATAATACTTAATTTTTATGTTTTTTTAAAGATCATGAAGAAATTAATTATTCAACATGGATGTTTCACCCATGTACTCTGATTAAGCACTCAAAAAGGATGATCCACTCTTGATGATGAGCATTTATTTTTATTCCATAATACATTCAGCATTTCAAGTTATAAAATATAAATATTATTAGATAACAGTGATTGATCAATTAATTTTATAATAAAAATACATGGTGTAATGTATAGAAATCAACCACAACGCAATCTGATACATAATATTCCCATTTTGACACGAATTTTATGTTATTCATTTAAATTTGAAATTTTAGTTCAAATAACACATCACACACACAAAATAGTGAAAAAACATTCAGATTTTTTTTATACTTTAGGAAAATGACTCATTAGTCACTTTTGGTATGTAGGAATTTTCTACACCTTAATTCAATACACAGTGTTACTAGTCTGACAGAGCTAGTTATTTGTTTGAAGATACCCATGATGATGAGATATTAGAAGTCAAGGATATAAATTAGTTAATAGTCCTAGAGAAATGGGTCAAAAATATATAAAGACATCATGAAAAGTATATTTATACTAATTATTTAGTTTGTTTTGTAATAAATTTATATACCATTTTTATGTTTACAACCTTATCATTTTAGCTAATACATGTTTAGTTTTTTTTATATCCTTTTGTATGTCATAATTTACTTTCAAATATCTACAAAAATCATGAAATGATAGAATATGCTTCTATTACATGGAATAGGAAACTCCATACTACCAGTAACATGAAGTGGATCATAAGGATGAAACTCACAATGGATTTTACAACTGTTGAATGGAAGATTTTGACTTTATAAATGATCTATAGAGAACATTACCTTTATTGGTGTAGGAATCAACCAAACCTCAATTATTTTTACCTCAATCCAATACATATTTTTCTTGTTATGACTCAAAGTTTATTTTTTAGCTTATAATTTACATTTTACTTCTAGACACACATCCCATACTCAAAATCAATAAAACATAATCAATGTCATTTATTACTTTATAAAAACTATACATATTTAATGTTTTATGAACACGAATCAACAACACCTAAATTTGACTTATGTTGTGTCTGGTATTAAACAATGTGTATCTTTTCAGTTTAAAATAGTCATTTTTTCCAAAAACAAGCCATATACTCAAAACAAAGTAAATAAATTAATTTTGTTTTGATACTTTAGGAAAAGGATCCCTAAGTACTTTTTGATGTTTAGGACTCTTTTATTCATTAATCCTATACATGGTGTTCTAGTTATGAATCAAACTGTATGTAATTAATTTAAATTAACATTTTAGTTCAAAACATGTTTCACTAATTCATGATTTAACAAACACACAATATTATTCTTACTAGTTTTAGAAAATGATTTATATGTCATTTTTATGTTGCAGAATTAGTCTCACATAAATCCAAAAAACTATATGACAAATATTTTTCAAAGTGTGTGTTTTTAATGTAAATTTAAATTTTTGTAAGAAATACACATGAAATAATGAAATTGATAAAATAGATTCAAATTGTTTTCATACATTAATAAACATATCGTTATGTAATTTTTAATGTATATAAATTAAGTTCAAACCAATCTGATGTACACTGAGACTAGTATGAACCTAGGTGTGGCATTTTAATTAAAAATGACAATTTAGTTCAAAACGCATGTCACATACTCAAAACCAAGAAAACACATTTTAATATTTTTATATGTTATAAAAATGATCCATAAGTAATTTTTGATGTGTAGAAATCATCCAATCCTTAATCTGATACATGATGTGGATAGTATAACTCAATGTTTCTACTTTCAATTTTAAATTTATATTATAGTTATAAACATGTGTCACTAACTAAAAAAAATAAAACATGGTTGAATTTTCATGATAAATTAATCTAATGATTTATGATCTAATTTTTTATAATGGAATAATAATCAGGTAAGACCAATACATGATGTGTCATGTATGACTCAAATTCCATATATTTAGTTAAACATGAAATTTAAAAAAAATGAAATGTGACATACTCAAAACCAATAAAACATATTTGGATTGTTTTTTTGCTTTATTAAAATTATCTGTATGTCATTTTTGCTGTGTATGAATCAGTTTCACATCAATCTGATGTGTGGTGTATTTGGTATGACACCAAGTGTGTCTTTTTATATAATATTAACATTTTAGTTGAAAACACATGTCACATTCTCAAAACTAAGTTAACACTTTCATATTTTTTTGATGATTAAGTAAAATGATCCATATGTCATTTTTCATGTGTATGAATCAGAAGAACCTCAATTTGTTAAACTATGTGCTCAATATAATTAATAGTGTTTGTTATTTATTTAAAATATAAATTTTAGTTCAAAATATGTATCACTCATTCAAAAACTATATAAATTTCTTGGATTGTATTGGTAGTTTAGCACAATTATTCATATGCAATTTTAGATATTTTGGAATTAGCCTCATATAAAACCGACACATGATGTGACCCAAATGACTCAAAGTGTTTGTTTTCTATTTAAAATTATATTTTAGTTCAAAATAGACATGAAATACTCAAAACCATGTAAACACATTTAGATTGTACTGATACATTATAAAAATGATCCTTATGTCATTTGTGACATGTAGAAATCTACCACACCTCAATCTAACACATGATGTGACTGATGAAAATCCAATTGTGTATTTTTATTTTAAAATGATATTTTATTTCAAAACACATGTTATATACTAAAATCAAAGAAAACATATTCACATTATTTTTATACTTCAGTAAAATTATCCATAATTCATTTGTGATGTGTGGAAACTATCTATACATAAGTCTATTACACATTGTTCTTATTATGACTCAATGTATCTATTAATAGTTTAAAATTGAAATTTTATTTCAAAACATGTGCCACTCACTGAAAAAAGATCAAATATGATATAAATTTATTGATACAATTGAAAAACAACAGATAAATCATTTTTGACAATAAGGAATCAGGCTCACATCAATATGACACATGATGCGATCCATATGACTCAATGTTCGTGTTTTCAGATTCAATTGAAATTTTATTATAAAATACAGGTGATATAATAAAATATAAGGATAAAAATTAATAATTTTATATTTGACTACTTTGGATAATGATCCATAAGTCATTTGGGACATTTTTGAATTAGCCTCACCTCAATCCAACCCACAGTGTGACCAGTATGTCTCAAAGTGTGTTTTTGTATTTAAAATTGAAATTTATTTAAGAAGACACGTGAAATACTCAATATCATTAAAAAACATTCAGATTGTGTTAATACTTTGGTAAAATTGTCCAAATGCCATTTTTGACTTGTAAAAATTATCTTCACCTCAATCTGATATATGGTGTTACTTGTATGATTGAAGTATTTGTTATCAGTTTAAAATTTACAATTTAGTTAACAACGTGTATCACAAACTAAAAATCAAGAAAAAATGATCATATTTCCTTGATACATTATGAAAACAAATCTTAAGTCATTTTTGACACATAGGAAATAGTGTCATGTCAATCTGACATATGATGTGACCAAATTTAATCAAAGTGTGAGTTTTTAGTTTAAATTGAAATTTTAGTAAAAAAGTCACGTGACATACTAAAAAATATATATTCTTAATACATTAGGAAAATGATCCATACGTATCTTTTGACATGTAGGAATCAACCACACCTTAATCTTATGCATGGTGTGACTGGTATGACTCTATGTTTGTTGTTTTATTTAAAATCAATATTTTATTAATGTATTGTTTCATATTTAGGTTTTATTTATTTATTTATTGTATTACTAGAATATGAATTACTTTCTTATACATGTGGATTGTTTTTCATGGGTTGGTGTGATTTTTTAAAAAAATACAATGATCAAGTTTTTTTAGAGTGGGTAGGGTGCTAAAGACAACGATAGATTTATGT
The DNA here is from genome assembly GCA_963277665.1 of Viscum album. Taxonomy (NCBI): domain Eukaryota; kingdom Viridiplantae; phylum Streptophyta; class Magnoliopsida; order Santalales; family Viscaceae; genus Viscum; species Viscum album. The sequence continues at coordinate 177,648,418 of OY728134.1, forward strand.
TTTCGAATTTTTTTCATAGTATATGTTAATTTAATTTTCAAAAACAATGTTTCAAATGTCTATACCATAACATTTTTTCATGTATTTTAGAATTAATTTGTATTTCAATGAAATTAATAATTTTCCATATACATGTGTATTTTTTGATGCAGTGTGCTATAATTTTAACAACACACTACAATATTACATAATTCATCAACACTACAAGAAGTTATGATAATAGACACCCTTTGTTAGTGCTAAACTAGAACAGATAAAAGTGGACCACTTTTAATGGTGAAAAGTACAAAATAGAATTTTTAACATTGATAATGTCTTTGTTTTAATTATTTTATAATCAATTTAGGCTCTAAATTATGTAATAAAATTATATAAATCCTACAAATAAGTATATGTTAAATAATTATTATATGAATTATAAAAATAACTAAAAAATTATTTATAGTGAAAATTTAAGAAACAACCAGAAAAACCTTAAAACATTTGTAGTCCACCTCGCTAAGCTACACAAGAATATAAATAATTGTTGCTATGGGAAAATAGAAGTATAAACAAAAATGGTAATAGAAGAGGATAATTCAGTGTCAGATTTAAGGAGGAGCACTTGAGCTACAATCAATTTCTCTACATTATCCAAGAATATCAAATTTAAAAATGGTGAAATAAGAATTCACTTATAAAGATGAGGATATTGATTGAATCTTGGAGACCCACAATGAAATAGATAGATCATATACTATCCTTTACAATAAACATTGAACTGATTCAAATATTGGTGTACTTGGAAAACATACAAACTAATTAAAATATAAAATCAAAGGAAAAACTTCACAACTCTTCTTCCATGAAGGTGATAGTCATGATTCATTTATTATTGAAAAATAAAGCCTATATAGGAGGTTTTGAGGTTTGGGTGTATCAAGAGCTATATATTTGTTAGCTCTAAGAGAACATTAATGTTTTAAGAAAATGATTATATTCTTCACTGATAAATGGAACCTTATTATTTTAAATGTTTACCAAATCAATTTCTTTCTCTTCATAAAAAGTAAATGTTGCTCATAGAGAATTTTCCCATCAGAGATTGAATCTTCTTGAAAATTAATCCAAAAAATGAAAAAATTTAAATTGTTTCAAAATAGAAATGATAACATTCTCGAAATCATATTTGATAATGAATTCCAACCAAAATTCCCCAATAGAAAAATCCAAACAAAAAAGAATATCACGATCCTCAGTAACCAAATTGATTACATTTTTGAATAACTATTTATGGATAGCTACAGTAACCAAGAAATAGTTGTCTCATACAACCATACCAATAAGAAAATAATGGTTCTAGGACAATGTTACATTAAAATTAACATTAACAACATCATGTGTATGGTGGGTCGTAAATACCAGTCATGAGATATGTATCTCGATGAGGCCCACAATCATGTTTTGAGTTCCATGTTGATAGCCATTCAGATACATGTAAAACCCAAAATTGTTTTTTCTAATCAAAATTATTGAAAATTAGATCAATTAAATAAGAAAAAATCATCCACGAAACTATGTATATATCAAAAACTATTTCAGCAGAGAGTGATGAGAAATAGTAGACCTGATTTGATGGTAAATCAAAATAATAATCAATGACTACCTAGGACCCCCTGACCAAATATTCCTATTAAAAACCCTTGAATCTAATACAATTGAAAATCTATTTTAAAGGAATTTTGATTTTGAATAAGAAAAGGGAGAACAATAGGTCACTCATTTAATGTTAATTAAACAAAAAATTTATTGTTGGTGGGATCATAAAAACAAGATTTCCACTAAAAACCTAATTTTAGGTGGGATTGAAAAATCCCAATGGAATTTCCATTGTTTAGAGAAAAATAGGGAGTATGTTAAGAGTGATAATATATACTATTTTGATAGAAAAATAAACAAATTTATAATATAAAAAGATCCATACAATTAGATCCTATGATGATATCATAAGATTTACATTTACAGATATGATTCTAATCATTGTGAACCAAAATTTTCCTTCCAAAAATTAAAACATCATAAAGATAACATGGATAAAATACATTATGGTAGAACATATAGGTTTATTGATTATTGAGTTAGGTAAACGTCTATATAAAAAATACCGTAGATGTTAAATGAACTTTTATCCCATTTCACCCATATTTTCTTATTTCAGATCAACTCATCAAAATTTTCCATATAAAATCACTTATTGACATAAATAACTGAACATAATTCTTTATAACTAGAGGGAAAAGTAAAAATAAGAAGGGTGAGCTGAATTTATGAGTAAGGGTAAACACAAGCATTAATAATCTAATGTCATCAATGGGAAGATGAAGTGTATAAGGTTATGTCTACTTAATCTAAGTGTATTATAAAATCATAAAATAAATCAAACAAATCAATACATAAATCATCAAATATAAAAAATTTAAAAGAAAATATTCATTATAATCAATAGTCTTGAGGCATGGGAGATCAATATTGATCATAAGAATCATTATAAATCATTGAAAGAATAAATAAAACATATTGGCATATTGGAATTCCATCTCATAGAACCCTTTTAATTGGAATAACAACACAACCAAATTACAATATAATTCAATTGAAAAATAATCATTACCTAATGTATTGGAGATCCAAATAATATCACCTATCATATAAGCTATAACGGGCTCACCTGACACTATCTGGGTCCATCAATCAATTATAATATCAAATAACCACAACATGAATAAATAATACAGTGAATTTGTTTCATCATTAATCTATGAAACATCATTTATTATTTTCAAAACATGATTATTACATAGAAAATAATTAGGATCTATAAAAATCTATTTGATACATCATTATCTTTTTGAAAAGAAACAGGTTCCATGAAAATCTAATTAAGCCAGGATTACCCCAAGGAAATGAAATGACTTCTATAAAAGTCACTTTAAAGTATACATAATCCATCTAGAGAATGAAATAAGATTTTATAAGTACTATATATACCCATTGGAGGATATGTTACTACACGTATTTTTTATGTTGATGAATTGAAATACAATTAAAATATTATTAAAACATTTTCAATGAAAATAACTTTTTAATTTTTTAAATCTTTTTTAAACCATAAATCATTTTTTAAAATAATTTTCATTAAATAGGCAACATTAAAAACTAATAATTTTATGAATATTAATAATTTTTTTAATAAATAACCTTGTAAACAATTAATGGAATCTTCAATGAAAATATGGTCATGATGGTTGGTAAATCCTTACATATAATACATTTTAAAAGAACATTCATTTTGCATTATAAAAAATTTAAAAAAGTGTCTTGACTGGAATGTGAAAATAATATTCCACTGAAATAATTATTAAGGAACAATTGGTTAAAAAGCTATTTATTAAATCATTTTTGAATGGCTAAAAGATGTTTGATTTTTTTTTTCAAATTATGGTTTTTGGAGAAAACATATTTCCAACCGGAGAGACAAACAAAGTTATATTTTGTTAAAAAATAATCAATTTTTATAATTACAAAATAGTGGGAAAATGTTACTATTACATGAAAATATCATGAGTAAATAGGGAATAAAATAATCAATGAGAATTATAAATTTACAAAAATGAATACTTAATCATACACAATCTTGATAAAGGATAAGGTTTAAAAAAATGATCTTACCACTTTGGAATGTTGAATCATAATCTATTGAAGGAATGACATTATATGAAATATAAAATATCATTAGAATAATAATATTCAATTTATGAAATTTCAACATAGCAGTATATACACCTTATAATATAATATCTGGGTATAATATAACTAATGTCCCAAAGAAGTAAAATTGTAACAAAAATATATTACCGCTTTGGTAACTTTGATACCGTAAACCCCATGAATAAGAAATATAAGAATGGATATTTAGGTACTCATTAATATAATTATAATAATCATAAAATAAATTCATGGAATGTATATATCCTACACAATAAAATATGTGGTCAATATGGAATATCTCTTATATAAATTAAAATGAGATGAGAAAACATCTTACATTGAGTCCAATTGGTCACAATTGTTCTTTATAATCCTGAATAACAAACTTATTGTAATTATTTAGTATATTGAGAAATTTTTTCATGTTAATAATTATTTTTTTATATTATTAAATAGTTATATACCACTTCTTAATCAATTATGTATAAGTCAAATGTTTAAACCATTTTTGACTAATTTGTCAAAACTAACATTGGTAGGTTAACTAAGTTCACTGAGGATATTAACAAAAAATATCCAAAATAATAATCATTATATTTATAGATTAATTTTTAATTTAAAACCCACAATGGAATATGGTTATGAAAAATGAACTATTGTTATAATCATGTATATAGTATGTCCTTAGTAAATAGGAGTGACATTATAATTTTTCAATGATAATTATAGAAAAAAGATAAGTAAATTTATCATTGAAGAATGAGTATTATATAATAAATAATATATTATTTAATGAAAAATTTTAATATATATCATTATTTGTATCAAGTTTTGAAAAAATAATAATCACATCACATTGAGGAGGTGGTAGTCCACAAGTCTAAGAATGATTTTATCACATTTTCAATGTGTGAAAAGGTGATAAATTAAATGATATATTATACTGATAGAAAGATAAAAATGTCATTAATATGATAAATATGTCATTTATATCATATATATTCCTTATAGTAACCCTTATGACCTTCCATATATTATTTTAGTGAAAAAATATTCACATCGCTTCGTGAGGCATTAGTCCACCATAAACATGAGCGAAATTATTATATCCCTTATGTTTTTAAATATAAAAAGGGTGTATATGATATAATGAATCTAGATGTATAATTATGCTATAAATATAAATAATATCATTATTAATAGTATGTCCATCATTACTCACAATAACGAGTGGTGGTTATGTAAAAATGAATGACATCATTTTGTGATATGGTAGTCCGCCTTACATTTGAATTATAATTTCACAAATTATTTTATGAAATATTGTGTTTATAATGTTTTAAAATTAAAATAATAACCTATAAATATATATATGATACTTTAGTTATTATATAATCATTTTATACTAAAAATTAATTGGGGTCTAGAAGAAAATAAAACAAAAAAGCATGTTTATGAACATTTTCTATTCTTCAGGTTACACCATTCTAGTTTGATTAAAAATCCTTTAGTGATTTGAATTATTCCTAAATTAATGCTTATAAGTTGATATGAGGTAATTGGATAAGTTATTTTATCAGCCATTGGATGAGCTATAGTGCTTGAGTGGTGTGAATAGAGGAGGAGAGGTGGAGGTTGTATATATGGGAGGAGAGTGGAAAACATGTATAATTTTTCCTGAGGAAATCCCAACCATATATTATCCTTATAAGGTGGATAAAATAATGAAACAAATATATAAAATAATATATAAGGTATAAATATGTACATAAAATGTGTTTTTGACAATTTAATTGGTCATATTTCAACTTATGTTTAATGTTGAGTCACTTGGTAATTCTAACTTTTACATTAAATGATGAGATTAATTTTAATTTTTTTCACTAATCACATGGGTAAAAAAAAATTTAAAATTTTTTAGCTTAATGAATCATGATTATTACAAATATCTAATCCTTTCATCATAATTAAATTCACATAAGTGAAAAAATTAATCTTAATATTAATCTCACAGTCATGGTGAGACAATGGGTTTTAAGAAGAGTTTATAAAAAAAGATAATTCTATATTGACTCTTTCACTAATAATAATAAATATATGATAATAAATTAATATATAATTATATATAGTATATATAATTCATTTTAAAAAATACCCTATTTGGTATTATCATAATTTATTTAAAAGGTGAAACATTATATATTTTAAAATAATTTTATAAAAACTCAGCTTTAATAAAAAAACAAATATTAAAAACCAATATAAACGTAAATAAAGTTAATTAATTTGATTAAATACAACTTATTTTATTTTACAACATAGATAAAAAATATTAGGACCGTTAAAATACATAATTTATTAAAATGAAAAGATTTTTTTTGCAAAAATTAGTATTTTTCACTATTCCCCGAAAAATGAATATTTTCTAAAAAATACAAAAATATATCCCAAAGTAAGTTTTGATATTAAAAATCCATAAATTAAGTTTATTTTTTTTAATAAAAATTATAAAATTTTCAAAAATCCTTTTTAAAATTACTACACCAAAAAAAGACAGAGAAATAATATTGTTTTTGCAAAAAAATATAGTTTTCATCAAAAAATTGAGTTTATTTTTATCTCCTATCTAGAAAACCCATAAAAAGAATTATAATCAATATATTGAATATATAATATTTAAATTTCATTAATAGATTCCAAAAATAGAGATTTTTTATAGGAATAAATTTCCCTTGTAAGCATTTAAATAATTTTTCAGAAAAATAAATCCTTTTATTTTAAAAAGGATTTCATTTTAATTTATAAATAGTTAGTGACAAATAATTCATTATTTATATTTTTGTAATCCATATTTTTGTAATTTAGTTAATCTTATTCATATCATCCATTCCAATAGATATGTTATAATGGTAATATATTTAATTGGTCGTTTAAGATTAGCGTTGCATGATGAATATGTTATCAAACATAAAAATCTTAGGGTTGTGTGTCATGAAAGCTAAAATAAGCATTTCAGGTAAAAAAATATATACTCAATGTTTCATTTACTTTATTATATAGAATATATTTTTTAAAAATCTCTGGATGATATATTTCCCCACCATTAATAAATTAAATCCTTGCAATTTGAACATTATCTCGATAATCATATTATAGATATTTGAAAATATTTTTTTTGTAAACCCATTTTTAAAAATGTTTAATAAAACACCCAATTAATATTATAGAATTTTATGTAAAAATTACATATAGAATAACATGTTATGAGGTTTCCAAATAAGGGAACTTAGGTGGTGAGAAAAAAAAATTATAGATACTGATTGAGGCCATTGATCACAAACAAGTGAAAGATCAATTGAAAGTTAAGGTAAAAAACCATAAATCTGTGATGATAGAGAAAATAAACAATTAATAAAAAATAAGGTTATTAAGAAAACTTTTTTGTTCCATAATCCATATCCTCATGTTAACAAATTATATTACCATCTTGACGAAGTGAATATTGAACTATACTTACATGGTTAGTATAATTTCATCCTATAATAAAATTCCATCATAATATCATATTTTCCCCCTAATTATTAGTATTTAATATGAATTTTTAATTATTTAATTGTAAAAATAATAATTTAAAGACCACATAAAGGTATGTGGGATAACAATCTATTCCTCTTATCTTTAAAATTTACCCTAATCCAAAATGGATAGAAAATAATACTATAATTCCAAAAATTAATAAACCATTATATGATGCATTAATATAGGAAATTTAAAAATAATACCAAAAGTTCAAAAAAAAAAATAATTCCATAAATAACTATCCTTAAAATTCATCATACATTTTAGTAATAGGTTCAAAACCCAAGTATTATAAGGATTTGAGAATATAATCTTCCAATATAAGTCAACTATTATTCCAAAAATAAAATCCCATAGGTTTTTGAAATAAACATAATCTTTACTTGTAAAAATTACATACTAATGAGGATATCATGTAGACCTATGGTATTCACTACACCCTTCTCTCCCTTTGGTTGTGGGTTCAAGCCTTTTGGCCTTACTAGATAGAATAGGTTGTCACCCACCATTTGGGCTATCCTTTATTTTCTCCAAACATGAATAATTATTTTCCCCTAAATAACATTTAATTCTAACACTGGGGTTTAAAACTAAACCAACCTAATAAAATGTATCCATAAATTTCAGTATTTACTTTATGATATCATCAAATAAGACCTCAATGGGGTGTCTAATAATTTGAACATATGATGATAATAATGATTATAGACCTATAACTACAACCATAAATTTTATGATATTCCCACTTTAATACTTGTTTATATATAAAGTTATCGAAACCTAATTTTGATGCCAATTATAATATTCCATGACCTGCACTCCCAGATACTATTTTGAAATCATAACCTTTATATTTCCCGCTATGATGGTGATAATTATGACCCATATTTTTACTTCTGAACCTTACAACATAAAAATAGAAATGTGGATAACTTACATTATTAAAGAACTTGAAGGTTTAGTGCTTTAAATAATTATGAAACTACGTTATAACCAATATCCAAGTCATCGAATGAACATTTCTCTGATTTATTCTTGCATTTATTATTTCACATTATGTCATCATCATTGTCCATATTAAATCACATATGGACCTAATCCCTTAAAAATAATTCTTTAAAACCTATTATAAAAGGAAATATATGAAGGGTAGTCTAAAATTATTTTTCAGGGTAAACATAAGCATTGAAAATTTAATGTCATAAATGATTATAAGAAGTCTATCAGGGTATGAAGACATAATTAGATTTCATGCGTGAATAATAAAAGAATACATAGCCATCAATACTTGGATAATAAAATATGACAACATGGAAAAGAAAAGAGTCATCAGAATCATTAATCATGATATATGTGATATCATTATTGATCATAAGAGGCAATATAAACCCATAGTATGAATAGATTAAACATAACGATACCTTGAATCATCATCTCATAGAACCCTTATAGAACCCCTACAAGACATTTCAATTTGAATAACTATATGGATGACTTAAAATATAATTATATAGAGGACATAATCAATAACCAATTTATTGGAGAATAATATTGGATCAATCATTGTATAATTTATAATGTGCTGCACTAATGATATCTTGGCACACCCATCATTTTTAATGTACATAAACCATAACATGAATATTGAACATAGAAAATTTGTTTCACCATAAATCATTCAAATAACATTTATTATTTTCAAAACATGATTAAACTATGTAAAATAAATGTATTCCATTTCAATCACATTGTATCATTATTAACCCATGTAAAAGAAATGGTTTTTATGATAATATCATTGAGAAATTATTAACCCATGGAAAGAAAACGAGTTCCATAAAAATCAATTTGAAACAAAAATGGTGCATCTAGATAAAGATAGAGGATGGTATCAATACTAAATATCCATAGTGGAAAATAAGTAATAAGAATAATTTATGATGTTTATGAATGGAAATACAATTAAAATATAATTAAAAACATTCTTGAGGAAAATATCCTTTTAATTTTGTAAATAACTTTTTAAATGGTAAATAATTTTGAAGATATCTTTCTTTGAAATGCCATATATAAAAACTAATAATTTTCTAAAAATAAAGAAAAACTTTTATGTAAAAATAACCTTATAAACATGTAGAGGAAGCCTCAATGAAATTATGGTCATGATGGCAGGTAAATTCATACATGTTGTATATATTAAAAGAACATTTTTTCTTCACTACAAAAATTATAGAAAAGTGCCTTTATTGGGAAGTGACGTGAAGATTTCATTGAAGATATTTTTTATATAAATATTGGTAAAAAATTAATTTAATAATTCATTTTAAAAATGTTAAAACATTTTTAATATAATTTTAGAAAACATTATTTTGGAAGAAAACATACTTCTGACCGAAGAGATAAACAACGATATATTTTTTTTAAAAATAATCTCAATTTTATATATAATAAAGAGTGGAAAATTGTACTATCACAGTAAAATAGCATCAATAAATATAGTAGAATATAATTCATTCAAATTATATGATTTATTCAAAGGAATCACAACTATACACAATCTTGATAAATGAAAAGATTATAAAAAAATTAACCACATTGGTAACATTGAATCGTAATGACCATGAAGAAATAACATTATTAGAAATGTAGAATATCATGATAATATGGAGGTTCATGTTATAAAATTTCAAAGGATAAATATATAAACCCTATAAAATAAGATAAGAGTATAAAAAAACAAATGTTTCAAAGAGGGGAAATTGTGACATAAATTCATTACCGCTTTGGAATCATTGAAACTTTAGACCCCAAGCAAGAGTGATCCTAAAATGAAGATATACATCACAATATATTTATAAATAAGAATCATTAAATACATCAATTTTATGTTGATACACCACACAACAAAATAAGTGGTGAATATGGAATATATCTCACAAAAATAAAAGCGAGATTAAAAATACTCATACTTTGAGTCTGATTCATCACAATTGCTCTTTATCATCCTAAATAACACAATTATTTTAAATATTTAATTCATTGAAATTTTTTTCATGTTTATTTTTACATTATTTTACCATATTTAAAATTTATATATAACTTATTAATCCATAAATTTTATGTTAGATGTTTTAAAAATATTCAGCTTATGTGCCAAATTATACTTTGGTTAATCTACTTTGGAAAATGAGACTATTATTTAAAAATACACATAATATTAATAATTAAATAATAATCATATTTATACATAAATTATTCTTTTAAAACCAATCATGGAATATTGTTATAAAAAATGAACCTATGTTACAATAGTGGAGACACTAGGTCATACGTATACATAAGTAACATTCCAATTTTTTGATAATCATTATGGAAAAGAGGTAAGTAACATTTATAATTCCATATTTTTAATTATATCATAAAAACTATTTTATTTAATTATATATACATATATATATATATAATTTTCTTAGTTCATGATTAATAAATAAGAATCACATCTATTTTTGGAAGTTGTAATCCACATGTCCATGAATGATGTTATTACTTTTTCAGTTTATGAATAGGTATTAAAGAAAATGATATATTTTATTTATAGAAAGATAATTATTTATTTAATATAATAATTAATTCATTTATTTCATATATATTCATTATATTCACCCTTATTACCTTCCATGTAACATTTTATTGAAAATATTTTCACATCGATTCGTGAGCCAGTAGTCTGCTGTACTCAAGAGCGATGGTATAATATCCATTACAGTAGGAAATGTAAAAAGGGTGTATATGATACCATTCCTAAATAGGTAAAATTATGTTATAAATTTAAAAAATATCATATATAAATAGTATTTCCATCATTATTCCCAACCTTGAGAGGTGGTAATGGAAGAACAAATGTAATCGTTTCGGGAGTCGATAGTCTTTGAACACACCGATGATTATTTTGTAACCCATGTGATGGAAGTGTGTGTGTTTTTAGATAAATAAAATAACATAAAAAATATAAATATATTAAGGATACTGGGGTTATTATATAAACATTTTATAAGAATAATTTAATTGGGTGTAGAAGGAAATAAAACAAAAACTCATGTTGATGAACATTACCTCTACTTCGGGTAACTCCATTTGGTTTTCACTAAGGTCCTTAATTGATGGGATTTATGCCCAAATTAAGGATTATAGGTTTATATTTGTGAATTTTATATGTTATTTTGGTAGATATTGTCTGATATTTTTTATATGTGTAAAAATAGGAGGAGAGGTGGAGGCCATTTATAAGGGAGGTGAGTGGCAGACTTGTAAATTTATGAAATAGGGAATTCCACCCAAGTTTTTTTTCATGTAATGTGGATCCAATAATGCTCCAAAATATATTAAAGAAAGTATATTATCTAAATATGAACATAAAATGTGTTATTTTATAGTTTCTAGGTCAATGTTTTTCTTAAGATTTAAGTTTAGTCACTTGGTAATTATCATTTTTAAAATAATCATTGGGATTAATTTTAGTTGTTTTCACTAGTAAATTTGGTAAAAAATGAAGCAAACATTAATAAAAATTAATGTTTATTTTAATTCATAATATTGAAGATATTTTTCCAAATTTAATTATTATATTTTGAAAGATTAATTTTAATATTAATCGTGTATTTCTGGCAAAACGACATGCATTTAAGAAGAGTATGCTTTTCAGAAAAAGAAAATTCTAGATTAAATATATGACAAATAATAATCATTTTATGAAACAAAATTAATATTTAATGATATATATAATTTAAATTTAATTTAAAAAATTCCGCATTAAGTATTATTTTAAATAATTAATATTTTGAAACATTATGCATTTAAAAATAGTTTTTAGAAAAACCAGTCTTTAAAACCAAAAAAAACTTTATTAAAAAAATAATGTTCATTAAAAGTAATTAAGTTGATGGAATATGAATTATGTTAATTTAGAACCTAATAAAAATATATTTTGTCTTTAAAATTACATATTTTATTTAAAATAAGATTCTTGTTTTACAAAAACAAGTACTTTTCACTAATCACCAAAAACATATATTTTCCAAAAAATTACAAAATTTCACCAAAATAAAAATATTATATTCCTATTAAAAAATGAATATAATTTTTTTAAATTAAAATTATGAAATTTTTAAAATTTATTTTTTATATAACTATTATATAATAAAGTGACAAAAAATAGTTTTTTTTTGAAAAAATACAGTTTGAAGTGTAAAAGTGGATTTTTTTCTGTCTATTATAAAACACATAGGATGAATATTACAAATTAGATTTAGTATATAATATATAAATTTCATTAATATATTACAAGAATAGTGATTTTTTTATTTTATTGGTATAAAATACACTTGTGCTCATTTATATAGTTTTTCAGAAAAATATTTACTTTTATTTTTAAATAGATATTATTTTCATTTATAATTAATTAGAAACTAAATAATTCTTTATATATATACACATGTCTATACCGAATTTTCATAATTCAATTAATCATATTCATTCCGACCATTCTAACGGCTTGGCTAAAATGTTTATATATATCATGGGTTGTTTAATTTTTGCATTTCATGTTGAATACAATATCAAAAATAAAAATCTCAAGGGTGGGGGGGGGGTAACACGAGTTAAATTTATTATTTAATGAAATGAAATACAAACTCATTGTTACATTAATTTACACTATCGAATATAATTTTCTTCTTTAAAAATATCAAGGTGTAACACAAAGTATCCTTAATCCATCAAAAATTATATGAGCCCGCACTTTTTGCAAAAGGAATACTGTCAATAATATCATGGTCCGTATAATTAAACTAGTAAGTAACCTTTTCCAAACAACATCCATCCCAATTATTATTCAACATCTCTAAAACATTATAATTATCCAATCCTGAAATATATGGTGATTTCTCCCTTATATTGTAGTGATAAACATTCCAAGGGTGAATCAATATATTAAACCTATCTCCATCACAAATTCTCTAATATAATCCCTTATATAAAATCCATTGTGAGCCTCATTAAAATATTTTAGAAAAAAAAGTAGTCCTTAGACCTAGGTATGAATTCAAACAAAAAGAATAAGGATAAAAATTAACACAAATAATCTAGTAACAAAAGGAATTTGGGTTTTGAATATGGTACCAAATCTACCTAGAATGAAAATAATTATTAAAGGGAATAAATTTTATGAAACTCAAACCCCCTCAATCCTTTGGTGCACATTAATTATACCATTCCACCAAGATCAATTTCATCTTACCATTATGATAATCCCACCTAAAGGATTTCAATCGAGAATGTAACTAATAAATAATTATACCTAGGAGATGAAAATAGATATGAAATATGTGGGGATATATTGAATTGATTGACAAGAATCTATTTACATTTTTATAAATTCCTATGTAGAACATATATAAATTTTCATATCAATTATATAAATTATAGAATATAACAACTATTTCATTGATCTTCTAAAAACTATATGAAGTCTAAGATATTTTGGGTTTTTAACCGCCACTTGGATGATATAATCCTTGTGAATATCATCTTCCTTGGAAGGATTGATACTTATAATAAAGGAGATATCATATTTAGATATGTTAATAGAGTCGACTCAATCTATTTCATATAAAGAAAAAATATTCATTATTTAACAGTGTCCCTCCAATATAGATCAGGAAAATAATAGGGTTTCATCAAAAATAGTAAATTGTATATAGGGGCTGTGCTGATATTATATCATTCCATGAATCTGTTTAATCATTGCTAGACCTATAATATGTTTAGATAAAACAGTATCCACAATGAAAATAGGTACTATGAATGAGGAACTAACTAATGAATCCTATGTAAAGGAAAAAATATTTTGGTAATATTTCCATTAACACTGGTCTTGAATAAAATTATGTAAACAAAATTTCTAATAAAACCTACCAATTAGTTAAAAAATACCATATTGTAAAGGAAAAACACAAAAAAGGTCCATTTCAATATGTCATATTCTTTATTTATATCCAATTATTTTGGATAAAACACTGCTTTTTTAGATAGAGGGTATTCATTGTGTGAGAAATATCACAGAAATTTTTTTTTTATTTGAAATGATCCACTTGGGAGAAAATGATCTTTAATTTTCATAAATTATGGAACGTAAAAAACATCTATGCTGATTGACCAGAATTTTAGAAAAAATATTATAATTCAAATTTAAAATACTAATATGCTTGAATTCTGAAACCCTTAATTTATTTTTAACATTGGTAATCTGGGTGATAATGTTTTCATTAATTTATATGAATGAAGCATTAACTTTCCATAATTATTTCATGAGTTTTTTGAAATAAGGCCCCACAATATGGAAAATTGTTTGAAGAAAAGGGCATGAAATCAAATCAGTTTAGGGGCCTTAGTGTAATGAATTTGTTAAAGTGACAAGTTAACCTAAACATCAGTGATATCCTTTATAAGATCAATATTTATAGTATAAGTCACAACTAGGAAGACATGGGGGGAAACCTGAGTATGAATAGAAAACCCATAAAAGTATAGCTCATGAAATAATATGAAAATAATATCCAAGATTTTACATTATCATCAATCGAGTCCTCCTTAAAGATACTCTAATTTCAAAGTAAAATTCATTATTATTTATTTTGAATCCTTGTCACGAACAATCCCAGGTCAACCCTAAAACGGTCACCTGACTCGATCCGTGACAAGGCCTGATGGGCGGTCCCGATCCCCCCAGGCAGGCACAAGTATTCGAGTATGAAATATAATGAGTGGGAATGATTTACCTAAACCAAACATATTAAAATAACCAATAAAAACAAAAAATATAAATTTTAACAAATTAACCAAAAATGTATTTAATGATATCCAAATTTTAAATTTACAAAAAAAAGGAAATACCAAAAAGGAAAAAAAGACAAAAAGGGGACCCAAAACAATACCCCAATCCTCTATGGAACAAGAGGAGCAATGTCCTCAAGCTGCCACCAACAAGTCCTATCACCAAGGCCACTAGAAACCCAAAAATCCAACACTACATGCCTTTCCTTAACCTAAAACAAAAGACAAAAATGTCTAAATACACCCAAATGTGTTTTCATAGGGTTATTGAAATCCTAATAGAAAGCCACCTGGATGAATGATTCCATGAATTAAACATAAAATGACAAATAAATATGCAAAAGTGATAACTCAATGAAATTCTAGGACAATTTTAAATAAGATAACTTTAAATCTGAATAACTTTGAATGAGTGCAACATAAAATATAAATAAGTTTCAAAAAATCAAAATTTTTAATAATATATATTCAATGAATTTCACTTCAAAGACAATACACATGCGTTTAAAATTTATCAACCCATCCTCCCATGTCTCGATGGTATGTACCAAAACAAAAGTTGACCACTTTTCATGGGAAATATCCCTAATAAATATCTAACTGTGGGGCCCTAGGTACATCGTGTCTCGGTGAAAAATTAACCATAACCAATAACCTTCTCATGCTTGATCCATTAGGAGGGGAAACCCCAATGGCCTAGTGGTCCCCAATCATCGTTATAGTTCAGTTAGTGTTGTCATCGCAAAAGTTTCTAAGTGAAACAAGGATGAGGTCACTACAAGATCACTAGCATACTAGTCCTAGTCCACCCATCTAGATACCTAGGATTCACTCTTTATTCACAAAAAAGTTCCATATGTTATGAAATACCATTTTCATATTCATTAACCAAACCAAGCATCAAATATCACAATCCACTATTTTTTCATAAAAAATAATTTTTTTGAAAACAAATGAACATAAAAACATCTTCCAAATATAAGTCTCACCCCTCTAAATAATTTATAAAATAATTAAAACAATTATAAAACAATTTCAATGAGCACCAAAAATGATTTTATACCAAAAGTGAACCCGAAACCCCCTTTAAATAATAACTTCACATCAAAGCTATGTCAAAACACAATTTGTAGTATACAAATATTTTAATAAAATGATTTTTCAATTTATACAATAATACCAAGTGACACAAAGTGTATTTACACATGAAAAACACCCCATTACATGAAAAAATGAAACTTTAAAATTAAATGCATTTCTAATATTATCAAATATCTATTTTACACCACATGACTAATTTAAAAATTCATTTTAACATATTATAATATATTCCCAAATGCTACAACAAGTTTTTTCACCAAAAACACACCCATTTTTGTACAAAAATTCCACTTTAAAACCCACCTCATGTCCTATCCATGTCAAAAAATAATTCTCCCAATTTATATGATTGAATAAATCAATTAATCAATTTATGAAACACTAATAATGGAACAAAAAACTCTACACACACACCATGTTTACTTTTATAAGGAAAAATAAATCATTTCAAAAAAAATGTACATCAATATTTTTAAAAATAAATTTTGCACCAAATACATAAATTATAACACATACCAAATTAACCAAGCAAAAATAATAAATTTATTTAAGAATTTTGAAGCACGAAATCACCTACCTTGACCAAGAATCTTTTGGAAAAGTGATGCAAAACCCATATGCACCATAATCAAACCCTAATCAAATCGAAAACAACCCATGTTAAACCCAAAAAAACCAAACATAAACTAATGGAACAAGATCAGACCTGCACAAATCAATACTCCAATTTCTAAAAACCAAAACCCTAGGAAAGAAAAGCCAAAACCTTACCTCAATGAAGAAATCACGCACGACAGCGGGAGAGAGGTAGCAGTGAGCAACCTCAGAGGAAGACCACTTGAAGAGGGTATTTAGAAAGGTGTTATGCATGCCAAAGGGTAGAAGGGAGCCGGTGATGGGTACATGAGATTTGAGGGGCATGAGAAGGCGGCACACGAGGGCTATGAGGCACGAGCAGGGGGCGCATGGGAGCTACGGGCCACCTGCGGAGGGTGGATCGTCAAAGAAAAAGGTCGGAGGGAGGACACACAAGGAGGAGGCACATGGGGAGGTGCGTGAGGTAGACATGAGGGGAAGAATGAGGGGTGTATGGAGGAGGAGAGACAGAGGAGAGAAAGAGAAAAATAAACCCTAAAAACATTAATTAATAAAACTAAATTAATTATAATAATATTTATAACAATATGATTCGTTTAACAAAAATTAAATTCTCAACCCTAAAAATTATAAGATAAATAATATTAATGATAATAATAATAATAATAATAACAATTACTTAAATCTCACTTCACTTATTTTATTTTATTTAATAACTCTTCATTTAATTTTATTTATTTATTTATTTTACTCACATTTTAACACATTAATTATTTTTAATGTAGGGTGACCGTGTGGTAACCCCGCACAACTCAAGAGACCATGTGGTGGTTTATTCCCATTCACAATGTTACATCATAGGTACATGGGCTGACCACACAACATCTAATATCGTGTGGTGCTTGCGCACTAGCCTAAAACCTGAAAACTTTTCCAAACATAAAAAATTTAAACCGGGATCAATCCCAAACTACAACAATGCAATCTAGAGACCTCAAACTAGTCACACTAGGTTTATGATAAAAAAACTGAGACACGACCCGGTCTGAGTCCGATGCTAAAATGTAAATTGGGGTGTGGCAATTGTCCCCACCATAGACACTTTCCACCCCTGAAATGCATCCCAATATTTCCTAGAAAACAAATCTATATACCCTCATTTCTCAAAGTGGTTCCCAAAAAATGACACAAAAGAGAAGCAGGAACACTAGGAATAAAGTGAAAAGACTTGAAAAATAAACTTTAGAGTCCCATAATGGACTCCCTGCCATGTGATGCCCACCCCTAAAAGCTAAGACACCGACAATTGATAATAAATAAAAAGAACCTCTCACAATTAAACATTCAATATCTTGAGATGAAACACCTTAATAATTCCAATAGAGGTTCATGCATTATATCATAAGCAAACTATGAACTTAATGAGGTTATAGCCACATTACTTCACAAAACCGTTGGGAATTCGTTGAACTCGATGGTTTCTTGAGAAAGGGGCTTGGGGTTGGATAGTTCTAAACATGTCTACCAATAACTAAACCAACAGAAGAGATGAAACAAAGTTACTAACATGGAAACTTTTGAGAAAACTACCCACCATAAAAGGTAACTAACGCCTTAGACGAGACCAAGATACCTATAGGGGGAGGGCCAAACAGAATTCGCAACATAACAAAAGGGATAACATTGATTTACTTCCAGATAATTTCAGTGAGGCCCAAAGTGGGTATTCCACCCAATGGACTGACTAGATTATCTTACCAGCATAGACCGACACCAAAAGCCTGAAGTTAGCAAACCAGGGGGTTTACTACACAAAATAACACCCCACCATAATGTCTAGACCCTAGAAAATCCAAACCATAATGAAGATATCACGTGGTTCATAGAAAAAAATAGGGCCTTCAGATATCTCCATACAACGGGACAATTTAGAAGGCAATAGATTCATTGAAAACGTAAACTAACTTCTTTTCCCAAGCTGAAAATATACACCAGACTGATGTCCCTTACAACCCTTGGGGTTTTCTGACTATGCACTAGCTTCACTATGAGACCTATGGCTAGAGCTCTGGTGGTTGAATCATCTCTTGCCTTGTAGTTAGACACTAAAAACCACTAATCTAAACTTCTTCCTAAAGGTTCCATTAGAAACTACACTATTATCTGACATCATCTACTAAACACAGCACATCTCACAACCCACTTTCTCTCACATGTCACTTTCACAAAGATAGGGGCTTATAATATGAATGTGAATCATACATTAAAACATCAAACTAGATTTTCCACATTAGGGGCCAATAAAAAAATCTTCTTTGAAGAACCTAACGAGAGGCCCATGGCCCTTTCCAACAAAGCCAACAACAACAAACCAAACCACATTCACCTTTCCTCACTGGATTCCCTTCACTGATCTAATACAATACCAACAAATATGCTGACATCAAACTTTTCATTTGAAGACTTTAGAATCATAAGGAACTATGGTCTCTTCCAAAAATCCACAACCACTCTTCCATTGAAAAAATGATATTCTTAACCAAAAAGAATAGAAAATGACTTAACCAAAAGGATTCCTTATGTTGATCAACTAGGGGGACTTCCATTGGTGGATCACCCATGACCGCACTTTGAATATACATCAATACTTTATGGGGGCATGCACTAGCCCAGAACGAATACCATGGACCCAATAAAACTAGTCCAATGGCCAATACAAACCACAACCGAACAATAAACATACAAAGAGAACCACTGCAGGGGATTCCCGAAGAACTTTTCAAAAGAATATACTAACAACACACTTTCGCACAAACTTACCAATAAGATCTCAAACTCAAGTCAACCAAAAAGTGTTCTTAGCTAAAAACACCTCACAAACAAAATTCCCAAAATAAAAAAATCACAACAAAAAATACATGAGACCATAAAAGTCAATTTAGTATGAAAATAACACAACATTAGAATCTTTTAAATATAATCAATCTCAAAAATAAAAATTATGATATTTAGAGATAATTAAATTTTTAAGACTAATATCCACCTTTAAAATTGAGAATAATAATATACATTATAGAAATTTCATGTCAACCTATCCATTCCTTCACACTCTTCATCCATTGTCCACATTCACCCAATTCATAAATAATTATATTTTTTATCATGCGGCCCACCTTAGTTCACAGTTAGAACAATAGGTTATTTTTGTAAAGAAACATTGGAATGATGGGAGATGTAAAACAAAGTAAAAAAGAGATATCCACAAATAAGACCCCATAAACCCCTCAATTCATTTTAATATCCTGGTACTATTCAAATTTCATAGAAACCATGTGAGGATATTTCCATTTAAGCCAAAATTATACAAAACCTATAGGCCTTAAAAAGACTTAAAACTCTACCATAATTGTTAGAGACCTAAAATCACCCATTATTTTTTATCTATGGAATTGGTTCCATTGAACCCCATACTAAAAACTCTACATATATTTCATTTATCACACACCTCAATAGTTCCCAAAATTATCATTTATCAATTTTATAGGTCCATCCATAGAAGCTGAATAATAACCTGTATTCAATTCCCTACTACTAAATGGAAATGGAAATCTGATTTTGAGTGTAAGTATTAATTGTAAAAACCAGACCATATTTTCAAGGAAGGAATAAACCCCATTCATGAACATGTATCCCAACTGGATGACAAAAATGAAACCACAACTTAGAGACCACACAAACCGTGTTTCTAATGGGTGTGAATTCCAAAAAAATTATACTTCATGAAAGCCCATGTCCTTATTCATAATATGAAATGTATAATGGATAACATATAGGCTTTGATTGGCTATGCTACCCATTACCAAATGTGTTTTGTGAAGGAACACTAGATTGGATTATGTGTTGGGTCTAAAGGACCTATGGATGGAGGAATTTAATCTTTGTAAGAATTATAGATCCATTTTGTAGACCAAGTTTGATTTTTGGAGAAGTATTCCCCAAACCAGTTTAAAATTGATAAT
Source organism: Viscum album (assembly GCA_963277665.1). Taxonomy (NCBI): domain Eukaryota; kingdom Viridiplantae; phylum Streptophyta; class Magnoliopsida; order Santalales; family Viscaceae; genus Viscum; species Viscum album. The sequence goes on from OY728134.1 coordinate 177,669,351, forward strand.
AGTTTCTCGATGGATGAAAGTTGGTCAATTATTACTTATTTCCAAAGCCTTCATGGTAACAGTAGATAGGAAAAGACTCTTGATGATGGGGAAAATGGTGGTGTATTATTTTTAGATCTAGTGGACTATAATTGAAGGGGAACCCAAATTGGGTGGTCTTTGGTTTGAGGGAGGATTTTTGTGTGAAAACCCAAGTCCTGCATCGGATTGTGTAAAGGAAGGTGGCTAGAATATAATTTTGGATAACCCACCTTTCCAATCATCCAATTCTTTTAGGATTGAATCCCTGAAGGGATTATATATATATGATACATGATCTTGAAGAACCATTAAAATGATATTTTAATGTTTTTGGGTGTAGATTTATCTTGAAACATCAAATAAATTACACCCTAAATGAGATTCATCCAATTATCATGTGAAATTTTATAAATCATAAATAAGTAAAAATGAAAAAATAAATTAAAATCTCACCTCCTTTTATTTTAATTGGATCATAATTTTAATCAATGACAAATATTGTTACTCAAAGGAACCTATGTTATATCCATATAGATCTTCTATACACCCTTCAAGGACCTATAAATACATTGATATTTGGTTTCTATGTACTATCACATAGAATTGAATAAACCTTCTACATACATTTGATCGCATGAGAACCATTCGTTCAATTGAGATGAATAAATTGGATTGGGTTTCTCAGATATTATATAGACCCAATATTTTATTTCATAATTTTTACATAATTTTAAGACAAAAAATATAATAGAGATAAAAAAGCAGGATGAAAAGGTTTAGTGTCTTGGGAAATTTAGGCCAATATATAAATTTTACATCATAAAATGTAAAAATTTCTTTTAAATAATCTTCTTTATCCTTATAAATCTCATGTTATCTTTACTACATGTAGTCACCTATGGATAAATATCAAATAAAGGGGTGTGATAAAAGTCTAATAAGAGGATGAATATGAAATATGAATCAATATTTTTTTGAGTGAACATAATAATAATAACTGTCATATCATAATAATTTAATAATTATCAATATCATTAGAGAAACATTGGATAATGGAATGGAATATAGAAATTCATAAAAATGAAACATCTTTTTACTGTGGTAAAATACAACACATAGTTGTGAACAAGGATGAAATCATGTTCATGAATGACATATGTGGATAATCATAATATATTAATTTTTAAAAAATATAGAATCATGTTTAGGAATATTACACATCATCTCATGAGATACATTACATTACCCATTGCATTGTAGGGATATACAATTCTAGTCCTACCTGTCACATAATAACATTTACACAATCATACATGCCACATAGATCATATATCAATAAATTTTAGGTTGTATCCTAGGTAAATAAATTGGTTTCATAAAGATTTAATAAATCAATATTTCATTAATAAACTTGGTGTTCCCAAATAAAAAATATAAAAGAACATATTTGGTACAAGAATCATAATTTTTTATCAAAGAAAAAATAAAATTAAGATAAGTCAAGTTGTGTTTTTGAAAGAAGTGTTCCTTTGGAAAATATGTTCATTTTTATAAAATAATATTGGAATACTATATATAACCAAAAATAAAAGGGAATAAAAAAGAAATTATTTTTAAGTATCATTAAAACAATATCCTCAATAAAATTTGGCATGAAAGAGGAACGACCCAAAGAAATGGAGATGGGTTCAAGAATCCCCATAACGTAAGTCTGTATGTGTTATGTATATGAATTTAATATCCTTGATAATAAAATTAGATTCATTAGTTACATAATTAGAAACATATTAAAACATTATTTGATTTATTTTAATTTTATTATGTTCATTTATGGTGTTTTTAATGAATTTCTGAGTTCAATTTCATTATTCTAGGATCATTCATTTTCATGGTTTCATGGCCAATTTAGTTTTGTATAATTAATAAAGTCCTTTTAAAATTGAAATAATTATACATAAGTGTAATTTATTGGTATTATTGTAATTATAGAAGATTAAAATGACTAATATATCATTGGGTTTATGTTATTAGGATGATTCTTTTGAAAAAATATTAATGAAAATTGTTTAGTTTATTTTTCTGAATTTTCCACTATCCTGAACAAGCTTCATTTTATTTAATATTATGTATATATATTAGTTATAAAACATAAAAAAATTATATACATATAAAATTATTTTTTAACCATAATAATTGTTTTATGAGTAGCCTTGATAGTGGTAAATGAAAATGAGATCTCATCATCCAAGAAGGTAGTGAATCGACTCATCATGGATGATTTTTTCATTTGTTGAATAATAGGAGAGTAGAAAGTAGTTGATTATGGATATTAAATTAAAAATTAACATTATATAATATATTATGCTATAGTTATTAACCCTTTTTGGATAAGATATGTAAGTTGAGGATGCAGAAATAAAATAAAATAAAACACAGGGATTGAGGATTTTCCCTCTTAAATGTTGTCTCTTAGATAAGCTTGTTAAGGAAATTGGGTTTGGTCATTTTTGGAAACAAAAATCTCATAGACATGTATAATATGATTGGTAAGGTAATTGGTAAGGATCTAGACAAGATACGTGGCTTAGAAGGTGTGAGGAGAAGTGTTGGTGAGAGGTGGTGTTTATATGGGAAAAGAGGGGTCTTGGTTTTACTATTCTATTCAATTATTAATTATTTTAGATCAAGACTATTAATAGAGTTGATTTATATGAATAAATATAATAAATGGTTTAAGATAGCCTAGACCAATGGGTTCTTTATACAACGATGAATTAAAAATTCATGTATTTATCACAAAAGGTTAAATACTGCAAATTACTATATTTCAATTTTAAGCAAAAAATAATCTATTTTAGTAAAATCCCAATAATTCACACAATAATTTCTTGATGTGTATATATGAAAAATGGTCGTAATTTTATGAAAATAATTTTCTATATATGGGAAATTTAATTTTAAAATAAAATCATCGTTTAATAAAAAAATACAGCTTTTAATATTATAAAACATTTATGCCACTTTGAAAAATTAGTTAAGGTCTTCATAAAATTAACTTCTAATTATAATACGAAAAATATTAATTTATTAAAATATTTTTTTAAAATATTTTTTCTTTTAAAAAATTATAGTAATTGTAAAATTATAAATAAACACTATTTTTTTTTAAAATGATCAAAAATTCATTTATCATTTTTAATTTTTCTTTAAACACATACTATGATATAATTATATCATATTTTTATTGATAATATGACTATATTATTCTTTTAATTCCATAGGTGTGGTTGCAATTCATTTCAATGTATTAACAATCCAATTGGTTATGTTATTATTCCAACGGTCATGTTACTATTCCAATGGTCATGTTCATATTCCATCAGTATATGATCCTTAATTTATATAAATACCACTTATTTTATGAATGAAGCATTTTTATTATTTATAGTAGAAAATTCCCCCAAAAAAATTTCCACAGGAAAGTGAAAAAGTATACAAAAATTATGGAGGCCTAAAATAATAGAGACCAAGCTGATCTCTTCTAATCAGATTAACTCCTTCCGGATTCTTTTGAAGAGTGCCTGGGAAGCATGAAACACTGGACCCCTGATCTGCCATTATGAAGGAAGTTAGTTGGTCAGCTACCTTATTTCCTTTACTCCATGTGTGGATAATGTGAATGTAGCTATTGATAAGGCTGTCTCTACATTTACTAATGATATAGACTATCGACCATGAAGATGATATTTTTTCATGCATGGAATCATAAATAATCCTAGAACCAGTTTCAACCTGATTAGGAGTAATATTTTTATGTGCACACAACTCGAGCCATGTGTATATAGCCTTGGATTATACCTGATTAGAGTTACCCCTCCCATAATAGGTGGTTAAGGATAGTAGGACACTCTCCCTATAGTCTGAAACCACCCCTCCACCATGTATGATACCCGATATGTATGAACCATAAAAATTGAGTTTGAAACCCATAGTTGGAAGCAACCAGCATACCTAGTTCCTTCTCATCTTAGAAATAGAATGATGCAATAAAGGATAAAACATCAAAATGGCTCTCATTGAAGGTGTGTTTCACCAATAATTTCAAACACTGATCATGTCAATGAAGAGGGATTTACTTCTGGATAAAACATCTCTTCCAGTATAAAAAATACCTTCAAATATAGCTTTATTTCTAGCCTCCCAAATACACCAGCATCCTGCATTTAGGATCACCACCCTTGCCAACTTTTATAGTCATGCACTATTCTAACCATTAAATAATCTTTCCAAAAAGGGGCTCCTAGGAGGTTCGAATATAAGAGGCTAGTAAAATCACCAAAGGTCATCCTGATAGCCATTCCCACACACCTTCAATGAATAGGTGATTGGAGTCCTTCTCTATATGGAATGTGCAACAATGACACCTAGAAACCAAGCTAAAAACCATTCCTCAAGTTGTCATCCAGTGGATCAACCTAATTTATTATCCTCCATAAAATATTGTTAAACTTAGTAGGGGCTTTGTTACACTGGACCATACTATTCTATACATTATTCAATTCCTGAGGGAGAGTAATCTACCGGAAGTCTTTTGAGGAAAAATACCATGAATTATAAGAAGTTGACACACATCTATTTGGGTACAAAATCAAGATAATGATAAAAAAAATATTGCATTGTTCCATATCCAGGACAACATTGATGAAGCTAGAATATGAACTAGATTCCCTAAAATAAATTTTAGGACCAGGGAAACCTAGGAAATTGATAATCGAGATTTCCCAGTTATGATTCCCGAAGGATATATCCCCTTTCCTAAAATCCAACGAGAGTGTTGTCGAATGATAGGTATAATATTATGGATCAAGGACCAGAATGGAGAATTATGAGATCTAGTATCCTCCATATACCCATTACCTTTAGAAGAAATAAATTTCCCCCAAATATAGTTCTCCTACATAACCTCCCAAGAAATATTTTTAGGCATGGAGTTCATCATATCTCCTAGACCTCTCACATTGATCCCACCATTAGGAATAGGTCTTTCCCTCAAAATTTCAATTTACAAACTATTTTGAAAATAGGTGATGGTATTTATCCTTAATTTATTACTCCAGTTTTCATGTGTCCTCTTCATACTTCTGCTACCTCCAGAACACTTAAAAGGTGATAAATCTTGTGGAGTATGACATTGTCTGTAACATCCCAAGTAAGTAATGAATAATAGATATTTTTATCTATGTCTATTAATGATTAAGATAGTGTTATAGAGGCTTTAAATGAAAATAAATACAATCTTATGCATGGAATACACTAATATTCTTAAAAGATTGTTTTACTGCCTTTTGATGACAAACCATTTTTGAATCTATATTTTGACAATTTTATAAACTATGTTTGTCAAAATAAACTTATCCTTTATGATTGGGACATCAAAATTTACCTTGTGTGAAGTTTTGGTATTTTTCTGACAATGTTCAATTTTTGATGAATAGTGAAAAATACTGCATTTTACATCAAAACTGCTTTTTAATCTAATTTATTTATATGATTAAATTATGTTTTGAATTGGTTTTGAAGTGAAATTAGAATATATCTTTACCATTTTATCCAATGGTGGTCATTGGAATCAATTTCACTTTGAAATTAGACTTAAACTGGTGTCAATCTTTTGATACTTTTTGTTTTGTAAAAACACGCTTTTTGCTCTGGCAGCGGGAATTAATTATTAAATTAATTAATGTGACTTATATGATTTTAATTTTGTAAAATAGACTTCATTTTTGAATTAGGAATATCAAATATAGCTTAGGGTGAATTTTTTGTAATTTTCTGAAAAACATCAATTTTTGATGAATAGTGAAACCACTAAGTGGTAAACAAGCAAACTGATTTTTCAGTTAAATGAAAGTTTACCACTAATGTGTATTGAATTTTGAAAATACGACATACATGGTTGTCATTAAGAAGTAAAATGTGGTTCAATGAGATTAAAATATTTTTTTGGTGAATAGTAACTTATTAAGTTTTTAATCTCGATTAGTGGTAATTAGTGTAGTTTAAGGTATAAATAATGCTTTAATAATATTAAATGACCAAGACACATGTCCCAACCTTATTGGTTGTGTCATGGCCGACCATGACAAGCTATGGGTCAACTTGGGGACCCCATGGAGACATTTTGGTTGGAAAATGACATAAATAACTTTTTATTTAAGGTACAAGTAAAAATGACACAAACATAACATGTTTTACAAAAACAATTTTTACATGGGGTTATAAAGATCAGATATTTGATTATAAATAGTCATTGGAAAGCTAAAAAGATTTCATACATCATAGTATTTTTTTTTATGATTTTTAGACATTAAATATATTAAATTATTTATGACATAATAATGATGCAGCGATGACATCATTATTTGACGAAAATGGAAAGACAATGTAAAATCTATGAACTACACATGGCCAAAACCAATTGGATGAGTGGATTTAGAACCCTTATCACCTTATCCACGAATTATATCAATGTGGGACCTTTTAAAACCGAAACAAATTTTCAAATAAAGTAATATTTCATTACTTTCCAAAAGTGCCCCTCCTCTCCTCTTATAAAAGGCCCCCACCTCTACCTCATTTCACACAATCCTCAAGCCTTTGGCTCGGCCAAACCCTGCCCATTTACTCTCTCCACATCCCTCTCCTCATCCTAGAGGATTCCCTTTGGGCAGAATCCTTTCAAAGGAAGCCTTTAGGCTCAAATAAAAAGGAGTTACACTTTTAAAGGTAATTCATTCTCTCATGTTCATTTGTTTTATTTTGCTTCTCCAACCCCCTAAACTCTTTTTATTTACTTATTTTGTAACAACACCAGTATCTTCAATATACAAGGATGTTGTTATAATATTTATTTGAGCTACACTCTCAAACAACTACATCAAATGGTTAAAGAACATACGGTTTCCGTGGATGGCGAAATTCTGCCTCCTGAAACGATGATTGTTCAATACTCATTTAACACCTTCAAAGGTGGCCATTATGATGTCACTATTTTTATATATGATATATAGTATTTTTATGTTTTCCTTAAGCTTCTGTTTTTTTTCATTTTGGGCATACCTTTATGGTTTCCATTATGGGTAAACACGATATCTTCATTTTAGGAAGTGCGGACTACCGCCCCCTGAAAGTGATTTGATTCGTTAATACCATATGTGGGATGTGTAAAGGATAAAGTTAATGATATTATATATGTTATTATACTGGAATTATAATATACTCTTATATCATTATGATTCCATTCCAGCAAATATGAAATAGAAATGGAAGTAGCGTTCATGCGTACGTACGGCTTACCGTCTCCATGAACGGTGCATTTCATTTCTTACCTCTAAATGTGATGTAATATTATAAATACATGTATATGATGAATATATATGATATATATGTTATCGAAATCATTAATATCATTCTGGATATAACGAACCTATGACCAAATTAACAACATGTAAGTGTAAGAAGTCTATTTTTGACTTAAGAACCAAATACCGACAAAATGAACATTATTAACTTAACTGATTACATGATGTTCATAACATGGTATAAAGGGAATAATGAACTTGAAAATGATTCATAAGCAAGTAGAGATTAACTCAAGTTTATTATTCAGGAGATTAAAGAACGGTCGGGTCAAGTCGGATACGAGGTATGGGACTTCGTCTCAATCCTCTTTCATTGAGGCATATTTTATTTTATACACAACTTTATTTTATACGGTGTATAAACCCCTTTGACTTTTATGTTTATTCAAAAGGAATATTTTTTATACGAAGCGTTTACTAAACGATAAAAGGGAATGTTTTTGTCGTATGTATGTGGCGACAACGACTTCTCCGCCGTCGTGACCTTTATTTGAGTTTCGGCTTCCTCTGCAAGCCATACCTTCTTTTTAAAAGAAAAATAAATACCATGTTTTACTTTTCTTTTATTTTGGTATTGAAAATGGGTTTCACAATGGTTTTTGTGTTTTATTGATATCTTGTGATTGAAATGTGGAAATGTTATGTTTCCTTTATGCATGTTTTATGTGATATGATTATGTTATGGTTCTTGGGCATTATTATGAAGACGGGTGGTTCCGTGATAAACTCAGGGTGGGTGAGCCCGTTATAGCTCTCCAATGCATTGGGTAACGCGAAGGAGTGAAACGTTATGGTTTCTCCGAAGAGATTTAGGGAATATACTATGATGGGTATTCCAAACGTAACCAAGAGGGTTACTCCCTACGTAAGATTGTTATGAATGCCTCAAGTTACCTTTATGTCTTATGATTTCTATGATTTATTCATGATTTGATGAGGTATGTTAAAGTGCTTATGTTTTATGGGAAATGTATGATCTCATCCTTATGTACATATGTACCCATGTTTCCTTTACATATTTTTATAACCCATACTGAGTTTTTATGCTGATCCGATGTTTTTGAAATGTTTTTCACAGGTCAAGGTAAAGGTACATGATAAGATGATAGAGTCAATGATGTGTCAAGAAATAATCCATGTTTTTTTAAATGTGTTTCCATCGATGGGAATGAATAATACTATCTTTATGTAACCACTTTGTTTATATGTGGAATGTAATGCATGTTTTATGATCTAATTCTCTAAAACTCTAAACCCGAAAAGATCCTCAATGTGTAATCTTGTAATAACTCAAGATTAAGGAAGGTTTAAGTCTGGGGCCTTATAGTTGGTATCAGAGGTCAGTTTAGATAACTTTAGGAGTTAGAATTCTATGAAATGATTATCCAAAAATATTTTTTTTCGAAATGATATAGCATTTAAATATTACCATGTTGCTTCATCTAAGACATGTTTGTTCAGAATGGTTTTCCGCAGAGGAAACAGGGAAGCAGTGCTAGGAAGGCATACAGAAGAAAATAACCTTCTGAATCAGCATCCAGAAATGGTCGGAATTGGAACTAAATAGTTTGTTCTAGTAATGGAGAAGTTGACTCAAGCGATAAATGGCGGCGGTATCCATACACGAGATCAGCCAGACCAACCGCAGAGGAACATGTCAGTGGTGGAACATTTCATGAGGTAACATCCCCCATCATTCAGAGGATCATCTGACCCTGTGCTAGCTGAAGGGTGGATTAAAGCACTAGAGAAGATTTTTGATGTCATGGGGTGTTCAGACAATCAAAAGGTTAGTCTTGCTATTTACCGTTTGGAGGGTGAAGAAGATCAGTGGTGGTCTATGGTTAAAAATATCAGGGACGCCGATGAGATTGATGCTCTTGACTGGGATGAATTCAAAGGTATGTTTCTTGAGAAGTATTTTCCTAAGGCTGTTCGACTTAGGATGGAAAAGCAATTCTTGGAATTAAGGCAAGAGGAAGACTCAGTGGCTGCCTATGAAGAAAGGTTCACTCGATTGGCAAGGTATGCTCCAAATTTTATCCGGGACCTTGATAGTAAAACAATCGTTTTTACTCAGGATTAAAGCCAAAGTATCGAAGGGAATTAGCTTCTCGTGAGTTTAAAAGTTATGAAAAGCTTGTTCGATGTGCTGAGAATGTGGAAATGGAGTTTTCTGATGACCAAGTTTTCTATAACAACCAGCAGAAGAAGAGACCGAGGTGGCAGGAGAAAGGTAAGAATTCTTCAAAAAAGTCTAATGGTAAGAGAACTAAGTTTCCAGTTTGTGATAAATGTGGAAAAAGGCATGCTGGGGAATGTCTTCTGAATTCTGGGAAGTGCTACCGATGTGGTAAGATGGGATATAAGGCTCGTGATTGCACTGAAAAGGATCAAGGTGAAGGTAAGAACAAATTTGATGTACAGTTAGTGAAATGTTATAAGTGCAATGAGATGGGTCACTATGCAAACGAGTGTCCGACAAGGAGCTTGAGTGATGGGAAGCAGTTAGACTACAAGCAGAAAGGGGTGGTGAAATCCTTTGCAACTACTTCAGCAGATGTCGGGCCATCAAATGAAGTTGTATCAGGTACTTTGTTTGTTTTTTCAGATTATGCCAGTGTGTTGTTTGATTCGGGGTCTACACATTCTTTCATCTCTGAAACCTTTTCTTGTAAAATGGGAATACCATCTCAAGAAATGACTCCTGAACTTTTGGTAAAAACACATGGGGGAAATATCGAGGCAAAAAAAATTTATAAGAATCTTCCTATCGTTATCTGTGGAAAGAACCTACTTGCAAACCTTATTGTTCTACCTCTAGTAGAGTTTGATGTTATCCTAGGTTTTGATTGGCTCTCTATTTACCATGCTAAAATTGACTGTAGAGCTAAAGAAGTTTCTTTTTCAGAAAGACTTTCAGTTTGTTTACAAGAATGAACCCTTACTTTTGATAACATATCAAGAGGCCGAGAAACTTGTAAAAGATGGAAATGAATGTTACCTTGCACACGTCGTTGAAAATAAAGGAACTATTCAGATTAATGATGTGCCAGTGGTAAATGAGTATCCTGATGTTTTTCCTGATGAGATGCCTGGAATAATACCGGATAGGGAAGTTGAGTTTACTGTTGACTTAGTTCCTGATGCTAAGCCAATTTCAAAACCCCCTTATCAAATGGAACAAATTGAACTTTTAGAGTTGAAGGAGCAATTTCAAGATTTATTAGAGAAAGGTTTCATTAGACCTTGCACATCACCATTGGGTGCTCCTGTTTTATTTGTTAAAAAGAAAAATGGTTCTATGAGACTTTGCATTGATTATAGAGCCTTGAATAATATCACTGTTAAGAAAAAATATCCTTTGCCTCATATCGATGATTTGTTTGATCAGCCCCAGGGAGATCAGTTTTTTTCAAAGATTGACTTGAGATCGGGGTACCATCAACTGAAGGTAAAGGAGGAAGATATTCTGAAGACCGCATTCCGTACGAGATATGGCCATTATGAATTTGTAGTAATGCCTTTTGGGCTAACCAATGCACCTGATGTATTCATGGACTTAATGAATAGAATTTTCCATGAGTTCCTGGATATGTTTGTGGTGGTTTTCATTGATGATATTTTGGTGTTTTATAAAATTAAAGAGGATCATGAAAAACATTTAAGGGTTATCTTTCAAACCTTAAAAGAAAAGAAACTGTATGGGAAATTCATCAAGTGTGAGTTTTGGTTGCAAAAAATTTCTTTCTTTGGTTACATTGTTTCTAAATATGGAATAACTGTTGATCCTGCAAAAACAAAAGTTGTGGAAGAATGGCCAAGACCCACAAATGTAATTGAGATTCGTAGCTTCCTTGGTTTGGCAGGCTATTACCGAAGGTTTGTTAGAAATTTTTCATGGTTATCTAGTCCAATGACTAAGCTAACTCGGAAGGGTGTTAAGTTTATCTGGACAAAAGAATGTGATGCTTGTTTTCAGGAATTGAAAAGAAGATTGGTGAATGCTCCAGTTTTGGCACTACCTTCCAGGAATGGTGAGTTTGTTATATACAGTGATGCTTCATTGAAAGGACTTGGTTGCGTCCTAATGCAGAATGATCAGGTAATTACTTATGCTTCATGACAGTTGAAAACTCATGAGGTAAATTACCCTACACATGATTTGGAATTAGCTGCTGTTGTTTTTGCTTTAAAAATTTGGAGGCATCATTTGTATGGAGTAAAGTGTGAAATATATACCGATCACAAAAGTTTAAAGTATATATTCACCCAGAAAGAGTTAAACATGAGACAAATAAGATGGCTGGAATTAATCAAGGATTATGATTGTACAATTCATTACCATCCGGGAAAAGCAAATAAAGTGGCTGATGCTTTGAGTTGAAAAAGTAATGCTTCATTAACAATGTTGTGGTTGGAACGTGATCCTTTGGTTAACGATTTGATGAACATTGGCATAGAAGTTATTGGTGCAGGAAGTCCTTCTGTTTTGTTTCAGGTATCAGTGAGATCTTCTCTATCAGATAGAATCAAGAAAGCACAGAAGCAAGATAGTGAGTTACAGAAAAAGGTAGAGCTGGTTCAGAAAGGTAAGTTCCCTAAATTCAACATTGATAATGATTGTGTTTTGAGATTTGGGAAGAGATTGTGTGTGCCTTGTGATTCACAGTTGAAGAGAGTGTTGTTATGTGAAGCTCATAGTTCTCCGTTTTCAGTTCATCCGAGCTGTACTAAGATGTATAGAGATCTGCGGGAGTATTATAGGTGGGATGGAATGAAAAGAGATATTGCTGATTTTACTGTGAAGTGTTTGACTTGTCAGCAGGTTAAAGCAGAGCGGCAGTTACCGAAAGGAATGCTTCAGCCTTTACCAGTGCCAGAGTGGAAATGGGAGAATATATCCATGGACTTTGTTGTTGGATTACCGAAGACATCTCGAGGTAATAATGCAATCCGGGTTATTTTTGATCGCTTGACCAAATCTGCTCATTTCCTTGCTATACGAGATACTTTCTCTCTTGATCAACTTTCCCGTTTGTATCTTAAAGAGATAGTCAGGTTACATGGAGTTCCTCTCTCCATTGTATCAGATCATGATCCCAGGTTTACTTCTAACTTTTGGAAAGGCCTTCAGAAGTCGTTGGGTACTGAATTAAATTTTAGTAAAGCTTTTCATCCTCAATCAGATGGGCAGTCAGAAAGAACAATTCAGACATTGGAGGATAGGCTACAGGCTTGTTCTATGGATTATCAGGGAAGTTGGGACCAATATCTTTCTTTGGTTGAGTTTTCATATAATAACAGTTTAATTCCAGTATACAGATGGCACCATTTCAGGCATTATATGGGAAGCAGTGTCGAACTCCAGCTTTCTGGGATGAAGTGGGTGAAAGGAAGTTGATGGGACCAGAATTGGTAGAAGAGATGGTAGAAAAAGTTCAGCTGATTCAGAAACACATGAGAACAGCTCAGAGCAGGAAGAAGAGTTATGCAAATAACCGGAGGAAGGATCTATCTTTCGAGGTAGGTGATCATGTTTTTCTCAAGGTTTCTCCTTAGAAAAGTGTGATGAGATTTGGTAAGAAAGGAAAGTTGAGTCCAAGGTTCATTGGACCATACAAAATTCTGGAGAGAGTTGGATCAGTTTCATACCGAGTGTCTTTACCTCCGATTTTATCTCAGGTACACAATGTTTTTCACATTTTGATGTTGAGAAAGTATATGCCAGATCCATCTCATGTTTTGAGTCCAGAGGTAGTTCAGATGGAAGAGAACCTATCTTATGAGGAACAACCGGTCCAGATTCTTGACCACAGGGAGAAAGTGTTACGGAATAAGGTGATTCACCAGGAAAAGGTTTTGTGGAAAAACCACATTATTGAAGAGGCAACATGGGAATCTGAAAATGCAATGAGGGATAAGTACCCCCATTTATTCGATAAGTAAATAAATTGCGGGGACGCAATTTTCTAAAGGGGGAAGGATGTAACATCCCAAGTAAGTAATGAATAATAGATATTTTTATCTATGTCTATTAATGATTAAGATAGTGTTATAGAGGCTTAAAATGAAAATAAATACAATCTTATGCATGGAATACACTAATATTCTTAAAAGATTGTTTTACTGCCTTTTGATGACAAACCATTTTTGAATATATATTTTGACAATTTTATAAACTATGTTTGTCAAAATAAACTTATCCTTTCTGATTGGGACATCAAAATTTACCTTGTGTGAATTTTTGGTATTTTTCTGACAATGTTCATTTTTTGATGAATAGTGAAAAATACTGCATTTTACATCAAAACTGCTTTTTAATATAATTTATTTATATGATTAGATTATGTTTTGAATTGGTTTTGAAGTGAAATTAGAATATATTTTTACCATTTTATCCAATGGTGGTCATTGGAATCAAATTCACTTTGAAATTAGACTTAAACTGGTGTCAATCTTTTGATACTTATTGTGTTGTAAAAACACGCTTTTTTGCTCTGGCAGCGGGAATTAATTATTAAATTAATTAATGTGACTTATATGATTTGAATTTTGTAATATAGACTTCATTTTTGAATTCAGAATATCAAATATAGCTTAGGGTGAATTTTTGGTAATTTTCTGAAAAACATCAATTTTTGATGAATAGTGAAACCACTAAGTGGTAATCAAGCAAACTGATTTTTCAGTTAAATGAAAGTTTACCACTAATGTGTATTGAATTTTGAAAATCTGACATACATGGTTGTCATTAATAAGTAAAATGTGGTTCAATGAGATTAAAATAATTTTTTGGTGAATAGTAACTTATTAAGTTTTTAATCGCGATTAGTGGTAATTAGTGTAGTTTAAGGTATAAATAATGCTTTAATAATATGAAATGACCTAGACACATGTCCCAACCTTATTGGTTGTGTCATGGCCGACCAAGACAAGCCATGTGTCAACTTGGGGACCCCATGGAGACATTTTGGTTGGGAAATGACATAAATAACTTTTTGTTTAATGTAAAAGTAAAAATGACACAAACATAATATGTTTTACGAAAACAATTTTTACATGGGGTTATAAAGATCAGATATTTGATTATAAATAGTCATTGGAAATATAGAAAGATTTCCTACATCATAGTATTTTTTTATGATTTTTAGACATTAAATAAATTAAATTATTTATGACATAATAATGATGCAGCGATGACATCATTATTTGACGAAAATGGAAAGACAATGTAAAATCTATGAACTACACATGGCCAAAACCAATTGGATGAGTGGATTTCGAACCCTTATCACCTTATCCACGAATTATATCAGTTTGGGACCTTTTAAAACTGAAACACATTTTCAAATAAAGTAATATTTCTTTACTTTCCAAAAGTGCCCTTCCTCTCCTCTTATAAAAGGCCCCCACCTCTACCTCATTTCACACACTCTTCAAGCCTTTGGCTCGGCCAAACCCTGCCCATTTACTCTCTGCACATCCCTCTCCTCATCCAAGAGGATTCCCTTTGGGTAGAATCCTTTCAAAGGAAGCCTTTAGGCTCAAATAAAAAGGAGTTACACTTTTAAAGGTAATTCATTCTCTCATGTTCATTTGTTTTATTTTGCTTCTCCAACCCCCTAAACTCTTTTTATTTACTTATTTTGTAACAACAACAGTATCTTCAATATACAAGGATGTTGTTATAATATTTATTTGAGCTACACTCTCACACAACTACATCAAATGGTTAAAGAACATACGGTTTCCGTGGATGGCGAAATTCTGCCTCCCGAAACGATGATTGTTCAATACTAATTTAACACCTTCAAAGGTGGCCATTATGATGTCACAATTTTTATATATGATATATAATATTTTTATGTTTTCCTTAAGCTTCTGTTTTTTTTCATTTTGGGCATACCTTTATGGTTTCCATTATGGGTAAACATGATATCTTCATTTTAGGAAGTGCGGACTACCGCCCCCTGAAAGTGATTTGATTCGTTAATACCATATGTGGGATGTGTAAAGGATAAAGTTAATGATATTATATATGTTATTATACTGGAATTATAATATACTCTTATATAATTATGATTCCATTCCAGAAAATATGAAATAGAAATGGAAGTAGCGTTAATGCGTACGTACGGCTTACCGTCTCCATGAACGGTGCATTTCGTTTCTTACCTCTAAATGTGATGTAATATTATAAATACATGTATATGATGAATATATATGATATATATGTTATCCAAATCATTAATATCATTCTGGATATAACGAACCTATGACCAAATTAACAACATGTTAGTGTAAGAAGTCTATTTTTGACTTAAGAACCAAATACCGACAAAATGAACATTATTAACTTAACTGATTACATGATGTTCATAACATGGTATAAAAGGAATAATGAACTTGAAAAAGATTCATAATCAAGTATAGATTAACTCAAGTTTATTATTCTGGAGATTAAAGAACGGTCGGGTCAAGTCGGATACGAGGTATGGGACTTCGTCTCAATCTCCTTTCATTGAGGCATATTTTATTTTATACACAACTTTCTTTTATACGGTGTATAAACCCCTTTGACTTTTACGTTTATTTAAAAGGAAATTTTTTTATATGAAGCGTTTACTAAACGACAAAAGGGAATGTTTTTGTCGTACGTATGTGGCGACAACGTCTTCTCCGCCGTCGTGACCGTTATTTGAGTTTCGGCTTCCTCTACAAGCCATACCTTCTTTTTAAAAGAAAAATAAATACCATGTTTTACTTTTCTTTTATTTTGGTATTGAAAATGGTTTTCACAATGGTTTTTGTGTTTTATTGATATCTTGTGATTGAAATGTGGAAATGTTATGTTTCCTTTATGCATGTTTTATGTGATATGATTATGTTATGGTTCTTGGGCATTATTATGAAGATGGGTGGTTCTGTGATAAACTTAGGGCGGGTGAGACCGTTATAGCTCTCAAATGCATTGGGTAACGTCAAGGAGTGAAACGTTAAGGTTTCTCTGAAGAAATTTAGGGAATATACTGTGATGGGTATTCCAAACGTAACCAAGAGGGTTACTCCCTACGTAAGCATGTTATGAATGCCTCAAGTTACCTTTATGTCTTATGATTTCTTTGATTTATACATGATTTGATGAGGTATGTTAAAGTCTTATGTTTTATGGGTAAAGTATGATCTCATCCTTATGTACATAGGTACCCATGTTTCCTTTCCATATTTTTATAACCCATACTGAGTTTTTATGCTCATCCCTTGTTTTTGAAATGTTTTTCACAGGTCAAGGTAAAGGTACATGATAAGATGATAGAGTCAAGGATGTGTCAAGAAATAATACATGTTTTTTTAAATGTGTTTCCATTGATGGGAATGAAGAATACTATCTTTATGTAACCACTTTGTTTATATGTGGAATGTAATGCATGTTTTATGATCTAATTCTATAAAACTCTAAACCCGAAAAGATCCTCAATGTGTAATCCTGTAATAACTCAAGATTAAGTAAGGTTTAAGGCTGGGGCCTTATATTGTCTCTATATTCCAAGATCTTCACTTGGTTCTCCTTATACGAGGGGTCATTCTCCAGTCATACCACCTCTAGATTTAGTACATTTGAGGGGTTGGGAATGTACTTACTCCTAATAGGTACATGCAACACATCATGAACTTGACCAATATTTGGTGGATGTGAAAGCTGATAGGCCACTACTACTATAATTTCAAGGATCTCAAAGGGACCAATTTTCCTTCAGACATTCATACCATTCTTTCCAAATCACATGACTCTCTTCCATGGTGATATTCAAACGAAGTATTTGTCTACAATAGAAAACTCTGAGTCCCTTTTAAGGATGTTAACATAGCTCATTTACCAACTTTGAGAAGCATTGATATGTTTTTGGATGGATTGAACCATCTTTATAATCTATTACACAAGATCATGTCCAATTATATTTGTTCACTAACTTCATCCCAACAATTTGGAGTTTTACATCACTTCCAATATAGAGAATAATATGGAGGTGTCTCAATACTTTAGTGGAAATTTTTGTTGTATAAGAACTCAACCAATGGTATATACTCACCCCATCCACCATTAAATTCTATTGAGCATGATTTTAGCATTTCCTTGAGAATCTGAATAGTCCTTTTGGATTTTAAATCGGTTTCATGGTGATAATCCATCATGAAATTCAATTATGTACTCAAGTAATGCTATATAATCATCTAAAAGTTAGATGTGAACCTTATTACATGATCATAAATGGATAAATGTCATACACTATATAGCCTCTACACTTCCTTCACATATTACATGGAATGTTGTTCAAGGGAGAAATATTCCCTAATAGCAATGAAGTAGATAGCCTTGGTGAGTTCATCCACCATATCACATATCACATTTTTTGGATGTTTTTTGGAGACCAATAACAAAGTCTATAGTGACATTATCCCATATCTATGTGGGTATAGGTAATGGTTTCATTGTCCATTTGTACTTTTATTACCCTGATTTCAAATTTATGACATTACAAATACCTTAATATATAATCTATAATATCTTTATTCATACCATACCACTAGAAGGGATATAAAAAAATGGTACACTATAGTACATTAATGACGGATGGAGAAAGATGATATATATGCATTATCTAGAAGATAATTCTTTATCTCAGGTGAAAAAGGCACATAAATCATAGTTCCAAATAGAATCAAAACATCAACATCAATGCGGAAGTCATGTAGATTCCCTTGTTTTATTGCTTTCACCTAATTTGTAGTCTATAGATCATCACTTTGCGACTCATTAATCATTTCTGTATACATGGTTGGGAAATAATTTTGGGAAAGTTGTATTTACCCCCTTCCATTATTATTTTCAAATTCATACTTTGCATATCTTGAAATATTGGGTCTTTCTCAATCTTCATCCTGGATAGAGTAGCATGTTTTTTCTACTAAGTGTATAAACTACCTTATTTTCCATCCCAGGATTACAGTGAATAGATTAATCAAACTACATAATTTTCACTTACAATCTCCTTTAACTCATGTTCGGATCCTTTTGTGAGAATATATAATTTATGATCTTTTGATCATTATATATGTCACACTTCCCACCATAGAGGTATTATCACCATATTTTCAATGAAACATTCACAGCATCTAGCTCAAAATCATTTGTCGGGTAGCTATAATAATTGATATTCAACTACTATAAGGTATAGGCTTTCACTTTATCATTATTTAAGAGTAAAAAACCAAATAATTTTTCTTGAATCATCATTGCATATCAAAAAACCTTCATCGAATCCATGAATATTTTAGGGGCATTAGTAAGTCTGATGGGAATCAAAAGAAAGTCATAATGCCCGTACCTTTTATTGAATAAAGGCTTCTAAATATATTCCTTCATCACCTTCAGTTGATGATATCCAAAAGGAAGATCTAACTTTGAGATGAATTTAGCTCATAATTTTTTATTGAACAAGTCATCAATCCTTGAAAGTGGATACTCTTTCTTTAAGGTGATATTATTGAGCTGCATCTTATTAATACACAATCACTTTGATACCTCATTTTCCTTTACAAAAATAACTATCACACCCCAATGAAATTCACTATGTCATATAATCCCATTGTCCAAATAATCTTGTAGATAATTCTATAACTAACTATAGTAGAATTAGGGCTATCATGTATGTGGAATTTTTAGATAAGATTAGCTCTGTGTAAGATTTCTATTGGTAGCTATACCTCACGATCAGGTGGAAGTTTGTGTAACACTTTTGGAAATATATAATTGTATTGAAATACTATGGGAATTTCCTAAAGGTTGATATCTTTCTTTAACACAACCATTTGGGAAGGTTTACTTCTTTATAGGATATCAACTCCCACACCATTGATGGATTTTCTAAAGGAGATTCATGATCTTCCATATCTTTATAGAAGAGCATGGGATTGTTAATAATATAAAAATATATTTCCTTTTCTTGATAGTTGATTTTTGATCTATATAAAGAGATCCAATCCTGCCTAGTATATCATCAAAATCAACTAGGAAAAGTATTAAGATATTCTCTATAGTAATATTACCACATACAACAATATGATAAGAGTCTGACAATTGGGTTATAATTATCACACCTATAGGTGTTTTTATGGATATCTCTACTTCATGGTATTGGGTCTTTTATTTAATAGTTCTACCAAAAATGCTCGTTATAAAGGAAAGTGTATAACTAAAATCAAATAAAACCTTTTCTATTCTAGAGTGAATATGGATTATACCTTACATGACTTCATCTTCTTTATCCACTTCAAAAAATGCGATGGCATAATAATTATGTTTCCCCTTTGGCTTTAGTGGCTGTTTACTTTGGTTAACCTCAAGGACTTTAGGTATAGTGCACTATCTTGCATAGTGACCTTGGTCCTTAAATTTGAATCATTTAACAATAGGTGGATCATTTCATGGTTCCCTCCTTTCCTCTATCATGTTTTCCAAATTTTTTTTTCTATTTGACATTCATGAGCATGATGGGATTCTCCCCCAAACATGAATCATATCCCCATATCTTTGAGGCTATTCCCACAATGCTTCTCCCTATATTTGTGATAGATGGGTGGTTGGATCCTACATACACTTTCCTCAATTGATAAACTATATTAAAATTCCATTATACTATTCTAATATCTATAAATATTTTACCATTCACTGAAGTAATAAATCAATACTTTGATAGAACATCGAAGCACATCTATATAACATCGAAAGTCTTGAATATATAGAGCCTTTTGAAGGTGTGGTTTTACACAACTAAAGCATATATCTATTTTTATATCACTATTGATAAAAATCCCAAGGTGTAGCTTAAAGGCCTTATGATGTTTGACTAATAAGTATCAATAAATTCACCTTCCTTTTTCTTCATATATATGAATTCTCTCTCAATATTCTTCCAAATAGTTAAAGGGAAATACATATTAAGAAATATTTTCTAAAATTTTTCCCACTCCATCTCTTCTATTTTTTCCTTTAATTTAGTTTTATTTATTAGTTCCCATCATTGATTGGCCCCTCAATCAAAATGATAAAGGGATAGAGTCACCTTATACCTCTTAGAATAGTGGGTAACATTAAATCTTTTCTCTATTGAATTAGAATATCATTCCCAAACAAATGGATTGAAAGATCCACTAAATGGTAGTGGTCATTTTCATTTAAAGGATATAATAAATACCTACTCCTTCTTTGGGGATGGTGGATGTTCCACCTTTTTCAGGTAACTTTTAATGTCTATGATTGATGGGTAAACATCTCTGTGTAGTTTTGAACTCCATATCCCATGGAATTGGGGATATAATTCAGGAAATACATTCCTTGTACCTAAAATGAGTTTTTTTCATAGTTTCTATTTGTTCCCACAATTTTTAAAAATAAAAACAGCTTAAAAAAACTTTTATAAAAAAATAATGAATTATTTATCCTTTTATACAACTAATACTATAAGAATATATTACGGGATCCCTATGATAAGAATTTTTCTAAAACAAATATTTTGGGATGTTTATATATATACACACTGTTATCATATGGGTTTTCACTATTGTTCCCTAATTATAATTCCAAAATTAAATAAAACTTGATTTTATACCACATTTAGTCACCATACTTTTTATTTGATAAATATTAAATTATTTTATGAAAAACATCATAATAGAGATAAAAAACCATGATAAAAAGTTATAGTATACTGGGAATATTAGGGTCATACTTAAATTCTACCTAATAAAACATTAAAATTTATTTAAAATTTTTATTTATCCTTATAATTCTCATGTTATTATTTTTACATGTAGTTACCAGAGGATAGACATCATGAAATGGGTGAGATAAAATCATAGTAAAAGGAAAAATAGGGGACATGAATCAATTTAACATGAGTGAGAATAATTATAATAATCATCATAAAATAAGGATGTGATCATTATCAATATAATGATGGAAGCATTGGATAATTTTATGGAATGTGGAATTGTATAAAAATAAAACATCATTTCATAGTTGTGAAATAATTCACATAGTATTGAATAAGGATAGCATAATGTAAATGCATATCATATTTATATAATATAACATAATCATTCTGAAAAAAATATAGCATCATATTCATTCATATTACACATTATATCATTAGATACATAACATTACCAAAAAAGGAGGAAAATATAATTTTATGCCCACCCATTACATCATAACATTTTTATAACCATGCATGCCCCATAGAATGTATATCAATAAAAGTCATGATGTAACTCATGTAATGAAATTGGTTTCATAGGATTTCATTAATAATTAAGTAATGAATAAACTTGGTTCTCCCAAATGGAAAGAAAAAAATAACATATTTTTTATAAGAATCATCATTTTTGATTGAAGAAGAAATAACTCAAGAGGTGTGAAGAGGTGTTTTTGAAAGAAGATTTCTTTTGTAATATATTTTTATCTAAAAAAATAAAATTGAAAAAATTTATATTACAAAAATAAAAATGGAAAATAATGAAGTTATTTTTTTGTATCATTAAAAGAATATCCACAATAGAATTTGGAATGAAAGAGGAATAACCCAAAGGAAGGATTTTGGGTTCAAGAATCACCTTACCGTAAGTCTGAATGTGTTTGTAGAATGAACTTAATTTTATGGATAATAAAATTAGATTAATTAATTAAATAATTAATAACATCTTTTATATTTATTTTAGAAATTATAATTATATTAAGTTCATTTATGGCTATTTTTATGAGTTATAGAGTTCAATTTAGTCATTCTAGGAGTATTTGTTTTCACAGTTTCATTATCATTTTAGTTATGGATAATTATGAAAGTTATTATAAAATGGTAATAATTCTCCCGAAGTGAAATTTTTTGGTCTTAGTGAAAATATAGAAATTTAAATTTTCCCATATATCATTTTGTTTTATGGTATGAGGATGATTCATTTAATAATTTCCTAATGACAAATGTTTATTTTATTTTGGAGGGTTTTGCGACCTTAATTAAATAGCTTCATTTTAATTAATATTATATATATAAATTAGTTATAGATCATTAAAAAGTTATAATATAAACATTATATTATTTTTTAAACATAATAATGGGTTTATGACCATACATGAATGGATTAATGAAAAACAAAATCCCATCATCCAGGACGGCAACAAGTCGACACATTATGAGTGATTTTTTCATTTATAGAGTAAAAAAGAGTGAAGAAGATATTTGATTATGGGTATTAAATTAAAAAAACAACACTATAGTATATATGATACTATATTTATCATACCTCTTTAGATAATGTAGGTACTGATTGGAAAAGAAATGAAAATAAAATAAAAGAGAGGGATTGAGGATTTTACCTATTGAATGGTTACGCCTTGGATACCACCATGAAGAAATTGGTTTATTTTCTATTATTGATATAATAAGATATTGGACAAGGGGAAGAGGATTGGCAATGAAATTAGGCCAAATTTAGATAAGATAAAAATATTTCAAGGTGTGAAGAGAAGGGGCAGTGAGGGGTGGAATTTATATGAGAGGAGAGGGTTTTTCTGATTATTTCATTTATTTTTTTTCTTATCTTGGATCAATAATATTAATTGTGATGATTCACATGAATAAATATATTAAATGGCTATGGAGAATTTGAAACATTGGGTTCTTACATAAACCCTGAATCAAAAGTTCATGTATTTAACACACAACAACATATACCATAAATTATAGAATTTCTCTATTCATAGAAAATTCAACTATTTTAGAAAAAAACTAAATATTCACCATAAAAATTATTCAAAATTTACAATTCAAAAATTTACCCCATGTTATTGAAATATTTTTCTGAATATGAAAAATTTTATTTTTAAATAAAATCATCATTTTTAAAAAAATACCGATTTTAATAGTACAACCAATTTTATGACACTTTCCAAATTAATTATGGTTTCAAAAAATTACCCTATAATTAAAATGAAAAACATATATTAATTTATTAATAAATTTTATGAAATTAAATTTTCTTCTAAATACTTATATTTATTATAAAATGATAAATAAACATTTTGATTTTATAAAAATATCAACACTTAATTTATCATTTTTAAAACTTTTTTATCTTATACTATGGTATAATTATATCATATTTTTATTTATAATATTACTTGATATTATTAATACTTTCATAGGTGATTTATTATTTTAATTGACATATTACCATTCCTAAAGGTCATGATACTATTACAATGGTCAGGTAACTATTCCATCAACATAGGGTCTTTAATTTCAAGAAATACCACTTATTGCATTCATCATTTTTGAGAAATATGTTTTTATTAGGTTATATATGTGATATATGTGTTTTAAAATATAAAAACGTTATAATTAGGGAAATTCCATTGATAAAATTATAGGTTGTAACGTTATTACCCCTTTTGTAATTTCATCCTTGAAATATTGTTTTACATACTAAGGGTAAAACATGTGAGGGTATCTCTTCTTAATCACTACCTATGGTTCCCATATCTCATATTCAAACATATATTTCGTCCAAAAAACATCAAGAAGGTGATTTATCTTGTTGTGTATGACTTCATATATATGGTCCAAGATCTTCTTGGACTACTCATTATAAAAGAATCATTCTCCAGTTGTACCACCTCCACATTTGGTACATGTAAAGTGTCAAGTGTGTACATCCTCAGGAGTGGTATATTGAAAATTTCATGAACATGATCCATATTTGGTGCAATTTTATGCTAATAGGATATTAAACCAATGTGATCATAGATCTAAAGTGGCCTACAGTACCTTGGTATAAGCTTCCTTTTCTTTAAAAACTTTGTGACTCTCTTTCATGGTGATATTATAATGAAGTCAGCATCTCCAACATCCAACTAAAAGTCCCTTAAATGGTTCTTCACATAACTATTTTTCCAACACTAGGCATCTTTGATATGTTGTGGGGTGACATGAACCTTATTTTTCATCACTTTCACAAGATCTGTTCCATGTAGCCTTCCACCAATAACTTCATTTTAATATGTTAGAGTTCAACATCACTTTCCATACGTATATTTATATATATTCATATTAATACTTGATTGGAAACATTTATTGTATGAGAACTCAACCAATTGGAGTTTCTGATCCTATCCACCTTTCAATTCCATTGAGAAGGATCTTAATATTTCCTTGTCTATATAAATAGTCCTTTTAGATTGGTCATTAGTTTGGGGGTGATATGCCTTTCTAAAATTCAATTCATTACTCAAATAATATTGAATAATTATCAAGAATTTAAATGTGATCACTGGTACATGATTACAAATGATCCACTATGGAACTCAATGCAGCTTCACCAAATTCATCACATATAACATGGAATTTTTTTCAAGTGATTAATCTTTCTGAATAGAAATTAAATGGGTATTACTTATGGGTTGATCCACCACAAACTATTTCACATTGATTCCTTTGTATTTTTTTATAAGACCAGTGACAAATTCCATAGTTACATTCTTCCATTTCCACATGGGTATAGGAAATTTTTTCATCATCCCTTTAGAATTATATTGCACTATGTTAACATGATGACATACCAAACACCTTGAGATGTACTCCAAAATCCTCTTCATAATATTGTCAAACTAGAAGTGTTCTTGAAGATCATGGTACATCTTAGAACATCAAGGATGGATGGAGAAGGATGATCAATTTTCATTATCATGAATCTCTTTATATATACTAGTTTGCTAAGGAACACAAATACTAGTTCCCAAGTGAATCAAACCATCATCATTGACTTGGAACTAATGTAGATTCCATTCCATTAAAACATTAAACTTCTTTTGTATGTCCCAATCAACTATTTGTTTCTCCTTGATATTTTCTTGGATAGGTGGATAATAAATCATTTTGGTGAGGTTGGATTTATTCCTTACCAGTACGATTTCAAAATATATCATTTCCATATCCATGACTATAGTATATTTCCCTATCCACATCATGGATAGAGTATCTTGTTATTTTCTCTTAACATCATGATCTACAATATTTTTCTACCAAGGATGATAGTGAATAGAGAAATTGTAGTTTTTTATTAGCTCTAAAAATATCCTTTGATTCATGTTAAGATTATTTTATGTGAATATATACTTTTAGATCAATTTATTATTAAATCTGTCACACTTTTCACCAAATAGCCAGTCCCTAAAAATTTTCAAGGTAAAAATCGCAAGTTATTAATCTTGATCATGAGTAGGGTAGTTATTCACATGGATATTAATGTTACATGAGGCATATAGAATAACTGTATCTTTCTTTATAAGTACAAAACCCAATCATTTCATTGATGTGTCACTGTATATCATTAATCCTTATACTCTTATTATTATTGTGATTATAGGTGCAGTGATTAGCCTATTGTTGAGATCACTATTGCTTTCCATATATTCTTTCACCCATACATACTTTTCGACTTTCTTGGTTGAAATAGGTAGAAGGATAGAAAAAAATGATAAATCACTCACAAAATGTCATTAGGACCCAAAAATGAAAAGAAAACTATGCACTTCCATGACACTAGTGGGTATGATCCTTTTTCCAATTACATTTGTTTTTGAAGGGTCTAAAAAATTTAAATAACATGTGATCATGTTCCATAAGAATGTGACCTGCCACATCGAAATGAAAACATGACGAACTTGATATACATTTTATCTTTATTTAATGTTTCTAGAACAATCCTTAGTTGTTCTTCATGTTCATCCATTCTCTTGGAGTGTTTGAGAATATCATCAACAAACACTACCAAAAATTTGTCATGGTAGTCTCTAAATACTCTATTAATCATACCCAGGAAGATTTCCTGGGCATTTTTAATTATGAATGGAATCACAAAAAACTCACATTGCTTATACCATGTATAGAAAGAAGTCTTCTGAATATATTAATTGGTCAAATTCAATTGATGATGTCCATTAATAAGATCCACCTTTGTGAAGTACATGGATCCACATAGTTGATCAAGGAAGTCATTTATCCTTGTAAGAGGATACTTATTCTCTACAGATATCTTATTAGGATCCCATTAATCAATTAATAGATGCATTGAACAATCCTTTTTTGTTTAAAAAGATCACTTGCATACCCCAAGGTAATGTACATGGTTATATGAACCATTTGTACAAATTCACTTCTAGGATCTTCTTTAACTCATATGGTTTAATCAGGGCCGTCATGTTAGGGAATTTTGATATATAATTAGCTCTGATTATGAGTTCTATTGAGAAATCAACCTCAATATCTGTAGGAAGTCTAGGTTTTTATTTGGGAAACACATCATTGTCTTCCATTATAATTGGAATTTCTTCTAGGTTTATACCTCCCTTTAACATGAACATTTAAGCCAGGTATGATTTTCATAACGCATCAACACCCTCACTATTGAGGTATTTTCTAAATGATATTAATAATAGTCCTTTCATTTGTAATGGATCATGTGATGGTTCACAATATCAAATGATATTTCCATTTCCCAATAGTTAATGTGTGAACAATTTAAAGAGAGGAAATAAATTCCCATTATAGTATTGAATTCAATCAAGGGATGTATTTAGAGATTCACTAGAAGTATCTTACTATATACATTGATATTAGAAGAGTCTAATACATTGGTTACCGTGATCATACCACTAAGTGTTCTAAAATATATCTCTACATCAAGGTATTATTGTTTTGATTCAGCAGTTCTAGAAATATTGTACGATATAAAGGAACATATAAAACCAGAATCAGATAATACTTTTTCCATTATTGATTGAATAAGAAGTTTACATTAAATGACTTACTATTCTTTATCCACATTATTAGTAGTGATGGGATAATCTATCCCTTTTTCATTTTAATTTGGTTGATGTTCACACTAGTTACCCTAAAGGACTCAAGGTTTAGTGCACTAGCTTGTATAATTCCCTGGGTCCTTACATATGAAGCATTGAACCATAGGTGGCACATTAGGAGAAATTTTCTTTACTACATCATGTTTTCCAACTTTTTATGTCTCTCTAAAATTCATGTTATTTATAGACTTTGGTCCTGCACATGAATCATTTTCCTATCCCTTTGAGGCAATCCCCATAATTCTTCTTCCTGCATTTTTTAAACGTGGTGGTTGGATCCCTTATCCTTTTTTTTCATCTGATCCAAAAACATGAAAATTCATTCTTCTCTTCTTATGTCCATAACCATTGGACCATTCTATAAAATCCATCTATACTTTCAGATCAAATTGGACCACTTCTTCATAATACCCAAAGTCTTAGTAAGATGGAGCCTTTTGGAGGTGTGGTTTTGAACCATTTAAGAGACTATATATCTTTCTATCATTTTTGATAAAAAACCCAAATTTTATTCTAACAGTCATTTGAATTTATCTTTAAAAGTTTCAAAAAAATCAATTTCATTTTGTTTCTACTCTAGAATTTATTTATCTTTATTTTTCTAAAGAGTTCTAGGGAAATACTGGTTAATAAATATTTTCTTAAAATCCTTAAACTCAAACACTACTATTTTATCCTTCTACCTAGTGTTCTTTATCAACTCCTACCATTTATTAACTTCTACATCTACATGTTAAATGGCCAGCATAACCTTCACCTTATCAGAAAATTGGATCACAGAAAAGAGATTATCTATTGATCTAACCCATTTTTCCTCAAGGAGTGGATCAGATGATCCGCAAAACATCAATGGTAATTTACAAATGAAGGAATCAATGGCTAGATACTTCTTATTGGGTGATGGATAATGTTACACATGGTTCATGATATTATTCCTAGAATAAGATAGATAGGTATGTATCGCCATGATATTTTGAACTCTAACTCCCATTGAATCTGGGATTCCATTTAGGAAACCATTTCATTGTCCCTTATAGGATTTGTTGGCACGGTTTCTCTTAGGTCCCACTATTTTATAAAATAGAAAAGGTTTGAACAAAAATTATATCAACAAATCGTAAATAATTTATCCTTTTACACAATTAATAGTAATGGAATATCTTATGGGAGCCATATTATAATAATTTTAATAAAAAGCTATTTTGGGATGTTTATATATGTATAATTTGTATTATACTAAGGTTTTTTAATTATGTTCTGTAATACTAATTCCCAAATTAACTGAACTATGATATAATACCAACTATAGAGACATAAAAGTTTCTTTCATAACTATTATATCATTTTATGATAAACCACATAATAGAGATACAAACCAAGTATCAAAAGGTTTAGTGTATTTTGAAAATTATGATCATACAAAACTTGTACATAATAAACCACAATGATTTATTTAAAAAGTTAATCTTTATGATCTTAAATCTCACATCCTTTATTGGAAAAGTTTTCCCCTTAAGATATACATCAAATAAAGTGGTGAGATAAAATCATGATAAGAGGAATAATAAGGCACCTGATTATATATAACATGAATGAGAATAATAAAAATCCTCATCATGACATAAGAATGGGATCATTTTCAACATCATGAGGGAAAAATTGGATAAAGGAATGGAAAGTGACAATGAATAGAAACTAAGCATCATGTCATAGTTTCCAAATAGTACATATAATTGTGAAAACAGTTAAAATCATGTTTATGAATATCACATGTGATGAATCATAACATCATTATTGTAATAAAAGCAAGCATCATGTTCAATCATATTAAAAATCATCTCAAGAGATAAAAAACATTACATAATGCATTAAAGGGATATATAATTACATTACCACCAATTAAATCATAACATTTACATAATCTCACATTCTACATAGAACATATATCAATCAAAGTCATAAAATAACCCATTTAATGAAATGGGTTTAATAAATTTTCAATCAATCATGATTTCATGAATATATATGATTTTTTTCAAATGGAAAAGGTAATATAACATCTTTGGTATTGTTGGTTAGATTAGGAAACTAAAGAGGGGTGTGAATTGAGTACCTATAAAAATTTATATTAAAAAGTTTTTATCTAAAGGGATTCCCCTAATTAAAATAAAATAGGCCATTTAATCAAGGTAATAAAATTAAAATAGTTTGACGATTCAAATAACATAGAAAAAGATTTATTAATTCTCAGTGATATCAATATGATATATTGAATCAACTTTTAAAACTACCCTAATAAGGAGAAATAGTTATACATACTATCGCATAATAACTATCAAATTAAAATTTAGTTTTATAAAGTATAAATTCAAACAGATAGAAACTAAATTTAAAGACATAGTGGATGGAAAAAGTGGTTCAGTCTCAAGATATGACCTAATCCACTCCACTTGGTGATCACCTGCCACAATGATATATATATATATATATATCTTTGATCCACACTGAGGATCGGGGTTAACAACAGTACACATGAATGTCCAGTTCAAAATACCTATTCCACTATTCTATGTGGGAAAACTAACCAGTGGGTCACATAGGACAACTTCCATAGTTACACGTGGGTAAAAAAGTGTAAAATTATGTGTAAGTAATGATATGTTGTTTCCTACAATTTAATGAAGGAGATAGTGTGTGTTTTAATAAAGATATACACACTTATCAAAAAGTAATAAAAACAGTACACAATAGTGAAAAGATGATGAAAAATGTCTAGAAATTCTCTCAGTTTTGTTCTATACAACTTTGGACTTGTAGGATGTATCATATTTGATTTTCAGGTCCCCTTGTGAAAACAGAGTATCGTGGGTCTCGTGTTCTAGTTTCCAATTTGATGAGATGTGTATTTTAGATCTTGTTATTTTTATAGTCGATGCTATGAGAATGTTTCAGGTTCTAATCTATAGTAGTTTAGCCACTAGGAATTTAGAGTTATTTCTATGTTCTTTGACGTGTCTTGTTTTATGCAATATAATGTTCGACTTCTTGTACACGTTATCATCTCGTGCCCCACCATGTATTTTATCTTCAGGATGTCATTGTTATGGAAGAAAGGGAGCACAATATCAACACCTCATACCTTGTAATATCTATTGAAAGGACTGAAAAATAACATTAAATATATCAGTGTCATTAAATGACTCAAATATTGCTGTATGAAATAAATTTTAAATTACATTGCAAAATAAAAAAATGGTTTAATATTGAACATGGTCACTTTTTGTCTTGAAATGATTTCACTGGATATGGTTTCTTCTCTTTTTTCCTTTGAGTGGTGAGACATTCATGGTGATATAGTCACAATGACATAGTTTCATTGTGATCTGGAATCGGTAGCACATATGCAGTGTCAGGATCATGGCTCCTCAAGTAATGGTGTCTAGTACTTTGTCAAAATTATGAAAGGTTTCTTATTATGTTGTCTTGGAGATGGTATCAAGGAACCTATGTCACATTCATTATGAAATCTAGAACTGGTTACAGTGTCAGAGTCACCAAGTCTGGATTACGGTGTCTGAGTCATGGTGTCAGGGATATTATGTGTGGGTCACGGTGTCTGAGTTAGGGTGCTTGAGTTACGATGTCGGGGAAATTTACAAATATGGAACTAGTGGAAGACGTAAGATTTATCAGACATTTAAAAATATCTATAAACATTCTTAAGAATTAATACTCATAGAATGGATCAGACTTAAGCATTAGTATAATAAAACATAATTGAAAAATTCATACATAATTCACAAGATGCAAACATGATTTGTGAGATTCTGAATCACGATCTTGTGAGTGTTAAGACCATGAGTTGTAAGCATTAAAAAATAAAGAAACCAACAATCTCCAACATAATATGTGATATGTCAAACCTGATTAATATGATTTGTAACCAGAAAAATAAGAGGAGTCCAACAATATCCCCATTTTTTATGATCATAAATCATAGAATTTATTATCAACACGTTTTAATAATTCATTTTCTTATTTATCCCATTTTGGTATTATCAAAAAGAAAGTAATAAAAATAAAATAATGACTAAATGAAGGTAAGTAACGAAATAAACAACAACAGTTCACATTTTATAGGAGAGAAAGATAACGTTTATTACAATCATAATAAAATATACAATACATACCTATCAAAATACATCATTCACTTATCTTTAGAGCTAACAATATTCTATTCTCCCTTGGTAGAAACATTAGGGGGAGCCATAGGAGTAGAATTAGAAGTGGTAGAAGGGATTGATCAAATTGTGAGAGAATGAATAGGCACTCCTTCAAAAAAAGGGTAGAAATAGTTGGTTTGGTTGAAGACCAAGAAAAGGGTTATTCACTAATAACAGGTTTGATCTGGCTTAGAGCCTAAGATACAGACATGGTAGTAGGAAAAATGGCATTAGAGGAGGAAGTGGTTGAACCAGGCTGTAAATAAGCATCTCCAAGAGCCTATATGAAATTAATTTTCACATGGAGATAAGACATCAACAACATAATAAATTAGTGATGGTCTCACCTATATACTGCATAGCCTTCTCAAAGTCATGTTTGTTCTAGAAAAACATGTCCAAAAAAAGAATGAAGACTTTCAGCTTCTAAACACGAGTCTTGAAGTCTTGTGCGACAGTATAAAATTTAAAATTTTCTACAAGATACATGAAGTGACTGGTCAGATCATGCATAGAATAAATTTTGTTGAATTATTAGTGAACCTTCTTAGAGATTTCTTCTTGTGAATCATTGGAATTATTTGTATAAATCCTAACCAATACAAGAACATGGCCAATATTCTCAATGACAGCAGAGAAACTATCCACATCAATACTGATCAATACTGACAAAAGTTCTTCCTTAACAATTGTTCTGATCAGTTCACTATAAATAGGATGAGATGAGAGGTTAGAGTCAGTTGAAGTTGTAATAGAACAGGTGAGAGACTTAAGTTGATTTAATTTTTTTTTGTAGAAGTCCATTATACTCATCAGTCAAGTTGTTATGTCCAACCATTAGTGCACACATATCACTGATTATCTTGGTGTTGCTCTCATAAACGTTTTCACATTCTGTGGTGAGAGTTGGTTGAATCAGAGATACGACCCTTTATGGGAGTTGATCACCAACTTCCTTAATATGATGAGCAATAATAACATTACTAGTTTTCATTAATTTATGCATATCATCAACAATAGATTTTAGAGACTTCTCCTAATCACCCATATGTTTGTTCTCAATCATCACTTCTTGAATTTCATGGAGCTTATTTTTTTGAATCTTCAATATAATTTTCTCTAACTATAGGGAAGAATATCTCTCACTGAGATTATTCATAGGGGCAGGCAGTGACTTCATGATTTTCACAATTCTAGATAAAAATGTGTTTCTAAAATCTTTTAGATCAATGTCACTTACAAAACAAGAAGATTCTAGAGTATTTTTCAGAACATTAACTAATAAAGGTTCAGGCACCTTAGCAGAGGTTAATTCTATGGAAGAAACTAGTTTCAATTAAAACAAAGTGGAATCATCTATGACTTTTACCGAGGCCTCTTGGGTGTTATCCATATTAAAATAACTAGGAAACATGTAATAAGTATCCAAAAATATTTTTTCAACAGGATTGGGATCTTGAAAAAATTCTAAACTAGGGTACTGGTCCCCCTCAGTAGGTGCAACTATGACAATATTATGAGATTCAGTCTCTTGATCCATTTATAAATTTTAATATTTGTCAGGCCCCCATCTCTTTTCTAGCAAACTAAAGGGAATGATTCATTTTTTCCTCAGAAGATTGGATTATTTCAGTTTTTACATGTTCTTTTAACTATTCCACACCAGCAAATCCTTCATCAACATCATTCCCTTTTTCAATAATAGTTAATTTTAAACACCAAATCTTCCATTAAAAGTAACTACATATTTTTTAGATAATTTTGGTGGAACATGCAGGCCATGTCTTCTTTTAATAATATAGTTCCTTCCTTAGGTGAAGCTTCTATATCTCCCACTTCTTCACTTGAGTATTAAACTAATTCATTTGGTTACAAACTATGGTCGGATTGGTTCTGAGGTGTCGAAGGATTCTCAATTGGATTAAACCTATCATAAAATCTTTCATTGTCTTCCACCAAAGAATTTTTCCATGGATTCTAGCTAATTTTCCTCATTTTTATTGTATTCTTTGAGAAACAAAACTCATAATCCTCAATTAGTTCTTCATTTGGACCAACTACTCCCTTGACGCTCAACATTTCAGAAATTAACTGTGAATAAAAGAAAGAAGTTTATTTCAATGTTGTATTTATCATTTCACAAATGTGATGTATAAAATACTTACAAAGATTGAAATTATTCCCATTATTCATAAGATTTATGTAAAAACTCGGGTCTTCTATTCAGGTATGTTTTCCAATTATAAGTTTTTTTAGAGTAAAAGAGGAGTTTCGGGAAATTTATGAAGTACACATTGTGTACTGTTTATGTAAATTCCGTGTACTCAGATGCTTCATATAGTTGTGTATTGGAAATGTAATGGCCAAGTACACAGTCATGTGTGGTGACATAGAGTTTTCCTAAAGCAGGGCCTAGTTAGGGCAAGTACACGCCGTGTACTTATAAATTACATGCTATGTACTTTCTATTAATTTCAATAAACAGACTGTGGTCGCGTCTAATTGAAAGAAGTGTCTTATTTTTTGCCTTCTTCGGCCGAGAGCGTCTGTATGGTGCTGATCCTTCCCCTATCCCCCGACCGAGCATCCATTCTCTGATCCAACCGCTGGAAATTCCATTGGAATCGCATCTGTGAGTTCTCACTTCATTCTGACCCTTGCTTCCTGATTTCTCCTCTCTCTTAAGTAATCTTCAGTTGAATATTTTAGACATTTTTGTTTTTCTAAAACGTTCAATGGTGATTCAAGTCTTGAGATCCATGTATAAATATCTCACAACTCTAAGGTAAGTGTATTTTTCTTTTCCAAAGATAGTCTTTGAGTTATATGTGAAAAAGTTCTTAGTACCCTTGAATGGTGTATTGTGTGTTTATTGTTTTGGCTCTGCTAATGTGTGTTGTGCCTTGTTTGTTTTGATAGAGGTTAGTTATTTGTGAATTGGGTTAACTATGACATTCTATGGATGTATTTCTAATGTTTTCCTGTTTTGAGTATTTGGTCTAGTGTGCTTGTTAGGCTGTTTGTTTTTCCCTTGCCTAGTATTATAGGATAGAGTGATTATTTATCTAACATGTAATGATGTGCTGTAGACTATTTATCCATGTATTTATTGAATTTTACTTTGTATTCTATATATCAATATGATCGATTGACTTACACAAGGATGTCAGAACTAGGTGTAGTAGACCATAAGAAGTATGGATGTTGAGGGCTTCTCCAGAGTGTCTATCTTACTGTTACATTGCAAGACCATAGGGGTAATGGACATAAGTGCTTCCTTATAGTTTCTATAGTTCCCCGACATAGGCCATAGGGGGAATTGGATGTCGAGTGCTTCCTTAGAGTGCCTATTAGTTACCGATACATGACTATAGGGGGAATTGATAGTGAGTGCTTCCTCAGAGAGTTTGTGCTAAAGCTGAACAGAAGGGGTTAGACTGTGTGTACTTTACAGAGGGTTGCTTGCATTTGTTTGGTTGAACAAGAGTGGTTAGGCAATGAGTATCTCCCATAGGGTTACATACTTTTGATTATCTTCTTTCTTGATATAAGAAAATTAAATCTTTGGAACTGTAGGATTGTTTACTGGTGAGAACTTCCTTGTTTACTTCTTTTTCTTGCTTATTGCCTGCCATATATATTCACTGACTATTAGGCATAGATCATTGGGTGGTTTCTACTGGGATAAGACACACACCCTATTTGGGTCATGCTTTTGGGCCCAAAATTATTATATTGCCTCTGGTATAGATAAGGGAAAGCACCCTTCTACATCAGGTTCTCGATTGCTGAGGAACTGGAGAGCATAGGACCAAGCCGAGGCATGCGATGCTGTTGGAGATTTTTTGTTTTCCTTTTCAGTTTGGTTTATTATGGTTTTCCAGCATTGTGACTTGTTTTTCCATTTTCCTAGACATATTTATCACGCATCATTATATATGTGCTTCAGTTTTTATCTCTTCAGTCTCTTGCTATTTAATACTGAATGGTATTATTACTACTTATGCTATTGTATATCTGCTTTAATTCTACTGTGTTACTCTGCAAATGGGGGCATAGTTTCCCCTATCACACCTAATTCCCTCGCTACTAGTTGACATCCTCTGGCATTTGGGGAAATGTGCTTGAGGCCATGTGACCAACCAGGTACAGTGCACCTATGGGTGGCACCCGAATCCGGGACATTACAAAGTGGTATCAGAGGGATTATTTTCTTCTTGAATTACTGTTTGAGGATATAGATAGAGATAGGATGGAAATAGTTACATTGTAATATGTTGTGCTCGGGAGTAGTTATCCTGTGTATGGGTAAAAGAAAATTTACATCGTTATTTTAATTATTATGGTTTTGAATGATTACAATTTATTTGATTTCACTATTGGGATATTCACATGTTTTGTGCTATTATCGTTGGTGTTATTGAGGATTCATTTCTTTTGCAACTTGATGAGATGAGGTTATGTCATATCATGAATCATATAGGCACTTGTTAGAATCAAATGCCATTTATTCCTACCATTCCTTTTAGGGTGCATTAGCGATTGCATGTTGTTGTGATAGATGTTGAGTTATATATGCATAGTGTTGTGATAGATGCCTTGATAAAATACCAGCATTTTGATAAGGGTATTGTCTTGTGTATGATCTTGGTTTAATGAACACTAATAATTGGTTCTTGAGGTGTTATGGGCTGTTATGAATTATAATTTTGTGGATCATTTCACTGTTATACTTATTTATAAAATTCATGTGATGAAAAGATTTTATTCGCAGGGAGTATGGGCCCTCACAGATCAGAATTTGGAACCCTATTGTTTTTTTGTGTTGTCTGGGTTCCATAGTAGTTTCTGAGGCTTACATTCTAGATTAA
Organism: Viscum album; assembly: GCA_963277665.1. Taxonomy (NCBI): domain Eukaryota; kingdom Viridiplantae; phylum Streptophyta; class Magnoliopsida; order Santalales; family Viscaceae; genus Viscum; species Viscum album. The sequence continues at coordinate 177,705,865 of OY728134.1, forward strand.
CCCCTAATAAACGATGTTTAATGTTGAACAAATGATGTATATCCTTCTATTCTAGAAGGAACATTTTTTCTTAAGTACAGACCATGTCTATATGTACACTCCATGTAGTCTCTAATAGCGGCTATTGGTGGCTATAGCCACGGTTCTATGGCCCATAGCCACGGTTTTCCAAACCATGGAAATAGCCCATGGCTATTGCCAGAGTTTGTGGCCTATGGCCATGATTTTCAAAACCTTTTACATAGGCCAATTTTTTCATTATCCTATGGCCACGATTCTCCAAAACTGTGGCTATAAGGTTCCTATGATTCTGCAGGAAAATCAAATTCCACAAAAAATTTCATGGGAATCCCTATCGCCATAGTTTTGAGTCTATTACCATGGTTTTTATTAATATATATATCATAATATATATATACCCAAATTGTGGCGCGGTGCACTGGTATGTGTGCTGGACTGCATAGTGGAGGTGCAGGGATCAAAACCCACTGGGGACATTTACAATTTTTCTATTGCCACGGTTAAAACCATGGCACTAGGACGAGACAAAATACCATGGTGGTAGTGGCCACGATTGCCCAAAACCGTGGTCGTAGCCTTTGGCCATGGTTTTGGGGCCTATTGCCACAATTTTGAACCGTGGCAATAGCCCTTTTTTCCAGTTGTGTTTGGTGGGACACACCATGTCCCAGATGTACACACCGTGTTTCGTAAACCATGTGTCCACATATGTGACTAATGACATGGATGGATAAAACATAAGTTATACACGTCGTGTCAAGCTTGAACACGCCGTGTAGTGTAACTCTTGTATCCATCCATGTATCGAACGACACAGAGCAATGGAAATATTATTTTACATGCCATGTCTAGGATAAACATGTCATGTATAGTCAGTCATGTGTTCCCCTGTGTGATTAAAATCACTGACAGTTGAAATCTATGTAGTACACACCATGTAGAGTGAGCTGTGTAACTTGTCGTGTGACTAACAACATGGGTTTGTGAAGTTCATCTCATACACGTCATGTCTGACACTAACACACCATGTAGTATTCTTCTAGGAGAATTGTGTGGCTTATCCGTGTAATAGAAATTAGGAAGGGGAAGAGGATTCAAGTACACGCCATGTGTATGGTGTGTTACACAACCAGTTTTGGAAGAAGTTCATGCCCATTTGAAGGCTGAAGGAAACACGCAGTGTATGAATTGTGCACCCCATGTATCCATGTTCTTAAAAACATGAATTCTTTATTTCTCCTATTCCCTTCATACAATTATATGTTTCAGTACCTATTAATCTTGATCTAAGTCATGCATTAGACCATGCAGAGTCATACCACCGAGACATCCTCCGGTTGTAAACTAGTTATAGGGAAATGATTAGACACCAGACATGGCTGATCAGGGACTACCAGCTGATCCTCCACTTATTCAAGTCTTGGCACCAGTCATTATTATGGACACAAGTGCTCACATAGAGTTCTAAGAGGGGATTATGAGGTTCATGTAGACCTTCCAAGGAGTACCACATTCTTCCCCATCTATGGAAGAGTTGACACATTTTTTCCAGCAGCAGCATCCTCCCAGCTTTACAGGGGAAGGAGGACCTCAGGCTGCAATGTCCTGGTTAGAATCCATGTTGTATATATTTGATCATTTGGAGATGCCTCTAGACAGAAGGGTGAATCTTGTTACGTATATTCTTCGAGATTCTACAAAGACATGGTGGGATGTGATTTTATAGGAGGGATGCCAGTAGGTTATGGTCTGTGATGAGTTTCAACACACTTTTTATTATTACTTCTATCCAGAGACTTTGAGGTCCGAAAGAGCCCTAGAGTTCATGAGTCTAGAGTAAGGTACCATTTATGTTATGGAGTATTCTTCTCTCTTCACAGATCTGTAGAGATTCACACCTATTCAAGGAGTTGATGAGCTATTCATGGAAAGGAAGTTCAAGGATGGTCTTAGGCATGACATCTGATCTCAGGTGACTATCTTCTGGTTGAATTCCATCACTTCTATATTTGACCAGTTTCTGATCATGGAGTGCAATCTGTGAGATTCTGGGGTTTTGGGCTAGGGTGGCTTGACATCCGGAGTTGGAATCCCTCCTACTGATATAAGGAAGCCACGTAGGGAGTCTACACCTAGAGATCCAAGGAGGTGAGAGATTTATTCAGGTATCCAGGTGGTGTGCTACCAATGCAAGAAGGTCCGTAATAAAAGGACACATTGCCCAGGAGACCTAGTGGAGTGCTGATCTTGCAATAAGATGGGTCATCCTCAGCGTTTCTATAATATATTTTCACCTGTAGCTGGGGGTAAGGGTTATTCTATGACTCACTATTCAATATTACCACCACTAGTTTAAAATCTATCATGGAAATTGAGTTCTTCCAAACATTCATGCCGAGATGGGGGTCATGACCATGGTAGTTAGTCACTAGGATTTCAGCGACATCGTGTTAGATTACCTAAGAGTGGTCAGGTAGGGTCATAGGGCTGTGGTGTAGGCCAGACTTTTGTAGTGTAGTAATCCTAACAGGATCAGGATTCCAAACCCTCTACCATTCAACGTACGATCATAATTGCCTCATTTTTAGCTTCTTCACTTTTTGATAAATGGGATTCCCATAGAATTATATCTGTTGCGGTTGTGGGGAGACTTGGGATATATATCTTTTCTTCTACAAATACTTTACTGTAGAAATTCTTTTGGGGTCTAGAACAACTAGTGTATGTCAGTTCAAGGAGTTCCCTATTGAGGTTGTTGGGTGTCACTTATTATGGGACCTCTATGTCTTAGATATGATGAGTTATGAAATTATTCTCAGAATGAAATGGTTATTTCCATTGAATTTTTTTGTTGATTGCTATAATCTTAAGGGGAGTTATACATCCCCATAGTGATGATCGTTTATTCATAGGGGAAAATGGGTTGTCGAGGAGAGAAGAGCATGACCTCAGCATCATGGGTTGGGAGGAGTTATAATCGATATTGCTTGTCTATATCTGGATGACCCAGGAACTTCACAGATGGAATTTTCTCCAGTGGTGGGTCATTTCAGGGATTTCTTTCCAAAGGAATTTTTAGGTTATCCTCTAGAGAATGAGGTTGAATTTTCTATTGATCATGTTCTAGGAGCGACACTAGTGTCCATTCCTCTTTATAGGATGGCTACACCAGAGTTACAGGAGCTCAAGAAGTAGTTGGAGGAGTTGCAGGAAATGGGTTTTATCCAACCCAGTACTTCTCCTTTGGGTTCTCTTGTCTTGTTTGTGAAGAAGGTAGATGGTAACCTTAGATTTTACATGGATTATCAGAAGCTGAACCAATTAATGACCAATAACTGATATCCATTACTAAGGATTGATGATCTCATTGATCAGCTCTCAGGTTCCTGGGTGTTCTTGAAGATTGAGTTGAGATTTGATTATTATCAATTGCACAGTTGACCATCTGATATACCTCTTATAGCCTTCCAGAGCATGTATGGTCTATAGAAGTACGTGGTTATGCCATTCGGTTTTACGAACACACCTGAAATCTTCATGAAACTGATGAAGTGATTGTTCCATCCATATTTGGATTCTATCGTGGTAGTCTTTATGGATGATATCATGGTGTACTCTCACACTTGAAATGACTATTAAACACATCTTGAGATCGTTCTAAGTACACTGATAGAGAATCAGTTATATGCTAATCTATCCAAAATACACTTTTGGATGGACCTGATTCAATTCTTGGGACATGTTATCTTAGAGACATGAGTATAAATAGACCTATAGAATGTGAGAGAAGTTCTTTCCTATGAGAATATGAAGAATTTCATTGAGGTACGAATTTTTCAAGGGATTTATGGATACTGAAGATGTTTCATACATGAATTCTCATACTTAGTAGCACCACTGATAGGTCTGACGAAGAAGGGTACAGAGTACTTGTGGTCACATTCTTGTGAGTCATCCTTTCAGGAGTTGAAAGGGTGGTTGACTTCAACACCAATATTAGTATTTCCAATTCCATGTAAAAGTTATACTGTGTATTGTGATGCATCAGGTATCGGGCTGGGAGTTGGTCTTATGAAGGGGGAAGTGGTCGTTGCATATGGGTATCTGCAGTTAAGGCCATATGAGAGGAACAACCCAATGCATGATCTCAAGTTGGCTGTTGTTGTCCATGCTTTGGGCTGTTGGAGTCATTATCTTCTGGGAGTGCATTTTGTGGTTTTAACTGACCACAAAACTCTCAATTACATATTCACTTAGCATGACCTGAATTTGAGATATTGACGGTGGGTTGAGTACCTTCAGTCCTTTGAATTTGAGATTGCCTATATGCCTAGGAAAGACAATGTTGTGGATGATGTGTTGAGTAGGAGGAATCAAATACAGGTAGCTCAGGAGGTAAAAAATGAGTGAAAGCTTATGGATTTATTCTTTCAGATGAATTTGGAGGGTCACGATAGATAGGGGATGACTTTTATTGCTTCTATGGATGTTACCTCTACTCTTTATGATCATGTGTGAATGTGGAAGCTATAAGACTCAGATGTCCTAGTCCTACAGGAGAGTGTGTCAGGAGAGGACCCTATTCCCGGATGGACCATAGGCGAAGATGAGATCTTGCATTTTCATGGGCACGTATGGGTGTCAGCATACATACATGAGGACCTAATGTAGGACTTTCATTACTCAGTTTGGGCAGTTCATCCTAGATTCACCAAGATGTATCATGATCAACACTTTCAGTATGGGTCGCCAGGTATGAAGAGAGATGTGGATGGTATTTTCTTGAGGTGTTCCACCTTTCAGCAGGTGAAGGTGGTGCATCAGTAAACAAAAATGATTTTGCAGTAGTTACCCATTCTCAAGTGGAATCGGAATGATGACATGATGGATTTCGTGACATTTTTACTGAGGTTGTATTGAGGGAATGATGCAATTTTGGTTGTTATTGACAGACCCACGAAGGGTTCCCACTTCTTTCCTATTAAGGAGACCTTCAGTGTTGATGAGATGGGAAGGCTGTACAACCGAGAGATTGTACATTTAAATGTTGTTCCGCACTCTATTATTTCAGAAATGGATTCCCATTTTACTTCTCAGGTATGGTAGGGGCTACATAAGGCTTTAGGTACATAGGTACTTATGAGTATATCATACTATCCCCAGATAGATGGCCAATCTAAGCATACGATTCAAGTGCCTGAGGAAATTCTTCAAGCATGAATTCATAATTTTGGAGGTTCTTGGGAGAAACACATACCTATTATAGAGTATTCCAACAAAATAGATTTTAAGAAACTATTCAGATGGAACCATATGAGGCTTTGTACGATAGGCCACGCCAAACACCATTATGTTGGCTGGAGGTAGGAGAGGAAGCTATGCTGGGACCTCATCATGTCTAGGAGACCACAATGTAGATAGAGTTGATTAAAAAGAAGATGGTTACTACAAAGTCATGAAATAAGTCTTATATAGATCAACGAAGATGAACCCTAGAGTTTGAGGTCTGGGATCAGGTTTTCTTACATGTCACACCGAGGTTGGGAAACAAGAGGATTAGGAGATAGGGTAAGCTTTTTCTGAGGTACGTTGGGCCTTTTGAGGTTTTAGAGAGAGTTAGACTTGTTACATATCTATTGTAGTTACCTCAGACATACTGGGATATGCACGATGTCTTCCACATTTCTCATCTTCAATGTTACTTCTCAGAACCATCTAATGATTTTCAACCTCAGGAGGTGGAGCTAGAGGTGGATGCATCTTCCGAGGTGCATCCTATCTGGATTGTCGATGGATGTGAGAAGGTTCTCTGGGCCGGGTCTGTTCCTCTGATACTTGTGTTATGGTAGCATGGGTTAGTATAGGATAAGACTTGGGATAGGGAGGCCGGTGTATAATCACAGTGGATGGAACTATTTGGAGAATCGTCTTCTACGCCGCTGTGCTAGGGAAATTCGGGGACAAATTTCTTTAAGGGGGAATTTTGTAAGAACCCAGATCAACTTTTCATGCATGTTTTTCCTTTCTATGTTGTTTTTGAGGATAATAGTAGTGTTTGGAATTTTTTGAAGTACACATTGTGCAATGTTTATGTACACGCCATGTACTCAGCTACCACACATATCTGTGTACTGGCCGTGTAACGGCTAAGCACACAGCTGTGTGTGGTGACCTGAAGGCCACCTAATGTGGGGCCTAGTAAGGGAAAGTACATGCTGTGTACTTAAAAATCACATGCTATATACTTTATTTTTATTTCATTAAATGGACCAGGGTCGTGTCTAATTGGCAGAAGTGTCTTCTTCATCTCTTTATTCTATCAAGAGTGTTCGTACGATGCCGATCCTTCCCCGATCCCCCGATCGAGCATCTTTTCTATGATACGATTGTCGTTGATTGCATTGGAATCACATCAGTGATTTGTCTCTTCTTCTTGAACCTAATTTCCTGATTTCTCCTCTCTCCCAAGTTATCTTCAGTTGAATGTTTTAGACATTATTGTAGATATGTGGAATTATAAGGTGATTCATGGCTTGAGATCCATGTATAACGATCTCACAACTCGGAGGTAGGTGGTTTGTGATTTTCCGTAGATAGTCTATGAGTTAAATGTGAAAAAGTGCCCAATACCCTTGAACGAGGTATTGCGTTTGTATGGTTTTTAGCCCTACAATTTCCTGCTAATCCATATTTGTTTGGATAGAGGGTAATTATTTGTTAATAGGTTTTACTACGATATGCCATGGATGTTTTCCCAAGTTTCATTGTTTTTTCCATTTAGTCTAGTGTTCCTATTAGGCTGTTTGTTTTTCTCATGCCTAGTATTGTAAGATGGAGTTATTATTTATCTGAAATGATAGGATGTGCTATAGACTGTTCATCCAAGTAGTTCTTGAGTTTTACTTTGGATGCTATATATCATTGTGCTCGATTGAATTACAAAGGTCCGTGAGAACCTACTATAGTAGACCATAGGGAGAATGGAAGTTGAGGGATTATATAGAGTGTTTTTCTTACTGTTACATTATAAGACTATAGGGGGAATAGACGTAAGTGATTCCTCAGAGTGTTTGCAGTCCTTGATAGGGGCCACAAGGAGAATTTATAGTGAGTGCTTCCACAGAGAGTCTCTTCTAAAGCTGAACCAAAGGGGTTAGACTATGTGTGCATCCAAGATGGTTGCTTGCATTTGTTTGGTTGAACCAGAGTTGTTAGGATGTGAGTTCCTCCTAGAGGATCAACTACTTTTTATTAGCTGATTGCTTGACATATTAAACTGAATGCTTTGGAACTTTATGATTGTTTACTACTCAGTACTTCCTTGTTTATTTCTTCTTCATGATTATTGCATGCCATATATATATTCACTGACAATTGGACACAGATCTTTGGGTGGTTTCCTACCAGGAATAGTCTCACAACCTGTTTGGGTCATGCTTTTGGGACCAACCAGATTACATTGTTGTAGGTATAGATACGATCAAGTGCCCTTCTACTTCATGTACTTGATTTCTAAGCATCTAGACAGAATAAGACCATGCCGAGGATTGCGATTATGTTGGAGATTTTATGATTTCATTTGTAATTTGGTTTATTACTTCATTCCTACATTGTGACTCTTTTTTCTGTTTTCCTAGACATCTGTATCATGCATCATTATATTTGTACTCCAGTTATTATCTCTTAAATCTCCTACTGTTTACTATTGTATGGTATTATTACTACTTCTGATATTGTATATCTGTTTTACTTCTACAGTGTTACTCTACTAATGGGGGCATAGTTTCCCCACTATCACACCCAAGTCCCTCGCTTCTAGTTGGCAGCCTCTGGCATTTGGGGAAACGCACTTGAGGCCATGTGACCAAATGGATATGGGGTACCTCTGGGCGGCACTCGAAACTGGGATGTTACAATGTATCAAGAGTACATCTAGATAATTAAGGGTAGAAAAATATCCTTTTCGTGGAAAAATAATATTTTGAATAAACATAAATAACAGCCTTGTCTCACCATCAAGATCGGATGAAATTTCCCTTATCTTCTTCTTATTTCAAGTAAGATTCCCAAGAGCCTTTGCTAGGAAAACCACTTCACTAGGAGGAGGAGGGCCTATTTGGTAATCCTAAAAAATCCCTTCATAAGGTATTCCAAGGTAGGAATCCCATAGACTTAAAGAAAAGGTACATCTTTGATCATTTACAAAGCTTCTTACAGAAAACAATATTCTTCAAAGATGAATGAGAACTGAACATACTGATAAAATTGGGAGACAATATTAAGATAAATATGTCTATTAACATTTGTGAACCAGTCCATCTATCCCTATTGATCCAGTAGTTTCAAAACAATTGACTTACTTGTCGACAAACACTTTAGACATAATTCTTTTTCTAGCACTATTGTTCTATCAGCAAGGTCTAGATTTAGTGGTCCCTCCAATACTATTTTTAGAGCCTTTTCACTATCTTCTGGTACCTTAACTTAATAGGAGTCGATGAAGGCATTCGTCTCATTTTGGGCATCTAATTTGGGTTTGATAAAGGTGGTTTTTTGAAATTGGGCTTATGGTTTTAGAGAAAAGGGTTTTAGTTTTAAGATAATAGAGCCCAAATAAAGAGAAGAGTGGAAAATGTCTTGGTTTTATCTTTTAGGGATTTCAAACATCGTAAAAAAATACATGGCATAAAAAAATCAAATAATTGATATAATGATATGTTAATGAAAAATCTAGAAATATAAATCTGAGTCAATAAGGTGAGATCTGAATAGGTAGCCACTAGGTCATCATTACGATGTCACTCTAACCTATGTGACCGTATCATTGAGACAATATGTGTGAGACCATAACTGAGAGATAATAACTATTAGACTATAAGTGAGAGATAGTAACTATCAGACCCTTAGTGAGAGATAGTAATTGTGAGACCATAAGTGAGAGACAGTAACTCTGAGACCGTAAGTGAGAGACAGTAACATCAAGATAGAATCTTATGAAAATTTGAATCATGAAACCATAAACTGTGAAATAGTAAACTATTCAATTGAATCTTATAATTCAAAAATCATTTATGATTTCATTTATTCTTTCAAAATTAAATGTATTAGTGAATATATCTGCTATCCCGATGTTCAGTGCCAATTAATTCTAAAGTGATATCACTCTAATGGTAATTATATATTAAAAAGTGATGTATTATATCAATGTTATTTGTTATAGAAAGATAAATAAGATTATTTAAAATGTTAATAGCACTTTTATTGTCACAATATATAGGTACATGTCTGAATTTATATCTATAATCGAGTAATGTTTGTTTCATCTATAAAATTTGTGCACCAAAACTACTAGAAGCTATGTATTCAGCATCAAATGTAGATAATGAAATATAAGTTTTTTTCTTAATACACCATCATACTAGAGACTTTCCTAAAAAGTGACATATTCTAGTGGTTCTTTTTTTATCTAACATAAACCCCCAAAAATAGTACATGAATGGATAACTAAATCAAATCATTTTCCACTAGGTTAAAACAGTCCAAAATTGGTTGTATGTTTGATGTATTTGAAAATCCTTTTAACATCATTTAAATGATACTCTTTTGGGTTTTCTTGAAAACGTACAGACCTGAAAACACAATATATGATATTAGGCTGACTAGTATTTTAGTATTATATGCTTCCAATAATTCATCTATTGGAGGTTTGATCAACCAATTTTCCATTTTCATAAAGATCTATCTTATAGGTACTACTCATTAGAGTAGTATTAATTGTAGATATATTAAAGCCCAAAAAATTTATAACATATTTTTTAAATATTCATTTATTTAAAATAATACCTTCATTATTTTGAAATATTTTAATTCCAAGAAAGAATTTTAGTTCACCTACAGAACACATTTCAAATTCATTTTGCATCATCTTTCTAAAAATAGTATATAAAGAATTTCTTGAAGATCCAAAAATAATATAGTTGAAATAGATCTAAACAACTAAACCATCCTTTGAAATTATTTTTATAAAAATATTAGGATCATATATACCTTTTTTAAAACCATTGGAAATATGAAAACAACTTAATCTATCATACCATGATCTTGGATCCTGATTTAAACCATATAAATCGATTTTTAATTTAAAAACATGATATCGAAAGTGAGGTTTTGTAATACTAGGTAATTTTTCAACAAAATATCGAAAACTATATACCCATTTAGGAATGCCCTATTTACATCTATTTGATAATGTTTAAAATTTAGATGCACTGCATAGGCAAGCATGATTCTAATGGCACCAAGTCCAGCTACTGGCTCAAAGTTTTCTTCATAGTCAATTCTTTATTCTTAACTATAGCCTCGTGCAACCAATATTGAATTTTTTCTAACTATGTTAACAACTTCATCTACTTTTATCCTAGACCCCCATTTAGTGCCTACGGTTAAGGTGTCTTTGGGTCTATCAACATGTTTCTAAATATTCATCCTTTCAAATTGATTTAGCTCCTCTTTCATGGACATCACAGAAAATTCATTATTGATAGAATCATTGATGTTTTTAGGTTCATGATGTGACAAGAGAGCTTGATGTTCAACCTACATTCTAATAGAAGCTCATTCTATGTTCCTATATTTAGATATCCAATAATAACATCAAAATAATGGTTCATAAGGGTTCCAATATCTCTTTAAAAAGAAGGACTAGTGATTTGAGGTGGTTCAAAATGTTTCGGTTCATTATCTCTTGAATCTGGATAATTATCAGAGCTAGAAGATTCAACAGATTATTTTATAAGATGTTCAAATGATTTATCAGTAATGTACAGATTTGACATATCGTTGACAAGATTTTCTAGGGAGGACATAGGTTTATGTGGATATGTTTCATCAAATTTTACATGTACAGGTTCTTCCACACAATTGGTTATTTTGTTAAAGACTCTATTTGATTTACTAGAGATTAAATATACAAGAAAAATTACTTCATCACTCTTGGATTCAAACCTATCAATATTATCCATAATGTTAAGAATATAGACATTTCATCTAAAGAATTTTAAGTAATTAACCATGGGTTTTCAATTTTTACCCAACTTATAATGAGTTCTTTAAATAATTGGTCGAATCTAGCCTCTATTGATTTTATATCATGTTGTATTAATAGCTTCTTCCAAAAAGTAAATAGGTAGGTCATAATCACTAAGCATGCTTATAGAAATTTCTTGCAGATTTCTAATTCTTTTTTCTATAAAAACAATTTTTTTGACTTGTCTTAGGAGAATAGATGTTATAACTATATCCATTTTGTGAGAAAATGGATTCAAACATTTAGTTTTTAAACTCACATACATGGTCACTTCATATAGATTTTATCCTAACTCCAATAAGATTTTCTACAGTCCTTTCATACTTCATAAAATGAGAGAAGGAATCACTTTTGTGAGCCAGAAAGAAAGTCCAATTATTCCTAGAATTGTCATATATAAGAACATAAACATAGTTCTTCCCATTAAACTTCAAACTCTAGATGGCCCAAACAAATCCATGTGAACCAACTAAATAGGATGAGAAGTTGAATGTTCTTTATTTAGTTTGAATGATATTTTGTGTTGTTTACAATTTTGACAAGGATTACAGACATTGTTCTTTGGAAACTAATTTTTGGGTAGGTCCATGAGTAAATCTTTTATAGTAATCTTTCTAAGGGAGTGTATATTGAAGTGTCATTGTCTTCTTTACTAAAGAAAAGAATCTTTATGAAATAAACTTAATCATGAAACATTTTTATAAACTAAAGAATCTATGTTAACATCCTAAATATTTTCATTTCTAAAAGAAGATAATATTAATTCATTCATAGAGTTAAAAAAATTACAAGCATCATTTTCAAATTTAACATAAAATACATCATCAAATTATTGTGAAATACTAAGAAAAATATATTTTACCCCATAAAAAAATTACTTGATAATTTAAAACTGATTTAGAGTTACCAATCTTGCCTAATCCAATTATTTTTCCTTGAGAATTGTCACCAAAGGTGATGTCACTACCTATCCCCCAAGGCCCGTGTCGTGACTACCCCAAACCCACCTTCCATATACTAGGGGCAGGTGACTAGCATGAGAATGGAATATCCCTATAACAGGAAGGAATTGGATTTAAACATGTATAAACACACCATCCACAAACACAACAAGAAGCATCCACAAAGTAAAATGCTATAGTAAAAAGTGTACTGAAAGTAAAGGTGCCAGAATACAAGCCCAACTGGAAAGTACAAGTACAACTGAAAGTGAAAAAAACTCCTAAAATGTCCATCGAGGATCCTACCTAATGGGTAGGTACTTCTAATGATCAGTTGTCACTACGTCACATCACGTAAAATTTTCCACCTCTGAGCATCGTCCAGTCTTATCTCCCTCATCCTCGTTCAACATTGTCTGTCATCTGCACAATACACAACAAGTTGTAGTCATATCCTATGCAGGGGTGAGAATACAAATACTCATTAGGAACCTTGAGACCCCTGATGGTCATCCAGAGTTTCACAAAGTAAATACCACAAAGCAAGACCTCATTCATAAATCATGAAGTAGAAATCAACTCTACATAGGTATATGACCATGCATATACCTAAGTTAAAAAAATATACTCATATCAAACCTGATGTAACATAAGGCTCCAAACATTAAGCCATTTTCAAAATTGATCCATGAGGGCAGAATTCCACAAGGGTAACACCACAAAGGTAACACCACAATGGTAACACAACGAAGGTAAAAGTACCACAAAGGTAACACCATGAAGTTAACTCCGTGAAGGTAAAAGTACCAAAAAGTTAACACCACGAAGGTAACACCACAAAGGTTGAAGTACCACAATGGTTACACCATGAAGGTAACACCATGAAGGTAACACCATGAAGGTAAAAGTACCATAATGGTAAGGAATAAGCTCACACAAGGTATATAACTTAAGTACATAATTACAGATGATTAGTCATAAACCATGATCATCATATTTTGTTGAGAAGCTCTACTGATGAACCACATAAGATCGATAGATATTGACCCACATAGGATCGCCAGTCGTCAACCCACACATGATTGATTGAAATAGGATCGATGATCTTTGTTCACGTTACAGTCAGTCATATAATTTCCTACACCTAGTGCGCCTGAGTTCTATAGAATCTACTCTTCTTGAAATCAGTCATACCTCAACTGCCAATTGGCCCAACAAAGGAGTAACCCAAAGGACTGCCATGTCGTAAGGGCTCCAACATGATAGACGACGCGGAAATTGGATGCCTAGTCTATGAGTTATAAGTGATTTAGTTATATGGGATCAGTTGGATTTGAGTTCAATCCAACCCGAACGTACTCCATAATTCTCCAAAATTTGAGCGGAGTATACCAAAAGGACTATATTTCCCCAAGGATCCCTACATCATAGACAGTTCTTCAATCAGACGTATGGATTTCAAGATATGGAAATTTCACCAAAACTAGGCCCTGTGGGGTCGGGTCAGGTTCGAACCTGTCATAATGACCCTGACCGACCCAGTCTATGCTGAAATTCCCCGGTTCAGGCTGGAAGAACCCATTTTGGGTTGACACGATCTGGTCTTGGGTCCAACCCGGGCCGGCCCTGATGGGCTCGGCCTGCTGGTCGGCGGTCTGGCCCAGCCCACCGGGTGGCGCGGCCCGGCCTGTGGAGAGAGAAATCAGATGGAGGCGTGGCCCACAGGATTTGGGCCCACCCAAGCTGGCACGAGGGGATATTTCCCCCAAATCTCATTAATGACTTATCCGTTAGGGTTCTGATGCTGGCCGCCTTGCTCGAACACCATGTCTGAAAAGTCACGTCCTCCTCCTCTTGCGGCATGCGACAGAGTGCCACACCTCCTCCGTGGCCAACTGGTGCCAGTTGTTAGGATGATCAAAGTATCCTAGAGAGACAACCTCATCTTGTGGAAGGCGACATCATGCCCCCAATGCCATAGTTGGCCGGTGTGTGCCACTGCCATCGTCTGCTGGCTGGGTTGTCAGGGCCGCTGCGCCGACAGTATTCCACGGGTCATCGAGTGAGCTCTGATGGCCCGTTCTTTCATAAGAAGGTTCCATTGGACTCCCCATGATGCTTTATTCATTGCTAATCCCACCATTTTGGGTTTCATTAAACCCAAATAATTTGATCCCAAAGAACACGTCAAATTTCAACAAAATGCGGAGGGTCCATGCCTTGTTTGTTTGGCTCGCGCCCTCTGTGTTAGCTTAATAGAAAAAGGGTAGAATAGTATCCAACAATATATTGAAATTAAGACAAGATAAATCCTTACCTCATGATCATTGGGTAATGTCTGTGTTTGAGAAAGATTCGGTGTTCGTCGTTCCTACAACAAGCCTCCAACAATGCTGCTCAATCGTTGTTCTTCGGTTCTTCCTTGGTGAGGGGATTCATTCATCATCTTGGGGATCCTCAATGATTCTCCTCTACATTGCCTATGGAAACAAAAAATAAAAGGGAGAGAGGAAATGGGAGTTATAATCAATACACACAACTTAATAAAGGTTCATTAATTGGTGCAATTAATGAACCTAAGTAATTGATTTGAGAAGGGTTACACGTCTTTGGGTAACCATTAATTTAATGTCCTATATTAAATGATTGACCACCCCTTGTGGTCCCCACAACCATAACCTAAAGGTGAGGTGGTAGGATGTTTAAAATAAAATAAAATAATTTATTTTATTCATCAACGAAACATACAAAAACAAAATTCTTTTTTTAACCCACTGCAGTCGAGATTAAACCTCCCATATGCGAATCCTGGTTCCATGAGATCAATGGTGGCTTCAAAATTCCCTTCCAAGCACCGGTTCAAAATTTAGGATTTTCTTCTCACAAGTTCACTTTTTGTACCTTAAGAATGTTTTAAATTCCATTCTAGGCATATCGAGCATCGAAATCAAATGCCGTCAGATTTTTCAGCCTCTTAATATTTGCATTTAGTTAAAAACAATTTACATGGAATGTCCGAGTCTTTAAATTCTACCCACCTTAGGGATTTTCATCCCTGAAATCCACATAATATACTAAGAAAAAAAAGTGGGGGTACTTATCATGAATCTGATCCTCCCACTCCCACATGCTCTCCTGGAGGTTCCCATGCTACTATTGAATGTGCATCATTGGTATCAATCACCCTTGAGGGACTTGCTCCTATCAATCATAAATCTCCACTAGAATCTCTATAAACTCCACCCCATCATCAATCTATTGCTCTCCATGGTCTATGATGTGAGATCGGTCATGCACGTATCTCCTCAGCTGGGATACATGGAAGATGTCGTGCACCCTCTCCAACTACTGTGGGAGTTCCAAGTAGTACGCCACCTCGCCAATCATCCAATGTTTCAAGAATGGACTGATAAACCTCAGTGAGAGATTTCTTCCTCAGCCAAATCTATGTAGTCCCCACCATGGGGAGACTCGTAAGAATATGTTGTACCCCTTCTGGAACTACAATTGTCTCCATCAGTTATCAGCAAAGAACTTCTGTCAGCTCTGTGCAGTCTTCATCTCCTCTCAGATAAACTACACCTTCTCAGTGGTCACCTGTACATTCTTTGGGACAACGAGTGTTGGCACTCCTGGATCTATCCAGCATAAGGGTGATCCACATGGTCATTTGTAAAATGACTCAAAATAAGCCATATGAATGGTGGAGTGATAGCTGTTGTTGTATGAGAACTCTACCAAGGGTAGGTGGTCCTCCCAACTATGGCCAAAATAGAGGACACAAGCATGAAGCATGTCCTCGAGTGTCTGGATGGTTTTCTCTATCTGACCATCTATCTACGGGTGAAAAGTTGTGCTCAAGTGATGCTGATTTCCAAAATCCTCTTTCATTCCCTTCCACAGCTAGGATGTGAAGCATGTGTGATAGTCTAAGACTATCCTCATAGGAACTCCGTGAAGTCTCAGTATCTACAGAATGTAGAGACCCCTCAAGCTCTTTACCGAACCCTTCTCTTGAATTGCAAGGAAGTGGGCTGACATGGTGTGTCAGTACACAATCACCCATATGGTATCATGACCTCTGGACATATGTGGTAACCCCATCAAGAATTCCATCGATATTCCTTCCCACCTCCACTCTGGTATCTCAAGGGTTTGGGTCATGCTTGTGGGTACCTGGTGCTCAGCCTTCACTAGCTAGAAACTAAGGCATCTAGAAAAAGACTCCACCAAAGCTTTCTTCATTCCTTGCCTCCAGAACATACATCAGAGGTCCTGGTACATCTTCACCACACTATGATGTACTTACAAGGGGGATTTATGGAAATTACTAAGCACCTCCTCCCATAGCGCTGTTGGTACAAATTTATGTCCCCAAAAGGGTAGAGTACTCCCCAACTTCAGAATATCTATAAGGTACATGTCCTGAGGTTATCTAATCAAGTCAGGCCTCATAGTCATCATCCAAAAGTTATGAATTCTGAACTCGCTGAAGAAGTGGGAGAGTGATAGTCATAGACTGGAGGTAATCTTCTCCATCTCTATCCATGAAGGAAATCTACAATATGGCTAGCTGCTCTATCGCCTCACTCAGAAGTTGTAGACCACAACTCATATTGAGTGTATTTACTACTAAATTCCCCTTCCTAGGAGTATAGACTATATCAAAGTCATAGTCCTTGATTAACTCTAGACAACTTCATTGTCTCATATTCAGATATTTTTGGGTGAATATATAACTGATACTCTTGTGATTTTAGTAAACTGTAAACCGTTCACCCATCAAGTAGTGTCGCCACATCTTCTGTGTGAAGACTACTAATACCAAATCCATGTTGTGAGTTGCATAATTCTTATCATGAGGCCTTAACAGTCCTAAGATATAATAAATCACTACATCACCCTACATGAAGACGTAACTATGTCCAGTGCCTAATTAATCATAGTAAACCAAGTAGTAAATGACCTCCTCTCTAACTTCAGGATGGGAGCACTGGTCAAGCAATACCTCAGCTACTAAATGCTCTACTAGAATGTATTTCTCTATAGGAAGGATCTCCTCTTATTCGTAAAGGATATAAAAGGTGATACTACTCTAGAGAAATGAGTACGAACCTCCGATAGTAGCATGATAATCCAAGGAATTTCCCCCCCCTCAGTAACACTCCTGGGTGGCACCTAAGTAAGTACCGCCTTGATCGTCACTGGACACACTGCCACTCCAGCCACTGAGATGATGTGTCCCATGAAATGGAACATTCTTATCTAGAACTCACACTTTGATAGCTTCGCATATAAATAGGTCTCCCAAAGTGTGTCCAAGACTATCCTTAGGAGTACAGTGTGCTCCTCCTCAGACATTGAGTACACCAAGATGTCATCTATGAAGACCTCTACCAACCAAACTAAGCTTGTATGGACGATCTTGTTCATGAGAGCCATGAAAACTATAGGGGAATTCATTTCACTGAATGACATCACCAGGAACTCGTAATATCTGTACTGACATCTGATTGTTCTCTTCGAAATGTCTTCATCCGACACATGAAGCAGGTGATAGCCTGATCTGAGGTCTATATTTGAAAACCATCGAGCTCCCTTCAGTTGGTTGAAGAGATCATCGATCCTTGGGAGTAGATACTACTTATTCAAGGTCACTTGGTTCTGGAACTAATAGTTGACACAATGTCTCAGAATCCCTTATTCCTTCCCGGTGAACAAAATCGTGGGATTCCCATGGGAAAACAGTGGGCCTTATAAACCCCTTTATCTGCAAGTCATCCAACTATACCCGCAACTCACAAAGCTCTACAGGAACCATCTGATATGATGGTTTAGATATCGGTGTCGTCCCAGGGTACATGTCGATGAGAATGTATTCCTCTCTATGATGAGGTAGTCCCAGAACGTCATCAATAATGACATCATCATACTGATCTACCACTACAGGATAACTCAGAATTCTTATATCAACTACTCTGAGGGTGAGGCTAGAAAACTGGTTAGTGATTGGCCACACCCTCCTCCTAATTAGTCCATCCATTGATGAAATTATTTCCTTCTCTCTGTTCAAGGAATTATTGATGCCATCCTTATGGATACACCACACTTTGTGCCAAAAATAATCAATATGAGCAAGGACTGTGGATAGCCTATCCATACCCAAGATGAAGTCGTAAGGCCTTGATACTGCTTCTAGGAGATCCTAGCCAAATATTTTACCTCCTAGATTATGCTCACACTTCGATCACCCTTGTGAAATCATCTAATCTTCTCTCGTAGGAGTCTATAATCGTAACGATCGATCCAACAGCTCCATCAGAATCTCCAAGTTCCAAACGAGTATGGTGGGAATGAAAGAGTGACTATCATCTGTGTCTATAAGTACTGCTGCTAAGGTGGAATAGACATAGATCGTACCTATATTTATCTCTGGAGTATTGTGATCGTAGGCCTCTGCTTCCTATAATTGTGCTCGTCTATGCCCGCCTACTCCCTAAGGTTGGGGTGGACCATATGGTGGTTGTGGTGGTAGATCCTAAAAACTCTTCCCACCTCTTACTGTACGACTTGCTCATATTCCCCTTCCACTACCCTTTAGACCCCCTTGATCGAATTCATGCCTCTTCCTTGGCGTTCCCTCGACCATCTTCTGGTCGTCCATATGATGGGTCGGGCAATCACAGGCCATGTGACTCTACCTGCCACATGAGTAGCACTGCCTGCTCCTCATCTATCCTCCTCTATCATGTGAGCCCCACACCACATGCCCTATATCCTAAGGTTGTCCACAAGAAGGTCTGGCCTTCTTGGGACCCTGCATCGTCCATCTATTAACCACTACAGATGACTCTGATACCTGACGTCTGGTGGGGGCTCTTTCTGTCGGTGCGTGCTCATCTTGGAAGATCTCCACCTAAAGTGCTCTCTCTAGCACCCCAGCCAGCATTAGAATGATGAGTAGTATCATTGATGACTTGATCAAATTTTGGAGACCCTTCTCAAATGTTCGGGCCTTGATGAAAGGGTCTGGTACCATGTAGGTGGTGTATCAGGAGAGATCAGTGATCGTCACTGAGTACTGGGCCACGGTCATGCAACACTTCTGTAAGTGCAACAACTACTGTATTTGCACTGTTCGTAGAGATGTTGGGACAAAATATTCCCTAAAAAGGTCATCAATGTCCACCCAGGTGAGGGTCTTCTCCTCATGTAACTAGAGTGTCAGACTCTACCACATCCCAGCTGCTCCCTGGAAGAGACTAGCAGCTCAGATTCCCATCAGATCAGCTGTTGTCCCAACAAAGTGAAAAACTCTGGCCACAACCTCCAGCCAGTCCTCAAATACCTACAGATACATCTTGTTTGGAAATGTTGGATGCCTCTGTTGGTGAAAAATGTGAAACACAAATAGTCAGTGTTTATCCTCTTCAGTTGGGGTTAGTGGCATTGGGTTACCAACGAGTAGTGGTGTTGCTGGTACACCACCCGAAGGTGCTAATCTTGTAAGAGGGCCATGCACAAAGGCCTCATCACTCGGTGGGCCATCATCATGTACCCTCTCCTAAATCCTGGCTAGCTATCTATATGGTCGATTCTAGAAAAAATACCTTTGACCCATATTAATTAAGTTATTCTTATTGATCAAACTCAATTAGATCGGAATAAAGTCTTTTGAAAAACATACACAATCAGTGTTTTCGTACACTGAGTTAGAAATAAGAATTATAGGTCCTACTGTATGGATATGTTGGTTACCGCACCATCACTGGATTACCTAAATAGAAAACCACACTCAAATCACCTAACACTATTACCATATAGAAAAGATCAATGTCCTAGTTCATTGGTAGAACCAACCTCCCTCTAATACCATTTTTTCATGATTGATCCCCCAGGGCCAGTTCCATGACTACCCCATGCCCGCATTCCATATGATGGAGGATGGTGACTAGCACCAAAAAGGAATATCTCTATAATGGGATGAAATTTTTAGAGGCCCAAAGCTTGATGTACATATACATTACATTAATTTTGTGGAATACTTAATACATAACAAAAAAAGACACACAAGGACCATAATAGTTTAGTGTCTTTGGAAACTCGGAACGTAATCTTCTAATTGTGGTGAAAGATCTTCAACATATCCCATAAAGATCTTCCCCTTTTGGTTTTCTTACCTAAAACCTTTCTTTAAATCCTGGAGAAAAGAAAACATATAAAGGGTGAGCTTAAATACTCAGTAAGGGTAAGCTTGGATAAAATAAAACAAACCATATACATTTGAACTTAAACACATGAGCATAATGTTTAAACATAAAAATCTTGAGGAATGATATAAAACATGGAAGTATATAAGGCATAGATCATAATGGAACATCAATCATTATGAAATAGCATGGGAATAAAACATTTAATTTTGACAACAATTAAGCACATGATATGATTTACATAGTAGCTAAGGCATTGCTGCCAAGACCATCTTAGTGGACAAAGTCCCTTTCTGAATCTAGGTAACTCCTCTTTTCAGTCCTGTAACACTGAATTAGATTAACTTAACATTCCAGCCATGTCTATCTCATGAGATATAAATCATTACCCAATGCATTAGAGAGAGGTATAGGTCCCACCCATCTCTTAATTAAATCATTCTTACTTGTTCCACAAAATCATAAATCATACATCATAGCATAACCCATGTAATAAATTAGGATTCATAAAAATCATGCCATCATAACATAATCCATATAAAACAAATGGATATCATTTCATCATAAGAAGAATCATACCAAGTAAATAATAGATAATTTACACTTGAAACATACACATATGAAATAATTCCATCTTAGATGGAAAAGCGTATTGATAAAACACATGAAATGCATTTTTGAGGAAAATATCCTTTCTTCTTCAAAATGAAGTTCTTTTCACAAAACATCATGAAATTTTAAAATACAAGGATTTTGTTTAAAATAGTCATGAAATATTTTGGAGGAATCTTCATGAAAATAAGGCTTTATAAATATGTAAAAATATTTTCATGCCCTATAAGTAAAAATAAACATTCTCCTCATACTTATGTCGGAAAAGTTAAAAAAACCTCATAACGTAAACAAAAGAATGATTCCTTACATACCATGTAGTAAAATTCAAAATTGTTAAAAAGGGAATTAAACATACATAAAAAAACATTTATAAAACATGGACATGGATGATAACAATAACCCCATTAAATACTTATGTATAAGCAATCTTGGATAAAAATGAGATTTGCAAAATTATCCCTTACCTTAGGTCTGATATGATTCGTACATATCCGAACCTCCTGTATAATGATTTAAATAATGTCATTGACTTATTAATGAATCATATTAATTTTTATGATATCATATATGGTTCACTTATGACTTTATATTACCCATTATTTTGTAAGTTCCATGTTAAAGCAACGTTTTGGGTAAAATCGTTTTATTTATCGTACATGTTTGGACTTGTTGTTATTGATATTATTACTTATATCCTGATTTAAATAATTCCAGAATGTAAAACATGATTTATATATAATATATATTCAGCATATACATATATATTATAGATCGATAAAAGTAATGAAATACACTGTTCATGGAGACGGTAGGCCATACGTACGCATGAATGCTGTTTCCATTTCTTATTGAATTGAATGGAATTAATTAGATGACATATATAAATATATATATATATATTACTAAATCTAGTATCATTATTATCCCATATATTTCATTATTACTTATTATACATACATTATAATCATTCATGAATCATTATCATGGAGAATGAATCTCATCGCGTCGTGGAGACGGTAGTCCGTATGTACGCACGAGCGATGATATCATTCCCATGATCATGGAATTGTATTTAAATGTATGTATAATATTTCAGAATCAATATCAATTCACAATAATCATATATAGTAATTTATTTACACCATTATACCCATCCTAGTAAGGTGGTGATCAAAAACAGATTACACCATGGCGTGGAGTCGGTATTCCGTACGTACGCACGCACGGTGATTTAGTTTTCCGTAGGATGGATAGATGGTGAAATAGGGTTGTTTCATACACATAATAACATATCAGTATATTAGTGATACTGATGTCATTACCTCATTATTAAACAACTAATGAAGAAGAAGTTGAAGAAGAAATAAAGTTTAAAGAATCGATAACGGACATTACCTCTTCTTTGAAGCGCCTCTTCTTAACCTCCTCTTAGGTTACTAAAGATGGTCTTTGAAGAAAACCAGGACCTCTAGGATGTTTCTACGGTAGTGGAGAAGAGAAATTGGTAGGGGTTTGCTGTAACACCCCGAGATTTTATGAAAAATATCCTTTTAATTTCATTGATATCTTTTATTATACAGCACACCAAGTATAGCTCGTACTATACGCAACACCGTATTAGGTTGCAGTATACGCAACACTATTCTTGGAGCGTGTTACACACAATTTCATGTTCGTTTTATAAATGTCATTCTACGCAACATTGAGTGTGTGTGTGTATATATATATATATATTCAATGAATAAATGAAATATGGTTGGATTCTATTATACGAAACAACGAATGATTCTTGCACAACACGCAACCCTGACTTGTCTTGCATTACACGCAATCACGACCTTCCTCGATAACGTGTGTTGTACGCAATACTGGGTTTTACTGAACAACGATATATTATCATAATATTATTATGAACTAGCCGTTGTGAATAGTATTAACTAAATTTTGAATATTATAACATTATTATTCATCTTACACATTTTCTAGAACATGGTATAAGAAAAAAATAAATTTTTCGGGTAAAATAAGTAATTTTAAAAAAATGCAGTTTTGCTACCTTTTGATGGCACAACTACTTTAAATCTAGTTTTTGACATGTTTATAAGTTAAATTTTATAAAATAAAATTCTTTATTTGAATCAGGATATAAAAATTTACATTGGATAAAGTTTTGGTATTTTTCTGATAACTTTCATATTTTAATAAATAGTAAAAACATGCTATATTTTAATTAAAAACAACTTTTTTCATCGTAATAATTTATATGGATAAATTATAATATTGAATGATTTTAAATTATATTTAGAATATATTTTTACAATTTAATATAATGTTGGTCATTGTATGTAATTTCGCATTTAAACCAGACATAAACAAGTGTCAATCTTTGGATAGTTATTATCTCTTAAGAACACGCTATATGTTTTGATGACGGGATTTATTTTTTAAATTAATTAATGAAACTAAGATGTTTTGAATTTGGAAAAATAGAAATCATTTTTGAGTTCATAATATCAAATATAGCTTAGGCATAATTTTTGGTATTTTTCTGAATACTTTCAATTTTTGATGAATAGTGAAACCACTAAGTGGTAGTTAAAAAACAGAATTTTTCATAAAACATAATTTTACCGCTTCTGTGAGTGGAATTTCAAAAATCTGAGAGGCACGGTTGATGTCAGTAAGTAAAATGTGGTTCAATGAGATAAAAATAATTTTTTTGTGAATAGTAACTTTTTATTTTTTTTTCACGGTTAAAAGTAAGTACGGTAATTAAGGGTAAAAATGATATTATTATTACCCTAACACATGTACTAATTATATTGGATAAGTTTAATTCGACCATAAACAACCTTGAGAATAAAATATGACCATTTAGGCCCACTTGGATTAGATTAGGACATTTATTATTAAATTATTTAAAAAAGGGTTAAAATAGTTTAAATCAAAGTTTAATAACTAAAGTATTTTTAATATAGGGTTATACATAAGATAAATTCGACTATAAATATTCATTAGAAAGATAAAAATATTTCCAACATAATTATATTTTATTTATAATTTTTAGACATTAAATAATTTAATTTATTTATGACACAATGATGATGTAGTAATTACAATAATAGTGAAAAATTAGAATAATTGATATTATAAATACATAAATAAGTATAATTTGAGACTTTTTATGAATTACACTAATATTTTAGGTTAATATGGCATGCTAGGATTGATGTAATGTACTTTGGTCGAAGTAATCATTCTGTTAGGAGTTTCAAAAAAATCAACTATTGAATAGTGTCGAAATTGTCATAAAATAGTTTTTAAAACAAATATTATATTATTAATTGTTATTTTATTCCTAAAAATCTAAGGATCGGCCAAATGACTTAGATAAGTTTATATATATTAATAAAACACAACTTGTGGGTCTCTTGGATATATATGGTAAGTTTATTAACTATATAATATAAAAATACAAAGTGACATGGTAAATGTCAATCTAATTAACTAAGAGTTAAAACTAAAAGATAAGGTTAGTATAATGACCTAAAATTGTTTAAATACTATTGTATGAGAGGATTTAGACCCATACCCACCTTGGAATCGAAATAAATCAATTTGTATCTATTTGAAACCGAATTTGGCTTTATAATAAAATAATATTTTTAGTTATTCCAAAGGTGCCCCTCTCCTCCCTTATAAAAGGGCACCTCCTCCCTCTCTTCCTCACACCACTTTGAGCCTTCATGCTCGGCCAACCCACTGACAATTCTCCTCTCCACATCCCTAGAAACATCCTAGAGGTCCTGGTCTTCTTCAAAGACCCATTGTAGTGCCCTAAGAGGAGATCTCAAAGAGGCGCTTCAAAGAAGTGGTAATGCCCGTTACCGATTCTTTCATCTTTATTTCTTTTTCCACTTATTCTTCATTATTTGTTTCATTATGAAGTAATAACATCAGTATCAATATTATACTGATATGTTATTATAAGAATGAAAATACCCTATTTCACCATCTATCCATCCTACGGAAGATGAAATCACCGCGCGTGCGTACGTACGGAATACCATCTCCACGCCGTGGTGTAATATGTTTTTCCAATACCACCTTACTTGGATGGGTAAAATGGTGTAAAGAATAAATATACGTAGTTATTATAACATCATACTAATTCTTATATATTTTTTCATCCACTCCAATTCAATTCAATAATTATGGAAATGATATCATCGCTCGTGCGTACGTACGGACTACCATCTCCACGATGCGATGAGATTCATTTTCCATGTTAACCATTAAAGAATGATTATAAAGTATATATTAGCTATAATAATTAAATATATGACATTATAAAGCTAATGGATTTATCTATATATATATGTATATCATCTACTTAATTTGATTATACTCAATAAGGAAACGAAAACATTGTTAATGCATACGTACGGCCTACTGTCTCCATGAACGGTGTATTTATTTCCATTTATTGATCTATTATATATATGTATATTATGAATGTATATTATATATAAATCATTTTTTATATTCTGGAATTATGTAATCATGATCTATGTAATCACTTGAATATTTACAAGTCAAATCACAGACCATAAATTAAACGATTTTACCCAAAACGCCCTTTAACATGGAATTTACAAAAGAACGGGTAATATAATGTCATAAGTAAACCATATATGATATCATAACAGTGAGTATAATTCTGGAATAATTCAATGACATTATTTAAATCATTATACAGGAGGTTAGGACACTTACTAAGAAAATCAGACCTAAGGTAAGGGAAAATATCACAATCTCATTTTTATCCGAGATTGTTTATACTTTGGTATTTATGGGGGTGTATTTTATCATCCACATCCATGTTTCCTCTATATGTAATATTTATATCCTTCTAAAATATTTTATATCCAATTTTACCCTTCTATGTGTTTTTAGTAAAAGATATGAAAGGAATCTTTTGTCGTTTTTCATACGAGGTACTTTTTGACTTTTCTGACAAAAGTACGAGAAGAATTCTTTTTTAACATATACGGAATGAATGGATTTTTAAATCATTATTTCCAAGAAGCTTCCTTTAGAAGTTTTCAATTTTATTTTTAATCAACTTCTTTTAGTTTAAAATTGTATGACATGTTAAGAAAGGAAAAATATTTTTAAAAGTAGAAAGGATATTTTCCTCAAGAATGGAGTTTAAGTGTTTTATCAAAATTATTTTCCATATAAGAAAATATAGGGTTTTGTTTCTATCCCTATTATTACATTTATTTGATTATGTTGTGGTGGAAATATTTTTATGAATTTCTTTATCTTATATTAATTGTTTTATGATGTTTAATATTCCCATTTTTATTACATGGGTTATGTTATGATGTATGGTTTATGATTTTGTGGCACTCATTAGAGTGGTATCATTATGAGATGGGTGGGACCTATATCTCCCTCCAATGCATTGGGTAATGATTTTATATCTCATGAGATAGACAAGGATGGAAGGGTAAGTTAATCCGGTTCAGTGTTACATGACTGAAATGAGGAGTGAACTCGATTCAGAATGGCACTTTGTCCACTAATATGGTCTTGGCAGCAATGACTTGGCTACTATGGAAATCATGACATGTGCTGAATAGTTGCCACAATTACATGTTTTATTCCCATTCTATTCTATCATTATTAATGTTTCTTTATGATATATGCCTTACATACTTACAAGATTCATGTCTTTGCCCTAGATTTCGATGTTTAGATTTTATGTTCAAGTTTTTGCATTAAAATTTTTATGGATTGTTTTATGTTCTCTATATTTACCCTTACTGGTCATTTGAGCTCACCCATTTTATGTTTCCTTTTCCCCAGGATGTAAATAAAGGTTTTAGGTAAGAAAAAAAGGGAAGATCTTTATTGGGAGATATTTAAGATCTTTCACCACGATTAGAAGATTTTATTCCGAGTTTCCAAATACACTAAACTATTACGGTCCTTGTGTGTATGTTTTTCTTATGTATTAAGTATTCCAAAAATGTAATGTAATGTCCCTGTACGTTAAGCTTAGGGTCTCTACAGTTGGTATCAGAGGAAAGGTTTAGTCAACCTTTGGAATCTAGGATGCGAAAACGTTAGTGAGATCCCTAGAGATATTTCTGAGGTATGTCTAGGGATGTCCCTAAGGATAAGTATACGTATAGGATATAGTCCTAGAACTACGGTAACGATCTTATAATTTAATCTAACATGTTAGATATTGAGGGTACTCCCCCTTTACTTTGTTGTTTTCCCTAGTATGATTTTTTCCTCTCACACTATTCTTTTTGGGTTTTAGAAAATGGCTGGAAACAGGACGATTCATGATAATAGAGGATATGACGGACAATGGAATGATATTTTTCATGAGAAAAGAAATGAAACGGGATTTGGAAGTCCAAACATCATTATTATGACTAATCAGTAATCTCATAATATGATCAATAATCTCAACATTGGTATGTTTCCCGACTCAGATAATAAGAGAAAGATGGAGTTTCATGATAATCATAGTGGAATGAAAGTTCAATTTCCCTCATGTAATCATGTGGGAGGAGGCATCGGGGAGATTGTTTCAAAGGAACTGGAAGATTCTTTGGGTGTGGAAAAGAAGGACACAATGCTAGTAAGTGAAAAGGAAAAGGTTCAGTTAACACCATGGACGAGGATAATGGTATTGCTATGACATCAACAATGGTTAAATGTTATAAATGTTGAATGTACGAGCATTATGCAAACCAATGCCCTAAGGTAACGTCTCATGAAGAGAATCACTATGGTCATATGGGTAGTATTTATGTTGATGATGATGAAGAGACTACAAATGATATGTGAGATGAATGAGTTGTTGAAGCTTAGTCAATTGTTTAAGAAGGTAGTGGAATGATTACATGTTTATCAAGTGTAATTTTGTATAAGTAATCTCATGGTACTATGGAATAAAGAGACATCTAAGGATTGTTACACTGTTGTCTTTCCTAAGTTCTGAAAGTGTATGATTAATGGTATTAGTAACCATGAAAGGTTATTTAGGTATTTTTGGAAAATAGTTGATATGCGCATAATGAAGGGATAAGGAGAAAATTAAATGTTTGATAGTATACATGAGCTCATGACTGATATAAGGAGAAGTTTATATCATGGTTTGAGTATATAGATTTTGGTATGAGGAAAGAGTTAACTTTTGAAAACATTCATGTTTTCACTAAGGTTTAATGGGTATTCATTTTTCAAGAGAATACATGATTAAGGTATTCACATGATTGGAATGTGACCAACAAGATATATGGGGGATAAATGATGGTATTCACATGCTTGGTTGATGACATTTCAAGTAATCATTTTCTTTATACTATGAGTTTGGACCAAAGTATTTTAGATAAGACTAAATATTGGAATGAATTATGTTGGACATAAGTTAGGATAGAAATTTTTTCGATATTATTGATGGGATGTTATAGTAATATAGCTTTAGAAAAAAGGACAACCTGCAGGATGGGCGACAACCCATCGCGTCGGAAAAGGCTGTGGGAATCGAACCCACAACCGAAGTGTGACTAGCCTTTATAGTCTACCACTGGCCTACAGGAATACCCTGGTTAGTAGAAACTAGTTTTATTTTATTACGCGGTATGATATATGAAGAATAAGTTTATTTTTGGAATCATATATGATTAACCTCACCATAGATGCACTTATGTATATTTGATAACTTTTGCTATCCTTCTGTTTGAAACAAATGGAATGACCCATAATTCCATCACATTATCTATTAACACTTCATGAATAACAAATTCAACATCATTTCTTTAAGAGATGAAGTGGAAATTGTTCAAATCATGAACAACAGTGAGATTGTACAAAAATAAAGTAAGTATTTATTCTAATTCAAAATCTTCAAATTTAAGGAAATGATCTTGAAAAGCAAAAAAATGTTGTCCTAGTTACCTTATATCTAATGAATCAGATGGTACCCTAGATTATCACAAATTTATGGCTTTGTGATTGCTGGCTTTTCCATAGCCATGTTCTCTACCACTCTCCATCAGAACATGATGGTTAGATTTCTCTTCCATATCCATATTATCACGTATGTTCTTATACGTGGAAACCCAGGGATTAGTTAATTTGGGTGACCATTACGTTTCATACTTTAGTTTTTAAATCCATGTTTTGGTATTACTTTTTACGATGTGGGTTTCTATTAAAGAAACATTCGAGTAATAACCGATTTGTTACCCTGACGAATTTCGAGGGCGAAATTCATTTTAAGGGGGGTAGAATGTAACACCCAGAGATTTTATGAAAAATATTCTTTTAATTTCACTGATGTATTTTATTATACAACACAACAAGTATAGATTGTACTATACACAACACCGTATTAGCTTGCAGTATATGCAACACTATTCTTCAATCATGTTACACACAATTTCATGTTCGTTTTATAAATGTCATTCTAAGAAACATTGAGTGTGTGTGTGTATATATATATATATTTTAAATGTATAAATGAAATATGGTTGGATTCTGTTATACGAAACAATGAAGGATTCTTGCACAACACGCAACCCTGACATGGCTTGCATTACACGCAATCGCGACCTTCCTCGATAGCGTGTGTAGTACGCAATACCGGGTTTTACTAAACAATGATATATTATCATAATATTATTATGAACTAGCCATTATGAATAGTATTAACTAAACTTTGAATATTATAAAATTATTATTCATCTTACACATTTTCTAGAACATGGTATAAGAAAAAACTATTTTTTTCGGGTAAAATAAGTAATTTTCAAAAAATGCAGTTTTGCCGCCTTTTGATGGCACACCTACTTTAAATCTAGTTTTTTACATGTTTATAAGTTCAATTTTATAATATAAAATTCTTCATTTGAATCAGGATATAAAAATTTAAATTGGAAAAGGTTTTGATATTTTTCGGATAACTTTCATATTTTAATAAATAGTAAAAACACGCTATATTTTAATTAAAAACAACTTTTTTCATCATAATAATTTATATGGATAAATTATAATATTGAATGGTTTTAAAGTTTATTTAGAATATATTTTTACAATTTAAGACAATGTTTGTCATTGGATGTAATTTCACATTTAAACCAGACATAAACAAGTGTCAATCTTTTGATAGTTATTATCTCTTAAGAACACGCTATATGTTTTGATGACGAGAATTATTTTTTAAATTTATTAATGCAACTGATATGTTTTGAATTTGGAAAAATAGACATCATTTTTTAGTTCATAATATCAAATATAGTTTAGGCCTAATTTTTGGTATTTTTCTGAAAACTTTCAATTTTTGATGAATAGTGAAACGACTAAGTGGTAGTTAAAAAACTGAATTATTCATAAAACATAATTTTACCACTTCTGTGAGTGGAATTTCAAAAATTCGAGAGACACGGTTGATGTCAGTAAGTAAAATGTGGTTCAATGAGATGAAAATAATTTTTGGTGAATAGTAACTTTTTACTTTTTTTACAACGGTTAAAAGTAAATAGGGTAATTAAGGGTAAAAATGATATTATTATTACCCTAAAACATGTCCTTATTCTATTGGATAAGTTTAATTCGACCAAAAACAACCTTGGTAATAAAATATGACCATTTAGGCCCACTTGGATTATATTAGGACTTTTATTATTAATTTATTTAAAAAAGGGTTAAAATAGTTAAAATCAAAGTTTAATAACTAAATCATTTTTCATATAGGGTTATAAATAAGATAAATTCGACTATAAATATTAATTAGAAAGATAAATAGATTTCCTACATAATGATATTTTATTTATAATTTTTAGACATTAAATAATTTAATTTATTTATGACACAATGATGATGCAGTAATTACAATAATAGTGAAAAATTATAATAATTGATATTATAAATACATAAATAAGTATAAATTGAGACTTTTTATGAATTACACAAATTTTCTAGGTCAAAATTACATGTTAGGATTGATTTAATTAACTTTTGTTGAAGTAATCATTCTGTTATGAGTTTCAAAAAAATAAACTATTGAATAGTGTCAAAATTGACATAAAATAGTTTTTAAAACAAATATTATATTATTAATTGTTATTTTATTCCTAAAAATATAAGGTTCTTCCAAATGACTTAGATAAGGTTATATATATTAATAAAACACAACTTGGAGGTCGCTTGGATGTATATGGTAAGTTTATTAACTATATAATATAAAAATACAAAGTGACATGGTAAATGTGAATCTAATTAACTAAGAGTTAAAACTAAAGGATAAGGTTAGTATAATGACCTAAACTTGTCTAAATTCTATTTTATGAGAGGATTTAGACCCATCCCCACCTTAGATTATAAATAAATCAATTTGGAGCTATTTTAAACCGAATTTGGCTTTAAAATAAAATAATATATTTAGTTATTCTAAAGGTGACCCTCTCCTCCCTTATAAAAGGTCACCTCCCCCCTCTCTTCCTCACAAAACTTTGAGCCATCATGCTTAGACAAACCCTGACAAATTCTATTCTCCACTTCCCTAGAAACATTCTAGATGTCCTGGTCTTCTTCAATGACCAATTTTAGTGCCCTATGAGGAGATCTCAAAGAGGCGCTTCAAAGAAGAGGTAATGCCCGTTACCGATTCTTTCATCTTTATTTCTTCTTCCACTTATTCTTCTTTAGTTGTTTCATTATGAAGTACTAACATCAGTATCACTCATATACTTATATGTTATTATAAGTATAAAACAACCCTATTTCACCATCTATCCATCCTACGGAAGACTAAATCACCGCACGTGCGTACGTACGGAATACCGTCTCCACGCCGTGGTGTAATCTGTTTTTCCAATACCACCTTACATAGATGGGTAAAATGGTGTAATGAATAACTAAACATAGTTATTATAACATCATACTAATTCTGATATATTGTGTCATCCACTACAATTCAATTCAATAATTATGGAAACAATATCGTCTCTCGTGGGTACGTACAGACTACCGTCTCCACGACACGATGAGATTCATTTTCCATGTTAACCGTTAAAGAATGATTATAAAGTATATATAAGCTATAATAATGAAATATATGACATTATAAAGCTACTGGATTTATCTATATATATATATGTATTTCATCTACTTAATTCGATTATACTCAATAAGGAAACGAAAACAGCGTTCATGCGTACGTACGACCTACCGTCTCCATGAACGGTGTATTTATTTCCATTTATTGATCTATTATATATATGTATATTCCGAATGTATATTATATATAAATCATGTTTTATATTCTGGAATTATGTAATCAAGATCTATGTAATTACTTGAATAATTTCAAGTCAAATCACGGACCATAAATGAAACGATTTTACCCAAAACGCTCTTTAACATGGAATTTACAAAAGAACGGGTAATATAAAGTCATAAGTAAACCATATATGATATCATAACAGGGAGTATGATTCTGTAATAAGTCAATGACATTATTTAAATCATTATATAGGAGTTTCGGACAATTACGAAGCAAATCAGACATAAGGTAAGGGAAAATATCACAATCTCATTTTTATTCGAGATTGTTTATTCTTTGGTATTTACTGGGGGTGTATTTTATCATCCACATCCATGTTTACTCTATATGTAATATTTATATCCTTCTAAAATATTTTATATCCAATTTTACCCTTCGGTGTGTTTTTAGTAAAAGATATTAAAGGAATCTTTTGTCATTTTTCGTACCCGGTACTTTTTGACTTTTCCGACAAAAGTACAAGAAGACTGTTTTTTTAACTTATACGGCATGAATGGATTTTTAAAACATTATTTCCAAGAAGATTCCTTTAGAAGTTTTCAAGTTTATTTTTAATCAACTTCTTTTAGTTTAAAATTGTATGACATGTTAAGAAAGGAAAAATGTTTTTAAAAGTAGAAAGGATATTTTCCTCAAGAATGGAGTTCAAGTGTTTTATCAAAATTATTTTCCATCTAAGATAATATAGGGTTTCGTTTCTATCCCTATTATTACAGTGATTTGATTATGTTGTGATGGAAATATTTTTATGAATTCATTTATCTTATATTAATTGTTTTCTGATGTTTAAGATTCCCATTTTTATTACATGGGTTATGTTATGATGTATGGTTTATGATTTTGTGGCACACAAATGAATGGTATCATTATGAGATGGGTGGGACCTATATCTCCCTCCAATGCATTGGGTAAAGATTTTATATCTCATGAGATAGACATTTCCGGAACGGTAAGTTAATCCAGTTTAGTGTTACAGGACTGAAATGAGGAGTGAACTTGATTCAGAATGGGACTTTGTCCACTAAGATGGTCTTGGCAGCAATGCCTTGGCAACTATGGAAATCATGTCATGTGCTGAATGGTTTCCAAAATTACATGTTTTATTCCCATGCTATTCTATCATTCTTAATGTTTTTTATGATATATTCCTTACGCACTTACAAGATTCATGTCTTTGCCCAAGATTTTGATGTTTAGATTTTATGTTCAAGTTTTTTCTTTCAAAATTTTATGGATTGTTTTATGTTCTCTATGTTTACCCTTACTGGGCATTTTAGCTCACCAATTTTATGTTTTCTTCCCCAGGATGTAAAGAAAGGTTTTAGGTAAGAGAAAAAAGGGAAGATCTTTATTGGGAGATGTTGAAGATCTTTCACCACGATTAGAAGATTTTATTCCGAGTTTCCAAAGACACTAAACTATTACGGTCCTTGTGTGTCTGTTTTTCTTATGTATTAAGTATTTTGCAAAAGTAATGTAATGTCCTTGTATGTTAAGCTTAGGGTATCTACATTGGCCAAGCTTGAAGGCTCATAGTGGTTTGAGGAAGAGAGGGTGGAGGTGCCCTTTTATAAGGGAGGAGAGGGGCACCTTTGGAAATATAAAAAATATTAGTTTATATTAAATCCCAACCACACATAAAAACTTCCAAAATTACTCATATCCGAATATTATATGATATTGGGTTATAATATCATAAACCAATAATATTTAGACATGTTAGTAATTTATTTTAAACATTATCAACTTGATTTGTCCTTATTTTCCAATTTACTTTTATTTGTGGTAATAATATTATAAATTTTAAATTACTATAAATAATTACATATGTGTCTTCAATTTTCCATAATTTGACACTTTATGACATTTTAGACCATATAAATTTTAATTTATAATTTTTAAATATTTTTGTGATTTTTAAACAATTTTATAATATGTTATTTTTATAAAATAACAATAGTGTCAATTTTGACACTATTCTTTTATTTGAATTTAAATAAAATATATACAAATGATATGTTCGAACTAAAAGCTTTAATAGATTCATAAAATACAATATGTATCTTTAAATGTAGTGGAGAACATTAAATAGTTCATATAATATTTATTTTAATATTTTAAAAACCATTTATTTGACATTTCTCTTAATAAAATAATTTCAACATCACTATTATGTCACCTTTAATGATAATTATTTAATTACTCAAAATTATAAATAAATTCATATGATTTAGATAATTTTATTATATTTTTTTAGACTATTCATGTTCGATGTTTCATTAAGTTTATCACTAAAGTAAAATTATTATACTTATAAGATTTAAGAAAGTGACATGTTGTCACTTTCTTTGGTTTTAATAATAATTAAATTATTATCATGGAAAAAGTCCATTAAATGACTCTAATCCGACCCATTGGTGATATGGGTCACATTTTAGTCATCTAATAGGATTTTCGTAGGTGTTAGGGTAATTTTATAATCTTATATTTACCCTTAATTACTCGATTTTCTTTTAACTATGGTAAATAAATTTACCGTAGTTACTATTCATAATACTCAAAAATAAAAAGTAGCCTATTAAAACAATTTTGACCCACAGATTCGAAATATGGAATCCATTTTTCAATATTCAAAACACATAAGTTGCATTAATTAATTTAAAATTAAACCCGTTGTTAGGAAAACGAGTTTTAGAAGTTAAAACATTGTCAAAGATTGAAATGTTTTTACCTATGAATTCAATGTGAATTTAATTCTAATGACATACATTATATTGAATGGTAAAAATATATTCTATTTATACATTATAACAATTCAATATTATAATATAACCATATAAATTATGACGATGAAAAAAGTTGTTTTTAATTAAAATATACCGTGTTTTTACTATTCATTAAAAGATGAAAGTTATCAGAAATATATCAAAAAAATTTCCAATGTAAATTTTTATATCCTTATTAAAAAGAAGAAGTTTATTTTTTTTAAATTGAACTTATAAACATTTCAAAAACTAGATTTAATGTTGTTGTGCCTTCAAAAGGCTGGAAAACTGTATTTTTTGAAAAATACTTATTTTACCTAAAAAAATTATTTTGTTCACATAAAATGTTTTAGAAAATTTATAAGATGAGTAATAATGTCATAAAATTCACAAATTAGTTAATACAATTCATAATGGATAGTCCATAACAGTATTATAACAATATATCATCGTTTAGTGAAACATGGTATTGCGTACAACACACGGTATCGAGGAAGGTCGTGATTGCGTGTAATGCGAGGCAAGTAAGAGTTGCATATTGTGAAAGAATCCTTTTTTGTTTTGTTATAATTTAATCCAAACATTTTTCATTTATGCATTGAATATATATATATATATACACACACACTCAATGAAGTGTAGAATGACTATTATCAAACGAACTTGAAATTGTGTGTAACACAATCTAAGAATAGTGTTACGTATACTACAAGCTAATACGATGTTGAATATATCACAAGATAATCTTGTTGTAGCATAAAACACATGAAATCAAATAAATTAAAAAGAATACTTATCATAAAATATCGTTTTGTTACAGAATTTTTTTAAACCTGTACAAACTCACGATCCAAGTACACAACAAGAAGCAACCACAAAGTAAACTTCCATAGTAAAAAGTGTACTGAATGTAAAGGGGCTAGAATACAATCCCAAAGGGAATGTAAAAGTACAACTGAAAGAGAAAACAGCTTCTGGAATGTCCAATAAGGATCCTTCATAATGCGTAGGCACAACTCACAATTATTAGGGACCATGAGACCGTCGAAGGTCTCCCAGAGTTCCACAAATCAAAATGCCACAAAGTAAAACCTCAATCACAGAGCATGAATTAGTCATCAACTCTACTTAGGTATATGACCATACATATAAGTAATTTATCAAAATATACTCATCTCATACATGAGGGAACATAATGCTCATACCAATAATCCATTGTCACAATTGATCCATAAGGGAAGAATATCACAAACATAACAACACGAAGGTAACACAACGAAAGTAAAAGTCCATAAAGGTTACACCATTAAGGTAACTACACCAAGGTAAAAGTACCACAAAGGTAAAAAAATGAATGTAAATATAGAAAGGTAAAAATACCACAAAGGTAATGACTCAACCCACACTAGGTATATAACTTCAATAATAAGTACATATGATTGCTTGTAAATCTAGACAATCTTATTCTGTCGAGAATCTCCACTGCTGACCCATAGAGGATTGGTAGATGCTATCCCACATAATATCACCAAGCATTGACCCACCCCGGATCTATAGATACTGACCCCCATAGGATCACTAATCACTGACCACACATGATCGATAAATGTTGAACCACATAGGATAAATGGTCATTCATCATGTTATATCTGGTCAACGAATTCCCCGCACCCAGTGCACTCAGGTTCCATAGAATCTGCTCCTTGAGATATACCTTAACCTCCATTAAGGCATACAAAGGAGTTACCAAATAGAGGACCACGTCGTAAGGGTTCCAACGTGATGGACGATTTGTCAATCGGACTCCCGATCTGTGAGTTATAAGCGATTTAGTTCTATGGGCCTGGTTGTATTCAAGTTCAATCCAACCCAGTTGTACTCCAACATTCACCAAAATATGAGTGTAGTATACCAAAATGATCATCTCACACCAAATATGCCAGTGCCATTGACGGTTTGTCAATCAAATGTCCGGATTTAATGTTATAGAAATTTGATAGAAACCGGTCCTTGTTGGGTCTGGGTCCAGTCATACCTGGTCAGACCAACCCGGTTTGAGGTCTGACCCAGCCTGCAGGGAGTGCTCCCTGCTAGAATCATATGGCCCAGTCCGCAGAGGGCACGGACCAACCCATTGAGGGCACAACCTACTGGGCTCGCATGGCCCAGACCGCGGAGGGTGCTGCCCATTGGTTTTGCATGGTCTGACCCATGGACTGTGCGGCCAACTGTAGGTGTGGCCTATTATAGTGGGGACCTCCCTATATAGAATTGGGGGACTTTTCCCCAATATCTTTAATGACTTTGTCATTTGGGTTCTAAAGCAACGGCGCCACATGGAGCCGCCTGGTTTCCCATAGGACCCACGACCATCACCAGCACCATGCGTCGGCACACCACTCCCCCTCTACGTTCGGTTGATGCGGGCTGCCATCCTCGACCACCACTGTTGGAAAGTTGATGCCTCCTCCTCTTGTAGTGTGTGATGGTGCACTGCACAACCTCTGTGGATGGCTGCTCCGCTGACCACCGCGGCCTCCTTCGGCGGTGTGTGACGTCGCACCTCTAACACCACGACCGACTGGTGACGGCTACTGACATCGCCTACCGGATAGGTTTCCGGTGCCACTGAACTGACAGTCTTTTATAGGACACTGATGAAGCTCATATGGCCTGTTTTTTCATCAGTATGTGCCAGTGGACTCCCCAATATTCCCTATTCATTTCTAAACCCACTGTTTTGGGTTTCTTCTATTCCGAATAAATTTACTGCGAAGAACACATTAAATTTCAACCAAAGGTAGAGGGTCCAAGCACTGTTTTTTCCCCATTCCCTCTGCATTAACTTGATAGATATAGGGTAGAATAGGATTCAAAAATATCCTAAAATTAAAATAAGATAAATTCTTACCTCATGATCATTGGAGAACATCCAAATCTGAGGAAGAGTCATTGTTCATTGTTCCCGCAACAAGCCTCCAACGATTCTGCTCAATCATTGTTCATTCGTTCTTCCATGGTGAGGGGATTCATTCTTCATCCAGGGTCTCCTCCATGATTTTCCTCTCCTTTTTCAACAAAAACAAATACGAAAATGTTTGGTGGAGAGAGAAGTTATAATGAAAACACATAACTTAAGAGAGGTTCATTAATTGGGGCAACTAATGATCCTCCGTAATTTCTTGGAGATGGGTTATACATTTTTGTTTAATTGGGAATTTAATTCCCGGTATAAAATTCCCAACCACCCCTTGTGTTCCCCACCAGAATAACCTATAGGTGAGGTGGAAGTATGTTTAAAATTAAATAAAATAAAATTATTTTATTTATTCATCGATGAAAAAAAAAATTCCTTCCTTGACCCACTACAGTATATATTAAACCTCCCTTAATTGAATCCCTACTCTACGAGTTCAACAGTTCCCTCAAAATTCGATTATGAGCACTAGACTAAAAGTTAGGATTTCCCACTCACACGTTCACTGAAAGTACCTTAAGAAATTATGAAATTCCATTTTGGGCACACCGAGAACCAAAATCAAACATCGTCAGATTTCAACGCCTCTAAATAGATCTATTTAGTTAAAATAAAAATTTACATGGAAATCAAGGTCTTTACCAGTGACATGCCCACCATCAATCTGTATTAAAATTTTGAAGCATGAGTAATCTTGTGTCATTTGTCTTGAAAATCAACCATCCAAGTACCATAAGATTTTATAGTATCTCTTTAAACTGTGTCCCTACAAATTAATCAAACAAAAATAGATTTTGGTACCCATATTTATTTAGTTCCAATAACATGAGTAATCAGTGCCTTAGGAACCCACATCTGTTTATGGGTTTCCTATAGAAATTATGTAACATATTTGAAAAATAGACTTTATTTGGCACAAAAAAAATTAAAAGTAGTAATATATTTTCCATAACTGGATCTATAAGTCGCATTCTCACTTTTAGGTAGAAAAATATATTTTCCAAATTTAGTTACAATCTTATTTTTTGTGAGATTTCTTTTCACAGTTTGATATCCTATAATAGTAGTGTATCTAAGGGAAATTTGATTACAAAGAATCTATGTATGATTATTTTGTCCATTTGTAAATTTCTCTAGGTCCATTTAAATTTATCATAATATAAAATAACTTCATTATTCTATTTGAGTAATTGAACATTTTTCTCTTTCTCTATAAAAAGTTCAGATGTTATAGTAGTAGTTAAGGAATGCTGTTTCTTTAAAGACTTGTATTTATCTTTTATTTCATTACTGGTGTCTTCAAGTATATTAAAATATTCAAGTAGTACTTCATTTCTCATATTTTCGGAATCCATTTTATCTCTCGAATAAGATGCATTTTGTACATGAGACTCAAAGTGTACCTTGGATGCATTTTTCATAAAACACATGTTGGATATATCATACTTCTCTTCATGTGAAGACACTGAGCCACTTGAAATATCCTCAATAGAAGTCCAAGTTACCTTCACAACCTTTTTATACTTTATATCTTCTTCCTCATACCTATTCTTATATTTTATCTTGGTAAAATCAACATTTACATGTCACTTTCTATTACATTCATAACAGACAATTTAATTAGATTTTACACTTCTTTTCCAATCCTTCTTCCATATTCCCTTTGATCATATCTTCCATTGAAGTAAAGA
This sequence comes from Viscum album, assembly GCA_963277665.1. Taxonomy (NCBI): domain Eukaryota; kingdom Viridiplantae; phylum Streptophyta; class Magnoliopsida; order Santalales; family Viscaceae; genus Viscum; species Viscum album. The sequence continues at coordinate 177,745,545 of OY728134.1, forward strand.
TATTTGAAAAATTTATTTCTCTATAAAAATTCATAAATCTTCTAGCCAATTGACCCATTTATTCATCACTGCATATTGTGGATTTATCTCTATCATAACATTCAGCAGGGCTTTTAATTTTGGAATTAACTTGTGTTTAGAGGTTGTAGTCTCGAATTCTATAGATTTACTTTTATGTTAATCCTTCTCTTCTTTATTGACTTTAATTCTTCCTCAGACATCATCAACTTTCCTATCAGCTCCTTAAATAGTATCTTGATAATATCTCAAGATTTTCTAACTAGGATTGAGGTCCCTCTCCATCTATCTGGTAAGCATTGGAGTATTCTCAAGATATTTTCTTTGGTTGTAAAATCTCTTCCTAGAGAGATCATAATGTTTATAATTCCATTAAACCGGAGATATATGTCAAAAATAGTCTCATAGGGCTTAATATTAATGTTGTCACATATAATGGTATATGTGTTATGTCTCATATCCTTTATAATAGAGGTTCCTCCATGTGAAATAGTTAAAGTATCCCAAATTTCATGGCCTATTTTACATGCATAAATTCTATTAAACTCATCCTGTCCTGAACATAAGTATAAGGAATTCATGACATTACAATTATAAATATATGTATTCTTAGTTGGGTCATCCCAAGTGTGCATACAAGTATAAGGAATCTTATATTCATCTATAATGGAGAAAAAAATCTCAAAACCCATACTTTCTATGTGCATTTTCATTTTAATTTTCCATTGTGCATAATATTTTCCATTAAAAAATGGCGGTATGTTGGTAGAAGCACCATCTAATCAATTATCCATAATAGAGAAACATGATTTTACGGAACAAGAAATTTTTATCTAATATAAATTTAAATATCATTAAAACACAACTACAATACCAATTGAAAAAAATATTTTAAACTGATTAAAATATAAAATTTTGAAAACTGGGATTTTAACAACTCCTCTGATACCAAATGTTGTCCAGACTAGAAAAATCAAGGGGGGGGGGGTGAATTGAGATCCAATAAAAATTTTTGTTTAAAAGGCATAATAAAAAAATATTCCCCCAATTAAAATAAAATAGGCCTATTAATCAAGGTAATAAAATTATAATAGTTTGACTATTAAAATATCTTATGAGAAGATTGACTAATTCTCAGTGATTTCAATATGAGATATTGATACTACTTTTGAAACTACTCAAATAAGGAAAAATAGTTATAACTACTATCCAAGACTAACTATCAAAGTAAATTTTTTTATGAAATATAAATTCAAAAATAGAGAAACTAAATTTAAAGACACAACAAATAAAACTTGTGCTTCAGTATCATGATGAGACCTTATACACACCACTTTGTTATCAACTGCCACTAGGAAATATATATATATCTTTGATCCCTACTTTGGATCAGGGTTAACAATAGTACACATGACAATCCATGTCACAACACCTATTCCACTTTTCTATGTGTTAAAAATAACAACCAGGTCCCACATTACCTCCTCCACAGTTACACGTTGGTAAACCAAAGTGTTGAAGGCTGTTTAAGTGATGATATATTGTTTCATCCAATTTATTGAAGGAGACAGTGTGCATTTTAATACAGATACACAAACTGCTCAAAAAGTAGTAAATATAGAACACAACAGATCAATGATGATTAGAAAGGGTTAGAAACTCTCTGAGTGTTATTCTATGCATCTCCAGACTTCTAGGATGTATTAGATGTTTTTTGGGTCCTCTTGTGAAAACAGAGTATCATGGGTCTCGTGTTCTGGTTTCTAGTTCGATGAGATGTATGTTGTAGCTCTTCTACTTCTTATATTTTATACTTTGAGAATGTTTGAGGATCTAATCTATTTAAATTTAGCCACCGGGAATTTAGAGTTCTTCATGTGTTCATCGATGTGTCTTTATGAATTCAATCTACTACTCGACTTCTTGTTTAATTTTTAAGATCTGGCACCACCACATATTTTAGCTTTGAGATGTCTTTGTTATGGATAATAGGGAGCATGATATGCATACCACTTACCTCGTATTATCTGCTGACAAGACTGCAAAATGACATTAAATATATCAGTGTCATTAAAAGTCTCAAATATGTCCGTTAGAAATGAAATTTAAATTATATTGGAAAAGGTAAGAAAATTGTTTATGTATAGAATAGAGTCACAGTTTTTCTTGAAACAAGGTAACTAGAAATAATTTATTCTCCATTTAATTTTAGAGGTGAGATAATCATGGTGACATAGATTTATTGAGATCTGGAACTAGCATCATAGATGTGAAGTCAGGATCATGGTGTCTCAGGTAACAGTGTCTAGTCCTTTATCAAAATTCTAAACAGTTTTTTGATATGATGTCTTGTTGGTGGTAGTAAGGAACTAGTTTCACATGATTCTTGAAATATGGAACATGTTATGGTGTCAGAGTAACAGTGTCTGGGTTACGGTGTCTGAGTCATGGTGTCAGGGACAGTGCCAAAATCCGGAATCGGTGGTAGACTTATGGTTTCTTGGAATTTGGGATATATTTGTAAACTGTCTAAAGAATTAATACTCAAATAATGGATTATAATAATGAATTAGTATAATAAAACATAATATAATAATATCATATATATTTTACAAGATTCAAACATGATTTGTGTGATTTTGAATTAGGATCTTATGAGAGTTTGGACCATGAGTTGTAAAAATTAAACCATAAGGAAACCAACAATCTCCACACATTATTTGTGATATGTTTAACATTTTTAACATGATTCGTGAGAATAAAAACATGAAGAGTCCAACTAGTATAATAATAATCATATTTGATCTAATAATAAATAACTCAAGAGGAGTGAAGATGGGTTTTTTACAGAAGATTTCTTTTATAAAATCAATGTATTTTTCATAAATTCTTATTGGAAACAATTATATTGAAAATTATAAAAGAAAATAAAAATGAACTTATTTTCAATAAGAAATAAATCAATATAGACATTGAAATTTTTCATGATAGAGGAATAACCCAAAGAAATGGATTTAGGTTCAAGAATACACCAACCATAAGTCTTAATGTGTTTGTCACTTGTAAGTAATATTCTCGTTAATAAAATTTGATTAATTAAATACATAATTCATATCCACTTATATATATTTATTTGATTTATTATTATTTTATTAAGTTTATTTATGTCTATTTTTATGAGTTATAGAGTAGAGTTTTGTTATTTTGGGAGTGTTTGTTTTCATAGTTCTTGTGCCATTTTAGTTATGTATAATTATGAAAGTCTATGAAAAATGGGGAAAATAATCTATAAATAAATTATTTTGTATTAATGAATATATATTAGTTTAAATATTATCATATTTTTTTTATTGTTTGAGGATGAATCATTTGATAAAATCTTAATGATAAATATTTATTTTAGTTTAGCGGGTTTTCTGACCATCATGAACAAGATTTGTATTATTTCATATTATTTATAAAAATTGGGTCTATAACATTAATAATGTATGTATATATATATATATTAAAATCTAGTTTCACCATAATAATGGTTATTGGTCAATCCTAGAAGCTGGTAATGGAAGATGAAAAATTGTCATCCACGAAGGTGGTGAATCGACACATCATAATTGATGTTATTATTTTTAAAATAAAAGGAGAGGAGAAGCAGGTTGATGATGAATATTCTGTTAATAAAATAAAAATCATATATATGTATATATATGATACTATTTTTATCATTAATATTTTTATAGTGGAGGTAAGTAGAGAATAAGAAAAGAAAATAAAATATAAGAGAGGAATTGAGGATTTTACCTCTTTAAGGTTGTATCCTTGAGAAACTTCTTAAGAAACTTGGGTTTGGTATTTTTTAAGTCTAGTACATCATTGGAGTTGGGAAGTGGAATGGGAAGGTAATTTTTCATAATTTAGATAGAATTCATGGCTTATAAGGTGTGAGGATAAGGGTTGTTGATGGGTTATATTTATAGGGGAGGAGAGAGGTTTTTTATTATTTTTTCATTTGTTTATTATTTTGGCTCAATACTACCAATACTTTTGATTCCTATAAATAAATACATTAAATTTTTTATTATATTTAGAACCAATGGTTCCTTACATCAACCAAGTCTCAAAAAACCATGTATTCAACTTATAATGGTAAATACCATAAATGATTGTATTTTACTATCCCTAAGAATTTCCACAATTTTTGAAAAATCCAAAAAATGGTCTCAATTTTATGAAAATAATTTTATAAATTTGTGAAATTTAATTTAAAAAAAATCATCAATTTTTTGTAAAATACATATTTTAATATTATAAAATCTTTTTTGACACTTTGAAAAATTAATTTTTGACTGATAAATTTACCTTATAGTTATAATGAAACAAAATATGAAAATTTTTATCTATTTTATGGAAATAAAATTTCTTTCAATTTATTATACTAATTATAAAATTGTAAACAAACATTTACATTTTATAAATGCATGATCCCGTATTTCACTTAAGGTTTGTTTTTGTTTAATGTTTTGTTTAATACCTTATTTTTTTAATAGGTTCTTTCCAAATTTCATGAGAAGAATCAAGGATGGTATAGGTGTATATAGAAAAAAAGAGGAAGAATAAGGAGATTCTGGGCATGGTGCACATTTTGTGTATGGTTAGTGAAAACCACACAAAACATCCCATGTAATTGTGTGGGGGGGGGGGTGTTTTCTGATAGTAGCATCTGAATTGTTTTTAAAACCTTTTAGGTAAAACATGAAGCCCAAAAATATTACAAATTTACAGAAATTCCATTATGGGATTTTCGGGCTCACTCAGGATTTTCCACCTCTCCTCCTCCTTTGACCCCAGTGACAAACAAAAGCTCCCAAGATCTTCCAAGGGTGACTATTATTTATCCCTATGTCCATTGAAGTACCATGAGTTTTAGATCAAGGATCTGGGTATGGCTAATCCATCAATTGCATCTATTTTTGGTTTATGGTTTCCATTCTTCCCCCATCTCTATCAGAATATCAAAAACCCTTATTTTATGGTGAGATCTTGGTTAAGGATTCAAAGGGTGGTTGAATTGGGATATAAGGCATCAATTAGGAGTGTGTTTGCCAAGGGATATGAGGTAGGTGGTCTACAAGTTATATCACATAGTGTATATTTAGATTTATGCAAGTAGGGTTTTGTTCATGGTGTTTTTTTGATGATTTCGTAGTGCCATTAGAAATATATGGTGTATTGGTTATCTAAATAACCAATTGAACTCCTCCTTATCCCCATGGGATTCATGAAGTATGACTTGAATAAATTTGGGCCACCCATGGGGTGTGTAGACCCTCCCGAATGGGGCTAATGGAAATCAAAGATGTAAAATTGTCGTACATCATCATCGAGCCTTGATGAATGTGTTAACTGGTTAATATAATGATTTGTAAAGGATTATATATAGGTGCACCCATTTTGAATAATTGCTATTGTATTGTTTGTATGAAAGTTAAATTGGTTAAATGAGATTAATGTGAATATGTTAAGTAATTATGTTTATACTTGAATATTCTTAGTTAGATAGGCATGGGTAATGGAAAATGGGCTTGAATGGTTTTGTGTTATAAATGATCAATGTGTTAATGGATTGTGGAATAATATTGATTCCCCTTTGTTGATATTTTTTTTGATTTTTCTAACGATATTGGCTGTGCTTGGTTGTGATGTTTTTATTTGTATTAATTGATACATAATCATGTGTACATGGCTTAGTACAGTGGGGTATAAACATGAGGTTACACAACCATAGGTTGAGATTTAAGGAGGTTCTATCCTCTGCCCTCTAAATGCACAGGTTAAGGAAGGGGATGTTCTTCTATTCTGCTAAAGGTTTCATTCCACCTAGACCGAGGCTTTGAGGTGAGGATAATGAGGTTATGTGATGGGATTTCTTTGTGGAATATGACTTGATTTATTCTCGTATGCCTGAGAACCTTGAATGTACCTAATCCATTGAACACATGATAAAGAGAGAATTAAACCATTACATTCATATGTAGTGAACATGGTTTTAATGGAAACATAAATAAATGGAAGTTAAACTGGAATGGATTATCAAACTCTCTTCCTTTAAATTGAATTATTTATCACTTGCATAAATTGTCTACATTGATTAGATATTTTGTAGGCACCGTTGGTGGTGGCATAATGAGTTGTACTCACACCCTCCTTGTAACACCCTGGGATTTTATGAGATATTTTATTTTCATTGATGTATTCTATTATACACTACACCAAGATTAGCTTGTACTATACACAACACCATATTAGCTTACAGTATACACAACACTATTCTTGGCTCATGGTAAACATAATTTCATGTTCATTTTGTGGAAATTATTTTACAAAACATTAAGTGTAGATTTTGTTTAATGTATAAATGAAATAAGTTTTGATTATGTTATATGAAACACCAAAGAGAGCTTTCACTACACTCACCCCTGACTTTGCTTGCATTACACGCAATCAAGACTTTCTTTGATAGCGTGTGTAGTACGCAATACCAAGTTTCACTAATTGAGATATTATTATAATATTATTTTGAACTAGCCGTTATGAATAGTAATACCCACTTTTTGAAATTTTATAAATTTTATCATTAAAAATGGACTTCATTTTTGGATTTGGAATATCAAAATTAACCTAGGGTGATTTTTTTTGTATTTTTCTCAAAACATTAAATTTTTGATGAATAGTGAAAACACTGGGTTACTATTCAAAAACCGACTTTTTATTGAAATAATTATTTATTTTATTTGAATTTATTTTATGTAGAAATTGATACATAAGACCTATATAAGATCAATGTAATTCATTGGAGTCATTTTATAATAATTTTCAATATATAAAAATTTTATTGAACTTTTCATCATCTTTTACTTACTTTCTAGGAGCTTTTTACAAACTTATATAAAACATATTTTTACCGCTTCTATGAGTAGAATTTCAAAAATCTGAGAGACATGGTTAATATCAAGGAGTAAAATGTGGTTCAATAAGATAATAATAATTTTTTTGTGAACAATAACTTTCTTCTTTTATTTACCATGGTTAAAAGTAAATAAGGTAATTAAGGGTAAAAAAATATAATTATTACCCTAACACAAGTATTAATTCGATTGGATAAATCTAGTTAGACCTAAAAAAACCTTAGAGTTAAAATATTACCCTTTAGGTCCACTTGGATTAGATTAGGACATTTATTATTATTTTATTTAAAGAAGAATTAAAATAGTTAAAATCAAATGTTAATAACTAAAACATTTTTAATATAGGGTTATACATAATATAAATTCGAGTATAAAAATTAATTAAAAATATAAAACGATTTCCTACATAATGGTATTTTATTTATAATTTTTAGAAATTAAATAATTTAATTTATTTATGACACAATGATGATGTAGTAATTAACTTATTAATTAAATATTAACATAATTGATGTTATAAATACCCAAATAAATGTAATTTTAGACTTTTTATGAGTTAAACTAATTTTATAGGTTAATATGACATGTTAGTAATGATTTAATTAACCTTTTTGAACTAATAATTCTGTTATGATTTTCACAAAAATCATGTACCAAATAGTGTTAAAATTGACATAAAATAGGTTTTTTAAAAAATATTATATTATTAATTGTTATTTTATTCCTAAAAATCTATGGTTCGTCCAAATGACTTATATAAGAATATATATATTTATAATGAACCCCTTGGGGTTCGTTTGGAATGTTATAGTAAGTTTATTAACCATATAGTGTAAAAAAACAAGAAGACACGGTAAAAGTTAAATTATTTAAATTAGAGTTTAATCTAAATTATAAGGTTAATATAGTATACTAAACTTGTTTAAAACCTATTGGTTTAGAGGATTTCGACTCTTACCGACTTTAGCTTCCAAATAAATCAATTTTGAACTATTATAAACCGAATATGACTTTATTATAAAATAATATTTTATGTTTTTCAAAAGGTGCCCGTCTCCTCCCTTATAAAAAGGGCACCCCTTACCTCTTCTCTTTACACACTTTTGAAACTTGAATCTCAGAAAAACCCTGAACGTTCCTTTTCTAAACCACTCTAGTGACATCATAGAGGTTCTAGTATTCTCAAAAGACAAACTCTAGTGACCTAAGAAGAAGTTTAAAGGAGGTGTGTCGAGGAAGAGGTAATCTCTTCTACCGACTCTTTCAAGTTTCTTTCTTCTTATACATCCTATTTTTAGTTGTTTCATTATAAAGTAATAATATCAGTATTAATTACATACTGATATGTTATTATAAATATGAAACAACCACATTTCACCTTCTATCCATCCTATGGAAAACAAATCACCTCGCGTGCGTACGTACAAAATATCGTCTCCATGCTGTGGTGTAATCTGTTTTCCACCACCACCTTACATGGATTGGTAAAATGGTGTAAATAAATAAATAAAAATGATTATTGTAAAGTGATAGTTATTCTGTAATATTATACATACTCTTCAATACAATTCCACGATCATAGGAATGATATCATCACTCGTGCATACGTACGGACTACTGTCTCTACGGACGTGATGAGATTAATTTTCCATGATTAACCATTCAAGTATAATTATAAAGTATATATAATAAATAATCATGAAATATATTACATAATAATGATACTGGATATGTACATATATGTTTCATTTACTTAATTCCATTTAATTCAATAAGGAAACGAAAACAGCGTTCATGCGTACGCACGACCTACCGTCTCCATGAATGGTGTATTTCATTCAATTTATCAATCTATCATATATATTTATATACTGAATATATATTATATATAAATCATGTTTTACATTATGGAATTAAGTAAATCAGGATATATGTAATAATATCAGAAACAACATGTTGAAACACATATGATAAGTGAAACGATTTTACCCAAAACGCTGCTTTAACATGGAATTTTCAAAAGAAAGAGTAATATAAAGTCATAAGTGAACCATATATGATATCATAACAATGAATACGATTATATAATAAGTCAATGACATTATTTAAATCATTATATAGGAGGTCTGGATACGTATGAAGAACATCAGACCTTACGTAAGGGATAACTATTCCAATATCTTTCTTATCCGAGATTGTTATTCGTAAGTATTTACTGGGGTTATTGTTATCCTCCATGCCCATGTTTTATAAAAACGATTTCATGTATTTTTAAAGTCCTTTTTACCCTTTTTTGAAATTTAAAACATGTTATGAAAGGAATATTACTATTTATTACCACACGGGGAACTTTTTGACTTTTCCAAAAAAAGTACGAGAAGAATGTTATTTTTATCTTATTTAGCTTGAACGGATTTTTACACATTCATAATGCTTCTTTTTCATAAATAGTACTCTACCAGATTTTATGACTATTTTCAACAAAATACTTTACTTTTAAAACTTCATGGAATTTTTTGAAAAGAAAATGATTTTGAAGAAGAAAGAATATTTTCCTCAATAATTCATTTCATGTGTTTTATCAAAACCATTTTCCATCTAAGATGACATTATTTCATATGTGTATGTTTCAAGTATAATGTCTATATAATTTACATGGTTTGATTTTTCTTATGATGAAATGATATCAATTTTTTTATATGGATTATGTTATGATGGGATGATGTTTTTGAAACCCATTTTATACTTTGGGTAATGATGAATGATTTATGTTCATGTTGTGGCACAAGTAAGAATGATTTCATTATGATATGGGAGGGACCTATAACTCCCTCCAATGCATTGGGTAAAGACTAATATCTAATGAGATAGACATGGATGGAAGGACAATTTAATCCATTTCAGTGATACAAGGCATGAACGAGGAGTGAACTTGATTTAGAAAGGGACTTTGTCCACTAAGATGGTCTTAGCAGCAATGCCTTGGATACTATGGAAACCATATCATGTGATTAATGTTTTTCCATAATTAAAAGTTTTATTTCCAAGCTATTTTATCATGATTGATGTTCCATTATGATCTATTCCTTACGTACTACCATGTTTTATGTGATTTCTCAAGATTTTGATGTTTAAATATTATGTTCATGTTTTTATATTCAAATGTATATGGTTTGTTTTATTTTCTCCATGCTTATCCTTATTGAGAATTTGAGCTCACCCTTTATATTTTTTCTTTTTCCCAAGATATAAAAAAAGGTTTTAGGTAAGAAAACAAAAGGGGAAGATCTTTATGGGAGATGTTGAATATCTTTCACCACGATTAGAAGATTATGTTCCGAGTTTCCAGAGACACTAAACTATTACGGTCCTTTGTTGTTTTTTTCTTATGTATTAAGTATTTTGCAAATGTAATGTAATGTCCATGTACATCAAGCTTTGGGTCTCTACACTCCTCGAGTCACTGTTGGGTTCCCATGCAGATTTCAGGGTTGCAGGTCAGGAAAGAGGTAAGGGATTTATGCTTGATAAGTGAGTTGGGTTTGGGATGTGCACAAGTGAGGTCCAGGAAATTGATCCAAGACTTTATTTGGGATTCCACTATTTTAATTTTTCTTGGGTTTTTTTCACTTGGAAACACAACATGTCCTAACTTATTTACTGTTTGATATGGTGTGTACCTAGTTTTGGAGTTAGTTATTTATGCATGTACACCATTTATTTATAATTTTATGCTATTGGTTATGTTTTCTGTTGTGCCATACTCTAGAAAAGAGGGTATAGTCTACCCACATGACTCTTAGACCCTTGCAGATTGATAGAAATCACTGGCGTACGAGGAGGCATGCTTTAGGGCATGTGGTGACCTAGCTTAGGGAAGCTACTTAATGGCTCCTCAGTTGAGGATGTTACAACAAAAATAAAAACAGTTAATTAATAACTTTTATAAAATTTTTAAACTAATACTATGATTTAATTATATCATGTTTATATATATAAGATTCCTGAATTTTATTTATACTTTTATAGGCGAGTATACTATTCTATTGGTTGGATTGCTATTCCAAATTTTCATGTTATTATTACAATGGTTAGGTTCTTATTCTATCAGTATAGGTTCATTAACTTCTCTAAATACTACTTATTTAATTGTTAATTTATGAGAATAATGTTTTTATTTAATTCTCTATGTGATGTATTTTTTTCATACTACAGAAATAAATTATAAGAAGAGAAATTCTACAGATAAAATTATTGGTCATCAAATATCCCTTCTTTCTAACTCCATTGTTTTGGATATAAGATATATATGGCCTCAAATTAGATGGATTTAATAATATCTTGAATTTTTGAATATCAAGACCTATATAGGTATGTGTAATTTCCTAGAAATTGTACCTAGTCCCCTAGGTAATGTAAACCGTCAAAATAAGACCACAATGACATTAAATTATTTTGAAACTATGCCATAAAATTAATTTAAATTTTATCAAATACTTGTAACATAAAATATATGTTACCTGATAAAACTTTATTCACTAACTTTAATATCTTCTCTGATTAAATATTTAATGAATATCGAATAAAAATATTAGTTTGAAAAATATTTTTGTGGTATTAACTTAATTACATGTGAATATAATGAGAAAATAAATTCAAAACACATTATTATATACTATAATAATGTGTAATTTATTAATATTATGGTGATCAATCAATCTCAAACATAACCTAAATCTTGTGATGGGTCACACCATGTTCTAAACTTCTATTCACTTATAATATGGAAGACTCTTAAATACTCTTAGTTTGTGACTTGTTAGCTCCTTATTACAAAATTTTTGAGTACTACTCACATACTATCGGTAGAGTTTAGAAACCCTTCAAGGTCACCAAGGTGATAGGTTTCAGTTATAGAATCAAAAAACTTCAAAAACACAAATTATATAATAAAATCTAGTTATCTTGTGATATCTAATAAAGTCGAATTCATATTTCGTTTATTCATTATTTATTACTTTATTGTTCCCTAAACATATTAGAAGACTTCATTTTAATCAATATAGACATGGATTTAATAATGGTACAACCATATAGGTTCACCAGGCTAGAGATATCTCATCCGTTACAAAGAAACAAAAACAATCATGATCATTCAAATAATGACATACCAATAACGACTCATCCAATACAAGCTACCTCTCCACCTCTCAAATGTCACGGTTTTCATTTTTATTTATGTATGTAATCGAATAATACTCATTGGTAATGTTATTATGTTTAGAAACTAATAAAAATTTCTAAATATATGAACTACCATTGACACAGAAAACATGTGGTGTTCCTATTAGTAGGCTATTCCTTGTGATCTCCACTACATGATATCACCATGTTTAAACTTCATGAGGAGAAGTCTCAGTGATTATGATCCCCAAATCCCATGATATTTAGACATCATCTATTTCCATTATGTGTTATGTATCTAGATCATAGGAAATATATTAAATATTAACTTAATAGTATCTCTAGGTTCTCATTATATTTAGTAACTGCTATAACATATTTCTATGAAAAATAATATTCAGAAATTAACATATAGATTATTGACATAGAGTTGTTGGACCTATTATAGAAGGTATTATCCATGCCTAACTCAATGAAAACATGATTCAGTAATTGAAAATTACTTTTCATGTTGGTTCTCGAGAACCCACATTTACAAAACTCTTACTTGCACTAAAATCAACATTATAATGGTCATCTTATTAGCTCTCATATGATAATATCATTCTTTTACTATGATATGGATTTAGTCATTAGGCCCATCAAATTTTCCATTTATGGATACTATATTATCTGTGACATCACATCTTTGAGAGAATATTATTAAGAGATTATATCCCCAAGTAAAACCTTTTTTTCCATCATCATAATCCTGGCATATTTCTTAGCAACGGAAGTAAAAATCCAGGAACCTGAAGAAATTTTTGAATATTTTATTCTTTTTAGATACATCATAAGTTTCATAATAAATTGTATATGTAGATATAGATACCAGTATAAATATTGAGATTCTATTTCTCATTACCTTATCATATCTATGATATTAGATAATTTTTTTGACAACACATATTTCATTGTGTTGTTTGTTTTGAATGATTTTATGATATTGAGGATCTATTAGAGATTCAAAGGGGTTTGGATCAAAACATGGATATTACCATAGTTTTATTTATGTGAATGGTTAAGGTACATGGTTAGTGGGAAACTATATAGCCTCTATACATGAGAAACATCCTGAGTTCATTTTAAACTAAGCATGACATGTTAGTATAAGATGTGCATTGTTATGTCTAAAACATTTGATCCCCAAGGGGAAACTATGTATATTCTCTGGTGTGTATAGGGTGTGGGGAACTAATTTCCCAATGTTGGGTAAATTTTTCTGAAATCATGAAAAGTAGATTTATATTTTGACAGTACTGAATTGAATAGTTGGAGAATGGTATTTCTAGGTATATTGTGGTCACTTTTATTGTTCTGAATGTATTTAATGTTGGTGGTGTTGATTTATTGTATTTTTGGAATCCATTTCTATCCTATTTTGTGTTTTCTCCATTCATGTTGAAACTTTTTGGCTGGGTTTTTTCATCTTCCATGTAGGTATTTCTATTAAATTATTTCATTTCAGAATTAAAATTGTTATTGTTCTTTATAAATGCATTTTCATTGAATTTATGATTATTTGTGATTCCGTTGTGATTTTTTAAAAATCATTTTTTATTTTTTATAAATTGAATCTCTTTTATATTCCTTGTATACATGTTTTAAATATATTTTTTATATGTGATATGATTTTTTAAAATACCCGAGGGGATTTTTGAAATAACTTTCATGATGTGAGTCAGATGCTGATCCTTATATGGTTTTCCATGAGTGAAAACTATATTTTAATGTGGATTTTGACTAACCTAAATGTTATTTTTAATGTTTTTTTAAATGGATTCCAAATTTTCATTTGAAATGTGTGTTTGGTTGACCACTTGAGAATATGAATTAATGGATCCTCTAAAATGTGTTTGATAGAAATGATAGTTTGAGGCCTTTTTTATTTAAAACAACAATACCCATTTTTGGATGGTGGATTTGAGTTGTTTTAAATGGTAAATGTATTCCATTATTTTATAAAGAGTGTTTTGAATGAAATTATTTGAAATTTTGATGGTTTTTTAATCCCATGACAGATTTTATTTTAAATGCCCTAGTTGTAAGTTTGGTATTATAATTTATAATTTTAATGGAACACATTTATTTCACATTGATTTTATTACCCCCTCCAGCAGTTCTTTTCACTATGTGATTTTTTCCATTTACCTTATGTGTATTATCAATATCTATAAGATTATTGTTTCTCCCTATATGTGCGAATGTTCTTGATTATGATATGGGTGAATTTTTAATATGGTTTTATTAATTTTTGGGTATCAGGGGTGTGGGTAATATATGTTTATGCCTTTTGTTTTATACTTTCCTTTCATGTTCTTATTATTTACTTCTTTTTTGGTCATTGGAAAATGATAACTAATTGGGTGATCAATTATATTATAGTAGTTGTTCGACACACCACTACTAGAAATCTATTACTACAAGGAATAAGGGCTAAGAGGGTGTTTTCATCACAATGTGGGTTGTGTGGTCTTGATAGATGACATGTAGTTTCAAATTAAGGGCGTGAAGGTTTATAGTTCATGGGTTGATATTTTATTATATGTCTAGGTACTATGCATGACAGTAAGCCGTATGGTAGATACCATGACATATTTTATTCCTTGGATTGTTATTCACTAATGTGATTTTTATCTTGTTCTTAGTTTATAGTTTCCCTGACTTTCATTAGTATGGAACCTATTTTTGTTTATATTTGATATATTCCTTGTGCTATGGATGTTGCCTATTTTATTTTTTCTTTGACACATTTGTGTGTTGGTTCATTTAATTTGAAAAAAAATATTTATCATTTATTTTTGGAAAACCTAATTTAAAAATAAAAACTCTTGTGTTGTTCTTAAATGGGATTTCCAAATGGGTGTTTTGTTTCTTAGATGGAATTGACTGGTTAGATTTTTTACTGCGAACATTTTCATTTATATATAAAAAATTAATTGTTTTTTATCAGATTTATTATTGGGTGTGTGGATTTGAAATGGATTAGGCATGATAGAAAATTTTCAATGTATTGTATTAAATTTTAGTAAACCATGAAAATTGTTTTGAAATGAAATTATAGAATTTTTTTTTTCTATAAAATTTATTTGTGAAAATGATTATTTTCTAGTTCATTTTGAAACAGGATTTTTTAATTACCTTATGAATAATATTTCATAGAATTTGTGTGTTGTGGTTACCTATTGGGGTTTTATCATAGTTCTATATATTTAAGGTTATAGGTTCTGAGATGTATAAGTTCTAAATTATTTAATGCCAACATGGGGTGATTTGGGTGGGAATGAACATTTGGTGGTTGCATAGATATGGTATCATTCTTAGCATGAGTTACTTTGTAGTGGTTTTATTTATGGATAATGTTTTATCTATTATTATTTATTTTATATTCTTTTTTTATTAATATTGTTTATATTTATTTTTTTCAAATGGGTTGGATAATTTTCATTCATTATAACCTATTTGGCATGCTTATTCAATTTGGATCTTTATTTATTCCATTGAATTTTATCTATGGTTTGGTGAAAATAATTTCCATGGGTACCCCTTTGATTCCCAAGAAAAAGTTCCCATCCCATTGGGATCATTAATTCCATTCGACCCTTGTGCTAGTCCGAGTTAGGTGTCAAGTTGGATGGATAGCCCATTTGATTCAATAAAAAATGGAATTAGGTCATGTTTTGGATTTATTTTTTTAGGAGGATATGATTCATGACGTTCTATTGTTATTTGGGGACTTCACGGTAGAGAGGATATTATGGTTTTCAGTTCCTAAGAGTTAATGGATGGGTGATTATAACTAGATCTTTCTCACCCGATCCTCAAGATGCCATGTGATATTTGGGTTTTAAATAAAAAATTTTTGTTTTTTTTGTTTCTGTAATTGATTTTGATCATAATTGATGTTGATTTGATCTCAATTGGGTTTTAAGTGATATTTAGGGTCATTCTATGTTTTTGGGATGGAAATTGAGGATCACATGAACTTAATTGTGTTTATGAACAACTTGGGAAACTATGTGATGCTCGTGCGATTAGGATTACCACTTTTATAGAGTGTGATTTATGGTTGGATTAGAGTTTATCAATATATGTGGCCAAACAGTAAACCTAATTTCTTCTTCCCCGAGTTTATTGTTTTGTACTCCACAAAATTTTAAAGTTATCCTAACATTATTTTTCACTTACAGGAGGTGGATTGGGGAGTATTTTAATGCACTTTTTGGATGAAATTTTTATAGACCTTACTAAAATGGTTATGTGGTGCCTTAAGTGTTCTTGGATTAAAAAAATATTTATATAAATGAAGGGTTTTGTTAAATATTTATTATTAATAAATAGTTTAAAAAATAAATTGAAATAATGAATTCCTTTAGATTTATGAAATGTTTTATAAAGTTCTTGTTTTTATTTTAGTATTTGTAAAATGGTATTTCATACATGAATCCTTAGGAATTCCTGAAATTATTTGATTTAAAAAATGGGTTTTTAATGTGTTTTGGGATCAAATATGAAATTTTGTTTTTAAATAAATTTGTATTGTGTTCTTGTAAATGGGAATTAATTTTAAGGATTATTTTTTTATGGTTATCATTTCAAAAAAAGTGATATTTGGAAGTAATATTTTTGTAAATATACTTGTTGGAGACTGGTTTTCCTAACCATTTGGTTCCCAAGGTGTACTGTTCAATAGGTTTTTGGCATAGGTAGTATCAAACACATGGATTTCACATGGTTTGGAAAATATGGTGGTGAAACCATGTGGCCATTTTAAGTGTCTTTGGGATATCCCATTTATCCCTCTTTATATTAAGATGGGATTAACTCTACTTATCCTATATTCACATCAAATGACACTTGGAATCACATGGAGGAGCTCCAACATCCTCCACCATTGATCCTCTCATCCAATTTGGTTATTTCTAATATTTTTTCAACTATTTCATTCTCTATTCCACTGTTATTCATTTACCTCTCTATCACTCCTCTCTTAGATTTTGCTTCCACTTTGGAACCAAAACCTATTGTTTCTGATTTTAGAGTTCATGGTTAGTATAATTGTGGGATGGGTGATATGTTTTCTTAAGTTCCACTTCTATCCCCATGGGTTTGAACAACATTTATGGAGACATGATTCAACTTGGTATTTATTTTTTCCCAGTAGTTGTCTCTATGAAATTTATTTATTTTGGGGTTTAATGTGTGCATATTCATTCGAAATGATTTTTATTAAAATAATAATTATATGTGATAACTATATGACGTTTTAAACACTAATTCATTGTGTTTTGATCTTGTAGTAAAAGGTTTCACTTTGAAAATTGTTTTTTTATGTTTAAAATGGGATATTTAGATATCTTAAGCTTTTGTGAAATGAATGAGGGAATTTATCAAATTGTTTTCATGATGTGTGTTGGATGTTGATACGATTTTGGTATTCAATGAGTGAAAACTATAATTTAAAGTGGGTTTTGGATTAATGTCTGGTGTTTACCTTAGAGTGATTTATAATTGTGTTCATTAATGGATTTCAAATAGTTATTTGAAATGTCTATGTGGTTTTCCCATTTTGAAAAATTCATCAATGTATCTTTTTAAATGTGTTTGATCAAAATAAATGTCATTGAACTTATTTTATATTTAAAAGAAGAATAACCATATTATAGGTTGTCTTTGAAATGTTTATAGATGGTGTATTATTTTATACTTTTTACAAATAGTGTTTGGAAGGTAATTTTATGAAATATGGAAGGAATTGGCATCCCAAGAAAAGTTTTGGTTTTATATTTATGGTTGTAAACTTTTTTTAAATATTTTTATGTGATAAAAACGATTTGAATTCTGTTTTATTTTATTAAATCATGTGTGGGTTCTTTACCACTTTGTTATTCTCCTATCCAATGTATAGGTTATCGATCTTTAAGAGATGAATATTTTTACCCTTGTGTGGGAATGTGTGTTATTATACCCCGAGGAAATTTATTATATGAGCGTTTTCATAGTGGTGTGTTAGGGGGTTGGTTTGATATGGTTATGCCTTGTGTGTTGGACTTGGATTATATGTTAATATAGATTATATCCTTTTTGGTCTTGGTAAATTTAGAACTAAGGCGAAGATGTCGACAATTATTCTAGTTGGTCTACAAGACATTAGTTTAGCTCATGTCGTGCTAGACAAAAGGTCTATGATCGATTTGTTATCATAGTGGGGCAGTGTGGGCTAGTGGGAATACTTTTGGTTTGATCTTATGTGTACCCATCTAGCTAGTTCACATGTTGGTATAAAATTATGTACCTATGTGATTCATATTTTTGGAAATTACATTATATATCTGATGGCACATTCAAATTCATGATTGGTTATTGGTTGAGAGGGGTTTGATCTAGTTTTATTTTATATAATTTTCCTTATATTCATTAATATAAAACCAGTTATTATTTATATTTGATATATGTCTCATGTTGTGTATTGTTCCAGTTTTGTTATGGTTGATCTATGTGTGTGTTGGGTCATATTATTTGGAAAAATTATTTTTCAATGATTTTTGAAAAAAAAACTTATTTTTAAATTAAGGACTAATGTGTGGTTCCTATATTTTTTTTTCAAAATGGGTGTTTCGGTTTTTAGATGGAGTCAACCATTTAAATGTTTTAATGTGAAAATTAATATATATAAAAATAAATGAGTTTTTATTTTGATTGATATGAATGGATGTGTGGATTAGAAATATCTTAGTCTACTGGGAGTGTTTTCAATGCATTTTATTCAATTATGGAATATAAGGAGAAATGTTTTGATATAGAACTAGGGAATTATTTTGGTTTCTATATAATATATAAAAGAAAAAGTAATATTCCTAGTTTAATTTCATATTATCAATTATCATGTTACTTATAAATAATATTGCATTTATTTTAGAACATTTATATAATTTTTAGGTTATAGGATCCCAATTGGATATATTCATCATTCTTGGTGGCTGACATGGGGTGATTTGGGATGTGGTGAGTAATCAGGGGTTATATGAAGATTCTCCCAAGCTCAGATTGACTTGGTTTATATTTTTTTTATTTTTGTTTAGTTTTTTATATATTATTATTTATTTTATCATCTTATTTATGGATAGTGTTTTGTCTTTTTTTATACAAATGGACTGGATTAGTTAATTTGGTTATGTCATGTTTGGCATAATCAATTTTTTGTACCTTTATTTATTCTACATTTATTTTTCTCCCATTTGATTGAAATCATTCTGAAATGGATTAATGTGATGCTGAGGCTCTAGTTTGCAACAAGTTGGGTTCATGAATTCCCTTTCATGCTTTGTGGTAGGCATGGGTGGCTACCAAGTGAGATGGATTCCTTGTTTTTTTGTTTGTTTTTTTATCATTGATGGTGTGGGGTTTCCATTAATATAATCCTAAGCTTATAGAGTTTCCCTTTTCATTTAGGTATGTACTAGTATAGAGTAGAATAATATTTCTAGATCTTTATAGGTAAGGGTGGGGAGAGTCTAGATAACTCTTTCTCATTTTGAGCCTCTATCATCCATTGGATGTATGGGTTTTTAATTTGTAATTCTATTTTTTTAGTTATTATCATGGTTATTCATCTTAAATTATGTTATTTTGATCCCCATTCAGTATTTAAATGATATTGTGGGTCTTTACATGGGGTTGGGACACAAATCGAGGAGCACTAGAGTTTCACGGTTAATATGAAAAGATTAGAAAACCATGTGAGACTTGTGTGGTTAGTTCTACCTCTTTTACGAATTTTGTTTCACTATTGGAGAATGGTTTACCATTCCATGAAGCCAAACCATTCAGATCTATTATTCATTCATAGTTGAGTAGTTGAGGATCCTCACAATTCCTTACTTCCCCTAAAGTGATTTTCACTTGTAGGTGGTTGATTGAGGAGGGTTTTGATTCCTTTTTTGGATGCGAATTTTTCATAAACTTTTTGAGGTGTTTTATGGCTCCTTGAGTGTTCATTATTTTAAGAACATCTTTTCAAAAACTAAGGATTTTGTGGAAACTTTATTATCAATATGTTTTATATGAATAAATGGGAATACTAAATTCAATCAATTCTATGAAAAGTTTTATAATGTTATTGTCTTTATTATGGTATTTGGAAGATGGGTTATTTCAAACATAATTCCTAGGCTATTACAAAAAATATATTGATTCAAAAATGAGATTTTAAAAATATTTTAGAACCAAAATGTATTTTTTAGGTACAAAATTTCATTTTTTGGAAAATTGATAGGAATATTAATGATCATTATTTTGATTCATTGTATATAAAAAATGTTTCAATTTGAATGGAATTTTCTGTAAAAATCTATTATTGTAGAAATGTTAGTGTGTTTTACAATGGTAATTTACTATTTAAACATCGATTAACTTTGTTTCAGGGACACCTTGGTGGAGACTGATTTCAAATTTCCTTGTTGAAAATGTTAGTTTTGAAAGAAATGTTTTTTGGTGTGATTACATATGCCAAATTTTAGGGTTTGTTGTTTTGGTCTTGATTACTACCTTATAATGTAATTATTTGGTTTTTTGAGGTATGAATTTATTTTTTATGTATTAATTATTTCTCTCTCTCAAATTTTTTGAAAAGGTTTCTCCAGTTTGGGTGCCTACCGAAAATCCAAGTAATGTAGTAGAAACAGAAACTTCTATGAGATCAGACCAAGTCTTGGATTTTATGCCCATCATCCACCTTTTAAGTAGTTATAATGAGTTAGTGGATGTGGTGAGGTTATAGGTAGATATTGGGGTTATTCTCAATTTCGTATTATTACTTGAAACTTCATGGGTGAGAGCCAATAAGAGAATTCTTGTCGGTGTGATTCTAGTTTGGTTTGAGGAACCTGTACTTCCACAAATACATGAAGGTATGTCTTGGGTTATTTTTTAGAAGGAATTATATTTGTGGTTCTTTACCAAGGTTTTGAAAGGAAATAATATTATTTATCTCTTTTTTCTTAATTAGTGTGAACAATTAGTGAGGGAGTATATTGATCACATTTTGAATATGGACACCATTTCTCAAAATTTGGTCATCAGTATTTCTAATAGTGCTCATTTATTTAGGGGTGGAATTCACCTAGATCTTGGATAAAATGTAATTGTGTCATTTCTAAAATTTTGAATATGTTATGAAGAAGGAAATTTCAATGAAATCTAACAATTCTAGGAAGCCAATGGAGTGTAATAACTTAGTTCCACAAAATTGGCATAAGGATAACCCAAATGGAAAGGAGAGTAATTATAATGACTCAAAGATATAAGAAAATGCTCATTCTTAAGGTAAGAGGAGTTATCTCATGTTATCCCAATGTGGGGATCCAATTCATTATAATACCTCATATATTAAGCCTCCTAGGGTTGGAATATATTATGTTCATTTGATTTATCTTTACATGTAATGTATGATTGGTTTTTATATGTATTCCAGTGCATAATCCTTTTATGATGGGTAATTTATTTTGTGAAATTTAATTTATTGGCTGTGGTCTTGGGTTCTCATATTTGAATATTTTTGTTTTCATCTTGTTGATAGATACCATTTGGAGATTCTTATAATGGATGGTTTTGAATGTAATTTTATTGAATGCTTCATTTTATTTGTGAAATTATCCCCTCTCCCACCCTATGGATAGGTTTTGGGGGTTTTTACCTAGGATTCCTAGATTTTTTGGTAAGTTTTGTGTGTTATTTAATTGATCTTAATTGTATGGGAGAACATTTATTGGGGGTAGTGGGTTGTTATTATAATTATGTTGATCCTTTTAAGTGGTCATTGTTTGGAAATTGTAAAGGTATTAAGTGGAAAATTGGGTAAATAGGGTGTTTGTTCAACCAGTTGGCTTGGTATACTAACTGGTGTTCTGATTATAAAATCTCTCCATGCACCTTGTTAGGGAGATCTAGTTCATGACCCCAGGTTATCAATTTCTATTGTGACTATGGATGTGATTTATGTCATTATTTTGAGTTTTTTTATGGTTTATTTTCCTTCCTTAGGTTTGGATATACTTTTGGATTGAGAGTGGGTTTCTCTCATGGTAGCTGGGTAGTTTGGGGACACATTTCTTTATAGTTATTTATTCAATCCACAATGTTAGAGGAGCTTTAAATGGTTGAGAGACCATGTTATCTACCCCGAGCTTCTTTAGACTTTTTTAGAGCATCTATAGGATTGTATATATAATTAAATGGCTTCACTATGTGGGTGAATTCTATTTTCTAACAATAAAAAACAATTTCTTTTAGATATATTTTTGTTACCATATAATGAATGAGTTTTGTAGTCAAAAATATTTTATTCATTTGAACATAATTTAATTAAATTTTATAAAATCATAGTTATATTTAATTTTTATTACAAAGTTAAAATTTCCTTATATAACGGGTTAATAAGAATAAAACATGTAAAAACTAGAAAATTAAAACATTAAAAATTTATAAATAAATATTTAAATAACATTACAAAATAATGATATACAATTTAATCTTTAACTTTTTTGATGTATATAAACCAAATTTTAGGTATCAATGTTTAATCCAAAATGCAAGGTCTATCTTCCATAGGAAATTAATACCTTAATACTAAGATTTGTAGAAATATATTTCCCTCACCATTAGAACTGTCGACTATTAGACGGGATTAAGATCAATTCTATTATCCTAAAAATCCTTTATTTTATCCATATTAGACACAATTATTACATAATAAAAAATTTTATAAATAAGTTAAAATACTCACTTGGATTATTTAGAACAAAAACAATCTAAATATTTACAAAGAGCATATAACAAGGTGTTGTAACTCAATAAAATTTAGATGGGTTGAGTTGAAAAAAGAATATATTTCACTCTTCTCGAACACACATATTTCTATAGTAAAATATCCAATGGTAATATTCTTTGATACTTGGAGTTGGTTGAATAAAATTTTGACAAACAAAGTCTTCACTTAGATGATCATTATAGACTTTATCTGAAGGCCATTTTGATTGTATCATAAAAAATCTATTAATTTTTCTATTTAATGAACCATTTTTTATGAAATATATTTTTAAATAATTTTATTTCTTTAATAGATTTCATTACATGCTACACCATATTAAGCTTCTGTTACCTGCAACATCGATATAGATTATGTTCTACCCAACACTAAGATTCTAGGAAACATCACTTTATTATTTAATTTTTTTTAAATGATTCAATTATAACCTTCATGTTTGAATTGAGAGTATTAATAGGGTTTACTGAATTATGAATTAATTATTTACATATGTAAAAACCCTTTCAAATAAAATGATAATATTTTTCTAACAAACCATTTAAATGTGTACACATGTGTTTTACACTAATAAAACAATCTGATCACACTTTTTGGATTTTATTAATGATATATATATACAATTATATTTATATATAAAATTTAATATAATTTTTGACAATCATCTTATGTTTTTTATAGGCATGATACAAGAACAAATCAAATTTTATGAATAAATGAAGTATTTTTATAAAATGTTTCTTTTAAAAATTTGATGGTGAACTTGTTTTAAATATAGTTTTTGAAAATTTTATAAATTATATTTTACAAATTAAAATTTTTATTTGAAATATTACAATCAAAATGTAATTTTTTTTATTTTTTTGTTATTTTTCAATATAAGTTTCATGTTTTTATGAATAGTGAAAATTACTGAATTTTAATTGAAAAAAACTTTTCCATTTGAATAATTTAAAGTGTAAAATTATATTTTTGATTGATTATAAAGTATAATTACATAAATTTTTATCATTTAAAACTATTTTTTTCATTTGAATCAATTTTTTATTGAATATGGATATAAAAACATTTAAATATTTTGATCATTTACACTTTAAAAACATGTTTTCTCACCCCCTATATGTGATTAATTTTAAATTAATTTTATTGAGTAATATTTTTTTAATTTTTTAAAAATTTATTTCATATTTTGAATTATAATTTACTAATTCTTGAAATAGGTCCCCTTTTTTCCCAATACGAATAACGGTATAGGTAATTTTTTCTACCATGGTAAATGGTAAAATTTGTTTATTTAGGTTATACATAAAATTATAAGGATAAAAAATAACCCTAACACTTACATAAATTTTATTTTATTATGTTAATTACACCCTTGACACCTATGGTTAGAAATTTAATTATTTAATGGGCACGTTTCTATGAAAATAACTTAGATATAAGTAAATTCAAAGAGTGTAACAAAATTTGACACTATTACTTTAAAAATGTATATTATTTTTAATAAGGGTTTACCTAGAATATATTCTCTACAATATATATTTTTATGAAATATAAAAGGTTTATCAACATCATGTTTTTTAAATTAAGTTAATAAATAATATTCATAACTAATTTCACAATAATGTCGTAGTAATTACTGAATAAGTGATACAATAAGTTAAATGATATTAGAAATATTAAAATAAATATAATATGACTTAATTAAGCTACTATATTAAATTTTATAGGTTAATATTAAATTTTAGGGGTGTATTAAATTAATTTGTTTTAATGTATCTTGCTGTATTTATTTTATTAAAATTAATGTTTTTAATATTTTCAAAATTGACACTAATGATATTTTATGAAAATAATATTTTATTAAATTAGTTAAAAACCATAAAATTAATTAATATGGATAAAGGGGATAATTTATGGTCTAATGTATCATAAATTGAAAATTTATGGTTTAATTGATATCCTATAATTAAAAATCTCAACCTTTGAATATTGAAATGTTGTTACCGTAGTTCAAATTAAATTTGGTTAACTAATGGTTATTCAAAATGATAAAGATTAAAATTACAAAAATACCTGTAAAAATCTATTGGTTGATGGGAATGTCACCCTATACCACATTATATTTTAATTACATGACATTTGTAGGTAATGGTATTGATATTTAATTTTTTAGAAATTACACTTTTGTGAAATAAAAAAAGTGACCCTTCTGTCTCTTTTAAAAGGACATCTCTTCTTTTCTTTTCCTCAAACATCATAACTAATTTTTTTATGTAAAAATATGTACAAATATCATCGAAAACTATAAATTTTTATCATATGAACCTTAATTTGGCCATAAATACAAACAATGATGACCTTTTGTTCAAATCAGAATGAGATACTCAAGGAATGGGTAACATTCTTCATAGGAAATTTTTGTTTTATTTCATCCATAAACCTTTGATTTCAGGTTTATATAATGTAATAAGTATAATTAATACATGTAAATGTATTTATATTATTATTTTGACGTACATTAACACACAATTACTTCAAATGTGATATGAAATCATTATTCGTGTCTATGATGGATTACCACCATGGTTAATGATATCGTCCATTCTACCATTTACACCATTAAAGGATGGAAATATCAATGTATATTCAGGTATATATTATATTTTGGATATTTATGAAGTATTTATGCTTCTTTAATTATTATATAACACATTCCTTCATGCTTTCCGTATTTTGTAAATACAATGACCTCATTTGTGGATGTGTGTACAACTGCCTCCTCAAAGCGATGTGATTCATTCATAATTTACCTAGAATGTATTAAGGTAGGGTTTATTGAATATATATGGTATATATGGCATAATAATCATAATATAACATAATTATATATATAAATTCATGTCCTTTACATTATTTCGTTCAATATGATAGGTAAATGGAAACAACGTGCATAAGTATGACCTACCGTTTCCATGAATGATGTATTTCATTTTCTATATTTTTTATATTATTATAAATAATTATATAAAAATGTTATATGATATTTATATATCATTTTTATCATTAAATATATGGTGAAACATTAATATAATTAATAGGAAAAAAATATAACACATCAAAACTGATGAAGAAAACAATGTTGTTATTATCTGAAACGTAACACTAACAAGGAATTGCTAACAAATATGTAATATATGGTCATAATTAAATCATATATTTTAAGATATAATTGAATAATTTTCTTTAATATATATATAATAAACTTGTATTTATTATATAATAGGATTTAATGAGTATAAAGAGAGTCAATACATAAGGTAAGGTAATTTCAACTCACTTTTTATTTTTGTGAGATACATTCAATATTCACCAGTCAAGGATTTTTTGTGGATTATCTGGTAAAAAATGAGATCTTATATCTAGAATTTAATTTATTTCATGGTATTAAGAGTTTCAATTTTTTTATTCATTCATGGGGATCATAATTCAAATGTTACAAAAGTAGTAAGGGGATTTCTATTGTTACCTTTATTTCTGTAAGAATTATTAAATATTGTCCACTAATTTAATTTATTCTATGTATATTCTACCCATTAATGATAATATATGTTATTTATCCTTAATTATTTGGTATTTACATATATATATTTTAATAACTATATTTCATTAGGTTTATGGGTCAAAAGTTTCCAAATTAATAAGGTAATTCTTTCTCATTTTTCTTTCTCTGTAATACATGTTATGTTAGGAACTGATATTCTTTTATGAGGTGCATATACTCCCCTTGAACATGTTGTATCATGAATATCCATATTTTAAATACAATATATGATTCTTGTAATGTTTTTATCTCTTGAGTCATAAATATGTGTTCCATTAAATTAATGTTTTCTCAAAATGTTTGAAAAGTTTTTTAAATTACATTTTATGTAATTAATGAAAATACATTTAAATAATGTTTAAAATAGTTTTTAAATAAAAAATTATACGTTTTATAGGTTATTTTCTCTGAAATACTATTGTTAAAATTTCTATGATTAAAACAATTCAAAGTAGAAATGAAATTTTCCACAAGAATTATTTCAAAAGATCATTCAAAACCATTTTCTATTTAAGATAACATTATTGGATGTTATTTATGAGTTAAAAGGGTTAAGATTCAAGGATATTATCCTTATACATTCCTTAGATAGTTTATGTTTATGATAAATGATTTAAGTTCTTAGGGAAAATATATGTAAAACTTCATTATGTGGCATGTGGGACATGTATCTCCCACTTATGAATTGGGTAATGGTTTATATCTTATGAGATAGACATGGATGAAATAGGGAGTATAACCAGTTCAATGTAGGACTTTGTCCACAAAGATAGTTTTGGGAGTGATCCTTGACTACTAATATGGCCTTGGGGGTGAACCTTAACAACTATTATAGTATTTGGAGTGAACATTGACTACTAATATGGTTTTGGGAGTCAACCCATTACACTAATATATCCTTGGTTGTGATCCTTGACTAATATGGAAATAATTATATATATATATATGTCCCCAACAATTCCATGACATATTTATATGTTATTCTTTCATGGATTATGCTCTTGAATCTATTATGATTCCTATCTTATGAAATTCCAATAATTATTCCATGAATAATTTATATGATCATTTATATGAATGGTATGATCTTCAAATATTATGATTCTATTATCATACCCTTATTTTCATGTAATGCTTACGTATCTCCATTATTTAACCGTACTTAGTTGTTAAGCTCAATCTTTCTAATGTTTTATTTTTCCTAGTTAATAATGAATTTTTTTAGGTAGGTGTGCTAAATGGGATATCATTGCGGTAAATATTGAGGATATTTCACCAGAATATTAGTTTGTGTTCTATGTTCTTCAAGGATATAAAATAATACAATATTTATGCATGTGTTTTTGTATTTTAGAAAAATTGTGTAAATTATATACATATGAAAATCAGTTTTTTTTGTTTTTGTTATTAGAGAAAAGGATTATTCAACCATTAGAATCAAGGTTTAGAAAACATTAGTGAGATCCCTAGAGATATCTCTAGGGATATAGTAAGGGATATTATTAAGAATTAGTCTATATATAGTTTATAATCGTAAATTTTTCATAATAATACTGAATAACTGATGATTAAACCTAATGGTTCATATATTGAAATATTATATGTAATTTCCCTTTATTATGTTGTTCTACCACTCTGATTAGTGTTTCTAACACTATGCTTTCTAGTTTTAGTGAATAGAGGGAACCTGAAGGAACCATGTTTATGATGAATGTAATGGAAAATGAAATGATTATACTCATTAAAAAAAGTTATGGGATATTGAATGAAAAATCATATCACTATAATTAGACATGTTATGAACCATTATTGACATAAAAATGAGTAGATAAGGGAACAAATTTCTATTGAGTCCTTCATGAGGAAACATCCACCTTCTTTTAGTGTGTGTTCTGATTTACTTGTTGCTGAATAATGGATCGATACCATTGAAAAGATAAATTTCCATCCTTTAGTGTTTGGATCATGAAAAATTTATTCTATTTTTTATCATTTAGAAGGTTAAATAGACTAGTAGTGGAATCTAATAAGTAATACAAGATAGCAAGATGAAATTGAATCCCTGGATTGGGTTGATTTTAAGAAGTTATTCTTGAATAAGTAATTTCCTTATGTTCTTCTTACGTAGATGGAGGAAGAGTCACTTGAGTAAAATAAATGTGATGGTGATTCTTTCAGTACCTAAAAGAATAATTTCATAATACTTGAAAGGTACTCATTTGGTATTATCATCAAATATGAAAGTACATTTAATATATTCTTTAGTGGCTTGGAAAAAATTCTATAAAGGGGGTTAGCCATAAGAGACATCCGTAGATATGAAGATATTTTTTGTTGTTTTACGAAGGGGGATATTGAGTTTGGAGTTACATATTAATCTCATGGTTTTGATAAGAAATTAAACATAGATATTAATGGAAAAGTTTAAAAAACAAAGATAAAAGAAGCTGATCATTCCTTTATGCACAATATGTGGAAAAGAACATGGAGTAAATTGTATTAAGGGGACCAGTTAATGTTTTATGTTTGGGAAAGAATTTAATCAAGAAATTTACTGCTTAAGTGATGGAAAAAAGATATATAATGTTGAAAATAAAGAAAAAGAAAACACAAAATGTACCTCTCACTCTTCATGCTTAAAGTGTAAGGAAAATTGGGCATTATTATAACTAATTCCCTAATCTAAGGGTTATAAATTATGATTGATGTCATCAAAATATTATATTCAATGTCAATGAAAAATCACCTATAATCACTATTGGTGATGTAGAGAACAACAACAATGTGGTGGAATGTTTGAGTGTCTATATAATGGTATAAAATAATAATGTCATCAAAGGAATTTTATCGTATTTTGGAATAATAAAATATCTAATTATTGGTCCAATGTATTTTTCCATAAGTATTAAAGATTATTTGTTGAATGGTATTGATAACCATGAAAAGTTATTATGGTACTAAGGTGATATTTTTTGGAAAAACATGATTTAGGGAATGATACATTTAATACGTGCAATATGTTGAATGACTAAAATTTAAACTTTTATTGATCATAATTTTATACTATAACAAAAAATATAGAACAATATTAAATAAAAACAATTAATAGGAAATGAAGTTATGTTCTAGTAACCTATGTTCATTATGTTGGGATAAATAAATATAGAGATGTTTAATTTTGATAAAATAAATGGGATAATATTCATGAACATCTAGATGATAATATAAAAAGTTTATTTATGATATCATGGATTGAGTTTATATAAATTTTGGATTTATTATATGTGGATATAGTTTTTTAAATCCTACATGTTTTTACTAATGATTTATGGAAATTTTGGTTTTTACAATGTTTCAAGGGAATACATGATAATGGTATTTACATGTTTGGTGTAGGACAATTAAGAGGTACATAAAGTTTTTGGGGTGTAATGATGAATTTATTTTTTAAATATAGATAACTTATATTAATGATTTTTTATTTTCATTTATTTGACGGCTTCTAAGGGTGACCATTTATGATATTTTTTATGTTTAATTTTGAATGAGGTTTTAGAGATTACTATTATTTAAAATGATGATCAGTACATATTTAATAACATGTGCTAACCATTTTTTTGTGATGATAACTAGATACAAAAATATTATTTAACATCCAATTATATATATTATGTACCACTAGTTCTCTAGGTATTAAAATTTCACCTTCATTTATTAGAATATGATATGGAGAGGAAATTAATAAAGGAAAAAACGATGGGTGAGATTGTGTTGAAATAAAGTAAGTATATATTATTATGAAAATTATTAAACTTTAGTAAAAGGGTATTTACATAATTATTTCCCCATTATCATCATTTTTATGCTATAAATAAAATTATCAAGCCCCTTTGGTTAATGTCTTTTTGATCGTTAACATTCTCCTAACCAAGTTCTCTATAACCCTCCATCAAAACTTGATAGTTATGTTTCTCTTCTGTGACAATATTTTCACTTTCAGAATATGATCCCATACGTGGAAACCAAATTATGAGTTATATTGGGTAACCATAATGTTTCTAATTTATACTTTTAAAATGAGTTGTAGTATTCTTTTTTATGATGTGGGTTTCTATGAATGTAACTTTCATATATGAAAACAAAGACAACCCCAAAAAATTTCAAGGGTGAAAATAATTTTTATGAGTGTATAATTTAACACATTAGTATTTTTATGAGATAAATTTTTAAACAATTTTATTTCTTTAATAGCGTTAATTACATGATACCCCATATTAATATTGTGTTACATGAAACTTCAGCTTACTTGTGTTACACATAACACTAAGTTTCTATAAACATCATTTTATTATTTTAACTTTTTAAATGAAATAATTATATCCACGATTTTGGAATTGTTGGTATTAATAAGATTAATTTAATAATGAAATTATGACTTAAAAATATAAAACCTTTTAAAAATAAAAAGGAAATCCTTTCCTAAAAAACTATTTAAATGCCCCCAAGTGTGTTTTATACAAAAAGAATAAACAAATAACCATTATTGGATTATATTAATGAATATATATATATAATTTATTAAATTTTATTTTAAAAATTATTTTAGTGTGTTCTCTATACATGATATAAGAACAATCAAATTTTACGCATAAAAGAGGTATTTTTCTAAAAAGTCAGTTTTTATTACCTTTGATGGTGCAGTTGTTTTAAATATAGTTTTTGAAACTTTTATAAATTATATTTGAAAAAATAAACTTCATATTTGAAATAATAATTTCATAATTTACTTTGGTTTAATTTTTTGTATTTTTATGATAAGATTCATGTTTTTATGAATAGTGAATATATTGAATTTTAATTGAAAACAAAACTTTCATTGAAATAATTTACACTATTGATTTATATTTTGATTGATTTTATTGTATAAATATATAAATATCTATCATTTAATCCTATTTATGTTATTAGAATAAATTTTTCATTGAATTTGGATATAAAAACATTTCAGTCTTTTCAAAATTTTCATTTGTAAAACCTATTTTCTCACCCCATCTAAGAGATTAAGTTTAAATAAATTTTAGACAATTATATGTTTTTAATTCTATAAAATGGATTCCAAATTTTGAATCATAAGGTCCAAATTTAGAAAATAGGCCGCAATTAATTTTGCCGAAGCTAAATAGTAACATCTGTAAATTTTGTAACCGTGGTAAAGGGTAAAATTGTGTAATTTAGGTTAAAAATAAAGTGAAAAGGACTATAAAATACACATAACACATGCCCAAAGTTTTTTGGATGATTTTAATTCTATCATTAACTCCTAATTCTTTAAATTTAATATTTAATAGAATCTATTCCTTGAAAATTAATTAGATCTTATTATAATAAAAGAGAGTGAAAAATGTCACACTCTTACCTTTAATAAGTATAATAATTTTAATATATGGATAAATAGAATACATAATAAACATTATATATTATAATGAACTATTAAAGGTTTATATAAATCATGGTGTTTTATTTTTATATTTTAGTATATAAATAATTTTCATAAATAATTACACAATCATGATGCATTAATTAATAAATTAATTAAACGATCAATTAAATGATATTATAAATATTAAAAGAAATATTAAACAAATTAATTAAAGTTATAAATGATTTTTAGGATAATATGACATTTTATGGGTGTATTAAATGATTTTTTTGATGTTAGATGTATTATTTTCTTAATTTCAATGTTATAAAATTTCTCAAATTTTATATTACTAATATTTTATGAAAATAATATTTTATAAAATTAGTTAAAAAAAATAAAAAAACTAATTAAGAAAAAATATAATATATTTTGGTAAAAAATATCATTTATTGATAATTTACTGTTCAATTTCCACCTTATATGTAAAAATATTTACCATTTCCTATTGAAAAGGTTTTTCCATTGTGAAAATTAAAATACATTAACTATGGGTTAATGAAAATGATAAGTATTTAATTAAAAGAAAAAATGTCTATAATATACTATTTTAAGGGATTATAACCATATACCTCATTATATTATAATCCCTTAATACTTGGAGGTATTTTCATTGATATTTAATTAATTAAAAATTAATCCTTTTAATAATTCCAAAAGTCCCCCTTCCCACTCTTATAAAAGAGAACCTCTTCTTCTCACTTATTCACACATCAGAACCTATTTGTTTAATCCAAAATATTTCCAAATATCCTATAAAATTTACTCCCTTTTTCTTATAAGCCTTACAGTTTGAATAAATCCAATAGATGAATTACTTTTGTGGTAATCAAAAGGAGATACCCAAAGAAGCAGTAACATTCATCAATAGAATTTTTTGTTTTATTCCCTCCATAAAACCCATGAATTATTTTTATTTCATGTTTATATTATAAAAAATGTATCATAAATACATTTAAATGGTTTCATATTAATTGTTTTACCCAAATTCTGAAAAACTACCCCCAAATGAGATACACAATCATTGTTTGTGTGAACTGTGGACAATCACCTCAAGAACCGATGTCGTTCGTTCCTCTATTTTCACATAAACGGTTACAAATAATGATATAATTTATGTTTTTATAAGATATATATGATATTTATGACATATTTATTCTTATTTAATTATTATATAACACTTACATTGATGATTTTCATTTTGGGTAAATACGATAACATCAATTATAGATGTGTGGACTACCACCTCCTCAAAGAGATGTGATTTGTTCACACATTACACAGAATATATTAAGGATTGGATTAATGATATAATATAATATATATATATATAAAAATAAATCTAAATTAATTATTATATATATTTTCATATATTTCATTTACATACATTCTTTTAATACGACAAGAAAATGGGAATAGCATTCATGCATACGTATGGCCTAACATCTCCATTAACTGTGTATTTCATTTTCTATATTTTATAGATTATTATAAATACTTATATACTGGATATATAAGATATTTATATACTATGGTTGAAATTATTCATATGATGAAATAATTAAATAAGTA
The DNA here is from genome assembly GCA_963277665.1 of Viscum album. Lineage (NCBI taxonomy): Eukaryota > Viridiplantae > Streptophyta > Magnoliopsida > Santalales > Viscaceae > Viscum > Viscum album. Next base: position 177,779,225 of record OY728134.1, read on the forward strand.
AGATAGAAAAAAATATAACAAATCAAAACACATGATAAAAACAAAGCGATTGTAACCTAAAATGTGAATTTAACGTGAAATTATTTATTTATTGTTAATAAAAGGTCATAAGTAAATAATATATGGTTTAATATAATTGAATAAAGTTATTAAATATATGTATAATAAATTTATATTTATTATACATGTTGATTGAACAAGTGTGAATATATTCAAGTCATATAATATGATAATTTCATCACACTTTTTATTTCCATGAGATACAAGAAAAATTAACCACTCACTGATTTTATGCAGTGTATATAATTTCCTATGACATGTCACATAATTAATTTTAATTTTTTAATGATATTAAAATTTTCAATATATGTTATTATTTCACGATGCTCATGATTCAAAGTTACTTTAGTAGTAATGGTATTTCTAATCTCAATTTTATTTATGCAAGACATATATCATATTCACCATTGGTTTCTTCTTTTGTGGTGTATTTAATACCCATGAATTTAATAAGTGAAAATTTACCATAAATTTTTGGGTATTTACATTTCCATTTGATGATCTAACTTTTATGTTGTTTAAGGATCAAAAGATACCAAAACAGTACATTAATTTCATCTCAATTTTCCTTCTTTGAGACACATATTATGTTATACACATATATTATTTTATTAGTTTTATACACCTCACTTTGTGATATTGTATCATTAATATCATTAAATTAATCATATTATATGTTTCATGTAATTTTATTATCTCTTCATCTGAAATCTAGAATCCATTAATTCAATGTTTTCTAAAAATGATTTAAAATTGTTTTAAATGATTAGTTTTTAATTTTTAAGTAAAAATGATTTTAAAGATGATCAAAATAGTTTTTAAATATTCCTTTATATGTTTTAAAGGTTATTTTAAATTAAAAATGTTTTATAAATGTTTTATGGTTTAAAAAGAGTTTATCAAATTGGAAAGAATTATTTACTCCAGAATTATTTAAAATTATCTTTCAAAACCATTTTTAATTTAATATAACATTATTTTATGTTATTTATTAATTACTGGGGGTTATGATTAAAGGATACTATCCTTATAATATCTATTATAATATTATGTTAATGATGAATGATTTATTTTCTTTTAGAAAATATATGTATGATTTAATTCTATGTTTGGTTGGACCTATATCTCCCTCCAATGCATTGTGAAATGGATTATATTATATAAGATAAACATGGTTTAAATGGGGAGTGAACATGGTCTAATATAGAAATATATCTAATATAATGGTCTTGAGAGTGAACCTTGACTTCTAGTATGGTCTTGTGAGTGTTCCTTGACTAATTTTATAATTTGTAGAGTTAACCCATTCCACTAAGATATCCTTTGGCCATCATCCTTGACTATTATGGAAAACATAATATATATATGTTTCCTCTGAAATTCCATGAATTATTTTTATGTTATGATTTTATATTTTATTTTCTTGAATCCCTTATGATTCATGTCTTATGAACTTTCAATATTTATTACATCACTCACATATACGATCTTTGATATGTATGGTATTATCTTACAATGTTTTTCTTATGTTATCATACAAATATTTTCAGTTTATAATTACTTATCTCTTCTATTTATCCTAACTAAGAAATTCATATCACCATTTCTTATGCTTACATGTCCCCATGATATAGAGAAATGTTTTATATAGTGGTACTATAGTGGAATATATTTTTTGGAAGCATTAAAGATCACTAACCATAGTACATGTTTATGTACCATATTTCCAAAGGCAATAAACTAATATGGTATTTGGGCTTGTGTTTGTGTATTCCACAAAAATGATGTAATATCTAAGTATAAAAATCCAGAGTCTTTATAATATGACTGATAAATTCAAATTAATTTATCCCTTTAAAAATATTGAAATCATTTTATTAGAATGTTTCTATCATCCAATTATAAATATTAAATTGTCTGATTAGAATTATTTTATCATGTGATTAGAAATATTTATTTGAGTAAAAAATGGTCTCAACGTATTGTAAATATATTTTTTCGATAAAAACATTCTAAAAAATTTGGAATTATAAAGTTATTAAAACAAGGATTTATGAATGTGAGTTTTGATTTTCAGATCAAGGATATGAAAGTATTAAAGGTAGAACTTTCAATTCAATATGTTATCATTACAGTTGTGATAGAATATGCTGGATAACCTTTTGGTTGATCATTTTGATCATTTTAGAGGATTTTAATTGTTTTTTGAGGATAAAATATGTTGATTATTTCTTTTGGTTATGTCCACTTGGTATCTTACACCTTTTATTTGCATTATTTTCATTTGTGGTCATTTTGGGGGTAGAAATTAGCATGGTGTGGAGTTTGTGACATCTCCTTTTCACAATGTTGTTTTTTTGTATTATTTTATGATGTTGAGGTTTAGTTTGAGTTTCCAAGGGGTTTTGGATTAAAATAAATAAATTCTCATAGGTTCACTTGTATTAATGGTTTAGGTTCATGGTTTGAGGGAAACATTATAACCTCCCTTTGTGAGGAGCCTCCTCATTTAATTTTAAATTGTTCCTGGAATATTAGGATTGGTTGTACATGGTAATGTCCAAACTAGGAGATCCCCTCTGAGAAACTGTTTAGATTCCCTGGTGTGTCCATGGTATAACAAAAAAGTTGTAAATAGTTTGGAAAATGATTCGGTAAGAATTTAGTGTCGATCTAGTTTTTTGATAGGGCCAAATGGAATCTTTGGAAAATCATTTTTTCAACCATGCAGTGCATGTGATGGGTTTCTATCCTAGGAATTGCCTAGTACATAGTTGGCACATGGTTTGGAAAACCATGAATCATTCCCATGTGTTTAATTTTTGGTAATTTCAGATTTTTCCCTTTTCTACAACATTCATGTTGACTGACTATTAAGAGACCCTAGAGGAGATGCAACCTCCTCAACGATTGATCATTTCCTACTATTTAGATATTTCCATGTGGGTTTGTGGAATTTATTCCTCTATTTCCCTATTCATCCATTACATCTCTATACTCTCTTAGCGATGGGTTTCACCATAAGCCTTATAGCTATTTTGCCCAATTTTAAGGTTCCTAATTGATCTAATATTTTATGATTTTTTGTATAGGGGTTTTTATGTCATTTTTCTCATCATGGGTGTGTTATTTATTGATAGAGACATGTTTCAACATTTTATTATTCTTCTACAAAGGTCTTTCTATGAGATTGTTTCATTTGTAAATTAAATGTGTTCTTGCTATTTTTAGATACTTTTTTATTGAATGTATGATTGTATATGATACCCTTTCAAAGATTTAAAAATATTTTCCCAGATTTTTGATATTAGTAGAAACATATTATCATGGAAATTGAATGTTTTCATGTTTGAAATAGAATATCTATACATTATTTTTTTAAATAAAATATATGGTTTATGAAATGGCTTTTATGATGTTCATTGAATATTGATATATATTTTGTCTAAAATGCGTGAAAAATAAATTTCAATATGGATTTGGAGAACGATATTGACTACAAATAGGTTTATATTGGGGTCCTTTAGTGGATTTCAAATGATTATTTGAAAATTGTGTGTGGTTTACCCATTATAAAAAATTTCTTAATGGATATTTTTAAATGTGTTTAATGGAAATTATGTTCTTAGAGGTTGTTTTGAATTTCAAAGAAGAATACCCAAGTGGGTTTGTTTTTTTGAAATTTATTTAAATTGTGTATAATTAATGTAATTTTTCAATGGGTGTTTAGAATTTCATTTTGTGAAATGTGAAAGGTCTTGGCATCCTGATCTATGTTATGGTGTCATAGGTGTTTTTGGAACTTTGGTTTTAAAATCGGTAATGTGAAAGGCACCCATTGATTTCACCTTGATTTTATTACCCCTTATGTGTGTTCATTATCACCATGTAATTCTTGAAATTTCCCTTTTCTGGGTTACAAATCATCATGATATTCTTGTTTCTACCCATCTATGGGAATGTGATTCAGTATGGTGTTGGTGAATTTTTAATATGGGCATATTCATTTTTTGGAGTTAGGGGAGTGGGTTATCAATGGTTATTCCTTGTGTGTTAGAATTAAATTTCTTCTTCTTATTCCTACAATTTGTTTGTCCTTGGGAACCATGGCTCTATGCTTGTGAACTAGTATATTATGCCAGATATTACACATACTCATAGAGGCCCTTAATTAATTCAAGAAACAATGGATAGGAAGGGTTTTTTTTTCAAGAATGATTTTTTGGGGTAGATGTATGACATATTGTTTAATCATCAGAGAACACTAGTTGCTAGTTCTTGGAATGGTATATTCATATATGTTAAGGTGCTTCACATGTTAATAAACCTTATGGTAGAACCAACGAAACAATAAATTCCTTGGATGGTTACTGATTGAGGTGAGTTTGATCTATTCCTCATTTGAATCACTTACCTTTATTTTTTGACGTTGATCGTCTTATTTTTTTTATTTGATACATGCCTTGTACTAGGGATGGTTCTTTTTTTTCATGACCCATGTGTTTGTTGGGATGTTTCCTTTAGAAAAATATTCTTTTAAATATTTTTGGAAAATTAATTATTAAATTACAGACACATGTTTGATTATTAAAGTGGATTTTAAAATTGGTGTTCTATTTTTGAGATGTAATCAATTAGTTAAATGTTTTACAGTTGCCATTTTGAATAAAATAAAAAAAATGATTTTTTTTGAGAAATGTGATGGGGCTTGTTGATTTAAAATAGGTTAGTTTGTTGGGAATCGAATGAAATAATTGTATTCATTTTTTTAAAAAAAAATGAGAAATGTTTTGAAATAGAATATTGGAATTGTTTTGGATTCTATAGATGTTATTTATTAAAAAAATTTACCTTCTCGATTATTATCATACACAGATTTGTGAATTTCCATATAAAACATATTGTATAGATTTGTTGGGTTGTGGTTCCTACTAGGATTTGATATCCCATGGATATTTATGTTAGGTTCTAGGTTCCCAGTTGGATATTCTTCAATATTTATTATCACCGTGAGGTGCTTTTTGTGGTGGTGAGGAATCTGTGGTTCCCTAGAGACAGTCTCAAGATATTATTAAGTTGTATTTTAGTTTTTTTGGCTGATTTTCTAATTTTTGCTGATTTTATATTTTTGTTTATTATATCTTATAATTTATGTCTATTTTTTATTTATATTTCTAATAATGGTATGGATCATTTTGGATGGTTATGAAATATTTTTCATGGAACATTATTTTATCACATTAATTATAAAACAATATTTTATCTCCAGTTTGGGAATAATAATTCTCCAATGGATTCTTGTGATTCTCAGGAAATAGTTTCTATCCCATGGGTAGTAGGAATTCCCTTTGGTCATTTTGGATGGTTAATTTTGGATCTTATTTGTATGGAATCCCAGAATAGTTCATTACAAAATAGTATAAGTGGCGGTTTTGGGGTTCTATTAGCAGAAGTAAATTCTTCTTTAGTTTCCTCTATTATCTGGGGATGGTATGATTGAGAGTAGACTATGGTAGTTGGTTCTTGAGATGTATTGGAAGGGAGAGTATATCTATTACTTTCTCCTCCAAACCCTTGAGTTTCAAGGTGATATTTAGAGTTTGAATTAATAATAAGAGTTTGTTTAATGTTTTGGATGGATTTTGATTTGAATGACATATTTTTATCCACTTTTAGTATGTAATTTGTATTGGGGGTCATTCCATTGTTTTCATATGGAAATGGAGGAGCACCTATGCTACAATCTATTAATGCATGGATTAAAAAATGGTGTGGTTCCCATGTGGTTGGTTCTAACTTTTTTACAGAGTGCATTGCACAGTTAGAGAACAATTTTCCAATCTTTATGGAAAAAATAGCCACATTATTTTTTCTTCCTTGATTGGTTTATTGGACTCCTCATGATACCATACATATCCTAATGTGATTTTTACTTATATTATTCTCATGTAGGACTGTTATGATTCCCATTTTGGATTTTATTTTTGTGAACATTATTTGAAGGGTTTCATAGTTCTTTGAGGGAAATTGGTTCTAAAATATTCTTTTGTAAAATGATGGTTTTTGTAAGAATAAAATATGTAAAAACTCAGCTATATAAATAATTTGGAATATTTAATTCTATTTTTAGGGAATTTTTTATAAATATATATATATTTTTCTTTTGTTATTTGGAAATTGGGATGTCTCAAACTATCTTCCTGGGGTATTCAAGAAAATAATTGATTTCAATAAGAGGGTTTTAAAATCATATTGAGATGAATAAGGGTATTTATTAGACAAAAATTTGGAATATGTTTTGAGAAATAAAAATAAAATTGAGTGATCATTTTTGGGATAATTGGTTTTCAAATGAAGTGGGATTTTGAATAAAAATTAATGTAACTTACCATATTGGGGAAGATCCTATGTCTTACACTAGGGTTGCATTGTTTTTGAAATTTCTGATCCTCCTAATTTTTTTAATTTCATGCAATTTTAAGGGGGAAGTGAGAACCCTACAGAAAATTAGGTCAACCATAAAATGTTACAACATACCTATTAAAGTCAATTATAGGATGATTGAAGTCTCCTTCACTAAACAGTATCTAGGGGAAGGAATTTACCTGGTTGCTTGGATCTTTGGATAAGTTCTCTTTATAGTTAATTTCTAGATACTCCCAAGCCTTCATGTATTCTGCTTCTGTAATCTTCTCCATATTGAATCCTCTTATCAGTATGTGATATTTTTGTCAATCGATTTAGCATTCTCCCTAGTATCTGCCACTTAGATAAATATTCCCATAATTTTATCAATGTTTTACCTCACTGCATTGATCACCAAAACATCCTCCTTCATTTATTCGGTATAGTGCATGAGTAGTTCCAGCTAAGAATCCATATCCACCTCCTCCAGGCTCTGCAGGCCGACAATCGACCCTATTGCACATTGTGGTTTTGGAGATTGTGTATCCACCCTTTCCAACATCATCTTGTCAGGGTTCTGATTCATCCCCTTATGTTGGATATCTTCCATTAAGACTCCATCCACATGAACTTGGGACATAATGACATTGTCCTACCTTACCTCCTCTCATTTATCTTGCTAAATATTATGCTCCATGATATTACCCTCTTTGGCCAATTGATTCTCCATTCGTTTTGGAAGTTAATTATAGTATTTATTCCCCTTAGATTTTGGCTTCATAGAAACAATAAAACTCCCTTAATCCCTATTCTCCTTACACACTTTATTCCTTATTTGGTTTTTCAGTCCATTACCAACCCCTCAGAAATTTATATCATCTAAGGATTGGCCATCTCCATCAGCATCAGCCTCCGAGGGATAGTTGGAGCTGCCTACAGGCTCTCCCTTATTAATTAGACATTCAAATATGTTGTTTATTTTGAGGCCAGAAAAAATCCTTCCCAAATCGTCTACCTGACTAGTGACCAAAGGCCTACCTACTTCAATTTTAGGCCCCTAATATTCCTTTCCATCATTTTACTTTCCCTTTCTTGATGAATGTATCCCCCTGGCAGAGGTGTTTCTCTCCCCAGTATGCACTACCATCGGATAAGAGCATGGTTGTAATCTATCCTCACCCTTGGAGGGTGGTTCAACCTCTCTCATAGAGGCCCCCTAAGTATTAAAGTGTTTGGTATATATTTAGTTGATCTTAAAATCTCTTGGATCTTCTATATCTTCATGGGTGAGATCCATGGAGGGATTTATTTTTAGATTCAATAAAATTACGTGGGATCCAAAGGTACTTCCCAAACTACGCAATGGTATGTCTTAGGTTATTTTTATGAAGAGTCTTCTACAATGATTCAATCAATAATTTTTGAAAGGGGATAAATCCCAGGACCATTTAGGTCTTCATCAGGGTGACCAATCTATGAGGGTGAACATCAATGACATTTTGATGTCAGTTTTCTTTTCTATAAATATTTTCATCAGAAATATTATTAATTTTAATTACTATAGTGGTGTTATAGACCCAGATCATGTTGTTTTTATATACTTGAATTATATCAGACAAATTTTTAGGAGATATTCAACAAGTACATTCAAATGTAAACTGATCTGTATTGGTAGATAGTAGTGAGTGATGCATCAATTCGATTGAATGGAAATAATTATAAAAAAAATTAAGGAGTGGAAGTAGGATTATCTATAGCTATATGTAATGATACCATATATTTGAAAGACTAGATATCTAATTTTTATCAGTGTGGGGATCTAGGGAATGATAATCCCTCTTGTACTATGTCTCTTAGGTTTTTCCTCCATTATGGATATTTGGGCCATTATAATTTTTTTTAATATGTGTTATTTGAACAAGTATTTGATTTAATACTTTGAGGATGTGTTTTCTTATTCTATTTATTTTATAGTTTTGATGTCAATTTTGATTTTTTTTATATTTTGAATTCTGTGGGTGGTTCCCTTTTTAATATTTTTTCTTATGGATAGTTTCGAATGTAGTTTTATGAAATTCTATGTTTTGTTTATTGAATTCTCTACCATCCCACCCTTATGGATGGATTTATAGTCTATTATTTTTGTTTCATCACGTTTTGTAGTTGGGTGTGGGTTTAATTCCATTAAGAATCATTATTTGGGTTAATATTTCTTATGTGTAGTGATTTTTTCCAATTTTTCTATTCAAACATTTAGGTTCTCTCTCTTTGGACATGAGAATGGTCTTGAGTGCACGATTGGGTGACTAGGGTGTTTGATTGACATGTTTATTTGGTATATTAAATAGTGTTTGGGTTATGAAATTTTGGGATAAACCCTGTGAAGGTGATCCAATTGTTGACCATAAGTTATCTATGTGTATTATGACCCCAAAAAAATCTCATGTCATTATTTTTTGTATATTTGTGGTTAATTTTACTTCATTATGTTTGGAAGTTCTTTTGGCTTAATATTGATTTTCTCCTTTGGTTTCATAGTTGTCTGAGGAATAATTTCATTGTATTTCATTGAAGGTTTCACCATTTTTGAGGCATTATAAATGGTGGAATGACCAAGTTAGTTATTCTATTTTTAGTAGGCTATATTGTTTTATGTTCTTATTTCAATTATTCTTGGAGATGTTTGGAAACCTTATGGTTGATTAGTTCCTCGATTTCTGAGGATCTCAGTTATTAATTTTGAGTTTAAGCCATGTTTAATGGTTTTTTGTTAAGTTATTCATTGGGTGTTCTATTTTCTCTTACCATTATCTCAAACTAAGGTCATTCATGTGGTAGAAAGTGGTTTGGTGGGGAGTTTGTGACACCACCTATATCACTATATTGTTTGTTCATCATTATTATATTTAAGTGAGTTTTGGTTGGATATTACATGTGTTTTTTCACTAGAACATGGAAATTATTAGTGGTTTCCTTCTTTTTTGGGTAAAGGTGAATATTTAGAGGGAAACCATGTGACCTACCAACATGTAAATCCTCTTACGTTCAATACATTCTATAAATGGATAGTCAGAATGGAATATACAAGGTAAATTCCCCATAATGTGATCCCATAGAAGAAACCATGAGGGTTACCTGTTGTTTCTAGGGTGTGGCCCATGACTTGTTCATGAATTGGTAAAGTGTATGGAAAGTGTGAACTGTGGATCTTGTTTTTAATAGTTACTAATGTCGTGGTTATGGCACAATCTTTCCAAATGTGCAATGCCCTGGGTGAATTTTTGAAGGGGTTTCTTGCCTAGGTAGTGTCCAATATATGGATGGGGCATGGTTTAGAAAACTGTGCAACTAAATATTTTGGATTTATTAGCTATTAATGTTTTGGGTATTTCCAATTTTCCCACATAAAATTAAGATTGGTTTTACCCAAGTTGTCCCCTTTTCATGTTGAATAAATTATTGGCATCCATTGGATGATATCCAACATCACCCACTATTGATAATTGGCTTCTCTTAAATGACTTCCAATAGGACATGAGTTATTTCTTCCTCTCTTTCCCACTTCTTCCCTTTCCTCTCTCTTGTCACATGGATCTGGTTTCCCCAAGATCCCTAGACATCAATTGAATATTTTTAATGTTATAGGTTACTATAATGTTTATTTTTTTATGTCTAGGGTTTTTATATATACTTTATATCCTTTTGGGTGTGCTCATTGATGAAAATGACATGTTTAGGCTTGGTTTTCACTTCGTTCAAGTAGTTGTTTCATTGAAATTTATTCATTCTAGAATTGGAAATATACTTATTATTTCTAAATTATTTTTTATTAAAATAATGATAATATGTGGCACCATTCTTATTTTTTAAATATCATTTCATCATGTTTTTAGATTAGAATAAATGGTTTCTCTTTGAAATCCCATGTTTTCATATTTGGAATTGATTATTGAGATGTTATATTGTTTTGTAAACATAATGTGGTTATTTTTAAAATTTATTTCATTATATCTATTAGATGTTAATATGATTTTGGTTTTTAAGGATTTAAAAATAAATTTTAAAACATTCTTTTATTTAAAGTGAGTTGTTGACTTAAAAGTGATTTTTAAAGGGGTTATTTAATGTATTTAAAATGGAGATTGAAATTGTTTGTGTGTTTTAACCCTTTTGAAAAATGACATAATAGATCTTTTGAAATTTTTAATAGAGATAAATGTCATGGAAATTGTTCATTATTTCAAAGAAGAAGACCCATGTGTTAGGTTTTATTTGATGTTTTCTTAAATTTTGTGTTATTTATATCATTTTTGAAAGAGTCTTTTGAATTTAATTATATTAAATATGAAATAGAAAAGAACCCTAACACTATTATTATTGTTAATGTATTATTCGGAAGATTGGTTTTAAAATTGTCAATGTGAATGTTTCACCATTATTTTCCATTGTTTTTATTACCCAATTGGGGGGGGGGGGCTTCTATATCTATATATGTTTTTTGTTGTTTATATTATGTGTGTTATTAATCTATATGAGATTCTTGTTGCTTTTTTTATTTCACTTATCATGTATTTTCTTACACATAACATCCTTTTTAGTCATGGGGATGTAGGTAATATGTGTGCCATGTTTTTCATTATGTTAGTTAGTTCACACACCACAAGTGGCCCTCCATTCATTCCATGTAAAATGTATAAAATGGTCTAATCATTACAATGAGTTTCATGTAGACTAGTTGGATGGATTTTGGTTTGGACATGAGTTCATTCCATTACTTGGTTCATGATTTCTTATACTCTTATTTTTTAGGTGCTTCGTATGTTAAGAATTACATGGTTAGAGACAATAACAAAACCGATATCTCAATATGTTATTGATTAATGGATGTTTTATCTAGTACTATTTTTTATCATTTACCTTTCACTAATTTATCTGGATTATATTCTTGTTTATATTTGATATATACTTTTTGGCTTCTAAGGACACATATAAATAGTTTTAAAGTACCAAAATTTTTTCTAAGGGAACCATGTAACATAAACATTCAAAATAACCACCTCATGACAGTAACTTACTTAATATTATGTCATAAATTTCCTTTAAATATTATTACATTCTTGTAACATCATATATAAGTTATGTCATAAAACTCAATAAATTTACATGACTCACTTCTCCCATCAAATACCTAGCAAACCATGAATAAAAATTTTCATTTGAAAAAATATTTATTTCATATTATATTAATTACAAATTAATACAATTAATAAAAAAAATAAAAAAAATTATTCTATAATCAACTAATATTGAATTTATATATTTCCCGTTGACCAGTGACACTCAATCATAACGTGAATCCAATAGACATACCCACCATTTTCTAAATTCATAAGAAAGTATAACTTGCCATAATCATGACTAAAATTAGTGTGTGACAATATCAGACCTTATCTTGATAGAAATTAGTAATAATAAAAGGACATGAGAGGAGTCTAGAAATCAAGAAAGGCACTTAAGTAGATAATTGTTTTTCATGGTAACGATAACAACCTACAAACATGAAATTTGTAATATAATATCTTTATCTCATGATATACCATAAATAATAATTCACAATTCATTTAATCATCCTTTATTCCATTTTTTCTCATTGATCTTAAGAGGTGGACATAACAATAATCACCATGTTATTGGATCTAATAAAGGTACTACTATCCTAGTCAACTAGACTAAAGACATTTCATCATATCAAATGTGATAAAAATAATCTTGAAAATTCAATCAATTTCACACAATCAATGAAACACCCAACGTAAGATTCCTCACTGATCCACAAATTTCATGGTTTTCATTTTTCAAAAATGTAAATAATAAAATAATTCACAATAATATTGATATCATGTTGAGAGTCTAATACACAAGTCTGCTGAGAATAACTACTTATAGCATCCAAAACAACCATTGTTCCAATTTTTAGGTTAGTCCTTCTGATATACCCAACATGATATCACCAAATGTGAACATAATGAGAAGAGGTATCAATGATTATAATCCCCCAACACCTGATAGTTAGACACCATTTGTGTAGAATTAGTAATATGTATATAGACCATATTATATATGTTAAAGAATAATTATATAGTATCTTGAGGTTATAATTTTTGTTGGGAACTGCTATAACCTATTGATACAATAATTAATATAAAGTAATTATAATGTAAATAGTCAGCATATAAGTGTGAAGGATTTTATGGTAAGTATTCATTGTAAATGAATCATTGTATAAATGATTTTGTTCAAGAAATGTAATATTCATGTAGGATATGGGAACTATAATTTACAATAATATTTTAGGCTTGATAGTCCAATGGTTGGAGTAATGAGATCATGAAAATTTTTTTATGGAAAATTGGAGGGTTTTATAAGGACAAACAATGAAAAAAATTTCCACCACTAAATACATACATTTTTTATTAGTATTACTTCTTGTCATCCTACTCAATTCCTTGCAGAGCATAATCTTCATAATCACAAATACATATCACTCTTTTAAAAACTATTGAAATTTATTTTAACAATACTAAAGAAGTGCTTATGATCTAAGAGTTAAAAAAGTAGGGATCATTTGTTAATAATAATAAATAACTAATAATGATGGAAAAAGTATAATTTATCAACACTTTATTAGAAATGATATGCTTTACCTTTATTAGAAATTTTTTAGCATTGATTAAATATCCTTTACTAATAGTGATACCACTCAAAAATAAAATAAAATAATATTTCTGTTATAAGCGCACAACCTTCACCCCACTCCCCGATTATCATTTTTTTCATGCACCTCACAAAATTATCACCACACCACACACCCTTTAATAATTTTTTTCATCCCATTCCCCCTGGTCCCATGCCACCCAACCTTATCAGTGATTTTTCACATTGTTCTTATATGCGCACACCTAGATTCAAAATAAAGACCTATTTAATCAAGATGATCTCATTTTCCACTATACGAAGAAGATTTTATCAATATTACATAAATTTTTTATTTATTTTTATATGTCTGGGTAGTGTTTTTTCTAGCCAATATTGTTTTAGCTTCCAACTCTATATACTGTTTTTTGGCGCCTGCATTATTTTAAAAATTTCCACAGCCATTGGTTTGTGTTTCTAAATCTATTGTTCGAACCATTGTTATTTATATACACACACAATTAATCTTTATTTATATATTTATTTTTATTATTATTATATATATATTATTATTTTTAAAAAAATTTGAAAACATTTTTAAATATTTACAACTGTATTTAAATATATTTACATATAATTTTACATTATAATATAATTCTTTATAGGGTATATATACGATGAAATATGAATTTTAGTTATTTTTATATACTAATTTGTTATAAGGTTTTTAAATAAATTCATATACCTTTTAATAGACTTTAATTTAATATCTAATAGAGTCTAAACTAATACCTAGTTGAAATGTTAAGATTGTTTGATGTACAAACTATTTTTTTATCTATCTTATGATACTTATAAATTTATTCAATTTCATATCTCCAAATTGTTATGAAATATTTATTAATCAATAATAATTTTGATGTTTTTAAATAATTTCAATTTTAATTATTTTTTAAACCATTATCAATAAATATTTTATATATTAAGGGTCAATTTATATTTAGTATTTTATAAATAATATGTAATAAATTATATTATAGGTTTAAAATATATTAATATTTATATATATATATATTATATTTAATAATATATCTCTTTTTTGTGATCGATGTACCACTATATGTGCTCAAAAAAATCATTGATAAGGGATTTCCTTTTAAAGGGATAAAAAAGAGTTAAAATATAGGATTTTTTCCTTACAGGATGTGGAGACCATTAACCACCTCAATTGACAGTGACTAATAGCTGTATTAGTGACCTCTAATGGTAGCAATTACACTACAAAAAATCAGATTGGATTTTCCCTTCCAATGTCATCTTATTCGAGTGTTTTCCAATTCAATATGTCACTAACACCTCTTATTACCCCCTCAATTTCCCCTGTCACCCATGAACACCCCCAATATAGTCAGGACACCCCTATCCTACCCAAACACACTTAGCGATTCCCTCTAGTCAAACATACAATGTCATTTCACCATGGCTTGACCACTCATGACATATCTCGCATCCCTTCGGTTTCCACACATCTTCCTAAAACCACATGGGAAGGTCTATGGGTCCTTGTAACCCTTGGTGTCCCTCACATCCTCAATTATCCCTTGATCATGACCCACATCGATATGTGCATATTGTTTAAGGGAATATTTAGAGACTGCCTAAAGTTGTCGATAAGAGGCTTCAATGATGAACCAATTATGACAACCCAAAGTGATCACTTCACTATCCCAAAATCCCTTTTTAAATCTCTTTTACATATCACTAGATGTACTTATTCTTTTAGTGGTGACAAATGTGAACCATTTATTAATGTATAAAAAATAATTTTTAAAGGGTGTTCATTCATCAGTGAGCACAATGGTAATCTTTAGTAGCACTTTTAGCATGCGATGATAAAAGCACCACTTTAATAAGAATATTTTTATCATTGATTGAGGTTATTTTAATATAATAATAGTTTTATAGTAGTTAATGGTGTATTGATACATAATTAACCTTATTCTAGGCACCATTAGAATTTGAGACAGCACCATTTTAACTAGGGGATACAATAATAACATGAACAACAATGGGTCATCGTGTGTTCACATCCATGAGTAATATTTTACTGCAAAAATTGAAGAGATCATGTGTTATGTTTTCCATGGAGCCTAGGATTGAAGGGAATAGAGTCATCCCAATCCATGTTGGTTAAAGGAGGAAATTTCCTTAGAAGGACCTAGATATTTCAAGATCATTCCATTATATGTTTCCAAAGCCCATGGTGATTGGAGAAATAATTCTGTAGGTTTAATAGAGTTTGGGATCTAAAATATAGAAGTGGGATAAATTCTTCATGCGAAATACAGTTCACAAAGTGAGTGAGTATTTTGTGACCTGATTATTGATTTTTTTATTTAGTAAGTGTTTTTCATTTGGTGAAATTTATGAAATTAACCATCTATTCATGATATGAATATATGAGGGGATGTATTTATTAAATATATACCCAAAAATTTAGGATGTGAACATGTAGTACATGATGTTAGTTAATCCAAAGTTTGTTTGATATGGGAAATGGGTTTATTGGTGGGTATTAAAATTCATCCATTCATGATGTGAATGAATCTGTTATGCTATGAAATTCATTATGAAATAATGTATTTAAAGCCAATATCATGCTCAAATTTTCTATTAACCCTTTCAATCCTTTTTAAATTTCAATGTATGAATAAGATATTTCAATTGTTTTGAATCCATTTCATTTTTTATGTATCCAAAAATTACCATGTTTCATCCATTTTGATTTGAGGTGAGTTTCCCTCTTCTTTTGGGATTCTTATCTAAAGGTTATGGGCACAACAGATGCACTGGGAGGAAATTCTAATATCACATTTTAGACCTAATTGGTGGTTGATCTAAGATGTACATTCAAAAATAACTTCATGACCAATTGAATTAAATCAATGATTAAATTAACTATGAATTTCTGAACTAAATATGTATTCATCACATAAATATTAATGAATAGTTTAAGTATTTATAGAATTACAATGTAATGAATTATTTAATAGTTGATCGATATAAAAATTCCTCTACATTAGACATTCCGTATATATCATGAAACATGTGTAGATTCACCCTACCAATGATCTACACATAAACCAAAAACCTCTAAGCATCATTATAGGAATCTCTGAGTGATATTGATGTGTATCATAACATGTGTGTTGTTCATCCATAATAACCAAAATAATTGTTTCAAAGAAGGATTATTCTTAATCTTTCTATAATCAAGTGGGTTGGTAGTGGTGGATATATCTCCATTCTTTTGATAATTTGTTGAGATGTTCTCTCTAGGTCTTGAGAGAATTATCGATGATTTTTTGCGCACACAAGTAAAAAACACAAGCCTTTGGAGTTAGGAGTAATATTATTTTGTTTAAATAGTATCAATTTTATTATTCTATAATTTAATAATTGAATTTATTCCCTTATTATATACATATTCCCTATGCATACCCATATCTATAATAATAATAATTTTTTTAACTTTTCAAAAAAATGTCAAATTAACTAAATATTATTTCTTGAATAAATTTATTAGTAATTATTCAAATAACCTCTAATATATATTATTCTTTATTTGACCATTAAAATTGGTATGTAATTACTCCAAAATATTTTTCAGGCCTTGAATAAAGACTTTTTTATTTATTATATAAATACCACTTCTTTTTTTTCTACTAATAATATATATTATATAAAATATATATAAAATAAAAATTAATTATTATATATATCGCTCAAAATATATTCTCTCAAATAAAAAGTTATGAAATATGTGTGATTAAAAAGAAAATAATGTATTATTAAACCATATATGGGAAGAATATTTATTCAACATGTTAAGTAGTAAATAACATCATTATTTAGAAGATCCTCTAGATACACTAAGTGTTTGACCCTCTTTTCCTCTCTCTCAGTGTAATTAGGTGGGTCTATGAAATATCAAAGGTTAACATCTAGAAACATTCTAAGGTAACCATAAAGTCACAATAATATACAACCTCATACAAACTATTACTGTGTAATATAGTCCCCTTATCATGATATCTCTAATGAACCGTGTTTCATGTTGGTATCATCGAACTATATACCTGATATCTCTTTATTTGACTTTTTAAAAATGAACCTACCTATATAAATCAAAATCCATAGAGTTATTTGGGCTATCAAATTTCCATCAAGGGGAATAAGATTTCAGCTTCTATTGAATAATTTGTGGTAAAAGTCATTTTTCATGTTATTTGTGAATTCAATATTACTCATGATGCACACAATGGGTCCTATCTCACCAAAAAAATATGTTATCATGGTTTTCATCAATATATAAATCTATGAGACTAGAATTATTTGTTAATAATAATATAAATAAATTTTAAAAATCAATACACATATCATCTGATATGAACATAAAATGACACCTCTTAATATGGATTTACTAATGCCAGCTCATGTTGTTATTCACTAAAAATTACGAAGGGAGAACACCATGATTGAGTGATCCAAATACCTACGAGTCTTCACCCATAAAATCCGATTGAATTGTTTTTCTAGTAATATGATATCACCTGACTATCAAAAATATATTTAATATTACTATCATCGAACAACTTGGCTCTCATTTATATTGGGAACTACTATAACATTTTAGCATGAAATCTAATATTAGTACATTTTCACATACTATGTCATCTATAATAACAATCAAAATATTTTAAAAGGTTTAATAATATTAAAAAATTAATATATGTAAACATGATGTACATATAATGTGTTTCTAGGGAACCAACCCCAATGGACTCCCAATTTCTCTATTGATAAATTGGGGCAACCTTCAATTTGTTAGCTCCAACATGATACCCATTCATTTATGATTTAACTTTGTTAATAGAAAAAAACCAAATTTTATTCCATGGAAACTCTTCGTAAAAAACTTTACCCATATAAGAAAATCTTCTTAATAGGTGATACTTCTACTATTTGGGTTTTTTTTCATTAGGGTCCCATGGATCTTTTTGAGGATCCACTACTTGAGTATTAACACAATATAATGTTATCGGGTATATAATATTAGGTACTATATCAATTATCTAGAAAAACATTCTTTTTTAAATAGTTTCATTAGATGCATCATATGCCTCCATATATTCATACGTAATTATAGAATCAATAACAACTATCTATTTTGAAATCATTGAGCTCAATGATATTCCATTAGGATTGAAGACATATCCTGACCACAACATCATATTATTCTAATATTTTTAAATACTATCATGGGTATAAACCATGGGGATTGGCTACTTACATCCTCTATATACAAGGATCATATCCTTATTTCTTACTATATAATTGAAGACATCCATAACAGCAAACTATTGTTGTTCACATAAGTCATCTTGATATATTCCTAAATACTCAAGGTGTAGGGACAATAAATCTGATTACATAACATGGAGTACATGATTGAAACTATCATAGAAGTGTATTATATCCTACTCATTCTCTATTTTTCCTCATGTGTATAATGGTAATTTTATTGGAATGATATATACCATGTGACACTGAAACCAATCCAATTTTTGATTGTTCCATTATTAGTATATTTAATATCTGGTAAAATTATTTACCTTTACATATTCCAACAAGCCTCTTGGATTTATAAAAAATGATCTTGATCCCTAAAATGTTGGCTGATACAACTATGTCATTCTTGGAGAAGTGTATATTTTTATCTTACTATAATAATGGCATTTAATTTCCTATAAGTAATTTTTCATCATCGTATACTAATAGGATATTTACCACAGTCCCACCAAACCTATTATAAATAAAGGACTCAAATATTTCTTTAAAGGAACAATTTTATTTTATAGATTCATCAAAATGAATATTCCTTAAACCAGATGCTATCTTTAATCTAGAAATTAATCTCTACAAATTTAAACCTTATATGAATTACTTAGTGAAACAAATCCTCCATGTTGTTCCATATATACATATTTCTAATTGTTCTCATTAATGAATTTTTTATTTATATTAATCTTCAAAATTTCATAGTCACTGTATGCTACAATATCATGTAGAATTATCATAGATTTAATCCTTGAAACTATAAAAAGTTTTCATATTCTCAATTCCTTTATGTAATTTAAAATCCTTAGAAACATTACATGATTTAATGGCACTTAATTTATCTTCAATTTCAAATTATCTGTTGAATACATATTTTCAATCAATAGGATTTACGTCAATTGGAATATCGAATAAAACCCAACCACGATCTTAATTCCTAGAATCCGTATCAAAATTCACAGATTCATAAAATATTGTAGGTTATGATCTCTCTACAACCTCATTTTAGAGAACGATACATTATTTTAATCTAAAATAAGTCACAATATTCAGTGACTAGTAAACCATATATTTTAGGAACAACTTCATCCATAGGGACATAGGGAATTTTTTCTTGTTTTAACTCCTGGGTATCTTGAGCATCAACTTCATTAAAGTCAATCATTCTCCAATTATACATCTTGAAGATGTTATCCCTTTAAATAAATATGGAAAGTCTCATGGTAGTAACCTTCATGAATGTGGTTTTATATAGATAATATCTTTTGGTTTTCTTAGAAAATATTATGAATACTTATTTCATGGGTCATGGTTAGTGTTTGTTTCAAAATGCGGCCTAAAAAATGGATAACATACCAATACATAAATATGTGGAAGAAAAAGTTTCATTCCACTATATAAATAAATGAGAATTATATTTTCCACTTTATATAGTACTTGATTTAGTGTCTATTCCAGAGTTTATTATACATATCCCCAAATCGATAATGAAATAGTTGAAGGACTCATCACAGATCTGACAATATCTATTAAGGTATGGTTCCTCCTTTCACTAAAATCATTCCATAGAGTAGTACAGGGTGTAATGAGTTGGATTAAATCACACACATTAGAATATATTTTATAAACTCTTGGTTATGTTATTGACATCCTTTATCAGAGTGAAACCATTTTTCCTTCTTACTGATTTTATTCTCTACATCATTATTGAATTATTAAAATTTCTCAAAGCCTCAGACTTATACCACACCATGAATACAAAACCATATATATTAATGATATTATTAAAAGTTATGAAGTAATAATATCTACTTATATATTATGATGGAAAATTTCCACACACATCAATGTGTACAAATCCAAGAACCTTGATGGCCCTTTCATCCCACCTAGTAATTGGTGTTTTGTTAATATTTCATTAAAAAAATCATGAAATCATTAAAATGTTTTTATCTAAAAATATTCCAAATATATTTATTATTAAAACATATTTGACATATCTGTTTTACATGACCAAGAAAGTGATTTGAAAACTGGGTGTTATTTGAGTTATGTGAACATTATTTTGTTATCAATTTCCAATACTTGGTTTTTGTAATTATTATATAAATAACATTATTTAGTTTTGCCATACCATAAAAAATGTTCTCTTTATAAAATAATCATTATTTATTAGTAAATTTCCACCAAAGTAAAGGAGTGAAACATGGATGATGTTTTTAGTAAAAATTGGGAGAAATTAACAATTTTGTAAAAAAATATTCTCAGTTATCAACAGACCATGTTAGTCCCTTATGTCCAATGATTACAATCAAGCACTATTTACTACTCAAAGATCCACCTCTAATTAAGAAATATATTGGAATCAACTATGTTGTTTCATTTTAATATTGATTTTAACACCAAAAGATATACCTAATACCCATTATGTGGATGAAGAAATATTACACTCAATAATGAGTGTACCTTTATCTTACATTTAATTATGGTTTTAGTTCCTCTTCAACTGGACCAAAATGTCACTTGAAAAACATAAAACCTTGTATTCATTATCTATCATTTTTATCTTTTTCTTCATATTGAAAGGATGGTTATTGGGATGATAAGACTTTGATTGAGGTTTTGTCTGATTTTCATTTTTCTTCCTTTTATTATTTACCATAAGAAATATATATTTCTCATACCCCATGTCCTTTTCAATATAATGAATGAGAATAATATGTTATGAATGAATCTTCATAAAATTCTCTTGTTGTAATCAATAATGAAACTGGTGAAGGATTTGGGATGTAATGAATGCATGAGATATGTGCACATATTAGCATGTAATTTAATGCCCATGATGTCTAATGGCTCTATGTATCATGTAATCTACACTGTATGAGGCCAAACTGGTGTTGAATCTCTATTAATTCACATGAATAGTGCATTATATGTTTTAAAGATCTCATTTCTCAAGTTCTCTTAATAGAGATCATAGTAACGAGACATCTTGTTATATGAATCCATTTCATCATATTGATTTAAAATCTAATTGTAAATGCATGATAGCATGAAACATTGGTGATATGTGTCATCATCCAAATGTTTATCATAGAGATACAACTCTTCCTCACATCACCCTTTTCCATGCACTTTCGAAATTGGGTTTTAGAGAACATATAATTTCCTTTCATGGTGTAGAATAAAATGTAAGAACACATTACATTCATGGAAATTTGTTCTAGTAAGAATATTATCACTATCTAGAAATGATCATAATAATGTGTTTTTATTAATATTAATTACCATTTCTATAATTAATATGAGAAAAATTTGAATAATTTAAATGATAAAATTTGATAATAAATATCTTTTTTAATAGTTTAGAATAATTTTATTAAAACCCAATATCTCCCACCATTTGTTTCAGAACATTCTATTTCTACTGGAAAAGGCCCACAATCCCATTTTAATAACCTAAACATTGACTGGGAATGTTTTTGTGAGGGGTTTTTTAGGAATAATATTTCCTACTAAATTAACCTACAATTCCTTTATCAGATGATTAGACTTCCCTATCCAAAAAATCTAAAATTTATATATACACAACCATAACTCTCAGTACAACATTGTTAAATAACTCTTAATGTGAAATAAGTTTTCTGACACAGAAATGAAATTAAAATTCCCAAATAATTGAAAGTACCCATATATTGAACAAAAAAATACATTATACTATTGTTTAACTCTAACTTAATTAGTGGATAGGTACACCGAATTACTATATTGAGTAGAGGGTTTTATATCTTTAAATATAAATTACTAAATATTTTTCTTCATTAAATTCATGTTAATATTAAGTGGATATATAAAAGTGATTAACCATATCTTAGATAATGTTCATGCATAATCTATTTTATATCAATTTTTATTTTCCTACTTATTAATTAAATAATTCATGTGATCATGAAAAAACATCAATAATGAAATTAACCCCAAAACATAACATAATTTATATAATAAGAGTGTTCTAATCAAGATATTTTCATAATTTTTTATTTATCAGGGGGATGATTCACTAATCGCCTATCTAAAGGGAAAACACCTTGAACCATGGATTGGTTCGTGTTGAAGCATTTCATTGATCCACACTTATATATCTTGGATTCATTTCACCTCACCTCCAAACACGTTCTACCTCTACTCTCCTGGGAGCTCTATTCACTACATAAACTTTAAATCACCCACAACTGAGGGGAACCAAAGGATTAGTTTAGGGGGTTTATGTAAAAGGAAACTGTGGGAACACATGCCTTTACATAACAAGTGGATATATTATTTTTATGCCATCAATTTGATTTTATAATAATTTATAATCTAACAAATCAAATACATAGTTCTTGTTTATTCTAATGATCATCTTCCAACACAGAATAAAATTACACTTATAATAAATATAATTCATTACCAATTTTTCTTATTTATTATGAATAACTCTCAAATAAATTAATTATATTCATTAATTAAACAACTATTTTAGCATAATTATCATCAAAAAATTCTTAATATCCTCATATATAAAAAAATCAAATCTTAAATAAATTAATTTAAATTGACATTGTTTTAAACATATACCTTGCATGAAACACGATGAGTACCCATATGAGCTACCCAACATGTGTAATTATCATATATTGTTCACACATGTTGCCTAAAACATACACATGTTATTATGTAATTTCATGGAATGCATGAGTCATCTGAATGAAAAATTAAACACATGTTCTTCATATTGTGTGATATATTTTAAAATGTATAGAGTAATCGATATATTATGACTTATACATGATAATATTATGAATAATATAACTTGGAAGTTAATATATATATATATATATATATTCAATCAAGTGTCATGTATGAATTTTTTGAATGACACAGAAAACACATAATGATATATTGTAAATTATATTATAAAGTAATTTTAAATTCATCATAAATAGGTTATTTACAAGGTGTGTACTATCCTTCAACATGATTTATATAAATATTCATTGTCTATCCAAAAAAATGAATTGGGACTAGGTGTATGGCACAATAGATGCTAATGGAGCATACAATGTATAGATAGGATAAACACCATGTGGTCTCTATGTTACACAGTTACTAGTCATGTAGGTTGTGAAATACAATACATGATTCATTTTTGACTAATGGACCACATTTAATTTACTATAGTTACACACCATGTAGTCTTCCTAACCATGTTCCAAGATGGACCAATCAACATTCAGAGTATTAAATACACATCACGTTTAATAAATTTAAACACCCTGAGTTAACTCAAATTTAATTCATGAGTTTCCTCAGTGCATTACACATGGGAAAATGATTTGTATCAATGGGATGTATTCCACGTAGTCTTTCTTATCTATATATAATCCTTGTCACCTATTATATATTTATTAGAATGTTTTTCACTCTTATATGACTTATTTACTGATTATATTAATGATAAAGATGGGGGAAAATAGAATCCCCCATGATTTTAATTTAAGAACAATTAAAATATAATTTAAAACTAATAATAAATCCATAAATAAATCAATGATAATTATCAAATTATTAATTAATATAAAACCCAATTCATACCACATGAATATTCCATGCGCAATAGAAGTTTTGGGAGGGAATTACAAAAAATGATTTTATTCATATTCAATAATTAGTATGAGATGTACATCGATGAATAATATTTTTACCAATGGAATTAAATGAAGAATTAACTCACATGAAAACACTTGAACCAAACTTTGGTTCATTACATAATAATTTTGAATTAATTGAAGTAGTTAATTAATTTTCATATGATGAATTATTTCTTCGTTAATGAATTTGACAACGTATCTACATCTTATCTTTGTGTCATGGTTGTAATCAAGTATATATTTCCAATATCTATTATCCACTTGTGGACCATGATCTATTGATAAACTCTATCAGAATTTATGAGTGATGGTTTATTAGATCCTAATGATTACATCCAATATCCATGATCGTCCTGTGAATCACTTTGAATAATGATTCTTCTTGATATAACTATAATAAAGATAGTTGGGGAAAGAATATATCTATCCATTATTTAGAACATTCATAGAGAGGTTCTATCTATGGCTTGAGAGAATTCTCTTTGATTTTTATTCACAATAATACAAATATGAGAACCCTTATGGATAAAAATAATATAATTGGGTTAAAATTATGATTCTGTTGGAAAATAATAATTGAACATGCACCCTTTTATAAGAAATCTCCAATGAAACTGATGTCTATATAAATAATAATAATATTATTTAATGATATTCATAAAAACATAAAATTAATTAATTATTATTTCATTTTTAAATTTATTAATAATTATTTAAATAATATTTAATATATAATATTTCTCACCAAACCATTAAACATGGTTTTTCAATCTGAAAAAAAATATTTATATGGACTTCAATAATAAATATTTATTTATGAAAAAATCTCATGTTATTATTTTCTACTAAATAAATAAATATTATATTCAATAAATAAAAAATAAATATATATTAAATATTCTGAAAAAAAATCTCTTCAATAACTAGTGATTGAATATTTGTGATAATTTTACAAATGAATAAATATTAAACCACATATGGGAATAATATTCATTCAAAATTTTAATTCATTGATAATATTATTATTTAACATAGATACACTTAGTTTATGACCCTATATTCCTCTTTTTAAGTGACTTTAGGTTGGTTCACCCAAAGATTAAGGTAGAATCTATAAAAACATCAATTTACATGGTTAATATTATTCATTAATAACAATAATAATTTATAACGATTAATACAGTCATTCAGTGATAGGAACATCCATTGACACAAATAAATTAGGATTTCCTACTAGTGATTCATGTTCTTAGAATCATTTATACTGGAAGTTACCAAGGGAAAATTCAATGATAATGTGTATAAAATTCGTCAAGTCTCCACCACTAATAGACTATTTCGTTAGTGTCTTATAAAATTATATCATCAAAATATAGAACGTATATTTAATAATATATTCATCACACTTTAGAGATATCATCAAAGCATGGAAATTCCCTGACTATTTTGTGAAATAGTTACTCTTAGGATATTATAACATAATATATCTAACAAAAGAATAATTATAATGTGACCAAAGGATTACTAATATTCATAAAAAAGAATATAGGTTACCATAAACGGTACGTATGTTTGTTCATAGAAACCAACTCCATCATTCACTATTTTGTTTCATTTTAATATTTTTTATATTTCTATGTTATAACAGTTGATATCATTTTATTTCAATGATCAATTTTGGTGTTTAGTTTTGTAGTCATTGTAAGGAGCCCCTAGGGAATTTATTTTCATTATGGGAGAGATGTAGTCAGAGATCTACCTGATATTTCCATTATCATTCAATAAAAAATGAAATTATTGTGGTATAGTATTCATTGATTCACCTTGATTAAGTAATTTTGTGATGTTATAAGGATTTATATCATTAGGTAACAGGTGAATTAACCATAATGGTTATTAAAATATAATTAATGAAAGATTTTTTTGGGTTCTAGAGACTGAATGGTGTGATATATTTTTTATTATTTGTTTTAAAATTTTATTTTTTGGAAATTGTATAACAAACATAAATATGGTAGTGATTGATGACTAAAATAATAAAATTTTAATGTTTATTTGAAATCAGTCTTCCTAATAATTGATGGAAATCAATTTTATGCTTGAAGGAAGTTTAAATAAATTTTATCAATTGATTGTTGTTGAATTAGGTTTCTAGTGGTTATATACTATGGTTAATTAATCTCTTAAATTATTAGGGTAGTAAATTGAATTTTTGATAAATATATTTGTTTGGAGCTGAGTGATCTTGTTTTCCTTATGAATAATGAATTCCCAGCATCTAGGACCTATATGCCTTTTTAAATTCATGTTATATTCTTGCATGTTTTTCTCTCTATATGTGAGTCCCTCTTATAATATGATGTGATCCAAAGATGGTTAATCATTTGGGAAGAAATTTACAGCGGTGCTCGGGCTTGTGGAAGCAAGTGTCACCTAAGAGAGAAGGGTGGATGGTGATACAAATATTGGTTTTAGTGATTGTATTGAGACCAATGGATTGAGTTAAATATTTGATTTCACATTTCTATTTGTGCTAACTGTCAGAATAATTTCGTTATATGAATTTTTATTAAATTATAAAAGACCAAGGTTCTTGTTTATGAATTACTTTTCATACTACTTAGTGCAATTGGATGTACATAGTTTATGAATATTTTATAATTTTGTAGGAAAAGTATTAGAGTACTTTGAATTATGGAATGGAATGAATAATAAATTCATAATCAATGAAGTCTATAATTCAATATTTGAATTGGAATAACTAGCTAGAAAATAATTTATTTTTTAAAATTTTTAATGTAAAGTTCAATTTAGAGTTTATTGAGATGATTTTAATGGTTATAGTTTGGTGTCTAATTAGTGATAGTTGTAGTCATGTTTAAGGAGATGTAATTTTCATTCCGTGGTTATATATATATATATAATGTATATTTTATTTCATTTTCTACACCACCCATGTTGGTGGGGTGACCAACACACTGTGAACTCTAGACGGTGTTTTTCCCAATATCCAGGTATGTAAGGAACAAATGGCTAACTATACCCTCTTTCTCTATTCTTTTCACCTTGTAATTTATGTGTGGGTATTCATAATGGTTTTATTCCCATATATATGTGAATATATTTATAATGGATTGTTGTTATTTTCACACACATGTATCTCTGGATATAGTATGATAAAGATTACTATTGGTAAATAGGGTATCAGTTGTAATGGCATGAGATATAATACATGGTGTATGGGATATAGTGGCTCCTAGTAAACTATTCAGTTACTATATTGGGCTGGTGGTATTGATGATAACATGAGATGCATGAGGTTCATGTTATTATTCAAATTTCATTGATGCATGTGGATTATTTGTGGAGAACTGGATTAGGGCTTGTAACATTGGTACCAAGAAATAATCTAGTGGAGAAGTTGTAGGGGGTAGCTTCATGTTTATATTCTATTGGATTTTATATTATTACTTTTATGGGATACTTTTTTACAGATTCATGGAATTTATGTGAACATAAAAAAACCTAACAAGGTGATAGTTTTGTTTCATTACTTATTCACTAATATATAGTATTATCTCTTTGTCTATAACATGATAGGCTCTATAAAGGATCCTATAGTGAATACATGTTATAATCCATGTGCATATTAGTAAAATATTTTTCAGATCCACATGTGTAACGCCCCGACCCCAGCTACCCAGAGTCGGTGCATTACTTCGTAACATTGGCATGATCACAAGAAAGATCAAATCTCGAAAGACCGATTAGTTTAGTAGCCTTGGAAACACTAGATATAATCATAATGTTTTACATTACATTTCAAAGTGAAAAAAAACTACTACAACAACAAAGTCTTCATATCCAAACTATTAACCCCTCATAATATCCCTGCAAGTCATTCATAATTTACTTCCTCACTACCTGGGAAAAATAAAACATAGAAAAGGGGTGAGCTCAAATGCCCAGTAAGGATAACAATATAGCGGAAACATTCATAAATAAGAATAAACATTTAAGGCAATGTATAACTAAAACAAAAGCCTTTTAAACATGAACATTCAACATGGTATGGCATAAATAAAATGAAATAATGCCATTTACTTATTCACATGGATATTCTACTAATCGAATAATCACATGCAAAAATCAATAACCACTTTCATAATGTTGGAATGCATAATGCCAGACTATCATAACCACATAGCCAAGGCCTCGTGCCAAGACTACAAATAAGATTTTGTCAAGGCCTTGTGCCAAGACACTAGTTTGTCTCATGAGACCTACCGATGCATCGAGGAGCTATAGCGGGCTCCACCCATCACTTATTAAGTCCAATGCATTCCCATATGAAAAGGTTTAAACATAACATAAACATTCGTATTAAAACTAGCATACGAAATGTCAATAATTTCACCATAAACTATGAATGGTATAAAAATAGCACATCCATAGTCAAACATATCACAAAACCTTCAATACAATATAGAAGTTTTGTATCATAATAAATCAACTTCAAATAATCTTAAAATCCATCAAAGGATGTTGACATAGATGAAATCAAAATTCTTTTTAAAGAAATATCTCCTTTTATTTTGAAATCATTTAAGATCCATATAAAATAAAACATTTTCTTTGAAAATATTCTTATAAGCTTGTAAGGAAAGCTTTGAAGATTTTATAACGGCGTAAAATAACCGCACCCGCCGTATAAGTTAAAAAAAACATTCTTACCTCAATTCTGTCGAAAAGGTTAAAAAGGACCTTGTTTTGAAAACGACAGAATGATTCCTTTATAAACCTATTATAAAAAGTCAAACAAGGGTATAAATGACTTTGACCCATATTCTTGTAAATAGTAAAAATGTTTTGAAATACATTTTTAAGAAACATGGATGTGGATGATAAAGATATCCTAGTAGATTATTACGTATAAACAACCTCGGATAATGAAGAGATTGTGAAATAAACCCTTACCTTGTACTTTTCTTTGGTTGGGGTAGGTTAACCTCCTGTATAATGGTGAAATAATTGTTATTAAATTATAAAAGAATCATATACATTAATATGATATCATATATGATCTTTTAATATTGATTTGATAATAATATCTTAGTATTATCGCCGTTTCGTGTGTTAACTTACTCATTTTCTTTTATATGTTTTGTTACATAAGTCATGTTTGTTGTATCTTATTCATATCCAGAATGATATCAAGTCCTTAAACATCATTTTTAAATCATTAAATGATAATTATACTTGAATGGATACGATGGAGAATGAATCTCATCGCGTTCGTGGAGACGGTAGTCCGTACGTACGCACGAACGCTACTTCCATTTAATTTTTATTTTAAAAGAATAGAATCCAAATGATACATAGGTATATAATATTTTATATATGTTACTTAAGTTCATTAACACCATCCTTTATACGTTCCATGTGTGGTATGAACGAGTCATATCATTTTAAGGGTGCGGTAGTCCGCACTTCCTCAAATGAAATTATCGTATGTATATACAACATGAAACGAATAATGGTATGAAATAAAATGGAATTACAGAAGCTTATATATAAAATATATATCATTAATATCATATTTAATTACAGTGCCATAATAATGGCCACCATGAGAGGCGGTAAGATGTATTTGAACAATCATCGTTTTGTGAGGCGTTAGTTTGCCATCCACAGAAACATTATGTTCATCATCCATTTGATGGAGTTGTGTGTATGTGTAGTTTTAATACTTCTTATAACAACATCCTAGTATATTGAGGATACTGGTGTTGTTACAAAATAAAAGAAATAAAAGAGTTTGGGGGTTGGAGAAGCAAAATAAATGAAAATAATTTAAGAGAAATCGTTACCTTTAATTTAGGTAACTCACTTTGGTTGGAACCAAAGGACTTCTTGAAATGCTTTCTGCCTAATGGGAAGCTTCAAGGAGGAGGATAGGGATGTGGGGAGCTTAGTTGGGCAGAGTTTGGACGAGCCAAGTGGCTTGAGAGGTGTGAGGAATGAGTATAAGTGGTCTCCTTTTATAAGGGAGAAGAGGGGCTCTTTAGGAAAGAGTGAAAGTATTACTTTATAATATAATTATATTCGGTTTATAATGGTCCAAAAATCATTGAGGTCGAAGATAAGATGACTCATATTCTAAATAACATCAACCAATAAGAATTGGACAGGTTTTAGATAATATTTTAATCATTATAATCTTATTTATTTAAATGATTTATTAATGAGGTAAACATTGCATCATTATTGTGTCATTAATCATTTAACTTATTTGATGTCTACAAATTATAAATAAAATATCATCATGTAGGAAATCGTTTTAGCTTTCTAATGAATATTTATAATCGAAAATCCAACATGTATAACCCTATGTAAAAATTGTTCTTCTAAAAGATGTAAGCTTATGCCATTTTTATTTTTATTTTAACTTTATTAATATAATGTGTCCCTACCACATACAAGTGGCTCCAAGGGGTCCCCAAATTGACCCAAGGATGATCATGGTCGGGTATGTGTCCACCAATAAGGTTAGGACACGTTTTAGGTTAATTTTGTATTATTATAATATTATTTTTTAACCCTTATTTACCGGATTTACCCTTAACCATGGTAAATAAAATATTTACCACAGTAATTATTCAAAATGTCTAAAAATAAAAGTTACCTATTTACACAATTTGGACATCCTGATTCCAAGTATGGAATCCATTTTTCTAAATTCAAAACACAGAAGTGGCAGAAATTAATTTAAAATTAATTCTCTCTGTCAAAACAAAAAGCGTGTTTTTAAGAGGTAATAACTATCAAAAGATTGACACTTGTTTATGTTCGGTTTAATTGTAAAATTATGTCCAATGACCAACATTATATTAAATGGTAAAAATATATTCTAAATATACTTTAAAACCACTCAAATTCACAATTTATCACTATTAATTATTTTGATTAAAAAAGTTGTTTTTAATTAAAATTTAGTAATTTTCACTATTCATCAAAATATGAAAGTTATCCGAAAAGTACCAAAATTTCACCTTAGGCTAAATTCGATATTCCGAATCCAAAAATGAAGTCCATTTTGAAATATAGAATATATATGATTTCAAAAAGTAGGTATTACTATTCACAACGGCTAGTTTAATTAGTTGTGGTGTGTGTTAGAACTTGAGGTTGCATACAACACACGCTATCGCATTATTCGAAGGGAAACGTACCATAGAAGCTTGGGGTGTTACATTCTCCCCTCCTTCAATAAATTGCGTCCTCGCAATTTGAAATTGTTCTTCGAAAATAAAAGGTTGAAAATAGAAAATATCTTTGTGGGAAAACCCACATCAGAAATTAGGTTACTAAAATTTAGTCTTAATATGAGGAAAAGAGAAATGAAAGAGTCACCACCAAATTATGATCTCGATTAGGAGAACATTGGTGGAAATTAGAGACATATAATTGGAGGAAAACGTAAATATTTATAGGTAGTGATTGAGATCATCAATCACAAACAAGTGTATAATTGAGGTCCTTAAATTTATCAATCTATGATGATTTGAAATACCATCGGTTCAACAAAACATAGGGTATTAGGATAACACATTTTTGACGTTTCAAAATATCATAGTTGAAATCCCACATCGAAAAATGAATTAACGAGGCCTCTATTTAAAATAAAGAGTGGAAAGTATGAAGATTACCGAAAATGACACATACTAGGGTTCCATGTAGGAAAATATGGATATGGAAGAGAAATCTAACCATCAATTATCTGATGGAGAGTGGTAGAGAACATGGCTATGAAAAGGCCAACAATCCCAAAGCCATGAATTAGTGATGATTTAAGGTACCATCTAGGACAACATTTTTGTTCTAAGTTCCTTTTATTAATGCTGAGGAATATATTTATGAGATTGGATAAGATCATAAGGAGATATACTTACTTTATAATTAGAGTTTTATCCATTAATATATTTCTACCACAAACTCATCTTTCACTCTAAAAGATAATAGAATGTAATTTTTGTATTTATACTATTCGTACAGGGTTCCAAAATAAATGAATTTATAATTCTTCTACCAGATCTTTAAGAAAAACAACATTATTTAATCCAGGACATCTCGTGGGCCAGTGGTAGGTGATACACCCTTGTCGCCCTTCGGTTGCGGGTTCAAGTCTCGCAGCCTTGCCGGACGCGACGGGTTGCCGCCCGACCTCCGGGTTGTCCTTTTATGGTAATCCAAAATAATCCAAACTAGAACTATCCAAAATACTTCTGTCCAAACTCACAGTCCAACATTTATAAGGAAGGTAAACATAATATAGATCCTTTTTACCCCATAATAGCATATGAATACCTTCATCTTGTATTCTTTTAATAAACTGAAACATCTTGAATTACCATATTCCTTATTGATTACATTCATGCTCCCCTATTCCATATAGAATGATGGATATACTTCATCAATCCAAAAATGTTTTAAACCCCAAAAAATGATGGAATATACAAATCATTAATCAGTTTCAAGGTAGTCAAGAATATCCAATATAATTTATCCAAATCAATCATGTATTATTCTAAAATCACTAACTCGGTATCAGAACCATATTATGGTTTATCTTTCTCTCAACCATATATTTTCAAAAAATCTATCCTGCTATTGAGTCACTTTCTTTGTTCCACACAATCTCAAGTCCTTAATGAAATGGTACTGTAGTACAATCATTATATACTCCATAATTATTATAAAAAGTACATTGTTGATACAACACTCAATTGACATAATCCACATAAGAACTCTAATCATTCCTCTTCATATGTGGTAGTATCATAACTTGATTATTATCCAATAGCATCATTTGCGGCATAGTCTGATGACTGGGGCATAGGTTCGCGTAGTGTCCAAACTCCTTGCAAATGAAGCATTGTACATTTGAAACCATTTTCTCACCCTTGCAGTCACGTACTTTGTGCCCTTTTCTCCACACTTATAACAAACTCCCATTCCTTTCAGGCAAGTTCCAGGGTGTTTCTTCCCACAGTTACCACATATGGGAAAATTCTTCTTTTCCCTCTTCCCTTTATCCGTTTTTCTCTCTTACATCCTTCTCTTCTCTTGCTTCCCTTCAAAGCCATAGGACTCAGTAAACTCTTTACTTATCTTATCAACACATGATATTATTTCTTCATATGATGATAATACATGGGAGACTATTTCTCTTATCAATTCTAGCTTAAGACCATGAAAGATATGATCCTTCCTTCTCTTTGGATCATGTGCATTTCTGGAGTTCTCATTCCTTCTACTGGGCGCCATTTCTAAACAATGGCATAAACTAGATCAGTTTATGAATCAAAATACATAATCCCATACTTATAAAACACTTAACATAAATTGAACTATTTATGGATATAATCCATAATCATAAAAATGTTTTCTTTGAGGAAGTATATACTCATAAACCCTTCATAATGATTTGTAAAGAAAATGAGAGTTATCCTAAGCATATCCCCCGGGAGTGTCGTAACCAAGAGTGCAGCAAGTCCCGTTGTCGTGCACCAGTTCCCGTTCGAGTCTAGCTCAAAGAGGTGTTTTCGGGTTTTACCCCTAGGTACATCTGTGCCAGAGCAGCCTCTACCTGCTCGTATCCAGACAGGGATGTATTGCTCGGAAAACTCACAAAATCTCTACAATACCAAAATTCTAGGAAGTTCTTCTATACTAATCCTCAAAGTTCATCTTAGGTTTACGTGCTCTAATCAGAGTTTATCTAAATATAGCTTCCAAGGTTTGTACTAAACTTCCTCTGATACCAACTGTAACGCCCCGACCCCAGCTACCCAGAGTTGGTGCATTACTTCGTAACATTGGCATGATCACACGAAAGATCAAATCTCGAAAGACCGATTAGTTTAGTAGCCTTGGAAACACTAGATATAATCATAAAGTTTTACATTACATTTCAAAGTGAAAAAAAAACTACTACAACAGCAAAGTCTTCATATCCACACTATTAACCCCTCATAATATCCCTGCAAGTCATTCATAATTTACTTCCTCACTACCTGGGAAAAATAAAACATAGAAAAGGGGTGAGCTCAAATGCCCAGTAAGGATAACAATATAGAAGAAACTTTCATAAATAAGAATAAACATTTAAGGCAATGTATAACTAAAACAAAAGCCTTTTAAACATGAACATTCAACATGGTATGGCATAAATAAAATGAAATAATGCCATTTACTTATTCACTTGGATATTCTACTAATCGAATAATCACATGCAAAAATCAATAACCACTTTCATAATGTTGGAATGCATAATGCCAGACTATCATAACCACATAGCCAAGGCCTCGTGCCAAGACTACAAATAAGATTTTGTCAAGGCCTTGTGCCAAGACACTAGTTTGTCTCATGAGACCTACCGATGCATCGAGGAGCTATAGCGGGCTCCACCCGTCACTTATTAAGTCCAATGCATTCCCATATGAAAAGGTTTAAACATAACATAAACATTCGTATTAAAACAAGAATACGAAATGTCAATAATTTCACCATAAACTATGAATGGTATAAAAATAGCACATCCATAGTCAAACATATCACAAAACCTTCAATACAATATAGAAGTTTTGTATCATAATAAATCAACTTCAAATAATCTTATAATCCGTCAAAGGATGTTGACATAGATGAAATCAAAATTCTTTTTAAAGAAATATCTCCTTTTATTTTGAAATCATTTAAGATCCATATAAAATAAAACATTTTCTTTGAAAATATTCTTATAAGCTTGTAAGGAAAGCTTTGAAGATTTTATAACGGCGTAAAATAACCGCACCCGCCGTATAAGTTAAAAAAACATTCTTACCTCAATTCTATCGAAAAGGTTAAAAAGGACCTTGTTTTGAAAACGATGGAAAGATTCCTTTATAAACCTCTTATAAAAAGTCAAACAAGGGTATAAATTACTTTGACCCATATTCTTGTAAATAGTAAAAATGTTTTGAAATACATTTTTAAGAAACATGGATGTGGATGATAAAGATATCCCAGTAGATTATTACGTATAAACAACCTCGAATAATGAAGAGATTGTGAAATAAACCCTTACCTTGTACTTTTCCTTGGTTGGGGTAGG
The DNA here is from genome assembly GCA_963277665.1 of Viscum album. Taxonomy (NCBI): domain Eukaryota; kingdom Viridiplantae; phylum Streptophyta; class Magnoliopsida; order Santalales; family Viscaceae; genus Viscum; species Viscum album. Next base: position 177,814,628 of record OY728134.1, read on the forward strand.
TTATCCTCCTGTATAATGGTGAAATAATTGTTATTAAATTATAAAAGAATCATATAAATTAATATGATATCATATATGATCTTTTAATATTGATTTGATAATAATATCTTAGTATTATCGCCGTTTCGTGTGTTAACTTACTCATTTTCTTTTATATGTTTTGTTACATAAGTCATGTTTGTTGTATCTTATTCATATCCAGAATGATATCAAGTCCTTAAACGTCATTTTTAAATCATTAAATGATAATTATACTTGAATGGATACGATGGAGAATGAATCTCATCGCGTTCATGGAGATGGTAGTCCGTACGTACGCACGAACGCTACTTCCATTTAATTTTTATTTTAAAAGAATAAAATCCAAATGATACATAGGTATATAATATTTTATATATGTTACTTAAGTTCATTAACACCATCCTTTATACGTTCCATGTGTGGTATGAACGAGTCATATCATTTTAAGGGTGCGGTAGTCCGCACTTCCTCAAATGAAATTATCGTATGTATATACAACATGAAACGAATAATGGTATGAAATAAAATGGAATTACAGAAGCTTATATATAAAATATATATCATTAATATCATATTTAATTATAGTGCCATCATAACGGCCACCATGAGAGGCGGTAAGATGTATTTGAACAATCATCGTTTTGTGAGGCGTTAGTTTGCCATCCATAGAAACATTATGTTCATCATCCATTAGATGGAGTTGTGTGTATGTGTAGTTTGAATCCTTCTTATAACAACATCCTAGTATATTGAGGATGCTGGTGTTGTTACAAATGAAAAGAAATAAAAGAGTTTGGGGGTTGGAGAAGCAAAATAAATGAAAATAATTTAAGAGAAATCGTTACCTTTAATTTAGGTAACTCACTTTGGTTGGAACCAAAGGACTTCTTGAAATGCTTTCTGCCTAAGGGGAAGCTTCAAGGAGGAAGAGAGGGATGTGGGGAGCTTAGTTGGGCAGAGTTTGGACGAGCCAAGTGGCTTGAGAGGTGTGAGGAATGAGTAAAAGTGGTCTCCTTTGATAAGGGAGAAGAGGGGCTCTTTAGGAAAGAGTGAAAGTATTACTTTATAATATAATTATATTCGGTTTATAATGGTCCAAAAATCATTGAGGTCAAGGATAAGATGACTCATATTCTAAATAACATCAACCAATAAGAATTGGACAGGTTTTAGATAATATTTTAATCATTATAATCTTATTTATTTAAATGATTTATTAATTAGGTAAACATTGCATCATTATTGTGTCATTAATAATTTAACTTATTTGATGTCTAAAAATTATAAATAAAATATAATCATGTAGGAAATCTTTTTATCTTTCTAATGAATATTTATAATCGAAAATCCAACATGTATAACCCTATGTAAAAATTGTTCTTCTAAAAGATGTAAGCTTATGCCATTTTTATTTTTATTTTAACTTTATTAATATAATGTGTCCCTACCACATACAAGTGGCTCCAAGGGGTCCCCAAATTGACCCAAGGATGATCATGGTCGGGTATGTGTCCAACAATAAGGTTAGGACACGTTTTAGGTTAATTTTGTATTATTATAATATTATTTTTTAACCCTTATTTACCGGATTTACCCTTAACCACGGTAAATAAAATATTTACCACAGTAATTATTCAAAATGTCTAAAAATAAAAGTTACCTATTTACACAATTTGGACATCCTGATTCCAAGTATGGAATCCATTTTTCTAAATTCAAAACACAGAAGTGGCAGAAATTAATTTAAAATTAATTCCCGCTGTCAAAACAAAAAGCGTGTTTTTAAGAGGTAATAACTATCAAAAGATTGACACTTGTTTATGTTCGGTTTAATTGTAAAATTATGTAAAATGACCAAAATTATATTAAATGGTAAAAATATATTCTAAATATACTTTAAAACCACTCAAATTCACAATTTATCACTATTAATTATTTTGATTAAAAAAGCTGTTTTTAATTAAAATTTAGTAATTTTCACTATTCATCAAAATATGAAAGTTATCCGAAAAGTACCAAAATTTCACCTTAGGCTAAATTCGATATTCCGAATCCAAAAATGAAGTCCATTTTGAAATATTGAATATATATGATTTCAAAAAGTAGGTATTACTATTCACAACGGCTAGTTTAATTAGTTGTGGTGTGTGTTAGAACTTGAGGTTGCGTACAACACACGCTATCGCATTATTCGAAGGGAAACGTACCATAGAAGCTTGGGGTGTTACATTCTCCCCTCCTTCAATAAATTGCGTCCTTGCAATTTGAAATTGTTCTTCGAAAATAAAAGGTTGTAAATAGAAAATATCTTTGTGGGAAAACCCACATCAGAAATTAGGTTACTAAAATTTAGTCTTAATATGAGGAAAAGAGAAATGAAAGAGTCACCACCAAATTATGATCTCGATTAGGAGAACATTGGTGGCAATTAGAGACATATAATTGGAGGAAAAACGTAAATATTTATAGGTAGTGATTGAGATCATCAATCACAAACAAGTGTATAATTGAGGTCCTTAAATTTATCAATCTACGATGATTTGAAATACAATCGGTTCAACAAAACATAGGGTATTAGGATAACACATTTTTGACGTTTCAAAATATCATAGTTGAAATCCCACATCGAAAAATGAATTAACGAGGCCTCTATTTAAAATAAAGAGTGGAAAGTATGAAGATTACCGAAAATGACACATACTAGGGTTCCATGTAGGAAAATATGGATATGGAAGAGAAATCTAACCATCAATTATCTGAGGGAGAGTGGTAGAGAACATGGCTATGAAAAGGCCAACAATCCCAAAGCCATGAATTAGTGATGATTTAAGGTACCATCTAGGGCAACATTTTTGTTCTAAGTTCCTTTTATTAATGCTGAGGAATATATTTATGAGATTGGATAAGATCATAAGGAGATATACTTACTTTATAATTAGAGTTTTATCCATTAATAAATTTCTACCACAAACTCATATTTCACTCTAAAAGATAATAGAATGTAATTTTTGTATTTATACTATTCGTACAGGGTTCCAAAATAAATGAATTTATAATTCTTCTACCAGATCTTTAAGAAAAACAACATTATTTAATCCAGGACATCTCGTGGGCCAGTGGTAGGTGATACACCCTTGTCGCCCTTCGGTTGCGGGTTCAAGTCTCGCAGCCTTGCCGGACGCGACGGGTTGCCGCCCGACCTCCGGGTTGTCCTTTTATTGTAATCCAAAATAATCCAAACTAGAACTATCCAAAATACTTCTGTCCAAACTCACAGTCCAACATTTATAAGGAAGGTAAACATAATATAGATCCTTTTTACCCCATAATAGCATATGAATACCTTCATCTTGTATTCTTTTAATAAACTGAAACATCTTGAATTACCATATTCCTTATTGATTACATTCATGCTCCCCTATTCCATATAGAATGATGGATATACTTCATCAATCCAAAAATGTTTTAAACCCCAAAAAATGATGGAATATACAAATCATTAATCAGTTTCAAGGTAGTCAAGAATATCCAATATAATTTATCCAAATCAATCATGTATTATTCTAAAATCACTAACTCGGTATCAGAACCATATTATGGTTTATCTTTCTCTCAACCATATATTTTCAAAAAATTTATCCTGCTATTGAGTCACTTTCTTTGTTCCACACAATCTCAAGTCCTTAATGAAATGGTACTGCAGTACAATCCTTATATACTCCATAATTATTATAACAAGTACATTGTTGATACAACACTCAATTGACATAATCAACATAAGAACTCTAATCATTCCTCTTCATATGTGGTAGTATCATAACTTGATTATTATCCAATAGCATCATTTGTGGCATAGTCTGATGACTGGGGCATAGGATCGCGTAGTGTCCAAACTCCTTGCAAATGAAGCATTGTACATTTGAAACCATTTTCTCACCCTTGCAGTCACGTACTTTGTGCCCTTTTCTCCACACTTATAACAAACTCCCATTCCTTTCAGGCAAGTTCCAGGGTGTTTCTTCCCACAGTTACCACATATGGGAAAATTCTTCTTTTCCCTCTTCCCTTTATCCATTTTTCTCTCTTCCATCCTTTTCTTCTCTTGCTTCCCTTCAAAGCCATAGGACTCAGTAAACTCTTTACTTATCTTATCAACACATGATATTATTTCTTCATATGATGATAATACATGGGAGACTATTTCTCTTATCAATTCTAGCTTAAGACCATGAAAGATATGATCCTTCCTTCTCTTTGGATCATGTGCATTTCTGGAGTTCTCATTCCTTCTACTGGGCGACATTTCTAAACAATGGCATAAACTAGATCAGTTTATGAATCAAAATACATAATCCCATACTTATAAAACACTTAACATAAATTGAACTATTTATGGATATAATCCATAATCATAAAAATGTTTTCATTGAGGAAGTATATACTCATAAACCATTCATAATGATTTGTAAAGAAAATGAGAGTTATCCTAAGCATATCCCCCGGGAGTGTCGTAACCAAGAGTGCAGCAAGGCCCGTTGTCGTGCACCAGTTCCCGTTCGAGTCTAGCTCAAAGAGGTGTTTTCGGGTTTTACCCCTAGGTACATCTGTGCTAGAGCAGCCTTTACCTGCTCGTATCCAGACAGGGATGTATTGCTCGGAAAACTCACAAAATCTCTACAATACCAAAATTCTAGGAAGTTCTTCTATACTAATCCTCAAAGTTCATCTTAGGTTTACGTGCTCTAATCAGAGTTTATCTAAATCTAGCTTCCAAGGTTTGTACTAAACTTCCTCTGATACCAACTGTAACGCCCCGACCCCAGCTACCCAGAGTTGGTGCATTACTTCGTAACATTGGCATGATCACAAGAAAGATCAAATCTCGAAAGACCGATTAGTTTAGTAGCCTTGGAAACACTAGATATAATCATAAAGTTTTACATTACATTTCAAAGTGAAAAAAAACTACTACAACAACAAAGTCTTCATATCCACACTATTAACCCCTCATAATATCCCTGCAAGTCATTCATAATTTACTTCCTCACTACCTGGGAAAAATAAAACATAGAAAAGGGGTGAGCTCAAATGCCCAGTAAGGATAACAATATAGCGGAAACTTTCATAAATAAGAATAAACATTTAAGGCAATGTATAACTAAAACAAAAGCCTTTTAAACATGAACATTCAACATGGTATGGCATAAATAAAATGAAATAATGCCATTTACTTATTCCCATGGATATTCTACTAATCGAATAATCACATGCAAAAATCAATAACCACTTTCATAATGTTGGAATGCATAATGCCAGACTATCATAACCACATAGCCAAGGCCTCGTGCCAAGACTACAAATAAGATTTTGTCAAGGCCTTGTGCCAAGACACTAGTTTGTCTCATGAGACCTACCGATGCATCGAGGAGCTATAGCGGGATCCACCCGTCACTTATTAAGTCCAATGCATTCCCATATGAAAAGGTTTAAACATAACATAAACATTCGTATTAAAACAAGCATACGAAATGTCAATAAGTTCACCATAAACTATGAATGGTATAAAAATAGCACATCCATAGTCAAACATATCACAAAACCTTCAATACAATATAGAAGTTTTGTATCATAATAAATCAACTTCAAATAATCTTATAATCCGTCAAAGGATGTTGACATAGATGAAATCAAAATTCTTTTTAAAGAAATATCTCCTTTTATTTTGAAATCATTTAAGATCCATATAAAATAAAACATTTTCTTTGAAAATATTCTTATAAGCTTGTAAGGAATGCTTTGAAGATTTTATAACGGCGTAAAATAACCGCACCCGCCGTATAAGTTAAAAAAACATTCTTACGTCAATTCTGTCGAAAAGGTTAAAAAGGACCTTGTTTTGAAAACGACGGAAAGATTCCTTTATAAACCTCTTATAAAAAGTCAAACAAGGGTATAAATTACTTTGACCCATATTCTTGTAAATAGTAAAAATGTTTTGAAATACATTTTTAAGAAACATGGATGTGGATGATAAAGATATCCCAGTAGATTATTACGTATAAACAACCTCGGATAATGAAGAGATTGTGAAATAAACCCTTACCTTGTACTTTTCCTTGGTTGGGGTAGGTTAACCTCCTGTATAATGGTGAAATAATTGTTATTGAATTATAAAAGAATCATATAAATTAATATGATATCATATATGATCTTTTAATATTGATTTGATAATAATATCTTAGTATTATCGCCGTTTCGTGTGTTAACTTACTCATTTTCTTTTATATGTTTTGTTACATAAGTCATGTTTGTTGTATCTTATTCATATCTAGAATGATATCAAGTCCTTAAACATCATTTTTAAATCATTAAATGATAATTATACTTGAATGGATACGATGGAGAATGAATCTCATCGCGTTCGTGGAGACGGTAGTCCGTACGTACGCACGAACGCTACTTCCATTTAATTTTTATTTTAAAAGAATCGAATCCAAATGATACATAGGTATATAATATTTTATATATGTTACTTAAGTTCATTAACACCATCCTTTATACGTTCCATGTGTGGTATGAACGAGTCATATCATTTTAAGGGGGCAGTAGTCCGCACTTCCTCAAATGAAATTATCGTATGTATATACAACATGAAACGAATAATGGTATGAAATAAAATGGAATTACAGAAGCTTATATATAAAATATATATCATTAATATCATATTTAATTATAGTGCCATCATAACGGCCACCATGAGAGGCGGTAAGATGTATTTGAACAATCATCGTTTTGTGAGGCGTTAGTTTGCCATCCATAGAAACATTATGTTCATCATCCATTAGATGGAGTTGTGTGTATGTGTAGTTTGAATACTTCTTATAACAACATCATAGTATATTGAGGATACTGGTGTTGTTACAAATGAAAAGAAATAAAAGAGTTTGGGGGTTGGAGAAGCAAAATAAATGAAAATAATTTAAGAGAAATCGTTACCTTTAATTTAGGTAACTCACTTTGGTTGGAACCAAAGGACTTCTTGAAATGCTTTCTGCCTAAGGGGAAGCTTCAAGGAGGAGTAGAGGGATGTGGGGAGCTTAGTTGGGCAGAGTTTGGACGAGCCAAGTGGCTTGAGAGGTGTGAGGAATGAGTAGAAGTGGTCTCCTTTGATAAGGGAGAAGAGGGGCTCTTTAGGAAAGAGTGAAAGTATTACTTTATAATATAATTATATTCGGTTTATAATGGTCCAAAAATCATTGAGGTCAAGGCTAAGATGACTCATATTCTAAATAACATCAACCAATAAGAATTGGACAGGTTTTAGATAATATTTTAATCATTATAATCTTATTTATTTAAATGATTTATTAATTAGGTAAACATTGCATCATTATTGTGTCATTAATAATTTAACTTATTTGATGTCTAAAAATTATAAATAAAATATAATCATGTAGGAAATCTTTTTATCTTTCTAATGAATATTTATAATCGAAAATCCAACATGTATAACCCTATGTAAAAATTGTTCTTCTAAAAGATGTAAGCTTATGCCATTTTTATTTTTATTTTAACTTTATTAATATAATGTGTCCCTACCACATACAAGTGGCTCCAAGGGGTCCCCAAATTGACCCAAGGATGATCATGGTCGGGTATGTGTCCAACAATAAGGTTAGGACACGTTTTAGGTTAATTTTGTATTATTATAATATTATTTTTTAACCCTTATTTACCGGATTTACCCTTAACCACGGTAAATAAAATATTTACCACAGTAATTATTCAAAATGTCTAAAAATAAAAGTTACCTATTTACACAATTTGGACATCCTGATTCCAAGTATGGAATCCATTTTTCTAAATTCAAAACACAGAAGTGGCAGAAATTAATTTAAAATTAATTCCCGCTGTCAAAACAAAAAGCGTGTTTTTAAGAGGTAATAACTATCAAAAGATTGACACTTGTTTATGTTCGGTTTAATTGTAAAATTATGTAAAATGACCAAAATTATATTAAATGGTAAAAATATATTCTAAATATACTTTAAAACCACTCAAATTCACAATTTATCACTATTAATTATTTTGATTAAAAAAGCTGTTTTTAATTAAAATTTAGTAATTTTCACTATTCATCAAAATATGAAAGTTATCCGAAAAGTACCAAAATTTCACCTTAGGCTAAATTCGATATTCCGAATCCAAAAATGAAGTCCATTTTGAAATATTGAATATATATGATTTCAAAAAGTAGGTATTACTATTCACAACGGCTAGTTTAATTAGTTGTGGTGTGTGTTAGAACTTGAGGTTGCGTACAACACACGCTATCGCATTATTCGAAGGGAAACGTACCATAGAAGCTTGGGGTGTTACATTCTCCCCTCCTTCAATAAATTGCGTCCTTGCAATTTGAAATTGTTCTTCGAAAATAAAAGGTTGTAAATAGAAAATATCTTTGTGGGAAAACCCACATCAGAAATTAGGTTACTAAAATTTAGTCTTAATATGAGGAAAAGAGAAATGAAAGAGTCACCACCAAATTATGATCTCGATTAGGAGAACATTGGTGGCAATTAGAGACATATAATTGGAGGAAAAACGTAAATATTTATAGGTAGTGATTGAGATCATCAATCACAAACAAGTGTATAATTGAGGTCCTTAAATTTATCAATCTACGATGATTTGAAATACAATCGGTTCAACAAAACATAGGGTATTAGGATAACACATTTTTGACGTTTCAAAATATCATAGTTGAAATCCCACATCAAAAAATGAATTAACGAGGCCTCTATTTAAAATAAAGAGTGGAAAGTATGAAGATTACCGAAAATGACACATACTAGGGTTCCATGTAGGAAAATATGGATATGGAAGAGAAATCTAACCATCAATTATCTGAGGGAGAGTGGTAGAGAACATGGCTATGAAAAGGCCAACAATCCCAAAGCCATGAATTAGTGATGATTTAAGGTACCATCTAGGGCAACATTTTTGTTCTAAGTTCCTTTTATTAATGCTGAGGAATATATTTATGAGATTGGATAAGATCATAAGGAGATATACTTACTTTATAATTAGAGTTTTATCCATTAATAAATTTCTACCACAAACTCATATTTCACTCTAAAAGATAATAGAATGTAATTTTTGTATTTATACTATTCGTACAGGGTTCCAAAATAAATGAATTTATAATTCTTCTACCAGATCTTTAAGAAAAACAACATTATTTAATCCAGGACATCTCGTGGGCCAGTGGTAGGTGATACACCCTTGTCGCCCTTCGGTTGCGGGTTCAAGTCTCGCAGCCTTGCCGGACGCGACGGGTTGCCGCCCGACCTCCGGGTTGTCCTTTTATTGTAATCCAAAATAATCCAAACTAGAACTATCCAAAATACTTCTGTCCAAACTCACAGTCCAACATTTATAAGGAAGGTAAACATAATATAGATCCTTTTTACCCCATAATAGCATATGAATACCTTCATCTTGTATTCTTTTAATAAACTGAAACATCTTGAATTACCATATTCCTTATTGATTACATTCATGCTCCCCTATTCCATATAGAATGATGGATATACTTCATCAATCCAAAAATGTTTTAAACCCCAAAAAATGATGGAATATACAAATCATTAATCAGTTTCAAGGTAGTCAAGAATATCCAATATAATTTATCCAAATCAATCATGTATTATTCTAAAATCACTAACTCGGTATCAGAACCATATTATGGTTTATCTTTCTCTCAACCATATATTTTCAAAAAATTTATCCTGCTATTGAGTCACTTTCTTTGTTCCACACAATCTCAAGTCCTTAATGAAATGGTACTGCAGTACAATCCTTATATACTCCATAATTATTATAACAAGTACATTGTTGATACAACACTCAATTGACATAATCAACATAAGAACTCTAATCATTCCTCTTCATATGTGGTAGTATCATAACTTGATTATTATCCAATAGCATCATTTGCGGCATAGTCTGATGACTGGGGCATAGGATCGCGTAGTGTCCAAACTCCTTGCAAATGAAGCATTGTACATTTGAAACCATTTTCTCACCCTTGCAGTCACGTACTTTGTGCCCTTTTCTCCACACTTATAACAAACTCCCATTCCTTTCAGGCAAGTTCCAGGGTGTTTCTTCCCACAGTTACCACATATGGGAAAATTCTTCTTTTCCCTCTTCCCTTTATCCATTTTTCTCTCTTCCATCCTTTTCTTCTCTTGCTTCCCTTCAAAGCCATAGGACTCAGTAAACTCTTTACTTATCTTATCAACACATGATATTATTTCTTCATATGATGATAATACATGGGAGACTATTTCTCTTATCAATTCTAGCTTAAGACCATGAAAGATATGATCCTTCCTTCTCTTTGGATCATGTGCATTTCTGGAGTTCTCATTCCTTCTACTGGGCGACATTTCTAAACAATGGCATAAACTAGATCAGTTTATGAATCAAAATACATAATCCCATACTTATAAAACACTTAACATAAATTGAACTATTTATGGATATAATCCATAATCATAAAAATGTTTTCATTGAGGAAGTATATACTCATAAACCATTCATAATGATTTGTAAAGAAAATGAGAGTTATCCTAAGCATATCCCCCGGGAGTGTCGTAACCAAGAGTGCAGCAAGGCCCGTTGTCGTGCACCAGTTCCCGTTCGAGTCTAGCTCAAAGAGGTGTTTTCGGGTTTTACCCCTAGGTACATCTGTGCCAGAGCAGCCTTTACCTGCTCGTATCCAGACAGGGATGTATTGCTCGGAAAACTCACAAAATCTCTACAATACCAAAATTCTAGGAAGTTCTTCTATACTAATCCTCAAAGTTCATCTTAGGTTTACGTGCTCTAATCAGAGTTTATCTAAATCTAGCTTCCAAGGTTTGTACTAAACTTCCTCTGATACCAACTGTAACGCCCCGACCCCAGCTACCCAGAGTTGGTGCATTACTTCGTAACAATGGCATGATCACAAGAAAGATCAAATCTCGAAAGACCGATTAGTTTAGTAGCCTTGGAAACACTAGATATAATCATAAAGTTTTACATTACATTTCAAAGTGAAAAAAAACTACTACAACAACAAAGTCTTCATATCCACACTATTAACCCCTCATAATATCCCTGCAAGTCATTCATAATTTACTTCCTCACTACCTGGGAAAAATAAAACATAGAAAAGGGGTGAGCTCAAATGCCCAGTAAGGATAACAATATAGCGGAAACTTTCATAAATAAGAATAAACATTTAAGGCAATGTATAACTAAAACAAAAGCCTTTTAAACATGAACATTCAACATGGTATGGCATAAATAAAATGAAATAATGCCATTTACTTATTCCCATGGATATTCTACTAATCGAATAATCACATGCAAAAATCAATAACCACTTTCATAATGTTGGAATGCATAATGCCAGACTATCATAACCACATAGCCAAGGCCTCGTGCCAAGACTACAAATAAGATTTTGTCAAGGCCTTGTGCCAAGACACTAGTTTGTCTCATGAGACCTACCGATGCATCGAGGAGCTATAGCGGGATCCACCCGTCACTTATTAAGTCCAATGCATTCCCATATGAAAAGGTTTAAACATAACATAAACATTCGTATTAAAACAAGCATACGAAATGTCAATAAGTTCACCATAAACTATGAATGGTATAAAAATAGCACATCCATAGTCAAACATATCACAAAACCTTCAATACAATATAGAAGTTTTGTATCATAATAAATCAACTTCAAATAATCTTATAATCCGTCAAAGGATGTTGACATAGATGAAATCAAAATTCTTTTTAAAGAAATATCTCCTTTTATTTTGAAATCATTTAAGATCCATATAAAATAAAACATTTTCTTTGAAAATATTCTTATAAGCTTGTAAGGAATGCTTTGAAGATTTTATAACGGCGTAAAATAACCGCACCCGCCGTATAAGTTAAAAAAACATTCTTACGTCAATTCTGTCGAAAAGGTTAAAAAGGACCTTGTTTTGAAAACGACGGAAAGATTCCTTTATAAACCTCTTATAAAAAGTCAAAGAAGGGTATAAATTACTTTGACCCATATTCTTGTAAATAGTAAAAATGTTTTGAAATACATTTTTAAGAAACATGGATGTGGATGATAAAGATATCCCAGTAGATTATTACGTATAAACAACCTCGGATAATGAAGAGATTGTGAAATAAACCCTTACCTTGTACTTTTCCTTGGTTGGGGTAGGTTAACCTCCTGTATAATGGTGAAATAATTGTTATTGAATTATAAAAGAATCATATAAATTAATATGATATCATATATGATCTTTTAATATTGATTTGATAATAATATCTTAGTATTATCGCCGTTTCGTGTGTTAACTTACTCATTTTCTTTTATATGTTTTGTTACATAAGTCATGTTTGTTGTATCTTATTCATATCTAGAATGATATCAAGTCCTTAAACATCATTTTTAAATCATTAAATGATAATTATACTTGAATGGATACGATGGAGAATGAATCTCATCGCGTTCGTGGAGACGGTAGTCCGTACGTACGCACGAACGCTACTTCCATTTAATTTTTATTTTAAAAGAATCGAATCCAAATGATACATAGGTATATAATATTTTATATATGTTACTTAAGTTCATTAACACCATCCTTTATACGTTCCATGTGTGGTATGAACGAGTCATATCATTTTAAGGGGGCAGTAGTCCGCACTTCCTCAAATGAAATTATCGTATGTATATACAACATGAAACGAATAATGGTATGAAATAAAATGGAATTACAGAAGCTTATATATAAAATATATATCATTAATATCATATTTAATTATAGTGCCATCATAACGGCCACCATGAGAGGCGGTAAGATGTATTTGAACAATCATCGTTTTGTGAGGCGTTAGTTTGCCATCCATAGAAACATTATGTTCATCATCCATTAGATGGAGTTGTGTGTATGTGTAGTTTGAATCCTTCTTATAAAAACATCATAGTATATTGAGGATACTGGTGTTGTTACAAATGAAAAGAAATAAAAGAGTTTGGGGGTTGGAGAAGCAAAATAAATGAAAATAATTTAAGAGAAATCGTTACCTTTAATTTAGGTAACTCACTTTGGTTGGAACCAAAGGACTTCTTGAAATGCTTTCTGCCTAAGGGGAAGCTTCAAGGAGGAGTAGAGGGATGTGGGGAGCTTAGTTGGGCAGAGTTTGGACGAGCCAAGTGGCTTGAGAGGTGTGAGGAATGAGTAGAAGTGGTCTCCTTTGATAAGGGAGAAGAGGGGCTCTTTAGGAAAGAGTGAAAGTATTACTTTATAATATAATTATATTCGGTTTATAATGGTCCAAAAATCATTGAGGTCAAGGCTAAGATGACTCATATTCTAAATAACATCAACCAATAAGAATTGGACAGGTTTTAGATAATATTTTAATCATTATAATCTTATTTATTTAAATGATTTATTAATGAGGTAAACATTGTATCATTATTGTGTCATTAATAATTTAACTTATTTGATGTCTAAAAATTATAAATAAAATATAATCATATATGAAATCTTTTTATCTTTCTAATGAATATTTATAATCAAAAATCCAACATGTATAACCCTATGTAAAAATTGTTCTTCTAAAAGATGTAAGCTTATGCCATTTTTATTTTTATTTTAACTTTATTAATATAATGTGTCCCTACCACATAAAAGTGGCTCCAAGGGGTCCCCAAATTGACCCAAGGATGATCATGGTCGGGTATGTGTCCACCAATAAGGTTAGGACACGTTTTAGGTTAATTTTGTATTATTATAATATTATTTTTTAACCCTTATTTACCGGATTTACCCTTAACCATGGTAAATAAAATATTTACCACAGTAATTATTCAAAATGTCTAAAAATAAAAGTTACCTATTTACACAATTTGGACATCCTGATTCCAAGTATGGAATCCATTTTTCTAAATTCAAAACACAGAAGTGGCAGAAATTAATTTAAAATTAATTCCCGCTGTCAAAACAAAAAGCGTGTTTTTAAGAGGTAATAACTATCAAAAGATTGACACTTGTTTATGTTCGGTTTAATTGTAAAATTATGTACAATGACCAAAATTATATTAAATGGTAAAAATATATTCTAAATATACTTTAAAACCACTCAAATTCACAATTTATCAATATTAATTATTTTGATTAAAAAAGTTGTTTTTAATTAAAATTTAGTAATTTTCACTATTCATCAAAATATAAAAGTTATCCGAAAAGTACCAAAATTTCACCTTAGGCTAAATTCGATATTCCGAATCCAAAAATGAAGTCCATTTTGAAATATAGAATATATATGATTTCAAAAAGTAGGTATTACTATTCACAACGGCTAGTTTAAGTAGTTGTGGTGTGTGTTAGAACTCGAGGTTGCGTACAACACACGCTATCGCATTATTAGAAGGGAAACGTACCATAGAAGCTTGGGGTGTTACAACATGAGATATTTAGTGATCAAGAATGTAACACCCCAAGCTTCTATGGTACGCTTCTCTTGGAATAATGTGATAGCGTGTGTTGTACGCAACATCGAGTTCTAACACACCACAACCAATCAAACTAGCCGTTATGAATAGTAATACCTACTTTTTGAAATTTTATAATTTTTATCTCTCAAAATGGAATTCATTTTTGGATTCAGAATATCGAATTTATCCTAGGGTGAAATTTTGGAACTTTTCGGATAACATTTATATTTTGATGAATAGTGAAAATTACTAAATTTTAATTAAAAACAAATTTTTTAATCGAAATAATTTATATTGATAAATTATTAATTTGAGTGCTTTTAAAGTATATTTATAATATATTTTTACCATTTAATACTATTTTGTTCATTATACATAATTTTACAATTAAATCGGACATAAACAAGTGTCAATCTTTTGATAGTTATTATCTCTTAAAAACACGCTTTTTGTTTTAACAATGGGAATTAATTTTAAATTAATTTCTGCCACTTTTGTGTTTTGAATTTGAAAAAATGTATTCCATATTTTGAATCATGATGTTCATATTGTGTAAATAGGAAACTTTTATTTTTATACATTTTGAATAATTACTTCAGTAAATATTTTATTTACCATGGTTAAGGGTGAATCCGGTAAATAAGGGTTAACAAATAATATTATAATAATACTAAATTACCCTAAAACGTGTCCTAACCTTATTGGTGGATAAATTCCCGACCATGGGCATCTTTTGGTTGATTTTTGGACCCCATGGAGCCACTTGTAGGTGATAGGGACACTTTATTTTAATTAAGTTAAAATAAGTACAAAAATGACATAAGCATATAGCTTTTAGAAAAACAATTTTTACATAGGGTTATATATGTTGTATTTTCGACTATAAATATTCATTAGAAAGATAAAAAGATTTCATACATAATTATATTTTATTTATAATTTTTATACATTAAATAATTTAATTTATTTATGACACAATGATGATGATGTAATTATCATAATAGTGAAAAATTAATATAATTGATATTATAAATATCCAAATAAAATAAATTCGAGACTTTTAATGAATTAAAATAATTTTCTAGGATAATATGACATATTTTAATTGATTTAATTAACTTTTTTTCTAATTAATCAATCTTTTATGAGTTTTAAAAAAATCAACTATTAAATAGTATCAAAATTGACCTAAAAGAGTTTTTGAAACAAATATTATATTATTAATTGATATTAAATTTCTAAAAATCTACGGTTAGGCTAAGAGACATATATAATGATAGGTGTATCATTAATGGACCACTTGGGTGTCTCTTGGATGTATATAGTGTGTTTATTAACCATATATTATAAAAATACAAAGAGACATTGTAAAAGTGAAACTAATTAACATAGAGTTAATACTTAAAGATAATGTTAATATAGTAACCCAAACCTATCTAAATTCTACTGGTTGATTGGTTTCCGACCCATTCAAACCTTAACCTTTAAATAATAAACTTTTTAGTATGAATTTATTATAAATTAATATTTCTAGCTTTTCTAATGGTGCCCATCACCCCTCTTATAAAAGGGCACTCATCCTTCTAATTACTTAACACCTTCAAAGCCTTTTGGTTCTGCCAAACTCTACCCAAATAATCTCCCAAAATCCCTCAATACAACCTATAGGTCTTAGTTTGATCAGAAATCTAGCCTAAGGAGCCTTTTTGATCAAATCAAAAGGAAAGAACCCGAAGAAGAGGTAATGTTTTCACCACCATTTTTCAAATTCATTTCTTCTTCAAATTCTTCTTTCTTCGTTATTACCATTCTAAAATAATAAGTCAACTATATTATATATAATTTGATGTTATTATAAATATTGTACAACCATATTCAGTATTTTATCCACCCTTTGAATAACATGTCACCATACGTGCGTACATACGACTTACCGTCTCTACGTCGTGGTGTATTTGTTATTCAATATATTATTATTTGGATGGGTATAATAATGATGTATAATTCATTTAAATAATAAATATAACATTATAATGATTATTTATATGTAATATAACATCCAATTATATATTATTTTAATATCAAAAGAATGATATTATCGCTCGTGCGTACGTACGGACTACCGTCTCCAGGAACGCGATGAGATTCATTCTCCATCGTATCCATTCAAGTATAATTATCATTTGATGATTTAAAAATAATGTTTAAGAACTTGATATCATTATGTATATGAATAATATACAACCTATCCATGAAAAAATGGCTTACGTAACAAAACATATAAAAGAAAACGAGTCAGTTAACACCCGAAACAACGATAAATCCAAGCTATTATTAGCAAAGAAATGTTAAAAGATCATATATGATATCATATGAATATATATGATTATTGTATAATTTAATAACAATTATTTCACCATTATACAAGAGTATAACCTACCCCCAACCAATGAAAAGTACAAGGTAAGGGTTTGTATCGCAATCTCTTTATTATCCGAGGTTGTTTATACGTAATAATCTACTGGGATTTATTTATCATCCACATCCATGTTTCCTAAAAATGTATTTCAAAACATTTTTACTATTTACTAGAATATGGGTTAAAGTCCTTTATACCCTTGTTTGACTTTTTAAAAGATTTTTATAATGGAATCTTTCTGTCATTTTCCAAATAAAGTGTTTTTTAACCTTTTCGACAGAATTAAGGTAAGAGTGTTTTTTTAAACTTATACGACGGGTGCAGTTATTTTCCACCATTATAAAATTTTCGAAGAATCCCTTAAAATATTATAAGAATATTTTCAAAGAAAATGTTTTATTTTATATGACTCTTAAATTATTTCAAAATAGAAAGTGATATTTTTTAAAAAAGAGTTTTGATTTCATCTATGTCAACATTCTTTGATGGATTTTACGCATATTTGAAGTTAATTTATTATGATAGAAAACTTCTATATTGTATTGAAGGTTTTGTGATATGTTTGACTATGGATGTGTTATTTTTATACTATTCAAGGTTTATGGATGAAGTATTTACATATCGTATGCTATATTTAAAACAAATGTTTATGTTATGTTTAAACCTTTTCATATGGGAGTTCATTTGACTTAATATGTGACTGGTAGAGCCCAATATAGCTCCTCAATGCATCAGTATGTCTCATGAGACAAACTAGTGTCTTGGCATAAGGCCTTGACAAAATCTTATTTGTAGTATTAGCACGAGGCCTTGGCTATGTGGTTATGATAGTCTGGCATTATGCATTCCATCATTATGAAAGTGGTTATTGATATTGCATGTGATTATTCGATTAGTAGAATATCCATGTGAATAAGTAAATGACATTATTTCATTTTATTTTTTCCATACTATGTTGAAGTTCAAGTTTAAAAGGCTTTTGTTTTAGTTATACATTGCCTTAAATGTTTATTCTTATTTATGAAAGTTTCTGATATATTGTTATCCTTACTGGGCATTTGAGCTCACCCCTTTTCTATGTTTTATTTTTCCCAGGGTATGAAGAAGTAAATTATGAATGATCTACAGGGATAGTATGAGGGGATGATAGTGTGTTATATGGATACTATGTTTCTATAGTTTTCATTTTTATGATGTAAAACTTTATGAATATATCTAGTGTTTCCAAGGCTACTAAACTAATCGGTCTTTCGAGATTTGATCTTTCTTGTGATCATGCCAATATTATGTAATAATGCGCCGATTCTGGGTAACTGGGGTTGAAACGTTATAGTTGGTTACAGAGGAAGTTTAGTACAAACCTTGGAAGAAAGATTTAGATAAACTCTGATTATAGCATATAGATTTAAGATGGACTTTGAGGATTAGTATAGAATAACTTCCTAGAATTTTGGTATTGTAGAGAATTTGTGAGTTTTCTGAGCAATACACCCCTATCTGGATACGATCAGGTAGAGGTGGCTCTGGCACAGATGTACCTAGGGGTAAAACCCGAAAACGCTGCTTTGAGATAGACTTGAACGTGAACTGGTGCACAACAATGGGCCTTGCTGCAGTCTTGGTTACGACACTCCTGGGGGATATGCTTAGGATAACTCTCATTTTCTTTAAAAATCATTATAAAGGGTTTATGAGTATATACTTCCTCAAAGAAAACATTCTTATGATTATGGATTACATCCATAAATAGTTCAATTTATGTTAAGTGTTTTATAAGTACATGATTACGTATTTTGATTCATAAACTGATCTAGTATATGCCATTGTTTAGAAATGGCGCCTAGTGGAAGAAATGGAAACCGTATCAATGCACACACTCCATTTAGGGATTTCCCTCCTGCTCAAGATAATTATTGTGGAGCTGGTGATGCAACTGGTGCCGATCAACTAATCACCATACTGGGACAACCCACTGTGGTTATGAATAATAACCTTACCCTTATGGAGTACCCTGATCCGCAGCATGGAGGATCAATGTTAGATTGATTCATGAGGAAACAACCACCAATGTTTAATGGGAGTAAAAATCCCTTAGTAGCTGAGGAATGGATAAAATTCCTAGAGAAAATATTTCAGGCTTTCTGGAGTAGTGAAAGGGAAAAAGTTATCATGGCAGTTTACCGCCTCACTGGAGATGCTGATCAATGGTAGTCATTTATTCAAAACATGAAGGAAGATGATGAAGTATCAAATATGGAATAGAGGGAGTTCAAAGATCTATTTTTAAAAAAATATGTTCCTCGTGACCATTGAGCAAATATGGAAGGGCAATTTCTGAGGCTGAGACAAAAGGAGGATGAGAATGTCTCAAAGTATGAGGCTAACTTTACTGTAGAGACCCGTATCTTGACGTACATGGACTTTACATTACTTTTGCGGAATACTTAGTACATAAAAAAAACACACACACAAGGATCGTAATAGTTTAGTGTCTTTGGAAACTCGGAATATAATCTTCTAATCCTGGTGAAAGATCTTCAACATCTCCCATAAAGATCTTCTTTTTTTTTTACCTAAAACCTTTCTTTATATCCTGGGGAAAAGAAAACATAAAAGGGTGAGCTCAAATGCTCAGTAAGGGTAAACAAAAGAAATATCAATCACATAATTTTCATAAGAACATAACATTTTTGTAAATCTTAACCTGCAAAAGAGAGCATAATTTCATAACATGGGATAAATCATAGTAGTGAAAATGAAACCCTTACTTAAAACATTACTCATTGTGGCATACACACATAATCATAGAGAATCATTTCTTGTTAGTCAAGACTCATTGCCAAGACTATCTTAGTGGACAAAGTCCCTTTCTGAATCGAGTAATCCTCGTTTCAGTCCTGTTTCACTGAACCGGTATAACCTACCATTCCAGCCATGTCTATCTCATGAGATATGAAATCTTTACCCAATGCATTGGAGGGAGATATAGGTCCCACCCATCTCTTAATGAATCCTTTCTTATGTGTGCCACAAAATCATAAATCATACATCATTGCATAACCCATGTAATAAAAATGGGATTCTTAAACAACATGACATCATAAAACCATTCATATAAGATAAAGGAATTCATAAACATAATTCCATCACAACATAGTCAAATCAATGTACAAATATGGATAGAAACAGAACCCTTTATTATCTTATATGGAAAATAATTTTGATAAATCACTTGAATTGAATTCTTGAGGAAAATATCCTTTCTTCTTCAAAATCAATTTCTTTTCACAAAACATCATGAAATTTTAAAAGAAAGAGATTTTATTGAAAATAGTCATGAAATCTTATAGAGGAAGCTTCATGAAAATAAGGCTTTATAAAACAGTATAAATCCGTTCGTTCCGTATAAGTTAAAAATAAAACATTCTTCGTACTTTTGTCGGAAAAGTCAAAAAGTACCTCGTATGAAAAAGCGACAAAAGATTCCTTTCATATTCTTTACTAAAAACTCACCGAAGAGTAAAATTGGATTTAAACTATTGTAAGTGGATGGAAACAATATTACATATTGAAGGAACATGGATGTGGATGATAAAATACACCCCAGTAAATACTTACGAATAAACAATCTCAGATAAAAATGAGATTGTGATATTTCCCTTACCTTAGGTCCGACTTGCTTTGTAAGTGTCCGAACCTCCTGTATAATGATTTAAATCATGTTATTGACTTATTACAGAATCATATTCATTGTTATGATATCATATATGGTTCACTTATGACATTATATTACCCGTTCTTTTGTAAATTCCATGTTAAAGAAGCGTTTTGGGTAAAATCGTTTCATTTATCGTAGGTGTTTTGACTTGTTGTTCTTGACATCATTATTACTTATATCATGATTTACTTACTTCCAGAATATAAAATATGATTTATATATCATATATATTCAGTATATATATATATATATAATAGATAGTTAAATAAAATGAAAAACACCGTTCATGGAGACGGTAGTCCGTACGTACGCATGAACACTATTTTACTTTCCTTATTGTCTTGAAATGGAAGTAAGTAGATGACATACATATATATTTATACATAAATCCAGTAGCTTTAAAATGTCATATATTTCATTATTATTTCTTATATATACTTTATAATCATTCTTAAATGGTTAACATGGAGAATGAATCTCATCGCGTCGTGGAGACGGTAGTCCGTACGTACGCACGAGCGATGATATCATTTCTATAAATATTGAATTGGAGTGGAGTGGATTATACAATATATCAGAATCAATATGATGTTGTAATAACTATGTATAGTTATTCTTTACACCATTATACCCATCCATGTAAGGTGGTGGTGGAAAATAGATTACACCACGGCGTGGAGACGGTATTCCGTACGTACGCACGCGCGGTGATTTCTTTTTCCGTAGGATGGATAGATGGTGAAATAGGGTTGTTTCATACTTATAATAACATATCAGTATATGAGTGATACTGATGTTATTACTTCATAATGAAACAACCTAAGAAGAAGAAGTGGAAGAAGAAATAAAGATGAAAGAATTGGTAACGGTAATTACCTCTTCTTTGAAGCGCCTTTTGGAGACCTCCTCTTAGGGAACTAAAATTGGTCTTTGAGTAAAACCAGAACCTCTAGGATGTTGCTAGGGAAGTGGAGAAGAGAAAATGGCAGGGGTTGGCCGAGCTTGAGTGCTCAAATTGGTGTGAGGAGGAGGAGGAGGAGGTGTCCTTTTATAAGGGAGGAGAGGGGCACCTTAGGAATTCTTAAAAATATTAATTTATAATAAATCTAACCCCACTTAAAAACCTCCAAAAATGACTCATATTCGAAGATTAGATGAGATAGGGTTGTAATCTCATCAACCAATCAAATTTAGACATGTTTGGATATTATTTTAAACCTTATCAATTAGATTTAACTCTAAGTTAAATAATTTAACTTTTACCGTGTCTTTTTGTTTTCTTTCACTATATGGTTAATACACTTACTATAACATGCCAAACGAACCCCAAATTGTTTATTATTAATATATATATCCTTATCTAAGTCATTTGGCCGAACCTTAGATTTTTAGGAATAAAATAACAATTAGTACTATAATATTTGATTTAAAAACTATTTTGTGTCAATTTTGACACTATTTGATATATGATTTTTGTGAAAGTCATAACAGAATTAAATGTTCGAACCAAGTTGATTAAATCAACATTAATATATCATAGTATCCTAGAAAATTAGTGGAATTCATAAAAAATCTCAAATTACATTTATTTTGGTGCTTATAACATCAATTATGTCAATATTTCATTAAAAAGATAATTACTGCATCATCGTTGTGTCATAAATAAATTAAATTATTTGATGTCTAAAAATTACAAATAAAATACCATCATGTAGGAAACTTTTTAGCTTTCTAATGAATATTTACAATCGAATTTATCTTGTGTATAACACCATATTAAAAATGATTTACTTATTAAACTTTGATTTTAACTATTTTAACCCTTCTTTAAATAAATTAATAATAAATGTCCTAATCTAATCCAAGTGGGCCTAAATGGTCATATTTTATTCCTAAGTTTGTTTTTGGTCGAAATACACTTGTCCAATAGAATTAGGACATGTGTTAGGGTAATAATAATATCATCTTTACCCTTAATTACCCTATTTACTTTTAACCGTGGTAAAAAAAGTAAAAAGTTACTATTCACCAAAAATTATTTTCATCTCATTGAACCACATTTTAGTCTTTGATATTAACCGTGTCTGTCGGATTTTCGAAATTCCATTCACAGAAGCGGTAAAATTAAGTTTTATGCAAAATTCAGTTTTTAACCTACCACTTAGTGGTTTCACTATTCATCAAAAATTGAAGGTTTTCAGAAAAATGCCAAAATTTCATCCTAAGCTATATTTCATATTCCGAATTCAAAAATGAAATCTATTTAACCAAATTCATAACATAGAAGTTGCATTAATTAATTTTATAATTAAATCCCGCTGTTAAAACAAATAGCGTGTTTTTAAGAAACAATATCTATCAAAAGATTGACACTTAATTATGTCTGGTTTAAATGTGAAATTACATTCAATGACCAAAATTGTATTAAATTGTAAAAATATATTCTAAATATAATTTAAAATCACTCAAATTAATAATTTATCATTATTAATTATTTCGATTAAAAAAGTTGTTTTTAATTAAAATTTAGTCATTTTCACTATTCATCAAAATATGAAAGTTATCCGAAAAGTACCAAAATTTCACCTTAGGCTAAATTCGATACTCCGAATCCAAAAATAATGTTCATTTTGAAAAATAAGATTTACTGGATTTCAAAAAGTGGTTATTACTATTCATAACGGCTAGTTTTAATAATATTTTTTATAGCATATCGTTGTTTAGTGAAACTCGGTATTGCGTACTACACACGCTATCGAGGAAGGTCGCGATTGCGTGTAATGCAAGTCAAGTCAAGGATGTGTGTTGTGCAAGCTCCTTTTGGTGTAGCGTACAACACAAAACATTAATAAAATTAAAAAGAATATTTTTTTATAAAATCTTGGGCTGTTACATTCTACCCCCCTTAAAATGAATTTCGCCCTCGAAATTCGTCGGGGTTATAAATGGTTTACTATTCGAAAGTTTCGTTAATAGAAACCCACATCGTAAAAGGGAATACCAAAACTTGGCTTTAAAAACTAAAGTATGAAATGTAACGATTACCCAAATAAACTAATCACTGGGTTTCCACATAGGTGAAAATATGGATATGGAAGAGAAATCTAACCATCATGTTCTGATGGAGAGTGGTAGAGAACATGGCTATGGAAAAGCCAGTAATCACAAATCCATAGATTTGTGATGATATAAGGTACCATCTGATTCATCAGGTATAAGATCACTAGGACAACATTTTTGGTTTTCAAGATCATTTCCCTAAAGTTGAAAATTTGAATCAGAATAAATACTTACTTTATTTTGGTAAAATCTCACTATTGTTCGTGCCTTGAACAATTTCTACTTCATCTCTTAAATAAATGAAGTTGAATTTGTTATTCGTGAAGTGTTAGCAGATCATGTGATAGAATGATGGGTCATTCCATCTGTCTCGAACAAAAGGTTAGAAAAAGTTATTAAATATACATAAGTCATTCTATAGTGAGATTAATCACATATGGTTCCTAAAATGGACTTATACTTCATATATCATACTGCTTAATATAATAAAACTAGTTTCTACTAAACAGGGACTTCATGTAGGTCAGTGGTAGGCGATAAAGGCCAGTCGCACTTCGGTTGTGGGTTCGATTCCCACAGCCTTGTCCGAAGCGATGGGCTGTCGCCCGTCCTGCAGGTTGTCCTTTTTATAAAACTATATTACTATAACATCCCATCAATAATATCGAAAAAAAAACTTCTATCCTTAAACAATACTAACTTATGTCCAACATAATTCATTCCAATCATTAGGCTCATAATACTGCAGTCCATTCTCATAACATAGTGAAAACGATTACCAGAGATTTAATACCATCGTTGATCCCCATATAAGATATATCTTCTTGGTCACATTCCAAACATTTAAAGGCCTTAATCTTGTACTCTCTTGAATACCCATTGAACCTTAGTGAAAACTTGAATGCAGTTAAAAGTTAACACTTTTCACATACCGAAATCCTCAAAATTCTATATACTCAAACCATGATATCACTTAGTCCTTATATCAATCATGAGCTCATGAATACTATCAAACATTTAATTTTCTCCTTATCCCTTTATTATGCGCATATCATCTAAATTCCAAAAATATCTGAATAACCTTTCATGGATACTAGTAACATTAATCATACACTTTCAAAACACAAGGAAAGACAACAGTGTAACAATCCATAGATGTCTCTTTATTCCAAAATTACACATGATAAACATGTAATCATTCCACTACATTCTCAAACCATTGACCGAGCTTCAAAAATTCTTTCATCTCACATATCATTTGTAGTCTCTTCATCATCATCCACATAAATACTACCCATATGACCATACTGATTCTCTTCATGAGTCTTTCCCTTAGGGCATTTGTTTGCATAATGCCCATACATTCCACATTTAAAACACTTAACCATTTTTGATGTTGTAGCAATACCATTATCCTCATCCATGGTGTTAACCGACCCTTTTCCTTTGCACTTACTTGCTTTGTGTCCTTCTTTTCCACACCCAAAGCATCTTCCAGTTCCCTTGAAACATTCTCCTTGATGCCTCTTCCCACATGATTTACATAGGGGAAATTGAACTTTCTTTCCTCTAGGATCATCATGAAACTCCATCTTTCTCTTATTAGCCGAGTCAGGAAACTTACCAAATTTTACTTTATTGATCATATTATGAGATTGCTGATTCGGTATAATAATGATGTTTGGACTTCCAAATCCCATTTCATTATGAAGAATATCATTCCATTGTCCATCATATCCTTCATTATCGTGAATCATCTTGATTCCAGCCGTTTTCTAAAACCCAAAAAGAATAGTGTGAGAGTCAAAAATCATAATAAAGGGGGAATAACTTAAATATCTAACATCTTTGGTTTAATCTAATATCGTTACCAAAGTTCTAGGACTATATCCTATACGTATACTTATCCTTAGGGGCATCCCTAGACATACCTTAGAAATATCTTTAGAGATCTCACTAACGTTTTTGCATCCTAGTTTCCAAAGGTTGACTAAACCTTTCCTCTGATACCAACTGTAGAGACCCGTATCTTGACGTACATGGACTTTACATTACTTTTGCGGAATACTTAGTACATAACAAAAACACACACACAAGGATCGTAATAGTTTAGTGTCTTTGGAAACTCGGAATATAATCTTCTAATCCTGGTGAAAGATCTTCAACATCTCCCATAAAGATCTTCTTTTTTTTACCTAAAACCTTTCTTTATATCCTGGGGAAAAGAAAACATAAAAGGGTGAGCTCAAATGCTCAGTAAGGGTAAACAAAAGAAATATCAATCACATAATTTTCATAAGAACATAACATTTTTGTAAATCTTAACCTGCAAAAGAGAGCATAATTTCATAACATGGGATAAATCATAGTAGTGAAAATGAAACCCTTACTTAAAACATTACTCATTGTGGCATACACACATAATCATAGAGAATCATTTCTTGTTAGTCAAGACTCATTGCCAAGACTATCTTAGTGGACAAAGTCCCTTTCTGAATCGAGTAATCCTCGTTTCAGTCCTGTTTCACTGAACCGGTATAACCTACCATTCCAGCCATGTCTATCTCATGAGATATGAAATCTTTACCCAATGCATTGGAGGGAGATATAGGTCCCACCCATCTCTTAATGAATCCTTTCTTATGTGTGCCACAAAATCATAAATCATACATCATTGCATAACCCATGTAATAAAAATGGGATTCTTAAACAACATGACATCATAAAACCATTCATATAAGATAAAGGAATTCATAAACATAATTCCATCACAACATAGTCAAATCAATGTACAAATATGGATAGAAACAGAACCCTTTATTATCTTATATGGAAAATAATTTTGATAAATCACTTGAATTGAATTCTTGAGGAAAATATCCTTTCTTCTTCAAAATCAATTTCTTTTCACAAAACATCATGAAATTTTAAAAGAAAGAGATTTTATTGAAAATAGTCATGAAATCTTATAGAGGAAGCTTCATGAAAATAAGGCTTTATAAAACAGTATAAATCCGTTCGTTCCGTATAAGTTAAAAATAAAACATTCTTCGTACTTTTGTCGGAAAAGTCAAAAAGTACCTCGTATGAAAAAGCGACAAAAGATTCCTTTCATATTCTTTACTAAAAACTCACCGAAGAGTAAAATTGGATTTAAACTATTGTAAGTGGATGGAAACAATATTACATATTGAAGGAACATGGATGTGGATGATAAAATACACCCCAGTAAATACTTACGAATAAACAATCTCAGATAAAAATGAGATTGTGATATTTCCCTTACCTTAGGTCCGACTTGCTTTGTAAGTGTCCGAACCTCCTGTATAATGATTTAAATCATGTTATTGACTTATTACAGAATCATATTCATTGTTATGATATCATATATGGTTCACTTATGACATTATATTACCCGTTCTTTTGTAAATTCCATGTTAAAGAAGCGTTTTGGGTAAAATCGTTTCATTTATCGTAGGTGTTTTGACTTGTTGTTCTTGACATAATTATTACTTATATCATGATTTACTTACTTCCAGAATATAAAATATGATTTATATATCATATATATTCATTATATATATATATATAATAGATAGTTAAATAAAATGAAAAACACCGTTCATGGAGACGGTAGTCCGTACGTACGCATGAACACTGTTTTACTTTCCTTATTGTCTTGAAATGGAAGTAAGTAGATGACATACATATATATTTATACATAAATCCAGTAGCTTTAAAATGTCATATATTTCATTATTATTTCTTATATATACTTTATAATCATTCTTAAATGGTTAACATGGAGAATGAATCTCATCGCGTCGTGGAGACGGTAGTCCGTACGTACGCACGAGCGATGATATCATTTCTATAAATATTGAATTGGAGTGGAGTGGATTATACAATGTATCAGAATCAATATGATGTTGTAATAACTATGTATAGTTATTCTTTACACCATTATACCCATCCATGTAAGGTGGTGGTGGAAAATAGATTACACCACGGCGTGGAGACGGTATTCCGTACGTACGCACGCGCGGTGATTTCTTTTTCCGTAGGATGGATAGATGGTGAAATAGGGTTGTTTCATACTTATAATAACATATCAGTATATGAGTGATACTGATGTTATTACTTCATAATGAAACAACCTAAGAAGAAGAAGTGGAAGAAGAAATAAAGATGAAAGAATTGGTAACGGTAATTACCTCTTCTTTGAAGCGCCTTTTGGAGACCTCCTCTTAGGGAACTAAAATTGGTCTTTGAGTAAAACCAGAACCTCTAGGATGTTGCTAGGGAAGTGGAGAAGAGAAAATGGCAGGGGTTGGCCGAGCTTGAGTGCTCAAATTGGTGTGAGGAGGAGGAGGAGGAGGTGTCCTTTTATAAGGGAGGAGAGGGGCACCTTAGGAATTCTTAAAAATATTAATTTATAATAAATCTAACCCCACTTAAAAACCTCAAAAAATGACTCATATTCGAAGATTAGATGAGATAGGGTTGTAATCTCATCAACCAATCAAATTTAGACATGTTTGGATATTATTTTAAACCTTATCAATTAGATTTAACTCTAAGTTAAATAATTTAACTTTTACCGTGTCTTTTTGTTTTCTTTCACTATATGGTTAATACACTTACTATAACATGCCAAACGAACCCCAAATTGTTTATTATTAATATATATATCCCTATCTAAGTCATTTGGCCGAACCTTAGATTTTTAGGAATAAAATAACAATTAGTAATATAATATTTGATTTAAAAACTATTTTGTGTCAATTTTGACACTATTTGATATATGATTTTTGTGAAAGTCATAACAGAATTAAATGTTCGAACCAAGTTGATTAAATCAACTTTAATATATCATAGTAACCTAGAAAATTAGTGGAATTCATAAAAAATTTCAAATTACATTTATTTTGGTGCTTATAACATCAATTATGTCAATATTTCATTAAAAAGATAATTACTGCATCATCGTTGTGTCATAAATAAATTAAACTATTTGATGTCTAAAAATTACAAATAAAATACCATCATGTAGGAAATCTTTTTAGCTTTCTAATGAATATTTACAATCGAATTTAGCTTATGTATAACCCCATATTAAAAATGATTTACTTATTAAACTTTGATTTTAACTATTTTAACCCTTCTTTAAATAAATTAATAATAAATGTCCTAATCTAATCCAAGTGGGCCTAAATGGTCATATTTTATTCCTAAGTTTGTTTTTGGTCGAAATACACTTGTCCAATAGAATTAGGACATGTGTTAGGGTAATAATAATATCATCTTTACCCTTAATTACCCTATTTACTTTTAACCGTGGTAAAAAAAAGTAAAAAGTTACTATTCACCAAAAATTATTTTCATCTCATTGAACCACATTTTAGTCCTTGATATTAACCGTGTCTGTCGGATTTTCGAAATTCCATTCACAGAAGCGGTAAAATTAAGTTTTATGCAAAATTCAGTTTTTAACCTACCACTTAGTGGTTTCACTATTCATCAAAAATTGAAGGTTTTCAGAAAAATGCCAAAATTTCATCCTAAGCTATATTTCATATTCCGAATTCAAAAATGAAATCTATTTAACCAAATTCATAACATAGAAGTTGCATTAATTAATTTTATAATTAAATCCCGCTGTTAAAACAAATAGCGTGTTTTTAAGAAACAATATCTATCAAAAGATTGACACTTGATTATGTCTGGTTTAAATGTGAAATTACATTCAATGACCAAAATTGTATTAAATTGTAAAAATATATTCTAAATATAATTTAAAATCACTCAAATTAATAATTTATCATTATTAATTATTTCGATTAAAAAAGTTGTTTTTAATTAAAATTTAGTCATTTTCACTATTCATCAAAATATGAAAGTTATCCGAAAAGTACCAAAATTTCACCTTAGGCTAAATTCGATACTCCGAATCCAAAAATAAAGTTCATTTTCAAAAATAAGATTTACTGGATTTCAAAAAGTGGTTATTACTATTCATAACGGCTAGTTTTAATAATATTTTTTATAGCATATCGTTGTTTAGTGAAACTCGGTATTGCGTACTACACACGCTATCGAGGAAGGTCGCGATTGCGTGTAATGCAAGTCAAGTCAAGGATGTGTGTTGTGCAAGCTCCTTTTGGTGTAGCGTACAACACAAAACATTAATAAAATTAAAAAGAATATTTTTTTATAAAATCTTGGGCTGTTACATTTACAAGGTTATCAAGGTATGCTAGAGATTATATATGTAACCCAAGAAGTAAGATTTATCATTTCTTTGATGGGTTAAAACCATTTATCCATTGATCATTAGTCTCACAATCCTTCTCATCGTACGAAGACATTGTCTCATGTGCTATCAAGACCGAAAAAGAATTCTCTATGTCTTATGACATTAAAGCAAAGAAAGAGAAGAAGAGATCTGCTGATCAATCTGGGAATGGAAATAAGCCAAATAATGGAAAGGTTGAATATCCATCCTATGGTAAATGTGGTAAGAAACACCCTGATACTTGCATGAAGGGAACATGATTCTGTTACAAGTCTGGTGAAAAAGGCCACCATGCTCGTGATTGCAAGGGGAAGAAGGAAGCTCCTGATGTTCAATGCTACAATTGCAGGGAGATGTGGCATTATTCAAATGAATGTCCTAAGCGTCAGGGTAACGTACCTCAGAAAAGGAAAAGGGATCAAGTACAAGCTTATGCTATCACTACTGCTAAGGTAGAAGCTCTGAAAGATGTGGTGGCGGGTAATTTAATGGTTTCCTCAAGTTTAGAAAATGCATTATTTGATTTTGGATCATCTCATTGTTTCATATCATCCCAGTTTTCTAAGAAAATCAGACATTTCCAATTTGATTTAACAAGGGATTTTTCAGTTAAAACTCCTAAGGGAAGTATCATTGCAATAATGGTTTGTGAATTAGTCCCTATTAGAGAACATAAATGTTCTTTTTCAGCTGATCTCATCGTCATACCTATGATTGAGTTTGATATAATCCTCGGTATTAACTGACTTTCGATCTATGATGCAAAGATTTATTGTAAGAAGAAAGAGGTTACGATTCTTGATGATGATGATAAGGAACACCTTATCTTTAGAGCAGAATCATCACCACCTAATTTTTATCTAGATCCACCCCTAGTAGCTCAAATAAATTAAATTATTAGGGGGGAAGGGAATGAAATGACTGTGGGTGAGGAAAGGAATGTTCAAATAGAGGATGTACCTATTGTGGAATAAAATGTAGATGTATTTCAAGAATATTTACTTGGACATCCTCCAAAAAGAGAAGTTGAGTTTTCCATTGATTTAATTCTTGGATCAAGGCCTATATCAAATACCCCTTATAGAATGGCCACTATAGAATTAGTCTAACTAAAGAAACAACTAGAGGAATTGAATAATAAAGGATTTATTCTTCCTAGTGTTTCTCCATGGGGATCCCCTGTTCTTTTTGTTAAAAAGAAAGATGGATCTATGAGGTTATGTATCGACTATAGAGAGATCAATGCTATAATAATAAAGAACAAGTATCCCTTACCTCACATTGATTATTTATTTGACCAACTGATTGGAGCTCAATACTTTTCAAAGATTGACCTTCGATCTGGATACCATCAGTTGTGTGTGAAGAAGGAAGACATTCAGAAGACAACATTTCCAACATGGTACGGGTATTACGAGTTTACAGTAATGCCTTTTCGATTGACTAATGCACCCTCTGTATTAATGGATCTGATGAATAGAGTTTTCAAGGAATATCTTGGTGAATTTTCTGTGGTATTTATTGATGACATCTTGTTATAATCTAAAGGCTACAAAGATCATGAAAATCACTTTCGCATTATCCTAAAGACTCTGAGAAGTCATGAATTATATGGGATGTTTAGCAAGCATGAATTCAAGATTTAGGAGATTTTATTTCTTGGCCATATTTTCTCTAAATATGGAATCTCTGTTGATCCCTCTAAGACCAAGGCAATTAATGAATGGCCAGCACCTATGATTATAACTGAGGTACGCAGTTTTATTGGTTTGGCAGGTTATTATCGATGTTATGTCCAGAATGTTTCCTGATTGGCTAACCAATTAACGAAGCTCACACATAAAGGGGTTAAAATTTTTTTTTACAAAAGAGTGTGTGTAATTTTTTGAAGAACTGAAGAGATGATTAGTCAATGATCCTATATTGAATCTACCATCGGGGAATGATGGGTTCGTTATTTATAGTGATGCATCGATGAAAGGGCTTGGTTATGTCCTTATATAGAATGATAGGGTTATTTCCTATGAATCATGATAATTGAAAATTCATGAACAAAACTATCCTACTCATGATTGCGAATTAGCAGCTGTGATCTTTTCTTTGAAGATATGGAGGCACTACCTTTATGGTGAAAAATGTGAGATTTATACTGATCAAAAGAGTTTGAAGTATATTTTCTCACAAAAAGAACTCAGCATGAGGCCAAGGAGATGGCTATAATTACTCAAGGATTATTATTGTACGATACACTACCACCTGGGGAAAGCAAACAAGGTGGCAGATGCTTTGAGCAGAAAAGATCATGGAGTTTTGAACGTGATGATAATTGAAAGGGATCAGATTTTCATGAATCTAGTGAATATGGACATGGGAATAACCAGGGAAGGTGAAACATCAATGCTTTTTCAAATGGTTACCAAACCATCTTTAATAGAAAGGATTAAGTGTTCTCAGACCAATGATGAAGAATTTCAAAAGATGATTAATGCTGTGAATGATGGGAGATTGAGAGACATTGTGTATGAAGATAGAGTTTTGAAATTCGGGAAGAGACTTTGTGTTCCCGATATACCTGATCTAAAAAGGGAATTGCTGGATGATTCTCATAGTTCCAATTTCTCTATACACCCTGGGAGCACCAAAATGTATATAGATTTGAAGGAAATTTTTTAGTGGGACAACATGAAGAGGGAGATTGTCAATTTTGTGTCAAGATGCATGGTTTTTCAACAAGTGAAAACTAGAAGGAAACAATCTGGTGGAGTATTGCAACCTCTTCCAATACTTGAGTGAAAATGGGATAATATTACGATGGACTTTGTCATGGGACTACCAAAGACTCCTAGAAGGAACGATGCAATATGGGTTATTGTTGATCGTCTTACCAAGTCAGCACATTTTCTTGCTATAAGAGAAGATCTACCACTGGAACGTCTAGAAAGAATATATATTAATGAAGATGTGAGACTTCATGGAGTACCCCTATCGATTTTTTCTGATTGCGATCCCTGTTTTACTTCAAGATTCTAGAAAATTATTCAGAAATCCCTCGATACTGAACTTCATTTGAGAACTGCCTACCACCCTAAGACAGACGGACAATCAGAACAGACTATTCAAACCTTAGAAGACATGTTTAGATCTTGCTCACTTGACTTTCGGGGTATGTGGGATCAATATTTACCTTTGGTAGAATTTTCTTATAACAATAGCTTCCATTCGAGTATTCAGATGGCACCATATGAAGCGTTATACAGAAAGAGATGTCGCACACCAACTTGTTGGGATGACGTTGGTGAAAGAAAACTTGTAGGTCCAGAACTAGTAGAGGAAACAATGGAAAAGGTGAAGGTAATCCAAAATCAAATCAAAGCAGCTCAAAGTAGGCAGAAGAGCTATGCCGATAATATAAGGAAGGATTTGAAATTTCAAGTCAATGATCATGTTTTCCTGAAGGTATCTCCATGGAAGGGAGTCATAAATTTTGGTAAGAAAGGTAAATTTAGTCCCAGGAACATCAGACCTTTCGAAAATCTAGAACGAATTGGGGCTGTAGCTTACCGATTGGCAATGCCGCCAAGTCTCTCCAAAGTTCACGATGTGTTCCATGTATCTCTATTGTGGAAATACATGCCTTACCCAACACATGTACTCACGTATGAGGAATTAGAACTGGAACCCGATCTGTCTTATTGTGAAGCGTCCATCAGGATTCTTGATACAAGGGAAGAAATACTAAGAAACTAGACAACATGTCTGGTAAACGTTTTGTGGAGAAACCATAAGATGGAAGAGGCAACGTGGGAACCCGAGGAACTTATGATGAAGAACCACCCAAGTCTTTTCATGCGATAATATTCTAGAAATTTCGAGGATGAAATTATTTGAAGGAGGGGAGAATGTAACACCCCAAGCTTCTACGGTATGCTTCTCTTTGAATAATGTGATAGCGTGTGTTGTACGCAACATCGAGTTCTAACACACCACAACCAATCAAACTAGTCGTTATGAATATTAATACCTACTTTTTGAAATTTTATAAATTTTATCTCTCAAAATGAACTTCATTTTTGGATTCGGAATATCGAATTTATCCTAGGGTGAAATTTTGGAACTTTTCGGATAACATTTATATTTTGATGAATAGTGAAAATTACTAAATTTTAATTAAAAACAACTTTTGTAATCGAAATAATTTGTATTGATAAATTATAAACTTGAGTGGTTTTATTTTATATTTAGAATATATTTTTACCATTTAATACAATGTTGGTCATTGTACATAATTTTACAATTAAACCGGACATAAACAAGTGTCAATCTTTTGATAGTTATTATCTCTTAAAAACATGCTTTTTTGTTTTAACAACGGGAATTAATTTTAAATTAATTTTTCCAATTCTGTGTTTTGAATTTGAAAAAATGGATTCCATATTTCGAATCAAGATGTTAATATTCTTTAAAGAGGTATATTTTTTTAGACATCTTGAATAATTACTTCGGTTAATATTCTATTTACCATGCTTCAGGGTAAATCCAGTAAATAAGGGTTAAAAAATAATATTATAATAATACTAAATTACCCTAAAATGCATCCTAACCTTATTGGTGGATACATGTCCGACCATGGGCATCTTTGGGTCGATTTTGGGACCCCATGGAGCCACTTGTAGGTGATAGGGACACTTTATTTTAATTATGTTAAAATAAGTTGAAAAATGACATATGCATATGTCTTTTAGAAAAAACCAATTTTACATAGGGTTATATATGTTGGATTTTAGACTATAAATATTCATTAGAAATCTAAAACGATTTCATACATAATTATATTTTATTTATAATTTTTACACATTAAATAATTTAATTTATTTATGACACAATGATGATCCAGTAATGACCATTATAGTGAAAAATTAAAATAATTGATATTATAAATACCCAAATAAATATATTTTGAGACTTTTAATGAATTAAAATAATTTTATAGGATAATATGACATATTAGGATTGATTTAATTGACTTTATTTAAGTATTAATAATGTTATGACATTTAAAAAAATCAACTATTGAATAGTGTCAAAATTGACATAAAAGAGTTTTTAGAACAAATATTATATTATTAATTGATATTAAATTCTTAAAAATCTAAGGTTCGGCAAAGAGACTTATATCATGATATGTGTATCATTAATGGACCACTTGGGGATCTCTTGGATGTATATAGTAAGTTTATTAACCATATAATATAAAAATACAAAGAGACATTGTAAAAGTGAAACTAATTAACATAGAGTTAATACTTAAAGATAAGGTTAATATAGTAACCCAAACCTGTCTAAATTCTATTTTTTGATTGGTTTTAAACCCATACCCACCTTAAACTTTAAATAATAAACTTTTGAGCCATTATAAACCGAATATGAATTTATTATAAATTAATATTTCTAGCATTTCCAAAGGTGCCCCTCACCCCTCTTATAAAAGTGCACTCCTCCTTCTCATTACTTCACACCTTCGAAGCCTTTTGGTTTTTCCAAACTCTGCCCAAATACTCTCCAAAAATCCCTAAATACAACGTAGAGGCCATATTTGGATCATAAATCAAACCTAAGGAGCCCTTTTGATCAAATCAATAGGAAGAACCCGAAGAAGAGGTAATGTTTTCACCACCCTTTTTCAAATTCATTTCTTCTTTAACTTCTTCTTTCTTTGTTATTACCATTATAAAATAATAACTCTAGTATATTACATATACTATGATGTTATTATAAATATGGTACAAAAATATTCAATATTCTATCCACCCTTTGAATATCATGTCACCATACGTACGTACGTACGACTTACCGTCTCCACATCGTGGTGTAATTGTTATTCAATTTATTATTATTTGGATGGGTATAATAATGATGTGTAATTCAGGTAAATAATAAATATAACCTGATAATGATTCTTTATATATAATATAACATCCAATTATATATTATTTTAATATCAAAGGAATGTTATTATCGCTCGTGCGTACGTACAGACTACCGTCTCCATGAACGCGATGAGATTCATTCTCCATCATATCCATTCAAGTATAATTACCATTTGATGATTTAAAAATAATTTTTAAGGACTTGATATAATTCTGGATATGAATAATAAACAACCTATCTGTGAGAAACATGGCTTATGTAACAAAACATATAAATAAAAACGAGTCAGTTAACACCCGAAACAACGATAAATCTAAGATATTATTAACAAAGCAATGATAAATGATCATATATGATATCATATGAATGTATATGATTCATGTATAATTTAATAACAATTATTTCACCATTATATAAGATTTTAACCTACCACATCTAAGGAAAAGTACATGGTAAGGGTTTATTTTGCAATCTCTTCATTATCCGAGGTTGTTTATACGTAATAATCTACTGGGATTTCTTTATCATCCACATCCATGTTTCTTAAAAATGTATTTCAAATTTTTTTACTATTTAATAGAATATGGGTTAATGTAATTTATAACCTTGTTTGAATTTTTATAAGAGGTATATAAAGGAATCTTTCCGTCATTTTCCAAACAAGGTGCTTTTCAACATTTTCGACAGAATTATGGTAATAATGTTTTTTTAAACTTATACGGTGGGTGCGGATATTTTCGGCCGTTATAAAATTTTCGAAGCATCCCTTACAATCATATACGAATTTATTCAAAGAAAATGTTTTATTTTATATGACTCTTAAATGATTTCAAAATAGAAATAGATACTTCTTTAAAATGAGTTTTGATTTCATCTATGTCAACATTCATTGATGGATTTTAATCTTATTTGAAGTTGATTTATTATGATACAAAACTTATATATTGTATTGAAGTTTTTGTGATATGTTTGACTATGGATATGTTATTTTTATACCATTCATGGTTTATGGATGAAGTATTTAAATTTCGTATACTAGTTTTAATACGAATGTTTATGTTATGTTTAAACCTTTTCATATGGGAATGCATTGGACTTAATAAGTGACGGGTGGAGCCCGCTATAGCTCTTCGATAGGTCTCATGAGACAAACTAGTGTCTTGGCAAAAGGCCTTGAAAAAATATTATTTGTAGTATTGACACGAGGCCTTGGCTATGTGGTTATGATAGTCTGGAATTATGTATTCCATCATTATGAAAGTGGTTATTAATATTGCATGTGATTATTCGATTAGTAGAATATCCATGTGAATAAGTAAATGGCATTATTTAATATTTTTCCATACTATGTTGAATTTAATGTCTAAAAGGCTTTTGTTTTTTATACATTGCCTTAAATGTTTATTATTATTTATGAAAGTTTCCGCTATATTGTTATCTTTACTGGGCATTTGAGCTCACCCCTTTTCTATGTTTTATTTTTCCCAGGGTATGAAGATGTAAATTATAAATGACCTGCCGGGATAGTATGAGGGGATAATAGTGTGGACTATGGATACAATGTTTCTATAGTTTTCATTTTTATGATGTAAAACATTATGAATATATCTAGTGTTTTCAAGGCTACTAAACTAATAGGTCATTCAAGATTTGATATTTATTGTGATCATGCCAATATTATGTAATAATGCACTGACTCTAGGTAACTGGGGTCAGGGCATTACAAAGATCAACATTACTAAGTCATGGAGTTGATCAA
This sequence comes from Viscum album, assembly GCA_963277665.1. Classification (NCBI taxonomy): domain Eukaryota; kingdom Viridiplantae; phylum Streptophyta; class Magnoliopsida; order Santalales; family Viscaceae; genus Viscum; species Viscum album. The sequence goes on from OY728134.1 coordinate 177,852,391, forward strand.
ATATGGTTTGGGAATCAAGGAAACTAAAAGGGATTTTTCTTTTGATAAATGTATTCTTCTTATTATTTCTCAAATTGTATGAAATTAGTTGTATTTCATTGGTATTTTTTTTATTTTAAAAGAAGAAGTTATTGGGAGTTTTGATCTCATATCTCATTCCTCATTATCCATAGATGGTTATGCATCCCATTTGTTTGTATAATATACCCTCGATGATAGTTTCCAACCTGTGTCTAATTGAATGTATATTTCATACATCATTATTTATCATCACTCATTTTTGATCCAGGAGGGATACCATTAGAGGGGAGGGGGTCATGACATATATTCTTTGATTAAATTATTTTTCTCAGGTATAATCTTGTATACTTTGAATAAATTAATATACTCAAAATCATAGAATAAAAAATATGAATTATTGAATGTATAAAATTTGTACCTTTCCCAAGTATAACACCTTGTCCTAAACCACCAAGTTTGAACCAATGTTCCACATGACCTCATGTTAACCTCCCTATATACAAGTGGCATCCAACTTACAATGAGTGTACGAAACTATATGTGATGATACTATACCATTGGTATCATTTTATGGAACAAATAAAAATGACAATAATTTAATAAATAAATGACTAGAGTGACAAAAATAAACTAACTAATTAAAATTTACAGATTTAATTCAAATAATTAACATGATCCCATAGTGGAAGGAAAAAATACAGGTTAAAATTGTTTTAGGTTAATAAAAAAAATGAGAAATTGTGGATTCTTATGAAGTCCATCTCAGTCCTCCCCCAACTTAATTATCCAATTCTCATCCATCATCCATGATCCACTTTCCCTTATTTAGATCCTTATAGATGACTTTTAGATGTGCATTGGTATTCTCATGTAGAGAATGAGTAAGAAAAACCTATAGGACACATTTAATGTTTCTTTAACATGCGTTTCCCTTAAAAATAAGTGTAATTCATAATAATAATAAATTTTAAAGAAATCGTGTGGGAATTATACTCATAATCCATAAGGTGTAGAGTTTAAACACTACTGAAAATAAATAATCCATTGAGTTTTTACATGTTCCTCATAATCATATTGGAGTTAATTTACAAATGAGAAATAAGGATATCATGCTCCAACACCATCATCATTTGAAAACATGTGCACTCCACCTCTATGGGGTAATCAAACCATGATGATCAGTTTTCATGTGTACTAGGAACCAAAACACTAAGGGATGAAAATAAAAAACAAGATATATCATGATAATCCAATATAGCATGGAATCATGATAAATATAGTAGCATCAAAAAAAACATGTGAATACACATAAATCATGTCAAAAATATAACCTAACCTATATCATGAAACAGGGATCATATATGTGTAATAGAGAAATGCACACACCCATAAGAAATCAATATCAGTGGAGAGTACACCACATTTTGACCCCATAATCATACCATGGAAACAAGTTAATATGAAATCCCAAAATATTAAGGAAATTCCGACCTTTTTTAAGGAAGAACATCACAGTTCATTAAGGGTTTCTCACCCAAATATCATTCATTTATTAGAATATTCCAACCACTCCCCAAAGATTCCAAGGAGAAATTCAAACGATCTTATTTTCAAAAACAAATAAAGAAATATACTATAATACTTTCTCTATCTTGGATATTTTCCAAAATCATAAATTTATTGAAAAAAATGTTATATAAATTACATCATTAAGGAATAACCGTAAAACAATTTGTGATAATACACTCTCTCTAGAATAACCCAAGATAAGCATGTGCTATAACTTTATTATTATTCATTGATAGTTAATGGTTATTATGATTTATTAAAGACTTTATCAACTTCCAAAATCGATATAAGTGTTTAATTCACACATATCAGATTAAAAGATAACTAAAACTAATTCCATTAAAATGCTGCACTAAACAATGTAATAGGGAGTGAGAACTCCGCCACACCTAGAAACATGAATAAGGTATAGAGTCAAATGACGTGGAATTTTTATATCTTTTATAAAGAAATATTGGGCTTGTCAGACTCAATAGGTTATGTAAAATATAATCGAATCAATGGTTGTGATATTATTAACATGGAATACCATGTATTGGTCCGTACCATTATGAACAATAAATTAAATTCAAATTTAATTTGTATTTAAAATTATTCTTGAATTTATAGAGTTCAATTTAACCATTAAAATGTGTTTGGATCCTAAATTAATGATAAAAACATTTTCCACAATATTTCATTCCTTTAAATTCATCCAAAGGGGTTATATGCCTAATCTATAGTGGAGGAAACAAGAAAATATTGTAAAAATATTTTTTCCCATAAAGGGAACTATGAATGGGTAACATGGTTTTACCCTTATGAAGAACCTATAAATCACATATGGGTAAGGAGGTTTACCTTTACCCAATGACTAAATTTCATACCACCCTTCTAAAGTTTCATATTTACCCTTATACAGCCATATGAAATTAGGTGTTACCACTTGGCACAAACAAGAATACCCATATACAATGAGATGAAAATACCTCTTACCATTTTTTAGTTTACATATTTATGGATTTAATTTTATTAATCATTTATAAATTTTGAATTATGCCTTTTAAGATCATAGGTATCCCTTATGAGTCCTTTAGAAACATAGGTATTTCTTTATGCATTGCCCGTAAGAAACACCCTTCCCTTAAACATCAGTAATTTACCATTATGTAATCATTTATAAATAAGGGTTAGATTTATGGAACATCCAAAAATCCATACTATATATTGTTATAATTCTTTTACCTTTATGTTGACCCTAGTATATGAATAGGTGTAAAAAAATGTTTAAAATTATTACTTTTCCACAAAATATCATATAAAATATTTTAAAAGGGGGGAATTTTGAACATTTAAAAAATGATGATATTACAATTGACCCCCAATAAATACTTCTCATCCACGAGAATCATCTATAGTGTTGATTTTTAACAACTCTAGTAACTAATTTCAAACATATAAATCAAGTTATTGAATCTTCTCTAGGATCATCCCATGCTGTCATAGAATCCTAAAATGTGTCCCCATCTTAAAAAAACATTATTGAACTAGTGTAAAATCTGTATCAGATGCTTCTTATAAGATTTATACGGCTCCAAATTGTAAGAACCTGTGTTTTTCTAGACTACAGTATTGAGCAGAAATTTTCTTTTTTCATTTTACCATACCATCTGATCTTGAGTAATTTTTTTGACAGCTCTGTTGGTCCCGGAATAGTGTTTTTACCCTAGGAAACGAGTTTGGAGGAAATTTGAGCTGTTCGAATTTTGGCGGAATATTTAATATTAATATTTAATATTATTAAGTTAAATATTAAATTATTTATGTAGGTTCTTTTGGAAATAAATTTTAAACGAAGCGTTGGATTGGGATTCCATCTACACCGTTGAGTCCAGAATGGGGAGTTTAGCCGAGGGGAGGCACAAACTCAATTCGGGTGCTAGGGCCGGCCTGAGCCCCCTTTTCTTCCTTTTCTTTTCTTCGTTCCTTTTATTTTCTTATCTCTTCCTTCCTCCTCCTCCTTGCACATATCTCCTAAAACACTCCTTTATGGCTTTGAACTATGGGAGAATTTGGAGATCAAGAAAATGGGAGAGAAGGAAGGCGATAGGGGTACCGATTTGAAGCTCTCGATGCGCTAAGTCGGCGTGCGACAACTGTGAGCCGTGAAATCAACTGAAGCATCGACAGTTTCCACCTGAAGGTATAAAATCTTATGTTTTCACCATATATATCCTATAAACATGTTTTTTAAAGTCTTTTAAGCCTTATATTTTTTTTCTTGTGGCCTCTTAAGGCCGGATCTAATGTTTCGGGGGAGAAAACGGGTGTTTCGGGTGTTTTTAGTGTTTTCCCATTGGAAAACCCAGAATACACGGCGTGTATTCCAGGGGTACACGCCATGTTTTCTTCCTATTTGGGGAAGAAAAAGTTTTCTTATGTACACACCATTACCTTGAGTACACGCTGTGTAGTGGGTGACCGTGTGGCTGGCCGTGTGGAATAGAACATGGAATGATGGTTTTTTAATGTACACACCATGTGCTATAAAGTACACACCCTATAGTGGTACTTGGGCATGTGTTTTAGTGAAAACACACACGGTGTGACTTTTTATAAACAGTATACGCTGTTTACCATAATTTACATGCCATATACTTTTACACAGTCATGCCCAATGTGCTCTAGCCATGTGCCCTGGCCATGTACTACTTCAATTTAGTAAATTTGGGATATCTTATGCTCTGGAAGTCAGAATTGGGCATGTGAGTAGTCGATTCTGTGCATTTTTTTCATGCAGATTGATATGGTGGAATCCTTTTCACATTTATAGGTCTTATAAATGTGGTTTTGGGAGTTTCTATCTAAAAAGAGGGGTTCTTTCTCCAGTTGTTAAGTTCAGTTGACACCTAAGAGTGAGACTTGGCGTGGATGATAGGTTGGGTGTTCATACCAACTTAGCTTAGACCTTTACTTGGAGATGAGATATGAGATATATCCCATAACCTATGCTTTATAGGATGTTCCCCTTGTGAGACGTTCCCTCCTAGACTATGAGTCTGTGAGACCAGATACTTCTAAGGATCTTCTGAGGGATGCCTTTACTTTTAGATTGACCTTGGGAGTTCCTTATAGGATTCCCTCTCATGTTTTTCCTTTGATAGGACCCATGTTATGGAAATCCTATGTTGTCCTTCCTTTTAGGATTTCGTGTATGATTCATCCCTTAGTCGTTTCTAAGGATACCGCGTAGGATTCCTTCGCTAATGTTTACCTAGAGAATCCCGAGTATGATGCTTCCTCAATGTTTCACTTGAGGGACCCAGTGGGTGCTTGTTGTTTGAATGATCTGGAGTCATTAAATTGGGTTTGGGTAGAGATGGTCATCGGGTGTCACCTAGAACCTGTTCCAAAAATGGTAATCCCTTTGGTCTTTAGATGTATTTTTAGGATGGCCATTCGGGCCACCATCACTATTTGTTTATATCTTGGTTTTGATGATGCTGTAGTGTTTTCAAGAGGTGCAACCTAGTTGGTGCCTGCTGAGCCTGACGTGGGGTGTATTTTTATTTGTTGGGATGATTACTTTTCCTTGTGTGCTGGATTAGAGGTGGTTTGTTTGTAAATGGGGTTATTTACCTTGCTGTGGATGTGTTTTCCCATGTTACTTGATTTTTAATGTTTGTTCTAGCTTTCCTATTTGGCTTCCTTGTTTCCATGCCTAGTATTGTTAGGAAGGGGTGGTTTTATCTGACATGCTTGTTATGCTATAGATTGGTAATCCATGTAGCTCTGTAGGTTTAATTTGGCCATATATCATTATTATGCACTGACTGGCATGGGGCCGTGAGAACCTGGTGCTATAGACTATAAGGGGATAGACAGAGTGAGCTTCCTCGGAGAGTCTTGGACATTATAGGCTATAGGGGATAGACTCAGTGAGCTTCATAGGGAGTCTTGGATATTATAGACTACGTGGGATAGACCAAGTGAGCTTTCCATAGAGTCTTGGATATTATAGAATACAGGGGGATAGACCAAGTGAGCTTCCTCATAGGGTCTTTGTTTTGTTTGAATTTTCCTTAAACCACTCTACGTTATTAGAGGAATTGACCAACTGAGCTTCCTCAGAGAGTTTGTGATCAACCTGAGTATATAAGAGGGATTGACCAAGTGAGACTCCTCAGAGAGTCTGTAGACCTTGGAGATATAAGGGTAATTGACCGCATGATCTTCCTCAGAGAGTCCCTAACTACCATAGACTATAAGGGGAATTGACTGAGCGTGCTTCCACAGAGAGTCTTAATTTTTATGTGACCAAAACAGAGGGGTTAGGATGAATTTACTGCCCAGAGGGTTGTTGGTACTTGTTAGGTAAGACTATAGGGGATGGATGTGAGTACTTCCTAGAGGGTTACCTATTGTGTTATCTGCTTTCTTGTGTTGATTTGTTGAACTAGAGGGTTTCTTGTTTTGTTTAGCTTGTTCAGAGGTATATATCCAGCGTTGGCCAAAGTAGTTACATGTCTATTGGACTATAGACCCAGTGATTGACTTATTTGATACAAAGCTTGAGTGGCATGACTTCTAGCTCAATTCCCTTGAATTAGACGTCAAGGAGATCAGGCTTAAGGTCCCAAGGATTGACTGTTAATATTTTTCTTGTTGTTTGAATCACTTAATCATGAATATTCATATTTATGTATATTTGTATAGGTATGGGACTATAGATGTGTATGTATATAGATATGGACATCCATGGTGGAAAATTCCCAGTTGACAGGGTTTACATACCCTAGGTTCGACTATGGTTGCACATTTGGTTTACTACCTTTTGTTGTGTTCCAGCTAGGCTGAGCACAGTAATGTTTTCATACACTTTAGCAGCACAGTTGTAGGTTGCTTGTCGGGGTGCCCTATTGAGATTATTTCTCACCCATGCACGTGCACCTTGGTGTATGTGTAGACAATATGTCTTCTTTTCTGGTTGAGCATGAGTTGCATGGTGGATAGTGCTGAGGCCCAGTGTTTCATGATCGAGCGGAGCTACTCGATTGGTTCTACTAATCAGGCTGCTACAGTTTGACAGTGTTTGGAGATCGGGTATGTGGATTGGCTCAGAGTTAGAAGAAGAACCTTGTACTTTTACTTTTAGTTTCTGTTATACTTCTATATATATGGTCATCCTGGTGGGTGTCCAATGTTGTATTGTATTGCATAGCTGTTCAGGCTTTTACATCATTTTACTATTACAGCATGTTCTATTTCAGTTGTTTACTGCATCCGCACTATGTTTACTTTCCAGTGTGTATGATACTTAGTTATTTCCACTATTTTCTTACTCTGGTATGAAGGAATAGTCTCACCACTATCACAACCTAGGCCCTCGCTGCTAGTCACCAGCCTCTGGAAAATGGGGAGGCACGCTTGAGGCCTTGTGGTGAACCAGATTGGAGCACCGGTTTAGTGGCTTCTGGGGAGGGACATTACACAAATCAACATCCTCACAGTCTATAACATTCATATGATTAATTACATACCTACTAAGATGAGATTCATGAAATACATCTTGAAACCTCATTTGAGTAGAGAATGATCTAGATGGTACAACACTATCATAACCAACTGTTTGATATCAACAAGACCAACATAACATGAGGGTATCTAGACAATGAAATCTGAATTGAGGACTTACTATTAGTAAAACCTGATCTATTATAGATAAGTCCAAAGGTCTCCTCCTATGGTCACTATATGATCTATTCCTTCCCTGAGATGCTCATCCTCTTCTAAATAAGCTGCACTCTATTAGTGGTCTCTTATGCCAAACTTTTCCCCACAACTGCTGTCTCACAAGCTTCTTGCCAAAAATGAGGTTAACAACATGGTCTTCTATAGTGAAATTCAATATTTTCTATATGTATTAAATACATGTATCTATTATTGTAAGATAAATTTACTAGGATAGATTCTCATTACATATTTTACTAAATTATAGTATGGAATCAGGATGCATATTCTCTAGCATGTGTATCGTCCTCTAAAATTTCCCACTTATCGGAGTATAGAATGTTGTACTCAACCTCAACTAAGTCTATTGTACATTTTACATGCCATGAGAGAAGTGAGATGTGATATGTGGGTGTCTATCAAATAAAATTATCATGGTAACTACATGTAAAATATGATCTCTTGGATTTAAATCTTTCCTAGCTCATCCACTTTGTGAGTCTTTCGAATTGATAATAAGTGAGAATCCATCATTAGCTGATCAAAAATCCCATAGATTACATCATTAATCAATGTGGTCCAACGGAAACCCATATAAAATCCCATCATGATGTCCTCTCACTTCCAAATAGGAAATGGAAGTGGCTGGAGAAAAGCACCAGGACACTGGTGTTCAGTCATTACCCTTTGGAAGGTAAGGCATTGGGAAATAAATCTAGTGATGTCCCTATTCATCCCTAGACACCAAAATCGCCCCATAATTTTATGGAACATCATTTTTAAACCAAGTTGTTCTACCCTTATCAAGGAATTTAATCCCTTTATGAACTCCTATTTAATAGAAGCATGAACTACTGCTCTCCCATGTAAAAATTTCTCATTATTGCAATCAAATGACCACCTAGGCATTGAGTCACAACCTTCTATCAATTCCTATATCACAGTATACTCCGGGTCCTAAACTTATCTAGAATTTACGTGGTATAATGAGAAATATGTGGCCACTAGTGTAGGAAAGTTCACTGATATCTATTCCTCAGAATCATCCATCCACCAGTTTTCCTATAAGCCTATCTGGTGCCACTACTCATTTGATGGTATCTCACAAATCTCAAAAGGTAAATGCATCTTATAACTAAGAGAGTTCATAATGAAGTTAAATTTCCCTTATGCATAAGCCATATTTATATCAAATGTTTAAATATACTCTACCTAGTGACTCTTCCTTAGGTTCATGTCGTACTGTGTGAATATATAATAGAGGCTCTCTTTGTAAATATAGACTCAAAATTTCCTATCATAGAGATTGTTTCTCATCCATTTCAGATCTTGGACCAAGGTATATAGATCCAATTCATGAGTATGGTATCTCTACTCAAGGGGTATCAATTGGTGTGCCCCAAAAGCCATTACCTACTTCAAATATATTATCACTGCTCTTAGAACAATGTATGATGCCTCCCAGTATACAACATAGCCGATGCCTAGATCTGGAAATGTGAATTCCTGAGTCATAGTAAACATTTTATTAAGATCAAGAAAATCATCTCCACTCTAATGTTACCAATGTAACTTAACCCCGTTTTTTATAACTGTATTCATATGTGCTGATAGAAAATATAATTCATGGATAAAATTATGGTTTCTTCTAGATAATATTAGAAATCTTATAATCTCAAACATGTTCTAGGGATGGGTAACAGAAATCACTACATCCACCTTCCTTGGGTCCATGGATATACCAACCTCAGACAAAACATGGTGAAAAATTATTTATTATTTTGATTATAGAATAAGATCTTATTGATGCTAATATGGAGTAGTAAATGTTAGATTCTATGGATAATGTACATATATTACGTGATGTAAATTTTGAGACCAATAATATTTTACAATCAGATATTGAAAACAAGGAATTTTGATACCAAGAGGTTATCTTATTAATTATAAATTTTTAATTAATTTAGTTAAATTGAATAAACTAATACCCCATTCATGAGATACTTCATTATAGTATATTTTGATCATTCAAATGTTTTAGTAATACATCATTTCACTTATTAGATCTAAGTGTAGAATACCTCTAGTGATGATCCACACATGCTCCTATGATTTTATAACAACACTAATGAATCAATATGTTTTGGAATAGTCTATTAAACATCCTAATTTATCTATATTTATCACTACCTATTATACTATCCTTGAAAAAATTCTCTTGATCATCCTATTATTAAGAAGTTTTGAGTAGGAAAAGGAGGAATCTAGAAAGAAATATTTATTTGACAACAATTTTCAATTTAAACCTCTCCTAAAATGAATTAGTGGTATATTTAAAGACCTAAGGTTAGGTTTTTTAAAATAATTTCTCGATTACCCATAATTAAATGTTATGATCATTTATAACTCCATGACATCTATTAAGATAATAATATTATATTTATTCCATGACATGTGCAAATAGGAATAAAGATTTGTATTATTTTACCAGCTAAAAAATAAATATTTATCATTGGACACAATCTTGGTCCGATAGTCCCCCCATAATTTATTGAATAACTATATAAATTAATTATTTTATTATTTTTAAATAAAAAAAATATAATATATCAATATAATTTAACAAATATATATAGAATAATTTTTTTTTTTAATTTATGTGATTGTTAATTCTGAATAAAATTATTCCTCTGTGTTGATAATAATATTTATTCCAAAAATGTAATTCAAATAGAATTTAATTGAGATCAATGAAAAAACATAGTGTGTGTCCCTCAAGACTTCTTTATCGTTGTCATTAGGTAGAGTTTCATAAAGACTATGATTACTATCTAGTAATGGGTCATGGAACCTAAGATAAATTAGATAATGTTGCAAAATTGATAACCATATAGGATCACTCACTCTGTAATATTATCCATTTATCACAATATCTCATCATGTAGGTTTCAAACAAATTTAATTACCATTTATGCTTGATACATCCATCATTGAATATCTGAATGAAACTCATTCTTACACTATGTCCTCAGAGTTTGATATGATAGTTCTATTTCAATCAAAAGATCGATATATCAAATTACATACATATGGAAGGGAAAAATCCTTCCTTGAATTATTCATTAATAACAAGACATTCAGGATGCACCCAACATAAATTACATCCCATGAACATATGGTTTAATAGTCTTGATTAGTAAATCTGAGTGCACAAGTCATTACATGCATTAATAACAATCATAAAGTCTAAATACCATTATTCAAACTTTCAAATATGAATATCTAATGAAATAGAAAATGTGTGGAATTCCTACAAGTGGATCTATTCTCATTATCACCCATCACGAAGAGTACCAAGTGAAAACATCAATTTTTAATGTCTCAGATGCTTATGAGTACTAATACCAGAAAATAAATATACTATATTCCACATCAAATAAGTTATATACTCATAGAACTGGGTTTAAGAATGTTGTCCTGTAATTTCATAGTTCACATCATATAGGGGAAATATTATGCACAGTACAAAGTGAAAATACCCTTGGACATTATTACTTTAGATTAATACAAAAAATGACCAGTATATAATAATTTGTTTACTTAATATTCAAATTTCTAAATGTACATGTTATCTAATGTACAAATAGTTGGGTTTTAAAAATAAACTCTAATAGACACCAACATGGACCAGATTCAACTTACAATGACTTTCTATTCACTAGACTTCACCTAAAGAACATGTTTCTTCATAGTCAAGAGTCTAATCAAGGGGCCCACCATGTTGTATTACATGGAGAATATACTAATTTTTATTTGACCTATCTGAGATAAATACCTCAAGATATGATAAATCCAATGTATGTTCCATCTTTCGTTGATGTGATCTTCACTCCATTGAAATATCCTCTACTTTAGTATGATCATAATAGAGTTTGATATGGTCTTTACATCTTTGTTCCTGTTCAAGATATTGTATGAAATTTTGTATCCAAACGTATTCTTTAACTACCTCATAAGCCATAATACACTCGAACTCTACTATTAAATGTGTGACCACAACATTATTTGAGCTGTACTAGAACACAAAAAATCCATTAATGGTAAAGATATATCCTGATTGTTATTTTAGGCTGCCTTGATCTATTTGGAAATGAGTATCTACATATACCTTCATAACAGGTTCCTTACCTCCTCCATAGAATATGAAAATATACTTTGTTCATCTCAAATACATAAAGTTATTCTTGAATTCCATCCAATAAGGGTTGCCAATTTTATCTTCATATATTCCTACCACACATATGTAGAAGGAATCATATAGACTTCTAGATAACACAACATACATAACTTAACCAATAATAGGTCTGCATGGAATCATTATCATCCTTATTCATTCCTCATGTGTATGAGGAAACATTTTCATTTAAATATGGATATCATGTGACACTAGTAACAATCTTCTATTGGATTATCCCATCATGAATATTTTCATTATCTTTTCAATAAATGTACTTTGAATTACACTAATAAGTCTCTTGGATCTTGATCCGAATAATTTAAGTTAATTCACATATGTACTTCATGGAGAATAATGTATTCAACCATAATTTAATAGAAAAGAATAATTTTATTTCATTTCAAAAAAGTAGTATGTTATCAATATAAAATATTAAGAAAATAACCACACTCCCACTAAACCACTAATAGACATAAGGATCACATTCATTAGTAATGAAACCAAATTCCATTATATATATATATATAATATAATGTTTTATGGCCATGACTCGTACATTAATCCTCAAATGTATCTTTTCAATTTTTATACTATATTGGAATCCTTTAGAGTAAAAAACCTTTAGGTTGTTTCATAGAGACATCTTCTTGAAGGTTTTGATAAGGAATTATGTTTTAAAATCCATTTTCCATATATAATAATCATTGTAATCAATAATGTAATGTATAATTTTGATTGATTTCATCTTATAAAATTGTTAAAATGATTCATCATAGTTTATTCCATGATGTTGTTTAATCCCTTAGGAAACTAGTTATACAGTATATATATATTAAAATTTCAATATTTTTATAGTTTATTCTTGAATACTCATTTAAATATAATAATATTTACATAATATGGAGGATCTAACAAAATTTAGACTCTATTTTGGAAAATGGAATCAATTTTAAAATTCATCTATTCTTTCCATATAGAAACAACTATGCCACTTCTAGCTTCATTGCAGGTTAAAGAATCATTACTATCAACTATTAAAAAGTCATCGACCACAGTGACTAGAAACCCATGTTTTTCTTGTTCTCTAACCTCACACTTACTCCTATGTAATACTTCAATCTTTTTATCATCTTCATCCATGAGTATTGGTGGGATCTATTCATCACCTGACACTTTTTTACCTTGATCTTGGAATTAATCAAATCCTAACTTGTTCCCACTAACTCTTTAAGAGTTTTTAAACCTCTTATTGCATATGGAATGTCATTATACAATAAAAATTTTCATTAGGATTCATGTAGGTAGTATACCTTCCTCCATTAAACAATCATATAATGGTACACTTTGGTTCATGCTTGTTACCTCATGAGTCATTTTAAAATTCCTCACATTACCACACTTTTTAATTAGACAACATGGAATTTCTACGACACCAATGTTCATATATAGAATCATTTTTCAATTTACTTGGAACTTGGTGTAGTATATGTGATTATTTCTATATGTTGTATCCCAAAATAGAAAATGGAATCCATACATAACTCATCATTGATCTCACCATGTCTAATAGGGTGTCATTCTCCTTTAACTAAAACAATTCATTTTTAGTGTATAAGGAAGGGTGAGTTGGGAATGTATAAAAATCTCATGTAAATAAAAAATGAAGACATGACTATGATATCCTCCAAAAAGGAGTGAGCATAGATTTTTATTCTTGCTACCATTCTAGTTCTCAACATCCTACCTATATTCATTAAAGTTGTCAAAATAATTTGACTAATACCTCATTAAGTGGATATATCCCTACTTGATAAAATAATAATTAAATGTTATTGATTATGATTACCAAACCTATTATTCAACTAGAAAAGGACTAAAAAAATTGGTAAGAACTAATTATATAATATCTCGGGCCCTTTCACCATTTCCACTAAACATGGCTTTGGTAATTTTTCTTTTTTAACATGGTTGACATACATCAAGTGGTTTTTGGTCAAAACAATCCAAATATCCATCTTGGTGTAATTTGATCACTATATTTTCATTTTTATGACCTATCCAGTTATACAATTGTTGGGTGTGGTATGAGTCATGTGGACTCGTTTCATTATTGATTTCTATTAATTGGTTAGTTCAATCCAATACATAAAAACAATTATTTAAAAATTCTTCTCGATAAACATGATTTATTTATAAAATATATAAAATATACATCAAAACCTCTAAATAAATCCAACAGTATCATGTTTGGATATATAAATAATTCTTTTTGATAATAAACGTACATAATATTAACCATTTATAATTAAGATCATTCTCATCAGCAATGTGAGGTGGTAGTGTCAAATAGCTACAACAGTTGTCCTAGCTTTATCGGATACTCATTGATCTACCTCCCCACATTCAATACTCTAGAATATACATGGTTCCTATATTTAAATACATAAGTTAGAACACCATGCTGTATCAATATCCTATTAATAGAAATAGATAAATTACAATATATAATGAATACACCAGAAGATTCTCCTTTAATATTGGCCTGGATACAATTTTACTTCCCATGGACATTATTTCCTCATATGAAATAGATAGAAATTTTTACCTTTTCTTCAATTTATCATTCTCTTCTTGGAAGGGAGTTGTAATGAAGATTTAGAGTTGGGTATTTTTGTATGTACATTAATTTTATTGACCATATGAATGGATTGATTTCTACACATCATTTCCTTTCCATCTTGGTGAAGAAGTTAAAAAAGTTATAGGAGATAATTTTCAATGTTTTTAATATTGAAATTTTCAACAATGATGGAGATGATCTATGGGAGTTATTAAATAATGAAATAAGTTCATAGTTTATCAGGTAGTTTAAACCCTAGAACATCTAGGTGCTCAATATATACATTGAGTTTGACTACATGAGGCCCAACTGGAGCAACTTCCCCATGTTTTCTCTAAAATTCTCAATAGATATCCTAAACTGTTCCTGTATTTCTATATTATAATAATTTCCATAGATATGTTGGGGGATTCAAAAAGAACACATGCATTTATGAAAATTCAAGAGTTTATTAGACATGAATGAAATCAAGAAACATTGAATGTCAACAACATCACATAGGCATTTATCATCAATAAAGAACTCCTCACAACTCCCATATTTAGTAAAACGATTATTATGTTTTTATTTTAGCACATAATATTCCCATTCATGGTTCCATAATACCTATAGGCATATGAATAATTCCTATATGTTTCTACCACTATAGAGTTGGAATTCCCCTAAAATTTAACACATGGATAATGTGGTTGATGAAATTTCTGTTATTCTAAAATATTGAAAGAGGATATTATTAGTCCTTAACTTTATAAAAAATATATGATATATAATGAATTTAATTTTATTATGTCTCCCACTATTCTATCAACTCCCAATAACTCTCAACATTGGAAATGAGATGTCAAGTTTTACTGAAATTTTAGTGGTAAATATCAATATGCCACTACTCATAACACAAACAGGGGCTTATTCAACTACTAGAAGGTATTTATATAGGTATTTCATTTTCTATTGAATGCTTACGGCACCTTGGTCCATTGATTCGACTCACAAATACTAAAATCATAAATATTATATCCTTAAAAATTACCCTCATGTCAAAAAAGGTAATAAAGAGTGAAACTTGTTAATGTAAAATGGTTATATCAACCCAAAACATTCATATTAATTCAATGATAAAAGTATGTGTCCCAAATGGTTTGTTTAAACACTTAGTTCTATAGTTATTATTCCTATTAAAATAATTGAAGCCTTATTCTGGATTAAAATTATGTTGATGGATATTATATATTATAGATTTCTTTTGTTTTAACCTTCACATGTCTTATTAATATAAATTATATCTTTCACTAAGGATTAACCAGGTTTTAATAAAATATTTATGAATAAACCATTTATTTTTATTCTATATTTATATATTAGTTAATTTATTAATGTGATCATGGTCTTCTACCTATAGAATAAATGATGCATATATCAGAAATATAATAATTAAATAAATGAAATTACCATGAACATTATATAAATATTGACATATAAAGAAGATACTAAATAAAAATATGATCTTAGTGATAATCTATTTATGCCAGTCATTACATCGATTACATCATCACACTAGTCCACCTATGAATATTTCATGATTATTTTTTCTTTATTACATTTTGAACCTCCTCTTCCTCGAATACATCATTAAATTACTTTTTACGCCTTCAAACACTCCATTTATTACATATGTCTTATAACTAACAAATAGGTGAGGGGAACCAAAGTATAGGTTAGGGTTATTTACTTAAAACAACATTTTATATTCAATTTATACATAATAAAAGTTGGAGGGATGAATAATAGGTCATTATATTTAATTTAATAATAATTAATTGAAATTCCATGTAAATAAATTAAATTAAATAAAACCAAAAAAATATAGGACGTTTCAAAATCATGACCAAGAATACATATGCAATGATTATTCATTTAAACAAACTAGCTAACATTCATTTCCATTCATTCTCAAATAAGATAAAAACTCACCTAATTTAATTCAATTAATCGTTATATTAATCAATTAATTAATTTTATCTTATTTCATCCAATCATCCTAAAATTATAATCCAATGTGATTTTAAATAACATAAATAATTTTATTTTGATGAAAGCTCAGTAAAATAGCACACAATTTTTATTTGGAAGAAACTTGGTGAGTACCATCCCAAACTATGTAGTATGGTTTAAATTATAAAAAATTCATTTATACGACAAATTATGTACCTGGAATATGTCATAATTTCATGGTGTGCAATTTAAATCTATATAAAACAACTAAAAATACTTATCTTATAAAATTTAATTCATTTAGTCTTTAGTATAAAATGAAAACACATGATTTATAATTTTGAATATTATATAGAATTAATTAAGAATATAATATAACATAAATCCTAATGAATGGAGTGTACTTTAAAATAAATTATAAAAAGTACGTTGGGTTATGAGGTTTAATGTAGTAATTAGTTAATTTTGAATTTCCCACCTAAATAGATAATCTACTAACATTCTCATTCTTTCCACATTTCATGTACTTCTCTTCATCAAATATCTGTAGTATACAACTAGGGAGGAATAGTATTATTATCATAGAACGTTTTGAAGCATATGACCAATACATTGAGTTACATGTCTATCAGTCATTATATGTTTTCTAAAATATACACATAGTGTATTAATTACTTGAGGAGGTTTAGCCTCATGTTTTACAACAAAACAACTCATGGAGTACATGATATGTACTATAGAAGAGTCTTGTTCCACCCCAGCTAGTCCAAAGGTGATGAATTTATTGCACATAGTATATACTAATTACTAAGTGATAATGAATCAACATGGGAACCCTACTGAAATGAGAAAATATACATGGCATATAACAAATTAGTACACACACCATGTAGTGTTTTGTTATCAGGAAAAAATCAATACACGTCTGGATGGGTTCTTCATATGTGACGTTTGTTAATTATTTATTTATAATGGTAATATTAATATAAAATAAAGAAATAGAAGAACATATTTTTTTGAATGTTAAAGAAGGAATTAAAGCATGAAATGAATTTTATCTTTTAAATGTTAAATAATAAATAATAAAATAAATAATTATAAATTTAAACATGGCTCCCTTATCCACCTGATGGTTCTAGGTATAGCAGAATATCTTATTTGGGATGATGAAGGATTAGAAAATGTCAAATTTGATGGATCATTACCATATTGTATAGGATGTAAAGAAAAGATTTTCTGGATGGAAACTCTCGAAGGGGCGAGCGGCAAAAACCCTAGCGCCAGGCGTGGAGATGCTGATACAACAGAGAAGGAGCAGGTTGAATGGAAGGATGATGATCTGATAGGGCATCGTGACCTCTTCAATCATTGTGAGAAGCAGAAATCGGATAAACTAGACAGCAAAGACATCTCAAATCAGGGGAAACGCTTCACTGATGTGGCCAGGAAGAATGGTGGATTTTCCGTTATAGATTATGATGCGGGGAATTCAGAGAGGATTATCAGGGAAGGGAAAATTGCACATGTCTCTGCAAACCAATCCGTAGTAGAGGAGTGTTTCAGATTATGAAAATTCTCTATAATCGCTCGGTTGATCATTCCGAAGGGTGTCAGACCATTGAAATTTCATGAGATTACCAATCAGATGGTGGATATATGGGGATTTAGTGAATGGAAGATGAAAATTATGGGAAGGGATTATACCATGTTGTCTTCCACACTGATGAATTCAAACGTCATGCCTAGAGCTTGGGGTCTGTCTCTCTCAATCCTGGGTATCTTTAGATTCATGAATGGGATCGAAATTTTGATCCAAGCTCGGTCAGAAACACCTTTGCTCAGGTATGGGTACGAATTCATAAAATTAGTTGGCATTATTGGCACCCTAAAATACTTTGGGACATTACCTCATCTATAGGTAATCTTATTAGGCTGGACAAGAAGACTAAGAACCCAAATTTTGGGAATTATGCTATAATACTGGTAGAGGTTGACATGGCTAGCACTTTGATTGAGCAGGTTGTCTTTACCACTCAATATGACAACATCAACCATGAAATTGGTTATGAAAGGATTCCCAAGTTATGTTCAAATTATCACATCTTTGGGAACTGTCTCTCTAACTGAAATAGGAATAAGTTCTTCTCAATATGAAATATTATAGGTCATGATGATCTACACTATCATAGGAAAGTAAAGGATCAGGGAAAGACAAAAAGTACTGTGAGATTGGTTGTGGATGATAAAGAGGATCCATTGAAGGCCATGGAGATTGTTAGTGGTGATAATACTGAACAAAATAATTTGGATTCTTCAAATGGAAGGAAGGATGATGATAATAAATTCAAGTCTGTTGATGGGGAAACAAAAAACGATGAGGATAATTATGTAGTGGTCATCACAAATGACCATGGTATCCAAGACACTGATTATAGGGTACAAGATAACTCACCAAAGACCACAGTGGTTTAGGTTGACGTTGGATCACCTGCAATGAATGATGGGTCTCCTATGAATCAGGAGCCTGGTAAGGATGGAAAGGGGAATCAGAGCAAGACTGTACTGGCCACTGCAAATAAAGCATAGGGATGTGAACAAGAAGATGGGGACTTCTCCCAAGTGCAATCTTTAAAGGCTATAAGTAGGAAACTCCCTGCCACCCTGACCAAACTAGTCAATTCAGAAAACAAGTATGCATCTCTATCTGATGATGATGAAGTTGCCGAGGAACCAGATAGAGTTTCTCTAAATGGAACAAAAGAGTAAATTATGGAAGATTCAGAGAAAGGCATAGCACATGGCTATGTTGGACCATGTACTAGGCAGAGAGCCTCCCATCAATGAAAGTCTTATTTTGGAACTGTCAAGGTCTTGGGAATTCTCCCATAAACAAAGCCATGAAGCACATAATTTTGAACAATAAACCAATTTTGATTGGAATTTCTGAGCCTAGGATGAAATTTGATAGTTGGATGGACTTAAAATGGTCTGCCTTGGGGTACTCTTTCACTGCAGCGAATCAAGCTGGTAATGAGACAGAGTCCTTATGGGTTTTAAAGAACAATACTGTGATGATCGAATCTTTTCAAAGTGATCAACAATCTGTTTCTCTGAATTGTTGCTTTAAATCGAGTCTTTTATGTGTCACCTTTGTCTATTCATTAAAAAAATATCTATGAAGAAGATGTTTATGAAGTAATCTGTTGAGCATGGCTGAGTTCAAGGATAAAAGATGGATCGTACTTGGTGATTTTAATTCAGTTCTAAGGCCAGAGGAAATGACAGGGAGTAGTTTCTGCCATGCATCAGCTATAGATTTTTCCTCTATATTGATCATTGCAAAATGAATGAAGTGCATATATTGGGGGATGATTTTACTTGGAATAGGTATACTCATAATTGCAGGTAGACAAGTAAGCTAGAGAGATGTTTGGTTCAAATAGCTGAGCACAGTGAGGGATTTGAAGTGTCTGGCATGACTCTGTATAAACTGCATTCTGGCCATCATCCTATATTAATTGACATATGTTTTAGCAATCTCAGATCAGCCCCTTTGACTTTCAGATTTATCAATGCATGGCTGGTTGTTCCTGGGTGTAAAGAGACTATAATAGATTTATGGAAGGAGATTGTACAAGTAAGTGCTTTACATATCCTCAAATGTAAATTGAAAATTTTGAAAGGAAGAATAAGGTAATGGAGTAAGAATTCCTTCTCCTACCTGGACCTAGATATCAAAGTGGCTAATTCACTTCGTCTAGAGTGTCAGCAAGATAATATTCTTCAAGATCTTCCCTCTTAATAGGAGATACAGGCACCCACTAGGCTTGATAATCTCTTGTCCCTCAAAGAAATCTTCTTTGAAATCAGTTTAATGTTAGATGGTTGAAAGAAGGGGATAGAAACTCAAGGCTCTTCCATTGCATGTACAAGGAGAAAAAAGAAAGAAAGAGGATTAAGTATTTTAGAATTGATGAAAACATGTTTACCTCTGAGAATGATATTGCTAATTCTATGATAGGCTACTTTGAGAAGCTCTACTCTGAATCAGGGGATGACAACTCATATAATATCATCAGGTGCATTGAGCCTAGATTGGGAGAGGAAAGAAATAAAATACTTATTGTTATCCCCACTAAAAAGGAAATACATGACGCTCTCTTTTATTTAAACATGGATAGTGTTGCTGGGTCAGATGAATTCTCTAACAAGTTTTTCATGTTTTATTAGGATATTCTCCACAAGGAAGTGACTGATGTAGTGAGGGAATTCTTCTGTCACTCCTACATGCCATTTGGGATGAATTAAAACTTCATTGCACTAATTACCAACAAGGATAATGCTATGTATATCAAGGAATTCAGACCTTTGGCAATTGGAAATTCCATTCCAAAAGTCATCAGTAAAATTTTGGCAATAAGACTTGGTGATATTGCAAGTTCTCCCATATCCCCTAATCAGTTTGGTTTTGTTCCTGGTAGAAATATCTAGAATTGTCTCTTTATGGCTTTAGAGTGTGTCAATATAATGAGAACCAAAGTTAATAATGGTAATATGGAACTAAAGTTTGACATTTCAAAGGCCTTTTATACCATTAGACGGGGCTTCATTTTCAATGTTCTGAGTATGCATAGTTTCTCAAGTAAATTTATTGGTATGGTGCATGCCATCCTGAAAAGTGCTAGTTTATCTATATTGGTCAATGGATCACCTATAGGATTCATTCAATGTTATAGATGTCTAAGATAGGGTGACCCTTTATCTGGTTTGATTTTTTATATGTATGAGGATTATTTGAGCATCTCTCTTAATGATCTTTTCAATTCTGGGATATATCAGAGGATGGAATATGCGAGGAATTGCTTTACTCCCACTCATTTATTCTATGTTAATGATATTATGATCTTTTTCCAATATTATAGTAGAACCATTTATTTTATAAATTCCTTCTTCAATCACTATGATGAAGTAGAAGGACAAGTCATAAGCTGGAAGAAATCCTTTGTGATCTTTGGTGAAGGGATTCGAATTGTGAAGCAAAATAGAATTGCCAGCATGCTTGGTGTAAAGAGGGGAACACTGAACATTATTTATCTTGGAATGCCTTTGTTCTGGGGAAGAGTGAAAAAAGCCTACTTGGAGGGTACTGCACTAAAAAGAACCAATCATCTAGCCATTTTGAAAGGGAAGATAATGTCTCAAGTAGGCAGGATATGTCTTGTGAACTCGGTTATCACCTCGATGTTTGTTTACTTCTTCTCACTCAATAAATGGCCAGTTGCTTTTCTTAAGGATCTTTGTCGAATGATCATGAATTTTATATGGACAGGATCAATGCAACAGAGGATTATTTTCACTATAAAATGGAAATATTGTATTATGACTGTGGCAATTGGAGGAATGGGGGTTAAAGATGCAATGATCTTCAATGATGGTTTGCTTCAAATTTTACTTGGAGTCTTATGTCTGTTACTGATTCCTATTTGGAATTCCTCACTGACAGATTTGTTAATAGGATGTTTAAGAGGAAGAAGGTGTATTTGAAGTCATCTATCTGGATATTAATCAGAAACCCATGTTCTCACATCATGTCACATGCTAAATGGTTTGACTGTGATAACTCACAGATGAACTGTTGGAGTACACGCTGGCTTACTTATCCAATTGAACAATGTATAAATATCCCATTTTCATTGAGGAACACTTTTTTTTCTGATATACAGGGCAATACACAGGCTAATACGATCATTCCATATCATATTCAGAATGAGATTGCTCCATAGGAGTATGTTGATTATGATGTTCTGATCCAGAAGCCAGCCATGACTGGATATTTTTTCAGCCGTGAATCCTATATAATGTAATGTGGAATGTCACCTGGAGTTCCTGCTTGGGTGATGGGAGTAAGGAAACCTTTTATCTTACCATATGGTGCTCTGTTAATTTGGCGCATCTGGAAACATAGGTTACCCATTCAATCTGCACTATAGTGGACATGTTTGAGTACTGCTCCTGTATGCTATTTCTGCTTCACTACGGATGAAACCACTGATCATATTTTTATTCAATGTTTATTTTTTGTGTGTTTCTAGAGTTAACTGAAGGCATTCTACCACTATGATTTATTTTTCTGCTCCATTAATGCTCTGTTAACCTCTGTTTTGCAAGCAGAATGCTGTGACCAGGTAAAATACTTGCTCACTGCTGCTGCCATTTCTATGATCTCATATGTATGGAGGGCCTGAAACAACATTGTCTTCAATAAGGGAAGTCCATCTTTCAAGGAGGTCACTATGGAGATTCACTGAAGCATTAAGCTTTCTTCGGTGAATCAAACTAGTTCAATGAATATTGATATGTCTGATTTTCTACTGTTAAGAACTCTTGGTGTAAGTGGTAGGGGAAGAAAGCCCAAGATGGTGAAGCATATCAGGTGGATCCCACCAATAATTGACTGGATCAAGGTTAATGTTGACGGGGCAGCCTCTGGTGCGCTGGGACCAAATAGATGTGGTGGGGTGTTTAGGACCTATAGAGGCTTTGTCAAAGGTTGTTTCTTGCACTACATAGTCAATGGACATGCAATTGAGGCTGAGTTGTGAACAATGATAAAGGCGAAAAGGTACACTAATCGTTATGGTTGGCGAAAGCTTTGGCTCGAATTAGATTCTTCAGTTTCTGTGTAGAATCTAAAGGAGCGATCCAGGAATGCTCCTTGGAAGATGCTCCCTGCTTGGATAAGTGCTTTAAAGACTATTGATCTGTTTTCCCTAGAGGTATCTTATGTGTACAGAGAAGCAAACCAAGTAGCAGATGTTCTCTCAAAAAGAGCAATCATGGAGACGAGATATAGCTAGTACTTTGTGCATCCTAATTATTGCAGTAATCTAGTCCTTAATGATAGAAATGGGGTTTTTTTACAAATGTTTGGGTAATTCCATCCCTTTTTGAGTTTCACTGTACTGTTTACTAGTTTTTTATATATAATTTTTGGGAGCAGGTCTTCACCTAGCTCTCGGACATTCTGGATAAGATGTAAAAATCATGACCGATAAATTTTTTAATCAAATATTAAAAGGATGGAATGTTGGAACCAAGATGATATATTTTTCACATTTTTTATATTGAATAAAATATAAATAATGAATACCTCATTCTTGATATCTTATAGCAGATATTAATTTTTCAAACCCTTTTTTATAATACATCATTAAAATTGTAGGATCCATGTTTAGGATCTATTTAGTGGTGATCAAAATGTGCTCCTATGATCTCAAAATAAAATATAAAAAATCACTAGGATCATTCATGTTAGATTGATCATCTTTCATTTTTCATCATGATTGCTTCACATTTATTTAGTCTTAATGAAATTATCATTATCTTCTAATTCATGAGATGATTATTGAATGAGGATACAAATTCTAGAGAAAAAGTCATTGTGCACAGTGATTATTCAATTTAACATATCTTAAAACAAATTAATGGTTTCATTATTGGCCTATAGTTAGTTTTTGTAACATAATTAATTAAACAAGTTCCCCTAAAAAATGTTAATCCATGTATTAAATTTATAATATTATTTTTATTCCATTGCATGTGCTAACTAGAAAAACTATATTTTTTAACCATATTGTAAATTAATATTTATCACCATGAACAATCTTTTTTTTCTATTCCTCATCATTATTTAATGAATAATACAATAAATAAAATATTTATTCATTCAAAAAATAAATTAATAAAGTTTTTATATCTTTTTAATTTAACAAATTACCTTATGAATAAATTTTTATGTAATTATATGTGATCATTAATGACGAATAAAATTATACCTATTACTTTTGAATAATATTATTACAATAATTAAATGTATTTTAAATTAATTGAGATCAATGAAAACATGTATTGTTTGAAAAAATAGTCTAATTTATTATTAGAATTGGACAGTTTTTACTAAAGACTATGAATGTTGGCTGGCAATGGGTTAATTTTCCCTAGAGAAAGAAGGTAATTTTTAAATTTTGATAGCTACATAAGAACAATTACTATGTAATATAATACCTATATCATAATATCTCATCATTAAAATTGGAGACAGGTGTCATGAACATATATCATGATACACCATTCGATGACAAGTTGAAATAAACTGATCCTAACACCATATCAAGGGAAATTTATGTGACCTTGATATTTCATTCAAATAGAAATGATATCAACATCTGTTAATATAAAAGTGAAAAATACATCCTCAAATTGTTTATTGATAATATGTCACTTCTAAGACAACCTATATACCCTAATTCTCATCAATATATGTCATGTAAAGAAGAGATTAGGGAGACTCAAAATTGAAACCACCACATGACATTGTTAGACCGATACCACTGGATTGTTCCATAGAGGGACTACCATAACCATAATTATAATAATAATAATTGTAATGGTTTTGGTGGTGGTGGTAACAATAACATCAATAAAAAGAATACTTTAATGAAACTCATTACATTATATATTATATATATAATTATAAATATTTATCATGTTTTATAAATTATAGTGGTGGTTATCCTAGCCCAATGGACATTAATATTTTTTAGATAATCCTCTTTTTAATGTGGTTGAGAGGGAACTTGTACAATAACCATAGTCCCAGAGGCAAAAGGCCCAATACATGAACTAAAGGCTAAAATACCCAAAAATAGTATAATTGAGCCTCCCACATATCTACTTTATTGATGGTGCAGAGTTCCACACATCACATTACCTAGCATTGATGGAAGTTGTCATACCCTATCATTCTAAAAATATGGTTAGCTATGATTTTGTCATTTTCACCTACTATGATTATTATTTTGTAGTCTCCTTCCTTATGGTACAACTTGATTTATTCATGGCCTAAAGACCTAGTGCTTGGAAATATATTTTCCAAAGTGTCTATTATGGATCAAAGGATAATTGGCAAGAACTCTTATTGTGTTCTGAAGGCATAAAGGCCCAAATCTGTGGCCTATAGGACTAAATAAAATGGTTATTTTCATAGCTATATTTTGTACAATAGTACCCCCTTCAGTAAATACTATAGTAACTCAAAAATTCTCCATAACGTGGATTTGATCATAGTCTTCTTATATATTGATATACATTGTTGTTAATATTATATCAGTAAATGCTATGTCATAATAGATATATATTTTTATGTTAAGATCTAAAACAAAATAAAAAATAAAATAATAACAATCATGATGATAATGATTTATTAATAATAATATCATTTTTATTATTATAATATAATTTATAAAAGAATAAATAAACTAATAAATTTAATGCACATAACCATTTTTATGGGAAGATAAAGGGTTCTTTTGTTTTTTATAGGTTTATAATTCTATATAAAATTAAGTTGTTTCAATAGGTTAGGGCTTTATGGTTTTCCACATTTCACTAAAATACATACTCATTTATCATTATATATATATATATATTCAAATAAAGAATATAAAAATACTATTGACCAGGGATTTCTGTCACACTATTATTGAGGGTTGATAAGAGATCCCAGATAATAGATGATTTAAATAAACACCACCAAGAGAAATATTTTCATTAAAAATAAATCCTAATTGCATCAGCTGACAAATGAAGTATATAAATAAATAAATAAAGGAGAGTGTGTTAGTTATCAAACAAGAATCTGATGTCTCCTTCCACATCATGGAAGCCCTGGGTGGAGGTGTAACATTGATACAACTTGTCCTACATAGGCCTTTAGTTAATGGTTGACCTTTTGGATGATTGTTTTTAGGGATAGAAGGGTGAGGAGAATGTAAAGGATGATTAGAAAGCCTTGAGGAATGACAAAGAGCCTCGGTTTGAAGAACACCCCCACGACTCCGATTTAAGTAACCATAATGGATATATTTTAGAGCATGAATGTAAAACGTAAAATTATGTGGAATGATAGATCTAGGATTAGATGATTCCATTAGGTGATGAAAGAGGACACCTATCATTTTTACATGAGATGAAAAACCCAAAAATACCCTGAAGTAGGCTCAGTAGATACATTTTTTAATGGTGAATAATGAAGATCGGGGGATCTTAAAATATGTATTGGTATTAGCTATGGTGGATTAACTTACAAAACACTGAAATATATTATATTTTCTCCCAAATTCATTGTTACCTATCAAAAGATGGATCAACTAAGATTACTCCAGGTTAGCATTGGTGTTCTGTAGCACATGTACCAAGGATATATTTCCCCATTAATAACCAACTAAAACCTCTTAATCCTAAATCTCTTATTTCACATAACTAATAGCTTACCACTCTCCAAACTCTTAAATGTATCCATTATGGTGGTTTTCATTGGAGTTCTGGTGGTGTTCTTCACACCGGGGCTCCTGGTGGTGCGTCTCGACATTTTGGTTTCCCCCTCCATTCTCCTCACCATCCTATCCCTAAAATATATCATTAAAAAGATAAAGCACAAAATAATAGCTAATTTTATACATAATGTATCAATGTTCCAACTCTACCCAGTTCCCCCAAGATGTGGAAAGAGGTGTCGACTGCCCATGTGATCATTGACACTCTCTCACTTTTTTTATTTTTTTACTATGTGTGTCATCCAATGAAAGCATTGTTTAATTTTGATAAAAATATCTATCCTAGTGGTTTTATTCTTAATCATTTATTTTATGGGAAAAATCCACTTTCGTTAATAATTTGATAAACATCTAAAATAAAACGAATTTATAAATTCAATATTTTCATGTTTAAAAAATGATAATATAATATTTTATTTTGTGAAAAGGTGAAACATAAATCACTAAATTATTAAAACTACGAGCCAAATATAATAAGAAAACATTAATAAAAAAGGAACCCTTGATATTCCCCTAAACATTGTGATGATCATTGAATTTATTAGTTTATTTTTGTTAAATATATTATATAATAACAAAAATGATGATATTATTAATAAAAAATCACAATCATGATCATTATTTTTTTGTTATTTTATGTAGACTTTACGTATACATTGTTTATATCTATTATGACATAAAATTTACAGATATAAGACATATATGATTTCTATTAATGTTATATATATATTTTTAATGGACTATTTTGGCCCTAATAATTTATAATAAATTAAAAAATATATAACATATATAATGTTAATAATTTCTTGAATGTCTGCATGTCGTTGTCATTATTGTTGTTACCACCACCACAAACACTATTATTATTATTTTTATGATTATATTTAGGGAAGTCCATGAAGAAGTAGTTTTCAATGAAAACCCACAGAAATGTTTCCATTTTAAATTTTCTAATGTATATGAAGTTGACTATTAATGAAATTTGATCCCAATTGAATTGTATCAAATATATATTGAATATTTATAAAGAAAAATATGAAATTTTCTAAGACACTCGAATGATATATTATTCCCCTTTCTTGTTTTGAAAATATAGTAATATTTTGGAAGAAAGGTATTCTAATGTGATGTAGTTATTGCTATATCTAGGGGTGCATTGCTATCATCAACTATAGCCAGATCATACCCCCATGTTCCACCATAACCTATGACCATCAATCACTCCCACTTTCACATGCTACCACAAGGGGTGAGTTAGTGCTCCTTAATAACACTAGCCACTACTATCCCTCCTACCATTACATTCCACTATTATCACCAGTCTATTTTTCCAACTATCATCATTATCCACAGCCACCACTATAACTATATACCACAAGTTTTGACTATTCTCACTTACTTATTAGTGTATATATACTCACAGGGATACTTTCTACCAACCCTACCACCCTGACCACCACCTGTAATGTTCGAGGAATCTATGAAATGTCACTTGAAGTGCATGGAGAAATTACAAGGATGAAAGAAAATGTTCAAGAACATGAATCATAATGGAAAACATAGGATCAGTTACGGTCAGTGATGAAATATGCTTTAGTTTCTATATTTCAAAGGTTGATTGGAATGAATGCAATAAAAATTTACACTAGTATAGTTAATAATACCATGGTAAATTCTAAACTGCATAGATTATTAACACATTTTAAGTGAACATATAAAATATTCCACAATATTAAAAGATTATTTATATTAGTTTTCATCTGAATAATCATCCATTGAATATAATCTTGGTAGGGTACTGAAGTCAATAATATTTATAAATTTTTGGTTTCTGAGAACTGAATAAAATATTTTGATTTATCTTTATAGGAGAACTATGATTGTTAAAACTAAAGTGTGATATGATTAGAATGGATCAATAAAATATTATAAATGATTCAGTAGGTTTTAAAAATATATGATGGGGGGGTTCAAAATCATGGAAAAAGTGTTTCATGGGTTTGAAATAATTGGAAAATGATCTTATAATGATTTGTGAAATGTAGGAACTGATACCACATAATTCCAAGAATCCATTTCCCTAAGATGACCATAATTGTGTTTTGAGGGTTTTAAAATACTAAAACATGCATGTAATTGTCAAACCTAAAGAGAAACTACTTATAATTGTGTGAAATCAGGGTAGAACCTCCACTTATTTTTTTTATTTTTATGAGAAGACAACACATCCATCTAACATTTGGTTTATTCATAATGACTCAATAAGCAGTTTTAAAAGATCATAAAGACTATAAAATCATGTGTCTTAGAGTAAAAGTAAATAAAATACTATCAAATGACTACAAAATCATAAAAAAATAAATACAGACATTATTTAAAAATGCTGTAATCGACTCTACATCAATCTATGTTACAATTTGTTCGGTATGCCTCCAAACACTTTTTTGTGTTTTAATACACTATAACCTACATGTAATGGTCAAGAGATAGAAAAAATCCCCAGATTGATGGAAAATAATGGAAAAAACTACTGAATTATTTTTAAAACATATGAGCAGAAAACACACCCATCGAAAATTTGGTTTCCTCAGAATAACTCTATAGGTATTTTTAAATGACACCAAAGCCTTTAAAAAAATTTGTACGGGGGCCAAAACCAACAAAAATATTTTGGGTGGATATGAAATCATAGAAAAATGACAGTATATTTATTTTTTACAATTTTTGAAAATACAAAATTCCATCCGAATTATGGGTTGGTTAGGATGCCTATAAATGTATTTTTAGTATTTTAAAACACTAAAATGTGGGTGTAACGGTAAAACCCACAGAAATAAATTCATATTAACATGAAAACATGGTAAAACATCTTTTGAATAAATTTTTATATTCACAAGTAGAATGAAAATCTATCTGATGTGTATTGTTCTTGGAATGACCCCTCAAGTAGTTTTAAAAGAATCCAATGACTTTAAAAGCATGTTTCTCAGAGTCAAAACCAAGAAATAGTGTTAGATAGCCCTAAAATCATAAAAGAATCACCATAAATGTTGAACTTAATGCCACATTAATCTATTCTATGGTTTTTATATGATGCTATTAAACACATTTTAGTCTTTTAGAAAACTAAAAAATGCATATAATAGTCAAAACTATATCAAACATTCTAAAATTGGAGTGAAATCTCTACAATACAATCGATAAATTATTTTTAATGTGTAACAGTAGAAAAACTATCCATCCAATAAGTGGTATGCTCAAAATGACTCAATAATATGTTTTAAAAGATACCAATTCAATTTATAAAATGTGTTCCGGGGTAAGAATCATGGAAACATTATCGAATATACAAGAAATAATAGGACAATTGGAATGGATAGATTTTAAAAGATATGAACTAACTCCAAGTCACACTGAGTTGCAGTATGTTTATGATCCCTATAAACACAATTTTTTTGTTATAAAACACCAAAACATTCATGTAATAGTATAAAAACATTGAAATTACCTCAAATTGGAATGAAATCTATGGAAACCCACAATTATTATTATTTTTTGAATTTTAATAATAGACTAGATATCCATCTGACATGCGGTGTTCTCAAAATTAGCCAATAAGAATTTTTAAAAGATGATAAAGCCTTTCAAAACATGTTTTAGTGGTTCAAAACCATAAATTGGAGTTATATGGCTGTAAAATCATAGGAAAACTGCCATAGAGTTTTTTAAATATAGGAGTTTACATCTTGTTAGTCTATGACACGGGTTGTCTAGGATGCCTATAAACATATTTTTATTGTGTTAAAACACTAAAACATGGGTGTAATGGTAAAAAACATAGATAATGACCTTATAAGAAAATAATATAATTTGAAAATCACCACTGATTTTTTGTGTGACTTGTTTGAGTTGAAAACACATCCATATAATGTTTATTGTGTTCATAATGTTTCAGTAAAAAGTTTTAAATGATACCAAATTCTATAAAAAATGTTCTATAGGGTCTAAAAAAATAAAACAATGTCAGATGGCCATGAAATCATAGGGAAATGATTGTAGATTGATTTCTGATATGTAGTAACTGATTCCATGTCAAATCAGGTTATATTTTGTTTTAGATATCCATAAACATGTTTCTAGGTTAAAAAAAATAAAACCTAGAAATAAAAATAAAAACCATATAAAATATCCTCATATTAATTTATAATTTATTTAAAACCAATTTTGAATTCTTTTTGGTGTTTACGAGCTGAAAAAACATCCATCCCACATGCGGTGGGCTTGAAATGACTCAATAAAAATTATAAAGATACTAAAGCATTTAAGATCATGCGATGGGGGGGGGGGTCAGATAACGGAAACAAAATCATATTGATATGAAATGATAAATAAATGACATTACATTGATTTTAAAAATATAATAACTGACACCACATCAATCTGTGTTACAGTTTGTCTGGGATTCCCCAAAACACATTTTTAGTGGTTTAAAACACTAAAACATGTGTTTATTAGTTAAAACCATAGAATACAAGCTTATATTGAAATTAAATCATTTTAAAACCATAGATGAATTGTTTTGGAAATGTACGAGCAGAAAATACATCCATATGTCATGAAGAGTGCAAGAAATGGCTCAGTATGTTGTTTAAAAGGATACTAGAGCTTTTATATATTTTTTCCAGGGGGTCAAAACCCAGGAAATGGAATTAGATTACTGTGAAATCCTTGAAAAATGATCATAGATTGATTTATGAAATGTTGGATCTAACTCTAAATCAATCCGAGTTATGGTTTTCCTGATATGCCCATAAATGCAATTTTAGTATTTTAAAATACAAAAACAATCATGTAATGTTCAAACCCAAATAAAAAGATCCCAGATTGGCTTAAAATCATGAGATATCCCACATTTAATTATTTTTAAAATATAATACATGTTTTAATATCTTTTTTTAAAAAATTTGATTATGATGAAATTTCAAGTACATTACATGTCGGTTAAAAGAGTTAATAGATTGTTATATATATATATATCCCTTTTCAATTAAAAATGTTATCATATCATAAATAGGTGTTTTAATGTTACATAATTGTTATGAATAATATCTAAGTTTTTTAAGTTTAATTTCTTTCTGTTTGATTTGAAAAAGAACAATTATTATGTTATTTTTAATCTATTCATTTTCTATTCTCTTATATTTATTTTATTAAATATTATATTTTTATCATAACAATAGACTACATAAGGTTGACCATTGTCATCTATGATATTATTCAGGAGGTAGTCATGGAGTTTTTTAGTTTATGTGGTATTATAAAATTGTATTAATCATTCAAATATAATTATGATTTATTATGTTCGTTTTTTTAAATATATTTTCATTTTTTTCATGTGATGGGGTCAGTTTGTCATATTACAGTCATGGTTATAGAGGTAGATAGATGTTGAATTGGTTGTGTGGTAGATGTATTATGCATGTGTAGGAAATGGCTGATAGAGATAAATGTTATATATATAAATATTAGTGAGGATTATGGGTTGACTTTTGTTTGTATATATATGATTGTGGACGTATGATTGTAAAGGTATGATTGTGTTTTTATGATTATTTAATAACTAATTTACGGATTATTTTATTGTATGAATGAGTTTTTTCTATGAATATTATATATTATTATAATTATTTCAAAGAAATAATATGTTTATAACATGTTTAGTGGTGGTTTCTGATAATTGCTTATAAACAGATTTTTTTTTCGGTTTAGCAGTTGTTATCGGAAATCACTGCTAAAATAAACTATAAGAATTGTTCCCATGTATAAACAAATTCCTCATATTTTAAATTCTTCTTAAAAATAAAAAAATTATAAGTTCCCAAAAAAATAAATATATAAAAACTACCAATAAACTATAAAAATCACCATTCCTTATAAATAACGACAAAGGAGAAATGTGGTATAGGCTACTCCATTGATATAATTTCATCATAATGATATTTTTAAGACATTGAATATATAATTTATCATTTATTCTAACCTAAATAACATCAATAAAAATATATGAGTTTATCATGTATAATTATAAAATTATTCAATATAAAACTGCAATGAAACAAGAACCTAGGTATCTATATTTATTATATAAAATGAAGGAAATCCTAAAAATAAAATTATATGAATGAATTATCATATGATGCATATAAATAAAAAAAAATTATATACAATTAGAGTTCCAAAATAAGACATAAACCCCTTTCAAAATATTTAATCCACCTCCTCAACCTTCCCAAAAATTGATTGGATGGACATCCTATTTGAAAATGGAACTCATTTCGATGAACCCAAATCATCCTAGCAACCACTAATAGGTCAAAAAATACTTCAATAGGGAGTTATAATACCAAATATAACTAATTAAATGGTAAATTAATAAATTAATCAATGAACACCTTGGAATTCTGTTGAAAAACATTCTAATTAAACTCCCATGGATCCATGAAAATAAAACAATATATTAAGAGGATTGAATTTCATAAATGTAAAGGGAACCCAAAGGGTCACTCATTGAACATATATTGAATAGAAACTACCATGTGGGGAGGATCCAAAAACAAACATGCCACCAAAAAACTTGATTTTAGGAGAGAATGACAACTCCCAAAGGCACTTTTGGGGTTGGGAAACCATAGAATGAGGGATGTTAAATGAGATCATGTATCCATCTATTATAGAATAAAACACTACATTATCCCTACTCCAAAAAAATGATCTGATCGCACTCTAACCACAATAGTAATACAAAAATACTATCATAGTACCTATCATCAAACCAAGAAGGAACCTTATCCAAACATAGTCAATCCCAATTACCATTATAAAAACTCTCAAACCATATAATTATTAAATCTTGGACCATCTTGTGATGTCGTCCTTAAACTATAGTGATAAAAAATCCCACGTTCAATAAAAATATTTTTCTTATCACCATGACTAATAATCTAATAGATACCCTATTTCATAAGTCAATGCAAGGATATTAAACTTGTATAGAAAAAAATATCCTAGGGCACCAAGCATGAATTCAAAAAATCTAAAAAGGAAATATTTAGAAAAAATAATCTAGAAACTCATGGAATTAAGGTTTTCTAAAACATTCCAATCCTATATAGGAAGTAAATAATCATTAGTGTTTCTCAATTTCATGGATCCCAAACCCCCACAATTATTCGGTGCACATAACTTATGCCATTCCACTAAGTGGGATTTCATTTTTCCATCACTATATCCCAAACAAAAGGCTTCCAATCACAAATTTAACTAATGAATAAGACTGTCTCGGTGTTGAAAAACAGACATGAAAAATTAGGCATAGCTTAGGAAACCACTTTGAAAATAATATCTTTACCTTCTTTAGAAACTCCCATACCATACCATGGCTAAATTTTAATATCAATTATATCATCAATATAAGATAATAAATATTTATTTGTAATTTCAAAACCATAAGATGAAAAAGGGTTTTTTGGTGTTTAACTACCACTTAGATGACATAAGGTTCATGTAGATTATCTTTCTTGGAAGGAAAGACACCTCTCTTAAAGTAGATCTTAGATTTTGATACGTAATCTAAATGGGAAATTTTTTTCATATATGGAAAAAAATATTCTTAATGGAATGATGTTCCCTTGATGTTTCTTTTCAATATTATAAGTTTTCAAATGAAAACATTAAATGGTATAAAAGGGGGCTGCATCAAGGTCCTTTTAACCCATGAATTAGTTTATTACTTGATAGGCATATGATAAGATTAGATAAAAAATCATCCAAAATGATAATCATTTATGAGGAACGCGGATCTACCTGACGAAGCCTATGAGATGGAAAAATGATTTGGGTGAAATTTCTATTCACACTGATCTTGAATGAAACCAAGTAACACACAACATATGGATATCCACTAATTGGTTACAAAATCCCATCCATCTAAGTAAAAAATATCCATTCTACTCAATCATGTACTTTAGTTATGTATAATTTTCAAGCGACCACACAAATTTTAGAGAGTTATGGTCTTCAAAAAGTGAAAAACATCATGGAAAATTATGTTATTATATAATATGATTCATTTACTCAGAAATAAACATTCATTTTTAGATATAATTAAAGTTATAAAACGTCTAAACCAATTGAACATAATTTTCAATAAAATCGTATACGATTCACTGCAATCATTAATAATCATGAATGAAGATACTCTAGAAGGATTTTCAACTTTGATAAATAGGGTCATCAAGGATTCATTAGTTTAATTGAATAAAACGATATATTTATATAGTTATTTAATTACTTATGTGATATCATTCTCTATTATATGACAAATCACTAATAGAAAAGCTCCTGAAGTCCAACAAGTTTAGGGGCCTTACTGTCATGTATTTTAGAAAGAGTTTACCTGGCCTCTTCATCTGTGATGTCCTATGTAATATCAGTATTCATAAAACATGTCACATTTGGGGGATATAATATCCAACATTAGTAAAAATAAAATATACCCATAAAAGAACGTATCATTAGAGAATATCAAAATTATATACCATATTTCACTCTCCTACATATTGATTCCTCCATTCATGCCTATATAATTTCAAAATAAAGATCTTCCATCATCTTTCGGAAGAATTATGATTTAAATATAAACTATTATATTATTTTTAATTAAGTTGTTATTCCCTCACCCTCAAGAACTAGAAACTCCATTTAAATATATATATATGATTTGTTTCGAAATTCTTTTCAATATAAAAAATCCATGAGAATAAAAAAGTAAACCTAGGGAGCGAATAACACACCTTTAGAGTCTTCTCAATGTGGAAAACCTCAAAATCAATGGAATGAAATATTGATCTACTTCATTGCATAATACCAACAACCACATTTCAAATTTTAGAACATTAATTAGTGTTACATGAATTTCATGATGACCTGAATATACCTTCACAGCCTTCCTCCATTATTCTCATAATTTAAAACCTGAAAAAATTCAATTTATAAAATGAAACCCACCTCTATTCATGGTGTAAAGAACATGAATATTTTCAGAGAAATTGGTAAAATATGGGACACCTAAAACAAAGTAAATGATCTATCCACTTATAAGAACCCATAAATCAATAAAGTCCTTAAGATACCCTAGTGATCTTCGATGTTACCTAATACAATGTGAATAGATTTTATGTGAATCCCAAATTAGAAAACACCATTGGCCTAAAAACATATTGGAACTCTATCATAATATTTAGAGGCCTAAATAAACCCCTATATTTTTATCTTGAATATTATTTCATTAAGTTTTCCCCCGATTAATAAAGGTCCATCAATATAATTTTTCTCAATCATCAGTAGTTTCAGAAATTTTTATTTATTAATATGATTGTTCCAACCATAGAATCCTATGATGAATCATTCTATAATACCTCTTACTAAATTTTAAATGAAATATGATTTTTAGAGTAATTTTTAATTTTAACATCCTACCCATCATTGTAAGCAATGCATATCAACATGCAAGACCTTGTCTCCCACTAGAAAACTACATTGATGACAGGATTTGTGAGACTGCAACAGTTTCAATATATGATATTCATTACATCATAAAGGTTGGCACTTGTTGATAAACCATAATAGGTATATCCAATAAACTAGATGAAGCATGCTATCCGAAGACCTCGATAAATCAACACCCACTAATCTGATGAAGCCTCCAATATCATAATGAATTTTTAAGATAGATTAAAATATAATAAATAACCCAAATAATAATAATACCAATATGAAGATGCTCAACTAATCCTAATGACCATCCCAATACATCCACAATCAGATTAAATATATCAAATGAAAAAGATAAATCTATCAGAAGAAGATCCCAGTATAAAAAATATCCCAACCTTATTACAATTAGATAAAGATCCCAATATAATGAAATCAAATGGAAAATATATAGAAGAAAAATATGATCAAAAGTAGTGAAATATCCCAATCTAACTATGTTTGGAAGAAAAAAATCTGAGCTTTATGAAGCCACATACCAAATGATTAAGATGAAGAAACTACCCCAACAAAGCAGATCTAATCATAGAGAAACATATATAATGAACCCAAAGAAAGATATTTTTGTGTAACGACCTGAATCCGGAGCCACTCAATTGGTGCCCCGTACCCGGTTCTCTATATGACCTCAAGTACATTTTCCCAAATGCTAGAGGCTGCCGACTAGCAGCGAGGGCCTTGGTGAGTCATTAGGGAAACTATGCCTTCATTTGGTAAGGTATACAAAGAAAAGGAAATAGAAGTCAATAGAGAAAGCAGTAAACAACATACCATAATTGAAACTAAACAGCAGAAGCAATGCATAATATAATAATGATGAAAATGATGCAGAAGATACAAGTATCTAAGGAAAGAA
The DNA here is from genome assembly GCA_963277665.1 of Viscum album. Taxonomy (NCBI): domain Eukaryota; kingdom Viridiplantae; phylum Streptophyta; class Magnoliopsida; order Santalales; family Viscaceae; genus Viscum; species Viscum album. The sequence continues at coordinate 177,889,401 of OY728134.1, forward strand.
TCAAACACAACAAGGTGCTGAAATACAACTGAGAACAAAGTAATAAAAGTAAACAACAACTCCAGCAGCATCGCAAGCCTAGGATCGATCCTATGCTCTCTAGCTCCAACCAGCAATGATGTACCTGAAGTAGAAGGACCACAATCACTATCCACACATAAAACCATATAACCTGTTTGGCCCAAAAAGCTGTACCCAAACAGGGTGTGAGACTAATCCAAGTAGGGAATAACCACATGATCTATGTGATACTATCAGTGAGAAATTTGGAAAAAGTAAATGAAGTAAATAAAGTAGAGAAATAGGAGTACAATATGTAAACAATCCTATAAATCTCCATTCACATTTATTTAGTAATTAAATTCAGTCATTTAATTATCACCTAAGGAATCTTGAAACAACTATATATTCCCAAAGGAAACCAAGTAACTCAACACGTATCTCAGCATACAACCCAAACTACAAGCATTACAAAACACAAGCTCATTATTTTTCTTGGTGGACTCATCACAACCAACCAATCAATATTCACACCAACTCTCTGGGTGGATCATACTGGCAGACCCCTATTGTCAAGTAATTATACAAATGCACAAACACTCTGGGAAGCACTCACCATCAATTCCACTGTGGTCTTGCAATGATAGGTATAGACACTTTGATGAATAACTTATTTGTAATTCCCCCTATAGTGTCGATACGTAACTAAGGAAACTCTAAGGAAGCACAAAGTCCAATTCCTATAGGTCCTGTGAATGATACTAATTTATAATAGACTCTCTAGGGGAGCCCTTAATCATCAATTCCCTCTTTAGTATACCACACTAGGTTCACACAACCCTGAGCTATCTAGTAATTCGTAATCAACTTTCAGTAGCCCTATGTAAGTCCAACAACTACTTGGCTAATAGATACAATGGATCAAAAGTATATAAATAGTAGGCAATACATGCAATTAATTATCTCAAGGAAGGAAAACAATGCAACAAGGTATGCTTCACATGCTTCCTAAGCCAAACTGCGACAAACAACCAAAACCAGGGAAAAAACCATGGGGAGATCCTCAAACATGCTAACAAGAAAACATTAATCATCTAATAACCTCATGAATAGAATAAATCTAAGGCGGGTGATAAAACAGGTTAAAAACACTATCTCAAGGTACCAAATACATTGGAATGCGACACGTTTTGAACAAAAACTCAAAGACATTCAACATAGGGCAACAAACCTCCTACCTTAATCCTAGGAGATCAATATACTTGAACCTTGGACTGTGAATTGGCCTCTAATGGAGTATATCTGCAAAAACATCTAAAACGTTCAACCTTAGATAACTCTCATAAGAGAATGAATCAGGAAACATGGCCAAAGAAGATCCAAGAACTCACCACTGTGATTCTATTTCAACTGACGAAGTTCTATTTTGATAACTCATGATAGATCAGGGGATCTGAGAATATTTGGCCTCCTCAGACACTCTGGAAATAATTAGGTGAAGAAGAAGATGGAAATAGGGATTAGATGTGACCCCGGTCCGTTTAATGAAATAAAAAGAAAATTTCCCGGCATGTACTTCTTTAGTACACGACATGTACTCGCCTTTTCTGTACACCACATTAAGCGTCCTCGACGTCATCCCTACACATCATGTTTGTGGCCTAGACCTAGACAGCACACAACCTCATGCAGGTTCAAATAACATAACATGTACTTATAAAGTACACGACAAGTACTTAAGAAATTTCAATATTTTCCTCTTTTCCTAAAAAATGACCCAAAAAAAGAAAAACATACCTGAAAAAAAGATCTAGGTTCTTACAAACTTCCCCCCTTAAATAAATTCATCCCTGAATTTTCCTAAGAAGGTGGCGAAGAAGAATCCTTGAACAGCTCTGGCCACTGTAATTGCATATTGGCTTCCCTCTCCCAAGTCTCATCCTACACATGGCCGTGCTGCCATAGTACCCATACCAGAGTAACAGATCGACCACAGAGTACCTTTGGGCTATGATCAAAAATCCGAATAGGAGGTTCTTCAAATGACACACCCACCTCAAGCTCAATATCCTCAGGTTGAAAGACATGAGACAGGTCTGAAAAGTAACGTCAGAGCTGAGAAACATGGAAGAAGTCATGCATAGCCTGGTACCTTTGAGGTAATTGCAACCTATAAGCAACCAGCCTAACTCTCTCTAGAACCTCAAATGTCGTGACATATTGTTGTGAAAGCTTACCCTGTCTCCGGATCCTCTTATGTCCCAACCTTGGGGTAACACATAGAAAAACCTGATCTCCCACCCTAAACTCCAAAGGTCTCCTCTGCTAATCAGCATAAGACTTCTGCCAAGACTGTGCGGTAGCCATCCTTTTCCGAATCATCCCCACCCGTTCTGTTGTCTCCTGAGAAAGACGGGGTCCCAACATAGCTGCCTCTCCTACCTCCAGCCAACATAAGGGTGATCGGAACGACCTACCATATAGAGCCTCGTAAGGTGCCATCTGAATAGTTGCTTGAAAACTATTATTGTATTAAAACATAACCAGAGGTATATGATTCTCCCAATTGCCTCAAAAATCAAGGATGGCTGCTCATGGAATGTCCTCTAGCACCTGTATCATGCACTCTGACTGTCCATCTGTCTGATGATGGTAAGTTGTACTCAGAAGTTACTGTGTACCCAAAGCCCTCTGTAGCCCTTTCGAGAAATGCAACGTAAAGAAAGCGTCCCTATCTGTAATGATATTCCTCGGTAACCCATTAATGTATACAATCTCACAGATGTATAAATTTCCAAGATCATCGACACCAAAGGTCTCTTTAATCAGCAAGAAGTGAGAAACCTTCGTGATCCAGTCAATGACAACCCATACCATGTCATTCCCTCGAGGTGATCTTGGTAACCCTATCACAAAGTCCATAGCGACATCATTCCACTTCGACTTGGAAATGTGTAGCTGCTGTAAAATCCCTGATGGTCACTAGTGCTCTTCCCCCACCTATAGACAGGTGGAAAATCTCATGATAAAACCAACAACATCTCTCTTCATACCTGGCCATCAATACTGGCGTTGTAGATCACGATAAATCATGGTGATTCCAGGATGAACTGCCCAAACTGAGGAATGAATGTCTCTTATCACCTCCTCATGTATATATACTGGCACCCATACGCGTCCCTGGAAACGAAAGATCTCACCCTCGCATACAGTCCATCAAGGAGGAGGGTCTTATCCTGACACACTTTCCCGTAAGACAAGGCCTTTGATGTCTAATATGTAAAGACCCATAAACATTCAAGGAAATTTTTTTCTTAATTTTATTTGTAATTTTACAAGAATGCAGCTTTTGACAGAACCTGATTCTGAGGCCCGGTGTGCCCAGAATCACTTTTCGAAGTTTGGCTCGGGTACGCTTAGTGAACGGACGAGCGGGTTTTTCTAACTTTTGAACCGGTGCCCAGAATCGAATTCCAAGGGTACCGATGGAATCGTAGTGCCGGTATTTGCTTAGAAACTCCTCTTTCGGAGTTACGTTTGCTCGGTTGTGGTGTTTAATTTTTGGGTTTTATGTTATGAAATAAAATAATGTTGTGCGACAATATTATTTTTATTTCACTTAGAGCCGCTTAAAGACCACTTTAAGCTGCTTAAGCTCAATTGAAACGGATAGGGTGCAATCCAAAATATCCTACCCACTTTGTAGGATATTTTTGAGGTGGGGCCCACACGATCCCCACCGTTTCTTTTCCACTATGTAACGCACCCGCGAAAACCCATCATTATGAAAGTCACCTGACGCGTTTTCTTAAATTCTTATCGCACCAATTAATTGGGAGGTTAACTTCGTCAAATTAATTCTATGAATTAATTTAATCGTTTCTTATCCTATTTTCAATCCGTTGGCATAATAATAAAATAAGACCAATGCACAACTTCTTGAGTATTGTTCGTTGAGAGGTTTTTGACAGAATTTTGTGCCTTCATCCTCCTTCGCGAAGAACGTGAAGAACGCGAAGAACGCGAAGAATGCCGTCACCCCTGGAGATTGAAGACGCTTCTTACGAGACGTTCTCCCCCGCAATGATCTCCGATCACCAACTGCTTGAGGTAGGAGATTTCGGGTTTCGGCTTTTAATCTTCTTTGCTGTCTATAACAACACATGTATTTAATCGATATAATTAAATTTGTTGTTTCTTGGTCCTCGGAGTTCGTCGACGCAACACCGGATATCGCGACAACGCGACGGTCCCCTCCTTCCATGACGATCAATTCCAAGAAGAACGCGGGTGCGACGACTTGATGAGGTAGGGGTTTTATTGGGAATGATTTTACTCCGTGGATGTTTCTGTTCAAAACAAATAATCCGGTTTCATAAGAACAATTTTAATTTATTAAAAATGTTATTCGTTATGTTTCCTATGTATTGATTATTTCTCCCTACTGCTATCATTTAACGTGGAGGGTGCGGTCCAAACAAACACGGCCTGACAACCCTCCGCAGTTCTTCGTTGTTATGCAGATTTGGCGGGTGATGACAAAACGTGCCGTAGAGACGATTTGATGTTTCCGTAGTGAAGAATGGGACCCGGGTGGAGCAACGGCGTAGACGAGAATTGAATCGGAACACCGGAGCGACTCCGGTGACCCGTGGACCCGCGGGTCCGGTGCACACGGGATGCGGCATTGCCGCGTCCACTGACCGTAGGGCGCCCCCCCCGGGGGCCGCGGTGATGACACGCGGGGGCAGCACGCCCCCTGCCCTAGGCTCTGCCCGCTCGGATGAGACGAGCCTGGCCGAGTCGTCCCGACCGGTCGGGTCACGCCGAGGCCGGGCCAGGCCACCCTGGCCGGGCCGGGGCGTGCCAAATCGGGTCGGACCCGGACCCGGGTCAGGCCGACCTTGGGGGGTTGGGCCGGGTCGGACCGGGCCCAGACCCCCCATTTCCGGACCTTTCCGGTCTTTTGCTCATAACATGAGCTATGAGCTTTTGAACGACTCTCCGTCAGTGGCGATGCGATCCTTGGATCGAGACAGACGTTTCGGTATATTACACTCAATGTTTCGGGATACTTTGGGTTCGGTCGGGTTGGTTCGTACACGAAACCAACCGGGCCCTCGGAGTAGAAAAACTCATATCTTGAGCCCCGGACGTCGGATTGACGTGCCGTCGACTTTGATGGATTCCTCTAAGTGAGACGGATATTTTGGCTTACTCCACCTGAGGTTTGGACGCAGGTGGAGTACGGTGAGGTTGGTTCTCTCATGAAACCAACCGGGCCCCTAGAACGAAAAAGCTAATAAATCACAGACCGGGCGACCGATTGACGCGTCGTCTGTCTCATTGATTCCCTTTTGATGAGACGGAACATTTGGCATACCTTTCTTGAGTTTTGGATGCTGTTGGAGAGTGGCCAGGTTGGATTGCACCTGAAATACAACCGGGCCCCTGGAATGGAAAAGATGATATCCTTCAGACAGGACGTCTGTTTGACTAACCGTCAGCGGTATTGATGATCACATTGAGAAATGGTCCCTATGAGCATACCCTATGGGAGTTTGGGGTAAATTGGAGATTCGGCCGGGTTGGTTCGCACACAAAACCAACCGGGCCCCTGGGACGAAAAGGCTAATAACTCATAGGTCGGGCGTCCGATTGACGCACCGTCTGTTGTGTTGAGACCCCTATGACGAGGATGTCCTTTGGGATACTTCTTCATGGGAATTTATGATACTTGGAGTATCGACCAGTAGCTCGTGGAGAGGACCCTCCCAGAGATGAGCGTACGGAGTACGGAGACCGTGTAGCCGGCTGAGACCTAACGACTGCTTGACCGATCAACTCAGTGTGTTTCGGATAGCCCAGTGGGGAGCGCTTGGTTGTAGCAGCAGACCCATGGTGGGAAGCACTTGGTTGTAGCAGCAGGCCCATAGTACTCGATAGGAGGAGTTACTCAGGAGTCTTAGGTTAGTGAGCAGTACCTCAGAGTCATGACAGGATCACTGTACAGTCCAGAGACGGATCCCTTCAGCAGTTACAGTTTCAATAATGAAAATCTTGGTTTGAGGTGAATCTTTGACCTTTGTGTTTACCTCATGAATAAGATGGGTCACTTGATAACTTAGGTATATGTATGGGCATATACCTGGGTAGTGGTTATCCGTTGATTTCATAATCTTTGTGTTTCCTCATTACTGAGATGGGTTACTTGATAACTTAGGTATATGTATGGGAATATACCTAAGTAGAGGTTATCTGTTGAGAACATCTTTGTGGTTATACTTGTTGGATTTAGTGAGACCTTGAGGTCTCGGGGTCCCTACTGAGTATCATTATACTCCCCCCTGCACGGGCTATGCCTGCACCTCGTTGTGTTGGTTGCAGACGACAGGCAGTGCTGACGGAGGCCGAGTGCTTGAGGACTGGACGGTACCCGGAGGTGAACTACACGAAGAGTCGGTACCCGGAGGTGGACCACGCGATGAGTCAGTACCCGGAGGTGGACCACGCGATGAGTCAGTATCCGTTGGTGGACTTCACGGCGAGATGAAACTCAGAGGAGGTTGACGGGCGAGAGCGTTGTGGAGGCTATATGTACCTACCCTTCAGGTAGGATCCGTGGTGGACGATCCAGGAGTTGCGCAATCTATACCTACCCTTCAGGTAGGATCCGAGGAGGATGACCCAGGAGCCACTTCTGTCCTTCCAGTTGTTGTCTTTTTCTGTTGTACTTGATCAGTTGTATTTGTACTTTCTTTTGGGTTTGTATTCTGGCCCATTTACCTTTCAGCACTTCTCTTTGTAATTAGTGTTTACTCTTTCCGCTTGCTTATTCTGTGGTGGTTGTTTACTTTACAAAGGAAATTCCTTCCCTATTTATCGGGATTTACACCTTGGTGCTAGTCACCATCCCCTGGCCTATGTAAGGCGGGCTTAGGGTAGTCACGACATGGGCCCCGAGGACGGGTTGTGGCAAATTGGTATCAGAGGTGTTCAGTTCTACCGCAGACTCTGATCTTTCTTCTATGTGAAGTAATAGTGTTAAGCGTATTGGGTGTGGTTATCAGTCTTGGGATCCCAGTGTTGGTGTGGCGGCCGACGTATCCGTATACCAGGACCCTGACTTCTAATTTCCGGAATAATGCACGAAAACATTGATTGCGTGTGTGTTTCCAGAAGTTTTTAAATGTTAGCTAAAACCAGGTCAGCTCACCAGGTATAATCATTTGACCATGTCACGTTGTTTCTTTCAGGATGCCTTTTTTCGAACGACCAGCTAGAGCCCAGAGGGATGTGCGTACTGACAACCTGTCGAGCGATGAGGCTTCAGTATTGGGCCCTCTTGCATTTCAGGCACCAGCGGAGGCACCAGAGGTACTACCATATGTTGGGCCACCGATGCCACGATCCCCAGCAGTAGGTGATGCATGCCACTTGAGTGCGCTGCACGAGTTCCAGTGCAGAGGCCACCCAGGTTCCGGGGATAGATAGAGCTGCAGGCAGATGAGTATTGGCTGGAGGCTGTGGTGAGAGTCTTCAGGCTAGTGGGGACGCCAGCAGACTTCATGGTGATCTTTGCTGCTAGCCTTCTTCAGGCAGCAGCAGGCAGGTGGTGGAGCCACTTGTTCCAGTTTTGCGATGGGATGGACTTCACATGGGAAGACATCGAGACCTTCTTCAGGGTGGAGTTTGTGCCAGTAGATCTACACCCCGAGCGTGTATAGGAGATTCTACCTATGCCGCAGGGTTTTCGATCAGTAGCTGAGTCATCTGTGGGCAGTAGACAGATGATGCAGAGGTCCAAGAAGACCAGAGCCAGTCGTACGAGGAGCAGGAAGTGTTATGAATTCGGCAGGAAGGGTCACCTGACACGTGACTGTCTCACTCTATGCACAGCCGATCCACAGGCATTGGAGGGGCCACTGAGGTAGAAGCAGCGACGAGTGCTTGAGTAACAGACGAGCAGTGGAGAAGGCAGTATAGCTCCGGGAGCAGGTGTACAGGAGCGGAACTAGTGGATACGTCTTTTGTACTTCTAGTTCCTTATTGCTATTGTGTACTGTCTTTGTATTATGAGCTGCAATAATAAAAGATGCAAAACCATTGTGACATTTTTATTCCTATCCTCCTTTTTGTTGTTACTAAGAGGTTCCAGTTTAGACTGTTTACTTGACCCTCACTTGTGAGACATCTACTGGAGGAGACCCAGTTACCACACACTGATGCCAACAGTGTGACTCAACCCTTGGAGGCGAGAGTAATGGTTGGATCTCTTGGTAGTAGCGTTGAGGCCTTACGACCTCATCCTTGGTATAGATTAGTACCATCCATGTCAGGATTGACTGTATTAGGCAAAGGAAGTGGTTCATCCAGGGGATGAGACCATATTTCTCTTATCGGCAAAGAAGAAATCTTAGCAGCAGTGGTCTTCGCTCTGAAGACATGGTGACACTATCTGATGGGCAAGCGCTTTACAGTATTTTCTGACCACCAGAGTCTCAGGTACATCTTCTCTCAGAAGTAATTGAACCTGAGACAGCGGCGATGGATCGAGTTCCTCCAGGACTATGACTTTGAGATAGTCTATACTCCTGGGAAGGGGAATGTAGTAGCCGATGCCCTCAGAAGGAGGACGGGCATCCAGCTACTTGAGGAGGCGATAGAGCAGCTAGCCACTTTGTAGATATCCTTCGTGGATAGAGATAGAGCAGCCTTCCTTCAGTCTCCCACAGTCACTCCTCCATTATTGCAGTGGGTCAAAGAGGCACAACGTGGGGACGCTGACTCTGAGACACGGCGTGCACATATATCCTCAGGACAGGCACCTGATGGTTTCTCCCTTGGAGTAGAGCACGACGTCCTTTTCAGAGGACGTACCTTGGTACCAATAGCTTTCCGGGGGGAGGTGCAGAGAGAGTTTCACACTTCTCCTTTGGCGGTACATCATGGAGTGGTGAAGATATACCAGGACCTCAGACGACAACACTGGTGGTCGGGTATAACGAATGTTTTGGTATTGGTCGTTTCTCGATGCCTCACCTGCCAGCAGGTGAAGGCAGAGCATCAGGTACTAGCAGGCTTGGTATTGCCCTTGGAGGTCCCGGAGTGGAAGTGGGACAAGATATATATGGACTTCGTGACTGGACTTCTACGCACTTCCAGAGGTCACAACTCCATTTGGGTGATTATTGACCGACTCACCAAGTCGGCACACTTCTTACCCATCCGAGAGTAGGGCTCAGTGGAGAGCTTGGGGCGTCTCTACGTTCAGGATATTGGACGGCTTCACAGTGTGCCATCGTCTATCGTCTCTGATCGAGATGCTCGGTTTACTTCCTGGCTTTGGAAGGGGTTGCAGGAGGCATTCGGCGCGCAGCTACGTCTGAGCACCGCCTTTCACCCTCAGACGAATGGTCAGACAGAGAGGACCATTCAAACTCTCGAGGACATGCTTCGCGCATGTGTCCTCAACTTTGGTCACAGCTGGGAGGACCACCTACCCTTGGTGGAGTTCACGTACAACAATATCTACCACTCAACCATCGGGATGGCACCATACGAGGCGTTGTATGGAAGACCTTGCAGATCACCTTTGTGATGGACATACCATAGGGAGTCAGTACTTGTGGGACCAGAGATTGTTCGAGCCACGATAGAGAAGGTCCAGGTCATCCAGGAGCGGATGAGGATAGCTCAGAGCCAGCCGAAGTATTATGATGATAGGATCCATATGCCACTAGAGTTCGAGGATGGCGACCACGTCTTCTTGCGTGTCTCACCTCGACATGGATTATGGAGAATTGGCCGAGGCAGCAAGTTGTCTCTACACTTCATTAGACCCTTCCAGGTCCTCAGCATGTTTGGAGAGGTGGCTTATCGCCTGGCTCTACCACCTCAGTTCCACAGGGTGGATGATGTCTTCCATGTATCTCAACTGAGAAGATAAGTGAACGAACCGACGCATATCATTGACTATGGGGAGCAGGACGTTGACGATGGGGTGACTTTTGCGGAGGTCCCAGTGGAGATCGAGGATCGACAGGAGCGGGTCCTACGTGGACGTTCGATCCCTCTAGTGCGCATCAGATGGCAGCACGGGAACCTCCGGGAGAGAACTTGGGAGCGGGAGGCTTAGATGCGTGCTCAGTACCCACATTTGTTTCCCTAGTTTATGATGTATCTTTACGGGGACGTAAATCCATGAGGTGGGAGTAATGTAAGGTCCCGTAAAATTTCAAGGGAATTTTTTTCTTAATTTTCTTTGGAATTTTACAAGAATTCAGCTTCTGACGGCACCTGATTCTGAGGCTCGGTGTGCCCGGAATCACTTTCCGAAGTTTGGCTCGGGTACGTTTAGTGAACGGACGATCGATTTTTCCTAACTTTTGAACCAGTGCCCTGAATCGAATTCCAAGGGCACCGATGGAATCGCAGCGCCAGTATTTGTTTAGAAACGCCTCTTCCGGAGTTGCGATTGCTCAGTTGTGGTTTTTAACTTTTGTGTTTTAAGTTATGAAATAAAATAAAGTTGTGCGACAATTTTATTTTTATTTCACTTAAAGCTGCTTAAAGACCACTTTAAGCTGCTTAAGATCAGTTGAAACAGATAGGGTGAAATCCAAAATATACTACCCACATGGTAGGATATTTGTGAGGTGCCACCCGCATGAGCCCCACTATTTCTTTTCCGGTACGTAACGCACCCTCGAAAACCCGTCATTATGAAAGTCAACTGACGCGTTTTCTTAAATTCTTATCTCACCAATTAATTAGGTGGTTAACTTCATTAAATTAATTCTATGAATTAATTTAATCGTTTATTAACCTGTATTCAATCCGTTGGTGTAATAATAAAATAAGGCCAACACACGACTTCTTGAGAATTGCTCGTTCAGAGGTTTTTGACAGATTTTTGTGCCTTCATCCTACTTCGCGAAGAACGTGAAGAATGTGAAGAATGTGAAGAACGCCGTCACCATCGGAGATTGATGATGCTTCTTCCAAGGCGTTCTCCCCTGCAACGATCTCCGATAACCAACTGCTTGAGGTAGGAGATTTCAGGTTTCTTCTTTTAATCTTCTTTGTGGTCTATAACAACACATGGATTTAATCGATATAATTAAATCTTTTGTTTATTGGTCCTCAGAGTTCTTCGACGCAACTTCGGATACCGCGACGATGCGACTGTCCCCTCCTTCCGTGATGATCAATTCTGTGAAGAACGCGCGTGCGACGACTTGACGAGGTAGGGGTTTTATTGGGAATGATTTTACATTGTGGATGTTTCCGTTCAAAACAAAAAACCCAGTTTCATAAGAAAAATTTTAATTTTTTAAAATTGTAATTTGTTATGTTTCCTATATATTGATTATTTCTCCCGACTGCTATCTTTTAACGTGGAGGGTGCGGGCCAAACAAACAAGGCCCGACAACCCTCCGCAGTTCTTCGTTGTTATGCGGATTTGGTGGGTGACGACAAAACGTTCCGCAGAGGGGATTTGATGTTTCCGCAGTGAAGAACAGGACCCGAGTGGAGAAGCGGCGCAGATGGGAATGGAATCGGACCATCGGAGTGACTCCGGTGGCCCGCGGAAGCCACCGGCGGCGTGGGTCGCCGGCGCTGCGGCGCCCGCGGACCCACGGCCGCACGGGTTCGGCGCACACTGGATGCAGCATTTCCATGTCTGCTGACCACAGAGCCCCCCCCTGCGGGGTCCGCGGTGATGACACGCGGGGGCAGCGCGCCCCCCGCCCCGGGCTCCGCCCACTCGGCCGAGACGAGCCGGGCCGAGCCGACCCGGGCCGAGCCGACCCGACCGGCCGGGTCACACCCAGGCCAGGCCGGGCCGCCCTGGCCGGGCAGGGGCGCGCCAAACCGGGTCGGACCCAGACCCGGGTCGGGTCGACCCGGGGGGGGGGGGGGGGGTGTTGGGCCGGGTCAGACCGGGCCCAGACCCGCCCGTTTTCGGACCTTTCCGGTCATTTTCTCATAACTTGAGCTATGGGCCTCCGAACAATGCGCCGTCAGCGGCGATGCGATCCTTGGATTGAGATGGTCTTTTCGGTATATTACAGTCAAGGTTTTGGGAGACTTTGGGTTTGGCCGGGTTGGTTCGTACATGAAACCAACCAGGCCCTCGGAGTAGAGAAGCACATATCTTGAGCTCCGGACATCCGATTGACGTGTCGTTGACTTTGATGGATTCCTCTAAGTGAGACAGATCTTTTGGATTACTCCACCCGAGGTTTGGATGTAGGTGGAGTACGGTCGGGTTGCTTTGCTCACGAAACCAACTGGGCCCCTGGAACGAAAAAGCCAATAAATCATAGACCGGGCGTCCGATTGACGCGCCGTCTATCTCGTTGATTCCCTTTTGATGAGACGGGACCTTTGGCATAACTTTCTTGAGTTTTTATTGCTGTTGGATAGTGGCCAGGTTGGATTGCACCCGAAATCCAACCGGGCCCCTGGAACGGAAAAGCTGATATCGTTCAGACAGGACGTCCGTTTGATGAACCATCAGCGGCGTTGATGATCACATTGAGAAACGGTCCCTATGAGTATACCCTATGGGAGTTCGAGGTACAGTGGATATTCAGACAGGTTGGTTCGCACATGAAACCAACCGGACCCCTGGGACGAAAAGGCTAATAACTCACAGGCCGGGCGTCCGATTGACGCACCGTCTGTTGTGTTGAGACCCCTATGATGAGGCGGTCCTTTGTGATACTTCTTTGTGGGACCTTGTGATACTTGGAGTATCGACCAATAGCTCGTGGAGCAGACCCTCCCAGAGACGAGCGTACATATTATGGAGACGGTGTAGCTGGCTGAGACCTAATTACTGCTTGGCCGTTCGACTCGGTGTGTTTCGGATAGCCCAGTGGGGAGCACTTGGTTGTAGGTGCAGACCCATGGTGGGAAGCGCATGGTTGTAGTAGCAGGCCCACAGTACTCAACAGGAGGAGTACCTCAGCAGTCTTAGGTTAGTGAGCAGTACCTCGGAGTCGTGACAGGATCACTGTACACTCCAGAGACAGAGCTCTTCAGCAGTTACTGTTTCAATAATGAAAATCCTGGTCTGAGCTGAATCTTTGACCCTTGTGTTTACCTCATGAATGAGATGGGTCACTTGATAACTTAGGTATATGTATGGGCATATACCTGGGTAGTGGTTATCCTTTGATTTCATAATCTTTGTGTTTCCTCATAATTGAGATGGGTTACTTGATAACTTAGGTATATGTATGGGCATATACCTAAGTAGAGGTTATCTGTTGAGATATTCTTTGTGGTTATCCTTGTTGGATTTAGTGAGACCTTGAGGTCTCGGGGTCCCTACTGAGTATCGTTATACTCACCCCTGCACGGGCTATGCCCGCACCTCGGTGTGTTGGTTGCAGATGATAGGCAGTGCTGACAGAGGCCAAGTGTTCGAGGACTGGACGGTACCCAGAGGTGAACTACATGACGAGTCAGTACGCGGAGGTGGACCACGCGACGAGTCAGTACCCGGAGGTGGACCACGCAACGAGTCAGTATCTGGTGGTGGACTTCACGGCGAGACGACACTCGGAGGAGGTTAACGGGAAAGAGCGTTGTGGAGGCTATCTGTACCTACCCTTTAGGTAGGATCCCTGGTGGACGATCCAAGAGATGCGCCATATGTAACTACCCTTCAGGTAGGACCCGAGGAGGATAACCCAGGAGCCGCTTCCGTCCTTCCATTCGTTGTCTTTTTCTGTTGTACTTGTTCAGTTGTAGTTGTACTTTCTTTTGGGTTTGTATTCTCACCCATTTACCTTTCAGCACTTCTCTTTGTACTTAGTGTTTACTATTTCCTCTTGCTTACTCTGTGGTGGTTTTTTACTTTACAAATGCAATGCCTTCCCTGTTTATTGGGATTTATGCCTTGGTGCTAGTCGCCAGCCCCTGGCCGATGGAAGGCAGGCTTGGGGTAGTCACGGCACGGGCCCTAAGGACGGGTAGTGACATGATAGATGCCTCATTTGAACTCGGTCAAGAAGTGTAGAGGTAACATCTATAGAAGAAAGAAAGGTATGATCCTATCTATAGTGCACCTCCAAATACATTTCAAAGAATGGAGCCATAATCTGCCACTCACTGCTGGCCTCCTGAACCTCTTGTATCTGTGTCCTCCTACTCAGTGGTCTTCCACATCATTTCCTTTCCCAGACGTATAATTAAGCTCAAAATCGAAAGACTAAAGGTAATAAACCCACCTCCGCTGTCTCAAATTCAAGTCACACTGCGTGAAGATATACTTGAGGATCTTGTGGCCAGTATATACCACAAAATTCTCTCCCAGAAGACAATGCCTCCAACAATTCAAAGAATGCACAACTGTAGTGAACTCTAGGTCATGCGTAGGATAGTTATCTCATGTGGCCTCAACTGCCGAGATCCATACAAAACAACACCATCCTCTTGCATTAGCACTGCTCCATGCCCTATGCCAGATGCATCACAAAAAACTGTATAACTCTTTCCAAACTCTAGCAAAACTAGAATCGGTGCAGAAGTCAATCTCCCTATCATCTTCTGAAAGGCTGAATCGCAGGCTTCTGACCAAACATACTTCACCCCCCCATCTTAGTCAAGCCTTTTAGTGGCACTGATAAGTGTGGGAAGTCCTGTAGAAACCCGATTTAGTAACCAGCCAGCCCTAAGAAACTTTGTACCTCGAAGACATTCTTCAAATGCTCACAGGTAACTACTTCTCTCACCTTTTCTAGGTCTACTGATACTCTTGTCTCTAAGATGACATTACCTAGGAAGTGAATCTCATCCATCAGAATGTGGCACTTTGAGAGCTTAGAATATAACAGATGCTCCCTCAGTGTACTCAAAACGATCTCAAAGTGGGTAGCATGGTCGTGTCGAGCGTGAGAGTACACCAAGATGTCGTCTATGAAAACCACCATGAAAGAATCCAAGTAAGGATGGAGAACTCTATTCATCAATTCCACGAAAACTGCTGGCATGTTTGTGAGACTGAATGGCACAACCAAATAATCATACAGACCATACCTTATTTGGAAGGCTGTAAGAGGTATATCAGCTGGTCTGACATGCCACTGATAATATCTGGATGTCAAGTCGATCTTAGAGTACACTATAGATCCAGGAAGCTGATCAAAGTGTTCTTCTATCCATGGAAATTGATATCGGTTCTTGACCATCAACTGGTTTAGCTTCCAATAATCCACACAAAGCCTAAGGGTGACGTCTTCCTTCTTCGCATATAGGTCTGGAGAATCCCAAGGAGAAGTACTGGGTCGGATTAAACCCTTTGCCTTTAACTCCTCCAACTTCTTCATGATCTTCTACAACCCAGGTGTAGCCATCCTATAAGGAGGAATGGACACTGGTGTTGCTCCTGGAACAAGATCGATAGAAAAGTCTACCTCTCGCTCTAGAGGCACACCGGAAAATTCTTCTGGAAAGACATCTAGATAGCGATTAACCACTGGAAGAAAATATATCTTATAAGTCCCATGGTCATCCAGATATAAGCAAGAAATATGGGCTGTAACACCTCCCAACCAATGATGCTCTGGTCCAGCTCAGCTCGTCGGACATCTCATTCACCCTTGTGAAGAAAACATCCGCCCTACGGTGATGTAAAACTCACCCTACGACGACATAAATCGACAAAGTCCTAGAAGGGAACTAACCAGTCCACCCATAGAATGACATCATAAACTGCCATTTAAAAAACATAGAGACTCTACGAATGATGACACCCACCAACCTCAAGGGAGCAGTCTAAGCACTGATGCACGATGGCAGTTCTAATTCCCAAGGGAGTGTCTAGCGTCATCATATCCTCAGAAGTATAAACAGTAAGTCTAAGCCCATCCATAGTATGACCAGAAAGAAAGGTTTGAGAAGCTCCTATATCAAAAAGTGCAAAGGATAAAACTGAGGCTACGAAAATCGTACCTCGAACTGTGGAAGTTCCAGGATCCTACCCCTGATAAATCTACTCTACCACAATAGTCTGGCCTGCACCACAGTACTATGTAGTAGCCTGAGATCCATGAGATGACCCTCCTAGAGCCTGATCACTACATCCATGGCCTCTACCCTTGCCTAAACGACCTGAATACCTCCATCCCCCAGTCTTCTGCGGAACTGGTAATCTTGCTCCTGTACGTGGATTCGAAACCGATCATCCTTCACTAGCTACTGGAAGAAGAACCTTGAAGAAATGCTGCAGATGACCCATCCTTCCACTTTATAGTCACTCCACTGGGTCTCTCAAGCACTGAGGCTTATTATACCCATTTCTACCGCACTGATAGCACACCACTTGGTTTCTAGAAGGAAGATCTCGTCTACCAGATGAAATGCCTCGCTTCCTCGAGTCTCCTCGTGTAGACTCACGGAGGCGCTTCTTGCCGTATACCTGAAAAGATTCAGCCCTGGAGGCTGAACTGCCCTGGTCCACAACTCTAGTATCCCTCAGGTTTCTCTCTATGATATGTTCTTGGTTGACTATCAGAGTAATAGAAGTCAACTGGAAGATGTTCACCTGTGATCTGATGTTTGGTTTAAGGCCTTCCTCAATCTTCCTCGCTAAAAACAACTCGTTATTCCCCTGAAGTAGAGTGAAACGTCATAAATCTGTGATGCGAGATGAATAATCCATAATTGTGAGAGTACCCTGCTGCAGGTTCATGAACTCTCTAGCTCTGTCATCCCTCAGTTTTTCCATGTAGAAGTAGTTGTAAAATGTATGCTAGAACTCGTCCCAAGCCATAGCCTGTTGGATCCCTGCCTGCGAAACAACATCCCACCATATCATGGCAGAATCTCATAGAATATAAGTCATGAGATTCAATCTCCTCTCCGGAGGCATCTCTAGGTGCTTGAAGATGGATAGAATGGATTCTATCCATGAATCTATAGCCTACGGTCCTCCCTCCACTCTGAACGTGGGAGGATGCTGCTACTGAAAAACCCACATTAGCTCTTCCATAGATGGGGCAGGATGCTGAGCTCCCTGGAAGGTCTACATGAACCCCATGAAACCCTCTCTGAACTGTGCATTAGCACCAGTGACTGTAATCATTGCAAGTTCCATGTTCAGAATGATAGGTGGAACTACTGGTAGTCCCTGGTCTACCGTATCAGGCGTGCAGTCACTACCTGGTTCTTGACGTGCAATAGGAGGACGTCTTGGTACCATAACTCTAAAAAGTGAAAATAACACCTTCTTTGATGATGAATTGAGTTTCAACATAAGATATTAACATGTAACAGGAAGAAAAAACTTTAAAATTATGGAAGACATTACTACACGGAGTGTTAGTACCACTACATGGCGTGTTTTCTGGAAATTTTACCATGGGCGTATACCTTGGTCATACTTGGCTGTGTTAATCACCCGTCTACGTGGCGTGTTCTCAAACTACAAGTTGTGTACTAACCCTTTTTATCCCTACCCGATCCCTCCTATACAGCTAGGAACACGTTCTGTCCTAGCAGGAAAATACACTGTGTTTTTCCACTACACAACGTCTCCTTATGATTTCCCCCCTGTCCGTGTCGTTAGTCACACAGACTGGTACACAGACCTCTACTACATGACATGTCAACATGGTACACGGCATGTTTCCCTAGAACATTCCCAATGCATATATTCAGCTACATGGCTAGGTCACACAACTCCCCTAAGACAAAACTACACAGCGTGTTCAAATGAGACACAACGTGTACTAGACATGCCTTACCTATCCCGTGTTGTTCGCGACATGGCCTGACACATGGCCAACCCTACATGGCATGTTCTAGATGGACACGACATTTACCTGAAGGAAACCCCCATCCCAAATTGTTCATGACATGACTGAATACCCAATTCATACTACATGGTGTGTAAACTAGTACACATCGTGTTCCTAATTTTTTTTTCACATCCCAGTTTCCTTTTCCACAAAGTCAGTGACACGGCTAAAAACTACACACTTTGTATCCATGATGTACACACCTTGTATTCTTGGTATTTCCAGACAATAGCCTTAGAACTGCACCGAAGCCTAGAAAACACATAAAACAAGCGTTTAGGTTCCAAATTCCGATCCGTGGGGGCCCATACTCCTAGCGAATCAAAGCTTGGCATCATAACAATGCATATAACAAGTAAACATTTAAAAAAACTCACGACCCAACAAATTATGATCCTCGAGGGCCCATAATACCTCTAAAACCAACGGTTGGCATCCATGATAACGAAACTCTAAACAAATGATACCCTATAATTAATGGTAGGAATTCTACCACAACAGCTATCACAACAACATGCATCGTCTATCACAAATTCTATCACAACAACATGCAAATTCTAATGCAACATAGATGGCATGGAAAAATGCATGACATGTGAATTTCTAACAACTGTCTAGATGATGCATGATATGGAATATCCTCATCTCATTGGGTTACAAAAAAATAGAAACACAATTATATAAACAGTAACAACACAAAACAAGTGCACCACCCAATGGTGAAATCAAGTAAATTGTAACATTTTCAAAACAGGAAAATTGCAACATTCGAGGTAATCTGGATTTTTCTCTGTATATGGGTTCTAGAACTCCTGAGAACAAATATTTACCATTTACCTATTCCTTCCTATCCCTGTATAATGTTGCTAAATAGTAAGACAATAGAAAAGGAAAGAAACTCCTATGATACCACTTTGTAACGACCCAAATCCGGAGCCACTCAACTGGTGCCCCATACCCGATTCGCCACATGAACTCAAGCACGTTTCCAAAAATTCTAGAGGCTGCCGACTAGCAGCGAGGGCTTGGTGAGTCATTGGGGAAGCTATGCACTCATTTGGTAAGGTATACAAAGAAAAGGAAATAACAGTCAATAGTGGAAGCAGTAAACATCATACCATAACTGAAACAAATAGTGGAAGCAATGTATAATATAATAATGATGAAAATGATTCAGTAGGTACAAGTATCTATGGAAAACATCAGACACAACAACATGCTAAAATACAACTGAGAAAAAAGTACTAAAAGTAAACAGCAACTCCAGTAGCGTCGTAAGCTTAAGCTCGATCCTATGCTTTCCGGCTCCAACATGCAATCATGTACCTGGAATAGAAGGGCCACAATCCCAACCCACACCTGCAACCATATAACCTATTTGGGCTAAAATGAAGGACCCAAATAGGGTGTGAGACTAATCCCAGTAGGAAATCACCAAAAGATTTGTGCCCAACTGTCAGTGAGCAATTGGGAAAAATTAAATGAAATAAATGAAGCAGAGAAATAGGAGTACACTAAGTAAACAATCCTACAGATCCCCATTCACATTTATTTAGTAATTTAATTCAGTTAATTAATTATCACCTAAGGAATCTAGCAATATCTCTATATTCTTAAAGCAAATCAAGTAACACAACAGGTATCTCAGTAGACTACCTAAAATACAAGCAGTACAAAATACAAGCTTGTTCTTTGGCTTGGTGGACTTGTCACAACCAAACAAACAATATTAACACAGACTCTATGGGTGGTTCATATTGGCAGACCCCTATATTCATGTATTCATACAAAGGAACATGCACTCTGGGAAGCACTCACTGTCAACTCCCCTATGGTCTTGCAACGATAGGTATAAACTCTCTGAGGAAGCACTTACTTCTAATTCCCCCTATACTCTCACTACGTAACTAAGGACACTCTGAGGAAGCACAAAGTCCAATTACTATAGGTCCTGTGAATGATACTAATTTATAACAAACTCTCTAGGGAATCTCTTAATCGTCAATTCCCTCTTTAGTCTACCGCACCAAGTTTACACAGACATGAGCAGTCTAGTCGTGCATAATCGACTGTCAACAGCACTATGTAAGTTCAAAAACTACTTGGCTAATAGCTACAATGCATCAAAAGCATATAAAAAGTATGTAATACGTGCAATCAATCATCTCAAGGTAGGAAAACAATGCAACAAGGTATTCCTCATAGGAAACCTAAGCTAAACAGTGGTAAAAAACCAAAACAAGGGAAATACCCATGGGGCGATCCTCAAACAAGATAAAAAGAAAACAATAATCATCTAATAACCTCAAGAATACAAGAAATATAAGGCGGGTGATAAAACAGGTTCAAAACCCTAACCCGAGATACCCGATACATGGGAATCCAACACTTTTTTTTACAAAAACTCAAATACATTCAATGTATGGCAACGAGACACCTACCTAGATCCTAGGAGATAGATATAACTAATCCTTGGCCTATGAATCATCCTCTAATAGAGAATATATACGAAAAAGTTTATCAAAAATTCATCCTTACATAACTCTCATAAGAGAAACAATTAGGAAATGTGGCCAAAGAAGAACCAATAACTCACCGCTGCGATTCTATTGACACCAACGATGTTCAATTCAGATAACTGGTGATGGATCAGTATCTTAGAGAAGATTTGGCCTCCTTAGACGCTCTGGATGTAATTAGGCAGAGTCAAAGACGGAAATAGGTATTAGATGCGACCTCGGTCCATTTATTGAAATAAAAAGAAATGCACACGGCATGTACATCTTGAGTACACGACGTGTACTTGACTTTTCCGTACACCACATTAAGCGGCCTCCACATAATCCCTACACACCATGTGTGTGACCTGGAAATGGCCAGCACATGGCCTCGTGCAGGATCAAAATACACAACGTGTACTTATAATGTACACTTCATGTACATAGGAAATTTCTAGATTCTCTTATTTTCCTAAAAAGCGACCAGAAAAGGAAAAACATACCTGAAAGGAAGTTCCGGGTTCTTACAATTTGTTTGATAAACCATGGTGATGAGCCAAATGAAGAATGATTTTATTCCACAAGATAATGCTAAGGTAAGTTTAGAAAAAAGATCCAACGATAAGTAAACAAATCAACAAAAAAAGAAATTGGTCACCAAGTTGTGGTTGAAACTCAAAAAATCTATGAAAGAAGAATCTCATGGTTGTGAATAAACTCTCATGGATTTACCATTTTAATATAAATCATATTAAATGTCATATTTATGTTATTAATTTTATGAAAAGTTATACAAAAATATACTATTATATATATATATATTATTAATTTTTAAAAGTCTTATTTATGAGTAAATATTTATAATTTTTGTTGTCAATCATTTTAAATGAGTTCTTTGTTGGGTAATGGGCATCATCTTGGGAAAAATCATCCATGTGAGAAATAATAAAAAATATTGTATATTTAAAACTAGGTGAGGTGAAATATTGGGAAGGGTGAGATTCAAGAAAATGTAAATCATATTATATATGCAGATATACAGATTATAGATATTGATATCTGTACAGTTGATCACAACTAGAAACCCCATTATCCACATCACAATCCTCATAGAAATACTAAAATAAGGACAATGTTAGTGATAGAAATATCTATTGGTAGTTTAAAAGTGATGAAATTCTAATCAAGTAATAAAGAATGTGGCCTTTATCAGTTCTTTATTTTATCACTCATAAGGGAGTCCTTTATTAGAACCTTATTTAGCACTGATAAAGGTTATTTATCAGTTCTTTTTTCAGTAGTAATAATGGCCATAGAGGAACCTGTATGTTCGAATAGATAAAACAACCCTAACAAAAAATAAGAGATTATAAAGCATAGAAAAGATACCTATATATTATAATTAAGAAAAGTATGATATATATATCAAATTTTGTCATCATTCAAATTCAAAATTTACATGAAAATTTTTTCATTCAAAATTTCTACACTGATGTGATATTTATAACTAGTAAATAAAATTACTACCCATTGTAAAAAAAATACCTTTTTGTAAGAAATTTCAAATGATTAATGTCCCAAAAAAGTATGACCCTACAAGAAAACCAACATTTATTTTAGAAACAACACTTAGAAAAATAATAAATTACAATTTTAATATTACATAATCCCCATATGATAAATTATATTGTTTATTATAGATTATATTAATGATATTATCAGCAATGATGTTAATTATTTTACAAATGATTATATTTATATTTATAATTATAATTATTTATTATATTAATAATTAATAATTATATTATGAATTTAATCTAATTAATAATTAATAATATATAGAAGATATATTTTTTATTACTGAATATTTTAAAAATAATAACTATATTTGATTATCAAAATTACTTTAATGTTTTCTTATAATTACATCGTTAATCAATTATATTTATATTACATTATTAGTTATAAATTATATTATTATTATTTGTTATATTAATTATATTTTTTTATTGTTATAATTAATTCCATTGATTATGTTATTTGTTATTAAAGCGTGCAGACAAAACATGAATGTGGTTCACATGTTCTGATAATTGTTTCCCTTCATTCTTTATGAGGCCCCTTTTTCCAAATACAGATCAATATACTAAACACTGAAATAAATATGAGCTCATTTTACTCGTTTGGAGAATGTGATGTCCATTTTAAACTAAATTGATAGTTTTATATTGAACACATGCACTTTTATTCATACATACAACATTATTCACTGAATTAATTTATGGACAAATCCTTCATGTAAAAAATGAATTATGTATCATTTCCTAAAATTTCAAGAAATTAAATGTTCATTTTAACAGTTTTGGATATGTAACTTGTGTTTTTGATTAAATGTAATTTTTTTTAAAACATTCACTTTAAGTAAAATCTTTCACATCATGTCATTGATTAATTTTCAGTTGATTCATTCATGTCACAAAAAATTATGGATCATTTACATAATCTCATATGACAATATGAGATTATTTTTTCAATTTTGGCTATGTGACATGTGTTTTAGATTAAAATGAAACATTTATTGTTAAAACATGCAAATTTAGTGACACAAACCACATAGTGTATGAAATTGATTTCAATTTAATTCCATCATGTCAATAATGAATTATGGATTAATTTTCGTAATGTATCCAGAAAACTCGAACTAGTTTTCTCATTTTTGGTTAGGTGAAACTTGTTTATGACCAATATGACACTTTTATAATGGGAAAACAATAAATTTCAGTCCTACTAGCCACATAATGTGTCAGATTAAAATTTGGATAGTTTCTACAAGTAATAAATAAATTATGGATTACTTATTTGAATTATCTAGATAATAACATATCATTTTCTTGGTATTGGTTATGTGATCAGTGTTTTAGACTAACATGAAAATTTAATATTGAAAACATGCCCTTTGAGTCTTACCAACCACCTCGTATGTTATATTGACATAAAATCAATTTATACCTATAAAAGATGCAATATGACTCATTTTCTTAATGTATCACGATATTACAAGCCTATCTGATCATGTTTTTCTATGTGAAAGGTTTTTTAGAGTAAAATTATATTCTTTTTAATGTTAAAACTTGCACTTTGTGTAGTTCTGGATACATCATGTGATGAATTTATGTGCGGTCAATTTCTAAATGTCAAATAGTAATTATTTAATTTCTTCCTAACGTATAAATATAACTCAATAACCACATTGGTGGTGGATTGGTAAGGGTTTTCGGGGGGGGGGGGGGGTGTGAAGCAGGCCACAAGGACAAGTCCTTGGACCTGGATGTTTACTGCAATTTGGTTCCCTATATTTTTCTATGGTGTTGGGATTAATAAATCTTATATAAAGTTAATTCGAGATTTATTCCTCAATTATAGCATTGTGAGTCACTTTTTTTACTAAACTGACATTTTTATTGTAAACATGAACTAGGAGTCCCACCAGTAACATAGTGTGTTAAATTAAAATTGTGTTAATTCTTATACATAATAAATGAATTATGGACTTATAACCTAATATATCATGAAAATCCTATCTCATTTAGTTGGTTTTGGATATTAGGCATGTATTTTAGAGTAATATCACACTTTTAATGTGAAAACATTAAATTTTATTCATACAAACCAAATTGTGTGTTGGCGTGATGTGTGGTAATTTCGTATATGCTGAAAAATTAATTATGATTTTTTTTAAAGTATCAAAAAATATGAACTCATTTTCTAGGTTATGGATATATTAATAATGTTTTAGTATAAAATAATTGTTTTTATTATGAACATACACTTGTAGTACTACCAGTCATATATTTTTTCAAATTTATATGAGTTCCATTTCCAGATGTCAAAAATGAATTTTGGATTGTTTTCCTAATATATCAAGACAATACAAGATTTTTTGGTCAGTTTTGTCTATATGACGAATGTTTTAGAGTAAAATGCCTATTTATTGTGAAAACATGGACATTGAGTCATACTATCCACATCATGAATCAGATTGAACTATAGTCTATTCCAATAGAGCAAAAGTGAATTATAGATAATTCCCAAAAAGTATCATTAAAATTTGAGATCATTCACATTGTTCTGGCTATGTGAACCATGATTCAGAGAAAAATGACATTTTTAATTGTGGTCACACACATTATGTTATACCAAGAACATCATGTGTCATTATAAAATGTGTTAAATTAAGACACATTACAAATAAATATGGGACATTTTCATAAATTTTAAGGACAAACTGAGCTCGTTTTCAAATTTTTTGGAAATGAGAATTGTGTTTGAGAGTAAAATGAAACATTTTTAATCTATCCATAACTACTACATAGTGTTACAGATTAATTGGAGGATAATTCCTATTTTTTAGAAATGAAATATTGAACATCTTCCAAATGTATCAAGAAAATACAAGATCAATTTGGTGGTTATATATATATGAATTGCATTTTAGAGTAAAATGCTTTTTTTTGTAAAGAAACATTTGGTGTTATACTGACCACATCATTTGTCAAACTGACCTTTAGTAGATTCCATCATATAAGAAATTATTTATGAATCATTTAAAAAAATATCAATATAATGTATTTTCATCATCTATGTTATGGCTATGTGAATCATGTTTTAGTGGAAAATGAATATTATTAATCCTAAACGAGAAATTTGAGTCATACCAGCCACAATGTTTGTTAAAATAATTTTTGGTATATTACCAAACATTATAAATGAAATATGTATTTGTTTGATAAATTATTTTGACAATTTGATATTGTTTTCTTATTTTTTATATCTAAATCTAGTTTCATACTAAAATGAAAATTTTTATTGTGAACACACATATGATGTAATAAAAGAAACTTCAAGTGTAATATTGACATAAAAATGATTCATACACATAAAAAATAATTTTTTATCTTTTTCTTATAGAAGAAATATAATAAAATATCTTTTTTTATAGTTTTGGATATGAGACATGTGTTTTATAGGAAAGAACACTTTTATCTTTTTAAAACACATACATTAAGTCATAAAATCCACATCATGTGTCAAATTAAAGAATGGAGAATTCATAGACATAAAATATGAATTATAGAAAATTTTAAAAAATTATCAAAATTATAAGATTTTGTTTTTTTAATTTTCTCTATTTGATCTAGGTTTTAAAGTAAAGTGATATTTTTTTTTATTTTTAGCAAGCACTTGAAATCCGACTGGGAACAACATGTGTTGAAATAATTCAAGGTAGATTAATAAACATCAAAAATAAATTACATATTATTCTCCTAATGTATCAAGATAATCTGATCTAATTTTCTAAGTATTTTCTATGTAACACATGTTTTAGAGTAAAATGGAATTTTTAATGTGGATACATGAACCTAGAGTCATGTCACACACATTGTGAGTCAGAATGACATGCGATAAATTCTTACACATAGAAAAAATAAATTATGGATAATTTTAATAATTGTTTAGGATAATAAAAGCTCATTTTCATCGTTTTAAAAAAGTGGAATACATTTTATACAAAAATGACAATATTATATTTAAAACATGATATTTGAGTCATACCTGTGAAAACATGAGTCAGATTGACATGTGGTATTTCCTAACACAAAAAATTGATTTATGTTTCATTTTACTAAAACATAATTATAATATATTATTTTTTAATATTTGGCCTATGTGACACATTTTTAGTCTGAAATGAAACATTTATATTGAGAACATGAATTTTAAGTCACACTATCAACATCATGTTTTAGATTGATGTGCGATAAATTTTTCCACATCATAAATTAAATATAGAGTGATTTTAAAAATTAACAATAAAATACATGTTAATTTTATATGTTTTTCTATGTGATGCGTGTTTCAGTGTAAAATGACATTTAAGTCTGAAATAGACACTTTATGTCATATCAAACAGATCATGTGTCATATTGATGTTTAGTCAATTATTACGTATAATAAATGAATTATTGATAGTTTACCATATATATCAAGACAATACGATTTCATTTTCATGGTTTTGTCAAGGTGAATTGTGTTTTACACTAAAATTACACTTTTATATTGAATAATTTAACATTGTGTTATAATAGCCATGTTGTGTTCCAAATTGGCATGTAGTAAATCCATACTCATAAAAAACATATTATGGATTATTTTCCTAAATTAAAGAGATAATCTTACATAATTTTCTTGGTTTTGGATACGTGATTATTATTTTTGAGTAAAATGAAACATATTTTTTGTAAAATCACACACATGGACTCCTACTGGTCGCATAGTGTATTATATTGACACATGGTAAATTTTGATATCAAAAAATGAAATATAGATAATTTTTTTAATGTATAAAGAGAATATGACATTTTTTCATAGTTTTTGATATGTGATTCATGTTCTAGTGTAAAATTATATATTTTAAATATTATAAATTGTACATTGAGTCATGCCAGACACATAATCTATTAGATTGACATGCGATCGATTCCTACAAAACTAAAATGAATTATGGAACATTTTCTTAGAGGTTAAATTTAATTTGAGATCATTATATTCGTTTTTATAATGAGAGGTATTGTTTGATCTGAAATTACTCTTTTATGTTGAAAATAATCATGTTGATTCATAGAAGGCACATCATGTGTCATATTGATTTGAGGTAAACGTATAATGATCTATGATTTTATTAAAAAAACTAATAATATAATAGATAATCACCCCAAATTAATGTTAAAAAACATTTCAATTCCACATTCTCTTCCAACTAATCCCAAAAAATATTTCTTTTTTGTGTATATAGATTTAAAGAAATCCTTGTAGTACTAAAATATAAAAAAATTATTAAAAAAATATTTTATATGAAATTGTAATTACCTTCATAAATACCTATTCAAGGATACAATTTTTTTGATGGTATATAATATCATTCATATATTAAAAACCTAATAAGAAAAATCAATGTTGTTATTTTATTTCACACAATATAGAATCATTGAAAAAAATAATTAATTTTTTTTAAAATATGTTATCATAGATAAAAAGATTACTATATGTACATCAATCTGTCTCAATTTTAATAATTACATAAGAATCTTTTATTCAATCATTGACCACATACCGTGATTTAGAAAATATTTATAGATTCCACTATCATAAAAAATTCCCATTATAACAAAAAATAGAGTGTAAATTTTGATATTTATCAATAAAATTTTGATTTCAATTCATTAAATATTCACAACATATATAATGTGTAGTCTATATTTTGGAAATACATTCTTATAATTAATAAATAAAAGTTCAAGGTATACCAATTCAATGTGATAACATCCAGTTCTTAATAAAAACAAAAAATTAATGATAAAATGAATATTGAATTTCATTTGATTATATTGAAGAGTTTTACCTCTACATTGTATGAATCAAGAGGAGTAATACATCTATTATTTTTACTTTAAAGTGTCATGAATAGTGTATTTTTTTCAATTTGTTATATTTAAAATTAAAATTCTCGAATTTAAATTATAGTAGGACTAGAGATTCCATATTTTGAATCATAAGGGTTTTACTTTATAGGACAGTATTATATAATTTCATAGAAAATACGAATAGTTATTAACTTTAATAAACACAGTAGATCATGTTTTGAAAATAGAAATTATGAAAATGTACTTCATGTTTGAATTCCCAACTAATGAACCTAGACATTTAGACTTGACAATTTAATTTATACTATTGAGACCAATTGCATCTGTAATGGCCTCCACAAATATTCCTTCTTCATATTCAATGTATTATAAATACACATATTTTAACGTTTTATCCACATAAAAATTTAATGTTAAAGAATATGGTATTGTAATTCTTGGGATAATGGTTCTCTTGAAAGGTTCTTATTATTTCATGGTTGATCTTCTAGATTGTCATGAGAAAACCTTCTATTTCTCATTCATTTGTTTCAACTATAATATTATAACTCATTTTATTTATTTTCATAAAATATTAATGTTTTTAATTATAAACATCATAAAGGAAACTCATCATTATCTTTATGTATCAATATTAAATTAATGTATTAGGGTATAAAATATCCAAGACCACCATAGAATATGTTGATATCTAGATCATCAAGATGAATAAACAAAACAACCCTCAAGCCATGAGATACTTCAATCCCCACTCCTATGTAATTTTTTTCGAGTGTTTAATATGTTTAATATATCCTTGGATATTTAGAACCTCACCCCTAAAATGACGGAAATGGGTGGGTGTTGACAGTTATAAATCACATAAATTTTCATCCTATATAATTAATACAAAATAAAGTTATATGTAGTTTTTTGATTCCCATATATCCAACTATGTTATAAAATAAATTTATTATCATAGGTATGGGAGGTGGTTGAGGAGAACGTGTATCCACAATGCTAGTTGGGTCATGTGGCTCTTCATGTACCTATCATTGTTTAACAATTTGTTATATTTTATACTTTATTGTATACTAGTCTACCAAAATAGACCAAAAAAATAATATATTTTAAATAGCTCATTTATAAATAGAAGCCTTTTATCATTTCATATTTATCTCCTTATGTCTTCTTCTTATCAGAATTTGCTCATGGTGATAGCTCAAAACCTTCACCTTTAACATGACATATTTTCATCGATACTTCAAGTAAACTGAATGTTGTTCATTCTATGGTATACTTAAAAATTATATTTGTGTATAAAAAATATAAAAAATATGGAAAGAAATAGATAATTTAAAGTAATAATATGATAAATCATAATTTTTTTATTATATATTACTTAAAAAAGATTCCCATATTGATTGTGTCTTTTCATCTACTAGTTTTACCACTTTTTTTAAAAACAATCCTCATTTGATAGAACAAGGTGTTGGATGAAAATTTCTTTGGATTCAGATACATAAATTTTTTATAAAAAAAAGAGAATATGTTAATTCTTATAACATAAAATACTTAATTTATATTTAAAACACAAACCATTATTTTTAAAACGAAACATACCCCATTTTATATTATGGTAGGGAGACATTGGATTTGATGCATGAAATGTTTTTTTATTACTCGATTCTTGTTTCATAAATTAATAATTTTGAATCAATTTGGATAAATTAAATGATTTAGTATATAATATTATTAATTATATTACACCTGAAATGATTCCTCATCCTAAATATGTATGATATATTTCTATATTTCATTCTATATAATGTGTTCATACAAAGTTACCAGGTAAGTGTTTATTTTGAACACAATATTAAGATGACGATTCTTTAAATAAAGTTTCTAAAAGTATGTATGAGATTTTTTAGAATCCCTTGATTCAAATTTCTTATGTAAATCCTCTAAAATAAATGATCATTACATGGAATACGGGAGTGTAAATTGGATCATATATGACTTAAAATCAAAAAATTAATTTGAGTTTTGACCTCAATGTAACTAATGAACATTGACTTGTTGGAGTCAACAGGTTGGCAACACTGATTCCATCCAAATTCAAATTTTACACATTTTCTGATTTTTGTAAAAAAATATGTTGATATAGTGATTCCACACAACACTTGTTATTTTATCCACAAGTTCTTCATCACTTATAAATTTCATAGTTTAAGCATGTATAATGTTTTTTACTAGGAATTGGTAACATTATACTTCTGAGATGTCATCATCTACTTGAAAAGTTAAAAATCTAATCAAATTTTATAAATTTAGTAGAGAAAAAAATGAGAAAAATAATAGTATATTAAATTGAACATAAACCTATTCATTAAAAACACTTATTTTCATTATATAATGATGAGATTTGGATATCATATTTAGTACCAAAATCCCATCCTTGTTTTTCCATTTAACGTATCATAAACTATCTATATTGGGTCTTCAATGTGATTATTGTGATTTCCTAAAGAAAGGATCATCCCCAATTAGGTTTTATTCTAAATGGGATACTGTATTAGTCCCCAATAGAACAATTGACCATAATCTATTTATAAGATATAGGACATAAATTACATGCACCCCTAATGATTCCATTGTGAACATTTTCTCTTTATTCCATTCCACACTAAAATTCTCTTTCACAAAGCTCAATTAATTAATTTTAGCTACACTCTTATTGTAAAAACCATTCAAATGGAATATCATCACTGGAAATATTTTATAATCCACCCTTTATATTTTTTTGATGATTCCAAAGTATGATATATTCACAAAAATTTGAAATATATCCTTAGAAATGGATTTGTGCATCACTTCCATTACAAAAATAACTCATATTTTCTATCATATCATATTCAAATTGTCACTTTATATAGAACATATAACCATTAATTACAAAAAAAATTGTAATATAATACATTTAAACTTCGTCATATGGTTATCCATAAAATTAATGCAGACATTGAATCAAGATTTTTCTAAAACTCATTATAAAACTATTCTCAAAACCATCCTATTAAATATTGATTATTTGTATTTTATTTGTATTTATTAATCCCTTAAAGGATTCAAATTTATAATAATTTCTTTATGGGATTTAATTTATGCTACAACCACTACAGTATTATGTAAAATGTAATGGTGATCTTGACCATTCTCTGTAATTGTAATTATAAAAACATCTCTAACAGAAATCCCTTCTCCCTCAAGGCATCCAATATAATAAGATTTTGGGTAACCAATGCTATCAACATGCTAGAGGTAACTGGAACATTATTAAGTTGATGCATCAATATTATATCACTCCACAGTGAAATCTTTGGACTGACTTATATTTTTCAAATACACTTTCAAAATATCTATATACCATTAAATGGGGTAAATCCTTATATAATGTATAGTAACATATAATTGAATCATTATAACTAAGTGAATCCTGAATTGAACCATTATATAAAATAATGATGGTGTGAAGAGCATATTTAATTCACATAATATGACTAGAGTTACCTTATTCATGAAAAGAAACCTCTTCAGGTTTATAACATTATTTTATATGGATTTTAAAAAGAAGAAAACTATTGTTAATGTATGTTATAAAATTTTTGAAAAAATTTACCATAATGATACATGAATTATATATTGAATGAAAAAGTGATAATCATATGATTCAAGACCAATTAACTTCATTTTATTCATTCATATGATATTCTTGATATTGAAAAATACCCATATGTAACCTTTACATCATTCAGATTGTTACAAAATTTATATCCCTCTTAGATGGATAGTGTGTAAGCTACTTGGGGAAGAAAATTTCAAGCTTCACCTTCCCTAGTTCCAAATATTCCTTTATCCCCATGTTAATAATATCCAACCTACATGTAATGCAATATTTTTTTTGGTCTTTTAAAATTAGTAACGTTCCAATAACACTAGTACAAACATTTTTTCAACATCCATCAAATAAAAAAATGAATGATGTAAAAACTGATCCAGTAATTTAATTCAATGATAATTGATCAATTTTTCCATCCATATTTTATAAGTATTTTCATAAAGGTTTTACCAAAAATAGTGTCAATATCATTTACATTCTTGAACTATTTATTACCTATTAGTGTAGACTGTATTATACATTTAGCTATATTTCAATCAAATGATGTCTTCCAAGAAAAGAATTTATGTCTCTGGGTAATGTTTTTTGATTTCCTAAAAACATAGTCCTTGAAAAATGTTCCATACTAATTAGGTGTATACCTTCATCATATATGGGACTTCCAAACATTCTTTTAAAGATATATCTAGAAAAATTTCATTATGAATGAAATTATTTTATCATCCCATACAACATGGATCAAAATTTGAACTCTTAAATTCTACAAGAATAATACAATGTAACACAAATATCATACATCAATTTTAGATCATCTATAATTAGATCAAAATATACATGAATATCATTACGTAGTTATTTTGGTATACATATAATAAAATACAACATAATGAATTATGGATTCATTTATAACCACTGTAAAAAGTAATAATTTGACAACATTAAATTACATGTTCTGGGATTTTTACTTTATACACCTAAATTATTTATTCTACATATATATTATCAAATAGAGAGGTTTCTCACCTCATTTAAATAATTCAGGATACTTATTCTCAACTTTATTCCGTTGAAGAGAGTCTCTAAAGTAAGGTAGTTTTCCAAATTAAATTAATGTATCTACATCAAACGTCAATTGTATACCAGCTTCCTAACATCCATAATCTTCATAACCACATAATTATTATAAATAAAAATAAAAAGTTCAAATTAATAGATTCATATTTCATGTATCAATCCACAACAAACATAAGTTATTTTTAGAGTGATTCATCATCCTTGTGAAAAAATATACAATTACTTGGAAAAATTTATATTTTTTCATACATCATATTATTTTAACCGAGAACTCATTTAGAATTATATATTCGACAATTAAGATTATTTTCTTTTGGTAGCATGTTATTCAGGAGACCAAACCATTCTATAATGATAGTGTCTCTCCATCCTATACTACCTTTCAAATTATATAACAACAATACAACTAATAACGTTTTATATTTCAGACAACCGATAAACAATTATCAATTTCCATAGATATTTATCTTCTCAAACATGTTTAGATAACCATTAAGTTAACATTCAATTTATATATTTTTTTCAATTAGTATCATTGACCATTAACATTGAGTATCTGTATCGAATGATCCATCAATCACATAATCATACAAATCAGTATGTAGATTTAGTTTTCCCCACGATTAGTCCAAAAATTATATATTATATTTATTCATTGTCAAATAAAATTCTATTACAACTATTTTGGGTGATTTATTTCTTAATAACAACAACATAAACATGAACAGAGTAATTTTAGATGGTTTGTGTACCTGCACTTTTGAAATCTTGTTGAACTATTTAACTCTGTCCACATACTCCTTTATCATACAATTTGAATCCATTCATTTTCAATTCATATCAACCCTATTATGTTAAAAAGAAGTAATTTTGTAAAAAAATAAATAATTAAAGATAAGGTAACCATATAATTTATATATTAATTAATATGAAAAAGCATCAGAATTTGAGTGTAAATATATAATTATGTACATGTTTTTTTATATACATATTTGTGTTTTAATATATAAATCCTATGTTTTAAATAAATATAAGAATATTAAAAATTAAAGTATAATTTTATTGAATCTTCTCTGAAATTTGATTATTTTTTTATAAACAAGACACACTCACATTGGATGCACAAGGAAGCAATGAAAAAAAATTACAAAGACAAAATAGATAGATTATGTTGCATGTCAATGTCTAGATATAACTCTAGGGTCTTAATCATGGGATATATAGAGTAAAATTTTAAAAAATATTTTATCGATGCTAGACAATGTGTAACGTCCTAACCTATCTCAACAATTAAATGGTGGCTGGAACGGTCGCCACATGACTTCAAGCGTGCCTCCCAATACGCTAGAGGATGTGGACTTACAGCGAGGTTGTAAGGATGGTCACTGGGGAGACCATACCCTATTATCTAGGTTGCGAAGCAGTATAATAGATTAAATAGCAATCAAAAATGTAAGCGATAATACATAATTAACAAAGCAATGGAAGAATGATTTCATATAAATGAACAAAAGTGTCCTATTCCAGTATATACAATAGATGAGTGCATGAAAGGGAATTGATACATTACAGAAAGCAGTAAACATCCCAAAATTATTTTCAAAATAATACAATGTAAGATAAATGTAATGAAAAGAACTGAAAGAGCAAAAAAGATCTCCATGAGCATCATGAGATCCAGCTTAGTCCTTTGCTCATAACTCCTGGGTACAAGAAAACATCAACAAGTACGGTCCAAGGACCTATGAATAAAAAAGTTATACTCGGGTACCCTAGTGCAATGGCACCCTATGTCAGGAGTGAGATATAAATATCAGTAGGTTGGAACCCCTGGTGTCTAACCAAATCCCTATAATGTAATATAAATTAAATAGAGTGCAAGCATGCATAAATTAAGAAAGTAGTAAAATGTAACTAAATACCCAAGTTCCTGCTTCAGCCTACATTGGTTTCTAGACATGTAATAATTTCATTAATGTTATATTACCAATTTAATTATACTTCACATGTTAATAGGCCGCCTACCAAGTCCATGGAGTTTTCTCCAAGGTAAAACAGGGCTAAGCAATGACCGAGCCTAATGGGATTTAACCATGGCACCTAATTGTCAAAGATAGACCCAAAGTGTGTATCTGAGGCATCCTTGAATGATATTTAGTATTAAAGATTCAAGGTAATAACCAAGGAAACAATAACTTGATAGTATAATAGTGTAGGTTCTAAGACGTAACAAAGAAACTGGGCAAAGATATCCTAAGAAGGAGTTCCAGGGTAAAAATCAAGTTAACATAAAATCACAAAAAGCTAGCTCAGTTGTATCTATGTCTAGCTAATGGTAAGAGTATAATCCAAGGAGTGTAATATATGGAATTCCACAATAAGGTTCCTATCGAGGCCAAGGAGTGAATCAAAGGTAAATCGGGTCTACTAAGGACTAGGTCCAAGGAGTGTGTCCAAAGAACCAACTTACTAATGATGGATCCAATGAGTGTATCCAAGGAAACATGAAGTACAACATGGGGGACCCAATGAAAATATACTAGGTACCAAAGGCTAGACAGGGAATGATATCTAGCTAGGTCTAAACCTTAGCAACCTATCATTGAATTTAGAATGGGGTACAGGAGTGCTCATGGTATTCTTCGATCAGAAACCATGACACACTCGAGTCTAACCATTCCTATTTAATAAAGAGGTCATTTAGTGATTCATCTGGTTCATGTATTTCCTTCCATTAGTGAGGATATGTCATGTAGATTTGAAACCATTATTTATTGGTTCAATATTTTCAATCCATTATGGTGGAACACTCATGTAGCATTGAAACCATTTATTCATTAGTTCAAGAATTGTCTTCAATTAGCATTGAAATGTTAATTAGCATTTAAATCTTTTAAGAAAATCCATTAATGCATTTTTAAAGGTCCAGGTCAACACCGCTACCTTCCCATAACATGGTAAGGGTTTCCAGAGATGGGGAACCATATTTTGCCTCATAAACCTGGGTCCATACATAGAATTCCTACATGGGAATCCAGGTATCACCCAAGGCATGAGAAAGAAAACCCATTGAGTCCTTCATGGAAATCCTACTTGGGAACCCATGTGTAACCAATGGTGTTATTAGTTTTCAGAACATTAGAAAACAATTTGGTAAATTATTTTGAGGGACAATCATTACGCATTAACCATTAATTTAACTCAACTCATTCCAATTACTAAAACATATACATTTCATTTATAGTGCTCCAAGTATCCATAATGTGTGAAATTACCTACATGGGTAATTCCAATCCAAAACTGGACCAAACACTTAGACAATGCTCCAGTCCTTTAATCATTTCACTATGGGAATACCAGTGTTTCTATTGTCATTAGGGACATGTCCTAAACATGCCATATTTGAGCATAATATCAAATCATAATATTTATAAATATTTAAAGCCATTCATGAAAGTTCTAATACCTACTATTTATATTTAAGGTAGTGCACCTTTTTTGGAAGTGTTTTATTATAAAAACATGATATTTCTTATCGAAAAATAATTTATCATCTTTAGAATTAAAAACATGAAAAATACTAAATTCAAATTTAAGATCCATTGAACAAAATACTTCATTGCATGAATTAACTTATAAAAAAAGTGCAGTAAGAAACTTTATTAAATCATTTATAACATTTGAGGACATTGAAAGGGACACTACCTCGAGGTGGAACTAACACACCCCCTGAACTCTTGGATATTTCTGACTAAAATAAGTTTATCCTCTTGAACTAGGCATACACACATCCACATACATGAGGGGGAACATAAATATCTTAATTTAAGAGGCGAGGAATAAAGGAGATGGTAAAACCTTACCCCGAGATGTTTTCAGTGGAACTAAACCACCAAAATCGCCTCACCTTTGGGGTTGGTTTTTGGAACTTGAACCCCAAGGCCCTAAGAGACCGTCCACAAAACCTAAAAACATAAGAAAACTGAAAAAAAAATTAATTCTATTTCCTAGGGTTTGGATTCACATCACTGACAACTGATTAGGTAAATGAGAAGCTGGGAAAGAGATGAGAAGAGATAAGAGAGTCATACCTAGGATATTGGAACTAAAAAATAGAAGAAACAGTGGGAGAAATTCAATCCAAGAGGATTTCATAAGAAGGAGGGGTCACATGAAGTAATCAATGGGGGGTCCCTTTGTGCGTCACGATTCAAGGGAGAGAGTGTGAGGGTTGATTGATTTGAGTTTTATTTTTTATTTAATTTAATTAAATAAAAATAATTGAAATTTAAAAAATTGTATGTCGCACACGGTATAACCCACAAATTTTGGCAAACCATGCACAATCCATGTGGAGTCTCCTCCCTCCAAGACTTATGCTACACGGGCCAGGCACACGGTTTAGGAAACCATGCACAGCCCGTGCACTAAGACACTACCCCATTTTATATTGGTCCTCACAGTTACTAATGTGAGCCAAATGGTTTAACAGACCATGCGCCAAATGTGCACCCTCAGTTGTTATTTAAAATATAAGTGTTTCGGGTCTAGTAGTCATGAAAATTCTTGATCCACTCAGGAAACTTCTATGGACTTTTCCCATTCCAAAAAACATCACTTAGGAGTGATCCAACTGTCAGAATTAAATTTAGAAGATTGATATTAAAAACTAATGGTTTTGTAAATGAAAAAAATTTAACAAACCTTTGTACTTTAGACCAGTTCAAAACACAGGATTCTATGATTAACCCATGTAAAAAAATCTCATCCCAGAGTAGCCCTTGGGAAGAATGTATACACCACACAACCTACGTGGGCTGTGAAGATTGTTTTTAACGATTATGCTGCATTCTCAAACACCCAATGCACCATTAAGAATCCACATATGAAAGGGGCAAAAATCCATTAAAACTTGTGATGACGCCCAAATTTTAACATAAACACACAAACAATGCTTACATGAGCTCGTTCAGATAGAGACATGGTCACAAAAAAGTCTTGATAATAGTCGACCGATGGTGCTTCCCACCACAGGTATTAACTTAAGGAAGAGGGAAATTCCAAGCCAGAGTACATCCACTGATTTTATTGTATTACAAGGCACAATAGTGAATATTCTTATGACACTCCTGTTATTAACTTGTTAAAACAAATTGTAAAATCCCAACTGACCTAACCGATACTGTTCATGCAAGAATTATTAGAAGACACTTTTGACCTTAAAACCATAGTTGCATTTACCTGGAAACATGCTGAAAAACATCATCTTACAACTATTATCATTGAACTATAAAAAGATAGAATGAATCGAGCCACTTGGACGACGTATCATGTTGAAGTTTGGATTAGGCGGCCATAGAAAAAAAAGGAAAAGATAGAGTCCATGTGTCTAAACTAGGCATTCCTACTAGGGACCCAAGAATCACTCAGGACTTACCAAGACTCGATGATAACCACCCTTTAACATGCAACACTAAAAAATATCATTCAAAATGCTCAACACCTTTTAAAGATTTAGCGTGGCATAAAACTGACACTCTCTTAGTGAATCGAGGACAATGTCAAGATAAGAGTCATGGTCATATCATAAGAATAGTACACTAAGAGGATTTAAGATGAGTTTTCCTGTCAAACACACCCATGGACAAGAAGATTAAAATAGTTGAACTATATCAAAGTTGTGCTTCCAAGCATGCACCGAATATTAACCAACATGGGTTCTCTATAAAAATTCATTTTTTATAACATTTCCCATTATTTGACATCCCATAAATTTCAAAAAAAGTATCAATATAAATTCCTTTTTAACCAGATAAGGTGACCTACGAGGGTCCCATTTTAACCAACTTGGGTTCTCTATAAAGTAACCCAATATTTAACAAAAAAATGTTAAAATTCTAAAC
Organism: Viscum album; assembly: GCA_963277665.1. Taxonomy (NCBI): domain Eukaryota; kingdom Viridiplantae; phylum Streptophyta; class Magnoliopsida; order Santalales; family Viscaceae; genus Viscum; species Viscum album. The sequence goes on from OY728134.1 coordinate 177,927,832, forward strand.
AACCAAATAGATCATCGCATAAAAACATTCCCCAAAAAACCTACTTGGGTCCAATTTTATTTTCAATGCTATCTATTTTATTTCAAACCAATATTAACCCTCTTTTACATTTATAAGTATTTCACAATGCATCATGCCATAAAATTTAATATGGGGTGTAAGTTCCCAAATAATGAAGTGCCCATACACCCTAGGGATTGAAAATTTGCTCCCACTAATCGATAGAAATGTCAATTGAGAATTTAACATGGTCAGAAATGATGGTTCAAATTATATGGGTGCCCCTCTATGAACCTGCAAAGCGCCCATACACTTTATATTTTTTGGCATTTGGAACCATTTAGTCAAGACCTACTTCACATAAAAATTTATTTTAGCATACATTTCATAATGGTACATGGGTTACCTTTTCTAAAATATAATGTTCTATTACACCATACAACTAAAAACTAGCTGCAGTTATAATTACTTATGTCAAGGTAAGCTAGCATGTCACTCCAAGAAGCTATCATAGAGAAACAAGCTAAAATCATGGAAGAATGGAATTTAAATTAGAGAAGCATGAAATAAATTGCAGTAAGCATAGAAGGCATGTTAATGTGTTACATAAACATGTATAAATATAATAATGACATATTGACAAGTCAAAAAATCATACATAGCAGAAAACCTAATAATGAAACAACATGCCATGACATATATGCATGGATGTGAATTTCAATGTTCCTAATATGATTCCTGTAATGAAAATTAATTGACACATCAGGACATCGAATTATTCAAAAAATTAAATAAATCATATGTAGTTGAAAGTACACAAATCCCTCTAGGTGAAAACATATCAATTTTTATAGCGAACAACACAAACATCAATTCCTGGCCTGGCCACTTTGTAATTTCATGTAAATGGGGTGATCAGTCCCTAGCAGAGAATTTATCCAAACACCGACACATCGCTAGTTTCCTATATAACAACCCAATATTTACGAAAAAATCAAAACCTCCTTTAATACCATTGTGTAATGTCCCAACCTGGCTCACTAATAAGATGGTGGTCTGACTGGGGACCACATGACCTCAAGCATGCCTCCCCACATGCTAGAGGCTGCTGACTAGAAGTGATGGAGTAAAGATAGCCAGTGGGGTGACTATACCCTCTTATCAGAGTTTTTTTAGTGGTACAACATAGAAAATAAAAAACAAAAGTAGAAGTGGTAATACATAATTGACAATGCAGTGGAAGAAAAATTTCATATAAATGAACAAATTTAGCCTATGATAGATTATACAATAGTTGAATGCAAGAAATGGCATTGATACATTAAGAAAATTAGTAAATAGTAAAACATGATTTTCAATACAATACAACGTGATACACAAGTAATGAAAAGAACTAAAATCCCAAAGGCAATCTCCATGAGCATCCTAAGATTCAGCTCAGTCCTTTGCTCCTAACTCTCGAGTATATTCCAAAAACAACAAGAATGGCCCATGGACCTATATATAAGAATTTTCTACTCATGCACCCTAGTATAATGGTGGCTCGAGTAGGGTATGAGATATAAATCTCAGTAGGATAGCACCACTAGTGTCTAACCTAATCCCTATAGTGGAATAAAAATTAGACATGGTGAAAACATGCATAAATAATGTAAGAAATTCAATGTAACTAAATAACCAAGTACCTAGTTTAGCCTTTTATTGTGTATGGAAATTTAATTATTTCATTAACTATATATTATCAATTTATTTACAAGTCATATGCGAATAGGTCGCCTATAGAGTCCAAGGATTTTTTTCCAAGTTAAAATAGGGCTAAGTAGTGTCTGGGCTCGATGGAATTTAACCATGGAACCCACTTGTCCAAAATTGACCAAATGAGTGTATCCATGGAATTCGAGAATGATATTATGTATTAATGGTCCATGGTAATAACCATTGAAACAATATCTTGATAGTATATGTAGTGAAGGTTCCAAGATGTAACATGGTAACCATACAAATATATCCAGTGAGGAAGTTCCTAGGTAAAAACCAGGGTAACATAAATTCACAAAAAGATAACTCAGTAATATCTAAGCCTATTTAAGGGTAGGAGTGTATTTGATGGATCGTAATCCTTGTAATTCCACAATAAGGTTCCAAAGGAGTCCAAGGAGTGCATACAAGGTAAAATAGGGATAAACATGGACTAGGTCCAGGGAGTGTATCCAAGGCATCTTCCTGTCAATTCTTGACCCATGGAGTGTATCAAAAAAATCTTGTAGTACTACATGGGGGACTCAATGGAATTATAATGAGCATCCAAAGGTAAGACAAGGAACGAGATCTAAGAAGGTATGAATCTTAGCAACCCGTCCACGAATTCAGAATGGGGTACATGAGTTCTCATGGTATTCTTCGATCAGAAACCATGACATGCTCAAGTCTAAAAATTCATATTTAATAAATAAGTCATGTATTGATTCATCTGGATTATGTCGGGCCTTTAATTAGTGTTGATAGGTCAATTAGATATGAAACCATTATTTATTGGTTCAAGCCCTACCTTCTATTAATGAGGAAATGTCAAGTATCACTGTAAAAACTTATTCATTACTTCATGCTTTGCCTTGCATTAGTGTGTATAAGACAAGTTGCAGTGAAACCATTTAGTAAAAAAAATAAGTAAATTTCTATGGTCAAGGTTCACACCACTACCTTCCCTTAACATGGTACGGGTTTCCACGGGCGTGGAACCAATCCTTGTCTCATGAACCTTGGTTTTTCTGTGGAATTCCTACATGGTAATCTAGGTATCAACCATGCTATGAGCATGAAATCCCATTGAGTCTATCATGGAATTCCTACTATTGAACCCTTGTGTCACCCAATGTGTTATCATTATTCAGAAAAACTGAAAACAATTTGGTAATGTGTTTTGAGGGACAATCATTAAGCATTAACCATTAATTTAACTCAACTAATAACAATTACCGATGCATGTCAATTGAATTTATAGATCTCCATGTATCCATAAAAAGGAAATTTACCTACATGGGTAATTCCAATCCAAAACTAGACCAAACACTTAGATGGTGACTTGATCCTCTAATAATTTCATAAATGGAATCTCAATGTTTCTAATTCCATTAAGGATATACCCTAAACATGACATATTTTAACATAACATCAATGTATAATAATTATAAACATGATATGTCAAGCAAGAACGGTTTAACCAGTAATTTTAATCTTGAAGGGAACACATCTATGTTAGAGGGGTTTTATTATAATAATATTATATTTTCTATCAAAAAATCATTTAACATATTTAGTATTTAAAATATGAAACTAGATTAATTCACATTTAAGAGTAACTGAACATAATAATCCATTAAATGAATTAATTTATAACAAAAGGGTACAAAGAAACACTATTTATGAATTTATAATGTTTGAGGTCTTGGAAAGTGACCCTACATGAATGTGTAACCAAGTTGTCCACTTGGCTCCTGGAGTTTTCTATATAAAAGTAGAAGCTCCTCTTCCACTGAGAATACACACATCCACATACATTTGGGGAAACAAAAAAATATTAATTCAAGAGGTGTGAAATAGTGGAAAAAGTATATCCTTACCCCAAGATGTTTTTGGCAGACCGAAACCAGCTGAACCACCTCACCTTTGGCGGCAATTGTTGTAACTCGAACTCCAAGGCAATGAGAGACCATATTCACAACCAAATAACTTATTAAAACTACAAATACATTGACCCCAAAACCTAGGGTTCAACCGCACATCACTGGGTGACGATGAGGTCAAAGAGAAGCTAAGAAAGAGAGGAGAAGATATTAGTGACTAATATCTAAGAGATTCAAATTGATAATCGGATGAAATATTGGGTAGATGTCAATCCAAGTGGAGTCCTTATGGAGGAGGGGTCATGCGCATGACTTAATGGGGAGACCCTTGGTGCATAATGATTTGAGGTAGAGAGGTTGAGGGTTGATTAATTTATTTTTTAATTTAATTAATTTAAAATAACTCAAATATTAAAAACTGGGCATCACGCATGCTTTAACCCACTCAGATTTCCAAACCGTGCAAAAACAGTGCGGAGTATCCTAACTCCAAGACCTGCCTGCATGGGCCAGGCACATGATTTAAGAAACTGTATGCATCCCATGAGCTAATACACATCCCCATTTTAAATGGGGGAACATAGTTACTGATGTGGGCTGCACGGTTGAGCAGATAGTGTTCAAAATCTGTGCCCTATACTTTCATTTAAAAGTTGAAGTCCTTCTGGTCTATTACTCCTAAAACTGCTCAATCCATTCAAAAAATTTCTCAGGCCTTTCCACATGCCCCCAAACATCACGTAAGATTGACCCAACTCTTGTAATTATATTTAGAAGCTCGGTTTTAAATGCGACAGGTTTAGTAAATGAAAAAAGTTTAAAAACCTTCACACATTAGTCCAGTTCAAAACATGATATTCTACACATAAAGAACTAATAAAAGGGTAACCATTATTATTTATATCTAAAATCACTAATATGGACATTTTTTTTCAATACTGATAAAGGTGTATCCTTTATTAGCATATTTTTTATAAAAATGAGAAAGGTGAATCTTTATTATCACTTTTCATATCAATGGTAAAAAGTTTTAATAAATTATTTTCCTAATATATATCTAGTTATGATATTCATATTTAGAAATTAAATTTTATTTAAATACTTTAATTAAAAAAAATCAAGTATCTAATTAATATAAATATTTTATATTAATATATATATTTGAGTAATTTAAACTATTATATAAATATAAATGATGTTGTCACAACAGGACCATTAAAAGGCCATTAACCTAGTCATGTGACCTCATGGGCCTCCTATAATACATTGGCTATCTTCTAAGCACACCACATGATATTACTCACTAGGGTCTCTTATCATACAAATGAATATACCCAAAAGCTAACACATATTCTTCCAATGGATTTTTTCCTCACTCACAAACACCTTGAAAATCTCATATATAATTCACCCATCACAATAACTTCAATAGTCCATGAATGCTTAACTGTAGAGATTTAATCATGTGGGTTCCAAATAAGAATGGTTCACCTTAATGACATGGGTAATAAAATTTATTCTTTTTAAGTCTTACTTTTTAGGCGTGTTATAGGTGTATTGTTTATATCTGATATTTTATTATTTTTTTATATCAGTTAATTTCTATGTGTATATATTTTTATGCATTATGTTGTGTGGGTGTGTTTTTGGTATCTGTATATATAGCTATTGTGGGTTTACAAATATATGTATTTTTACTTATATGTGTACATTTATGTGGTATGTAAAAATTTATATACCATGATTACATGTGTTTAAATAACACTTTCAATGTGATGGTAACTTATAAGAATAATATTTATTTGTTTTTTGTTGATTATCCTTCAACAATTGATTCATGCAGATTAAATAATTCTATAATAATGACCATTTATAGGATCTAACTTCATACTTTTTTGTTTTTATTAATTCTATTAAATAATAATATTACTTAATAAAATAGGAATATTTTAATAGAAAATAGATAAATTCCAATTATATGATAACATTGCATGTGTATAGGGTGAAAGGGTTCATCTTGTTTGCAAATGAGAATGCATATGATAGTTATCAAACAATTTTTCCATGTTTCCAAAATTTTTATTCAAGAAAAATTAGTCCAGGGAGTTGGAAAAACACTTGATCTATACAAAAATAGATCAAATCTATAAATGTTGGAAAAAAACATCGGGAAAAAGTTGATATAGTTAATTAATGATATAAGACTTTATTTTATATATTATATGATATGATTTAATTTTTGAAAATGAATAAGTCTATATCAAGGATATAATTATAGGTGTGAGTAATGATGATAGTCATATTCAAGAAATGATAATGATATTTGAAAATGGGAATTTTGATTTCCCAATTTTATTTGTTATGTTAAAGAGTTTTTCAAGGATACCATAGTATTCTAGTTATAATAAATATAAATCATTGTTATCCATACTAAATATATAGAATTTAAAGTCTAGAATATGTTGGAGTGACACTATTTTTACTGGACTTCATTCTCTGATGAATGATATGATCCACATAGATAATGGGATTCCTTACTAAAATTAAGATGCTAAACATATGAAATGTTCAGTTAGAATAATCTTTAAAAGAATATGTGACCATCTAAATGACTGTAAACTATATCTTATTCAATAAAAATAACATAAAAATTCCCAAAGTTTGGTGATTCTCGACATAAGAATGATGAACCATGTCCTATTTTTTTGGTTCATTGAAATCATTCTAAGGGTTAGAAACATATATTGAGGTGAGGAGACTGCAAGGTAATTGATGTTGTATGTAGATAAAATTAATAAATATGGGATACTTTATCACCATTCAGATTCTCATTAATGTAATAAAACTGATCAGGAGTATCCTAAACGTGGGATGGGGCCAAGAAACCTTCATCTTGTCTTATATACATATTGAGTGAATCATTTTAGTATCCAAAGTGGCACTAATAATATATTTCCATTTTTTTTGTAAATTATAACATACCACCACGATTATGCATAAATCAAAAATAATTTTTTATCATTTCTTATATTGGGACAAAAACAATAGGGTAATTATATTGGAGTTTATGTGGCTCTATTAATCACTGAATTGAAATTATTATAGTATTTATGAGATATATTGTATGATGCTTATAGAAATAAAGGCTCACATTGAGAGAAAAATTTACTATAAGATAAAAGAATTTATACATTATTGAAAATTTTTAGGATATAACATTAATGGAACATAGGGGTGTGCCATTTTTGATCTAGTTGTACAACCAATTGGTTTGAAACATTCATCAATGTCTATGTTTCAAGGACATCACAAATATTTACATGAGAAACATCAGTAATGATCTTGGATGAAATCATTCAATGAAAGTTACAAATAATGTAAAAATCTATCTCCACTAATAGGTGAAAAACTATTTGATAATGTTGAATATTTTGGAAATAATTTTGGTAAATCATTAAAAATAATAATAAACTAGTAGTAAAAAGAGATCTGTTTTTTTAAATTACCACACTGAAATTATTTGTATTTAAAAAACATTCTTGATGTTTTTCATATGGAATATATATTATTCCATAATGTGACTAGAATATTACTAAATTCTCTTGAAAATAATGGATGGAATTAAGGATAAGTTGGAAATTATTCACATTAGTATATGGGAAGATTTAGCAGTAGTGATGTGCGAAAAAATGGACTTTCCATCCTCTAGATGCTTATACGCCTTCTTGGGAAGAGAGATATCCATTTTTCAACCTCATTAAAGATGTATATGATCGACATGTGTATTGATAAAGTATCAATTTTATTATGTAAATTTTGGATTTAATGTTAAAGTATTTCAAATCACATGAATTTAATGTTTTTTGCATGATCTAATGGCTATAGATTTATGTTACATTTTATAAGAGAATCTATTTCCTTTATTATCCAAGATCAGTAATAGTTTCTAAGATATATTCTATAAATTTATAAATTCTATGAAATTTATAACTATAGAAAAAGATTATTTCTATAATATTTTGTGGAATAGAGTTGTTAGTTCCTACCAATAGTCATTAATGTGAATGTCCAATTGATTGTTCACATGGTATGAGACCTTAGACTCTGTGGACCTGTACATTATAGATTTAAGTACCCCATTGAATTGTGTGTGAATAATTTAAAGGAAATATAAAAAAACTATATCATGAAGAACGTTTTATTATTATATATATGTTGTTGATGTAGTAGTTTAATTTTGTATTGGCTAACTATCTGATGTAGAAATCATTATTCTACCAAAATCTCATGACACTCGGAGGGTTATTGTTAAATGAATTTCCAAAATAGTGTATGTCACACTTATCATTAAAATGTAGTAACATGATTACCATAATGTTTTTCATAATAGTTTTGTAGTTGCATCATATGTTGAAAACCACAATGTAATTGTTTTTAATTTGAATCCATGAACGACTAAAATTTGGATATCAAATACACATAATATATAGTTAATAGGATGGTTTTGGGACCATATTTTAATGGAGTTAACTGAAAATCGAGATTCAATTTCATATCAACTTCAATGGAAATCCATTGGACCAAGTGGGCATGTATTATCCAATAATGGTAATGTGATTAATTGAAAAAAAATTTAGAAAAAAAATTTTATGAACACCGTCCCATAAAAAATTGTGGAATTACACATATGGATGGAGTGATGCATTTATCTAGTACCAAGGAATTAAATTCAATTTATGAGATTATGTCATACATCAACATCGCCAAACAAATATGGGAGTTGGATTATTCAATTTTCAACGTGTTAAATATTCATTGTAAGTGGGTTTATAAAATGAGGGTCATTAAATTAGATGAAATGATATTTGTGAAAGTGTATTTTAGTAGGGATGGTTACAAATATGACCTATTTATTGTTGAATCACATTTAGTATACGTTTTTTATGTTCCTGGTCATATAAACCGAATGTGGTCAATTGTTCAATTTTTGACCAAAAAAACCAAAGGTTCCAAGTTATATTAAAATTGAGGTGACTATTTTATTTTTAAGTTATAATCATTTTTCAATGGTGCCAGCATATATGTGTACTTTTTTTTGAGGAGACCACAATCATGGAATTTTGATACCTTATAGTGGGGTCCATTCAACGAAAAAAAAAGAGAGTTTAATAATAATGTTATAATTTTTTTGTAATATATATTGAATCACAACATATTATTATATGATTACTACTAAATTTATATAATCTAAATTAAATGTTCAAAAACATCTATAGATGATTACTGCTATGTACATCGATGATCCTAATCCAGGGGAATTATAGGTAATCAACATTTTTATGCTTTCAAGGAATGGGAACAACAAATTTCTTCACATAAAGATGATACTAATATATAATAAAAACATATCAATGATGTAGATGTTAAGTAAATGGTAAATGGTGAACATCCCATATACTAGAAAAATAGGATCATCGTAGCAAGATGGAGATATAAAATATTATTATGTTTAGAAACAAAGGCATCAAATTTGAGGATGGGTGGAATGGATGTAGCTAGGATCATATCTGCAAAAGGGTCTTGTTTAGTTGTGACATTGGGATCACCACTTGAATGCATGTGCAGATTAATATGGATTTATGGCACAATGTTGTTCCCATGATTATGAGACTAATTTCGGATGATATTTCTCTAACATTATGATATAATTTATTTAGTTTTTGAAAAAAATATTGAAATGTTTGTTTACACTCCATTATCACTTTCTAAGTCCATATATAGTAGATGACTCCCAAAAATAAATTTTATTAATTTTCCTTGGACTGTTTCATATAGGTTTTATTATAGTTGTTATGAAATATTATCTCAAATATTTTCAGGGAAAAATTAACTTTTACCCAACATATATGAATGAACACTTGATAAACCAACAAGCATGGGATGCATTTTTTAGTTTTCATGCAGAGACATGTTTTTAGGAACATTGTGTGTGGAATAATAAATTTTATTGATTATACTTGTATTAATCAATTTGATTAGGAATTATTATTCTATGAAATAAAAACTAAGTACTCAAAATAAGAAACATGGAGAAAAACCTATATACACATACCATAAATAAATTGAGGGGTACACTGTACTTGAAAAAAATGGTTTTTATTTTAAATCTATAGTAATATCTTTATGTGAAGAAAAACAAAAAACATAATTATGATCCCATTTGTTTTGCCGATTGATTATTTAAATCCAAATCCAAATCTATCCAACATCATGTTATATAGAAAGGGGTATGTGGAAATAAATATGGTACACTAATAGAAGAAAAATCACAAAAAATGTGGGAATCATGTGTAAGTATAGGATAATAATAATTATTTTTCTTTATATTAGTTATAAATAATAATGATTATCTATTTTACTATATTCTGTATCTGAAATAGACACAAGAGTAATAATCAGTTATACCAGATAATCATCTAATATCAGTTTCCTTAAAGTCTCCTGAAATGTATAACCACATTAGAGGTGCAGGTTTAGGGGTGTCACCCTAAACACATTCTGAGAAAATAAATAGACAAAGGTATAAGGTACGAAAATGGAAGATATGTTGGCAGAAATATCTTATCTATAATAAGAACATAATTAGTACTATGAATTATTAGAAAATTTTATGGGAATTAATCGAAGAGAAGAAACAACATATGAACAACCATTATGTTATGATCCCCCACACCCCAACAACATTGAGGCCAAAAATCCCTACAATGGGTTTTCTTAAAATATGTAATAAATATTTTAATAATTGTTTCTATGAAATCATAACAATAAAGAAACCAATAATTTTTTTGGCTGATATTATATAGGGTTAAAATGGTATAGATTTATAATTATCAACATCCATTCATCGCCATTCAATGAAGGGAACCTTGTAGAATATCCAATGAGATAATTTATAAAATAAACAACTTCCAATAGGTCATGTGAGATTATGGATTCACATAGCTCACGAGATGATCACTAAACTACATATTCCACTTAATTATGTATACATTGATACAATTAATCTTTATATTGTAACATTCATTACATGGTTATTTGATCTCATAAAAATACATTTCAATAAAGATTTATTCCTTTAAAATTAATATTCAATGAATTAAAATTTAATGGAAGTAGGAATAAACCAATGAATGCTGTTATATAATGAAAAGGTAAGAGGTAAAATGGAATGATGAATCAAAATGATCTAAAGGATCAACCAACACGTTGAATTTATCTTAAAAAATCACCCTTACACGAAATTTTAATCAACTATATTTTCTATTATTATATATTTATAAAATTCTAACCTTAGGAAGTCAAGATATGACCATAAATTAATTTGAAAAACAGATGTTTAGAGAGTCCATTACAAACTATTTTTTCATTTAGAATGTAAATTAAATCCACATTCATGAATGGATAGGAATATAAGTTGAAAATGTACACGTTATGTGTGTTATAATGATTTTCATGTTTGATATCTAATTTACTAGGTTAATTATGACTAAAAAATATTCACATTTTCTGTAAAATATATCAATAATATTTTAACGAAAAACCATATGAAATAGAAATTTGTAATCATTAGTCCTCACATAAAATCCACAAAAAATTATGAATAGCACAAAATAAATGTGAATCAATAGTGGAAAAACTGGACACAATGTTTGAAAGAAAACTTACATATAGAAGACTCATCATAATAATCAGGATGTTGGGGTAAACATGAATTTTTCAATAATATAATATATATTTTAATTTCTTTCATTATATATTTCTTTTGTTGGAAGTATTGGTTACTCATTTCAATCAATATAGATATTCCAAATAATTCTTTTCTAGATTCAATATATGAATAATGAACAAAATTACCACACATGATGATTTTTATAAATTTTTAATATACTACATGAACAATTTTAAAAATAAAATAAAATATATACATTTTATATTATGTTTTAATGAAAATTACATTATAATTTTGTTGTGTTACAATAACATGAAGATAATTTCATTAGTACTACCCATGACCACATATAACATATCAACTTCTACAAGTGGATATGTGTTAGGATATATATATTAATATTTCATTATCGAAACATATATGAAAACAAATTTTAATTTTTATCAATGCCTATATAATGTTTGAAATAAACTAAAAATAAATATTTCATTTATTATGCTTTTAAAGTTATAAATGATATTTTATATCACAAAAAAACCAACATCCCTAAAACGGTATTTCTTATGTTAATTATAAATTCATTTATAATATTTACTAATCCATTTTTTATTTATATATTTGTTGTACTACTATGACTCTCTACAAACATAATATTGAAAAGAGAAATGGCATTTGTTTATAAATGAATTAGCATCATTCCATATGTCATAATTTATATTGAAATCATGAAAGTTTGAAATTCTTCTACCAATTTTATGAATTTTATCATCAATTTAACTACTTTTTTAGTTAATATATTTAACATTTTTAGATTATAATTATTCATTTGTTTTTATTGGGATCTAAATAAAATGAATTCATCAAGTATGCAGATTCACCCATGTACAAATATCAGTCTTTCAATTTGGATGATACACTCCTGAAAATGAACAATAATTTTTATTCTAAAATTAATTAAATTTTACAGGATAACAAATATTAATATTCATAGATTACCCTTAATTCTAATTGAATTGAAGAATAAAATTTCATGGAGTGATGTTTAGAAATAAAACACACCTTAATCTGATGTATGGTATTCCTAGCGAGACAAGAAGTTTATTTCTTTTCATTACATTTGAAATTTTAGTGAAAAACACACATTAAATAAACTAAATAGATTAAACACATTCATATTTTTTTATACATTAGGAAAAAAATTCATATTTCATTTGTGATGTTTTTTAATTAGATGCACCTCAATCCAATACATGATGTTCCTGTTATGATAGATCTAATTACATGTTTGAAGCTTCTCGTGCTCATGAGAGATTTGAATTTTTGGTTGTAACTATGATAATTATCATTGGTAAATGGGTTGAGAATATACATATACATCATGAAAATTTGAATTCTTATAAATTATTATTATTTTTTCCATTATTTTATCTACAATTTTTATGTTAATATCTGTATCATTTTATATGATAATTATTTAGTTATTTCACATAACATTTTGGAAGTCATATTTTCATGGAACTATTAGAAAAAATAATTATAATAGGGAACATGTTCCTTTTAAATGGTTTAGGAAACCACATAGCTCCTAAAACATGAAGTAAATTGTAAGGATGCATCTAATAATGGATTTTACAACAATTGAATGAAACAAATATGACTTGTCAAAAGATTTTCATTTAAAATATATTTGATATTATAGGAATCTGCCAAAACAAAATAAGTTTCTACTCAATCCAATAAATACTTTTCATATTATGACTCAATGTGTTTATTTTATTGGTTAAAATTCTCATTTTAGTCTAAAACACACATTACATACTCTAAATCAAGAAAACCTAATCAGATTCATTTGGTAATTTATGAAAGTGATCCATTAGTCATTTATCATGAATAAGAATAAAACACACCTCATTCTGAAACTTGTTGTCTCTGGTATGATTTAAAGTGTGTGGTTTCAGGTTATAATTTAAATGTTTTGTTGAAAACACATGCCACATTCTCAAAACTAAGTATATAAATTCAAATTGTTTTGATAATTTAGAAAAATAGTCCAGAAATAATTTTTGATGTTTAGGACACAACTGAACCATAATCTAGCACACAGTGTTCCCTTATGTCTCACACTATATGATGTGAATTTATAGTTTACAATTTAGATCAAAACCTGTGTCAATAATGAAAAATTGTAAAAAATGCTCAAATTTTCTTGATAGTTTAGGAAAATGATTCAAAAGTCATTTTGATTAGTAGAAATTTGTCACACATCAAACCAATAATCTATGAGACCAATATGACTCAAATTGTTTTTATGTTTAAATTGATATTTTAGTAAAAAATACATGTGACATACTCAAACCTAAGAAAAAACAATAAAATTATGTTGATACTTTATGAAAATGGCCATAAAGTCATTTATGATTTATAGGAATGAGATGCACCCCAATCCAAGGGACAATGTGACCAGTATAACCACAAATTTGTTTTTTCATTTGAAATTGAAAATTTATATCAAATAATAATTCAAATACTCAAACAAATGAAAAAATATTTGAATGTTGTTTATACTTTAGAAAAATGATCCATAAGTAATTTTTGATATATAATAATTAGGCACACTTCAATCCAATAAATATTGTGGCCAATATGATTCATTGTTTCTGTATTAGTTTAAAAGTGACATTATAGTTCATAACATGTACCACTGTGTAAAAAAGGAAAATATGGTCTTATTTTATTAATAATTTAATATAAATATTTATAAGACATCTTTTTTATGTGGAATCAGTATCACCTAAAACAAACACATGATCTGACCGGTATGTCTCAAAGTGCATGTTTTCAGTTAAAGTTGACATTTTAGAAAATAAATAAATGTCACACAGTCAAATCTATGAAAAAATATTCAAATTGTTTTAATACGTTATTAAAATTATACTTATGTAATTTTTGATGTGTAGGAATCTGTTTCATATCAATTCGAGGCATAGTGTGTTCGATATGACACCGAGACTTCCTTTTTATTTAAAATTGGTATTTTAGTTTAAAATATATGTCATAGACTCAAAAACATGTAAACACTTTTAGATTGCTTTTATACTAAAGGAAAATGATCTATAAGACATTTTGGATGTGTAGTAATCTATTGAACCACAATATGATATATGGTGTTCCCAGTATGAATATTAGTGTTCATTATATTTTCAAAATTGACATTTTAGTTCAAAACATGTGTCACTCATCTAAAATAATGAAAATATGTACATGTTGCCTTGATACTTTATGAAAATTATTGATATGTAATTTTATATACTAATGAATTTTTCTAACATCAATATGAAAAAAAATGTGACCAGAACAACCCAGGGTTCATGTTTATAGTTTAAAATGATATTTTAGCAAAAAAGATACACGAAAAACTCAAAACTATTTATAGGAATTTAGATAGAATTCATACTTTAGTAAAATTATCATTATGTCATTTAATATGGGTATGAATAAACGACACCCCAATTTGACTAATGTAATTAATGGTATGAATCTATGTGTGCCTTTTTATTTTTAAAAAACATTTTAGTTTAAGCCACATGTCACATAGTCAAAAATGACAAAACTAATTCATATTTTTTATTATTTTGTGAAATGATTGATAATTTATTTATGATGTAGACAAAAAAATCACATGTCAATATGATACACGTTTTTCCATGTATGACTAAAAGTGTCCCTTCATAGTTTTAAACTGACATTTTAGTGCTACACATGTTCCAGTCACTAAAAATGGAGAAAACATGCTTTGATATTCTTAATACATTTAAAAAATGTTACATAAGTCATTTTTGACATGTAGTAATCAGACACACATCAAACTGACACATGATGTGATCAGTATGACATAAAGTGTATGTTTTTTTGTTTAAATAGAGATTTTAATAAAAAAATACGTGTGCCATGCAAAAATCTTGAAAAAAACATTAATATTGTATTTTTTCATTAGGAAAATTATTGAATTTTCATTTGTGATTTGTAATAATTAGATGCACCTCATTCTAAACCATAGTGTGACCGATATGACTCTTTGTGTGTCTTTTTATTTAAAATTAAAATTTTAGTTCAAAAGACATGTGAAACACAAAAAACAATATAAAATAATTCAAAATGTTTTAATTCATTAGGAATATTTTCTATAAGACATTTGTGACATATAGGAATGAATTAAACCTCAATCTGATATATGGTGCTCCCATTATAAATAAAATGGTTTTTATTTTTTAAAAATTGAAATTTTAGTTTGAAACACAAGTCACTCATTGAAAATGGAGAAAACATGATCATATTGTCTTGATACATTAGGGAAACAATTAATATGTTTTAAATACCAGTAAGCTTAAAGGAAATTAGTTTTTATTATATTTTTTGGAATTTTACGAGTCCATAGTTTCTGACGGCACCTGATTCTGAGGGCCGGTGTGCCCGGAATAATTTTCTGAAGTTTTTCTTAACTTAAAATTAACGCATGTAAGCAATTTTAGTGAAAAATAGGAATAAATTTTAAACTGTTACTCAGATCAGAAATCTGAAGCCACGGTTGTCCTCAGGATGACAGGTTTACCCTAGGCGTGATTTATGTTTAATCGGTGCGAGCCTCCTGTGAGAAATTCAAAAAAATGGCATAACTGTAAATAAAATAATTAAAATAATTATTTTATTTTTTAAATGGTTATAACTCAAAAATGGTAGCTCGGATTAAAAATCTGAGACCTCCGCTGAACTCATGAGGGTATGCTTTATTTAAGCAGATACTAACTTTGGATGACACGGGCCACCAGAAAAAGTTAGTTTTTGGCTGCAAATAAAATAATTAAGTGACAATTATTTTATTGTAAAATTCATAACTTATAAATGGTAACTCGGATTGAAAATCCGAGAGTATCGATGGGTTCTTTGGGGTGTGTTTTACTTAGGCAGATCCTAACCTCGACCAGCACGGGTTGAGGGTGAGTGATAATAATTTTCTGAATTTTTTTTGGGTACGTTCAATAAATGTATGTGCATGTTTTTCTATCTTTTGAACCGTTGCTCGGAATTGAAATCCGAGGGCACCGATGAACTCGCAGCGCCGGTAATTGCTTAAGAGAACCTTTACTGTAGTTGCTTTTTAAGAGGGTTGAATTATATTATTTGGGGATTTAGTTTAAAATTAAAAAAATTGTTGAATGATTTTATTTTAATATCTTGGATGTTAAACTATTCAAAGTGTGGATAAATGAGAGGTGGGGCCAACACGAGCCCCAACCTCTCAACTTCATACCTCTCTCTAACCACCTTTAACATATCTCCAATTTAATGTGACAACTCCTCTTATTATGGCAACCCATCACCTCCCTAACTAATATTCCATCAAAGGTTTGAATTATATGGCATGTAATATTATGGGGAGCCTTTTTATTATTTTGGGGGTTGGTAATATTGGTGGAGGAACTCGTGAGAAGACATAGAAGGAATTGTTCTTCTTTGACGAAGAACAACAACCTTCAATGAAGAACGACTTTGCTGCAAAGAATGCTAGGGATTTCTCCAATGGTGTTTCTACTTCAGACACACCCTGACGTCAACAAAATAGATGTCAATCTTCCACGACACCTCATTCTGCGAATCAATGACGTGCGACGTTAATTACAGAGGTAGGGGGTTTACTTATTTATGTTTACATGATTCTTTCCATCGAACAAGGAAGAACATTCTATTGGATGTTTATTCAAACTACTAACGTGGGGGGTCAGGTGCGTGTTAATGATAGGTGGCGCGTCGAGCGGACGGGGGGCCGGGGGATGCACCTGGTTTGAGGCGCGCCGGTGCGGGTATCCGGGGGCTGTGTAGTAGCACGGTGGGAGGCCAGGATGGCACTAGGCCGGAGGCGGTAGACACATCATGAGAGGCAGCCACGGGAAGGCCAGGTTGGTAGGGTTTGGTGGAGAAGAAATAGTGAATGGAGAAGTATATTGGAGAGAGAAAACATTCAATGGAAATAAATTAAAACTTAAAGAAAGAATGAGAATCCAATGAATGTGATGGGAACCTTTTAATTAGGGATTTCCATATGTGAAATGGAGGGAGGCTCACCAATTGGAGAGAGAGGGTGGTGGTGTGTGACATTGTGTTTCTAATGAGGTAAAATCAATTAAAAATAATAATATAATAATCATAATATTATTTTTGTTTGTAAAACACTTTTTGAACCGCAACTTATTCATGCGACCTTGGTTTCATGAACCTTCTGTGGTAGTGCGACCCAAATTCCGAGACAGACATTCTGAGTCCAATATTGAATGTTTTTTTGGGGTTTTTTGATTGGGTACCCGAAACTCTCGAAATTTATTTGATTTAATATTATTATTAAATCTTTGACCTGCCATAACTCATGCGTGCGACATCAAATTGGATTTCTGTTAGTGGAAATGTAATCCTATAATAATTACAGTCGATTCAAGTCTAATGTTGGATACTAAATTCTGGTTTATGGCTCGGTTCCATGAAACACTGAATAATAATAATAATAATATTATTACAGGATTTGTATATGACATATATCTCTCATATGGTGTTAGAATGATGAACCGTCTATGACATTGCAACCCTGGAATTATGATGGATGATTCAAGACCAATTTTGGATATTTAAGTTGAGGTCGGGGCGCGGGCCCCATGAGGCCCGGTTCGCGCGTGTTGCGGTGAAATGTAACTTTTTCATCGGCTATCCATTTTGGACCAATGGTTAGTCCATCTCATGTATTTTTCAGTATGGATTGCAATGGTGTGACCGGTATGGTTAACCAGTGTCATTTGAAGTACGACCGGGTTGGTTCGAACACGAAACCAACTAGGCCCTCAGAGCGTAAAAACTTATAACATAAGGATCAGATGTTTGATTGATGTGCTGTCGACTATGTTGGATTCATTTTGATGAGAAAGATCTTTTGACATACTTCAATTAAGGTTTGAATGTAGTTGGAGTACGGCCGGGTTGATTTTAGCTTAGAAACCAACCGAGCCCCTAGAACGGGAAAGCCGATAACATTCAGACCGAGCGTCCGTTTGATGAACCATCAGCGATGTTGGTAATCTCATAGAGAAAAGGTCCCTTTGAGTATACCCTATTAGAGTTCGGGGTATAGTTGAGTTACGGTCGGGTTGGTTCGTACACGAAACCAACCGGACCCCCGGGACGAAAAGGCTAATAACTCACAGACCGAGCATTCGATTGACACGCCGTCTATTGCATTAATACCCCCGTGTCGAGGCAGTCCCTTGTGATACTTCATTGTGGGACTTTGTGATACATGGAATATCGACCAGTAGCTCATGGAGCAGATCCTCCCGGAGATGAGTGTACGGAGTGCGGAGACCTAGTAGATATGGACTTGATGACTGCTTGACCGAGTCGACTTGGAGTGAGTTGACTAGCCCAGCGGACAGAGAACCCGGTATATGGCGGAAAACCCATGGCAGACGGTGAAACTGGTAGTTGGTAATAGACTCGTGGTACTCGACAGGGGGAGTACCTATGTAGGCTATTAGGGTAACTGCTACTGTGTTTGGGCAGCACACCCCTGGCGGGGAGCACTACTGTGTTTGGGTGTGGACCTGCGCTACATGATATGAGGAGTAACTCAGAAGTCTAAGGTTAGTGACTTGCACCTCGGAGTCATGATAGGGGTACTGTACTCGACAGAGGAGGAGTTCTCCAGCATTTGTGGTTTCGATATCATTAATGAAAATTCTGGTTTGATCTTAATCAATGACCTTTGTGTATTCCTCATGATTGAGATGGGGTAATTGATAACATAGGTATATGTATGGGTATATACCTAAGTAGTGGTTATCCATTGATTTCATATCTGTGTGATACCTCATGATTAAGATGATCTACTTGATAACTTAGGTACAAGTAGGGGTTTATACCTAAGTAAGGGTTATCTGTTTAGATCCTTCTTTGTAGTTATCCTTGCTGGAATTAGTGAGACCTTGAGGGTATCGAGGTCCTAACTGAGTATCGCTATATTCACCCTTGTACGGTCTATGACCGCACCTCATTATGTTGGATGTAGACGATAGACATCACTGACAGAGATTGAGTGTACTATGACGAGATAGTACCTGGAGGTGGACCTCACCACGAGACAGTACCCGGAGGTGGACTTCACGACAAGACGGTACATGGAGGAGGTTGGTGAGAGAGAGGGTTGAGGAGGAAATCTATACCTACCCTTCAGGTAGGATCTGTGGTTGAGGACCCAAGATCTGCTTCTATTTTCCAGCTATTTGTCTTTTATGTTGTACTTTCGTTCAGTTGTAGCTGTACTTCTCAATTGGGTTTGTATTCTGACCCATTTACTATTCATCACTTTCTTTTGTACTTAGTGTATTACTTCCGCTTGTACTCTGGTTGGATGTGTATATGTTTTATAAAGGCAATGCCTTCCAAGATATCGGGATTTACGGCTTTGGTTCTAGTCGCCAGCCCCTGACCTATGGAAGGTGGGCTTGGGGTAGTCACGAAAAATGCCCCAAGGACGGGTTGTGAAAAATTGGTATCAGAGGAGTCGAATCTACCGCAGAACTCAGAACTATGATCATTCTATTCTGTGAAGCAATAATGTTAAGGGTATTGAGTGTGGCCTTCAGTTCAGGGAGTCTAGTGTGGGTGCGGCAGCTGATGTATCTATACACCAGGACCTAGACTACTGATTTCTGACTTAGTGCACAAAAACACTGATTTCGTGTGTGTTTCCAAAAAGTTTTAATGTCAGCTCAAACAAGGTAAGATTAGCAGGTATAAATCGATGAACATTCCACATCTGTTCAGGTTGTCTCCACGTATATAGTCAATTGGAGTTCTAAGAGAGTACTCGATGATGGCCCACTGAGCGACAAGACTCTAGTGCAAGGAACTCTTTCTATGTTGGCACCTTCAGGTGGTGTACCAAAAGCACCACCACTCGTTAGGCAGCAGATTCCACCACCCATACTAGTGGACAGTGCGCACTGGAAGCACATGTTGCACGAGTTCCAGTAGTAGAGGCCTCTGAGGTTATGAGGTGAGACAGATTCCCAGGCAGCAATGGACTAGATGGAGGCGAATGCTAGATTTTTACACCTAGTTTAGACACTAGTAGAGTGGATGTTGGACTTATCTACTTGTTCATTCTAGTGAGAGACCATGAGGTTGGTTCGTATAGTGATGCGGCTTCGGCATGTGGACCTATGCTTGAGATAGTACCTTCATGTCGTGTTTTATATATATCACTACCTGTTGGTCAGCAGACACATCCGGCAGTACTGGTAGATGACACTTGTAGGCTTAGTGCCTTACATGTGTTTCAGAAACATATATCCCTCATGTTCTGAGGTGAGCCTTACTCATAGGCGGCTGAGGACTGGCTTGGGGAGGTGGCTGAGTGTTTTCTAGAGCTTACGCAGTTTCTGCAGGACGACATGTCAGAAGCTGAGTACTCAATGAGGCGTACCAATCATTCTGGGTACTTGATGACTACGATACTATTAGTTCTTTATATCTCGGACCACTGAGCGAGGTGTGTTTAAGTATATCCGAGTAAGAACACTTTCCTCTATGCATTCTTAATTATGTTAGGGTGCTAGAGAGAACCTTTGTGGTTGAAGGTTATTTGGATGATCGGTTATAGCTATTGAACATTAGAAGTGGGAAGATACGAACTGGCGCTAGTATCAGAGACTTGGTCGAGGAATTGTTAAGGACATATGAATCTACAGAGCATCAGATGTGGAAGCAGAGCATGGAGAACAGCATGAGGTGGTATACATTTTGAGATTTTATATCCACCCGCCTTTGTAGTCGCCGCCAGGCTCAGGGAGTAGGAGGGCAGGAAAAGAGAGTACCTGCTTGCAGTCAAGGAGTGTGACCCAAGGGCTCTGGGATGATTCGAGGTATAGTTTGTGTCCACTACTAGCTGCCGTATCAATATACATAGTTACCAATCATTCCTTCCTTTCATGAATCTTTTCCCAGACCTAGAGTTTCCGGTTAAAACCGTTGACTTGATCCTCACATCTTGAGATACCTTTGGGAGGACACTCGATAATCACACTTAAGCCGATGGTGTGATCTGACCCTTGAGGTGAGAGTTTCGGTTGGAACCTCATGGTGGCAGCGTCGAGGCCTTACGACGTTGGTCTGGGTATGGATTGGATTCACATTTCATACTCAGATTTACTGTATTAGGCAAAAAAGTTTGTGGTTTATCTACAACGTTGGGATGTGGTTTTTCCTTGGTCAATTAAAAAGGAATCCCAGGAAGCACAGGATAAACTCATGATTAGGAGGGTGTGGCTGATCACGGTTGAGTCGGCCAGCTTTACCCTCATGGCAGAAAGAGTTTTGAGTATTTAGTTCCTCCAGGACCATGACTTCGAGATAGTCTATACTCTTGGGAAGGGGAATTTTTTTGTAGATGCACTCAGCAGGAGGACTTGTATTCAGCTTCTAGAAGAGGCGACAAAGTAGCTGGCTTCCTTTAATATATCCTTTGTGAATAGGGATGGTGCAACCTAACTTTAGTCTCTTACAGTCACTCCTCCTTCATCATCAATAGAGTAGGTGAGGTGAATTACCACCTGGACCTTCCACCATAGTTGCACTGGGTGCACAACGTCTTCCACGTATCTCAGCTGAGAAGATGTGTGCATGACCTATCCATCATCATCGACCACGGGGAGCTGGATATCGATGACTGGGCGACATTCTCGGAGGTTTTGGTGAAGATAGAGGATCAACAGGTGCAAGTGCTACGTTGACGGTCGATTCCTCTGGTGCCCATTCACTGGTAGCAAGGGATCCTCTAGGAGAGCACATGGGAGCGAGAGACAAAAATTCATGCTCATTACCCTCATTTGTTTCCCTAGCGCGTGTTGTAGCTTTACGGGGACATAAATCCGTGAGGTGGGGGTAATGTAAAGACCTGAAATTTCAAGGAATTGTTTTTTTTCATAAATTCATTTAATTTTACGAGTCTAATGTTTCTGACGGCACCTGATTCTGATGCCCGGTGTGCCCGGATTAATTTTCGGAATTATTGACAAGTTTAAAATTAACGCGCGTAAGCAGTTTTACAGAAAAAGTGGAATAAATTTTAAACGGTTACTCGAATCAGAAATCCAAGGGAACCATTTTTCTCAGGATGGCATGTTTATCCTAGGTGTGACTTATGTTTAGTCGGCACATGCCTCCTGTGAGAAATTCCCAAAAATGGCATAACCGTAAATAAAATAATTAAATAAATTATTTTATTTTTCAAATGGTTATAACTCACAAACTGTAGCTCAGATTAAAATTCCAAGACCACCCCTTAACTCATGAGGGTATGCTTTATTTAAGAAGATACTAACTTTGGCCGGCACGGGCCACCAGAAAAAGTTAGTTTTTGGCCACAAATAAAATAATCAAGTGAAAATTATTTAATTGTAAAATTCGTAACTTATAAACAGTAACTCGGATTGAAAATCTGAGAGTATCGATGGGTTCGTTGGGGCATGATTTACTTAGGAAGAGCCTAACCTCGACCTGTATGGGTTAAGGGTGACTATTAATAATTTTTCGAACTTTTTTTCGGGTACTTTCAGTAAACGTACGTGTGGGTTTTCCAATCTTTTGAACAGGTGCTTGGAATTGAAATTTAAGGGCACTAATGAAATCGCAGCACTGGTAGTTGCTTAAGGGAACATTTACCATAGTCGCATTTTAAGCGGGTTGAATTTTATTATTTGGGGATTTAGTGTAAAATAAATAAAAATGTTGAACAATTTTATTTTTATATCTTGGAAGTTAAACTCTTCAAAGTGTGGATATATGAGAGGTGGGGCCCACATGAGCCCCAAACTCTCAACATCTTTAACTATCTCTAACCCCCCTTTAACACCTTTCCAATTTAATATAACAACTCCCATTATTATGGAAACCCATCACCTCCCTAATTAATATTCCATCAAAGGTTTGAATTACATGTCATGTTATATTATGGAGATACATTTTATTATTTTTGGGTTTGGTAATATTAGTGGAGGAACACTTGAGAAGACTTATAAGGAAGTGTTCTTCTTTAACAAAGAAAACCAACTTTCAAAGAAGAATGACTCCGCCGTGAAGAACGCGGGGGATTTCTCCAACGATGTTTCTACTTCGGACACACCCTTACGTCAATGGAATAGACGTCCATCTTCTGCGACACAGCATTCTCCGAATCTATGACGTGCAATGTTAATTACTGAGGTAGGGGTTTTTTTATTTAAGATTACATGATTCTTTACGTCGAGCATGGAAGAATATTCTATTTGGTGTTTATTCGAACTACTAACGTGGTGGGTACGGACTACGAACAAGTCCGGACCCACAACCAACTTGTCCTTGATGTGCGGTGGCATGGGGTCAGGTGCGTGGTAATGGGAGGTGGCTTGACGAGCGAATGGGGGGCCATGCGATGCATTTGTTTTGAGGTGTAATGGCACTGGTAGCTAGGTGCGGTGCGGTGGCGCGGCAGGAGGCCAGGATGGCAGTAGGCTAGAGGTGGTAGATCCGGCGTGAAAGGCAGCCGCGAGAAGGCCAGGCTGGTAGGGTTTGGTGGAGAAGAAATAGTGAATAGAGAAGGAGATTGGAGAGAGAAAACATTTAATTGAAATAAATTAAAACTTAATGAAAGAAAGATAATCCAATGAATGTGATGGGAACCATTTAATTAGGTATTTCCATGTGTGAAATGGAGGGAGGAGCACCAATTGGATAGAGAGGGTGGTGGTAGGGGGCATTGTGTTTTTTCTGAGGTAAAATCAATTAAAAATAATAATATAATAATAATATATTTTTTTGATAAAACTCTTTTTCAACCGCAACACAATCATGTTACCTCGGTTTCATGAACTGTCTGTGGCAGTGCAACCCATATTCCAAGACGGACATTCCGAGTCCAATATTGAATTTCTTTTTTGGGTTTCTGCATCGGGTACCCGAAACGCTCAAAAAATAATTGATTAAACTCATGCACGTGACATCTGATTGGCTAGCTATCAGTGGCGATGTAATCCTGTCAATATTACGGTCGATTCAAGTCTAATGTTGGATACTAAATTCTTGTTCGTGGCTCAGGTCCACGAATCACCGAATAATAATATTATTATTATTATTACGGGATTTGTATATGATATATCTCTCTCATATGGTGTCGGAATGACGAACCGTATGTGGCGTTGCGACCCTGGAATTAAGATGGATGTTTGAAAATCAATTTTGGATATTTAAGTTGAGGTCGAGGTGTGGGCCCCACGAGGCACGGTTCGCGCGTGTTGCGGTGAAATGTAAATTTTTCCCCAGCTATCTGTTTTGGACCAATGGGTAGTCCATCTTGTTTATTTATCATTATGGATCACAATGGTGTGACTGGTTTGGTTAACCGGTGTCATTTGATGTACGACCGGGTTGGTTCAAACACGAAACCAACCGGGCCCTCAGAGCAGAAATGCTCATAACATAAGGATCAGACGTCTGATTGACATTAAATCGACTATGTTTGATTCCTTTTGATGTGATGGATCTTTTAGCACACTTCACCTGAGGTTTGGATGTAGTTGGAGTACAGTCGGGTTGGTTTTAGATTAGAAACCAATCGGGCCCCTAGAACGGGAAAGCCGATAACTTTCAGAATAGATGTTCATTGGATGAACCGTCAGCGGAGTTGGTAATCTAGTTGAGAAATGGTATCTTTGAGTATACTCTATGATAGTTCGTGGTACAATTGAGATACGGTCGGGTTGGTTTGTATACGAAACCAACCGGGACCCCGGGACGAAAATGTTAATAACTCACAGTCCGAGCATCCGATTGATGCGCCGTCTTTTGCGTTGATACCCATGTGATGAGGCGGTCTGTTGGGATACTTCATTGTCGGAATTTGTGATACTTGGAGTATCGACTAGTAGCTCGTGGAGCGGATCCTTTCAGAGGAGAGTGTACGGAGTGTGGAGACCTAGTAGTTGTGGACTTGACCACTGCTTGACTGATTTGACTTGGATTGAATCGACTAGCCCAGTGGACAGTGCACCCGGTATTTGGTGGCAGACGCACAGAGGACGAAGCACCTGGTAGTTAACAGCAGACCTGTAGTACTCCACATGAGGTGTACCTCTATAGGCTATTAGGGGAACCACTACTGTGCTTGGGCGGCAGACCCCTGGAGGGGAGCACTACTGTGTTTGGGTGTGGACCTGCGGTACTCGACAAGAGGAGTACCTCAGCAGTCTAAGGATAGTGAGTAGCACCTCAGAGTAATGACATGGATACTGTACTCCACAAAGGAGGAGTTCTCCAGAAGTTGTGGTTTCGGTATCATTAATGAAAATCCTGGTTTGAGCTGATTCAATGACCTTTGTGTATTCCTTATGATTAAGATGAGTTACTTGATAACATTGGTATATGTTTGGGAATATACCTAAGTAGTGGTTATTTGTTGATTTCATATCTGTGTGATACCTCATGATTGATATGGGATACTTGATAACTTAGGTATATGTAGGGGATTATACCTAAGTAAGGGTTATCTGTTTAGATCCTTCTTTGGGGTTATCCTTATTTTATTTAGTGAGACTTTGCGGGTCTCGGGGTCCGTACTGAGTATCATTTTACTCACCCATGCACGAGCTACGCCCGCACCTCATTGTGTTGGATGCAGACGACAGACATCACTGAGAGAGATTGAGAGTACTAGGACGAGATAGTACCCATAGGTGGAACTCATGACGAGATAGTACCCATAGGTGGACTTTACGACGAGACGGTACAAAGAGGAAGTTGGCGAGTGAGAGCGTTGAGGAGGCTATCTATACGTACCCTTCAGGTAGGTTCCAAGGTGGACAACCCATGAGCTTCTTCTATTTTCCAGCTCTTTTTCTTTTATGTTGTACTTTTGTTCAGATGTAGCTGTACTTATTAGTTGGGTTTGTATTCTGGCCCATCTACATTTCATCAATTTCTTTTGTACTTAGTGTATTACTTCCGCTTGTACTCTGGTTGGATGTGTTTTTGTTTAATAAAGAAATTCCTTCCTAGATATTTGGCATTACGCCTTTAGTGCTAGTTGCCAGCCCCTGACCAATGGAAGGAAGGCTTGGGGTAGTCAGAGCCCGGGCCCCGAGGATGGGTCGTGACATAAGTCATTTGTGACATGTAGAAATTAGTATCATGTCAAACCTAAAAACAATGTGACCATTATGACTCAAACTATGCATTTTTTTGTTTGAAGTGATATTTTTGTGACAAATACCAGTAACATAATCAAAACAAATAATAATACATTTAGATATTTCTGAAACATTGGGAAAATGATCCATAAGTAATTTTTGACATATTGAAATCATCTACACCTTAATCTAGTGCATGATGTGATGGGTATGACTATATGTTTTTAATTTTTTTTAAAATAGACATTTTATTAATATAATGTATCATATTTATGTTTAAAATATTTATTTATTATATTACTAGTATAATAATTTTTTTCATATATTGGTGATTGTTTTTCTCTATTTGGTATGGTATGTTTGGAAACTAATAACATGATCAATAATTTTTTAGATGGGATACATGTGCTAAATAAAATGATACATTACTATTTTTGAATGTTTTTGATAGTATATGAAAATGTAATTGTACAAAACAATGTGTGAAATTTCAATAGTAAAATATGTTTTTTATTTGTGATGTAATTTTCAGTTCAATAAAATTATGATTTTCCCATATACATGTTTATTTATTTTCAATGTGCTATAATTTTACCAACATACTGTAATAATATAGCCTTCATCAGTACTAAAATAAGTGTTGATAACGGACAAACTTTATCAATGAAAAACTGAAAATGATATAAGTGAACTGATTTTAGTGGTTCATCGATAAATAATGTATTTTTAACACCGATAATGGTTTTTTCAATTACTTTTATAAACCATTTTTAGAGTGGTGAATTTTGTAATAAAATTATGTAAATCATAAGAATAAACATATATGAATTAATTATTATATTATCATTGAGATAAACTAAAAACAAATTTGGTGAGAGTTAAAAAAATAACAATAAAACCCTTAAAAATTTTGTAATCCACCTCCATAAGCTAACCAAGAAGATAGAGAAGTGAAAATTTAGGCACGAAGCAGTAGAAACAAAATTTTTAATAGGGGGGATATTTTAGTGTAAATTTTAATGAGGACCTATTTAGGTACAATCTATCTGCCTAATTCTCTATGACTATCAAATTTAAAAATGGTAATATAAGAATTTACTCGTAATGTTGTGGGAATTTCTAGAATCATGTATGCCCATAGTAAAATCGACTAAACTTATCCTATCCTTTAAAATATATACCGAATAGATTGAAATGTAGGTCTACTTGAAAAAATTTCAAACTAATGGAAATATAAAATCAACGGTATCATATCATTAATATTCTTACATGAAGGTGACAGTCATGAGCCATATATTATTAAAAAATAATGATATTGGAGGGGGGTTGAGGTTTGAGGGAATCAAGGGATATTGGTCAAGCAAGTCCAGATGATCATTAATGTTTGAGGACTTGGGTTATCTTCTTCGATGATAAAAGAAATCTTATTAATTTAAATGATTACTAACTAAATTTATTTCCCATTATATAGAGGAAATGTTACAAGTGGATGATTTCTTAACCATAGTTTGAATATTCATAGCAATGAATCCAAACAACTACAAAATTTTTTCTAGATTCATAATAGAATCGAAAAAACCTAGATATCATGTTTTAGAATGAATTCATTCTAAACGAATAATCGAAAAAAATCAAATGGGCCTTAACAGCCAGATGGTTTCAAATAGTGAAATGAGATTTATGGAGAGTTGTAGTAATAAGAAATATAGGTATCATGATACTAGACAAACACCCACATAAAATTTTCAATCCAATAATGAATTTACCTTTACATTATGAACACTAGGTTTATTGGGGGAGGGTAAATACCCATCCTGAGATCTCTATCTCTATATGGTCGACAGGCATGTTTTCAGTTCCGAGATGAAATCCATTTAGATGAACATGTAGCCCAAAAACGGTTTGTCTAATTAAACATTTTGAAATGGATATCATTTTAGTGATAAAAAATCATCGAGGAAATTGATCATTGATCACAAACTATATCAACATAGAGTGATGAGAACCACAATGCTAGATTAGACTATAAATCAAAAGAATAAAAATTGTTAACAAGGGAATAACTTGATAACACATTATAATTTTAAACCCATGAATCTATGAAAATTCAAAATCACATATTAAATGGATTTGATTTTGTAGGTGAAGAGGGGGAACAAAGGGTCACTAATTTAATGTTTATTAAAAAAATATTCTTTTGTGGAGGATCCCAAAAATAAATCTTCCACAAATACCTGATTTTAGGTGAGATTATAAACTCCCAATGATGCTTCTAGGGTTGAAACAACAAATTGGGAGGGAATTAATGAGTGGTCCTATAAAATAATTTGATAGAAAATTTAAAAAATGTATAACATCCCAAGACTCGTACACCTGGATCATGTAATGAAATCATAAAATTTACATTTACAACTATGATGTTAATAATTGTGAACCACATTTTACCATCCAAACCATAAAATATCCAAAGGAGAACATGGGCCACGTACATTGTGTAGGACCTTACAGGTTTATAATTATGGTGAATTTTGAAAAATCCCAAATAAAAAATACCCAACTCATAAAATAATCATTTCTCACATTTAACCCACCTTTTCTTATTTCACATTATATCCTCATAATTTTACACATGAAATCGTTTCTTTAAATAATTCATTAATCCTCATTATCTTTAACATAATGTAAAGGGAAACATAATAAGGTTGATCTCAAATTCTCAATAAGGATAAACATAATAATTATCAACTGATTATCATAAATAACTATAAGTCATGTGTAAGGGTAAGAATACATAATTAGAATGAATAAAAGAATCATAAATGAAATCATTCTAATAAATACAAGGATCATAAAATATGGAAATATAGAAATCTAAATATTATTCAGAATCAATATTAATGTTCCATCTTATAATAATATTAATCATAAGAAACATAATAAACGAATAGTGGCCATAGAAAACCCATATTATTATATCAGAACATCATATCACAGAACCATTATAATTGGAACAGCCATATAACTGATCACTGATATAATTCTCTAGAAAAAATATTTATTACATAATGCATTTGAGCATTATCTTGGAGCACAAATTTTATAAACTATAATGGGATCACATGAAATTATCTATGAACCCCCATCGTTTACAGTGCCCAAAAAGAACAACATGAATAAATTAGGTAGATTTTTTTTAATCAAGACTCATTAAAACAAAATATATTTCCTTCATAACATTATTATGTAATAGAATTGAAATAAGTTCCATAAAAATCTCTTAGAATCACGATTAACCCATTCCAAATAAATGAGTTCAATGAAAATATCTTCGAGTCATTACTATCCCATGGAGAAGATATTAAATCCATAACAATATATTTAAAACACACATAATCCATCAAGAGAAATAAAGATAATAGTATAAAAATGTAATATCCCCAGTGGATGAAAATCTAAAATAGTCTATTTAAGTTGATCTATCATAATACCATTAAAATATTATTAAAAACATTCTTTAGGAAAATATCCTTTTAATTTTTTAAATCAATTTTTGAACTAGAAAACATTTTCAAAATCCATTTCTTTGAAAACCCAAACTTTTAAAAAAATTATTTTATTGAATATTAATGAAACATTTTCATTAAAAATTCCATTGTAAAAATTAAATAGAATCTTAAAAGAACTCACAGTCATAAAGGTGGGTAAATTGGTATATGACATATATTTTAGAAGAACATTTCTTTTGCACTGTAAGAAGGATAGAAAATTTCCTTGATTATAAGAAAATAAGAATATTCCATTAAGAAAAATAATGGAAAAGTGGTATAATTTTATTAATAAATAATTATAAAAAGTTTAAAACATTTTTAAAAACATTTTTAGGAAGCATGGTTTTAGAAGAAATCATATTTTCGACTGAAGTGATAAACAATAGAAGATTTTCATTAAAAAATATAAATTTTTCAAAGTAATAAATAATGGAAAATAGTTCTATTAAAAAATAGATATTATTATTAACCATGGAATAAGATAATTAATTATAATTATAATATTTCAACAATGGATACATAATCATACAAATTCCCGATAAAGGATAAGGTTTTACCAAAGGAATCATACCATTTTGGAACATTGAATCATAAACCCCATGAAGGAATATCATTATATGAAAATTATAAAATAAGAAGAATAAAAAGATTCATCTTATAACATTTCAATTCAGTAGTATATACACATTATAATATAAGATAGTTTTCAAACATAAAAACATCTTAGAGAAATAAAATTGTGACACAAACCCATTATCGTAGTTGTATCTTTGGAACTATAAACCCCATGATTGAGATATCATAAAATGTATAGTTAAATATTGATAAATATATGTATAATAATAATAAAATTAAGTCATTGAAGTTATTATATCACATAAACAAATAAGAAGTGAATAAGTAATATATCATACAAAAAATACAAGTGATGTGAGAAAACCCATACCTTGTGTCTGATTCTACAATCATATTATTTAACATCGTGAATAATAAATATATATTAATTTTATAGAATATTTAGAAAAACTTTTCTGTTAAATATTAATTTTTTTTATCTTTTTAATTTTTTATATAAAACTTTTCAATCAATTATGTTTAAGTGAGGTGTTTTGACAATATTTGACTTATGTGTCCCAACTGACATTGGTAGGTTGAGTAAGGTCATTGATGGTAAAATTTAAACATCTCTAGTATAATAAATATGAAATATTCATCATATTTATATTAAAATTATAATTTTATGACCATTCATGTAATATGTTTATAAAAAATGAAATGATTTTATAATCATGGACACATTAGGCCATACGCTCGTAGGAGTAATGTTCCAATTATTCATTGATCACTATAGAAAGAAGTAATTTAACATTTATCCTTAAAAATGATTATTATATTATAAAGACTATATTTTTTATTATATAAACATATATAAGAGATTATTTTTATTTTGTGATGAAAAAATAAGAATCACATCATTTTGAGGAAGCGGTAGTTCACACGTCAATGAATATTATTATCACTTTTTCAGTATGTGAAAAGGTAATAAAGAAGATGATATATTATATTTAACGAAATATAATTATGTAATTAATATCATAAAAATTTCAGGTATATAATATTTATTAATTATTATTACAATTATTACCTTTCAGTTAAACACTTCACATTGCTTTGGGAGTCAGTAGTCATTCGTACAGACGAGTAACATTATCATAACCGCTAAAGTATGAAATGTAAAATGTTTATATATTATATAATGAAAAATAGGTATAATTATGTTATAAATTTCATAAATATCATATTTTTTATGTATTTCCATCATTATTCCATACAATTATGGGTGGTAATGGAAAACTGAATGACATCATTTCATGAGATGATATTCCTCTATACACACAAATGATGATTTCATAAATAATTTAATAAAAGTTTTTATTTTTTATATTTTAACATTAAAATAAAAAAATCATTATATTTAGGATATTTTTGTCATTAGAAAATAATTATATATGATTAATTAAATTGGGTGGAGAAGAAAATAAAAAAACACATTTTGAGAACATTACCTCTTCTTCGGGTAATTCCTGTTTGGTTTTCACCAAAGGCATTTGGTGATAGAATTTATGAAAAAAATAAGGCTTATAGAAATATATTATAAAATTAGAGAAGTAATTTGGTGAGTACATGGTCGATCCAATTGTGTATAGAGGTATTAATAGAGGAGGAGTGGTGCAGGCTGTTAATAAGGTAGGTGAGTGGAAATCCTATAAATTTCTGAAAGAGGGAATTAATTCCACTTTTTTTAATTGAATTATGGATAAAAAAATTCACAAAAACAAAACATATAAGTAATGAGGTCTATATGTGGAAAATTCAATGTGTTATTGAAAATTTTATAGTTCATTTTTTATAATATTAATGTTTAGTCATTGGATAATTATAATTTCTACCTTATTTACTTGGATTAAATTTAATTGTTCTCAATAATAAATTTGGGAAGAAAATATGTTGAACTTATGAGACATCATAAATTATGATTATTCAAAATAAGGAATCCATTTTTCCAAATTCATTTCATTGATGTGTAAAAATTATATTGAATATTTATCTCTTAGTCACAGTGAGACAATAAACATTTAAGAAGGGTTTTTTAGAAAATGTTGACTATATATTAAATATATCACTAATAATTATAATTGGATGAGAAAATAATATTTAATTATATATAGTATTTAGATTCAATTTAAAAAAAAATTCCCCATCAGGTGTTATTGTAATTTATTAAAAAGGTAAAACATTATGCATTTGAAAATAGTTTTTAGAAAATACGATCATTAAACCTAAATATTGTTTAAAAACTAATAGAAATTTAAGTAAAAGTATTAGAAATATTAAATATACATTAGTTTAATTGATTGAATATTTATAGAATATGGGGGTTTTAAATTACATAATTTATTGAAAAGAAAATTATTTTTATAAAAATATGTATTTTCAATATTCAATCAAAATCAATAATTTCTAGAAGATCCAAAAACATATCCCAACATAAATTTTAATATTTATATTTAATAATTTATGTTTATTTTTGAAATCAAATTTTTAAATTTTAATTTTTTTAAAATATGTGTTCCATAAAAAGGTTACGAACCTGATTTTTTCAAATGAAATATTGTTTTAATTTTTAAATTGGATTTATTGTTATATCTTTTCTAGAAAACAACTAGGGGGAATCTTGAAAATTTTAATAAATATATAATTTATATATTTAATTAATATAATAAAAAATTCATGATTGGTTTATTTTATTAGTATAAAACACATTTCAATGCATTCAAATAGTTTTTTATAAAATGATTTTTTTATTTTTAAAAGCTTTTTATTTTCATTTATAATATATTGGTCACTAAATAATTCATTATATAATAATTTTAAAACATATTTTAGTAATTCATATAATCCTATTCACACACTCCATTCTAATGACAATATAGTAATAGTAATATAATTCAAGGGTAATTTAATTTTTGTGTTGCATGTTGAATATGATTTCAAACTTAAGGATCTTGGGGCTATGTGTATGGAAAGATAAACTGATTATTGAATTTTATGATCAGTAAACACAATTTTTTTCAACCTTTTTTCTATTGAATATATTTTTTTTCATTTAAATTCATAGGGTGTTACATTCTCCCACCCTCCTTTAATAAATATCATCCATGAAATTTGGACATTATCTCAGTAATGAAAACATGGATATTATATATAATTTTGTTGTAAACCCACATCTTATGATGGTTTAATAAAACATCCCCTTAATAATATATAATGTCATGTATAAATGTAATATATAATATAATAAAAATAGGTTACGAAATTACATAACATAGGTGGAGATAGAGGAAATTCATAAATTATTATATAGAGTGATTTCACTCATTAATCACAAACAACTGAATGATCAATGGAAATTTAAAGGACTAAAAAACATAAATATGTGATGAAATAAAAAATCATTAGTTCATAAAAAATGAAGGTGGTTGGATAGTTTTTATATTTCAAGATCATTTTCCTGGAGTTAAGTAATTCTCATACCATCTAGAAAAATGAAATATGGAAATATACTTACTGGATTATTATATTTTCATCCTTTAATATAATTACACCATAATATCATCTTTTCTCAAAATGATGTGTATTCAGGATGAATTATTAATGAATGAATCAAAAAAAAATAAAAATTTAAAGACCACCTAATAATAAATGGGATAATAACCTATTACTTATATATTTAAACATTAACCAAAACTAAAATGGATAGAACATAGTAGGATAATTCTAAAACTGAATAATCTATCAAATGATACATTATTCATTAAAATTAAAAACTAATACCCAATGTTCAAACCAAATAATTCCATATATAACTATCCTCAAAATTATTTAAACATTTAAGGACTATGTTCCAAACCTAAGGATTCTATTTATTTGATATCATATTATTCATATATAAGTAACCTATTATTCTACGAATAAAATACCAATGGTTTCTAAAATAATCAAAAATATTTACATGTAAAAATTTCATACTAACTTGGACATAATGTTGGGATGTGGTATGTACTACACCTGTTTATTCCTTCTGTTGTGTGTTCAAGCATCCTGACATTACTGGATGTGAGACATTGTCACCCACCCTTCAGTTAGTCCCTTTTTCTATTAACATAAAAAATGGATTCCTCCCTACATTACACTTCATGTTGATACTATGGGTTACAATTCCAGAAACCCAATAAAAATTCTCCAAAAATGTCCTGATTCACTTTAAGATCTTATCAATTAAAACTACAATGACTAAATCAGAAAAGGTATAAAACCCATCAATACCAAGATCATAAAATATGAATACATGGACAAGGAACGAGTCATTATAATAAATAATCATGTGCCATGTGATATCAATATAATCATAATAGAAATTATAAACCCATAGAAATCATAGATAAAATATATTGTTATCTTGAAACATCATCTCATAGAACCCTCAGAAGAACCCTTATAGAACCCTTAAAATTGGAATAAACATATGGTTGAAATACAATATAATTCTCTAGAGAACATAATCATTAACCAATTCCTCATTTCATTATCTAGGAACACAAAATTTATATGTTATAACAGGCTCACATGATGATATTTAGGCATACCCATCATTTATAATGTCCATGAATCCCAACCTAAATAATGATAATGGAGAATTTGTTAAAAAAGAACTCATTAAAATAACATTTATTATTTTCAGAACATGATTATCCCAAGTAAAATAAATATGTTCTATTAAAATATCTTTGAAACTGAATTATCCCATGGAAAATAAATGGGTACCATTACAATATAATTGAAACCTGATTAACCCTTGAAAATAAAATGAGTTACATAATAATCTATTTGAAAAAAATAATACATATAGAGAAATAAAAAAGGATGGTATCAATATAAAATATCCCTAGTGGAGTATAACTAATAACATGTGTTTTTATTGATGATGACTTGAAATACCATTCAAATATAATTAAGAAATATTCTAGAAAAAAAATATTCTTTTACGATTGGAAGTCACTTTTAAACGATAAAGAATTATAAAAATAACTTTCATTTAAAACTTCTCTTCAAAAAACTAATATTTATGATATTATTGAAATAAATTTCTAAAAAATATTCTTATATTGCTGTGGATGCTTTAATAAAATGACAATCGTTATAGAAGGAGAATTTTTACATGTTTTACATATTAAAAGGACATTATATTTTTATTGTAAAAATGTTAAAAATGATAACAAATTGGAATGGTTAAATAATATTCCACTGAAATCATTTTAAAGAAAAATTTATAAAAAAATTGAAAATATTTTCAGAAAATATTAATTTGGAGTAAAGCATACATCTGAATGAAGAGAAAAAAAATGAAGGATATTTTTAAAAAAAAATTCTTAGTTATTCAATATACCAAATATTTGAAAAATATAACTATTCCAAGAAAATATTATCAATAACTATATTATAATATAAGTCAATATAATAGTAATATTTCACCAATGGTGGCTTAACTATAGACAGTCCCAATAAATGATAAGATTATAACAAAAGTCTCGTACCACTTTGGTAACATTGAATCCCAATCCCCATAAAAGAATAATAATATATGAAACACATAACATCATGATAATATATAGATTAATTTTATAACATTTGAAATGAGTATTATATAAACCTTATTAAATAAGAGAGTAGGATCACATTACAAATGTCTCAAAGAAGGCAAATTGTGACAAAAATCCATTATCCCTTTGGCAACATTGAAACTGTAAACCCCATGAAATAGTGAAACTAGAATGGATATATATATACATGTATCTGTATGTATAAGAATCTTAAACTAAATTATTGGGAATTATATAATCATAACAACAAAATAAGTGGTGAATATGGAATATATCTCACAAAAGTAAAAGTGAGATGTGAAAAACCCTTACCCTGACTCTGATTCATCACCCATGTTCTTCATTTTCTAAATTAATGAACATTATTAATTATTTAATTAATTGATTAAAATTTTCATGTTTTTTATTGAATTATTTTCACTTATAAAATAATTATATACAATTAATTAATTGATTAAATTTATGTTATATGTTTTGACCATATTTGGCTTATGTGTCAAAATTGACTTTTGTAGGTCAACTAAGGCCAATGGGGTAGTTATTTAAACATATATAGAATAATAATATTGGAAAAAATAATCATATATATATATATATATATAATTAATTTACAACCATTCATTAATTATAGTAATAATAAATGAACAAATTCTACAATCATGGAGACAGTTGGTCGTACGTACGCATAAGTAACGTTTCCAATTTCCAATGAACATTATGGAAAGAAGGAAAGTAACATTAATCCTTCCAAAATTATAAAAATATCATAAATAAAAATTTATTAAATAATATATACTTATATATATATATTTTTTGATTTTATAATGAAAAAATAATAATCAAATCATTTCGAGGAGGTGATAGTCAATATGTCCAAAAATGATGTTATCACTTTTTCAATGTAGGAAAAGGTAATAATTTAAATCATATATAATATTTATATTCAGTAAATTATATAATTAATATAATATTTATGTAATTTATGACATATATATTCATTATAGTTACACTTATTACCTTCACTGTAAAACACTAGTGAAGAATGTTTCACATTGTTTCACATGATGGTGGTCTGCTGTACACATGATAGATGTAATAATATCCCTTATGATATGAATATTAAAATGGCTGTATATGATATAATGAATAAAAATATATAATTATGGTATAAATCTAATAAATAAAATTTAAAAATATTTTTATATCTTTATTCCTAATAATGAAAGTTTGTAAGGGAAAAACAAATGACATTGTTTCATGAGGTGACTGATGCCCTCCATACAAATGAATGATGCTTTCATAACCCATTTGATTGAAGTGTGTGTATTTTTAGTTAAAAACTTATAATAACAAAATATATGTATTAATATGATACTGGGGTTATTATATATCCATGTTATATGAATAATTTGAGGGGTGGACAAGGAAACAAATAAAAAACATGCTGATGAACATTACCTATCCTTCGGGTGATTCCTTTTGGTTTACACCAAAGGCCTTATGTGATTGAATTTATTCCACATGTAATGATTCTAGGTTGATATGAGTGAAGTGTAGGAGAAATATGTGAAGTTATTGGATGATCTAAATTGATTGACACGTGTTAAGATAGGTGGAGAGGTGGAGGCCTTTTATAAGGGGGTGAGGGAAAAGTTGTAATTTTTTTATGAGTGAATTCCTCACACAGTTTTCCCATTTAATGTGGCTCAAATAATTAAATAATAGAAGGTATATGGCCTAAATACGACCATAAAATTAGTTTATTCTATTTTATAAGTCATTATCCACTTAATATTATTTGTTAGCCATATGATGATTCTCCTTTTTATTGTAATTGTTGTGATTAATTTTATGTGCTTTCACAAATGAATTTGGTCAAAAATTAAGTTAAAATTATTATAAATTATAAATTATTATTATTTCAAATATGGAATCTATTTATCCAAATATAAATCATTGAATTGGAAAAATTAACTTTAATTTTAGTCACGCAGTCATAATGAGACTACAGGTTTTTAAAAAGTGTATTTTTTAAATATGATTCTATATTAACTACATGACTGATAATAATAATATTATGAAAATAAATAAATCTTTTATAATATATAGACTTTATATTTAATTTATAATATTCCCATTTACAGATAATTTTAATTAATTAAAATGGTGAAATATTATGCATTTTAAAACAATTTTTAGAAATCCTATGTTCAATCCTAGTAAAATTAGATTAAAAACAAATATAAAGTTCATTACAAGTGATTAAGTGGATTAAATAAAGATTATGTTACATTAAACCATATTCAATGAATATTTAGACTTTTAAATTACATATTTTATTAAAAATTAGTTAATATTTATAAAAATCAGTATTTTTCACTTTTCACATAAAATCAATATTTTCCAAAAATTCCCAAAATTTCACCCAATGTAAATTTTAATATTACACTTAAAAAATTGAAGTTTATTTTTTAATATAAAAATTGATAAATTTTCTGTTATTTTTAAAATAAGTGCGCCACAAAAAGGCTACAAAACCTATTTTTTTAAAAAATATAGTTTTTAGTGTAAAATAGAATTTATTTTTATCTCTTTTCTAGAAGAAAAAATATATAAATATTAAACAATATACTGAATATATGATATATAAATTTTATTAATATAATCCGAAGAGTGTTATTTTTTTATTCTATTTTCAGCAAAAATTGGGCATTTATATAGCTTTTTAAATAAATATTACCATTTATTTTCATAAGGATTTTATTTTAATTTAAAAATAATTGGTCACAAAATAATTAATTAAATATATATGTGTTGGTGTGCATGTAAACCATATTTTCATAATTTACATAATCATATTCATACCCACTATTCAAATGGATAGGTTATAATGGTTATGTATATCATGGGTCATTTATGTTTGGTGTTGCGTGTTGAATTCACCTATAGAAAATAAAATACAGAGGGTTCATGTAACACGAGATAAAATGAGTACTAAATGTATTGAAAGATAAAAATTAATGTTTCATGTACATTATGCTATTGAATATAATTTTCTTCTTTTATAATCTTATGGAGTTACAAAAGGTATCATTAATCCATAAAAAATAATATGAGACATATCCCACCATAATATGAATAATGATAATAATATCAAGATCCCAATCATTAATCTAGGAAGAACCCTTATCAAAAAACTATCTATCCCAATTATCATTTAAAATATATCATAACATATAAATATCAAATCTTTGAATATCTGGTGATTAGTACCTTAAGTTGTGGTGATAAAAAATTGAAAGTGTACTCAAAATATTATATCTCTCACCTTCACCTCTTCTACAATATAAAACCATATTCAAAATCCATTGTGGTATGGGCCTCATAAAATTATTTTGAAAAACAATATCCTTCGCCCCATGAAATGATTAGAAAAATATGAATAACGATAATAATTACCATAAATAATCAGGTAACATAATGATTTTTGTTTTTGAAAAAGCTTCAAATGCTACCTAAAAATAAATACATCATTAATGGTACTAAATGTAATGAATTCTGACCCCCCAAAAGACATCGGTACACACAACTTATCCCAAGACACACAGTTCCCTTTCTTATTTCAATAATGATATCTCCACCAAAAGGCTTTCAATCAAGAATATAACTAATCAATAAGAATACTCTAGACATTAATACTATACATGACATTAGTGGGGATAGATTGATAAAATACCTTCATAAGAATCTATTTCAATTTTTAAAAAACTCTTTTATAGACCATATTTATTTTTTTGAATCAATTCTATCAATAATAGAGGATTATACCCCTTTCATTGATCATCCATAAACCATAGTAAGTCCAGTGTATTTTTTTGTATATCCAACACTTGGATGATTTAAGATATGTGAAGATCATTTTTCTTATAAATACATATGAGACTTTTAAAGGGGATATCATATTTAAATATTTTAATATAGTGGCCTAATGATATTTCATTTATACGAGAAATATTTTTTATGTATCAGTGTTCCTATGATGTGGATTTATAAAATAATAGGTTTTCAGATGAAAATAGTAAATTATTATCACGAGACTCTATCGACATAAATTTTCACCATGAATGAGTTTAATTATTGATGGGCCAATGATACATAAAAAAAACAGAATCTATAAGGATAAATAGGTTTTGGGAAGAGGACCTCCTTGATGAAGCCTGTGTGAAGGAAGAAATACTTGTATAATATATCCATTAACCCTGATCTTGAAATAAATTGTGGAAAAAAATCCATAATGAAATCATTCAATTTGTTAAAAAATTGATCTTGTTAAGAAAACAAAATCAAAAAAGGTCCATTTGACTCTATCATATGCTTTAGTCATTTCAAATTTTCATTCTATCAAAGGCATTTTAGGGAGAGATATGGTATTAAGTGTGTAAAAAATCTAATGTAAATATATGGTATTATCTGATAGATCAATTTTGTAAAATATGAACTTTTTTTCATAAATAATGGAAGTAAACAAAATTCAATGCCTATTGACCAAATTTTTGATAAAATCATATTATTCACATTGAAAATACATATATTCCTCCATTATAAATATCTGGAAGGGTTTTTCACTTTGGGAATCAAAGTGATCATGGTTTCATTAATTTAGTTGTAGAAATTCTAAGGACTCCATAATTATTTCATGAGATATCGGGTTTGGGGCCCCAAAATATGCCAAACTGCTTGAAGAAAAGGACATGAAATCCATCCAGGCGAGGGGACATAGCGAAATATGTTTTCTAAAGAGATGAGTTGGCCTCCACATCAGTGATTTCCTATGCAATATCATTATTTATATAATATTTAACAACTATAGAAATACATGAGGCAATTATAGTAGGAATAAAATATCCCAATGAAAAGTAAATATCATGAAATAATCTCAAAAGAATATCTTGTATGTCACTTTCTCAGCTAGTGAGTCCTTCTTAATGCATCTGTAATTTTGAAATAAACATATACCTTCATATTTTTTAAGCCTTATGATAAAATATAAAGTATTTATGTATCCTTAATTTGTGTTTGATTCAGTCACATGCATGACTAAAAAGCTCTCCTTATTTCTAAATTTTGTTTCTAATGATTATTTTAAGAGACAAAATCCCAATGATCATAAATGTTAATTTAGGGAGATAGTAGAAGACCATTTAATTCTTCTCAATACAATAAATCAAAAAATCAATTACTATGAAATTTATATCATGTTTATTTCATAATACTAACATCAAAATTTCTAATTTTCAAATAGTAATCAACATTACATGAATTCTATATTGACATCCCATGCCTTCATTGTATTCCTCCTTGGTACATATGATTTCAAACCTAAAAAAATTCTATTTTAAACATGCATCCCACCTCAGTTTATGGAGAGAAAAATAGGGAAAGTTTATAAAGATACTTGTCAAGGATAGAAGATGAAAAATAATAGAAGGGGATCTATCCATAGATAAGGCCCCATAGATCTATAAAGTCATTCATATATCCTGGTACCCTAGGAATTTTACTATAACAATGTGAATATAATGCCTTTGAATCCAATATTATACAACCCCACAGGCCTCAAAACATCATAGAACTCTCTATAATATAAAGAGACCCAAAGGAACCCATTTCTTTTCTCATGGAAAAGGATTCCATTGAATCCCCCTTCTAATAAAGGTCCATATATGTCACTTCCAACAAACCAAATGATTTCCCAAATTTATTATTTATCAATATAATTAGTCTATCCCTATAATCACATGGAAAGAATTCTATTCCCTCCTCCAAAATAGAAAAATATATATAATTTTTAAAGTAATTTTGAATTTTAACAACCATTCTATCATTCCAAAGAAAGAATAAACCACTTGCATGACCCTATCTCTAACTGAGAAAAATATAATGAAGACCCATCTTAGAGACAACAACAACAACATCCCTTTTTCCATCATTGTCTCATATTGGAAATCCATATCCAGTCTGTATTTCAAACATAAAAGAGGACCAAACTAATTGTTCATGTATTGGTGATACAGTAATAGTTCCAAAACAAGAAATTAATTTCTTCCCATATTATTTTACTAAATGATAAACTAGGAGAGTAAGAGATAAAAAATTAGTTGAATCCCATGATTGGGAGACCTTGAGGAATGTAAACCACTTATTCAATGGATACATTGTTCAAAAATAATAAAATCTAAAGTCAATGAAGCTAAAAGAATCCACTGAAATTAAAAATTTCCAAATCTAATGATGTTGAATTGAACTTGATTAAGATCCAAATATAACAATGATTAAGGGAATCATATAAGAAAAAATAGATAAATCTACCAGATTAAATACCAATCTCAAAAAATTCTCAATTCTACTACTATTGTCAAAAGTTCCCAATCTAATGATGATCATACAAAAAAGAATAGTTTAAAAA
Organism: Viscum album; assembly: GCA_963277665.1. Classification (NCBI taxonomy): domain Eukaryota; kingdom Viridiplantae; phylum Streptophyta; class Magnoliopsida; order Santalales; family Viscaceae; genus Viscum; species Viscum album. The sequence goes on from OY728134.1 coordinate 177,970,676, forward strand.
AATGTGACAAAAAATTAACTAAGATCCCAATCCAATAATGACCTAATGAAGAAAATATAGACCCAATTAAGCCACCACCCAAATGAAGCTGATGAAGAAAGTAGTCCGATGATGTAGATTAGATCCTAGTGTAGCAGACCTGATGATCCCAAATATATAGATTTCCAGTCAATGAACCAATGTGATTAGCGAAAAGAGAAATGGTCTTCTTACACAAGATGAAGTTAATAAATGTGATGAAAAAATAGAATCCAAATAGATGTATGATAAATAATAAAATAGAGAAACATATCACCAAGAGGTGGACGAAACCAAGACAACCCATGGAAGATGACTCTCATGGAAGAGAAAAAATATCATGGATTTATCCTTTTTTATATAAATGATAATAAATTTCATAGTTTTGGTATCATTTTTTATTAAATTCATAATAATATATACTATTATATTTAAAATATAATTTATTTAAAAAAATGTAAAAGAATTAGTAAATAACTATCATTTTTTTTGTCAATCATTTTTTATTAGATGTTTTTTCATAGATTGGCATCATCTTGGGCAAAATTATCGATGTGAGGAACAAGGACATATAAAGTATGTTAAAAATTGGGTGAAGTGAAATATTGAAGGGGCCGAGTTTGATGTAAATTTAAAAAATATTACATATATAGATATACTGGTTAGAGATATTAATATAAGCATTATTGATCATAATGGGTCCCCTATCATTTTCCTTAGAAGCCTCCTTGCACTATAATAATAAGGATAAAGTATGTGCTACAAATAAATATATTAAATGCTAAAAAGTGATGAAAACAAAATCACTCAAAAATAATGAACCCGTTATAAACTAATTAATTTAGCACTGATAAAGGAGGCATTTATCGCTCCAAAATCATGAACCCTTTATCATCTCATTAATTTCATATTGATAATGGAGGCATTTATCAATGATTTAGTTAGAACTAATAACGGTGTATTATAAATGCTTTTTTCATCGATGATAAATACCTTATATATTCTATAAGGATGAAGTACTATAACATCCCTAATAGAAAATCAGGGATTAGAAAGAATATATCAAACATCTGAAACATTATAATTAAAAAAAATGGGAATAAAAATATTACATTACAACATCATTTCAATTCAAAATTAAAATTTAAAAGTTTTCAAAAAAAATATTTACATTGATGTGATTTTTAATATAAGAGAAAAAAATTGTAACCTAATATACAAAAATGGTACCCTCATAGAAGGATTTTTCCAACAATCAACCTATGTACAAAAGTGTGTTCCTGCAATAAAACCATGATCAATTTTTGTTAATTTTCTGAAAAAATTATAAATTTTATAAAATTCACAAAAGATAAATTATATTCTTAATTACAGAATAAATTAAACAAATTATCTGACATACATTTAATTATATTATTAATGATTATATTGTATATTATATTATTAATAAATAATTATACTATTAATTAATAATTTAATTTTGAACTTTTATTTACATTGTCAATTAATAATCTATATAAGTTATATTTTTAATTACCAAATATATGAATGATATTATCAATTATTTATTATCTTAATTACATACATTGTGATTAATAATTATATCATTAATTAACAAATTTTTAATTACATTATTAATGATTAATAATGTTGATAACAGAATTGTTATTTAAATATTATATTAATTAGTTAATTTTATTTTTATTTATTGATATAATTTATTATATTAGTTATGATATTTGTTATTGCATCTTGCATATCTAAATAAGAATATGGTTCACTCCTTCTGAAGAGGCTCTCTGTTCATGCTTCATGAGAATCCTTTTTCCAAATATCGATTGTTCTCATAATGTTTAAAGCTAAACCGAGCATTTTTATTGTTTTTCTGAATGTGATGTGTATTTGAAACAAATATGACACGTTTATACTAAAAACATGCACTTTGAGTCATACATGAAATATCTTTTGTCAAATGTGTAGTTGATTCCTATATTCCACAAATCAATTATGTATCATTGTTCTAAGGATTCAAGACAATAAGTGCTCATATTATCATTTTTGGAGAAATGACATGTGTTTTAGGCTAAAATGACACTGTTATATTGAAAACACACACTTTGAGTCCTATCAAGGACATAGTGTCTCAGATTGAATTAATGTAAATTCATTCATGTCACAAAAGAACTATGGATCATTTCATTAATGTATCAACACAGTAGGAGATCCTTTCATCAATTTTGGCTATGTGATAGGTATTTTAGGGTAAAGTGACACTTAATGTGATATCACACACTTTGAGTCATACCAATCACATCACATGTCATATTGATGTGTGATTGAGTACTAGATGTCAAAAATGAATTAATGATCATTTTCTAATGGTATCGTGAAATATTGAAGTATTTTTATTATTTTGGGCTATCTGCATCTCATTTTTGGCAATAATAACACCTTTGTAATGTGGAAACATTCTCTTTGAGTCCTACCAGCCTCATCATGTTTCATATTAACGTGTGGACAATTATGTTTTGTGACCAATGAATTATTGATTTATTTCTAAAATTATAAAGATTACATGATCTCGTTTTCATAGATTTGGAGATTTGAACAATGTTTTAGAATAAAATGATACTTGTATGTTGAAAAATATAACTTTAAGACTTATCATCCACATTGTTTGTCAAATAAAAAAATGAGGAGTTTCTAAATGTCACAAATTAAATATGGATATTTTTTATAATTTATCAAAACAATCCAAGATAGTTTTCGAAATTTTCTTTTATGGGACACATGTTTTAAAGTAAAATGATACTTTTTTAATTAGAAAACATGCACATTGAGTCATAATGGAAATACCGTGTGTCAAATTACTGTATGGTTTATTCCTATATATAAAAGATGAATTATTTTGTGTTTTCATAATGTATTTATACAATTCGAGCAGCACCTTTGGTGGTGGTTTGGTAAAGGTATGGGAGGCAGAGGTTTGTGCCGAGCGTCAAATACATAAACCGATAAGTTTTATACAATTTATTCCTTTGAGTTTTTTACCATGACAGTGGACGTAATAAACCTTATATAAAGCAAATTCATGTTATATCCCTTGGTTTTAGCTATGTGAATATCTTTTTAGTAGAAAATGACAATTTTTATCGTAAAAATACACTTAGAGTCAAATCATTTACATTATGTGTAAAATTAACGTGATGTTGATGTCTATTCATCACAATTGAATTATAGACTTTGGAAAAAAATTATCAAGATAATTTAGGGCCATTTTAATAGTTTTGGCTCTACAATGTCTGTATTAGAGTAAAATGACTATTTTAAGGTGACAACATGAACTTTGAGGCATATCAGAAACATAATGAATTAGGACTATGTGTGGTCAATTCATACATGTCAAAAAAATAATCACAGATCGATTTCATAATTTATTAGGACAATATAAGCCTGCTTTATCATTTTTTCCTATTTGAATTGCATTATAGACTAAAATTAGTAATTTTTTAATATGAACTTAAACATGGAGTCCTATCGGGAACATCATGTTTTAAATTGATGTGAGTTTGATTCCTATATAAAACAAATTAATTATTGATTTCATTCTTAAGGTATCAAGATAATATGAGACTGTTTGATCAGTTTTTCCATGTAAAGCATGTTTTGTAGTAAAATGATACATTTAAAGTTAAAACCAGTAATTTGAGTCATAACATACACATTGTGTGTTGGATTAAACTAAATTCTATTCCAAAATATATAAAATGAATTATGGATCATTTCCATAAAGAATTAGGACAATCCATGATCCATTTCTTATTTTTGGCTATGTTAAACACATTTTTGTGCAAAATGACATTTTTTATTATGAACAAACACATTGTGTTATACCGAGAACATCATGAGTCAACATGATATATGGTAAATAACTACACATAAAAAATTAATTATGGAAATTATTCATATATTATCAATACCACTTAATCTCCCTACATGATTGTTTTCTATGTGATATGTGTTTGTGAGTATAATAATTGTTGTTTAATGTATCTATACAAGCTATATTCTATGTTAGATTAATGTGAGTAAAATTACAACTTGTAAAAAATTAATTATTGATTATTTTACAAAACATTGAGAAAATATGACCTCTTATACTTGTATATTTCCTTTAGACACTTGTTTTAGAGGTAAATATAACTTTTTAATTTGAAAACATGCATTTGGTGTCATATTAGACACACCATATTTCAAATTGATGTGCATTAGATTCCAACAAATAAAATCTAATTTATAGATCACTTTTTTTCAAATTTATCAAGAAAATAAGAAATCTTATTCTCAATTTTCAATATATAACTCATGTTTTAGAGAAAAATGTCACTTTTTAATTTGAAAACATTATAATTGAGTGATATAAACAACAACATGTGTCAGAATAAGGTTTGGAAGATTAATACACATTATAAATTAATTTTGGATCATTTTACTATACTATTAAGACAATATGAACTTTTTTTCTTAATTTTAGATAACTCAAATAGGTTTTAGACTAAAATGACATTTTTTATTGTGAACACACACTTTAAATAATATCAGACACACCATGTGTCAGATTTACATACAGCTAATTCATAAACATAAAAAATTAATTATCAATCATTTATATAAAGTATCATGGAAATAATAGTTCATTTTAATATCTATTGGCTATATGACATGTGTTTTAGAATAAAAGGACACCTTTTCATTTGAAAAGATTCCATTTGATTCATACAGGCCATATTATGTTCCATACTAACATTTTTCTAGTTCATACACATCAAAAATGGTGTAGGGATTATTTTAAATAAATTTACAACACAATATGAGCTCATTTTATTGGTATTCTCTATCAGAAATTTGTTTTAGACTAAAATGACATTTTTTATTGTAAATATACACTTGGAGTCCTATCGATAAAATCATGTGTTGAATTAATATGAGGTATATTCTTACACATCGTAAATGAACTATGGATTATTTTTTTAAAGTATCATGATACTCCTATATCATTTTTTAAATATTTTTCTATTTGATTAATATTTGAGTAAAATGACGCTTTTCATATGAGAAAGCACGTAACATGAGTCATACATGCCATATTATGTTTCAGAATGATGTGTAGTCAATTAAGACACATTAAAATATATATTATAGATCATTTTAATTTGGTGTGATAACAATACAAGATCATTTTATTATTTTTGAATATATGATCCGTGTTTGGAAATAAAATTACCCTTTTATATTGAAAATACACACTTTCATTTATATTGTCCACATAATGTGTCCGATTGACATGTAGTCAATACATACAGACCAAAAATTAATTATGTAATATTTTAGTACCGTTTCCAAAAAAAATTATTATTTTATTTTTTTTGTCTATTTCAACCATGTTTTAGACTAAAATGACCCTTTTATATTGAGAATACACCATTAAAGTCAAACAATCCAAATTGTGTATTAGATTTATTTTCAATCAATTCATCTACATTATAGATGAATTATTTATTGTATTATAAATCTATCATGAATGTACAATATATTTTTTATATTTTTTCCATTATGATGTGGGGTTTATAGTTAACTAACACACTAAATGTGAAAATATGAAATTTGAGTCATACTGACTAATTATCTATCATATATATGTGTTCAATTCATAAATATCACAAATTAATTATGAATATCTATCTTAATGTATCACGAAAATATAATATCATTTTCATATTTTTTTCATATGTGAATCTCATTTTAGAATAAAATGGCACATGTTTATTCAAAAAAAATAACCTTGAGTCCTACTAGACATATCGTGTATTGGATTGTCTTGTAGAAAACTTCTAATCATAAAAAAGGAATTATGGATTTTCTTCCTAATGTGTCAAGATAGTATGAAATTGTTTCTTATTTTTAGAAATGAGATTCCATTTATGAGTGAAATAAAAATATTTTAATATGATAACATGCACTTGTAATCCTACCAGTCACATCATATTTCAGATTGAAATGTATTCATTTATGATATTAATAATGAATTATGGATAATTTTTATAAATTATAAAAAGAATATGATATATATATTTATTGGTTTTGGTTATGTAACATGTGCTTTAGAGTAAAATTACACTTTTTAATGATAAAACACACACATTGAGTCATAGTAGCTGCATTACGTATCATATTGATATACGGTCATTTCGACACATAAAAATTGAACTATGGACCATTTTAAAAAATTATAAAACCAACATGATTTAATTTCATTATTTTTACTAATGTGATGGGTTTTTTGAACGAAAATTACACTTTTATATTTAAAATATGAAAATTGAGTCAAAACAGCCACATCGTGTGCCAGATTGATGTTTGATAAACTCATAATAACCTATGAAAAGTAGAAACATGACTCACATAATATGTAATCAATCAAAAAGAATTGCTGAAAACATTTTGAGTCTACATTATCTACCTAATCATTTTTAATAATATATAGTTATTCTTTTAAGTAATTATTTTTTGGATATCATGGAAGTACTAAGAAAATATAGAAAAATATATTATTTAGACAAATTTTAAATGAATTTGTAATTACATTCACAAATACCTATATTAGGATTCTTGTTTATTGATGGTATGCGATACCTTTCATAAATTCACAAACATAATATGCACAAATTTTGTTTTTTATTTTATTTAAAACACTAAAAAATAATTGAAAAAAATAAGTTGATATTTTATAAATATATTTTAATAGTTAAGAATCAAAGAACACGTATCATAATTTTTTCATTATTTGATGAAATATATAGGCTATTGTGTTCAGTCACTAACCTCATAACATGATTTTGACAAAATATATATATCACCCTATCTAAATAATTATTCTCAATAAAATACAAACTATAATGTATAATTAATGATTATCTATAAAATTTTGATTCCAATGAATTATGAATTCATAATTGACATCTTGTGTGGTTGATTTTTTGGTAATTCATTCTTTAGATAAAAAGCATTTAGGGTATCCATATTGAATGTGAGGATAATCCAATGCTTCCTAAAAACCAAAAAGTAATAAATAAATAAAAATATATTTTATATGATTATATTAGAGAGTTTTAATCCTACATTATACCTGAAAAGGATATGGAATAACCCTTATCATTAAAAAAAAGAAGAAGAGATAATGGGAGGATGGATGGGGCCATACATGCATCATACAGTAACTGCAAGTATAAAAATGAATAAGATAAAAGATAATAGTCACAATATGAAACATCATAATCACTATACCAATAAAAATTATAATCTAATAGACCACAAGAACTGTTAATTAAAATTGGCTTCATATATGAGTTGTCCTTCTTGTAGCTTTCTTTCTTTGGGTGAATTGGTGGAAATCCATTATCATCTAAAACAACAATTTTCCCTTTAGACAAAGCCTGAGTATATGCAGTTTTTTGAGGATAAATACACAACATCCACCCACCATCCAAGAATTCCCTGTATTCCCTTTAGTTTAATAATTTACTCTTGAATCATTGAATGATTTTTTCTATCAGTTTGAATTATAGAAAAACCAATGTCTTTCTGCTCCACTTATAATTTTATATTACCCTTGGCATTGTAATTCACTCCATGGTCAAGATCCAAATACAGGGACAAATCTGGGCCATATCTAATCAAGGAAGGTCTGTATTCCCCATTTTCTAACACTATATGTTCATTATCATTAGCCACTTAAGGGTCTTACACTGGTTCTTGAGAAAAAAATTCTAGCATAGGATAGTGCCTTCATCTAACAAATAACTTTTTATTCAGGATTGTATGTCTCCTCAACTTCTTCCTAAATTAAGATTCATGATTCCCTTTTAGCAGAAAAAGATCATACAACATTTTTATAGCACTTGTATTAGACATGGTCAATAACATGACAATATATATATAGAAATTATGCAATTTATCATATTTCACCAGTTGAGAGATGCCATCATCCTTTGATGACAAAACAATATTATGAATCAAATATGCACATAGGCCTACATCCACTAGGACCCTAGAATAGTGACCATTGTTCATATCTCCAGTGGTCCTATATATTTTAATTAGAATTACTACCACATAGGCAATGAAAAAAAGAATCATAGGAAGAAATAAGATCCAGTGAATCCCATCAATATTGATCAAAACATGGTCCCTGTTATTTTTTAATGAAAAAAAGATTGAAATAGAAAACCTATTCTTGAAAGAATTCCAAACATGTCTTTAAGGAAATATATACGATCTGTCATAATAATCAATTTATATTCTCTGATAAGAAAATTATTTTAAAAAATCATAAACCCTTAGTTATACATATCCAATTAGAAAATCCTCATTTAGATGTTTTCTTAAGAACCAAATCATCAAGCTTCAAAGAGTTTCCTCCACCAGGAGGAACAATTATGGATATAATTGAATGTTCACAATGCCTAAATATGTCATGGATTTCCTCCATATTAGTAACCATAAACAAGGTATCACCTTTTATTATGATGCAATCAAAATCACCATCACACATAGATGTGAAATGGAATGAACTAGATTCTCTTTCAATACACAAATTGTACAGGCTAGGGTTTCCTATATCTGTAAAATCACCAGATGAAGGAAAACTAATTGTCGTATCCATTATAGTAGCTACATCCATGGTTTTAAGTTTGGTATCTATCACACCAATGTAATGATTCTTGATCATATTCTCAATAAGAGAGTAGGTCATAACTGCCTCTTTTATGGAAAAATTCTTAACAACCGATCTCCAAATAGATTGGGAAGCTTCCTTCAACTCGACCATCACTACTTCAACACATAGATTCACCACCAAATATTAGAACTGGCCTAATGCCACTGGATCTCGGTGGTCTATCTCTTCATTGAAAAACATTGAAATTGTATCAACTCCCACAAATCTATGGGATTATTCAATATTAGATATAATTCCAACATTCGTTCAACACTGAGTACCATCCAAAGGCTGATGAAGTTCAATCACCTCCATAGTCATGTCAGAAGATCTATGAGACTGGGCGGCCATATCTATCACACAATTGAGACTCTTAGCCATTCATAAATGAGAATTTAATTTAAACTTTCAAGTAAAATCTTATCTGCAATAGACTCAGTAAATATTTATTCATCATATTCTTTGTTTGATGAATTTCAATATTTTAATGTTGTATCTGTATACATATGAAATATTAATAAATAAGGTAGTGGAAGTAGTTGCTTGATGGATCTCTTGGAAGGCTTTTTGATTTCATAGTGGATCAACTAGATTGTCATGATGAAACCTTCTGTTTTCCCTTCCTTTTTTACATATGTAATATTATAAATCAATTTAGAACTCTTTTCCTCAACAATTTAATGTTTATTTATTTAATAATAATAATAACGGACATTCCAAATTTTCACAATTTATCATTATATGATTAAAAGACTATGATATGAAATTTAAAATACAATCATCCACCATGTTAACATCCTGATCATCAATGGGAACCGAAAACCCAGACCTCAGTTAATGAGATACTACAATACAGACCCAAAGTTATATTTTATGAGTATTTTATTCTTTTGAATTTATACATGGATATTTCAAACCATACGCCTCACACCAAGGTGTTGAGTGGGTGTTGATAAATACAAATAACATACAATTTTACCCTATAGAATTATAGTATTATAATGTTATCTACTATTTTTTTGATTCACATTATGCTGGAAGTATTATGAAATTACATGATTACTTATAGTATGTTATGTGGTATAAGAGATCCAATTCACTTAAATTTAGTGGGGTTATTTGGCTATTCATGTATTAATCATTTTACTACTATTTTCTATATTTCATCCTTTAACATATATTGGTCTTCCAAACCATGATAAAAAATAATAAATATTAAAGTATCTATTTATTCCCATAAGTCTCTCTTCATTTCATTTGTATCATCTTATGTCTTGGTCTTCTCAAAATTTTATTTTTGTGGCTCCTCAAAACCTACCCCTATAACATGGAATATTGTCAGGTCTCCTACAATGCCACTAAAATTTGTTATTATTTGGTTATTTGTTCTCCATGATTCATGGGTAGAAACCATACAAAAAATGAAAATAAATAGATATTTTTATATAATACTGTTAGATATAATAAAAAATTACAATTACTTTATACTTTTACATGATTCCCAAAATGCTTGTTTGTTTATATATATATATATATTTTCAATCTTGTTTAACATTATCCACCTTCCATAGAAAATTATATGGGAAAGAGATTTTGTGGTTTTATGATTCATTAATCTATCTATAAAAAAGAAACATATTTTATTCATATAACATAAAACAATTAATGTAAATTTAAAATGTATAAACTTTTTCAATTGAAGCATATCCATCCTTGCTTTATAGTAGGGGTTAATTGGTTTTGATGCATGCTACAATATGAATTACATCATGCCCTCTGGGAATATGTAGATGCGGAATCCTATGCCATCCTTGTAGGCATGACGGTCGCTATGGAACATGGATGGGCTGATATCATCATGGATTCTGGCTTCCTTACTGTTATCAATGCTATTAAGCACAATGATGTCGGACTCCAGCCTTTTGGCCTCATCATTAGTAGAGTCTGCTCACCTTTCCAAGGCATATCTTGTTTCACCTTCCCATTTACCAAAAGGGAAGGAAACAATGCAGCCCATTAGCTAGCGGCCTCAGGACCCTTCGATGTCAACCAGCTATTGCTGGAAAATTTCCCTTCATGGCCTGCTTATGTACTCCTACTCATCTTCATCATTAATATTATCTCTCTTTCAAAAAAAAAAACTATTTCAAAGAAAGTAAAATAAAATAATTAACGTTAAATAAAATACTATCTATTACAATACACTAAAAATTATTCCTCATCGCTGTGACTAATGATATATTTCCATGTTTGCAAGTTTATAATGTGCTCATACATAGCAGGTGGATAGGGGTTTACATTCCCATCATCATATCTGAGATGATACTTTATCAAACATGTCTGTAATGTTTGATGATATTTTATAAAAACCATTAATAAAAATTTCTTATCGAAATAATATAAAATAAATGAATCCTTTATGGAAGAATGAAAATTAAATAAATATTTCATGGAATAATGTTTTTTGTAAAATAGTGAAATTATACAAAAAAGTCACCCCAAATATATTAAAAAATAATTTTCTACAATTTAGGCATGACATTGTGATGCATATTTATATTAATCAACACATAAATTCATGTTGTGAACCCAATGTGATTATTGAACATTAACTTGTTATGGTCAACAAGATTGCCACATTTATTCCATCCATCCTCTAATTTTACAACTCTACATACTTCCGTAATGACATTAGTTAACCCAGTGATGCTTCACCAATATTATATTATTTTCAACATGATATAGATCCCCTATACATTTATCAGTTTAGGAAGTGATAATGTGTTCTTCCCCGAGATTGGTAACATCATCATCATGGGGAGATGTCATTAAGTACATGCTGTGTTAGACATATTATTTAAATTATATAAATTTATTTTAAATAACATAATATAATGAGTAATAGAATATTATATTAAAAAATTTAACATGTTCATAGAACTCAATTTTTTCCATTAAAGGTTTATAAATTTTTATCTTCTATTTAGTATCCAAATTCCATATATGTGATTCCCTTTAATGTACATGTTACAATAAATATTGTGACTTCCATAAAATAATTTTGATATTAGAATTAAATGGTCATCACTAATTGAATTTTCATATGACCCTACTATTGTATTTATCCCCAACAATATTAATGACCAGTTACTGTTCATCGGATTTGGGACCTAAAATAAATGTACCACCTAGGATTAAATTATGAATGGATCTTATTTACACAGATGCATGATGAAATTCACCTCAAAAATATCAGTTCATTGACAATAAAAACCCTCCTATTGTAAACCCATTCCATCCAATGTTATTATTTTAATTCAAGAAATGGATACAAGGGAAGAGATCAACTAAGGCCTAGGGGGGCATAATAGAGAATACCAAGGGAATCACCTTAGATGATATTCACCCCATTAGGATTAAAGCATGAAATATCTGAAAGGAAACATAATGGGGTACCGAATGCTACTAGGGAGGTCATGTAGTTTTCCACATTGTTACCCTCATGCCCGTTGTGGGAGACAATAATGTTGTTGCTCATGAGGCCCTTGCATTGCCAAAAGGTTTAAGAGTTCGACTTGGGGATGGTTCCTATTAAAAGTAATTCATCATGGATGATCAAAAAATCAGTCTCCAAGTGGGAAATATGAATTTTACTATGTATGAAAATGGTAATACCTACAATAATAGCAATAGCCTCAATTCAAACTGAACATACTCTGCAAAAATGAGATGTGAAATTCAAGACGGCAATCCCCCCATCGTCAAGAATGACCCCAGCTCTAAGCATGTCACCTATCATTCTAGACCCATTTATTTTGAGCATGAGGCCATCCCTTGGAAGAATCCAATGCACCCATCACCCCTGGATATGTTCTTATGTACCGCAACATGAGATACAAGATGTGCCCTAAGGGAAGGAGCCACCTCCGATTTTGCAAGATGACTGATCAGATTGATAAGGATACACCTAGTTCTTACCAAAACGGACCTTCCTTTAGAGCTAAGCCCCCGAAAGTGATTTGGTTCCTTTATTTCCTTAGGCAATATCATCTCATATTGAATATTATAGCTTGCACCACTTTTTTTATCTCTGAACCATATGTCCCCTGAAACTATTACTCCATAAACATGTCATATATTTCCACTCAGGAGGAGTACTCTTTTAACTCCCCAAAGAAACTCAAAACCTTGTGAGCCTAGTAAATTTTAACAAAAATTTGTCTTGTACTCTCTTCATTATTGATCACACAATAGTAGAAACATGAGGCCATGCTTATCCTAATGCATTTAATGTTGTCATCATAGGTACAATCATTGTGAAGAATATTATAAGTGATAAATTTAAGTTTTGTAGGAATTTTTGGCCCCAACCCATGGAATTATATCTATCATACTACCCCTAGGATTTTCTCACCCTACAAAAGTACTTGGTGTTAAATTTCCCTAAAATAGGAGTAATAATGCACATGTCTTCTTCCGTGTTGATGAGAACAGAGTCAAACACAACTTATTAATCGATATTCATTATTTCTCTAAAAAATATTTGATATTGGATAACCTCCTTGAAGGAGATTATGGGGGCAGGGAAACATGGATAACCAAGTGCACATCCTGACTAGTTATGAGACAAGTAGAGTATGGTCCCTTATTTGATAATACATTGCAAGTGTGGGAGAATATGTGAGATAGTGTTAAAAATATAGGACTTTAAGGGAGACTCATTGGGATATGGAGCTGCTGTACCAGTCCTATGTCTTAAAGACATAACTATGGTAGGATAATACATTTACACATGGTCATCTAGTAAGCTATCAAAGTTGTTCATCAATTGAATACAAATTTTAGATTACTTCTAATTAATACAGCCTTAATACCATCTTATAAACTATTTACTATCGGTATTTGATATCTATATTTCTACCCATAATGGATTAAAATGTTCTAAAATTAATCTGTGATATTTATTGTATGAAACAAACTTTGCACTATTATGTTAATTTAAATGGTTATATGTCCCCTTCAATGTAATTGAAATTGTAAAAACTTATATTCTAGAAATTAATTATCCCCAAACCATTCATCTTTTATGTAATCTTTATATACTAATTTCATCAAAATTTGAGAGGTAATTGGTATAGAATTCAATATATTATTCAAAAATACATTTCCTTATAATAAAAAATTCTTTTTATCTTCATGTTTTTACCTACCCTTTCAAAATATCTAAATTTAATTCATTGTAGAACATATTTCTTTAATGTACATTACCACATAGTTGAATCTCTCCAACTAAGTGAACCATCAATTGGACCATTATACTACTGAATAAGGACTGTAAGAACATCTCAAATTCCCATAACATAACTACAATTTCCTCATTACTTATTGAATAATTCTCAAGGTCTATAGAATTAGTGTATATGGATTTGAAAAACATTAAAATTATGGTAAATTTATGTCATATACTTTTAGGAAAAATGAATCTTAAATATATAGGCACTATATCTAGTACCAGAACATGATATTCCTGTGATTTTAGACCATTTATCTTCAAATTAGTCACTAACATGTTATTATTGATATTTGACAAATAAATACGTGGAATCATTACATAATTTTGAAAGTTACAAAAATTATATAAATATTGTATGGATAGAGTGTAATTTGTTGGAATAAGGGAAGTTCATCATTCACCATTCGCCAGTACTAACTCCTCTTTTATCTTCATGTTAGTCTGATCTATCCTAGACATAATTTAATCATTGTTTTGTATTAAACGTTTGGGAATGTTCCCATAACACTATCACATTTTTTTTCCACATGAATGAAATAAAGAAAATATATTACATTCAATATATTTATATTATAGTAATTCATTGGAAAATAATCATTTTTTCCAACCTGATTTTTAATGGTTTTTGAGACAAAGGTTTACCAAAATTGTGTAAATTTCATATACCTTACCGCACTATTGAGCACCCATTAGTGGGTATATTGTAGTTATTTTTTATTTATATACATCACCTGATTTCATACATAATTTTTATTTGTTTAAAAAAGTTAAAATTATATGATATCTTAAAAACACAATCCTTGAAGAATGATTCAGCCTAACTGAGTGTATAACTTTTTTCCAAATGAAACATCCTAATAGTTTTTTAATTATATAGCCTAAAAAAATATCCATAAGAAGGAAATTCATTTATCATACCAAAAAACATGAATTTAAATTGGAAATCTTCACTTCTAGGAGAATTGTAAAAATTAACACTTATAACCCACATAAATTTTAGATTTTTACTCTATAGAGTCAAATATAAATAAATAATTTTATTGGGTTATTTTAACTGAGATATAATAAAATCCAAAAATAGGAATTTTTTCTTCATGCATAAACATGATGAAAAGTTATAATTTAATAGCATAACTATCCATCTACTATAATTACTACTTTGTATGACAAAAGGGTTCACTAAATATATGAAATAAACCGAGACAAATGTTTCTCAGCTCATTTCCAAATTCAGGGTACTTATTATCAATTTTTATCCACTAAGTAGAGTCTTCCAGGAAACATAGTTTCAGATATTAAATTCTTGCATATGGATACTACGTAAATTGTATAGCGTATTTAGGACATCTATATATTCCTTTAGACCATAGTTTGATAGGAATGTACAATAAAACATTAAAAAGACTTGATTCATCTATCTTGTATCGAACCCAACCACACATAAGGCATGTTGTGAGTGATTCGTGGTCTGTGATAAATATTATGCAATCACTTCAACAAACACATATTTTTTCAAAGATCATACCCATTTAACATATAATTATTTTAGCATTTTATTTTTATTAAGGAATCCAATTTTCTTCTAATATCATATCATTCAGGTGACTTAGCAGTTTTTCAATGATGGTGTCCCTCCACACACTACCAGTATTCAAATTATATAACATTAATACAACTAAAGATGTTGTAAATATTATTCAACAGGTATTCAATGGCGATATTATAAAAATATTGAACAATTTCTAATAATCATAAATCCCATCTTAAATTCCATTTTATTTCTTTCATAAAAACTTAGTTATTGTTAACATTATTATGCATATCATATTTTCTATCAATCATTGTTTCATCCAAGTTAGTATGTAAAATTAGTTTTTCCCTGTGTTCAGTACAACATTTATTCCACTGATATATTCTATAAAAAATAAAATATTTTCCAACTCATTAGGATTAATTCTTAGATAATAAAAACAATGAAACCATCACTAAATGATTTTAGAAGGGTCGTATGCACACTCAATTTCAATCATGGTGAACTCCTTAACTACATCCTCTTACACATTTATCATAATATTATAATCCATACATTTTTTTAGATATCTATACTAGTATGTTAAAAAAAATTATTTTTGTATTGAATATAAATAAATACACATTATGTATTCATATAATGTATATATTGATATGTTAATTTTCCCTTATAATTTGAATGTACTTATATAATTTTTTATAATTGTGTGTCTAATCATAGTTGTGTGTAATTTTATGAAGCCTATGTTTTAAATAATTTTAAAATCATCAAAATAAAAAGTTAATGTTATTTAAACTTCTATGAAATTTTATTATTTTCTAAGGAAAAAATTCATAATCATTTGGACACAAAATGAGGAAATGAGAACAGAAGATGAAATGAACAAATAGATTGATGTTGTTGCGTGTCCAAGTCTATGTAAATCTCTGTTGAGGTAAACATGGGAGATCTCTAGTGGAATATCCAACTTTTACTTTTTTACTTTCATATTTTTTATTAGGTAATGTTTATATTTTGTAGATATTTTTTTATTCTCAAACAATTTAAGTAATTTTTTTTCAATGATTTATTTTTTTGAAAATGTTTGATTAAAATGTTATAGCATGTTTAATTCTATTATTATAATTCACGACATAATAAGAATGCTTTCCATTATTTATAAACTATTTAAGTTTCCCAACGCTCAATTGAGGTTGTGAAAATAATTAGTATTCTATTGACCTCATAACATGAATTATTATTGATTACATACTAAATATTACATAAATAAAGATAATTAATTTTTTGATTATGGTAAATAATAAAAAAGATTTTAACCATATAAATGATTTTTTATTAATTATGGATGAAGAACAGAAATTTAAATATTGATGCATGTGTTTTGGACAATTTAAAAGATAAAGATCACAGATTGATAAAATTTAATGTCACTTCTCTAAATCATGTTCTTACATTCCTCAAAATAATAATTCTCTACCTTTCAACAATAAGTGACTCTTTAATTTTTTTCCATTCTTCAAACCCATTATTTTCACACTCATTCTCATAAAAAATCCTAATTTGGAATTACATTATACATCCTCTTTCAATGAACCAAATTATATTCATTTTAATAAATTAATATTTTACATGAAAAAGATCTCAATTAAAGGCCAAATTGAGAGACAAGATTTCCAAAAATAATAAATTCTCATGAAAAAATATTATACAGGGTTTTATCGATAAAATTACCACTATTAAATTGGAATAATTTTCATGGGGTTACTAAGAGGTTCACTATTTTTCAAATTTTCATACAAATAATTTTGAAAATTCATCATATTAGATTATATTTTTGATTGGAAACTACTTTACATTATATCTAAAATAACATTCCAAAATTCCTCACATTTATTTATAGTATTTTGACCTTGTAATTAATTTGAATATTTATAATAGCGTCAAAAAAATATGGGAAAATGAGATTATATGAATTTAGAAGAGACTTTTATTGATAAAATGTGTGATTAAAAAAACTTGAACATCCACATACAGACATGAAAATTTTAAAACACCCAAACATGATTATATGAACCCACTAGAAATAATTTCCAAATAAAGAACCATGGAATAATAAGTTGAATCACACCATTTTAATAACCGAAATTTCATAGGATTCCCTAGATATCCAAATTTAAAATCCCTTAGATCATGGAATAAATTTCAAAACACAAATTTAAAAAAATTATTGAATATGGGATTTTGAAAATGATTTCATAGATCAATTATAGGAGTAGGAAGAACAGAAATTTAAAACAAAGGAATATCTACTAGAATGGAGTACAAAGAATCACATACCTTAGTTATTTCAGAGGGTTGATTCATTAGAAAACTTGAAGGGTGAGTGATATAAAAGGTCATGTTCTGCGAGAGATTGAACGACACAATCGATAGATGTTCTATTAGGATTGATTTTAAATGATTAGATAGTGTTTTATCAATATCTTCTAAGAATAACTGATAAATATAAGTTTTATCTATTCTAAAATAATAAAGTGTTGATAACACCTAATATTATCAGTGGTAATTATTCAGTGCTGATAATGATTGGCCTATCAGTGGTTTTTATTTTAGGCTAGATAAAACCATTTTTCAACAGCAATTTTTATAGACAGATAAAAATATTTAAAATAAACATCAAAATAATTAAATTAATATATATTAATATGTTTTTTTTTAATATGAAAAATAATTATCATTTTTAATTAATAAATAATCATAAATTCATGAATTTTATTATGGGTGAAATTTAATAATTAGAAATGAATAGACATCAAAAATAATTATAAAATAAATATATTTATAAATTAAATGAATTATTGATAAAATAATAATGAAAACACATTATAATAATAATTAATAAATATTATTAAAATAAATTACAAATATATGAAATAAAATAAAATTTTGGTGAATTAATATCTATAAATAAATATAAAATACTAATAAATATAAAAAATATTAAATGAATATATATAAAAAAAGAATAAATCATAAAAAATTAATAAATATTTAACATTTTTGGTGAATATATACTATTTTATAATATAAAATTAATGAATGATAAGAAAGAGTAATATTTTATTAATAAAAATTAATAGATAGTGTAAATATAAGAAATGAATATGTTGTTTTAATTATATATATTATTATAATTATTAAAAATGTATATATATGTTATAATTAGGATTAATACATTTTAATTATAGAAATTATATATATATATAAATAATAAATTCTAATGAATAAACATATAATAAATATTAAAAATTAAAAAAATTAAAGATTATTAAAATAAATAAAATTAAAATTAAATAAATTTAAAAAAAATTAAAAAATAATAAATATTGGAAGATATGATGGGATTCAAGACATAATATCTAGAATATCATAGTGCCAATGACTATGTATTCTCTTTGGGCATGGATTTACCTCATGTATTATGTCTTGATCTTCTGAGAGGGGGAGATTTAGTTTGGTAGGTTCCCGCAAATGCTGGAGTGCATGATTCGTCAACCTAGTGTAGAGGAATCATGGTTAAGAAATATGTTAATGAACAACATTTGTACTCTATTGTGGAGGATGTAACTATTGGTATTATTATAAAGGGGATTATAACCCACATAATCATAAATCACATAAGGGACTGGATCACTCTAGTCTGACCATTTTGTGTTTCGAATCCATTGATTCTTATAGGAGTCCTATAGTAGGTCTGATGGTGTTCCACTTTTGAACACAAGAATTATGGATAATTCATGATGTGTAAGTGTTTCAGGTGGTCAATGTGTGATTCACAACTTGTGTGAGGCTTGTTTAAAGAGTGCAACATGACATGAATTATTTTGGGGTTTAGTGGTTTTAGACAACATGTTTTTTTAAGGAAACAGAAATCCTAGAATTTACATTAAGTCAAAGGGTTTCATATTGTTAAAAATATCTATGTAGTGTACCTGTAAATGATATAAGGTATTGAGTTTTTCTCAAAACGTTTTGTTTTTTCTTTATGTGTCTTGAGAATATTCCTCTAATATTATTCTAATCCCTTTTGATGGGGATCAATTCTTGTCCATCCATCTTTGATATATAGTGATATGAGATGTGTTATACCTCTTTTCCTATAGTTCACTAATATGGTTTCTACATATTTTTCAGGACATGAAATGGTAGTCTCTATCCATTGATCTAACAAAAGTTTCCATGATTCTTTGTGTGTTTTGGTATGGAATCCTAGTAGGGTGAAAGCATCTTAGATGAGTGGTTATCAGGATCTATGATTTTGTTCTATTCTCATGGAAAGAATTTATTTCCTTTAAGTTTTGGGATACACTGCTTCTCTAATTTATTATGTGAAATTACAATTTTAATATTGATAATCCCCTTGGGTGGAAATATAGTTAATCTAATAGGGGTTGATCTCGATTAATATATAATTGAGCTGGGATTATTTATCTTCACTTTCTAACTTGATAATGCTGTGCCTATTGGTTTTCTAGATAGTGTGTATCTATGATATACTTGTTAGAAAGTTTCTTTATTCTATTTATTATCATGTTTTTATTTATAGAAAAGTATAATGAACGTAAATAAAAAATTTAATTTATACTTAATTTTTTAGAGAATAATGTGGAATATTTAATGAATTTTGTGTTTGTTATAATTTAATGTTGATAAAATTTTCTGAGTATGCATGTTTATTGTTATTTTCAATTTCTCGTATTGATGGAATTTGATGATGAATTTGATGTATGTAAAATATTTTTTATGAATATGATTAAAATAATGAGAATGAATTATAATTCAATGTTTTTTGAACTTGGAATGCATGATGGGAAACATGTTTAAATTTATTATTTGATTAATTTTCTTTCTTATTATAGCTTGATTCCTTAGGTTTCCCTTAGTTCAAACCTATGAATAATGAATCAATTAATTCAAAATGGAATAAAAATTGGTTGTTTAATAAATTTTTTTTCTAAGGACACGGTTTCCTATTTTAATGAGAAGGACAAGTCCCCTGATTATGGATCCATGATAGGTCATTTAGATGAAAAGTATGGATTCTTATTATAGAGCCCAAATTACCTTGCTAGAAATTCTTTTTTGTTTACTACTAATTTTTTTATGTCCATAGGATGTGACATTTCTTAGGTGATTTGATATAGGGTTTGGGGGCCCAGATGTGATATTATACAGGGCTGGCTAAGTCTAGGATGAATGAGCTTGGTATGGATGAGCCTAGGATAGCTAATGTGATATGGGGTGAGGATTCCCAGATGATCTGAGAGAAATTATGTTCATTATTAAAGAGATGAATTTGGATATGCAGGTGGTGTTGGGGTTGGAACTAGATATTATATAATGAAGTAAATATAGGATTACCCAATGATGTTATGTCGAGAGTTTGGATGCTTTATTTTGAATCTATTAAATGGTTGATGGCCAGTTTTTTTGTCTGTATTCCATTACCTACTACTTCAGGCATCTCTATGTGTGTAGTTATATGTATCATATTTGTGGTATAATAAGAAGCTTTTCCTAGGGTAACTAGTTTATGGAATGATGCTAATACTGAATAAATAATTTTTATCCTGTGGGGTTGGTTTTGTTGGAATTCAAATGATGAAAAGATGATAATCTAGAGAAACTGTGGATTCAATTTGGATTATTCCTATATGGAATGGACTTCACTTTGAGGATTACTGTAACATATTTTGGATTACAGTTAATGGATAATAAAATGGGTAACAAATTAATGAAATTAAATAAAAGATTAAAAGGAAAGAATTAGTTACTATAGCTCATTAAAATTACTCAATGTATAAAGGATATATGTACTTAGCAGTGGCATCTAGGAATCCAAGAATCGTTATAAGAAATTGAGTCTAAGACTAAGTTATTACCAGAGTGTGGTTGTGGGATATATTATATCATTTACATTCAGTGATGTAATATGTAACCCATACCATGTCGGTAAGAGAAACTTACACAAAGTTGACATAGGAGGGGTTTTCCCCAACATCCTGGTTGGGGGATGAATGGATGAATACCGCCTCTAGCCACACTTTCTTCTATTGTTAATTACTTGTACTAGTATGTATGATGGTTAGTTTCTACATATATGTGTGTATATAGTTGTGATGGATTGTGGTTATTTTACGCACATGTATTACATGACATATTTACAAAAGGATTATTATAAATATTATGTGTATAAGTAAAGACGACTTTTGGTTCTTTACTCAATGTATTAGTTTTAATGGATTGAGGTAGCATACATGATGTACGATACATGTCACACTTGCAGTAGTGGATCTCAGAAACAACTCAGTTACTAGATATAATGTTCTGATAAGGGATGATGTGATGATGTGATTCATGAGGTGCATGTTGTGATTCCTTTCCAAAGTTTCTGTGGTCTATCTTATTTTGGAGAGAGATGAATTAGGATATGAAACACTATGAAAGAGTAGAAAACCAGTAGGGAAGAAACAACAAGGTACCCTTGATGTATCATTATTAAGTTATATAATCTATTTTATGTGATTCATGGTTAGAGTTAACCATGGTGAAGAAAGGAACATAGTATATTTGTTTAGGTGACAAGTTAACATCATTATTATTTAATATTACATATCATGCATTGTTTATATTTTTCATGAGATTCTCCAGGGATGATCCTACTAAGTAAATTATTATTCTTACCATACCTATATATAATATTTCTCTCCGGTGAACTAGAGAAGGTCTCATATTAGAATGGAAATTACTAGATTGGGGGATTTCAGGTGTTGTTTAGGATTTTTGGTCACTTCCATCTTTACCATTTTCATACTTGTATATTTCCAATAAGTTGTTATAGTAATTTATGGAATTTCATGTACTGAATTGGTATATATATGTATATATATGAGAATATGTTGATTCATGTATCTATCTTATCTCCCTCTTTTTCATGTTATCATATAGGGTAAATCCTCTCAAATGTATATCTGTTGTACCCTTCAATTCTATTCACCAACCCAGGGCCTACATGAGGAAGAAGTTGGGCAGTCACCATAGCCATTCTCTAATTTTCATCCAAGGAGGTGTACACATTTTTGGGGGATGGGCTCATAAAAGATTTGTATTAGGGGTTGTTGATGGGGGATAAGATATATTTTGGAGTTAGACACATGTTAGGTTTCATGGTTTGGTAGTGAAACCATGTTATCTAAGCTTATAATGTAATGTAAATATGAAAGTCTAACTACAAAATGGGAATTTCGAACCCCCTGTGATCTAAGGAAAAACCATTATTTTTACCAAACCTACTAAACCAAGTGAAACAAGATACTAGGAAGACACCAATGAAATGATTATGCATCTTTTTTCTTTCACCTATTCTAGAAATGTGTAGGCCATAATATAGGTTCAAACCTTAAAAAGATAAAAATATAAAGAAAATAAATTAATATTAAGAATTTTATATTCTAGGTTTAGGAGCACTAATATTTTTTTATTATTATCGGAATGGATCTAGGTTTACATTATCATCATCTTAGTAGCAAATATGTTTGCTAGGATGTGATAAATGATCAATGCATTATGGGGGATGACAATGAGGGTACATGGTTGAGGGAACTCAAAGAGTTTTAGGGCCAGAGTATTTAGATTTATGAGGGAGACATATTATATTCATTTATAGAAGGATTGTTGGAGTGGGTTGAGATATATTTCAGTTTTATCTATTCTCAAAAGGATAACTCGGTTTCATTGGTTGTGAGGACGCTATGTGGAGTAGCAATAAAGTGGTGGTTCATGTTCCATGGGAATCTTGAGGAGCCGACAAATATGTGCATGATGTAAAAAGGCCATTTCTAAGAAGTGTAACTTTCTTTGACCATGAAGGAATCCATTCACAATGATATTGTTACCCTATATCATGGTATTTCTATCATGAGATAGTTTTTGATATATTTTAGGACCCTTCTATGAAATTCTTTCATCATATTTACTTATGAGTAGGATATGGAGAGTAACTTTGAAGAGGATTTATGACTACATATCCAATACCTAGTCACCCCTTATATGATGAGGAAATATTTTCTTTGTGAATTAATGATTATAGTTTATTGAGGGTACACTGGCATGAAATAGATTTTTATAAGAGGGGAGTCAATAATATTCCCCACAATGTAGATCATTTTAAATGTTTGGTAAACTAGAAGGTGAAGGGTGAGCACTGTGTTCCTAATGGATTTCTATCATCAGGGGACATTCCTTAATTGAAGTGGGAGGACAAACAGATGGACTTAGATACTAGTTTACCTTGAGCTCAAGGATTCTTTTATTTTATATTGGTGGTAGTAGATCATTTTAAAAAAATCATACCACTTTGCAGGGATCATGGAATTATGCTCAGTAGATGATTATTTTGAGGCAGTATCTAGAGAAATTTGTATGATTACTTTAATACTAAAGGATGTTCAACTCTAATATAGTTCCTCATTTTACCACCAGTGTTATGACCCGTCCCTTGGGGCCCGTATTGTGACTATCCCAAGCTCGCCTTCTATAGGCCATGGGCTGGAAACTAGCACCAAAAGCGTAACACCCTAAAAACTAGGAAGATATTGCCTTTATAAAACGTAAACACAAACAAATAGAGATCATGAGGAAGCAAACACTAACTAAAGAAGTATAACATGTGTTCTGAAAGTACAAAGGGGCCAGAAATACAAGCCCAATAGAAAGGTACAACCACAACTGAAGGAAAAGTACATCTGAAAAGACAAAAGTTGAATGGTGAAGCAGCTCCTAGATCGTCCTCTGGGTTCCTACTAGAAGGGTAGGTACAAATGTCCTTCTCATCTCTCTGCGTCTATCGGTCTGCTCCGTGTGCCGTCACATTGAGTGTCTACCTCCTGGTACAGTCCTGTCCTCGTACACTCTTCCTCGGTCAGTGCTGTCTGTCGTCTGCATCCAATACAATGAGGTGCTGGCGTAGCCTGTGCAGGGGGTGAGTATAACGGTACTCAGTAGGGACCCCGAGACCCTCAATGTCTCACTAAATCCTACAAGGATAAACCACAAAGAAAGATCTCAATAGTTAAACTTTACTTAGGTATATTCCCATACATATACATAAGTTATCATGTAACCAATCTCAATCATGAGGAAAACACAATGGTCATTGACTCAGCTCAAACCAGGATTTTCATTCATGATGTTGAAACCATGACTGCTGGAGAACTCCTCTACTATCGAGTACAGTGGTCCTGTCATGACTCCGAGGTGCTACACACTAAACTTAGACTACTGAGGTAATCCTACTGTCGAGTACTGTGGGTCTGCCACCCAAACACAGTAGTGCTCCCCGCCATGGGTCTGCCGCCCCAACACAGCAACGCTCCCCCTAATAGCCTACAAAGGTACTCCTCATATCGAGTACCGCGGGTCTTCCGGCCCAACACAGTAGCGCTCCTCCGACATGGGTCTGCCACCCCAACATAGTAGCGTTCCCCACTGGGCTATTCAAGTCACTCTGCATTGAATAGGAAAAGCAGTTATCAGGTCTCAGC
Organism: Viscum album; assembly: GCA_963277665.1. Lineage (NCBI taxonomy): Eukaryota > Viridiplantae > Streptophyta > Magnoliopsida > Santalales > Viscaceae > Viscum > Viscum album. The sequence continues at coordinate 177,995,896 of OY728134.1, forward strand.
CAGTTACAAGTTCTTCACACTCCGTACGCTTGTCTCTGGGAAGATCCTCACCACGGACTATTGGTCGATACTTCCATGTGTCACATAATCTCAGGTCTAATTATCTCATGGGACCACCTCATCATAGGGTTCTCAATGCAATAGACTGTGCATCAATCGGACGTCCGGTCTGTGAGTTATTAACATTTCCGTTCCAGGGGCCCGATTGGTTTTTGGTTCTATTGCAGAACTCAGGACTCTGATCTTTATTTTCTATGAAGCAATATTGTTATGGTTACTATGTGTGGTTTTCAGTTTAGGGAGTCCAGTGTCGGGGCAGGCGGTTCACGTATACATACACCAGGACCCTTACTTCTGATTTCCAAATCAGTGCACAGAAATACAAATTACGCGTGTATTTTCAAAAGTTTTATTTAAGTCAGGTCAATCCAGGTCAGCTCACTAGGTATAGTCATTAACCATGTCACATCTGTTTCTTGCAGGATTCCTCCCTGTGGACGATCAGCTAGAGCCCCGAGAGTTATACGTACTAATAGGTCACCGAGCGATGAGGCCTCAATACATAGCCCTCATCCAGTTGAGGCACTAGCAGGGGAACCAATGGTACTACCACCCATTGGTCTACCAATTACACCAGCCCCAGTAGTAGGTGATGCACGCCACTTGAGCACACTGCACAAGTTCCAGCGCTAGAGGCCACCCAGGTTCTGGGGGGAGACGGACCCACAGGCGGCTGAGGATTGGATGGAGGCTATAGTGAGAGTATTTAGGATAGTAGGGACTCCATCAGAATTTATGGTGATCCTTGATTCCAACAACCTTTTGGCAGTAGTAGTCATATGATGGAGCCAGATGCTTCAGATGAATGATGAGACGACACTTTTTTGGGGAGACTTTGAGAGCATATTCCTGGTTGACTTTGTACCAGCCTCCCATTGAGTAGTGCGTATACAAGAACTACGACATCTTCAGTAGGGTAGCATGACAGAGGCATAGTACTCAGCAAGGTTCACCTACTTCTCGTACTACACAATGGATATGGTATGGGACCCATTATTTAGGTCACGGACATTGAACAGGGACACATGAGATAGATTAGATCTTCAGTTGTCTCCCATAGCATCCCAACACAGACTGGGGTGTTGGAGAGAGCCCTCTTAGTCGACAGTTTCCTTGGTGAGCAGTCTCCAGCAGTAGGACCCAACACTAGCTGGCATGCAGCAGAGTCTTTTACAGATGGCAATAGACAGATGATGCAGAGGTCCAAGAGGACTAGACCTATAGGTGGTCGACTGCATGACTCAGGGTCAGTAGTGCGGGGCACCCAGGGTGAAGACAGAGCCCGACCTGCTATGATGTGTTACTCATGTGGTAGATAGAGTCACATGGATCATGACTATCTGACCCATCATGCAGACGATCAGCAGATAGAAGAAGGACCTCCCAGGCATAGGCATATGTTCGATCGAGGCGGACCGCAAGGAGCAGGAGACCGAGGCAGAGGATCTGGTCTTGCAGCTGGTGGTGGATGACGCTTTGAGGTGTTTCCACCACCACCACAAGGAGGTCCACCACCAACCATAGGGAACATGTGGACATGGGAGAGAACAACTTCAGGCACCTGAAGCATAAAATTATGGAACTCTGAAAGTAGGTTGACAGGAGCGGGACTAGTTCCAGGCATGGAGGCCTTTGTTATTATTTCTTCTAACTTCCTTGTTGTTGTTGTTCATGGTTGTTATGTGTCTTTGTACTTTGAGCTGCAATAATAAAAGACACTTTTCATTGTGACAATTTCTTTCATGTAATTTGTGTGGTTGATACTAAGAGGTTCTGGTTAAAACCGTGGACTTGACCCTCACTTTTGAGATTCCTACTAGAGGATACCTGGTGACCACACACTGATGCCAATAGTGTGACTCGCCCCTTGGAGGTGAGAGTAACAATTGGATTTCTTGGTAGTAGCATCGAGGCATTATGATGCCGTCCATGGCCTGAATGTATCATTCATGTTAGGATTGACTATGTTAGGAAATGGGTGTGGTTCATCCAGGGTATGAGATGAAATTTATCTTTTCAAAAAAGGAGAAATATTAGTAACTCATACAGAACATAGGTGGAGAAGGGTGATCATCGACCGACTCACCACGTCAGCCCTCTTCCTGCCGATTAGGAAGCAGGTCTTCATAAAGAGCTTTGGACCCCTCTATGTACAAGAGAACGTACAACTTCATGGTGTGTTATCAGTAATCGTCCCCGATCAGGATGGCACCTTACGAAGCAATTTACGGACAACCTTGCAGATCTCCTCTATGCTGGACTGACCAAGGGGAGTCCTCACTTGTAGGACCATAGATGGTGCAGTCTATGATAGATAAGGTGCAGATCATACAGAAGCGGATGAAGACTGCACAGAGTAGACAAAAGTCATATACTGATAAGACACGGAGACCACTATAGTTTGAGGATGGCAACCACATTTTTATACAGGTATCACCTCAATGAGATCTATGGAGATGTGGCCGAGCTGGCAAGTTATCTTCGAGGATCATCAGACCATTTCAGGTTTTCAGCAGAGTAGGTGAGGTGTCTTACAGCCTGGACTTTCCACCTCAGTTGCACTGGGTGAATGATGTCCTCCACGTATCTTAGTTGATAAGATATGTGCATGAACCATCCCACATCATCGACCATGGAGAGCTAGAACTCAATGATGGTGCAACATTCATGGAGGATCTGGTAGAGATTGAGAATCGACAGGAGTGGGTCCTATGAGGACAGTCGATTCTTCTGGTGTGCTTTCACTGGCACCACGAGAACTTCCAAGAGAGCACATGGGAGCAGGAGGCTCAAATGTCTGATCGGTACCTCTTTTTATTCCTTGGTGTGTGTTGTAGCTTTACAAGGACGTAAATCCTTGAGCTGGGAGTAATGTGAAGACCTATAATTTTCAAGAATATTTTTTCATAAATTATTTAAAATTTTATGAGTCCATTGTTTCTGACGACACATGATTCTGAGGCCCGATGTACTTGGAATCTATTTGTGATGGTTTGTTCGTGTACGTTCAGTGAACGAAGAAGCGGGTTTTTCTATCTTTTGAACCGGTGCTTGGAATTGAAATTCAAGGGCACTGAAGAACTCGCAACGCCGATAATTGCTTAAGGGTACATTTACCGTAGTTGCTTTTTATGCTGGTTGAAAGTTAATAATTAGGGATTTAGACTAAAAGAAATAAAATTGGAAGTACACAATTTTATTATATATATGGTAGTTATATCATACAAAGGGGGGTTAAGGGTTGAACCCACAACCACCTAACTTCCCATGTGTGGATATTTGTAAAGTAGGGCCCACATGAGCCCCAAACATTCAACTTACCTAAACTCCCTTAAACCCCCTTTATTTAATTAATTGAAAACTTCTATTTTTGAATGAGAACTCTTCCTCTCACTCCCTCCCTCTCATTATTATTTTCCAACACACCATTATTAATGAACTCAACCACATAATTAATTAATTAAGTGAAATGAATTTTTAATTTCATGTGTTAATAAAATAATATCCATAGCTATTATTTTATTTTGGTACACGTTGTGTTGGGAGGATATTTGAGAGAGCTCTTTTGTAAAAGAAGAAGAGAGTTCCTCTTTCATTGAAGAACACCATCCTTCCCTGAAAAACCCCTCTGATGAAGGACTTTCACCCTCAACGTGGAACGATCTATGATTCAAAGAACACGAATTCTCCATTGTGGTTTCCTCCTCGGACACACCCCAACGTCCGCAGAATCGTTGACCAATCTCTGAGACGTTGTTCTCCGACACCATCTACCACGATGCACGTCTTCCGCAGCTCGACGACGTGAGATGTCATTAATATAGGTAGGGGGTTGTTCTGTATTTTTTTGTTCGAGTGATTTGTACCCTTAATCATGGGCATTCCTTTATGATGAATTATGGTTTGAGCCACTAACATGGAGGGCACGTGCTAACGAACAAGCCCAGACCCTCTGCTGGTTGTTCGTTTGTGTGCAGGGTGATGAGAGACGATGAAACGGGGCCACAATGGCGATTTGGAGCCTTCGTAGTAATGTTTGGGACCTGGGAGTGCCGTAGGCGGAGATGAAAACTAAAATGGACCACCAGAATGACTCTGGTGGCCCGACGAAGATTCCGGAGGCGCAGTTGGCCAACGCAATGGCCGGCCGCCTGGAGGCGGTGGCGCCATAGCGTGCCATTGGTAGAAGAACCGCCCCGGCAACCTCAGCGGTGGTGGAGAGGATCCTGCACCACGTGGGATCCAGGAGATAGGGCTGCTCTAGGTGCCACTGTACAAAAAAATTGGGGGAGCCACCCCCCGCCCAGCCAGGTTGGCCGTGGGTAGGTCGGGGCCGCGCCCTATCGGGTCGGACCCAAACCCGGGTCGGGTCGACCCTATTCGGGCCGACCCAGGGTGGGTTGGGTTGTCTCGGACCGGGCCTAGACCCCCTTTTTCATACAATATTTGTTTAAACGCCTATAACTAGAGATCTGTACCTTCGATCGACGCACTGTCAGTTGCGTAGTATTCTTTAGACCGAGACATATGTTTCGGTATATAACGTGACAAATAGGTCACGATAATAGCACAAGCACTCTTCCTTAACATGGCTGTCAGGTCCTGGCCTATTAGGAACCTATAGTTGCCCCGCAGACACGTGGGTCCCCCCAAGGTCGACCCACATGCCCAAACGGGTCATCTGAGTAATTATTTTCTCCATAGGCCAACAGATTTTTTTTCTAGTGTACTTTGTCCCCACTCACAGACACCCTGGGAAACCTTCCAGAAGGTCACCCATCCTGATCACTAATCCAGGCCAAGAACACTTAACTATGGAGTTCTAATCAGACAGGATCCTAAAAATGAAGGTGCACCTTGTTGACATGAGTCAAATCATTTAGTCATTTATCTATTTATCATTCGGGGGTGTTACAATCACCCCCCTTTAGGGCACAATCTCCTCGTTTTGGGCCCTACAACTCAACCCAGGTAGTGCACCGCACTTAAGGATGGGGTCCTCCTCTGATACCAAATGTGACAACCGGGTCTCGGTAATAGCACATGCACCCCGCCTTAACATGGCCGCCAGGTCCTGGCCTACCAAACACCACCAGTTTCCCCGTAGACACATGGAGCCCACCTGAGGGTCTACCCACATGCCCAAACAGGTCATCTGACTAATGATTTTCCCCACAAGCCAACACATGTCCTTTCCAGTGTGTTTTTTCCTCACTCACATACACTCTGAGAAACTTCTCAGAAGGTCACCCATCCTGATCACTACTCCAGGCCAAGCAGACTTAACTGTGGAGTTCTAATTAGAAGTATGTTTTCCCATTTTCTTAATATACATACTAGTATGGTCCTCCGGATTGAAATTATGTAATATAATAAATATTCATATAATATGATGTAATATCTATATATTTTAATCATGGTTTTTTATAGATGGTATCAAAGTAAAGGTTTAATCATCCTTTAGAAACTAGGATGAGATATAATTAGCGAGACCTATAACAACCCTTCCCTTTATGACCCATAAATTCATGTTTTATTACATAAGATTAGAAAAAATAAAAAATAGAAGATCGATAATTTTAGTGACTTTGGGAATTAGGTACATTAGATGAAAAATGAAAATAAGGAATATATCATCTTTATTGAAAACTTATTAGTAATACTCATTCATAATATTTCACGGGGTAACCTGAAAACATACATAAGAAAAGGAAAAGCTATAAAAAATAGTAATGAAATAAACATGGATTAACTAGAATAATATAACACATGTTATAAAATATTAATATCAACCGGATATAAAAAGAGTGAGATTAAAAAATACAAACAATGAGTCATGATATAGCTTGATAACATAAAGGAAACATGGGAAATGTTGAAACAACTTAAAACACTACATTATAAAAATAGGTCAAGGACAACTAATAAGAAATCATGATGTAAAAAGTACCTTGATGGATTAGGTTCACTATATATTCCCTTTCATAACATCTCATGATACTAAAACATTACCCAATGCATTATAAGGATATATAATTCAGGATTCACCTTCCACATTCACTTCACTCTCATGCTTATGCATTACACATTGATCATAATGCATGGAATAATTTTTCATAAAATTGAATATCATGATCTAGTAGTGAGGAATAAATACATATAATTCCCTAATAAAATTATTATAAGTTCATAATGTTTAACAAACATGATAGGAAATGCGTATTGGTATGGGATACTCAATTGTTTACCAGAGAATGCCGGGATAAAATTTCAGCAACATAACATGTGCATATAAATGTTCATGGATGGTCTTGATGAGAGTTAAATGGTAATATATATTTAGTAATCATATATACTATATGGGGGCTATGTAAGTGAATATCCCAACATTTGTAATTGGAAACAAGGTGTATATAATGAAGAAGATACTTGAACAAAGAGGAGAACTAAAGGAACCCTTACCTTGAATGTGTGCCGCTAAATGCATAGGAAGAGATTTTTAAGAGCACAAGGGAAACTTAATAGGACTATATAAGAAGGTATGGTTGAGTAAGGATATATCCAAGGATTTTTATTGATGATAAATTAGGGTTTCAATGAGATTATATATGAAAATAGTGGGGATTTCATTATTATTTTCCAAACATAGTTTTTCGACTCTATATAATAAATTAACCAAAACCACAAACATTACCATGGTGCTTCCCTTGGTAAATGAAAACTAAGAGTGATTTTATTTATTTTATATAGCCAATAGAATAATGTACTAAAAGAATACCCTTGATGATGTGCTAGTGATTCATAATCTTCATGAAATGATTTTAAAACCTTAAATTAAATTAATGGATTTAGAAGATTCATAAGGGCTTTATAAAATAAATAAAATAAATATAAAATCATATTATATTAAAGATAAAATATATATTTGGGTATGGATACCCATTATATTATTTATTAAATCATATTTTGTTCATTAGGATGTCATATTACACAATGTATATTTATACGATGTTTAATTATTTCCTAAAAATTCAATTGTCTATGAATATTACTAAAAATTCACTATTAGGTAATTTATGAGTTATTATTCCAAAATTAATATTCATTATATATAAATAGTATACTAAATATTTATATTTCACTTCAAAATATGAATTTATATTTATTATGAAATAATGAGTTTTTTACAATAATAGTTTTTAAACCCCTATAAAAATTACATTTGAATTCATAAAAATTATATGTTCTTTTATATTTGGAATATATGATTTGATAATAATATTTTATTGAAATGTTATTTATTTCATGAATGAGTTTTTTTATCAAAAGGAATGTCTTAATTTAAATTACATACCACTTAAAAATACATTTTGTGTTTTATTGTATCAAAATATAATTTTGTCCAATAAATTACTTATTTATTTATAAAATAAAAAAAGGGAAAAAATATAATCACAATTTAAATGAAAATAAAATTCCATTATTTATACTATTAGTGTTATTTTGTTTTAAGTCTTTTTTAGTTATTTTTTTAAATAACCCATTTTCATTTTACTATTGTAATTAATGTTTACTACTATTACTATTAATATAGTTTAAATATTTAGAAGTCATTGTTACCAAATATTAAATATTATTATTCAAAAAATAGAACCCATTTTATCAAAATAAATTTACATAGGTGTATGAATTCAATTTAATATAAAACGGTCAAGCATGATTGAAACCAGTTTTATAAAAATTAAATTTTTAAGCAAAACATGATTTTACATTAACTCTATAACTTGTGAAGATCATTATAGGAATTTCAATCAATAAAGATAGATATATAATCTTAATATTATAGTCATAAAATTTATCATCAGGTTTTATTAATATTAATTAAAATGGGGAAAAATTATGTACTATAAAATAATTTTCTGAGAAATGTGTTTTTAATCCTTAATATAATCTATATTAAAAACAAGTTTAAGATTATTTAAATATTTTTAATTAAATATAAATTATGAATAATTATGTTACATTTAAAAAATTATTATAACATTGAGGCATTTATTTTTATTTTCTTGTTAAAATAAATGACACTTTTATTTAAATTTGGTATTTTTCAACAATCACTTAAAAATCTATAATTTATGGAACAATTAAAAAAATTTACCCCATGATAATTTTTATATGATGGTATCAAAAAGTAGTTTTTTTATCAAAATATGTTTATAAATTTTTTTAGAAATTATTGTAATATTTATAAAAATATATATAAATCATTTTTAAAGAAAACAAACTTTGAAGAATGAAAATACATTACAAAAAATTATAGATTATTTAATATTCATTTATCTATATCATTAATACACATATATATATATATATGTGGGTATATTTATTAACATTTCATAAGGTTGTTAATACTATTAATATGAAAAAACATAGTGGCTAGGTTAAAATTATCCTATTTAAATAATCATTATTTATTTGGGTTTGGTGTTAGATATTGTTTACGCTATCAAGAATTATTTTCTCAATTACAAACTCTGGGTGTTACATTATTACCCCTTTAATAAACAATGTCCTTATAATTTAAATTTTAACTATGTTTTTACTATTTTCAACAATTGAATAACATAAATATTAAATTTGGGATGATTATTTTTAAAATATTAGAAACCAAAATTTGAATCCAATTAACATTAATGGGATAAATTATTAACTAAATTTTTTTTCAAAAACATATTAATTTCTAGGATTCAATATTTTTTATCCATGATCTATTTCCAACCGTATATTATTTTGTGAATTTTGGTTCATCTAATAAGGGTTCATAATAGTATTGTGAGTTTTACAATGATTATCCACCACGAGTGTAAAACCAAATGTGCATCACAAATCTATGTCATACACTAAATCCCAGTCATGTAAACATCCACATGGAATATTCGGTTATTCACTCAATGTACATCTGTACAAGAGGCATATCCACTTATAATGTCCAAAAAGGGATATCTTTTTTTGAAAAATCACTTACTCTATACTTAATAAAATTTAGAGCTATTTTATTTTACAGAGTCTTATCTATAAGGCTATCAATAGTGTTTTATAAACCTAATCTCAAAAATAAATAAAATTTTACTTTGATACCAACTATAACAACCCATATATTTATTACACATATAATAATTATTTATTACATAATATTAAAAATAGTAAAATCTATAATATCAATAAGTCTAGTGATATTTGGAATTAGGTTCATTACATGACAAATTATAATAGGAAATACATCATATTTATTGAAAACATTCTTAACATTCTCTTACTTGAAACAGTATGGGATAACCTAAGGACATAAATGAGAAATAGACTATCCATAAATCTTATTAAGTGAATAAAAACGTCCTAATAAGAAGAAATTTATTCAATATAGGAAATAGTAATATCATTAGGGAAAAAATGTGAGAGAGTCATAGACATGAACACTGTGGCATGATATAACACGATAACATAAAGGGAACTGGGGAAATATAAAAATAACATTAAACAATTAATCACAAATACATGTTAAGGATAAATTTAATGAAATTATGAGGGAATATTTCCCATGATGGATTAGGTTCACCTACCAATCCCTTGAATAAGGTTTAATGAGAATAAAACATTACAAAATTCATTGGAGTACTATATAATTATGGGCTCACCTGTAACATTTATTTCATTATCCGGGTTATGTTTGTGATATAGATTATAAAACATAGAATAATTTATAATCACATTTAATTAAATTATAATTTATTTTTGAATAAATTAATTTATACCCCTAATCAAATAATTATGTGTTCAAAAATTTTAACACCATTGAAAAGAAATGTGTACATGTATTCTCTACATAATTGTTTGGCACGAAACATTGTGATGAAATTTCAGTGGCTTAACATGGGTGTATAAATGTTCATTGAAAGACTTGTTGAGAGTTAAAGGGGTATATAACCATTTAGGAAACATATGGGAAGTAATAAAATATATTTAATTGAATTTCCAAACATTAGTAATGGGTGAAAAAGGTATTAGAAAATCAATATACATAATAATGTGGTGAAAGAAAATAACCCTTACCATGATAGCGTGACTCCAATTTCATTGGAGATTCTGATATAAATCTTTTTTATCCTTGGTAGGACTCTATATAGGGTAAGTCAAAGTAACTATGTTATCCAAGTATTCTTGTTGAATATAAAAGAGAACCTGGACTATTTTAAAAATTAAATGAGTGGGGATTTTTTTCTTATTTCTAAAACATAGGTTTTTGACCACCTATAATAAAATAACAAACAAAACAACACCATTTTTTCCCATTGTTTCATTTAAATGGGTGTATATTTAATTATTTTATATTGGATATGGGCCTAAATTAATAAAATAATAACCTTTTTAATGTGGATGTGAGTTATACTCTTAACGAAACTATTTTAAAACATTAAAATATATTAATGGTTTTGGAGGATTCATAATAGGTTTGTAAAATTAATAAAATAAACATAAACTAAATTTATAATAAAGGAAAAAAATATATTTTGTTGTGGATACCCATTACGGTATTTATTAAATCTTATATGGGTCATTATAATGTTATAATAGACACCATATATTTATACGATATTTACTTTTTACGTGAAATTTAAAATGTCTCAAAAAATAATGAAAAAAACCAATGGGTAATTTCTATGTTTTAATTCAAAAAACAATATTCATTTTATTTTAATAATTTTCTAAATTTTGGAATTTTCTATTTTAAAGAAAGAATCTATATTTATTAATAAATAATGTTTTTTTGACAATAATTGTTTTTAAACCCTTAAAAAATTACATTTATCTTCATATTAGTTATAAGATAATTTAAATTTATTAAGTATAATTTAATAAAAATATTTAATGAAAATATTATTTTTATTAAAAAAATAAATTAATTCATAAAAAAATGACATAATTGAAATTGTATATTACTTAAAAATATAATTTGTATTTTATTGTATAAAAATATATATTTTTGAAATTTATTAAATAATCATTTATAAAGTAAAATCAATAAGAAATAAAAATAATATTAATTTCAATTTAAATCAAATTTAAACTTTCATAGAATTAGTGTTACTTGTTTTCTAGACTTTGTTGAATTAATTTTAACGTTAATTATCCTGTTTTCATTTTACTATGGTAATTCATATTTACACAGATTTACTATTAATATTTTCCAAAAATTATGTTGACTTTATTAAATAATATTAATTATAATAATTCATAATTTTTAATCCAATTTATTAAAATAAAATCACATAGGTGGAATATTTTAATTTAATATAAAATCCGCATACTTGATGGAAAGAGAATTTTCAAAAAAATAACTTCTGTAAGAAATAAATAGTACATCATTAACTTTACAATAAGTAATATTCATTATATGAATTTCGATTCACAAATGTAGATATATAATATAAAAATATAATTTAATAAATTAATCATTATATTTTACATAAATAATGAATATGGTGAAACATTATGCATTTTAAAATAGTTTTCAAAAAATATGTATTAATTCTTAAAAACAAACTTATATTACAACACTGTATAAAAATCATTTAAATGTAATTAAAAAAATATAACTGAATATAAATTATGTAACCAATAAATCAAATTAAAATAATGTTGATAATTTTATATTACATAACTCAATAAAATAAATATAATTTTTCATAAATACTGTATTTTGTAACATATGACGAGAAATATATATTTTATGATAATTACCAAATATTTATGATAAGTTAAATTTTGAATGACGATATCAAAAATTTTTTCTCTATCAAATAAATTCTATAAATTTTATATAAAATAATTATTATATTAATAACAATAATTAAATATAATTTTTGAAAAAAACATATTTTAAAAAATGGAAATACATTACCTAAAACTTATTTTTTATTTAATAACCATTTATCAATACATTTTTTGATATATATATATATATATATTAGTAAATAAAATTAATACCTAAAAACATAATGCCTATGTTAAAATTAAAATATTTAAACAATAAATGTTCATTTAGGTTTAGTGTTGTGTATAATATACGTTGTGAAACATAGGTTTGAATTTTAAAAAACATAGGGTGTTATAAGATCCCTATGGATATTTAAAAGGATATGCATATGGATATTTCTAAGTATAATTCTATAGTATCCTATATTTAAAATAATGTGGCATGATTTAGACAACTTATAAGTAATATTTGAGGATTATGTGGTTTTATTTTATGATATGTGTTAGTAAAGCACTACTTTCTAGTTTGAGTCAACGGAAATAACTAGAATGAACTGGGTTAACAATTAATATTTCATACATGGAAATTATGGAAATTATTAAAATAAATTCCATAATTGGAAATATCATGAAGAGGATTTCTATAGTGGTACGATTATTTGTTATAAAGATAAATATAAAGTTACCAAAAATGACATGTGAATGGTATATGAAGTTCTAATAATATTTGGTACATTAAATATAAGAAGAATGATCAAATTGTGGTCGAGAAACCTAATAAAATGTTTCATATTTTATATTCACGGAAAGTCGTATTAATAAGTATGATTATGGAGCCTAGGTAATTATTTAAGAATAATTTTGGATGCTGGAAGTGTATATGTATTATAAATCAAGAATTATGTTATATGAATTACTATGTACATGTTTCCCATTAAGGATTTTGAGAAATATTTTCAATGGTCTTGATGACCTAGAAAAATTTATTTAATAGAATGGTGATATTAGGATTAAAGGAAGCGAAACCTTAAACATGTTGTAGATGCTGATAAAATTGTGTTTAACTTGGATATGGATTTTAATTGTAAGGATAATTTGAAATGGGTAGTAAAGATTACCATATAATGGTTGTTTATTTATTGAAAAAGTATTATATGTTATCATGAGTGAAGATAAAAAAATTATTTTACTAATATATCAAATAAAATTTGGAATAGTAAATAATTCATGTTTTCAATAAGGATTTATGGTAATTTAGGTTATTTCAATGACAATACATGATAAAGTTATTCACATGTTTGGTATGTGAAATCCAAGAGCTAACTTATACATGGGATCAATTATAAGATGATATTTAGAAATTTATTAATCTTATTTATAAATTTTTAATCTTCTATATTTCAGAAGGGATATAAGGTTAACCATTTATGGAATAGGTTAGGTTAAAATTTGGATGAGGTTTTAGTTATTAAGGTATTATATCACCATATGATAATTTATTATTATTAAATAACCTTGGATAAGCTTTTTCGGTTTTATGATACATGATGATAGAAATAATGAAGTATCAATCTATCTTTGTGTCTTATTATCCATTAATACATTGAGGACAACAAATTCACATTCATTTATTAGAGTATGAGGTGAAATGGAAATTGATCCAAGCATAACCAAAGGATATGTTATCATGAGTGATGAATATTGAATTTTAATTGAAAATGTGTTTTTTGTATAATTTATTTAAATATTTAAATTATATTTTAATTTAATTTTAAATCATAAATAGATAAAAAATATATCAATAAATAATATTTACGTAATTATAATCAATTTCAAATTTAAATTGTATATTAACACATTTCAAAGTGTTGATATTTTTACTTTAAAAACAAGCTTTCTGTCACGTATATGAGATTAATTTTAATTTAATTCCATCCAGTTATGTGATTTTAATTTTGAAAAATTTATTCCATATTTGGAATAAACATAATTTTTTATTTCTAATATAAATTTGAAATAGAAGTCGTAACATAAAGAACACATGAAGAAAAAGGAGAAGGAAAGAACCCTTACTTGGATTTGTGACTCCAATGGATTGGGAGACACCCATAGAGATATTGAGTTCACCTTGGAAGGAATATAGGGATTTTATGGAAGATTTTGGATGTTATATATTAAGTTTGAGTTAAGATAAATTGGATCTTGGGTGATCATATATAAGAAATTCTGGGGATTTCTTAATTATTTTGGTTTTGGAGTCTATATAAAAAATAATCAAAACCAGAATCCCTCCCATGGGTTTTTACATGGTTTCTTCAAAAATGTAGTGGATGGAATTATTTTATAAATTGAAGGGATTAACTAATTAAAATATTATCCTTGGTTCCATGAAGGTGTCTCACACTCTTAAAAAATTATTTTTAAATCATAAAATATATTACAAGCCTTGGAGGATTCATAATAGCTTTAGAAAATAAAAAAAATAAAAATAAAATAACATTAATTTGAATATAAAGCATATATTTTGTCATTGGATGCATTTATATTAATTATTAAATTATTTTGTGTCATTTTGATGTCATAAAAGAAAATATATTTTTATACAATATTTGATTTTTACCTGAAAAATTAAATTTCTATGAAAAACATAAAAAATTAACCATTGGATAATTTCTATATCCTGATAAAAAAATATTATTTATTTTATATAACTTATTTTTTAAATATGTGAATTAATACATTTAAAATAACAAACTGATATTTACTGATAATGATGTGTTTTTGTAACAATAACTATTTATGACCCTTAATAAAAACTACATTTGAAAAAAAAAAATTGGATCATTTATTTTTAATAAAATTTATTTAATGATTATATTTTATTAAAATAAAATTTATTTAAAAAATCAATTATTTTATAAAAATATATTCTTTAATTGAATTACAATATCAACTACAAATACTATTTGTAATTTAAAAATAATTCACAAAGTTACAACAATAGGATGATAATATATTAATTATTTTACAAAAAAATAATTTTTATATTCTAATTTCTAGGGTCTTGTTGCATATCCATTTAATAAACCAACATACACCCTAAGAGTATGTTGTATGATGGTGGTGCTGTAATGTGGCCATTTGATGAACATTGTTCGGGCCGTGATCAGGACATGCTTTCAATTATATAAGAAATGTATTTGATCATGCTCGAGTTGCTGGTTTGTGGATTGGTATTGGTGTAGGGAAAATCATATAAATTCTCTCTCCCTCAAGATATTTGATAAATGTGCTTAAAAGGGTACAATCCAACTTGTTGAGTCCATCACATCCTTTGTCTATGTAGAATAGATTTTTTAAAACCCTATATTTATATTAATCATGTGAGCATTGTTCAACTGCTATATTATCAATGTTAATGATAAATAATGGCCATTTAAATCAAAACTGATATAATAAAACAGTATAAGTGAAGGTTTTTTCTATAATAATAAGACATTAAAAAAAGGGGGAATTTTTTTCAGAACTGTTTGGGTCCTCACAATATTAAACCCTTAAGATTGTTAACCCATGATATTTTTCTTCTCACACACCAATATAGATGACGGTAACTCAACTTCATCACCACCTCCAGTTCCTACATTTCTTCTTCAAACATGTGGTTTCTACTCAACACTATGACGAGGGGAATTGTCTTATTTAAAATAATTTTTTTCTATGATCAATGATCTTAACAGGATGCTCTTCAAAGGAATGATCATTCTGTAATGGTACCACCCATGGATTCAGTACATGTTTGGGATCTGGTATATACATATGCAATAGGGAAACATGGAATACATCATGTACATGAAACATGTTTGGTGGTAGTGCTAGTCGATATGAAAATGCTCCGATGTGATGAAAGATATCAAAATGGATAATGTGCATTAAAATAAGATTTCCCTTATTCCAAAATCTAATCAAATCATTCAATGGTGATATGTGGAGGAATACCATGTCTCTAACACCAATATCTAATTCCCATCGATGATTGATAGTATAGACATGTTGTTGACTCTGAGAATATTTTATGTTATGTTGAATGGTTTTAAAATTCTCCGCCAATTCCTAAACCATGTAAGAACCTAGATGCATTTATTCCCCAAATTTAACCCAACATTTTGGTGTTCTGCACCTCTTCCCATAAATGGCTTCATAGGGAGCCATTTAGGCGCATGAGTGGAATATTTTGAATTTTGATGACTCAACCAAAGGATGATGCAAGTCGCATCAACCTTTGAAGTCCATAGAACATTATCTTAGAGATCTCGATACATCTTTGTGTTTCCTAGGTGAATAGAGAAAATCAAACTATGTGAATCATCCAATAGTTTCTTCTATAACTCAATATTTTATGGAAAATATATTCTAGCCCCAAATATCTCAATTCATTCTATAATTAAATTGAACTCTGAGGATTTCCCTTTCCTTATAGTTTCCAATATCTTATGAATTCCTGCATAATATTTTTGAGTATCCTTTAAAATTTATAAAAGTGACAGTTGAAAAATCATATATAAAAGGATTGATGATGTTCCTTTATTAATGATTCCCATTTCCATCCTCTGAAAATCTATGAAGATTGGATCTATTTCAATTCTAATCAATGATTGAATTGATGGGTCCTTTCTTCTTTATGAATCATCTACCTTATATGATTTACCAAGATTGTAGTGTATTGAGAAGTTGTAATCCTTAATGAGATCTAACCATCTTCTTTAGCACCTATTAGTCTCTTTTTATGTGAATATATCTTTGACACAATTCTGATCATTATATATCTCACACTTTTCCCCAAGGAAATAATGATGCAAGTTTTTCATGTCAAATAACATAGAATCAAAGTCCATATTATGCGTGGGATAGTTTTGGTCATGAATTTTATGAATATTAGAGGAGTAGTAAATGAATTTTCCATTTTTCATCAAAACACATCCGAATACCTTCTTCAAATAATCGCTTATAATTACAAAATTTCCCAAATTGTGGGTAGTGTGAAAAGTGAGGAAGTGATAAGACTTATTTTATACTCCATACATCTTTCTTCACACTCATCATTAAAATTAAATTTTATTCTCTTCTGAGTTAGTGTTGTAATATTGTTTGATAATCATGATAAATTTACTAAAAATCATTGATAATATCAAACTAACCTAAGTGATCTATGGATATCTGTAATGGATGTTGGCCTAGGACATCCTTCACATTCATTTCTTCAAGATCCATAGATATCCCATTGCATGGGATTATATTCCCCAAGAATGATACTTTATTCCGAAAAAACACAATTTTTGTAATTTTCATAGTCCTTATCATTTTGTAGGGTCTTTAGCATAGAGCTAAAATGTTCCAAATGATACTTCATGTTTTTGGAGTATTTTAGAATAATATCTATAAAGACAACCAACAATTTGTAAAGGTAATCTCTAATGAATCTATTCATCATGTGCATGAATATTGATCGAGAATTAGTTAGTCTGAATGGAATCATTATGAACTCAATGTGCCCATACCTTGTACAAAATTTAGTCATATAAATACCATACATCACCCTAACTTGGTAATATCTCAACCACATATCCCCCTTGGAGAATTATTATTCTCCCCATAGCTGAATGAACCATTAATTAATTCATGAAAAAGAAACTTTTTCATTATTGTGATATTTTTGAGATCATGATAATCAATAAAATGGCACATTAACCAATCCATCTACAAGATGAAGATGTTTGGTGAACCCCATTGTGAATAAAATGGGTGTATAATTACATTATAATGTTTTTCCTGTAGTTTATTCTTTAGCTCCTGTAGTACCCCAACAATCATCCTTTATAGTGTATCAGAAATTGGAAATTTGAAAAATAATTCTCTAGGAGTTATACTAGGAAATTTCTTTGTAAACACATTGCTAATTTCCCCCAAAATAAGATTATATTCAAGGATGATCCTTTTTGTAGACTCAATCATTTGAGCAAGACACTCATTCTCATAGGACAATAATGTCCATAATTGGGATGTTGGTACTAAAGAATATCCATATTACTCCTTTCACATGTATCAAATCATATGTCGATTATCTATATAGAGAGTGATTTCTTTCTCATGGAAATTTATATTGGATATATATGGGGAAATAGAATCCTTTCCCAGTGTTACATCAAATTTTACCAAGTGGAGTATGACATTGTTTCTCAGGAATTTTAGTCCACAAATTTTGACTCGGGTCGAGTTATGTACATGAGATGTAATAATTTCCCCATTCACTATTTTAATGATATGATGAGAATTCAATTATTTTTTAGAACATGGATTTACGATTTAATTAATATTATAGGTGGGATATTTATCTCCAAATAATTAATTTTGTAATTTTGAATTTTCTTTATGCTGAAAGAGTACAGGAGAGGGCATCCAAAGCCCATAACAAGAGTGTATACGGGAGTGCTTCCAAAACCCCTAATAAGAGGGTATACGGGAGGGCATACCAAGGCTGTAATAAGAGGGTATATGTGTTGGAATTTGAATACAATAAAATGAGGATATATGGGAGGTAATATTAACACAATAATAAGTGGTTACACAAGAGGGAATCCCAAAACCGTTAAAATATGGAACTTGGGAGGGAATCCTAAGCCTATAAAAGGATGGTATATATGAGGGCATCCAAACCCTACAACAAGAGGGTATATAAGAGGGAATACAAAGACTATAAAAAGAGGTTATATAGGAGGACATACCAAGACCATAAGAAGAGGGTACATATGATGGAATCCCATGCTTGGAAGGAGAGGGTAAATGGGAGGGCATCACAAGCCCGCAAGTAGAGGGCACACAAGAGGGAATCCCATGATCGATACAAGATGGAGCATGGGAGGTCATACTAAGCCCAATGAGGGTTATCATACCAAGAATAACATGTTATGGGGGTCTTTTTAGGTACCCTAGACATAGTATTTTGTGTGTTTATATGTTTTCCAGGATTCTATATCTTATTCCCACATTATGAATTTATAGATTATTCTCTGTATTACTTTATGATTTATGTCTTATGAACTACCAATATTTATTTCATAACTCATGTTTATGTTATTCTATATGCATTGTATGATCTTTAAATGTAATGATCCTTCTATCATACCATTACCCCATGTTATTATTATGTATCAACTTTAATTTTACCCTTAATAAGTGTCTAAGACCATAACTTCTTTTGTTCCCTCTCCCCAGGTTATAAAGAATAGTTTTAAGAAGGAGTCCTAAAGGGGAATATCATTACGAGATATATTGAAGATCATTCCCCAAAAAAGAATAATGTGTTACTAATTTCAAAAGACAATAAACTGTTTAAGTCCTCAAAAATTCACATTTTTAATATTCTGAATCTTTATCTAATATGATTTAATATGAACATATGTTATTCATGGGTATATATAGTTTCCTACTATGTCTCGGGTGTGGAATTTTAATTGTTCATTATTTGTTTAATTAGAATGAATGCATGGAGTGTAGATATTGTTATTGACAGTGGCTAATTGAATGGTTGGAGCATGGTTTTTTCTTCCATGAATTTCCCAGGTTGAATAATTTGAGTGGTGTCTTTACATGGTAGAGGGATATTTAAGGTTGGTGAACAGTTTGACTAACCATATTTCTAAATAACGCTAACTACACAAGTGTATAATTATAGTGAATTATCCATTTCCCCTCTATAAATTAAGACTAGTTTCATCCCTCTAACCATGTATTCACGTCATATGACTCATGGGAACTCAATGCGGAGATCCAAACTCATTGGCCTATGGTTGTTTCATTCCCTTTAGTAATATAAAAGAGGTTTTGAGGTATTTCTTACTATCATACCCTATTCTTCCATTATATCCCTCCCATATCTTGTATTTTGTTTCCTCAAGTAACCCTGGACCTCTTGTAGATAATTTTAGGGTTCTATGTTTCTATAATATTTGGGTTCATAGTGTATAGGGTTATTAGATTATGTTTATATCCTCACAGTTGTGCTCATCGATGAAGGTGACACATTTCCACTTGGTTTTCACTTATTTAGAATATGTGTTTCTATGAAATTGTATTTTTAGAATTTGAAGTGAAATTATTGTTTCTACATTAATTTTTATTTAAATTATAATTACAGGAGATAATATTTTGATGTTTTCATGGTTTTTGTTTTTTTAAGATGGCATAAATGATTTATATTTAAAATTTAATGTTTTCATGTTGGGAATGGAATATTTAGATGTAACATGATTTTTTGAAATTGCCGAGGTTAATTTTGAAATGGTTTTCATTATGTGTGACTGTTTTCAGTTTGGTTTTGGGTTTCAATGATTGAAAAATATTTTTAAGGTGTTTTTGACTTTATGTCAGTGTAATTTATAAGGGGTTATTTAATGTATTTAAAATCATTATTTGATGATTGTGTGTTGCTTACCCATTTTAAAAATTGGCTTAATTTCTATTTTTAAATTTTATTGATGAAAATGAATGTATTGTTCATTATTTTTCATTTCAAACAACAAGAACCAATTATGAGGGTGGCATTGAAATTTTCTTAAATGTTGTGTGATTTATATCATTTTCAAAAGGTTTTTTGAAAATTAACTTTATGAAATGTGAAATTTGTTCGTATCGTGATCCATTTTCTATTAATGGATCAGTTAGCATATTTTTTTTTTCAAAATGGTTAATGTGAGTGGTGCCCCTAAATTTCACATTGCTTTGATTACCCCTTGTTTTACTTAATAAACACTATGTGAAGCTCTTCATTTCCCTTGTTTGGGATATCAATCTCTATGAGATGCATGCTGCAAAATTTGTGTGGGAATGTTCTTGATTATGACATGGGTGCATTTTTGATATTGGGATAACCATTTTTTACTATTTAGGGTGAGGCTTATCTAGGGTTATTCATTGTGTGTAAGAATTGGAATACGTAATTCATCTTTCATTTCTATCAAAATCCATCCTATAGGGTTTCTTATTGGTCACAATAGAATATAACGGTTTGGTGGAGGAGGATCTCGATCTATTCTAGAGATCATCCATGGAGAGGTTCTCCTTTGGGATTCTGAGAATTAGCCTTGATTCATATCCAAAAATATTAATAAAACAGTAGCACATTGGGTTAGGAATATTATAATTTATTTTATATAGTGATGGGGTTATAAAAAACAATTTTCCTTGTGCCGTTATTATTGTTTAATTGATGTTGAGCTCAATCTCTATAATAATATTAATAACATTTTTTAACATACACAAAACAAGATAATTATCTAAATGTTAGTTCGTGAATAAATTGTTTAAAATTTATTCAAATAATATTCAACCAATATTATGTATCTATACACCATTATAATAAGTATGTCCTTCCTCAAAAATATTTATCTGTACTTGAATAATGACTATTTATTTAAATAATATATATCACTACTTTTTTAAAAAATTAAATAAAAAAGTATATTCACTAAATAGGAAATAAATATTTATTAAATATTATACTCATAAAATGTTCTCTATAATAACTAGTGATGAAATATATGTGATTAAGAAAACTATAATTAAATATTAAATCACATTTTTGAATAATATATATTCAATTTTGAAATATTAATAATAATATTAATTAACTGAGGTTTTGGATAGCCTTAATGTGTGACCCTAACGCCCTCTTTCTACATGGAATTAGGCATGTCTGGCTAAAATCTAAAGTTAGAATCTTGTAATGCACCAAGGCACCCATAATATCACAATGACATACAACCTCATACAAACACTTGTTGTGTAATATAATCTACATATCACGATATATCTAATCATGAATATTTCATGTTGGTTCCATAAAATAATAAATTCGATGTCACTTTCTTTGACATTCCATTAATGAACTTAACCACATAACATGGTAGCTAGGGATTTATTCCAGCAATATATTTTCAATAAATGTTCCAGAGATATGAAATTCAATTAAATAATATATGGTAAGAATCATTTCTCATGTTATTTTTTAATTCAATATTACCCATGTAGAAACAAACATATCCTAACTTGTTAGAAACAAATATTGTCATTATTTTCCACAATACATCAATATATGATACTAGTAATATTAATAAAACAATTATTGATATATAAGGATTGATACACTCATCCTCATATAAGAACATACAATGAAACATATAAATATTTATTTAAAATGAACATGTCAAGTTATCATAATATTTAATAATAGAAATAACCTTGGTAAAACACCATAATAAATTGATTCAGGGCCCTATGAGTTTCCACCCCTGATATAGAATAACATTATTCTATGTTCAACTAATATCAGCTAACTATAGAATATATATTTAATATTACTATAATGGAACATCTTTGATTTTAGCATTGTGAGGAAAAACTATAACCATTCAGTACAAATATCCTTCTTGAAATATTATCACATACGATGAAAATATTAATAAAAATCATGATGGGATAAATGGTTTTTTAATATTCAAAAAAATTAATATGGGAAATGATAAATTACATAGAAGTTGGTTATATGAAACAAACTCTAATAGACACCCACATTCTTTATTGATGACTGCAACAAACTTCAAATGGATAATTCTCTATTGATACTCTTTCTTATGCTTAAATAAGGCTATGGTCAAGGGTTACAACACATTTGTTTCTATAGAAACTCTACTTACTGTAACCTTGACCATATATGAACATTATCTCAAGAGGTGACACATTTGGAGTTCATACTTTTTTTCATGGGTGTGGTCTGTTTTATATGTGCCACTAAAAGAGTATTATCACAATATAATATGATATCTTTTACATTTAGGTAACACATCATGATCCTATAAAATTATTTGTATCCAAATGGTTTCATTGGCAGTTTCAAGACCCACTATATATTCATTCTCTTCTGTAAGATCAATGAAAGCTATCTATTTAGAGATATTAAATCATATAGATCATCCATTAAGACTGAAGACATAACCTAACCACAAATTTAGAACATTTTAGTCTGTTTAAAATATAGTATGGGTATAACCACTATTGACTAGCTCCTCACCTTATAAATATAAGAATGAATATTTCCTTAGTTCATCTAACATTACTATAGATAACCCTAACAACACACTAATATTTTTCACTTGGGTTCGATTAATATATTCAAAAAATTATCAAGGAATAGGAAACATTATTCCTTGTACATAACAAGGAATATATGATTGAACCAATCATAGAAGTGTATGAGATATAATCATTCAATATTTCTCCTCTTATGTCTAAGAAAACATTTTCCAGGAAATCTGTATAACATCTAATAGTAGAACATGTCACCTCATGGATTGTTCTATTCTAAATATAATATTTATCTGGACTATATATGTACCTTTACATAGTCCATTAAGCTTCTTGGATATATAAATAATTGTCTTGATCACTAGAATGCTGGTTTATTTACCTACGTCCTTCATAGAGAAATTAAAATTTAACCGGTCCTTAATTGACTGTTATATATCCACTACTACTAAATTTAATTTTTTATTCCAAAAAAAACTTTTAACAATAATTGAAAAACAAAACAGTTTAAAAAATGTTTTAAACACAGTAAAATATAACAAAATCCTTGAAAATAAGGCTGAATTATTTGGATTCTCTTACCCTTTAAGGATTCTAGAATAGGGAGTTCACCTTTAGCTTCATTTCGTCATGGATTATATCTTCAAAGTGGCTACCCAGTCTATCCCATGTGTGAAATTACTCCTCTTCATTGATCTTCCCCTCATTGGAACCTTATTCTTTGATTTCTGCTTATTTACTAATCCACGCCCTTTTTCCCTCATTAAATTCCTCCCATGAGAATCTTTTTAGAATTATTTCTATTTCTTCCTCTTTTTCCTTTAGTTGGATTTTATCTAAAGGAAATTTTTATTTATAATGTAAATTAAGATCAATTTGTTTACCTTTTCTATTTTTCTCACCATCCTATTTTTTCCCTTTGAAATTATTCTCCATATTATCTTGGTCTTATTTGAGATCTTCTTTTTTTTCATGTTAAAGGGACTGAAATTCCATGATTAAAATATTCTTGGACGACCTTTTTTCCATTAGGTGAGGAAAGTGTGAATAGTCTCTGCATCATTTTGATTTTTCCCCTTATCCATAATGCATATACTTTAGTGTCAATTTACCCTTTTCCCTTTAATTTGTATTTGGAAGTGGAGGCCTTTATCTTATATTCCATCTGAAATATCCACTAAGAGTTGGCTATAAAATATATAACATGATTATAGCTAATATTTATAGAGAGCTGGTTATTGAACATCCAAAACTTTTAAGCAATTTCCCAAAATTATCTTAGGTGATTTCTTTTTTCTTAATGAAAACATATTATTTAATAGCTTCATCGAAATTAATAATCCATATCCTAGATGCTTGTTTCAATCCATACATGATTTTATATAACTTGAAATAGATTTTAGAATTATTCGGTGCAACAACCCATTCTATTTGTTTCATATAGACATGTATTGAATGTTCCCATTAAACAATGTTATAGTGAAATCATCTTACAAATTTTATATCCATGATAAGATGCATTGGAAACATGAATTTTGATGGATTTAGAAATGGAGACTACCGCAAAGGATTCATTATAATCAATGAATTGAGTATATTTAGACACTTTAGAAACTATTCTTTCATTATAGTTACTTACATTACCATCCATGTCTAGTTTTCTTATAGATACCTATTTTTCAAAAATAGGCTTTACATCAACTAGGGCATTGACGATAAGCAAAAAGTAGTTCTTATATATAGAATCCATCTAAGAATTCATTACTTCCAACCATTTTATAACTTCTAAGAACTCCACTAAATCATTTTAGAATAGAGGTTCATTATTTTAAAATAATAATGGGTCACCAACTTTGGTTACTATTAAACTATATATTTCAGGAAAAACATCTTCCATGGGGATATATGGAATTTCTTCCAGTAAAAAATCTTTTGTATCTCAACCATCAACACTATCAAATTCAGTCATGCTCCAATTAGACTTTTTAGGATTGTCTCCCTATATTGAAATATGTATTTTCTCACAATGATCACTTTCTTTCTAGATGAGTAATATATATAATATCCCTTGGGTTTCATGGTTTTACATATTAATACATATTTCATTCATTGGGGATCTAGTTTTTTTCCTAACATGGACTTGAAAATGTCTCACCTCCCAACACATGTTTATCTGATAGAAAAAGTTTTTTGCACTCCACAACATCTTGGGTAATATTTCTTTAACTTTAGATACTTGATTTAGTGTATATGCTATATTATTATCACATATTCCCAAAAGGATAATGCATGTTATATAACAATATTAATCAAACATACCACATTTAAAAATGTACGGTTCAACCTATCCCTATTATCCTTACACAATGTTTTTTAAGGTAGATGGAGTTGTATAGAATGCAAAATATTCGTAGAATGTTTTAATACTCCTGGTTAGGTTATTCACCACCTCTACTAAATCGAAGATTCTATATATTTTTATAGATTTGATTCTCAACATCGTTATTTGATTCATTGAATTTAATATAGAACTCAAACTTATACATCATCATGTATATATATATATTCAAGATATCAGTAAAAGTTTTCATGTAATAATATCCACCACTATCTTCCAATATTAAAGGTACGTTGTCACTAATTTTTACCAATCCTATAAGCACACTGACCCTTTCACGCCATCCTACAAATGGTGGTTTTGTCATTTATCCTTGAAAATAATCAGGAAATCTTTTTAGTGATTTTTCCTTGAAATACTCTATATATATCCCTTAATAAATATTTTTAAATTAATTATTGTATACGTGATCAAAACAGTGATTCTACAACTAGCTATTGTATAAGCTCGGTGAACATGATTCATTATCCATTTCTAGTGCATGGTTTTCATAATTTCTTACATAAATACCATTATTTTGGTGTTCCATACCACATTAATTTTTTAATTTCTAATATAATCCTTATTTATAGAAAAATATTAAAATTTATCCCTACAGGTCAAGGAATTTATCATAGATGTTGTTTTTTTGTAAAAATAGGAAAAAATACCAAATCTATAAATCTAAAAAAGCATTTCAGTAGTTAAGAGAAGGAATTAGTTTCCAATAGGGATGGTTTACATTCATGCTTCATTTGCTAATTGAAGATCCACCTCTCTATAAATTTTTTGGAATCTAACTGGTTTTTTATTTGGATATAGATGTGAGAACCAAAATATATATCTAATACTCACTGTATAGATATAGAAATATTAAAATCAATGATGAACAAGACATTAGATTAAACATTCTATTACTTTTCCAATGTCCTAGAATTCCACATGCAAAACACAATGCTTCTTTTTCCACCTCTTTCATTTTGATGTCTTCATCATGGATAAATAACGATTGGGAGGTTTCAATTGGATGTTATTTTTATCATATTTTCAATTTTATTCCTTGTATTATCCACAATAAGGACTAAATATTTTTAAAACCCCATGTCCTTTCTACATGGAGAATGAGATTAATATTCCATATAATTGTTTTCTCTCTAATCCTCATGTTGTAATCTATATTAAAACCGGTCGATGATTTAGGTAGTGCCTAAAGGAATATATTTTTACCTAGATCATAATGGAATTTAATGCCAAGGATATCTATGTGCCCTATGTGTCAACTGATCTTTACATCAATGGGCATAAATGGATTTTAATATCTTACACCACATGTGAACATTACATTAGAGATCTAAAATCCATATTTTCTCTCCTTCTCTTAATAGAGTTCATGAGGGTGAGACATCGGGTTATAAAAATCAATATTCTATTATTTCATTAGAATCACATTGGAAGTAGAATAAATAATTAATCATCATATATATGGTACATCGTCGAAATTTTTCTTGTAAATGCATAACTCTTCCACATAACCCTCTCAGCTAGGTTCTTCCAGATTTTTTTTCCAGAACATATAATTTCCTTTCATGGAATAGAATAAAAAGTAATCAATATTTAAATTCATTGAAATTAGTGTTAGTTATAATGTAATCCCTATCATTTATGGATCATATTAATGTGTTTGAATCATGTATATTATCATTTCTAAAAGTATTATGTTCTAAAATTTAGTGATTCATATTATAAAATTAGATAATAAATATTGAATTTATTAATTTACCATTATTTAATAGAAACCCAATAGCACTCATCATTTGTTCATAAAATCTTCTTTTGTGGTTATTCATATGGAAAGAACCTATATTCTATATCTCATTACCCATACCTTATCCTGAAATGTTATTTTAAGGTTTTTAAGTAGGTATAAAATTTCTAACTACATTAAATCACAATTCCTTGATATGTTGAGTAGATTCCCCAATCCTAAAATAAAAAAAGATATATTTCCCAAACCATTCCCTATAATTTCTACTTTGGTAATCAACACTTGATGTGAACTAAGATAAATCGACCCAAATATGATGTTTTAATCCCTATATATCTGAAATCTCTCTAACATTAGCCAGTCATGAAGATTGAATTGTTGTTTGATTCTAACTAAAGTAGTGTAAGGCTACACTGAACTACTATATATAGTTGAGATTTATTTTCAATATTCATGTATTTCATAGTTCTTATCTTTGTTAAATACATGTTAATATTATATGAATATACATAAGATATTAACCAAGTAGTAGGTAAATATTATGTATAATCTAATTTATTTTTTTCCTATCATGAATGACTGTTTATTATTTAATTCTTGTGATCATAAGAAAACATCTATAATGGAAATAACCATGTACCTTTAGATTATTTAAATAATAATAGTGTTATAATCATGATCGTTTCTAAATTTTTAGTTTATCTATATGATTGTAAATTAATAATCGATATTTTTAAAAAAAATCATTGAACAATGGCATGGTTCTTATTGCTTCTTTCAACTTATCCACCCTTGTATATCTTGTATTTTGATTTGCATATGTTCAATAATTAACCACATAAAAATTCATGGGATATCTTCCCATTACATAATATTTTTCACACACACACATAAGGGGAACCATAGGATTAGTTAAGAGGGTTTATATAAGAAAATGGTGGGCCTGAACGCCCTTACATAATGAGAGGAGTGGTGATGCATAAGTCATAAAATTAATTTTTAAAAAATTTAATAAAATAAATCGCATGCATTGGTATTTTATATTCTCATGATCATCCATATACAATAAATTAATTACACACGAAATTAATAGAATTCATTCCTAATAATTCTTATTTAAGATAAATCACACTCGAATCAATGAATTAGTTTCCATAATTAATTGATTATTTTATATTAGTTATCATCCAAATAATATTGAGATAATCATATATATAATTTTTTAGAAAATTTAAAAAATTTAGTTAAAATTAACTATGTAAAAAACATACACCACGGAAGTAACACGATGAGTACCCATATATACTACCTAACAGTTTTATTTTTATTTAATGTTTTCTAAAGTGTTATGTAGCATAAATAGTATATCACAATATTTAATGTAATGTACGAGTCATGTGAATGACACATGAAACAAATATTATTTAGATTTATTTTAAATCTTTTATGGTTTGTGGAGTAATGAATATATTAAGATTTATACATGATATGTATTTCAAAATATTTTGTAGAATATAATTAGAAATTTAATATGTATACATCAATAACCACTTAGAATGTATGAGTTAACATAATGACACACATAACAATTGTTAAAAATTATTAAATTATGTAATAAAATAATTTTATATTATTTAGAAATAGGTAACATACATGGTATGACCATGATTACTACAAGCCATGTATATATCTTTTTATATGTCCAAGACACATGCATAGGGACCGGGCCTATTGTCCTACAATTAGAATTATTGGATTACATGGTATATACATCATATTCACACACTTTTTCCTATGAGAATCATATTAAATTTTAATTTAGGTTATTTTGTAAAATAAAGTATATTTCTTTGATTAATGGACTACACATTGTGAAATCTAGTTACACATAATGTAGTTTGTCTAACCGTGCACCAAGATAGAGAAGTCAATATGTGGAGTAATATATATAAAACATGTTTAAAAAGATCACATTATACAAATCAATACCAATTTAAATTGTGAGTTTTATTGGTTTATTAAACAGGGTTACATTACATGTACCAATGGTCTATGTGTGGTGTACTCTTGTTCTATATGGCTAGAATCCTAATCACCTAGAAATGTGTTCTTTGAATGATTTTCATTCATAATTAATTTCTTTAACCATAATATTAGTTATGATGAACAGGAATAACAGAAAAATAGTGATTTGGGTTAAAGAATAGTTAAAACATAATTGAAAAGAAACAATAAATGTTTAAATAAATAAATGATATTTAAATAATTATAAATTTATGTGTGGCTTCTTTGATACCACTTGATGATTTTCGTCACCACGTAAGTGTTTCCAGGGAATTATCGATTCATATTTTAGTTATAAAAGATAATTATTTAGTGACGTACATCGTTGAATAATTTTGTGAACAATCTAATTTTATCAAAAATTTGTTGATGTAAAAACTCTATAACAGGACATAGGATAATTAAATAATTATTTATAATTAAATAAGTTGTTTATGAGTTTATTAATGATTAATGATTTACTCATTGATGAATAGGACAGTGTGTCTATATCCTAAAATCATTTCATGGAAGAAATAATGTATAGATTCTCACTACTAGTGATCCACATGTGACCCATGAACCATCGACTACCACCATAGGAATTTTTGAGTGGTCATGCGGTAGATACTAACTCTTGCATTATTAATCAATGATTGTCTTGTTTATTGTTCCTTAGATGGAATGTTCTTGATATAATTAGAATCAAGAGGTATATTTAAGGACTATCTATCTATTTTCGTATGAAAATTATAGGGGACGTTCTCTCTAGGTCATCATAGAATTCTGCTTGATTTTATTGCACAACAATAAAACAGAAACCCTTAAGGTTTGATATATTATAATTGGGTTTAAATTGTCCTTGGTTTGTAAAATTATATTTTTCCATGTGACCTTATTATATGATTAATCAAAGTATAAAAGATTGTCTATAACAATAATCCTGTAATTTAATGATAGGTGAAAACTCGTCGAATTAATTATATATTATTTATTGAATAAATTGTTCCAAAATTTCATCAAATATTATTTAATATATCGTATTATTCTCTAAACCATTAAAAATTGTCTATAATTAATACACAATATTTTTATGACCTTCAATAACAACTATTTTTTAATAATTAAACATCACTCCATTGTTTTCCAAAAAATAAATTAATATTATATTCACTAAACAAAAAATAAATATTTATTAAATATTATGCTCTTTGAATATTCATATGAATAACTAGTGATGGAATATCTATGATAAATATAAAAATGAATAATTATTAAACAATTTATGGGAATAATATTTAGTCAACATGTTAAATAATGAATTCAATTATTATTTAACTAATATACAATAATTGTGTGAATCTATATGCCTATTTCTCACTAATATTAGGTGGGGTCTCCCAAAGCCCAAAGATAGCATCTAGAAATAGACATAGAAACCATACATAAAGTAGTTAATGTCACAGTGACACAAAAACTCCAAGGAAATATTACCGTGTAATACAACCCCTTTATCACGATACCTATAATCACGTTGGTTTCATGCTTTTGTAATCAGCCTGTGTAATTGATGTCTCATTCTTTGAAACTCAAGAAATTAACTTACCCACAGAAGTCTATGTACATGGATTTATTTTTAAAGCATCACTTCAATAAAAGGGAAATAGATAAAAACATCCATTAAAGAACATAGTGGGAAAATCCTTTCTTGGATTATTCATTTTTAAACATTAATCAGTATTCACGAAATGTAACATACCGTTCTGTGAAAGTATCATTTCATGATTTTCATTAGTACTTAAATGCACATGACTAACAATAATCATTAATAATAATATTACTATATAAGCATAAATAAATCCACTTATAGGTATATCTAATGAAACATATAAATTTGTATTTCATACTGGTGGGTCAAGTTTTCATAATCTCTTATACTAGAACATTACTAAGGAAGAATACCATGAGAAAGTGTATAAAGTTTCTAGGATTCTTCACCCCTAATATCCTATATCATTTATTTCACATCAAATGATATTATTTATCTATATAAAACATACTTAAGAATATTTTTTCTGTACTTATAGGATCAAATAAATTTAGGGAACTGCTCTGACCATTATGTGTGATAGGTACTCTTCGGGAATTATCACATACTATATCACACATAAGAGAAATTACGATTTGATAATATTAAAATCTATGAATATATGTACAAATTAAATATACATGAGTTTTTTTAAATGGATCAAACTCTATAATTATCTATTTGGTGTTATTTTCACCAATTGTACATTTCTATGCTATGATGGTTTATCTCCATTGATGACATGGTGTTATTTTTATATTTAGTAGGACATTCAATGTGATGAGAAAATTGTTAATTTAGGTTATTTATAGGATAATTGTGATAATATATCTAAAATGATGCTTTCTTCTCATTCAATAAATGTTGAAAATCAAAAGGATTGGAGTTCAATGATTCTGCATGTTTAAGTAAACTTTTAAAGATATCATAATTTCTTTCCTTGGTTAATTGTGAAATTATCCATGTTGATAATTTAACCAGAATTAATGATTGAATTGGTGTTCAGTTTTATCAACCTCATGGTGTTCTATATTTTTTATTATATAGTTTATTTTTTCTTTTATGTATGAAAATTTTGTAAAGTGCATAATGATAGAAATGATATATGGAAAAAATAATAAAAGATGAATGTTTATTTGGAATTTTTCCAACTAATATTTTATGGAAATGGATGTTATGCTTGATAAATATATAAATATTTTTTCTCAACTAATAATTGAAGCCATATGTTTCATGTGGTTGTAAACTGTGATAAATCAATTGGTTTATTCAATATGTCAATAATAGTTGTTGATAAATATATTAATTTGGGGTAGATTGTGGTAATTATGTTTTGTAAGATAGATGACCTAGTTTTAGGGCCTATGTTACTTGTTAACAACATGTTTTGTTTCCTTCCATGTGTGTTTTTTCTAGATGCAATCCTCACTATGTAATATGATTTGATTTTGGATGGTTTATTATTTGGTAAGTAATGGGTAGGGTTTCAAAATTATGTGGACTTTTTTAGATCCTGAGATAGTTGGATGGAGGTTGATATCTACTATGGTGGAAGGAATGGCATTGAGAATAATAGAGTGAGTTAAAACTGAGATATCCCATTTTTCATATACTAAATGTTGAGATGATTACATGTTATGAATATTCATTAAATTATTTATATCTATATTTCTTGTTTCATAATTCTATTACACTCCAATTAATGAAATTTGATTTTCTTTGTTTATCCATATTTTATGGTTTCTTAGGACAAGTATTAGAGCACCTAAAATAATGGAATGAAATGAATAGTTAGTGATTTAACTGTGAGGTT
Organism: Viscum album; assembly: GCA_963277665.1. Taxonomy (NCBI): domain Eukaryota; kingdom Viridiplantae; phylum Streptophyta; class Magnoliopsida; order Santalales; family Viscaceae; genus Viscum; species Viscum album. The sequence goes on from OY728134.1 coordinate 178,028,492, forward strand.
GGGAGTTCGATGGTTGAATGAGAATATAAATATAGTAATTAACATGGGTTTTAATGTTTAATAGAAATATCAATTTATAGTCTATTGAAATGACTATGTTTTTATATGATATCAATTATTTTTAGGTGATATTCAGATGTCCATGTAGCGGTCTGGAATTACTTCTAGTGGAATATAGTTGATACCTATCAGGGCACTCCATGGGCGGCTACACCCCCTGGGCGGGACACACCACCATCCCCAGTGGCAGCCATTTCCTCATGAAGCCCTTGGGCGGAGAGCCAAGCTTTGTCCAACGCTCACATGTGAGAGTTCCCAAGGATCGGATACATTCCTACCTCCTTTGCCTCTGATACCAACTGTAGAGACCTGAAGCTTGATGTACATTGACATAAATTACATTTGCGGAATACTTAGTACATAACAAAAACACACACACAAGGATCGTAATATTTTAGTGTCTTTGGAAACTCGGAACGTAATCTTCTAATCATGGTGAAAGATCTTCAAAATCTCCCATAAATATCTTCCTTTTTTTTCCTAAAACCTTTCTTTATATCCTAGGGAAAAGAAAACATAAAAGGGTGAGCTCAAATGCTCAGTAAGGGTAAACAAAAGAAATATCAATCACATCATATACATAAGCACATAACTTTTGGAAATCATAACCTGCAAAGAAGATCATAATTTCATAACATGGGGTAAATCATGGCAGTGAAATGTAATCACAATAATCATAACTTAAAACATGAAACTTTGTGGCATTCACACATAATCATAGAGAATCATTTCTTGTTAGTCAAGACTCATTGCCAAGACTATCTTAGTGGATAAAGTCCCTTTCTGAATCGAGTAACCCTCGTTTCAGTCCTGTTTCACTGAACTGGTATAACCTACCATTTTAGCCATGTCTATCTCATGAGATATAAAATCTTTACCCAATGCGTTGGAGGGAGATATAGGTCCCACCCATCTTATAATGAATCCCTTCTTATGTGTGCCACATAATCATAAATCTTACATCATCGCATAACCCATGTAATAAAAATGGGATTCTTAAACAACATGACATCATAAAACAATTCATATAAGATAAAGGAATTCATAAAAATGTTTCCAACATAATCAAATCCATGTAATAATAGGGATAAAAACCGAACCCTTTTATTATCTTAGATGGAAAATAATTTTGATAAAATACTTGAACTTCATTCTTGAGGAAAATATCCTTTCTACGTCAAAAACACTTTTCCTTTCTTAACATGTCATACAATTTTAAACTAAAAGAAGTTGATTAAAAATAAACTTTAATACTTGTAAAGGAAGCTTCTTGGAAATAATTTTTTAGAAATCCATTCATTCCGTATAAGTTAAAAAAAACATTCTTCGTACTTTTGTCGGAAAAGTCAAAAAAGTACCTCATACAAAAAATAACAAAAGATTCCTTTCAAATATTTTTCTAAAAACTCACCGAAGGGTAAAATTGGATTTAAACAATTGTAGGTAGATGGAAATAATATTACATATTGAGGAAACATGTATGTGGATGATAAAATACACCCCAGTAAATACCAAAGAATAAACAATCTCGGATAAAAATGAGATTGTGATATTTTCCCTTACCTTAGGTCCGATTTGATATGTACGTGTCCGAAGCTCTTGTATAATGGTTTAAATAATGTTATTGACTTATTACAGAATCATTGATATGATATCATATATGGTCATATTCTTAGCTTCTTGTTAGTAATATTTCATTGTTACATGTTACTCGGGTCTTTATTGCCTTTTGTTCTTATGCGTGTTTTTCTGAATAAATTCTTATTCTTATTTTTGTGTGTGACATATATGATATGGAGGATCAACTTTCTAGAAGAAATCGTTCAGATTTTAATGCATCTCCATATCCATAAATGCATTCACATTTATGCCATGGAAACTTTCTGGAAAAGAATGGACAGTAGAAAAGGTTTTAGTAATCCGGCCATATCATTGTCCACAAAAGTCCAATGACAGCCAACTTTTGAAGGTGACTATTCCACATCCATATATACAATATTGAAGAAGGATATCGCTCGAGATTCAGCTGTCTGAAAGGTCAAATTGGCGGGCCAACTGGAGGGGCAGTTTGGGAATGAAAACAGTCCACTACCTTTGGCTATAAATACACTCCCCTCTTCTCCATGCAAGAGGTTGGCAATTTGGCACTTAGGAGGATATATTGGCATGACCAAGTCATTTCCAGGGGCTTGGGAGGATCTTCCATACTCAAGGTTTTACTTGAAGAACCTTTCCTCTTTCATTTCTTTCCATGTATTTCATGCTCTTTCCTTTGTAATTGTTTTAGTGTACTTGTAATTTCTTTTGAGTTTTAATGGAAGTTTCTCCTTCATCACTTCTAATTATCAGACACCTTCTATAGTTTAATATTAATAGTTTATTAATTGTAAAAAATCAATCTTAAAACTATTTCCTTTAAGTTATTTCCTATTCAATCAAAACACGTGTTTCATTCACGTTCTTTGTAGTTTGTGTGTGTGTTCGGCACACCACTCTTTTCTTGTTTAATTCTTCTTCCTCTTCTTCTCATACCCTAATACTGTAAAAAACCCTACCAGATTAATAATCATCCAAATGGCTGAGTAAATCTCTCATTGGGGTGAGTTATAATTTAGGTATGTTAAGCGATGGGGAGCTTTTGCTCGTTGTGTATTCTTTGAATTAACATTGCGTATGTTGGACTTAGCATGTCATGGATTAATGACTTGTTTTGTTTAACATGTGGTTTACATGGATTATTGGAACCATAAATATACTACCATAAACATGATATGATTAAGTTAGAAACCTGAGTTAAGTCAAGGCTTGGATTAATGCCTTAACACTTGGGAATTCCAATCAATGTCAACTTGTGACATGGGTGTTAATTTAATGCAATATAAAGCAAAGCTCAAGGATATCACAAGCTTAACTACATAATGTTGAACTCACCCCAATATTTATCAAATTGTTAAATCAATATTAATCAATCAATCATTTCAATTAAAACTCTGCAAACAAACCCCCAAATCAAAACACAATTCAAAAACAATCAACTATAAAAAATTGTACCATCACCGAGGATTCGACCCGAGTGCTGCTATACACATTAACAGAGCACCTGAACCTTGAATGGTCGATAGGCGACAATCGGCCACGCTTTCACTTGGTAATACAATCAACAATAACCCATATTGAATCATTCCTTCTAAGAGTCTTTGGTAGTCCCATGACAATGTCCATCGAAATATTGTCCCATTTCCACCCAGTTATGGGTAGAGGTTGCAATACTCCACCAGGTTGTTGCCTTCCAGCTTTCACTTGTTAACAAACCATACATCTTGACATAGAATCGACAATATCCCTCTTCATGTTGTCCCACCAAAAATGTTCCTTCAAATTTCTATACATTTTGGTGCTCCTAGGGTGTATAGAGAAATTGGAACTATGAGCATAATCCAGCAATTCCCTTTTTAGATCAGGTATATTGGGAAAACCATGTCTCTTCCTGAATTTCAAAATTCCATCTTCATACACAAAGTCTCTCAATCTCCCATCATTCACAGCTTTAATATTATTTTGAAATTCTTCATCATTGGTCTGAGAACTAATAATACTTTCTAGTAAAGATGGTTTGGCAACCATTTGAAAAAGCATTGATGTTTCACCTTGTCTGGTTATTCCCATGTCCATCTACACTAGATCCATGAAAATTTGATCCCTTTCAATTATCATCACGTTCAAAACTCCATGGTCATTTCTGCTCAAAGCATCTACCACCTTGTTTTCTTTCCTCAGGTGGTAGTGTATCGTACAATCATAATCCTTGAGTTATTCAAGCCATCTTCTATTCTTCATGTTGAGTTCTTTTTGTGAGAAAATATACTTCAAAATCTTGTGATCGGTATAAATCTCAAATTTTTCACCATAGAGGTAGTGCCTCCATATCTTCAAAGAAAAGATCACAACTGCTAACTTGAGATCATGAGTAGGATGGTTTTGTTCATGAATTTTCAACTGTCGTGATGCATAGGCAATAACCCTATCATTCTGCATAAGGACACAACCATGTCCTTTCTTCGATTCATCACTATAAATAATGAACCCATCATTCCCCGATGGTTGATTCAATATAGGAGCATTGACTAATCTTCTCTTTAGTTCTTAAAAACATTTTTCAAACTCTTTTTTCCAAACAAATTTGACCCCTTTACATGTTTGCTTTGTTAATGGGTTAGCCAATAGGGAAAAATTCTGGAAGAAATGTCGATAATAACCAGCTAAACCAATAAAACTATGTACCTCAGTTATACTCATAGGTGCTGGACATTCATGAATTTCCTTAGTTATAGAAGGATCAACATAGATTCCATCTTTAGAGACAATATGGACAAGAAAAGAAATCTCCTGAAGCCAGAATTCACACTTTCTAAACTTATCATATAATTCATGTCTTCTCAGAGTCTTTAGGATAATGCGCATGTGATTTTCATAATCTTCGTAGCTTTTAGAGTATACCAAGATATCATCAATAAATACCACCACAAATTCATCGAGATATTCCTTGAAAACTCTATTCATCAGATCCATGAATACAGAGGGTGCATTAGTCAATCCAAAAGGCATTACTCTAAACTCGTATTACCCATACCTGGTTCGAAAAGCTGTCTTCGTAATGTCTTCCTTCCTCACACACAACCGATGGTACCCAGATCGAAGGCCAATATTTGAAAAGTATTTAGCTCCATGCAGTTGGTTAAATAAATCATCAATGCGAGGTAGGGGATACTTGTTATTTATTATTATAGCATTGATCTCCCTATAGTCGATACATAACCTCATAGATCCATATTTCTTTTTAACAAAATGAACAAGGGCTCCCCATGGAGAAACACTAGGGCGAATAAATCTTTTATTACTCAATTCCTCTAGTTGTTTATTTAGTTTGACTAATTCTACAGTGGCCATTCTATAAGGGGTCTTCGATATAGGCCTTGATCCGGGAATTAAGTCAATGGAAAACTCAACCTATCGTTCTAAAGGATGTCCATGTAAATCTTCCGGAAATACATCTACATATTCATTCACAACAGGTACATCCTCTATTTGAACATTACTTTCCTCACCCAAAGTCATTTCATTCTATTCCTCCCCAATTATTGAATTTAGTTGAGCTACCAGGGGAGGATCTAGATAAGAATTAGGTGGTGATGATTCTGCTCTAAAGATAAGGTGTTCCTTATCATCATCATCATGAATCGTAACCTATTTCTTCTTACAATAAATCTTCACATCATAGTCTGAATGCCAGTCTATACCAATGATTATATCAAACTCAATCATAGGTATGAAAATGAGATCAGTAGATAAATAACATTTATGTGCTCTAATGAGGACTGATTCACGAAACTTTGTTGCAATGATACTTCCCTAAGGAGTTTTAACTGACAAATCCCTTGTTAAATCAAATTGGAAATATCTAATTTTCATAGCAAAATGGGAAGATATGAAACAATGAGATGATCCAAAATCAAATAATGCATTTTCTAAACTTGAGGAAACCATTAAATTACCTACCACCACGTCTTTCGGAGCTTCTACCTCAATAATAGTGATAGCATAAGCTGGGCATTGATCCCTTGACCTTTTCTAAGGCACCTTCCCCTGATGCTTAGGACATTCATTTGCATAATTTCTCATCTCCCTTCAATTGTATCATTGGACATCAGAAGATTCCTTCTTCCCCTTGTAATCACAAGCTTGGTGGCCTTTTTCACCACACTTGTAATAAACTCCCATTGCCTTCAAGCAAGTACCAGGGTGTTTCTTCCCATATTCACCACAGCATGGATATTCAACCTTTTACTTCATCCGCTTATTTCCATTCCCAGATTGATCAGTAGATCTCTTCTTCTCTTGCATTGCTTTAATGTCATAAGACTTAGAGAATTCATTTTCAGTATTGATAGCACATGATACAATGTCTTCGTACGACAAGAAGGATTGTGAGACTAATACTCGACAGAGAAATGGTTTTAACCCATCAAAGAAACGATAAATCTTACTTCTTGGGTTACGTATATAATCTCCAACATACCTTTCTAACCTTGTAAAATTAGCCTCATAGTTTGTGACATTCTCATCATCCTTTTGTCTCACACTCAAAAATTGCCTTTCCATATCTGCTTGCTGGTCGCGAGGAAAGTATTTTTCTAAAAACATATCTTTGAACTCCCTCCATTACATATTTGATACTTCATCATCATCCTTTGTATTTTGAATCAATTACCACCATTGATCAGCATCTCTAGTGAGGCGGTAAACTGCCATGATAACTTTTTCCCTTTCACTACTCCCCAAAGCCTGAAATATTTTCTCTAAGGAATTTATCCATTTCTCAGCTACTAAGGGATTTGTACTCCCATTGAACGTTGGAGGGTTTTTCCTCATAAAATGATCTAACATTGATCCTTCACGCTGTGGATCAGGGTGCTCCATTTGGGTAAGGTTATTATTCATAACCTGAGTGAGTTTTCCTAGTATGGTGATTAGCTGATCGGCACCAGTTGCATCACCAGCTCCACTATAATTATCTTGAGTAGGATGGAAATAACTATATGGAGTGCGTGCATTGATACAGTTTCCATTTCTTCCACTAGGCACCATTTCTAAACAATGGCATAAACTAGATCAGTTTATGAATCAAAATACATAATACCATACTTATAAAACACTTAACATAAATTGAACTATTTATGGATATAATCCATAATCATAAGAATTTTTTCTTTGAGGATGTATATACTCATAAACCCTTCATAATGATTTGTAAAGAAAATGAGTGTTATCCTAAGCATATCCTCTGAGAGTGTCATAACCAAGAGTGTAGCAAGGCCTATTGTCATGAACCAGTTCCCATTTGAGTCTAGCTCAAAGCGGTGTTTTCGGGTTTTACCCCTAGGTACATCTGTACCAAAGATGGCTCTACCTGCTCGTATCCAGACAGGGATGTATTTCTCGGAAAACTAACAAAATCTCTACAATACCAAAATTATAGGAAGTTCTTCTATACTAATCCTCAAAGTCCATCCTAAATCTATGTGCTCTAATCAGAGTTTATCTAAATCAAGCTTCTAAGGTTTGTAATAAATTTCCTCTAATACCAACTGTAACGCCCCGACCCCAGTGACCTAGAGTCGGTGCATTATTACATAACATTGGCATGATCACAAGAAGGATCAAATCTAGAAAGACCGATTAGCTTAGTAGCCTTGGAAAAACTATATATATTCATAAAGTTTTACATCATAAAAATGAAAACTACAGAAACATAGTCTCCAAAGACCACACTCTTATCCCCGCATAATATACCTACAGGTCATTCATAATTTACATCTTCATACCCTAGGAAAAATAAAACATATATATGGGATGAGCTCAAATGCCCAATAAGGATAAAAATATAGTGGAAACTTTCATAAATAAGAATAAACATTTAAGGCAATGTATAACAAAAACAAAAGCCTTTTAAACTTGAACTTTAACATAGGATGGAAAAAATAAAATGAAATAATGATATTTACTTATTCACATTGATATTCTACTAATCGTATAATCACATGAAATATCAATAACCACTTTTATAATGATGCAATTCATAATGCCAGACTATGATAACCACATAGCCAAGGCCTCGTGCCAAGACTACAAATAAGATTTTGTCAAGGATTTGTGCCAAGACAATAGTTTGTCTCATTAGAACAATCGATGCATCAAGGAGATATAGCGAGCTCCACCTATATAATCTTGTATGGGAATCTTTGAAGATTTTATAATGGTAGAAAATAGCTACACCTACTGTATAAGTTAAAAAAACATTCTTACCTTAATCCTGTCGAAAATATTAAAAAGCACCTTATTTGGAAAACAACGGAATGATTCCTTTATAAACCTCTTATAAAAAGTCAAACAAGGGTATAAATGACTTTAACCCATATTATTGTAAATGAATTTTTTTTGAAATACATTTTTAAGAAACATGGATGTGGATGATAACGAAATCCCAGTAGATTATTACATATAAACAATCTTGGATAAGGAGTAGATTGCGAAATAAACCCTTACCTTGTACATTTCCTTGGATTGGGGTAGGTTAACCTTTTGTATAATGGTGAAATAATTGTTATTAAATTATAAAAGAATCATATACATTCATATGATATCATATATGATATCTTAACATTTATTTGTTAATAATATCTTAGATTTATCGTTGTTTTGGGTGTTAACTTACTCATTTTCTTCTATATGTATTGTTATGTAAGCCATGTTTGTCATGGAAAGTTTGTATCTTATTAATTTCAAGAATGATATCAAGTCCTTAAACATTATTTTTAAATAATCAAATGATAATTATACTTGAATGGATACGATGGATAATGATTCTCATCGTGTTCGTGTAGACGGTAGTCCGTACGTACACACGAGTGACAATATCAATTGTTTGATATTAAAATAATATATAATTGGATGTTATATTATATAAAAAAAATATTTATCATGTTATATTTATTATTTAAATGAATTAAAAATCATTATTATACCCATACAAATAAGAATATATTGAATAACAATTACACCACGACGAGGAGACGGTAAGCCCTACGTATGCACGTATGGTGACATGTTATTCAAAGGGTGGATAGAATACTGAATATGGTTGTCCCATATTTATAATAACATCAATGTATATATAAGATACTAGTGTTTTTATTTTAGAATGGTAATAACAAAGAAATAAGAAGTTGAAGAAGACATGAACTTGAGAAGGGGTGGTGAAAACATTACCTCTTCTTCAAGTACTTCCTATTGATTTGATCAAAATGGATCAATAGGTTGACTTTCGGATCAAACTAAGGACTCTAGGTTGTATTGAGGGAATTTGGGAGAGTATTGGGTCAGAGTTTGGCCGATCCAAAAGGCTTTGAAGGTGTGAAGTAATGAGAAGGAGGAGTTCCCTTTTATAAGAGGGGTGAGGGGTACCTTTTGAAAAGCTATAAATATTAATTTATAATAAATTCATATTCGGTTTATAATTTCTACAAAGTTGATTATTTAAAGGTTTAGTTGGGGATGGGACGAAAATCACTCAACCAATCGAATTTTGATAGGTTTGGGTTACTATATTAACCTTATCTTTAAGTATTAACTCCAAGTTAATTAGTTTAATTTTTACAATGTCTCTTTGTATTTTTATATTATATGGTTAATAGACTTACTATATACATCCAAGAGACCCCCAGGTGGTCCATTAATGATACACCTATCACTATATAAGTCTTTTGTCCGAACCTTAGATTTTTAGAAATTTAATATCAATTAATAATATAATATTTCTTTGGAAAACTCTTTTATGTCAATTTTGACACTATTCAATAGTTGATTTTTGTGAAACTCATAACAGAATTATTACTTCAAAAAAAGTTATTTAAATCAATCCTAATATGTCATATTAACCTAAAGAATTTGTTTAATTCAATAAAAGTCTCCAATTATATTTATTTGGGTATTTATAGTATCAATTATTTTAAGTTTTCACTATTATGGTACTTACTGCATCATCATTGTGTCAAAAATAAATTAAATTATTTAATATCTAAAAATTATAAATAAAATATAATTATGTATGAAATATTTTTTTATTTATAATTAATATTTATAGTCGAAAATACAATATATATAATCATATTTAAAAATTGTTTTTCTAAAAGATATATTATTATGTCATTTTTGTACATATTTTAACTTAATTTAAATAAAGTGTCCCTATCACCTAAAAGTGGCTCTATGGGGTCCCAAAATCAACCCAAAGATGCCCATGGTCGGACATGTATCAACCAATAATGTTAGAACACGTTTTAGGATAATTTTTTATTATAATAATATTAATTTTTAACCCTTATTTATCGGATTTACAATTTAACCATGGTAAATAAAATATTTAACAAATTAGTTATTCAAAATGTCTAAAAATAAATGTTACCTATTTACACAATTTGAACGTCCTAATTCCAAATATGGAATCCATTTTTCCAAATTCAAAACACAGAAGTGGAAAAAATTAATTTAAAATTAATTTCCGTTGTTAAAATAAAAGGCGTGTTTTTAAGATATTATAACTATCAAAAGATTAACACTTGTTTATGTCTGGTTTAATTGTGAAATTATGTCCAATGATAAACATTGAATTAAATGGTAAAAATATATTCTAAATATACTTTAAAACCACTCAAATTCATAATTTATCAATATTAATTATTTCGATTAAAATAGTTGTTTTTAATTAAAATTTAGTAATTTTCACTATTCATCAAAATATGAAAGTTATCCAAAAAGTACCAAAATTTCACCCTAGGATAATTTCAACATTCCGAATCAAAAAATGAAGTCCATTTTGAGAGATTTAATTTATAAAATTTTAATAATTAGGTATTAATATTCATAATGGCTAGTTTGATTGGTTGTGGTGTGTTAGAACTCGATGTTGCGTACAACACACGCTATCACATTATTCAAAGAGAAGCGTACCATAGAATCTTGGGGTGTTACATTGGAAATACCCTTATCCTTGTCCATTATGTAAACTAATCCTTTTCCTTTGTCTACAGCATCCGACCTGTCCTGTGACAACCCGAGGTACTAGTTATGGGTATGAAATGCTCCATAGGGTAGGGAGTGTGGAAGTGATTGGAAGATTTTGGGCTATAACTGGTAATGCGGGAATTGGTTGTTTTATGGACCAGTCGCATACTTTTTTTATCCGTATTATTGGTATAGGATCACCGGTGTTATGGTACTATATGACTACCAAGCCTGCTCAGCCAATTATTTCTCCTTTTCCGAGGAAGCATGGTCAAGGTCAAGTGCCAAAGACTTTGACTGACTTTCAGGATGGAATTAAAGAAAGAAGACGGGCTAACGCTTCCACTAAGTGTCCTTCTTTTCCACACCCAATGAAACTTTGAGTTCATTTGAAAAATTTTCTTGATGCCTATTCCCACATGATTTACATGAGGGAAAGTGAACTTTCATTCCTATATGATCATAATGAAACTCCATCTTTATCTTGTTATCTGAGTCAGGAAACATACAGAAGTTGATATTACTGATCATATTATGATATTGTTGATTAGGAATAATAACGACGTTTCACCTTCCATATCCCATTTTGTTTGGTGGCTCAGGAATAATATATTTTTATTGTCCATCATATTCTCTATTAACATGAATCTTCATGGTTCTGTCCATTTAATAAATTCCAAAATGAATATTATGAGAGGCAAAAATGATACTAGGAAAACAATGTATCATAGGGGGGTACTTTCAACTTATAACATCATAGGTTTAGTTCTAGGTTATTCATGATCGTAACAATAAATTGAGTACTATATCCTTTACTTATACTTCACTTAAGGAACATCCCTAGACATACCTTTAAAACATCTCAAGGGATCTCACTAATGTTTTGGCATCATAGTTTCTGAAGGTTACCTAAAACTTTACTCTAATACCAACTTTAGAGACCCAAATATTTAAGTACATGGACATTACATTACTTTTTAGTAATACTCAATATATAACAAAAACGGATGCCCTAAGACCGTACTAGTTTAGTGTCTTTGGAAACCCATAACGTTATCTTTTAATAAGGGTGAAAGATCTCCAAAATATTAGATAATAACATCCCTTTTTTTCTTACCTAAAACCATTCATTATATCTTGGGGAAAAGTTATCATAAAAAGGGTGAAATCAAATGATCAGTAAGGGTATTCATGGGTAAAACAAAACAAACCATATATATATATATTTAAACATAAAAGCATGACATAAATTTTAAACATCAAAATATTGTGGCAAGAAAATAAATATTGGTAGTATGTAAGGAATATATCATAAAGGAACATTATTCATGATAAAATAGCATGGTAATAAAACATTGATTTGTGGAAAACCATCACGAACATAATATGATTTCCATAGTAGCCAAGGCATTGCTGCCAAGACCATCATAGCGGATGATGTCCATTACTGAACTAGGTTTACTTGTTATTCTATCCCTGCATTACTGAACCATATTTACTTGTCATTGCCTCCATGAATATCTCATGAAATATAAATCTTTACCAAATTAATTTGAGGGAGATATAGGTCCCAACAATCACATAATGAATCATTATTTCATGTGAAACAAAATAGACATAGATTATTTATCACAACCCAGTGAATGAAATGTGTTTCTAAAACATCATCCCATCACAACATCATCCATTTAATATAATGGATTTAATTTCATCATAAACAAAATAAAACCATGTAAATCAGAGGAAAATTACACTTGAAACATAACCATATTAATTATTTTTTTCATAGATGGAAAAGAGTTTTTATAAAACACTTGAAATAAATTCTTCAGTAAAACATCATTTCTTCTTCAAAATCACTTTCTATTCTCAAAATTCAATAAAATGTTAGTAGAAAAGAATTTTTCTTTGAAAATAATCATCAAATATTTTATAGTATGTTTCATGGAAATAAGTCATTATAAAACCGTAAAAATCCAATCATGCCATATATGTGAAAAAGAACAATCTCCTCATACTTTTGTTGGAATAGTCAAAAAGTACCTCGTATGGAAAACAAAAGAATGATTCCTTCCATACCATGTGGTAAAAGTAAAAAATGTTTAAAATGTCTTAACAAATTCATTTAATAATAGTAAACATTTTATGAAAACAAATTTAGAAAACATGTACATAGTTGATAAATATGACCACAGTAAAATACTTACGAATAAACAATCTCGGATTAGAACAAGATTGGAATAATTATCCCTTACCTTAAGTCTGATATGATTTGTACATATCTAAACCTCCTGTACAATGATTTATATAATTTCATTGACATATTCCAGAATCATAGTCATTTTTATGATATCATAGATAGTAATATTATTATCCTTTTATTAGTAAAATTTCAATGTTACTCGTTATTTTGGTGTTAACTGCTTTATGTTCTTATGCATGTTTTGTCGTATAAATTCATATTCCTATTTTTAAGATATAGTTATATAATTTACATAATTTTAATAGTATAATTTATATCATATTTATTAATTAAATTAATTTATATAATAATTCATCAATGATGATAATGTAGAATGAATCACATCACATCGTGGAGAGGGTATGTTGTACGTACACACGAGCGATGATATCATTTCCATTATTGTGGAACTGATTTGAAGTGTATGATATATTATATTTCATAATAAATATCATTTTATGATAAACATATATAGTTATTTCTTCCATAATTATACCCATCGAAGTATGTTTGTGATGAAAAAATTATTACACCACGGCGTGGAGACGGTAGGCCATACATACGCACGTGTGGTGATTTCATATTTCATAGGATAAATAGATGATGGAATATGGTTGTTTCAAATAAATAATAATATATAATTATACATGAGATAATAGAGTTATTACTTAATAATTATACAACTCATATATAGGAAGTAGAAGAAAAAATATGTTTGAAATAATAGGTAAAAGATATTTACTTCTTCTTCGACTTGCCTCTTCTAAACCTCCTCTTAGGGAACTAAAGATTAACTTTGAAGAAGACCAGGTTCTGTAGTATTATTCTAGTTAGGTTGTTAAGGGAAATGGTGAGGGTTTGGCCATGTATGAAGGGACAAAATGGAGTGATTAAGAGAGGGAGGAGGTTCCATTTCATTAGAAAGGGGAGGGGCACTTTTGGAAACAAAAAAATATTAAATTATAAAAAACTCAAACCCCTATTAAAAACAAACAAAATGACTCAAAATTGATGATTATATGTGATAGGGTGGTAATATCATTAACCAATAAAATTTAGACATGTTTTTATGTTATTTTAACCCTTATAATTTTGATTTTTCCTTATTTAATCTAATTAATTTTATTTGTGAAAATAATATTCTAAAATAAAAATGTATATAAATACTTACTTATATGATGTTAATTTTAACTAATTGGATACATTATGACATTATAGACCATATAATTTTCAATTTTTAATTTTTAACTTTTTTTTGATTTTTATATATTTTATTAATAGGTTATTCTTATAAAATAGGAATAGTGTCAGTTTTGACACTATTAATTTTTTAGAATTTAAATAAAATCCACACAGATGATATATTAGAACTAAAATTTTTAATAGATTCCTAAAATGTCATATTCCATTATTAAATTCGTGGATCACATTAATTAGTTAATATAATATTTATTTGATGTTTTTAAAACAATTTATTTGATATTTCTTTTAATAAAAAAATTTCTACAATTTTGATGTATAAATATTTAATATACTTATTTGTTGCATAAAAATTTAAAATAAAATATTATGATTAATATAAATATAATATATTTCATAATAATACTTTTAGTCGAAATATGATTAAAAAAAACATCTTTTAAAATGTTATATTTATAAAATTATGATGGTGACAACACGGACATCATTAAAAATAATATAATATAAGGGTCATAATCCCTTTAATAAGGCTCCATATGATAATCAATTTGACCCTTGTATGCATATGGTCTAGATATACTCTACCAACATGTGTTGGCCAAGTGTTTGGGCCTTTTATGGGTATTATTATATTAATAAAACCTAAATTATCGATTTTTTTACAAAATTAATAATATCTGCATCATTAATGTATAAGATACAAAGATAATTATATATTTCATAAAAATTACAAATAAATTACCATGATAAATAAAATAATGTTATATTACAAATGAATATTTGTAATCTTATTTATATTTTGTATAACCTTATATTAAAAATAATTTAATTATTAAAGTTTTAGTGAGATATATTTCACTTTTCTTTAAATAAAATAAATTAAATGTTCTTATATCATCAAGGTGGGTTCAAATAGATTATACTTCTACCAAAGAATTTTTTAGGATGAAATATAATCATCCAATTATATTAACGAAGGTGTTAGGGTAATTTTATAAAATAATATTTAACCATAATTACCAGATTTACCTTTAAGTATTTTAAATAAAATTTACTATAGTTACTATTCATATTTAGAAAAAAAAATAAAAGTAGTATATTAAATTAATTTGTACCTAATGATTGTATTGATGAAATTTATTCTTTTAAATTCAAGACATAGACGTTTCAGTGATTAAATTAAAATTAATCCCGTTGTCGAAAAAACAGGTTTTATTTATAATATTACAAAAGAATGAAATGTTTTTACCTATGAATCCAATGTAAAACTAATGATAATGAATTAAATTATATTAAATGGTTAAAATATATTCTATTTTTTATTTAAAAACACAATATATTATAATTTATCCATATAAATTATCTTGATGAAAAAGATGTTTTTATGTAAAATTTAGTGTGTATTTACTATTCATCAAAATATGAAGGTTATCACAAAAAAAAAAATAAAAAATTCATCCAACATAAATTTTTATATCCTGATTAAATAGAATATGTTTATTTTTTCAAATTGAACTTATAAAATTGTCAAAAATTATATTTAAAATGGGTGCGCCATCAAAAGGCAGAGAAACTACATTTTTTAAAAAATGCTTCTTATATTAGAAATATTAATATTGTTATCATACCACATTATAGAAAATTTGTATGATGAATTATAATGTTATAAAATTAAAAATTTCATTCATACTATTAATAATAGCTAGTTCATAACAATATTATAATAATATGTTAGTGTTTAGTTAAACGAAGTATTGTGTACAACGCAAGCTATCGAGGAAGGTCGCTATTGCATATAACGCAAGCCAAGTTAGTGTTTCATGAAGTGAAACTGAATAAAAAATTGTTTATTTATATATTGAACAATGTCTATACTTGGTGTTATGTGAAATTAATTCTATCCAAAGAACATGGAATTGTGTGCAACACAATCCAAGAATAGTGTTGCACATATTGCTAGCTAATACAGTATTTCATATAGTGTAAGATAATATATGTATAGTGTTCAAAATGAGTCATCAATGAAATTAAAAGGAATCTATCTCATAAAATATTGGGTTGCTATAGGAACATGGAAGACATCATGTATGGAATGAAACCTATGAGGTAGTAGAAACCGATGGGATACTATCTCAAGTCTTTCTAGTATATCAAACCTACCTAAGTAACTAGGAAAAAACGTCCCTTTCTTCCATATCTGACTATTCCATAGATTAAGTGATTCCCAAAAAAACCAAAATCCCCAACATCAAAATCTAGAGGTAGTTGATGCAATTAGGAGGAAGATTTTTTTCAAGACTGGGGCAAACTCATATAACATCAAATAAGATGAACCTACTCTGAAGCCACTTAAATGAGATGAGGAAAAAGTAGGGATGTCTAACCAACCTCTAGCCTACATAGGGGTGAAAAAAATGCATTACCATTTATTTCCTAAAAAGAATCCATATGAATTTCATATGAAATCTGTTATTATAGGTGAAATCAACAAGAGGGATATGCATCTCCTAAGATCCACCGAAATCAAAGACACATGCCTAGATCATATCCTCTATAACATGTATATTCTATTCCGATTGTCCATCAGTATGAGGGTGAAAAGTTATTCCAAGAAGCACCTATGTTCCCATAGACATCTTAAATACCTGCAAGAACCATGACGTGAAATGAGCATCCCTATCAGAAATGATAGTACATGGGACCCCATGTAGTCATATTATATCATGAACATACAGTCTTCCCACCTAATCGAATAAGAAATTCTCCTGAATTGTTATGAAGTGATCCACTTTTCATAGTCTGTCTATGAAGACAAATAAAATATCTCTACCTCAGGGAAACCTAGTAAAACCAACTTCAATGTCCATGGAAACTAAATCCCATTTCCAATTAGGAAGTAGAAGTTGTTGAAACAAACCTTCAAGTCACATGTGCTCCTCCTTTAATTGTTGATTGGTTGAACACCAAGTGATAAATCAGGATATCTGATGTTTTATCCACATTCACTAATAATAGAATCACATATCTCAATACATATTAGAGATACTTAGTAAACCTACACAATGAGAAGAGTGGGATTCACTCGTCAACTCCTATATCATATCTTTTGGAACCCACAGACGACCATGGATACACAAGATGTTGTCTCTTCCCATAGACTGGTATTGAGGGGGGTTATCACCTGATATACTCTAATGGAGAATGAAGCCTTCACGATCTGAAAGCATTCTACTAATCACCTTCTCATGAAGGGAATAGTTAACTGCCAAAGATAAGAGATAACAATACTATTTCATATCATGAAACTCTAGATGCATCTTTGATAAAAGGGCCATTAACCTCTATTCATCACTAGATTCTCATACGAAATGTGTTTGAGTTTTTCAACACAATGAATATATTACCACATTTCCCATTCCCAGCGAATATGAAAGATTAATATCAATGGATTGTAGATATCTGACCAATCTTTGATGTCTAAGGTTCTGGTCATGTTGTGAAATGATATATTTGAGGCTCTCATGGTCCATGTACAAAAAAATGAACTCACCTAATAGATAATGTCTCCAGAAATGTTAGGCATGGACAAATGCTTCTACGTTGAGGTCATGCATCAGGTAATTTCTCAATTGTGGTCTCAACTGGTGAGATCCATATGCAAAAAATTTGTACCCCTACAAAAACACTGATCCTAGTCCGATTCTTGATGCATCATAGAAGATGGTATAACATATGTTTGGCTCTGGCAGAGTTAGAAAATGTTATGAAACAATTATCCCTTTCATCTTCTAAATGGATTTAAAAAATACTCCAGATCCGAGGAACATGTCACCATTCACTATAAGACCAGAAAATGGTGAAGTGAGGTGGGAAAAGTCCTGTAAAAAATACCTATAAAATATAGTCAAGCCCATGAAACTATGTATATTGAACAAATTCTTGGGATGCTCCTATGAAACTACAACACGAACCATTTCTAGGTAAAAAAAATACTCTTGATTCTGAAATTATATGACCCCAGAAGTTACCTTTGTTTATCCATTGGTGTACTTATCAAGATTGGCATAAATAATATGCTCTATCAGTGAAATCATAATGATCTAAAGATGTTTGTAATGATCTCTACTAGTGTGATAATACACCATGATTCCGACCACAAAGACCATGAGAAAAGAATCCAAATTGGGGTGGAAATGAAAAATCATCTGAGCCATGAATATAGATTCTACATTCGTAAGACCGAATGTCATACCACAATAGTCACAAATACCTTAGCTAACATTGAAATTTATATATGGTATATCTAATGGTATTAATCATACCTGATGATAACCTGATATCAGGACAATCATAGAGAATACCATTACTCCTCAGAGCACTCAAAGAGATCATATATTAGAGGAACTATTTATCGGTTCTTGACCATAACCAGGTTCAAACACAAATAATCTACACATAAACAATATGTTCCATATTTCTTCTTAGAAAAAAGAATGCGAGAAACCCCATAGGATATACAAGGCCATATAAATAATTTTTTCTCTAAATCCTCTGACTACCACTTGAGCTCCTAAAGCCCTATTGGTGCCATCATGTAAAGAGGATTGGACACCAGAGCTGCACCTAGAACAAGAACAATAATAAAAAATACCTATCTCTAGGGAGGTAATCCATAAAATTCATTAGGAAGGACATCCTGAAAATGATCCACCACTGGAGGGAAATCAACTTAACGTAAGACCGGACCATCTATGAAGATATTGGAAATTTGGGCGGTCACTCGACCTAGAACATGATTATTTTTTCTAGCTCTTTCATTCTGAGTATGATATCGAAGCCCATCATATTGAGAAATAATAAATTCTACCATAATATTCAACTACCTACCTCAAAAGGATAGTCCCTACTATAGCGTATTCTATCTTTTCATACCCATAACAGTGTATCTTTTTTAATCACAATACTGTAATATTGTATCTCTAGTCCGAGACATTCCCTGATAGAAACATGGATAAAAGAGTTTGAAGAACATGTATCAAATAATGAATATACTATATTAGATTCCAATAGAATAATACCTCATACTATAGTTGGTCCCGTAGCTGGATCCTTGGTTATCAAGTATAATGCATGAAACTGGCTTGGTCCATGACTCTATGCATGAGTTGTAATTCCATGAGAAAAAACTACTATAGTGGCACTATTGAGGATTAAGATTATGGATAACATAGCCATGACCACCTCCTCGACTGTCGTATCATTATTATTCCAACTTCTTGCTTGGGGAGGCATAAAAGAACCCACTCTTAATTGTAGAGCTGGAGGAAATTCTTTTCTATTCTAATCTTGTGGAAAGGTCCTAAAAAATGCTAATGATTCCACTTATAGATGTAATCCAGAGACTCTAGTGGGTCTCTATATAACTGAGGCTTCTTGTTCCCCCATTATTCACAATTATTACACAATTATTATCTATCCAAAAGGGCACTTTAGTTGTCACTGCACTACCGAGGATCCTCGAGAGAACACATCCTACCACTGAGAGAACTATCATCATGCATTGTAATTGATCCTCTAAGCCTGATACTACTTCCATCCCTCATGTTACCCTTAGTGATAAGAGGCTAATGGACTATTGAAGAAAATTTTGGATATAGAATGACATTCACTTGTGTACCGATGGAATACATGAGTTCATCCTAGAAACCTCTAGCACAGAAAAGCTCATCACCAGCTAGAAGTGGTGAAAAGAATTGGAGCATTGGGAAAAAAATTGAATAATACATAACTGAAAACGTACCCTACTCGAGATGCATAAACTCTATGGATATCACCACTATCAAAATCGTAAAAAATAATTTATAACTGAAGGAATTCTAGAAATCAACCCATAACATGACCTGATGATGAAGAGGCTGGGTAATCACATCCCACAAAAGCATGGCCAAGTCTCAAAGAATGTATGTAACATGTTTTACCCTCTACTCTAGAGGAATCTTCAAATGCTCAAAGATATATTGGGTGAATTCAAGAAAAGACACAGTAGCCTGTGGACCCCCATCACTTAAAAAGGATGGAGGATGCTATTGCTAGAACCCACAAGTCAGAGCAATCATCATAGTTTCAAGTCATGGAGCACTATGCATGGACTAAATTAGATGTTGGATACTACCATGAACAAGGGAATCTATGCCTAGATCAGATAAAATAGGTGGTGTATCCAATTTCACTCATAGTAATAAAACTGGAATCTCATGCCCCACCATGCCTAGAGAATGGATGTCCACAACCTCCTGTCATATGATATGAGGAAATTATAGCAACAGTGGTCTAAAAATTCTAGGAAAATGCCTCAGAGAAATCTTAAGAAGAAATATAGTATCACTAAAGAAATTTTAACTGATGAAAACTCACTACTCATGGAATACTACCCAAACTACCCTCTTAGAGGACTATGGATCATTATGTTCTCAAGTATATGTATAATTTCATTTTACATTTAATTACGAGGTTCATTCATTAACCTTTCAGAAACATGTTAACATGGGATAAAAACTTAAAACCAATTCATTTTATATGTCATAATTTACTATATAAACGAATGAAATTACTAGTGAATTAGTGACCATAAACCTAATCAATGGAAATGACAGACATTTATTTATAGCATAATGGATCGACTCCGTAAATTACCAATCCCAACCCATGAGGGCCAATGCACATCATGAATTGAGACAACCAATAACTCAATTTCAACAATGAGTAATACAATTATAACATAACTATCAGAAACTCACTCAACAATCAAAATAATATCAATCTGTGGAATGTATTTAAATGCACATATATTGCAGAAAAATATTCATGACAGGAGAATTATAGGTGCCTATAATGATATATGTAAAAATTATCATTTCCCTCATATCATCGATCCAAAAATTAATGGAATAGTCTATCATATTAAAAACCAAAAACTGCATACATCATATACTTTATCAAATGGTTAAATAATGCAAACATTATCAAGAAAAACCGAGAAGAAATTTTTTTTGGGTAACTTGGATTTTAACCCTAAAATGGGTTCATGATTCCAAATCCAAACTTATGATCAAGTATCATGAATTCTTAACCATCAATATATTGTATCCAAATAGTAAAATAATAAAAGAACCCATCTAAAAACACTTTGTGACATCCCATACTTTGATACCACATAATTGGTGCCCCGGGCCTGGTAGGCCACTTACCCTCAAGCACATCTCTTCAAATGATAGAGGTCACCGACTAGTATTGAGAGGCTAGGGTGTGTACATGGGGAGGCTATTCCCTCATTAACAGAGTGTAACACAACAGATAAACATAAACATGGGTAAGTAGTGGAAGAAATATAAGTAAAAAACAAAAAAATGCAAAAGTAATAAATAAATAAGTATAACAATACCAGTATCAACTATAATAACCTAATACAACTGATGCTGATATATCATGTATCTAGAAAACTGGAAAACATGGATAACTTTTTTTTAATAATAACATGTTCCACAAAATCATAGTGGAAATAAAAAGGCCATCCCAGGAATCCAGAACATTGATTCAGTCATCTTATATCAAACTCCATCCTAAACATTAAGTAATAAAGTGTTCAATGTTGTATGCCTCCCTTTATTAACAACTACATTCATGTAATCTTCCATGAGTAATAAACAGTGACTGGAGAGTGTGTGAAATAAATCTCATTGGGATACCACAAATGGTTTCTATAACATTTGGCCTTTGAAATGGAGTATAATATTGTGAATTCATGCGTATATAAGGAAATTTAACATAATTTAAATAAATACCCAAGTACATTCTTTATACCTCGATTGGTTTCTGAACATATAACGAATTCCTTATTTTATTTTTACAGGTTTATAAATAATTCCCATGTTAATAACAATGAAGGTTCTAATGTAATAAACAAATAAATATTAACCTAGAGGGTCCCAAAATCATTAATAAATGTAGCCAGCCTTAGGGTAAGAGTGTAATCCATATAGCATATTCCATTGCATTCCATAATAATATTCATAACATATCTATGGTGAGCATCCCAGGTAAAATGGGGCTATGTAGTGATGGAGACCTATCAACTTTAACATTGTAACTTACTTTTAAATGATTAATCCAAGGATTGTATCAACTGTATCCTACAATACAATGTATGGGGTCCAATGGTGTAATATAGGGAATCCATGAATAGACAAGGATCAAGATCTATTTGGGTCTCAACCTAAGCAAATGGTATCCTTGAATCAAGATGGGCTTCATGAGTTCTCATGGAATTCCCTGATAATAATCCAAGGAGATATTGAGTAAGGTCACTCCTTTTTAATTATGAATACATGTATCATTTCATTTGGTTCAAGAATTTCCAATCATTAATGTGATAATGTCGAGTAGAATTCAACCTTTTAATGAAGTCTTAATTAATCAATAAGTACATTTGGTTCAAATCCTTCCTTTCATTAGTTTTACAAGGACTAGTATCATGAAACATTTATTAATTCTACTTCCGGAATATTATATATTTAAGGTTTATTATTCTAACTTCCATTAACATGGCACTGGGTGCTATATAAATGAAAATGATTAATCATTCACATTTATTTAGGTAAATTCATATACTTTGTATACATTCTAGTTTCCAGTTATCAATTAATTATCAGGTTGAAGCACTTACCTTAGGCATGTCAAGTGGAAGTTACATGGTACTTTCCATTCACCATTTCATGATTCAACTAGTTTTTAAGATAAGGAGGATTATCATTAGTGTGTTCAAGCATGACCGCATCCGAATGATGGATCAAAAGTGTCAAATAACTAAAAACCCAACTATGGAATATCATCCAACATGGGTAGTTTGTCATTGTGGGTGTCACCACATAAAAATAACCACAAATATAAAAATATCATAAATATACTTTTCTTTTGATTATAAGAACGTCATATAAATTCAATAATTGGCACTAGATGAAATTGGTGGGCCCCACACAACAATTAAAAAATCAAAAAACTTGAGGGATGAGTTATAGACCACCCAAATTAGGGTCGCACGACTCTCCTCCTCTGATATTGGCCTCTATGTTGTCTTAGAATGGTCTAGCTATTAAAAAATTGAAAAAAAATCTCAGAGCTCAATAACAGGATCGAGATTTAGAGAGGTGAAGCACAACTAAAAATGACTTGAGTACTTACTATTGGGCATCCAGCATAATGAACCAAAGATCAATCAGATCCTCAGTGAAGAAGATATTACAATACCTAGATTAGGACATCAACTATCTCCAAAAGTGAATAAGAACAGGTCAATAACTCAATAATTTTGATGAGGGATGATGATGTGGCTTAATTAGACCATTAAAGAAAATGGTAGAATTACCCAATAAAAAGCCTATGCATGGTTTATCTGAACAGTTTGAAAAACCATGAAAAAAACATTCTCGATTAACTGGGGAAGAGGGGAACTCACATGGTTAGGTAAATAGTGTGGTAATTCACTTTTATAAAATCATGCCACCCGCATGGTTTCCTCTAACTGTGAGAAATTCTCAAATGGATTATTATAAACCATGCACCTTGCCATTTTTCCAAAAAAATCCACGTTTTCTTATCAGAACAAGATCCAAACACCCTCAGGGCCTAAAAGAAATCCTTATCAATCCAAAATAGGTCTGAAATAAAGAATTTGGAAATAATTAAAGGATCCATACCTGAGTAAAAAACACATTCTTACAAAATAAATATTTATTAAAAATAATTGAAATATTGTTTTTAAAAACAAAATAATTCATAGAACAGAATGTGGTCATGTGAGTGGATTGCCTATACAACCATATATGATTAGTGATGGAGGAAGGAAAAAAGGGACAGGGGAGGAGGAAGGATGGGTTGGGAAAGTTAATGAAGTCATGTTTCTAAAGGAGATGAGGAGATGCAAATGCCATTACTCTAATGTGGATAGTGTGTAACACTATGGACTAGTTTAGGAGGACTGAGGTGGGGGTGAGAATGCACAACAGTGCCGCTTGGATCCCCAGTATGAAGAAAAATTCCCAGATATTTTCACCATTATTCTTCCACCCCAATACTATAAGCCTTCATCCTATTCATTTTCTTCCACATACTTAACAATATATATATATACCCCCTTATCTAAAAGAGCCCATATGGTGGTTTCAATTAGAGTGTGGTTCGTACTATTTATAGGGGAATTTGAGGGTGTTACCCTCAAATTAGAAAAATTAAATCCTGAAATATAAATGGAACCATGAATGGGGTTCAAGTGTAATTAATATATAACATAAGATGACATAATTCAATGAAAATAAAAGTGATGATAATGGAAAAAAATAAAGAAAAAATAAAATCCATATATGAAATTATTTTTGGGAAAATTCAGATGGGAATAAATAAAAAACATAAAAATAAAAAACATTTTAATGAAAATATATAATACGCATTTGTAAATATTTATAATAGGTATACATAAATAAATAAATATGTTTACATATTAGAATAATTTAAATTATAAAATAAATCGAATTTATAAAAAAATATTAAGTCATATATTTAATGTAGTTGCATGCTACGTGTTCTTACCATCAACATTTGATTAATCCTTTAAACCATGTCATGCAATCCTAGATTTTTTTCATATTGTAGTGAGCTGTGTCTCCAATAGTACCCAAAATTACCACTATTAGGAACATGTTTAATAGAGGGTTTTTTAAATTTTGATGGGATTTAAACAACTGCTAAATTATGTGTGATTTTTTAATACCGTAACATATCTATGTGTTAGGATACATTTCATAGATGTTTTTCTAATGGATTTTTATTTTTCATCAGTTTAAACAATAACTAAATACTAATTTGCAACTATTTTTTTATTTATTTTAAATTAATTAATTATTATATATTTACAAATATATATGTCTATATGTATCGATAATCTTTATATTACTGCATGTAAATATTCTCAAATAGATATAAATGTCAATTAATATATGTTGACATAAATAAATTTTCATTAAATAAATAAATAAATAAATATATAAAAATATAACAATGTATATATATTTACCCACATAATATATATAAATAAATTTAAATACCAATTTATATAAATATATATAAATATATATTAATATATATAAAAACATACACAAATATAAAAATATAAATAGATTAAAATAAATATATAAATATATATATTAATAATGATAAATAAAAAAACATAGAAATATATAAATACATGTAACATTATATATCCACCTAATATATATATTTATATATATATACATTGGAATATTAATAAATGTATATTAATAAATAAATATCCACAAATATTAAATCCATAATTCTACATTATTATACCATGATATATATAAATACATACAAATAAAAAATAAAGATAATACGATATAAATATAAAAATAAATATATATAAAACACCTTGCCCATATATAGAAATATACACAGACACAAAGATATATATATATATATTCCGACACAATAATTATAAATATAAAAAAATATATAATATATAAATATGTAAATATATATATATATAATTATATACATATACTAATCTATATTTATATAAAACAACATGAAATATATAAATATATATAAATATATATAAATATAAAAAATATAAATTAAAATATTTAAAAATAATTTAAAATTAAAATTTAATATTTTTAATTACAAAATAGTTAATAATTAAAAATTGATAATTCCAAAACATTTGAAATTTTATATAAATTAAAATAATTTTTTTCTAAATAATAAATAATAAATAATAATATATATTACATAATGAGTAATAGTAATAATAAGTAAAGACAATAATAATAATTATAATAAATAAAAAATAAAAAATATATAATTATAAATTTAAAAATTAAGAACATTTTTAAAATATAAAATAAATATTAATAAATATTATAAACTACTACATATTATTTAGAGGGCGTTTAAACTGTTCAGAAAGGAATAGACTATATATAAAACGCAACCATGAATTAACAACATTTTTCTAAATCCTCTACAAAATAAATAAAGATACAAATTTTAGAATTTTTTTTAAACTACCGAAAAATAAATTTCCAGAAAACAGTAGTTCCATTTATTCAGTACCCTTCTAGCATTATCACCACTATTTCATATCTTGCCCACTTCCCCTTATATCTTGATTCTATCACCACCATTCCTTTTCTATTAAAAATATACAATCACTTCTAACTTTTGTTTCCAGAAGCATAACCACTCCACTACAATATTTTAATTAAAACCAAGTGCTAGCTATTATCTATGAAGAATGTAAAATCATTGAAAAATGGGATTCATTTATCATCAATAATTTTATGTGCTGATAAAAAGGGCTTTATGAGTTCCAAAAAGCACTGATAAAGGATGTCTTCTATGAAATATTTTTTTTAGCATCAATAAATAACCCCTCTTATGTGTTTTTCGTAAAATTTATCCAAAACTTTTTAGCATGGATAAAGAACCTAATTATCATCATTTTTTTTGCACTGATAAAACTTTTCCTTCATAAAACATTATAAATTACCAAAAATCAGATTTTAATTTATAAGAATATTTTTATTGTTATAAATAAACTAAATTTTCCTAAATATGATTTATATAATGATAAATACACATTTATACACAATATCTATTTTTGAAAATATGATTTCTCTCCTCCCACCATGTGCAATGAGTTATATTTTAACAAATCTAACATTTTTATGGGATACAGTTTTATGTATAAATAAAAAGGTTTCAGGAAGCATGAACCACACTAACACATCTACATTTTATTGAGAATCATGAATAGGGTCTATGCATCTATCTCTACCTCTATAGAAGCATGAACACTGTTTACTCTTCTTTAATGTGAAATAGGAAGCACAAAACATATTCTTGCTTCCCCTAAATGGTTTAAAAAAGAAGGCATGAATGGGGTTCATGCATCCTATAGAGAGAAATTTATAAATAGACAACCCCACCATTTTGAAATTTTCTACATTGTATTTTTCTATTAATCCATGCTAGATTTTGTTCTCAACATATATTTCTATGTTTTAATAAGGTTAAATATTTAATAAAAAAATTAAATTATAGAATTTTATTATTTATTTTGTATGAATGATTTTCTATTAATATGAATGGGTATATAAATGTATGAATGTATGGATGTATTAAATATTGTTAATTTTATGATTTTTTTCTAAAGTTTTACTTTTATTATTTAATTTAAATTGAATTAATTAGGGAACATAAATATTGTGTTAATGTATTTTATATTTAGGGAAATAATTATTTAAATATATATATATATATATCTGTAATTTAAATAGTGATTAATATGACTTGAATAGATTTATATGTATTTAATTTATATTTCATATAATTTAATATACATTTATAATATAATAATAAAAACTCATATGTAATTAGATAAGTTATTTATGAAAATATTATTATTTTAAAAAATAGTATTAAAATTAATTATCATATTAATTTTTTTAAATAAATAAATATTAATATTATTGTTAATGTGGTAAAAATGATTTCTATAAAATATGATTATAAAAAATAATTTTAAATTTTATTATGTATAAATAATAATTAATCCATGTAATAATGTATAAAAGACAATTAAATAAACATTCAAGAGAAGAGAAATGAAAAATATTTTATATATACATATATAATTTTATAAAATTGAAAATAACATAATATTACATTATTTTAGTGGTTTTTGTGTAAGTGTACATTATATAATCTTCACTAATTCAATTTAATAAAATATATCATTAATAATATTTTAATTATTTATGTACCAAATAATAATACTTATAATTAGAAAACAATAATATATAAAATTATAGGTAAGTATATTTTAAAAGATTAATAAATAAAGTTGAATATATTAATTTTTTTAATATTTTTGTTATTTTATTTAATTATATTTATATGTATAAATTATTTCATATTATATCTAAATTAAAATAAATTATATTATAATACATGATACACATTGGTAAATAATGAGAATATACACTCATATATATAGACACACACACAATGAAAATCATAAATTTTCAAATGAAGGTGTACATATATATTATATATTATATACAGTTATAGGTAAAGTATTATATTATGTGGAACATAATAATTATCCCAAAAATACATGTAAAGTGTATTGTGTGATGACTGATGCTGAGTGGACCGACTAATGAATAATTGAAAATGCATGTTTTTATTGTGAATATGGTTATATACTTTTTAATAAATGAATTTTCTTATCCACATTTATGATAAAGCATTATCAAAATGGAATATGACCGAATTATAAGGATAAAAAGTATATCTACTTCCATGATTTTTGCAAGATCTTTCTTCACATTAAAGAGAGTATATATCAAATATTTTTATTGAGATGATACAAACTAGTTATGATATTCTTGTGTCCCTTATTCATGAAAACAATTGTTTATATATATGTTATGCAATATAAAATCTTGGACTGTGAAACCAAATGAAATTGTAAATGTTTATGGTGACTGGGATGAATAATATTCAATGTTTCTGCATCTTTTTGTATTGTTTTCACTTAATAATCTTATTTTTTATAATTTGGAAACTGATTAGAATGTATCTCTAGAACACTAATTTGATATATGAAATGTGATGTTTCATGGGAAGTTTTGTTAATCCAATTCATGTATCAATAATTCCCATATTATAGTCAATTAAAATATGTATGTTCATATTTTATTTATTGAATGTTTACTGATGATCCACTTATTACTTCCACATAGTATGGTAATCCATCTCCTCGACCACTAACATTTTTTATTGTATAATAGAGAATTTTGAACCATGGAATTTGTTTTTGGAATGTATATGCCATAATATCACACAAATCTAGGGATTGTGTTTCGTATATGATCACTATAGAGTGAAAATTGAGAGAATTAATATTGATAGTGTATGATGGAGAGAACCAAATGATACTCACCGATAGGATACCCTTTTATAATGCATAGGATAAGAGGAAAATGAACCAATAAATGACCTGAATAATCAAAGACCCAACTAAACTGGAACCTCCCTTCCCCCGTATCTATTTCATTTATGGTTCATAGTTCCCACCACACAATTCTAGGTATTGATGGTAGTTTTAATACACTATCATTCATCCATTCTGGATAGCTCTTCTCTAGTGGTTGTAACATTCTATGATTCCTCCTCTTGAATCTTCTTCCATGGGGTCAGAATTCATTATTTCAAGGTTGGAAGACACTACGACTTCTTATATACTATTCTAAAGGCCTTAGATTCTCGAAGTCCTAGTGGCCTGAAGGCCTATCATGGCACACATTCCTGATATCCCAAATCTATATTATGAAGGCCCATATCAGGAGAATATTTTTACGGATATAGTTATAACTATAGTTCTCAAAACAGTACTTCTATAGTAAATGGGAAATTCACCTCCAACAGGATTCGATCATGGGATTATTGTATATGTACAAAATATCAAACATATATATGTTGTATAATAAATTACTAAGACATAATTGAATAAAATAACAAATAATAATAACAATGATGATGATCAATATTTATCATTAATAATTTCATCTTTATTATTATAATATATTTAATAAAATAAAATAAAATAAAAAATTCAATGTTCATCACCATATTTATGGGAAGATAAAGGGTTCCTCCATTTTTTTGTTTCTTGGTTTTTTATAATATTTTACATGTAATTGTTTTAATAAGTGAGCGAATCTTGTTTTTTACACATCAACTAAAACGCATATTTGTTTTACATTTCTCAAATATGAATACAATAAATTTTAAAATCCTTCCAATTATGGATGTTCATAAAATTTTGAATAAATTATTGTGACTAGAAAACAAATTATTTAAAAATAAAAACACTAAGATAGATAATTCTTTTAAAAATTTCATGTTCTTTCATCAGATGATAAACACAGTAAAAACAAAAAGATGGGAGAGAGTATTAGTCATCGAACTAGAAAATGGAATAATCACCCACATCTTAGGGGCACTGGGTGGAGGCCTAACATTGATATATCATATCTGAAAATATCCATAAATATTTTCTTTATGCATTTTATGATAGTTATCAAGGACAAGAAGGTGAAAAAAATGGTCGAAAAGATTAAAAATATGTGGGGCACCACCAGTTGCCCAAGTGTGATAAACATTTCCATGACTCCAATGTAAAACACCTTCATTGATCTGTTGTGGAGCATGTATGGGAAATATTTAATGATGTTGAAAAAGAGAGTTATGAAGAGGAGGATTCATTAGGTGATGGAAGGGGAATCCAATCCATGGTAAATGAGATTCAAAACCCAAAGGACAACATAAAGCAGGTATAACAGATCCACATTTTGATGGGGGAAGATGAATCTTGAGAAACTTATAATCCATGATGGTGATAATTATAGTAGAGTATATACGAAAACACCACAATGAATTATATGTCCCCCCACCTTCATTGTTAAATAATAGAAGTTGTATTTGTGGAGATTGCTCTAGGTAATCGTCCGTGTTCTGTAGTTCACATACCTATGATAGGAATCCCCATTTATCACACATAAAAAAACATCATCATAAATATCTTATTCCACATCATTTCAAGATTTCCACACTCCAACATCTGCAATTTTTCTATTAAATTTGTTTCAAATTGAGTCATAGAAGTGTTCTTCACATTGATTCTCTTAGGGGTGAATGTTTTGGGCTCACTAGAAACCAATGATGGGTCGTTGCCAACATTTAATTTTTTCATGATCTATGATAAATCCTAGATATACATAGTGATGAATTACTTAAACAATTTAATTGAAAAAATGAAATCATAAAAGAGATATAAAACCAAAACAAAGTGAAATATCATCAAATGTTATTTACAATTAATGAAATTAATTGAAGAATTACCTTTTGTAAATTATTTATTCATTAATGGATCTAAAAACATATCATATTTGTAACATCATTTCATTGTAGTAATCAATAGATTTTTACCTTTAGTGGGGATCGAAGCATGTTCCATAATTCTCTGAACATTAATGTAGGAATCTCTGGGTGCAAGATCAACATATCTTATAAATTATGTCATTCCCATTTAATCTCTTTTAGAATCACATTAAAACTATTCTCCTTGACATCTCTATACATGAGAGTCATTGGTGGTTGAATATTACACTCTATTCATGAGAGTATTATTGAATAGAGTACTATCTAGGTCATAAGTGTATTCTCACTAGATCTCATTTTGAACAACACAAATGAATTGGCTCTATATGAGAAAAATATAATTTTGTTTAAATAATTATAGGGTTTAAAAAAAATATTTTCAAAAGATCCCTTTAAAATTTATTTAATACCTTGATCATCCCCATGTATTAATTTAATTACTTTATTATTATTAATCCCTCAATACATGCTTAATATGTGAGTCAAATTAAATATTATTTAATTCAATAATATTCAATATATATTATTTCACAATGGACCAAAAAACTGATTCTTTAATTGCTTCAGAATATTTACCGGCCATGAATAATGAATATTAATGTAGTAAATTAATATCAATACATTATAATAAAAATAAAAATTAATATTGTATTCTATAAATAGAAAATATATATTTATTAAATGTTCTGCTCAAATTATACTCTCTCGAATGACTAGGGATAAAATTTATGTGATCATGAAATAATTAATAATTATTAAACCATGTTTTTAAATTATATTTACTCAACATGTCAAATAATAAATAATAATATATTATTTAACTAAGATTCTAGATACACTTAGTGTGTGACCCTCTAGGACTCTTTTATAGTGGAATTAGCTGAACCAGCCTAAATTTTATGGTTTTTATCTATGTACATGCCAACGAACCAATAGGAAAATACTTTAGTGATGCTATTCCAAAATACCTCATATGACTGTTTACTATAAAATATAATCCCTTTAACATAATATCTCTTGTTAAGTAGGTTTCATGCTGGTTCCATCATCCCATGCGCCTGATGTCCTTTTTTTTGACTTTCCAAAAATTGAACTTGCCTAAAGAACATAATGGATAATGATTTATCTATGAAATATCATTTCCATAAATGGTAATGGGATATGAAATTTCATTAAATCATAGAAGGTAAATTCATTTATCAAATTATTTATTAATACAATATTACCCATAACACACCCAGTGTATCCTACCTCACCGTGAACATATGTCGTCACAATTTTCATGAATACATCAAATTAAATGAATAATAATACTAATAAATAATAATATTAATGTCTATGGTCAATAAAAATGTCCAAAAATTATAAAATATAATGGAATATATAAATGACAATTTATTAATGGCAGGTATTGTTCTCATAATATATATAATGTATATTACCATGAGAATACACCTTGAGATGATTTTTTAACGTCCTTTGAGTATACACCACTGATAGATTATATCATTAGTGTCCCTAAAAAGATATCATCTATTTATATAACAATAATTAAGAAGTGTTTAATAGACCTTATTGGTACTCATTTTAGTGGGGAACTACTATGACCATTTGTTGTGATAGTTACTATTAGGACATAATCAAATATTATGTTACATAGAAGAACAATCATGAAGTGATAAGAAGTTTTTTAATACTTATAACTATAAATACTTATTGTTCTGGGCATATAAGATGTGCATAGAAGTTGGTGATATATCAATTTTCATTTAATAATCATTTCCCAAAACCAAGAGCGAGGATCATTTATGTCAACTTTATAATTTATTTATTTAATATTTGATGAAATAAATACATGTGATTTGATAGATTATGTTTTGTTGAATTTTTATCATTCTAAAAGGCCATTTTATATTACATTCATTTCTCTATGACAATCCATGTATATAATCCCTCTATGGGTGATCTATACGTTCTCTGATGATCTTCGAGAAACACCACTAGATTTAAGGGTTCTTGTGATGCAAGTGGAATGTATTATGTTGTTCGTTCATGATAACTTGTTGTTTGGTCTTGATGAAATATTTCATTAAGTTATCATTCTTGAGAGGGTGAGTGAAATATTAATTAAGAGATAATTCATTTTTGTAACCATTATTGATTCTATATTTTTGGAAAATATACACAATTCACATGGCTATTATTACAAAGAATTATGATTCATGATAGAATATTATTTAATTACATAACAAACACTAAATAAATTTTATTACCACTAATAAAACCCATAACATAAATAATAATTATATTTCTGTTTCATGTTCCATATTTTGAAATAAATAACATTATTTAAGTTTGTTGTTATTTAATATTTTGCACCATACACAATATTGGTCTGTTAAAAATCCTCTAGGATTTTTTAAAAAACCAATTAAATATTTAATTAACAAATTTTTGATAAATATTTATTAATTTATGTGAACAATATTATGTGAATAAAATTATTCATCACACATGAGAATAATATTTATTAAAATAATTAAACTCAAGTAGAATTTAATCGAGATCATTTGAATCATGTAGTATATGACCCTCTAGGATTCATTCCCATTTTAATTAAGAAGGCATGCAAAAAATACAATATTAATATTTATCAATACTTCAAGGAACCCAAGAGAAAAAACATAGTGGCACAAAATCAACAACCTCATATGAACACCCATTGTGAAATATAATACATCTTTCACTTTATCTCATCATGTAGGTTTCAGATCATTGTTCGTAATCTGTATGCTTGATTTGTGTTTCTTTTACTATTTTCAATACACATGTCGTTACACCATGGCCATGGAATTTAAATATGACTATTATATTCCAATCAAATTTTTTAGAGATTCTATAATAGTGGAAGGGAAAATTATTTCCTAGAATTATTCATTAATTACTTGTCACTCTGGATGCAACCATCAGATCGAAATTCTCCATGAACAATTATCATTATTGATTTGGGAATACATCTACATACAAGAGTTGTAAAATGTAATGATAATTATAATATTGTATAATTACCATCACACACATACACACACCCTTTTATATAGGAATAATTGATGACACCAAAACATCAGGAATACCAACTAGTGGGGTTGTTCTCATAATGTCCCAATTGGATATTACCAAGTGTGAAGTTAATAAAAAGAAGCCTCAATTTTTTTTATTACTGGAAGAACACTATATTTGTACAATGTGTACCATCATAGCATATTGTCCAACTATCAAAAATTATTTGATAATATCATCATATCACATCAATGTTATCATCATAATGGGGAACTTATATTACCTTATCAAAGTGATGAATACTTTAAGTCATATTAAATTAGAGTCTTGTAGAAAAAAGGAAATATATAATATATAGTTTTATAAATATTCAATATCTAAAATATACATGTAATCACAATACATATATTTGGTATGAGGATACTAACTCTAAAAAAATGCAACTTTTACTAGAGCCAACTGCCAAAAACCTTTCGTCCTCAGAGTGTTCATTATTAAATTTATAATTATTTATTTTATTTTTGATCGATGCACAAATAGGGGTAGATTTTTATTTTCTGTTATAAATTTTTTAATCAGATTTTAATTAACATGTTATCGATATATTAATAATGTTTTTTCGGTGTTCCATTTTCAGAAATGTTTGATAACAAATAAATAATGACAAAATATGTCATTGTGATGTGCCAAATATTTGGATGATAAAAATCTCTTACTTGTCATGCGGCTATAGAACACACCATATGCTCATGAACATTTTATCTAGATACACCATGAAATTAATTACACATGCTTATTTTATTACCAAATCTATATCGACTAAGCCAAATAGACATGCATCAAGTTGATATAGGGTTTTTAGCTAACATGTACAGACCGAGTACTCTGTCAGAGTTTACACACCGAAGCCCCAAGAGTGTGTCTTGGATAAGACTAAACTTAGAAACCAAAAAATCAAAAGGATTTGATCATTTATCCTTCAAAGGAAAATTTAATATTTATCTTCAAAAAACATCAATCATTCTTATAGGTTAAAATATTTATTTACACAAATACCATAATATCAAAGATATTTTAATTATTCCCAAATCACCATATATCCAAAAATAAATATTATATTCTATAAAATATAATTAATCGTTCATTATTTAAGTAAAATTCCATAATATTATTTTTAACTTAATCATATATGGTTTCTAATATATTGAATGTGTTCTACAAATAAAATTTTTCACTTAATAATAAAAATAAATTCTATTCACATGGTTATAAATATTATAAAACATATGTTCCCAAAATCAATATAACCATTATTTTTTATATTTTTAAAATAAATAAATTCAATTCCATACATAGTGGGACATTATGGAGGCCATTGGTATAAATTTTACCCTTGTTGACATTCAGTTGTGGGTTTTATTCCTATGGTCTTTCAAGACATGATGGGTTTCCATGCATCATGCACGATGTCGTTTCTCTACAACAATAATAATATAATACTTACTATATTTTATAAATGTGAGAAACATCCTAAAAATCAACCATAATAAATTGTAACCTCAAAGATTAGCTTGTACCTTCCTTTCTTCATAATAATAATTAAGAACTCATAGTTACTTCAAATTTAGTGATCATATTTTCCCAAAAAACATTAAATGAATTTAAACTTATGTCAAACATATGTTATGGAATTTTTCATCAAAATAAACTTTTAATTTTATAATTTTAATTTTTACATATACCATAATAATTTTACAATTTTTTTCTATATTTCAAAGGTATCGATTCTATCCACCTTATGTTCTCCAATTAATGGAAAAAAAATATACTATAGAAAATTCCATAGGCATTCTAGATTCAAATATTATTTGTAAAATAAAATCATATCATAAATTAAATATCTTAAATTCATAATCATTCCCTTCAATAAAAATCTTTCAGAAACCATTAACCTTACATGTTCATCTTATCCATTAATAATTTATTCCTCTAATTAATGATATGAATGACATCCTTGATTCATCAATATAAATACCAATGGTTATACAAAAATTTAAAATTATATCCACAAAATGAAAATATAATACTTCAGTAAATAACTCTTTCTAAAGATAATCTAATGTGTAACATATAACTCAATATTAAAAAATTCCCTCCAATTACACCAATTATCAAAAGATTATTAATAAATTTAATCATTTGATCATCCATAATTCTACCATTACACTTGAATCCCTTATATATATACATGTTAATTATTGGGTGTTATTATTAATCCCATAATTTTTCCTTTTTATCATATTGATCAATAATTCATTTTAAAAAATTATGAATAATATCTAATGATTAAACAATGTCAATACATTATATAATAAATAATGTATACCTTTCATATGACATTGGTAGTTTCATTGTATTTAATTTTAATAGAATTTGGTATTTCTAAATAGTCATCTGTACTATCCTATAGATCCCATTCGTGAGCCTTATTTCAAGAACATCAATGAACCCGAAAACCAGACTCCCCACATTTTAAACATTTAATTGGTAATTTAGGAAGAAGATCATTCCTTTTCATGGAGTTAACTGAACACTTCATTTTTTTCCTTCAAAATTTATTTCATTATAGCCTCATTTACCACATATAAAACATTATCCAATAAGATTAATAAATTTTATTACCTTCTTATTTCATCATTTTTGACACATAGGTCATTGAATATATTTTCCATTATATTTTTTTGTGAACTGAACATCCACAGGGCTTCATTTCTCTCATTTTTGGTTTGTTAGAAAACATAACAATGTTCAAGTGGTTAATAATTATATTTGATAACTCGTTTATAATAATGTTTTTCTCATTATAGATTCTATTTCATTTTTCTCTTAATCATTCAACCACCACATTTTTCATTACATCCATTGTTACATTGCTTCTTTCTATATGAATTCAATTACTAAAAATAAAAACATTAACAATAACATTTCAATAAAAAAACATATACCACCTTGCTAGGAAGATAATAACTTATGATATTCTTATTCGTCTTACCACAATCTCATTCAATTTATACAATGTATCTACGACTCTAACTATAATATTATACATTGTGTTTTTATATTATTTGTAGATAATTATTAAATAATATCCCAACCTATAAGTATATCTAAATCACTATCTCATATGAAATTTATGTACTTGACATTTTACAATACATATAATAGTGGAATAAAACTATAATCCACCTTTTTACCTTCCCAAGAATATTTTTAGTTAATTTTTTTAGGGATTTAACACTAAATCATACATAGTATACCCTTAAAAAACAAGTGGAAACTTATACCTAGAATAAATTTTTCAAAAAAAACATAAGTCATAAAAAATAAAACAGGAATTATTTTCTTGATCAATTTTGAAAAAATTTCCCTTTATCTCATCCATGCTTATAATTTCCATTAAATAATTTCTGAATATTTCATATCTTGGGAAGATCACAAAAGGTTAGTAAGTGAAACAATCATAGGATTAAATCATAACATTTGATTTATATGACATAACATGATGAAATATAAGCTTGTATAATGAATAAAAACATTTAATCAAAACATATAAATCATGGAATCATATGACCATGGAAACATATGAATGTGGAAGTAACATACAACATGACATAAACATGATCAAATTATAAATTTCAAGACTATATTTCAAGGTTGACAGGGTCCATAGTGGAATAGGATTAATTACTGATCCTATACATAGAATTTCATGAGACTAAGTCATTACCCAAATCATTGAAGTTCTATATGGGTTCAAAAATTAAAACATGTTAATTCATGTGTGTGCCAAGATTAATAAAACATAATAAATAATCATAAGGGTTACCCCTAGAATTAAATGGGTGATGTAATCTTATCCTTAAGCATAACCAAAGTGAAATTATCAATTACAACCAAATCGAATAAATTAATAAATAACAATGTAATTGAATATAGAAGATGGTATCATAAGAGATTAACCTCCATGAAGCATAGGATTAAAAAAAGGATGTTCACATGTATTAAAATACATTAAATGATATCACTTAAAAATTATTTTGGAAAATACAATTTTTAACTTTGAAAATTACATATGTTTAAATATAAAAAATTATAAAATTGAAGATCTTATTTGAATATGGCCTTCTAAAATTGTTATGTAAGATTCAAAAAATTAAGCCATGATGATGATGGGGAATGATGCTCATGCTGTATTATTTAAAATAAAAATATTCAATAATTTTTTTTCTTCTAAAATATCTTAGAGAAATATGTTCAGAAAATGATAAAATATAACATTAAAAATACTTTATAAAAATTTAAAATTGAGTAAAAATGTATTTAAACATTCGTAGTAGACTAGTAAAACTATTTTGAAATAAATTTTATAATGTAGAATATAGGAAGAAAAATATACCATGAAGGGAATTTTTAAAAACACATTTTTAATAAATAGAAAATCCCTTATAAATATCAAATCATTAATCAAATGAATAAAATATGTGGGTTCACTATAAATCCACATAAATTAACTTTAAATACAACATATGTTATAAAAAGTAATTTAACAAGTAATATTATTAATAAATAATCAATGAAGTATAGGTTTAAAACAAATAATGTAATTTGGGTTAAGAATCCATTACCACTTTATAATTAGTAGAATTGTATGCCCCATTAAAGAGATAAGAATAAATTGAAATATTTAATACCATGAAGTATATAATATTCAGGATATGATATGTCAAATTGAAGTATAAACACACAAAAAATATATGCAGTGAATAAGTCATATATCTTAGGGAAGTAAAATTTAGATGTTAAACACTTATAAGGATCCTATTATCTAGTTGAGAATTAATCAATGGGGTGATTATGTGTCACATAAGAATATTAAAAATATAATTTGGAATAAAAAATAAATAAATAATCATTACATTAAACATATAATCTTGGAATAATAAAATAATCAAAGTAATTATATAACCTAATGAATAAAAATTGAGTTAAGAAAACCTTACCTCATGATTCCCTTTAGTTATTCATAATTTAACCTCATGTATAATGGATTAAATAATTTTATTTAGTCATTAAGTATCTATTTTAATATTTATAATACATATGTTATGATTTTATAACATCTAGTTACCCAGTAATTAAAAATATTTCATTATATTTAGGGTTTCGAGTGTATTTATTCCATGGATTCATGATTAGATCATTCGTGTATAATTATGGATGTTCATTTAAAATGGGATTAAAAACATATATGTAGAATAAAATGGTACTAATTTCTTTAAATATTCATTAATGGAGTCATTTTTCATATTTCCTTTTTGTAATATGGTGATTCATTTGATATACTTTTATTGATAAATGTGAGTTTATTTTGCTGGTTTTTCCAAACACCAAGAACTGGTTTCATATTTTTTTAAATTTATGAATTTATATCTATTACAAAACATGATATAGTATATAATATACCTATTTTAATATTTTTTAACTTGAATTATCTTTTATGAAAAGACAAGAATGAGATAATAGAAAATGGAAAATCATTATCCATTGGGATAACTAACCGCAAAAATTAAGATAATTGTTTTTTTTATTGAAATATGAAAAGGTAATATAAAGTATGGATATAAGAAAATAGATTATAAATAAATATATTATATAAATTATTCTTGGGATATCATGCATATAAGGATTATTGATGTGAGGAGAATGTAGAAGATTAAATGAAATTAATAGATGTGTTTTTGAGAAAATACCCATAAAATATCACCAACTTAATGGTTAAAATATTTTAACATTGAGTAGGTTTTTGGGTGAGAACATTAGAACATAGAAGGGGGAAGAGTGATGAGTAGTGTGGTTCTCATATATTTTAGGCTATTAAAGGATTTTGGGAGAAATTGTGTCATGACCTGTCCCCCGATGTCCGGGTCGTGACTACCTGAAGCCCACCTTCCTATGCAAGTCGTTGGCAACTAGCACTGGAATGGAAATTACCCTAAAATGGGAAGGAATTTCCTCAAAACCTGTACACACATAGACATGGCCCACTACAAAAATGCAAAACAAAAGAGAAGTAAAAATATACCACAACAACTAAAACCACCACTGAGTGTAAAAGTATATTTTGAAAGAAAAAGGGGCCAGAATAGAATCCCAAAAGGAATGGAAATACGACAAAAAGGGAAAATAGCTGGTGAGGTCATCTGCCATGGATCCTACCAGAAGGATAGGTACTTCTCGTCACTATGGCTCTCCATAACAACTGGTCTCCTTCGTACCCCTTATGTCTACCAACTCCTAGCTTTGTCTAGCCCTGACTTTTCAAGGATCAGTTAAGCTATCCGTCTTCTACACAGGACACAAAAAGGCATTGGCGAAGCCCATGCAGGGGTGAGTATAAAAATACCCAGTAGGGACCTTGAAACCCCCATAAGATCTTTCATAATTCCACCATGGAAAAAGAAAAAGCATGATCTCAATAACAATGCACATATAAAAATACATATCACACCAGGTGTAAAACTCAAAGAAACAAGAATATGATCTTGTTCCACACATGGTAACTATGATGTTGATCCCCAGAGGGTCACTATGATGCCGATTGAAACATGGTATCTATGATTCTATTCAACGCAAGGTCTATATTTTGTTGATCCACACAAGGTCTCAATGATGTTGATCCACATAGGTTCACTATGATACTGATCCATATAGGCTCACTCTGATACTGATCCACACATGGTCGCTATGATGATTATCCACAAATGGTGGCTATGATGTAGATCCAAATAGGGTCGCTATGATGATGATCCACAAATGGTCGCTATGATGATTATCCACATATAGTTTCTATGATGTTGATCCGCATAGGTTCACTATGATGATGATCCACACATGATCACTCTTATATTGACCACAAACCACAGGATTCCAGTACATAGTACACTTGATTATTAAAGTAACACAACTCAAGGCATCAATAGTATTTTAATTAGCACAAAGTCCCATGAAGTAGTAACCCATTGATTCATCATGTCATAAGGGTTGCAACTCAATGGAAAGAAAATTAATTAGATGCATGGTCTGAGAGTTATTGTAATTTTAGTGTTGAGGGCCTTGTTAGATTCAGGCATGATCCAACCTGGTCATACTTAATCATTCTCCAAAACTCAGGTGGAGTATCTCAAATGGAATTTCCCTCTTCTTAGAACATAGTGCCGTATATGTTTCGGCAAACAAATGTTCGGTTTGTGGGATACATGATTTCAAGCAAAATTGGACTTGAAAGGGGCTAGGGTCTTGTCCGACGCTGTCAGAATGACCCTGCTTGACCCGTTCCATGTTCAACCCAGCCTGGTTAGGTGGGGCCACAAACCAGACTAGCCCGTTGGATGGGAACGACCCACAAAATGGGTTTCATGACCCATCCATCCCGAATGGCTAAAGATCCATTCAACTCTTCAAAAGGCGACACCATGTGGCATTTCCACATGGCACCAACTTGTTGTCTGTGGGACCCACAGGGCATCATCCCCCCTCTTCTGTGGTGCGCACCTACGTAGAACCTTCTACAAATGTGGCCGGCCAAGGGCCAGCTATCAATGCTACCTTCTCCCCTCCTGCGACTAGTGAGCGTCAATCGTTGTCTTTTCCTAATGGTGATGGTCGTCAGCACCGGCTCCACGGTGCTGTGACGGAGGGACATTCATAGGCCACCGGGTGAGTCCTGGTGGTCTATTTTCCCTACTTAAAGCACCTACAGCCCTCTTGGAATTCCTCTATCTCTATGTTCCTCCTAGATTCATCTTACCGCTCTGTTATATGATCTCTCATGAAGAAGGCAACAAAGGCTAATGTGGCGGATGGTCCGAGCCTTCTTCATTTGGAACATGCCCTCTATGTTAGTATCTTATCAAATGGGTAGTAATTAAATCATCAAAGATTATATAAAAACCTTGAAAAGTTCCCCCAACAACCACCATCAATTTCATAAGAGTCGCAGATGAACTCGTTCTAGTTGAAGCGTGTTCGTCATGCTTTTTAAGAATGAGGGAAGGAAATAAATTCACTTGAATTTAAAGAAAAACTACCCCTACCTTAGAATCGGAGGTGACGTCATAGCTGTAAAAGAACAAACCATGTTTAATGAATTTTTCAACATTCTTCGATCTAAGATCAATTCATCCAACATTGCCATCCAAGATTCTGTTCCTCCCTGGTGGAAGATGCAGCAACACTTCGTCAGAGGTTCATCACTTCTGGGTCAAAATACCAAGCCTCAGCCTCATATAAATAGATGGAAAGTGAGATTTAACACAACATAGGATTAATGAGGTTCCTTGATATGTTATGTAATCATACTCTCAACACATAATGGAGTGGTTACAAAATAGAATAGTCAATCCACATAATGTCCTAACAACCCTGTAGTCCCACCACCGCCGCACAACAGTTGGAAGGAAATTTGGAATATCATTTTTATGGCATTTTATTATCCTTTCAAAAATTTCAAAAAAATATATTTTTCATATGAAAATATTTGGTAAATGTTAAGCCTTATTTATGATAATCACGGTGCTACGAGTTCAATAGTGCTCTCGGATTTTAAATCTGAGCACTAG
This sequence comes from Viscum album, assembly GCA_963277665.1. Taxonomy (NCBI): domain Eukaryota; kingdom Viridiplantae; phylum Streptophyta; class Magnoliopsida; order Santalales; family Viscaceae; genus Viscum; species Viscum album. The sequence goes on from OY728134.1 coordinate 178,071,431, forward strand.
TTCAAAAGATAGAAATCACCACTCGCTTGTTTTCTGAACATACCATAGAAAAGTTCAAAAAATTATTAATAGTCACCCTCGACTCATTCCAGTCAAGGATAGGATCTTCCTCATGGAAATAATCCCCCATGAATCCAACGATACTCTCATATTCTCAATCCGAGTTATTGTTTAGAAGTTAATTAATTTAAAAATAATGTAATTGTTACTTAATTAGTTTATTTTCGTTTAAAAACTAACTTCCACTGTTGTACTTCACAGGACAATTTTAGGGACTTCATAAGGAGATAATAAACATAAGAGTTTAGCTATGGTATCATATTTTTAATTTGATTCACCATTATTGAGAGATAATAATTTCAAAATAAGAAATTTTATTTTGTTATTTGATTTTCAGTTATGCCATTTTTGATTTTTCTCCCTAGAGTCCTGTGCTCACTGAACATTAGTGACACCTAGGGTAACCCTCCATCTTGAATTATATGGTTCCCTAAAATTTATGATATGGGAAACCATTCAATAATTATTCAACTTTTTCCAGAATATTTCTCACGCGTGCTATTTAATGTTTAAAATTTTTTCGATAGATCATTCTTGGAACTCTGGGACTTGAAATCTCATGCCATTAGATTTAATGATCTCTAAATAATTCTATAGAATTAATAAAATATGGAAATTTAGGGACATTATATTATCCCCACATTAGGGATTTAAGTCCCTTAAAGCCAAAACAATAGAAAATCAATCAAATGAGGGTACTGAGCATGAATCTAAGCCTCTTTCTCTCATCTACTCTTCTAGAGGTTCCCATGCTGCCACCAAACTCACTACCTAGTGATTGACCATCAATGAAGAATCTTTCATATCAATCATCTATCTCTACCAGGAACTCAGTAAATGTAACCCCATCATCAAAATCCAACTCGCACTAGACGATAGCATTTGATTAATCAAGCACGTATCTCCTCAGTTGCGGCACATGGGAACCATTATGCACCTGCTGCATCTATTAAGGAAGAACTAGGATGTATGCCACCTCACCAGCTATGCTACGAATCTATAAAGGACTGATGATCCTCAGATAAATCATACCTCCCTAGCCGAATCTCTTTAATCCTTATCAGGGTGAGAACCGTTGGAAGACATTGTATCCCTCCTCGAACTCCAAGGGTCTCCATCTCCTGTATGCATAAATATTCTGCTGGATCTCAGTAGTTTTCATCCCTAGACACTAGTACTAACATCAGAGGTCCTGGTACATCTTTTCCACTCAAGGATGTACCATCAATGGGGAATTGTGGAACTCCCTCAACACCTACTCTCATAGAGTCATAGGTACCATGGTGCATCCTCCAATGAGAACAACGGGCTCCCCACCTTCAGAAAATACTTCAAGAGACTGTCCTAAGGATATCTAAGTGCATTTTTCCTCATAGTAAATTTTCTCAAGCTATGCCTTCCAAAATCAATGAAGGAGTGGGGGAGTGACCATCATAGGCTTGAGGTAAGCTACCATATCACCTCACTCAGCTACTGTAGAGCAGACCTCCTGCTGAGTGTGTTAGCTACTACATTCCCCTTACCAGGAGTATATACTATCTTAAAGTCACTATCTTAGAGGATCATTAGCCATCACGACTATCTCAGCTATATTAAGGCCTACAAGCACCTTTCCATTCACATGAAATTCTGCCACTTTTTACTGATTGATGTGACCATTAACCCAATGGTAGTGGGTAATCATTCTACATGTCCACATGGTTAAAATGTTAGTAATTGACACACAACCTCATACACTAGGTTTTTCTAAGCCCTTCCTCTACATGTCCTCTCAACTACACTTTTATCTCCCAGAGTACTACGGGAGCCATCTAATATGCAGATATAGATATCTGTGATGTACCTGGGTATAATAAAATGTAGAATTCCATCTTTCATTGAGGAGGTAATCATAGAAACATCTTTTGAAAAGATGTTATAGCACTCTCCCTCAACTGTTGGGAACTGAAAACTCAAAATGCCTACTTCCACGAGGGTAAGGCTAACAGACTCAATATTTATTAGCAACACCCACCTATGCATGAGTTTATCCCTTGCTGCATGTTATACCATTTTTGCTAACTAAGGAAAACCCCAATCCAATGCTATAGATATAACTCAACTTTTTTCCTAAAATAATCAATCTGAGTGTGAACTGTGAATGACCAGTCAAATCCCAAACTAACATCGTAAGGCCCCGACACTACCACCAAGAGGTTCCAACCTAATATCTCACCTCAAGGTCGAGGTCACACCATCAACATAAGTGTGATTATTGAGTCTCATCCCATAGGTATCTCCAAACATAAAGGTAAAGTCAATGGTATAACTGGAAAGTCTAGGTCTTGAACAAGATTCGTGACAAGAAGGAATGATTATTACCTATATATATTAACATGGAAACTAATAGTAGACACAAAATGTACATAAAATCAGTTTTTGATACCTTGGGTCACACTCCTTAACCACATTCAGCTACTCCCTTCCCATGTCCTCCAGATCCCTGAGCCTAGTGGGGACCACATTGTGGTGGTGGTTGTAACAAGTCGAAATATATACCACCTCATATTTCTCTCCTAACTCCTCTTCCACATCTACTACCCTAAAAATTCCTCTGTCCTTGCCACTTACTCATTCTAAAAATATTCTACACATCAATGTCTATAGAACTGAAGTCAGTTTCTTGCATTCCTACAGCTAAAATTCACTTGTTGTATCCTGTCAAATAATAAACATTCAAACACAAAGGATCTCTCTCACACACTAATATAAGTACGAATGCTCATAAGAATAGTGTTGGCCTAGATGTCCCTAAACACATCCTTCTCGGATGTCCGAGCCTGGAAGAATTGATAAATAATATTCATCGAGTACCTCGAATGGTCAATATTCCCTGATGAATAATTCTATACAAACATTTTGTCCTATTAAAGATGTAGAAGGTCCTGGGAACACACACATATTATATATTTCCGGTAAGAGGCCCCTTCTCCGAGGAATGTTCTCAAGCCTTATAAACAGAAAATTCACCCCATCATAAGATCAGGGTAATGTAATCCTTTTCATCACCCTGCTGAGCCGCATAGAAGGCTCACTAATAGGAATACCATCTGATCGAATGGTGCCTTGGCTAGTTTAAAACTCGGTCGCCACCTTAAGCATGTCATTCTCCACCTGTGAGTTGTTCTTGCCTCAAAATCTGAGGGGTATATGTTGCTAAAATTTGTGTAAGGAACTGAGACTATATTGGTCCTCTACCTATAGAGTCAGCTGTAAATGCAGACCAACGAGTAATGGTATTGTAAAAAAACCACCCAAGGTTACTATCTTGGGAAATAGTCCATTTATCGAAGCCCCATCACCCATGAAGACCATCCTCAAGGTCACACATTGGAATCATGGATGGCTGTCTACACGAAGAAATATTATAATGAAATAGGTACTCCGTGATCAATAAGTTATATTTGGTGATATAAGTCAGAAATTACCATGAAAACATTCCCAAAACAAACGTAATTAGTGCTTTCATGCACCAAGTATGAAATCAAAATTCATAGTCCTGGTGTATGGATATGTTGGTCTCTGCACCAACACTGGAATACCCGAACAAAAAACCATACTCAAAACACTTAACACTATCACTCCATTAGAAAGATCAGAGTCCTAGTTCATCAATAGAACTGACTCCATTGATACCACTTTGTCATGACCCATCCCTCGGGGCCCATTCCATGACTACCCAAGCTCGCCGTCCATAGGCCAGTGGTTGGTGATAATCACCAAAAATGGATTGCCCTAAAATTAGAAGGCATTTCCTCAAAACCGATACATGCATAGACAGAGCTCACTATACATAAGTAATACACAAAATAAGAAGAATGGTCTACCAAAAAATAAAACCACCACTAAGTGTAAAAATATGTACTAAAATAAAATGGGGCCAGAATGAAAGCCCAACTAAAATGGAAATATAGAAAAAAGGGAAAAACACATGAGGCTGTCCACCAAGGATCCTACCTGAAGGGTCTGTAAAAGTCATCATTACTGCTCTCGGTGTCATCTGGTCACATACATACACCATCTCCCAACAACATCTGAGATATATCTAGCCCGGAGTCTTTAGGACTCATTCATGCTATATGTAATATGCAGATGACACAACAAGGTGCGGGTGATGTTCATATAGGGGTGAGTGTAAAAATACCCAGTAGGGACCCCAATACCCCTCGAAGGTCTCTCAGTATTCAATAAATGAAAATTAACAAGCATGATTTCAATCACAATTCACAAAGATGAACAATGCTCACAATTTGTAAATAACTCATAGAAACATGAATATGATGATGATCCACATAGAGTCTCTATGATGCTAATACACACAAGGTTTATATAATGCTGATCAAAACATGGTCTCTATGGTGATAATCAACACATGTTTTCTATGATTATGATCCACATATGTTAGCTATGATGTTGATCCTCATAGGTTCACAATGATATTGAACCCCATAGGGTTTCTATGATAATGATCCACACATGGTTGCTATGATGCTGATCTACATTGTGTCTCCATGATGTCAATCCACACAGGGTCCCTATGATGCTGATCTACACAGGGGTTCCATGATGATAATCTATACAGGTTCTCTATTATGCAGATCCACATAGGGTCAGTATGATGCTCATCCTCACATGATCTCTATAATGCTGATCCACACAGGATATCTCTTCAACTGATAGCCAACCACATGATTCTCATATATAGTATGATTGATTTTGGGAGGAACCACTCCTGAAGACATCAGTCATAATTAAACATGAAAAAGTCACAAGAAGATGTAACCTAATGATCCGTCATGTAATAAGGGTTCTAACGCAATAGATGGTGTGTCCATCGGATGACCAATCTTTGTGTTAAGTGAATTTTAATACTAAGGCCCTCGTTGCATTTGGGTATGATCATACCCTACCATACTCCCTCATTATACCAATGTCTGGTGGAGTATGTCAAAATAACCATCTAACTATAAGGATTACATCTCCATAGACTGTAAATCAATCGAACGTCATATTTTTGAGATATGGCTTTTTATGTGAAACTGGGTCTGAAAGGGGTCTGGTATGGTTTGACATAGCCCGACCAGGTCTGCGATGACCAGACCCATCCAAGGTCTAACATAGTGTGGGATGACCTAACCCAGCCAAGGTACAACATCGGAAGAGTCCGGCATGGCCTGACATGAACTGACGTGGGCCGGCCCGTTAGGTCTGGGCCATGGCAGGCTCCAAAAGCTGGGTTGCGGACATGCCTGGCCCATTGATTTGGCTCAACCCACATGAGGGGTCGCATGAACCTCTCATCCCAAATAGCTTATGATTCATTATACTATTCAAATGGTTATTCCACGGGGTGCCGCCACACTATCTGTGGGACCCAAGAGGCTCGTGTCCATCTCTGTTGTGTTATCAAAATCGAGACCTCCTCACCGCAATATGCTGCCTTCCACTAATGTGGTCGGTTGAGGGTCAGCCTCCTCTCCTACCACTGTGGCAACACCCCCTTCTACGACTGGTGAGCACAAGACACCACCTTTTCCTGCTAGCACTAGTCGTCGGTGGGACTTTTGTGGGGGTCATGTGAGCTCTGTTGGTATGTTTTGTATTCTGAAAGCACCTACGGGACTCCTAGGATGCCGCCGTCACCGCGTGACTCCTGGATTTATCTTTTGGCTCCATTTTTTGGTTTCCCTGAAAGAATTCATCAATGAATGATTTGGAGGAGGGCCCAATCCTTTTTCATTTTTCCTATGACCTACACTTTAGCGTCTTATGAAATGGGTAGGGAATAAATCCTCAAAGATTGTATCTAACCCTTTCAATGATCCCACTACGACCACTAAAAATTTCATATGAATCGCTGATCAAATCATTTTGGTTTGTCCCCATTTAATAGGCTTTTCAATAAAGGGAATGAAATAAATACATTTGAATTTAAACAAAAACCACCCCTACCTTGGAATTAGAGGTGAAATTGCAGTTTTGGAAGAAGAATATATGCTTGAAGAATATGTCAGCATTCATCGATCTCAGATAGATTCCTCCAATGTTTCTATCTAAGCTTCCATTCTTCATTGGTGGAAGATGCTACAGGAATTCGTTAGTGGATCCTCACTTCCATGTCAAAATTCTATGATCGGTACTGCTTTAAATATAGGGGAAGGGAGATTTAACACAATGTTGGATTAATGAGGACAATTAATATGTTAATTAATGAACCTCTCAACTCTTAACAGAGTAGTTATAAAATAGAAGATTCAATTCATTTAATGGCATGACAACTCAGCGGTCCCACTACCTCCATTCAACAGTCAGTAGGAAATTCATAATAACAATTTTTTGTTAGTTTATTATCCTTTCTAAATGTATTCAAAACTATCTTTTCAACTTGACCAATATCTGTTGATGTTAAGCTTTCTATAATTGAATCCTGGTGCTGTGAGTTCAATGGTGCCCTCAGATTTTTAATCCGAGCACCGGTTCAAAAGATAGAAATCTCCACTCAAAAGTTTATTGAACACACTATAAAAATGTTCAAAAAATTATTAACAATCACCTTTTACACATTCTAGTTGAGGTTAGGCTCCAACGAAGGGAAACACGCCACCACGAATTCAACTATAGTATTAGATTATCAATACAAGTTAACGTTTAAGGTTAAATAATTTAACAATAATATAATTGTTACATAATTATTTTATTTACGAGAAATAACTAACTTCCATTGTTGGATCGCACCAGAAAATGTTAAGTTCTGCCTAAGGAAAGCATACTTTCACAAGTTTAGAGGTGGTCAAAAAAATTTCATCCATGTCACTGTTCGTGAGTTATAATAATTTGAAATATAAAATAATTTTATTTAATAATTTTATTTATGGTTATTCCATTTTTGGGTTTTCTCACAGGAGGCATGCGCTGACTAAACATTAGTCATGCCCAGGGTAAACCCACTTTCTTGAGTGCAATAGTTCTCTTAGATTTATAATCTAGAAAACCATTTCAGATTTATTCCAATTTTTTAGGAAACCCTCTCACGTGCACTATTTAATGATTAATAATTTTTAGATACATCATTTTAGGCACTTCGGGCCACAAAATCATGTGTTGTTAGATTAAAAGACATGAAAATTAATGCATATAATTAAATAGATATACAAAAATTATGTGATATTACACATGGGGCGGTGAGTGGTGATATTTGTACTAGAGGAGGGGTGGGTTTAGTTGATTAAATAATGATTATTTGTTATTTATATCCAACAACATTGAGATTGAATTATTTTACCTGAATTTATATGATAATTATTGTTTTAATGTCTTGATAGGGTCTATTAATATATCATATTAAAATTAAATATTCTAAATTTTTTATATTTTATGCTGTTAGATTTCAACGTTAATCTGTTTGATTATTTTACGGAAACTATGGTATGTCATTTTTTAAAACATTTAATTTATTATAAATAAAAATGAAAATTACCATAGAAAATAATATGGAAATTATTATTAAAAATATTTAATCTATTTTGAAAAATTCAAATCAAATAATAGGTTAATTTTAATTTAAAATTAATCATGTAGAGGACATGAGAAAGCATATTTTTAATGTGAAAATATTCAAATGTATGAAATGATTTAAAATCAAATTTTAATTTGAAATTGTTTCCACTAACCTAAATTGTTTTTATTTATGAATTATTAAACTAGTTAAATATTAAATACTTGGTAAATTATAATTTAATTATATAAATAATTTATATGAAATTTCTCTTTTGAAATAAAATTCTGTATTTTTCACTGTTCATCAAAAAATGAAAGTTATCATAAAAATATTCATTCACCGTATGTTAATTTTTATATATAGAATTCAATATAAATTTCTTGTTTTAATGAAAATTATAATGTGTTAAATATTTTGGTTTAAAAAAAGTGATGCCATAAAAGGCTACAGAATTGCCTTTTTAAAAAAAATATAGTTATTTATGCTTATAATTGGATTTATTATTATCTTAAGCCTATGAAACATATTAGATGATTTTAAAATAATTTCATTTGATTAAAAAATTATAATTAATTAATATATTTCAATTATTTTTATTAATATATTATATTATGATAAAATACAATTCGAGGAATAAAATTTTATTTTTAAAAAAACCTGTAAATGCCCAAACATAAACATTACATTCTATAGTTCTTTTAAAACTAAAAATGACATGATTTTCCAAAATAATTTTTAGTTTTAAGTTTTTTGGTGGAATATGGAAAATTCTTAAACATTGAACTGATACATTAAAAGTGGACACTTATACATTGTATCTAATTCATCCATAAAAAATCATTAAAATAAAAAATGATTTCTTCGACTAATATATCATGGAAATTTTTCCTAGATCTCATCCTTCAACCAAATATCCTTAAACCATGTGAAAATAAATTTACCACATGTGCTGACAAAAAATGCTTAATAAGGGACATAAAATAATGAAAACCATTTGTCTAGTGAAAACCCATAAAATATTTCTATTAAAACATACATTATTACACTGAAAAGAAGATCATCATATAATAAATATCACTACTAATAATTTTTAAAAACAAATTATTTTCAAGATAACTCATAAGTAATCATACAAAATATTGGTATCTAACATCAGAAATAATTAAACAAAAATGGAGTAACCATGTAGTCTACTTCCATACAAATCAATCTTATAAATAGAATAACAATATGGTCAACTTCCATAAATGATACTATTAGAAAAAGAATAAACATATGGACAAATTCCGTATTTAATAAATCTCTGGTTATAATATAAACACTAGTCTTTGATTTATCATGTAACCAAACATGAAATTTCTAAGTACCATTATATTATAATAACACATAAAAACGTGAAATTTAAACATGTCTCAAAAAGAATTTTATTTTCATTCATAATAAAACATTTCAAGTTATTTAAATAAGTAATGCATTTTAAATACCATTTTAATACATTTATAAAATATTTCTTTATATCAATGTGTCCCAAAACACATTGAATTAGTTGAAATATACAAAAAAAATTACCATTTTAACAATTTGATTTCCATTTTAATACATTCATAAAACCATTTCTGAAAACATGATCCAGAAAAAAAATATTTAGAAGATTAAGTCTTCAAAACATTTAAAACTATGTTATAGTTAAAGAGTCTCCTACCTTGACTATGATTCGTCCCGTTTATCCATATTTTCTAAATAATAAACATATATAAATTTATTATTTTTTTAGAACATTTTAATTTTTATTATTATATATATATATATAATTACCAGTTTGATATTATATAATAATTAATTATTTATTTATGTTCATGTTATATATTTTGTCGATATTCAGCATTTGAGTCAAAAATGATCTTGGTTTGATATCAACAGTAAAAGTAGTACTTATTCCATCATATTTAGAATAATATCCATGTAATAATAGTAAATTTTTTAGGTCAATTATACTCTTAAATAAATCCACTAATTATGGTTTTTAAAAATGAATTAGGTTATAATCACGAAGATGGTAAGTCATACATACGAATTGATGACTTTCTCATTTTTCAAGGATCATTGTTTAAAGAAAGTATGTATTATGGTATCTTAATATAATTATCATAATTTAAATAATATCATTTTAATGATTTAAATATCACTATATATATGTATAAAATCCTTGGGATGTGGTGACGAAAATCCAATAACATCGCATCATGGAGGTGATTGTTCACATATACGAATAAACAACATTATCATTTTCATGTTAATGTAATGGTAAGAATTTAAATTTTAAATCATATTTTCATAATGATAAATATTTCATTAATATAAAATTTGAAATTTAATTCTATAATTAAACTTATTCTTGAATTATGGTGATTTAAATTAATTATATCAGTTCTTGTGGGGGTATTCTATTGTACACATGAACGATTAATTCTTTTTCCTTTTGATGGATGTGGATACGGATTTGGGTTATGATATTAAATTACTAACATATTCTTATTTTTATAATAGAAGAGTTACTATTTAATAATAATTAAAGGATATTTGATGTAAATGGGAGATTAAATAAAATTTAAACTCTTAATTTAAAACGATGTATCTCCTTCAAATGATCTCCATTGGTTAACACCTCAACACCAACAAGGAGGGGGTTATGCCTCCTAAAAGGCCCGTATAATATGTTTCAGGATTCTAGGAATGTATTTTATTATATTTGTTTAGGTAAAATTTGTGTTTTAATTATGATGAATAGAGAATAATGAGTTCCCTTTTATAAGAGAGGGGTGGGGCACTCTAGGAATTATTCAAAATATTAAATAAATAGATATTAATTTTATATTCAAGATGGATCCCAACTAATTTATTTATATGATATGATTATATTGGGTTGAATGTACTTCATCCAATGAAAATGAGATATGTTTTGAATATGTTTAATCTATATCCTTTTATTTTAGCCATTATTTATCCTTTTTAGGAATTAGTGTAAAATCATGTAATTTACAATGTGATCATTAATATAATTACTATAAAATATAAAACGACCTCGAAATGGGTAATATTGGAAATATTTCTCCAAACCAATTTATTTTTCTGAAATTGATAATTATTATAAATATTATATAATTTAATAAAATATTATTTATTTTTAAATTTTAGTAATCTCATTTTTGACACTATTCATTTCTTGATTTTCTTTAAATTTATATAAAAATGATAAATTCGAACCAAAATCATAAACACATCCATAAAATTATAATGTGAAACATAAAATTTGTGGATGGAATTAATTATATCATCTTAATTTTACTTTAATATCTGTAATATCATTTATTTGATTCTACCATTAATTAAACTATTCATTCATCATAATTTTGTCACCATTTATTGTAATTATTTAACCAATAAATATTATAAATAAATTACCATGATGTATGTCAACCTTTTTATTTAAAAATTCTATTTATATTCCAACATATCCATTATATAACCCAATATAAAAAATATTTCTCTTGCTAAAAAAAGTATGAAAAAATTCACATTCCATTGAATATAATAATATTAAAGTTATATTCTCATAAAATTTCTATATGTGGTTACATAACCTATTATATAATTCCTACAATTGAAACATAAATATAAAATAAAATTAGGAAAAGTGTTCGGGTAATTTTATAATATTTATAATATTATTGAACCTTTAATTACCATATTTACCTTCAACCGTGGTAATAAAAATCTAAAGATACTATTGAATTTTTCCAAAACAACAAATGCTATCAATTTACTAAATTTTGTCACTATGACTCCAAATATGTAAATTATTTTATTGAATTAAAAAAATAGATATTCAAGAAATTAATTAAAAATTAATCACATTTATAGAATTAGAAGCATATTTTTAAAGTAAAAACTTTCAAAAGTGATAATGTTTTTTGATCAATTTCAATGTGTAATTGTTTCTAATTACCTAATTATTATTCAATGAAAAAATATGTTCAAATTAAATGGTAATCATATTAAAAATTAATATTTACCACAATAAATAAACATTATGAAATAGTAGTTTTTCATGAAAATGCATTATTTTTTTACTATTCATAAAAAGATAAAACATATCAAAAAATAAACAAATATTAACCAATGTAATATTTAAAAATACTATTTCAAATAATAAGTATATATTTTTTCAAATATAAACAATAAAATTGTCAAAAACTAGATTTAAAACAATTGCATCTTGATAAGGTTGAAAAAAAACCTTTTTGAAAAAATACATATTTTACTAATAAAATTGGATTTATTGTTAGATCATGTCAAGAAAAAACATTTGAGGAGTGCTAAAAATTAAATTATATATTATATATATATAATTAAATAATTTAGGAAAAAAATAATGTATAATTAATTTATTTCTATAAAAAACACATATTCACATTAAAATAGTTTTTTTGGAGAAACATTCCATTTTATTATAAAAAGGGTTTTACATTTATTTATAATTACATGTTCTCTAGTGAAGTAATTGTATATAAATGTATAAACCATATTTTGATAATTTAGTTAATATTTTTCTTTATTTTCATTGTAACACCTTTTTTTAATGTTATCAATTAAATATTATTAAGTAGTTCATCTATGCTCACTTTTGTGTATCATTTATGCTATCAAACATAGATTCTATTTTTAAAAACTATATAATTTTTTAAAAAATATCATTTATAATCAATTTGTTTTTTATATTCATTTTTAATTAATTTATAATTAATGAATTCAAATTATTAACATATGTAAAGTATATTTTAATAATTTACTCAATCTGATCTGTACTACCATTCTAATAGCTTGGTGATAACTATGAAATTTAAATAATAATATTTTTTCATTTGATTATGCATGATCTAAAGTATCTTGAATTATATTGAGCATAAGGTTTCCTTTTTAAATATATGAGTGTTACAATTATATCACATAAATCATATATGTTAATCAAGTGAGTCCCTTTTGACATTATTGTAAAATTTAAATGAAAATATATTCATATTGCTACATAGAGGTGGTAGTCCACATGTATGTGTTGGGTATAAATGTGATTCCACTCTCCCATTCATGTTTTTGGTTTTGAAAATAAAAAATTCAAGTTGTTTGTCATCGTAGTAAAATTCTATTTTTTACATCATAATCATATATGAAGTTTTCTCATCGTAATCACATTTATCATAATCATATATGTTGTTTTATTAATGTAATAATATATGTTGTTTTACATTGTAATCAATTATGTTGTTTTACATCACAATTGCTTAATTAATTTTACATATTGACTATATATGTTGTTTTACAATCATAAACACATATTATGTTTTCGTAATCATATATAACATACTCACATTACGAATCATATCTATATTTTTCCTTGTAAACATGCATTGTAACCATTTTATGCATCATAGTCAGGATACACGTCGTATTCATATTATTCATCGTAACCGTGCATCATAACCATGTTATTCATCATGATCATTATATGCACCGTATTCATGTTATGCATCATAATCATGTATCATTTACATGATATTCATTATAATGAAGTTATGTTTCGTACTCATGTAATGCATGAGATTCATGTCTTACTCGAATAATGAGTAATTTTTTTAATCATACCACTTTCTTCAAGAATTTGTTATTAAAATATTCTAACCCAAACGATGTCGTGATATTAGTTATGTAAAAATAAAAATGATGTTCTGTATTCTATTTTATTTTCATAGTTATAATTCTAGGTGTCCATGAGCCTCTGAATTTTCAAAGATAAATATGATTGTTGGAGGAGGGAGTCGATCGTTGATGTTTTTCCTATAAATTGGAGATCCTTTGAACAATCTCATTATCAATTGATGATCCTAGAGATTACATGATATAGAGTGATTTCTAGAGAGATATAATCTCGTTTCAAGTGTGATATGTGAACATCGTGTTCAACCGTGAACAACTGGTTCAGCACTGTGCGAATCAGATTGTTGCTTTGTACAATCGATGGATTTTGGGGATAGGAAGACAGAGGATATGAGTACCTTAAGGTTAGAGGGCTTGTAGGGATAAAAAGACAGACTATGATATTCTTATAGAGGGCTTCCCCTATTGTGGGTAAGATAGAATTCTATAAAATTATAAATCAAGGGACCTTTATTCAAGGTTGTTGGATATCATTTTGTTGGGGTTTAAAAATTTCATACTGGTTTTACTTGTTTTATTATCAGTTTTAATTCCCGTATATTTTTTAAAAGAATGTAATTATAATATTATTATAATTTTTTATTCTTTTTTAATATGATAAATAATATTCTATACGATTTAGGGTAGAATATTTTCTTAAGATAAACATCCTTATGTCCTGTTAAGTTTAACTTGTTTATGTTTAGGTTTATTATAATTAGATATGGGGACTTCCAATTATTCCTTTACGTAATAACCAAAAAGTGTTCGTGAATTTACCTTTTTTTATCATTGTTATTCATTTTTTTCCTTAATGTTAAAAGAGAAGGTTTTAAAACATACAATTCACCCCCTCTTGTAATTGAGCATCTACATAATCTATTTTGATCCTACAGTATGCAGGTGTGATGTTCTTGTTTTCCAACTGATTAGAATGTAAGAAGGTAGATATTATATTATAATTAAATAATTATAATAATTTCAGAAATATCATAAACATATATTTAATACATCATCGAATCCCTCCATGTTATGCAGTGATGAAAAAAATACATCGGTTCACAAGGCAGTAGTCCATTTCACACCCGATCGATGATTTCATTTAATATTATTTTGAAGTTAATATGGATATTTTTGTTGAATTTTAAATAATAACATGTTATTATACATTAGATAGATATACTACTATATATTAATTATTTAGTATTATTTTTCAGTGGTGGAAGATAAAAAAGAAAACTTAGTTAAGTATTTTACCACTTATTTGGACTTCTTATTTTTGATTATCCCAAAACCATTAAAATAATTTTGTTATGATAAAAAAATGGAATGCATAATTTGTGGAGGTAATTAAGGAGGGAATTTGGATAGGTATTTTATAAAATATAATTCTTTGAATGGTTAAAGAGGATGGAAGTAAGGGTGGCCTTTTATACCGGGTGGAGATGACACAATTATAATTTTTTAAATTAAAAGTAATACCCAAGTTTCTCCCATGAAAAATGGCTCCATAATAGCTCATTATCGATACTTATATGATATATGGTCTAAATATTTTATTAAAATTGGTTTTGTATATGTTTTTTGGTCATTATATCCCTTATCTTTTTATATTGACACCAGGTAACCTGGTTTTAACATTAATAAAAAATATATTTTAACCATTTTTAATATTCATTATGAAAAATAATATGTTGATATTATTTCATAATAATAATAATAATATGTATTCCCTATATAAAAATCAATTTTCCAAAACTACTTTATATAATTGGAAGAGTTTTATTTAAAATAAAACCCACAATCATGATTAAAAAAAATGTTTACGAAGAAATGTTTCCTTAATTGTAACATGTTTGTCAGAATTTTACATAAAAATGATTATAATGACTAAAATTATAAAAATTATTATAAAATTTTACTAAATTTAACTATTAAATAAATTTATCTTTTTAAATTATTGAATGAAAATGTAGTTTTTAATAAAAATACAATTTTTCACACATCATTAAAAAATTAATCTATTCCAAAAAATCTCAACAATAAACTCATAGATAATTTTGAAATTGTCCTTCGAAAAATTATGTTTTGATTTGGAAATATAATTTATAAAATTTCATGAAATTATTTGGATCATATGTTCAGAAAAATAAATGAAATTCTTTTTTTGTTGAAATGAATTTCTAATGTATATAATGACTTTAGCAAAAATAATGTTCATATTTATAATTTATATTTTTATCTAAATAATATGATATAATAATTTTAAAACTATATTTATTATTATTAATATCCTCAAATTTATTGGAAATGTTTTAACAATCAAATTTAAATAATAACATTGTAGTTTGTTAAAACTCAGTCTTATGTGTAATGTATGAATTGAAAAAAATAAATTTAGTTATTGAATCTTTTTAATAAAATGTTGATGTTTTATATTATACCCCACTCCAATAAATGAGTTTCAACCTCATAATGTGAACATGTTCTCTGTAATAAATGTATTATTAGATTAATACATGTTTTTGGAAGTCAAACAAATTAGAAGGATTTAATGAACGACATGATGAATATTATGTATATGAAATAAAACAATTATATTGGAAAACAAATAAATAGGTATAAAAATAGGTAAAAATGAACAGGAAGTGTAAATATGGAAATGAAGAATAAAAATAGTGTCCGAAAATTTATAAAGACTGATTTTTATCAATGATCACTTGAAAGTTAATGATCAAGAGAATGTTAATGGCCAAAAAACTATTAACTCATGAGATGTGAAAAATACCATTTCATCATTATAAATTAAGGGTATAAGAAAATTATTTTTCTCAATATAATTTTAATAATTTTTAGGAATAATTTTACTATTTGTATAAATAACATGAGAGAATATTGTTACATGATTTCTTTAAATTTCATATACACAATCTCATCCATGGTTTTACATTGTTCAATTTGGGCTTCATATAATATTCATAGGAATGAAAAATCAATATTAGTTATTATTTTCTGAAGCACTGAATACCAAATTTAATAGATTATACGATCTATATTATAATTAGAATTCATTCCATCTATAATGAGTTATCACCAAAACCAAAATTTTTAGAACAACTTATTTAACACCGATATATACCTTAATTAATTAATCCTCAACAATAAAATAAAAATTTCTAAATAATCCATTACATATATGTTTAACCATAAAATAAATAAACAATATATATAAAACTATTTATAATATAAAAATTATAAATAATGTCTATATGTCCCCAAAATCAATATAACATTAATCCCTAAAAATTAGATCTTAATGTAACATATGAAAAATGTGAATACCTAGAAGTTTTATTACCAAAAAAGGTTTTAATAAAATGATTTAGAATAAAAATATATTTAAAATATTCAGGCCTTGATAGAGTAAGATTATCCTCTGTACTCATACAATATCAATTTCTATTGAATACATTCCACCCATCCAAAAAAGGAATAAGTTTATCAAATATGAATTGCCACGACCCATCCCCGGGGGCCCATTCTGTGACTATCCCAAGCCCGTCTTCCATAGGCCGGGGGCTGGCGACTACCATCAAAGGTTTAAATCCTTATACTAGTAAGGCATTGCCTTTAAAACATGAAAACGCACACAATAGAGTACAAGAAGGATGACAAACACTATGTAAAACTGTATACAATGAGTGCTGAATGTAAAGGGGCCAGAATACAAGCCAAACAGGAAAATCCAAGTACAACTGAGAAAAAGTAAAACAAAAAAAGACAAAATAGCTAAAAGGTGAAAAGAAGCTCTTGGATTGTCCACAACAGATCCTACCTGAAGGTTTGGTACAGATAGGATCCTCAGAACTCCATGTCTGTTAGTCTCCTCCATGTACCGACATGTCGTATGGTCCACCTCTGGGTACCATCCAGTGTTGGAACTCTCAGCCTCAATCAGTGCGGTCAGTCAGCTGCAACCAACACAATGAGGTGCGAGCATAGCCCGTGCTTGGGTGAGTATAACGATACTCAGTAGGGACCCCGAGAACCTCATGGTCTCACAAAATCCAAGAAGGATAAACCAAAAAGTTTCACATCAACAGATAACTCCACCTAGATATATACCCATACATATACCAATGTTATCAAGAAATCCATCTCAATCATGAGGTAAAAATAAAATGTTACTAACTCAACTCAACCAGGATTTTATTCTAGTGATAGTATCAATCTGAACCCTTGTCTACTTGAGAAGTCCTCCTCTATCAAGTAAAGTGGTCCTGCCGTGTCAGAAAAAGGCACTTCCCACTAACCTTGGACTGCCGAGGTACATCTCTTATTGAGTACTGTGGGTCTTCTACGTCACACAGAGGCACTCGCAACTGTGGGTCTACCACCTCACATAGAGGAGCTACCCCTCATTGCTTGCTGAGGTACTCCTCCAGTCATGTACAATGTGTCTACTGTATCACCAAGGTGATCCCCCAAAGGGTCTGTCATGAACCTAAGGCACTCACCACTTGGCTAGAAGATTCACTCCGATTAAAACGGTCAGTAGTTGTCAGGTCTCATCCAGCTACTAGGTTCCCGCAAAAATGGTCGCTCGTCTATGGAAGATCCGCACCACAAGATACTAGTCAATTCTCTAACTACCATGAAGTCCCACAAAGAAGAATCTCAATGGTCAGCCATGTCATAGAGGTCTCAATGCAACAAACGATGCATCAATCGGAAACCCAGTCATTGAGTTATTAGTTTTTTAGTCCCAGTGCCCTAGTTGGATTTTTGTATGATCCAACCTGACTGTATCTCATCTTAACCCCAATATTAAGTGGGGTATACTCAAAGTGACTATCTTGCTCCATGAAATATTGTGCAGATGACAGTTCGTCAAATGGTCGTCTGAGGCCAAAGATATGGCCAAAGAATGTAAAGGGTCACTAGTGGGCCCAGGTCAGGCCCGACCTGGTCGAGCCGAATCTGCCCAACCTAGTATGGGCCAACCCAGTCTAAGTCAACTCGATCAGACATGTTGGGTCTGGCCTGTCCTATTGGGCGGGCCTGTCTGTTAGGTTTGGCCCAGCCCGCTGGACCTAGCCATAAAGGCTGCATGGGCAGTTCAACCTGGGCACGAGGCCAGTTCATCCCAGTGCCTTGTGAGGGCGTAGCCCGACACAACCCATCCTGGAGGGCGCGACTGAGCTGGTTCGGCTAGGGCGTTAGTAGTGGGGTTGCGGGCCGGCTCGAGAGGCATCCGGGCATGCCGAAAGGCAGGCCAGTAGGTGGCTGGGCAGGGCATGACCTAGCCAGCAGGCGGCCAGGTGGTCGGGAGACTGGGCCGATGCTATTTGGGTCGGCATGGATCTGCATGTCTTGGGACAGCATGGGTTGACAGGGTTTGTCCCATGCACGCAGGAGGACAATGGTGGTGTGGCCGGGAACGCGGGAGGCCGGCGGTTTGGCCCGTGGAACCGGCTCGGTCTGGGCAGCAAAATGCCACCGAGACAGCACAGTTTACAGAGGTCGTGGGAAGTGCAAACTTTGCCTATGCCTTCGTCACCTCCAATGCTGCTTTGTCACCAGGTCGAGAAACATCAAAAATAATAACGATGGAGGAGTCATGACATGTTAGTTTGTCCTGAACCCTCCGCGTTTAGGGTGGTAACACATGGCTCATAAAAGTGTAAGAATGGTGACAAAATGGTTTTACAACCATGCAACGATTTCATTCTAATCAGATGTAGAGAAAAAGGATAAGGAAAGTTACTCAAAATAATCCCCCTACCTATGATTTCTGGTCGTCAACTTTGAAGTCACGAGAAGAATATGAAAGAGTTTATCATTCTTCGCGTCTTCCACTCACTCCCAATCCCGTTCCGTGTCATCTCCTTGATGACGATGCGGAGGGTAGGTCCGTTGAAGACACCACACGTCGGTAGGCTCTGAGGGAGGAAGTCAAATTGGGTTGAATTTCTTCATCAGTGGAGAGTTATTCGTTGGTGGACGGTTCTTCATTGGAAGAATTGTTCTGCCGATCTCTTCTCCTCCCAAGCTCCACCAAATTAGAAATTCCAAGAAAATAGTAATAAATTGAGTTTGTCTATTATATTTTTGCTGACACCAAAAAAAATTGGTTAATTATTAACATGGCTCCCCGAATTAATTCATGAGTGTTGGGACAAATTTGTTAGGGGAGTTGGTACAAATTAATTAATGTAAAGGTCAAGAGGCTCTACCTCATTAATGAATGATATTTGTGAGGTTTTACTCACCTCCATCAATAGGTGGTTTAGCCCTGTGTGGTCCCCACATCATAAGCTCTCGTGGGAGGTTAGGTTAGGGTGGGCCCCACCAACATAACCTCTGATGGGTGTTTAACGTGTGGTGGTACCACCTCCAACTTCCATGAGGTGGATTTAACCAGCAAACACCCACATGGCGGCTCAAATATTTATAAAGTGAAGCTCACTTTATTTTATTATTTTCCATGAAAACCCAAAAAGTATCTTTTAAACTCGACCTACTACCGTCGAAGTTAATGTCTTGTTAAGGGAATACCAGCACTGCGAGTTCAATGGTTCCCTTATATTTCAATTCCGAGCACTTTTTCAAAGTCATAAAAACCCACTTTTACTTTTAATGAATGTACACAAAAAAACTTCAGAAAATGATTTTGGGTACACTGGGCCTCAGAATCATGTGCCTTCAGTTTTCCCGGACTCATAAAATTCCCATGTAATTAAGAAAAAAATTCCATAGAATTTCAAGGTCGTTTCATTCTCCCAAACTCAGGGCTTTATTTCCTCGTAAGCTGCAACTCAAACAAAGGGAATACGTGGGGGTACTGAGCACGTATCTGAGCCTCCGGCTCCCAAGTACTCTCATGGAGGTTCCCATGTGGACAGTGAACGTGCACCCGAGGTATCAAACATCCATGAAGGACCCACTCCTATAAATCCTCAATCTCCACTGGAACTTCCATGAATGTCTCCCCATCATCGACGTCTGGTTCTCTATGGTCGATGATGTGAGAAACGTCGTGTATGTATCTAACAATCTCGGATACATGGAAGACAATGTTCACCCAATGCAACTGAGGTAGAAGAGCTAAGTGGTATGCCACCTCACCAACCCTTCTGAGGACCTGATATGGTCTGATGAAATGTATAGGTAACTTAATGTCTCAGCCAAATATTTGTAGACCTCGTCAAGGTGAGACCTGTAGGAAGATGTGGTCGCCATCCCCATACTCAAGAGGTCTCTGTCTCCTGTCAGCGTGTGACTTCTACCTACTCTGCGCAGTCTTCATCCACACTTGGGTGATCTTCACCTTCTCCATGGTAGCTCGTACCAACTCTGGTCCCACTAGTGCAGACTCCCTAGTGTCAGTCCAACACAAGGGTGATTTGCAAGGTCGCACGTATAATGCCTCAAAAGTTGCCATCCCGATGGGGGAGTGACATTATTTGTTTTAAGAAAACACCATAAAAGGGAAGTGATCCTTCCAGATTCGACCGAAGTTGAGGACACATGCACGTAGCATGTCCTCAGGGGTCTGTATGGTCCGCTCAGTCTGACCATAAATCTGAGGATGGAAGGCGGTGCTCAGACGAAGTTGTGTCAAGAACACCTCCTGTAACCCCTTCCGTAGTTAGGAATTAAACCATGTGTCATGATCAAAGAATTTAGAATATGTTTCTCCAATTAGCCTCACAATCTACTTCACATAGTGTCATCCCATGATCTCTAATTAACCCTACTCTCTGATCTGTAGGAAGTGGGATGACTTGGTGAGTTAGTCAACAATCACCCAAATCGAGTTGTGACACTTTGATGTACGTGGATGTCCTGTCATGAAGTCCATGGATATCCTATCCCACATCCATTTTGGGACCTCTGAAGGATGAACCAAAACTGCTGGTACCTAGTGCTCTACCTTCACTTGCTGACATGTGAGGCATCGAGAGGGAAAATCCTCTACTGCATTCTTTATACCTGGGCACCAGTGCTGTCGTCAGAGGTCCTGGTACGTCCTTTACAGTCATGGATGTACCGCTAAAGGGCATGTGTGGAAATCCTTCAACACTTCCTCGTTAAATACCACTGGTACCATAGCACATCCTTTGATGAAGATGACGTGCTCCCCACCATCAGATAATCCATTAAGTGCCTACCATGTGGATATCTGAGCACATCATGTCCCACAGTCAGCGTCCCCATGATGTGCCTCCATGAATCACTGAAGAAGTGGGGGAGTGACATTATGAGACTGTAGAAAGGATACTCTGTCTCTATCCACAAAGGATATCTGTAAGGAACCGAGCTGCACTGTCACCTCGCCTACCAGCTATATAGCAGATCTCAAGCTGAGGGCATCTATAACAATGTTCCCCTTCCTAGGAGTATAGAATATCTCAAAGACAAAGTACTGGAGAAACTCAATCCATTACTGATGTCTCAAGTTCAGGACCTTCTAAAAGAAGATATACCTGAGACTCTTGTGATTAGAGTACATGCTAAAAGGCTCTCCCATAAGATAGTGTTTCAACATCTTCAAGGAAAAGACCACTGCAGCTAACTCTAGGTCATGGGTAGTGTAGTTATGATCATGCTGTCTCAGCTGCCGAGGACCATATGACATCACAACTCACTCCCACATCAGGACACACCTGAGTCGGTTCCCTGATCCATCACAGTAGAAAAATTACCCTACACCTTCCTCTGAAAGACTCAATATGGGGGCACTAGTTAGAATCATCTTGAGCTCTTGAAAGATCTGCATGCATCTCTCTGACCACACGAAGGGTTGCACCTTCTTCTTCAAGGCTGACAGTGGTGCTGCATCTCTGGAGAAGTCTGTTAAGAATCTCTGCAAGTAACTAGCCCATCCCAGGGAACTCTGTACCTCCATCACACTCCTCGCTGGCTCCCAAGAAAGTATCACTTCAATATTCGATGGATCTACTAAAAATCCTTCCTCCGAGATGACATGTCCAAAAAGGTGAACATCTCAGATCCAAAACGGGCACTTCGAGAGCATACCATAAATATGGTGCTCTCAGAGTGTGTCTAGTACTACCTAAAAATGGTAGGCATGATCCTCCTCAGTAGTCGAGTAGATCAAAATGTCATCAATGAGGACTACAAAAATGGGAGCGAGGTATGGCTGGAAAATCATGTTCATCAGTCCCATGGACTCTGTTGGAGCATTGGATACACCGAAAGTAATAACCAATAAATAATAGTGGTCGTACCAACATCTGAAGGCCATCTTCTATACATCCTCATATCAAACTATGAGCAGGTGATAACCTGATCTGTGGTCAATATTCGAGAACCACCGTGCTCCCTTCAACTGATCAAAGAGGCCATCAGTCCTTAAGAGTGTGTAATTTTTCTTCACGGTGTCCTAGTTTTAGAAACGGTAGTAGACATAAAGACTGAAGCTCCTATCTGAATTATTGGTAAACAGAATCGGGGCTGCCCAGGGAGAAACATTGGGCCAGATGGATCCTTTCCCCTACAAGTCCTATAGCTGTACCTTCATCTCACGAAGCTCAGCGGGAGCCGTCTGATATGCTAGTGAAGATATTGGTTCCATCCTCAGGTACATTTCAATGTAAAATTCCACCTCTATGTGAGAAGGTAGACCAGGATCATCATCAGGGAAAACAATGGCATACTAGACCACCACTACATGATAGCCCAGACTCTCCACATCAACTACACTGAGGGTAAGGATATCCAAATGATGAGTGATTGGTTGCACCCTCCTCTGAGTAAGTCTATCCTATTCTTCAATGACTCCCTTCTCACTGGAAAACGTAAACCTGGTCCCATCCGTGCTGACACATTGCACTTTGGTCCTAATATAGTCCTTCAAAGAATAGACTGTAGATAACTAGTCCATACCCAATATGACGTTGTAAGGTGATGATGCCACTACCAAGAGATCCCAGCTGAATATGGCACATCCTAGAGTAAGTTTACACTACCGTCACTAGTGCCTAATCATCATGTATACTCCTGTAGGAGTCTCTAGTTATAAGGATTGAGGCAATGACTCCTTCAGAATCTTCAAGCTCCAAACAATGGCAAGGTCAATGAATGTGTGGCTGGAACCTGTGTCTATAAGAACTATATCTAAGGTGGAGTAGACATAGATTGTACCTCGAATAATCTCTAGAGTGCCATGATTGTACGTATAAATTTCTTGGAGCTGAACTCTCATCTGTCCACCTACTCCCAACGGTCTTGGTAGACCTCATGGTCATGAAGGTGGTAACACCTTGAAACGTCACCCACTACTAGCTACTCAACCATCTCATCTCCCATGTCCGCCTACTCCCTGAGGACTGCCTCAATCAAATCACTATCTCTGCCTGGGTGGTCCTTCGACCGTTTACTGATCATCTGAATGGCAGGTCGGATAGTCACGATCCTTGTGACAATGCCCCCACAAGAGTATCACTACTCGCTCCTGGAATGTGTGTCTCTACCCTGGGTGCCCCGTATCGCTGATCCTGAGTCATGTGGTCATCCACCCATGGGTATGGTCCTCTTGGACAATTGTGACATCTATCTACTATCAGCTACAGAAGAATCTGCTGTATGTCGACTAGTGCAAGGTCTCACTGCTGGAGACTGCTTAACAAGAAAACTATCCACTAAGAGGGCTTGCTCCGACACCACTTTCTATGTCGGGATACTGAGGGAGATCTTTGAAGCACTGATCTCTTGCATGATCCCCAACTCAAAGATCCAGGCCTTGAGTAAAGGGTCCCACACCATATCTGTAGAGTAGCATGACAGGTTGGTGAACCTCACTGAGTATTGTGCCACTATCATGCTACCCTACTGTAGATAAAGTAGCTACTGTATGTGCACCGTATGAAGAGATGATAGAATAAACTCTACCTAAAACAAGCTCTCAATGTTTCCCCAGAGAAGCTTCATCCCCGTTGTGAACCCAGATCATCATGCTTCATCATCTACCCGCTGCTACCTGTAGAAGGCCTAAAGTATGAATCACCATGATGTCGGATGGTGTCCCTACTAGTCTGAAGACTCTCACCATAGCCTCCATCCAATCCTCTTCTACTTGTGGGTCTATCTCTCTCCTGATCCTAGGCGGCCTCTAGCACTAGAACTCATGCAATGTGCTCGAGTGGTGTGTGTCATCTACTACTAGGGCGGGTGGCATCAGTGGCCCAACGGGGTGTGGTACCGATGGTGCCTCTACTGGAATAGGGCCCTGCACCGAGGTCTCATTGATTGGTGGGATTTTTATGCGTACAACTCTCAGGGCTCTAGCTATTCATCCATGGGGAGGCATCTTGAAAGAAACAGATGCGACACATTCAATGATTATACCATGTGAGCTGAACTAGTTGAGATGACTTAAAGAAAACTTCTAAAAACTCACACGCAATCAGTGTTTTCATGCACTAAGTCAGAAATCAGAAGTGATGGTCTTGGTGTATGGATATGTCAACCGCCAAACCAACACTGGAATCCCTGAATTGATAACCACACTATGTACCCTTAAAACTATTGCTTCAAAGAAATGATCAGAGTCCTATGTTATTTGGTAGAGCTGACTCCTCTAATACCAATTTGTCATGACCCGTCCCCCGGGGCCCATACTGTGACTTCCCCAATCTCTCATTCTATAGGTCAGGGGCTGGCGACTAGTACCCAAGGCGTAAATCACTAAACTGGGAAGGAATTTCCTTTAGAAATTGAAAACAAAGACAACAATGTACGAGATGAAAGAAAAACAATAAGTAAATCTTTATACAAAGAGTGAATAAAGTAGAGGGGAAGAAATACAAGCCCCACAGAAAAATTCAAGTACAACTGAAAACATGTACAAATGAAAAGGACCAAACAACTAAGAGGTGAAGAGAAGATTCTGGACCATCCACCACAAATCCTACCAGAAGGGTTGTTACAGAAAGCCTCCTCAGCACTCCACATCTGCCAGTCTGCTCTTCATATCAACACGTCGTATGTTCCACCTCTAGGAACTATCCATTCCTGGTACTCTCATCCTCAGTTAGCGCTCTCTGCCATCTTCATTCATCACAACAAGGTGTGGGTATAGTCTGTGCATGGGTGAGTATAATGATACTCAGTGGGGACCCCAAGACCCTCAAAGTCTAACAAAATCCAACATGGATAAACCAAAATTTATGAAATCAACAGATAACCCCACATAAGTATATTCCCATACATATACTTAAGTTATCAAGTAATCCATATCAATAATGAGGTAAATACAAAAAGTTATTGACTTAGCTCAATCAAGATTTTATTCTAGGTATAATATCAATATGAACACTTGGCTGCTGGGGAAATCCTCCTCTATTGAGTACAGTGGGCCTATCGTGCCACACAGAGGCACTTCCCAATATCCTTGGACTGCTAAGGTACTCCTCTTGTTGAGTACCGTGGGTCTTTCGTATCACACAGAGGTGCTCCCCACCATGGTTCTGCTACGTCACACAGAGGCGCTCCCCCTCATAGCCTACTAAGGTACTCCTCTTGTAGAGTACCATGTGCTTGCTGCATCTCCAAGGCACTCTCCTCTGTGGGTCTTCCACAATACTAAGGCACTTCCCACTGGGCTAGTAGAGTCACTCTGAGTCAAACAGTCAGCAGTCATCAGGTCTCATCCAGCTACTAGGTTCTCGCACAAATGCTCACTCATCTCCGAAAGATCATCTCAACAAACTACTCGTTGATTCACCTACATCCAAGGTGTCCCATGAAGAAGAATTTCAATGGTCCCCTATAACATAGATGTCTCAATGTAACAGATGATGCATTAATCGGACGTCTGGTCTATTAGTTATTAGCCTTTTAGTCCTGGGGGCCTGGTTGGATTCATATACAATCCAACCTGACCATATCTCAACTTTACCACGAACTCTAGTGGGGTATACTCAACGGCACTGTCGCGCTCCAAGAAAACCAGTGCCACTGATGTTTCATCAAATAGTCATCCAATGCCAAAGATATGTCCGTAGAATGTAAAGGCTTAGTAGTGGGCCTGGGTCCAGTCTGACCTAGTCGGACCGACTCGGCCCAACCTAGTCTGGGTAGACCCTGCCTGGGTCAACAAAGTCGAACCTATTGGGTCTGGCCCAGCCCATTGGGCCGGCCTTCCTGTTAGGTTCGGCCCGGACTGCTGGGCCCAACCCAGTTGGCTGCATTGGTTGTTCGGCCCAGAGCATTGTAAGAGCGGGGCCCGGAGGGCGTGATTGAGATGGTTCGGATAGGGTGACATGAGGGGGGGTCGTTAGCCAGCTCAGGAGGTAGATGAGTAGGCGAGCAGGCAGGCCAGCGGGCAGTCGGGCTGGTCAGAAGGCGGCAGGGTAGGGCGGGGTCGAGTCAACAGGTTTCCAGAAGGCCGGTCAGGCGCGGTTCAAGCCTGTGTAGTATGGAACGGCTCGGGCAGGCGGGGTTCGTCCAAGTTGCGCCGGAGGCTGGTGGTGGCCTGTCGGGGCGCGCGGGAGGCCGACGGTGGTTCGGCCAATAAAATTGGCTTTGTCGGGGAACCAGAATGTCATGGGGGTGGCATAGTTCACGGAGGACAAGAGAAGAAAGACCTTTTCTTATGATGTCATCGCCTTCAATGTTGCTTTGTCGCTAGGCCAAGAAAACAGAAACAAGATCAACAGAGGGGTCAATCCTTGTTCGTTTGGCCCAAACCCTCTATGATTAGTGTGGTAACACTTGGCTCATCAAAGAAAAAAATATAAACAAAAATTGTATTACAACCACTCAGTGATTCCTTTCAATCTGATGAATAGAAAAAGAAAAGGAATGTTACACCAAATAAACCCCCTACCTTTGATTATCGGTCGTCGACATGGAATTCACAGGAAGAAGATGATGGGGTTCATCATTTGTTGCGTCCACCATGCACTCCCAATCCCGAGATGCATCGGCTCATTGACGATGATGCGGAGGGTAGGTCAGTTGAAGATGCACCATTCCGGTAGGATCTGAGGGAGGAAGTCCAAGAAGGTCGACATTCTTTTCTAGTGGAACATTATTCGTCAGTGGAGTAATCTGCATTGGAAGAACTTTTCTCCCTTGCCCATATCTTCCCAAGCTCCACCAAATGAGAAATTACAAGAAAATTAATAGTATATTGAGTTTGTCTTTTATTTAGTTGCTGACAAAAAAAATATTGGAGAAATAATAACTTGGCTCCCCTAATGAATTCATTAGTGTTGGAACAAATTAATTAGAAGAGTTGGAACCAATTAATTAAAGGGGAGGTCAAGAGGATCTCTCTCATTAATTAGGGAGCGTTTAGAGGTTTTACACTCCTCCAGCAATAGAAGGGTTCCACCCCATGTAGTCCCCACATCATAACCTCTCAATGGAGGTTATGTTCGGGTAGGCCCCACCACCATAACCTCTCATGGGAGGTTAGGGTGTGGTTGTCCCACCTCCAACTTCCATGAGGAGGTTTTAACCACCAATCACCCACATGGATGCTCAAATAAAAATAATGTGAATCTCACTTTATTTTATTATTTTCTTCAAAAACCCAAAAACTATATTTTAAACTAGACCCACTTCCATCAAAGTGAAAGTCATCTTAAGCGAATATCGGTGCTGCGAGTTCAACGATGACCTCATATTTCAATTCCGATAATCAGTTAAACATTTTATAGAAAACCTGCTCGTATTATTACTGAACGTACCCGAAAAAATATTCTGAAAATAATTCTGGGCCCACCGGCCCTTGGAATCACACACCGTAAGTTTTCACAGGCTCGTTATATTTTCATGTATATAAGAAAAAAATAATTCCACAGAATTTCTGGGAATTTAAATTAATAATGAAACAAGATGGTTTATGTAAGTTTAATTTCCCCTACATTGCGAATATGAACATTTTTTAGTATTAAATGTAATGGTTGATTGAGAAAACCATTAATATCATTGACATGTTAACAATAGAATTTTTGGGAGGGAACAATTATAATGGAAAGACATTGAAGAAAACTTATGATTATAATTTCCATGAAACAATATTACTTTAATGAAGGAAACTGAGTTCTTGATTAGATATTTATATTTTGATTTTTATTTAACATATATTTTAATTATATATATTTGTAAAAACATTGAACTACTTGGTAGCCAACCATGGAATTCATGTTCATCCACTGATGTGGGGGTAACTACGAGCAATCATTTCTAGAAATAATGGATTTTATGATTTTAGGGATTTATATTACTAGCATGATGCATGTGGAAAATGTAAAAGACCACATTAAAATGAAATAGTTTGACTGTGGGTGATTACGGTCTGCCATTGTGGGATGGACTGTATTACATGTGTGAATTTGATTTGAGGGTTCCAATCCCATTCCGTTGTGGAAAAAATGAATAAGATGATAATTATAAAAAAACTAAAATGTCATTCCAATGATAACATCACCATGGTTCGTCAAATTCACTACATTGTTCATGTAACATAAAAAGATATACACATAAGAATAGATATTTAATAAGATCAATCCAAGACACTTGATCACATTGTTCAATTTTCTATAATATCCCTCACTTTTGTGTTAGATGGATCAAAGTTATTTCATCATTATTTAAAAATTCCGATCAATCCATAATAAAACATATATTTGTAATCATATTTTCAATGATACAATAAAATACTACTATCCATATTTGTATTAGATGCCTATTGAACATGATATTCAACATCTTTTATACATGAACAGAAGGATCCTGATCTATGTAGATACATGATGAAGGTACATATCATGAATAATCAATTCCTGGGATTAGATGCATAGAAATGATTGAAATGTTATATTCATGATGTTACACATTCATGAATTTACATTATATGATAAAATTAAAGATAACTAGATGATATCGAGGAACCAGTGAGAAGAGATTATTCATAGGTATTCGATACTAATATAGCCATTATAAACTGATATTTTGGATTTTGTTATTTAGTTAATAATCGATATATTTAGTTGAGATGTATACATTTATATATAAGGAACAGAAAGTTGATTAATTAATTTATGTTTTTATACTATGTAGAAATATTTAGAATCAATTCAGGTAGCAATTTTCAGTATAGAACCACATAATTTTTACACTAAAGGATTTCTATATCTGTAATTGTTATGAATTTTTGAGAATCACAAAAATAATAACCATAATATTAATATAATTTAGATATTTAAATGAAAATGATTTTTTCATATGCTATAAGATGTTTTTATTACACTTAAACGTGTAGTTATCATGGAGAGTTATTTATTACATGATATAGAAATATTCATCATGGGATGTTAAATGATTAATTAATGTGTATTGTGGGGTGAATATATATTTTTTTTACAAAAAATATCAAAATTAAAAGATATATTCTACAGAAGTGAAAATGAAAAATGAGGAGTTGAAATGTTTTATGGAATATTTTGACATAGATAGATATTGTTGGTTAATTTTTTTGAATCCAAATGTAACCGTGGTGATTTAATCAGCAATAATGAAAAATTTATGTTTATATATCTAATTTTACAAAGAGGTAAGTTCCAAGAAAAGAATAAATATAAGGAATCCTATTAGATTCATTATAACATAAATGAGAACATCATGCAATTATTGGTTTCTTGAAGGAAAAATAGTATCCCACAATCCATACCTCATTTTATGAAGGAAAAAGAAGGATCAGTCTCCCAAACATGTGGAATAATGAGTATCCCATACACACTTCATGTTGATTAAGAATTTTTTACATCATGATTTGAGATATTGTTGTCTACTAGGTTCACATGAATAATCTTTTGTGTATGAATATATATATATATATATATATATATAAGAATATTTTATAATGAATGAAATTGATATTTCACAGCCTATGTGAAGGTATTGAGGGATATATGCCATGTCCTACTCAGTTTAAGGAATAATTCACTAAGGATTTCATGAAATAAGGAATCTGATCATATAGTGGTGATAAACTATTATTGTTAAATAATAGTACCATCAAAATGGTATTGAAAGAGAAAACATGAACGTGTGACTGAATAAAATTAGGGAGGATGATCATAGATTATCCTCTAGTGGGTAAACCTATATTATGTTGAGGGCTATAGTTTGTGGGTTTCAGCAAGTGCTAGAGGTTTATTATAACTAGGGGTATAAGTATTTAGTTTTGTAAGGAATAAATAATTACTATGTTTTTTAAACCAATGATTTATTATATAATCTGTAATGGGAGGACTATTCAACCTGCCAAGGAGTAGTTTTTTGTACTGAAACATTTAAATGTATAGTTTTCTATGTTTTTTATTTTTTTTCCATATAGGATCAAGTCATCCTAAAATGTGAAAGAGGATTAAAAAAGGAAATGATGATGTAAAAGAAGAAACATCTTATTCACACATACTTTAAGTCTGATTGTGTGAACCATTGGGAACTTCAATGACCAAAATAATATTTTCATCAAATCAATAACCAATCCTATGGCCATAAATAAAATACAATTTAAATTTTTAGCATCAATCATCTCTGTATCTTATCTAAAATTATTGTCTCTATATTAGACACATATTATGGGTAATATTTCCCTAAATCATGCATTTATATATTATATCAATGTCTCATTAAATAAATTTTATTAATTATTGATATTATTCCATATATAGGTTCCAATCCATAAAAAAACTATTGAGTATCATTACAGAAATTTTTCATGATTCTTATAACCAAAACTAATTTTTATAATATGATTCTACAGAATTATTGAATCCAAATACAAAATAACATTTATAAATCAACTTTATATATAGTATTAAAACAACAATTAAATTGAAAACATTTATTTTTATGAGATTTATTCAATTAATTCCCGGGTGTTCATTTACATAGTTCTCCATATCATTACTATTGAAACAATGAACATTAGTGGTTTTTTATACCATTTTTCACATGACTGAAAGTAAATTTCCCAATACTAGAATAAATCCCTAATTATATTCAAATAAAAACTAAAGTGTTGATTTCGATAATTATCAAACATGGTAATAACATTGTTATCCTCATACCCTTATCTGTTATTTAATCATTATTCCTTTTATTATCTAAATAATAGATTATTTAAAATATCCATGTTCAATTTTCCACCGTGATTACACATTGAATGATTTATTCATAGATATTCTGACTCTTATAGCTAAATCCATTTAAATTCTTGGTTTTTTACCTCCAATGAGTATTCCAATTTTTCATTCGGGGACAACGATTAATCATGATGCATTCCTCACAAGTCATGTAAAATGTTCCTCATTATTACCACTGATAACATCATCCATTTTCATAATATTTGTGAATTCCATCTCTATTCTTGTATATAAAATTTGAGAGAATTATATATAGAGAAATATTTATTTAAACTCAATACTGTCCAAAGATTTAGTTCATTTATAGTATATTGTATTATTAATAATGTTCTACCATTGATCTGCTTCAGTATTCAAAAGCTTAGAATTTTGAGTAACATTATCATGTTCAGAATAATGGATAATAAAAAGTATCATTTATGTGGAATTGAATGATTTCTCAGAAACTGGTGGCTTATTAGACCCACTAGAAAAATGTTCGCATTGTCACATGAATCACTAAAGAGAATTTTGTTCCCAAATTTTATTTTTTGGAAGAATAGCTTAATTCATAACATGTGAAATGTTTATGAGAATAACAAAATTATATTACATTCAATCTCCCTGATCATTTTATTTATCAAGAGGATAATCATTGAACTATCCATTAGACTAAGAATTAAAATGATTTCTGTAGGATTTAACCATTAACTAAAACCAAAAAATGTAGTGTGAGAAACTCAAATGATAGTAGGAATGCACATAATCAAGATATATTTTTTATGGGACATTAATGTCTTGAAACAATCATCTCAATCCAAGAACCATTAAGTTTATCTTAGTTCATTAATTTCAATTATCTATTCTACTTCATTATGATGATCCATTATGAAAATGTTTATAATCCAAAGCATATCGCTGTGGTGTTTCGACCCATTTGGGTAAAAAGACCCATTTTTTGTGCATCAGGTTACAATCATGTAAATTTAAATGTTCACCATTCTAGGTTATTACCCCAAGGAAAAAAAAATTATAGCCACATAAAATTATAATATCTATTAACATATTTTATTCTTGGAAACCTCACTCATTTTTTTAGCATAACACATGATGTTCTGCTATATCCAATGGTTTCTCACTAAACATTAATGAACTTAATTTTAAACATTTAAATATACCATTACTTTTATATATACTATAATGACCTAGAATTTTGATATGTAAATATTTCATCAATAAACATAAATATTGTATAAATAGAATAATCACAGACATGATAAATATAATATTTTAGTTTACCCATATATTGTGAACATAATGTTTTATTTTATGAATTTTCATTGATATCACCCAGAAAGATATTCACATTTAATAAAATTCATTGAAAAAGAATAATTAAAATAGTTTTTATAACATGAGGAATGGAATGATTAGAAATTTTCATTACAAATGATAAATTAGTGTATCAATGTGAGGTATCAGCCAATAATAATATAAGTGACTAAATAGGGTGTGGGAACATGAGAATAACATTTTAAAACAGTACACAGTATATCAAAAATCCTAATAATGGGTTAGGGATTAATTATTTTAATTCATAAAACATATATCATAAAGGAATAAATGAACATCATCCATGATATAATAACATTGGAATGATACCTAGATTCATGGAATACACATAATAATAGAAAATCATATTTCAATGAAATCCTCCAAGACAATTATAATATGTTATGTCTGGGATAACCAACCTTGTACCTTCTTAGGGCATGGGATAACCTCTAGGGTGCCCTATATTGGGCTTGAGACAACCTCCAATATTCCATATCCCAGGAATGGAATAACCTCCCATGTACCATTTGGGTTTATAAAATATAAATAATTCCACAATTCCTTGGAGGGGGATATAGGTCCCTCATATCCTTTGTTAAATGTAACCACTAACCATTATTATAACGTCTCCACCATATTTGGTTATAAAGTAACAAATACTATTGTTTATAATGCAACCACTATAAATTAATTGTATCCCTATTTTTTCAATAATATTATAAAAAATTAATCATATATGAACCCATGAATATAAATGGGTTTTAAAAAAATTTCATCATAGCAAAACCTATGTAAAATAAATTTGTTTCATAAAAATATCATCTTTTCATCATTTTATACCATATAGAAAATGAATGTTTTTAATATAACCATATTTATCCTAAACATAAACTATTCAAATAAACTGTAAGGTTGGAGTCATAGGGTAATGTACCTTGTAAATCCTAAGTAAAATTGAATTTTTTCCAATTGACAAATAGAAATTTAATAAAGAGATCACTGAAACATTTTTGAGAAAATAAAACCTCCAATTTACATATTGTTTATTAAATAAATATTCAAGTTAAATTTTGAAAATAATTTTATTTGAAATTAAAATTGAAAACATATAATAGACCTTTTGAAGTATTTATTGGCCATGATGGTTGAAAATACCATTCTTGTTGTAATTTTTAAAACAAATATTCATTTCACATACGGTTAAAAATAAAATATTTAATCATTAAAAATACCATAAGATCCATTTATTTGTTTTTAAAAATTAAAATCATTCCTATAATTGGATATAACAATAATATTATAATAAATTTCATGATAACATTTTAATTAAAAAATGAATATGCAAGAAAAATGGTTATCGACCAAAGAGATAAATAAATTATCTTTTCATTGAATACGTTATTTTTTTATCATGATAACGTGGAGAGATCAAAATGAAAGTGAAAAATGTATATTGTAGGTGTATCCAATGGGAAATAAAATTAAATTTGTTTATAAAGAAAGGGTCATATAATTTCCATCATTGGATGATTAAGAATATACATTACAACATCAAATTAGATTGAATTGTTAATTACATAACAATTTGGTATCTTTGAATCATAAGCCACATCAAAGAAAAAAATTATAAGTATTATTATATTTACATAATTTGAATGATATAAATCATAAAATAAGATAATTATCATAATATAAACTGTATAGAATTAATATGTGATTAATAAGGAATGTATCTTATAGATGAAAAGGTGAGAAAACATTTATTACCACATTGGAAACATTTGAATCATGATACCCATTATTGAATTAGAAAAATGAACATTATATATCATAAAAATAAGTAAATTAAAAATAAAATACAAAACATGTTCAGTATATAAATAACCCATATAAAATTTTTGAGGAATATTTAATATATCATAAAGAAATAAATTAGTGACTACAAATCTCTGACATCAATTCATGAATTAATTCATACACAATGGAACATCTTCTACAATCAATATTGTTTTATAAAAATAAAATTTAGATCAATATTGAAATATATCATAAAAAATTTCTATTTCTTATAAACATTTATCATTTATATATTAAACATTTATTGAAAAATAATATTTGTGTAATAACTTCATCACTTTTCAAATATGTTTTGGTTTGGTAGTTTAGTCTACATTCTATTATCAAAGTTCCATCTTATATTGAATGTTAAAAATGATTTAAATATAATATATAATTTTTACAAATGTATTTACAACCATTAATAAAAATCATATTTCGTCAAATAAATCACACAATTTTTAGAGACATTAGTGTGTATATATGCTAAAATGATATTCTAATTTATAGAGGATGGAAAAAAGGAATGGTAAATAATAATTAAAAATTGAAACACCATAGAATTTTATATAATGATTCGCTAGATTGAAATTTTGATAAATAATATATCAATAGGATTTTGTATGGGATGTAATGAGTCTAGAAGAATATTTCTTCCTCATTCAAAAATGTTTTGAAAGTGTGTAGAGTAGAGGCATTGGAGTGACATTTTATAAATGGGGGACATGATAGAAATGAATTTTTTAAGATAAAAAGTGAAACCAATATTTTTTTAAACTTCTATAAGGATAAATAATTATTAACTATAAAACAATATATGATATAAGATCAAAATATATCCATAAAAAGGACATAGAAATTTATTTAAGTAATTTATACCCTTATCGTTTTTAGCCCTTGGAAAACAAATTTTAACCTTAATGATTGTAATTAATTTCAACTATATTTACTATTCAATATTGAAAAAGTTAATTTGATCTTATATAGTAATATTAATTATTTTTATTCAAAATATTGAATCCATTTTTTAAATTCAATTCACCTATTGGTAAAAATTAAATTTGTAACAAAAATTACAAATGAGATGAAAGAATAAATTTCTAAAAATAAGTTATTATAAGTGTAAAAAAGTTTATTATATCAATGGTCAAAATAAAATGGATTGTAGTGAGATAAATTGTATAAATAATAATATAATTTTACTAATGGTAATTTTAATAAAAATTTAACATTATAGATGATTCAAATGAAAAAAAATATTTCCAAAAAATATTATTTTTCACTATTAATCATAAAATTAACAATTTCAGAAAATTATAAAATAGTTACCAAATGATAACTGTTGAAATTTTTCTTTTAATGATGGAGTTTATTTAGTCAATGAATTTTGATAAGTATTAAATAAATTTATTTTTATTATCTATTCACAATAATAAATAAACAATATTTTTAAAATGGAATTAATTTTTGATGTATATAAAGTCCTATCAACAAATTAAGTACTTATCGACCAATTTATTTTCATTATCATAAAAAATTATAAATAATTTTCATGTTTTTTTAATTCATATTAGTACAATGAAATTAAATTTCCT
Organism: Viscum album; assembly: GCA_963277665.1. Classification (NCBI taxonomy): domain Eukaryota; kingdom Viridiplantae; phylum Streptophyta; class Magnoliopsida; order Santalales; family Viscaceae; genus Viscum; species Viscum album. The sequence continues at coordinate 178,107,715 of OY728134.1, forward strand.
GATAATAATAGTCATGTATATATAATAAGGATGTGGTTTCATAAAGCTTAGTGTTGTGTATACCACACACTATTAAAGAAATAAAATTTACTTAAAAAATATTTAATTAAATATCTAGGTGTTATAGTCAACATCAAATAAATGTAAAGATGTTCATAAAATTCCTTTGTCGATGATAGGGGAAAATGCATAAAATAATAAAAATTTACTCTTCTAATGGATACATTCGTGGAGTGACTCATGGTCTGCAAAACAATTCCACCTCTTGGAAAACATATTTCATCACCATAACCTGTGGCCCGAATAACTCCCATTAGGTAGGCCCAATAGTCTTGAGCCTTAGGATACCCCAAAAAACCACCAACATCCTTAGAACAAGGAGATTTCTAGACTGACACCTAGGAAATATCCCCAGTCCAACATTGTAGTGACCTGATCTCAAAAAAGGAGGTAATTCCCTCATTAGAAAATTTATATACTATATATCATAAGGCACACTCAATAACACAAGGTTGTTATAGACTTGAATCTATTCTACCAGATAGAATATGATTGAGTGGGATATATTAATCAAGAATAAAATCTGTCTAGTACATTGATTCCAACTTGAAAATTTATAGAAATCCAAGAAAAAACAAAATAACCACAAATTCAGTAAAAATACTTAAAATAGTGAAATTTTTATCTCAAAATTATTATAGGAAAAAGTTATTTTGTAACAAAAAATGAATCAAAATTCTATTCAATGATGTAGATATTATTATTATATATATATTTTAAGTCAAAATACAATAAACATTGATATAGGAAATTGATTAATGAATATAAAATTCCCTGTAATAGTGTTTTCATTAATGAAAACATGGTGAAAGGAACTAAAAAAATCATATATTCTTAAAAATTTAAAGTAAATTTATCTAGGTATATAAATTAGGATCATATATTGAAAATATAGAATGTAAAATCTTGATAAAAATAATTATAAGGATAGGTGAAGAGGTAGAAACCATAACACAGCTGAGAAGTGGGTGGTTTGAGATTTCTTATAACTTTTTTTATAACTCACTGAGTATTCATATCAATCCTCCTAAAAAACCCAAAATTATTATGATTAAAGACTACATTAAAAAAAACTCGTGTGTACTTTATTTGTAACTTTTCAATTATATAAATTTATAATCTTTATATTAATGAGTGATGTTCTTATTTAATGTCCTGAGGATATTTTTATCATTGTTCTTGGGTTCCATCCGTTTATTATTAGATATGGATATTATTGATGAATGATTTCATAACTCATGAAAATAAATTTTATTAATTTCATGACATTATAAATTTTTTAAATTTTTTTTACATAGTACTAAAAAACATATGGTTTAAAATGAATAAATATTATTGATAAATTGTAAGATATTTTTATAATTTTTTTGATCATGATGAACATAATTAATTTTATTTGACCATTATGATTATATGCCTACTCAAAAATATTATAAAAAATAAAATATAATAATTATTTTAATATTTAATAATAATTTATTTATTATAATTTTCCAGGAATGAGGTTATGGAAAATGAAAAATGCAATCCATGTAGTTGGTTAACTATCCATAATATGTTCAAAGTGTTTATTTTATAATAAAATAGATGAATATAAAAACAATATAATTTTTATATAGTTATTATAATAATTTATTGAAACATATTTTTATATAATATATTTAATAGATGGTGAAGAATGAAGGAATATAATAGGGCATGGTTGGGATACTAATATATTCCTTTCAATGTCCTCATTTTACACACTCTAAGGGCTTAGGTAATATCCATTTACAAATAAATAATCCACTATAATAGGTAATGGGGCATTAGTTTTTTAAGGATTATGAATTTTATGAAATGTATGTTCTGAGGAGAGGTCGGGTGGTTATGATTTTATTTATAGGGGGGAAGAAATATTTTTTTTGAATAATATATCAATTATTTTATTATATATTATCAATACTAATTACTATTTTATTATTCAGCTAACTATAAATTGTAATTTTTTAAGGCCATGATAATGGTTTCATACATCATCCCATTGTTAATTAATCATATATTTACATTATAAAGAAAAATAATCTTTTATTATATTCCATTATTAATTGTAAAATTAACATTTTCATAAAAATATTAAAAAGGAACTCTAAATTAATATCAATGTGATGATTTTAGAAAATGAAACAATTTTATCAAATTAATTTCATTATTATTAAAAAATTAGTTTTTAAATAAATTATCTATTTATTATAGAATAATAAAATTTATGACACAATATAATATCAAATACTATAATAATCAATTATTACATCCTATATTATACATTTATATATATATAAATATTATTTAGAAAAAAATATGATAATATAAATCATTTATGTTTTTAATTTATATGTTTTTTTGATGAAAATATAATATATATATGATTAAAAAATTAATGTTATGATATATTTGTTTTAAGTATTTATAATATCATATTTTACAGTTTTATTTTTCTATTTCATAATATATACGTATAATAATTTTCTAATTCAATAATCCTATTAAAATTATTACGGACATGTCCCCTTTTCAAACAATCCTATTTTCAATAGATATATAGGTTTTCAACATTATATTAATAACTTTTTTTATTCACCATTTATTTAAATATAAATTCATTATATAATATTATTTTCCAAAATTTAAAATTATTTTATATATTTTTATCAAATTTGATTAAATCACTATGATTCTGATTATTATTGGAAATAAAGTGATCCAACTTTTCCTATTATCATTATCTTTTTCCATAAATTCTTGTAAAACTTTTATACATTAGATTTTAATAGTTATATAGATAATAAAAATTTTATACTCTAAATTAATATAATAATGTGTTTTCTATTTTTATCCTGAGGTTCTTGTGTTTTACACAATACAATATTACAAAATAAAATAAATATTATTTATAACGATCGTAAAATCTAAACATGGAATTTTTTTAGAATATATATATTATAATTCATAGTGTTGATTTTTATTTTTGTTTTTTACATGGGTGTTATGACTTGATGGTCGGTTTTAGTGAATGAAACATAGTTTGTATTTTAATTACTACTATGTGTAGGTTGTCTCAGTATGACTACAGGACAGTTGGATAAGATTCCTAGATCAAGGGAACCTCACCAAATAATGGTTGGGGGTTTCAATTCGATGGTTTGGATAATGGTAAATATAATCGATTTTATAGTAGTGGTGTTAGGTCCCTTATTTGTGAAACTATGAAGATGCTTGATTGGGATGTTCATTATGTTGTGTACCCTAGTTCATGTATTGACCATGCCATTATGATATATTTTTTTTAAAAAATGTGGTTGTTTTTTATATTCAATATTTCACACTTACTTTCAATTCCCCCAATAACCGCTTCCGATCATATTAATTAGAGAACATTATGGGATTTTGGGTGATTTAAAATCCTATAAAATCATTCATTATCCAACTTTTGTGTCATTCATCATAGAGGTTTTTTAGTGAGTGTATGTATAGAAATATAAAAGGTTCATCTTATTTACTCTATTTCATGGATTTTTTGTCCAAAAATCTACATGTGGGGTTTTTGGGATTATTTTAGGATTCATGAGGATTATACCTGGATCAGGGATTAAAACATAAAGATTATTCACAATAATTCATTAGGTAAAATATCTCTTCAATGTAATAAATGCTAGATACTGTTTCATGTATTAACAATAAAATTAGTGTGTGTCTGTTGCCTTATGATAATACTTTTTTTAGTTTCATAGTAACTATATATGTCCATATAGATGTGTATAAACTATTGTTGGGTGAGTGATTATTTTATTTTATACTAATAATGGAATAGTAGATCATTCCATTATTAGGTAAATGGATTCCATATGTGATTTAGTGCCTTGAATAAGTCTTTTGATTGAGTTTGGTGTGGATGTGAAAATTGGTACAGTGGTTTACATATAATTCCTTATTTCATGTATTGGCCAATGATATTATTTCTATTTTATTTAATTATAGGAGATTGGTATTTTCTTTTCTTATCAGAGTTATAAAGAGTGTCCTGAGATGTGTTAGGGCCACCCTTAATGACATGTTGTTGTCAAGAAAGTTATATGTGGTCTATAATTTGTGATAATGTGTGTAATAAGATATTATTTATGTCCTTCCAAGGGTTATGTGGAGTATTAATGTAAATAATAACAATGTTGTTAGAAATGTCATTTTTGGAGATGGTGTGACCTCTATTGAGGGTGAAGGCCATGATAGAGAAGGAATAACTCAGGAAATAATGAAAACATCAATAGAGGAGTAATATTGAGACATTGTTGTAATGTCCAATGATTTTAAATGGAAACTTCATGGATTTGATGTGAGTTAATTTATTGAGTGAGAAAGAATTATTAATTTTTTGGGCTCTATTTGTGGTTCTGAAAGACATTCCTTCTTTAATGGGGATGTGGAAGGTACCAATTAGGATTTATGGTATTTTAGTTCACATGGAATGAAATTTTTGTTTTTGTGTCATTGTTTTTTATATTCTCTTGAATATACTATAATACATCTATTATACATTTTTTATGGTCCTAATAGTGGTGGCCTTCATGGTTTTTACTCACACCCAACATGGACATGTTAATGTGTCTTCAAACTTTTTAGATAGGGGTCAAACCAATGTAATATGACCTATGATAAGATGATGATAAGTTTATTGTAATTGAGGATTTTGGTTATTCAATGACATACTCTAGGAATTATTACCAGAATTACTCACACACTATATGATATTATTTTCTCATTATATATATATATATATTAATCCACTACATGTGTATTTTAATTTTTATTTTATTTATGGGTGAATATATTCAATTATTGTATTTTATGTGATGATATTACATATTTCCTTATTAGTATTTGATTCTATTAGTTGTCACTATTATTTGTCCATCTTTTTTGTTCACAATGATGATTATCATAAATTAGAGGAATATTCACTCTATTGAAGGTTCAATACATCTCCCCATGTTAGAATACCTTAGTGTGTAGTGATTTATGAATGAGGTCTTCTAGACCACTCACAAAAACTCGATCATCAGTTTCGAGGTATCACAAGATTATATTAGAGATATGTTTTCGATATAATAATTATATTCATGGAATAACATAGATATAATGGTTGAAACTAAAGTGATAAACTATTATTGTGTATTGGAAATACTAATATAGTGGAAAATGAAGTTGATTAAATTTTGAGATTTGTTGTATTACGTCGATTTTTATAGATTCATGATTTCTTAAAACTATGTCGTACTATTAATTTTTATGATATTTAATGATTTTCAGATTGGTAAGAGTGTGTGAGTTTCCAAGTTATGGTCAATAATGTATATTTACATGTCATAATATTGATTTCCTATTATTATTGTAGGGTTATGTAAGTTAAATTCCAAAGATAATATATTAGGTGTATTTCCAAATAAATCATTTTTGATACTTAATTAATTTATCCTATTCATGTCTCATATTATTTTTACAATGATTTTTATTAACATACACATCTAAAAGGCAAGGGCATACGACTCATGTTAGAGATAACTGTCAAGTGTTGGAGTTGGTGTTCTATGATGAACTGTTTGTACTTTGATTACTTATATATTTGATGTATTGAATATTTAGTTGGATATATTATTATATATTTTTCATTATTTATCTTGGCTCACATGTAATAATGTCCAAGAGAATACATCACATTGATAAGGTCCTAAATGTTCTCCACTATTGTGATAACCATGAAGTGCTATGATGATATTCATTAATAATGTTTTTAAATTGGATATTATACTTTAATGGAACACAAAGTAAATAGAATGCATGTTCTGATTACTCGTAAGTGTATGAGGATTCTTCTTATTATTTTTACACATGGTAATATGTATTATATGAGATTATGTCAAAAGAAACACTAGTTGAAACTCTATTTTTTTGGTTTAATATGGTATTCCTATCTACATGTGTTTGTAATGGACCTCATACACTAACATTATCATTGATGCATTTCATGAATCAGAACCATAAACATACTGACCAAAACCATCCTGTAATTTGCTGGTGGGATATAGGATATATTGGCTGCAACCAGATTGACATGTCTTTAATGAATAATTTGAGGAAATATTTTTTCTCTTTATCTTTATGAAATCTGATATAATGTCTCTTTGAATAGAATAGATCCATTTCAAAACATTCCTCTTCCATTTGGAAATGATTAGTTATTTCATATTTAGAATGAAATATACAACAATCATATAGGTTGATGATAGGGATGTGAAACCTAATTGATGATATATTGTGATAAAGGTATTATACTATATGGAAAGCATTCATATGTAGTTTTCATCATTGCGACATTAATTTATTCCTCTTGTCTTCCAATACCCATTGCAAAAATTTAATCCTGGAATTTTGGAAGTACCACCTAATTCCAATGAGAAAAAATTCAATATGGTCACACAATAATTGTTTATGATTATCATGATTAAATTATATTATAATTTAATTAATTGATTATATTATATTATCTTGACAAATAGATAACTTTTTTTATATATTATTTATTGTAAATATTTATTATTGAATTAAACAATTAAATTATGTATTTATTTAGGAATTTATTAAATCATAGAGGAATTAAAATTTAACATGACCATATTTATTCACAAATATTAAATCACAAATTTTCAATTAATATTTTATATTATGCCAATTTTTGTGTGACAAAAATAATAATTATATTATTATTTTTATTATGTTTGATGGGGATTATTGAATGTTGTTATATTATTTAATTTCCAACAAGAAATTACATACTTATTTTCACCTAATTCCTAGATATATATATATGTATATGGTTCTGTATTTTATATAGGTTGTGCAATAAATGATTAGTGCAATAGAAATTGAGAATTGATTCACCCATTGAATTTTCTCTCAACTCCTCCTTCACTCTACCTTTAAAAACAATAAATACAAGATAAATCCTTCAATAATATGGGAGAAATAGACAGAAAAATATAATTCATGATAATTTTTTCTCCCCGCTAGGACATAGAAATGAATTCGCATGGCTTAGAGATAACCACTATAGAGATTCCATCTGTGGATCCACACATCGTAATAATGTCATTTAAAAATGTACATCACAAGTGATAATCATATTCAATATAGAAAATTCTAATCTTAGGTAATTTTTAATCATCATATTTAATAAAATAATTTGAAATTTGATGTGAAAGACCCTCACTCTTGTTTTCAAGAATAGATATTATTAAATAAATTTTATTCTGTCACCCACAATATTATACATCTGTTTCACTCAAAAACATCTTGTTGTACTAGTGGGGTGGTATTTAAATATATAATGATTTGGTTTATTGTTGATCAATAATGAATAATGGAGGAATTTCTAATTCATATTAGTCATTCTTTAATATGATTTTAATTAACATTATATCAACATGTTAATGATGATTGTTTACTGTCAGATTTTTTTAAAGGCCAATGAAATGATGATGAATGTCCAGATATTTCATTGGGAATTCCAAATTTTAGCGGGAGGTAATTGGTTGAATGTTGTTCACTCGGATGTACACATTGTGTACCTAGTTCATTGAGCATGTCTATGTCTTGGGATATATGAAATCCCACCTAGTTATTAATCATATTCTATATCACATGTTTATGGGCCAAACTAGATGAAAATTGTTAGATTACAAGTAATGTTATAGAGTACATGATGTGTAGTCTACATAGGTTAGAGGTGTAAATTAAGAAATCTGTGTGGTCATAATACGTGGTGAAACTGCATGATTCAAACTACCATTAGTATTTATGTTAAAAATTATTTGTATGTAGTGTTCATATAACACCCTAAGATTTTTAATATTTTCATTTTACAATAAATATTTTTTTTATTTTTTATATTCAACACCTTGTAAAGCTTATGCTACATATAATACTATGTTAGCTTCCATTACATGAAAGACTGTGTTTTAATATGTTTTAATGTTATAGCTATTTATTAACGAAAATTTTCTGATTTTATAAATTTTATTTGTCAAAATAAAATTCAATTTTATTTTCATATTGTTAAACTTATCCTACTATGTTTTTCTTGTATTTATTTAGAAATGATTAATTTTTTTATTAATATTGAATACTACTGCATTTTAGTTGAATACGTCCATTTCATATAAATAATTTTTAATCTCAAATAATATATTATATTTTTTTCTGGTCAAAATAGTTCAATTGTATATCTATTAATCCGATATAGGTTTTTATAATCATTTATATATTTAAATTATTTATATAGACTTTGTGATTTTTTTGAGAAATCTCACTTAAAAAATACTCCTTTTCACCACGTCTGTGGGATTAGTTTTAAATTTAATTTTTCAAATTATATGATTTAAATTTGATAGAATATTCGTAAAATATTTTAATCAGTATAATATTTACAGTCTAATAATATAATTTATTTACAAAAAATATTAGTGAATGAAATTAAAATTAATTACAATACTTAAAGTACAATTAAGCATAACAATTGGAAAAAAATTAAACTTAAGGGTAAAAAGGACATTAACAGGTGTCCAAAATCCATTTTATATCACTTTTTAAACAATATAATCTATTTCTTTGAATTTTATTAATTATTGAGAGAATTGTTCATGAAATTTACCAATATATGAATTCAAGTAACAGAAATTAATAAATATATCCCTTACTTGATTTTAATTCCACCAATGTTTCAGAGTTCTGAATAACATAAATATTTTAGGTTAGAAACACTTTAATGAAAATTAAATATGTTTATTTATAATGGAAATTTTAAAATTATTTTTAGACATTATATAATTACCTTAAACAATTAATAAATGCTAACACATGGATTACTAAGTTAATAAAAAAATTAATTTCCCTGAGAACTATAAAAATAATGTAAATTTAATGAATTATTAATTAAATTTTTTTAGATTCATATATCATGTTTGAAAGACATTTAATTATTATATTTTAATTTGAATATTTTTTTGATATTTCAAAATAATAATTAAATAAATAATGTCAAAAATGACGTTAATGATATTTAAAAAAATTATATTTAATTATGTAATTTTAAATTAATAAAAATATTATATTCCATAAAGTGTTTTGTGTGTGTTAATAAATAACAAATGTTGTTCATTAAAGGACTAATTGACCTTTTTTAAATAATATATTGACCCCTAGATAGTAAAAAATCGTTATAGTGGTTCAGTTTTAGGTATTGTTTCTACACATTACATTCATTTTTTTAATATTAAATTCCAACACACATCCAATTTTTGTTTTGTAAATTATATATCATATTTATAATTAATTGGGAATATATTTTATAATATTAATTTTATTTATTTAGTATTATTGATTATGTTATATAGGTTTGAACACTATTTTACTATAGGAAAAAAATGGAAAATATTAGGGATCTTGAAGACTAAGGAAGAAAATATAAAAATGAGAATATTTTTGTGTCTTAAAAAATTTCTAGACCATAAATTCACATTAATACAATCAACAAATTAATATATGTATTTCATGAAAATTTAAGGGAATGTTGGAAACTAATAAACATCATGATATAAAATGGAATTTAAACTACAAATGATATAAATAGAATATTCCATAAAAATTTAAATGAGTTAGAATTTTTTAACCTGTATAAACGCTATTAGATGGAGTCAACCTTCAATATTACCCTTCCTCAAACCACTCAAGAAACATTGTATCATAAATAATATAGCTAAATAGTATAAAAAAAACTATCCCCTCAATATTTAATCCACATTTTTTCATTGTTTAAATCAAGGAATCCCTTTGGAGAAAAAAAGGAGGTACACAAAAAAGAGGTAACACTATTAAATGTGCATTTTGGTTATATTTTTTACACAACCCATTAATATTTTATTATTACATTATTATATAATAACACTAGTATCCAAAATATAGTGATATTTTTTTTATGTTATGGTTTTTACATACACATAAATACACTTCCCTTAAATATGAATCAATCTTACCATTTATAAACGATGGACTACTATCATTGAAATAAATTTCATTGTTTCTTCCACTACAAAATTTACTGGTTGGAAATTTGGAGTGAAATTTTTACTCTATATGATAAATAATATATATATTATGTATTTATAATTATATATTTTTTATATAGAACATTTTTTTATGAATTCCATTTAGTGTAAATATGATAACTTCATTTGTGAACGTCTTGTCTACCACCTCCTCAAAGTGGCGTGATATGTTCACGCATTACATATAATGTATTATAGAAGTTTTTAACTAAAAATATGTAAAAAATTTACATATATATGACATTAATGAAATAATTAAATTTCTGTATATATAATATATCATTTTATGTATACCTATTTTCACAAGCACTAAAAGTGATAATGTCATTTGAGGACTTGTAGACTACCACCTCCGTGACATGATGTGGTCTGTTTTACCTCAAAAAATTAAACATATAAGTATATATGAACCAATAAAATTTTATTTATGATATAGTTATCATTTCATAATAAAATTATGTTATTTATCATATTTACATAACGATCATTGAAAAAAGGGACCATTACTAATGCATACGTAAAGACCAACCATCTCCATAATTATAATGTTGGGTTCTATTTCATAACCATAAACCATTAATTGTTTTAATGTTATAATTAATTTATAAATACAATAATTATTTCTTTATTATTTTTTGATATATTTTTATATAATTATCACTTTGACAATTGTTGACAGTCTAAAGTTGGTTTCAAGACATGAATAGAATTTGGTCAAAACACTCGATGTAAAATTAAATTTTTTTGGTTTTATAAATAATTGTATGAAGTTAAATAAAATTAATGATAAAGCTGAAAAAGGTTATAATTTAATTAAATAATTAATATATGTTAATTATTCCTGATGATAAAGACACACATGACATGTTGTACCCAAGGCAAATATTTTATCCCAATTTCATTTCATTGAGACATATTGTAATGCTATTCACCTATTTTATTTTATATGGTTTATATAATTCAATTTTACCTGATATACCATCTATATCCTTTTTCTTATGATATTATAAATTTCACTTAATCTTATTCATTAATGGGTATTATGATTAAAAATTTCAATGAGGGGTTGGAAAATTTGTATTTTGAATTTTTAAATTTTATTTTACTCAAGAACATTTTGATGGTCATTCAATGGTATCTGTATTCATCAATGTCAAAAAACCTTGTTGTTACTCAACCTATTTTAGGAAATATAGATAAATAAATATTCCTAATTCAATATGGATATTTTTTTAAAGGAAATATTTTTTATTAATTAAATTAGTTATACAATATAAAGAATTATTTGGACCGGTAGTGACTGGTGGGTCATTATATTTATATAGACATTTTATGCATCAACATTCTCTCATGATATAAGTATGTCAAAAAAATTAAACGGGTTTGTACGTTCATTTTTAAACTACTTTGTGAATGGTTATGATCGTATCGTTTTTAATGTGCTCCAAACATGAAGTATAATAACAAAGAATTTACATCATAGATAATTCATTTATTATTGTTACTATTCATTTTAATTTCAAATGATAAAATATATGGATTCATTTCATTATCAGCTTATCGATTAAATGACATGTGTTTCAGTTATTTACTTTTCCATATTAATTATTCCTTATCTATTGTTTAAATGGAATGTTTTCTTTGTGATTTACCTTACCATATAGATTTATTCTTATTGATTCATTGTTCCTTCTACTTAACATAGCCTAACCATGAATTTGACCTCACCCTTATTATGTTTTATTTTCCTTGGGTCTGATGCGAAATGCATTGAATAATTTTCATGGATGCTATTATTTTACTTATTTAATGAATTATTTTTATTTATCAATGTCTTATATGTAATATTCTTTCCCAAAATAGATAAAATATTCTATCATTTAGGATTTAACTCCTTAGAACCATGCTAATGTAATAATGTATTGAACTATCTCTGGGATTCAAGGTTCGTGGAATTTCTGTTGTTATCAATGATAGTTTAGAAACATATTTGTATATTAGATTTAGAAAAATTAGTCTTGTGAAAATAAACCTATGAGAGTATTTAATGATAAGTAATGAAGAATTCCCCAATGGTATTATGTTAATGATTATAGGTTACGATAGGAATAAAATGTAAAATTTATGATTAATTATATGACTAGTTTTGGATTATAAATTATCTTTTAAAATGAAAAAATCTACCCTATTTAATTTATTCATTTATAAATGGAAACTAAAATAATGAAAGTGAACCTCACTGATGCATGTGATCCAAATAGTAAGAAGGACCATATATTTTATGGTCCTAAGAAAATCATTCCATGAGAATTAGTATCTTGAGAATTCTAAGTATATGAGGGCCTAATATCACACAGTAATGAGATAGATAAACTATTTTCAAAGTATTACATATTAAGAGGGAAGCACACTAATAATACGGCATCTAGGAAACATAGTTATAAAGGGAACTTGGAAAAGATGTATGCTACCAAATATAATAAAGGTGGAAATAAAAAACCATGTACTTTCTTAAAAGGTACGTGAGTTTTCTATAGTTAAGGAAGGAAATCACATCATTCTTGTGATTTAATGGATTATAAAATGGTTCCCGATGTATAATGCTTTAATTTACTAGAGGTAGGAAACTATTAAAATAAAAATTTAAATTTCTAAAAGAATATACCTCAAAAGAGGATAATTGATAATGGTGAAGATTTCCCTATTAGAATAAACAAAGAGTATAATTTAATATTCCCATATTTAGATTCATGAATTATTTTATTTTTGTATGTTATTAATAAGGCACTATTCAGGATAATTATAAAATATATACAGATTTTATTGTAGCAAATTTCATGAGGGATTTAATATTTTTTTATGACCAATATTGATAACCATGAAAAGTGATTCAATTGATAGATGAATGTTTTTTTGAAGACAAATGATTAGTGGGAAAGATAAGAATAAATAAAATCCAATTTTAAAGTAATGATGTTTGGATAAATATGACATTGTTATGGATAATGTATATTGGATATTGTAGAATACATTGGACTGATTAATTATTTGTTGACAAAATGGTTTATGCCAATATTCTTGCAGTTTACAACACTTTTTGATTTAAAGAACATATACAATAATGTGTTTTTACTTAAGTAATAAGGAAGCATGCAGGGTTTCAATAATAATTTATGATAATTTAAGTTATTTCCACAATTCAAGAGAATACATGATGAATGTATTCAAATGTTGAGAATGTGAAAATTTATATCTTCATGATATTGATTAATGGCTAATTATATGTTAATTTTGTTAATTGATTGACCTTATTTCTAAAGTTATGGATCATAATATTTTGGAAAAGAAATCCATTTATGAAATTTATTATTTAGAATATTAGATGTGGTTCTATATATTGATAGATTAAGGAATTACATTATTAATAAAGTATAAATAGTTCAAGAAAGAACCAAATGATATGATTTTTTTATTAAATAGAAATATATAAAGTAATTATAGTTCCATATATTCTTATAGTGTGAAATAATTTCTCAACTCTATGAAGAAGATATAGAAAGAAAAATGTTATGCTAATATCATAGTTTTTAGTGAACTAGTGGTATTTTAAATTATCATGGATTTATGTATTTTAGGCCATTAACATTCCATTATTTATTCACTTTTTTGAGATCAATGACCCCATTCACCTATATAATTATTTAAATTTTCCCTACTGGTTGAAATTTTCTCTTTCCCCTAATTTTATCCTATGTAAAAACCTAGTTATATGTTATTACATTTGTACTTGGTTCTTCAAAATATATCTTATTAATAATTTTTTTACTAAAACAATTTATTATATGGGTTTTAACATGAATAGTATTTTCAAATATAAAACCCTTGATTATCAAGATCACGATTATATTTAAATGAAATAATTTAATTAAGTTGGGGAGAAACAAATGCCCTAAGAATATATAATATATTTATTTTATAATAAATTTTATTTTGTTTCATGATCTATTAATTTGAAAAAAAATGTTTTGTTTACAATAGAAAAAACACTTAGTTTTCTTATATTGCATGCGTGGATGAGTTTTACAACATTTTAATAGCGAACCTATTTAAGAAATATATTTTTGAACTTAAATAAATTTGATTATAAAATATAATCTTCATTTTATAATCTAGAATTTCAATATTATCTTAGGTTTAATGTTTTATATTTTTTTAAATATGATTTATTTTTGGATGAATATTGTAAAATACTTCATTTTAGATGAAAACATCATTCTCTTATAAATAATTATTTATGTTTAATCATATTTAAAATTTGAATAAAAATTCATAATAGATAAATTATATATATATATATTTTAAATTAACATTATTAATTAGAATCAGTTTTATATTTATTATAGATATGAATAGATAATGTACTTATAAGAATTTTCACCATAAAAATATACATTCTCATGGTGTTTGTGGGATATGATTTAATATTAATATTCCAAATTATATGATATGAGTTTGTAAGAGAGTAGATAAAAAGTTATAATAAGGATAATATTTATATTATAATATTATCAACATAGTTTTAGACAAAAAATATCAGTGATAGTAATTAAAATTAATTATAATGATTAAAGAAAAAATTAAGATTAACATAGGAATGTTCGTTATACATAATAACTATATAGATTAGAAACATGTCAAAAATAATTTTTCTAAAAACATTTATAACATTAAATACTTTATCTAATTATATAAGTTTTTGGATAAATTTATATTAAAGTGACCCATATAATGAGTTAAGTAACGAGAAAGAAACAAAATACACCTTCCTTCCTAATAATTTGTATAATTTTTTGGATTTTTAAGAAGATATATAGTTTCTATTTTGAACAGTATTATGAAAATTAAATTAATTTTTTCGTATTATTAATTTAATATTAAATTTTAGAGATGATATAATTACATGAAACTATTTAAAAAAGCTAATGAATGTGTTATTTAGATAATAATTATATAAAATATATAACATTAAAAAAATATAATGTAAAGTAAATTTAATGAAATATTTTGTTCTATTACTTTTTATATGAATATATCTTGTTAAAATGCTATGAACAAAATATACTCTAATTCTAAAATAGTTTTTATTTTTTTAATTTAAGATGAAAAGAATATTTTCAAAATTGATGATAATGTTTTTTTAAAATAAATAGTATTTTATTAATGGGTTTAAAATTTATTAATGGAAAATTTTATTCAAATATATTCTTAAGTGTCAATAAATAAAAAATATGGTCAATTAATAGACCAATTTAAAATTTATAATTATCATATTGACCTATAGATAGTGAAAACATTACTAGCACAATCCGTGTAACAACATTGTTTTTGTGCATTACATGCGCTTGTTCTAAATTTCATTTTATCCATTAATGGTAATATTATTTTATATTTTATATATAATGTTAATACTTTTATGGGACTATATTTTATAAAATTATTCACATTATTTTTTTCATAATGTTAAAAATACGTAGGATGGAAAACTAATTCCCTAATGGAAAACCAAAATAAAAAATATAAGGAATCAAAAAGAGTTAGGAAAAAATTATAGAAATTTATTTATTTTTGTGTGGTGGAGATTTTTATTGACCACTAATTAATATAAATCAATTATTTTTCCATTTTGGATGTATATTATTTAAGGGGCCCTCCCAATAGTGATTACCTTTTGGTATTTACAAGAATTCGACTCCATGTCCATTAAAAAAATCACTAATCCAATTCATCACACCTGTCAATTCACATTGGATCATCCAAACAATAAACTAAAAGTATCCCAAAATACACCCCTCAACCTATAAGCCTCATCCTTTTAATAAATCGATCCAAAGAAGCCCTTTCATGCAAACTAAATGGAGTTATGTAAATAGTGGTATCAATCTTCAATGTCTTTTTATCTATTATTTTTTCCTCCAACTTGTTATTTATTAATTTTCAACTATTATAAGATAAAATAAGTTTTATTAGTATTATTTTTTCATGATATGTTTTTGACTTATGCAGACAAGGACATCGATCAAATGGGTAATGAACATACCATTCATGTACTGTGAACCACA
Organism: Viscum album; assembly: GCA_963277665.1. Classification (NCBI taxonomy): domain Eukaryota; kingdom Viridiplantae; phylum Streptophyta; class Magnoliopsida; order Santalales; family Viscaceae; genus Viscum; species Viscum album. The sequence continues at coordinate 178,124,087 of OY728134.1, forward strand.
GCTTCATGAAAGGATGTTGTTCTTTTTTCCATTACCACCCCTCACCGCTAATGATTATGATACAAAATTTTTATATATATTAAACATATATTATTTATTATAACTTTATTGTTATTTATTTTTTATATAAAAAGTACCTCTATTCATTCAGTTTGGTTTAAATATGCAATCTTTGTTTGAGGACGTGTGGACTACTTGCTCCTCAAAGCGATGTGATACAATCAAATAATACATGGAATGTAATAAAGATAGTTTTAACTAAAAATAGGTGAAATATATGAAATTTATATGATATTAATGAAATAATTACCTTTCTGTATATGTAATATATATTTCATTTTACAACCCATTTCACACAAAAAAAGTAATAAAATCGTTCATAGATGTATGAATTACCACCTACCCGACATGATGTGAATTATTTAAAATCACAAAATTATATATATAATAATATATTAGTAAATAAAATTTTATTAATTATATAAAATTTTTTCTATAACTATATAATGTTTCTTACTATCTTTCTATAATAAAAATTGAAAATTGGGAATGTTACTCACACATATGTATAACCTACCATTTCCATTATTGTGACGTTGGTTCATTTTTCATAACCATCACTCAAAATTGGTTTTAAAAGTATAATTAATATATAAATATCTTAATTATGTCATTATTAGAATTATGGGGATGTTTACATAATGATACCTTGGACCACTATTTACCTACCAATGTGGTTTTTAATAGTTGAACCGAATTTGGTCAAAACACCCAACAGAAACATAATTGACTAAGTATTTGTATACAACATTATAATAATTTCAATAAATGTAATAGTAAACATGAAAATTGCTATAAAGAAAGTAAATAAATAATATAATATTATTAATCATCAATATAATGGAAGACATTAAAAGTCTCAGTTAAGGGACTTAGACTTAAATTAATTTCATTAATACATATTATAATGTTATTGATCCAAGTTTCATTGATTGGTTTATATACTTCCATATGAAATTTTATATAACAAATATAATTATTATAATGATATTCTAATTTTCATTTCATGTTATTCCTTCATTTGGATTATTATTAAAATGATTCAAAAATGTGTAAGAAGATTCATATTTTTAAATGATTATTTTCTTCAGGAATGTTCTAATTATCATTAAATGGTATCTAAAATTATAAACATCAAAAAACCTTGTTGTTTCCAATCCTCCATTGAGAAAAAATTAATAAATAAATATTCATTATTCATTATTGTAATTTTTGATAAGTCAATATTTTTATTAATTGAATCGATTACTCAATTTGAGGAATGCTTCAGACATTTAGTAAAGGGTGGATCTCTTCATATTGGTAAACCTGAGATTCATCAATATTATCTTATTAGATATATAATTTTAAAAAATTAAATGTGATTCTTTATGTAGTTTTAAACAATGTTTTGAATAGTCCTGGTAGTCTTCGTTTTTATGTTCTTCTAACATGATGACCATTAATTAAGAATTTCCTTCGTAAATATATTAGTTATTATTGTTATTATCAATGATATTTTCATGTGATAAAATATATGAACACATTTCATTTTTAGTTTTTTAATTAAATGACATATTTTTAGTTATATAATTTTCCATATTGATTTTTCAATATCAATTTGCTTAAATGGAATGTGTTCTCAATTATTTACCTTTTTGTTTTGATTTATACTTGTTGATTCATTATTTCATCAAATTTAAATTCACTTAATGATCATTTTATCTCACCATTGTTATGTTTCATTTCTCTATGTTATGAAGAGCATTAATTTTAATGATTTTTAAGGATGATGTGATTTTATATATGTTATGCTTTAATTTATATTCATAATGTAAAATGGGTATCATTTATGTAATCAGGTTTTCTAATAGTACCAAACTTTTCATTTTTTTTGGATTTGATTCATTCTAATCATGAAATTGTGTTAATGTAACAACATGTCTCCTAGATTATAGGTTCAGGGCGTTACAGTTCACAAAATGTAGTTCATCAATTCCCATATGTGGGATAGACAATAATATATCTAAAAAATGAAATTTGGGAAACATAGAATGTATTTTTACAATATAGGTCTTATACTATTACACCCAAGAACACACCATGTCTTCTAGAAGGCTTTATGAGTATACAAATTTTTGATCACACGTTGTGTTGGTCGCATGATCATGCTTTCTAATTAGCTGAGATTCACTCTAAAGAACCTAGTGAGTATATCAGGAACATTCTATGTGGATACACAGCGTGTAGATTAGATTTACATGGCTTGTATTCTAATCGATACAACACAACAATTCCCCAGGTGTATGACGTTGATACAAGGAAACCAATGTACATAGTGTATAGATGGATAATATAATGCCGTATTGTCTCCAAATAAATGGTATAATTAAATAAAATTAATTTAAAAATTACAACATTAAAATAACATTTTTATTGGCACATTATGTTCTTTCCATTTTAATAACGATTTTAATGAATTTTAAATGATTAAATAGCGTATTATAACATATATGAAACTATGGTTTCTTCCATTTATTTCACACTAAAAACATTATAATTTATATCTCTATGAGGATTTGGATGATCATTACGATGAATAGGTATTAATTAATTAATTAATTATTTCTTTATTTAATTAAAATATATTAATCTTAATAATAAATAATAGATAATGAAATTCATATTATCCACTTAATTTTATGATTATGTGTCTTGTATGACCATACTTGATCTTTAACAAGATATATTCGTGTGTTAGTTTTTCATGTTAATTTATTTAATGTGTTTTCAATTTTTTATTATTAAATTATTTTTAATGGTATATGAGTCTTCCCTCCCTTCATTATTATGTTGGATATGCATATAAATATATATTTATATATCCATCCTATAATGAATCCAGTAGTTTTTCTCAATAGTGTATGAGTTACTAATTTTTTTAATTAATTGAGTTTCTGAAGAAGTGTAGAAGAAGTTCAATATAGAAAAATAATGATGCCAACCCAAGAGTTATATAGGTTGATATGTGAAATAATTTAACTCATTCCAAGACAAAAAACATGAGTTATTTTACCTAGCTAAAAGGATTATTCAATGTGCACTCATTAAGTAAACAATGAGATAAATATTATAAATGAGTAATTTAGTTAGATTGTAATTTTAACCTATCCATTTATTTATTTCATGGACTCTAGGCCATGATCATATAAATAAATGAATTAATGTGCAATGTTATATATTAAATGAATGAATTATGCATAATTTTATTATTCAATATAGTTAATTAATTAAGTAAAAACAACTTAATACTAAAACTAAATATAAAGGACAAATAAGTATGAAAATGAAATATAATTGATTAAAATCCCCCAACCAAATATTAATTAACCCTTAAGCTTACATTATTTTATATAGAACAAGACTATATAAAACATTGTTTTTAAACCCTTATTGGGTCAATTAGTTTTCCAAGGTGAGTTCATATAAAGGTATTATGTTGAAATAATGTTGATGAATCAAGAGGAGAATCCCTTGGAAGACTTGGTGTAATTTATAGGAAGGTGTTGAGTAAATTGATTCCATAAATTCAGGTTTGGGTTATCCACTCAAATGATTAAGGAGTTAGAAGACCAATTTATGATAATTTAGACCTACCTAAATTCATTTAATTATTTTCTCCAATACTTTTTGGGATTACTCAATGCGTACCATATATCCTTTCTAATAAAATATCCATGAAAATTGATATTAAATGTATAATGATATTGGATATTGGTACATGACAAAATAATGGGATATTAAATAAAATTAATCAATTTATTATTTACCAAAAAAATTTAATCAAGAAAAAGTATGAATAATAATCTCATTAATTTTAAAATAAAAATTTCATGATCATCATACAAATTCTCCCTATGATCCGTACAAGTGATATACAATCTACTCATTAGGGTTAATATCCAAGAGTGGTTTATATACCATCAGGTTGGGATATTCAATGAATTGAAATAACATGTGCTTGAATATTCAATGCTTCATTCTTATTTAATGGACGTGAGTAATTAAATGTTATTAATTAATGAAAATAATTGAGTGTTGAAGTCAAAATTCAATGTTTTAGTCTTTTTTCATGGTCTAGTGAAATCATGATGTCTATGGAAAACAAGGATGTGTCTGGAATGCTTCAGAACATTCATGGTCATTACAAGGAGAGATATAAGAAAAACATTTTAAATTGTAAATGGTTCTATTTCCAATAATCAATGGATAGGTTTACCTTTTTGGGATTCCCACGATCAAGTATATTGGCTATATTGATATCCAAAAGGTTCTATGTATCAAAATCGTAAAGACCATGGCACCAATCTCATTGAGAAATAATCACCTAATTGAATCTATAAATTTATTGTAAAATTTAATGTAAATAACTTTGAGAAGTCTCTTAATGAAATTATCACTCTTCATTACCAATTATACAATTATATGAAGTACGAAAAGCCTTATGTCCTTATAGTTAACAAACATAAAGTACAAGAAAAGAGAATTGAACCCATAACTTCTTTATTTCCTTCCAAGAAGATCAAGACTAAGGGGCTTGAAAGAGAACATGGTTCAGTCTATTTCACATGTGAAAGGATGGTCCACTTGAAATAAAATATACCCAAAACGTTGAATCATTTTTATGATTCAGGTGATTATGTTATTAGTGTAAAATTTATCATCTTATAAAAATTATTCATTAGATATAGATTATGGTGATGAAGAATGTATTCAAATACAAAAATAAAGTATAAATAGAAATATTTACAATGAAGAGGGAAGTCTTCTAGAATAAAAATAATCTAAACTTTCTATTTTATCCATCGAGGACTACCACCTCACATTGCAACTGCAATGATATTTATTTTTGAAGGGTTGTTATTCTATTCAATCAATTACCAAAAACATTATTTTTATATCAAGACATTATATATATGTACATATTTGCACATTTCAGAAAATAGGTTTTCTATTTTTTAATATATAATTTTTAATGCTAAGTTGAATTTATAGAAATTTCATTATGTGGTAAACTACATTAACCAAGTAGTTGAAATTGATAATATTGTTACATCACATCATACATACATAACCAAAAATTGTAATCACTGGATATATAACAACTTGAGTTTTTATATAAAATAATACTTTGATATAAAAATATTTATATGATTTTATTTTGTAAAAATTACGTTTCAAATAATAATAAAATAACAATAATAATAGAAATTTTGGATTATATACAAGAAACTAAAAAATATATATTTTAATTTAATAAATATTTATTTTAGTAAAAAAATGATTTTCAATGATAATGACTATTTAACAGCATAGATTTAGAATGATTTGAAATAAATTTTATTATATAACTAAAATGAAATTATTATTATTCATTTTTTAATTATTAATAACGAATGATTTTTTTGAAAATAATTACATTCTAAAGAAATTATATTTTAATTTTTAAAATAAAATTATTAAATAATAAAATATTGAATACGAAAAATTTAAATTATTAAGAAAATACATGTATTATTAATATTACTATTTTGAAACATGAAAATTAATTTGACTATATAAATATTTAATATAACATTTTTTATTAATATATTATGGCTATTCATGTTTTAAAAAATATAAATAAATGATATCATAATATTTTATATAATTTTAATATATATATATTATTTATAGTTAAATTATATTTATACAAAATTTGAAAAGAATTCTTTTTTTATAATATATATATATATTTAAATGGTTTAAAAAATGAATAAAATAAAATAAGTAAATGAAATATTATCACAATATAATATATTTATTCAAAATCATATTTATTTTTATAATATTTTATATTGAATTTTTTATATGTCTTAGTTTATATTTATTTATTTTATAAAATTAAATTAAATTAAATGAAAATAAAAGGTGAAATCTGGAAAAGGGTTTGTGGTTAATTTTTCTAGTGAAGCGGGGGATGATAAGTCGAGTAATGGAATTGAGGATGTGGAACCCATAAGCTTTGATTTCAATCAAAGATGATGAAGTCAAGGAAAAATCCATGATCGAGCTGAGTTGAAGGATTTGACTTCAGGAAGAATCTAATTCAAGATGGCTGAGAGACATCAGAGGCTTTGTACTCCTACGAGGTGTCCAAACACAGATCTAGGATTTTAGAGAATTAGGTTCTGAATGGTATTTAGAGGAAAAATGATTTTCACAGTCCTAAATTGCATGTTGAGAATTTAGATATCCTAATACACATGAAATTGGATTTCTGGTAGTCATATTGATAATTTTTCTTTCTTTCACAATCCAATCCATCCTTTTCCATATTAGTGTGGGATGTGTTCATCGTATCAATCACATTTTTCAATGATTTTGGTTGGTATATTCAAAATGTTTTATTTTAATCTTTCACATATCAATTGGTTAGGAGTCTTATTAATATATGTTTACTCTTATTCCTATACAAGAGTTTGAATAAAACAACAAACATAATTGTTTTATCATTTTCATATACAAGTTATCATTCTCTATTAGTTCTTCAATTCAATGAATTTTCTATTTTGTTGTGGTTTTCGGGATTAAAAATTGATAACACAACTATGAGTTTTATGAATTGAATTGAAATTATGTTCTGTGACTTCTTCTCATCTAAAATTGAAAGGAAATCTGATATAGGAATTATAATTTATTTGAAATTATAAATAAAATAATCACTTATTAAATCATGTTGATTATATAAATATAGTAGAGAGAGTTAGCTCAAAAAAAAGTGAGAGTGCCCCATTTCTCTGCGTTTTTGGTGAATTTTCCATTATGAGAGTTTGAGAGATGAGAAATGGAAAATTGGAGGATTAGATGGATTTCTTACTTCTTCCATAATTGGTAGAGGAAATTATTTTTCTTGATTAAAACATATAATTTCTTTAAGTATTTATTTATTTTAGTTTTTTATTACCATAATGGAATTGATTATATTCTAAGGGATGTGTTAATTATATTTTTATATTTTGGTTATTTATACCATTAAGGGTTATTTATTCAAATAAAATTTTATTTCTCATTATTCTATCTTGACATTTTTATTTGATTATAATTTTAATTATGTTAAAATTCATCTGTGAAATGTGTTTTAATTAAAAATTCTACAATTGTGTAAATTAAGTGTAATGGACTTTTGTTTCATCCATTTTATTATATTGATTTGAAACTAATAATTATTTTTCAAATAACATATAAGAGTAATATTATACATTCATATCAATCAGTTGTTTATTAATTACAAATTATTTCATTATTAATTTTAAATGTTAAAGTTCCATAATTTATTATATGATGTTATTTTTATAAAGAAAATTTCTTTTTTGATAATCAAATATTATTAAAATATTAATTTTATAAATAAAAATGTGATTTTTTTAAAATTATTCACCCATGTGAGTTTTTCTCATAGATTATTAGAGATGTAAAAATATATTATATTATTAATTATACATTTGTATTTTCAAAAGAAACAAAATAATTAAATATAAATGCCAATTCTCAAAAGAAATCCAATTTTTTAAATTATTCTCAACGTTATAATATTATTATATTTGAAATAAATTTAATGATGCAATATAATAATTTTGACTTAATAAAATAATTTATTAATTCATTCTATGTTTATTAATTATGGTTTTAAATAATTATAACTATAATGTCACTTTTTCACGGTACACACAAAATCATGGATTTCATTTATAAGCGATGACCATAATTTGCAATTCATTTCATTTCTTTCATGAATTAAATTTTATTAATTTTATATGTAAGTGTAATGGTTAAAAACCCTTACTAAGAATATGAATTCTAACCCCATATTTAAAATGTTTTTTACAAGACTCATATTATCTTTTAATCGGGCATCGATCCTTCTGGAGTTAGCATGCACAAAAGCGTAATATGAAATAATTTTATTCTTGTTCAACTCGGATAAATTTATGGAGTTATTTAATTTTCTAGAACCTAGATGGTTAAAAGGAACCCTATTGTATAAATAACTCGGTATTGTTTATTTATCTTTTATAAAAAATACACAACAAGTTTTTAGCACCAAATCCAAAAGCATTGATTCGTGGCATTATATTCGGTATTAGTGGAACGGTCTAAAAAACATTGAAGATAAGATGTTTTCTTTGATAAAAATAAAATCTATACAGTATAATTTTATTTAGGTAGTTATTTCCCCTTAGAAACAATTTAATTTTGATGTTGAACATTCAGTATTTTCTCATGACTAACAGACGAATTCTTAAGGGCCCAATTCATTTTGGGGGTGGGGAGAATGTAAAATCCAATGTTTTAATAAAACTTATATGTTGATATAACTTTATTTACATGATTTATTTTGTAAAATATATGTTTCAAATAAATAATAACAATAATTTTTATTTAGGAATAAATACATTTAATTATAAAAATATTTTTTAAATTATTAAATGTTTGATTAGAATCTATAATGATTTTAATGATTTATGATTGTTTTAAATTATAAATTTTTAATGATTTGAAGGAATAATTATGATTTAAGTAGTATTATATTATTTTTTATAAATTTAAAAATTAGTGTTAAAAATGTAAATCTTCTCAAAATCAATTCATAGTCAAGAAAATATACTAAAATTTTTTATATGAAATTCTTTATTAATAAAATAATGATCTTGAAAGTTTAATTAAATTATTAAGAAATTTATGTATTAATTTTTATACTATTTTGAAACATGAATATTATCTTTTTATATAAATATTAAAGATAATATTTGTTGTTATTAAATTATGACTATTAATGTTTTAATGAAAATGAATAAATAAAATCATAATATTTTATATAATATATTTATATATATAAATTAATTATTTTTAAATTGTATTTAAATAATATTTGACAATAAAAGTAGTTACATATATAAATCAATGTATCAAAAGGAATTAATTAAAATTAATAAGTGAAATATTAGTATAATTTTATGTGTGTATTTAAAATCTTATTTTTTTGCAATAATTTTTTTATATTGAATTTTATATATGGTTGAGTTTATATATATAAATATATAAATGGTGAAATGAAAATATGTTGTGGAATGGGGATAAGGGATTAGTAATAATAGGATGAGTAGAGTAGGGGAATTTGATTTGAGTCATGGAATCGTGGCTGAGGCACCCATGTGATTCGATTTCAATCGAAGAATACATTATCAAGGTGTATGCCGGGATTGAGAACAATTAAAGGATTTACCATCGGGAATACTTAAATATGATATGTTTGAGGGAAAATCAAAGCATTCAAACATTTTAAATAATGAATACTGAGATCTAGTTTTTGGGGGAAGGAGGTTCCAAATGGGATCTAGATAGAAACATTTTTTTGTAGTCTCAAATCAAAGTAGGTGTTATTTATTATGATTTTCATATAAGAATATCATTGGAATCAGTTTGTTGTCTAGCCTATTGATTAGTTTTTTCTCTTTCGACATCCTATCCATCATTTTCCATCTATGTTTGGGATATGTTCAATGTATCAAAATAATTTGTCAATAATTTTGGTTGATATATTCAATCAGTTTTATTTTAATCTTTCATATATCAAATGGTTATTAGTCATATTCCTATAATTTAACTATTGTTCCTGAATATGTGTTTGAATTAAACAAAAAACCTAGTGTTTTAATCATGCTCATTGATAAGTTGTCATTCCCCAATAGTTCTTCGATGAATTAAATTTTCCTTTCTATTGTTGTTTCCATGACTAAAAATTGACATCTCTTATAATTTTGTTTTGTTATTAATAAAATTGATATGTTCTTTGTCTCTTCTTCTCATCTTAGATTACAATACATGTGGATATGGAAATTATAATTTATTTGCCGCTAGAAATAAAATAGTAAATTATTGTGTCATGCAAAGTGGATAAATAGAGTGGGTAGATGTAGTTACGAGGAAGTGAGAGTTCTATGTTTCTCTATTTTTTGTGGTATATTTTTGGTTATGAGAGTATGAGAGACGAGAAGTGGAAAATGAGAGGAGTAGAGGAATTTCAGCATTCTACCATAATTGGTAAGGGAATCTATTTTTCTTGATTTCAAATATTTAATTTGTTTAATTAATTATTTATTTCATATCAACATTTTCATAATGGATTTTATTTTATTTTAAGTGATATGTTTATTATATTTCAAGATTTTGGGTCTCCATACCTTTAAGGGCTATTATTATAATTCAATTTTTATTAATAATTATTCTATCATGATAATTCTATTTGATTATAATATTAATTATGTTATAATTATTTTGGTAAGTTGGTTTTACTTTAAAATTATACTATTTAAGAAATAATGTGTAAGGGACTATTGTTTAATGTTTCTTATTCATATTATTTAATACTATTTTTTTACAATGACATTATAAATGTAATATTTTTCATCATTATCAACTGTTTTTTTATGTTAAATTATGTCACTAACAGTTTTAAATATTTTATTTCAAAGATTTAGTAGTGTATTTTATTTTTATAAATAAAAATTCAATTTTTAAAATCATAAATTATTAGAATTTTAATTTTGTATGTATAATTTTATTATTTTAAAATTATTCTACAATATTAGTTTTCTTAAAAATTTTATAACATGTAAAAAAGAGATTTTATAATTAATAATACATGCCTATTTTCAGAAAAAAACCTTATAATTAATTATAAATTCCTATTTTCAAAACAAACCTGGTTCTATTATTATTTTTAATATTATAGGATTATTTTATTTGAAATAAAAATAATGATCCTTAATAATAATTTTGACTTCAGTAATAAGTTATTATGAAATTTTATATTTATAATTTAGATATATAAATAATTAGAACTATCATTCCATGCATACATAGTACATATAAAAGCATGTATTTCATTTACAAGATGTGGACATAATCTGAAATACATGACATATCATTAATGAATTAATTTTTATTAAATGTATATGTTTGTGTTAAGGTTAAAACATATTTTTTTATAGGGAACTAATTTTGAATAATTTTTTTTGAGATTACGGAATCATAATTTTTATTTAATGTTAAAAATTAATTCATTAAAATTATATGTCATTATGATATGCCCAAATGTGAGGAACTATAGTTTCTCCAATATATCAAGTGTTTTATTATTTCAGTTACAGTGGAAAAATAATTACATGTATATGAAAATATGTCATCAATATATTTAATTAATAAAACCCAATAAAAATTGTATATCAATGTAATGAAATCATAAAAATGATTTTTATAATAGCAGTCCTTGAACATTGTAAATATGGTAGGCAATTAGGGTGTGAACACATCACTCGACAAGTTGGTATGCCCAATATAACATTAAATGCTTCATGTTTTCATATTTTGTTAGTATTAAAAATATTTTGTAATGTTTTGTAAAAATCACATGATTATATTTAAAAAATTTATGAATGTAGTTAATTTTAAAATTAGTATAGTCTTTTAAATAATAACTAACTTCAACAGTGTTTCCAAAGGCATTTCCATGAATATTCATATTCTATTATCAAATTAATTTCATAATTATTTCTGAAATGTTATTCTAAAAGATATATTTTTCAAAAGATATTTTGATGATTTTAAAACTCATTACTAGGAAATGAAATGATCATTCCATGTATAATTGGTTTTTCATAGAAATCATAGATGTTCGAAATCAGAAATAGATGATTTTGGAGTTAGCATGTATGGAAGGATAGTTGGAAATTGATTTATTTTTGCTCAACTCTAATAAATGTATGGTGTTGTCTAATTTTCCAGAACCAAGACTTGTAAAAGTTTATCTATTATATAAATCACTTTGTATTATTCAGTTATATTTTACAAAAAACACAGCTTATTTTTAGAACCGAAACCAAATGTGTGGTTAGGGGTGTCATAGGATAAGTCAACTAAACATGAAATAAATGACTAATATATATATATATATATATATATATTCTATTGACCAGAAATTAGTTTTTGTTTCTCATTCATATTTATTAGGAAAATGGTCACATAAAATTTTATTAGGAAAGGTAAAAATGTGGAATAACATCATAAATTAGTTCATACCTATGTTTGTTGACCATCTACCACTGTATAATGGGGTCGGTACTCACTATTTATAACATTTATTGATGATTTTAGTATATATTGATATATTTACTTGATATTGTTATGTCAAATTCTTTTGATAAATTCATGGAAAATAAGAATAATTTTTAGGACATTCATCATATGAATATTATGAAACTCTTCTCATTCTGAGATAGAGAATATATTAATAAAAACATAATTAATTACATATACGGTATTGGGATCCTATACAAAATCTCTACTACTTAAAGTTCATAGTGGAGTAATTAATGAAAAAGGGGGAAACAGATGTTTTTGGATATGTTAAGGTCCATGATGAGTCATGGGAGTCATCAGTTATCTTTTTTGGGATAAGAATTACTAAAACCATCACAAATACTAATCCCTGTTACAAACAAATGAATAAATTTAATATCATTTGAATTTTATAGTGGATGAAAACTAATGTTTTCAAATTTAGATGTACGGGTTAGTGAATAATTTTTAAGGACAATTAAGGAAAAAAACATACACATTGGGGAAAGGATACCATTATTGGAGAACCAAATAAATGAGGGGATATTACTTATACAGACAGTCATAAAATAGGATATATTTGATCGATTTTCCATATTTTATGAGGGGGAGAAAATATATAAAATAAACACTTGGAGGATTATATTATTATATGAATTTATGTAAAATGGGATACAAGGTTGGGAATGTGAAAGGATTCCATAATTCCACAAGGAAGAAGATTCTATCATAGATCCACAAGTACTAACTAAGAGTATAATAGAGTTTAGAGAACTAGAATTGTATAGTTTTCTGGTCACTGAGAATGGTGACTCATTATTATATGATAAAAATGATCCAACATCACATAAATAATTAGTAAGTTCCATATAACTATTTAAGAGTAAATAATCTATGAATATTGATATGGATTATGTATAATGAATTTTTATGTATTTGGGTATATGATTGATTGTATATAAACCATATTGTTTTCAAGTGGGCATTCAAGAAGAATCTCTAACTAGATGGAAAATTTTGTACCTATAAGGAATGAATACATCGAAAATGATTTATATAGTGTTATATAATTAACTATAATGAAACCATTTCACTAGTTTCAATGTTGAAATCAATCATAATTTTAATAATTATTAAAAAGTTTCATTAATATGATATTATGAGAAATTATTTCAAAAATTCCTTCCTTAATGGAAAACATTCTGAAGATGATTATATGATATAATGGATGGGTTTTTAGTCTCCCTAGAATTCCAATTAAATGTGAAAATTTTCAAAATCCTTTATATATTAATGGAAAAATCTAGGTCATGAAACATTCATTTTGATTAACTCATAAATTTTATTTATTCCTAATGAATGAGTGTGAGCATTTTTCTAATAAATAGTTTAGTGAGAGTGCAATAATTTTCATATTAGTATATATTGATAAAATAATACTCATTGGAAACAAAGTACTAGTGTTATAGTCTTTTAAGGCATTGTTTAAGAAATCAATCACTATGAAGTATTGGGAATAGAAATATATATTCTTGGGATAGAGATCCATCACGATAGATATAAGAGGTTTTTAGAGATAAGTAAAACTAGTGACACTAAAAAGATATAGAAGATATTCAAAATAAAACAATCAAATAGGGGAATGTTTCCAGTTTGAAATAGCTATTAACATTCTAGGAAAATGTTCCCTAAAACCAGAGGAATGAAATATAATTAGAAGGATTTAGTAAGAATCAATTATTGGGTAAGTCATGTATTTTATGCAATGTAAAAGGATATATGTTTACCACATCTTAATTACTGTTGGAAGATATTGTGATATTCTAGGTGAAGCCTATTTAATGTATGTCAAGACAATCCAAAATTATCTAAGGCATTCTAAGGATATGTTCATTATTTATGGAGTAGGTGAGTATATCATAATAAAATAATTTTCTAATGATTGTTTACAAATTATTCAAGGTGATATGAATTTATAAATAGGATAAATCATCACCTTTAATAGAGGTCCTATGCGTTGTAAGATCTCAAATAAAGTTTTCATCAATGAATATAAAGTAGAGTCAATGAAAAATTTTGATTTTGAGGAATCTAATGAATAATTATAGATTCAAAACATTCTTCAATAGAATGTTGTGAATCCCAGTAATAAATATCATATCACTCTCAACATTGATATTATTGCAGTGTTGGCTCTCACAGGATATATGTGGTCACATCAGTGGAAGTTGCACATAATTCAGAATTATCATCTGTTGATGGATTTTTATCAGATAGGTAAGGATTCAGTTAGTAGTATTTCCAAAAAATAAAAAAATGGTTGACCCCTTGACTAAATCTAAGAATCATAAGAAACATGATTATCAGGTGGGGTCTAGCATATTGAAAGATATATAAATATGGATCTAGTCCAAGTGTGATTTTTTAGGATTAGATACTTTTGTCCAACTATTTTTATGTTGATTACAATTATATTTGATATATTAAATTTTAAGAATCCTTTAATTACATATTTTTTGTTATTATAAATGACTTTAATTTAATAATGTCTTAAATTATAAGTCACATTGATAAATTCATTGTAGTTCCATGATCTGATTAAATCACTAAAGTGCTATAATGATATTCATAAATAATATTACGCTATTGGATAATTTACTATGATAGGAAACAGATTTCATTGACTATTAAGAACAAGTAGTCATGATCATATGATGAATCTTTTCATCATATTCACACTCTGAAATCACAAATATGGTATATTATTTCAATACGCCTGCATGTAATAATTATGCATGTATTGGTTTCATCATATTTTTATTTCCGCGCCCATCTATAATGGTATGTAGACATTAAGATTATCATTGATGTATTTCATGACTCATGCACATTGATTTAATGGACAAAACCATCACAAAAAAATATGGTTTAAAAGTACGGGTTGTTCGATGCATAATGATTGAAATCTATTTAATTGATAAATAGACGAAGGATATGTCCCATCCATCTACATGGAAGCTATTATTTTGTCCCTTTTGTTAGATTAAAAAAATTTCCACTATTTCTATTACTTGGTTTAATGATTTGTTTATTTCAGGAATTCAAAAAAATATGTATCAAAAATATAGGTTGATGACACGGATCTAAAACCATCATGACGAGTTATTATGAAAATTTTATTATATTACAAATTGGGCTTTTGTATGTGGTTTTCTTCATTGAGATATTAAATTCGTTCTATATTGTTCCTTGAACCATTTATAGATATTAATCTTGGATATTAGGAAATCCTACCTAAATCCAATATAATTAATCATACATGGCCACACAATAATTATTTATGATGATCATTATTAAATTATATTTTTATTTAATTAATTGTATAATTATTATACATAAGTATGAGGGATAATTATATTCATGTTTTATTAATAAAAAATATTTATTGATGATTGAAATAATTATAATAAATTTTTTTTCGGATGTTCAATAAATTCCATTGGAGTTTTAATGTAATAGTACTGTTTCCAATTAGACATTTTAACTAACAATATAGCCAAATAATAAATGTTTTTTTACAATTTGGAAAAAGCCAAATAATAATAATAAAAATAATATTTTTTATGGCATGGGGTTTATAAAATTTATTATATTATTCATGTGTTGGTATAAAATTACATAATTAGACCAGCCAAAATATTAGATCTGTAAACAAATTGTTATGTCAATTGTTCATTGTGTAAAATAATAAATCGATGTAATCATAATAGGTGATTGTTTCACAGAAGGAATTATTTGTGGACTCCTCCATCTATCTCCCTCTCATGAACACAAAGATAAATATAGATTTCTTCAAGACTAAAGGATGTATGATCATCCGAAACTAGGTATGGATATTGATTCACCATGCCAGCACCAGAAGATTTATTGGGATTTTTTACTGGTTAAAGGATTATGTGTGGATCTCCGCATGTGAGACCATTTCCTTGTATCCTCAAACTGCGATAATAGAAATCTGAATGGGTCATTTCAAACAATCCACATCAAAAAATAGAAATATCTGAACACTAGTTCACTATTTCATCCAATAATAAAAAAAGTAATGATAAATATATTGTGAAATAACACTGTTCTTGGATTAGGACATAGAAATAATAAAATAAATACTAATACATCTATCATCATTTCACATTTCAATGACACCTAGAAGAAACATCTAAGATTAGTGGTTTTTAACACCATTATGGAACACTTATTAGGTTTTTATTAAATTCTAATCCTATTAACATACCTCTATATTATATGTAAGGAAATGACTACTGATTTCATCATAGTGGCCGAAAATGTGATTGGGATCCATTCCATATTTAGTGGGCATGCCAATGTTTTTTTAGTGGATTAGTTGGACCCACTTCATGATTTAATAATAAGATATTTGAATATATTATCTAGGGTTTTGAGAAAAAATATGGGAATGATCAGGGATCATGTTATCTAACATTGGGAGGGATCTAACTTTTGTAATTTATGTAAATTACTAATGGTCATATAATTACCCAATGTGTAAAAATATTATTTCTTAACATTTAACATAGAGAAACCAAAAGAAGAGTGAGGAATCTGGGGTCTTGTGCCATTAAATTATTGAAAACATAAATATAAAATTTTAATTCACAACATCATATTATTTATTTAATCTCATTTGAGTGCTCCTAACTCCCATAGGTACTCATAACAATGCATATTAAATACTAGGGGAATTAAAAATTTAATTGTTGAGTGTAAATAATAATAAGACATGAAACATAATAAAAGAGTAAAACATGAGAGGAATAACCTCATATCATAATGAGATTGATCTTATGAATGGAATAATGGAATATAGAAATGATAACAAGATATAATTGAGTTAATGTGATCACATCATAATATGATGCAATAATATGAATGTGTAAACAATACTAAAATTAAATCATAATAATAAGTAAAGGATCCCAACCTAATTAGTATAAAATTGTTATAAAGGATAATTACACACCACTATAGTTGGATATGCTCACTACCCACAAACCCTGACATATATTGAGGTGGAATCCGTACCAAATGCATTGATGGGTTATATAATTATGGTCCCACCCATCACATAATTATGACTATCATATTTTTTCAACAATAGGAACAATAAAATATATATAGTCATAAACACATTAAGAACCCATGAGAAAGAATTGGGTATCATGATCGTAACATAAAACATGACTACTATATATACCATAAGGATTATAATTTAAAGAATAAATTAAATTTCATAGTAAAATAATATATCGAAAGAACATATTTATTGATGATGGATTCCCATGGTAGAAAACATAATGATATGGTTTAATGATGTAAGCATAAAAATGAACCACTTTGTGGATGTTTTTTGAAAATGAAATAGAATATTTTTGTGAAAATGGACCACGATTTATTAGTTAATGTAAAATTGAAACTATAGGGTTATAAATGATATAATGAGTAATTTTAAATTGTGTTGTTGTCTTAAAAACAATATAATGGGGTGATGTTTTCCATGAAGTAAGAATCTGACAATTCCATAAAATTGGGTCACCTTAATTTTATATTTCAAATGATCTTAAAACTATTTATTGGTCAAATAATATAAAAATATTAAATTATGAATATTTTTTAGGATTAATTTTCAAAAAATTTAAAAATTAATTGAGAAGAAATTTTGGTAAAAGGGACTTTATTAAAGAAAATTTGTAACCTGGATATTCTTAGTGGATTGTGTAAGATACATTTCTTTAATGATTTAATGAATACTTAATTCATACTAAATATCCTTTATAATTAAATTTAGTTTATTAAAATAAATAATAAGAACATTATTCAACAATCATAATTTTCCTTGGGTCAATAAATTTCATTATTTTTTATTTATAAAATATTATAGGATTTTTTTGGTTACTAGAGGAGGTTTTGTTGTTTTTTATATGAATCCCAAAGAAATTTTTAAAACCCTAAAATTATAAAATAAAAATATTATATTTGATATCATGATTAACATGAAATAGGGTTCTCAAATAAACCCATGAAATATATTTCTTTATCTTTAATATATTTTATATCTTGTGGAATATGCAACACTATGTCTAAAGGAATAATGATATGAAATATCACTATAACCAAGCTATTAATTTGGAGGATATGAATAATAATAAATAAATTATTAAAATTATGTTTATATATTGATTTTAAATAAAATAATAATCATTTAAATGATAATGAAATGTTTTTTAAATATGTTGTTGAGATCTATAGTTTCTCTATTTGTTAGGTTCTATTATTAGTTTATATAATCTAATGATGCAGTCGTGATTGGCACTGTGGATGTGATGTTGGAAACTTGGGTGGAGTCTCTAGGTGATGAGTTCCTTCGATCTAGATCTTATGTTGATGCAATAAAGAAATCAATTTCAGGTTTGAAGCTGGATAGAGAATGTTCTTTGGCTCTTCTCAAGGACTCTTATATTAGTAAAATTTATCACAAGAGTTCATCAGCTCACATTGAATCCACCCCTGTAGAATTTTCATAAATAATGCTAATTGTAAAAAATTCATTTATTGCATGCATATTTCTTCTTAAAGGTGCACATCCTTAGATGCGTGATGATTTAATTTTTAGAATCTCTCACCTCTGGGGTTTCTCAAACAAGAAGTATTTCTCTCTTGGTCAATGATATTTTTCATTGCAAATTTCCCTCATATGACTTGAATATTCATACTTGGAGAATTGGGGCCATATTTTTGAATCATTAATTGCTTCACTTATACAAACCGTAGCATTAATTTAATATCTCAAGTGTTAGGAATTCATTTTCTCAAATCTAGGTTCATCTTCATGAATTCAATTGGGTCATTTGGTATCCAATGAGCTTGCAAGAAATTGGAATGGAAATTGGGACTCCTATTTGGATTGATAAGGAGATGAAGAATTTATATTTTTTTCACATTTTTGGGATCATGTTTGAAGTAGTACTCATCTATACTCAGATTGAAAAGGTATCCCAACATAATCTTTTTGATAACATCAAAATAGTTGTAGAGTATGAAAAAAATAATATTTTCTTTAATAAATGTATGGTTTTTTGGCACTCTTTGGAGTAATGTAAAAAAATAATTATTCATGTGAGGAATGTTTGATGTGAGGACATCAATCAAATTTCATTTGAAAGAAGTAATGTGTAAAGGATACAATATTGTAAAAGCCTACAGTTTGAATTAATGAGCCAGCTTAAACTATGGGTAATGTGTTGATTTTTGGGAATACATATTTCCATGTGTCTCACCTAATTGGAGAAATAATACTAGTGGATGTGACTATGGAGAGAGATTGCAGTGGACCATCTACGAAATGGATTTACATGGATAAAGAGGAAACTTCAGATGATAAAATCTATACAAGGTCTCTAGGATTGATGATTCTAGAGACTTCTCAGGTTGATGTCTTCAATCAGAATGATACAAAACAACATGTTGATTGTCATCAGGAAATCGTGAATCTCATTAATTCATCTAAATTATCTCATAAATGGGGAACATTTCTGAGGTAGATAGATGGAATTATGGGATTCCATTTTAGGGCTCTAGTTAGTGGTGAGAATGTCTCTTACAAAGATGAAATATTATGTGGCAAGGAAAAGATAGATGATAACAAGGGTTTCAGCTCTGTTCCCTTAAAGAAGAGACCATCGAAGGGTTATTATAACAATCTTAGGAATGTGTCTACATGATCATCTTCTAAGGTGTCACCGAAGGTGGATGCTGATATCCTCAAGATTTTCATGTATGAAAATTATCAATCTAAATAGAAGACTATTGGTTACTCTGATTATAGTATTTACAAGATTTACTATGTTATAGTAAATACACATAATTTTCATGAAATTTTTTTCATAAATAAATGGGAATTTTATGAGTCTGAAAAAACTAACGGCGTACGATTCTGAGGCCCGGTGTTCTTGGAATCAGTTTTTGATGTTTTGTTCAGGTACATTCAGTAAACGTCTGAGCAAGATTTTATATCTTTTGAACCGGTGCTCAGAATTGAAATATAGGGGCACTGTTAAACTCAAAATTCTGATTTTCACTTAAATAGACTTTTATCTCGATGGTAGTTAGTCAAGAGTAGAAGATATATTTTGGGTTTTCGTGGAAAGTAATAAAATAAAGGGATTTTCACTTTATTTTTTAAGAGCCTCCATGTGGGTGTTTGTTGGTTAAACCCTCCTCATGGGAGTCGGAGGTGGGACCAAAACACCTTAACCTCTCATGAGAGGTTATGGTGGTGGGGCCCACCCGAACATAACCTCCCGTGATAGTTTACGGCGTGTGGACCATATGGGGCTTAACCCACTATTGATGGAGGAGAGTGAAAACTCTCAACTTTCCCTCATTAATGATGGAGAGCCTATTCACCTGTCCTAATTAATAACTTGTGCCAACACCTTGAATTAATTAAGGGGATCCTATCCAATTAATTTTTTTCTCCTTTTGAATTTCATGTCAACATCTAAAATAATTGACAATAAATTTTTATTTTTGGTTTCTTAGTTCTCATTCAGTGGGAACCTATTAGAGGAGAACATGGGAGAATTAGTGTTCTCAAATGAAGAACACCATCTCCCAACAAAGAACAAAGAATTAAGAATGCCGACCTTCTTCGACATCACACTCGAAGCATCAACCGTTGAGAGACATCTTCGATGATTGACTTCCATGACTCTGTCAAAAATCTATGATCGAAGATCACAGGATTGGGGTTATTTTTTGTAATTATTTTCCTTTTTTATTCTTCGAATGAAAGGAATTGTTGCAGTGGACTGTAAGAATAATTGAAGTTCAATTTTCTTCCTCTTGATGAACCAATTGATACCACCTTTGACGCGGAGGGTGTGAGCCAAACCAACATGGCCCAACTCTTCCACCTATCTTGTTTAAGATTGATCTTCGGCTCAGCAATGAAGCAATGAGGAGGAAAAAGCGGAGATGAAAAAGGCCGCGCTACCCACGACCACTGTGAACTGTGCTGCCCCCGCAGCGTTACGGTGCACAAGGGAGAACTATGGCCCATCGAATCAGCCTCCAGGGCCACACCGCCGCCGGCCTGCGCCTCCCAACTCCTGGCCACCGCCAGTCTCTCAGCCTCCCGGATGCCGGCCCACCGTGCCATGCACCTCTCGGCCGCTGAACTGCTCGGTTTCGCACTTACAAACTGCACCAGACCGCATGCCTCTGTGCTGTGCACCGCCCGCTGTGCGCGCCTCCCAGATTTTTCTCCCCTGCAGCCTCCCAGCCGAGCTGGCGACCCGACTCCCTCGCGGCCTCCCGGTAGAGCAGGCATCCCGACCCCCTCATGGTGCCCTGTCCGAACCGTCCCTAGTTTTTCCCTTCGGACCAAGATGTGATGGTACGTGCTCCCGCGGTGCAGCAGGCCAAACCGGCCCTAAGCCCGGGAAAGACTACTCTCGCAGCCTGCTTGGCGGGGCCCAACAAGCTCGACCAAACACAACAGGCTTGCCCATCTAGTGAGCCAGGTCGGACCTATCTGGTCAGCATGGGTCAACTAGAACTCGGTCGAACTAGACTATGTCTGGTCGGGTCGTTCCGACTGGGTCAGACAGGAACCGGGCCCACTACCGACCTGTTACATTCATTGACCATATCTTTTACACCAGACATTTGCTTGATGATCCATTAGCGGTGCTGGATATCTTGTAGTGCATCCATCTCTTTGATTACACCCCACTGGAGTTTCGGGATTAGTTGACATATGGTTAGGTTTGATCATACACGAATCCAACTGGGCCCTCAGGACTGAAATGCTAATAACTCACAGACCGGGTGTCTAATTGACGCACCTTCTGTTGCATTCAGACCCCTATGATGTTGTAGACCTTTGAGATACTTCTTCATGGGACTTCATGGAAGATGATGTATTGAAACATGTCTTGAAGAGTGGACCCTCCTGGAATCAAGCTTGTTTCGTGCGAAACCATGTGGCGGGCTGTGCACTGATGACTGTTTCTGGATCCTGTGTGGGTTCGATAACACTGAAAACTATTCATAGATCCTGTGTGGGTTCGATAGCACTAACAACTGTTCCTGCATCCCGTATGGGTTTGACAGCACTGACTAATTTTCCTAGATCCTGTGTGGGTTCGACAGTTCTGACTTCGGTTCCTAGATCCTGTGTGGGTTTGGCAGAATAACTTTTTATGGATCCTGTATGGGTTCAATAGCTCTAATTTATGTTCCTGGATCCTGTGTGGGTTTGACAGAATAGATGATTCAATGGCTACATCTAATCATCTCTATCTCACTAAAAACGTTCTATACATGTGTGAGCTGAGTCAATAACATTGTGTTTTTCTTCATGATTGAGATGGATTACTAGATAACATAGGTATATGTATGGGCATATAACTAAGTGGGGTTATCTATTGATTTCATACATTATGGTTTATCCTTTTTGGATTTTGTGAGACCTTGAGGGTCTGAGTGTCCCAACTGAGTATTGGTATACTCACCCCATCATGGGATATGAACACACCTCATTGTGTTGGATGCAGATGACAAACAACGTTGGCCGAGAATGAATGTACGAGGACTAGATTATGCCCGTAGGTGGACCTCGTGATGAGTCAGTACCCAGAGTAGACTAACGTATGTGGTGCCCTGAAAAATCCATCTATACCTACCCTTTTGGTAGGATCTGTGGTGGATGATCTAGGAGCTTCATTCCACCTTTCAGCTATTTTTTCCCTTTTCAGTTATACTTGTACTTTCAGTTGGGCTTGTATTTCCGGACCCTTTAATTTTCAGTACTCTCTTTTTATATAGTTTTATATAGTGTTTTTTGTCCATGTTTATGCTCTTTTTTGTGTGTTTTCAGTTATAAAGGCAATTCCTTCCCAGTTTAGGGATTTACACCATTGGTGCTTGTCACCAGCCCCTGGCCTATGGAAGGTGGTCTTGGGGTAGTCACGACATGGACCCCGGGGGATGGGTCATGAGAAATTAGTATAAGATTAGTTAGTTCTATTAGAAAACATAGGAATCATATATTTTCATTGAAGAAATAATGTTATGTGTAGTGAGTGTGGTATTTAGTTCAGGGAGTCTAGTGTTTGGTGTGGCGACCAACGTATCCATACACCTGGACCCTGACTTCGGATTTTCGACTCAAAGCATAAAAAAATAATTGTATAAGTTTTTTATTTTTGATTTCTTATGTCACATCACCAGGTTAAAAAAATAACTGTAGCAGTCCTGTTTCTTTTCCGAATGCCTCCATGCAGAGAGCCGACTAGAGTTCTGAGAGTTGTACGTACTGATAGCCCACCAAGTGACGAGGATCTGGTGCAGGTACCTCTTACTCTGTTGGCACCCTCGGGTGGTGTAACAATAGCATGACAACCAGTTGGGAAGAAAATACCATCAGCCACACTGGCGGATGGTGCATGTCGACTGAGCATGTTGCACGAGTTCCAGCAGTAGAGGCCTCTGAGGTTTCGAGGCGAGATAGATTCCAACGTAGCTGAGGGATGGCTAGAGGTGATTTCTAGAGTTTCCCATTTAGTAGAGACACCAGTATAGCAGACAGTGATCTTAGCTACTAGTATTTTTCAATGTGTAACCATGAGGATGGTCAGCTTAGTGACGAGGCTTCAGTACGTGGAACATTACCTGAGATAGTACCTTTGGGTAGTGTGTCAACTATATCACTACACATTGGTTTTCAATTACAATAAGTGGTATCATTAATGGACACATATATGCTTAGTGCCCTACGCATGATTCATCCTCATATACCCCTTAGGATCTGAGGTGAGTAGACTCCTAGGTAGCTGAGGACTAGCTTGAAGTGGTGACTGAGAGTTCTCTAGAGCTTTTATAGCTTCAGTAGGACAACATGTCTGTAGTTGATTATTCATCAAGGCGTGCTAATCATTCTTATTACTCGATGAATACTATACGATCAGTTCTTCAGAGCTCGGACCCCTAGGCGGGGTTTATTTAGGGACATCTGAGCTAGGTCTATTCGTCTATTAATTCCTACATATGTTATGGTTCTAGAGAGAAACATTGTGGTTGAATATTCTTTGGCTGAGCAGATGTAGCCAGTGAATGTCAGTACACTAGTGCGGAAACCATTTTTTACTTCGGTTATTTTTCATTGTTTACATTAGTTTCTAGACGACGTTAATATGAGAAACATTATAAATAACGTTTTTTATGTCAGTTATTTAAAAACCGACATCAAAAAGATAAAATTGTGATGTTTATCCCAACGACTATTTTATAACCGACGTGATAATGTAAACGAGAAGGGCTTATAACATCGGTTATTTAATAACCGACGTGATAAAAGGTGTGGGAAATTGTTTATCACGTCGGTTATTAATTAATCGACATGATAAAAGGCATGGGAAATAGATTATCACATTGGTTATGAAATAACGGACGTGATAAAAAGCCTTGGAAATTGTTTATCACATCGGTTATTTGTTAACCCATGTGAGAAACCCCCCAGGACTAGTTTAGAATTTCAGTTGTTATATAACAACTGTGATAAACCAGGGGAGGGGGGGTTTAACACGTCGTTTATATAATAAACGATGTTGTAAATTATATAACCGCCATGATAAACTGGGGGGAGGGGGGTTTATCACATCGATTATATAATAACCGATGTCAAAAACCCAGCCCCCCTTGTTTCACATCGGTTATTTAATAACCGACGTGATAAACAATTTCCTAGGTCTTTTATCAAGTCGGTTATTTAATAACTAACATGATAAAAAATTACCCAGGCCTTTTATCTGGTCGATTATTTAATAACCGACGTGATAAACCATTTCCCATGCCTTTTATCACATCGGTTATTAAATAACCGACATGATAAACCATTTCCCAGGCCTTTTATCACGACAGATATGAAATAACCGATGTGATAAACCCTTCTTGTTTTCATTATCACATTGCTTATATAATAACCGATGTGGAAGCCATTGTTTTTAAACAAAATTGAATGCAGTCATCTGCTCTCCGCCAGAATCAACCAAAAAACAAATCAAGAAAGCGTACCACAAAAACAGAAGGAGATCAAATTTAAGCATTTACATTGATAACATATATAACTTACCCCACTAGACAGCCCAAACCATCATCTATAACCCTTGGACAGCCCTCTCGCACCCCATTGGAGCCCACACCTTCATGTATAACCCCTGGACAACCCTCCCCCACCCCATTGGAGCCCCCACCACACCCCTAGATCACCCCTCGACCCCCTGGACAGCCCCAAACACCCCTAAACAACCCCACCCCCACCCTCTTGAACAGCACCCCCCACCCCACTTGACAGCCCGCACCACTTTGGAGCCCCCGCCACACCCCTGGACTGCCCCCGACCCCCTAGATAGCCCCAAGCACCCCTTGACAACCCCCACCCTCCTGAACAGCTCCCCCTCACCCCCTTACCCCACTTGAAAGCCCCCAATACACCCCTGGATAGCCCCAAACACCCCTGGACAACCCCCACCCTCATGCATACCCCCACCCCCGGGACAACACTCCCACACCCCTCGACTGCCCTCCCACACCCTTGGACAGCCCTCCCACCCCCTTGATTTTCCCCCACCCCACCGGACAGCCCTCCCGGACCCCCAGACACTCCACAACCCCACTGAACACACCCCCACACCCTTGGAACCCCTCCCACATAGACCAACTTCCATACCAGAAATACCATCATAAGTAGACCAAAACAAGATGTAGTGAAAAATTAATCATTCACATATATAACATTCAAAAATTACACTGTCAACTTCAAAAAAAAAACTAAATCCATCCTAAACAACTACCAAATACACAATTAAAATGACAATATTCAAAATTACATTTTACATAGAAAACAAATAAAATTCAATCAAACCTATAAAATAATTTGATGACACCACTTGTATGTGTTTGATGTCTTCAGCAGTTTATGGTTGAGGGTCATCAAAAAGTTTAAAATGAAAAGGAATGTATTTAACATGTATAATGAATAAATGAAATTGAAATATTACGGAATATTTAAGAGGAAATTGTACCAGGTCAAAATTCACAACTATCCCAGTTGTTATTATTTAATACATAAATCTTAACATATAATATTCGCATTCGATGACACCTTGTTGTTCATGACAATTCTGTTTGAATGAGTGTAAATTCAATATATTATTTTTATGTAATAAATCAAAATGTAAAAATTATAAATGGATATTTACCTTCGCATTTACATATTTTTTCATTGCACTCCTTTTCTTTGTGTTTTTTCGAAAGTAGGCCCATGCACTGTTAGAAAATAATACGAATGGGGTAGATTTAAAATTCATTATAATATATAAAAATATTGATAAATTAAAACTTACTTTTCCAATAAATTCTTAAAACTTTCCCACATAACAGCATGGACAGAGCATATTCAATAAAGTGATTTCTCCCTTGGGCCAAAAACCCCTAACATCCAATGATCACTGATAAAAGGAAATTTAACGATAGGGGGTTTTTATGTTAAAAGATAATTATCTCTCTGAGAGAAATGTGGTTCCTTCCTATCAAAAAAAGGTATCATCCAACATTGTGTGACTATATTATTTTCAAGTCTTTCAGCAATTTAAACCATTCTTTGTTCCTCATTCAATGCACATGCTTTATGGGAAATCAATTACGGGTCCATGAATCCATATACATCTGTCAGCTCATTGTTCTCACAAATTTTATAAAGATACCTAAAACAAAAAATACATAAGTATACATTTTTAATAAATATAATGCAGGGAAAAGGTGTTAAGACTTACATGCAAAAAATTTGCATAACATTGATGCCAAACTTATCTCTAGTAATAAGCTCCATGATATTTGTTTTCCTAATCCCCACACTTATTTCACATCCAAAAACATGAACTTCCATTGGAAACTCATAATGACCCACCAAAAAATTTGAATATCTTGACAATCTATTAAGACTACTTGAATCATTATATGATGTCATATCCATTTGTCTTTGTTGTTGTCTATATAGTATTTCTTTACCTTTGAAGTATTCCTATAATAATAAATTGAAAAATATAATAGTTTTCAAATGATAAAAAAACATTAATAAAAAAATAAAATAAAAGATATAACATTCATACCTCTATGGTAATGAGTCGAAGAAGCCTGGATGGCCAAATTAAAAAATTGCCGATACTCTGTCCAACTATCACCACCTCATATATAGGTATTTTTACCCTAGAAGATCTATCTATAATATCCTGTATAATGACCCTCTGATTATCTACCTTTAATTATTGATGATGAACTATATCTCTGATAAAATATACCAACCAATATGCTACTATATGATGTTGAGAATCATCAACATACAACTCACAATAAGTAGGAAGCTGCAGTGGAGGAGTAGGATAAAAAATGGGGTCCGTAGGCTGAGGTGGGGGAGTGGAAGATACTGGCGGAGGTGGAGAATAAATAATGGCGTCTACAAGGGTAGGTGGAGGAGTGGGAGCTGCATTCTGAAATAGTCTTTGCATTTCTACAAACATAGACTACACTGATGCTCTAATCTTGTCCTCCATCGTCGCATTAATATTTTGAACTTCATCCTCCAAGGATTCTATTTTTTTTATAAACCCCCTCAACGATAGATGTTGTAGAACATGGCAACACGTTTCATACCAATACACCTGCCGGATATCCGCTTACACGACAAGGATGTTTGGGCCTTCCCAATGCTGCAGATAAAATATCTTCCCTCCTAGTAGCTATAAATTCCCTTTTGAACTCTGCTCCTCAAGAGATTCATGTATTAATTAATTTAATATTTCTGTAATGATTGAAATTATATGAAGAAAATAGCTAACATAAATAAATAAAATAGATATATTACAATCCTCTCAGCTACAATTCTTGATTCTTCCGAAAGATATTTCCCTTTTTTACCTTTTGATCTCTCTTCCATTTTTCATGTCTAGATGGAGGGGATGGAGGGGCCACCTCTCCAGAGCTTGATGACTCAGCTCTTAGTTGTTGAAATTGTTCTCCCTTCATTTGTTCTTCCAATAATGCATACCCTCTCTAATATAAACTATGAGGGTATACATTTTTAGATTGGATATTTTGATGAGCTTTTCTTGTTTTCTATAATTTAAGAATAAGAAATCATCAACAAATCATTAATAAAATCATCTATATAAGAAAGTTTATAAAAGTTTGCATTGCCCTTACCAGAAATGACTTTTTTCTTCTACTTTCAAAAAACTGTCTCCATGTGTCTTCATCTATAAAAGGATATATACAACATGGATTGTCATGAATCCTATGACCATAAATGAAATCAAATGAGAGGGTTGATTTGAAATCACTCCATCTCCTGGAAGCCAACGATATGTATTTCGTCCTAACTCTTTCAATGTCAGGAATATCAAATTTCATCTGATAATGAAGAGGTTAAACATATTATATATTCTAGAAACATTAAAATAATTGTCAAAAATATTATATATACAAGAAAGATTAATAGAATAGTCAAAAAATGACCATTGAGCTTTCCAAAATCATCTCCCACAACTGAGAGATTATCGCTTTATCCACAATTCTCCAATCATCATACAAAATGCTTACTTTGCTCATAGCCTGAGTTGCAAAAAAACTCTTAAAATATTTTGCATTCAGACCTCTAGAAATATCATTATCATCAAACTCAACGACTATCCTCTGATCCATCGTACAGGCAAGTGATAATTTTGGTAAATGTGTGCACCCACGTTTGACAACCTTTGAACTCTTTATATTAATAGGGGCATGTTAATGTTCATCCCCAGAGGCATGACCACCAATATTCTCATCTCCAGAATCATGTGGTTAACAAACTGAATGATCTTTCATTATCCTTTAAATCAAAAAAAACATCTGTTCACAAATATACAAATTCAAATATTTTAATACCACTGTAATCAGAAAATAGAAAAGTGTACTATGTTACGTAATAGTAATCATAGGTAATATGGTAAGCATGTTAAACAATGGTAAAGATGGTAAAGATGGTAAATATGGTCAAGATGATAAACATGGTAAACCTAGTAAACATGGTAAAGTAATTATCACTGAACAAAAATAATAGATATATAATTCATGTAATGGTTATAAACATGATAAAGTAAACTAAAGAAAAACAAACAAAAACTTATAATTATTTTTTTTAAACATGTTTTAATAAATAAAAAACTTATAATATCTAACATATATGAAAAAATTAAATGTAAACAAGAAATAAACATATGTAACCTGTAATTTTAGGAATGTACAAATGTATTCTTTTCCCAAATTCCTTCATCGTGATCGTTCTTTATGGCACAAACTATGTATTTAGCATGCTCATTATTATGTTCTGTTAATCATTCCAAGGAAGTTGGTATCTCACATAAATTAGCATCTTCATCAAGTTCATCCTCACAAACATATTGTTTTTTCCCTTTTAGAACAACAGACCAGTGCATATCTGATTGATCTACTACATAGAAAAATTTTCATGCATGTGTTTCCATTATAAAAGAATCAGTTTTGTCTTCCAATTTATTCAGATTAACAAGTGTCATTCCAAATTAATCGTGTCTGACACTATTGTTACCGATAAACCATTTATAGTTAAAAATAGGAACTTTAATTTTAATTTAATCAACCTCCCATATGTCTTCAATCACTCCATAATATGCACTTGATGCAGAAATTGGGATTTTTTCCTTAGCACTCGAAAAATGAATTGCTTGGGCAAACACCAATACACCACTATTCTGAACTGCATTTATATTGTCCTGAGCTTTCTTATGAAATTTATAACCATTAATTACATAACTGTACCTTGTTATCAAATTTAAACCTGAAACACCCACTATCTATCTTAACACCTCTGATACATCTGATCTACCAATAAAATTCTTTTTAATCCATGAAAAAAAAGGTTTATTGTGCTCATTCAAAATCCACAATTCTCTCTTATTTAGATGACATTATTTCAACTCATTAATATGCAATGTGATATACAGATGAGCATCACCTATGTTATTCAAGATGTATGATTCTAACTTCTTCATCTGTTCAGCTGACAATGATTTGACTTTCAAGCCACGAATCCCCTTTCCCACATTATAAAATCATTCATGGTGAGATGGAGGCAAACCTATGTGTTGCAGCGCAGCTAAGTAGCTCGTACAAAACTCTGGAACCTCCTCAGAAATATACTTTTCAATAACGGAGGCTTCAGGTAGATATGGATTTTTAACATACTCCTTTAATATTTTCAAATACCTTTCAAAAGGATGCATCCAATAAAGATATACAGGTCCACAAATATTTATTTCTTAAACCAGATGAATCATTAAATACACCATTATATCATAAAAAGTTGGAGGAAAATAAATTTCTAATTGACAAAGTATAAAAATTGAATCCTTTTCCAAAATTTTCAAAGCATTCACAACAATCTCCTTGTTACAAATTGAATTAAAAAAATAACACAACTTCATTATAGTCTTTCTGACATGAATGGGAAATATTCCATGCAATGCAACTGGTAGAATTTGTTGCATCATGATGTGACAATCATGTGGTTTCATATCTATCAACTTCAAGTCCTTCAATGAGACAAAATTTTTTACATTAGAAGAATAACCTTGAGGCACATTGATATTATGAAGACACTGACAGAAGCTAATTATCTATCTCATCGATAATGTATGAAAAGCCGGGGGAAGAAATGTTCGTCTTCCTTTAGGAGTGGGAGGTAACCCCGAACGTATTCCCATTGATAGTAATTCTAATCTTGCATTCAACCCATATTTTGTCTTTCCATTATTATCTAACAATGTTCTAGTCAGAAAATCACAGATATTCTTCTCCACATGCATGACATAAATATTATGTTTAACTTAATGATACCTCTAATATGGTAGCTCAAAAAATATTCACCTTTTCATCCAAATATGTATATCATTACTAGATTTCTGTGACTTTCTCAATGTCACATCATGGGTTTTCACCCTCTCAAAATACAGATCAAGGGATAAAGGTTTTGGAGCAGTATCAAATTCTTGTGAGCCATTGAATGCCTTTTTTATTCTTCTATAAGGATGATCCATAGGAAAAAACATTCGATGACCCATGTACACTGTTTTCCTCCCATGATGGAACTGAAAATATGACGCATGTTATTCGCAAATTGGACATGCTTTATGCCCTTTAACACTGTATCCATACAAATTTACATACACTGGGAAGTCATTTATAGTGAACAGAAGCACTGCATGCAGTTGAAAATATTCTATTTTATAAGAATCATACACCCTAATACCATCATCCCATAACAGTTTCAAACCATCAATCCACGGTGACAAGTAAACATCAATATCATTGCTGGTTTGCTTTGGACCAGAGATCAATATACTCAACATGACATATTTGTGCTTCATACAAACATCCGGATAGAGGCTGTAAATTACCAATAAAATAGGCAATGAAATATGTGTGTTACTGAGGGTTCGGTATGGATTCATTCCATCTGTGCACAACCCTTGTCTGAGATTTCTAATTTCATTTCCAAATGTAGAATACTGTGCATCAATTCTCTTCCATTGTGGACAATTAGCAAGATGATGTATTTTTCCATCAAATACCCGCTCATCATCATTCGATCTTAACTTTTTTGATTCATGTGAATTAGTAAATAAACGTTTGAAATGATGAATTATTGGAAGATACCAAAATACCTTTGAAGGGTGCTTTGTAATCACTACATCAGCCTGGGATTTTTCTTTCACCTTATACCGTGATGTCCCACATTTAGGACACTCTGACAGAAATTCATATTCCTTCCTATATATAAGGTAGTCATTCGGACAGGCATTTATTTTCATGTATCCCAATCCCATCGGGCATAATCTTTTCATGGAATTGTATTGTGAATATAGAAGATCATTATCTTTTGGAAGTACGTCTTTCATCAATTATAGCATCTCTATAAAACATCTGTACCTCCATCCATGTTTCACCTTCAGGTTAATCAATCTTAACACTGCTGAAAAAACTGTAAAATATGTACAACTAGGATATAATGGTTTTTTAGCATCACCATACAGACGCGCAACTGTCGGTTCTATCTTAATTTGTTCTGCTAAAATATTGCGAATAATTTCTTCAATTCCATCGGAGTTACCATCTTGCAAATCATCATCATCAGTGAAATTCCATCTAGTTTCACCATGCCAAATCCAAGGGCTGTAACTTGGATTAAAACAATGAAAAATTAGATGATCTTTTATCTCTATACTTTTCAACTTCATCATATTCAAATATTTCAGGCATGGACAAAAAGATGCCACTACTTGGAACATTTTGTTTAGAGAATTCCAAAAAGGAATCAACACCTTCCTCAAATTCAATGCTCATTCGAAGTGCCATAATCCAACTTCGACTCATTATTACCTATAAAAAATATCAAAAATATATATTTTTTGAAGATAAGATAAATATATGTTTATATGAAAAAATCATAATTTGAATGTAAAAAAATTTTGTAATATAAAACAAATCTATGGGTATGTAAAAAAATATGCTTGAATATTATTTTTAAAACAAAATATAGTAAGATATTATAGTTTAAAATTACATTGAGTCAAAGAAATCCATGGCGCCTACATGGTTGATCGAAAATTGGAGAAAATGGAGTAAACCAAAGAATCACCCCTACCCCCCGAATAACCCCCCAAACCCTCTAGATATACCCCCACCCCCTTGGATAGCCCCCCACACCCACCCACCCCCTTGGACACCCCTGGACACCCCCAACCCTGAGGACATCCCCCACCCCTATAGACAGCACCCCCACCATTCCTGGACACCACCCCACCCTCTACCCCTTGAACACCCCCCTGGACACCCCCAACCCTCTGGACATCCCCCCCCCGAACAACCCCCAAAACCCTCTGGATAGGCCCCCAACCCCGTGGAAAACCACCCACACCCACCTACCCCCATGGACACCCCCAACCCTCTAGATAGATCACCCACCCCCTCGACAGCCCCCACCCCTCTAGACAGCACCTACCACCCCTCCTGGACACCACACCACACCCACCCCCTTGGACACCCCCATGGACACCCCTAACCCTCTAGACAGCCCCCACCCCCTGGACAGCCCCACACCCCTCTTGACATCACTCCCAAGCCCTCCTGGACACCACCCCCACCCCATACCCCATTGGACACCCCACCAGACACCCCCAACCCTTTGGTCAACCCCTAAACCTGGACAACACCTCACCCTTCCAGACAGCGCCCCCACCCCTCAGCAAGAGCCATTTTTATTTGGAATCAGGATACATAGCGATGCATCGAAGGTCCATATAGGTCAACAACCATTATATTTTATTTCTAATAGATTATCATATAAAAGAGGATAAACATAAGCAACAACAACAAATGAAATATCATTTTTGAATTCATACATTTATTCAATAAACATTCTATGCAGTAGTATAGTTGAATGAGATCATTAGTTGTCAATGACAACAACAATTACCACAAATGTCGGGCATTCACGAAACAAAAACAAACTAAATAGATGCAGTTGAGGCTTATGTGAATATTGTGAATAGATATAATAGATCTTGGGATGATAAATAAGATGATGATGGGAAAAAAATTAAAGAGGGTTAGAAATGGAAGAATCTTACCTAGTTTAAAAAAATCACAATACATAAATATAGACTATCCGAAAAAAAAACGAATGGAATAAATTCGTGGAAGGCATACATGAGTGTTGCGAGTCGAGATGATAGATCTGATCAGAGTAAAGATAATAAATGATGAAGGCAAAATGAGTTTAACGAATCGAGATCGACGAGCCGATTAGGGTTTACCGCACGAGAGAGACGAGTTGCCGGACTGTCGAACGAAAAATCGTAAATAACACTCCATGGGGCTCGTTAATTTTTTAAATGTTTTATAATGTCATTTATTTAATAAACGATGTTATAAAATATGTTTTTTATATTTATAACATCAGTTATTTAATAACCAACATTATAAATGTATCACATATGGATTCTTTTTCATCGGTTATAAAATAAATGACATAGAAAAATCAACGTGTTGGTTTTTGAAGTCGGTTATGGAATAACCGACGTAAAAAATAAATCATAAATCACAGTTTTTGACGTCGGTTATTGTATAACTGACATAAAAAACTTCTGCAGATTGTTTTGTTACGTCGGTTATAAAATAACTAATGTCAAAAAGGTCTTATAAGCAGTGTTTATTACATCAGTTATTTTATAACCGACGTAAAAAACTCATCGATATCTCATTTTTTACATTGGTTATAAAATAACCAATGTAAAAACTTATACGGATGGTTTTATTACGTCGGTTATAAAATAATCGATGTAAAAAAGGTCTCAGAAGCCACGTTTATTAGTTCGGTTAATTTATAACCGATGTAATAAACTCATCGATATCTCATTTTTTACATCGGTTATTTAATAACTGACGTAAAAATTTCCAATGCTTTGGTTTTTTACGTCGTTTAATTTATAACTGACGTAAAAAATGAACGCGCTCGATTTGTAATGTCGGTTATTAAAATAATAGACGTTAAAAATATACTCGATGTATTTTTTACGTCGGTTATAAAATAACCGACGTAAAAAAACCACATTTCACAGATTATCACGTCAGTTATATATAACTGACGTCAAAAATGATGACGTAAAAAACGTTTTCTTCCCTAGTGGTAGTGGGAAAGCAAGAAACTGGCGCCAGTCTTAGATAATTGGGCGTGTAAAAATGTTTTGGGATGAAGTGTAAGGGACAGATGAATTAGCAGGGCTACAAACATGGGAACATAGTAAGGGGAGTATCATGAGTTGGTGTATAATTCTACATGTTACAAACACCCCCTTTGTGGTCCCCTCTAGGCTTAGGGAGCTGGAGGATGGGGGGAAGAGAGTAGCTGCATGTGGTTCGGGAGTTCACCCCTAGGGCTCTAACAATGATTCGAGGTATGGTATGTGTCAACTACTAGCTTCCGTATCAATAGACATAGGTACTAATCATTCATTCCTTACAAGAATCTAGTCCAAGACCTAGTGTTTATGGTTAAACAATTGACATGACCCTCACATCTGAAGATACCCTTAATAGGAGACTCGGTAATCACACATACACCAACGCTGTGATATGACCCTTGGGGCAAGAGTTTTGGATGGAACTTATTGGTGGCAACGTTGAGGCCTTATGATGTTAGTTTGGGTTTGGACATGACATCCATAGTCCACAATCATATTGAATATATTAGGAATTTTTTTTGGTTTTTCTACAGTGTTGGGAAGAGGTTTTCCTTAGTTTTCCAAAAAGGAAACCCAGGAAGCATAGGATAAACTCATACATTGGAGGGGGCGGTTGATCACTCATGAGTCGGCCATACTCACCCTCGTGGTAGCAGACTTTTTGAGTTTTCAGTTACCAATAGGAGTATATATATTTACTCCACGATTATGACATAAAGATAGTCTATACCCATGGAAAGGGTACAAAGGTACTAGACGCACTTAGCCGAAGATCTGCCTACAACTTTTGAGTGAGGCAGTAGTGAAGCTATCCGCTTGCAGATATCCTCTGTGGATCGAGACGGAGAATCATTTCCTTTAGTCTGTTACAATAACTCCTCCACATCTTCAGTGATTCAGGGAGGCATATCGTGGAGATGCTGAATGCGAGAAATGACGTGCTCAGATATCCACAGGGAAGCCACCCTGTGGATTATCTGAGGTGGGGAGCACGTCATCCTCTTTAGAGGACGTATTATGGTACCAGTGTCACATCACGAGGAAGTGTTGAGGGATTTCCACACATATCCTCTAGAGGTAGATCCGAGAGTGGAAAAAATGTACCAATACCTTCAATGACAGTAGTGGTGACTAGGTATGAAGAAGGTAGTATCATATTATATATCTCGATGTCTCACATGTCAGCAAGTAAAGGATGAGCATCAGGTACTGGCAGGATTGGTTCATCCTTTATAGGTCCTAGAGTGGAAGTGGGTTGGGATATCCATGGACTTTATGATGGGTCTTCCACGTACGTCTAGGGGACATGACTCTATCTAGGTGATCGTCGACCGACTCACCATGTCATCCCACTTCATACCAATCAGAGTGATGCATTTATTAGAGATCATGGGATGCCTCTACGTACAAGAGATTGTGGGGCTACATGGGGTACCTTCTTTGATTGTCTCCGATCTTGACCCATGATTTACATCCTAGCTATGGAAGGGGTTGCAGGAAGATTTCAGGATGCAGCTTTGGCTGAGCACCGCCATCCATCCCTTGACAGATGGTTAGAACAAGCGGACCATTCAGACCCTCAAGGAAAATGTATCTGCTTGTGTCTTTGACTTCAGGTGTAGTTGGGAGGATTAATTACCTTTAATGGAGTTTGAATCCAATAACATATATCACTCCACAATAGGTATGGTACCTTTTGAGGCCTTGAGTGGTAGACCTTATAGATCGCCACAGTGTTGGACAGACCCTAGGGAGTCTGCACTAGTGGGAATAGAGATGGTACGTGCTACCGCAGAGAAGGAGCAAATCATCCAGGAGCGGATGAAAACCACACAGAGTAGGAATAATTCATATATGGATAGGAGACGGAGACCTCTGGAGTTTGTGTATGGCGACCAAATCTTTCTACGGGTCTCACCCTGATGAGGTTTATAGATATTTGGTTGAGGCGACATGTTATCTCTGTGTTTCATCAGACCTTTCCAGGGTTTCAATAGAGTAGGCGAGGTGGCATACTACATGGCTCTTCCATGTCAGTTTCACCAGGTGCACAATGTCTTCCACATATCCCAGCTAAGGAGATACCTGCACGACCCTTCACACATCATTGACCATAGAGAGCTGGACATCGATAATGGAGAAACATTAACGAAGGTTCCTGTGGAGAATGAGGATTGAAAGGAGTGGGTACTTCGTGGATGGTCAATACCTCTGTTGTACATTCGTTGACAGCACAAGAACCTCTAGGAGAGCACATGGGAGTGGGAGGCTTAGATATGAGCTCAGTACCCCCATCTGTTTCCTTAGTTTTAGTTTTAGTTTATGAGGATGTAAATCCTTGAGGTGGGGAGAATGTAAAGACCCTAAATTTCCATGGTAATTTTAAGAGTTTTCAAAAACTAACAGCACTTGATTCCGAGGCCCGGTGTGCCCGGAATCAATTTCTTATGTTTTATTCGGGTACGTTCAGTAAATGTACAAGCATGATTTTATAACACTTGAACCGGTGCTCTGAATCGAAAACTGAGGGAACCGTTGAACTCACAATGTAGATTTTCTCTTAAAAATATGTTCACCTTGATAGTATTTGGTTGAGATTAGATGATAGATTTTGTGTTTTTGTGGAAAGTAAAAAAAATAAAGTGAGTTTTCACTTTATTTTATTAAAGCCTCCATGTGAGTGTTTGGTGGTTAAAACCTCCTCTTTTGTGTTGGAGGTGGGGCCGCCACACCTTAACCATCCAGGAGAGGTTATGGTGGTGGGGCCCAGCTGAACATAACCTCTCATGAGCAGTTATGGCATGGAGACGACACGGGGTATTACCCCATATTTATGGAAAAGAGTAAAACCTCTCAACTCTCCCCCATTAGTGAGGTAGAGCATCTTCATCTCCACTAATTAATTCCTTGTTCCAACCCATTGAATTAATTAAGGGAGACTATCCAATTAATTTTATTCTACTTTTGAATTTTGTGCCATCATCTAAAATAATAGACATTCTATTACTATTTTTGGATTGAATTTTCTCATTTGGTGGGAGCCTTTGAGAGGAGAGCATTGGAGAATTAGTTCTCTCAAACGAAGAACCCCAACTCCCAAAAAAGAACGAAAAACAATGAATGTTGTCCTTCTTTAACTTATTCCTTGAAGCCTCAACCATCGAGAGTTGTCCTCAATGATTGACTTCCATGACTCCGTAAATGGTCAATGATTGACGATCAAAGGTAGGGGTTGTTTTGTGTAATTAGACTTTCTTTTTCTCTTCTTCGAATGAAAGGAATTCTTGAGGTGGATTTTAATAATAATTGATGTTCACCATTCATACTCATGATGAACCAATTGATACCATCCAAAATGCGGAGTGGGTGGGCCTAACCAACATGGTCCAACCCCTCCATCGATCTTTTTTATGATTGATCTTCGGCTTGGTGATGATGAAACGAAGCGATAGAAGAGGCAATGAAAAATTCCGTGCTACCCGTGGTATAAGGACCCAACCTTAAAACATTACATAATATTAAATTAAATAAATAATTAACATTGATGATCTTTTCAGGTTTAGATATTTGTAGAATTAGGAAATAACTAATAAATATCAACATGAATATTAAAAATTAGACACTTCAACTATAGCTGTTTTTTCAAATCCTTAAATAAAACAAGAGTTCTTTTCTTGATATAAATCATCTTGAATACTTCCTTTCTCTCACACTTCCTTATAACCTATTGAAAAAATTTCCAAAACATGGGATGAGCATTAAAATCTTAGTACGGGTTATGACATAAATAAAAAAACATTAACCTAATAAAAAATAAAAATAAATGAAACCCTAATTTTCAATCGTAACATACCTTATGAAATCATAATATTTATGAATAACACATAGTAATCATAATTCATAAAGGTAACTTAAGGCATACATAACATAATTACATTATAGCTATCATAGATACATAGGGAGTCACATTTGGAAGACCCATCACCTTATATATTCCCTAAATCTCTTTGGAGAAACATTCACGTTTACCTCCTTCACGTTACTGAATGCATTGGAGAGCTATCTAGGGCTCACCCACCCTAGATTTATCATGGAACCACCAATATAGGTAAACAATTCCCGTGAACCATAACATAATCATAACACATAACATCATTTTAAGGAAAAGATAACATTTCCACATTGCCATCATAATATATCAGTTCAATATATTGACGTAATCAATGTTTTATCAAAACCATTTTCAAAACCATTTAAAAAAGATATTTTTGAATCAATGTGTCCCATACCACTTTGAAGCTTTTAAAGGAATTAATATTATAAAACAGTAATGTATATATAAATAAATTCTTAAAACCATTTTGAAAAATGGACATTAATAAGTTATATTTAGAAGATAAAATCATTAAGACGGTATTTTACTTAAGGAGTTCTTAACCAAATAGGAGATGCTTCAATACAAATTATTGAGGGATAGAATTTAATTAGAACATTATAATATCATGAGAATAAACTTATTCATGATATAATATTCCATAGGATAGTATATACATCATATCAAAGTCAATTGGAGCATGTCAACACAGAAGTCTCAATGGAATGTTAATTGACATGAAATCCCTTATAAAGGCAGTATACTTAGATTAAAGATAAATCAATTACATAATTATGTGTTAAAATTAAGAATACACCAAATATAATTGGATAGTAAGTGTATAAAAATCAGATTTTATTCACACATATTCATATCATGACATAATCATGAAATATATGTTTAAACCAAGGAATTGAACTTGGGTTAAAAGGTTCTCTAACATAAATTCGACTGCCAAACAACATCACCTAAAATTTCAGAAAAAGATTTAATGAGAGGGAAAAGGGTATCTAATCACTTGGATAAAGAATA
Organism: Viscum album; assembly: GCA_963277665.1. Classification (NCBI taxonomy): domain Eukaryota; kingdom Viridiplantae; phylum Streptophyta; class Magnoliopsida; order Santalales; family Viscaceae; genus Viscum; species Viscum album. The sequence goes on from OY728134.1 coordinate 178,164,203, forward strand.
TACATCAATAAGGATATAGAATAACGTATCCCAACATAATGATATGTAAATTAAAAGTCATTACAATTAGGATTCTTTTAAAAAGAGAAGGGTGAAAGGTTCCCTTGCTGATTTGGTAACTTACGAAACATACATCACTTGAAAGAAGGACCATAAAAGTTTGATGTGAATACCCATAAATGAAAGAATATTACATAAATAGTACAATAATTGGTAGTACATACACCACTCAAAGGAAATAGTTACAAATATAGCATGAATCTCACAGGAATAAAAAGTGAGATAAAAACACCTTACCTCGTTGTAGTAAATCGAGTCGTATGACCAAAAGATAATAAACAACAAATTAATCACAAAATACCATGAATATAAATAGAATCCTGATAATATATATAAAATTTCAGTACACAATACACCACATGCAATAAATATGTTGCGAAAAATGGAAATATCACAGAATTAAAAGTGAGATAAGAAATCTCTTTACCTCATGTCTGACTTGAATCACTTGTATGTTCTTTGTTCATCCAAAATGATAAACATAAATTTATTTATAATTTATTAAGACTATTTTTCAAGTTTATTATTCCTTTTATATCACTTATTACTTTTATATAAAAATTATTTAATTCTTTGAGTTCATAATGGACATTTTGTTGATGTTCGAAACTTGAGTCAAAAAATGGACTTCTTATAATTACATGATGTTAATGTGGTCCAAAGTCATTAAATACAGATTTCTATTCATAATTTATATGTAATATATTTCATATAAATTTATTATATATATGTACTTATAATAGTACATAACATTTGGAGATAATAAATAGAATGCACTGTTCATGGAGACGGTAAGTTGTACGTACGCACGAACAATACTTTCATTTCTATTTAATTTTTTAATGGAATGAAAACATAATGATACATAGATATATTATAATTATAGTATAATATATATGTTATATATGTGAAGTGTTGAGTCAATAAGGTTTTCCTTATGACTTTTCCATTCCTTCTTGTTTTGAAAATCACAAACACCTTATCTTATGGAAAGTTTCTTTTATAAGAAAAATTGTTTTCTTAAGGAAAATCGCTTTTATAAGGAAAATCATTTTCTTAAGGAAAATTAATTTCATAAGAAAAATTCTTTCTTAAGAAATTGCTTTCTTAATCAAAATCTCTTTTATAAGAAAAATTATCCTTATCTTATTTTCATCCATATTTTTATTAAGTATGAGATTCGGATTCATTTCTATTTTCTCAGAATAGTAGAAACTTTGATATAAAGCATTCTGTTTTAGGATTCGGATTCTAGATAATAACTATAAGGAAGTTTCATTCCGAAATCCAGATATGAACTCTGACTAAGTTCTATTCCAGATTTCGGTTACGAATTCTGTTGACGAATTCTCATTACGAATTCTGATGACGAATTTTCATTACGAATCCTGATGATGAATTCTCATTACGATTTCTGAGGACGAATTCCTATTCTGAATTCTCATTCCGAATTCACCTATTAAACAGAATATGAGTATCTTTGTTTTATACACTCTGAATTAATTCAGAATCCGAAAAATATCTTTGTTAGACTCTGAACTTTTATATTGCTTACATTTCTATAATTTGTCTACTCTTTATTATTGTTCCTTACACTCCAAATCTTTACTCCGAAGTTTTCATTCCGAACTTTTATGTTAGAGTTTAAAACGATGTCGTACATTCTGTTACACTTGTTTTGTTATAAAACGATGTCGTCTATTCTATTTCTTATTAACCGTTGTCTAAGTGACACGTGTACAGGTCCCTCCGATCTTTAAGGAAAAAATGACCGTTGGAGAAGGAGCCGACCTTACCTATAAATAGGAGCTCATTTGAAAGTGCTCAGTGCTAGCTGTTGAAAGTGCTGAAAGGCTGACTAATCTACTTGAAGTGATTTCTAGAGATAGAGGCTCTTATTAACTCCCAAAGCTTTGTGAGACTCTGAATGTTGGTGATTACATTCGAGGGCTTCCGGGGATAGGAAGACAGAGGTTGACGACTACCTTGAAGTTCGAGGGCTTCCTTGCTGAGGAAGACAGAGGTTGCCAACTACCTTGAAGTTGAGGGCTTGCGGGGATAGCAAGACAGAGATTCTGATCTTAGTATCGACGGCTTACCCTGGTGTGGGTTAGACAGACTTTCTTGAAAGTATAAATCAAGGGACCTTTATCCAAGGTTGTTGGATACCCTTCTCTTTGGGTTAAAAGACTTATATCTTGTTACTTGTAGTTTAACTACTTGTTTTATTTCCGCTGGATTTTGTATTATAAGTAAAGTATAACTTTCTTATACTTCCTTACTTTTACTCTGATTAATTTAGATTCTATACGCTTTAAGGTAGAATCTCATATTGTAATCTTTTGTTAAGTTTCAATTTTCCGGAACCATATTTCCGGAACCTACTTTCGGAATCTCTTTCCAAGTTTGCTTTTGGAATTAGAGGTGTTGTGAATTTTCTTAGTTTAACTTTGTTAAACTTAGACCTTTCCTTCTCTTAAGGAAAAAATAGTTATTTTTAACTAAATTTAAAGGTTCCAAATGAATTTTTAAAGTATACAATTCACCCCCCTCTTGTATATTGAGCATCTACATCATTTTTCCGATCCTACAATTGGTATCAGAGGTTGGAAACCTCTTAGTCTATACCAATCTTACATTTGGTATCAGAGCAGGTCTCTGAAATACTTATACTCACGAATAAGTTTTTCTTGCTCATTTTATCATTCCGAACTATCTCATTACGAATTTTCCCATTCCTAACATTCTCATTCCAAACTTTGTGATTACGAACTTTTGCTACTAACAAGTTTGTTTGCCAAGTTATATTAAGTATGGCAGGAATTAATGTTGGATCAATTGACAATCTAAATCCGACAAGACCACCAATATTTGATGGTAATGACTATGAGTACTGGAGAGATCGTATGAAGACTTTTGTTATCAATACTGGAGTAGAAAACTTTTTTATGCTTACTGGTGATTATAAAATTCCTGACAAGGATGTTAGAACCTTTACTAACCACGAAAAGTAAGAATATCAACTCAACTATAAGGTACGCAACACTTTACTATGTTCAATGGCCAGAAATATATATAGCCAAATTTCTTCTTGTGAAGCAGCTAATAGTATATGGAAGAAGTTATAGGTTACACACTTTGGAACTTCTAAGGTGATTGAAACTAGAAGAGCTATGCCTAGAGCTGAATATCATGGGTTCAATTTTCCTTATGGAGAACCTATCTGTAAAGTCCAACAGAGAATTATGACTATCGTCAACAGTCTACAATCTATGGGAGAAAAAGGTTTAGATGATTAAGCTCTTGTGGACAAGATAATTGATATTATGCCCAATGAGTGGGAGTCTAAGAGAACAGCTATAGATGAGAACAGGAAGGTCACTCAAATTACTCTTGATGAGATTTTTGGAACTCTTCTACAACATGAAACCAGAATTAAGAGAGATGCTGACAATATCAAGAAAAAGAATGGAAATGGTACTGTTGCTTTTACAACAACCTCAAATCAGATGAAAGCTAAGACTCCTAAGAGTGTAACCAGATCCAAGTCTAAGAAAGTGATTTTCCAATCCGAATCTAGTGAGAGTGAAGTCTCAGAAAATGAACTAGCAAATCTTTCTCGACGGATGAACAAGATAGCTGGACAAAGAAATTTCCAATCCAAGTATAAGAAAAAGGACAGGAAAGATAAGAAAGATGGAGAAGTTACTTGTTACGAATGCAAGAGAGCTGGACATATTAGACCAGATTGCCCTATGCTCAAAAAGAAAGAAAGAAAAGAAAGGCATTCAGACAGGAACATGAAGAAGTATTATAAATCTAATGCTAAGAAAGTTCTGAAAGTTAATGACACCAGGAGTGCCAGTGGTGGTGACTCTTCAGATTAATCTTCTGATTATGAATCATCCGGACAGAAGAATCTTGGTCTTATAGCCAGATTACCTATTGATAATCATTGTTTTATGGATAAGGTAAGAAATGCTGAATCTTTGACCAATGTTTCTTTAAACTCTAATGATACTAAGTATTATAACTCTTTTGATGAAGAATCATCTTCTGATGAAGACAATACTTTACCTACTTATGAATAAGTCTCTAGTATTGCTGAACTTCTTGAGATTGAAAATTCCAAACTCAATAAGAAACGTGATAAGGAAAACTCTAGGAATTCTATTCTTACAAAAGAGATATCAGATCTTTCTAAATATCTTGATAAGAAAAATGCTGATTTTGAAAATATTTCAAAAAATCTTGAGGAAGTAAGTTCTGAGAAGAATAAACTTTCTAAAGGGTTAGAAAAAGTAATCTCTAAGAAAAATGTTTTCGAGCCTAACTCTAGTTCTAAAACTAATGAATTTGAGGATAAAAACTTGGTTGTAAAACTCAAGTCCGAAATTTTTTCCTTAAAGAAGTGTTTATCAAACTTTACCCATGGAAAGGAAAATTTTGATAAGATGTATTCCCAAATACGACCTTTAAGAAATAAATCCGGATTTGGTTATACCCATACAAAACCTATTTTTAGTAACAATAATTTTGTTCCTCAAAGTGCCCCATTTTGTACCAAGTGTCAATGTGGTAGTCACTGGGCAAAGAATTGTTCTTTAAAAAAAACTCAATCTCTAGGATTTCATAAAGCCCACTTTTCTATGAAGATGTGGGTACCTAAAATTTTATTTTCTGGAAATATCAGATCCAAAAAAGTTTGTATTCCGAAAGTCTAATTTTCTTCTTGATTTCAGGATAATAAAGAAAGTACCAGCAACAATACATGGTACATGGATAGTGGATGTTCCCGACACATGACTGGTAACAAAAGCCATTTTGAAAAGATTATCAAAACGAAAGGAGGAAAGGTAACTTTCGGAGACAATGATAAGGGAGAGATTGTTGGTATTGGTAATATTGTTCTTTTAGGTAAAACCTTGATTTCAAATGTTTTTTTGTTAATGGTCATAAGAACAACCTCATTAGCATAAGTCAATAATGCGACGAAGGTTACCTTGTGAATTTTAGGACTGATAAGTGCTTAGTACACAATTCCAAGGAAGAATTTATTCTCTCAGCCAATAGGCAAGAGAATGTTTACACCTTAAACTTAGAAGACCTCAGAAGCCAAGTTTTACCATGCCTAAGTGCAGTAGAAGATCATTCTTGGTTATGGCATAGAAGACTAGGTCACCGTAATCTTAGGAACCTATGTAAACTCTCTAAGAAGAAACTAGTTAAGGATCTACCGGAGCATAGATTTGATTCTTCTAAAGTTTGTGATCCTTGTTAATATGGCAAGCAACATAAATCTAGTTTAAGTCTATCAGTGAAGTCTCAACAACTGATGCATTACAGTTAGTGCACATGGATCTTTTTGCTCCAACACAAACTGGAAGTATTAGAGGCAAATACTATGTGTTTGTTATAGTTGACGATTACACTGGATTTACTTGGGTCTATTTTCTAGCAAAGAAATTTGATGCTTTTTCTTATTTCAAAAGTTTTAGAGCTCAAGTTAAAAATGAGAAAAAACTTCCATTGAAAACTATTCATTGTGATCATTGAGGAGAATTCCAAAATTCTGATTTTGAGACGTTTTGCAGTAAGAAAGGTATTACTCACAATTTTTCAGCACCTAGAACTCCTCAACAGAATGGTGTAGTTGAAAGAAGAAATAGAATTCTTCAAGAGATAACTAGAACCATGTTGAGTGAATATTCTATTGCTAGACATTTCTGTGCTGAAGCTGTATGTACTGCTTGTTATACTATAAATCGACTTTTAATTAGACCTTTTCTTAATAAAACTCCTTATGATTTATGGAATGGTAGAAAACCAAGACTTTCCTACTTCAATGTTTTTGGTTGCAAAGTATTCATTTTGGATACAAAAGATAATTTACATAAATTCGCACAAAAATCTGATGAAGGTATTTTCTTAGGATATTCCACAACAACTAAGGCTTATAGAGTTTTTAATAAAAATACTTGCTCTGTTGAAGAAACAGTTCATGTGAAATTTGATGAATCAGATCCTTTTGTTTTTAAACCATCTCAACATACATCTTCAGATGTGTTTTCAAAAACTGATTATCAACCTTTGATAGAAGAACCTTCTGATAAGGAAATTGTTCAAGAAGATACTTCTGAAACATTTACCCCAGAAGATTTTCTACCCTATGTTGATGAACAGGTTTTACAAAACCCAAATCAGGTGTTTCTTAAGAATCACCCCAGTGATAGTATCATTGGTGATGTAAATCAACCTGTATGGACTAGAAGTTCCTTAAGAAATGAAGTAAAACATCTAACATTTCTTTCCCAATTAGAACCTAAAAGCACTGATGAAGCTTTAGGTGATAGTGATTGGATTAAAGCCATACAAGATGAACTAAATGAATTCGAAAGGAATAAAGTCTAGATCTTGGTTGAAAGACCTAAGGAAACTTCTGTTATTGGAGTAAAATGGGTTTTCAGAAATAAATGTGATGAAAATGGAGTCATAGTAAGAAATAAAGCTAGAATTGTTTCTAAAGGCTATAATCAGTAAGAAGGAATAGACTATGAAGAAACCTATTCTCCAGTAGCTAGACTTGAATCTATCCGTATTCTACTTTCCTTTGTAGCATTCTTTAATTTCAAACTTTTCCAAATGGATGTGAAATGTGCATTTCGTAACGAATATTTTCAAGAGGAAGTTTTTGTTGAACAACCTCCTGGCTTTGAAGATACAAAACATCTGGATCATGTTTTTAGACTTACCAAAGCTTTGTATAGACTTAAACAAGCCCCACGAGCATGGTATGATAGACTCACTGGATTTTTGCTTCAAAATAACTATGTTAAGGGAACTGTAGATCCAACCATTTTTATAAAGAAAGATAAGAAAAATGTTTTGATTGTTCAAATTTATGTTGATGACATCATATTTGGTTCAAATCGGCAATCTTTGACTGACTCTTTTGCAAGTCTAATGAAATCTGAGATTGAAATGAGTATGATGGGTGAGTTATCATTTTTTCTTGGTTATCAAATTTCTCAAAAACCAGAAGGAACATACATATCTCAACATAAGTATATTAAAGATCTTCTGAAAAAGTATGGTTATGACAACTCTAAGAGTATAAGTACTCCCATTGGTACCTCAAACTCTTTAGATCTTGATGAAGCTGGGAAACCAGTAGATCAAACATCTTTTAGAGGTATGATAGGAAGTCTACATTACTTAATAGCTAGTCGACCAGACTTAATGTTTTCAGTATGCTTATGTGCAAGATATCAATCCAATCCTAAGGAATCTCACTTAAAGTCAGTAAAAAAAAATTTCGCTACCTTAAGGGATCCATGGATTTAGGAATATTTTATACTTCTGGAAATGATTTTGTTCTAAAAATCATTTCTGATGCTGACTTTGGTGGATGTATAATGGATAGAAAAAGTTCATTCAGAACTTGTCATTTCTTAAGAGATTCTTTAGTTTCTTGGTCCTACAAGAAGCAACATTCTGTAGCACTCTCCACTGCTGAAGCTGAATATGTAGCAGCTGGAAGTTGTTGTGCACAAGTGTTGTGGATGCAACACACACTCACAAACTATGGATTGAGTTTTACTAAAACTCAAATTTTGTGTGATAACACAAGTTCCATTGCCCTAAGTAAAAACCCTTCACATCACTCTTGTGCAAAACACATAGATATTAGGCATAACATTCTTAGGGTTCACACACTTAATGGAGATATTATTCTTCAGTTTATCGGAATGCAAGATCAAATTGCTGATATTTTCACAAAATATTTTCCTTCTGATATATTTGAATATATTAAACAGAAGTTAGGGATGATAACCGTAAGGTAATCCTCCTTAAGTAACTTTCTGTTGAAAAACTCTCCTAATAGTAATAAACTCCTTTTCATAGGGGGAGTACATTTGATTGTTTGTTTAAACATAGTTTTTCAAAATTTGTTTTCAAACATTTCGGAACGAAGATTTCCGGAATGGGACTTCAGGAACTAAAATTTTCCAAAATGGACATTCTCGTACAGAATACTTCTGGAATGGATGTGTTCGTATTAAAAATTTCTGGAATGGAAAATTACATACTGGCAGTTTTATAACCAGATTTTTGTACCAGTTGTTTTACTAAATTTTTCGTAATGTAGTTTTCGTACTAAATTTTTCGAAATATATTTTTTGTACTGAGTTATTCGTACTGATTTTTTTTCCTTACTAAGTTTGTTTTTCATACTTAGTTTTCCATAATTTATTTTCCGTAATGCTTTTTTGTACTGAGTTTTTCGTACTGAGATTGTTTTCTGTAGTAAATATTTGAGAACTTTGTCTTTTCATAATAAAGTTTTTTTCTCGTAATAATTTTTTTAATATTATCTATTATGAATAATCCTCCTCAGCCAATCTGAAAGGTATGATTTCCTTACTCATGTTTTCGTATTCATACTTTACTTGCTGGCATTTTCTTGTATTATGTTTTTGGATTATAGTTTTCTTAATTCATTTCTTTAATAAAAACCTCAAAAAGATCGGATTCAAGTTTTCAGCCATCAGATCTGATCTCAGCTCATTCCAACCGTTAGATCAACCGAGGAAGTTGAACCGTCGTTTCATTGCCTATATAAAGGGAACCCAAATACTCGTCCCACATCGATCTCAAGCTCTCGCGTCCCGAAGCTCTGCCCCTCTGCTTTAAGGCCGTTCCGAACTACAGATGTCTCCGTTCCGAACTTCTCAGAGGATTAAAGATCTGAATGTCTGTAGAGTTAGCCTCTCAAGAAATGTCATCCACTAAGCCTATTTCGCAATTGTTAGTTTACAGAGAAAGGTTAGTCCATCCTGATTTCTTCACCAACTATGATTCCCTTATTTCAAAGAACATTAAGTTTAATGGCTGGGATGATGTTGCGGTGTCAAAAACTGGGAACCAAGATGAAGTGTATTCAGACTTACTTGTTGAGTTCTATGAAACAGTTTCCTTCTTCCAAGAAGATAATAGGGAAAAATTTCTTTCAAGTCGTATGGCAAGACCTACAAACTTTCATATACCAAGGCAGAAAGTTTGGTAGGGTTGTCCTATGAAGGAGAAGCTGAATTTATTTATCATGTATTGTCGGACTCTAAGGGTAGCTTCGACAAGGAAAAAGACTTACAAACTCTCGGACTGGCTGATGATAAGGCTTCGAAGATTGCAAGTCTATCCACAAACTTCCGGATTCTAGAGTTGTGGGTGCAAGGACTTATCGTACCGAGGAAAGGTGATAAAGATAGCTTGAAGAAAAGTGAGATCTATATCTTAGATTTTCTGATAAATCTAATAAAGTTTAACTTCATGAGGCACATTCTTATAACCATTGAGAATCTTAAGAAGGGAAATCTCAGAGCACAAATCATAATATACCCAGCAATATTTTCAACGTTGATAGTTCGGTGCCTAGAATATTTCAAGGAAGCCTGCAGATCTAAGCCAAGGGTTTTTAAAATTTTTTTGTTTAGTGATGACACCCTTAATAGGATGGATGTGGCATTCAACAAGGAGATTGGTGAGTTCGTTGATTTGCCTAATCAAGAAGAAGCGGTTCCGAAGGCTGCTGAACCGGAATCATCCAAACCAGTAAAGAAAAGAATGTTGAAGGAAGCTCCAGCTGAAGTCGAAAATCCTAAGTCTAAGGAAGCTCAAACCGCACCTCCCAAACCTAAGAAGAAGAAGACCTATCCTGATGAGGTTGTTGCGAAGTGGAGAGAAGATAAAGAGAAAAGGAAAGAAGGGGATCTGCAGTTCGGATTGGACCCTGCGGAAGCTAAGGCATTAAAGGAGAGAACTTCTGATGAGCTTGAAAAACAAGTAAAGGAAAAGAAGCTTAAGAAGAAGATGTCAGAATCCGAGGCAGTCCAAGCTTTGTTGAAATTTAATGAAATTGTATCCGGAAGCATTCCAGTTCTGAGATCTTTCTCCTTGGAATCTCTACCTGATACTCCAGGAAGAAACCTTGATTTTCTGGAAGAGACTATAGATGAGAATGTTGAGAAAATCGAGCAGATACAGCAAGTGGGAGAGGAAGAAGAAGTTGCTGAAGGAAGTGGTGAAACATGAGATCTTTTGAAACAAGTGGATGATTATAAAGGATCACCTTCAGAACATATATCACTCCGAACTTCAGAGGCTGAATCCTCTAAGTTATTAACTCCAAAGAAGGATAAGAATGTGGAAGATGTTGTTCAGAAAGTTGTTGATGAGATTATTCAAGTGTCTACTGGCGAGCAGAAAACTCCTGATCAAGAATCAATTCCGAAAAAAGACAAGGGAAAGCAACTCCTTGTTGAAACTCCGAAATCAGTGGCTAGCAAGAAAAGAGAATATGGTGATTTGTCTAAAAGGAAGTTGGAGCTTATTGACGATGAAAACTCTCCAAGAAAGATTTCAGATTCGGATTCATCCTCGTTGGGGCATGATTTTGTTGTCCAGTCTTTAAAGAAGTTGGTGGGATCCATTCCGACATTCTCTAGTATTGACTCAAGATGCCAGATGCTCCAAATTGCTTTGAACCAGAAAACTGACTCCGTATCTATGGTTATGGACAAGTGCGTTGAGATTGAGGCTCAGTTCAAAACGTTTTTTGTTGGTTACGAAGCTCATAGAAGATCTTGCAAGAGGATGAAAAACTGGTCGAAGAAGACGGTGGAAGAGATGAGGTTGCTCGATGAGTTTCAAAACAATGTTAAAGATGCCTTTGAGATTGAGGACAAGAAGATAAATGAGTTAACTGCATCCTTTGAAGAGAAGATGACAGAAGAAAAGAACATCCAGATTCAAGAAGTGAGAGATCTGAATGGGAAGCTGAATTCCGTTTCTCAAAACTGGAAGTTTGAAAGGGATCATCAGATCTATTTTGAAGAAAGGATGAAGGCTCAGGAAGAGAAAATCAAAGCTCAGGAAGAAAAGCTGAAAGCCTAGGAAGAAAAAATTGAAGCTCAATCCGCAAGAATAGTTGTCTAAGAGAAGCAAGCTGAAGAAGATCATAAAGGCCAGAAGAAGATCAAGACTATTCTAAAGGGGCTCATGTCGAAGGAAAAAGATCCGAAATAACCAAATCCGATCTTTTTGTTGTATTTTTTTTGTTGTTGCTGAGATTTCAAATTTTAATGATAGTTGTGGTTGTCGTTTCAATTGTTGTCATTACTAATTTTTCAGGCACTTTTCTATTTTTTTCCATTCCCTCCAATTATTTTTTAAAATCACATAGGGGGAGAAGGAAAAGATCTTTAAGAAAAAGAAGAACTCTAATAAGAGTTTATCAAAGGGGTAGAAGAAAAAGATCCTTAAGAAAAAGAAAAAATCTAATAAGAGTTTGTATAAGGGGGAGCTTTTTCATTAAAGAAGACATTCTTAACTATCACTCCGGAAATCTGAATATGATCCTTAGAGTTTCAAATCCTAAGGGGGAGTTAGTCGTGTTCATCAATATACTTAATGCAAAGGGAGATAAGCCTTAATGTTTTTCTTTCTTCTTAGAATTTCATTTTCGTAAGGATGTTTGTGCTTTCCAAAAAGGGGGAGATTGTTGAGTCAATAAGGTTTTCCTTATGACTTTTACATTCCTTCTTGTTTTGAAAATCACAAACACCTTATCTTAAGGAAAGTTGCTTTTATAAGAAAAATTTCTTCCTTAAGGAAATATGCTTTTATAAGGAAAATCGTTTTCTTAAGGAAAATTGCTTTCATAAGAAAAATGTTTTCTTAAGAAATTTCTTTCTTAAGAAAAATCGCTTTTATAAGAAAAATTATCCTTATCTTATTATCATTAATAATTTTATTAAGTATGAGATTCGGATTCATTTCTATTTTCTCGGAATTGTTGAAACATTGATATGAAGCATTCTGTTTTAGGATTCGGATTCTGGATAAGAACTATAAGGAAGTTTCATTCCGAAATCCGGATATGAACTCTGACTAAGTTCTATTCCAGATTCAGGTTACGAATTCTGTTGATGAATTCTCATTATGAATTTTGATGATGAATTTTCATTACGAATCCTGATGTTGAATTCTCATTACGATTTTTGATGACAAATTCCTATTCCGAATTCTCATTCCGAATTCACCTATTAAACAGAATTTGAGTATCTTAGTTTTATACACTCTGAATTAATTCAGACTCTAAAAAATATCGTTGTTAGACTCTGAACTTTTATATTGCTTACATTTCTCTAATTTGTCTACTCTTTATTATTGTTCCTTACACTCCGAATCTTTACTCCGAAGTTTTCATTCCGAAATTTTATGTTAGAGTTTAAAACGATGTTGTACATTCGTTTACACTTGTTTTGTTATAAAACGATGTTGTCTATTATGTTTCTCATTAACCATTTTCTATGTGACATGTGTACAGGTCCCTTCGATCTTTAAGGAAAATATGACCATTGGAGAAGGAGCCGACCATACCTATAAATAGGAGCTCATTTAAAAGAGATCGGTGCTAGCCGTTGAAAGTGCTGAAAGGCAGAATAATCTACTTGAAGTGATTTCTAGAGAGAGAGACTCTTATTAACTCTCAAAGCTTCGTGCTACTCCGAATGATGGTGATTACACTCAAGGGCATCCGGGGATAGGAAGACAGAGGATGCCGACTACCTTGAAGTTCGAGGGCTTCCTTGCTGAGGAAGACAGAGGTTTCCAACTACATATGAAATCTTTTGTCATTTTTAGTACGAGGTAGTTTTTGACTATTTCAGAAAAAGTATGCGAAGAATGCATTATTATCAGATACGACATTAACGGATTTTTACACATTCATAGTTAATTTTTCCATTAAATATTCCCATACAATCATACATGGTTATATTCACGTTAAATTATTTATTCATGTAATTTTCGTCATTTTTATGAATGAATATTTTTTTAATAAGAAAGTATATTTTCCACATAAATAAATTTCAATTGTTTTTTCAAAATAATCTTATATTTTGGATGACAATCTTTAAATAGGGATATATTACAATCCATATTATTACTATTATTTTATTATGATTATGATGGAATTTTATTGGGTAAATCTATTTATTTTGATGGAATGATGTCTAAGAAACCCATTTTTTTATGGGTTATCCAACGATGATGTTTATTATTTTTTTGTGGCTTATGTCAGAATTATTTCATTATATAAGGGTTGGGACCTAAATATCCCTCCAATTCATTGGGTAACTATTTATATCACATGAGATAAACATGGCTGGGAAGGAATGTAAATCTTATTTAGTAAAATATAGATGGAACAACATGTAAACATGGTATTGCAATGGATATTGTCTACTATGATTGTATTTGAAGATGTGCCTTGGATGCTATGGACATCATACTATAATCTTATTTTCCCCATAATTCCATGTATTTTTTCAATTAAATTTTATAGTGGTTAATTTTCCTTTATAAACTATTCATTATTAACCAATATTAATTATTTAAGGGCTCATGAATTTTATATTTAATCATTATGTTCAGGATTTTACATTATTATGTTTATGGTTTGTAATACGTTCTCAATTTTTACCCTTATTGAGCCTTAGTGAACACCCTTTTTAGATTTTTATTTCCTTAGGATACGATGAATGGTTTTTTGTAGGAAAACAAAAGGGGAAGATCTTAAGGGGAGATGTTGGTGATCTTTCAACAAGATGGATGATTATGTTACATGTTTCCAAAGATAGTTAAAAAAATATGGTCTTTTGGAATCTATTTGTGTCATGTATTAAGTATTCTGAAAAATAATGTAATATACATTTACATTAAGGTTGGGTCATTAAGTGTTTAACTATGAATTAAATTTAAATTTAAGGATAATGACATAAATTTTTAGGAATGGTAAAAATATATTTTATTTATATATTAAAACCATTCAATATTATAATTTAACTGTATAAATTATCTCGATGAAAAATGTTTTTTTAATTAAAATTTATCACATTTTTACTATTCATCAAAATGTAAATTTATCAGAAAAATATCATAATTTTTTTCAAAGTAAATTTTTATATCCCGCTTCAAAATAACATGTTTATGATATCATATAAAAATTATTAATGTGTCAACATCTTATTTTAAAATAGTTTTTTCATTCAATGGTGTAAAATTTAATTTTTAAAAATATTATATATATATATGTTGGTCGGAGTGGACACTCAAGAGGGGGGTGAATTGAGTTCCAATCAAAATTTTCTGTTAAAAACAATTTCTAATAAAATCCCCCAATTTCAAAAATAAATTAAACTGTAGTGAATTTACATAGACTATAAAGGTTCAATTAGCTTCTCAAAGATTGATTAATTCTCAGTTAACTTAATCTTATGATTAAATTAACTTTTGAAACCAATTTACTGATTTATAATAAATATAAACACTTGCGAATTTAATTATCAAAGTAGCTTTGAAGATAGATTATATTTCAAAGTAATAGCAGCGGAATATGAAATAAATATGTATAGTATGGATATAGTATAGCTATAAACACAGAGAAGTAACCAAGAGGTTCAGTCTCAAGCCGAGACTTAGTCCTCTCAAAAGTTTATATAAAAGTGATCCACACCCTGGATCAGGGTTAACAACAGTGAGCACACTGTCCAGGTCACAAGACCTCTACCACAGTTCTACGTGGGAAAACAAACAACAGCAGCCAGCTGTCCAGGTCACAAGACCTCTACCACTATCCACAGTGGGAAGTGAAGTGTAAAAAGTTTGCTGAGGATTTACAGATCCTCCAGTGAAAGTACAGGAGACAGTGTGCGTGTTTAATACAGCAGATAACACACACTGCTCAAAATGTAGAATAAATAAATCACAGAGCAGAGATGTAGAGTTTAGAAATGGCTCTAGTGATTTCAGTGTAGCACTGGACTCGTTTTGGAATTAATCAGAAGTGATTCTGAGTCCTCTTCTCGATTTTGTTTGAGAAGCAGAGTGTCGTATGCTTCAGGTTCACAGTCAGTGAGATGTAGTCGATGAAGCTCTTCAATAATCTATTGTATGCACACCACTCTTCTTGAGTAGGCTTGATTGTATGTTTGATTCTGTCTTGCTTGGTTCTTCTTGTATGCACAGAGCTCTTCTCGATTATGTCGTATGCTTCCTTGTCTCTGTGTGTGTTGTCTCTCTCTTCTTCGCAGCTCTGTATGTCTTTTTCAGCAGAGTCTTCTTGTATTTACATCACGTGCTCCGTAGGACAGAAAAGGTTTCTTTTCCGCAGGTACGAGGTACGGTTTCCTGACATCCGACAACCTTTATTAATTAATTGTCAGTGTATTAAAATATAACTAATATGACCGTTGGTTAGAATAAATAAAGATAGAGATAAATAAATTCAAACAGTTGTTTATGACTGTTCAAGAGATCGGTAGGTCATCAGCATTAGAGTAAAGATCGGTGACTCAGATAGATCAGCATCGGTCTGTCATCTGATCGGTGAGTCATTTTGATCAGCATCGGTCTGTCATCTGATCGGTGAGTCATTTTGATCAGCATCGGTCTGTCATCTGATCGGTGAGTCATTTTGATCAGCATCGGTCTGTCATCTGATCGGTGAGTCATTTTGATCAGCATCGGTCTGTCATCTGATCGGTGAGTCATTTTGATCAGCATCGGTCTGTCATCTGATCGGTGACTCATTTGCATCAGTGACTCATTTGCATCGGTGACTCATTTGCATCAGTGACTCATTTGCATCGGTGACTCATTTTCATCAGTGACTCATTTGCATCGGTGACTCATTTGCATCAGTGAGTCTGATGGATCGGTGAGTCTGATGGATCGGTGACTCTGATGGATCGGTGACTCTGATGGATCGGTGAGTCTGATTGATCGGTGAGTCTGATTGATCGGTGAGTCTGATGGATCGGTGAGTCTGATGGATCGGTGACTCTGATGGATCGGTGACTCTGATGGATCGGTGAGTCTGATTGATCGGTGAGTCTGATTGATCGGTGAGTCTGATTGATCGGTGAGTCTGATGGATCGGTGAGTCTGATGGATCGGTGACTCTGATGGATCGGTGAGTCTGATGGATCGGTGACTCCAGAAGGCTTCCAACATACTTTGTAAGTTAATAAGCATACTTAAAAAACATGATAACTGATTCATTCATAGATTGGAATTATGTTTATGAGACATCAAACCAGATTAAGCATCAATGAGTTGTGATGATTTGTGATTATTAAAACATTAGTTATAAACATGAAATCAGCAATCTTCCAGAGGGCTCAACAATCTCCCCCTTTTTGATAATTACAAATCTTCATATATATATATATAATAAAATAAAAAATAATAAATGAAATCTCCCTCTTAAGATAACATTCCCATATATATAATATTCAGATTTCTCCCCCTGAGATATTGATCTCCCTTTTCATATATAGAGTACTCCCCCTTAGATATATATTTCCCCCATTATATATCTTTCTCCCATTATATATATCTTCTTTCTCCCATTATATATATCTTCTTTCTCCCATTATATATATCTTCTTTCTCCCCCTTTGGGATAATCAAAAAGGAGGGAACACAGATAAGGGAAAAGAGAAGCAGGGTGCAGGCAGGATAGAACATAACACAAAGGAAAAACAAATTTTATAAAGTCACAGAAAAAAGACAAGCAATACAGAGAGCACCCCATCAAAAACAATACATGGCTATTTGTTGGGATACAAAGGGGCTTTCCCTTTATCCTTTGGATCAATGGTAGGTAAGGTAGAAGGCTTGGAGGCAGGCTGTGGTTCACGGAGCTGAAGTGGTGGTAGGACAACTGTGGCAGGTGCAGTTGGAGGTGTCACAGAAGGTTGTGGAGAAGGAGCAGGAGCTGGACGAGAAGCTTTCTGAGAGACTGGCCGCAACTGAGATAGAGCTTGGGCAACAGACAGCTGATTTGGAGCGACATCAGAGGCACTTAGAGGTTCAGATGTAGGGAGTACAATGGCAGTGGCCTGGGCATCCAAGTAAGGCTTCAACAGATGAATGAAGTCCTGAATGACTTCTGCTCCATACTTCATATCTTTTTCAAAATCATCCTTGTTTTCCATGAACTGTGCCAAGGAAGGGACAAAATCTTGCAATTGGCGAACTTGAGTGTTGAAGGCCTGAGTGACTGGAGGTAATTTCAGATTCTCTGCCAGGACATTGAAGTTTGCAGCCATCTCATGTTTTGTATAAATCTTGGAAAAGAAAGCATCAACTTTTTCCTTGATCTCTTGCAGGGCATTCTTAGCATCTGCTGAATATACTAAGGCCATCTTATGACTATTATCACAGAGCTCTTTCATCCTCCTCAAAGATTCTAAGTCAAGAATATTTCTAACAGCAGCTAGCTCTGTATGCACAACTTCTCTGAGAGCTTCTATCTCACGAGTAGTGATTTTGGTTACCTTGCCTGTACTTGCTTGGCCGACTATATGAGTTAGTTCAGCTTTCAACTTCCTCAGATCAGACTTGTTAAGATGTTCAATCAGATTTCTTAAAACTTCCATCATACCAGAGATGGTTGATCTGAACTCATTTGACAGAGAAAGTAAGCTAACTTGGAGATCCTTCAAGGTTTGATTCAAAGAGGCTATGTGCCTACCAACAAATTCACCCGTAGCAGTCAAGTCTGGCTTGAGAACATCTGAGACTGCCGTTGAAAAAGCTTTCAGGGAGTTTTCAGAAACTTGTAGAGATACTTGATGAAGGGCATTGGAAAGTTCTTCTCTGACTATATCTCTCACAGTGGTTAGCAATTCAGTCTTAAACTTATCAAGATCAGCTCGAGAGAGTTCAGAACCAGGTAAATTCACAGTTTCAGGATCATCAGTAGGAATAGACCTTACTTCTCTTGGAGGGTTCCTTTTCACAGTTGCAGCAGATTCTGGCAATTCGCCTTCTTCTTCAGAATAGTCTAAGCCCAACACAGCATATCCAGGGTAGTCATCCCACACAGCAGCACACAGGGTGTAGTTGGGTTTCTCATAGCATGCTGTTCCACTGATTTTTGATGAGTCAGTCTTGCCACTGATATGGATTTCTGGTACTGACTGAGGTTGTTCTACTTGAACTTCAGCAAGACCATCCACCGGTCTGTTGATACTATCAGCAGCATCGTCAACATCATCAGCATCATCATCATCACCATCATGATTGTCTTCAGCATCACCTTGCTCATTATTACTCTGCTCAGAGGCTTCACTGTGATATTCCTCAGTATCAGAATCTTCTTCATCATCAAGAATAGGTTCTGACTCTGGTAGGGTTAAGGGTGGACTAGCAGGTCCAAATTCTATTCTTTTCTTGGGGCTAGCAGTGTCTGGATCACTCCTGTCATCAGGAGAAGACACACTTCCTTCTTCAGTTGCAGCTTTTTCCTGCTCATCATCATCAGAATAAATTGGTTCCTCATCTGGTTTTAATCCAGGATCTCTCACATCCTTTGGCCTCTTGCCATGATCTATGGGATTGTAGGCTTCATACAACTTATCTTCATCTGCAACCCAGCACTTCTTCCATGGGTTCCAATTGATTTTCATCCTCTTGCAGATCTCTTTGTTGAGACAGAAGGAACGCTCTGTTTCAACAACTTCATCATCTTCATCAACACATTCCAGATTCTGGAGCATAGTAGATATCATTTTTGAATAAAACAATGCCGTGGCTTTCTTGGAAGGTTTCAGCATACTAGCTATGTGGACCATCACATATCTACACAGATTTATCTTTTCATGGGTTTTGAGCAGAAACAATAGAAAAACATCTTGAAACTTAACAGCAGCAAAATCTCCTCTTCGAGGTCAAAGTTGGTGCTGAATAAACTTGAATAGGAGTCTGCTTTCACCATCTAATTCTGACGCTATGATTCTCCTCGATTCTCTGTTTCCAGTTAGAAGCTCTAGAGCTAGCTCATAAGAAAAATAGTCAGTGACTGGGGGTATATTGCCAGCATAGTCCTCATATCGACCTTCATGAGGTACGTTTAAACATTCAGCCCACTGCTTAGATGAGAAAGATATTTTCTTTCCTTTCACAACCGATGACATCCTAGCAGCTTCCACACCATCAAGCGTGATTTTCAGGTTCATGTAGAACTCATGTACTACCTTTGGATAATCTATTCGGGCGTTGTCTGAAAACCAGTCTATCCATCCTTGAGATTCAAGAACTTGTAGCAACAGGGACATACTTGACAGAAGCCACGCCGAGTTTACTTCTTTTTCTGCAGCTAAAATCCGAGTTTCCAGGTTCGGATTTACTGAACGTTGAGAGGTACTGCTCGACTCGCCTCGAGCACGCTTTGAAGGTACAGGGCTATCTGGTCCTTTGCTCGATCTCTTTTGCTTAGCCATTCGAGGATTTGGAGAGGCAGGAGTTCGAAGGTTCGAAGGTTCGAAGCAGAGGGGAAGAGAGGTTGAGAGGTTCGGCGGGAAATGAAAGGTCAAAGGTTTAGGGAAGATAAATAGCCGCGTATCATTTATTTTATCATTTAGGGTTCCCATAAAAAGTAATTTACTAATTAATAAAAAGTAATTTAAAAAAAAATCGGTTTGACAGAACAGTGTGACAGATCGGTTCCACAGATCGGTTTCACAGATCAGTTTCACAGATCAGTTTCACAGATCAGTTTCACAGATCAGTTTCACAGATCAGTTTCACAGATCAGTTTCACAGATCAGTTTCACAGATCAGTTTCACAGATCAGTTTCACAGATCAGTTTCACAGATCAGTTTCACAGATCAGTTTCACAGATCAGTTTCACAGATCAGTTTCACAGATCAGTTTCACAGATCGGTTCCACAGATCGGTTTCACAGATCAGTTTCACAGATCAGTTTCACAGATCAGTTTCACAGATCAGTTTCACAGATCAATCATACACAATTCTAGTTTAATAAATTTCATTCTTTCAGAGCATAAGGGCTTTGTGAAGATGTCAGTTAATTGATTTTCAGAACTAACAAATTCTAGAGAAATATCACCCTTCTGGTAATGATCTCTTAGAAAGTGATGTCTGACATCAATGTACTTAGTTCTAGAGTGAGACACAGGGTTCTTGGATAAGTTGATTGCACTAGTGTTGTCACAGTTAATTGAGACATGTTTAAGATCAAATCCATAATCCAATAGAGTGTGTTTCATCCACAAAATTTGTGCACAGCAACTACCAGCAGCTATGTATTCTGCCTCGGCAGTAGACAATGCAACTGAATTCTGTTTCTTACTACACCATGATACTAGGGATTTTCCAAGCAAATGACATGTTCCTGATGTGCTTTTTCTATCTAATTTACAACCAGCAAAGTCAGCATCTGAATAACTCATTAACTCAAAGGATTGTTCTTTTGGGTAAAACAAACCTAAATTTATAGTATACTTAAGATACTTAAAAATCCGCTTAACAGCTAATAAGTGTGATTCTTTAGGATTAGCTTGAAATCTAGCACACATACATACACTAAACATAATATCTGGTCGACTAGCAGTAAGATAAAGTAAGCTTCCAATCATACCTCTGTAATTGGTTTGATCAACTGGTTTCCCAGTTTCATCAACATCCAATTTACAGGTAGTACTCATAGGTGTATTACTTTCCTTAATACTATCCAATCCAAAACGTTTTAAAAGATCCTTTGTATATTTACTTTGATTTAGAATAATACCATTTTTAGTTTGAAAGATTTGAAATCCAAGAAAATACTTAAGCTCTCCCATTAAGCTCATTTCAAATTCATTTTGCATAACCTTTGAAAAATCAGTACATAAGGAGTTTTTAGAAGATCCAAAAATAATATCATCAACATATATTTGTGCAACTAAAACATCTTTAGAAATTCTTTTAATGAAAAGAGTTGGATCAGCAATCCCTTTAGTAAAACCTTTTGAAATAAGGAAATTGCTAAGTCTATCATACCAAGCTCTTGGAGCTTGTTTCAAACCATATAAAGCTTTAGAAAGTTTAAAAACTTGATTTGGAAAATGGGGATTAGTAAATCCAGGTGGTTGTTCTACAAAAACATCTTCAATTATAAAACCATTTAGAAATGCACTTTTAACATCCATTTGATATAATTTGAAATCCAGATGTGCAGCATATGCAAGTAAGATCCTAATGGCTTCTAGTCTAGCTACAGGTGCAAAAGTTTCCTCATAGTCTATACCTTCTTCTTGACTATATCCTTGTGCAACTAGTCTAGCTTTGTTTCTAACTATATTTCCAGATTCATCTATTTTATTTCTAAACACCCATTTTGTGCCTATTGTCAAAGTGTCCTTAGGTCTGTCAACTAATTTCCAGACTTTGTTTCTTTCAAACTGATTTAATTCTTCTTGCATAGCCATTACCCAAAATTCATCATTGATAGCATCATTGATATTTTTAGGTTCTGACTGTGAAAGAAAGGCTTGATGTTCAACCTGGTTTCTTAGAGAAGCTCTAGTTTGTGTTCCTCTATCTAGATTTCCTACAACAGCATCTAAAGGATGGTTCTTTAGCATCCTAGATGGTCTTGAAAAGATAGGGCTAGAAATTTCAGGTTCATCTAGAGATTGAGGTTCAACAGAAGCAGATTCTGGAGAATGTCCAGCACTAGATGCTTTTATAACAGGTTCTTTAGATTTATCATTAAGGTCCAGAATAGACAAATCTTCTTCAAGATTCCCAAGAGAGGTTTTAGGCTCATGTGGATCAGTTTCATCAAATTTGATGTGAACAGATTCTTCCACACAATTGGTTCTCTTATTGAAAACTCTATAGGCTTTACTAGAGATAGAGTAACCTAGGAAAATTCCTTCATCACTCTTGGATGCAAATTTATCCAGATTATCTTTAGTATTCAGAATAAAGACTTTGCAGCCAAAAACTTTGAAGTAGTTTACCTTAGGTTTCCTATGGTTCCACAACTCATAAGGGGTTTTCTTTAGAACAGGTCTGATCAAGACTCTATTAAGGACATAACAAGCTGTATTAACAGCTTCAACCCAAAAGTAAATTGGAAGGTCATATTCATTGAGCATGGTTCTAGCAATTTCTTGAAGGGTTCTGTTTCTTCTTTCTACTACACCATTCTGTTGGGGTGTCCTAGGGGCAGAAAAGTTATGAGAATAGCCATTGAGTGAGCAGTAAGATTCAAAATCTTGATTTTCAAACTCACGACCATTATCACTTCTTAGGGTCTTAATCTTGAGTCCACTAAGATTTTCTACAGACTTGGAGTATTTAACAAAGTAAGAACAAGCTTCACTTTTGTGAGCTAGAAAATATACCCAAGTATATCTAGAAAAGTCATCTACGAGAACATAGACATAGTGCTTCCCATTTAAACTAGAAACTCTTGATGGTCCAAACAAATCCATGTGAACCAATTCAAGTGGTTGAGAAGTTGAAACTTCTTTCTTTGATTTAAAAGAAACTTTGTGTTGTTTTCCCTTTTGACAGGGATTACAAACTTTGTCTGCTGGAAATTCAAGTTTGGGTAAGTCTCTAACCAAGTTCTTCCTAGAAAGTTTTCTAAGTGAGTGCACATTGCAGTGTCCTAATCTTCTGTGCCAAAGCCAAGACTCTTTATGAAAAGCATTTAAACAGGGAATGTTCTGTTTAGCTAAAGAATCTAAATCAACAGCATAAACATTTTCATTTCTTAAAGCAGAAAATACTAAAACATTTTTAGAGTTAAAAACATTGCAAGAATCATTTTCAAATTTAACATGAAAACCATCATCACATAACTGAGAAATGCTTAACAGGTTATATTTAAGTCCATCAACAAATAAAACTTTAGAAATCAAAATTGAATCAGTGTTACCAATCTGGCCTAGGCCGATGATTTTTCCTTTTGAGTTATCACCAAAGGTGACAAAGCCTCCATCAACTTTTATTAAGCTCTTGAAGCAAGAATAATCTCCAGTCATGTGTCTTGAGCACCCACTGTCTAAATACCATATCTTCTTGTAACAGCTCTTCAAGCAGGTCTCCTACAAAACAGATTTAGATGGAAGATGATTTTGGTACCCAGATCTTCTTGGGTCCATACAGGTTAGCCAATAACACTTTAGGTACCCATATTTGTCTAATGGGTCTCATATAATTTGTAGAAATAACATCCTTTGAAAGATAAACCTTATTATATTCATAACTATGAATATAGCTGGATGAGGCATAAGAAGTTCCAGAATTAACTATCTTCTGTCCAGATTTAGGAATGAATCTAGTTTTGGCAACTTTCCTTTGTCCAGGTTGGTATCCTATACCAGTAGTGTATCTAGGTGCAACTTGCTTTCCTAGCATTTGTGTTAGAGTATTTTTACCATTGGTGAACTTCTCTAAATCTTTCTTGAGTTGCTCATTAGACAATTTTAGTTCAGTATTCTCTTTAAGCAGCTGAGCATTCTTTTCTACTTCTATATCCAGATCAGATTTATGCTTAACATTTAAAGCATACTGTTTCTTTAGACCTTTATATTTATCTTTAAGCTCATTACATGTTTCTTCTAGCATGTCACAGTATTCAAACAATTCAGATTTTGACATGTTTTCTGAGTCAGAATCTTCTCCAGAATAGTATGAATCAAAAGCAGGAGTCTCTGATGTTACCTCAGAAGTGTTTGTCATGAAACACATGTTGGCCCGATTCTTTTCAGAGTCTGAAGATTCAGCTTCACTTGTGCTGTCTTCTGAAGCACTCCAAGTAACCTTCATGGCCTTCTTGTACTTGTTATTCTTGTATTCATATTTCTTTTTATACTTCATCTTTGGACAGTCGGCTTTAATATGTCCTTTCCTCTTACACTCATAGCAGACAACATCATCTGATTTGTCATTCTTCTTCCAGTCCTTTTTCCATTTGCCTTGTTGGTCATACTTTCCCTTGTAATTTGGTTTCCTAAAAAATTTCTTTTTCCTATAGAACTTTTTGAATCTCTTGGCTATTTGAGCCATTTCATCATCACTGTCAGAATCATTCTCACTTTCCTCACTGCTTGTACTTTCATTGATAGCTTGAAGCTTTTCCTTATCCTTATTCTTTGAGGTTGTAGTCTTGAAGGCAATAGACTTCCTCTTAGGTTCATAATCTTCTTCTTTATTCACTTTAAGCTCTTCTTCATACATCATCAGCTTGCCAATTAGTTCCTTGACAGGTAGAGCACCAATGTCACAAGATTCTCTAATGGAGACAGAGGTTCCTCTCCATCTTTCAGGTAGACATCTCAAAATTCTCATAATTTGTTCCTTTGCTGGAACATCCTTTCCCAGAGAGGTCATTGTGTTGACAATTTCATTGAACCTGAGATACATATCAGAAATGGGTTCATCAGGTTTCATCTTAAAATTATCATACTTAATAGTATAGGTAGTCAATATCATCTCCTTAACATTAGTTGTTCCTTCATGAGAAACAGCTAAGGTATCCCAAATTTCATATGCAGTTTTACATGCAGAAATTCTATTAAACTCTTCATCTCCTAGAGCACAGTACAGAGCATTCATAGCTTTACAATTGTTATTGTAAGCAGTCTTTGTAGGTTCATCCCAGGTAGATCTAGCAGTAGTGGGAATTTTGTATTCAGATTCAATAGCAGTCCAAATATCAAAACCTATGCTTTCTAGATGAATTTTCATTTTCAGTTTCCACTGAGCATAATTAGTTCCATTGAAGAAAGGTGGCCGGTTAGTAGCAGCACCCTCAAGTCTATTATCCATGATATTACAAAAAGAATTTTAAAGAGATAAATATTTAGAAATAACAGAAATTTTAAGAACTTTAAAATACAACTAAAATCACAGTTCAAAAGCAGAGCACTTTTTAGAAAGTATTTACTTCCTCTGATACCAAGTGTTGGTCGGAGTGGACACTCAAGAGGGGGTTGAATTGAGTTCCAATCAAAATTTTCTGTTAAAAACAATTTCTAATAAAACCCCCCAATTTCAAAAATAAATTAAACTGTAGTGAATTTACATAGACTATAAAGGTTCAATTAGCTTCTCAAAGATTGATTAATTCTCAGTTAACTTAATCTTATGATTAAATTAACTTTTGAAACCAATTTACTGATTTATAATAAATATAAACACTTGCGAATTTAATTATCAAAGTAGCTTTGAAGATAGATTATATTTCAAAGTAATAGCAGCGGAATATGAAATAAATATGTATAGTATGGATATAGTATAGCTATAAACACAGAGAAGTAACCAAGAGGTTCAGTCTCAAGCCGAGACTTAGTCCTCTCAAAAGTTTATATAAAAGTGATCCACACCCTGGATCGGGGTTAACAACAGTGAGCACACTGTCCAGGTCACAAGACCTCTACCACAGTTCTACGTGGGAAAACAAACAACAGCAGCCAGCTGTCCAGGTCACAAGACCTCTACCACTATCCACAGTGGGAAGTGAAGTGTAAAAAGTTTGCTGAGGATTTACAGATCCTCCAGTGAAAGTACAGGAGACAGTGTGTGTGTTTAATACAGCAGATAACACACACTGCTCAAAATGTAGAATAAATAAATCACAGAGCAGAGATGTAGAGTTTAGAAATGGCTCTAGTGATTTCAGTGTAGCACTGGACTCGTTTTGGAATTAATCAGAAGTGATTCTGAGTCCTCTTCTCGATTTTGTTTGAGAAGCAGAGTGTCGTATGCTTCAGGTTCACAGGCAGTGAGATGTAGTCGATGAAGCTCTTCAATAATCTATTGTATGCACACCACTCTTCTTGAGTAGGCTTGATTGTATGTTTGATTCTGTCTTGCTTGGTTCTTCTTGTATGCACAGAGCTCTTCTCGAGTATGTCGTATGCTTCCTTGTCTCTGTGTGTGTTGTCTCTCTCTTCTTCGCAGCTCTGTATGTCTTTTTCAGCAGAGTCTTCTTGTATTTACATCACGTGCTCTGTAGGACAGAAAAGGTTTCTTTTCCGCAGGTACGAGGTACGGTTTCCTGACATCCGACAACCTTTATTAATTAATTGCCAGTGTATTAAAATATAACTAATATGACCGTTGGTTAGAATAAATAAAGATAGAGATAAAGAAATTCAAACAGTTGTTTATGACTGTTCAAGAGATCGGTAGGTCATCAGCATTAGAGTAAAGATCGGTGACTCAGATAGATCAGCATCGGTCTGTCATCTGATCGGTGAGTCATTTTGATCAGCATCGGTCTGTCATCTGATCGGTGAGTCATTTTGATCAGCATCGGTCTGTCATCTGATCGGTGAGTCATTTTGATCAGCATCGGTCTGTCATCTAATCGGTGAGTCATTTTGATCAGCATCGGTCTGTCATCTGATCGGTGAGTCATTTTGATCAGCATCGGTCTGTCATCTGATCGGTGACTCATTTGCATCAGTGACTCATTTTCATCGGTGACTCATTTGCATCAGTGACTCATTTGCATCGGTGACTCATTTTCATCAGTGACTCATTTGCATCGGTGACTCATTTGCATCAGTGAGTCTGATGGATCGGTGAGTCTGATGGATCGGTGACTCTGATGGATCGGTGACTCTGATGGATCGGTGAGTCTGATTGATCGGTGAGTCTGATTGATCGGTGAGTCTGATGGATCGGTGAGTCTGATGGATCGGTGACTCTGATGGATCGGTGACTCTGATGGATCGGTGAGTCTGATTGATCGGTGATTCTGATTGATCGGTGAGTCTGATTGATCGGTGAGTCTGATGGATCGGTGAGTCTGATGGATCGGTGACTCTGATGGATCGGTGAGTCTGATGGATCGGTGACTCCAGAAGGCTTCCAACATACTTTGTAAGTTAATAAGCATAGTTAAAAAACATGATAACTGATTCATTCATAGATTGGAATTATGTTTATGAGACATCAAACCAGATTAAGCATCAATGAGTTGTGATGATTTGTGATTATTAAAACATTAGTTATAAACATGAAATCAGCAATCTTCCAGAGGGCTCAACAATATATAATATGGTTTTATTCATACCCTACGACAAAAATATCCATTGGTTGATTATAAAAAATATTTTACTTCATTACCAATAGTAATTAACTAAAAAAAATTATAATTGATTTGTTTTTTAATAAATAATTGATAACCAAATAATTCACATTTCATTTTCATAAGTTTGTTACAATTATTCCTGCTATCCTAACAATTATTATATAATTTTAATATTATAATAATTGAAGTTAATGGATTTTCAAACTAATGATTACATCAAAATAAAGCTACATAAAAATAAAGATTATTTAAAAAGAATTCATTAAAACATCCCGGTGTTACATTCTACAACCCTAAAATGATTTTTACCCCCAAAATTAGTCACATGGAAACAAATATATCAGGTTACCTCTCCAATATCTTACAATAAAGATCCCATGTAGCTTATTCAAATTGGTGGTTCATCCATTAAACAATAAACTAGAGAGTGGTATTGTTTCCTTGAACATTTTCTCTTCAATCCAGAATCTCAATCGGTTATTCTACATAAGAAATATCATTCTCAAGTGGTACTTCTTATCTTACTACATGTGAAGGATAGGATATTTACATTCTTATGGTAGACACATTTAACACATCATGAACTTCTGATAGATTCGCTGGAAGCACCAATCGATAAGATACCTTCCCAAAATGATATTGAATTTCAAGACGATCGATATACCTAGTGATTATCTTTCCCTTCTTTATAAATATGATTACTCTCTTCATGTGAGATATTCAAAAGAAGAGTTTATCTCCCACTTAAAAATAGTTTTATTTTCATCAGTAGTCAGCAGTAAGTTTTTGTCGAATCTGAGCTGCTCTAATGTGCTGTTGAAATAATCAAACCTTTTCCGTCATTTCATTAACTAGATCATGTCTTAATAGCATTCTTTCCCCTTCAACATCCCAGAAAATTAGATTTATGCACTTTTTTCTATAGAGGGATTTATAGGGCACCATCTGAATACTAGGGTGACTTTTATTATTGTATGAAAATTCCACCAATGGTAGGTGATGATCCCAAGCACGTTCGGAATCCATTGAAAAACATCTCAATATGTATTCCAAAGATTGAATTTTCCTATCTGACTGACCATATATTTGGGGATTATAAGTAGTGTTGAAACTTAACTCTATATCCAAAGCATACTAATGAATTCGATAGAACGTAGATGTAATCATTGTATCTAGTTCATATATAATTCAATGTGGTACTCCATGAAATCATACCACCTCATTTAAATATATACAGGTAATGTGATGAAGAGATCAATACCTCATAATTATAGTGAGGTGTGATGACTTCATAAGGTTTCTAACTATAACCCATATAGAATTATTTCTTTTGGACGTTTTGGGATGTCAAATAACAAAGTCATAATGGTTTTTTCCTATTTCCATTTGGGTATGGGTAATGGTTGTATCATCCCCAAATAAATCTTTCTCTCAACCTGAACAACATGACAAAGTAACCATCGAGATACATATTCAAGGACATCTCTTTTCATGCCATCCCACCAGAAGTAATATATCAGGTCCCTATCATCTTTGTGCATCTTGGGATAATATAAATTGATAAGAAATGAGCCTTAACCATTATATCTTTATTACTATTTGGTATTGGAGGAATACAAAAAGTCTTCCTGAACCATATTATTTCATCACAATCATGGATGAATTCAAGAGCATTCCTCACATTCTTTGGCAGCTCTACATCTTCCTTTTACGCCTCCTAAAACATCACATGTGTAGATGGATGAAAATTTATTTTATAATGAAAATATTTCTACCCGTCAATTAAAATTTCAATATCTTACCATTTAAAATCCATAAATATCATATATTTTCTGATCCTAATCATAGATAATATAGAATGATCTTTTCGACACGAAGAATCTTCCACCATGTTCGCATTCCCACGACAATAATGTATTGAGCATCCATAATATTTAATAAACTACAACCAAATTCATTATAACATATTAAACTCCTTTTTGTGAAAATATAATTTAATCATTTATGATCAGTATAAATATCACACCATTTACTATGAGGATAATTCCTTTATTTCATTATTACAATGATCACTTCAGAAAACTCCAAATCATGAGATGGGTAATATTTCTAATGATTCTCATCTACCAGGAGGCATAAGATATCACAATATTATTTTTCGGGAGAATGCATCCCATCATCTTCATTGATTCATCACTATATATGACAAAACTTGATGCACTAGAAGTCAAAGTCATCACAAGTGCACTGAAAGAACTTCATATAAGTTCTTCAAAATTTTATTCACATTCCATTGTCCAATCATACATAAATGATTTTTGAATTAAAATGGTGAGTGGATTTTATAATCATTAATAATCATTCTCAAAATGTAGATAATATATATCCAAAACAAGAAAACATTGGATCTTAGTTACCATTGTTGCTCTTGGAAATCTTTCAATAACCTCTGTTTTGGCTAGATCAAGATATACCCCTCTCTTGAGATTATATGACTAAATAATTAAACATTGAAAACCTAAAATTAACATATGGTAAATTTGGAAAAAAATATTATCCTTTATTAGGTTATTTAGTACAATTCTCATGTGATATTCAAGTTCTAACTTAATAATTGAATAGACCATAATATCATCTATAAATACTACCACAAACTGATTATGATATTCTCTAAAGACTCTATTCATTATATCAACGAAGATAAAATGGGAATTAGTAAGAACAAAAATAATCAATATTAATTTATATTTTCCATACCTCATATAGAATATTGTCTTTGTTATATAATAATTTTTGAAACTTAACTCATGATATCATAAACGAAGATCAATCTTGGAAATTTATTTAACTACACGTAGTTGAAAAAAAGTCATCAATTTAGGGAAGCAGATATTTTTTCTTGATAGTGATCTAATTATGATCTCAATAATCAATGTAGGATCTTATTGATCTATATTTCTTCATAAAAAATGGTAAATGTGCTCCTCAAGGTGACACAATAGGGAATTTGAATACCGTATCATGATTCTCTTAGATTTTATTTTTTAATTCCTACAACACAATTATGGCCATTCTATAAGTAGTCTTTTAAATAGGAATAACACCTGGTATGATTTCTATTAAAATCTCAACATCATGATTTTGTTGAGTACCTATAACTTCATTTAGAAATACATCAAGAAACTCATGTAAAAATGGTGTATTTTAAATCATGATATCCTCCCCAACCATTTGAGATTAAAGCCATCATTTATTTTAATCATGTAACTCAATATAGATGAAATTTATACTCAATGGTTATATTCATCCTGGCATCAATAGAAGAAAATAAATTGATCAGGAATATAAAATTTCATATCGATTTCCTTGAAATTTTTATGAGTTTGAAATAGAGAAAGACAATCCAGGTCAAAAAATAAATCAAATTACACTATAGTAATGATCACATGATATGCAGTAAGCCCATTCCACAACCATAAACCAGTAAAAAATTATAAACTTTTGATGTGACAGTTGTTCCATTAGTAGTTGTCACATCTATGACAATAGATAATTGCCAAGGAAATACGGTGATACCCTTAGATAATTCATAAGAAATAAAAGATAGGGTGGATCCAAAATAAAATAAAATAATTCCTATTTTAGTGTTGATTGTAACTATAACATTCACCACTTCATTATTGTACTCCAAATCGACATTAGTAATTTCATTTGACATTACTCTGTCTTATTCTATTTGATTTTATTTATTATCAATCATCAATAATCATTGTATATGAGAATTTATTTTTATAATTCCCCATTTCCATACACAAGTAACATTGAAGTATAATATGTGAACTTTATGTATCCATTTACTTGTTCACATCATTAGACATTTTACCACATCGCATCGGCATTTAACTACATGTTGACCTTCTTTTTCATGCATTAAACATTTTGTTGAACCTTTGATACAATTCCCTCCATGTATCTTTTAACACTTTTATCATTATAGAATACTCACCTTCTATTCATTGTGGTTTTCAGATTTTTTTATTAAATTACATTATTCACTACTTATTAAACCCATATGAAGGATGGGCTACTCCAATATGCATATCATCCTTCAGAGTATATCAAACATTTCTGTCATAGTTACTGAAGTCCCTTATGGATAATTCCCTTCTGGATAAGATTTTAAAATTGATCATCTTCACCTTCCAAATGATATACCTATAAGATCAAATGATCATGTTCATAGAAATTTTGAACTAAAAATATATTTTCAATGGTACAAATCCATTGTTCATCCACTAATAGATAAGAATACTCGTTGAATGAATGAGGATGCGGCCTCATGAAGGATTCAATCGAATGTTTCTCCCTCAATTGCTCGTTTTGAACTCCATCATGATTCATATATTAAGACAATTGTGTGAGCTTGGCTGTATGATTTTTCATTCCAACTCCCATAACATTTGTTTTCTCGTAGTTAAATCATTACATTGCATGTCACCTTCATAATTAAAAAGTATCTTTCAACTTATAGCCATTGACTTAAACCAAGAATCATTGTGTGAGAAACACTAATCATAACTTCAAAACGACATAATCAAGAGTAAAATTACAATTTATAACACATTAGTTTGTATCATAGGTTATTCATGAACATACCTAAAAATTTATGATAAGATTGAACCTATACTTAGACATATCCTTATAGTTCTTAATAATGTTCCATAATCCTATTTTCCAATGTTAAACTATAAAATTTCTTTAACACCAACAATACATACCTTTTTTAAATATCGACATTACTTCAACATTGAAGAATATATATTACCCAAGAAAACAAACCCATTCCATGACAGTTTAGGTTTAGTGTCTTTAGAAACTGGGAAACATAAACAACTATTTCATAAAACGTCCACATCATATCCCACTTATTTCTTCATAAGTATACACCATTTTGACATATCATACTTAATACACATCTTCAAAACATTTGGAAAAGAAAAAAATGAATGGGTGAGCTTGAATGCACATTCAGGGTAAATAGGAGAAATATCATTCTTATCATTATCATAAGAACATAACATTTGGAAATCAAAACCTACATATAAAATAACACAATATCATGTCATGGGAGAAATCATAAAAATTTAATGTAATCTGCATAGTCATAACGAACTCCATGAAATTTCATTGAATACACACAAAATAATATATTTTAAATTCTTATTTGTAATGTCTCATTGTCATGACCATTATAGAGGACATAATCCATTACTGAACCGAGTTCATTCCTAGTTCTCACCCCGTATTAGTCAACTATATTTACATTCTGTTCCAACATTTTCTTTCTAAAGTGATATAATTGTTTACCCAAAATATTATAGGGAGATATGTGTCCCCCCATATCATAATATACACATTATTAGGTGTTCCACAAACAAATAATAACATTTACAATAGCCTATCCCATGAAATAAAATGTGTTTCTTAAACATAATTCCATAATTATTTATATAAAACAAATAGATTTTTGAAATAAAATTCCATAATAAACACAATAAAATAATAGTAATAGTAGAGAAAAAATATAATTCTATTTAAAGAGTGTCATATTTTATGTAAAATAATTTTTAGAAAATAATTGAAATTAATTTTTTATAAAATATCATTTCTTCATCAAATATTATTCCCTTTATCAAAACAACTCTCAATTTTAGAAAAAATAATTTTATGTGAAAATAAAAATGTAAGATTATAGGGGATGAATCAAATAAATAAGGAAGTATGACTACGTTAAAACCATTCAATCAATAAATTTTATGAAAAAATCTTCTCATACTATTGAGAGAAAAGCCATAAAGTACCTCGTACTAGAAACAAAAAATGATTCCACTCATAAATTTTAGAAAAACATTAATGAGTGGTAAAATTGAATTTCAATAATTTAATGAGGATATATAGAATATTTTTTAATATATATTTAGGAAACACAGAAATCGATGATAAATATACCCGAGTAAATACATCTTAAAAAACAATGTCAGATGAAAATGAGATTTACAATGTTATCCCATACCTTAGGTTTGAAATGACTCGTATGTATTTAAAAATCCTATATAATGATTTAAATAATGTTACCAATTTATTCTAGAATCACATTAATTTTTATGAAAACATTTATTATCATATTTTCTTCCTTTTTTAGTAACATCTCATTGTTACTCATTATTTTAGAATTAAAGGCTTTATGTTATTATGGATATCGGTCAAATAAGTTCGTATTTATATTATTATTTTAGAGTTATATCATTTAAATAATGATATTATTAAAATATATATCATATTTATTGATTAATTTAATTTATTTAATCATGTTTTAATAATGATCATTTAGAATTAAATATGATGCATCGTGGAGATGGTAAGCCAAATGTACGCACAAGCAATCATATCATTCCAAATTTTTTGAATTGTATTGAATATGACCGTTTGAAATATTTTTGAATTAGTATAATGTTATAATAATCACATATAGTTAATATTTTTATCATTACACCCATCAGAGTAAGGTGGCAGTGAAAGATACTTTACAACACAACGTCGAGACGGTAAGCTGTACGAACACATGCAGGGTGATTTCATTTTTTTTTAAATCTTAGATAGAAGGTGAAATATTGTTGTATCATATTTATAATAACATATTAGTATATAAGTGATACTGATGTTATTACATTATAAGGAAACATCAAATTAAGATCATTTAGAAGAATAAAGAAATTTCAATGAATCAGTAATAGAGATTACCTCACCCTCAACGTGGTTCCTAAAAATATATTCTAAGAGAACTATAGATTGTCTTGGAAGATGACCAATCCTATAAAACGAAAATAGAGAAGTAGAGAAGTAAAATTGGTAGGGTTGTATGAGATTTAAAGCTCAAAATAAAGTGAAGTGGTGAGCGAGGAGGTTCCCATTTATATTGAGGTGAGGGGAATGTTAGGAAACTCCTTAAATAATAATTTATAATAAAATAAAATTCTACGAAAATCCTCCATAATAGAACAAATTAGAAGATTAGATGATATAGTGTGGTAATAAAATTATCCAACACATTTTTTAAAACTTCTTATTTCAATATTAACCACATATTTTTAATTGACACTTTGTTATTCTATTAAACATTAATTGTGTTAATAACATTCTAATTATTCAACGGTTATAAATATTTACATATATGGTATTAATTTACAATAAATGGATATTTTACAGCATTTAAGCCATATAATTATCAATTTTTTAGTTTTAATTAGTTTTATGAGTTTTAAATAATTTAATATAATATTATTTGTATAAAATATCAATTGTTTCACTTTTGACACTATTCATTTAATTGACATTAAATATAATCCAAATAGAAGGAAAATTCAATCCAATATATTTAATAAAATCTTAACCTGTCATTTTAACCTAAAAATTCATGGATCATATTAATTAGATAATATCATCTTTATTTTACCAATTTCTAAACTATATAATTGATATATTTGTTAAAAAGTAATTTTTACATCTCTATTTTATAATAATTAATGGAAATTATTTAATCTATAAAAATTATAAATAAATTTCAATGATGTAGGTTTGTATTATATATTTTTGGGTACTATCCATATTATATATTATCTAATATTTGTCCATATATAATAATTAATGAACTTATTTAAAATGAATGTTTGATATTTTGACCCATTCATTTGTTTTTATTATATTCATGTCATATTCCTAGAAATGTAGTCATTAAGTGATTAAATTTTAAAAATATATGATAGATGTAAATTTTTTTCATCCAATAGGATTTTTACATGTTTTATGGTAATTTTATAATATTGTTTTACCCTTTATTACCTGATATACCATTAACCCAGGTAATAAAAATAATTACCAAAGATATTATTCATAATGCACAAAAACAAAACAAGCCTAATAGCATAATTTGGTCCTAATGAACCAAAATATATAATCCATTTTTCAAAATTCTATACACAGAAGTTGTAGTAAATAATTTAAAATTAATACCATTGTTCAAATGTTGAAACAATTTTTAAAAGTTAAAACAATGGAAAAATATTTAAATGTATTTCCTTATGAATTAAATATAAAATTAATGAAAATGACATAAATTATAATGAATGAAAAAAATTTATTTAATTTATACATTAAAACCATTAAATATTATAATTTTACCATATAAATTATCTCGACTAAAAAAATTGTATTTAAATAAAATTTAGCTTATTTTTAATTTTTATCAGAACATGAAATTTATCATAAAAATATCAAAAATGCGTCTAATATTAATTTTTATATCCCAATTCACAATAACATGTATATGTTGTTATATAAAAATTATTAGTGTATCAAATTCTTAATTTAAAATGGGTTCATCATTCATAGGTGTAAACATAATCTTCTTAAAAAAATAGTTATTTATAAAAAAAATGTTTTTATTCATACATTATGAATAAAATCTCCATTGGATTAATATAAAAAATATCCTATTTATTTACAAAATAAAATTCATTCAAAATTAAAAATATCAAATTCATTGTATTTTACATATATAATTGATACCAAAATAATTGATAATTTATTTTCATATGTTATTTTTAAATATTTCCACTTAACAAATAGTTAGTCTATAGTGGTAATTTTATAATAAGGGTGTCTCGCGGTTCATTTAAACTGACAACTGCATGAGAAGAAATATAAAAATGAATAAAAATATTTTAAGAAAATGTTTCATAAAAAAATATGGGTGTTACACTATTTATGTCTCCACATCCCTTCAATAAATTTCTATAAATTTTTATTCATTTCATTATGATTATGGTTTAAAAATATGTATTTAACACCATAATCATTAATCATTTATGCTCCCATTGATTATGTTAACGGTATAGAATGTTTTATTCTATTATCTTTGGAATTTTTTACTTTGATGAATTTACACATTATGTTCCCAAATTGACCAAAATTAATGAAAATTGTTCATTACTTCTATTATGTTACAAAAATAACTTACTTTTAACTAAAAAAATCAAATTATCTAGATTTAATATCTAGATTCTTCATAATTATTACAAAATATTATGAAGATTTATTGGAGATCTTCATCATCTCCGTTGATTTTTTAAACATGTTATGACTGTATTTTATTTCTATATGTTCCTCATTCAATTAAGAATCCATTACATTCATATTCGATATATAATAATTAACTACCAATACCCATTCCATGTGGGTTCTTGATATGTATCACATGAACACTGAAATCATGTTCTATGGAATCAATCTTTATGAACACAAGGGAATTTTTTCCATTTTCCCACTTCATCCTTCATCTATTTCCCCATCATCAACATAATTGTTTTCATGTAATATTATTTATCATTTAATCACTTATATTCCAAACATACATTTTTAATAATTGAAAATTATACAACATTCATGATGTTATATTTATCCATATTTAAATTGAAGTAGAATTCATTGAAATAAAAATTTAATATTATTTTATTCCATAATTATAATCATATCATCATTTTCCTCCATGTGAGAGTCATTAATATCACAGTTATAATCCACATAATGGTTATATATAGT
The DNA here is from genome assembly GCA_963277665.1 of Viscum album. NCBI lineage: Eukaryota > Viridiplantae > Streptophyta > Magnoliopsida > Santalales > Viscaceae > Viscum > Viscum album. The sequence continues at coordinate 178,200,892 of OY728134.1, forward strand.
GAAAAAAATGAGTTTTATATTTTACCATGACATGATGAAAAAATATATTTGAAAACAAATACTTCAAATTTGTTTCTCCTTTTGTTTTAATGTTATGAAAATATTATATAACATTTTTTAAAAGATAAAAATCGTTTCCAGTTCTATTTAAATATTATATGAGAAATCAATATGATTAAAATATTTTTTAATGTATTCCATGAGTTCCTCCATTAATTTTACAATGAACGAGTCATCCATTTCAATTTATATTAGATGTTTTTCAGTGATATAGAAATGTAGTAGAAAATATATATTTAATCCTCTACCACTACTCAAGATACTCCAAGAGAGCTGAACACAATGTGTTTGATAAAAAATTTTCATATACAGTAAATTATCAGTCGTTAAATGTTGTCTACACAATGATATTCATGTTCATTACATTTGTTGATCATTATTATCAAATGAAAAATCCAAAATTGAATCATTAACTTTAATAAAACTTGTTATAGATATATGAGGGGTGTAGTATTTTTTCACCATGAGAAGGAAGGGTGAATCTGGTGTGGAAATTTAATTACACAAAAAAATTGATTGATCCTTAAAAATCAATTCCAAAAAATTATCTTGAACTATCAACCTTGAGATAATATTTTTTATTATGATAATCTACTTATACATGAGGATTATTTATGTATTTTTTGTTAAATTTATAAATTAAATTTGGATTGAAGAACTAACAAGTTTCACCCTCAATATTCAAAATATATGGGGAATTTATTGGAATTGTTCTATTTCTTGAAATCAAATACAAATCAATTTACATAAAAAAGGATCAATATATGTACCTCTTATGCCTGTGCTACATTGATTATAGATTACAAGGAATGAAAATGAATTCATAGAGAACTCTCCATTGAGAATTCATTCATTATATAACTACCAATGGACTGGATCACCATTATATTTTATAGACATGAATGTCCCTAATCCAGTTTGACTAGAATGGAATTAATTTATAATTTTTGATAGATTTTTTTTTCTGATGCCCAGTTTTTCATCTTTTCAAAAAATATGAGAACCCATGGAAACATCTTATTCAAATTCTGGATTTAGATGGGAACACAATAACAAATATTTATTCACTACAAATACCTTCTTCAAAATTTTACTCGTCTACACCAATGGTATAAAATTCAAGCATAATGGCCCTTTTAGAGAGCAAAATCAACTTCTTCATATTAAACCCCCATATTTATTTTGATATCCATTAACAAATATATTTTTCTAAAACTAGTTACTTCATTTTTATATATAATTCACCATTCCCCATTCAATCTATTGATATATATTGATTTATACATTTTCTAGGATCACAATAATTATTCCAAAAAAATTATTGGATCATAATATGCCTTCTTATATGAGTTGGAAAACCTAGATTCAATGAAAAAAGTCCTTCAATAATTTTTAATGAAATATAAATGTGACTGAAGACAAAATAGATTAAAAATTATGTTATATATACCATCTCTTATCCATCCATTGTATATCTAATATATTTGTCCCAGACTACCATCATGTAATATTAACAAATATATTCTTTAGTCATGTATAAAATTTCATGAACATCAATAGTCTTCCATATCAACTCTTATCATGTAGTAACCCCACCATTATTAATGCATGATATATGAGTTTATATAAATTAACTGGTTCTCACAAGGAATTATCTTTGGTGGGTAAACAAATAAATGGAATAGTCCCTTGATGAATCTAAACTCTACAATTCGTAGAATTTAGAAACGCAGTGGGAAAGGTTTATCTTAAACAAGGAATTTTTCTTCTACAATGATAATATAATACATAATTAATATTTTTGGAATGGAAACCTCAAAAGTTTTAGTACAATCAGAATTTCACTAAAGCGCCTCTATGTTGTATACATCACTATATGGAGTGGAATAAACAAATTTTTTAGTTACCCTGAAATCCATATTTGTGAAATTATATAAAATGGTATGTTTGGACATATTGTATCTTTATAATATCATATCATGGGTCATATACTACGCTATATCTATCATTTAATAGATAAACCACCACCTCCCATGACTCGTGTATTATTGGTACTAGGGTCCATCCTAGACTCCATGACAATGTCTCTTTGAGGAATGAACCACTACATATGTGTTGCCGCCCTATGTTAAGGACTTTTTCTTACATGTTATCATGGATTAAAATATATAATATATCCTACAAAATGGTTCAACCATGAAAGGATTTATTTTGTTTTCCCCTTTAATGAATGACCTTTTTCCATAATTGGAATGTTTGATCTGGCTTGTCTACATATCCATGGATGACCAACTTTTTTCACTTCAATAAATATCCTTTGAATGTATCCAACAAAAAAATTGGCATATGAATCATTAATATGGAATGGAAATATACATTATTTTTATTTTGAGATATCTAGAATGAGAATAGAATGATTTTAAAATATATAGTTTTCTTAGAATAAAAATAGTCGAAACTATCTAGAAGTCTCTATAATGTAGTTAGATAAACTCCATTATCAGAATTCCAAATATATAATCGACTATATTATAATCTTGTTTATTTTTTAATTCATTCCCACATTTTTAAGACACTCAAAAATATTCAATTTTTAATATCATAAGACATATCCCCTTTTACAATCACCACTAATTCCTTCATTGTTTAAACTTATGGACTTAATGTGACAAAAATAATTCTATTTCAATATTTATATTGTTTTTCACATTATGAACTACCAATATCACATTATATAAATCAACACACTTTTTATATTGAAAATATAATAAATAATGATATTTTAAACAAATACAACATTTTTCATTGATTTTCCAACATGTCTTACTCATCTTTATTACCAACCATGACCATCCTAATTGTTATCAACATTGAATAACCATATTGTAAAAAATTATATCTTACATATATTAGGATAGATTAGGATTTGAAATATATGGTGAGAAAATTAGGGTGATATTAAAATTGCAAAAGAATATATTTTATTATATATAATATATCATCATTAAAACCATTATAAAAATCGTCAATAAATATATTGACGTGAAATGAATAATATCATTATGTAGAAGAGATAATATAAACATACTAATGAGTGAGAAAATAATCTAATATATTCCTAAAATGAGGAGATAAATGGTTGTATCAACATCATATTACAGTTTATTTATATTTATGATACATGGATAAAATTACTTAATGGAAACAAAATGGTTATATATGATATATTAAATGTAAAATTGAATGATCTTTTTAAGAATTTAGAACTCTAATTTGAAGGAACTACTAGATATTAAACAATAATTTTTTTTTGTTAATAGCTATATCAATGCTCAATGATGAAGGCTAATATACAATGATGCATATAGAGAATGTATTTCCAAAGATGGACCCTCAAATGGTATGGACATGTGAGATTATGATATTTCTATTTACAAGTGGAGGGGATAGAATTTTTTATAAAATTCCAATTATATAAGGTCAAATTAATTGGAATGTGGCTAAAATGGATATTTATTTGAAATCATAATAAGATATTTCATAAATGTTTTATTAAAATAATAATTGTATATATTTTGGTGGGAATCCTACCAATATCTCATTTTAACACCTTGTCAAAATGATTTTAAGCTGAAGCGTCGTACCAAAATTTTACAGTTCATACATTTCACTCTTTGAAAAAATTATTTTTTCCCTATTTGAATACATGTATTTTAATGATTTAAAATTTCCAATACAATTTTTTAGTTTCAATTTATATATGTTTTATAAATTATTTTTAATATATAGTCTAATCCTTATAAAAAACATTTATGAATGATGGTTTTTAATGAATCAAACATAATTTTTTTCCATTCCAAACATTGTTAAAACCATAAAAAAAGTTAAAATATTATATTTATTACCTAATATATAAATTTAATTAAAAAAATTTACCTATATATATTTAAATAATTTTTATTAAAAAAAACATTTTGTGAATAAATATAGTTTGTAGAAATATTTATTGGAATGCCAAAAAATTTACATTAATAAAAAAATGTAAAATAATGATTACTTTTTATTACTATGATTATATATAAATAAATTAGTCCTATGATAATATTTGAAAAAAATATAAATATTATATACTATTTGAAAGAAAATAAATCATATTTTTTACTAAAAATAGATTTTTCTCTATTCAATGAAAATATATATTATTAAAAAAAATTAACCCCAACATAATTTTGAAATTATAATATAAAAAATAATTTTAATTTAATAAATTAATATATCTCAATATGTAAAATATTAATTTTTATAATTGTTATAATAAATACAGACAAATACTTTTTTTTAGAAATCATATCTTTAGAAGCGTAAAATAACAATATAAAAAATGGGGAACTAATTTATTAATGAAATTAAATATATTTTAATTAATAATAGTAATTATATTTTTTTAATATTTTCCAATTTTATTCATATCTATAAATTTAATGGGTAATATATAATTGTTTTATAAATCATAGTTGATTTGGACTCAGAGTTATGTGTTGTTAAGTATATTAGAAAATATAATTTTATATAATGAAAATTATTTTCTAATATACCATGATTTAAAATTAATATTCAATTAAATAAGTATCCCCAATACATCATTTTGATATAAATAGAATGGTTTAATATTTTAAAATACATTGGTTAAAAACAAACATCCTGAAAATAAATAGCGAAGCAACCATTGAAAAATAGATGTTGGAAACATAAATGATTCATTAAAAAAACATAATCTGGTTCCCAAATAAGGATAATATTTCTTGGATGAGAAAATATAGTCATGGATGATAAATAAATTTTCAAAATAAAAAAAATTGTGTGATAGAGATCATTATTATGAGAAATTAAATGACCATAAATCCAAAAATTAGTGAGAATTTAAAATACCCATCAACTCTACTGAAATAAATATATGAAAACAATCCATTTTCATTTTCATGATATTTATTCATAAAAATATGGAATTATATTACCTAATAGTAATAAATAATATATTAATTTTTTCCCAAATCCCTACAAATAATATAATGCATTTATTGTGTGTTTGAATTTCCCTGCCGATAGTTACTTCTATATTATTATTTTAAATGAAAAATATGTTTAATTCATACCATAATTAGAAAAATTACATTTTAAGGGATCATTATATATATAATATAATGAAATTTAATTCATATAAACTCTAGATATTTACCAAATCAAAAATTACATTCATACATTAAACAATTTAAAGTAATCATTATATAAGTATATAATACATTAGTCTCTATCACCATAATAATACCACATACTGTTCAACATTAAACAACATTAATAATAGTAATAATATTCTCAATAAGGGTTTTGAAAGAAAACCTTTATTTTATAAAATTGTCATTAAATCCTGAAAATCAATATAACATCACACCCAAAATAACATAATATATCCATTACTGTCACAAGTCTAGCTCATGAATAACTCAATCATATATTCCCCATAATCAATCTAATATCCTTAATAACAATATTAATTCTATCAAAACATATATTATTTCATAAAAAATGAATCTATCCATATTCCTCAAATAAAATAACAATCAATTAAATATATTCTAAACCCTCAAATTAATATGAACATCATTAAGGATATCAATGTCACATTTTCATCAAATTAGTATTTCATTTCATGGAAAAATACTGTCAAATTTACTTTATAACAAATAATTCTCTTTTTATTCAAGATAAACTATATTACATCAACCATAAGAGATTATTAATTTTTAACTATCACTCAATCATGTGATTTTAAAAAATATCACCATATCCCTGGATTACATTCCTATGTTATGAGCACAATTTAAATTATTCATGAAAAGTATTAATGAAAAACTGCTATGGAATATTCCTTTGATTCTTAATGTTTCATATAGATATAATAACATTGATAACACTCCTCTAAAACATAATTATTGAATGACACTTCATAAATACTGTAATATTTTTTCATCCTTCCTAAAACACTAAACATGGTTTCATATTGTCTTTCATTATGTATTCTTATAATGAAATAAAATATAAAACATTTAAAAAGATTCATCTATCTCTATTTAATAATTAATCATAATTCTAATCAATATATCATAGTTTAAATAATTTATACTTTTCATTTTTCATTCATTATCTCATGATCAAAAATAATAAAACTTTTTCTCTTATAATCAAATTTATCCCATTCTTATGATTTTCCCAATGGGAATCAAACATTATAATGCCAAAAATATACACATAAGAAACATTTAACCATAGATAATAAATTATTGAAACGATTATTCTCATCAATTATTTTAATAGTAAAATTTCTTTTTGGCATTGGAATTACATTCTCCATTTTCATTTCCACGAAAAAATATATTCCCACTCCATTTGAGAAATTTCCTAGGTATATTATTCATCATTTTAAATGTGTATGTTATTGAATCATATTTCCTACATGATCTTAATAAATAATATTCTACTTTTTTAGTTCATTTTAAAACTATCCATTGTTAATGTCAGTATTTATAAAATTTTATTGTCTATTTGTATTAATGAATCCATTTCCATACCATATCCCGTCACATATGGCGTCAAATGAGTAAAACATTTAAATATTCTCTCACAATAAAATAATAAAATATTCTTTCTAGTTCAATACAATAACTAAAAAAACAATTCATTATTTGAGAAATAGTAACGTTTAATAATATATTCTTGAAAATTTAATCATTGGTTGGAAAAACCATGACACAATATTTTAAAGCAATGACCCCACAGTTCAAACTGCTTCATAAATAGTCATTAAATTTCAAAATACTTCATAATAATTAAAAATGAATATAAGTGTTAACTATGAATATCTCTTGGGACTATGAATCTTGATGTGAAACAAGGTTCCATTCACAATGGATCTGAATAATGACCGAGATATACGTGACCAACAATTTTTTGGATTACCACCCTTAGATTCATATATTTCAAAACTAATACCACATTCATTTTCTTATAAGGTTTATACAATATTATGGAATCCAAAATCCGTTATTTATAACAACAATCCATATTATCATACTATTATTCTGATTCTAATAATTCAAACTAATTTATCTTCAACCATGTTTTCAAAAGTTTAAAAACCATTACCCATGATTCTACAAATATACCATATATAAATTCTAAATAATTATACATAAGTATTTAAAAAAATTTAAATAATACACACATTAGGGCAGTAGATAGTGAGAATCATTGGAATATATGATCCATAAACAATAAGTACATAAATTATTTAGTTATTTTTTATCAATATTTTCTAAAAAATATATCTTACTAAAAATATGATTTATATGAACATTCATTAGAGACAATGTTAATGGAACAAAATAATGTGTGATAGTATATGTTAATTAAATATAAAAATAAGTTATATTAATTTTTTATCTTAATTTATTAAATGATAAACATAAGTGTATGATAACATGGTTATGGTATGTAATAATAATAATAATATGTATGTGAAATATACTTATATCATAACCATGAAGTACATTTTTGTCCATATAAAATGATTTAATATATAATAGAATAGAATAATTAATAATTAGTTTGGACCCATGCTATCAAATCATATTCATAAGAAATATATTTTTGGAATAAAAGAATCCTAGAAAATTCATTCCTTGTCTAGTGATTACTACCAATACAATAATAGAGGATTGGGTTCATTCATTATTTAGTAATATCCTATGTCAAGGATCACTCCATGGAATAACTTTTTAGACAGCATTCCTAATGTAATTGGGTTAACTACCCATTCCAGTATATATTATCTAATGACATATCTTTCTTTAACAAATGTATTTTATTTTTGAAAACATTCTGTCACAAAAAACTTATAATGAAATCCATACATTTGTGCACCACAATATATATAATCATTTATTATATCGTGAGATATTAAGCCAAAGAAAATATATGAGTTTCATAAATATTTCATCATCATAATAATAAACAATCATGAGAATGTATAAAGATGATATCATTATATCATATCCAAAATTCACAATAAATATTAAACTATATTGTTGTATATAAATATACATTTTAAAGATCAATAGATCATTTTATTACTAAAATAATCTTTTTATATAAAAACCCTTATTTTGAATACAGAAAATCATTAATAATAATTAAAAAAATTTCATAAAACTTTTTGAAAAGAACCCTATATAGTAATCTTTGAGAAATATATTACTCATGAAGGATGAACTTACATTCATAAGGAATATGTTAAAAAATTGCATTCACAATGTCGGTAAAATTGTAGAATTTTCATTGTCATAAAATTAGAATAATATTCTATTTAAATGTATATAAATTATATCTTTGTTAAATATTTTATGTGTTATCCATTTTATAAAATTGAATTTATTCTGGGAATCAATTTATTTAATATATTGACATGAAATTAAGGATTTCTGATTGAATGGAAATACAAGGGTTTTTTTCCATAAAAACATTATTTCAATAACATGAATATATAAAGAGAGTAAAATAAAATTTAAAAAAGAAAAATATATAAATAAATAGATATAAAGAGAAATAATTTTTTTAAAGGGATATAGAACATATAATTTCATCATTGAAAAATGTATTCACATGAAATAATGTTAAAAATTTTATTTCAATATAAAATCATTAATGGTTGGTAACATTTGAATCAGGGCTAAAATAAAAGTAACAAAATAAATTTATAAATTAAATTAGACTTCAATAAAAAAATTTAATATAGAACATATCAATGGGGAATTAGACACAACATTGAAAATAATAGAGTATAATAACATCATACATTACCCATCGAAATAAAAATGTTATAAGGAACTATTATTGAATTTGTAATTTTTGAAATTAAGAAATTTGGAATCTAGAATATGGTATTTTTATACAAATATCATTACCTTAATAATAAATTATTACAATATTAAATCTTCTTTAGTATATAAAAAACCGAAACAATAAATTCATGAAATACATTGAAACATGTCTTGGTAATGAAAAATTCATATGTAACCCTAACAATATTAATATCATATTAATTAATGGACATGAAATTAAAGAATGCGATATGGATAATAAAACCAAATTAATTATATTTATATGGGTAAATAAAAAAATTAATTATTAATCTACCAATATAAAATAAATCATGTTGTTCAATATCCACAATTTCTCAAGAAATAAAAAATGCAACATAGATATAATCGACTTATATTTAAATAGATTCATAATATATTTACCAACCTAAATTATATATTTTAATTTACTATTATCTATATAATAATCATTTAATTTATTCTAATCTCATTTATATACCACTTATATCATTTTAATTCATGTTTATTATGATTACTCTTTTAGTGTCGTCATTTTGGGAGCTAATTGATTTATTTTTATTCATGTTTTATTTGTAATTTATTTTCCATTCACATCGATTAAAATTTATATATATGAATAACATTAATCATGATAAAAATATCATATTAAATTATTATATAAATATATATTAGCATTCACATAAATTGGTGGTGAAAATTGAATTATATCAATACATTGGGACGTGGGTCAATATGTATGGAAATACAATGTTTTTGTTTTTTATTGGATGAGTTGTAATAAAAGTAAATAATAGATTCAATTTCCATATTTATTACTATAAAATAAATTGAAATTATTTTTGTTTAATATATTCTTCTATCCAACCACATAAATTGTAAATGATATCCAAATCACAATGCTTTGTCGATGTGGTGGTAAACACATCTGAATGAGTGACATAATAATATAACAATGTATTTAAAGGTAAGAAGGTGGATATGATTTTATGCATAAAAAATTATAAATATTTCATAAAAATATTATATTTATATCAATCCCACCATTATATCAAACAATGAATTACGGTGATGAAATTTGTATTTTATTCTATGCGGAAGTCATTGTCCGCATATACAAAATAGTGATAATTTCATAAAAAAATTTAATGAGAAACATTTTCAAGTAGCTGATACATCATAATAATACCATTTTAGAATATTTATAATTCATTAACTTTTATTATTTTAATCTATAAAATATTTTTATAGAAGGATTACAATGAAATACAACTAAAAGAGATAGTTAATATTCATACCTCTTCATTAAAAGAAACCCATTGGCGTAAAATATTACTCATAATGAATTTTTATTAAGATAATATAGATGATTTAGTATTAATATAGTTATTAACACAATTATTATTATTATGGTACTCTAAAGGTAGATAAACTATCTAGTTTTTATATGTGAGCATGAGAGGTTTCTTCTTATAAGTTTGGCGAGTGAAAACCAAAAACTGTCTCAATGTATTTCAAAAATATAAAGTCAAATCCATTTAAATGTGACTCTAAGTGGATAATTACATTAATTAATGATATATAGGTCTCTAATCTCTTCATAATTTAATAATTTAATAGGTGTTGGTGGAAATCATTCATATATTTTATTGTTTAACACACCAAGTAATGTATTGTTCGCATAACTCTATTAAAAAATATGAACAAATGTTCTATTCATAAAGGGAAAGAATATTTTGAGTCCATTATTTTATATTAATTATTCTCACAATAAATAGGGAGAATATTTTACATGATTGAATTTTTTGAGACTAAGAGGTGCTGAGTTTTTTGGTGTGTATATTTGAGGCTAAAGAGTTGTTAAAGAGAATAAGATCTTGTGTGTTGTATTTTTTTAAATACATTTATCGTATTCAACAATCAAATCATTTCATTTCAGGTGAAATTTTCATCATCTATATATATCATGAATGTTGTTCATGATTCTATCATAATTGACAGATAATGGATTGTTCCACAAAAACATTGAACTATTTCATAGCATTATCTATTGATGCCATGCAACACCAATGCTCGTCATTCCATGACAAAGATGTCATTGGATCAAAATAGAAAATACTAGACCTCCAGACCTTAGTTATGGTCTTTTCTAGAAAGGACGTCTAAATTGTATTCAATTGTTCTATAGCATTACGAAACTCCATGAAGTATATTGATTACCAAGTCATTATCAAGATAATGGATAAATGAATAAATCATAGTAAGATAGCTGCACCAGAGAGACTAGATTCCTGGATTTTTTTGGCTATGGAGAATATATGTGATGAAAAAAGTAGTATTATTCACATAATATTCAATAGTTTGAATAATGTAATATTCTACATTTAAATGAACATACTGTAGAGGTATGTTTGATGTATTTTATTTGTAATGTCCCGGACCTCTCCGGTCCATTCCTTTGTAAAAATGTTGTGCTAGAGGTGTTTCTAGAGGTCAAGGTGACTTGGGGGTGCGTTTTTGTGGACTTTTAAACAAATCTAAAGGGTTATGGCCTTCACACTGGAGGTGTTGGGTTTTCCTAAACAGTGCGGCCAAACTGTGCAAGGATGATCTTGGAGGCTATGGCTAATGCACGGTTAGCACACGATTTGTTAAACAGTGTGTAAAAACCATGCGGGCACTTAATGTTAGATCATAAAATTGTTGATCGAACTCATTTTGCCTTTAATAACCTTGTTTAAGCCCCTAATCATCCATAAGTCGAGGTTACCTTTCCTTAGAGGTAGAAGAACCTCTCCCCAGCATTGTGGAGGTGATCTGAAGGCTTCTGTTCGCGAATCAATGCTGGTTTCTCGAGGAATGCAATCCTTTTGTTTGTGTTCATAGATCAATGTAGATCAACTCCTCATTTTATCTCAGTATCTTAGATCAACACCTGTTATGTGTAGATCTACGTATGAGGATGTCTTTTATGAGGAGATATGGTCGTGGTTCTATAAGTAGCGGAGATCTAATGAGGATTCGTGGATAATCGACCTAGTTTCTTGGGAGCTCATCCACCATTGTGGTTTCCCTAGAAAACCATTGTGGTAGGGGATTTATGGCTTCTCTAATTTTTATGTGAAATCTTAATGTTAGCATGATTTCTCCCTTTGGATCTGAATGATATTGACCTAACAAAAAACTTGAACGAGATTAAGAAATTGCATTAAATGCATTTTACTGCCTCATGTTTTCTAGATATTGTGATATCTATGCCTTTCTAGTCAGCATGTTGTTCTTGATGAATTGATAAAGAATGTAAAGTTGGAATTAATTGATAATTAATTGGCTAAAAATAAAAAGGCATGAAAAAGAATCGGGTTATTGTGGTAATTTGATATTGATTAAGTTGGCATAGTAAGCATGTTTAATCCTTGTGATAGCTTACTGTTTTGGTTCATTATGTTGGAACCAATGAATGAGTATGTTAATTCAAGATAGATTTATGAAATTGATTTATTTAATTCCATGAATGGTTCTGAGTTACCCTCTTGTTGTGAATTAGGGTTGCGATCCCAATTGGTGTAATGTGTTGTTTTCCTGCTGCTTGTGTTGTTCTGTGACCCAGGAGGGGTGTTGTGATATCTTGTGTTGTGATATGACCCTGGAGGGGTGTTGTGATATGTGGAGGCAGGGAGGCCTTGTGGTTGTGGCATCGGATGATGCCTAGAGTGACAAGATGCATCGATTTATGCATGTGGGAGTCAGGGAGGACACTAGGGATGATGGTATTGGATGGATGTGATGGCTGAATACTTGGTGGTTTGATTGGTTATTATCGACTTTAATTTTCCCCTCTCCTCAAGATGGCTATTATTGCTTAGCCTTCTTCCAAAAGGGCCGATGACGTGTGGGGTATGCCACGTGCTTTCCATGTTTAGCCTCTCGAGGGAGAATGGGCCTACGCTCATGCTATAGGCGACAAAGACATGACGGGTAGTATATCTACTCACAGTGTTGAGCCCCCTTGTATTTAGTAGCATAGGATGCTTTTCTAGAATGCCTGGGAATACGTGAAAGTAATTCAAAAATGAATGTTTGATTAAATGGTGATAATCCAAGGGGATGGAGATGCTGATATTTAATGGTGATGTTGTAACTTTAAAAGAAAATTAAATTTGGAATGTGATGTCAAGAAATATTAAATGTGTATTTTGTTCATGGTATATTAACATGCAAACAATTAATTAATGTAACGTGTAATTGATGAAAAAGGGAATGAAGTAACCTAATGAAGTTCTTTAACTGGATGTGTGCATATTGGATTCCTAGTGTTAGAAATAGTAGCCTAGAGTCTGAGAGACATTAGCATCAGTTGAGGCTAAGACTTGGTTATGCCAATAGTGTGGTTTTTTGTTATATATATTCTATAATTTTTTTGATTCTATACGCTACTCCACCCTGTCAGTAAGGGAAACTGACACCCTGGGTATTCAAAACCCCAGGGGGGTGGTGATTTCCCCAACATTCCGATGGGAGGGTGAATGGCTGACTACCCCCTTTGACCCCTCTCTCTTCTCATGGTAGATACTAGTGTCATTGGCACAATGGTTAGTTTTCCCCATATATGTGTGTAGAGGGATGTAAAGGCTTGTGGTTATTTTCACACATATATTCTTCATGTAGTATCCTATGGACTACTATAGGATTAACGTGTATAGGTTATGATCGCTTGAGGATCATTATGCGGTGTATGGGATATAATGGCTTGAGATAAAATACTCGATGTATGATACAAGTTATGCGGGATATGGTGGCTCCTGAAACCTACCTAGTTAGTTTTGGTTGTGAGTATTGTGTGGTGATTAGCCCATGTTTATATAGGTAAGCCTTTGGAGAGAGATGCACAAGATGTATGTTCTTGGGGAAAAGTGGAAAACCTGTGGGGAAGTAGTAGAGGGGTACCCTTGATATTATTTCCTATATACTATATTATTGTATGTGTTACATTGTGAGAGTAGGCTTGGTGAGGTTGGGAACATAGTATACCTATTTATGTGACGAGTTAGTTTCACTTGTTGTACACTCTGCTTTAGCATGCTTTCTTTAGTTTTGCATGAGAGGCATCAGGGAGGATCCTACTGAGTATACTGTTATACTCACCATACGTATATATAAACATTTTTTCAGGTCACATGGAGGAGGATGGAGATCAGGCTGGTTACTACTAGCCTGTGGTTGCAAGATCTGTTTGGGCTTGGGATCACTGTTGTTTTACTTTCATTCGGGTACTTGTAGTCTCCCATTTCAGTTGTTGTATTTTTTTCCTGACATTACATAAATTAACATGGGATTTCTTTTACATTTCAGTTCTATGTTAGAGTTGGATGGTTTCTATCTTATCTCTCTCTTCCAGATGTGTTATCTTAGAGGGTATTGCCTCCCATTTGTGGGCTTATTATACTCTCAGTGCTAGTCGCCATCCCGGGGCCTACTGGAGGTAGGACTCGGGGTTCATTATCTCCATTTCCACATTTCCGACCTAGGAGGGGTACACTTTGTGTGGAGGGGGTCATGATAGATTGGTATCAATGGTTTGGATGAGGGATAAGATGGATTTTGGAGCTAGGAACGTGTGAGGATGCATGGGTTTCTAGGTAAATGATGTCATTCATGTTTAGTAAGTGGTGTAAACATTGGGGACCGAAAGATACATAGGTTATTGGGGTCCCATATGATATGTTTCACAGACCTTTATGTTTATAATGGCTACTAAATAAGGTGATACTGGATGCAGGGTAGAGACCTAGGAAAGGATCATGCATCATTCTACTTTGTGCTTGTGATTGAATGGGTAGACCTTGGGATAGGTTAATCTAAAATGAATGAAAGAAAAAAATAAATTAATTAATGTTGATTCTACCATATTCTAGGCTTATGAGCACTAACGGTTTGATATTTTACAGTTATGGCACCAGGTCAACTTCCTCTTTAGGTTTGAAAAGAAGACGTTTAGCAGGCTGTTCTAGTAGGTCGTCGTAGGGTAAAGGTTGATGATGACGACACTTGGAGGAAGACACTCTGAGAGTTTCAGTGACAGATTCAACAAAACAATGATGGCTCCATTACAGAAGTATTCATAAAAGACTGGTTGGAAGAGGTAAAGATATGATTTAGTACAATCTGTACTCTAAAGGAGCACTTGGTGTCCATGGTTGTGACGTTGATACGTGGATCAACAAAGTAGTAGTTTTTGTTGTTCATTAGGGATCGTGAGGAGTCAGCGATCTCAGGGGAGGAGTTCCAAGACAATTTTAGAGTTGAGTTCCTTTCTTCGACTGCGAAGGTGTCTAGTCACTAGGAGCTTCATAACCTTATATAGGGGAGACCAAATGTTCGAGAATTTGGAATCCATTTCACGAACCTTTTACAACATGCTTTGAACCTGTTACCAGATGAGGAGGCCAGGGTGAGGCATTTCGAGGAGGCTTTTCATCCAGAGATTCAATGCCAGGTCACCCCATTTATGTTAATCACATATCTTGAGGTGTTGGTAAGGTCAGAGGTTGTTGATAGGACTTTATCCAGGACTGGATCATCATGAGAGGGGAATTAGAATGATTCCTCATGAAGCAAGGTTGCGGTATGGGGTTCTCAATTTTCACGGTAAAAGAGTTTTCGTTTAGTCGAGGGTAGGTCTCAGCCCTTAAAATTTCATTTCTTTGGAGGAATCAACTCTCAGGCCTATGCCAAGGGATCATGCACTTTTTATCTTTTGGTGGTTGTGGCCTTCAGCAGCGGGAGTTCCCGAACTTTTAGGGTTGTCATCGTGCCCCGAGCGCTCCACTCCAGGTTTATCTGTTGAGGTAGTTCCAGCCAAGGTAGTAGTAGCAGTTTTAACCATATTTCGATCAGAAGACGGGAGATGGGGTGGGCATATGACATCCCCATGACACTCCCCATCTTCAGAGAGAAGAGCGCATCCATGGTGGTGGTCGTCATCAGGGTCAGAGAGGGCATGGAGGAGGTCGTGGTCAGCTACAAGCTCTAGCCTTTCCAGCTCCAGACGAGTCAGACATCCTTAGAGGTACCCTTTGCTTGTTTTCTACCTTGTTGTATGGCTTGTTTGATTCAGGAGAGACACAGTCCTTCATATCACCTACCCTTGTCTATGCCTTGGGACTTGAGGTAGAGACGCTTTCAGTGCCCTTGGCATTGACTACGCCAGGTGGAGGTCGAGCTGACTTGGTTGAAGTATATAGAGATTGTGATCTTGTGTTGGGGTAGCACCGCTCTTTAGGATATTTCCTATTTTTAAGGATACAACAATATGATGTCATCCTCGGCATGGATTGATAGTATTTGGTGTAGGCTATAGTGGATTGCTTCAGGAAGAAGTTCGTTTTCCTTGGTGCTGATGGAGAGCAGGTGGTGTTTGTTGGTGAGCGAGATCCTCAGATGGGTCATAGTTGTGTTCCATCCTTATTGTCCATGATGGCTGAGTTGATACTGAGTTCTTTAGTGGTTCATCAGTTGGTGTTTCCTATAGTCATGGAGGAGTACCCTGATGTTTTTCCAGAAGAGGTTGTAGCCTTACCCCCTCGACTAGAGATCGAGTTTGGGATAGATCTACAACCAAGAGAATATCCTATATCTATGTCTCCGTATATGATTTCCCCTAATGAGTTACGAGAGCTATGTATACAGCTTTATGGTTTGTTGTAGTGTAGTTTTGTTTAGCCAAGTGTGTCACCATGTGGTGAACCAGTATTGTTCGTGAAGAAGGCTGACGGCAGTATGCGGTTGTGTGACGATTATCGTCACTTAAACAAATAGACAATAAAGAATCACTATCCTCTTTCATGGATTGATGACTTATTCAACCAACTAAAGGGTGCAAGTTGGTTCTCAAGGATCGACTTGCGGTTAGGATATCATCAGATGCATGTAAAGGATAAGGATATTCCGAAGACTTCTTTCTGTTGTCGTCATGGGAATTTTGAGTATGTTGTAATGACGTTTGGCGTGACGAATTCTTAAAAATTGTTCATGGGTTTGATGAATGCTGTGTTCCATGAGTTCATGAACAAGATCATGGTAGTCTTCATCAATGACATCCTCGTGTACTCCATGTCTGAAGAAAAGCATGTTGAGCATCTACGAGCTGATTTGGGAGTTCCTTTTCGACATCAGCTATTTGGGAAGTTGTCTAAGTGTGAGTTTTGGGCTCAAGAAATCCATTTCATAGGGAATGTGGTGTCCCAAAAGGGAGTTGTTGTGGATCCATCTAAGAGAGAAGTTGTTGTGTCTAGGGTATCCCCTAAGATAGTGTTAGAGTTGCAATGATTCATTAGGCTCGCAGGATACTGCAAGACGTTCGTAGCCAATTTATCACAAGTTGAGACTAATCTAACATCTTTGACCAAGAAGGATCAAACATTCATATGGAATGATCAGTGTCAGGACGATTTCAAGTATCTAAAAGAGAACTTAGTAAGTGCTCCAGTTCTTTGTCTCCAAGCTAATGGAGTTCAGTTTGATGTTTTCTGTGGTGCATCACATCTAGTGCTAGGCTGTGTTCTCATGCAACAGATGTTAGTTGTTTCTTATGTGTCTTGATAGTTGCATCCCCATGAATGCAACTATATGACTCATGACCTTGATTTGTTATCCGTGGTGTTTTCTCTGAAGTTATAGAGACATTACCTCATTGGTGAACGCTTTTTCATTTTCACTGATCATAAGTGTTTGAGGTATGCATTCTCGCAGCGTGACATGAACTTCTGGCAGTGTCAGTGGATGGAGTTCTTGCAAGAATACAAATTTGAAATAACATATAAACAAGGAAAAGGGAATGATGTGGCTGATGTGCTGAGATGAAAGTCACGTAGTAATGATGTGGGTAAATCTGTTGATTCCTAGAGAGTAATGGAGGATCTTCCATCTTTTCATCTTGACATGGGAGAAGTTGGGGGTAGAGGATGTCTTTTCTAGTTGACGGTACAGTCATCCCTGATGCAAATGGTTGAAGAGTCCCAGTTGGGGGATCTTGAGGTGGAGGTCTGGAGAGACCAAGTTGTTTGTGTTGAGGCCCTTGATGGTTGGTACGAGGATGAACAACACATAGTGTTGTATAAAGGAAGTCTTTTTTTCCCTCGACGATGCGTGAGAAGGTTCTCGGATAGTTCCATATTTCACCTCTACCAATACATCATAACATGAAAAAGATGTACCGAGAATTGAGGAGTCAGTTTTGGTGGCCTGGGATGATGTGTGCTTTTGAGGAGTTTGTGTCTCGATGATTAGTCTGCCAGAAGATGATGTATGAACACCGTGTTCCTTGTGGACTTCTCCAGCCATTATAGATTCCTTAGTGGAAGTGGGAGGACAACTCAATGGACATTATTATAGGTTTACGTTGAGCTTCGGGAGAATATGATGTTATTTGGGTGGTAGTGGATAATTTAACAAAATCGGCCCACTTCATAGCGATCATGGAATCGAGATCAGTGGATATTTTGTTGAGGCAGTATCTGGAGGAGGTGGTGAGACTTTATGGAGTCCCTATGATGATCATTTATGATCGAGATCCTTGTTTTACCTCCATGGTATGGAGAGGTCTATAGCATGCTTTCGGTTCACAGATATGCCTTAACAGTACTTTTCACCCTCAAATGGATTGTCAGACAGAGCGAACCAGCTAGACACTTGTAGACTTGTTACACTCTTGTGTTCTTGGTTTTGTAGGTTCCTTGATGAGGAACTTACCCTTGGTGGAGTTTTCTTACTATAATATTTTTCAATCCATAATCGGTATGGTGTCGTTTGAATCCTTCTATGCCTGACCTTGCTGTTCTCCTTTGTTCTGGACTAGGGTCAGAGTGTCAGTAATTCTTGGACCAGAACTAGTGCAGAATACAACAGAGATGGTTCAAGTGATTCGTGAGAGGATGAAGGCAGCACAAGATCGTCATAAATCATATGCAGATCAGAGAATGAGTCCCTTAGAGTTTAATGTTGTGGATCATGTGTTTCTAAAGGTGACTCCCCATTGTGGGCAGAAAAGTTTTGGACGTGGGAGTAAGATTTTTCCCTTCCTTGTTGGGACATCCGAGGTGTTAGCTCGTGTTGGAACTGTGGCGTTTCAAGTAGCACTCCAGCCATAGATGAGTCAGATACATGACGTTTCCCATGTTTCACAGCTACGTTAATATCTTCATGATGACTCCCACCTCATCGATTGGGGAGAGATTGATGTTGATGATGATGCTACCTTTGAGGAGCGACCTATGGATATCTATGACTACAAGGAGATGGTGTTTCATGGGAGATCCATCCCTTTAGTTTGTGTCTTGTGGCAACATGGTGGCTTGGAAAAGAGTACATTGGAATGTGATTCAAAGATACATGCTCAGTACCGTGAGTTGTTTGATGTTTAACACTTTTCATGTATCATTGTAACTTATGTGGTTGGGGAAATTTCATGCTTATGAGATGTCATCCATTGTTGATTTGGTGGATTGATCTCTTTTGAGAAGTATCTCGGTGGGTGGTAGTTCAGACCCTGTTTCGTTTTCTCTTTAGGTGGGTTTTGGATTTTCTAGGACGACAATGTTTTGAGAGGTATCTGATGTAATGTACCGAACCTCTCCGGTCCATTACTTTGTAAAAATGTGGTTCTAGAGGTGTTTCGAGAGGTCAAGGTGACATGGGGGTGCGTTTTGGTGGACTTTTAAGGTAATTTGAAGGGTTATGGACTTCGCACGGGAGGTGTACAGTTTTCCTAAACCGTGCATCCAAATCGTGCAAGGATAGTCTAGGAGGTAGTGGCTAATGGTCGGTTAGTGCACGGTTTGTCTAACCGTGCAAAATAACTGTGCGAGGAGTGATTTAGATCCTAAAATTATGGATCTTACACATCTTTCATTTAGTCACCTCATTTAAGCCTCCAATCAGCCATAAATCAGGATTGCCTTTCCTTGAAGGTAGAAGAACCTCTCCCAAGAATTTTGGAGGTGATCTGGAGGATTCTCTTCGTGAATCGAAGACAGTTTCTCAAGGTATGTGATCCTTTTGTTTGGGTTCTTAGATCTATATAGGTCTACTCCTCTCCTTCTCTTGGGATCATAGATCTATGCCCGTTATGGGTAGATCTAAGTGTGTGGATTTCGTTTATGATGTGTTTTGGTCTTGGTTGTGTTAGGAGGGAAGATCCAAGGAGGATTCATGGAGAATCGACCCAGTTTCTTAGGAGCTCATCGACAATTGTCATTTCCCTTGAAAACCATTGAGGTAGGGGATTTGTGGCCTCTCTAATTGTTATGTGAAATCATAGATTTAGCATGATTTAGCACTTTGGATCACAATGAAATTAGTCTAATTAATACATGAACCGGATTAAGAAATTTCATTAAATGCATGTTGTTGCCTCATGTCTTCTAGATAGTGTTATATATATTCCTTTCTTGTTATCATGTCGTTATTGATGAATTTATAAATAACATAAGCTGGAATTAATTGATAATTAATTGGATAAAAATAAAGATGCATGAAAAAGAATCAGGTTCTTGTGGTAATTTGGTATTGATTATGTTGGCATAGTAAGCATGATTAACCCATGTGATAGCTTACTATTTTGGATCATTATGTTGGGTCCAAGGAATTGATTATTTTAACTCAATATGGATTTATGAACTTGTTTGATTTAATTCTAGGAAGGGTTCTGAGCTACCCTTTTTTTGTGAATTTGGGTTGAGAGCCCAATTGATGTAATGTGTTATTTTCCTACTGCTTGTGTTGTGTTGTGACCCTAGAGGGGTGTTGTGATATCTTGTGTTGTGATGTGAACCTAGAGGGATATTGTGATATGTGGAAGCAGGGTGCCCTTATGGTTGTGGCAGTGGATGAATCCTAGAGTGGTGAGATGAATCGGTTTATGCATGTGGGTGTTGGGGAGGACACCAAGGATGATTTTATGGGATGGATGTGCTGGCAGAATGCTTGGTGGTTTGATTGGTTATTATCTGCTTTAGTTTTCCCCACTACTCAAGGCGTCTGGTTTTGCTTACCCTTCTTTCGAAAGTGGAAGATACGCATGAGGTTTTCCATCTTCATTCTGTGTTTAGCCTCTCGAGGGAGAATGGGCCTACACTCTTGCTATAGGCGGCAATGACTCGGCGGGTAGTTTATCTACTCACCGTGTTGAGACCCCTTGTGTTTAGTAGAATAGGATTCATTTCTATAATGCCTAGGAATATGGGATAGTAATTCTAAAATTAATGTTTTATTAAATGGTGATAATCCATGTGGATGGAGATGCTGGTATTTAATGGTGATGTTGTATCTTTAAAGGAATAGTAAATTTTGAATGTGATGCTAAGAAAGCATAAATGTGGTTTTGTTCATGATTAATTAACCTGAAAAGAATTAATTAAAAAAAAGTTGAATTGAATAAAATGGAATGAAGTAACCTAATGATGTTATTTAATAGGTTGTGTGCTTATAGGATGCCTATTATTAGAAATAGCAGCCCGGAGTCCGAGAGATGTTAGCTGCAGTTGAGGCTAAGACTAGGTTATGCCCATAGTGTAATTGTGTGTCATATATATTATATAATTTTTGTGTTTCTATATGATACTCCACCCTTTCAATAAGGCTAAAGGACACCCCTTGGATTCTGAGCCCTAGGGGGTGGGGTGATTTCCCCAACATTCTGATGGGAGGGTGAATGGTTGACTACCCCCTTTGACCCCACTCGCTTCTATTGATAGATACTAGTGTTGTTGCCACAACAGTTATTTTTCCCCATATATGTGTGTAGAGGGCTGTAATGTCTTGTGGTTATTTACACACATTTATTATGGATGTAGTATACTATGAAATACTATAGGTGTAACGTGTATATCATGTGATGGCTTGAGGATCCTTATGCGGTGTATGGGCTGTAATGTCTTGAGATACAATACATGTTGTATGATACACGTTATGCAAGATGTGGTGGCTCCCGGAACCTACCTAGTTAGTTTTGGTTGTGAGGATGGTGTGGTGCTTTGGACCATGCCTTCATTATCTTAAAGCTGCCTTATACCACTCGATCAAGATAAATAGAGCTAATATCTATAGAAGAAAGAAAAATTTTCCCCTACCTATTATGAACCTCCAAATTCATCTCAAATAATAGAGAAATAAGATGCCACTCACTAATGGCCTCCTGAATTATTTGTATTTGAGTCCTCCCACTCAACGCATCAGCTACTGCATTGCCTTTCCCCTGGGTGTAGGCAAACTCAAAGTCAAAGGACTGAAGGTACTCACACCACCTTTGCTATCTCAAATTAAGATCACTTTGAGTGAAGATATACTTGAAGAATTTATGGTTTGTGAAAACAAAAAAATGATCTCCTAATAGGTAATGTCTCCAACAACGTAATGCCAAAACAATAACAGCCAACCCGAGATCACATGTTGGGTATTTCCTCTCATGTTCCCTCAACTTCTAAGACCCCTACACAAATAATCCTTCCTCCTGCATAAGCACAACTCACAACCCGATACCTGATGTGTCATAGTAAACATAATATCTCTTTCCCAACTCTAGAAATACTAGTATCGGTGATGAAGACAACGTCCCTTTCAAATCCTGAAAGTCAGACTCACAAGAATCTGACCACATGTACTTCACACCCTTCTTAGTCAGACCTGTCAGTGGTGATTCTAAGCATGAAAATTCATGTATGAAACGTCTGTATTTACCATCCAGCCCTAGGAAACTCCACACCTCAATTCTGTTCTTCATATGATCCCATGAAACAACTGCACTCACTTTCTATGGTTCCACTAATACTCCTGTCTATGAGCTAACCTGACCCATGAAGATTATTTGGTACATACAAAAGTGGAATTTAGAGAGAAAATCATATAAATAATTCTCACTCAGGGTACTCAAAATGATCTCAACATGTGTAGCATGGTCTTGTCTAGTTGGAGAGTACACCATGACTTCATCCACAAAGACTACTATAAAGGAATCCATATATTGATGGAACACTCGGTTCATCAATGCCATGAAGATTGCTTGCATGATAATGATACCGAATGGAATAACCACATATTTGTATAGATCATAGCTACTCTGTAAGGCTGTAAGAGGAATAAAGATGGTCTAACTCACAACTGATGGTAACAGGTTCTGAATTCAATTATTGAAAACACCGGAGCTCCCTGAAGCTGATCAATGGGATCATCAATCCTTGGTAAGGGATATCTGTTCTTGATCGTCAGATATTTCAATTTCTGAAAATCATTACAATTTCTGAGGGTACCATCTTCCGTTTTAACAAACAGAATAGGATAACACCAAATAGATGTACTAGTTCGGATGAAACCCTTTTCCTACAACTCCTCCATATCCTTATTGATCTCTTCTAACTCTGTAGTAGCCATCCTATAAAAAGGAATGGACATTAGTGCCATTCCTAGAACAATCTCAATAGAAGATACCACCTCTATATCCAGAGGAAAACATGAAAATTCTTCTGGAAAGATATATCTGATACATTCCACCATGGGAGGAAATTAAATCTATGAATTACCTTGGTAATCAAGATATACACTAGAAATTTGGGGTACAACTCCTCCAAACCAATGACGCTCGGGTCCCTCTCTAATTTTCGGGCATCCCATTCACCCTTATGGTGAAATGAATGGCCATATGGTGTTGTGAAAAACACCCTATGACAATAGCATATGAAAACAGACTGAAAGGGGACTAACCAGTCCATTCTAGGAATGGAATCATTGTCATTCATCTCTATGACATAGAGGTCTCACAATAAGTGACAGCCACCAACCTGGAGAGGACACTCCATGCACTGACGTACATTAGTCGTTCTAGTCCCCAAAGGATTGACTAACATTAGGTAATCTGCAAAATAAAAGATACAGAGAGCAAGGTAACCCTCAATAGAAGAAAATATAATGATATTTTGAATCCACTATATCGAAAACAACAGAAGATAAAACTGAGGAAAATAGAATGATATGTCGAACTGTAGAGGGTCTGGCTTCCTGATCCTACTTGGTCTCCTCCACTACAAAATTCTGACCTGTACTGTGGCCCTGTGACCCTACATTACCACTCTAACCTGATCCACCCAACTGTCATTGTAAGCCTTGTGACTGGCTACCACGACCACAACCTGCACCTTGGCCTGAACTACAGGAAGAACTCTTGTTCCCTAACCGATGAGTAACTGGTTGTGCTGCTCCCAAATGAGGTGTCATTGAGGAACCCACGTCACCAGCATTTGGTGATATGATTTGATAGAAGCGTGGAAGATGACACATTTTTTTTTGTGAGATAGGCACTCCAATGGGTCTCTCAGGAAATGAAATCTAGTATGCCCACTCTTCCCACACTGGTAGCACAACACATAGTGACCAGAATCTGTCTCTAGTTTCATCAGATCTCTATGTGAAGGCTCTCTGTGGTGTTTCTTGCTATCATTAGGAGGGATAAAATCTCAAGATGTCAAGCCTCCCTAACTCAGACCTCTTTGATCCCTCACATATGGCTATGTGATCAACATATGGTTGACTATATATGTGATGGAAGTCAACATAAAGATGTTTACATGATATCAGATGTCATTCCTAAGACTATCCTCCAACATCCTTACCAGGAACAACTCATCGCCTTCTGTAATGGGCCTGAAGTGCTTCATATCTGTAAAGCGAGAAGAAAAATCCATAAAAAAAGTATACCTTGCTCAAAGCTCATGAACTCTCAGGTTCGATCGGCCCTCAAGGACTCTGGATATAAGTAGTCATAGAAGGCATGCCGTAAATCATTCCAAGACATAACTTACTGGAATCCCACCTGAGTGATAACTTCCCACCATCTCACTGAGAATTCTAGAGAATATAAGTAGAAAAACTAACCATCCTCTATTGAGGCATCTCTAGATGCTTGAATATATAATGCACAGCTTCTAACCATGAATCTGCAGCCTAAGGTCATCCTTCCTCTATGATGGTTGGAGGATATTACATTTGGAAGACCTTCCACAACACTATCATTAATATGGTAGGATGTGGTACCCCATGGAAGGTCTAAATAAACCTTGTAATTCCTTCTCCGAACAATGCATCAACATATGTGTTCAGAATGGTGGCTGGTTCCAAGACTGGCATAACTGAAGGATCTTCTAGTAGTCCCTGATCAACCATGTCCTGTTTCAGATCACTGTCATAGAACTGGTATAAAACCTAAGGAAATCTCAATGGTTTGAATTTTCAAGGTCAAGCGAACACCTTATATAAAGATTAATATGGATGAAACATAAAAGAGTATGAAGGGAACATGTGAAATAAAGCATCCATGTTTTTCAAAATAAGGGTTCGTGATATATATAATGTCTACATGGTGAGTTCCATTAAGCCATCACAGGGGCATGTACATCTGCAAGGACTAGTCATGTAACACCCCATACACACGACATGTTGTCCAAACACACATCATGTACATGAATCCTCTTCCCCTAACCGAGTTCTCTTACATGGAAAATCCACACGGTTCTCCTAGAACAAGAATTCACATATTGTTAGTATGAGATATGGCATGTAATAGATGAACTTCACTGGCCCATTTTGTTATTCACACAGATTGTTACACTGGTCACTCTACAAGGCATATTCTAGAAGGACATGGTGTTTACTTCTTAGGTTTCAACTACCCTCGTATTTAGTCACACGGGTTAACACACTAATAACTATACACGACAAGTTTATTCAAGACACAATGTGTACAAGAAGTATAACCATGACCTATTTTGTTCAATACATGGACAGATACATGGGATACATAGAAAGACGTGTTCAAGGTTGAAAAGACATGTATAACTTATTATTTTTCCATATGTGTTGTTATTCATAGAGAAAGAACATGTTCTACACAACACGACATGTATGTCCGACACACGATGTGTTCAACCAAGATTTACCAACCCTGTGTCTCCACCCACATATCTAGTGACACGGTTAGAGACTACACGACGTGTACATGTTGTACATTTAGTGTACCTATGAAAAATAGTTCCTACCCGAATAGAAGGACACATAGTGTGTATTCAACCTTACATGATATGTATTCTTAGGTTTTCCAGACATTAAGAGTCATAAACTACTCTGGGATCCCAAAATACACTGAAACGAAAAACAAGGTGTCAAATTCTGATATGTGAGGGCCCAAAAGTCTAGTGAATCAAATCTTGGAATATCATACATGTCATAAACATGTAAAATAGTGCAATGATCCTCTAAATTCTAGTCTGTGATGGCCCATAACACCTCAAGAACTAGTGATTGGTGTTTATTAAAACAAAAAATTACAAAATCCAACACCACTATAAAAAATCATGTATTATGTTAAGGCTTCTATAAAAACATAATGCATATCTAACACATCCTCTATAATAATAACATGAAATTGCTAATGCACTATAAATGGCATTGCAATACTGCATGACATGTGATTTGTAGAAAGTGCTTATACGATGCAAGAGATGGCATGCCCTCATCTCATCAGTTTGAAATAGATATAGAACCTCAATAACATCAACAATAATAGTAAAAAACATGTGAATCACCCAATGGTGAAATAAATTCATCTGTAAAACTGAGGAGCTAGAAAAATTACTTTGAACGAGGTAGATTGGATTTTACCTTGACACAAGTTATATACTCCATAGAACGTCATATTACCAAGTACCTATTATTTCCTATTCTTGGATATAGGATCCAAACCTTGAGTAATGAAGAAAAGAGTTCCCCTGATACCACCTTGAATTGTCCATGATCCATAAGCCGCCCAAAGGCACCCCGTACGTCATTTGTCAAATGGCCTCGAGCACATTTCCCCTAATTCTAGAGGCTATCGACTAGAATCCAGGGGTTTGGGAGTGTTAGTAGGGAAAATATGCCTTCATTTCCAGTGTAACATAGTGGAAGAAAAATAGATAACAACAATGAAAGCAGTATAATCACCATAGAATAGTATACAACAGATGACTGAATGTAAGAATCAACTGGAGCATGTATATAAATGATGCATGATACATATGTATAGGAATTCATCCAAACAAATCAAAATGATGGAATATACAACTAAAAAAATGAATAATTAAAATAAGTAAAAAAACCCTCATCATCACAAGCCTCATCTTGGTCCCATGCTCTCCATCTCATTAGCGATCATGTACCTGATGTAGATGGGAGCTTTCCCTTATCTGAAACTGCAATAATATAATCTGTTTGGGCCCAAAAGTTTTTCCCTAATAATGTGTGTGATGAATCCCAATAAGAATCCCACTAATGATATGTTCCAAATAGATATTGAATATATATGTAATACAGTATTAAAAAGAATCAGTAATCAAAGATGTACTCAAAAATAAACAATCCTATAGATTCAATGCATTCAATTTCATATATCTATCAAGATATAATCACAAACATGTAACACTCAATGAATTACTCATAGAATAACCTCTATTATTAAACCAACATCACAAGAAACCCTCTGGGATTTCCTCATAGTCTAACCTATCTAGTTCTGTATAAGCACAGACTCTCTAAGGAAGCACTCACCATTAATTCCCTCTATAGACTCACATTGGTATCTAAAAGGTGCTATGTGAATGAAATAAACGTCCAATACCCCCTGTGGCCAATATTGTAGAACTATTGACACACTGAGAGAGAACTTCTCTCTATCCCCCCTATGGTCTCACAACATAACAATAGACAGACACTCTGGGGAAGCCCTCAACCTCAATCTCTCGATGGTCTACTACACCAGGTTCATGCAGCCCTGTGTATGTCAATTATTCACAAAAGATCAAAAAAACCAAATTAAACCCCAATAACTACATCGATAAATAATCTACAACATATCATAGAATGTCAGAAAAATAATCACTCCTTCCTATAATAATAGGCATGGGAAACACAAAGATGTCTAACACGCACACTAGACCAAATTGTCAAAATAATAAAACAGAGACAAAACATCCAGGGCATATCAAAGTTAACCATATTCAAAAATAATTTACCTATATCCAAACAAACAAGGCAAAGTAGGATATAGCAGGGCTAAAAACAATAAACATGCAATACCACATACAATGGTATTAGGCACTTTTACACTTAAAATTCAAACACTATCTACGAAAAGGAACAAACCACCTACCTTGACATTGTACAATAAATAAAAATTAAATTAAGTCCTGAATTTCAATAGAATTAAATACATATATACAAAAACATCTAAAATGATCAATAGAGGATATCATTAGAGGGAAGAGAAACCAGGAGATGATGTTCAAGATGATGAGAACACTCACTGAGGTGATTACAATGCAACCGAAGGAGTTCGATTTGGAGAACAGACCGAGATTCAGGGGCTAGGAGATGATTCATTAGAAAACGGATGGTCATGGATGAGTTGGACCTAGAAGTAGTTGTTTCTGTTGATTGGATGCGTCCTCAGTTCGTTTAAAGAAAAAAATAAACTACAAGGTGTGTACTTTAGAAGTACATAGCATTTACTTGTCCTTACCGCCCCTCTCTTTAGGAATCATCCAAGTCACCAACCATGGTTATTTGTGCGGCTGTTACATTGTCACCACATAGATACGTACGGAAATGGATTACACAACATGTACATAAAAGTACAAGACATGTAGTCCTAATATTTCCAGAAACATCTATTTTCTAAAAAACCAATAGAAATGAAAAACATAACTGAAATGAAGATCCGAGTTCTTACACAAGTCAATAGGCTTATTTTTCTATTAAAATTGTAAATAATTATAATCATGTGTTATCCCACTATTTATGATAACTCATGTCTCCATTAGGTGTATTTTTATAATATATACAACTTATTTTATTTTCCATTATGTAAAATTAATAATAAAAAAACTATTTTTAAAAATGAATTCTTATGCATAAACATTACATAATTCCATTTGAATCCCTGAAAAAAAATCTAATTACTATTTAAATATTAAATTATATATATAATATATTAATTTATGTAAACTATTAATCACTATATATTAAATTATACTATTATGATAGAATCAAATTTTAACCACAAAAATCAATTTTCCAAACCTAGGGTTGTATGCTAAAAAATTAACACCAACAAAAATATAGTACAATGATAAATAAGATGTAATTATATAGATTATTTATAATTAATAGACACATTGCTTAATTTAATAGTAAATTTCATAAAATAATCTATTTTTGTGAAATGAAAAGCAATGTTTTACAATATTCATTATTTTCACTACTTAATGCAAAATACTATTCTTTTTGAATAACACATAAATATTACTAGAGGATAATATTGAATGATTTTTAAAAAAATTAAACTCGTTCCCATAAATAATATCAAACTTTTTAACAATATAATTATATTTTTCATGTTCAAAATTTAGATAAAATTCATTTTTTGTGTAAATATATTTTTTAGTGTTATATTAAAATACAAGAATTTATGTTAAAATTTTGTATGAGTTAGGCATTTAATTTTAATTATTAAATAACGTTATAAATTTTTTTAATAGTTTTTTATAGTATTTATAACATCTAATTTATTTTATTACTTATAATTTTAAGGATGTCATGTATCATATAGATTTATGTTTGCACATAAATACAGAGATCGAACACGTACATAATATTTAATGATATATATTGCATAAAATATAATAGTGTTATGTTTATCCCACTAATAAAATCCAAAATAATGACCCAAAAATTAACATATTTAGAAATCCACTATTTCCCTAAATCCTATCGGCCTTCATATTTTCAAAATAACCGTTCTAATGAGCGTTAAGGTGTTACGTAGGGGATAACATCAAAATGTCAATGTCAATGTTCTCAACGAATCTCTCTATGTTCCGGTGAACATATACATAGTAAAGCCATTTATATCCTTGAAATCATCATAACATATGTACTATTAATATTATATATTCTATTATACTTATTAATCAATCATTTTAATTCCTCATCTCAATATTTTGAAAATTTGAAATACCCCTTGGATACATGAAGACTACTATCTTCAAAATATACACCATCTATTTTAATAAACTTCTTATATGTTTAGAAAAATTAAGGGAATTTTAAAAAATTCCACTTAAAAATAACTAATATATGGTAAATATTCACCAATTACTACGTCACTAAAATATTTTTTCAATATTTGTCACTCTTCCTTATGTGCAGGTTATGTACTCAATGATTGTGATGTATTTCATTTGACAACATGTGTTTTTTAACATGGAAAATAATGAGAAAAAAAATAAATCGGATTTTATAAAATAATATATAAATTGATATATTTTATTATTTCAAAAATTGTATTGGTTATATGCATCATTTAATTAATATACTACCTCCTCGTTATGTTCGATTACCAAAACAACAATTCTCATAACCTCATCATCATGATTGAAAAATAAATTATTTATGAAATGTTTTTTGCGCATTATTAATAATTATAAGACATTTATTATAGTATATGAAATTTTTTTTTAAAGTATAAATATGAATATATTTAAATGACTCTTCACCATAATTATAAAAATATTACAAATCAATATATTTGTCAATAAAAACATTTGAAGATGATCATTTTATAAATATGACAAAAAAATTTTCATAAACAATTATATATATGAGGCTCATAAATGTTTATTAATTTGATTATTTTTTTAAATAAGTTATTATTCTTGTAAATTTCATTATTAAGCTGGATCGAGATCTTTTGACTAGGATTCAATAATGGTAAGTTTAATTTTAAAGTCTAATCATTTCATTAGGTAATTGACGTTAAAATAAAATCATGTTATTTTAGATTTATATCATATACCCTTTCAATATTTTATTAATACCCCAAAATTTTTATTTTGTGATTTAGGGTTTCAAATCAATGACCTTCCCTTGATATGTCACCGAATCTATAAAATTGAAATAAAATTGAGATTGATTTCCATTATTTTTATGGATCATTTTTTACCAATATACAAGCTTTTAATTTCATCTAATGTTTCTCCATTATTTTATTGAATTTTGAAAATATTTACCCAATAACATTCCTCTATATTCTAACAAAATCATTTCATGTTTAACTATTATTATGTATTTTAATAAATTTCATTCCATGAAAGCTATTTTCAAAATATAATAAATAATTTCAATTCACATATATTAATTTATTTTCAATTCAATTTTTTTCTACATTTTATTTTTTATCATCTTGTGAGGGGATATATGTTGAATGTACAATTTTATTATTTCAAAATTTCCTATTTTATGGAAAATAATTATTCAGAATAATTATTATATGTCTAAGATTGAAATATTATTTCATTTTTTATTATTCACACATTATATTATAGATTTGTGTTTCATGTTTCAGCCCCTATTTTCACATATAATGTGATATCTATTATTAGATTATATTACCAATAATAATTTCATCATTAGATGAATTTATTTAATAAAATTTGTAATTGTTATGATAGCCGCTTTATTTCAATCTGTTCTTTATGGAATGAAAATTGAATGATTACCCTGATAAGGTATAGTAATAACAATTTTATTCTAAATAGGTATTTATGATTTGATATGTAAATGATTTATTTATGACAGAAGTATGTATTTATGACATATTTGTGGGGTCCTATACATTACTCTAATATAATATTAATAATTATACCTCAAATGAGACATGTATTCGAAGAGACATATTAATCATATACAAGCTTGGGAGAATGTGTGAAAAAATATTAATGATTCCCTATACCCAATGATATTAAATAATTATCTAACATTCCTCATTTATATGTTATTGTTTATTTTATTGATATATTATAATTTTATACTACAAGGTTGTGTTATGTTTTTCGACCAAAACATTATTAATGTCATGTTTTTTAAAACAATTTTTATTTATGATTCCTGTTATATAAATTTTATATTCATGAATTTTTAATGATATAGAATTTTATAGGAATAATAATAAATTAACGATATTTAATTCAATCAATATTCTCATATTGATTTTATCAATTTGTACAAATTATGTTTTTATGATTATTATCTCGCATGTTTTCCCTTTTATAGAAATCAACCTCATCGATTCTGTATGACATTCCCTTACCTTTGGTTATGAATGCTATAATATCATATGGGAAGTTTATAGATATATTTATAATATATGAGATATGTAAAAATTTTGGTGGGTATTATAATAGTTTATGTTATATGTATCTACTACTACAGGCCCCTAATTTTAGAGTTCTCTAGTTTGAGATACTATTTCTTAGTTGAATGATTATTCACTTAAAATAATGAAATGTATTTATTTTTATATATTGTCCAACTCATTGCAATCCTTTTAAAATCATATATTTTTCATTTTTTGAAATCAAATTTTCAACTTTTTAAACATTATTTAATAATTATAATGGTTTATTGGGGGATTTAATTTTATGATCCAATAAAATTTATTCTCTATATAGATGAGGATGATGAATAATTATTAATGATTCTATGAAAAAAAATTACTATCATGGGGGATCATTATATTATAATGATGTTTTTTATGAGAATTTCGTTTCAACAAGATAGGATATAATGAATAATTACATAATCATGAAGAACAATTATTTATGGTTTGCAATATTTGATGTGTGGGACCATAAATTTATACTACATAAATTAATTGGAGAATGATTGATATCAAATGATATAATATGAAGTAGAATTTGGGGGGGACCTAGAATATTAAGGGATAAATTTCACTATGGTAATACTGGAATCTATCATTAACTAATGAAATGATTGGAATATGGACTGATGATAATCAACTATGGGAATCCATATAATATGATTATTTTGAAGTTTTATGTTCATATCTAAATGATTATATATTCTAATGTGGAATAAATAAACATATGTTTTTAAAAGATGACATATTTTTATGGATAATGAAAGATTAAAAATGATTCCATACAGTTATATCTTATTTCATTAATTTTGACAATTTTTATTCCTTGTCATTGGATTAATGAACATTTACTATTTGGTTATGACATTTATAATTCATGAGAATGTCATTATAAAATTATTCATAAAATATAATCACATAACATTATTTATTATATCTCTAATGTTAACAATATCTATGAACTAGATATCATTATTTCTTATGTTTCTAATTACAAATGTTATAAGGAAATGTATTAATCCAGGTATGTCTATGAGGGATACTATATGAGAATAATAATATGGATGATGTCGATGGTTTTTTTAGATTAGTAGATTATTTATATTTCCTCTGATAAAACTAAACTATTTACATTGATTGGTGTGTTTTATTTTGTGATGTATTGAATATTCAAATAATATGATGTAGTATTTATATATGAAATTAATAGTTTCCTAATAAGATAGATCCCAATAATTATGATTGATGTATATAAAATCACATATTTATCTCACTAGTTTTAAAATTTACATTCCCATAAATAAATATATTTCATTAACTTCCAACAATCAATGATGAAATACAACTTGGAATTTATAAATAATTTCTATTCCTATGAAATATAATGAGATGCTATTAAAAAACAACTCGATTTTCTACACAACTCGAATAAAACATATACATTATACATATAGGGAATAAAAGTCATTGGTACATACCATCCAACAATGGTGTATCCCACCATGATTATAGAAATTTATACCAACATTATCTCAAAATGGAATAATGGTGTACAACTAAAGCATTTCCGGTAAAACGATATAATATTATTTATCAGTTCTAAATTTTTTTTAATAGAGTCCCTTATAAAACACTGTTATAGAATGGAATAATTATTTTCCACGAAGGTAAATAACATATAATATAAGTATAATATTTGTTTTAACCACTCATTTCATATTATATAGTTAAAAAATACCTCTATGGAGTACTTAGGTCAAATAGTAAATAATATCCGAATACACAATTAAACGACATGTTTTTTGAAGGAATAATTCTTGGAGAACTATAGGGAATTATTTTCTTAATTAAAAATTTATTTTTCAATAATTCATACTTCACTACTAAATTTTTTGAAGAATTTTACATGGCTTAGTTTCCATTAATATTGTCATTTTAATGATATCTGGAAAATGAAATGGAAAATGATTTATTATAGAAAGTAAATCCTATAAGAAAAAAACCATGGAAACATTTACAATCGAAATATCAATTCCTTATGAATTTATTTACATGTTAAATTTAATTATTTTAAATTGAAAAAATTCACATAATATTAATCTTTATCAGAAAAAATTAGAGTATTATGATTTTTAATTTTTATTTTCAGAAAATGATTGTTTTGATGCTAAATATATGGTATTCCTTAATTTTGGGATTTCATAGAATTTATCATTATATAGGAATGAAATAAAAGTTTACAAATCCATTTGCATAATAAAATATGATTTTAATGAATAACAATTTTCATTTTTAAAATTTATTTTAACATAGAAAATATATTATTAAAAATTGTATAAATAATGTAAAATGATACATTAATGTTTTTTTTCATATTTAGTATAAATAAAATATATTAAAGGCCAATATTAATTTTTGATTTCCAGGAAAACCACATAATATTTATTTGTTTGAAAATAAAACAATTTATTCCATTCTAATATTTAAAAACTTTGTAATTATAGTATAAGTCATTTTAATATTTAACAATAATCTTAATTTATATAAATATATATATTATTAATATACTATGTAAAAGGTTTTATTGAACACATGTTTTAAAAAGGTTTTTTTAAATGTCTATATTTAGAATTATTTAATTTGAATTTATCAATTCAAATTTAAAATTTCAATTAAGATTGAAAACATTATATTATAATTATTTTTTATAATTTTATAATTTTATAAAAATATAAAATTTGCAATTAATAGTGAAAATTAATCATTTTTTAATTATTTATTTAAAATAATTTATAAAGTTCAATACCATTTTATTTAGTAGAATTAATGATTCATCCGTTCCCATTTACATAAAATTTTCTGTATATGGTTTATGTAATTCAGTTTATACACGAATTTAGCTTAATAACATTTTATTTATTAAATGGGTTATTTCCATAAAAAATGATTTCACCTCATTTTTCATGATTGATTATTAATAATATTTTATAAATTTTGTGATTTATATTTTGAAAAATGTATTCAATATTGGGAATCATTATTATTTTTTAAATAAGACGATCTTATATTTAGTCTATATAATTAGTTACATTTATAATTTATGATACCTCAATTAATGGAAAATTTGGTAATATAGGGTTAATATAAGAGAATAAATTCGATAAAAATAAATAAAAAATTTAAAAAATTATTATATCTGTTCATTTTTAAAAATTAATACATTATTATGTTATATATGCATTTACATTTTCAATTAATTATGACTGTTATAAAAAATTTATCTAAAAAAGGTAAAAATTTCAAACTGCTGTATTTTATAGAAAATAATATTTTTAAAAAGGTATTAAAAGGAAAAGATAATATATACATATGAATTTATAATTTAAACATTTTATTTATACATTGTAGTTTATTTTTAATTTTCAATGGCCATGTGATTAATTTAAATGTTTATACAACGCTGAAGTAGTGATTATTAAATTCAGAGAAAAATAAAATAAATGAAATAGAAAATAGAAAATGTGATATAATTTGAAATATTTAATTTGACCCCTGAATTTTTTATATGGACATGAAATTTTAGGGATATAATAAAATATTTTTTAAAAATTATAAAGGTTTTCATTTTCTTATTAAAATCAATGATAGGAATAGTACCGAAAAAATATTATTTATATTTTATCGAAATAAAATATTATTTATGGATATTAAATTCCTAAAAAACATATTTTCATTCTTGTTATATGGATATTGTTTATAATATCTTCCATGTGTAATTTATGGGTGATTTTTTATTTTTATAGTAAATACATTAAACCATAATCTATAAAAAATATAAATATTGTCGTAATTATCAACTGCATTTTGGAAGGGTAAATTATTAATGTTAATTCTAAAAATGTGATAAAAAATTGTAAAAATTTTACAGTATTACTTCATATATAAAAAAAATGTACTATATTTTTAATAATTTAGTTTACTGTAATTTTGAATTTATAATAAATTGATATTAGTTTAATATTATCAGAATGTCAAAGAGTGCCCCTCCCAACACTTATAATTTTTCACCCTTTATTTTCATTACATGACACTAGAAAATTATTTTTATATTAAAATGACTATTAAATACCATCTATACACCACACATATCATAGTTTATGATTATGTTTGATCATAAAACCATCATATAAAATATTTCAGTTTCATCATTATGTGTTTTTTTGGAGAAGAGGTATCATTCCAAAAAGATCATTTTTTATTTCTTCTTCCAATTTCAATAAATAATATTTAACCACTCTAATATAGTTACATATTAATCTTCCAAATATCTATATATTTTTATGTGAATTAAAATTTTTATTAATATATCTATCCTACATAAACAATGAAAAAAATCGATTATTTGTGTGAACGGTGGACTTCCACCTCATGGACTAATGTTATAAATAATCCATCAATGGCGTATATTCATGGTAACGATTTCTATATATAAAAGTCATGAAATATATATTGTCATTAAAATATTATATATTATTTTTTCTACAATTCCATTTACTAAAAAATCAATATGTGTTTCCGGCATATGTGTGGACTACCTCCTCCACGAAGCGATGTGATTAAATTTTCAAATCCACATAAGATTAATGATATATATAAATTTTAGTAAAAATTTAATATATTATTTATAAAAATATGACATTTAATTAAATTTACATTTATAATTATATTATTTCCAAAATATTGTTGAAATTTTTAATCAATACTAATTGCTATTAATATATTATCTTCCCCATGATTGTCACATAGTTCATTTTTCCAGACAATAATACATAATTTATTTTAAAATTACGTTTGGGGAATAAATATTAAAATAAATTTATTATTATTATTATACAGATTTTCTAATACGGAACATTTGTACTATAGTCAAAAGACTCAATTCATTTTCCACATATGAAGAAAATATCTTAATAATTGCATAAGTGAAGACAAATTATCCTATAATTGATTATGAGATGGAATGAAATAAAGGAAAATGAATATTGGTCAAAAGAAATTCGTATGAAAGATTAAAATAAACATATTTGTTTCATATAGGTATATAAATTTCATATGTGATGATTCTAAATTCAGTTAAGGGACTGTGTTTTAAAAATTATCCTAAAATATTTTTGTTCCATCATTTTATCGAAAAACATTGTTTTAATGATTTATTGTGAAAATATTTATCTTTCATATTTTATTCAAATAATACACTCTCTCTTCATGTTCTGGATGATTCTTGAAAAATGGTTTTTTGTTGAATGGTTATTTCAATATATAGAGGATGGTTTCTTGGGGAAAATGTGTATTTTAGTTCGAAATTGAAGTCTTTTATATGTGTTTTGGGGTTAAATTTCTTTTGAATTTTTTTATGAGGATTGATTGTTATGTTAAAAAAATGTATGGGTGGTTAGATTATGAATCTGCAATGGTTGTTTATGTTATTAACTTGAAAAACATTGATTAGTAATAAACCATAGATGGGTGGTTAAGTTTTAGCATTCAATGAGTTGGGTTATCCAAAGATGGAATTTGATCATATTGTTTATTAAATGTTTTTTAGTTATACATTATATGATTTCCCAAGTTACATCTATATCAGTTATATTATTTATAAAGACTATTCTTTAAAATAAATGTATTTTCAAAAGGATGGATATTGATAATTTTCCAAAATATATTTCCCTTTCATTGTATAAAGATGATTTTATAAGAAAAATGATTTTATGGGATTTCATGAATGTCTATAAGAAATTGAGTTTACTGTTCTTTAGGTACCTTTCTTGGAATTATTTTTTATTCAAGTTTATTCATTTTTGAAAAATGATGTAAGAATTTGTAATGGAATAGTAGAAGTAATGTTGAAATCCAAGGTGATTTTCCTGAAAAAAAAATATTATATTATTTAATAATATATATGTTTTAAAGAAAAATTATACATATCAAATGATTCCAATTTTTAAAATATATTTATGATTTAGATGATTTATTTATTATTTTCATAAACATGTTATCTTTAAATGTTCTTCCATAATGTATCAAAATGAATTCATGAATAAAAACACAATATTTTGTTATGTTTTATGATGAGCCATTATAGTTTGTATCAAATGAATTTTTTTGATAATTTTTTATTTTATGATATTTATAATAGAATAAAATTTATTCATAATAATTTAAGATCATGTAGAAATGTTATATAATTTTAGGATCACAATGTTTTGTTGAAAAAAAGGTATCTGTTATGATTTTTTTATATAGGAAATTATGAATATGAAATGTTAAGGAACCAAGAGGAATACATCATTCAAAAAAAGAATCCTTGGATGGTTGGAATTAGAAAAGGTGAATTTATTAGAGGTAATTATTAGTTGACACAAGCTATAAAATGAATAAATCCCATTTCTTTCATACATTTTTAATCATTTTATACAAATATTCTCTTCATTTTATAAGGAACCATATCAAAATCCAAGGGTTCATGATTCTTTGGAATCAGTAAAACAAAACAAAAACTTGTTCAAAATGGTTCTATATAATTTCCTACATAGTTCTACATAATCTTTATCCTTCTTATATATATCCCACATAAAGCCTATAATCATATTCATGTGAATGTAATCATATTAAAGGATGGGATAATATTTTTTTAATAGTAAACAATATAGATATCAATATAACAATAGAATACTATTATGAGAACATGAAAGTTAAATTTCCAATCCCAACCCTTTATATTATACATGCCAAACATGAGTAATGGAATGTAGTGTGGTTACTCGAATTACAAGACTCATAAAATGAATAAAAGAACATGTCCCATGAAAAAATAATATTATTGTAAGACATAGATTTTTTTAATATTCATAGGCCTACAAAATCATATTTATAAGAAACAATTATCTTATAAAATTCTATCATAGTCGGATGGGTTCACCCCCCAAACCATCATTGTTGCCAATGTTCACCCCATAGACAATCATCGTGGGAAAACTACCTCACCTAGCTATGATAATATTAAATTTGATTTATGGTTATCCCATGATATATCAATCCTTATCTAATGAATTAGAGTGAGATATATATACATCCAATCATTAGTTATAACATTACCATCATACTTCTCCATAATAAAACCACCACCCTTGGTTAGAATATAACCATTGTTTTGTGTAATATCATAACCACTACCACATAATCAAAACAACAATAATTATTCCCAAACATCATAATACATTTAATATATCATAACCTAAAAAAATAAAGTTATTTGATAAATAATTAATAATAGAATAACCCATTTAAATGAATTTTTTTCATAAACAATTCAATATATAAAATCCCATTTAAAATAATTGGTATTTAAAATCATATTTTCATCATAACAATAAAACATAAAAAATAATAAATTTTGAATTATTGGATCATATAAAATGTTGAGATTATGTAATATAATATATTGAAATATTATATGGAAATTTATTATTAAAATAAATATACATTGATAAATTAGTTATTAAAAAAATGATTCCTAGAAAACACCATTGTTACTAAAAAATCTCCAGAAAATGTTGTTAAAATAATTTTCTATGAATATACATTTTTGAAAATGTATTTTCAATGATAAACATCTTGGAATAATTTAATATCAAATTAAACATTTAAAAATTACATTTTGAACATAAAAAGTAAACATACAAAAATAGTGTTAGTGATGGAAGTGAATTCAGGTCACTCTATACACATTAGCATAATGAATTCCATCAAGTGGTAGGTAAAGTCATGGAGAGATTTTTTTTAAAATATAATCAATATTCCATAAAATATACTAATTAAAATTTATATATTTTTTACAAATGTATTAAATAAATCTTTTGGTGAATTTTAATTTTTAAAAAAATATATTTTTAAATCATTATTTTGGATAAAAATTTGGTTCTGCCTAAGAAAAGAAATAAAGATAATTTTTTGAATATAATTATTTTGTAATATTTAATCTATTAATATTAGAAATTTAATTGAAAGAAATTTTTTTAAAAACGAGAGGCTAATAAATTAACTGGGTTTTTATAGGTAATTCAAAATATCTCTTCATTCAAATCACAACATTAAAAAAATCTAATAAAAATGGGATGTATCATTAAACTTATACCACTTTGGTGTATTTTGAATCCTATTCCCCATTTAATAAATCACATGATTGTTTATATATATATCCCATAATTATCCTGATAAGGATGGTAAAATACATTCCCGGCCATTATATAGACAACACAATAGAAAAATGTTTAGTATAAATCATGTGTCCCATATAAATAAAAGTGAGATGAAAATTCATCACCGATTTGGTAATCATTTGAATCATAATCCCAATTAAATAATAAAAAACAGAACATTAAATATCCTTAATTGAATGTGTGACGAACCAATCTAGTTCGTAGTCCAAACCATCAACCAACCCTGTCCGTGAAAGCTCTTGAAGGGTGTCCCCAATCCCTACGGGCTGGCACAAGTGCTCATGTATCAAGATTAAAGCATGGAAAAGATTTTACTTTAATATAAAATAATAAAATAATTAAAATAATACCCTAAACAATTGATGAAATACCAAACCCAAAAATACATTTCAAGGTTTCAAAATTATGTATAAAGGCTATACTAAACCGAAAAAGGGATAGAAAAATGGGAACAAATAACCATCTCAAAATCCACTAGAAGGCATGGGGAACTCCTATATCAATCCATCGCCAAAACACTGTCTTTGTGGTTCACTAGCATCCTAAACCACAATGATAAAATTATTTACTTTTTCCTATATCAAACTTGACAATGTCTCCTTACACCCAAAGGTGTATGTAGGGTTTGAGAGAAGGCCAAGTAGAATTCTTAATAATATGATTCCAGGATATAAATTTTAATTTAATAATAAACATATAGGATTGACAAATAAATGGATGTTATAGAACAATTAAATTGAAAATAGTTATAATGAATAATTAAATTTAAAGGAATGTAATTATAAACGAAATCACATTCACCATTGGAATATCCCAAATACACAATGTATGTCGATGGCGAGTGCATCATAGTAATATAGCACAAAAAAATGGAGATTCGATATGGTTATTATTAAGAAAATGGAACCTATAAACACATGTCTCAGTGTAATGTGATATAGAATCCGCATCCACCTATGTTCATATCTGCAATCCACTAGATAAGAGAATCATCCAAAAATCTAGTGGTCTCTGATCACCATCACTATTTAGTTATTATTTTCGTCTTTAATAACACTTATTGAAAAATTGATATTGTAACTTCTATATCACTGGAACACTAGTCCATGTCATCCCTCCTAGTTACCGTAGCGTCTCATAGTGATTAATCTATTATATCGTGAAACAAGATACACCACATAAACACAGAAAAACCTAGCAGGGAATTAAAGGGAAAAAAATTGACAATTTTTTTAACCAAAACATCATTTGAAAATCATTGTCACATAAAATCCCTTAAAAATGATACAAATTTGAAACACAACAAAATAAATCACTTTTTCATATTATAAAACATTTTAAATACACATAATATGACTTTACAACTAGAATACACTAATTTTACATCAAATTTCCATTTTTAAATCAATCTCATATCAAAACACTTCAAATAATACACTCAAACAACATTCATATTTCATTAATCATGTTAAATAATGAATCCAAGACCAATTAAATCCTCAAGAAATGTTTAATTGTGGAATCACCTACCTTTGATATGGAAAACACCAAATTCCAATCAGAAATTCAAACCACACACTAACTGCACCAAGTGGAGGCATAATTGGGCCCTAAAAAATTAGTTGAACCTAAATGATGATTATTATATAGTGAAATCAGAACCCTAGGTCAGGATAAGATGAAAACCCCTTAATTATGTTATGAAACCCAAAAATAGACTAGTAATCTAGGAAAAGAGACACTTACATGAAGGGAAGAGATAGATTCTACCAAATCTGGTAGAAAATCAATCCTTCATGGGAGGTGGAAGGAGGGAGAGGCATTACTAGTGTGAAAACTATTATGAGAGGAATGAAATGATCCATTTTGGGGGTTAAACCAATGACAAGATAGAAACAAGCCCAAACATTAATGTTATTGGTGATCCGCATTGCTAGTCCACAAGGTCTGGGAAACTGTGGACCATTTTATCTAGATAGATATCTCCACATTGTTTACTATGATAAGACCCGTTGTTGTTTATTAGTCGTGCAATAGGCTTTTCCTCCTACTGCATGGTTACTACTAACCATACGCAAAACCTGTGTAGATTAAAGCCCGCCCAAAATTCTCTATTTCTTCTAAAAA
Source organism: Viscum album (assembly GCA_963277665.1). Taxonomy (NCBI): domain Eukaryota; kingdom Viridiplantae; phylum Streptophyta; class Magnoliopsida; order Santalales; family Viscaceae; genus Viscum; species Viscum album. The sequence goes on from OY728134.1 coordinate 178,243,602, forward strand.
CAAATTTTAAAAAAAGTTGAAAGATATAACAAACATAAAATATAAAAATACTTAAAATCAAAACCCTAAATGTTATAATTAACCCAACCGTGGAATATTAACAACCTCATAATGTCAACCAGATAAATAATGAGCAAGGAAAAATGGGCACTCCAGCTCGACCAATGTCTTTCACTCCCAAGTATCATTCATATCATACCAATTATAGTAAAGGAAACATTACACCAATATTTTTTTTCTATTAGGCTCATTCTCTTGGGAATCTACAATCAATATTGGACATTCAAGCATTGATAAATTAGGATCCAACTCCATATCATCCCAATTTAACACATGAGACAGACATGGGTTATATTTCTTCAGTTGAGAGACAAGGAAGATGTTGTCAATAGATGTCAACTGAGTAGGAAATACTAACCTATATACTACCCAACAAATCTAGTTGGTGATTTCAATAGGTCAGAAATACCATGGAGTTAGATTTTATTACTTCCCCTAATGATGATTACCCAAATGAGGGGCAACTCACAAGAATACCCTATCAACCATGACTAACTCTAGATCTTGTTGACTCTATTTACATTATGATTTATGGAAACTTTGATATGTTAATAACTATTGAATGATTAAATTGATTATTTCATAAGTCTCTTATAGATGTCTTTGTCACAAAAGTGAGGTCCAACCTACCTCATCACAACATAACAGATACGCACAAGTCCTACCATAGATCTTCTCAAAGGGAGACATTCAAATGGAGGATTGGTGATAGTTATTTTAAAAAAAGTAAACCAATCCCAAATGTCTATCCGATGAACATTAAATGTCCACAACACACGAACAATGAATATCTTAAAAAATATGGTTTTCATGCTATTTCATACCATTTTTTTGAGAATTGTATGACTTGATCATTTTAATCTCTGACCCGATAGCCCATTAAATGTCGTACCAAAACTGAGAGGTGAAATGGATGGCTCTATTAGAAACAATTGTATACTACACACCTTGATTCCTGAATAATTCCTAAATATACAATTTTCCCAAAAGATCCACATTTTTCTAGTCTTTAATTGGAATTAAGTGGGATTATTTATTCAAATAGTTGATTACTACCAAAATAGAGTTGATTCCTTGAGTTGTATGAGGTAAGGCAATAATGAAATCAATGGAGACTTCTTCAAACGTCCATGCTGGAATAGGTAAATGTAGAATCAAATTAGAGTTCATTTGATGATATTCCTTCAACTACTGAAAAATATATCACCAAGAAACGATGTAAAATATGTTCTATCTCAATCCTGGACACTAGAACAATTTAAAAAAATCCTAAAAAATATTCATTGGATTATGATGAACAAACAACTAAGACTAGTATATATCCTACACCCCAACCTTCCTCAGAGTATCAAACACCACCAAATATCCCTTGGAGCTGATAATTCCCTTGAGTGACAACGACTAATCGTAGGACATCTCATTACCATTGAGTAATTTTATAAGGAACTAACTCATATCATAATCATGCCACTCAAACTGAACCAGCTCTACAAGAGATGGAACCAACTAAAAAATCACCTGAAATGCTCCTTCACTGTGCTACCTAGTTCCCAAGTACGTTACAGAAAATACTACCATCAAATTACACTCATCACTAGACTTCCTCAAATATGACAATTTAACTTTTTTATTCAATGTGTTAGCCACCACATTCCACTTTCTTAAGGTATAAACGATAAAAAATTCAATCCCATACATATATTCAATCCAACAATGCTTCATTAGATTATGATACTTCTATTATAATATACAGGCCATGATCTTGTGTTTATAGTAGGAAAAAATCTCCTCCAAAATGACTTAATGACTCCATTTCAGTAATTGATAAATAACCGATTCTAACTCTAAGTTCTGGGTCTGGAAATTATTTTAATGTGAATAAAGATAGCGAGTGTTGTATGCCACCATGTGATCATCACAAATAAGAACACAACTGAGATACATAAATAAAGTATCATAGTAAAACACATATTCCTATATTGTTTAAAAAAGATAAAAATGGATACGGTAGTCAAATGTAACATCAGCTCACCAAAAGTGTCCTGGCATTCAATGCTCATAACAAACATCACCCCTTTCCGGATGAATGAAATCATAGATGTATCTTGTCATGTGAAATCCTGAATGAATATCCTGTAATACCCTTCTTTAGCATGTAAGATCTTAATCCCGAACACATTCATTAGATGCTCTCATGACTTAAACACACTGATATTCTAGGGTCCACTGAAACCCCATTTTCTAAACTGTTTTATTCTAGAAACATCACTTCCCTGATCATAAAATAAAATTTTGAGAGCTTTTCATAAAGTAGTAGATCACACAAATTTCCCAGCCCAATCTAAAAATGATGGTCATGCTCTTCATCCGATCTAGAGTAAACTATATTACCATTCCTGAATAACACAATGAAAGAGTCGAGATATTGGCGGAACACTCTTATCATGATCTCCACAAATATAGTTATATCATTAGTTAATCTGAAAGGCATGACCAAATAATAAAAGTGGTCATAACTGATTTAGAAGGTTGTTTTCAGGATATCTGCCTCATCTATCATAAATTGGTGGTAAATCGAACCCAATTTGATCTTGGAGAACCACTTTTCCCTTTACATGTAGTCAAAAAAATCATCAATGTGAGGAAATTGGTATTTATTCTAAATGGATACAATATTATTCTTTCAGTTGTCAGTGCACAATTAGAGAGATCAATCGGCCTTTTATGCGAACAAAAATGGAGCGATCTAAGGATACAATCTTAGGAGAATGTTTCCTTTATATTACAAATTATCTAGTTGTATCTTTAATTACATCAATTATGTTTAGGATTTATAATATGAGGAAAGATATATCGTTTTGGTACCCTATGCCAAATTGATTGAAAACTACACATCCCATTATAGGGGTAATCCCAACAAATCATCTTAGAATAACTCTTTTAATTCCACCATTATTTGATGTGACCCACCCTTAAGAGCACTACCATCATCCTCCAAAACAAGACACAAAAATATAGAATCTAGATTCACCATCTTTGAAAGTGGAGTTCCAAAACAACCCAATCAAGGATTACATTCTATGAGAAAGTCTTGAGTACTTATAATTTGTTTTATTTAACTATCTCTCCTACAGTAACAAAAAATATGTGCTTTGAAACTCAGTATCCAATCCATTCCTAGGATCAAATCAAAGGGTACCATGTGCAAGAACAATAAATCCCCTACCATATCAACCCCTGACTGAAATACACAGTCGATGGGAACCTAATCCCCTTCTTCATCATCTAAACTAATTGAATCAATGACTCCATCACAAGAAATTACAAATCAGATGGAAAAATTAGTTGGATTGTATGATTATAATATACAATGGAAAATGAAGAACTAGTGTCAAATGTAATGGTATACAAAGATTTTACAATCAAAACGGTACCTTGAATAGTTGTGGGACATGATTCCTATCCCACTGGTCTTTTATACATAGTATAAAGGTGCATGGAATCTGTCTAAGTCTGAAAGAAACCACAGGACTAAGGATTAACATTGAGCTGACTCTTATAGTAAAATGATCTATTCATATATCCACAACGACCAAACTAAGATCCCACTATACTGAATGGTTTGGACTGAGTTTTCATTCCCCTAGAAGCCATTGATCTTAAACCTACCTGATGAGAATGATAATCTCTTTAGAATAAATAAATGCTCCCCAATTCTCTACATAGATGATAGGATTTTGGGAGAGATATAAAAATAATTTTGTTGGGTCTCACCTTCCCATATTTGGTGGAAGATGATAGACCAAGAATTATAATCCATCACTGAATGGTGTATAAATACATGAATTAGCTACCACAATCCTTATTGCCTTTATCATGAGGTTTTCTATTCCTCTATGATGATGTAATATTGCCCATTGAAAATATTTCCCTACTAGGACATGTCTTTCCATTATGGTTAATCTCCACTATATAAGCTCAGTCAACCACTTCAGCATAAGTCTTCATCTTAAAAAAGAACACCTGAGAATACATCCCTACCCACATTCCCTTTTTGAACCTATAATATTTCTTATGTTCATTAGAGACTATATAAAGAGAATACCAATCTAGATATATGAATCAGTTATCATAATCCATCATCGACTAGTCCCCCAGTACAATATCCATGAATTCCCATTATCATGCATGTCCCAAGATCTCATGGAAATATTTTTCATTCAATAATTCCTTTAAATTCATCCAGTTCATCTTCTTATGCTTCCCATCCTGAATCCCACTGTCCCATCACCTGTGACTGGGACCTTCTATCTGAAATGAGGAAAATTTCATCATATCCTCCTCATGGGTGTCTATGAACAAAAACATACAATCTATCTTCTCAATCCATTCCTACACTTCATGAGGTTTCTGAACTACCTTAGAGTGAAGGAGTCTTATTCTACATGAATTACTATTCATTACCCTTCCTTGATTAAGGGTAAGCTTCACTGATTGGAGTAATAGTAGGACACACTATCAATCGGAGGTCATGAGTTACTTGGACCATATCATCTACCAACCTCTGATCATGTAGTAGGAGAGAACTCTCTCCAACTTCTTCCCATATTTGCAGGAGGAATTTTGATGGATTATTGTTTCTAAAACAAGAAATAATAATATAAGAACATAATTAACATAATAGACCTAAAAATTTTATACAATAAAAATAAACATCAATAAACCAATCACGAAAAAACAAAACAATTACAAAACCGCTTCACCCCCACCTGTTGCCTACGTTTAGTCTGCGGCCTGCACAACCCACCAAAAGAGAGGAAAAGCAAGATTCTTGAAATCCCATGGTGACTTGAGGTCTTCCTTGATGTGTGTTGTCCATGAACACTACTTCCAACCAGAAAATCGAGCTCCAATTATCCTAGATCTTGCCTATCCAGGATCATCCTTATAAACCAATCCCAAATAGACAAACCAAGTCCTAATACAATTTTTCATGAACCAAGATAGATTATAATCTTAGTTGTGGATAATCCCAGTCTGCAGCAAGGTCCAAAGGGGGTTCTAATCCCTATAGGCTGGTAAACTTGTCTCAGTATCAACATCAATGAGGGGGAGTAATTTTAACTGAGTATATAATATATAAAATAAAATAATTTAATTTAATTTAATTATTGAAGACCAAATAAAACTGGGATTTACATGGTATAATATTTATTTATAAAGGTGATAATAAACAAAAATAGATCAACTACAAAAAATTAACAAAATCCATATCCATAATCATCATAATGAAAGGGGAATATATCCCTCAATCCAGCGCTGCAGCACCGCCAAAGATTATCACTAGAATCTCAAAACACTGAAAAAAAATCTTTACCTTTACCTATATCAAACATCACCAATTATTCATATAACCAATGTTGTAAGAAGGGTGCCTGCTAACTCTCAAAAGTATGCCACCCAAAATGATTCCATGCTCTAAAAATTAAATGAAAAATAAAATTTCATGTTTAAAAATTGAAATGAAGTACTTGAAAAATATTAAGGAATATATTATTAATTTAATAAACATTAAAAGGAATATAATTTTAAATGAAATCACCATCACCCTTGGAATAAACCAATGCCACATAGTATGATGATGGGGAGCACATCATTGTAAAAGGGCACAAAATAAGGGATATGACCTATGGGTATTAGCTAAAAAATGAGAACTTAGATCCAAATGTGTCATTTTAAGGTTGTATGTGAACCCAAATGATCCATGTTATCATGAAAAATCTACTATATAGGAGAATCATCCAATACTATGGTTGTCTCCAATTATTATCAATTTTTACTTACTGTTTTCATCATGAATCTCACTATTTTAACCAGGTCATATCCACTCTCATATGACTAGCTTTCTAGTCCTAGTCCACCCTCCTAGATACCAATTATTCCCTTAGTTATCAATCAATTTTCACATGCCACATGATACATGAAATTCATTCTCTCAAGCCCAATATGGAATTACAGACACCAAATACCTCAATTTTCCAACCCAAATCCATTTTCAAAAATCATATTCCCCAAAAAACATTTCCAAACATGATTTAAATTAAAATCAAAACATAATAAAACATTTAGTAAATTTATAAAACATTTAAAATGCACACAACAAGGCCTGGAATCACGAATACACCAATTTCACATGTCAATTTCATTATAAAACCAATTCAATATCAAAACTCTTCAAAAACAACAATCTCACCACATTAAAAATTCACGTGACATGTTAAATAATGCATGAAGTCACAATATATTAATCACATAACATTTATTCATGGATTCACCTAACATTTATATGGAAGAACACAATTCTGTTGTGACATTCCAACCACACATTAACCATACCATGAGGTGGAAAAATCGTGACTTATACATTAATATCCAACCAAAAAGATCATTATTTAAAAATAAAATCTTTACCCTAGAGCTGTAGATGATGAAAACTCAAAATATAAGGGATGATAAGATAAAACAAAGGGTGATTCAATGAGAGGAGACACTTTCTTGAATGACTGGGGTGGAATCACACCATATCTAGCACAAAATCCAAGCTTAACGGGATGTGGAAGGAGGGATAGGTACTCCTTGGCTGAAAATTAACGAGTGAGTACTGAAATGAGGAGTTTTGGGGTTAAACCTAGTAGAGAGACAAACAAGGAAAAATATTAATGTGTTAGAAGATCCGAACGATTAGTGTGCATAGTTTGGGAAACCGTGTGGTAACCTTGTAGACCATTATGTCCTGACATAGACCTCTATATAGTTAACTTGTTTGAGAAACATGACTATGTGGAGGTCATGTTGTTTTTTCTCTATCATACAACACAATTTCCAGGGATGGTTCTTGATTACTACTAACCACTCAAAAATAGTGCGCAAAGGCCTACCCTCCCAAATTTATCCAATTGTCACAAAATATAATTTTGAAATCAAGATATAAACATATACATAAAATGAAATAGAAATATAAAAGGAAAAAATATATCGTAACTAATAGAAATATTTTCATTAAATAACATGTAAAAGGGTTAATATATACACCCAAAAAACTAAATGTGTGGTAAATATTGCATTTGACTCCTACAAATAAATGACATGCTACAAATCAATTCCCTTATGTCTTGGGTTTATTTTTATAATTAAAATATCCGATGTACTGAAAAATCATTATTATAATATATTACTAAACCATATTTATATTTATCATATAATATATTATTTTCTTTTGACCTTTTATGAACTATTTGTCGATGATTCCTTAAAAAAATCATCTTTCTGATAATAACTAATTTCATCATGTCTTATTGATTTTTTATTTTTGATCCTTTTAAATTTATATGGATTGAAAATATGCATAATTATAACTATTATTTAAATATCTTATATATTCATTATATATATAGAGTGATTAATCCAGCACATTTAGTGATAGAAAATGAAATACACCGTTTATTGAGATAGTAGTCCTTATTTACGCATGAACATTAATTCCATTTTGTTAATGGAAGGAATCAAATAATGGTAAAAAATATATTACTATTAATCATTCATTTAAAATTCACATATATCACATATATATAATAAATTTAATATAACTTCATTCCTTCAAAATTGTTAGATAAAAATCATATCACATCGCATTGTGAGGTGGTAGTACTTCGTACAAACGAATGACATTATCTTATACCATAAAAAATGGATATTAACATGTTAAATGTGAAATAATATAAAAAGGATGTATAAATATTGTACAAATATCATATATATATATATATATTCATTTGTTCTATCATTTTTACCACCCATATATGTTATAATTGAAAACACTTCACATCATGTCGTGAGTGGATTGTTTACCATACACACAAGAAACATTATTGATTTAGAATTTATTGGAAGGTAAGATGGTATGTGTGATAATATAATTACATATTAATAATAATATTAAAAATATATTATTTAATAATGAAATCCATTATATTATCCATCTGTGAGATGTGGTGATGGAATATTCAAAGCATCGAATCGTGTGGTAGTCCACCAAACAGATAATCGCAACATTCATTGAAAATTTTACTGACGATGATAAGGATATATGATATTAAATAAGAATAAGAAATATATGTATATTTGATATAATTATTTTTTATATTATCATTTTTGTATAATGTTTGGAGTATGTGGAATAATAAATAATACAATAAAACATGTTTAAAAATTTTCCTCTTATTTAGATAGCCTACTTCGGCATATAAATTATTCTTAATTAGGAAATATAATTAATTAAAATAAGTAAAATATAATTTAGTTTATCTAATTTTTTAATTTCTTTGTCTATTTCAGGTCGGGTTCAAATGGATTTCAAATAGTGATTTGAGAATGGGAGGGGTTGGCCTTTTATAAGTGTGGAGAATTATCATATGCATGCTCTATAGTAGGCTACGGTCATTTTTTCTCTGAAGATATAGAGGCACTATCATTATGGGGAGAAATGTAATATATACGTAGAACATTAATGTTTGAATTATTTTTTCCCACAATATTAATTTAACATGAGATAAATGATATGGTTGGAACTTTTTAAAGACATTTATTGTTTAATTAACAATCATCCTAGAAGAACAAACCAAGTCACTAATGAATTAAGTTGGAAAGTCCCAGTTTTTTTGTTGATGATGAGGATACAAATGGATACATTGATCAATGACCTTTTAAATATGGAAAAGGGAATTATAAGGTAAGGGGCATCATGAACTATAATCCAATTAATTTCTCAACCATAATTACTAGTGAAGATCAAGAAATATTAAAATGAAGATCCTGTTTTACAAGAGATGTTTTAGGATGTAAAGGTTGAGATGTTTCTTGACATCAATCTTCAACAATAGGTTCTACTAAAATTTCTTACAAGACAATGTTTTCAATTTATTCCCGAAACAAAGAAGAAGCTGATGGACGATGCTCATATCTCTACATTCTCTATAAATCCAGGAAGCACGAAAATTTATAAGGCCATTCATGATCATTTTTGGTGGGATAATATGAAAAGGGAGATTGGTGACTACACATCATGGTGCCCAGTATGTTTTCCTGTGAAGGTAGATGACAAATTCTTAAATGGGTATTACAACCACTACCCATACCGGCATGGATGTGGGACTATATCCCAATTGAAATTTTCATTTGTCTCCTTCGGACATCCAATGAAAACAAAACGATATACGTTGTTGTGGACTATCTCACCATTAATTCACATTATATATATATTCTAGAAGATTTCTCTCTTGATCAAATTTCTAGGATTTACATGAAGGAAGTGTTAAGGCTGCATAGAGTTCAATTTGATATTATATCTGGTCATGATCATAAATTCACATCATAATTCTATAGAAGCATCAACACGCTCTAAGTGTTGACTTAATTTTAGTATGGCCTATCACCCCCAAACCAATGCCCAATATGAATGGTCTATTCAAACACTCAATGATATGAAGATAACATGCCCCCATCAGATTTAAAGGTGGATGGGATCAACATCACCCTTTTGTTGAGTCATCTTACAAAAACATCATCTACACTAACATTCAAATAGAACCATATGAATCTCTATATGGGATGCGATGTAGAACTCATACTTGTTGGGATGAATCTGTTGAGAGAATGGTTCATGGTCTTGATCTTGTGCACGAGATGAGATAAAAATTAAATGTCATCCAACAACACATTAAGGTTACTAAGAGTCAGCATAGGTGTTATGCCGACAACCATCGAAGGGACATGGAGTTTTCTGTTGGTGAAATTTTTTTTCTTTTTATTACACAATGGAATAGAGTCATGATGTTTTGGAATAAAGGGATGCTAATCCCTTTGAAAATTTGCCCCTACGAAATCCTTGTTCTAGTGGGAGTAGTGCAATATCAGCTTTCACTTTCTCCGAATCTAGCAGAAGTTCAGTATGTATTCAATGTATCACTCTTCATGAAGTATATTCCTAACCCTTTACATGTACTAAATACAATGTTGTTACAATTGGAACATGACCCCTCTTTTGAGGAGAAGAATATGGAGATCATGGATCATAGGGACATGATTCTATGAAATGACAATACCCACCATGTTAAGGTGTTGTTGAAGAACCACATATGGGATGATGACATGTGGGAACCAGATCAGTCTATGAGGCAGAAGTACCCAAAGCTTTTCTCTTTAATGTGTTCGATTTTAAATTTCAGGGATGAAATTTCATTATGGGTGAAGGATATAATGATCCGAACAGTTGAATAATTTTTTTCATTTTTGAGTGTTTTTTATTTTGTTCTCAACAAAACTATATCCTTTTATTAATGAAATGATTATAATTTACATGAGACAATTGGGTTTCGAATGTTATATTTCTACCCTTGGAAACTATAATCTTAATGTTATGTCTATTGTTTATAAATACAGGTGATCATGGTTAATTAATAAAAAAATAAGTGTTGATGGCCTCATCTAGTAGACTAGGTCCATACAAAGACAAACTTTCAGCTCTTTGGAAGGAGTTTGCATCAATATGTATTTCTCTAGACCAAGCACAAGCTGAGATTCACAATGTGAGTCTTGAATGGAATCTCCAATGGGAGACGTTCATGATAAATGAAATCACCACCCAAGAAATTACGTCTGAGCCACCCCAAGATTCTATCACCACTATAAACTTTACTCATAGGTCATATATATGAGTTTTAAGGGGATATGTAATGAAGCCTTAGCTATGTTAAGTAATTATTTTTGTATAAATAATATTGATATTTCTCGTTTTGGTAAAATTTCTAAATTTCAAATGCAAAAATAAATATAGGATGAGTTTATAGAAGTTCCATTTTGATGGTGAATTTGTGAAAAATTGAATTTTAATATACATTTGTATAAATTAAATAATTTATCTTTTGATATGATTTTAAAAAAATAATCTTCTAATGTTATGTTCAGTAAAAATATATAGTCTAATCAGATCAACATAATTATTTGTGAATATTATATTATGAATATGAATATTACCTTTATGAATAGTAATGTGTCAAATGGAATTATATCCTCACATAAGGAAGTAAAATAAAATTTAGAAATCTTATTTGGTATTGTGATATATTAACTTTAGTAAATAACTATTTTAGAAATTATTAGTTATGTATTTGTATTTTTTCTGGTAAATAGTTTTTTTAAATAAAAATTTAATACCTCATAGATAGAAAATTATTTTCATAAAATTGAGGTCATTTTTGAATTTATATCATCAATATTTGAATAGGGTCAATTTATGAGATTTTTATAAACTGTTTTGTTTTACGATGAATATTAAAAATAATGTCTTGATTTTTAGTGTGTTTAATGACATCATAAATGATGTAATCACGATGTAATAATTTTGTTCTTGTTCTGTACATTAATATATGTTATGAGGTGTATTATGTATCCAATACAATGGTAAAATGCCTAGTCAAGCCCATGGTTTTTTAAATAACACAAGTGAGGTGTCCCTTGGAAATTAATAAAATATTCCCCAACATTTGCTATAAATACCAACCCATTATTTCATTCCTTTAAATTAAAATTCATACTCAATGAAGTTATGGTATTTTTACCTCCCAAGGAGTCCTCCCAATGTGCCCTCAAGCCCCCCCATGTCTAACCTTTGAGCTTTTTATGTTAATCATCAGGGTAAGGGAACCTTTCTCCCTCATCTTTTAGTCATGACATCTTTATGTCATGTATTTAACTTACCATTTCATTATGTGGGGGTATGTTATTTTTAACCATTATTGTTATCAAATTTATTTACACGTTATGTGATTCCATTTCTTCAGTCATCAATTATTTTTTGGAATATTTAATTGATGTCATTATGCTTGAAAATTATTATAAATTAAATCACATCTTCTCATTTCATTCATGTTTCTTCTTAATGTTGAATGACATTCACATATCATAACCATGGTGTTATTTATTTTTATTTTGTAGGTTTATTGTATTATGAGTATTTTATCGGTGGGTGACCTGTGTACCCTCTATTTTTAATATTTTTAAATTCCACATTATGTAGCTTTTATGGTGAAGAATTTTCATCTCAAAATCTCTCTCTTATTACTCAAAAATTTATATTATTTTATTTAAGTGAATAACCAATCCTATTTAATTTCAAGGGGAATTCATCAAGAATAAAAAAATATATGTTTTATTTTGGAATTTATTTACATAAAACACTCCTTCTTTTTAAATGGGTTAAAATGATATAATGATCTGGTTTTTAAGTACTTTTTCAAATGTATTGATATTTATATAAACCCAAATTCATTTATTATCATTATGTTATTTATGAAATGTATTTTTTTAATGTTTGGGGCCGAAGCCTCATTTTATTATTAAAGAAAAGAATATACCTCTTTAACTGGGTAGAGGGAGACCCATTTCATATCCCTAAGGTGCAGTGGGAATTTATCCCATTACATGACCCGTAGGCCCATTTTTTTGGCCCAAAGACCATTCTGTGAATAGTACTGCTATTGTACCTGTGTTGCTATAGTACTTCACAGTACCCGCTACTATTATAGTGCTCTGCTGCCACTATAGTGACATGCCGCCGCTACAGTGCTCGTCATTGCTACAATGCCACCACTGCTACAGTATGCTGCAGTACTTCTACAGTACCCTGCGCCCAATGGGTTTTGAACCCCCATTTTTCATGTAGATTTAAGGGGTGCTTACCACTAATCCAAACCCCAACTACAATTTTATGGAATGTATGATTATGATATATGTGACTGAAATAAAAACAATTACATATTAGGGGGGATAATTGATAGAGCTCCAATGCACTGGGTGAAGAATATAATCATTATAGAAGACTATTTTCACGATACCTTAGAGAATAACCTTGGTAATTTTTTTGACACCTTCGGGATGAACCATAGTGATATGTTAATGAAAGTATAAATTAAATTTTTTAACCACATATTCAATATATGATTCATGTTATTTAAATTGTGATATGACCCTCATTCCATTTCTCATGTCTTTATTTTTTCATTATTTCTTTTTGATATCACTATTAAACTGACTCAATTGGTTTCTTTATTGATCCTTCTACTCACCCTTTTCTTTGATGTTTGTATCGTTGATATGATACTCAATAATTTTATATAAGATGAACATTTCAATAATATTTTCAAGGGTATTTAATATAATTATTTATGTTATTTTGTTTTATGTTCCTAATTTCCATGACACTAGACATTAATAATCCACATTTTGTTAAATGTAATTAATTGTTATATAATAAAAAGCCTAGATGCCATTACAAAAATAACTGTGTTTATATGAAATGTAAATTTTACACAATTATAAATTTAACATTAAAAAATATGAAAACAATTAGGAATCATAATGATGAAATTAGTTATGAATTCAATATTAATTATTGTCATAATAATTATATATATTGGTAAAAAATTAATTATGAAGATAATTGTACATTAGGGAAGAAGTTTATAAGTTAAATGAAAAAGGAAAAAAAGAAATGGATGTATCAAAAAAAATATTTCCAACTGAAAATAAAATATTTATCATTTTATTAAAATATATTGACCATTTACCCTTTAATTTTAACATAATATAGTTTAGAAAGGAAGTTTTTCCTATAAAACTAACATTTACATCACTTATAAGGTATAAAACGTCCACCACATGAATACTAGACTATTTTATAAATTTATTAATGAATTTATTTTATATGTATCCTCTTAGAAACATATCCAAACATCACATTATTCTATTCACCATTATTTATCATGAGGACTTCATTTCTTTGATGAATTCGAAGGAGAATTCAAGTCTTAAATTTGATACTACCACATACATATATTTTATTAATAAATTTTCTCTTCAAATATTATTCAATAGAAGATCATATTATTATTTTACCATCATATATATAAACTATAATGATCAAATATTAAGGTTAATATCATTAGTTATTCATCTATCCCATTAAATAATAAAAAATAAATTATCGTTCCGGAGTATGTTCATACAGGCATCCCCAAGAGGTAACTTTCTTTAATAACAAAAATTAATTTATCATTCTATGAATTTTTAGTGGGTAAATGTTATTGTATGATATCATTAATGATCATGTAAGAAACTTTGTTGAACTTGTTAATTATATAATACACACATTTTCATCATCAATTCGATAATTTAAATTAATCACTCTAAGTTGGAAATCTTTTATTCAAAATTGTTAATATTTTCATGTACGTTTCATCTTTATAACAACCATGTTTAATTCAATTAAAAAAAACAATGAATAAAAAATATATTATATAATATAATAAAAAAATATATTGGACGTTATATATATCCACCAAATTGAACAATATTGGAAGTTTATATAATCAATTCATATATGAATATATTAAATTATATAATATAATAAAAAATATTAATAAATTTTTTATTTTATATATTGGACTTTATATATATAAATGTATTTATATGATCAATTATGAAAACACAGTTTAGTCATCAACATTCACTAAAAAATACTTATTTTCAATTACAAATATAATGATAATTTGTAAAAAATTAAAGTAGTTAATTATTAACAATCATAAATAATTGTTAAAATTTTCTGGAAATATCATTACTGAACATTTATGGATGAATAAAAGAAAGATAATGAATACATGTAAGAGGCCAACTGAGATCAATTATGCCAATGTTCAAATTCAAAAAAATACGGTTTTAGATAAAATAATGATAAAAAAAATTCATGAATATAATATAATATAGACATTCAAGGAGAGTATAAATAGGAATAAAAAAAGAAAATACTAATCCAATCATGCCAAATGTGGAAGTATGAAAATTCTAGACAATCATGTCTCCATGTGAAAATCTTTCACCACCACAAAGAATCAAAGTACAAATCACTAACAGAAAGAGATGCCAACATGATGTACAATGACTTTCCCTTTACATGTTTCATAAAAAATATTGTCTACAGTTTCCCCAACATATATGTTTGATTTGAGAAACATATAAAAGTAGGACACTAGTAATGAAACTATATATGTTCTAATAATAAAAATAAAATAGATATATCATTAAAATGATATTTTTACATGAATTTTTATCTATAACACAATTTGAAACCATTTCATATACAATCGTAAGGATTTAAAAAATATAATATCTTTTTTTCAATTTCCAAAAAGAATCAAATAATAAAAAACCAGATCATAAAATGGATTATAAGTATACATATGAGCGGAAATTTATAAAATAATTTATCAATCAATAATAAACCCACAAAAATAGTGCACCCTATAGGAAGGCTCTATCATATAGAAAAACACGTACTAGACATCCACAATGAGAAAAATGAATAATGATTTATCTACCTAATATTGATTACTTCCACAGACCGTTGATATGCAATAGGTTACCTCTTAGTGACATCAAACACTCTAAGTCTAATTGTATCACTTTCTAGATGCACAAATGGTTATTATTATGTAATTTTGTATTAATTTTCTTTATAAAAACCATCGATAAATTTTTTATTTTTTTTGAAAATACAGCATTCATGATGATTTGGATATCCATTTCCTTCCAAATAATGAAAATTAAATTTAATATAAATAATCCCTTTACAATATTTACCCATTTTAGTTTAAAAATCAAAAGATGAAATTCCATTTAATATATCAATGAATCAATTATAACAATAATTAAATCGTCAAATTAGAATTATTGGATAGATCCAACAATTATAATTATTTATAAAACTATTCTGCCTTTAACAACGTAGATGGGAAACCATAAGACATTCCTTCAGATGAAAATACATGAAAAGAGGGAGATAATGATTGATAGAAATCATGATATGACTACAAAATGTCTAATAATACATTTATGAAGCAAAAAATAATGAAGGTCCATAATGAATTATTATCCATAGAGGAGAAATGAAACCAATATAGTGATCAATCACTAAAATAAATCGATCTAGATAGAAAGGAGTTACCCATAATTTCTGAGGGGTGGAGGACATATTGAGTGTAGGATGATGTTGAAGATAATGAATCCTTAAACACCTATATGGTTTCAAAAAATCTTCCAATTAGATAATTACACAGCAAGTAATACCATTAACCATATTGAAAATAATACACCATATGACATATCATATGAGATAAAAAAGGAATTTTCAGATTACATTATGTGTAACCCTTACATGCTATTTAAAATTCAAAATTGTGTAATTAGTTAAATGGATCTATCCAATAGCTATTACATGTACTGTAATGACATTATACATCATTTAAATGTGGAGTGAAAAATAGATACTTCTAGTTTATGCGATAAATTCCTGAAAAAACTGCCCTTCACCATTAGAGGTGTCCCCCCAATTTCATGGTCTGAAATACATACCCAATGAAAAAGGACGAAAAATAAATGATTAGAATGAAGTTAAAAGTTTGGTGATATAGAATATCAATCTCCCAACTATAAAATCTTGTGCTCCACAACATATATTCATGATTCTAAATATGAAAAAATAGAATGCCATTGTTACCACATAAAAGTCCCCCACTACCACAACTCATGGAGATCCTACCTATACATCCAAAGTACCCGAACTAGTGGGATCATTTTATTATGTTGTAAATTATCTTAGAAATACATAATCTGAATGGTATGCTCAACCCATATGGTATTGAGTTCAAGATATACATCCTCCAATAGAATCAAATTGAATGTATCCAGTATTAACTTCCTCAACTTAAAATCATGAGACAGATCAGGGATATATTTCAAAATAGATGGGAAGTCCAGCTGGTAGACTACCCTACACAGTTTATCAAAAATTTCAAAAGTGATGAAATAATATGGTGTTTAAAAACCCTTTATAGGTGACTAAAGATTTCTCAATTAAGATTAAACAATTAGGAAAATAAAATTATCAACCACATGGTCTAACAACAGATAATGTTGGTCTAAATATGATTTCAAAAAACTCAGCTCCATTATCAAACTCTTTTGTATCAACTATACCATTTCTATCAAAACTTTAATATTAAAAGACCCATCCAACGTCCTATCTCTCAACTATTCAATACACAAGGTAGATTAACATGGCCATCATTACAATGAATTAATCGGTACCACTATTTTAATACATATAATCTATTGTTATGGTAAAAATTAACCAATGGAAAATTCAAATCCCATGACCCACTGAAATCATGGAAATAATACCAGATCATATCATAATGAACCTATATACACCATATATATATATATTCATATATCTTTGGATTATTAGTCATGAATAATTTCAAATGGTAACCCATTTCAACCTGAAAACCTTTCTAGAACTAGTGTGATATCTTATACTCCCTTTGAGACAACTCGATTAGGATCCCCACGAATCCTCACAATCTCTCAAATAAATAATTACCCAATGAGGTAAACTCAATTTTTTTCAATATTTTTATGAAATTCACTTAATTAGTGAGTATATAGATAGTCATCAAAATCACATTCCTTCCACTTGGAGTTAACTGATATAAATTTATGCAATCAATGAAAATTTTATCCCACATGCATTATAGATTACGATAGTCTACAACAAACCTATAGGTATCTAATTATAGTACCCTGTTTTGTGATATGTGGCCTTTTTCTATGTATTTTTATGTGTTTTATGTTCATGGGATGTGTTGGGAATAGGTTTGGGAGAGTTTGGAATGGTTTTGGATGAGTTTGGAGGCCAATAAAGGGGTGCACGATTTGAGCATGATAGTGGAAACTATGCGGGTTCTCCCGGAAACTGTGAAGGGGAGACAGTGGGCTTTGCACTACCTGTGCCTGGTTTTCCAAACTGTGCGAGGAAACAATGTGGACCCTTGCTCCCGTGGCTGTAGCATGTGCACGGTTCGCGCACGGTTTTCCAAACCATGCTGGCTAACTATGCGGCCACTTACACACTCCACTGGGGTAAAACTACTAGCACATTTATATAAAACAGTTTTCATAAATTAAATCACAAGTGAATCACTTTTCATAAGCCAAACATGCCCTTACCAATTGAACACATCTAACCCAATTAATCAAGGTAAATCCCAAGAAACCATGCCATAATCCATTTCATCATTTACACAATAGTAGAACATCTTCCATCTTAAAATGCAATGCACAACAAACCACCAAGACAACCACACGACCAAACGGTGGAGCTTCCGTCTAACCCGTTCACCCATTCACACTAAACGGAACTTCCCGTCCACTTACCATTGATGGGGGACCTTCCATCAACTATTCATCCCCTTTTATAGTGGTACTTCTCGCCACTTCTACACAATATTCAAACAAGCCAAAATAATCCATATAACCCTCCAAGGTCAAAACCACATCCAATAAACCAATTCTATTGTATATAGATCCACTTAAATAAACCACCAATTTATTGAAAACCATTTTCCATTCCAAACAACATTTCATTAAAATAACCCTATTATTGAAAACCATTTCCATCAATCATTTTAACAATCAACCATAGCATCCCATTTGAAAATCTTCATTTTTAAATCCACAATAATAGAATTTCACATGTGGTTGATTTTCTAGGTTTATGGGTAGAAATGATGCCCTTGGTTTTGAAACATCAAACTCCTCTGGGTCGAAGAGAGTGTAGAGCCTTCTTTTATAGAGCATGTTGTATCGTTGTGGGTAAAGTTGAGATAGTTTGGAATTTCTCAATGCTTGAGATGGGTGGCTATGATGTAATCATGTGAATGGATTGGCTGGTGGCATTAAAGGCCCACATAGACTACGATGCCCGATTAGTGGATTTTACGACACATGATGTTGTTAAACATCTGTTTAGAGGAGAGAAGGATGAATGGATGGGTGCAACGGGTTTGTTGGCACCATAAGTGGGAATGTTATTGTATTAGTTGGTGGTTTTGTCATTGTAAATAGTTGAGGGTGTTGAGAAAACTGTTCATCCAACAGTGGTAGATTAGTTCATGGATGTTTTTCCAGAGGAATTATCTGGGATACCTTATATAAGAGAAGAGGAGTTTAAGGTTGATCTCCATCCGGTGACTAGTTCTATCTCACTTCTGTCTGATCTGATGGCACCATCTGAATTTAGGGAATTAAATGTCCAGTTAGAAGAGTTGTAAAACAACAGGTTTATCCAGCCTAACACGTCTCTATGGGCAGCGCTAGAGTTGTTTGTGAAAAAGGCGGATGGAACATTGAGGCTCTGTGTTGATTATCTTATACTTAACCAACATTCTACCAATGGAATAACCAACATTCTACAAATGAAAAAAATCTCCACACATATACCAAGACCACTTTCATGAGGTCTCCCCTCATTTACGACATCTCTAAATTCATGTATATTGTTTCATATCATCCACTTAGGTATCAATAACTCATAAAAGTAACATCCAACCATTATCAAAGAAAATAAATCCTTTCCACCAAAATATTTCACTCCAATACTCTTTTTGTAAGATGAAACCATAATCGAACACACTTCAACTATTTTTTCCATTACATAGTGAAATATTTTTTTTAATTTGTGCATCAAAACCCACATTTCACCTCCCAATTGAATGTACAATAACTAAATAAAAAGGTCAAATGTTACTCACCAAGATTCTTTATCCCAAGATCATATCATTAAAATTGAAAACATAAATAATTATTTTTTTGTTGGAATAAAATGTATATAGCTCTGCGAAAAGAGTGTAATACCACATCCTGAGTGCATTCATAAACACTTCCAACTAAAGATCATGGTTAGGTTAATTCTTCTACTAAAAGTGTAACTGTAGTGAAAGATATGAAATCAAATATTTCCATTTAATCAAGAAAAATATCAAACATAAAAATTAAGCATCATAAGAAACATCATAATATAAACCTAATTCTGGGAGAAAATATACTTGTGATGAATACGGACCAACTGTCACCCCATAAAAATTCCTTTGACATTTTTAGTTTCATGCAATCATTCAACACTAATGGGAGAAATATGTCATCAGAGATACTAGGCTTGAAAATTATTGATCAACTCCCATGTAATAACTAATAATCCCCAAGAATAATTGGATCATAAAATCATTTTCGGGAATTTTTTACAGTATATAAATTCCAATACCATTTTTGGATCTACAGAGATGCCTCTCCCAAATATCATAGACCCAGGAAACATCACCTGACAAATACAGAATCCACACTTGAAATTCATACCATACGAAAACTGTTCTTCTATGACTCATAAAATGATCCATATGATCTAGATATATTTTATATCAAATATAGAACTGCGATATATCATATATTACCCCAAAAAAAGATTTATTCAGTGGAATAAATATCTGTTTGATCAAATCCAAAAATACCAAATGAATTTTAGTGAGTGTTAATTGCATAAATAGAAACATGACATTCTCTTATCAACATAGAAACATTATCCTAGCAATTTTCCCTATAGTACTCACAACCTATTGTATACTGACAAAAGGATAATC
This sequence comes from Viscum album, assembly GCA_963277665.1. Classification (NCBI taxonomy): domain Eukaryota; kingdom Viridiplantae; phylum Streptophyta; class Magnoliopsida; order Santalales; family Viscaceae; genus Viscum; species Viscum album. Next base: position 178,264,307 of record OY728134.1, read on the forward strand.
ATAGAAAACTTATGAATCGTTTCATGTTTCTAGAAGTGATAAATAATTTTGGGTAAATGATATAGTTTTTAATGTTTATGCAATTGAACATTCAATATAAATACAAATCCTGATACTATAATATTCCATAATAACAATGATAGTACGAAAATTCCAGGATGATATTCTAGGAAGAACAAATAATTTCACCTCTAGGTCCCCAATCTAGAATTTAATTTATATTTACACAGTAGGGTCTATTCAATACGATTGAAAATTAATTAGTATCATTCTAGCAAGTTGTTTTATAGAAAAAACAAAAAATACCTATAATGTTTATATAGAAAAATAATCTAGAAAGGCCTTAGGGTACCCACAAAAAATATTATGTATATCATCATACAAGAAATGGTTAAATTATTTAAGAAATTTTTTGATTAATGGGATGAGATTACATAGACATAAAGAAAAATAGGACATTCCCTTCCCGATCTAGTGTCCCACACACCAAGGAAATATGTATAACCCCTTTTGAAAATATGAATGGTACCCAATAGTTAAAATATTATATATGGTCTATAACATGAATCATAATATTCAGGAAGTTAATCATGTAAATGTTTTAATGATAATGTTCTATGAAGTACCAAACCACTGCAATATCTTCTTTCACCACCTGACACATATGGAACATGAAACCTTATTTGGTCCACATTCCCCAAGTTTTGGGGTGATCCATAATGACTGAAATATTTTCCAATGACAATCCTAACATATAAAAAACAATAATAATATATATTAATGTGTAGAACTGGTAGAAAACAGTGTTATCACAATAAAATAAGAAATAAACATCGTACCTCTAAAAATGGCTGGCCCTGCTTCAGACTCATTTGGAAAACACACTACCATGTCAATCCATCAAGATATCAACACATAGACTACTCCATTGGCTTGATAATTAGACACACCACCCTAGGAATCATCATTATTACCCCATTATCCCTTTATAAATATTTATTCCACCTTACTCATGAATTTTCCTATCATAGAATCTTTTAGAATGGCCAGATCACCCAAAAAGTTTACATGTGCTTAGATCCTCTATATAATGAGGTCTAATATGACCACAACTCCCACAAATGTTGAATTTAACATTATGATTCCCTGATGAATCCCTTGATACTTGTCTTAAAAAAATGACTACTCTAGTGCTTCCTTTTTTAAACAGAAGAACCACTCTTTCTAACCCCTACACCAACTAAATTTCCACCCAAATCACCCATTCCAGCTCTGTTTGCCATAGCCAATGAATTTTATTCATAGCCTCTTAATTTTTCAGAAGGCATAATAGAAATAGCATCAACTTAATATTGGCCCTCACACATATCTCAACCCTCACAACCGTCATGTAATCATTGTTGACATGTTTCAGTTCCAGATGCACCAACTCGGTAAAATAGTTGGAGTACTCCAGAATGGTACACACCCTATCATCAATGGTTAGAAACCCTTGGTTCATCCATGCATGTAATGTATCAATACTAACTAATTAATTATGTTCTCGATAAAATACAGGTAAGAAACTTATGTAAATTCTTTATCACTATTGTGTCCCACATTCTTCTTTTGCATAGCTTGAGTATATTGGTGGAAAACCCAACCTATGAATGTTCATGAGTTTTCCAATATAAGTCAATAATCTAAATCCGTTGAATAAAATCCTCTGATTCATGGATCCTTTTACACCAAAGAAAGCATGTGGATGATGATTTTAAAATTCTAATCCAGGGACCACTACTCTACATGAGTTCACGGCTCCTAATCATACTAGAGTATGAATGATATGAAAATTTACGTGAAAAATAAAAGGGTTCAATTGAAAATCCTCCTCTAGGAGATACCTCATGGATTCCTCTCTCATATTTCGTTGATCTCTTTTTGGAGAATTAAATATTAAACATAGGGCAATGGAAAATTAATCAAGATAGTGATCCAAAACAATTGAACTGACATCTAAAATCTGAAACAATCCATTGAAACAATAGGAATTTAAATATAATTTGGATCCTTACCAAAAAATAAAATCACAATTTAAAGGAACATGTCTATCTAAATTAAGAACACACAATGCTTATTCAAACAATGATTAATATTCCATGTCCCTAAACATAGTAGATTAGTCCCTTTAGATATATTTCCCATACGATTCATACAAATGAATCTAAATATTAGGCTTATAAATAGTAATGAATTTTATAACTACCCATTGATTCTCATTTTTTGTCATGATAGTGATATTATCAGTGACATTTTTTACACCTAATATATTAATCATTATCATCCCACTCCTATATACTGAAGACTCATAACAAACAATGGCATTCCTGACACATATCGGGATTAAAAACCACTCTAATACCAAATTCTACGAAACAATCATGGTTTAATGATACATGTCACCCATGTGAGGTCAATTAGGATGAGGTAAAACAATGATGGGAAAAGTCATGAATATCGGATAAAAATTCAAAAAACCATAGCATATAGTGTAAAAAGTGATATGCAACTATAAAAAATTGAAATATTTGGATGTTTGAAAATTATAAACTAACAAGTCTCCATGTGACTATACATCACATCAACAAAGAAATCCGATATGATAAATTGACATAATAAAAATGCAACATGAAATAGAATTCCTGTCCAATTACATTTGGCATAACAAAAAAAGGCAATATATGTTAAAACAATGATTTGCGGTATGGGAAACATCGCCCAATATGAAACCAACATTAAATATATAAATGTTTTCATAATAAGAAAAAAAAATCAAGTTTTAAAGTAAAATTGATTTTTAAAAAATTCTCAAAAATAAAATTGGAAAATATTTCTTACACAGTACATTAGATTTCAATAATACCATATGTTTTTATCCATATCCTGAAACATGAAAGTCATAAAACAAATAATATTATTTTATAGAAAATAAATATACAAGTGAGTAGACATTTATAAAATAATATATCATGCAGTAAAAACAACATACAAAAATTTACCTTACATTCAAGATATACTCTATGTGATAATACTTACTAGACACTCAATGTCCTAAAAGGGAATACATTTTGATCCATCTAATATATTTTCCTTCCAGTATCCATAGATATAAAAGAGGTCACCTAAGAGTTTTGATAGATAAACTAAGTATAATTGTGTTTCTTTTTTTATGCACCAATCGTCCTAGTTATTCAATGTTCTTTAGTTTCCATTTTTAAAATAAGGATTCTAATTTTATATAAAACCATTTCAATTCCAAGGAAATCTGATTTTGGGTTTAAATATTAGCTAAATTAAAAAATAAATGAAACTAAATTGTTAATCAGAAATTTATTTTAAATATGAATCTATTCCCTTTTTGATTTCAATGCATTAATTTCCAATCTAGATATATAGGAATAAATTATTAAAACAATCTATAAAAATTATTATAACAATTAGATCGATCCACCAACCACAAGGAAGTAGAAAACCCAAACACACTTGAACACTATGATTAGAAACGACATGATCATCCATTAGAAGATATGTAATGATAAGATACTAAAATTTATTGATTGAAGATGTGATTTTAATAAAAATATACTAAAAACCATAATAAAACAAAAACAAAAGGAGAACCATAATGAATTCTTAACCAAAGAGGTGAAATCCATCCACATAGTAGATCAATCCATGAATGAATCGATCTAGATATATAGGAGTCACAAATAATTTCCTTGTGTAAAATATATACCCTAGAGGAGGTGGCTGAAAAATAGAATGCAACCTCAAACACCTATATGATTTCCTAAAATCTTCAACTTGAGGAATTTACACTACATATAACACCTTTACATATCGTCACATTCTTTAATTTTATGATATTCTTGAAATCATGACATCGTCGATTAAAAATTGATTTCACACATTTCAAGACATGTAACCCTTACATGGTGTGTCAAATTATCATTTTTTAGATAATTAATATAGATAATTACTATTTTATATTATTATAAATTAAATAGGATACATATATTTTAAAATTTTAATTGTTATTATGCATGTCATAGAAGAGGGTAATGTATGCTCATGGATGTTAGGATTAGAGGTATGGTTATTCATTCTCAAATTATTCTCATTAATCATGGAATGGATCTTCATAATAGTCTATCCACTAAATTGTCAACACATTCTTTGTTACAACTTTTATGGGTGTTGATAATCAAAAGATGTCAAGGATAAGGTGGCTGTAATATCTGGAAAAATAAAAAATATCATAATATCAAACATGTGGATTCATTTAATTTATATGAATGCCTCAAATTTATATGGGTATATAGATATAGGAATTTCAGAAACAACATAACTTTTATATTACACCAATCGAATCAAAAATTCATTATTCAATATCATGTAAAAAAGCTCATTCTCTCATAGAATACCCAAGCCATTCTCTAGGTAGATATCATGTTTCTCTAGTGTTGATTAGTATATGTGTATTTATTTTGATGAAAAGAATGTCAAATGAGTCAAGATATTGGTGGATTGTCTCGTTGATGGGTTTCATCATCTCTCTCATTATTTTAATCTGGCCAAACAACATTACCATTCACTCAAATAGTCAATACCTTCTCTAAAATGATGCCTTTTGAATTTCCACCTCTGAAAATAATTACTAGTAATATGATGATTGGGTAAGAATCATCGAGAACCAATGATGTAGAAACCAGAAGCTTAACGTACATGGACATAACATTACTTTTTCAGAATACATAGTACATAAAAAAAACAGACACACAAGGACCGTAATAGTTTAGTGTCTTTGGAAACTTGCAACATAATCTTCTAATCGTGGTGAATGATCTTCAACATCTCCCATAAAGATCTTCCCCGTTTTTTTTCTTACCTAAATCCTTTCTCTATATAATGAGGAAAAGAAAAAATAAAAAGGGTGAGCTCAAATGCTCAGTAAGGGTAAGCATGGATAAAATAAAACATACCGTATACACTTGAACTTAAAAACATTAACATAATGTTTAGACATCAAAAGCTTGATCAATGACATAAAACATGGAAGTACGCAAGGAATAGATCATAATGAAAAATTAAGAATGATAAAATAGCATGGGAATAAAACATGTAATTGTGGAATCCATTAAGCCCATGATATGATTTCCATAGTTGCCAAGGCATTGCTACCAAGACCATCTTAGTGGACAAAGTCCCTTTCAGAATCGAGTTCACTGCTTGTTCCAGTCCTGTATTACTTAACCGGTTTAACATGTTGTTCCAGCCATGTCTATCTCATGTGATATAAATCATTACCCAATGCATTGGAGGGAGATATAGGTCCCACCCATCTCATAATGAAATCATTCTTACTTGTGCCACAACCTAAACTTAAAACATTCATCATAACCCAAAAAATAAAATGGGTTTCATAAACATCATCCCATCATTTCATAATCCATATAAAACAAATGGAAATTTCATCATAAGAAAAGTGAACCATGTAAATCATAGAGACATTAAACTTGAAACATACACATATCAAATAATGTTATCTCATATGGAAATGGTTTTGATAAAACATTTGAAATAAATTCTTGAGAAAAATATCCTTTTTTCGTAAAAATCATTTTCTTTTCAAAAAATTCCCCGAACTTTTAAAATAAAAGTATTTTATTGAAAATAGTCTTAAAATCATGTAGAGTAAGCTTTATGAAAATTAGGCATTATGAAACTGTAAAAAGCCATTCACGCCGTATAAGTTAAAAATAACATTCTCCTTGTACTTTTGTCAGAAAAGTCAAAAAAGTACCTCGTAACGTAAACAAAAGAAAGATTCCTTACATACCATGTAATAAAAGTCAAAATGGATTAAAAGGACTTTAAGAATACATGAAAAAACTTTTATAAAACATAGACATGGAGGATATAAAGAACCCCTGTAAATACTTACGAATAAGCAATCTCAGGATAAAAATGAGATTTGCAAAATTATCCCTTACCTTAGGTTTGATATGATTCATACGTATCCGAACCTCCTGTATAATGATTTAAATAATGTCATTGACTTACTAAATAATCATATTCATTTTTATGATATAATATATGGTTCACTTATGACTTTATATTTCCCGTTCTTTTGTAAGTTCCATGTTAAAGATCGTTTTGGGTAAAATCGTTTTATTTATCGTACATGTTTGGACTTTTTTTTCTTGATATTATTCATTATAACCTGATTTACATAATTCTATAATGTAAAACATGATTTATATGTATTATATATTGATAAAAGTAATGAAATACACCATTCATGGAGACGGTAGGTCGTACGTACGCATGAACGCTGTTTTTGTTTCCTTATTGAGTTGAATGGAATTAAGTAGATGACATATATATATATATACATAAATCCAGTATCTTTATAATGTAATATATTTCATTATTATTTCTTATATATACTTTATAATCGTTTTTAAATGGATAACATGGAGAATGAATCTCATCGCATCGTGGAGACGGTAGTCCGTACGTACGCACAAGCGATGATATCATTTCAATAATTGTGGAATTGAATTGGAGTGAATGATAAAATATATCAGAATCATTATGATGTTATAATAACTATGTATAGTTATTATTTACACAATAATACCCATCTATGTAAGGTGTTGGTGGAAAAAAAGATTACACCACGGCGTGGAGATGATATTCCGTACGTACGCACGCGTGGTGATTTTGTTTTTCCATAGGATAGATAGAAGGTGAAATGGGGTTGTTTCATATATATAATAACATATCAGTAATTTAGTGATACTTATGTTATTACGTTATAATTAAACAACTAAATAAGAAGAAGTTTAAGAATAAAGAAGTTTGAAAGAATCGATAGAAAAAATTACCTCTTCTTCGATACACCTCTTTGATACCTATTATTAGGGCACTAAAATTGGTCTTTGAAGTAGACCAGGACCTCTAGGATGTTTATAGGGAAGTGTAGAAGAGAATTTGGTAGGGTTTGGCCGAGCTTGAAGGCTCAATGTGGTGTGAGGAAGAGAGGAATGAGGTTCCTTTTTATAAGGGAGGAGAGGGGTACCTTTGGAAAAACTAAAAATATTATTTTATTATAAAGTCATATTTGGTTTTAAATAGCTCAAAATTGATATATTTATAAGATAAGGTGGGTATGGGTCGAAATACTCTCATCAAATTGAATTTAGACATGTTTAGGTTTTTATTTTAACCTTATCATTTAGATTTAACTTTAAGTTAAATAATTTTACTTTTACCTTGTCTTTTTATTTTCTTACACTATAAGGTTAACGAACATACTATAACAAGACAAAAGAACTCAAGGTTGTTTATTATTAATATATATAACCTTATATAAGTCATTTGGCCGATCCTTAGATTTTTAGGAATAAAATAACAATTAATAATATAATATTTGTTTTAAAAACTATTTTATGTCAATTTTGACACTATTTAGTAATTGATTTCTGTGAAAATCATAAAAGAATGATTAGTTCTAAAAAATTTAGTTAAATGAATACTAACATGTCATATTAACATATAAAATTATTGTAATTCATAAAAAGTCTCAAATTACATTTATTTGCGTATTTATAACATCAATTATGTAAATATTTCATTAATAAGATAATTACTGCATCATCGTTGTGTCATAAATAAATTTAATTATTTAAAGTATAAAAATTACAAATAAAATACCATTATGTAGGAAATCTTTTTATCTTTCAAATTATTATTTATAGTCGAATTTATCTTATGTATAACACTTTATTAAAATGATTTAGTTATTAAACATTGAATTTAACTATTTTAACCATTCTTTAATTAAATTAATAATAAATGTCTTAATCTAATCGAAGTGGGCCTAAATGGTCATATTTTATTACTAAGGTTGTTTTTGGATTAATTAAACCTATTCAATAGAATTAGGACATGTGTTAGGGTAATAATAATATCATTTTTTCCCTTAATTACTCTATTTACTTTTTACCATGGTAAAAAAAGTAAAAAGTTACTATTTACCAAAAATTATTTTAATCACATTGAACAACATATTACTTACTAACATCAACTGTGTCTCTTGGATTTTTGAAATTCCACTCACAGAAGCGGTAAAATTATGTTTTATGAAATATTCATTTTTTTAACTACCACTTAGTGGTTTCACTATTCATCAAAAAATGAAAATTCCAAAAAAATACCAAAAATTAGGCCTAAGCTATATTTAATATTATGAACTAAAAAATGATGTCTATTTTACCAAATTCAAAAAATATCAGTTTCATTAATTAATTTAAAAATTAATTCCTGTCGTCAAAAAAAATAGCGTGTTCTTAAGAGATAATAACTATCAAAAGATTGATAAATGTTTATGTCTAGTTTAATTGTGAAATTACATTCAGTGACCAACATTGTATTATATTGTAAAAATATATTCTATATATACTTTAAAACAAATGAAATCAATAATTTATCACTATTAATTATTTCGATTAAAAAGGTTGTTTTTAATTAAAATTTAGTAATTTTCACTATTCATCAGAAAATGAAAGATATCGGAAAAGTACCAAAATTTCACCCTAAGATAATTTCGATATTCCGAATCCAAAAATGAAGTCTGTTTTGAAAGATAAAATTTATAAAATTTCAAAAAGTTGTTATTACTATTCATAACGGCTAGTTTTAATAATATTTTAATTGCATATCGCTGTTTAGTGAAACTCGGTATTGCGTACTACACACACTATCGAGGAAGGTCGTGATTGCGTGTAATACAAGGAATGTCAAGGATGTGTGTTTTTCAAGATCCTTTTAGTGTAGTGTACAACCCAAGAGATTAATGAATTTAAAAAGATTATTTTTCATAAAATCTATGGGTGTTACATTCTGCCCCCCTTAAATTGAATTTCGCCCTCGAAATTCGTCAGGGTTGCAAGTCATTTATTACTCGAAAGTTTCTTTAATAGAAACCCACATCGTAAAAAGGAATGCCAAAACTTGGCTTTAAAAACTAAAGTATGAAACGTAATGGTCACCCAAATTAACTAATCACTGGGTTTCCATGTATGAGAACATAGGTGATAATATAGATATGGAAGAGAAATCTAACCATCATTTTCTGATGAAGAGTGGTTGAGAACATGGCTATGAAAAATCCAACAATTACAAAGCCATAAATTTTTGATGATCTAGGGTACCATCCGATTCATCGGATATAAGTGCACTAGGACACCATTTTTGGTTTTCATGTTCATTTCCCTAAAGCTGAAGAATTTGAATTAAAATAAATACTTACTTTATTTTGGTACAATCTCAATGTTGTTTTTGCCTTAAACATTTTCCACTTCATATCTTAAAGAAATGAAGTTGAATTTGTTATTCGTGAAGTGTTAGCAGATCATGTGATAGAATGATGGGTCATTCCATCTGTCTCAAAAAAAAGGTTAGAAAAAGTTATTAAATATACATAAGTAGATATATTGTGAGATTAATCATATATGGTTCCTAAAATGGACTTATACTTCATATATCATACTGATTAATATAATAAAACTAGTTTCTACTAAACAAGGACTTCCTGTAGGCCAGTGGTAGGTGATAAAGGCCAGTCGCACTTCGGTTGTGGGTTCGATTCCCACAGCCTTGTCTGACGCGATGGGTTATCGCCCGTCTTGCAGGTTGTCCTTTTTTCTAAAACTACATTACTATAACATCCCATCAATAATATCGAAAAAAGTTCTATCATTAAATTATACTAACTAATGTCTAACATAATCCATTCCAATATTTAGGATTATCTAAAATACTTCAGTCCAAGTTCATAGTATAAAGAAAATGATTACTTGAAATGCCACATAACAATCATTTGAATGCCATTATTTATCCCAAATATATCATAAGATATATCTTGTTGGTGAAATTAAAAACATGTGAATACCTTAATCATGTATTCTCTTAAAGAATAAATACCCATTGAACCTCAGTGAAAACATGAATGTAGTTAAAAGTTAACACTTTCCACATACCAAAATCCTCAAAACTCTATATACTCCAACCATGATGTCACTTAGTGTTTATATCAGTCATGAGCTCATGAATACAATAAAAAATCTCATTATCTTCTTATCCTTTCATTATGCGCATATCATCTATATTCAAAAAATATATGAATAACCTTTCATGGATACTGGTACCATTAATCATACACTTTCAACACTCAAGGAAAGACGACAGTGTAACAATCCTTAGATGTCTCTTTATTCCATAGTACCATGAGATTACTTATACAACATTACACCAGATAAACATGTAATCATTCCACTACCTTCATAAACCACTGACTGAGCTTCAACAATTCCTTCATCTCACATATCATTTGTAGTCTCTTCCTCATCATCAACATAAATACTACCCATATGGCCGTACTGATTCTCTTCATGAGACTTTCCCTTAGGGAATTGGTTAGTATAATGACCGTACATTCCACATGTAAAACATTTAACCATTGTTGATGTCGTAGCAATACCATTATCCTCATCCATGGTGTTAACTGAACCTTTTCCTTTGCACTTATTGGCTTTGTGCCCTTCTTTTCCACACCCAAATCATCTTCCAGTTCCATTGAAACATTCTCCTTGATACCTCTTTCCACATTATATACATGAGGGAAATTGAACTTTCTTTCCTCTATGATCATCATGAAACTCCATCTTTCTCTTATTAGATGAGTCAGGAAACATACCAAAGTTGAGATTATTGATCATATTATGATATTTATGATTAGGAATAATAACGATATGTGGACCTCCAGATCCAATTTCATTTGGTTTCTCATGAATAATATCATTCAATTGTCCATCATATCCTCCATTATCGTGAATCCTCCTGTTTCCAGCCATTTTCTAAAACCCTAAAAGAATAGTGTGAGAGGAAAAAAACATACTAGGGAAAACAACATAATAAAGGGGGAGCACCCTCAATATCTAACATCTTAAGTTAAATTATAAGATTGTTACTGTAGTTCTAAGATTATATCCTATACGTATACTTATCCTTTAGGACATCCCTAGACATACCATAGAAATATCTCTATAGATCTCACTAACGTTTTCACATCCTAGTTTCAAAAGGTAGACTAAACCTTTCCTCTGATACCAACTGTAGAGACCCGAAGCTTAATGTAAATGGACATTACATTACTTTTTCATAATACTTAGTACATAACAAAAATAGACACACAAGAACTGTAATAGTTTAGTGTCTTTGGAAAGTTGCAACTTAATCTTCTAATTGTGGTGAACGATCTTCAACATCTCCCATAAAGATCTTCCCCGTTTTTTTTTTCTTACCTAAAACATTTCTCTATATCCTAAGGAAAAGAAAACATAAAAATGGTGAGCTCAAATTCTCAGTAAGGGTTACGCATGGATGAAATAAAGCATACCGTATACACTTGAACTTAAAAACATGAACATAATGTTTAGACATCAAAAGTTTGAGCAATGACATAAAACATGGAAGTACGCAAGGCATAGATCATAATGAAACATTAAAGATGATAAAATATCATGGGAATAAAACATGTAATTGTGGAAACCATTAAGCACATGATATGATTTCCATAGTAGCCAAGGAATTGCTTCCAAGACCATCTTAGTGGACAAAGTCCCTTTCTGAATCGAGTTCACTCCTCGTTCCAGTCCTATTTTACTGAACCGGTTTAACTTGTCATTCAAGCCATGTCTATCTAATGAGATATAAATCATTACCCAATGCATTGGAGGGAGATATAGGTCCCACACATCTCATAATGAAATCATTCTTAATTGTGCCACAACATAAACGTAAAACATTCATCATAACCCAAAGAATAAAATGGGTTTAATAAACATCATCCCATCATTTCATAATCCATATAAAACAAATGGACATTTCATCATAAGAAAAGTGAACCATGTAAATCATAGAGACATTAAACATGAAACATATACATATCAAATAATGTTATCTTATATGGAAAATGGTTTTGATAAATCATTGGAAATGAATTCTTGAGGAAAATATCCTTTCTTTGTCAAAATCATTATCTTTTCAAAAAATTCCATGAACATTTAAAATAAAATCATTTTGTTGAAAATAGTCATAAAATCATGTAGATTATGATTCATGAAAATAAGGAATTATGAAACCGTAAAAATCTGTTCACGCAGTATAAGTTAAAAATAACATTCTTCTCGTACTTTTGTCTGAAAAGTCAAAAAAATACCTCGTAACGTAAAAAAAAGAAATATCCCTTACATACCATGTAATAAAAGTCAAAAATGGGTAAAAATAAATTTAAACATACATGGAAACACTTTTATAAAACATGTGCATAGATGATATAAATAACCCCAGTAAATACTTACGAATAAGCAATCTCAGATAAAAATGAGATTTGCAAAATTATCCCTTACCTTAGGTCCGATATGCTTCATACGTATCCGAAACTACTGTATAATGATTTAAATAATGTCATTGACTTATTAAAGAATCATATTCATTGTTATGATATCATATATGGTTCACTTATGACTTTATATTACCCGTTCTTTTGTAAATTCCATGTTAAAGAGCGTTTTGGGAAAAATCATTATATTTATCGTACATGTTTGGACTTGTTGTTGTTAATATTATTATTTATAACCTGATTTACTTAATTCTAGAATGTAAAAAATGATTTATATGTAATATATATTCATCATATACATATATATTATTGATCGATAAAAGGAATGAAATACACCGTTCATGGAGATGGTAGGCTGTACGTACGCATGACCGCTGTTTTTGTTTCCTTATTGAGTTGAATGGAATTAAGTAGATGACATAAATATATATATATATACATAAATCCAGTATCTTTATAATGTAATATATTTCATTATTATTGCTTATATATAATCTATAATCATTCTTAAATGGTTAACATGGAGAATTAATCTCATCGCGTCGTGGAGACGGTAGTCCGTACGTACGCACAAGCGATGATATCGTTTCCATAATTATTGAATTGAATTGGAGTGGATGATACAATATATCAGAATCATTATGCTGTTATAATAACTATGTATAGTTATTCTTTACACCATAATACCCATCCATGTAAGGTGTTGGTGGAAAAATAGATTACACCACGGCGTGGAGACGGTATTCCGTACGTACGCACGCGTGGTGATTTTGTTTTTCCGTATTATTGATAGAAGGTGAAATGGGGTTGTTTCATATTTATAATAACATATAATTATATTAGTGATAATTATGTTATCACTTTATATTGAAACAACTAAATAAGAAGAAGTTTAATAAGAAAGAAGTTTGAAAGGATCGATAGAAGAAATTACCTCTTCTTCAATACGCCTCTTTGAAAACTACTCGTAGGGAACTAAGATTGGTCTTCGAAGTATTCCAGGTCCTCTAGAATGCTTCTAGGGAAGTGGAGAAGATAATGTGGCAGGGTTTTGCCGAGATTGAAGACTCAAAGTGGTGTGAGGAAGAGAGGATGGAGGTTCCTTTTTATAAGGGAGGAGAGGGGTACCTTTGTACAAACTAAAAAAATTATTTTATTATAATGTCATATTCGGTTAAAAATAACTCCAAATTGATATATTTCGAATATAAGGTGGGGATGGGTCTAAATACTCTCACACAATATAATTTATTCAAGTTTAAGTTTCTATTTTAACCTTATCATTTAGATTTAACTTTAAGTTAAATAACTTTACTTTAACCTTGTCTTTTTGTTTTCGTAAACTATAAGGTTAAAAAACATACTATAACAAGCCAAAAGAACCCCAAGATTATTATTATTAATATATATGACCTTATATAAGTCATTTGGCCGAACCAAGGATTTTTTGGAAATAAATAACAATTAATAATAAAATATTTGTTTTAAAAACTATTTTATGTCAATTTTGACACTATTTAGTAATTGATTTTTGTGAAAATCATAACAGAATGATTAGTTCAACCAATGTTAATTAAATCAATAATAACATGTAATATTAACCTATAAAATTAGTGGAATTCAAAAAAAGTCTCATATTACATTTATTTGGTTATTTATAACATCAATTGTGTCAATATTTCATTAATAAGATAATTACTGCATCATCGTTGTGTCATAAATAAATTAACTTATTTAATGTCTAAAAATTACAAATAAAATACCATTATGTAAAAAATATTTATATATTTCTAATGAATATTTATAGCCGAATTTATCTTATGTATAACTCTATATTAAAAATTATTTAGTTATTAAACATTGATTTTAACTATTTTAACCCTTCTTTAAATAAATTAATAATAAATGTCTTAATCTAATCCAAGTGGGCCTAAATGGTCATATTTTATTCCTAAGGTTGTTTTTGGTCGAATTAAACTTATCTAATAGAATTAGAACATGTGTTAGGGTAATAATAATATCGTTTTTACCCTTAATTACTCTATTTACTTTTAACCGCGGTAAAAAAAGTAAAAAGCTACTATTCACCAAAAATTATTTTCATCTCATTGAACAAGATTTTACTTAATTACATCAACAGTGTCTTTCAGATTTTTGAAATTACACTCACAGAAGCAGTAAAATTATTTTTTATGAAAAATTAATTTTTTAACTACCACTTAGTGGTTTCACTATTCATCAAAAAATGAATGTTTCCAGAAAAATACCAAAAATTACGCCTAAGCTATATTTGATTTTATGAACTCAAAAATGATGTCTATTTTACCAAATTCAAAACATATCAGTTGCATTAATTAATTTAAAAATAAATTCCCATCATCAAAACAAATAGTGTGTTCTTAAGAGATAATAACTATCAAAAGATTGATACTTGTTTGTTTCTGGTTTAAATGCGAAATTACATTAAATGACAAACATTGTATTATATTGTAAAAATATATTCTAAATATACTTTAAAACCACTCAAATTAATAATTTATCACTATTAACTATTTCGATTAAAAATGTTGTTTTTAATTAAAATTTAGTAATTTTCACTATTCATCAGAAAATGAATGTTATCTGAAAAGTACAAAAATTTCACCCTAAGCTAATTTTGATATTCCAAATCCAAAAATGAAGTCTATTTTGAATGATAGAATTTATAAAATTTCAAAAAGTGGTTATCACTATTCATAATGGCTAGTTTTAATAATATTTTAATAGCATATCATTGTTTAGTGAATCTCGGTATTGTGTACTACACACGATATCGAGGAAGGTCGTGATTGCGTGTAATGCAAGGCAAGTCAAGGATGCATGTTGTTCAAGCTCCTTTGGTGTAGCGTACAACACAAGACATTAATGAAATTAAAAAAAATATTTTTCATAAAATCTCAGGGTGTTACAAATGGGCCCACCACTGCTGATTTAAAAAAATGATTGAGTAAAATGGATATCTGTTCTTCAACATCACGTGGTTCAATATTCATTAATCAGTGATTATTTAAATACTACTGTACTACATCTAATAAAACAACATATTTGAAATCCATGGTGACATAATGGAATTTATAAATAAATTTTTCTATAATTTATCCATAATATCTTTAATCTCTTTCTTCTCATTTTATTCCATATGATATAAGTTATCGAAATGGATCTGAACCCAACATGATCTCCTTTTATAATTACACAATCACCTTTGATAGTTTCCACTAGGTCAAACGTGAAAAAAAAATTAACACATTGGTATAATCATAATTTCTATAGTGCTGCGAAAGTTTGCAAAATTTGGGAGCTAAATTAAGAGAATATTATACCATTCTCATGAACTCCAATTCCTATTACAGGTATTATTAGAAAATCTAATGGTTGAAGTGGTCCTGCTACCTACACTAAATAGCATGGTCGAGAGAAAGATCAAATTTAATCTCCAACATGTATAATGGAAAATTTAATACCTCGTTCCTTTCAAATGTATTTTTCCCTACATCCCAATTTGTTCTGTAAGATTTCATCGAGTGAACATCTTCTACAATTTGTAGGAACACACTTCCAAAACAAAATAATTCTGTTGGGATGCACCCTAATAAGTATAATGGACAACATTATTTTTCTCCTAATCATGTTTTAAAATGAAACTTAGTTTTCATATAATTTTAACCCTAACCCAAGGAATACTGCTCCTAGAACTAACCCATGATTCCATCTATGCACATTAGTCAGAATCATAATATATATACTCACACAATTGTATGTTGAGTTTTATAAATTAATTCAAATAATTATATATCACAATAACGTAGAACAAATACATCACACAAGGGGAAACTATCCTTAATATATTGAATGAATCACAAAATTTAATTAATGTACTAATATGCATATCAATAATATCTACATATATGGGGTGTGAATCTACATTATTTTCTCATGAAGGATAAAAAAAATTGAAATACCATAAGTTACATACCTACATCATGTACATCACGAATGGTAAATTAAATCAATAGAAAAATAAGTAATAATTTCCCATTTATGAATACTCGCGTGTACGATTTTACTTTACCACATATCAAATTGAATCTACACAAAAGATATACACCCTAGTGACCAGTGGAACCATCCGTCCCATTTTTCCAGGACAATGAAGTCCAATGAGGCCACCATAGTGGGGGTTAGGTAGGTTATCCATTTTTTAACATTTAATGGAATTTCAAACTCATTTAAGGATATATTCTTATTTTTTTGGGTATAGACTCCATTTATTTTCAAGTATTACACTCATAAGGATATTATGACGTTAAAATGTTTCATTTTCTATAATGTAGTCTTTTTTATAATCAATTATATACACATATATAAATATTTTTATATATTTACACATATTATTTAAATTATATATATAAATATATAACCAATTTGTCATATAAAATATAATTATAAATATAAAAAATAAATAAATTATTTTTTATTTAAAATAAAAATAAATGAATAATTTATACCTATATAAGGTGTCTATTCAAATATATATATTTGACCATTTTTGTATTAACAAACTAATTTAAGTTATAAGTATACTCTAATATATATATATAACTTTTAATATATAGTTAATATCAACATAAATACTTGTCCACATACAAACATAAAACCAAACCATCTTCCAAATGAAAAAACCTAGATATATTTTCCTTATCATTAAACATGAATTCTAAAATTCAACCCTCTATTTTTTTAATGTTTTATTCATTGTCTCAACTCAATTCAAAAAATGAAACATTTGTTTTTTAACTAAAAACCACAACTGAAATCATCACATCAAAACTCATTGATTTCCATATTCTTAATAAATTGAAACTAATTTTATCAAAAACTAAACTATTAGAATCTTTTATCTTCCCTTTGGATTTGTTGTCAATATTCACTATATTTAAATTTTAATGGTATATTTTACACCTTATTAAGAATTAAATAAAAGATAAAAGTATATAAATGAATTCAAATAATCTCATTTTATTCAATAAAACATGAACATCCCAATTTTATGAATATTGCATAATTATATTGAAGAGAGTAATAGTATCACATAGTTTTCTTACAAAATACCATTTATTAAATCAAACCTAAGTCTACGTGGTAAAAACCATGGTAGAATAAAAGTTATATATATCCATTATTATCAATGATATATAGTATATACCATTTATGTGAAGTAATATGGAGAATAAATCTATTCTCATTCATTTGATTAGAGAAAATCAAAATTTTCAATGAAATGATAACTTGGAAAAAAAATCAATAAAGAAATCGTAAGGTTCTAGAGTAATCATTATAAATCACTTTATGTTTTATTTTTTAATGAACTATCTACTACTCCTTAAAGGATAAAAAATTCAATTATAAATAAAATATAAAATAGTTATTGGAATTCCATGAATAATAATTACGGAATCTAAACTATTTTATTTATTTTTCCTATTCATTATCTGGATTTATCAACCATAAGGGATGAAAAATTTTGTTTAATTTTATCAAGATATTTAGATTCCATGATGTTAACTATCACCGTGATGTTTAGAAATGACATCCTTAAACATATAATTAAATTCCATGCATTGATTTTATAAAACACATTATATAATAAGAAATAACTTGATATCTCTTTATTTATCATAACATACATTTAGACTGACTGTATCCTCTCATATAATGCACTTTCCCCCTCCAATCTCTGTATGGGGAGATTTATTAGAACTATTTTTTTGAATCGCATTGATTTGATCATCATTTTAAATTTCATAAACATCTATTTGATAAATAAAATTTTCATCCTCATTTATGAGACAACATGGATACTATAGATTTAGAATGTTTCTAAAATTCCTATAATTTTTATGATTTATTCAACTAATGTGACCATACAACTAAATAAACATTCTTGAAATTTTTAGTATTAAAAAAATTTCCCTTATTACAATAAATTGTTTGAATAAAATGGTCATAGATATTTACATTTATTTAATGTTCCAATTCTTTTGTATCCTATGGAAAATGTCCTTGTAATTTTGTCAAGCAAGCTACTATACAGTGACCATAATGGTTAAATATTTCAATGATTTCCGTTATATGGTCAATTTTATTTCGATTAGACATGATTGTTGATTTCTCATTGGAAAATTATTATATTCTAATATTTTAACTTCTTATCAAATAGACGCAACCTTTCTTCATAATATTTATCCCCATTGATATATTCCAATTATAATTAAGTGACATATTAAAACCATTGTTTTAGGATATTTTTCCCATGTTTTTCTCCACAGTAGTAATATCCTCAAAAAAATAATCTTCTAAAATGATGAAATTTTTTTTATTATGAAAAAATTTCTTTATGGGCACAATCAATACATTATAGTTCATTAGTCTTAGATAAAATTATTTTCCCAACTTACAAATGTATTCTATATAATCATCATTACAAATTCAAACAATTTAGATTTCATTACATGTATGACAAGATGAAATGGAATTAGTATTAATGGTAAAATCAAAAATAACTTATTCCTTATCCTTTGTACTGGTCATTACAATATCATTGAATGATTTAGGTTCAAGATCAATTATATTATCAAAATTATATTTCATCATATTCATTTTGTTTTATGATTTAAGAAACATACACTATGTCTTACACACTTAATCTTCTTTTTTAGAAACATTTTCCTTATCAAATTTTAATATTTTCTATTCTTCTATATTTTTTTCTTTGAAAAAACAATCTCTCTAATAATAACATTCTCTTTCTTGTTTTAATTTCATTTCTCTATATACATCATTTTTAATATTTTGTTAGGTATAGTGTTCGTTCAAGACATGAAATATGTTCGGATCTCCATATGTACTTGGGATAGATATCTTCTTCTCTCTCAAAAAAGATTGAAGAATTTACATCAATATAAACCATTATTATGAGTGTTTTATTATTTTTAGTTGAACCATCATATTGTAGTTTGTTCAATGCTAAAGGGTCTTCATTATCTGTCACTAACCAACCCGGGTTGACCCTGAACTGGTCACCCAAGCCAGTCTGTGACATGGCCGAGAGGTGTTCAAAATCATCCCGGGCTGGCGAAAAGCAGCAGGGCATCAAATGAGTAAAATGGGAACGATTTTTCCCAATGAATATAACTAAAGATAAGAAAAAAGTAGAGTATTGCATGGAAAATAAATGAAACTAAAAAAGAAGAACATCAAACAACAATAAACTAACCTGAACATGACCAAAACTAATTGTGACTCTGAGAGTCGCTCACCAGTGCACAACTAAATCTCACCCAGGGCAAGCAATTTCAAGTCAAACCTACAAAAAAACTAAAAAGATTAAAACACTATAGAAGTTAATATTAAAACTCAGTAGAAATTCCCATCAAACTATTATCAATGCACTACCTTTAAATAAATATATATAATAAATTCATGATTGAACTAAATTATAGAAAATATGGGTTTCCACACACACAAATAGTTCTATTTCCATGAAATGTAACAGTCCATTTAACTTTTTATTTTTTTTAAAAAAAAATTAATGTTTGAAAGGAACAGGTGCGTTGAATTTTAAAATATTTTTGTGAATAATTAAGAAATACAAAATTTGGATGTTTTTCTATTTTAAAACCAAGCACAAAACACAATACACACTATGTGAAATGGAAAAGAAGTGGCACACAAGGGCCATCAATCGAACGAGACCTCTCAATCGTCTACCACATAAAAATAAACACCAAAGAAAACATGGGTCAATCCAAGGAGCTCGTGAACAATACAGAATGTTGCATACATGTGAATCATCCTAAAGGCATGGAAAATCTCGATGACATCATAACACCGCAACACCTAGTGTTACCCTAAATGTCCTAAACGAGTGGCTCAATCCCCTCACAGAGTATAATCATTACAAAGGGCCACTAGTGTGTGCGTAATATAAACTACTGCAGAAATTTTTTTAGATGATCCACTAACTATGACAGGTTCCCATGTCACCATGTTTAATAAAAAGTAAACAGCTAAGTGAACAAAATCAAAAAAGTTTCACAAATATCACACACAACTCAAGCAGTGATTGTACACCAAGGATCACTGATGAGTCACCACAAACTGTGTTTTCCAAAATAATTTACATTATTAAATTTCCAAACGTGCCTTCATCAAATTTAAATAGAATCCGCATTTCTCAAGAGAACCAAAAAACTTGTTCATGCATCAAAAGAAACCATTTATCAATAAACTATAACTTCATTTTAAATTCCATGAATTATGTTTATAGTCCAATCATGCATTCATTCACTAATAGGTGTTAGTGCATCAAGAAAAAATTTCATGTGTCATGTATAAAATAAACAACTCTTTTTTAAACCAAATAATCCATTAAAAATTAATTATTTTAAATTATTTCCCATGCATTAAAATTAATAAAATTTCAAGAAAATAATAAATTTTGAATTTAAAGGCTAGTGCAGTGGGGGACCTACCTCGGCTTGTTGTCCAAACACAATGGCACGTCATGCCTTGCAAAGACGCACAACACGCACAAGACGACAACAGTTGTATCACGAGTTTTCATCACCGACACACTATAACCACCGCCCAATAACTAAAATTACCCAAACATAGACATAAAAAAACAAAAAGAAGAAACAACGTGAATGAACTACCTCAACATGTTTTCAACACAAAAATCTTCACTACTTAATAATCTACTATAAATTTTATAAAACAAATTTCAACGAGGGTCCCACGACTTTACGCAACCAAACCTATTCAAAATCCATCCATATAATTATACGTGCACTGGAAGCAAACCAAATCATAATGCGTACAACATGCATGGTTAAATTAATAAACTACACAACATAATAAAAATACTCCAGATGTATTAAATACATTTTTAATCCAAGAACACATCAAAAATATTTCCAAAACATAATGTGCACCACATATAATATTTAATAAACCACTATAAAGTATATTCAAAAAATTAAATAATAGTGTGAGGTTTCTGTGTCCAAATTCACCCAAAGTCCTATCCTTGTTAACAAAATCAATCCCAGACTAACAATTAGTTATTTAAAGAAGTTTCTTAATTAAATAATATATTTAATGTTATAAAATAACTGTAGTAAGTAAAACAAAAAAGAAATTGTACCCACATAATAAACCCAACTTGAAATGGTAAAAAAAAATTCAACCAATTGCACATAAAATACAATATTATAGACTTTGCAAGTCACCAATTAATTATCACAAAAGAAAAATAAAAAACATGAAACATGTGACTACTAACTCACTAAGATTTTTTCAAAAGGTGAATCTTGCCTCAAACACTGAATAACATCCCAAAAATGGTGTGAATCACTATTCACACCTCGACCGCACCAGCGAGGAACCAAAACATCCCTAAACCAAAACCTCAGACAATAAATTTTGGAATTAAACCATAACATCTATGACATGGATAAAAATAAAACTCCACCAAGGGAGGGAGGGAGACTAAAAGAGAGGATGGTTCTATCTACAGAAGAAGTAACCGCTGGCGAGCCACGCACCCTGGAGATGAGGACCTCTAGAGGGTTGCAGCTAGCCAGAGCTACTGCACACAAGGGACGCCATCGGACATGGGAGGCATGGCTAGGGGGAACTGGCTAGGTCACATTGGTTAGGAGGGGCGGTTCTCGTTAGGGCAGGGCTTCACACAGCGATGGGTTCCGGCCGGAGTGAGTGGCCGGGCAGGAGGTGGCATCATTGGGTGGAAGGGTCGCACATAATGGGGTTGCGCTTGGGGGTGGCATCGCATAGGGGCGACGAGAGGAGAAGGGCATGACAAGGCTAGAAAGGTTCCAGGTCGAAGGTCACTAGAAGGGAGATAGGGGGAGCCAATTAGAAAGTGAGGGAGGTGCAATAGGTTTAGGTTTTGATGGGAGAAGAGGGATGTAAGGGTCGTGCACTGGTGGTGGCTCGCCCGAGGGAGGCCTTGGGAGGGACAATGGCCGAAAGGAGGGGAGTTCACCAGTGGGGGAGTAGGGAAAAAGAGCATGGGAGAGGGAGAATGGAGTGATGACGGCTGGCCATCAGGGGTAGTAGGGCGCGACGCAGAAGGAAGGGAGGGAGTGGGCATGACACAGAAGGAAGGGAGGAAGAGGGCAGCATGAGGTAGGGTTCTAGGGGAAGGGCTGTGTCATGCGACGCTAGAGAAGAATAGAAAGAGGGTGGAATAGACAAAAAATATTGTAATATAAGAAAATAAAATAAAATAAACAAAAACTTAATCAACAAGGATAATAATAATATTCAAAAAAAACAAAATAATAATTTTAATGAACATGATAATAATAATATTTTTAACCATAATAATTACAATAATAATAAGATAAAAACAATTGTAAATAGATTAATTTTAACAATATTGATATTATTAATAATAATCATAATATAAAATAAAATATTCATAATTTGATATTAATAATCATAATATACTTAAAAAACTAATAGAATGCTAATAATAAAAACATAGTAATAATAACCATATATTACTAATATTGGTGAACATAATAATAATAATTATTAACATTATTATAATTATTAAAATAACTTATTAAAACTCATTTTATTTATATTACTTTTGAATATAAGGAAGGCCGCACAATGACACATGATAAGCCGCGTGGCTTTCAAACACCACACCCATACTGCAGACACTGTCAATTTCAAAGAATTTATTCATCAAAAAAATGAGAAAATTTCGAACATTTTTGTCCCTCTGCTCCATATAATTTTTCAGAGTCTAACAAAATAATAAAATTATATTATTTTAAAAATTTATGAGTGACAATTCTCCCCACTATAAAATCTTTCAGCCCCTAGAATGCCACCCAGCCAAATGAGGCAACAATATCAAGTTCGAAACTGAATGAAGCCAAAATATACATGAACTCGGTGCGAATCATCACTCTATCTATCTCACGAGACAATCTCTAAGGGAAACTAAATAGTGGAGAACCATTAAGAAATGATGAGGATTATCCCCTCCACAAGAACCCGACTAGCACAACCAACATTTAGACTTTCAGCATGGGCTAAATATGGAACTGCTAACATGATCTAAGAGGAATCCTCCACATAGACCAAACCATCATGAAGTCACGAAAAGATTCATGGTGGGTCTACCCACCATTTAAGAACTGACCAGTGTTAGCCAATTAGCACAGACTAACCGGAGAAACCAAGCACAAACTGACCCATGAACTCTTTGCATAAACCAATCCCCCCACTATATGGGGTCCTTGATGAAAGAACCCTAACCAACTAGCAGACCAAACTCCTAATAATTATTACCCAAGATGTATGTGTCTCCCAAATGACAACATCCTATGACGAGAACATGTCACAATTGGAGCTAGCCTCACAAGAGAGACAATCATCTTGAGACTCACTTCCATAAAGATACAAGCATCAAAGCTCATATTCGATGAGGAAAAACAAATGGATATATAAGAAAACAATATCACCATTCCTTTTTACCAACAAAGAGTAGCATTCAAAGAACAAATACCACAATGAGAAAAAGTGACCTATGTGCCTCTTAAATCAAAACAGAACCTTCAAAGAGGAGGAAACTATAGTAGATGGATTCAAAACGGCCCTTTTTTACCACTGAAGTCAAAATTTAAACCAAGGACCCTAAAACCCAATGATTCCTAAAAACATGAAAAGCATATCTCCAAGACCTAGGATTGGAGCTCTAATGTCTGGAAGCCTTCTGTTGCCCAGCAGTCAAGAGCTGACAAAATTTGGTTGAGACTCCTTCAGAAAATGCCGCCGGAAGGACCTCTCTTAGTTTCCCAAACGAACACATTGATGGAAAGTCAACAAATAATGATGAAAATGAGACTTTATGTACCCAAACCAGCCACACCATACCCCTCACAAGAGAAACCTCAACAGATTACACAATTCTACCACTATAGTGATGGGAATAAACACCATGACGTGCCTGACGTCATCCTTCACTATTTGTTGGCCAGGCTGGACACTCACAAGCTCTGCCACTTTTCTCACTTTCACCTCTATTGTTATAAACCATCAGACGAAAGTGGTATTAAATTCCTTCAAAGACATCCCATCATGAATCAAAAGTAGGATAATATCCCACACCAATCCAAAGTTTTACACTCAATGAACATGAACCAGCATGGACTTGCATAGCTTTGAGAGTTTCCAAAAACCTGAAAACACATATGATTTCACCAAGCCAGTCCAATATCTTTGATATATCAAGATCACCCTAGAATATGGACAATAACTGAAAAGAATTCAATTGAACCACACCATTAAGAGACTTGGTAGAACCAACAACTATAAGAGACTCACTAGAATCCTTTGGGACTTTTCTCGGTAGTATACTCAAAACCAGAGGCACAAATCAGAATCAAAATTAATCATAAATCAAAATGACACTCCTCAATCACAAACTATAACTCAAACTCAAACCACTATTCCAACCAAAACTAAATATATAAAAGTTGATAACCCACGAAAAGTAATTCTGAACGTGAGAACAGAACACTAACCAATTTCCTTCCTTTAAATTTATTTAAATTACCTTTGTAAAAACAATTTATCAAAAAAAAATCAACTTAAGTACCTACCATTGGTATCCCATGAAGTCTCGCATAGACATACACCATTGTACTAGCTCATGAACCCATCCACTCATACCTCTAACAATACTTGTGCCAGCTGCACAACATTATATACGTAACCCTCACATTTATAGAAAAGGTCAATTCAATACACTTCTCATTTTCAAAACAGATCATTCAGCATAAAGTATAAATTCCCAACAAATTTGAAAAAGTCAATTATCATTAAAGAAATATATTTTAAAATTCAAAATCTTTTTCCAATTCAATTTCCAAAAAGTGTTAATGAGATCCCAAAACAACTTCCAAATCACCTCCAATTTTATTCCTTCGAAACTGCACATTCCACTAAAATAAAACAATTTCCATTTCAAAGCCAATTTTTCCAATCCATAACCACATTACCATTCATGAAAACCCACTTATTTATGAACTAATATCCACATTGATATCCACTATGGTATTTAAAAACTAATCTCAATCTTAACTCACATCAAAACATCCAAAAATAAGGGACTAGGGGCTATTCCTATCGGGTAACATGGCTTAGAAGACCATCTTCTGATCGAGAATCCCCCGCATGAAGTATCTTGATCCGTGCTCTTGGGATGTACAAGGGTCACTACTCCATGCAAGCTGGTCGAGTAACATAGGATCACTCCATTTTTCATTCCTCATCAATAAAGACTAAGCCAATGAAAAACTCAAATCCCATACAACCCCATGAAACTTGAGTCTCCAGATGAGAAAGGGTTCATGATCCCCTTCTCTTATCTACCACTCGATACCTGACACACCTAAACAATATGCTACTTGACACCACAAATAATAAGGGCCTCCTCTGATACCATTATTTCATGAACCATCTCCAGTCGACCATAAACCAGTGACCTGATCCGATCATTGATATGGCCCGAGAGGAATTCTCGATCCTTTCGGGTTGGCGAAAACCAACAGTGCATCAATAGAGTACATATGAGAATGATTTCACCCAATGAAAATAAATAGAATAGTAGAAAAAGTAGAGTAACTAAAAGAAAAATAAATGAAATGAAAATGGAAGAACAACTAACAACAAAAAACTAACCTGACAATGTCCAAAAGGTCTTGCGACTTTGAGAGTCACTCACTAGTCCACTACCAACTCTCACACAGGGGGAGCATGCTCGAGTCAAACATGAAACACAACTAAAAATAAGATAACAATATAGGTGTGAGTATTAAAACATAGTTGGTGTGCCCAAAAATCTATTCCCAATGCACTATCTTTAAATAATGAAATATACTAATTCCACGTTTCAACTAAATTATACAAAATATGGGTTTCCACACACACACATCCACTTCTAAGACAAGTAACACTCCATTGTCCTTTTTATTTTTAAAATGTGTTTAATGTTTGAAAGGAACAGGTGCATTCCATTTTAAAATTTTTTATAGGACAATTTAGAAATCCAAATTTAGTTGTTGGTAAAATTAAAATCCATACACTACACACAACACACACTAAGGGAAATGGAAAAGAAGTGGCACAAAGGGGCCAGCAATGGAACTAGACCACACAATTGTCTGCCACATAAAAATAAACAATACAAAATATGGGTCAAATCTAAGAGATCATAAACAATACAGAACATACCATACATGTGAATCTTCCAAAAGGCATGCCTACTATCAATGTCATCATAACACCCTAACACCCATTGTCACCCAACATGGCCTAATCGACGGGCCCAGTCCCCTAGAAGAGTATAATATATACTTAGGGTCACTATTGAGTGTGTAATATAAAATAGTGCAATAATCGTTCTCAGATGATAAACATACTATTCCCTGTTCCCATGTCAACACATGTAATAAAAAGGAAAGGGGTGAGTCAAAAATTGAAACATGTAGCACAAACATCACTCACAAGTCATGAAGTCAATGTACACCAAAGATCACCCCTATGTCATCCTAATGAGAGTTTTAAAAAATAATTTATTTTATTAAAGTGCCAAATAGGACTTCACCAATTTTAATGAAAATAATAATTTCTCAAGATAACCAAAACACAAGGTCACGTTTTAAATTAAATCATTTATCAATAAACCAAAACTACATTTGAAATTCGGTTTATTAGGATTAATGGAAAAATGAGAATTAGTACACTAATGTGTTTCTGTTCATCGAGAAAATATTTCAAGTGTTTTCTGTAAAATAAATGGATATTTTACACCAAATAATCATTTTAAAATTAATTATCTTAAATTATTTCCCAAGTATTAAAATTAATAAAATTTCAAGGAATTAAAAAATTATGAATTTATAGGCGATTTCAGTGGGAGTCCTACGTCGGCACACAGTCCATACATAGTGGCATGCCAAGCCACACATAGACACAAAACACGCACAAGGTGATGACCATAGTATCATGGGTTTTCCTCACTTACACACTACAACAAACACACAATAACAATAATTACACAAACCCAAACATAAAATAATTCAAACAAAGAAATAGTGCAAAAGAAACATTTTGACATATTTTCAACAAACGAATCACACCATATGCACTATATAATTAAAAACATTAAATTTTATAAAACAAATTCCAAAGAGGAATCCCTGAATTTACACACACAAACCCTTTTAAAAACTCTCCTTATAATTAAATGCACACTCGCAACACACCAAATCAGAATGCACACCACACGAAATGTTAAAATAACAAATGAAAAAAACATAATAAAAACACTCCACATGTAAAAAATCGATTTTTAAACCAAACACAGTTAAAAAATGTTTCCAAAACATAATCTGCACCACATATAAAATTTAATTAATCAGTTAAAAATTTATAAAACAAATTAAATAATAGTGCAAGGGTATTGCGTCAAAAATCACCAAAAGACCAATCCATATTCCTAAACTATAACCAAGACATTAAATTAGTGATTTTCATCAATTTAATAATTCAAAAAATTATTCAAAATTACAAACTACATGTAGGAAATACAACAGAAGAGACATTGAACACAGATAATAAACCAAATTTGAAATGGAAAATTTCCTTTCTAATCAAATGGAAATAAACTACCTTATTCTAGACATTGCAAGTCACCAGATAATTTTCACAAACAACGAGAGAAACATGAATCAAGTGAATAATAACTCAAGAAGTTTTTTGAAAAATGGAAATCTCACCTCAAATGAAGATTAAGATCTAGAAAATGGTGAGGGATACAATTCACACCTCGACCGCACCAGCAAGGAATAGAAACGGTCCTAAAAAACAAACTTGTACCATAAATTTTGGAATTTAAACATAACATCTAAGACTTGGATAAAAATAAAACTCCACAAAGGGAGGGAGGGAGACTATCAGAGAGGAGGGGGGGTGTTACCGGAAGATGTCGCTGCTAGCGAGACCCGCATGCCGGAGATGAGGGAAAATTGAGGGTCGTAG
The DNA here is from genome assembly GCA_963277665.1 of Viscum album. Classification (NCBI taxonomy): domain Eukaryota; kingdom Viridiplantae; phylum Streptophyta; class Magnoliopsida; order Santalales; family Viscaceae; genus Viscum; species Viscum album. The sequence continues at coordinate 178,293,003 of OY728134.1, forward strand.
ATGGCTGGAGCAGTTACGCACAAGGGATGCCACCAGACAGGGGAGGCGCGGCTGGGGTGTGCTGGCTAGGCCACACCAGTAAGGAGGGAGTGGTGTAGGTTAGGGGAGGGGCTCACGCCACAGTGGAATCTGGCCAGAGGGCATGGCCGGACAGGAGGAGGCATCGTCAGGTAGAATAGTCATGCACAATGGGGTCGTGCGAGGGGGTGGAGTCACATAGGGGTGACGAGAGGAGTTGGGCATGATGGGAATAACAAGGTGCTGGGTCGGAGGTCATAGGAAGGAAGATAGGGTGCACCAGCCAGAAAGTGAGGGAGGTTCACTAGGGTTAGGGTGCGATGGGAGAGGAGGGATGGAAGGGTGGGGAGCTACAGGTGGCTTGCCGGAGGGAGGCCGTAGGAGGGAGAGTGTTCAAAGGGAGGGGAGTTCACTGGTGGGTGAGTAGCATAGTACAACATGGGAGATGGAGAAGGGATCGACACATGCTGGCCATGGGGGGTAGTAGGGCATGATGAAAAATGAAAAGAGGGAGAGGGCTCGACGCCAAAGGTTGGGAGGGGGAGGGCATCGTGTTGTAGGGTTCTATGTGAAGGGATGTGTCACATGACCCCAGGGAAGAAGAGAAAGAGGGGGGATTAATGGAATAAAAGAGAATAAAAGAAAATAAACAAAAATTTATTCAATAATTATTATATTAATATTCATAATAACATAATAATAATTTTAATAAATGTGATATTAATAATACTATTAACCATACTAATAATAATAATAAGATAAAACTAATTGTTAATAGATTAATATGAACAATATTTATATTATTAATAATCATCATAATATTAATTATAATAATCTTAATATCATATTAATAAACCTAATATACATAACAAAATTAATAGAATTCTAATAATAATAACTTAATAATAATAACCCTATATAAATAAACATGGTGAACATAATAATAATAATAATAATTACCATTATTATAATTATTAAAATGACTCAATAAAACTCATTTTATTTATTTTATTTTTGAACACGAGACAAGCCGCACTGTGACAGGAGAAAAGCCGCATGGCTTTGAATACACCATGCCCTTGCACTAGGCGCTGTCAAAGGAAATGAATTTATTCATCAACAAAATGCTAATAATTTCAAATAGTCTTGGCCCACACCTCGATAGAATGTTTCAAATTCTGATAAAATAATAAAATTATATTATTTTAAATGTTCAGGTGTGAAATTATCACTCATAAAAATTATGTTTTTCCTTTTATTTCCATGAGAATTGTTTTAAATTCAATTGTCACACAATATATTTTTTATGTTCTTTTATAAATATAGTATTATTCTTCATAATCACTGTGAGATTCATTTGAACCATTCATTATAAAATCAACTGAAAAGTGTCCAATCAGACCTAAATCAATTAAAATTAATAGATGAACACCATTAAAGTTTACACTTAAAATTCTAAAATTTTAAAAATATATTATATCACTAATTTTTAATCACAATCACCCACCTAATCATCATAATAATATAATAGTGGATCATCTATATTTTCCTCCAACTCAAGGAATTTCATTGAAATATAATCCATTTCCTCTTTATATTTCTTGTTGAATATTTGATACTTTCTCATTTCATAATTCAGATGTATTTTATGTAATTAATCAAGAGATATTTCTATTGCTTATTCCATGCAAATTTTCATTGGAAATAATATGTCAATAAAACATCACATTAATTTTATTGATGATATATGAATCTAATAAAGTATTTATAAAACCCTCCATATGGAATAAAATATAAAATTCCTTAGAATGGTAGTCCGCAAAAATATTATCATTATCCAATCAAATATATTCAAACACAACCCTCCTGGTTTGACATTTTACCTCATAGATCAACACATTCCCTTCATACAAATTAAAGAGTTTATCCCACATCTCTTTTTTAATACCATCACATTAGTAGAAAATGATTCAGATAAGAATGAAAAAACATAATTTCATTCTTTCCTATCAACCTCAATACATCGTTTATAATAATGTTTCATGGAATAATATAGTAATTATAGAGTAAAACCATCATTAAATGAACCAATGTCAATAGGAAATTTTGAAATAATATTTGGATGAATTAAATTCATTTATATATAACTGATATTTCCATCAAATAAAAAAAATAAAATATTAACTAAATTCTAACACTGGAACAATAAGAGTTCAGTAAATATTGGATCCTTATGGAGGGAACCGTATGCCCTGAAACTACATGGAGAGTCTATATTTTAATATATCACTAAGAGAGGGAGGGGTTGAATCATGGATGTATGTTTTACAATTTATTTTCTTTAAATAAACCTATATTACCAGTTAACTTCTCAATAACTAGTTCTTTTGATTCTTACTTTTCTTATATAAATTTTGTTTATGGAATTGACAAAAATACATATGTATTTTTTCATGTTTTTCCCCTATTGTGGTTAACTGCATCCATAGTGTGTTAAAGGTAATCTTAGAAAAATATTACCTATTAGTAATAATCATTGTGTTTATAGGTACATAAAATCTACAAAAATATCTCACATATAAACTACAAAAATTCCTCATCATAACAGATTAATATCTTCCTTCTTAAAATTTGATATTTAGACTATCATCCCCCCATGGTTCATTATATTGACTCCCTATTGTTGAGATATTTATATAAAATATCATGTTTTTTATCTTTTAATTTCACTAGTTCTTTAATGTAAATTCACTACCACTTATCAAAAGGTATTTAGGTTCAACAGACTTCTAACACACTGTTTTGTTGGCATTGTTCTCCTTCAAGTCCACAATATTGAATATTTTGATTAAATGTCTTCCTTACAAAACAATATTTCACAATTTTCGAAATATTCATAGTTATTATATTCATATATCATGTGACAATGTTCACTATTCATTTCATATAGTTTCACATTTAGAGAACATTCATGTATTCTCTAATACATGTGAATTCATGCATGTATCACCACATGCATCGCCTTCTTCTCAACATATCCACTTTCTATTTCTAAATTTTTTAAAATAATGAATTATTCATGAAATTACATATTAAAAAAATTATTCATTTTACATGTTCAATTTTAACATTATATCTTATACTCACACATACAATAACATTTTCCTATCCATTATTCTTTGTTTCTTCATGGTGTGCACTACACCTGCACACATGGTATTCTTCTCATATGTTATAGTATATTTCCACTCATGATATAATACATACATGTATAATTATAAAATACATCAAATATCAATTTATGTGGTTCCTCTTTTTTATACACATAACTCAAATATTAGGGGTAAAAGGATATTATTACTACAACATTATGAAACACATGGAATGTTTTCATCGGATCATGGTCCCATAAAAATATTAATGTAAAAAATGTTATCACATGTAAAAGTAACATGAATCATGAATGGTTTCTTAGAAATATGTTCATCATGTAACTCTTGAGTATTTGGTTCACATATCAAGTGGAATTTGGGCGGAAAAGATGTTGTATAGATCTATATATTTGATGAAACATATATGATCACAAACCCTCTAAAAAATACAATATCATGTATATAAATATCTTCAATAATAATACATTAAAAATTTAGAGTACTTATAAGAAAATATTCCACCAACATAATAAATTTCTACTACCTTAATTAAAGTGCACAAATAATATCCTGCATAATAACTGAATTTACCATTACCGTGAAAAAATATTTGCTCCACTCCTTTTCTTGATGGAATTATGATTACATTCAAATACATAAATATTTATCATAATATTTACCTAATAATATAATTTTTATAACATTCAAATGTTGATTATAAATATAGTATGGAGCATTGGTCCATGATATATTGAGCTTTTATTAATAGAACAATCATGTGTTGGACAAGGTTTGAGACCAAATTAAAGGAAGATCGAATGGTGCCAACATGTCAATAAGACTACATAGATTAATAAATTTGAGGTATATGATGGTTTTAATTAATTTTTATCACTAATATTTGATCCCAAATCAAATTGATATGCAATATATTTCTACCTTATAATACTGGGTGTGGTCATAGCATTTGAGAAATTATAAACTAGTCCCACACACATAACACATTTGCACTCCACCATGAGACCACTTACTCCTCCATCGTCCCACTATGCATAGTGGCTCACAGACCATTATATACTCTTAAGAGTATGATATCATATGAATCTATATTGGATCATCCCTTCTAATCAACTTGAGGGGTTGGCATCCCACATAATATGTAACGCCCCAAACCTAGAAGCTTAGAGTCGGTGCATAATTTTACTACATTGGAATGATTACAAGGAATCAATTCTAGAAAGTCTGGTCATTTTATGAGTCTACAAAAATAGATTACATAAATGAAAATTACATTAAACGTTAGATTTTGAAACAAAACATAAATGAACCTTTGAGAAAACCATTAATCCCCTAGATTAACCCTCCTTGTAAATCATAATACATTTTTTCAGCCTTGGGAAAATAAAACATAAGGAAGGGGTGAGCTTAGATGCTCAGTACGACTAACAGTATAGTGGAATCTTTTATAAATAAGAATAAATATTTAAGCCAATGTATAAGACTAAAACCCAAGCCTTCTAAACATATATTTTATCATAATATGGCCAATATAAATCGAATAATTTCATTTACTTTTTCATATGGATATTATACAAGTTGAATAATCACCGATAATATCAGTAGCCAATTTCATAATGATGGAATGCATAATGGTAGAATTCATAACCACAAAGTAAAGGCCCTATGACAAGAATACGAAAATTATTTTGTCATGGCCTTATGTCAAGAAACTAGTTTGTCTCATTAGACCTACATATTCATTGAGGAGCTATAGAAGGCTTCAACCATCACTTATTAAGTTCATTACATTCCAGATAGGAAAAGTTTTAAACATAACATAAACATTTGTGTTGAAATTAGCATACGAATTTCAATACAATATCCATAATCCATAACTGATATAAAAATGAAAAATACACTGTCAAATATATCATAAAACAATAAATACAATATGGAAGATTTCTATCATAATAAACCAACTTCAAACAAGTGTAAAATCCATCAATGGATGTTGACATTAATGAAATCAAAACTATTTGAGGGAAATTTGGCTTTATTTTTTTTAAATCATTTAAAAGTCACATAATTTAGAATTGAAGACATTTACAGAAATTTTGAATTCGAAGTGTCCCATACCATTTTGAAACATTGAAAGGAGTTAACATTTCAAAACAATGATGTCCATAAAAACAAACCCTTAAAATCATTTTGAACACATGGACATTATGTAAAAATTATTTGAAAGATAAATATTTAAAACATTTAAAATGAAGATATAGTTAAATAGACCCTTCCATAGAACCTCAAAATATTCTTTTTGAAATCATTTTTATGAAATATGGACATTGAAGATAAATATGTCCTAGTAAATACTAACTCGTAAAGAATCTCAGATTATAATAAGATTGAGGTATTAACCATTAAAGTGATCTTTTCCTTGGTAAAGGGTATGTAAACATCTTGTATACTAGTTAAATAATTGATATAAAATTATACAAGAACCAAAGAAATAATTATTATATCATATATGATCTTCTAATATTTCATTGTTAATAATATTTTTTTGGTATCATCATTTTGGGTGTTAAATATTATTTTTTCCTTCATATACATGGTTACATAAGACATTACTGTTATCCATAAGCGGTATTTGATTCATATAAAAAATGGTATTAAGTTATTAAAAATTATTTTTAATCATAAAATGAAAATTAATCTTAAATAATTACGATGGGGACTGAATTTCATCACTTTTGTGGAGAAGATAATTCGTACGTTATCCCGATTGACAATATCATTATATTGATAGGGAAATCATATGTAATTTGGTAGTATATGATATATAATGAATAAATAACATGTTATATTTATTGATTAAATTAGTTATATTCATTATTACACCCATCCAAAAAATGAAGTGTTTGAATAACAAACTACAACACGATGTGGATATGTTAAGCCAAACGTATGCATGTATGGTGAAATTGTAATTTATAAGATGGATAAAATAACCAATATGGTTGTACCATATCTATAATAACATAAAATTTTGTAAAATTTACTGGATTTATTATTATTTTATGTAAAAACAATGAAATATGAAGTTTAAGAAGAAATGAACCTGAAAGAGGGTGGTGAAATTATTACCTCTTCTTCGGGTGATTCCTATTTGAGTTGACCAAAAAGGATCATTAGGAAGGAATTCAGATAAATATATGGACTCAAGGATGAAGCATGGAATTTGGGGGGATATATAGGTAGTTGTTGGCTGAAACAAATGGCTTTGGAGATGTGATTTTGAGAAAAGGGGAAGTGCCCTTTTATTCGAGGGGTGAGGGTCACTTTTGGAATCAATTAAAATAATAATTTAGTATACATTCATATTCAGTTAATAATGGATCCAAATGAATTTATTTCAAGCCTTATTTGGTTATCGGTCACAATCCTTTCAACCAATAGTTTTTAGACATGTTTGGGTTACGATTGTAACCTTATCTTTTAGATTTAACTCTTTGTTATATGGTTTATCTTTTACTGTGCCTTCTTGAATTCTTACTGTATATGGTTATTAAACATACTCAAATCATGAAAGTGAACCTAAATAGGTTCAATAATGACATATATAATAGATTTTAATCCCTTTTTCTAAACCATAAATTTTTTGGAATATTATATCATGAAAAAATATAGTAATTGTTTTACAATTTATTTTATGTCAATTTTGACAATATTTGGTATTTTGTTAATGTGAATGCCATTAAAACATCATCGCTTTGAAAAAAAATTATCTAATCAATCCTAACAAGTCATATTAACATATAAAATTAGTGGATGGAATCAACACTTTAAAATTATATTTAATTTAATTTTTAGAATATAAACTATTTTAAGAATTCATTAAGATGGTAATTACAGCTTCTTCATTGTTTCATCAATAAATATAATTTTTTTATTCTCTAACGGTTATAAATATAATACAATTATATGGGAAATATATTTATATTTATAAATAAGTTTTATAGTCGAATTTATCTTATGTATAACTGAATATTAAATTTTATTAGTTAAAAAAATTGTATTTTACATGTTTTACTCTTCATTAAATAAAATAATAATAAATTCCATAATCTAATAGAAGTGGATATAAAAGATAATATTTGATTTCTAATGATTTTTTGTCTTGAATTAAACTTATCCAGTAGAATTTGGAAATGTGTTAGGGTAATTGTAATATCATTTTTACCCTTAATTATCATATTAACTTTTAAATGTGGAAAATATATATCAAAAGTTATTAATCACAAAAAAATTATTTTCATCTTATTGAACTAGATTTTACATATTTATGTCAAATGTGTCTCTCTGATTTTTAAAATTTAACTCATAGATGTGATTAAATTATGTTTTATGCAAATTTTCAAATTCTCCTAGAATGTGGGTAAAAAAGGTAAAAAATTAAATAAAATTTTATATATCTAAACATACTATAAAATAAATCCAATGAATTACATTGAACATATATTGGTATTATTTATCTATTTTGACCAAAAATAAATTAAAATGAAATAACTATTTACTTGAATAAAAATTCAGTTATAAACAATAATGCAGTATTTTTCACTATTTATAAAAAATTGAACGATTTCAGAAGAATACCAAAAATTCACCCTATGCAAATTTTTTTTATTCTGAATTTAAAAATGTAGTCTATTTTACCAAATTAATAACATAAAATTTTCATTTACTATTATTGCATTTTCTGAAAAATAATTCATTTATCTGAAAAAAATTAATTTTTTCTTATATTATGGATATGAAACACATAATATAGATGTTTGAATTAAATGGAATATATAAAATTCAGAATTTAGTTAATACTATTCATAACAGCTATTGAACGACTAGTTTGGTTAGTCTTGATGAGATTTTAACCTAGTGTTGCAAGTAGCGCAAGTAATTGAATTACATTTAAAAAATAACATACTATGAAATATTATGGTGTTACGTTCTCCCCTCTCCAATAAATTTTAACCACACAATTTTGAATTTTTCTTTGGAAATAAATGATTAAAAATGGAAAAATACTCTTTTGGAAAACCCACATAAATAATTGGGTTAATAAAATATAGTCTTTATAAGGTGGAAATGGAAGTGAAAAAAGTCAACAACATATTATGATTTCAATTGGGAGATCATTAGTGGAAATTATAGATATATAATTAGATGAGAATCATAAATATTTATAGGGAGTGATTGAGGTAATCAATCAGAAACAAGTGTAAAATTGAGGGCCTCAAATCCATCAATCATTAATGATTTAATATATCATCATTTCAATAAAACAAAACGTATTAGGATGAAACATTTTTTTAAGATCCCTTCCGTAATGTTTAAGAATTAATTTATTTGTTGAAAACAAGGGAACAAATATTCTAGATAAGTAGATTTCCATCCTTTAACTAATTCCAACCACAAACTCATCTTTCACTCCAAAAGATAATTTAATTTGAAAATATTATATTTATCCTAATTGTATAGGGTTCCAAAAATAATGAATTTATAATACATTTGTCAGACGATTTAAAAAACTACATTATACAAACCAGGACATCACATATTCTAGTGTTTGGTGATCCACCCATGTCGCCCTTCGGATGCGGTTTAATGTCTCGCGACCTTGACAGACGCGACAAGTTGTTGCCCGACCTCTAGGTTTTCCTCTTTATGACAATCCAAAAATATTCTCATGAAATGATTTGACTTTAACAAAACTGTCCAATGTCAAACTTAATCGATTCCAACCATTAGACTTATCCAATATACTTATTTCAAAATTCACAATCCAAATTTTATAAGGCAGTTAAACCCAATTAATATCCTTTTTTCCATGTAATAAAATGTGAACACCTACATCATGTATTCTTTTAAAACACTGTAACACCCTAAATTACCATAAAATCTTATTTATTACATTCATGGCCACTTGTTATTTATAGAATTCTAGATATACTCCTTCTATACAGAAATGTTGTAAACTCCAACAATGACGGAATATTAGAATCATTAATATGTTTCAAGTTATTCAATAATATCCAATACAATTTATCCAAATCAATCATAAATTATTCCAAAATCAATATCTCGAAATCAGAACCATATTATAGATTATCTTTATCTCAACAAAATATTATCTAAATAAAAATTTAACCTGTGATTGAGTCACTTTTCAGGGTTCCACACAATCTCATGTCCTTAATGAAATAGTACTGCAGTAATGTACTTATATATTCTTTAATTCTAATAACATGTATATCAAAAATACATTACTCAAATGAAACAATATGTTAATAAAAACAAAAAAAATCTAATCATTACTCTTCATCTTTGGTTGTATCATACCTTTATTAATATCCAATTTCAACATTTGGGGTATACTCAAATGATTTGGTCATTGAGTCAAGTAGTGTCCCAACTCCTTACAGATGAAGAATTGTACATTTGAAACATTTTTCCTACACTTACAATCACATACATGCAGTCCTTTTTCATTACACTTGTAACAAACTTCCATTCAATTCAATAATTTACCAAGGAGATTCTTTCCACAGTGATCACATATGGGAAAATTTTTATTTTCCTATCTTCCCTTTATATGTATTTCTCTTTTCCATCATTTTCTTCACTTGCTTCCCCTAAAATCCATAGGACATGAGGAATTAGTTACATATATTATTAACATAGGATACTATTTATTTATATGATGATAATAAGTGGGAGACTACTTCCCCATTTAATGTTTTCTTAATACCTTGAATGATATGTTCCTTCTTAATTTTTTGATCATGAATATTTCTAGAATTCTCATTCCTTCTACTAGGCACCATTTCGAAACAACAGAATACACTAAGATAGTTTATGAATCACAATGCATAATTCTAAACTAGTAAAATACCTAATATAAATTGAAATGATTTGGCATATAATATATAATCATAAAAGGTTTTTTTTGCAGATGTATTTAAACCTAAATCCTTCATAATGACTTGAAATGAAAATGTTAATTATACTAAGCATATCCACGGGAGTGTCATAACCAATTGTATAGAAATGCCCATTTTTGTGTACCAGGATACCCCAGGTCAATCCTGAAACTCATTGTTGGAGTTCTCACTCCTAGGTACATATGTACCAGAGCCGCCTCTTCCTACTCGTATCCAGACATGTATATATTCCCTGTAAAATACAAAAAATATCTAAATTACCAAAATTCTAGGATGTCATTCTATACTAATACTCAATTTATATCTTAGGGTAATGTTCCCTAATCATAGATTATTTAAATATATTTCTAATGTTGTTGTCAAACTTCCTCTGATTCCAACTGTAATTCCCTAACCCTAGAAGTCCAGAGTCGGTGCAATATTTTAATACATTGGCATGATAAAAAGGAATCAATTACTAAAATACCGATTAGTCTATTTGTCTTGGAAAATATATTACATACATTAATACTAAATTACACATTATAAATTTAAACACAACACAAATGATCCTTTTATGACACCATTAATGTAACAAGACAATATTTTATGATAAGTATTGTTTTTAATTTATTTTAGGTCATGTGTTTTATGCAACAACATCATTAGCTTGTACTATACGCAACACTGCATTATCTTGTAGCATACATAACCCTGTCTTGGCTTGCATTACACGCAATCACGACCTTCCTCGATAGCATGTGTTCTACGCAATACCGGGTTTTACTAAACAATGATATATTATTATAATATTATTATGACCTAGACGTTATGAATAGTATTAACTAAATTTTGAATTTTATAACATTATTATTCATCGTACACATTTTCTAGAACATGGTATAGGAACAAAATAAATTTTTCTGGTAAAATAAGAATTTTTAAAAAAATACAGTTTTGCCTCCTTTTGATGGCACACCCACTTTAAATATAGTTTTGACATGTTTATATGTTCAATTTGACAATGAAAATTCTTATTTTGAATCAAGATATAAAAATTTACATTGGATAAAGTTTTGATATTTTTCTAATAACTTTCATATTTTAATGAATAGTAAAAACAGGCTATATTTTAATTAAAAAAAACTTTTTTTATCATAATAATTTATATGGATAAATTATAATATTGAATGGTTTTAATGTATAAATAGAATATATTTTACCATTTAATATAATATATGTCATTAGCATTAATTTTACATTGAATTCATAGGTAAAATCATTTCAATCTTTAGCAATATTTTAAAGAAAAACATGTTTTCTTTCGACAAGGGCAATAATTTTAATTTAATTTATGCATCTTCTGTGTATAGAATTTTGAAAAATGGATTACATATTTTGATTCAGTGGGTTCAAATTATATTAATAGACTACTTTTTATTTTTGGGAATTATGAATAGTAACTACGGTAAATTTTATTTACCATAGTAAAAGGTAAATCAGGTAATTAAGTGTAAATATAATATTATAAAATTACCCTAAAATTTGTCTTAATACAATTGGATTATTATATTTCGTCCTAGGCTATATTTGGGTCAAAATGGAATCCATTAGAACCCACATGGAGGTGATTAAGACCTTTAGTTTATTTTATTTAAAGAAATTGAAATATGTCTCACTCAATCATTAATAAATAAGTATTTTTAATGTAAGTTTCTACAGAATATAAATTAAGTTATAAGTACTAATTTGGAATCTAAAATGTTTTTATTTTTCATGGTAATTTATTTGTAATTTTTAAGTGTTATTTAATTACCTTATTAAATTATACATTAATGATACATAAATTATTTATTTAGTAAAAAAATCAATAATATTGTTTTTATTGAAATAGTAATACATATTAAAGGGCACACAAACCTGACCAAAACTTATTGGTGGTGTATATACACACCATAATAATCCAATTACCGAATATATGACTGTTTGGAGTCTTGTAAAATTGATTATGACACTTATATTATTTTATTTTATATGATGTCAAAGTTGTCACCTTCATAATTTAATAAATATAACATTATAAAATTTGTGTGTTTTAGAAGATAAATCTCACTGTATTTATTCTTATAAAATATATAAGATTTATCTTCATCCTAGTATTTTATTTTTAATTTTTATGCAACACATAAGTATATTTAATAAATATACAAAAATGTTGTATTAATTATTTTTTAAGAGAAATATCAAATAAATGGTTTTACAAATATTAAAATATATAATATATGAACTATTTAATGTTCTCCATTAATTTTCTAGATTAATATGACATGTTAGAAACATATTAAATATTTTATTTTCAATATATCCTCTGTGGGAATTTTATTTAAATTCAAATATATGAATAGTGTCAAAATTGACACTATTGTTATTTTATAAAAATAACATATTATTAAATTGTTTAAAAATCACAAAAATATTTAAAAAATGTAAATTGATCTTTAGATAGTCTAAAATGTAATAAATTATTTAATTATGTATAATTCACAGAACATAAGTAATTATTTATAACAATTTATAATTTAGAATCTTATTACCACAAATAAAATTTAATAGATCAAATAAAGATAAATCAAGTTGATAATGTTTAAAATAAATTCCCTACATGTCTAAATTTTATTTTTTTGATGATATTACAACCCTATCTCATCTAATAATTTAATATGAGTCCTTTTAGGGGGGTTTAAAATGTGGTTAGATTTATTATAAATTAATATTTTTAAGATTTCCAATGGTACCCCTCTAATCCCTTATAAAAGGGAATCTCCTCCCTCTCTTCGTCACACCACTTTGAGCCTTCAATCTCGGCCAAACCCAGAAAACTTCTCCTCTCCACATACCTAGATAAATCTTAGAGGTTATGGACTTCTTCAAATACCAATCTTAGTGCCCTAAGAGGAGGTTTCAAAAGGTGTGTCGAAAGAAGAGGTAATATCTGTTACCGATTCTTTCAACATTATTTCTTCTTCTACTTATTCTTCTTTAGTTTTTTAATTATGAATTAATATCATCAGTATAAATCATATAATTATATGTTATTATAAGTATCAAATAACTCTATTTCATCATCTATCCATCCTACGGAAAACAAAATCACCGCGCGTGCGTACGTACGGAATATCGTCTCCACGCTGTGGTGTAATCTATTTTCCACCACCACCTTACTTGGATGGGTATAATGGTGTAAATAATGACAAAATATTATTATTTTAAAGTTGTATTGATTATGAAATAGTATACATACACTCCAATACAATTCCATGATCATGGGAACGATATCATCGCTTGTGCGTACGTACGGAATACCGTCTCCACGATGTGATGCGACTCGTTCTACATGATATTCATTGCATAATGATTTTATAAAGTAATTTAATGAATGAATAAGATATATATTACACTAATACCATTTGGTAAATGAGGTATCTATAACATAAAAAGAAGAATAATAATTTATTTGACAAAACACGTTCAAGAATAAAAGGCAATAAACACCCGAATAACAAGTAACAAAGAAATATTAATAATAAAAAGCTATGAATATGACAATATATTATATCATAAAAATAATTATGATTCTGGAATAAGTCAATAACATTTTTTAAATCATTATACAGGAGGTTCAGACTGATACGAAGAAAATCGGACCTAAGGTAATGGAAAATATCACAATCTCATTTTTATCCGAGATTGATTATACTTTGGTATTTACTAGGGTGTATTTTATCATCCACACCCATGTTTCATCAATATTTAATATTATTTCCATCAACCTAAAATTGTTTAAATCCAATGTTACCCTTCGGGGAGTTTTTAGTAAAAGATATGAAAGTAATATTTTGTCGTTTTTTGTACGAGGCAATTTTTGTATTTTCCGGCCAAAGTACGGGAAGAATGTTTTTTTACTTATACAACATGAATGGATTTTTAAAACATTATTTCCAAGAAGCTTCCTTTACATGTTTTAATGTTTATTTTTAATCAACTTCTTTTAGTTTCAAATTTTTTGACATGTTAAGAAAGGAAAAATGTTTTTAAAGTAGAATGGATATTTTCCTCATGAATGGAGTTCAATTGTTTTATCAAAATTATTTCACATCTAAGATAATATAGGTTTCTGTTTCTATCCCTAATATTAAATTGATTTGATTATGACATGGTGGAATTATTTTTATGAATTACTTTATATTATATGAATTTTTTTATGATGTCATGGTGTTTATGAATTCCATTTTTATTACATGGGTTATGCTATGATGTATGGTTTATGATTTTGTGGCACACATAAGAATGGTATCATTATGAGATGGGTGGGACCTATATCTCCCTCCAATGCATTGGGTAAAGATTTTATATCTCATGAGATAGACATGGCTGGAACGGTAGGTTAAACCGGTTCAGTGAAACATGATTGAAACGAGTAATGAACTCGGTTCAGAAAAGGACTTTGTCCACTAAGATAGTCTTTTCCATTAGTATTGACTAATAAGAAATGGTTCTATATGATTATGTGTGTATTACACAAATATTCATGTTTTATGATATGATTATTGGGATTACATTTAACTACTATGATTTATCTCATGATTATGAAATTATTATCTCTTTTGTAGGTTAAGATTTCCAAAATATTATGATGAATATGGTGTGATTGATATTTATTTTGTTTACCCTTACTATGAATTTGAGCTCACCATTTTTATGTGTTCTTTTCCCACATGATTAAAAGAATGGTTTTAGGTAAGGAAACAAAAAGTGGAAGATCATTATGGGAGACGTTGAAGATATTTCACCACGATTAGAAGATTACGTTCCAAGTTTCCAAAGACAATAAACTAGTACGGTCCTTGTGTGTCTGTTTTTGTTATGTATTATGTATTCCGCAAAAGTAATGTAATGTCCATGTACGCTAGGCTTCAGGCCTCTACAGTTGGTCTCAGAGGAATGGTTTAGTAAACCTTTGGAAACTGGGATACGATAACGTTAGTGAGATCCCTAGAGATATTTATAAGGTATGTCTAGGGTTGTCCCATAGGAAAAGTATACGTATATGATATATTCCTAGAACTATAGTAATGATCTTAGAATTTAACCAAAGATGTTAGATATTGAGGGAACTCCCCCTTTACTATGTACTTTTCCCTACCATGATTTTTTCCTCTCACATAATTTTTTTGTGTTTTTTTTCAATGGAGGGAACCAAAAGGAATTTGGTTAACATTGAATCCAATGGAATAATTGGTGACTATGAGCAAAAAAATTTCAAAATTCCTAGAGAGAGAGATATTGTGATTATGCCTAATCAGTAATCGCGAAATATGATTAACAAGGTGAAATTTAGTGGTATGCCTAATTCATCAAATAAGAGGAAGATAGACTTTTATGCATGTTAGCATGATAAGGAGCATAAAGAAAGGAAGATTGAGATTACTAAGGAAGTGAAGAAGAACCTTGAGAAATATCTCAAATAGAGGGAAAATTGTTATCTGAGTGGAGAAAAGGGTCATAGTGTGACAGACTGATATGGTGTTCAATGTCTTATTTGGTGAGAACATGGGCATTACCAAACTCAATGCACTAACCTAAAAAGTTACTTCTAAATCAAGGATGTACTTATTGTAAGACAATCATTGAAGAGGATAGATTGAAGTGTTTATGTATTGGTATTCAAGAATAATGTTGTTGAGGTACTTTTATGGTGTATTAGAATATTTTTGTATTAGTCTATTATGGTTTTAAAATATTGTATGGTACTGGTAACCATGAATGGTTAATCATATATTTTTGGAAAGTAGATGATATGCACATAATGAAGGGATAAGAATATAATGACATGTTTGATTGTATTCATGAGATCATGATTGATATAAGGACTAAGTGATATCATGGTTTGAGTATATAGAATTATGAGGATTTTAGTATGTGGAAAGTGTTAACATTTAACTGCATTCATGTTTTGACTAAGGATCAATGGGTATTAATTCTTTAAGAGAATACATGATTAAGGTACTCACATGTTTGAAATTTGACCAAAAAGATATATCTTATGATATATAGGGGATAAATGATTGCATTCACATGATTGTTATGTGACATTTCAAGTAATCATTTTCTTTATACTATGAGCTTGGACCAAAGTATTTTAGATAAGCCTAAGATTTAAAAGAATTATGTTGGACATAAGTTATTATTGTTTAAGGATAGAACTTTTTTTTATATTATTAATGGGATGTTATAGCAATTTAGTTTTAGAAAAAGGACAAATGCAGGATGGGTGACAACCCATCGCGTCGGACAAGGCTGAGCGAATCAAACCCAAAACTGAAGTGCGACTGGCCTTTATCGCATAACAATGACCTACAAGAAGTACCTAGTTAGTGGAATGTAGTTTTATTTTATTAATCATTATGATAAAAAAAGTATAAGTCCATTTTTGGAACCATATATGATTAATCTGACTATAAGATAGACTTATAACTTTTTCTAACCTTTAGTTTGAAAAAGATGGAATGACCCATCATTCTATAAAATGATCTGCTAACACATCACGAATAACAAATTCAACTTCATTTTTTTAAGGGATGAAGTGGATATTTTTCAATTCATGAACAACAGTGAGATTGTACCAAAATCATGTACGTATTTCTTTTAATTCATCAACTTTAGGGAAATGATCTTGAAAACCAAAAATGTTGTCCTAGTGCTCTTATATCCGATGAATCTGATGGTACCTTAGATCATAAAAAATTTATGACGTTGTGATTGTTGGATTTTTCATCGGCATGTTCTCTACCACTCACCATCAGAACATGATGGTTAGATTTATCTTCCATATCCATATCTTCACCTATGTTCTCCTATATGGAAACCAAGTGATGAGTTACTTTGGGTAATTCATATATTTCATAATTTAGTTTTTAATGTTATGTTTTGGTATTTCATTTTAATATGTGGGATTCAATTATAGAAACATTCAAGTAGAAAACCTTGTATAACCCCGATGAATTTCGAGGGAGAAATTCATTTTAAAGGGGCTAGAATGTAACAACACAATATTTTATGATAAGTTTTCTTTTTAATTTATTTTATGTCATGTGTTTTATGAAACAAAAATATTAGCTTGTACTATATTCAACATCACATTATCTTGTCGTATACGCAACCCTAACTTGGCTTACATTACACACAATCACGACCTTCCTCGATAGCTTGTGTTGTATGCAATACCAGGTTTTACTAAACAATGATATGTTATTATAATATTATTATGAAGTATATATTATGAATAGTATTAACTAAATTTTTAAGTTTATAACATTATTATTCATCTTACACATTTTCTAGAACATGGTATAAGAACAAAATAATTTTTTCGGGTAAAATAAGTATTTTTCAAAAAATGATGTTTTGCCGCCTTTTGATGGTGCACACACTTTAAATCAAGTTTTTTGCATGTTTATATTTTCAATTTGACAAAATAAAATTCTTCTTTTGAATTATGATATAAAAATTTACATTGGATAAAGTTTTGATATTTTTCTGATAACTTTCATATTTTAATGAATAGTAAAAACACGGTATATTTTAATTAAAAACAACTTTTTTCATCATAATAATTTATATGGTTAAATTATAATATTGAATGGTTTTAAAGTATAAATAGAATATATTTTTACCATTTAATATAATTTATGTCATTAGCATTAATATTACATTGAATTCATAGGTAAAATCATTTCAATCTTTAGCAATGTTTTAATGAAAAACCTGTTTTCTTTCGATAACAGGATTAATTTTAATTTAATTTCTGAAACTTATATGTATATAATTTTGAAAAATGGATTCCATATTTGGAATCAGTGGGTCCAAGTTATATTAATAGACTACTTTTTAATTTTGGGCATTATGAATAGTAACTACGGTAAATTTTATTTACCATAGTAAAAGGTAAATCAGGTAGTTAAGAGTAAATATAATATTATAAAATTACCCTAAAACTTGTCTTAATACAATTGGATGATTATATTTTGTTCTGAGCTATATTTGGGACAAAATGGAATCCATTAGAACCCACTTGGAGGTGATTAAGACCTTTAGTTTATTTTATTTAACGGAAAGTGAAATATGTCTCACTCAAACATTAATAATTAAAGTATTTTTAATATAAGGTTATACAAAATATAAATTCGATTATAAATACTCCTTTGAATGCTAAATGTTTTTTTTCATGGTAATTTATTTCTAATTTTTAGGAGTTATTTAATTACCTTATTAGTTTATACATTAATGATGCAGAAATTATTTATTTAGTGAAAAAATCAATAATATAGTATTTATTGAAATAGTAATACATATTAAAGGGCTCACAAACCTGACAAAAACTTATTGGTGGTGTATATACACACCATAATCATCCAATGACCGAATAAATTCCTATTTTGAGTCTTGTAAAATTGATTATGACACTTATATTATTTTATTTTATATGATGTCGAAGTTGTCACCTTCATAATTTAATATATATACCATTATAACATTTGGGTGTATTAGGAGATAAATCTGACTAAATGTATTCTTATGAAAGATATAAGATTTATATTCATCCTAGTATTTTAGTTTTAATTTTTATTCCACACATATGTATATTTAATAATTATACAAAAATGTTGTAGTAATTATTTTATTAAGAGAAATATCAAATAAATGGTTTTAAAAATAGTAAAATAAATATTATATGAACTATTTAATGTTCTACATTAATTTTATAGATTACTATGACATGTTAGGAACCTATTAAATATTTTAGTTTGAATATATCCTCAGTGTGGATTTTATTGATATTCAAATAAATTAATAGTGTAAAAAATTGACACTATTGTTATTTTATAAAAATAACATATTATTAAACTGTTTAAAAGTCACGAAAATATTTAAAATTTATAAATTGAAATTTATATAGTCTAAAATGTAATTAATTATATAATTATATATATTTCACAGAACATAAGTAATTTTTTATAACAATTTAAAATTTAGAATCTTATTACCACAAATAAAATTTAATAGATCTAATAAAGATAAATCAAGTTGATAATGTTTAAAATAAATTCCCTACATGTCTAAATTATATTTTTTGATGGTATTACAACCCAATCTCATCTAATAATTTAATATGATTCCTTTTAGGGGGGTTTTAAGTGTGGTTATATTTATTATAAATTAATATTTTTAAGATTTCCAATGGTGCCCCTCTAATCCCTTTTAAAAAAGGCATCTCCTACCTCTCTTCCTCACACCACATTGAGCCTTCAATCTCGGAAAAAACCTGATAATTTCTCCTCTCCACTTCCCTAGAAACAGCCTACAGTTTTTGTTCTTCTTCAATGACCAATCTTAGTGCCCTAAGAGGAGGATTCAAAAGGCATGTTGAAAGAAGAGGTAATATCCATTACTGAATCATTCAACATTATTTCTTCTTCTACTTCTTATTCATTTGTTGTTTCATTATGAATTAATAACATCAGTATAACTCATAAAATGATATGTTTTTATAATTATGAAATAACTCTATTTCACTATCTATCCATCCTATGGAAAATGAAATCACCGTGCATGTGTACGTACGGAATACCGTCTCCACGTTGTGGTGTAATCTATTTTCCACCACCAACATAATTGGATGGATATAATGGTGTATATAATGACTATATATGATTATTTTAAAGTGGTATTGAATCTGAAATAGTATACATACAATACAATAAAATTCCACAATAATGGGAACGATATCATCGCTTGTGCATACGTACGGAATACCGTCTCCACGATGTGATGCGACTCGTTCAACATGATTTTAATTAAATAATGATTATATAAATGATTTTAATGAATTAATATGATATATATTACACTAATAACATTCTGGAATTGAGGTATCTAAAACCTAAATAGAAGAATAATAATTTATTTGACAAAACACGTATGATAACAAAAGGCAATAAACACCCGAATAACAAGTAACAATTAAATAGTACTAATAAAAAGCTAAGAATATGACCATATATGATATCATAAAAATAAGTATGATTCTAGAATAAGTCAATAACATTATTTAAATCATTATACAGGAGTTTTGGACACTTACGAAACAAATCGGACCTAAGGTAAGGGAAAATATGACAATCTCATTTTTATCCGAGATTGTTTATACTTTTGTATTTACTGGGGTGTATTTTATCATCCACATCCATGTCTACTCAGTATGTAATATTATTTCCATCCACCTATAATGTTTTAATTCCAATTTTACCGTTTTTTGTGTTTTTAGTAAAAGATATGAAAGGAATATTTTGTCATTTTTCGTACGAGGTACTTTTTGACTTTTCCGGCCAAAGTACAGGATGAATGTTTTTTTACTTATACGACATGAATGGATTTTTAAAACATTATTTACAAGAAGCTTACATTAAAAGTTTTAAAGTTTATTTTTAATCAACTTATTTTACTTTAAAATTGTATGACATGTTAAGAAAGGGAAAATGTTTTTAAAGTAGAAAGGATATTTTCCTCAAGAATGGAGTTCAAGAGATTATCAAAATTATTTCCCATATAAGAAAATATAGGGTTCTCTTTCTATACCTATTATTACATTGATTTGATTATGTTGTGATGGAATTATTTTTATGAATTCCATTATCTTATATGAATTGTTTTATGATGTCATGATGTTTATGATTTCCATTTTTATTACATGTGTTAATCTATGATGTAGGGTTTATGATTTTGTGGCACAAATAAGAATGGTATCATTATGAGATTGGTGGGACCTATATCTCCCTTCAATGCATTGGGTAAAGATTTTATATCTCATGAGATAGACATGGATGGAACGGCAGGTTAAACCTGTTCAGTGAAATAGGACTGAAATGAGGAATGAACTCGGTTCAGAAATGGACTTTGTCCACTATGATATTTTTGCAATGAGTCTTGACTAATAAGAAATGATTATTTATGATTATGTGTGTATGCCACAAAGTTTCATGTTTTATTTTATGATTATTCGGATTACATTTAACTACTATGATTTATCCCATGATTATGAAATTATGATCTCTTTTGCAGGTTAAAATTTCCAAAATGTTATGATGAATATGGCGTGATTGATATTTATTTTGTTTACCCTTAATGAGCATATGAGCTCACCCTTTTTATGATTTCTTTTCCCACAGAATTAAAAGAATGTTTTTAGGTAAGGAAACAAAAAGTGGAAGATCAATATGGGAGATGTTTAAGATCTTTCATCACGATTAGAAGATTACGTTCCAAGTTTCCAAAGACACTAAACTATTACGGTCCTTGTGTGTATGTTTGTGTTATGTATTAAGTATTATCCAAAAGTAATGTAATGTCCATGAACGCCAGACTTTGGGCCTTTACAATTAATCCCAATGCTTATCCCTGCTTATCCATCATTATTAACTTCTTAGAATCCTTGGAAAATAAAAAATAAGAATGGTGTGAGGTCTGATGCTCAATAAGGACAAAAATATAGCAGAAATAATAATAAAAAATAGTAAATAATTAAGGAAATCAATAATACTGAAACAAAAGACCTTTAAACATAAACATCGTCATAATATTGCAACAATCAATCAAATAATATCATTTACTTATTCACATGGATATTCTACAAGTTGAATAATAACATATAATATCAATAGTCATTTTCATAATGATGGAATGCATAATGCCAGACTTCATAACCACATAGTCAAGGCCTTGTCCAATGAATACAAATTATATTTTTTTAGGTGTTTTTCAAAGACACTAGTTTGTCAAATGAGACCTACCGATGCATCAAGGATATATAGAGGGCTCCACAAGTCACTCACCAAGTCCAATGAATTCAACATATGAAAAGGTTTAAACATTACATAAACCGTTTTTTAGGACTAGCATATGAATTCTCAATACATTATCCATAAACTATGAACGGTATAAAAATGAAAAATCCACAGTCAAACATACCACAAAACCATCAATACAATATGGAATATTTGTATCCTAATAAAAAAACTACAAACAAGTGTAAAATCAATCAGAGGATGTTGACATAGATGAAATGAAAACTATTTGAAAGAAATATGTATTTTTTTCAAAATGATTTAAATGTAACATAATTTAGAAATGAAGACATTTATAAAAATATATGAATCAAAGTTTTCCATAACACTTTGAAACATTGAATGAAATTAACATTTTAAAACAATGATGTCTGTAAAAATATATCCGTGAAATTATTTTATAAACATGTACATTAATAAAAATGCATTAGAAAAATAAATATTTAAAATGTTTAAAGTGATAATATAGTTAAATAGGCCCTTCCATAAAACTTTAATAGATTCATTTCAGAATTTTTTTAGGAAATATGGACATTGAAGACAAATATGTCCCAGTAAAGACTTACTCATAAAAAATATCGAATAATAATGAGATTGAGGAATTAAGCCTTACCTTATACTTTTCCTTGGTCAAGGGATAGTTAAACTCATGTATAATAGTTAAATCATTCTTATTAAATAATACAAGAACCACATACAAAAATATGATATCATATATGATCTTCTAATATTTCTTTGTTAATAATATTTTAGTAGTATAATCGTTTTTGTTGTTAAATAATCCTTTTCCCTTAATACGCTTGGTTACGTAATCCATTTTTGTTATGTATAGAATGTATTTTATTCACATACATAATAATATTGAGTTCATAGAAATTATTTTTAATTGTAAAATATAAATTATTCTTGAATGATTTCAATGGGGAAATGAATCTATAGCATTCATGGAGACGGTAATCCGTACGTAGGCACGAGAAACAACATCATTATATAGAATATAAAACCTTATTTAATTGGCTGTTATATCATATATATAGAATCATTAACATGTTATATTTATTATTTACATCAGTTATACTCATTGTTATTCCTATCCAAATAATCATTTGTTTGAATAATAAACTACACCACGACATGGAGACGGTAAGTCGTACGTAACCACATATGGTGAAATTGGGATTTATAGGATAGATACAATGAAGAATTTGTTTGTAACATATTTATAATAACATAAATGTACATGGAAGGTATTGGATTTATTATATTGGTGTGGAAATAACATATAAAGAGTAAGTGGATGAAGAAAATAACTTGAAAGAAGGTGGTGAAATTAGTACCTATTTTTCAGGTGTTTTCTTTTTGTTTTGATGAAAAAAGGATCCTTAGGATGGCATTATAATCAATGTAAGGACAATAGGTTGATGTGATAAAAATTGGTAGTATATGTGGGAAGGGTTTTTCCAAGCCAAATATATTTGGATGTGTAATTTTGAGATAAGGGGGTGTTCCCTTTTATAAGAGGGGTGTGGGTCACTTTAGGAAAATATTAAAATATTAATTTATTATACAATCATATTCAGTTTATAATGGATCTAGATGAATTAATTTTGATCCTTATAGGGTTATGGGGTGAAATAATCTCATCCAATATGTTTTATAAAAGATTAGGTTACCATTTAACCTTATTATTTATATTTAACTCTGTGTTAAATAGGTTAACATTTACCATGTCTTCTTGTATTCTTACACTATATGTTTAATAAAAATACTAAAAACATCCCTGAAAACATAAAGTGGTTCATTAATTACTTATATGTTATTATTTAAGCCCTTTTTTCATAACCTTATATTTTTAATTATATTATATCAACTAATAATATAATATTTGATTTAAAAAATAATTTATGTCCACTTTGACACTATTTGGTATTTTTTATTTTTGAATGTCAAAACAACCATATAACTTCGATAAAATTTATCTAATCAACAATAAAATGTCAAATCATCCTAGAAAATTATTGGATGGCATCAAAACCTTATAATTTTATTTATTTTAGTATTTGTAATATAAACTATTTTAATATTTCATTAAGAAGGTAGTTATTTCATCATCATTGTGTGGTATATAAAATATATTAAAAAATATATAGAATTTTAAAATAAATAACAAATATATAGGAAATCTATTTATCATTATATTTAATATTTATAATCGAATTTATCTTATTTGTAACCATATATTAAAAATGATTTAGTTAATAAAGTTATAATTTAACACTTTTTACTCTTCTTTAAATAAAATAATAATAAATGTCTAAATCTATTCCAAGTGGACCTAAAGGTTCATATTTTATTCCAATGGTTGTTTGGGGTCGAATTAAATTTAGCCAATATATTTAAGACATATTTATGGTAATAATAATATCATTTTTACCATTATTTACCCTATTTATTTTTAACATTTGTAAATAAAAGTCAAAAGTTACTATTCACCAAAAAAATATTTTCATCTTTGTGAATAAAATTTTAATTTTTGATGTTAACCATGTCTCTCAGATTTTTAAAATTCAACTCACAACAGTTGTAAAATTTCGTTTTATGCAAATTTTCAAATGCTACTAGAAGGTGGTTATGAAACAGTAAAAAGTTCAATAACAATGTTATATATCTAAAATTAATACAAAATGACTCCAATTAATTACATTGAACATATAAAGGTATTTTTTATTAATTTTTAAATAACATAATTGAAAATAAAAAAACTAATTTCTTAAATAAAAAGTTTGTTTTAAACAATAATGCAGTGTCTTTCACTATTCCAAAAATATTGAATGTTTTTTAAAAAATTTAAAAAATTAACCCTAATTTATTTTGATATTATGAATTCAAAAATGATGTTTATTTCACCAAATCTAAAACATAGATTTTTCATTTAATAATTTAAAATTAATTTCTTTTTTGAAAACAAAATTGTGGGTTTTTAAATATTAAAAACTATCAAAATATTGACATTTGTTTATGTCAAATTTAAATGTTAAATTACATATAATGACCAAAATTGTATTAAATTATAAAAATATAATATATTTATAGTTCAAAGACATTAAAATTTATAATTGAACACTAAAAATTATTTTGATTAAAAATGCTATTTTTAATTAAAAATTAGTGTATTTCAATATTCATCTAAATATAAAAGTTATCATAAAAACAAAAAAAAATATTAAAACTGAATTATTATGACCTATTTAAAAAGAAGATGTTTATTATGTAAAATTGAATACGTAATAGTGTCAAATATTAGGTTTAAAAAGGGATATCCATTACAAGGTGGTATAATTAATTTTTGTGAGAAATTCATCGTTTGTCTATAAAAATTAATTTGTTCTTATATTATGTCTAAGAAACACATAATATGGATATTAAAATTATATGCAAAATAAAAAATTCAAAATTCATTTAATACTATTCATATCCCCTTTTGAACAGCTAGTTTGTTAAGTCGTTGTGCGTTTGAACTCTGAGTTGTGTGTAGTCTTTGTTATTTAATTACCATAAAGAAATTACGTAAATTGAAATTGTGGGGTGTTACATAAGAAGTGGTTTTGAATTACCTTTTAATAACTACTTTCATTGATACATAATAATTGAGTATGAAATAAAAAGATTTTTGTTTATATATTTTTAATGAAATCTCAGGTATCAAACATGTCCATATAAAATATAATCACATATCCAAATTCTATATAAAAAGACATAACATCATCTCCTTCTTATTAATATTCAAGACTAAAATTCACTTCTCTATTTCATTCAATGTCTTAATCACCGTATCATCTAAATTCCAAAAAAACTCACAATTATATTTTTCAAATACAAGTCTTATCAACATTCATCCAATTAAAAATCATTGACATTCCATATTATTACACAAATAGAAAAAAAAATCAACTTTATTAAGCTGCATAGATTATTCTGAAAATTGTGCCACATAATGTTTACAATGTCTACAAACAACTACATGAAATCATAATATTACACGATCATACAATATGTCTACTTATAAATCCTATTATTGAAAAATATGTTACAAAATCAAAAAAATGTATGGATCTTCTTACCTCAAAGTAGATGTCATCATTGGCATGGATAAACTATGCTACGTGGTTTGATACACCTCATCATGAATTTATTTATATAATTGTCGACATGATATTGTTTGATTTTAGTCAAGGGATCCAATAATAATGATCCAATTTTTATATTCAAAAAATAAATAAAATATTACATGTGAAGATACATTATCACTTCTAGATATGTCATGTGTTATAATACATAATTATATTTTGATACATTCTTATAAATTATCATTTAAAATTATGTTTTCATAATTTCATAGAAATTCAACTTTTATAAATTTATTAACATAATTTCTCAAAAATAATCATTTTATAACAATATTTTCACATCTTCTATTAAATTGTACTTTTTTAATTATATTTAAATAATATTTAATAAATTTTGTTTTTTATTTATATTTAGATACTTTTTGTAGAATTATTCATTTATAATTATGTTTTGATAATTTTTCATAAATTATCCATCTATAATTATATTTTAATAATTTATCATAAATTTTCACTTTATAATAATATTTGATAGTTTCTCAAAAAATATCATTTATTATTTATATTCTGATAGTTTCTCATAAATTATCTATTGATTATCATGGAATTCATCCATTAATTATTTTAATTCAATATATTACCCTATTATAAACTAGAAATTATTGTTTGATAGCATCACTAATTTTTTCATGTGGTAAATACATTATAATTATCCTTAATTAAATTTATTAATATTATCTTCGATAAACTCATGGAATTATTATTTTACAATTCATTGTAATTTTCACATTATAATTCTTCATTCATATCATTTTATAATATCATCATGTAATCTTTTTATAATTTTAATAATTCATCATTTGATAATTTTACATATATTTATCTGTTAATATTTATGTGTTTTTATAATTTATAATACTAAAAAATTTTCTTTTAAAAATTAAAATAAATATTATTTGAAAAATCGTACAATCTTATCTTTGATAATATTTTATATAAAAAATGTACTATAATAACTTATTTTAACATAAAATTTATAATGAAAAAACCAACTGAAAATACCTCACTTCCTTGAATATAAAATATTCATTTTAGATAATGCTCATTGATATGAATAAAATGTCCCTAATTACATGTAATTCCAATCAATATCACAAATGATATTGAATTTATAATATTGAGAGAATAATAGAATAAAATAAACAATAACAACAACCCATTTTGGGCCTCCCAAATCAAAAAATAGAAGTGTTAATCCCAAAACATGAGAATAAGATAGAATTTAAAGGAGATGGATGGGGATTCAATTTTTGATGAGATTTAGGACCCCTTGATCACAACATGCCAACCACAAACCAAGGCTAAATCATTTGGGTATTTCAAAACACATTATATGGTTACTTTTTTCATTCCAAAGAGGATGAATTCAATATCCCACTTTAATTCACTATTTCATTCAAATTCGACGGATAATTCATTTGTATATCATGTAATTAATATTTTTAATTTTAATTAACATAAATTTTTTTTATCGAATGTTTCAACATCCATGAGTTGATGCAATGGAGGTTGGAGAATTTTAATGGATGAGATTAATAATATATGTTTTTAATAATACCATTTAATTAATTAAAATAATTATATAATATGAATATTAAATAACAACAAATTCCCATTGTGAATAAAATATATATCCCTAAAAGATTAAAACCCCCATTCTGAACAGAATGGTGGTCTCACATTTCACATAAGATACACCGTTTAAGGGATATTAATTAATTATAATTTACAAAACATAATATTTAATTTATTATTTATGTGAATGGTTTTGTCATAGGAGATGTTTCTAAACACTGGGCATGAAACATATTTATACACCACATATGGTAAATTCTACATTCTAGAACTAATAGTGGTGTATAATATTTCACATGATGAACCATTGGGGTTATATTAATTATTTTTATTTTGAAAATGGATTATATAATTAATAAAATATAAAAAAAAAATTATCTTATGTTTTGTTCCCAAATACCTAATGAGGAAAATATTTATATCATACCTAGGTTATAACATTTTTATGTACCTAAATGCGGCATAAAATTTATCATACAACTCACTGTTTTAGATATTTAAATTTAATTTTAGAAATTAATTTAGTAATAATATTCAATAACATATCATCGCGAGAAACCTGACCAAAAATCCATTGCGCATAAAAGTTATACCCATCCCTATGCAAAACCCAAATCTCAGACCTTGTAGTGGTATTATATATCTCATAAGATGAACTACTTTGTAAATAGTCAATCATATTGGATAAATCACACTTGAATAATTTAATTGTTTTAATATTTTTATTCATCCTTCATTGAGGCTCTATGATCCTAGGAATCTCACAAATACACATCGCATGTCCCAAAAAAATGTTTCATAAAATATTAAGAGGAGTTAATAGGAATTTTACCCGTACAAAAACTCATCAAAAACCATTTATTATATTGTTTTTATAGAGAAGTAATATTTTCTCATAAAAACACATATAAATTATCTATAATTGGTCATTTATTATTATTAAAATTATTCAGGATAATACAACAACCATATTATTCATGAATTATTCATTCTATGATCGCATCAACTATATACATTAACATTCAATGAAACTACAATCACCATTTTATTTTTTCCATTTAATTTTATTTATGAATAGTGTATTAGGATTCATATTCAAGGATATACTAGTGAGAATAATAATGTTTAAAATAAAAGAAAATAAAATATTTTCCATTTGGAATTGTAATGTGTTATTCTAGAATGTATATAGTTTTCTATGAAAAATAATCTATTTGACCCTTTAAGAAGTGGCTATATGTATCATCATATTTATGAATGTGTCCAATAGTTGGTGAAATCTACGGTAGGATTTGTCAGATAAACCATTATTTTTTTCACCATTATAAATAAGAGTGTAAAATATGATCATCTTTTACAAAATTATACATAAATTAATTGGTAGTGTGGAATTTGTTGGCGCCTGATTTTTTTAATGGGGGAGTTACACAAATAATTCCTTAGGTAATTTCATATAAAAAATATATCAAAATTAACTACATATTAGTGTATCAAATATATTTATATATTCACAACCTTATCCATGTTTCTATCAGGATTCAAACATTTTGTTCAACCAATGTGCAGACTAAAAGATATTTTTATTGATTTTTGTTCTCATTCCAATAAAAAATTTGCACCATATTCCACCCAAACGACACATTCCATAATATTAAAAACACATTTTAACCCTACAAATTTAAATAGTGATATTGAAGTAGTTACATATTATTTTCTATGAACAAGTATCCCTATTTATATATGAATACTGAAAGAATATAAATATATCATATATGTGTATTTGGATAATACATTGAAACTTTATAAAAATTAAAAACATTCCCAAAAACACCATGATTTTCATTAAGGTGATTTAATATTAAAAATATATTTGAAAAATCTTAAATGGGTTATTTTTTCCATCAATGACCAATGTAATTTTATGTGACCAATTCACCTAGGTGTTAAAAATTATCATATTGAAGTTCACATACCATGAATTCCCCCTAATAAAATGCTAACCTACATCACCAACAAATTTGTTTTGTTAAAGAATATATCAATAATTCTCTTTGAAAACCTTATGGAGAACCCATTCACTAATCTACCCAACTAGAATGGAATTTAAAATTCGTGATATTCACAATGGATATATTATTTTTCAAACATTAGTCAAATTCTCAAATAACATATTTGGTATCTTATTCTCCTATTCCACCTAATAGTGTTCACATTTATATAGCTCACCTAAAATTGTATACAATTTCTCAAGTACCCTACTATCGATCGTAACATGACTATAATGGTCACCAATAATGATTTCTAGGTACAAATATATTTAAATTTTTATCACATTTAGGATCACCCATTACCTATTGAATTATAATGAAATGATATATATACAAATTTCCTCATTATTAATTACTTATTCCATTGTAAATGTGAATAAATAATCCTATAATAAATTTCATATTAATTGTAACCCATATGAAATATGCACCACATGGTTTAATTTTTTTAATATTTTATTGATAACAATGATTAATTCATTTTTTATGGAAATGTAATTCTATTTTTTTATCCTAATGACATCACCTAAAATACAAGTTTTATATGTGGACCATGTCAACTATGAATTTTGTTGATCTTTTAATTGAATTCCTGAGTCTAATCAATGACATAGGATCATCAGTATGATTATTTAACATAGCATAAAAGGAAAACCTAAAATAAAATTACTAGTATTTAAGGAATAAAATATAATTAAATGTCATTCATAATTTTTCCTTGTTCATATATTAAATATATTATGATTCATTTGATTAAATGTATGGGAAATTTTAGAAGGGCGAAACAAGAAGATCCATTATAAAAACTACTTTTTTGATTTAAATTTGATTACATTTAATTAATTTTATATTGGGTTTTGAATGAAAATAATGAGAAATATATCACTAAATATACCATATTTTATATTATAATTACACTATTGGATAAATATTTATTTGAAAAATAGTGTAGTTTCATAAAAATTCATTTGTATGGTATTATAGGGAGGTTTCTTTTTATTTTTTCATCCTTTTTAATACCATTCAGGGAGAACATCAATTTGCATGAATATATGAGAATTATAATTAAAAAATATTCATCAATACTCTTTTCATACCCCTATATTAAATTTAATTCTTCATTAGAAACAACCTTGCTAAACTATCAAATAATCCCAGAATGTTTAAGGTTGTATTTGAACATCTATTCCATATATTACTCGTTTAATTCATCTGTTTTTAATTATTTTTTATATAATATGTAGGTTTTCCTTCTCCTTCACATTTTAAATAAATATCCATATGGTATCCTAATATGATGACAAATCATTATTTATTTGTGGATATATATATATATATATCTATATATATTAGACATCACATGTCATATCTGTGGATCATAATACCCAAGATAGATTAAACTATGGATTTAGAATTTTGAAAACAAATTGACTTATTGTTTTATGTGACACTGAAAAAATTTATAATATTAGTAAATCAATTTTCCATTAATCATTAAGTGTGATAAATTATAGAATGAAATTCATAATACGGATAAAATAAAATTTTCAATAAAATATATTTTTGGCTATAAAATGTATTTTACTCGAATGATTTGTTTTTAATTAATTTATATTTTGAAAATAAATTTAATATTTAAAATTTAATTTTTAATGTTATTAACCTTTTTTTAATTTATTGAATGAATATTATTAAGAAATAATTTATTATTTTGAAAAATTCTTATTATTATTACATTATTTTAATAAAAATATCTTGAAATGGTGTTACATTTGATAATTGTAGGAACATGTTTAATTGTTTTTATCAAGAATATTGTGAGGAATTGTGTATTTTTTTGTGATACTAGTTTTAGGAATAATTATAATTAAATAAATATTGAGACATTGAGTTATACAATATGCATTGGGAAAAGAAATGATATAAATTACCCAATGTAAAATTTTACACTCATTATAATCTAAATTTTTTTCTTTTAAATGTGGATTTATAACATAGTAAATTTATATAGTTTTGTACTAATTGTAATATATATATATATATGTGTGTTCCTTATATTTTGGGAATCATTTTAGAAAACATATAATTAATTTTAGATTAATTTAAATATGTATAATCATTTTGATTTTATGATGAAAGGGGATTAATGTTTGTATGAAATATTGTATGTTTTCATAGAAATAGGAAAAAAAATTAGAATTTTTTTTTAATATAATATAATATTTATGCATATTTTATAATTTGGATTTTATTTTTTTAATAAACAACTAGATATTATTAAATTAATTGGCTAAATCTTATCTCAATTACGGTTGTTAATTTATTTAGAAAAAATGAAATATATTTTTCTAAATAAATTTCAATATATCATTAATTTTTCACTTTATATTGAATTTATTCATTAATAGATAATTGTTGGATACATTATGAAAATCTAGTTGAAATCAGAATAATCCCCAACATCTAAATTTTGGTGGGCATATTGAAATGATTAGTTTAGATGAAGGTAATTGGAACGATTCATTTTTTTATTACTGAGTTGTGGGTTTAGGATATAGATATTATAAAAGTGTCTACATTTTATGTATTAAACCTAAACATGTTAATGTACATGTATCATATATATATATATATACAAAAGATTAATATTTTTTAGAAAAAACATTTTTTATTCTAAAATTATTATTTTATATTATATAATTTTAGAAATAGTTTAGTTTTAATGAATTGTAATTTCTTTTACTCATTTGGGAAAATTTACCATGAATTTTGACTATTATTCATTCATCGCAAGTTAATGGAATGAATTAACTAGTGATATGATTTTCCTGCCCATATTTTACCCGATATCTTTTATTTTGATTTTAGATCCTTTGATTTTCTGACAAAAAATGTTATCAAATATTTTTTTTATAATTGAACAATTATTAGTTGTAATATTTAAGAAGAATAATATAGATTAGAGAAAAAATGATCCACTAAAATAATATTTCTAATATTTTTAGAAAATGATCATTCACAAAAATATGATCTATTTGATATCTTTCTGTACAATTCACATGATAATTGATTTTATCCATTTAACCCACCCGTGATAGAATAATAAAAGAGAAACAAAATGAAATATTAATGGAATTATTAATGGGATTACTAAATCACCTAGACCCAAATAATAAAGTAGTTTTTATACAAATAAATTATATGTTTTAATAAATTTTTTGAGTTAAAATTTTTTGTATTTAGTTATACAGCCTATATGTCTTTGAGGTGGCCATGAAAAAGGGTATTGAGTTGTGAAAATTTCACTCATTTATCCCTAACTATGTAATACTATACCAAATATCAATGTTATGGGGTTTAATTTAAGTCAATATAATGCAAGGGAAGATGATTGGAATTCACATATAAAAAGGTGGATTTATGGTTAAAAGATATCAACTATATCATTATGTTTTTATGTAGCACTAAAATAGTAAATCAATGATTTAGATCATATTTGTGAGATGGACATGCTACAAAGTGGTATAATATGATAATGGGAGAATAAAATGATTTAATATCAATTATAATGATTTTTTATATTCAATAATTATTATTCTGCCCTTGATGTGTAACTATTTCTTAGAGATCATGATTTATTGGACTTAAATTACTGTAGCTTTTTAGTTTTGTATAATGAATCTAAATAATGTGTAATTTTAAATTTTGTTAGAAAGATAGTAAAATAATATATTTTTCATATGGATGAGATTTTAGATAATACTGTTAATAAATATTATTTTTGAGGATTATTCTGGTCAATTATCCTACTTTTATTGATTTTATTATAAGACAAGTACAATACAATGATTATATTGACAAATCAAGAATGCATGTGAATTTATACATTTTCTAGTTGTAATATGAAACATATTCATTTGTCTGGATTGAATTTAAATGAAATGTAATATGAAATATGTTTTGGAATATATTAAGGTTTCAAATATAATGGAGAAAAAGAGTAATTTCAATGTTTCAAAATGGGATTCCCATATATGATGTTTCTAAATATTCATTAATTTAGTATTAAAATTTTGATGCTAAATAGTATAATATTATTAAACAGCTCCAAAAGGGGAGTATGTTTTGAACACCTAAATATATATAGGGATTAGAAATTTATTTTTATGAACATTAGAAATTTATGATGGGTGATATATTCATTTATTAATTTAAACAATAGAAATACTTGTCAGATCTAGGATAGATTAATGGAAAACTATTTTCTAATTAAAATGTATAATAAAAAATAAATCTAATGAGTGGACATTTATAGTATGAGTTACCATAATTTGAACTATCCCAATAATTTTTTTATTTTTTATACAAAACAATAACATTAATTTATTTCTGTATGATTTTTTGACTTATTATTATTTCATTTGTTTAGTAATCCTTATTGATTATGGAAAATGAAAATGAATTGATTGTCTATATTAGTTAATTATGATTGGAACCATGGAAAAATTATTTGAATTTTTATTATGAGATAAAACTAACTGATATGATCAATGGGATCGATTAGATGATTAAATATGAAGCACAAATTTTCAAAAATAGTTGAAATTTTGTACTTGTAAATCCAGATGTCACATTCCACAATTATATGGGAGAGTGTGTTGAAATTCATGAATGGAATCAAATATAATTTTTTATTACAATATTAATATAATTTCAGATAAATTGTTTGTTGGTTCAAATTATGATATGTAATGTTCAACTCATTCTTTAAAAAGGGTTTGATTTTTATTTAATTGTTTTCACAATGTATTTATCCATATATTCTATAATTGGTTTTTGGGGATTTTTTGACAGAATTCATTGGATTATTTTTTTCATATAATATGAATGTATTATTGTTTCATGATGTAATATTACTGTGGGATGAAACATATGGGGTTCACATGAAATGTGTTTCCTCTTTGGAGGAACCAATTTTTTCCATAAATGTAAACTATAATTTGAACAGTTTCATTTATTGTCAAAGGTTAAATCATGGGATAGTAAGAAATATACTCTATCTATTTTTTATTGTTAATTTGACCTTTCAAAATTTTATAGTGATTTAAAATATTGAGTTTGGAGATAGATATCCTATATTATTAGTTAAGGAAGATGATTTCTTAAAAGTAACACATTATTATTGATATGGTAATTATAATTTATAATTTATTATTTTTAGATTTATTGATTTACTCTCAATATTTATATAATCATTTGTCAAATGGATACTATAACTCCCTGACCCCAGAAGACTGTAGGCTGGGAATTAATTTATAACTTTTTCATGATTGCAATGAATATGATCCTGAATAGACAATTAGTTTAAATTTCTTTAAATGATAGATTACATAAATTACTCTCATAATACAATGAGAAATTTAATATACAAACATGATATATAATAAAATAGAATAAAAAAAATCCTTGAATTCTTTTTCAATGATTTCATCTTCATGACATATATTTGGAAACATAATATGGGTGATCTCACATACCTAGTAGGGGTGAGTGGAGTGGATGAAATAAGTAAGAAATATTATTAAATTTACATGGATAGGTAAATAACTAATAAAAAATTCCATTAAAATAACTACATAACGATAATTCAATATGTAAAGGCAAGAAACTACAACACATAATATTTAATAAATGAATTGAAATGAAATATATCCAATGATATGTTGACTCAAAATATCATGGGTGAATAATAAATGAAATATAAATGAATTAAATGGTTTGTTATTTGTTTTCATGACTTAGGAAAATGAGTACATATACTATCAAGATCCATCCTTTAGATAGTTTAATGCTCTAGGTAGAAACATATTTAATTTGGAAAACATAATTGTCCCTTGAGAAGCTGTCGATGCATTGATGAACTATATAATGTTTAGGATACACCATTCATTTATAGCCCAAAATAATTATACATATAGAGTAAAAAATTTAATTAATTATCAATTTATTTTAACAAATAACAATATATAAAAAAGAATATTGGTGGATTAATAATTCCACAATTGATCAAATATCTATCAGACTAAACACCATATGTTTTATGATATATGGTTTTTCAAATGATAATATCAATTTTTAGTAAATACGGATATTCAATGAGATTTCCAATGAAATAAAATTATTGTAAAATTCTTATTTCATGATAAATTTATCAATCAAAAATGGAATTGATATTTAAATGATAATCATTTTTGAACATTCTTGAGTAGAATAAAATTTACACATTACAAAGTATCCTATACCACTTACAAACATTTGAATTATAATATAAATAAGGTATGAAATTAAATGAAATATTTAATATGATGAGAATAATTTTAGTCATGATATGACATGAATAAGTCAGTATATACACCATATAATTGTGAAATTGTTTATTACAACAAATAAGCCTTAATGGAATGTAAATTTAGAAAAATTCCTTACCTTAAACTTTATATTGTCGAGTGTATTTTTTCCTCTTGTATTGATTCATAGAATATGTTACCAACATATCCCTGAACCATATTCATGTTTATAATATCATATATTGATGCCATATAATTTTTTATTATCAATTTGTTAACAATTTTTCATTTATTTAACTATTTTCATCGTGAATATTATATTTTTTCAAGTAAGTTATAACATGTTATTTGTTGATATAATTAATTTAATTGTGGTTTAATCATCCTAATAATTAATACCATGGATAAATTATATTATATTTTCATTGTATAAGTATTTATAAAATCACTTATATTTTGAGATTATAAATTATGTGCAATGATCATGGAGATTGAAGGTCGTACAAACTCATGAACACTACTTCCATTTCATTATAGTATTAAAAGTGTAAAATATCAATTATAATTATGTATATTAAAATTAAATTATCTTATATATTTAATATATGTTTCATATTGTTAGTAAAAACCATCAATTATATATTTATTATATTGAATGAATGAGTCATATCACTTTTAAGGGGAGGTTGTTCTCAATTCACCTAGTCAAATTATCAAATTTTAACATGATGGAAAAATGAAAGGGGTGTTACAATTAAAAATAACAGCATAATGAATACATTATATGTATCATATGTATCATATATATGTATATATTCCTTTTTAATATCAACCAAGATCTGTGGTAAATAAAAAATGATCAATCATTGTTTTGAGAGGTAATAGATCACTATAGACGGAAACAATATGTTTGTTAACCATTAGATGGAGGTTTGTGTAATTATCAAGAAAAATCATAAAAAAGATAATTATATATTTTTTATATATTGTTTGTTATGTAATCATATAACAATAATAATATTGTTATTTTATAATGGGAACGAAACAAAAAACATGAGAGAAGATGCTACATCTTAATTAGGAATATTCTTTTGGATTATATTAAAATAAGTCAATAGAAGGATTTATAATCAATTAGAGGATAATGTTCTAGGGGATGGATGTTGGAATGATATTTTGGAAGGTCATGTATGACCATAAGTTATTTGATAGGTGTGAAAAAGTGGGAGAGTTGGTGGAAATTTAATGGGAAGGTAAAGGACTCACTTTGAATTTTTGGAAGAAATTTTGGTATACACATTTTATTACCTAAAAATATAATATAAACTAAAAAAATCAATAATATAAGTTTTATGGTTGACTTATTTCAATAAATTTGGTTATTTAGATATTCCTATGTCATTTGGGTACTTATGTTAAAGGATTGTCCATTATTAGGCAGAATGTTTCTTTAATAATTGTAATTAAAATTAATTACATTTGATAATGATTTTTTTAAATAATAATATTTTATTACTCCAATGTAGAAACTATTTTTACATCAAATAGGGAAAAAAGATTTTAAAATTAAAAGCCTATAATTTCAACAGTGTAATATAAATTTCATTTCATTGGTGGGACAACAATGCATATTTTAAAAGTAAAAATGTCCAAATGTTTTCTGTGTTTTTATAGTCATCTATAAATTAAATTATTCCCAATGAACTAAAATTAATTAATTGTATACAATTTAATATAATAAAAAGTAAAATATTGTGATACATAATTTAAAATAATAAAAAATTCATAAGAACATTTTTTTATTGAACTAAATTTTAGTTTGTTTAATAATTCAATAAAAGAACATTCTTCACCTAAAAATTACAAATAATACTCCTATGATGATTTTTATGCATCATTTCCAAATATTTTTTTTATTTTCTGAAAAAATGCGTGTCAAAAATTTTATTTAAAATGTGTTCTCCATGTCATTACAAAAAAATTAATATTAATAAAAATTTAATCGTTTATGTGTAATATTGGTTTTTTCTAAAAATCTGTCATTCAAAATTATATTATATGAATTTGAAAATATATGGTAGGATAGGTCATATAGAAATTAACTGTATGAACAATATAAATGACTTATATATTTATTTATTATAAAAAATGTGACTAGGTATTGTTTTTTTTAATCAGGTGTTTTTACATTATAATAATATCATCAAAATCTTATGGAAATTATGGAAATGTATTATGGTGATACATTCATCCCACCAATAAATTTTATCATCTAAAATATTGGGTTATTACCTTCAATATATTTTGGTAGTTTTCTTTTCGAGATTCATCTATTTTCCATGTTTCTTTATACATTTTTTTCTTTCTCTAGAGTATCTTTACTAAAGGAACTTTTTGATTTATGAATAAATTCTCTCTAGATTCAATAATCCATAAGGTTTCTCCACAGCCTAAAAATTCATGATTCAAATATAAATCATCATTGGTGATAAAATGTGTTTGGTAAAACATGTATTTTCTTGGCATAGATATTTTGAACACATAATTTAAATTTGATATATTTGAAGTCAACGATAACTGATAACCATAGAATCAATCAATTCAATTATTTAGAAGGTTTCAATTTAATCAGGACTCGGTTTCCCATTCCTACCGAACCTGATAACACAATTGAATTCTAATACTTTTTTGAATACATGATATCCCACCTAATATTCCATACCCTTTATTTCATTATTAATATAACTATATTCCATACATTAATCCATTTTGATATATCCTGAAAACCCTTTACCTTTCACATCATCTCTTAAACAACATCTGGGCTAACAAGTATCCTTACAACAAATTCATCCCAAAATGTTAAAGTATGAAACCTTTTTCCATATAATGCTTCATATGGTGAAATTTGAATACTCCAATAGAAATCATTATTATAGTAAACATCCAAAAATGTTAATTATTAACCCCACATTCCTTAATTGTCATGTTAGCATTTCCTCAATATCTACTAAAATGTTTTAATAGTTCATTTATATAGTCCATCACTTTGAGGATCATAGTGAGTGCTCAAATAAAGCTCAATGTCAAGAGCCCATTGAAGACTCTTCAATAATTTTGATATAATATGGGTGTCTCTATAGATGAATGTTGAAATAGGTTCACAATTAGTATATAAAATTCAATCATATATAGACTTGTGGGGCGATCAAGAGCCAGGTCTACTCTCATAGTAATGAAATTTGAGGATTTGGATAGCCATTTAATGATAATCTATATATAGTCATTCATTCGAGGAGTAATTTTATGTCACAAGAAAATGGACATTTTTAATTTCATATCATTTAAATACATGAATGTTAATAGAATTCACAAATCCATTAAGATGCTACCTTAAACCACTCATTTTTTGATCAACCAAACATCAAGACATATTGTGCACAAATTCCCTCTTAATATTTTCCCACCATAACATTTCCTTCAAGCCTCTGTAAATATTCGTGATGCCATGGTGTATTGAAAAATTTTATCTAATATCATTATCATATAATTAAATTTTATGATTAGGTAGAGCTGGAACCATGATGATTTTTGAAAATTATAAAACACCATCACCGCAATTAAAGCCTACTAATTTTCTATTATTCATGATAATTTGTTTTTGAATGGCCTCATCATCAGATTGTGAGATAATTATCATTTATAATTATGATAGTATTGAAATCAGTTGTTATATTTTTTATTATTCCCTTAAAAATTTACATATCCATATTTTCATGATATGTGAGGAAAGGATCCTTATTGATCCTCATTTTAGTTAGAACTTCATGACACTTCCTTATCAAAGAATATTTTACCTAATTCACTTTCCCTAGGTAGTAGTGTAGTGAGAGATCATAACACATGACTAGATTGAGCCATCACCCATATCTCATGCTTATATTTTTCTATGAGAAGATATATTTCATTATTTTATAATTTGTTTATATCTAACATATTTTTCATTATAGATAATTTATCAATGTTATCAATGTGAGGAATATTGCCACTAAAACATAATTATGGGTTTATTGAAAGTTTTTTGAGACATCAATCTCCATGTTGCATATGAAATAACATTTTCATTTTTTATTAAGACAAAAACATGTATTTTTTGATACATTAAAATACATGACAAACAATACAATCCCAAGATAAAGTGTAAAATGTAGGGCAATGATTAATCTATTCATTAGTTCATAAATTCCTTATTCATATTGCATTGTCAAAAAAAACATAACAATTTTATGTCTAATATTGGTAAATAGTTTATCTATTACATAAATATTAAGAAAGAATCACTGATAGTATCCTACCAAACCAATGAAACTACATACACCGATTATTTTTGGTGGATTATTCCATACTATTACTACATTTTTTTGTATGATCAACTATTATTAAATCAATATAGATAATATTTCTACAAAAATAAGCTTATTTAATCTAGAAATCACATTTCCTAAATTTCCCATATAACCCATCCCTCATAAGATACTTAATAATGATTATCATGTGATTTTAATTATCCTCATATTTATAGAATTCAAAAGAATATCATCAATGAATACAACAACAAAATGTAAATATATTCCATGAATTATATATTAATTAAATCACTAATAACATAGGGGTTATTATAATTTCTAAATGGAATTATTGTAAACTCTTAATGTCCATTACTCATCCGAAAATATATCTTTGAAATGTATTACTTCTTCAATAGAAATTGGTGAATGCCAAAATTGTAACACCTCATTATTTTAGGATATTGATTATTTTTAATTTCATTGGTCTATTTTGTTGAATACTATACCCAGATTAACATGCACTAAAAACAACACTATATTGGCTTCCAGCATACACAATACTATACTTGGCATGTGTTACAAACAATTTTACGTTCTTTTAATAGAATTCATTTCAGTATGTATAGATTTAGTTAAATTTATAAAAGGAAAATATTTGGATTATTTTATAATAGACACCATACAAAACTTTCACTAAGCACAAAACTATTTTTTGATTTCCTTGCATGCAATAATGATCTTCCTTGATTAATTGTGTTGTACACAATACCGAGTTTCACTAAATAATGATTTATTAATAAATTATTATTATTTAATTGTATATAAACCAGCTATTAAGAATTTCATTAACCACATTTTAAATTTTATATAATAGTAACATTAATATTATTTATTTTCTCGACATTATATATGGAGGAATTCAATTTTTATGATAAAATAAGTGTTTTAAAAAAATATGTTTTCAAGCCTTTTGATGGAGCACCTATTTTAAATCAAGTTTTTATCACATTTATATATGCTATTAGAAAAAATAATCTTCTTATTTGTGTGAGGAAAAAAATTAATTTCGATAAATTTTTGTAATTTTTCACATAAAATTCATATTTTAGTAATTTGTGAAAAGTACTACATTTTAATTCAAAACTAAATTTTCATATATTTTATTTATTTAGTTATATTAACATATTAATTTTTATTAAAGTGTAATTAGATTATTTTTTTAACATTTAATTCAATTTTTTTCATTGTAAATAATTTCACATTTAAATTGGATAGAAATAGATGACAATCTACTAACATGTTTTTACTTCTCAAAACCCTGCTTTTTCATTTTTTACAACAAAAAATAATATTAAATTAATTTCTTCCAATTAAATGTTTTGATTTATGAACACATTATTCCATATTTTAAATCAATTGGTCCATATTATTTTAATAGGTAACATTTATTGGAAATTATGAAAATCAAATACATTGAATTTTATTTAACATGCTTAATGGAAAATTTGGTAAATTAGTGTAAAAAAAATATTATAAGGAGAATAAAATGATCCTAAAACCTATAAAAATACATTTGGATGATTAAAATCATAACATTGACATATTAGGTTCTAAAAATAGTCCTTTAATGAAAACATTACTATTAAAATGACATTGATATTAATAAAACCATGGAAGGTGACAAAATTTCAAATTTACATTTATTATATGTATTATAATTTTAATATAGGGATAACTAGATGAAATTTTAGAAAATAAATAGTCCATGTAATTATAATAGAATTATTTATGTCATCTCAATTTCTTTTTCATTTTTATTAAATTTATAATTAACTTAAGGCCTTATACATTGATAATGTAAAAATTGATTATTTGATGAGAAATTTGTAAAACATATTTTAATTAAAATACTAACAATAATAAAAAATCCTAAACACATTAACAAGTCATATTGGTCTAGAATATATTGTCCATGGTCATCTACGTGCTGAGAAAGTGATCCTTTGGAGCTTTATAGAATTTATTAAACATTTATTTATTTTTATTTAATGTGATTTAAACGTTGTCTCATTTATACTCTATAAAGTATAACATATTTTATGTTTGCTTTTCTAGAAGATAAATTATAATAAATATATTATTATGATATTTAGTAAATTAATATTAATAATATTATTTTATATAAAATTAATATTCTATAAATAAATATTTAAATTAAATTCTCAATATTGATGGAGTGGATATTTTTAATTTCAGCTGAATTAAATGTTAATAAAAATATTAAAATAAATATAGTTTGGGATAATTAATTTTTAAATTTATTTTAATTTTTTAAATGATACAATTATGGATATCATAATATATTTTGTTTTAGGATAACACGTTATCTTGAAATATCTAAATTTCCATGAAATGAATCCTGTCCAAATTGAAAAAAATTATATTTTGTTAAAATAACATTTTATAAAATTTATTAAAAATTATAAAACAATTTTAAAAATATAAATTAATAATTCTATGGTCTAATCTTTTATAAATAATTTATTTATGGTGTGAATGAAAAAAATAAGTAAATATTGCTCCCATTTAATATTGAATCATTTTTAATCTTAATTAAAATTAATGTGAATAACTAATTGTCATTTAAAATGATAATGTTTACAATGACATGAAATATTTTCTAAAATTTATTGTATTATGATATTTCAATATTATGTTCTCATAACTTCTATTATATCTAATTTTTAGGTATTATCATTTTTTTAATTTTAATATAAATTAATATTTTTGAGGATTCAAAACTTTCCTGTCACATTAATTATGAATTAGAACATCCTTTCTAAACTATTATCTTAATTTTTTCCTTAAATATCTACCAAACCATTACAATTTCCCATATCAACATGTCAAGATACAATCTAGATGTTGTGGTCATCTTCAATTTCCAACTCTAGTTCTCTAAGAGGAGATTTAGATGAGGCATGTCGAAGAAGAGGTAATGACATTTACAGAATCGT
Source organism: Viscum album (assembly GCA_963277665.1). NCBI lineage: Eukaryota > Viridiplantae > Streptophyta > Magnoliopsida > Santalales > Viscaceae > Viscum > Viscum album. The sequence continues at coordinate 178,336,636 of OY728134.1, forward strand.
TCAAAGTTTTTTCTTCTTCTTCTTCCACATCATGAGTTGTTTCATTATAATTTAATTACATTAGAAATAAATATATGATGAGTGGTTTTTATTAATATTAAATAACCATAGAAAATATAATTCACATGCTATAAAAAATGAAATTACCACATGTGTGTATGCACAGCCTACCGTCTAGACGATGTGGTGTAATAAATTTTCACCACCACCATACATGGATTGGTATAATGAGGTAATTAATTAATATATACATTATTAGTATAAAATTATATTGATTCTAAAATAGTATACACTATAATATTCAATTCCATTCAAGAATTATGTCAACGATATCGTCGCTCGTGTATATGTACGGCTTACCATCTCTATTGTGTGATGTGATTCATTATATATATAATTAATTAAAGAATGATTATATAAATGAATTGAATGAATAAATATTATATAATAATACCATTATTTAAATTATATTACTATAAACTAAAAATAATAATACTGAATGATATTATAAAACAAACATAAAGCAGTTAATACCTGGATAATGAGTAATATTGAAATGTTACTAACAAAGAGATTATAATATGAACATAAATTATATGAGAAAAAATATTATGATTCGGTAATTAATAAATATAATTATTTAAATAATTATATAGGTTGTTCGTATTCATGAAATGAATTTATTTCCAAGGGTATGGGATAATTTTTCATTCCGATTTGTATCTAAGATTATTTGTACATAATTATTTACTAGGGATATATTTATCATCCATGACCATATTTTCATGAAATGATTTCATAAAATATTTCCAACTATTATATGTAATTATAAAGTCATTTTCAGTCATTTTTTACTTTTACTACATGGTATGGAAGAAATAATTCTTTTAATTACCATAGAAGGTAATTTTTTGACTTTTTCATAAGAAGTATGAGGAGAGTGTTTTTTTAACTTTAAATCATGAATAGATTTTTATAGTTTCATGATTGCATATTTCCTCGAATCATCTTCTAAAATATTTTAATTATATTTTTTTTCTTAATTTAATTATTTTAAAATTTCATGATATTTTTAGAAGAGATAATGTTTTTGAAACAGAAAGGATATTTTCCCCCTGAATTACGATCATGTGATTTATAAAAATTATTTTCCATTTAAGAAAATTATTTTAAAAAGGGTTTTGTTTCTTTCCCTTTTATTACTATGATTTTATTTTGTGTTAATTATGGAATGATATTATATGTGGGTTATGTAATGATTGAATTATGTTTAAAATGCAATTGTAATTTCTTGGGATGTGCTTTTATTAATGATTTATGTTTTATTGGAATATGAATGATTGTTTTCATTATGTGATGGGTGGTACCTCTATCTCCCTCCACTTAATTGGTAATAGATTTATATCTCATTAGATAAACATGGATGGAATTACAAGTAAATCCCACTCAGTAATACATGGCTAGAATGGCATGTAAACCTAGTTCATTAATCCATGATAGGAGAAGCATGTAAACATGGTTCAGTAAAGGATTATTTGGAATATGATAGTCTTGGAAGAAATAACTTGGCCATTATATAAATCGTATTATGAACTTATTTGTTTTCAAAAATTCAATGTTTTATTCCCATTCTAGTTCACCAAGGATAAATGTCCTTTATAATCTATGAATGACAAACTTCAATTATTTCTTTTAGGACTCATGATTTTGATATTTAAACATGATTTTCATGATTCTTAAATTATTATTATTTCGGTTCGTTTTATGTTCACAATGGTTACCATTACTAATCATTTGATCTCCCACTTTCATGTTTTGTCTTCTTGAGGATAAAAATAATGATATTAGGTAGGAACACAAAATGGGGAAGACCATAATGGGAGATGTTGAAGATATTTCACCAAGTTATAAGATTATGTTCATGTTTAAAAATGTAGTAACCTAATATGGTGTATTGGAATCTGTTTGTGTCATGTATTATGTATTCCTCAAAAGTAATGTATTTCCCTTATATGTAATGATTGGTTCGTTATAGTCTGTATTAGTGAAAAACTTTAGTCATCTGTTAGAAATTTGGATGAAAAAACATTAAGGAGATCCTTATAAATATTTATAAGGATATGTATTGTTATGTGCTAAGGATAAGTCATGTATAGGTCCAAATACTATGGTTTTAGCTATAATATTCACTAATCTTGGGTTGGACTGAAGATATCACATATTCAAATATTATAAGTAATTTACTGTACTTTTGTGTTTATAATCACTGATATGTATATCTCCCACATTTATTTCTGGTCTCAGTCAATTTCCATAGCTACATAGTACATAGTTAAACATTGAATGTTAAAAATTTTATTATTATAGGAATTATGAATATCAATTTCCTTGGTGGAAACATCATGAAGAGAATCATAATGATGGTATGAGTATTGTTCATACAACTTTAAGTAAATAGATTTTAAATGACAGGTTAATGGTATGTGATGTTCTTCTAGTGTTTTCTACATTAATCCTATGAATATTTTCGTCATGAAAACATAAGAAATGACTCATATTTTATGAAATATGAAAAATATTGATCCTGAATAATGGTTTTTAAATAATATTGGATGATTGAAGTGTAAATGTTTCAGAATTAAAATCATATGGTATATGAATCCTGAAATATAAATGCATTTTTAGTATATATTTCTTATTATGGATTGGAAAGGATACGTTGAATAGTTTTGAAGGTACAAAATGTTATGTAAAGATAAGGTGACATACTTGGAAAAAACACAATTAAGGGAAATATAACACTTAATATGATTCAAATGTTTAGGTAATGATGTTTGGATAAAAATATGTCATAATTTCATAAGTAAATTGGATGAAAATATTTTCTTATAAACTAATTATGCGGTTATTTACAAGAGGTTTATGATATAATGTATGATGTATAAAACCTTTTGGGACATAATTCAATATGTTTTGGAATATGGAAAAATGCATGCTTTCTATAAGGATAGATGGTAATTTGGTCATTACCATGACTTAATAGGATTCATGATAATGACATTCAAATGTTTTGATTGTGACCAAAAAGATATATCTTATGATATATGGTCGATAACTGATAATATTCACATCACCCTTATATGACCATCGTTATAATTGTATTTTTACTGTGAGTTTGGAGAAAAGTATTTTGGATAATCCTAATGGTTGGAATGGAATATGTAGGAAATCAAGTAGTATTTATTAAGAATAAAAAAATTATTTTTAATATTATATCTAGTATGATATTATAATATAGTTTTAGATAAAGGAAAACTCATAGGATAGAAGAAAACATGTCTTACTGGACAAGGTTGTGGGAATTAAACCCACATCTAAAGTTGAACAAACGTTTATATCCTGCACCTAGTATACGAGAAGTCACTAGTTAGTTAAAGTTATATTAATTTTATTTTGCGGTCTGATAGATGATGTATACGTAAATTTTTGAGACCATATACGATTAATCTCACCATATATGGACTTATGTAAATTTGATAAATTGTGCTAACCATATTGTTATAGAGACGGTTGGGATGTGCTATCATTCTATCGCATGTATTCTTACACATTTTGAATTAAAAATTAGACATGATTTTATTAAATAAGATATGAAGTGGAAACTATTTGTGTTATAACAAATAGTGAGATTTAACCAACATCAATCAATATTTATTCTCATGCTAAATTATTCAACACGAGGAAAGGAACATGAAAACCAAAAATTTTATCTTAGTACCTTATTATATGATGAATCATATAGTCCCATAAATCATAAAAAATTCATGGATTTTTAGTATTTGACATTCTCAAAACCTTATTATCTATCACTATACCTCAGAATATGATTGTAAGATTTCTATTATATATTGATGCTTTCACATCCCTACAATGATATCCTATGTGTAAATATAGTGATGAGTAAATTTAGGTAACTATTATGTTTCTACCATATCATTATAAAATGAAGTTTTATTATCCCTTTTAATAGTGTGGGTTTCCACGAAGAAAACATTCATTAGTGAACCATTTATACCCCTGACAAAATATGAGGGTGAAATTCATTTTAGGGGGGTTGAATAGAACACACAAATATTTAATGATATTGATTAATTTTATTTTCATTGATGTATTGTTCTGTACAGTACACCGTGATAAGATTGCACTATACACAAATATTTATTAACCTGTAGTATATGCAACACTATTCTTGGATTTTGATAGATACAATTTGATTTTGGTTTGATAGAAATCATTTCACAGATTATTGAATTCATTCACTATATAAAAGGACTATGTTTAGAATATGTTATATGAAACTCCAAACTAATTTCTCAATAAACAAAACTCTATTTATGTCATTCCTTACATGTAAGATTGACCTTTTTTGATAGCTTCCATTGTACGCAAAATTGAGTTTCAATAAAAATGACATATTATTAAATTATACTTATTTAATCAGATATATATTGGTTTTTATGAATAATATTATCAACATTTTTTATTATATAACAATAAAATTAATCTTATGTATTATATAGACATTATATAAGAACAAAATTAATTTTTAGATAAAAGGTGTATTTAAAAAAAACATTTTTTCCATCTTTTGATGGTGCAACCATTTTCATTCTAGTTATTAAATCATTTATATATTTTATTTGAAAAAAAAATTATATGGAATAGTGACATAAAAAATTTACTTTTGTCGAATTATTTGTCTTTCGAAGATAAAAATCTGATTTTAATTAGTTGGTAGAATACATTGTTTTTTAATAAAACGGCCTTTTCATCATATTATTTTAGTTAGATTATCTTTTTTTATTCAAAGTGTAATTGGGTTATAATTTTATCGTTTAGTCCAATTTTTTCATTATAAGTAAATTTTAATTTTAAATTAGACATTAATGGATGATCATTATTTAATATGTTTTTACTTCTTAATAACATTATTTTTGATTTTTGATGAGCTAAATTAATTATAAATTAATTTCTTCCAATTTTTTATTTTAAATTATTATAAATGTATTCCATATTTAAAATTAGTGGGTCCAAATTATGTTAATAGGTAACTTTTTATGAATATTATGAATAGTAATTATTGTGATTTTAATTTAACAATATTAAATGTAACTTCGGTAAATTAGAAAAATAAATGATATTATTAGGAGAATAAAATTATCCTAAATCCAAAAAAAATCCATTTGGTTAAATTAAATTTTACCCTTGACATCATAGGAACAAATCATTGTCATTTAAGGGCCACATGGCAATGAAAACGTCATATATATTAATGAAACAACAAAATGTGAGAAAATGTCAAACTAACGTTTATTATAAGTATAATATTTTAATAGAGGAATAAAAAAGTGATATCTTTGAAATAAATTTCAATGGAAATATAAAATAATTACCAAAATCATTGGAATATATATTTAATTTTCTATAAATTAAAAATTAAATAAAGTACTTGTACTTTGATGATGTTCTAATTAATTAATAAATGATAAATCCCTAAAATTAATTTTATTTAAATACCTATTACTATAAAAATGGCTAAACACATGGAAAAACTCATATTGGTAGAGTATATCTATACCATATGTATCCATCTGCCAATAAAGTCAACATTTGGATCATATAGAAGATATTGTAAAATTTATTCTATTTTATTTTATGTGATATCCATGTTTTCACATTCAAACATTAATAATTAATAAATTTTTTATGTTGGATTTTATAGAAGAAAAATATGAATACATATATTCTTATGAAATCTTGTTTATCTTTTCTCATCAATGAATTTTATTTCAATATTTTACTCAATAAATATGTATATTATATAATTACATAATATTGATATATTGATAATTTTAAGAATGGAGAAATCAGATAAATGTTATTAAAAATATTAAAATAAATATAAGTTCAACTAATTAATTTTCCAAATGAATTAAATAACCAAGAGATTAAAAAATAAAAAAAATTGTCATATTAAAAATGATTATGATTCTGGAATATATCATTAACAATATTTAAATCATTATACAGGAGGTTTGGCTATATACAAATCATATCATACCTAAGCAAATAGATAATTTTTAATTCTCATTTTTATCTAAGATTGTTTTAACATACATATTGAATGGAGATATATTTATCATCAATGTCCATGTTTTTAAAAAATGTTTCATAAAATGATTACTATTTTATTATTTATTTTAATGTAATTTTTAGATATTTTTGACGTTTATAGCAAAGGTAAGATGATAGAGATTCTTTATCTTATACAACATGAATAGATTTTTATGGTTTTATAAGACTTATTTCAATTAATCATCCTCCACGCTATTCCATGTCTGTTTTCAAATGTATAATTTTTTTAAAATAAATTGAGAGGAATTTCTAGAAAAGAAAACACTTTTGAAGAAGAATGGATATTTTCCTCATTAATTACGTTCATGTGTTTTATCAAAATTATTTTCTATCTAAGCCAACGCACATAAATTGGGTTATATTTTTATACCTATAGGTACACTGATTTTATTTTTTATTATGGAATGATATTTTATATGGATTATGTTATGATAGAATGATGTTTAACAAACCCATTTTATTTCTTAGGTTATGTTACGATGAATGATTTTTTTCTATGGAACATGTAAGAATATTTTCTTAATGAGATGGGTGGGACTGATATCTACCTCTAATGCTTTGGTAATAGATTGATATCTCATGAGATAATCATGGATGGAATTGGAATTAAATCTCATTCAATAATACATGGCTGGAAGGGCATATAATCTCGATTCAGTTACACATTGCTGGAATGGAAAGTAAACACAGTTCAGTAATGGGCTTAGTCCACTATGATAGACCTGACATAAATTACTTGGATACTATATAAATGAAAATATTATATTATTTTTTTAAAAAAATTCAATGTTTTTTGCCCCTGCTATTTTACCATGGTTAATGGTCCTTTATGATCTATGCCTTACAACCATACATGTTTTATTCCATGAATAATGATTTTGATATTGAAAATTATGTTTATTTTGGTTACATTATTATGTTTATGGATTAATTTATTTTTATAATGTTTACCCTTACTGAGAATTTCATATCACCATTTTTACATTATCTCTTACCGAGGATATGATGAAAGGTTTTACGTTGGAAAACAAAAAGTGGATGATCATTATAGGAGACGTAGTGGATGTTTAACCATGTCTTGATGATTTTGATCCCAGTATACAAAAGATATCAAATAATACAGTCTTTGGGAATCTGTTTGTGTTGTGTATTAAGTATTTACCAAAAGTAATTAATGTACATGTACTTCATTCTTGATTCGTTATAAGAATTGTTTTCAATCATTGAAAAATATTTGACTTCATTAAAATGATCAAACAAGTCACCAATATGATGTAGATAATAAATGATCTTTAAGGTAATGGAATTTATTTCCCTATAATCAATACACAACTTCATGCATCTATCATTCTTCATAACAAATAGAATATGGGATCCCCCTAGTGAAACACTAGGGTAGATAAATCACTTATTACATAACTCCTATAGTTGTTTCATCAACACAACCAACTCCACAGGGGTCATTCCATTGATAGATTTTGTATTAGGCTTGCTTTAGTAATTAAATCATTGAAGAAACAACATACATTTTCTTGGGGACATATAAGTATATACTTGTTAAATAATTCAATATAGTCATGTATAATTAGTACAACACTTATGGGAATATTTCATTCATATTCACTATGAAATGATTGTTCTTATTCCCTATGAATTTAATTTAGTATAACTATTAATGGTGGATCAAAATAATTATTATTTTGGGAAACATCCACTCTAATAATTCGGGATTCTATATATTCCAAACAAGTAATACTTTTGTTTCTATTTCAATAAATAAAATCATCATATTTCGGGAGGCAATACATAATATGTATAATACCATAGTCAATCATAGGTATGATAATAATGATTGAACATAAGTCATACATGTGTGGTATGATTGGGGATAAAAAACACATTTTGGATGTATTGATAATTCCCTATAGATATTTGATAGACAACCCACTTATTAATTAAAAAGAGAAATTTCTAATTTTCGTAGAAAACTGCATAGATATAAAAGAGTATGACGAATAAGAATCAAATAATGCAGTGTAAAAATTTGATGAAATGAATAACATAAAATTAAAAATGTCATTTGGTATGTCTAAATCAAATGTAGTGATAACCAAATCTAGGATATTTCACCTTGGCATATTATGTTTTAAATTATCATACGGTTAGGGCATTAATTTGTGTAGTTCCCTACCTCCATATAGTTGAAATTTTGGAAATAATTTTGTTCCCTCTTCCCTTTTCACTTTTGAGCTAGGTGACCCATATACCCAGACATACAACAAACACCCATTCCCTTGAAACATTTCCCAAGATTCTTCATCCCATGTTTTTTAAATGATTAAAATACTTGTGTTTTCTAGTTATTGTTAAATGAAATCCATTTTTTCCAATTTATATAGGACCTTTTCTTCTCATTGTTTAATTAGATTATATTGAATGTTGATAATTCAATCTCTATCCTGATGGCACGTTATAGTAATGCAATATATTTTTAAAAATCATGATAAACAAGTACCCTTAAAATTTGTTTCATATGGTCTTAAAAGAAATTTTTTAATATAGACAATGTGATTCATATATAATTTCTATCTTACCATTCTTTACTTGTAAAGATAGATTCCAAATCCATGACACATTCTTCTTCCTTTTGTGTTAACCAATGTAAATATATCCCCATCTATATTTTTTTATCACAAGGATTGTATTTATTGAATAATGTCTCATTAAACTTCCTTATTTAGATGAGTTCAATTTCTTCTTCCACCCTTGTATTTTGGATCATAGACCACCACTGATCTGAATCAACATTTATATAGATCACATAATTTGTATACTTTTAATTTTCATTGAATTATATGATAATAAATACATTCCACAAAGACAAAATACATTTCTCAACTACATTTGGATTAGTAGTCCCCCTAAGAAAAAGAAGAATCTACCAAATCAATCAATCCAACATAGGATATTCTATATGTGGATTATGATTCCACATTTGGTAAAGGATTATTGTCATAACCAGATGATGTTTCCAAAATGAATCCATGATTTAATTAGATCCAATACCATCTTTATTAGTTTTAATAGGAAGAAAATATCTTTATTTTTTATTTTTATTGATATTTTTTTCTTCCATATTCCATTTATAAATAATTTAATACATTATATTAGCTCATAATATACAATTCCAAATAATATAGAGCCTATATCAATAATTTATGATTCATATATATTATAATCATATATTTTAGATACATTGGGTAAATCATTACTTTTAAAACATTTAAAATTGTTTGTAAATAAAGTATGACTTATCCTCAGAATATCCCCTTGAAGTGAAAAGCATGGTGTGAATTAAGGCCCATTTTCATGTACCTGGCCATCTCTAGTCATTTCAGGAATACCTTGATATAGTAGTTACTCATTTATACGTTAGTACCAGATCAACGTCTTCTTGTAGTATCCTGATAAGGATATATTACTGGGAATACCCACATAATTTCTACCATTAACAAATTCTATGATGTTCTAATATACTAATCCTTAATTTATAATATAGGATTGTTCTCAGGAATCTATGTTATTTAAATCCAGTTTGAATATTTTTTCAAAACATACATTGATGCCAAAAATTATTCACGGACACTGAAATCCCAAATTCAGTGTGTTATATTATTACATTGTGATTATCACAAGGGATAAAATATTGATGGACTCATAAACATAGTAATCTAGGAAATAAATAATTATTCTATGAGACACATAATACAATGAGATATAGAAAGTGAAAATATGATATATAATAATATATAATAAACTATCCATGAATTCTTTTTCAATGATTTCTTCTTCATATCCTATGGAAATGAATCATAATAATAGTGAGAAAAAATCTTTAATAAGGTTGAGTAATGAGGATGAAATAATAAAAATAATGAAATAAATTAACATTTAAATGTTTGTAGCTAATAAAAATTCCCATCAAATTAATTGATAAAAAAATTCAATATGGCATGGTAAGAAACAGTAACACATGAAATTTAATAAATTTAATGAAATGAACAATATCGAATTATATATCATTGTAAAATATCATGGTTGAATAGTATCTAAAATATCAATAATGTAAATTATTAATTATTAGAAATCTTTTATTTGGAACATGAGGACCTATAATTTCTAGAACCACCATCCATATTGTTTAAAACTGTAGGAAGAAACCAGTTTAAATTTATAAACATTATCATCGCATGAGAACCAGCAGATGTATGGAGGAGCTATATAATGTCCAAACTATACAGATAATTTCATGTAAAAATAATTATTAATAATGAGTAATATATTTAATTAATAAAAATATGTATTACCAAATACCCTTATTGAATAAATAATATGGATTTATCAATAATTCCACTATTATGAAAATAACTAATAATGTAAACAACTTATGTGATACGATATACAGTTTACAAAATAATAAAATTAATCATATAAAAATATGAATATTAAAAGAGATTTATAATGAGAAAAAATAATAAGGAAAAAAATTATGAGATATTTAAAAACCATAAAATATTTCATATTGAAAAAGATAATCATTAAGAATATTCTTTAGGATAATCCTATTTAAACATTCCAAAGTCTCCCATACCACTAGGAAAAATATGAATCTTAATCCCCCAAAAGGTATGTAAGAAAATGAAACTATGAATATAACAATAATTATTGGATTAGTTGTATAACATAAAAATGAAATATAAAAACAAAATAAAATTTAATTGGCACATATTAATAAATAAGTATCATTGGAAGGTAAATGCAGATGAAATTATTTACCTCAACCATCTAACTTTTTTTTCATCTTAATCCTCCCTTATAGTGGATTATAATATGTTATAAACATATAAATGAAACATATGAATATTTATAGTATCATATATTAATTACCATATTATATATTATGATAAATTTGTTAACACTATTTCATTAATTTCACTATTTCATGTATTCATTTCATAATTTTCTAAAGATAATTTTCACTTATTATTAGTTTTAATTAAATTTTTTAATGTTTAATAATCTCAATAATTAGAACCCTGGATTGATTATAATATATAATTAGTATATATGTCTTTAGATTAGTCTTTTATATGTGGATATTAGAATAGATGTGTAATGTCCCAAGGGATGGTAGGCCGTTTGTACGGATAAACCCCACATTCATTTAATTTTTTAACTAAAAGAGGTAAAACTAAATGATACATATGTTTATTATAACTAAAATATCATATTTATGATATATATGTTACATAGGTTTATCAAAACCATGCTTTATATGTTTTATGTATGATATGATTAAGTCATAACGTTTTGAGGGGTGGTAGTCCACATATCCTTAAAAGTACATCTCAAATTTACTCAAGATGGATAGAAAATTGGGATAATTTAAACAAAAATAAAAAAAACACATTATAAAAATCATATATAAATGTTTGAAATAGATTTTATATAATAATGTCCACCATGATATGGGTTAAAGGAAAAATTAACAGTAATCATTTTGTGAGGCTGTAGTCCACCGAACATTGAAATATTATGTTTTTATCCCAATAGATGGAAAATTTTATATGTTTAGTTACCAAAAAACTAAAAAATACTAGTATATTTCTGATAGTGGTGTTTTTATATGATCATAGAATTAGAATAGTATTGGGAGTAGATAATGGAAATGTCACTAATATTCTTGAGATAATACCTTACTGTATAATAGGGTAACTTCATTTAGTATATGCCAAAAGGCATCCAAAGAAGGATTTCATCCAAATGAGATGATTAATAATAGGGAGGATGGATTTTGGTATGATATTTACATTTAGTGGTTGATCCTATGATCATTGAGAGTTGTGAAAATGTAGGAGATGTAGTGGACTTTTATATTAATGGAAATGAACAGACAATGAATTTTTAGAAACAAGTTAGTTGTAAGCATGTACATAAAAAACAATATTATAAATAAAAAATAAAACACAATATTTTAAGGATTATGGATAATATAAAAGTATCTAATATTATTGGGACATGTTTCAAGGTAATTTGGTCAATTTTGATAATGTTTTAGTCCTTTTTTTTAAAAAAAAAATTCATTCCTTATTTTTATAAATTGTAATTACATTCACTATTATTTTTTTCTAAAAAACAAATTTGGTGTTATTAGAAATTATATTTTACGATGGATCCAAATATGGAATATATTATCCAAATTGATACTATAGATGTGGAAGAAATGAATTAAAAATTCATTCTTTATGTTGGACGATAATGTGAATTCCTAATGTAAAACCATCCACAAAGAGTCTATTTTTTAATAGTCATTTTCAAAGGTAAAATTTTTAAAATGACATATACTGAATTAGGAGGTACAAAAATTTAACAATTAAATCTCTGAAAAATATAAAACATAATTCATTCTTATAAATAATTTATATGAAAGCCAATTTTGAAATAAAATTTAATATTTTTAACTAGTCATAAAAAAATGAATCTTTAATAAAAAATACAAAAAATTAAACATATGAATATTTTTATATTATTAATCTATATAATATGTTTATTTTTACATAGTTAGTAAATCTGAGGGTAACAATTTTGATATAAAAATTGTTCTCCATCAAAAAGCAAAAAACTACTAGTAATACAAATATAGTATTTTTTGGAAAATATAAGGTTTTTTATTATATTATGATTATATAATATTAATTATATATGTTTAAAATTATTTTTAAATATATATAATGTAAAAATTTACTTTATTAACTACGTAAAATTTAAATAATTTTATTATCTATGGAAAATGTGGCTGTATTTTTTTTAAATCACATTATCTATATATTGTAATACTATCAACACAATATAAATGAAAATATAGAAATTTAATGGGGTTATATAGATCCCTTGATTCAATTGTTATAGTTATTTTGTGTTAAATCATTATTTATGTTCAGATTCATTAATAAAATAGAAATCACATAGAAAATGTAGTTGATATATAATTTTGTGATGGATGTACACAATATTCCTTAAATGTCACTTATTAATTGATGAGTCCTAGATTATGTATAATTTATTTTATAATAATAAAATATATACAGATATTTATAAGGGTATTGTAGTAAATTTTTGGATTTTTTAATGAATGTATTTTCGATACAATGTGCACTATAATTATATAAATTTTTTAATGATTTATTGAGCACATATAAAATATGTATTTTCTTCAATAATTGAATCAATAAAAATTCAATTTTAGTATGATTTGTTTTACTACATGTTATAGTAATTTTTTACAGTGGTCCTTAATCATAAATTTCTCTGATTCTCCAACGTAATGAATTTTTTATGTTTTTTGGATCACATTTTTGTTAGTATTAGGATTTATCATAATAATAATATTAAAAATATTTGTTAATTATATTTAAGATGTTATTATAGTATTGGAATTATTTTAATAGGGTATTTTCTAATTTAACTATCTATATGTTTTGAAAAAAAAAATTTATGGTATTTAATTAAATTCATTTCTATTAAACAAAATATTTCTTTTTTTCTTATATTCATATTTTGATATAATTTTTTATTATAAGTTTATTTTTGTGACGTCCAAAATTATGGTTGTGTGCAAGATGAAAAAAATCCAAAACCTTATATAATGGGAACCAAGTAGGACTACCCATGTGGGAGTTCCAACAAATAATAGTCTTATAGTTTCTAATCCACATAATGCACAGTGGATACATGGTCATTTATAATTCCCAAGTACAGAAACCTCATGAGTTGGGATAGTTATGCTGGAATGTCACACATGCATTATGTGTCATGTTTTTGTCACTGGTGAATGAATATCATCTTCTGGGTTATATAACATTGATCTTCTTCTAATTTCTTCCATTATGGTGGGAAAAATTCATTTGGGATTCAACCAAGGTTATACGATCTCATCTCAATTTATATCATTCATATATATGATCATTCTACAATGTACTCTAATTTTTCGTATTCCAATAAAACACTTTCATTCTCGAAAATGTTTGTCCTCAACCTATCATCCTCCACAAGAAGACTATCAAATTAATTCTTCCATATAATGATACAATTTTTATTGACATAATTATATTCTCCATCGATGGAGTTCACTCCAATTATATTCATTACTTATGTATCCCTTGATCTATACTAACATGTTTTTTACGACACCATTTTTTTAATCCAAATGTGAATATTTTGACTCCATTGACATTAATCCAACTGTGATAATTCTTTTGACACATTGGGTTTCACCCACTATTTCAAATATTAACACTGTTGATAAAAAACAAGACAGAAATATTTGAACTGATTGATAAAAACAAATTCTGAGCCTTTTTTAAAGTACAATTTTTTTGGAAGGTGTGGCCATGCATCCACTAGAAATATTTCCAATGGTGACTCTTCTGTTGTGGTTGAATATTATTTAATAGAGAGTCATTGTCTCACTTATAGGATAAAAACTGTGAGAAATTACATTTACTATGGCACGTCAATAATATTAATTTTTGACACTGGTCGAAGTATCAACAATTTGTTTTTTTTCACTCACTTTGTGTTTTTGTTTTCTAAATTAAAAAAGTGACCAATCTTCCATTAACCTCATATAAAAACATTTAATTTTTTATTTTTATTATGTTCTTTGTTCTTTCTGTTCAATAATTTTTCTAACTATATTTTCTTATTTCTATCACATTTTTTAACGTGCTATTATTTTTGTGGTCTCTGCACATTTTCGTTGGCAGTAGCATTTACTAAGTTAATTTAAGAGTGTCTATATATTTACATGTTCAACTATTATTTTTTTGTTCATTGAATCATTATTTTTTAATATTTTTTCATATAATAATATTTTAATTATGTTTTTGTGCATATTATCAATGATATTATATTTTATAAATATTGTAGTAATTTCTGTTTCAATTTCATTCAATATGAATTTTATTCATTTCATGTGTTTTTGGTGGAAAACATTAATGTTATTCAAAGATATTTTAGTTATTTCTATTAGGCTATGTTTACAATAAATCACTATTTAAACCCATGGGTGAGACATGAGTAACTTCTAGGATAGGATGGTGAGTAATGATTAACCATTTGACACCTAATGTTGAGTTATTTTCTATTACTCTCTTCAAACAATTTTCTTGTAAAATGAATTTATATGTTTTTTTATTTTATTTTACCATTTTATTTTTATATATATTCAAAATGGTAGACAACATATTATAATTAAATAAACATAAATTTCAAACATTGAGTATTGTGTCATTATCATACTTTTCTAATCATGTGTAATTTCTCACCACCATACTTCTCCAATAGTGGGTAATGACTCACAAAAATATATTTCCAAAACTGAGAAATGTGTCACCCCTCCCTACCCTCAATATGGATTCATGAATCCCTAATCGTTAAAATATTATTTAAGGAATTATTATTTTCATAATTTTGTTTAATTTTTGTTAAAAATATCATTTTAATTATTAATTATTATTTAATCATTGTATAAGATTAATTTTGTCATTTTTGAAGATAAATATACAATTGGTTATTAAATATTATTATTACCTATTCTTATAAAAATACATTTCATTTATAAATGAAAATAATTATACTATTGTTTCAATTTACATTCACTTTTTTTTTAGAAAATTATACTCCTAATTTGTGATGGATTTATTTTAATATTTAAATAATAAATATTAGTTCGAATGTATTCTATTTTCAATGTGGCTTAAAAAAATCTATGTTAAAGTTCATACAATTTTAATGTAAAATACTAAAAATTTTTGTGCATATATTTCAAAAGAAAAAAATCCTATAGATATCAGATTTATGGTTCGATGAGATTTATTCAATGACAAATACAGGTTTTCTCTTATAGAAGATTAATTTCACAAGGATTAAAAATATTTTCCTAATTCTCGTGAATTTTCCATGAATAATAATTAAAATCTATTATTCAATTTCGAGCACTTGGGGTATTAATATTTTTCATATTCCTCAACTGGCGTGATCAATGAATATGAGAAACAAAGTCTTTATTTACATTCTTTTCATAGTTTGTATGATTTTTTCAATTATTTCATTAATATAAATATTCTAATCAACCGCTTTTCTTTTATATTCTATGATTAATATTTTACCTTCCAAAAGTTTTCCATGGATTGTTCCTCTGATACAAAAGTATGAATATTCCTACTGGGAACATGGATGGTCATTTTGACCCTGTTGTTAATAGGGGTTATACCACTAGGTCTGAATATAGTAGTGCGAGTTTAACCACCATGCCTGGAAAATATATTATCGTTGTTTTTATGTAATCGGATTGAGAGTCCTTATCAAAGTGTGCATATAGTGAATTCCAATCCCCTCAACAAAAAGAGGACCTTGATGAGGGGACTATGATTTTGGAAATCTGAACCTCTATAAACATTTCATGTTTTATCTATTTTCATTCGAGAATATCATTTAACATAGTTATATAATTCTGATAATTTTTAATTTTTAATAATAATAAAAAGGGATTATTAAATTCCCATCTTGTCACCTCTAGAATACTAAGTGACCTTATAACTGGAATCAGAGCATTGTCTATTTTAAAGAGGTGGTTTTATTTGTTTAATTATATATTATTGAAGTTACAATTATCTGAGATTAAAATGTATAATGAAAAGGTCAAATTATTTTTATTACTAATTGGGATATCAAGATGTGGAATCCAATATCACTACCACACTTTAATGGAATTTATTGTTTCTAATCAAAATATAGAATATAGGTATTTCCTAGTAACATTGGTCTTTATTATTGGATTATAATGTTAAAACTTATAAATTTATTAATGTTTGTTTAGAATCACTTACATGTAATGATGATTCTAATTGTGTTCTAAATTGTTTTCTTATAAATTAAATATACTGTTATTTAAGTTTAAATATTTGTGTTAAAAAAATATCCTATATATATGATAATTAAATTTGGAGGATGTTAAAAGTATCTAATCAAAGAAGACGTATGTTTCATGGAGAAATGTTAAGTATTAACTGAGTTGATATTCAAAAGTACCGGATGAATGATCAGGAAATGTATATGAGATGTACAAAACATTCACCAAATTATTTAACATAATGCTTACTATAGGTATGACCATGATGAAGTTATTAATCATTTAATGACTTCTTTTAGATCTAACCATTATATGTACCTCACATAATGTTTCAATTAATGAATGTACAGATTTCAATGAGTATTCAATAAATGAGATAGTAGGATCTTTTCCCCAATATGAGTTTGGAATTTAGAAATAAAATATTAATAAACAACATAAATTGAAAGGTGTATAATATTAATAACATTTGAATGTTACTGATAATTCTTTTGAATTTAAGTTCTAGTAGTGTTATATGGTTGAAATTTAATATGTCAAGACAAATTTTTATAAATAAATGAATTCTAAGATATGATTTTGGAATTTTCATAGAATTTATTATCCAATGGATTATAGAAGGGTTATTGAAATATGTAACACCATTAAATATGATTATTTAGAATATTTTTATTAGTGATGTAAAATATGGCATATAAAAATATAAGTTCCTAAATTAAAACAAGAAGGAATACCTAGGAAATACATAAACGAAAAATTATAGGCTTATTATGAAAAATTATATTGTATAGAAGAGTCAAAATCTAGTGATTTACATTATTAATTTTAAGAATAAAATGTTAATATATTTTTTATGGATACTAATATAAATTTGTTACATTATGTCTATAAATTATTTTATGGTTATGAATCCGATATAGAAAATAATGTTAATCAATTAACTACTCAAATTGAAACACTTCAAAGTGATGTACATAGAATGGTTGAAATGTATGTGTAATTTCAAAGTAGGGATAATATAATAAAGAAATAATATAAAAAAATAAATTATTCTATTTTCAATATTTTAGAATAGGAGAATATTTTAGATTCTTAACACTTTATAGAAAAATATGATAATCGTTAAATAAAATATTTATTTTCTTAAAATGATGAAGATTAAAAAATTAGATTTTATTTAGTTAGGGATCATTTTTTAAAACATTAAATGGAATTAAATAACCATAAAAATGAAAATAATCAATTGAAAAAATCTATATCATTTTCAAATACACATTTATGTTACCCTAGATGATATTCAAAAAGAGAAAAAACCATAAAAGGATATTACTAGATTAAAGGATAGATTTATTCAATTTTATCGAGGCAATGAGAAATTTGATAAAATAATGGCTTCAGACCAACCAAAATATAAAAAAGGGTTGTGGATATAATACTATGGTTTCTTTGATACATATAATGAGTTTTTGAAAGACATAAGTGGAAATATTTCAAATATTACCTTATTTAACTAAAAAATGTACAGAAAATATAAAGACGAATGTTTATTAAATTTTACTGATTCATAAATCCATACTAGGATATTAATTTCTAAAAAAATTATATATTACCATACAATAAATTTATCAAATCTGAATGGGTACATAAATAATTTTCAACAAATACAATTGAACCCATTCTAAATTGGGTTCCAAAACAACCATATGCTGGATTTTTTGTATAGGAAACCTTACTAAATAGTTCTAAAGTAACATGTAACATAAATAATGTGTGAACCGGGCCATTGACTGGTGAAATTTAAAACGTTTCATATTTTAACACTTTTGATTCAGCCAATATAACATTTTGTTAAAATTATAAATGTGTGATTAATTATTTTAGAGAATTAGTTATAATAACTTATGATATTTTTCTCTAAATTAATCTTTTTTATAAGGATAAAAAAATTCCTAATTATAATGTCATTTATTTGTAATGGTGAAATGTATATTTAATTTGATGAGAATAAATTTATCTTTTTAGAAATAAAGTAATGTTTTAGTTTATTCTAATACATAATTAAAAATATATTCTATTTAAATATCATAATTGAAAAAAAAAGGATTTAAAATAATAAATGTTGTAGATACATATGAAATTATTTAGAACAAAAGGTGTAGTAAATTTTATCATCATCATTTTATAAGTTGGACAATCATTAACATGTTATAGAAAACAAATGTTCAATTATTTTTGTTAATATGTATTTTATTCATTTTAAAATGTTTGTAGTGTAATGAATCTTATATATATATATATATGTTTAGTACTACAAGATGATTTTAAAAACTACATCCTGATAGTTTAAGTCCCATGAAAAATGTTAGACTATGTTTTAAAAGAAATGTTTTATTAATTATTAATGATTATAGTTTAATTACTTGAAATATCTCTTTATGTCCGAAAAGTGAATCATTTACAAAATTTGTTACAATCTATAAGATAATTTTTTAAAAAAGGTGAAATAATTTCAAAAATTAGAATTGATAAAGGAAAAAATTATAAAAATTATGAATTTGGAAACATTTGTGAAGCCAATGCATATTTTCATTTTTTTGTGACCAAGGGAACATCATAATATAATAGTGTTATATATTTAAAATTTTATTTATTCATAAAATGGGAAGAATATACCATAATGAATTCATCATTCAAAAAAATCACATGAAATTGTTAAAACTGATAAATATATAATAGAAATAGTTTAAATTTTAAAATTATTAAAAAAAATTATATGATATATTCAATAATAAAAAAACCCAAAATTTATTATTTTAATGTGTTCGGATACACTATCAATATTTTAAATACAAATGAAAATATAGAATAGTTTTATTCAATAAAATATAAAGGTGTATTTTTTGGATAATAAAATAACATTATGTGTTATAGATTATACAATAAATGAACTATGATAATAGAATAATGTCTTCCTATTATATTCATGAAAAATAAAGAAAAAAATTGTAATAATTCTATTTCTAATGTATATTATATTAATTAATTAAAATTTGATATGGTTAAATAGAAAGTAATGATAAATCAGTTGTGGGGGATAATATATTCTCTCAATCTAATTCATTAATTTGGAATACTCAAATATATTAGTATTTGGAAAATGTTATATGAAATGTAAAATAAATAGTTTAACTACATATTCTGTTATAAATTTCAATTGAAATTATTCATTTTTTCATATTTTTAGTCAGTATAAAATATGTTATGAAAGATTATAATTTGGTTAATGATATTAATGAGAAATATGAATGGATTAAAATAAATAAATATAGAATCTTTTTAAATTAATTAATGACATAATAACTATTGGAACAAATTGGTTTTTTTTAAAAAAAATTTGGAATCTGGAAAAATATTTAGAAATACCTAAAAATTAGTTTCACAAGGTTATCATCAAGAAAAACTGATTGATATGATGATATATTTGATCCTATTTATATATTATACTCCATTCAGATATTATTATATTTTAAATTTTTTAATAATTTTAAAATTTTTCAAGTGGATTTAAAATAGTGATTTTTTATAAAGAATAATTTCTGAAGAGTTTTTTGTTAAATAAAACCCCAATTTAAAAAATAATTACTTTACTAATCATGTTTTCAAAATATTAAATTATCTTTATGGTCTTAGTAAAACTCATCGATATTGGTATGAAACACTTAGTCATTTTTAATTCAAAATTATTTCGTTAAGGGTAAGGTTAATTGAAACATATTAATAAATATTATAAAAATTTTGTAATTCTTATACAGGTTAATTTTGGTGATGTCCTTTTTTGCTCTACAAATGAAAAAAATGAGTTTAAAAATTTAATGGAAATTTATTTTACATGATTTTAAAAGATGAATTAAAATTTTTTCTTCTTAAAAAAAATAATCAAATGAATGAATGCATTTTATTAAATCAAGACATGTATGCCCAAAATCATGTGAATGATTTTGGACATTACTTAATAAAAATTGTGGGATCCAATATGAGCACAAACTATAATCTCAATGTTTGTGAATCCGAAAATCCTATCTATGATAAGTTGTATTGAGGCATAATATATAGTCATTTGTGACATAGTTCTTCTGGGACATATGTTATGTTTTCTATTTTTATGTGTTATATATATATTTCTAACCCCAATGAAAAGAATATCAAGGCTTATACTGGGGTAAATATGTTTATCATGAGATTTGTATTTAATGGACTATTATATTCTAGTGATAATTTCTTGAATTATGGTTCTAAGGTAGCTAATAATTTAGAGGTTGTAGACTAGATCAGAAAAGAGAATTATGTTTATTCCATTTATTTGGAAAATATTTAATTTCATAGTGTTCAAATAATCAACTTACAGTAGTAATGTCAACAGTTGAGGCTGAGTATGTTTCTGTTTTATTTTTCTTTTCATAGATTAATTTTATTAAATTAAAGTTGTATGATTTCAATAATAATTGTGACAGATTTTCTATTTTATATGACAACACTATTACTTTTAAATTTCTTAAAATAACCTCTAAATATAAAAAATATAAACATTGATTTTATATTTCATTTTTGTAGGGATATTGTATGTAATGGTCATATATTAACAATATTTATTCCAACTAAGAAAAAAATTCGATGATATTTTTACCAAACCAAGGGATTCTATTAACATATCAAAAATAAATTTTTAATTTCATATAATGGAAGATTAGTATATACATAGTATAAATTTTGGATTGATAAATATTTTCAATTCATTCTTCATTACATCTATAAAAAAATATTATTTATAATGTTTTTATTAATTTTTATCATGAATCATTTTCTATTTTAACATTTCATATATATGTTAATCCTTTAATAATTCAATATCCTGCATTTATTGTATATTGTTACTTAATAATTATTATAACATAATGTATTGAAATTTTAGAGTTAAATAATCACAATATTTTTATAATAAATTACTTAAATGAATTATTTCACTATATTTCAATCACATTTATTTATTTTCCTTTTATAATCATTTTGATAAATTACAAAAAGGGGGACAATGTATTTAAAAATTTAATAATTTTTTTATTCTATTAATTGTTAAAATGTTTAACAAATTTTTGTTTATTAATTTTAAAAATTGGTAAGATTGTTTTTATTGGGTATTTTCAAATTTAATTCTCCAATTATTTTAATTAATTACACTTATATAATATTTAATTAAATTAATTTTGGTTTAAAAATTTATTTCATGTTTTCTAGTAATCACATTTTGATATGATATTTGGATTGTAATTTTTTTAAATGAATTATCCATGTGTTTAAGGACATGGTGAATCTCAACCACATTTAAGTGGACCTAAATGGGTCCAGCCTCATTGGGGGGCCATCACTTAATTCTTAAATAGATCCATTTCCATTGCATTCATAGTGAATATAGGTCTATTTATAAGGCTTTAATATAGTTCCCAAATTGTTTTGGATATGTTCACCCATAATTAATAAACGCCATATGTATCTCATGTTTTTCTTGTTATAGAGAAATAAATTCATCCCCTGTCTTATATTCTAATGATCCTACACATGTTTATTTCAAAATAAGACAAAAAGTTTCTTCTAGGATTCAATGTGGGACATCGGGTCTCTTATCAATTTTAATCATCTTTTGAAATGATCATTAAACCATGAACAATCATTTTTTTAATTCTTATACATTACTTCCATTCGTTACTACCATCATCACCAACTTATCTTCCTCACTAATAGACCATCTAGAAATAACTTTCATCATTCGAAAACATCTGTACAGTGATGCAATTTTCACTTGTATGACTATTTTCTCTATCAACTACTTCATATTATTTATGTATTATTCTTTATATCTCCCCCAATCACTAATTATATTTTTTTGGCAACACCATTGGTTTGTATAACAATTATGATTTGGTTAACAATTTATGTTTTTAAACAAAATGTAATTCTATTAAGACACTATTTTTTTCACTAGTGATTGGAAATTATCATAATGTTGTAAAAAACAAATATCTTTTCATTATTAATCTATTGATCTAAAACTATCAGTGAGTCATTTTCACACCATTGGTTTGTAACCAGTAGAAATACCATTACTCTGTTGGAAAATTTCCAACAATTTCTCTCCTATCTTCATTGAATGTTCTCCAATGTTATGTAACATACTAACCACCTTGAGTATAGAATCATATGATTAACATACATAGTTATTACATAATTTTAAATTAATATTCATGAAATTAAAAAAACACACCCCTGAGGACCATAGTAGTTTAGTTTCTTTGGAATCATGAAACCAACATCTTCTATCCTAGTGAAAGATATTTAGTATCTCCCAATATGATATCCACCATTAGTTCTTTTATCTCAAAACATTCATGTTTACAACAGGAAAGTAAACATAATAAATGGGTGAGATTAGAATCTAGTTACTAGTAAATAATGGAAATCTATAATCATAAAATGAACAAAAGTTTTTGTAATATGAGAATAACATTGGAAGATCATTACTCAAATATTAGAGAAAAAAATAATGAATGAAAGTTCCTATGAAATGAAACATAAGTAAATATATTATATAATATATGAAAGGATAACATAAGAAATGATATATAATATTCATCATGCATATTATATTATGACTTTGTGAACATGAATTTGTAGCAACAGGTTCAATCATTAATTTAAGGACATAAAACGTGGCCCCATCATCCAATTGTTGACATGTAACTATTCCCATGAGTATCATTGTGAACATGTATTATGGTTCACACATAACCTTATAGACACAAAACTAGCACTATGTATAACATGGCAAAGATTCAATCAGGTTTATAGATTACATTTTGAACATGTAAATAGGTTCATATATAAATATATGGACATGAAACTAGGTATATGCATTACACTGTGAACCCATAATAATGTTCACTCATAAAATGTTGAACATATAATTATGTTCACTAATAAATATTTGGAAATGAGACCTGGTCCATTCATAACATTATTAACAAGTAATAATGTTCACTAATAATATTATAAACATGTAATTGGGTTCATTCATAATTGTATGGACATGAAACCAGGTCCACTCATAAAATTTTGAGAATTTAATCATGTTCACACATAAAATTAATAATAATGATTCATCCATCATTATCCAATGCATAATAGGTAGATATAGGTGTAATCCATCCCATAATAACATCATTGATATGTGTGACACAAACTAAAAATTTTATAATATCATGAACCATAAAATATATAGGTTCTAGAAACATCAAATAAAAACCCATGTTGTTAAATCAGTGTCACTATCATTTCTTGAAATCATATCAGATGAAAATAGATATTTTTTTGAATAACATCATGAAAGCATTAGCTATGAAATGAAGTGGGTTTCTATAGAAATAAACTCATATAATTTTAAATTTTGTAACAAAAATAAATCAACCAAAACATTAATTAATGAGATAAAAAATATGAATAGAACCTTTAGATCATTTCCTTTAATGGATTGAGAAAAATCCAATGATATTATCATATATGAAAAAATAATTTTTAAATATATTTATAAAAATATCGTGAGGAAAATATCATTTCTTCATTGAAAATTATTTTAAAACATAAAACTATTTGAAAATAATAATCATAGAATATTATTATAAATATAATACCGAATATTTGAAACCATTTTAAAAAAAATTTCTTTAAATCATGTAAAATAATCTTGAAAAAAATTTTAAAACCATTTTCCTTTTATTCTTAAAAAATATTCTTAAAAAAATTAAAAACGGATTTTAAACACTTATAGAGATTACAAAGAATTATTGAATACGTTTTGAAAACCAATTATTTGAAAATAAAAATTAAAACTAATAAAAAACAATATAATGCCATGAACCTTTTATTAAATATTTTTTTTGTAGAAAATTTTCCTGAAATAAAATTTTAAATTTTTTTGAAATATTTGTTGATAAAGGGATTTGAAATTTAAAAACTTTCAGGCTTAAGCTATATATACTATTGTATTTTCATTAGAAATAATTCATCATTATATTTAGTAAAAAATAATGGAAAAAACTGTTCTAATAAATGGATATATCCTGAATAAATAGAGGAGAAAGAAAATCATGTCTGTTTTAAGATATGGATCATAATATTCCATTAAAGAATATTAATCATTAACAAACTCAAAAAGTTGATGATATTATTTCAATAAACACTTATAACATGGGGAAATGGGATCATAATATCCATTAAATATAATAAAATTAAATAAAGATTATAATATTAGAAATAAATTGATATACCAGATATATCATTTAAAATTGAAAACATACATCTCGAAAATGAATATAGGTGCATAAATAAATTTCAATCTGTAAAAAGGAAAATTGAGGCAAAACTATATTAACGATTTGGTAGCTTTTGAAACATAATACACATGATAAAATTAATTAAATTTAGATTAAATACATATTAATTTAATTATAGGAATCAATTAATAAATCCATATGTTTTATAAATACCCTATGAAAGTAGAATGTGGTGAATAAATCAATTATCTCACTGAAATAAATAGAGACGAAATCCACTTACCTTGTGTCTCAACTATAATCATACTCGTTAAAAACACATGGAAAATAAATATAATGTCATTATAATTATTTTACAGAAACATATTATTATAAATTAATGAATATAGTATATTATTAGGACCTTATATTACCCTCTTGTAAACAATCATATATTAATTCTTCATATTGTGTAATCGTCTCTTTATTAATTGACATGCCATAATTTGTTATATCATTGGTCCTTATAATTTAATAATGATTAAAATGGTATAATAATATATAAATTTTATTGATATTAAATATATTTATATTATGTAAATATATGTAGTATAAGTGTATGAAATTTAATAAATACTTCATGGAGACAATAAGCTATTTATATACCAGAACTATGCTTCCATTAGTATTTCCATATTGAATAAAAGAATGAAAATGAGATATATCTTTATATGTATATAATATTATTATATTATAATTATAATCTTTTATATTTCATATAAATTAATTTATTTAATCCTTAATACATTCCATGTATTGTGTGAACAAATCACATCGCTATGAGGGGATGGTAGTGCACACATCATCCAACGATATTATTGAAATTATACGAGAAGAAAATAAAAAAGGTATAAATATTAAAATGTAATATACAAATATTAAAAAATAATAAATCTTCTATATAACATATTTTAACTTAGATTCCATCATTATTTCCCCCATGATAGTTGGTAATGGAAAAATCAACAATCATCATTTCGTGAGCCCCAAGTTCTCTGTACATAGAAACAACATGTTCGTTACCATTTAGATGGAGGTCTGTGAATGTGTTTGTTGAAACAATATCATCAAAACATCATAGTGTTAAATATAATAATAATTTTAAATAATAATGGATAAAATAAAGTGGTGGGTGGAGAATGAAAATGAAAGAAAATTTATTTGGAGAAAGTGTTACATCATAATTAGGTAAATCATTTTTGGTTTGTGCCCAAATGATACCTTGAATTTTCTTATACCAAAATAGTGGATTATTAATGAAAAAATGAATTTTGAGAAGTTTATTGGTCAGTTCATGACTGATATTAATATGGTTGAGACTTTTGAGGATGTTGGAGTGGCAGTGGATATGTATAGGGAAGGAAAAGTAGTCACAGTGAATTTGTTAAAACAAGTTATGTGTAAAAATGTTATTACCTAATAAGAGTCATAAAAAACCATCAAATATTATGAATTAAATGTTTGTGGCCAATATAGAGACTTCAAATTTGTGTTGTAAATGTATCAAGGTCATTTGGGAAATTAATTGTTTTGCTACCTAATTAAACATAATTTTTAAATAATCACTCTAATTAAATTTAATCCATTTTACTAAACATTTTGGTCAAAAATTAACTTTTTATTATTATAATATAAATTTAATAATCAATAAAATGGTTAATGTTAGAATTTTTATTTCAATTCAACGCATCAAAAAAAATAATATTAGTGCAAATCTGGCAGAAGAGGCAGAAAAATGATTTTTTAAAGTAGAAATTTTATCAAATGTTTATTATGATTTTATGTTCACATTCAATGTGAAATTTATTTTAATGAACTAAATTGATTTTAAATATTTATAATATATATAAGTTGGATTTAATATTAATTAAAAATATAATTCAACAATAAATATTTTACAAACAATAAATAATTTTTTAACTAAAATGTTGTAGTTTTCTATATTCATCATGAAATGAAGTTTCTCATAAAAAATAAAAAATCCCCATAGGATAATTTCAAAATAAAAAATTTAAAAATAAGGTCTATTTTTTAATTTAAACATTCTAATAATTTCTATGTTCAAGGTTTTTTTAACAAATGGTTATTATATGCAACTATTATAAGAAAATAGCATTTATAAAAATACAATGACATTATAAAAAAATTGTTTTTCCATTATCAATATGTTTTATTGATAGATAAAAATTATAAAAAAATATGAAATGTGGTATGAAATATATATATATATATATATGATATAACATCTAGATTAGAATTTACTCCTTTTAATAATTTAAATAATAAAATGTTTTTCCTAGAAACACAGTGTTGCATTTGACCCATGGAAACTCAGTTTTTCATATCGAGAAATCCCTTGAGTTATTGCGTTTAACACAATCGATGTTGGGTTTTTTGTGAAATTAGTTTTTGACAATTTTGATTCATGTAATAAATGATATATCTAGTGTTGTGTGAAATTCAAAATATTTAAACGAATAAATTAAAATGACATGTAATTTTGAAAATATAAGGTGTTACATTTAATTTTGTTAAATTGATTTTCTCCCACGATCATTTTCAAGTTTATCAATGAATTAATACATGTAAGTTCCATTAATAAGAATAAACATTGTAAAAAAGAGAACAAAAACATCCCTTGGAATGGTAATGATGGAACTATAATGGTTTCACAGTGTAACAGAGAAATGGGTTTCCACATTGGATAATATTGTTTGGGAGTGATGATTGTTCATGAGAGATAAGTGTAAATATTTATCTAGAGTGATTTATGTAATAATGAAAAAAATGAATTATAAATGAAATTTTGAGGGCCGCATTTTAAAAAATATGTGATGATGTAAAATTCATTAGCTTAATAAAATTTTGGTTCTAGGACATCAATATGTTTGATTTTTGTCCTCTCATTGAGTAATTCTATTTATTGACCCGAAATATATAAAAATATATGTAAATGATTATATTCCCTTTATAATTTACAATCCCAATGTTGTTATACACCTTGATATATCTGAGCTTTATCTGTGACCCTTATAAATGAATGATAATTCATTCATTCATTTATTATAACAGAACGCAGGACCAATGATAAGTCAACCAATATATATTCAGTTACTAATAAGAAAAATAGGCAATTCAATATGATTTTGTCATTATTTGGTGACAGAATACATTATTATAAAAATATTATTTGATTATTTACTTAAACATTCCATAAACAGTTAACCATTTAACACTTCCAAAATAAAATAAATCTTTTAATCCTAAAATTGAGTCATATCTCCTAAAAAACATTAGTATTACACACATTGGTTCATCCTAACAAAAATAGAACATTAAATGCCATTTTATTTTTCAAATATCCAATATAGGGATACAATGACATTAATCCTCACTAATTTATGAAAAACAACACTATCATAAGGATTATTCTAACAAAATATTACATGAACTTCCAAACTATTGGGAGGGGAGAATATATTTCAAATATTCCCATTACACAGTTCACCCATTGTGATTTCAAATGATTTCCCATATTCCTATTTCCTCATAGGATGTTTTGTCTTATCATCCTTATAATCCTTTAGATTCGTGAATTGAACATCCTAATGCTGAAACTCCTTTAACATGAAACACTGACGTCTGGGCGTTTTATTCGGTTGATATTTCCCTCCTAAAAATTAATTTAATATACTCCTCTCATAAAATCTAAATTTATTTTTCATGGTGTAAAAGCATCCCACACTTATAACACCATATATTTCTGTTCATGCACTATAATATTTTCTCTATCCTATATTTAGGATATTTGGAGTTTGAAACATGTTCTTATCTCCAAGGTTTTTAAATTCCCATTCGAACTTCATCATCCTTTTCCTGTTAAAACCATGTAATTAATAAGTATCTATATCCTATATTTTAATATTTCATTCACAACAGACAATCTATTCATAGCTACAAAAGTCTCATATAGAGGACTCCATTCTATGAATTGGCATTAAGCATCTGAAAAACCTATCAACTATACATTTAGGTTGAATGATAATACAACATGCAGACCTCATAGGTCTCATGAAATTATCATAGTATCTATAAAGATATTACTTTTCTTTTGTTTTAAGCCCAATTACTCTTTCCCCATCTTCATATGATTTATAAGAAGAAATTACATATTGATTTTTGTGTTCTTGAACTCATACCAATCCATGGACTCATTTTCATTTTACCACCCCATATTCTTTATTAGAGTCCACCACTATCTACTTCACCTTCTAACCAATAAATAACTAGACTGACGTTCTCATTACCCAAAAACTTATGAACAGAGAATATATTATCAATTGTTATGATCCAGTTTTTAGCATAAAGTATGTTAGATGACATGCTAATATAAGGTGGATGATTTATCATGAAGGACTACACAAAACATTGTTCACATGTTTTCTCATTTGAGAACTCAATATGTATCAAATCAAGGGATATCTATGAGTGTGTAGAAAATAGGTTTTGTTTTCTACACCACATAGCATTCATTTTGATAGGATTCCCTTTATTGTATTGTCTGTCAAAATCATCATTATTGTATTTCTGTTAGGTTCCATCTATTTTTTAAATCAAAAATCACAGTTTAGGAAACATTTATCATAATATGGAACTACATAGTCATGAAAATTCACTTTTATGATGTCAAAATTATGACACTATCCTTAATCTATAACACCTTGGTTTATCATAGGTTATTCACAGATAAATGTTATTTAAATCCTTAATTAATCTTAATGAAGAGTTTAAAAACCACAAATTATATTCCCTGGTAGTGTCCATCAATGTGTGCATCAAGGGTAGTTGTCTTGGACTAGATTAACAGGAGATAGGCCCAGAACATCTGGCTAAGTTTTTTTCCCAGAGGCTCATCTATGCTAGACACACATCCATCTGTATTATCTATATATGTAATTATTTATAATAAACCACTTACACTAAACTTAACACATATTATAGTACATATCATAAACATTTAATTATAATTATACTTATCCTTATAGAAATTCCTAAATATATTCGAAGAAATATACCCAGTGATATTAGTAATTTTTTATCATTCAATATTCCAAATTATTTCCAAACCATTTCTCTAATACTAAATATATAAACACAATGTTTAGAAACATGGATATTAAATAATTTTAGATAGATATTATTGACATTACAAAAATTCAATCCAAATGACAATATTAGTTTAGTGTCTTTGGAAACACGGAAACAAAACCTTATATCTGAGTGAATTATCTTAAAAATCTCCAAAAATTTATTTACATTTAGATCATCTAGTAAAAAACATTATTCAAAATAGAGGGTAATTAAATAAAATAATTGGGTGTTCCCAAATGCTCAGTGAGGGTAAATAATATAAATACGTAATAATAACATAAAAAAATGGGTATGATGGATTAACATAACATTTAAAGATCATTCCCTACATAATAGAGAATATAATAAATATTGGAAGTTCGTAAGACATGAATAATAATTAAATAACAAACATTTGACTTGAAATCATACTATAGAAAATTACATGGAATATATAACATTCACATTGGTTAAAAATTTTGAGAACATTAATAAAATGAAATAGGGTCACTATTTTATTTAAGTTCAAAAAATTTATCCCCAACATTAACTTATGTATATGAAACCAGTTCTATGTAGAAAATTTTGAATTTCTAATTAGGTTCATTCTAAAACTTATTTCAATGAAACAAGTTCCATGCATAAAATTGTGAATATGAAATCAAGTTCACACATTACAATGTGAACAAGTAATAGGGTTCACACATAAACTTATACACCTGAAACTATGTCAACACATTAAATTTTGAACCAGTAAAAAGCTTCAATAATAACATCTATAACATATAATCAGGTCCACTTGTAAATATATGGACATGAAACCAGGTCCATGAATAACATTTTGAACATGCAATAAGGTTTACTAATAAAATAATGAACATGTAATTTGGTTTAATCATAAACATATGGACATGAAACTAGGTCCATGCATAACATTATTAAAATATAATTAGTTTCACAACTATCATTTATAATCATGAGTGATCCAACATTACTAATGAATTTGAGGTAGATATAGGTCACACACATATACTAACAACATCAATCATATATCTAAACAAATAATACATTCATAATATCATGCCCTATAAAATTTGGTATGTTCTATAAACATCAAATCATAGCGCATGATATTAATTGGGATTCATTATCATTTCATCACCTCATAATCTATAGAAAATATATGTTTTGTAATCACTTCATTAATTCATTACCGATGAAAATAAGTGGGTTTTAAAACATTAAAACCCATTTAATAAAAACATGTTTCAAACATTATATCAAAATATATAACATTCAATAAACAATATCAATTGATCATATATATAAATTCATAGAATGGGATGAGAAATATCAATAGTGTTCATCTTAGATAAAAATTTATTTTAATGTACCTTTATAAAAATCATGATGATGTTATCCTCTTGGTTTTGAAAAGAAATTTTTAATACATAAATCAACATGGAAATTATATTCATTGAAAAATCATTAAAATTGTATAAATAATACTTGAAATCATATTTAAAACATTTTTACATGAAAACATGTAGAAGAAGCCTAAAAACATTATGAAATCCAATTTCCTTGAAAACATACACAATTTGTTTAACATTTTTTTTAAAAACCATTATCTTTGCATAAAATTTTACAATATATAGGGAATGATTTAATAAATTTTGAGAACAATTTTTTGAAAATAATTTTTTTATCTCATAAGGAAAATTTTTCAAATTGGAAAAGAGTTGGATGATATGTTTTCAATGAAAAGTATTCTCAAATATAATTTTAAAATATTTTTAAATTTTTTTAAATCATGATATTTAAATAAAATAGATTCTAGAATGATGAGGGAGATACAATCATATTTCATAAAATAATTTTATTAATTAAATTAAGTACCAAATAATGTAAAAAATTGTTCTAATACATGCATATATGATGACTAAATAAATGATAAGGAAACCCAAATATTTTCATGATAGATGGATCTTAATATTTCATTAAATAATCACAATCTTTAAAAATATCAAATAAGTGATGTGATTTTTTTAATAAACTATTATCACATCATTACATGGGATAAAAATATAAAAGTAATTAAATAATGTTAAATAGATATTACAATACTAGAAATTAGGTAGATAAATGATATATAATTATAACTTAAAGTATATTCACATCAAAATGTATTTTGGAACATAAAAAATTTTTATTCATGAAGAAGGAAAATTGAGACAAAAATATTTTACTAATTTGTTATATTTTGAAACAAAAACCCCATGAAATATTGTTCATTGAACTAGCATGTAAATAATTATAAATGTAAATATAATAATCATTCAATACATCCATGGTATGTGTACACACCAAACAAAAGGAGTGTGTGGGGAATAAAATTATATCTCACGATAATATATTGTGAGATGAAATCGCACTATCTAGTGTCTTGACTCTCATTGTACTAATTCAGAACTCATGTATAATATATATAATTTTTTAAATATAGTAATTAAATTTATTATTATATCTAATAACATATATGGTTTTATTATGACCTTATATAACCCACATGTTATTAATCATATGTTTTGGTTTCACTTTGGTTTATATTCCCTTTATTCTTCATTATATCTTAATTATTTATCTCATTGGTCCCCATAATAATATCATTATTCAAAAATATTTATGATGATATAAATATAATTTATATTAATTATATTTTTATCTAATAATCTATAGAATATATATGTAGGATATCTAATACACCGTTAATGGATATGGTAATCTGTATATACACATGAATGATGCTTCTATTTTTTCATATTGAATGTAAGAATAAAAATGGAACTATAAGTGTATATGCATATAATATTTTTAAATTATGTATATAATTATATATATATATGTATCATATATTTTATGAAAAACAATCCATAATACAATATATGTAGTGTGTGAAGGAATCACATCACTTTGAGGGGGATGTAGTCCACAGACAATCAAATGATATTATTGTGTTAACACAAAATGGAAAGTAAAATGGCATGTGTATCAAAAATAAATAATGATGTATAAACAACTAATAATTATTATTTATAACTTATATAAAAATATTATCCATTATAATTTCCACCATGACAGGTGGTAAATGAAAAATGAACAATCTTATTTTCCTAAGGCTCTAGTTCATCACACACAAAAATCTAATGGATTTCTAATTAGATAGAGGCATGTGAAATTGTCTATCGAACCCATACCAAAAAAATAATATAATTTTTAATATAATATTTTTGATATAAAATAATTTTAAATGAAAAATTTTGTGGAGTATAATTAAAATAAAAAAAAGTATCTTTAGAGAAGGTGTTACCTCTTAATCAGGTAAATCAATTTTGAATGTAGAAAAAGTTTGTATTGGATTGCGGTCTCAAAAAATAGGGATTTAAGAAGGAAGATATGGTTTTGGAGAAGTTTTTGGTCATGGGTTGTCCAATATTAATAGGTTTTACTTGTGTGATGAAGTGCGATTTGAGGTGGCCTTTTATAAGGAAGGAAAACGAATCACATGAATTTTTTTGAAAACAAGTAAGGCATACACTTGTTATTACATAAAAAAAGACATATAAATCAAATAAAAAATAATAATTAAATGTTAATGTAATAGAAATTGACAAAAAATATTTTGAGGAAAAATTACTCAAATGTTCATTATGATATTATATTAAAATTGATATTGAAAATTAATCTAATGAACTAAATTGTGGTAATATATTTATAAAATATGTAATTTAACATATAAAAAAATATAATTTATCATTTATTTTTATTAAAAAAAGTGTATGTTTTTAACTAAAATGTAGTAGTTTTCACTAATAATCAATAAATTACATTTTTAAAAATAATCTAAAAAAATAACCATAGGGAAATTTCATAATTCTGAATTAAATGATGATGTTTATAATATAAAATTCAATTCCTAAAAGTGTCTAAAATTAATTTTGTTATTTATCCCAAATGGATCTTAATATGAGTTCCATTAATAAAATCATATTTTTTCACATATTATGTTTAATGCCTCGACCCCAGTTACATAGATTCGGTGAATTATTACATAACATTTTCATGATACAAGGAATCATGTTATAAATGATCGATCTGTTTAGTATTATTTCTAACAAGATACATACATATGTTCAAAATTACGAATTGAAAAATAATTCAACACTAACTAATTCCATTAGAAACATCCAAGACTCATAGATTATTCCTGAAAGTCACCCATTACTATATTCTACATATCCTTGGAAAAAAAACATAAGATAGGGGTGAGCTGAAATTCTCAGTAAGAGTAAAGAATACAGTGGTAGATAACATAAAAATTAGGAATTGTGAATAATTGATAACACATGCTTTACAAATGATAAACATGGACACTTTATGGCATGAATATGATCTATGTAAATAATTCCATAATAAATCCTACCCATTGTTATTATACTATTATAATAAAAACATTAACCATCAATGTTATTTTCATAATGAGTTAATGTATAATGCAAGACATTCTGAAACATTTTGTTAAGGTCTCATCCAGGTCATCTATAAATGATTATGGCCACCACCAAAACCATATTTAAAATTGAGAACTGACATGGCCAATTCCACATCTAATTGTCTCATGAGACCTATCGATGCACTAAGGAGCTATAGCGGGCTCCACCCATCACTTACTAAGCCCAATACATTCCTAATATGAAAAGGTTGAATCATAACAAAAACATTCACAATATAACTATCAAATGAAATGTCAATACTTTAAACATAAACCATTAATTATTTAAAAATAACACATCCATAGGCAAACATATCATAAAACCCTAAATTAAAAAAGATATATTTCTCCCATAATAAATATAATTCATACAACTATAAAATTTATAAAAGGACGTTGACAAAGATAAAATGAAAACTATTTTAAAGAAATATCTCTTTATATTTTGAAATAATTTAAGAGTCACATAATTATAAAAGAAAACATTTGTTTTTAAAACATTCTAATAATATTGTAAGGTAATATTTGATGATTTTATAATGTAGGAAAATACCCACACACTTCATATAAGTTGAAAAAGACATTCTTACCTTAATTTTATCAAAATAGTCACAAAGTACCTTGTTTGGTATATGACAAAAAGATTCCTTACAAAACATAAAATGTCAAAAAAGGGTATAAATGACCTTAAACCATATTTTAGTAAATATTTAAAAACATTGGAATAAATTTTAATGAAAAAATGAATGTGGATGATAAAGAGGTCCCATTAGATACATATGCATTAACAACCTCAGATAATAAAGTGATTGTAAAATTAACCATACATTGAACTTTTGCATAGTCTATGGTATCTTAAACTCTATCATAATAGTTAAAAAATGTTATTAAATTAGAAAATAACTATATACATAAACATGAAATCATATATGGTCCTCTAACAATGCATTAATAATAATATTTCAGTAGTTTCATCATTTTGGATGTTAAAGGATTTGTTTACCTTTATATTCTTGGTTACGTATTACATTTTTGTTATATATAGGATTCATTTGGTTCCTATCCATAATTATAATACATTCCCAAACATTATTTTTAATGGTAAAATGAAAATTATTCTTGAATGGTTATGATGGGGAATGAATCTCATCGCATTCGTGGAGACGGTAATATGTACGTACGGACGAGTGACAATGTCACTATATTAATGGTGAAATGTTATGTAATTGGATGGGATATCATATATATATAGAATAATTAAAATTCTATATTTATTATTTACATCAACTATACTCATTATTATACCCATCCAAACAGTGAAGTTCTTGAATAACAAACTACACAACGACATAGTGACAGTCAACCATACGTACGCACATATGGTGAATTTATCATTTATAGGATGGATAGAATAATGAATATTTGTGTACTATATTTACAATAAAATTAATTTATTTAGAAGGTACTGGAGTTTTTTTTGGTATGGAAGAAACAATGAAAGTGGAATTGGAAGAAGAAATGAACTTGAAAGAGGGTGGAGAGATTATTACCACTTCTAGAGGTATAATTTTATTATAAAAATGACTGAAATGGATTACATTGAACTAATATAGATATTATGTTTCAATTTTAAGTTAAAATAAATAAAATAATTAATTACTTAAATAGAAGTCGGTTTTAAATAATAACGTAGTGTTTTTTACTATTATCAGAAATTGAATGTTTTCAAGAAAATACCAAAAATTTACCCCAACTTAATTTTGATATTCTGAATCAAAAAATGAAGTCCATTTTGAAAAATAATATTTATAAAATATCAATAAGTGGTTATTACTATTCATACTAGCTAGTATGATTGGTCATGGTGTGTTAAAACTCCAAGTTGCGTACAACGCAAGTTACTGCATTATTCAAATGGAAACATATCGTGGATGTTTGGGTTGTTACATTATGACATTACCAAAAATTATATTTTTCATAGTAAATATATTATAATAATATAATATAAAAAAATCCAAATTATTTTTCAATATTCAAATTTTTATCTTTTTATTGGTAGTTTATAACTAACACATTTAAGTAATTATGACAATAAAATATTGTTTCCTAGAAACCCAGTGTTGCATTTAAGGCCCAAAAAATAGTTTTCGCGTGTAGATAAATCATTGTCGATGTTGCATGTAGTGATACCCTGGTATGTTCCATTTCAAAGGATTTTTTTCCTTTGTTTATTCACCTTACATATTATATATTTAGATTTATGTGAAATTAAAAATATCAAAATGAATAAATTAATTTGAATAAAAAATCACAAAATATCGAGTATTTTTGATGATATAAGTGGGGAGTAATATCATTTAATTTTATCCCTCATCATAATTATGTTTTACCACCGATTGAAGTTTCAAGGGTGAGTTATTATTTTCACTCACTGTTTGATATTATTTTTATAATAATATATTTTCCCATTCTTCCATGAACTAAAACAAAATCATTCTTTTGACCCCTATCATGTATTACGTTTTTCATTAAATTTAATATTTATAATAAAACTATTTTATAATTTTTTATATGACTTTACAAATCATCTATTGTTTTTTATGGGTTTGAACTATTTTTTTCCGATTATATTTTAATAATTTAGGATGTGATAATTAATTTATTAGATGTTCTTACACTATTGGTATGTGTACTAAATAAATATTATGTTATTATTCAAAACATATTATTTTAGTATTCTTCATCTATATATATTCTAGGGTATTTTATTTCATTAGTATGGAAGAAATGAATTATTCAAATTCATTCTAACTTCTTTTTTTATTTCATATTTTTTTGATGAATATTTGTAATGTTATGAACATTTATATTCATTTTATTTATTTGTTTTTATGAAAATGAGTGATAATTGAAGCCCAATGATGAGATATATGTTACAAATGTAACCCCATGTGGGATAATTAGTTACCGTTGGAATTCCAAGGATGAATTATTTTTTATATTTTTCATTGAACCATTTGATGTTATCATGAATTGATATTTTATTAGTTTTCACTATTTATTCATCGATTTTTTTATATTTCAAATAGAGATAATATGTTCTCCTAACACAGACATAATTTTCCAATGGTAAGTAATGTCTCAATCTGATAATTTTACATCAGTTGGTAATGTCTCAATGCCAGACTTATCCATTGATGAGTAATGTCTCACCTAATGAAATTTTCAAAGGTGAGAAATTCATCAAAAATCTTTGCTCGCAATAGTTATTTATGCATAACCATTAGTTATTTTATTTCAAAACTTTTATTTTCATTTTTTTAATTAATGTCGTTAAAATGATTTATATTTTTTATTTTTTAGAGATATATTGTATAAAAAGAATTTAATCATTTTTAGTGACATCTACACATGAATATTAATTATTATAATGATATTTTTTATAATATTTTTCTGAATTTTTAAAATATAAAATATATATAATTTTTTCAATTGCAATTTTTTTATAAGAATTACTCTTATTTTATTATGCATTGATTTTAATATTTCTATAATAAAAATTAATTGAGATTTATTTTTTTAGTGAGGATTCAAAAAAATTAAATTTAGGGTCATAATATTTTAATGTTAAATACAAACATGTTCCATTCATCGATAGGACATGAAAATAATCCTATAGATCACCGATTTATTGATCTATGATATTTCATAAGGGATAAAAGAATGTGTTACAACACATATGATCATTTTAACAAGGATACTAAATATTCATTTTCTTCCATATAATTGATCAATAATATTTTTAATCATATATTCTTTTTCATTAATGATCAAGGATCATCATCATCTTCAACTACCTCCGCTAATGTTATCAAAAAGCGCGAGGTTCCCAGAATTTCTTTATCTTTTGATGATATCATGTATCATTTATTTTGATTGAATTCTAATTATAACTCTTATAATTAAATTTTTGTACTCTATAATCTTTTTTTAGTTTTTTCTTTCCAAATATATCATTTTGTTATTCATACAATATAAAATGAATTTCCAGTTATTCCTCCTGGTCCATAGGACGGTGGGTCATGAATCCATTAAATAAAAGGGGCTATACAACAAGGTGTGAAATGTGTATGTGACATTATACCACAAGGAGAGATAAAGGTGAACATGTAATTTTTATGTTATCAAATCATCACTCACATCCAATGTGGTGATATAGTGACTAACAGCCTCTTTGAAGAGTAGAAATGATTGAATATGGGAATAAGATCTTGGTGATCCCCGCCATTATAAAAATTAAATATGTCAAAAATTTTTTATTTCTACTACATCATTTGACACATTTATTTAAATCAATTATATATAAATATAAAATTATAAATCTAAAAGCAATATCCACCCCATCTATTCACCTCTTTCACACTAAGTGACATAACAGATAATAGATTCTACATATGCAATTTATATTCAATTATTATTTTTAAATCTTATTGGATTATATAGATTTAAATATTTAAGATAAATTGTATTTATATAAATATTATAAATGATTAATCTATATTTTATCATAATGAAATATCATCATAATATATTTCCTAAGGTTCAAATACCTTTTAATGTATATTACATGATAATAAATTGAAATGGTATATTTATTTAGTTGATATAATCCAAGAAAATGGATGAATGAATCATTGCAAAAGCTAATGTTGACCGCTTTGTTGGAAGTAATTCATAAAGAGTTTAAGTAGATGTGTAGTGGATTGGTTCAGAAAATATAATTAGTGGAATTCATTTTTTGGAGTATGTGAGAGACACTAGTAAACATTATATAAATTTTAAATATTATAGGATTCCCTAAATTTTCATCTCACCATTGAGGTATTTTTTGACAATTTATTCCTCTATTTTAGATGGGAGATGGTGTTTTTTTGGATAAAATATTATATTATATAAATCATTATTACCAATAATGATTTCTAGAACATCATTAATCTTTATATATATATATATAACTAATTATAAAAATTTCAATTTATTATAAATGATGTGATATTTTTTTTGGTTTTTTTCTTTATTGAATGATTTTTTTTCATAACATTCAATGAAATTACAAAAATTCCCATTTATAACAGTTTTAATTTATATTTTAGTTTTTTATACAATATAAAATGTATCATTCTATATGCACAATACTATGAAACTATTTTGAAAAACCACAACACTAGGATGGTTTGTGTTATAAGCAATAATGAAATTTTAATGACCGTTTAATTCCCATGGGCCTGAGAGTACAAAGTGTCATTGCAGGGCCATAGGAGACATCCCCAAGGCGCCAAAGGATCACAATAAATGCCAATGTGTTTCAAAGAATGTGGGAGAATTATTAACACATTAATCTCTAAAAAACCCAACAAACCTTCTAAAAATAGGTCATTGTATTATGCATGAAATAAACTATGAAATTTCATATTATTATTTTTAAAACAACAAACTGAGGTATGTAATAGTGAAGGATAAACCAACGTCCATATAAATAGTATAAATACAATGAACAATCTCCATGATCACAAAAAGACTCTATGCTAAAAATGATTTATGCTTCAACATCACAAAGTATTCAAAAGTATTATTACATAGTGCTAAATATGATTGCTAATTTACCATTTTCAAGGCCCCATAAGGTAGAATCTAAAAAATCACCAAAGTAAAAAATCATATGTGAGTATAAAACATCATAGGATTTCCAAATGACATCTCTACTCATGCCACTAGGATAGAAAATTCTGCACATTATATAAAAATGTTTAAATAAAGAAATTTACCAAAAAAAGTTCATAACAAATTACAAACATGATTTGAAAACCAGTTATAACCAAGTGAAAAAAAGTAAATAAAAATAACTACCAACAAGTTATTTTCTAAAAAATAAGTTCTGATTTTAATTTTGGCATACACATTCCATTGTTCACAACACACCCAAACATGCATGCTTCATCCAATAATCCCATACTCAGAGAAGACTCTCATCAAATTACCTTGTATACCAATGACTCCTGCCATTTATAATAGTTCAATGACCTTCTACCCTAACGGTACATATCCATTATTTAGGGGCATGTTGAACACAAACTCAAAAAACCCAAGGTATTCCAAACCATTTAAAATCACCAAAAAAAAACAGTTCTAATAAAACTGAATTTTTATTGAATCCCAAATAAAAAACCAATACCAAATTAGACAATTCATTTCAATAAAAGATTTTATATTATTTAAACACCTAATACAAACAATGTTCCACATTTCTATAATATATTCATTTTAAAATCTCTATTTTAAAATTATAAACAAACGTACTTTATTCTAATTCCTAATTTTTCAGATTTCCCAAATATTCCATACCATCAAAGAGAAGGGTTCCAAATCATTTCTAAGAATCCTAATCATAACCAATTAAACAAAATATATTCAATTGGTAATTATTAACATTGTTTCCACTATGTGGAGTCCTTAGAGATGCATTATAACTCGATGGTTTGGGTGAAACATGACCTCAGATGAAGAATACTTCAGAAAACTAGGTTGATTCATCCCAGAACCTCCTTAGATCTCTTCTCTGAAAAAAGATCAATACCAAATATCAAAATATAGATAATCCATTTAAATATACCTACCCATAATAGTTGTAGATATGAGAAACCACGAAGATTGGAGAAGTATATATTTATATTTATATATATATATGAGATCGATCAATAATGATGAAGAGCAATCACATTCCTCAAGAAATCATGATCGAAACACCTTAAGAAGCCATAATTTGACTCCAAATCAAGTGGTAGATGTTATTATAGCGTAAGGGAAGGGAAATCCTACGTTATGTCCACATAAGAGAAAAATTGAGCCACATTGATTCAAAAACATCTGAGATATACTTCTTAGGATCTCATTTAATCAATGTGCATAGTTAGTTCTCATGATTAGAAAAACTGTATACAAATATTATGTTAGATGCTACATAGGAAGACCCTAGCATACCCTCCTCGTACAGTCTACCTAAATGTGTGCACATTGTGATAAATCTCTCATCCTCAAACCAGACTTGATGCACGTTTTCTAATACATTGTCCACATGGTTGGGATAAATCATGTGCAGCATGCGCACAACTTCTATAGCCCCCAAAACATACTGAATGTTCACAAAACTCTACAAAATATCTCTATTATACACTATAACCCTAAAAATAAAATTAATGGGATATATAATAGAATTAGGGGGTACTACATTCTACCAACCATATTTCATTCTGTTCGCAAAAATTAGAAAAAAATTACTTCTCTAAAAGTGTTCTGGCCATTTCTCTTTCATTTCTATCTCATGTTCCCATGTCTCTTTCTAAATATGACCACGCAACCATAGAACCCACACTAGAGTGATTATTTTTTCTTTCAAGACGTTCTAATGACCATCCATAATTCAAACCGGGAAATGAATCAACGATGAAATTTACTATAGGTCCATGATATCCCATCTTATCACATGGTAAGTTTCAGGTTGATAATTTTTCTACTGAGATATGTTGAAAAAATAATAAACCGAACTTAACTATGGTGGAAATTCCAGCCAATATGCCACCT
This sequence comes from Viscum album, assembly GCA_963277665.1. NCBI lineage: Eukaryota > Viridiplantae > Streptophyta > Magnoliopsida > Santalales > Viscaceae > Viscum > Viscum album. The sequence goes on from OY728134.1 coordinate 178,379,543, forward strand.
CTACAAAGCATTCCAATATCTTGAGAGGGCTTATTTATCAAGGAGATAACTCTCCGTACATGTCAAAATGATGATTTTCAAGTCATGGTGACATCTTTAAGAACACATGATCACTCATGACAAATTACAATGTCCTTCAACGACTATACACATAGGATTTTAATGACTCTAAGCCATCTCCACCCCCTTTCATATTAATTGAATCTTCTTCATTGTTTCCTTGAAAAGGATCAGACCAACAAGTGATGTTTCACCTATTTCCACATTAGATTTTGGATAACGACAAGGATTCCCAAATAATGCTTCAAACAAAGCCATATGTATAGAGGGATGATATGTATTGTTATATTATAACTCTAGTAACTGTAATTCTTCCTAACATGAGCCACCAAAATCCATTACAGAAGCCCACAATAGTTCTCCAATGTTTAAATAATCTTCATAGACTGGTCGTCTATCAGAGGACGATATGATTTACACATAGTCAATCGAGTCCCATGGGAATTCTATAAGGATTTCTAAAAATTAGACGTAAACCTTGACTCTCTATCCAACATGATTGAAGCATGTATTACATGTCTATTTACAAAATCAAGGTTTAAATGTGTTATAGATCATCCACCATATGTGTTTCATGAATATAGATGAAATGGGGTGACATGGAAAAATGATCCACTATCACCCATATGGAATAGTGTATACAGACATTTATTGGAAGACCTGTTAAAAAATCTATCATGATAGGATTCCATTTCCATACTAAGATAGGTAAAGACTACAACATTCCAACTTGACTCTGATGAACTTCCTTAACATACTAACAAATTGATCACATAAAAACACACTCAACCATCTTTCTTTTCATGACTCTCTAACAATATTGTACCATCAATACCTTATATTTCTTATATGATCCAAGATATACATTCCATCTCAAATTCTTGTAAGCATGAAGGAGTTGTTCCTAACAAGACATATGTACAACCATCTGATCTCTAAAACACAAGACTCAATGGTCATCATGTTTCCATCCTTCAATAATTTGCCTATCATTGTGTTTTGAACTCATAACCAGACATTCTACATCATATTTGTGTGTCTATTCGAACCTATTTACCAAATTAGGAACAAGAATAATTGTAAATAATACCACAAAATCTCATTTTTCTTCACATTACATATGAATTTCATCCAGGATGGACATCAACTACTATTAATCTGAAGCTTATTTCTCTAAATATTAAAATGAATTTATACTCAGTTCATATGCCACTGAATTTCCTTTTCCTAATGTATTCATAAATTCAAATCCCAAAATCTAGAGATACTATAACCATATTCATTTCCACTAATTCAAATTGCATTATGATAAAATATGTTTCAATATTTTATGATGTATCAACACAATGAATTTATCACAAAATAGATAATTACACCATTTCTTCATGGAATTACTGACTACAACATTTTTCAAATCATGTGTTGTGTATTTCATCCCATGCTCCATAAACTAATATGAACCACATGACACAATATGGTCTCCTTTCATGAGAACAATTACAAAATTTATCCCAATGAATCATATTACACCACATACCCCTATCTTAATTCCATAAAAATCAAGATAGGTGTAGATGTATGAAAAATTTTTAGTTCCTATAAAGTCTTCTTGCATTCATCTATCGATTACAATAGAGAATTATTCTCTACCAGATATGTAATTGGTGTAGCTATTAATGATAAATCACCCACAAAACATCGGCAGTAGCTAGATATATAAAGAAATCATCATATCATGAAGACATTATTCTGTGGTTTCCTTGAGATAAAAACTTATATCCTTTCAGTATAAACCAAAACCCCTTTCTCAGAAATGACGACTTCAAGAATCTTTATATCCTATATCCAAAAATAATAGTTGATAAATTGGAATAAAAATAATGTTCTCTCAAAATTTGTTACACTATTACCAGGTGATCGTTAGGGTTTGCCCTTGTATTTCAATAAACCATGATTTTGTTAAAAAAACCACAAAAAATTAGTCTAGATATCACTGAAATATCTGATTCATCAAATCCATGAAGACCACTAGTACATTCATTAGACCAAAAGGCCAGACTACATATTATTATTGTCCATATATGCTTTTAATAGTTGTCTTTGGAATGTCTTCCATCCCAACTACAAATTGGTGACATCCTAATCACAAATCAATCATGGAGAACCACTAATCTACCATTAGCTGATCAAACAGATCCTCGTTTCATGGAATTGGGTACCTATTATTTACCTTAGAAAGGTAATGCTTACAATAATCAACACATTTCCAAAGGGATCATTCTGATTTCTTCACAAACAATACTTGTGCCTCCCAAAGAGTCATATCTGGCTAAATGAAACCCTAGGATTCCATCTCCTACAACTACACATTCAATTCCCCATACTCTATTGGTGGCATCCTATACGATAGAAGGAAAATATGACTCTTCTCTGAAAGTATATATATTTTAAACTCTACATCCCTTAGTGGTTGTAACCCTGAGATGTTTATAAGAAAGTCATTGGAAATTGATCCACTACTACTGCAAAAATATTATCCTTGATCATTTACATTGATGCCAAATGTAGCACTACAAAATGATAAGGCATTGTTTCCACCATCAGTGTCAAGAATCTCTTCTCACCATTTTTACCATCCTCTATCCAGTTAGGTGATGTTTGATACCATCCCTAGTCATGAAAGTAAATATTCTTCTATAACAGTCAATGTCAGCCTTAAATGTTGTTAACGAATCTTTACCCAGGATTACATCATTGATATCCATGACCAACACCAATAATTCCAAGTTTATCTAAACTCCGTCAGTATTTATAGAACATTCTCTACCCAAAATTTCTTGAAATTCTCATTCCGAAACATTAGTTTGTAGTTTTAAAATTGAAGGAATCATTTCCAAATTTAAGTGTATAATATCAACAGAACATGAATAAATGAAATGAATGCAAAGCACCAGTATCGAAGAGAACATGAAAAAGTGTTGAATTCAAAAGAATCATACCAATAAATGTATATTTTACATTCTAATCATTGAGAATAATCATCTCAATAAAATTCAATTTCTTCTTCATTGCACTTTTCTCCTTGTTTCCATACTGATATTTCCTTGTCTTAGGAGTCATCATATTTCTAAAATCACCATGGCATGCCATACTCCACTAATGAGATTGATTCTGCCATCCTCTACCTATCAATGCATACAATGCCTGCGACACCTGAGATGTGCCTCGTGTTGCTGACCAAAGAGCTTTGTGACAATAGCAGCGAAGATGTCCCACCTTCAAGTAGTTATTATGTAACTCACTGACCCAATAAACCTAGAGGCGGTGCATTATTTTAAACAATTGGCATGATTACAAGGAATCAAGTCATGATTTTTCGATCAGTTTATCATTCTTGGAAAATAAATTACATGGGAAAATGTTACATTATGTATTAGAAAATAATTCCCATCATATATGATCCATTGAGAATATCATTAATTGTCTATCATAGCCCTGCATATCAATCATAAAACACTTCTTGGAATCCTGGGAAAATGATTCAAATGAAAGGGATGATCTCATATGCTCATTAAGTATAGGAATATATTGAAAACATTCATAAATATGAAGACACAATTAAGGAAATGTATACGACTAATACAAAAGCCATTTAAACATATACTTCATCATAATGAGGAAATGATAAATCAAATAATTAAATTTACTTATTCTAATAGATATTCTACTAGTCGAATAATCACATGAAATATCAATAGACAATTTCATAATGATAGAATTCATATTTCCATAATTCATTACCACATAGTCATGGCCTTGTGCCAAGACTACATATAATATTTTGTCAAGGCCACGTGTAAAGATACTAGTTTTTCTCATGAGACCTACTGATGCATCAAGGAGCTATAGTGGGCTCCATCCGTTAGTTACTACGTCCAATGTATTCCTCACAAGAAAAAGATTAAACAAGTCATAAACATTCGTATTAAAAATTGCATACGAAATGATTATACATTAACCATAAAACATGAATGGTATAAAAATTTCACATTCACAGTCAAAGCTATTATAACTCATTAAATACAGTATTGATGATATTATTTAATATATATCATTCTCAGTCAATAATAATATCCCCAAAGGTTGTTTTTATAGTTGAAAATTAATAGCAAAACTCTTTTATACAAATATCCCTTTTTCAGGAAAAAATTTAAAAGTCACAAAATTTTGAATGGAATACATTTAAAAGTCATTTTTAATCAATTTTTCCCATACAACTCTGAAACTTTTGAACAGAATAAACCTTTTACATAATTAATGTCAATATAAATATATCCATAAAACCATTTTTGAAAACGTGGACATTAATGAGAATGATTTAGAAGAATAAATATGTAAAACATTTAAATTGATCTTTTAGTTAAAAATTTAGTTAAAATAATCATATTTTAAATTTATTTTATGATAAATGGGCATGTATAATAAATATGTCCTAGAAAATTCTTCCGGATAAACATTCTCGGATAATAATGTGATTGAAGAATTGAGCCTTACATTGGACTTTCCTTTGGTCGAGGGTACATTTAACCTCATGTATAATGACCATAGTATGTTATTAAATTATACCTGAACCATATTCATATTTATTATTTCATACATGATTCATTTAGGAATATATACTACTTATTGACATATAATATCCTTGATAAATTAACATTTCAGGTAATAATTCCTTTCTTAATCGTAAGCGATTTAACTTGTTATTCTTGTTCATGTCATATTGATCTTGATTTATAAACTTAAAGAATATAAAACATGATTTATATATCATATATATATATAATATATAAATATGTGTATTAGATAGATATATGAAATGTAAAACACAAAATATGGAGACGATAGGCCATACGTATGCATAAACGTTGTTTCCGTTTTCATATCATATTGAACAGAAGTAATTGAATATGCTATATGTAAGTACATATATATATATATATAGTAGCATTATAATTTCATATATTACAAAATTAATAATATATAATTTAATAATCATAGTTAATGGTAAACATGAAAAATAATCTCATTGTGTTCGTGGAGACAGTAATCTGTACGTACGCACTAGCGACAATATCATTATATTGATGGTGAAATAAAGTATAATTGGTTGGTATATAATATATAAATAATCATTAACATGTTATATTTATTATTTAAATAAGTTATAATCATTATTACTCCCATCCGAATAATAATTTATTGAATAACAACTACACCACTACGTGGAGATAGTGAGCCGTACTTACGCACATATGGTGACTTTTCCATACATGTAAAGGATAGAATAATTAATATGGTTGTACCATTTTTATAAAAATATCACATTATTTAGAAGATATTGGATGTGTTATTTCATAATTTAAACAACAATGAAAGAGGATGTGGAAGAAGAAAAGAACATGAAAGAGGTGATGAAAGGTTTACCTCTTCTTCGGGTTATTCATTTTGATTTGATCAATAGGGCTCCCTAGAAAGGCTTTCTGACAAAAGGAATGACTCTATGATTTATGGAGGGTAGTTTGGAGGATATTAGGGTAGGTTTTGGCTGATAAAAATGGATTTGGAGTTGTGGTTTTGAGAGAAGGGAAATTTCCATTTTATAAGAGAATGCAGATCCCTTTAAGAAATTATTAATGTATTGATTTTTTATACAATCATATTCTATTTATAATGACTCCAAATTAAATAACATTGAGACTTATGTGGTTATGTGCCTAAATTTGTACCATAAATAGGTTTTAGACAAGAATTTAGGGTAATATTTTAACCTTATCTTCTAGATTTAACCCTTAGTTAAATAGTTTAATTTTTACCATACCGTCTGGTATTCGTACACTATATGGATAATAAGAGTACTCTAAAAATTCAATAGAACATCAAGTTGTTCAATAATTAATATATAACATTATTTATTCCCTTTGGAAGAACATTTTAATTTTAGGAATATTATATCAACTGATCATATAGTATTTTTTTTAAAGATTAATTTATGTTAATTTTAACACTATTTGTAATTTTGTTTTTGTGAAATTCATCACAACCATTTCACTTTTTACAACATTTATCTAATAAACCCTAACATGTCATATTAACATATAATATTTGTGGATGACATCAAAACTTTTAAATTATATTTATTTTAATATTTATATTTTAATCTGTTTTAATATTTCATTAAGAAGTTAATTACTGCATCATCAATGTGTCATAAATAAATTTAATTATTTAATCTCTAAAAATTATAAATAAAAAACAATTATATTTGAAATTTTAATAGCTTCATAATTAATATTTATATTTTAATTTATCTTATGTGTATACCTATAAAATAGGTTTAGTTATTAAACACTGAATTAAACACTTTTAGATATTCTTTGAAAAAAATAATAATAAATTACCTAATATAATCCAAGTGGACCTAACAGATCATATTTTTTCCTATGGTTATTATTAATTGATATAAACTTATTCAATAGAATTAGGACATTTTGTAATGTAATTATACTATCATTTTTACCTTTAATTACCCTATTTACTTTTAACCGTGGTAAAAAAAGTCAAAAGATACTATTCACAAAAAAATTCCCTTATTGAACAAAATTTTACTTACTAATATCAACCGTATCTCTCGTATTTTTTAAATTAATATCACAAAACCGGTAAAATTAATTTTTATGCAAATTTGAAAATTCTCCTAGTAGGTGGGTAAAAGACGGTAAAAAGATCAATACAATTTTAACAAATTTAAAATTATAATGAAATGAATCCAATGAATTAAATTTAACCTATATAGGTATTATGTATATATTTTGAACTAAAATAAATTTAAATAAAATAAATAATTATTTAAATATTGAATTAGTTTTAAACAATTACGTTGTGTTTTTCTCTATTCATAAAAAATTGAATGTTTTCTGAAAAATAAAAAATCGACATTATGATAATTTTGATATTCTGAATTCAGAAGTTATTTCCATTTTACCAAATTCAAAAAATATAAGTTTCCATTAATTAATGTAAAATTAATTCATGTTGTTAAAACCAAAAAGGGGGTATTTAAAAAGTAAAAACTATCAAAATATATACATGTGTTTATGTCAAATGTAAATGTGGAATTTATTATAATGACCTAAATTGTATTAAATAATAAAAATTAAATATCATTATACTTCAATATGATCCAAAATCATAATTTATCACTATAATTATTTCGAATAAAAAAATTATTTTTAATTAAAACAAAGTATTTTTAAATATTCAATTATATATGAAAGTTATCAGAAAAGTTTAAAAAATTTATCAAACTAAATTTTTACATCTCACTTCTAAAAAAGAATATAATTTTACTCAATTGAAAATATACAAGTTTCAAATATTGGATTTAAAAATGGTTCTCCATTAGAAGGTAGTAGAATTACATTTTTTTAAAAAATATCACTTTTTTAGAAAGATGAATTTGTTCTTATATAATGTATATGAAACAAATTATATAGATTATAAAAATATATGGAGTATATAAAATTCAAAATTTAGTTATTATTGTTCATAACCGCTTTTGAATGGCTCGTTTGGTAAGTTGTGGCATGCTCGAACATTGTGTAGCATGTTGTATAATTTATTGAATTACATTGAAGATATAACCTACAAGCAAATAGAGGGGTGTTACATTCTCCCCTCTATCGATTAATTGAGTCCTCACAATTTGTAAATTTCCTTTGAAAAAAATGTTAAAAATAGAAAATTATATTTGGGGAAAACCCACATCATAAAGTGGGTAAATAAATTTTTTTTTAATAATAGGGAATGTGAAATGAAAAAGTCACTAAAAAATTATAATCTTAATAAGGAGAAAATTAGTATCAATTATAGATATATAAGTGGAAGAAAATAATAAATATTTATAGGGTGTGATTGAGGTCATTAATCACAAACAAGTGTGAAATTGAGGTCTACAAAGTCATCGGTCTATGATAAATTAAAATTTAATCAGTTAAACAAAACAAAAGGTATTACGATAACACATTTTTGGTTTTATGATCCCTTCCCTAAAGTTAATGAATTATTTTATTCAAAGAATATGAGGAAAAAAATATATTTGACATGTATAGTTTCATCTTTAATCCAATTCCTACCATAAACTCATCATTCACTCCAAAAGATAATATAATTCAAAAATATTCTTTTTATCCTAATCATATAGGGTTCCAAAAAAACTAAATTTATAATTCATCAATTAGACCATTTAAAAAAAGTACATTATATAAACCAGGACATTACATAGGCTAGTTGTAGGTGATGCTCCCTTGTCACCCTTCGGTTGCGGGTTGATGTCTTGTTGCCTTTTTAGACATGACGAGTTGTCACCCGACCTCCAAGTTGTCCTTTTTATAACAATCCAAAATTAACCTTATGAAATTCTTTAACCATTACAATAGTATCCAATGTCAATATTAATACATTCCAACCTTTAGACTTATCTAAAATACTTCTATCCAAAATCACAGTCCAAAATTTTTAAAGAAGGTAAACACATTGATGATATTTTTTCCATTTAATAAAAACTGAATACAATCATCATGTATTCTTTTAGAACATGGTAACACCCTTAATTACAAGAAAAATATTTTGGTTACATACATTCTCTCTTATTCATTATAGAACACATTGTACTCTACTTATATCAAAAAATGTTATAAACTCTAATAATGATGTAATAAACAAACAATTATTCAGTTCCAAGTATGTAAATATTATCCAATATAATTTATCCAAATTAATCATCTCTTATTCCAAAATCAATACCTTAGTATCAAAACAATATTAAATCTTTAGCTTTCCTTCAACCATATATTTTCCAAAAAGATTAACTTTCTATTGTGTCACATTTCATTTCACCACACAATCTCGAATCCTTTATGAAATAGTGCTACAGTATAATCCTTATATAATCCATAATTATTATATCCATTACAACGTTAATACAATACTCAAATTACATAATTTTTTAATATCAATATAATAACACAAGTCCTTAATGATCATCTGTTGTAATATCCTAACATGATTATTATCCAATCACATCATTTGTGGTATACTTTTATGATTTGGAGATTGATTCACGTAGATTCACAACTCCTTATAGATGAAGAATTGTATATTTGAAACCTTTTTCATACCTTTGCAATCATGTACTCGGTGTACATTTTATTTTTACTAATTACAAACTCCCATTCCCTTCATGTATTTACTACGGGGATTATTTCCACAATTATCACATAAGGAAAATACTTCTTTATCTTATTCCATTAATCCATATTTTTCTCTACCATCATTTTCTTCTATAGATTCCCTTAAAATACAAATGAATCATAAAATTATTTACATATCTTATTAATATATGATACCATTTCTTCATATGATGATAATACGTGGGAGACTATAATGTATTTAACTGTTGGTTTAATACCATGAAAGATATGATCCATCTTTCTATTTAGACCACACGTATTGTGGGAGTTCTCATTCCATCTACTAGGCACCATTTCTAATCAATGGCATACACTAGGTTAGTTTAATGAATCATAATACATAATTCAAAACATGTAAAATTATTAAGTAAAAATGAAATGATTATTCCTATAATATATAATCTTAAAAAAAATGTTTTCATTGAGGAAATATTTACTACTAAATCCTTTATAATTCCTTGTAAATAAAATTTGAATTATCACAACTGGAAAAAGGGCTATTTCCACAGATCCAAACCGTAGAAATAGGCCCCAAAACCGTGGCCAAAATCTATGTCCACGGTTTTGGCCAACCGTGGCGGCAATCATCATGAAATTAGGTCACGAACTATAACCATGGTTTTAAGCATGGAAATAGATACTTATTTCCATGGTTTTGAAAACTGTGGTAATAGGCCTGCAAATTTGAAACTGTGGCAATAGCCTCAAAAAACAGTGCCAATAACCAAAATTATAAATCTCCCCAACGGATTTTGATCCATGCACCTCCACTATATAGTCCAACACACTTACCACCACATCATGCCACAATTGGGGTATATAAAATATATAAATATTGATATATATATTAATAAAAACTATGTGAATTGATTCAAAACAGGGGCGATAGGGCATCCTTCCAGTTGTTTTACAGGAATTTTTTCCCCGTGGAAACACGGGAACCCTACAGCCATGGTTTTGGAGAACTGTGGCCTTATGGTAATGAAACAATTCGCCTATGGCCACAGTTTTTCAAACTGTGGCCTTATTCCATGGAAAATATAAGTATATCTATAACATCCCACATAAGTAATGAATAATAGATATTTTTATCTATGTCTATTAATGATTAAGATAGTGTTATAGAGGCTCAAAATGAAAATAAATACAATCTTATGCATATAATACACTAATATTCTTAAAAGATTGTTTTATTGCCTTTTGATGGAAAACCATTTTTGAATATATATTTTGACAATTTTATAAACTATGTTTGTCAAAATAAACTTATCCTTTATGATTGGGACATCAAAATTTACCTTGTGTGAATTTTTGGTATTTTTCTGACAATGTTCATTTTTTAATGAATAGTGAAAAATACTGCATTTTACATCAAAACTGCTTTTTAATCTAATTTATTTATATGATTAGATTATGTTTTGAATTTGTTTTTAAGTGAAATTAGAATATATTTTTACCATGTTATCCAATGGTGGTCATTGGAATCAATTTCACTTTGAAATTAGACTTAAACTGGTGTCAATCTTTTGGTACTTATTGTTTTGTAAAAACACGCTATTGGCTCTGGCAGCGGGAATTAATTAATAAATTAATTAATGTGAATTATATTATTTTAATTTTCTAAAATAGACTTCATTTTTGAATTCAGAATATCAAATATAGCTTAGGATGATTTTTTGGAAATTTTCTGAAAAACTTCAATTTTTGATGAATAGTTAAACCACTAAGTGGTAATCAAGCAAACTGATTTTTTCAGTTAAATGAAAGTTTACCACTAATTTGTATTGAATTTTGAAAATCCTACATACATGGTTATCATTAAGAAGTAAAATGTGGTTCAATGAGATTAAAATAATTTTTTGGTGAATAGTAACTTATTAAGTTTTTAATCGCGATTAATGGTAATTAGGGTAGTTTAAGGTATAAATAATGCTTTAATAATATAAAATGACCTAGACACATGTCACAACCTTTTTGGTTGTGTCATGGCCGACCAATACAAGCCATGGGTCAACTTGGGTACCCCATGGAGACACTTTGGTTGGGAAATGACATAAATAGCTTTTTATTAAATGTTAAAGTAAAAATGACACAAACAAGAGATGTTTTACTAAAACATTTTTTACATGGGGTTATACAAGTCATATTTTGTATTATAAATATTCACTGGAAAGATAAAAATATTTCATATATCATAGTATTTGTTTTGTAATTTTTAGACTTTAAATAAATTAAATTATTTATGACATCATGATGATGCTGCGATGACTCATTATTTAACGATTTCAATAAAATGGAAAGATAATGAAAAATCTAAAACCTACACCTGGCCAAAACCAATTGGATAAGTGGATTTCTAAGCCTTATCACATTATCCTAGAATTATAGCAATGTGGGACCTTTTGAAACCGAAACTCTTTTTAAAATAAAGTAACTTATCTTTACTTTCCAAAAGTGCCCCTCCTCTCCTCTTATAAAAGGCCCCCACATCTACCTCATTTCACACACTCCTCAAGCCTTTGGCTCGGCCAACCCCTGCCCATTTACTCTCTCCACATCCCTCTCCTCATCCTAGAGGATTCCCTTTGGGAAGAATCCTTTCAAAGGAAGCCTTTAGGCTCAAATCAAAAGGAGTTACACTTTTAAAGGTAATTCATTCTCTCATGTTCATTTTTTTTATTTTGCTTCTCCAACCCCCTAAACTCTTTTTATTTACTTATTTTGTAACAACAACAGTATCTTAAATATACTAGGATGTTGTTATAAGATTTATTTGAGCTACACTCTCACACAACTACATCAAATGGTTAAAGAACATACGGTTTCCGTGGATGGCGAAATGCTGCCTCCCGAAACGATGATTGCTCAATACTCATTTAACACCTTCAAAGGTGGCCATTATGATGTCACTATTTTTATATATGATATATAATATGTTTATGGTTTCCTTAAGCTTATGTATGTTTCATTTTGGGCATACCATAATGGTTTCCATTAAGGGTAAACACGATATCTTCATTTTAGGAAGTGCGGACTACCACCATATGAAAGTGATTTGATTCATTAATACCATATGTGGGATGTGTAAAGGATAAAGTTAATGATATTATATATGTTATTATACTGGAATTATAATATACTCTTATATCATTATGATTCCATTCCAGAAAATACGAAATAGAAATGGAAGTAGTGTTTATGCGTACGTACGGCTTACCGTCTCCATGAACGGTGCATTTCATTTCTTACCTCTAAATGTGATGTAATATTATAAATACATGTATATGATGAATATATATGATATATATGTTATCCAAATCATTAATATCATTCTGGATATAATGAACCTTTAACCAAATTAACAACATGTAAGTATAAGAAGTCTATTTTTGACTTAAGAACCAAATACCGACAAAATGAACATTATTAACATAAATGATTACATGATGTTCATAACATGGTATAAAAGGAATAATGAACTTGAAAATGGTTCATAAGAAAGTATGGATTAACTCAAGTTTATTATTCAGGAGATTAAAGGACGATCGGGTCAAGTCAGATACGAGGTATGAGACATCATCTCAATCTCCTTTCATTGAGGCATATTTTATTTTATACACAACTTTGTTTTATACGGTGTATAAACCCCTTTGAATTTTAAATTTAGTAAAAATGAATCTTTTTTATATGAAGCATTTACTAAACGACAAAAGGGAATGTTTTTGTCGTACGTATGCGGTGACAATGACTTCTCCACCTTCGTGACCGTTATTTGAGTTTTGGCTTCCTCTACAAGCCATACCTTCTTTTTAAAAGAAAAATAAATAAAATGTTTTACTTTTATTTTATTTTGGTATTGAAAATGGTTCTCACAATGTTTTTTGTGTTGTATTGATATCTTGTGATTGAAATGTGGAAATGTTATGTTTCCTTTATGCATGTTTTATGTGATACGATTATGTTATGGTTCTTGGGCATTATTATGAAGATGGGTGGTTCCATGATAAACTAAGGTCGGGTGAGCCCGTTATAGCTCTCCAATGCATTGGGTAACGCGAAGGAGTGAAACGTTAAGGTTTCTCTGAAGAGATTTTAGGGAATATACTGTGATGGGTATTCCAAACGTAACCAAGAGGGCTACTCCCTATGTAAGAATGTTATGACTGCCTCAAGTTACCTTTATGTCTTATGATTTCTATGATTTAATCATGATTTTATGTGGTATGTTAAAGTGCCTATGTTTTATGGGTAAAGTATGATTTCATTTTTATATATGTATGAACTCATTTTTCCTTTCCATGTTTTTTTTATAACCCATACTGAGTTTTTAGGCTCATCCCATGTTTTTGAAATGTTTTTCACAGGTCAAGGGAAATGTACTTGATAAGATGATAGTGTCAAGGATGTGTCAAGAAATAATCCATGTTTTATTTTAAATGTGTTTCCATTGATGGGAATGAAGAATACTATCTTTATGTAACAACTTTGTTTATATGTGGAATGTAATGCAAGTTTTATGATCTAATTCTCTAAAACTCTAAACCTGAAAAGATCCTCAATGTGTAATCTTGTAATAACTCAAGATTAAGCATGGTTTAAGGGTGGGGCCTTATAGTTGGTATCAGAGGTTAGTTTAGATAACTTCAGGAGTTAGAATTCTATTAAATGATTATCCAAAAATATTTTTTTCAAAATGATATAGCATTTAAATATTACCATGTTGCTTCATCTAAGACATGTTTGTTTAGAATGGTTTTCCGCAGAGGAAACAGGGAAGCAGTGCTAGGAAGGCATACAGAAGGAAATAACCTTCCGAATCAGCATCCAGAAATGGTCGGAATTGGAACTGAACAGTTTGTTGCAGTAATGGCGTAGTTGACTAAAGCGATAAATGGCGGTGGTATCCATGCACGAGATCAGCCAGATCAACTTCAGAGGAACATGTCAGTGGTGGAACATTTCATGAGAAATCATCCACCATCATTCAGAGGATCATCTGACCCTGTGCTAGCTGAAGGGTGGATTAAAGTACTGGAGAAGATTTTTGATGTCATGGGGTGTTCAGACAATCAAAAGGTTAGTCTTGCTATTTACCGTTTGGAGGGTGAAGCAGATCATTGGTGGTCTATGGTTAAAAATATCAGGGATGCCGATGAGATTGATGCTCTTGACTGGGATGAATTCAAAGGTATGTTTCTTGAGAATTATTTTCCTAAGGGTGTTCGACTTAGGATGGAAAATAAATTCTTGGAATTGAGGCAAGAGGAAGACTCAGTGGCTGCCTATGAAGAAAGGTTCACTCGATTGGCAAGGTATGCTCTAAATTTTATCAGGGACCTTGATAGTAAAATCAATCGTTTTTACTCAGGATTAAAGACAAATTATCGAAGGGAATTAGCTTCTCGTGAGTTTAAAAGTTATGAAAAGCTTGTTCGATGTGCTGAGAAGGTAGAAATGGAGTTTGTCGATGACCAAGTTTTCTATAACAACCAGCAGAAGAAGAGACCGAGGTGGCAGGAGAAAAGTAAGAATTCTTCAAAAAAATCTGATGGTAAGAGAACTAAGTTTCCAGTTTGTGATAAATGTGGCAAAAGGCATGCTGGGGAATGTCTTCTGAATTCTGGAAAGTGCTACTGATGTGGTAAGATGGGACATAAGGCTCGTGATTGCACTGAAAAGGATCAAGGTGATGGTAAGAACAAATTTGATTTACAGTTAGTGAAATGTTATAAGTGCAATGAGATGGGTCACTATGCAAACGAGTGTCCGACAAGGAGCTTGAGTGATGGGAAGCAGTTAGACTACAAGCATAAAGGGGTGGTGAAATCCTTTGCAACTACTTCAGCAGATGTTGGGCCATCAAATGAAGTTGTATTAGGTACTTTGTTTGTTTTTTCAGATTATTCCAGTGTGTTGTTTGATTCGGGGTCTACACATTCTTTCATCTCTGAAACCTTTTCTAGTAAAATGGGAATAACATCTCAAGAAATGACTCCTGAACTTTTGGTAAAAACACCTGGGGGAAATGTCGAGGCAAAAAGAATTTATAAGAATCTTCCTATCCTTATCTGTTGAAAGAACCTACTTGCAAACCTTATTGTTCTACCTCTAGTAGTGTTTGATGTTATCCTGGGTATGGATTGGATCTCTATTTACCATGCTATGATTGACTGTAGAGCTAAATAAGTTTCTTTTCAGAAATACTTTCAGTTTGTTTACAAGAATGAACCCTTACTTTTGATAACATATCAAGAGGCCGAGAAACTTGTAAAAGATGGAAATGAATGTTACCTTGCACACATCGTTGAAAATAAAGGAACTGTTCAGATTAATGATGTTCCAGTGGTAAATGAGTATCCTAATGTTTTTCCTGATGAGTTTCCTGGAATAATACCAGATCGGGAAGTTGAGTTTACTGTTGACTTAGTTCCTGATGCTAAGCCAATTTCAAAACCCCCTTATCGAATTGCACAAATTGAACTTTTAGAGTTGAAGGAACTATTGCAAGATTTAATAGATAAAGGTTTCATTAGACCTAGCACATCACCATGGGGTGCTCCTATTTTATTTGTTAAAAAGAAAGATGGTTCAATGAGACTTTGCATTGATTATAGAGCCTTGAATAACATCACTGTTAAGAACAAATATCATTTGCCTCATATCGATGATTTGTTTGATCAGCTCCAGGGAGCTCAGTTTTTTTCAAAGATTGACTTGAGATCGGGGTACCATCAGCTGAAGGTAAAGGAGAAAGATATTCTGAAGACCGCGTTCCGTACAAGATATGGCCATTATGAATTTTTAGTAATGCCTTTTGGGCTAACCAATGTACCTGCTGTATTCATGGACTTAATGAATAGAATTTTCCATAAGTTCCTGGATAAGTTTGTGGTGGGATTCATTGATGATATTTTGGTGTTTTCTAAAAGTAAAGATGAGCATAAAAAACATTTAAGGGTTATCTTGCAAACCTTTAAAGAAAAGAAACTGTATGGGAAATTCAGCAAGTGTGATTTTTGGTTGCAACAAATTTCTTTCCTTGGTCACATTGTTTCTAAAGATGGAATAACTGTTGATCCTGCAAAAAAAAGTTGTGGAAGAATGGCCAAGACCCACAAATGTGACCGAGATTCATAGCTTCCTTGGTTTGGCGGGCTATTACCGAAAGATTGTTAGAAATTTTTCACGGTTATCTAGTCCAATGACTAAGCTAACTCGGAAGGGTGTTAAGTTTATCTGGACAAAAGTATGTGATGATTGTTTTCAGGAATTGAAAAGAAGATTGGTGAATGCTCCAGTTTTGGCACTACCTTCCAGGAATGGTGAGTTTGTTATATACAGCGATTCTTCATTGAAAGGACTTGGTTGCGTCCTAATGCAGAATGATCAGGTAATTGCTTATGCTTCACGACAGTTGAAAAATCATGAGGTAAATTACCCTACACATGATTTGGAATTAGCTGCTGTTGTTTTTGCTTTAAAAATTTGGAGGCATCATTTTTATGGAGTAAAGTGTGAAATATATACCGATCACAAAAGTTTAAAGTATATATTCAATCAGAAAGAGTTAAACATGAGACAAAGGAGATGTCTAGAATTAATCAAGGATTATGATTGTACAATTCACTACCATCCGGGAAAAGCAAATAAAGTGGCTGATGCTTTGAGTCGAAAAAGTAATGATTCATTAACAATGTTGTGGTTGGAACGTGATCCTTTGGTTAACGATTTGATGAACTTTGGCATAGAAGTTGTTGGTGTAGGAATTCCTTCTGTTTTGTTTCAGGTATCAGTGAGATCTTCTCTATTAGATAGAATCAAGCAAGCACAGAAGCAAGACAGTGAGTTGCACAAAAAGGTAGAGCTGGTTCAGAAAGGTAAGTTTCCTGAGTTCGACATTGATAATGATTGTGTTTTGAGATTTGGGAAGAGATTTTCTGTGCCTTGTGATTCACAGTTGACGAGAGAGTGGTTATGTGAAGCTCATAGTTCTCCGTTTTCAGTTCATCCGGGCAGTTCTATGATGTATAGAGATCTGCGGGAGTATTACTGGTGGGATGGAATGAAAAGAGATATTGCTGATTTTACTGTGAAGTGTTTGACTTGTCAGCAGGTTAAAGCAGAGCGACAGTTACCGAAAGGGATGCTTCAGCCTTTACCAGTGCCAGAGTTGAAAATGGAGGATATATCCATGGACTTTGTTGTTGGATTACCGAGGACATCTCGAGGTAATAATGAAATCTGGGTTATTGTTGATCGCTTGACAAAATTTACTCATTTCCTTTCTATACGAGATAATTTCTCTCTTGATCAACTTTCCTGTTTGTATCTTAAAGAGATAGTCAGGTTACATGGAGTTCCTCTCTCCATTGTATCGGATCGTGATCCCATGTTTACTTCTAACTTTTGGAAAGGCCTTCAAAAGTCGTTGGGTACTGAGTTAAATTTTAGTACAGCTTTTCATCCTCAATCAGATGGGCAGTCGGAACGAACAATTCAGGCATTGGAGGATATGCTACGAGCTTGTTCTATGGATTATCCTGGAAGTTGGGACCAACATCTTTCTTTGGATGAGTTTTCATATAATAACAGTTTTCATTCCAGTATACAGATGGCACCATTTCAGGCATTATATGGGAAGCGGTGTTGAACTCCAGCTTTCTGGGATGAAGTGGGTGAAAGGAAGTTGATGGGACCAGAATTGGTAGAAGAGATGGCAGAAAAAGTTCAGCTGATTCAGAAACACATGAGAACAGCTCAGAGCAGGCAGAAGAGTTATGCAGATAAACAGAGGAAGGATCTATCTTTCGAGGTAGGTGATCATGTTTTTCTCAAGGTTTCTCCATGGAAAAGTGTGATGAGATTTGGTAAGAATGGAAAGCTAAGTCCAAGGTTCATTGGACCATACGAAATTCTGGAGAGAGTTGGATCAGTTGCATACCGAGTGGCTTTACCTCTGAGTTTATCTCAGGTACACAATGTTTTTCACGTTTCGATGTTGAGAAAGTATATGCCAGATCCATCTCATGTTTTGAGTCCAGAGGTAGTTCAGCTGGAAGAGAACCAATCTTATGAGGAACAACTGGTCAAGATTTTTGACCACAGGGAGCAAGTGTTAAGGAATAAGGTGATTCACCAGGTAAAGGTTTTGTGGAAAAACCACATGATTGTAGAGGCAACATGGGAATCTGAAAATGCAATGAGGGATGAGTACCCCCATTTATTCGATAAGTAAATAAATTGCGGGGACGCAATTTTCTAAAGGGGGGAAGAATGTGACATCCCAAGTAAGTAAAGAATAATAGATATTTTTATATATGTCTATTAATGATTAAGTAGTGTTATATAGGCTTAAAATGAAAATAAATACAATCTTATGCATGGAATACACTAATATTCTTAAAAGATTGTTTTACTGCCTTTTGATGGCAAACCATTTTTTAATATATATTTTGACAATTTTATAAACTATGTTTGTCAAAATAAACTTATCCTTTATTATTGGGACATCAAAATTTACCTTGTGTGAATTTTTGGTATTTTTCTGACAATGATCATTTTTTAATGAATAGTGAAAAATACTGCATTTTACATCAAAACTGATTTTTAATCTAATTTATTTATATGATTAGATTATGTTTTTAATTGGTTTTGAAGTGAAATCAGAATATATTTTTACAATTTTATCCAATGGTGGTCATTGGAATCAATTTCACTTTGAAATTAGACTTAAACTGGTGTCAATCTTTTGATACTTATTGTTTTGTAAAAACACGCTATTTGCTCTGGCAGTGGGAATTAATTATTAAATTAATTATTGTGACTTATATGATTTTAATTTTTTAAAATAGAACTCATTTTTGAATTCGGAATATCAAATATATCTTAGGGTGAATTTTTGGTAATGTTCTGACAAACTTAAATTTTTGATGAATAGTGAAACCACTAAGTGGTAATCAAGCAAACTGATTTTTCAGTTAAATGAAAGTTTACCACTAATGTGTATTGAATTTTAAAAATCCGACATACATGGTTGTCATTAAGAAGAAAAATGTGGTTCAATGAGATTAAAATAATTTTTTGGTGAATAGTAACTTATTATGTTTTTAATCGCGATTAATGGTAATTAGGGTAGTTTAAGGTATAAAGAATGCTTTAATAATATGAAATGACCAAGACACATGTCCCAACCTTATTGGTTGTGTCATGGCTGACCAAGAAAAGCCATGGGTCAACTTGGGGACCCCATGGAGACACTTTGGTTGGGAAATGACATAAATAGCTTTTTATTAAATGTTAAAGTAAAAATGACACAAACAAGAGATGTTTTACTAAAAAAAAATTTTACATGGGGTTATGAAAGTCAGCTTTTTTATTATAAATATTCATTGTAAATATAAAAATATTTCCTATATCATAGTATTTTTTTTGTAATTTTAAGACTTTAAATAAATTAAATTATTTATGACATCATGATGATGCTGTGATGACCTCATTATTTAACGATTTTAATAAAATGGAAAGATAATGAAAAATTTAAAACCTACACAAGGCCAAAACCAATTGTATGAGTGGATTTCGAAGCCTTATCACCTTATCCTATAATTATAGCAATGTGGGACCTTTTTAATCCGAAACTCTTTTTAAAATAAAGTAACTTATCTTTACTTTCCAAAAGTGCCCCTCCTCTCCTCTTATAAAAGGCCCCCACCTCTACCTCATTTCACACACTCCTCAAGCCTTTGGCTCGGCCAACCCCTGCCCATTTACTCTCTCCACATCCCTCTCCTCATCCTAGAGGATTCCCTTTGGGCAGAATCCTTTCAAAGGAAGCCTTTAGGCTCAAATCAAAATGAGTTACACTTTTAAAGGTAATTCATTCTCTCATGTTCATTTGTTTTATTTTGATTCTCCAACCCCCTAAACTCCTTTTATTTACTTATTTTGTAACAACACCAGTATCTTAAATATACTAGGATTTTTTTATATGATTTATTTGAGCTACACTCTCACACAACTACATCAAATGGTTAAAGAACATACGGTTTCCGTGGATGGCGAAATGCTGCCTCCCGAAACAATGATTGTTCAATACTCATTTAACACCTTCAAAGGTGGCCATTATGATGTCACTAATTTTATATATGATATATAATATGTTTACGTTTTCCTTAAGCTTCTGTGTTTTTCATTTTGGGCAAACCTTTATGGTTTCCATTATCGTTAAACACAATATCTTCATTTTAGGAAGTGCAGACTACCGCCCCCTGAAAGTGATTTGATTCATTAATACCATATGTGGGATGTGTAAAGGATAAAGATAATGATATTATATATGTTATTATACTGGAATTATAATATACTCTTATATCATTATGATTCTATTCCAGAAAATATGAAATAGAAATGGAAGTAGTGTTCATGCGTACGTACGGCTTACCATCTCTATGAACGGTGCATTTCATTTCTTACCTCTAAATGTGATGTAATATTATAAATACATGTATATGATGAATATATATGATATATATGTTATCCAAATCATTAATATCATTCTGGATATAACGAAACTTTGACCAAATTAACAACATGTAAGTATAAGAAGTCTATTTTTGACTTAAGAACCAAATACCGACAAAATGAACATTATTAACTTAAATGATTACATGATGTTCATAACATGGTATAAAAGGAATAATGAACTTGAAAATGGTTCATAATGAAGTATGGATTAACTCAAGTTTATTATTCAGGAGATTAAAGGACGATCGGGTCAAGTCGGATACGAGGTATGGGACTTCATCTCAATCTCCTTTCATTGAGGCATATTTTATTTTATACACAACTTTCTTTTATATGGTGTATAAACCCCTTTGAATTTTACATTTATTCAAAAGGAATCATTTTTATACGAAGCGTTTACTAAACGACAAAAGGGAATGTTTTTGTCGTACGTATGTGGTGACAACGACTTCTCCGCCGTCGTACCCGTTATTTGAGTTTCGGCTTCCTCTACAAGCCATACCTTCTTTTTAAAAGAAAAATAAATACCATGTTTTACTTTTCTTTTATTTTGGTATTGAAAATGGTTTTCACAATGTTTTTTGTGTTGTATTGATATCTTGTGATTGAAATGTCTAAATTTTATGTTTCCTTTATGCATGTTTTATGTGATACGATTATGTTATGGTTCTTGGGCATTATTATGAAGACGGGTGGTTCCGTGATAAACTAAGGGCGGGTGAGCCCGTTATATCTCTCCAATGCATTGGGTAAAGCGAAGGAGTGAAACGTTAAGGTTTCTCTGAAGAGATTTTAGGGAATATACTGTGATGGGTATTCCAAACGTAACCAAGAGGGTTACTCCCTACGTAAAAATGTCAGGAATGCCTCAAGTTACCTTTATGTCTTATGATTTCTAAGTTTTATTCATGATTTTATGAGGTATGTTAAAGTGACTATGTTTTATGGGTAATGTATGATTTCATTCTTATGTATATATGAACTCATGTTTAATTTCCATGTTTTTGTATAACCCATGCTGAGTTTTTATGCTCATCCCATGTTTTTGAAATGTTTTTCACAGGTCAAGGGAAAGGTACTTGATAAGATAATAGAGTCAAGGATGTGTCAAGAAATAATCCATGTTTTATTTTAAATGTGTTTCCATTGATGGGAATGAAGAATACTATCTTTATGTAACAACTTTGTTTATATGTGGAATGTAATGCAAGTGTTATGATCTAATTCTCCAAAACTCTAAACCTGAAAAGATCCTCAATGTGTAATCTTGTAATAACTCAAGATTAAGTAAGGTTTAAGGCTGAGGCCATATAATATCTAAGGTTTTAAAATCGTGGATATAGGCCCTAGAACTATGGAAATAGCCACCTATAGGCACAATTTTAATACTGTTTCTATTGATCCATGGAAGTAGCTCCTTTTTCATGTTGTGTATCTTATGCATATCCCTGGGGAGTTTCATAACCATGTGTGAAACATGGCATATTTTCATGTACCAAGATACCCCGAGTCTGGCCCAATACTCTTTGTTTTAATTTTCACTCCTAGGTAAATCTATGCCAAAGACACCTCTACATGCTGGTTTCTAAATAGGGATGTATTTATTGGAAAATTAAAAAATTATCAAAATTACCAAAATTCTAGAATGTCATTCTATTATAATCCTCAAAGTATATCTTAGGGTAATGTTCTCTAATCATATTTGTTATAAATATATTTTAGAATGTCATTTCTTAACTTCTTCTAATACCAACTGTAATTCCCCAGCCCCAAATTCCTAGAGTCGATGCATTGTTTTTATATATTGGCATGATTAGAAGGAATCATGTCCTGAAAGACAGATTAGTTTATCATTATTTGAAAATAGATTACATATATGAAAATTACATTACATATTCAAAAATAAATCACAACATAAATTATCCTTTTAGAATTCCGTTACTCCCCTAGCATAACCCTGCTTATCAATCGTAAAACACTTCATGGAATACTAGGAAAATAAAACATAAGGGGTGATATCAGATTCTCAATAAGGATAACAATATATATGAAACATTAATAAATAAGCATAAACATTTAAGGAAATGTATAAGAATAAAACACAATCATTTAAAAAAAATTAATTATAATATGGAAAAGATAAATCAAGTAACTCCATTTACTTATTCACATGGATATTCTACATGATTAATAATGACATGTAATATCAATAGCCAATTTCATAATGATGGAATGAAAAATTCCATAATTCATAACCACATAGTCAAGTCCTTGTGCCCTGAATACAAATAATATTTTTTCAACGCCTTGTGCCAAGAAACATATTTTTCTCTTGAGACCTACTGATGCATCGAGGAGCTATAGTGGGCTCCAACCTTCACATACATAGTCTAATGCATTCCTCATATTAGAAGGCTCAAACATAACATAATAATTAGTATTAATACTTCCATATAGAATGTTAATACATTAACCATAAACCATGAATTGTATAAAAATAGCACATTTAGAGTCAACCATATCATAACTCATTTGATATAATATTGAAGATCGTATTTATAAAAAATCTAACTCAATCAAGAATAATATCTCAAAATGATTTTGACGTTGTTGAAAAGAATTAGTAGAACTCTTTGAGAGAAATAACATTTTTTATGAAAACATTTATAAGTCACAAATTTGAGAAAGGTAGTTATTTAAAAGATATTTGTTTACAAAAGTGTCTAATACCACTCTGAAACTTTTAAAGGGAATTATCATTTTAAAACATTCATGCCCATATAAAAAACTCCTTAAAACGGTTTTGAAAACATGGACATTAATGAAAATAATTTAGAGGAATAAATATGTAAAACATTTAAAATGATGTTTTAGTTAAGGATTTTATTAAAATACTCATTTTTTAAATGTCTTTTATGAAACACAAACATGGATAATTCTTATGTCCCAAAAAATAATTACAGCTAATCAATCTTGGATAATAATTAGATTGATAAATTCACCATTATCTTTCACATTACGAGGATCAATGGTTGGTTTAACCTCCTCTATAATGACCATAGTTTGTTATTAAATTATACCAGAAACATATTCATATTAATAATTTCATACATGATTCATTTATGTAATTATACTACTTATTTAATAATAATTCCTTGGTAAATTAACATTTTGGGTAATATTTGCTTTCTTTTTCATACATGTTTTAACATGTTTTTCTTGATCGTGTCATTTAGAAAATGATTTTAATAGTTCCATAATATAAATCATGATTTATATATCATATATATATGTAGAATGTAAATATGTATAATAGATAGATATATGAAATGGAAAACACCGTATATATAGACAGCAAGCCGTACGTACGCATAAAAGTTGTTTCTCTTTTCATATTGTATTGAACAGAAGTTAGTGAATAATATATATGTATGTAAATATATATATATATCCAATCGAATTATTATTTCATATATTACATACTATTAATAATATATATTTTTATAATCATCATTGAATGGTGTATGTGGAAGTGAATCTCATTGCGTTCGTGGTGACGACAATCCTTACGTATGGAGGAGTGAAAATTTCATTATATTGATGGGGAAATAGTATAAAATTGGATTTTGTATCATATATTCCAAATAATTAACATGTTATATTTATTATTTGAATTAGTTATACTCATTATAATACCCATCAAAATAATAATGTATTGAATAACAACTACACCACGACATGGAGACGGTAAGCCTTACCAACACACATTTGGTGACTTTGTCATTCATATGAGAGATAGAATAATGAATATGGTTTTACCATTTTTATAATATCATAAAATTATGTATAATATACTAGTGTTTTTATTTCATAATTTTAAAAAAATAAAGAGGAAGTGGAACAAGAAAAAAATGAATGAGGTGATGAAATATTTACATAGTTTTCGGGGTTCTCCTTTTGATTTGATGAAAAAGGGTCCTTATGTTGTATTTCTGAAAAAACGAAGGCTTCTATGATTAAGGTAGGGTAGTTGGGAGGATATTTTGTTTTGTTTTGGCTGAACTAAATGGCATTGGTTGTGTGATTTAGAAAGAAGGGGAAGTTACCTTTTATAAGAGGGGTGGGGTTCACTTTAAGAAAAGATTAAAGTATTAATTTATTATACAATAATATTCAGTATATAATTTCACCAAATGTATTTATTTAATGATTTGGGTTATTATGGGTTGAAATCCTCACAACCAATAAGTTTTATACATGTTTTTAGTTACCATTTTAACCTTATCTTTTTTATTTAACTATAAGTTAAATAGTTTATCTTTTAATTTGTCTTCTTGTAATCTTACACACTATATTAAATAACATACTATAAACATCCATGATAACCTCAAGTGGTTCAGTACTAACATATATAATATTATTTAATACCTTTTTCCAACACTTAGACTTTTATGAATATTATATCAACAAATTATAATGTATTTTTTTAAAAGTTAATTTATGTTAATTTTGATAGTATTTTGTATTTAGTTTTCTTTGAAAGTCATAACCACCTTATCACCCCAAAAAATTTTATCTAATATATACTTAGAAGTCATATTAACCAACAAAATTTTTTTATGGCATCCAAATATTTAAATTATATTTCTTTTAATAATTATAATATAAATTATTTTAATATTTCTTTAAGAAGGTAATTGCTGCATCATCATTTTGTCATATATAAATTTAAATATAAAATCTACAAAAATAATAAATAAAATTCCATTATATAGAAATTTTATTTATATTTATATTTAATATTTATATCCAAATTTATATTATGTGTAACCGTATATTAAAAATGGATAATTTATTAAATATTGAATTTATCCCTTTTAAATCATTGTTAAATAAAATAATAATAAATATCACAATCTAATCCAAGAGAACCTATGGGATCATATTTTATTCCTAAATTTGTCTTTTATCGAAATGATATTATCCAATAGAATTTGGACCTGTGTTATGGTAATTGTAATATCATTTATAACTTTAATTACCCTATTTAGTTTTAGTCGTGGTAAATAAAAGTCAATAGTTACTATTAAAAAAATAATTTCCATGTTATTGAACCACATTTTACTTACTGATATCAATATTGTGTCCATTATTTTTGAAATTCAACTCACATAAGCAGTAAAAGTATGTTTTTTGCAAATTCGGAAATGCTCCTATGAGGTGGGTAAAAGACGGTAAAAAATTTCATTAAACATTTTATATGTATAAACTTCTTATAAAATGACTCCAATTTATTAAATTGAACTTATATAGGTATTATGTATCTATATTTACATAAAGTAAATCTAAATAAAATAAATAAATATATAAAATAAAAATTCACTTTTAAAAAATAACACAGTGTTTTTCCCTTTTCATAAAAAATTTAATCGTTTCAAAAAAAATAAAAAAAATAACCCGAAGATAAATTTGATATTATTTATTCAAATATGAATTCTTTTTTAAAAAATTAAAAACATTAATGTTCATTAATTAATGTAAAATTAATTCCCGTTATCAAAACAAAAAAGTTGATTTTAAAAAGTAAAAACTATCAAAATATTAACATGTGTTTATGTAAAATTTAAATTTGTAATTACATATAATGACCTACATTATATTTAATGATAAACATATAATCAAATTATACTTCAAAACCATTGAGATGCCTAATTTAACACTATTAATTATACTGACTAAAATAGTTTTTTTTTCAATTAAAATGTAGTATTTTTTTCTATTCAACAAAAATATGAAAGTTAATAGAAAAGTACCAAAATTTTATCCAATATAAATTTTAACTTCCCGATACTAAAAAATAATTTAATTTTACTCAATTAAAAATATAAAAGTTTTAAATATTGTGTTTAAAAAGGGTTCTCCATTAAAAGTAGGTAAAATTTCATTTTTTTAAAAATAGTTTTTTTATCTAAAGGATGAATTAGTTCTTATATTATGTCTAAGAAACACATAATATGGATTACAAAATTATATGGTGTGTATAAAAATCAAAATAAAGTTATTACTACTTATAACTACTTTTGAACAGCTAGTTTCATAAGTCGTGGTCCACAATAACATGGTGTTGCTTGTAGTGCAAGTTATGGAATTACTTTGAAGATATAACCTACTATGAAATCATTGAGTATTACATTCTCACCTCCAATAATAAATTGCATCCTCCCAACTTGAAATTTTTCTTCAAAAATAAAATGTTATGAATTTAGAAATACTTATCCTGAAAACCAACATCATAAATTGGGTTAATAAAATTTAGCATTAATAAGATGGAAAGGGAAATGAAAAATCACCAACAAATTATGATCTCGATTAAGAGAAAACTGGTGTCAATTAGAGACATATAATTAGAAGAAAATATAAATATTTATAGGGAGTGATAAAAGTCATCAATCAAAGACTAGTGTGAAATTGAGGTCCTTGAAGACATCAATATATGATGATTTAAAATATAATTCGTTCATCAAAACATATGGTATTAGGATAACACATTTTTTGTTTTAATATCCCATCCTTAAATTTTATGAATTAATTTATTCATAGAATAATAAAAAATATATAATTGACAAGTAGAGAATCATCCTTCAACTACTTCCAATGAAGTACTCATATTTCACTCCAAAATATAATAGAATTCATAAATATTACATATATCCTAATCATAGAGGGTTCCAAAAATAATGAATCCATAATTCATTTGTCTGACCATTTTAAAAAACTACATTATACAAACCAAGAGATTACGTAGGCCTGTGGTATGTTTTGCACCCTTGTCTCCCTTCGGTTTCAGGTTGAAGTCTCGCATCCTTGTCAGACGTGATAGGTTTTCGCCCGACCTCCGGGTGGTCCATTTTATATCAATCCAAAAAACAATCTTATGATATTTTTTAAACTTAAAAATGGTATCCATTTCCAAGATTAATCTATAGAATCATTTATAATTATAAAAAATTATTCTATCTAGAATCACAGTAAAATATTTATAAGGAAGGTAAAAATAATGAAGATCTTTTTTTCCATGTAATAAAATGTGATTACCTCCATAATGTATAATTTTAAAACATGGTAACACCATGAATTACCAAAAAAACCATATTGATTACATCCATTATCCCTTATATATTATAGAATATTGGATATACTCCGTATATACAAAAATGATGAAAACTCTAACAATGATGGAATAAACAAACAAATATTCAGTACCCATGATTTCAATAATATCCAATATAATTTATCCAAATCAATCATCTTTAATTCCTAAATATATACCACAGTATCAGGTTCATAGTAAAATTTGAATTTCCTTTAACCATTTACTTTACAGAAAGTTTAACATGTCATTGATTAACTTTTCCTGCTACCACACAATATCAAATATTTAATGAAATAGAACTGCAGTACAATCCTTATATACTCCCTAATTATTATAACCAATACATCATTGATACAATACTCAAATTACACAATTATTTAATATCATCATAAGAACACTAGTCATTGCTCTTCATCTATAATAATATCATAACATGATTATTATCCAACTATATCATTTGTGGTATACTCTGATGATTTCGACATTGATTTACGTCATGTCCAAACTCTGTGGAGTTGAATCATTGTACATTAGAATCCTTCTACTTTCCATTGATATCACTTTATCAGTCTCCTTTTTCTTCACAGATATAACAAACTCCCATTCACTTCAATCATTAACCACGATGAATTTTTCCATAGTTACCACAAATAGAAGAATCATTCTTTCCCTTATTCCCTTTATCCATCTTTCTCTCTACTATCCCTTTCATCTTTGCATTCCCTTAAAATCCATAGGACATGGAAAATTCATTACATTTCTTATTAACACATGATACTATTTCTTCATATGATGAAAATATGTGGGAGACTATTTTATTTCTAACTGTATACTTTATACCATGAAAGATATGATCCTTCTTACACTTCAGATCATGCATATTGTTGGTGTTCTCATTCCATCTACTGGGATCCATTTATAAACAATGGAATACAGAACGTTAGTATTATGAATCACTATTTATAATTCTAAACAAGTAAAATACCTAATGAAAATTGAAAAATTTATGCAAATAATCTATAGTCATAAAAATGATTTCATTAAGGAAATATATACTCCCAAATCCATCATAATGAATTTTAAATTAAATTTGAATTATCCTAAGAATATCCCCCATGATGGACATAAAAAAAGAGTGAAGTAGGGCCCATTGTCATGTACCAGGATACCATGAGACATGCCCGAAACCCCATGTCAGTGTTTTCACTCCTAGGTACATCTATGATAGATCCACATCTACCTACTCGTATCCCGACAAGGATGTATTGCATGGAAAATTAACAAAATATCTAAATTACCAAAATTCTAGTATGATCTTCTCTTATAATCCTCAAGGTCTATATTTAGGTAATGTTCTCTAATCAGAGTATTTCTAAATCTAGATTCCAAGGATATCGTTAAACATCCTTTCATACCAACTGTAACACCCCTACCCCAGAACCCCATATTCGGTGCATTATTTTAATAAATTGGCATGATTAAATGGAATCAAGTCTCGAAAGACTGATTCGTGTAGCAACATTGGAAAATAGATTACATACATGAACGTTATATTATATATTACAAAATTAAACCCAACATAAATTATCCTTTGAGAATTCCATTAATCCCATAACTTAAAACTTCTTTTCAATCATAAAAAATTCATGGAATCCTGGGAAAATAATACAAATGAATGTGGTGAGCTCATATTCTCTTTAAGGATAACAATATAGTAGAAACATTCATAAATAACAATATACATTTAAGAAAATTTATTAGACAAAAACAAAAGCCTTTTAAACATATACTTCATCAAAATATGGAAAAGATAAATCAAATAATTCCATTTACTAATTCACTTGTATATTCTTCTAGTTGAATAATCATGTGTAATATCAATAGCCAATTTCATAGTGATGGAATGCATAATGCCAGATTTCATAACCACATTGTCAAGGACTTTTTCCAGGACTACAAATAAGATTTTGTCAAGGCCTTTTTCTAAGACACTAGTTTGTCTTATAAGACCTATCGATGCATCGAGAAGCTATAGAGGGCTCCACCCATAATTTACGGAGTTCATTTCACTCCTCATATGAAAATGTTAAGACATAACATAAACACTCGTATAAAAACTAACATATGAAATTTAAATATATTAACAATAAACCATGATTGGTATAAAAATTGAACTTTCATTGTAAAACCTAGCATATGTCACAACCAGTTCCCCATGGACTATGTCGTGACTACCCCAAGCCCACCTTCTGTAGTCCAGGGGTAGGCGACCTGCACTGAAAGGCATATTCCCTTAAACGTAGAAAAAATTTCATTTATATATTGTAAAAAAACTCAATGTGGAAAAAAACTAGATATTAACACTTGTAAACTGTATAGTAAAAAGTGTGTGTATAGTCTAAAAAAGGGGCTAGAATACAAGCCCAACTATAAATTACAATATAACTGGAAAGTAAAAGTAAACTAAACATCTCCTGTGAACACCCACAAATGATCATACCTGATGGGTTGGTACATCTCTCAAATGGTCAACTCTAAGGTACACCTCATCTAATGTCATCCTCGGAGGTACCTTCAGTCATGGTACCCTCATCCTCAGTCATCATTTTCCATTTTCTGCATGAAACACAACATGGTGCGGTCATAGGCCATGCATGGGTGAGTATAACAATACTCTGTAGGTACCATGAGACCCTCCAAGGTCTCACAAGATCCACAAAGGATAATCCACAATGCATGAAAACAACCGAAAACCCTACTTAATAATATGCCCATACATATAACTGAGTTATCAAGTATACCCATATCATTAATGGGGAAACTCAAGAACCAAATCCTTAGACAATGTTCCACAATTTCTCGATGAAAAAATGCCACAAACGTAACACCACAAAGGTATGTACCAAAAAGGTAACACCATAGAGAAGTATACCAAAAGGGTATCACCATGAGGGTATGGACATCAAAGGTAACCCCAAAAAGGTAAGTTCCACATATGTAACTCCGCACAGAATAATACCACAAGGGAATAACAACGAAGGTAAATACCATAACGGTACTCTATGCAGAAGATTACCACAATGGTAAAGACACGTCTCACACCAGATATAACATAGGTATGGTAGTAATGATGATTACACATAACTACTGAATCATCATACTCTGTTAAGATGAATACCCACATAGGATCCTAAATAATTAGACCCACATAGTATCCTAATACAGTAGTCCAACATAAGATCCTAGTAAATCAGACCTACGTAGGATCCTATAGTTGTCCCACGTGGATTCCAAGAGTGGATCCAAGTGGAAATCTCAAGAATAGACCCACGTAGGATCCCAAAGAACATACCCACTTAGGATCCCAATGCACACACCCTCACAAGATCCCTATTCATAGACCCACATATGATCATTTTCTCATGTTACATCCATCTATAGGGTTCCCACAATAAGCTCACATGATTCTGGATGGGTTCTCTTCACAAGACACAATTCGAATACTCCAACTTCCATGACGTCCAACAAAGAAGTTTCCCAATGGGACACCATGTAAAAGGGGTATCAATGTAATAGATGGTGCATCAGTCAGATGCCCCGTTTTTTAGTTATTGGCCTTTTAGTCTAAAGGGCCCGATTGGATTTGGGCTCGATCCAACCCAGACATACCTCAAACATTATACAAAACTCAAATGGGGTACAACAAACTTACTGAATTTATCCAAGGATTCTAACTCCAAATGCGGTTCATCAAACAGACAGTCATAGCTCATGATATTTCCAAATGAATGAAAAGGGGATGATGTTGGTCTGGGTCTGGCCCTGGGTTCGATCAGGCCTGCTAGCTCTGGTCGGGCCAGCTAGGTCCGTCCTGGCCCACTACGTCTAGCCCGACCCACGGTGCGGCCCGCTGGGCTCGAAACAACCTCGATAACTAGCCTCCTCTATGAGGTGTCATCGTGCACCCTACCATTACTAGCAGATGATAGTGATATGGTCACCATCCCCTCACCACAGCAGTACAAGGTTGTGGCTCCTGCACGCTAGGTGGTGTGATTTCATGCCACTTTCCACTTCGAGCAGCCGACTAGAGTGCCATCTACTGCCCTTGATCCACCATGGCTGACTAGCTATGGGCCTTCTCTGGTGGCACATTAACGCCACCCCCATCATCGAGGGTGGTCAGAATGCTGACCACCAATCCTGAGTCCCACTGGTGATGTTCCTTGGGGAACCGAGCGCGCCCAAGTGGCTCATTCTTCATTCTGATGATTTCTATACTTGTCTCAGGATGTCTCCATCATTTCATTCCCATCAAAAAAATTCACAAAGGTTGTGGAGATTTCAGCCCATGTTCATTTGTCCCACTCTCTCCACGTTAGAACATCAGCAATCAGATTCTTTGTTCTATAATCATGAAGAATGTCAAGAACTGGAAAAGGGTTATCAAAACAACAATCCCTATCATAATGGTTCCATAATAGTAGGTGTGTGGAAGTAGATAAAGTTGTTGATGAGTCGGTGTTCACTGCATCTAGAAGGCTCTTCTCATCCGGGCTCGGGGTCAGTCCACCGTTGTTTGATTCCGGAGTATGTTCTTTGTTGGATAGGGTGTTATCTGTTAGAGAGGAATGTGTTTCTCCAAATACCTCCAAGGCACTATCGCAATTATCCATTTACAACCATTCCCCTCATTGGTAATGTGGTGCCAATATTATAGAAATATACTGTTCATTTAAATCCACATTGGTATAATTAAATCTTAAACATCTAATTAATTGTAGTTGGCTAAATTATTTAAATAATGAGTTGAATGGTTTTCCCCCATTAATATGGGATTCAGGTTGTCCCCACATCCATGATTAAAAATTGGGGTTTTCTAGCCTAGGTGGTCCCCACGTCCGAAAATCTAAAAGGGAGGTTTTAAATAGTCAATAAATATATTATCTTCATATAATTTTTTATTTACACAAAAAAACCCAAAAACTATCTTTCACCCTAGTCCTACTATAGTTGAGGTGAAAGTCTCTTTATGTTAAAATCGACACTTTGAGTTTAATAATGCCCTCAGATTTCTATTCTAAACACCAGCATAAAAGTTACAAAAACCCATTCGCATGTTTACTAAATGTAAGTAAAAAAATTTCAGAAAATCATTTAAGACACACCTAGCCTCAGAATAACACAACGTCAATTTTTATAGACTTGTAAAATTTCCATATAATTAAAAAATTTCTGGGAAATTTTCAGGCCTTTACATTGACCACAACATTGGGCTTTTCATCCCCAAAAGGGACAACACAAAATCTAGAAAAACTATTGGGGGTACTAAGCACGAATCTGAGCCTCCCGCTCTGATGTGATATCATGTAGGTTCATGTGCTGTCATTGTACACGCACTAAAATTATCAACCAACCATGTCGGACGTGCCATTTTAAATCCTCAATCTTTATTAAATCCTCCTTAAACGTTTCCCCATCGTTGATATCGAGCTCGTCATGCTCGATGTCGTGAGATGGTTCATGCATGTATGTTCTCATCTGGGATAAGTGGAAAATGTCGTGCACCTGGTGAAACAGTGGGGGAAGTACTATGTGGTAAGACACTTCACCAACATTACTAAGAACCTGAAAGGGAATGATGTACCTCAAGGATAATTGTCACCCAAGAAAAATCTCCACAAACCTCATCGGAGTGAGACACGTAGTAAGACGTGGTCACCATCCTCCAACTACAGAGGTCTCCATCTCCTATCAAAATAAGAAAAAGGCCTACTCTGTGTTGTCTTCATTTTCTCTGGGATGATCTTCACCTTCTCGGCGGTAGCCCGTACCATCTATGGTCCCAAGTGTACTGACTCCCCTGGGTCAGTCCAGCACAACAGTTATCTAAAAAGTCGACCATACAATGTCTTGGAAGGTGCCATCCAAATATTGAAATGATAGCTATTGTTGTAATAAAACTCCCCCAAGGTAAATTCATCCCCCAAGGTACTACTAATGTCAAGAATGCATGCACTCAACATTTATTCAAGGGTCTGAATGGTCTGCTCAGTTTGTCCATCCGTCTGAGGATGGAAGGCGATGCTCAAATGAATCTACGTCCTAAAAGCCTCCTACAACCCCTTCCATAGCCTGGAAGTGATAAGTAAGTAACTATCAGAGAAAATCATCAAGAGTTCTCCACATATCCGTACAATCTATTGCACATAGAGGTATCCCAGGATCTCTACTAAACCCTTGTCACTAATAGGTAGGAAGTGGTCTGACTTGGTGAGTCCGTGGACGATCAACCATTTAGAATCATGACCCCAATATGTACATGTAAAACCTGTCACTATGTCCATGTATATTCCATCCCACTTCCACTCTAGGACATCTAAAGGCAGAACTAAGCCTTATGGTACTTGACGCTCTACCTTCACTTGCTGACAAATGATTCATAGAGAGACAAACTCTGCTACTATTTCATTTATTCAAAGCCTCCAACGCTTTCGTCGGAGGTCCTAGTACACCTTCGCCACTCTGGGATGTATTCCTAGAGGGGATGTGTGGAACTCCCTCAAAACATAATATAGAAGCCACAATGGTACCATGGTACATATTCTGAAGAGGATGAATTTCTCCCCACCTTCAGAAAATCCATCTGATACCTGCCCTGAGGATATCTGAACATGATGTGCCTTACAGTTAGTGTCCACATGATGCGCCTCTCTAAATCATGGATGAAGTGAGGGAGTGACTATAAGAGACTAATGATATGTTGCACCATCTAGATCAAGAAAAGATATCTACAAAGTAGCTAGCTACTTCGTCTCCTTACCAAGCAGCTGTATACTAGATCTCATACTAAGTGCATCTGCTACAACATTCACATTCCCATGAGTATAGGCTATCTTTAAGTCATATTCCTATAGGAACTCAAGCCAACATCATTGGTTCAGGTTCAGGTCCTTCTGAGAGAAGATATCACTAAAACACTTATTATCAGAGTACACTGTAAAATGTTCACCCATCATGCAATATCTCCACATCTTCAAGGAGAAGACCACTGCTGCTAACTCCTGGTCTTGGGTTGCATAATTCTTCTAATAATGGCATAGATAATGAGAACTATATGAGATAAATGCTCTCTCCTAAATCAAGACAAATTCAAGCCTGGTCCCTAATTCAATCCAGTAGACTATGTACCCAACAAACTCTTCTAGAAGCCTCCATATGGGGACACTAGTCAGCTTCTACCTCATCTCCTGAAAACACCACTGGCATCTCTCCGACCACATGATGGGTTTCCCTTTCTTATTCATTTCTATGGTTCCGTAACTCTGGAGAAATCTGTTACAAATCTCCAGTAGTATCCGTCCAAACCTAGGAAAATATGTACCTCTATCACACTCCTGGGTGGCTCCCAAGCAAGTACTGCTTCAATATTCAGTAGATCAACTGCAAATATAGCCTGTAAGATGACATGTCCAGGAATGTGACTTTATCGGAACTAGATCTCGCACTTTGAGAGCATACAATAAAGCTGGTGCTCTATAAGTGTTTCCAGAACTTCTTGAAAATGATAGGCATGCTACTCCTCAGTAGTTGAGCGGATCAAAATGTCATTAATTAGTAACACCACAATGTGATTAAGATATGGAATAATGGTCCTATTCATGAGTACCATGAACAATTTTGTATTGTTGGTCATTCCAAATGGCCTGACAAATACTCATAACGGTCGTACCAAAATTTGAAAGCATTCTTCTGCACATCCCCATCTCGTACTCTGAGATGGTGATAACCTGACCTGAGGTACGTCATCGAGAACCAATGTGCTCCCTTTAGCTAATAATCTAGGTCATAAATCCTTGGGAGAGTGTACCTGATCTTCACTGTCACCTAGTTCAGGTGCCATTAGTCGACAAAAAGTCTCAAGCTACCATTCGTCTTGTTGGCAATCAAAATCGGGGATTAGCAAGGGGAAAAATTTGGACGAATAATCCCCTTCCCCTTTAAGTCCTCTAACTGCAGACACAGCTCTTGATGCTTCGTAAGAGGCATCCGATATGATGGTGTAGATTTCAGTTCCATCCCGGGGTACAAGTCAATGTACAAGCACACCTATCTGTGAGGAGGTAGACCCGAAACATCATCTGGGAAGACCTCCGTATACTAGTAAACCAGTATAGGATAACATAGAATCACCACCTCAACCGCTCAGAGGGTAAGGCTAGCCAAATGATGAGGGATTGGCTGCACTCTCCTCCAGGTAAGTCCATCCTGTACTGGATATGCTCCCTTCTCTCTGGTGAAGTGAACCTACTCTCATTTGTGCGGGCACACCACATGTTGCGCCTAATACAATGAATCTATGCATGTAATATAGATAACTAATTCATATCCAATATTAAATCCAAATAACTCAATACTGCTACTAGAAGATCCCATCTGATGCTCTCACCTCTTAGGGTAATCTCATAGTGCTGGCACTAGGGCACAATCATATAATATGATTCAAAAGAAGTCTATAGTCATAAGGATCGAGCCAACAGCACCGTCGGAATCTTCAAACTCTGAATGAGGGACAAGGAAATAAAAAATTACCAGCACTTATGTTTATAAGTACTATAGTTATGGTAGATTAGACACAGATCGTACCTCTTATCATCTCTAGATCTCCATGGTCATAGGCCTCAGCTACCTAGAGCTGAGCTCATCCCTGTCCACGTTATTTCTATGGTCGTGGTGGACCACTTGGTGGTTGTGGTGGTAACATCTCGAATGGTTCCTCACCACCAGCCACACTGCCAACTCCTCTGCCACATCTGCCTGCTCCCTGGAGACCTCCTAAGTTGAACCTCTGTCTCGACCTGGGCGGTCCTTCCACAGTCTGTTGATCCTCCGTACTGTGGGTCAGAGATTCATGATCCATTTGAAACTTCCAACACATGTGTAACACTACCTACTCCTTGCATGACTAGCTCTGTCTCCAGTGCCCCGAACAACTAAACCTAAATCCCACGGTTGCCTACCTATAGGTCTGGTCCTATTTGTCCTTTGTGACATCTCTCTACTGCAAGTAGCAAAATACTTCGCTACATAATGCTGGTGGTGGGTCTCGATGTTGGTGACTGCTTGTCAAGAAAATCATTCCACTATGATGTCTCTCACTAACACCCCCGCCTGCATCAGGATGCTGAGAGAAATCATTGAAGCCCTAATCTCCCACATGAGTCCCTGCACAAAGGTCTGTGCCCTGAAGAATGGGTCCTGCACCATATCGGTGCAGTAGCATGAAAGGTAGGTGAAACTTTCTGAGTATAAATACATATTCTTGCTGCCCTGCTGCATATGTAGATGTTCTTGTATGTGCCCTGCGTGAAGGTTTGCTTGAAAAAAATCTACCTGGAACAGGATCTCAAAGTTTTCCTAGAGATGTGTCACCTCATCATGATCCTAGAGCATCAACGTCCACCATCTTCATGTTGCTTCCTGTAGATTACTGACGGCAAGGCTCCCCATGAGATTAGATGGTGTCCTAACCAGTCGGAAGACTCTCACCACGGCCTCCAGTCAATCCTCTGCCGCCTGTGGGTCCATCTATACCCTAAAACTAGAAGGCCTCTAGCACTGGATCATAGGCAATGTGCTCAAGCAGCGTGCACCCTCTACTGCTGGGGCTGGTGGCAATGGTGGCCCAATAGGTAATGGTACCGCTGGTGCCTCCTCTAGGCCCCCTAATAAAATAGGGCATTGCACCGAGGTGTCATCGCTCGGTGGACTATCATCACATACCATACCTGGAACCCTAGCTGGATGTCTGTGTGAAGGAATCCTGATAATAAACTGGTTCTCTATGATAAATAAGTTTTTTTGTGAGATGACTCAAATGATCACAAAGAAAACTCAATGAAACACACATGCAATTAGTGTTTTTGTGCACTGAGTCAGAAATCCATTGTCAGGGTCCTGGTGTATGGATATGTTAGCCGCCGCACCAATAGTGGATTCCCTAAACTGATAACCACACTCATAACAGTTAACAGTATTATTATTAAATGATCATAGTCAAATGTTCTATGGTATAACTGGCTCATTTCATACGAATTTTTCATGACCCGTACCCTTGGGCCCATGATGCGACAACCCCAAGCCCGCCTTCTATAGACAAGGGTCCGGTGACTTGCCACAAAAGGTGTATTCCCTAAAACTTTGAAGGCATTGCCTTCATATCCTATAAACACACTGAACTCTACATACACTAGGTTAGTTTTATGATTCAGAAAGTCTAATTCCAAATTAGTAAAATACCTAATGTAAATAGAAATGATTTTGAAAATAATCTATAATAATAATAAAAAATTTCTTTGAGGAAATATTTACTCTCAATTTGTTCATAATGAATTTTAAATAAAATGTGAATTATCCTAATCATATCCCCCAGGAGTATCGTATCAAATAGTGAAGCAAGTCCCGCTGTCATGTACCAGGATACCCTGAATCTAGCCTGGAACTCCTTGTTAGTGTTTTCAATTCTAGGTACATCTATGCCAGAGCTGCCTCTACCTGCTCGTATCCAGACGGGGATGTATTGCATAGAAAATTAACAAAATATCTACATTACCAAATTTCTAGTATGCTCTTCTATTTTAATCGTCAATGTCTATATTAGGTTAATGTTCTCTAATTAGAGTATTTCTAAATATAGAATCCAAGGATATTATTAAACATCTCTGTATACCAACTGTAATGCCCTTACCCCATAAGCCTAGAGTAGGTGCATTATTTTAATACATTGAAATGATTAGAAGGAATCAAGTCTTGAATGACCGATATTGTTTAGCTGTCTTGGATAATAGATTACATACATGAATGTTACATTACATATTACAAAATAAAACACAACATAAATAATCCATTGAGAATGCCATTAATCCCCTAGATTAACCCTTCTAATCAATCATAAAATACATCTTGGAATACTGGGAAAATAATACTTAAGTTTTGAGATCAGATGCTCAGTAAGGATAACAATATTACAGAAACATTAATAAATAAGAATAAACATTTAAGGCTATTTATTTGACCAAAACACAAGACTTTTAAAAATAAAAATCATCATAATATAGAAAAGAGAAATCAAATAATTACATTTACTAATTGACATGTAAATTTTACTAGTTGAATAATCACATGTAATATAAATAGCCAATTTCATAGTGATGGAATGCATAATGACATAATTCATAAAAAATATTCAAGGACTTATGACAAGATTATAAATAAAAAATTTCAAGGACTTGTTCCAAGAAACTATTTTGTCTCATGTGTCCTATCAATGCATCAAGGAGCTATAGAGGGATCCACCCATAATTTAATATGTACAATACATTCCTCATATGAAATGGTTTAAACATAACAAAAACATTCTTACAAAAAATAGCATACGAAATGTTAATAAATTTAAAATAAACCATGATTGGTATAAAAGTAGAACATTCATTGTAAAGCATATAATATGTCACAAACCCATCCCCCGGGGCACATGTTGTGACTACCCCAAGCCCACCTTCCAAAAAACAGGGGTTGAACACTAGCACTGAAATGCATTTTCCCTAATACCGGGAAGGAATAGACATTATATCATGTAAAAACACTAAACTAGGAAAATAACAAGATATGAACAAAAGTAAACTGTATAGTAAAAAGAGAGTGTATAGTAGGCAAAAGGGGTCAGAATACAAGATCAACTGGAGATTTAAAGATAAATTGAATGTATAAGTAAACTAAACATCAGTTATGAACACCCACAAAGGATCCTACGTGAAGGGTAGGTAAATCTCTCGAACAATCGACTCTGTGGTATGTCTCATCTAATGTCCACCACCGAGCTACCTCTAGTTCAAGTTCCCTCATCCTCAGTCAGCGTTGTACATCATCAGCACGAAACGCAAAACGTTGTGCTCATAGGCCATGCATGGATGAGTATAACGATGCTCAGTAGGGACCCTGAAACCCTTCAAGGTCTCACAAAATCCACAATGGATAAACAAAATTGAATGAAAAAAACCAAGAACCAAACATAGTTAAATTACCATACATATACCAATGTTATCAGGTATACCCATCTCATTAATGAAGAAACTCAAGGCCCGAATCCGTAGCCAAAGATCAAATTTTTCTTTGATGGAATAGATGACACAATGGTAACACCACAAAGGTAAGTTTCAAAAAGGTAATTCCATAGGGAAGTATACCAGAAGGGTATCTCCCTAAAGGTAATTACCAAAAAGGTAACACCATAAAGGTAAATACAACATAGGTAATGCCACATAGAATAATACCACAAGGGTATCACAATGAAGGTAAGTACCAAAGAAGTACTCCACAGAGATGATTACTACAATTGTAAAGATACAAATCACACAAGATATAACATAGGTATGGTAGAATTGATGATTACATATAACTACAAAAACATCCTAATCTGTTAAGAGGACCACCAATGTAAGATCCTAAATCATCAGACCCACATAGGTTCCTAAAACATTAGGCCCACATATGATTGTAGTAAAAATGAATCATGCCCGATCCTAGAGTTATCCCACACGGATTCCTAAAGCAGATCCATGTGGAACACTCTGGAACAGACCCAAGTAGGATCCCAAAGCAGAGACCCACTTGGGATCCCAAAGCAAATACCCACATAGGATCCTAATGCATAGACCCACATATGATCATTTCCTTATGTTATATCCATCTATAAGGTTCCCTCAATAACCTCACTTTATTTTGGGATGGTTTGCTTCACAATCCATAGTTCAAAAACTCCAACATCCACGATGTACAACGAAGAAGTACCACAATGGACCCCCACATAAAAGGGGTCTAAACGCAATAGACGGTGCATATGTCAGACACCCAGTTTTTTATTTGTTGGCCTTTTATTCATGAGGGCCCAATTGGATTCATGCTTGATCCAACCCGGACATACATCCAACTTTACCCAAAACTCAAATGGGTTATAAAAAATGTATTGAATTTTTTCAAGGATTCCAACTCCATAGAAGGTTCATAAAATGGATAGTCATAGCTCAGGATATGGTCAAAAGAATGAAAAAGGGTTAATGTTGGTCCGGGTCCAGCCCTGGGTTTGACCTGGCTAGCGAGGTCTAGCCTGGCCTGCTCAATCCGTCCCAACCCGCTACATCTAGCCCGACCCATGGTGTGGCCCGCTGGGCTTGTAGCTTGTTGGACAGCCAGCCTACTCTGTGCGGCGCGGTCTCATGCCCAGCCTTCACTAGCGGCCGACAGTGAGCTGATCACCATCCCCTCACCGGAGCGGTTGAAGGCTCGAATCCTATGCGCCGGTTGGCGTGGACGCGTTCTGGTATCCCCTTCGCGCAACCAACCAGAGTGTCGGCCGCCACCTTTGCTCCACCATGGCCAGTGTGCCGTGGGACTTCTCCAGCTGCGCAATCGCACCTCCACCTTTGTTGAGGATAGCCGAAGTCCTGAATCCCTATTTTGAGTCCCACTGGTGATGTTCTTTGGGGTGCTAGGTGCTCCCAGATGGCCCGTTCTTCATTCCAAAAATTTCCATACTTGTCTCAGAATGTCACCATATTTTCAAGACCATCAAAAAATTCACAATGGTTGTGGGGATGTCGGACCATGTTCTATTGGCCCGCTCTCTCCATGTTAGAACGTCAGCAATCGGCTACTTTGATCTATAATTAGGAAAAATGTCAAGAACGGGAATGGGGTAATCAAGACAACAATCCATATCATAAAGGTTCCATAGGTGTAGGTGTGAGGAAGTAGAAGAAGTTGATGATGATTCGGTGTTCACTTCTTCCACAAGGAGATTCTGATCTGGACTTGGGGTATGTTCCTCGTTCATTGACCCTGGAGTACGTTCTTCATTGGAGAGGGCATTCTTTTTTGGAGAGATAATTGTTTCTCCAAATCCCTCCAAGGCTCTATTCAAATTATCCTTTTCTAACCAATCCCCTAAAAGGTAAAGAGGAGGCAATAGAATAGAAATAAGTCTATTAATTTAAATCCACATTGGTACAATTAAAGATCACACATCTAATTAATTTTAGTTGGCTGAATTAAATAAATGGAGAGTTGAAAGGTTTTCCCCCATTAAGAGGACTTCGGGTGGTCCCCACAACCAAGATTCAAAATGGTGTTTTTCTTTCCATGGTGGTCCCCACCTCCATAAATCTAAAAGGGAGGTTTCCAAAATAAAATAAAAAATATGATCTTTATATTATTTTTTTATTTAAACTAAAAACCAAAAAACTATCTTTCACCCTTGTCCTACTACTACTGAGATGAATGTCTCCTTAATAAAAAATCGGTGTTGTGAGTTCAATGATTCCCTCATATTTCAATTCTGAGCACCAGATCAATAGTTACAAAATCCTACTTGCATGTTCAGTAAATATACTTAATGAAATTCATAATATCATCTAGGGCACAATGGGGCTCGGAATCACGCACCATAAATTTTAATAGACTTGTAAAATTCACATATAATAAAAATATTACATGGAAAGTTATAGGAATTTACATTCACCACACATTAGGGATTTTTATCCCTAAAAGCCACAACATAAAAAATAGGAATACAATTGGGGGTACTGAGCACGAATCCAATCCTCCGCTCCCATGTGCTCTCCTGTAGCTTTCTGTGATGCCAATATACAAGCATTAAAGGTATAGACCGTCCATGAAGTACCTTCTAATGTCAATCCTCAATCTCTATCAGAACCTCCGTAAAAGAATCCCCCTCATTGATTTCCAGCTTTCTGTGGTCGATATCGTGAG
This sequence comes from Viscum album, assembly GCA_963277665.1. NCBI lineage: Eukaryota > Viridiplantae > Streptophyta > Magnoliopsida > Santalales > Viscaceae > Viscum > Viscum album. The sequence continues at coordinate 178,422,413 of OY728134.1, forward strand.
ATGGGCCATGCATGTATATTCTCATCTGGGATAAGTGGAAAATGTCATGCACCAGGTGCAATTGAGGGTGATGTTCTATGCAGTAACCCACTTCACCAACTCTACTTAGGACCCAAATGGACAGATATACCTCAGAGATTACATGTCACCCCAATAAAATCTGCTCAAACCTCATCAGGTTGAGAGACATTGAAAGGAATGGTCACCATCCTCAAAACCTAGTGGTCTTTCTCTCCTATCAGCATAAGACTTATGCCTAATTTGTGCTATCTCCATTTGATCTTGGATGATCTTAACCTTCCATGTGGTAGCCCGTACCATCTATGGTCCCAAGAGAGATGATTTCCCTGTGTCAGTCCATCACAAAGTTGATCTGCAAGGTTGGTTGTAAAATGATTCTAAAGGTGCCATCCTAGTGGTATAGTGATAGATGTTGTTGTAAGCAAACTCCCCCAAGGAAAAATGATCCTCTAAGCTACAACTGAAGTCAAGAATGCAAACATTCAACATGTCCTCAAGGGTCTAAATGGTCTGATCAGTTTGTCCATCTGTCTGAGGATGTAAGGAAATTCTCAAACAAGGATACCTCTTGACAGCCGTATAAAAACCCCTTTCATAGCCCGGAAGTGATACATGTATCATGATCGGAGAGAATTTTCGAGGGTATTCCATATAGTCGTACAAAATATTTCACATAGAGGCATCCCAGGCTCTCTAGTAAACCCTGGTCTCCGATCGGTAGGATTTGGGCTGACTTGGTGAGTTGGTCGATGATCACCCAGATAGAATTATGACCCCTAGATGTACGTGTAAATCCTGTCAAAAAGACCATGGATATTATATCTCACTTCCACTCTGAGACATCTAAGGGATGAACTAAGCTTGTTGGTACCAGCACTCTACCTTCTATTGTTGAGAAGTGAGGCCTAGAGAGATAAACTCTGCTACTACTTATTTTATTCTTAGCCTACAATACTTTCATCGGAAGTCCTAGTATATCTTCGCCACACATGGATGAACCTCTGGAAGGGATTTTTCAAACACTCTCAACACTTACTATAGAAGCAACAATGGTTCCATGGTACATCATATGAACAGGATAACATGCTCCCCACCTTTAAAAAAATCCATCAGGTGCATGCCTTAAGGATATCTGAACACATCATGCCTCACAGTAAGTGTCCCCTTGCTGCACCTCCCTGAATCGCAAAAGAAGTGGGGGAGTGACTATAAGAGACTAAAGAAATGTTTCACCATCTAGATCAGGAATGGATAATCTCAAAGCGGACAACTGCTTTGTCACCTCACCTAGTAGTTGTATACTAGTTCTCTTACTGAGTGTATCTGCTACAACATTACCCTTCCCGTGGGTATAAACTATCTCGAAGTCATATACCTGGAGGAACTCAATCCAACAGTGTTTCCTCAGGTTCATGTCCTTCTGAAAGAAAATATACCTAAAACTCTTATGATCAGGGTACATTGTAAAACATTCACCCATCATGTAATGTCTCCACATCATCAAAGAAAAGACCACTGCTTCTAAATCTTGGTCATGGGCAGCGTAGTTATTCTCATGATGTCTTTGATGTTAAGAACCATATGTGATAACTACTTGCTCCTACATTAGGACACATTTGAGATTGGTCCATAATGAATCCCAGTAGACTATATACCCAACATCCTCCTCGAGAATCTTCATGATGGGGGCACTTGTTGGCTTCTTCCTCATCTCCTAAAAACTCCACTGGCATCTCTCAGACAACATGATTGGTTGCCTCTTCTTCATCAATTCTATGTTACTGCAACTCTGGAAAAATCTGGCACAAAAATCTAGTAGGATCCGGCCAAACCCAAGAATCTCTTAACCTCCATCACACTCTTGTGTGGCTCCCAAACAAGTACTGCCTCAATCTTCATTGGATCCACTGCAAATCATTCCTCTAAGATGACATGTCCCAGAAAGTGACCCTCTCTGATCAAGAACTGGGACCTCGAGAGCATACCATAAAGCTGGTGCTCTTAATGTCCGTCCAGAACTTCTTGATAATGATAGGCATGCTACTATATAGTAGTTTAGTATAATAGAATGTCATCAATGAAGACCACCACAATGTGATCATGATCTGGAAGAAATATCATATTCATGAGTCCCATGAACAATTTTGTATTTTTGGTAATGCCAAACAGCCTGACCAAAAACACATAATGGTCATACTGAAATTTAAAATCCTTCCTTCAGCACATCATCAAATAATACTCTAAGCTGGTGATATCATGGCCAGAGTTCCATCATCAAGAACCAATGTGCTCCCTTCAGCTGATCAACAAGGTTATCAATCCTCAGAATTGGGTACTTGTTCTTCAAGGTCACCTGGTTCAGGCAACGATAGTCAACACAAAGTCTCATTCTCCCATCCGCCTTCTTGGTGATCAAAATTGGGGATTACCAATGATAAAAACTGGGCTGATTAAACCCCTTCCCCTATAAGTCCTACAGCTGTACTCGCAGCTCATGAAGGTCTGTAAGATCAATCTTATACGCTGGTGTAGATATTAGTTGTATCTCGTGGTACAAGTCAACGTTAATATCCACCTCTCTGTGAGGAGGTAGACCCAAAAAAACATCTGGGAAGACCTTTATATACTGGTACACCACTATAAGATGGCTCGGACTCACAACATCAACCTTTATGAGGGTAAGGGTAGCCAACAATTGAGGGATCAGCTGCAGTCTCTTCTAGGTAAGTCCATCATGTTCTGGAAATGCACCCTTCTCTCTGGTGTAGTAAACCTAGTCCCATCTATGCAGACACACCACACATTTCACCTAATAAAGTCAATCTGAGCATGTAATATAGATAAAAAATCTATACCCAAGATGACGTATTAAGTACTCAGCACTGCTACTAGAAGATCCCATCTGATTCCCTCTCCACTTAGAGTAAGCTCACACTACTGGCACAAGGGTGTAATCGTCAAATCCGCTATTGAAGAAGTCTCTAGCTGTAAGTATTGATCCAACGGATCCATTGTAATCTTCATGCTCTTAACAGTGGGTGTGGAAATAAAATAATGACAGGAACTTATGTCTATAAGTACAGCTGCTAAGGTGGAGTAGACACAGATCATACCTCGTATCATCTCCGGAGCACCATGGTCGTAGGCCTAAACTACCCGGAGCTGAGAACGCCCTTGTCCACCAGATTTCAATAGTTGGGGTGGACCACTTGGTGGTGGTGGTGGTAACATCTCAAATCATCCCCCACCACCAGCTACACGGCCGAGTACTCTGCCACCTCTGTATGCTCCCTGCGGATCTCCTCAGTCGAACCTATGTCTCACCCTAGGCTGTCCTTTGATAGTCTACTGATCCTCTGTACGGAGGGTCAAATAGTCACGAGCCATGTGACTTTACCCAATGCATGTTTAACACCACATGATCCTCACATGATGGGCTCTGTCTCTGGTTCCTTGAACAACTGACCCTAAATCCCGATGTTGACTTCCAGTTTGTCTTGTTCTATTAGACCTTTGTGACATCTGTCTATAGCGAGCAGTAGAAGTCTCTACTATATGATGCCGGTGTTGGGACTCACTGTTGGTGACTACTTAGAAAAAAACTTTCCACTAATAGGGATCACTCTAACACCCCCGCTTGCATCGGGATGCTGATAGAAATCATTGAATCACCGATCTCCCACATGAGTTCCTGCTCGAAGGTTTGTGCCCTGGAGAATGGGTCTAGCACCATATCAGTGGAGTATCATGAGAGTTCAGTGAACCTTTCTGAGTAAAAATCCACAGTCATGTTGCCCAGCTGCAGATGTAGAAGCTCATGTATGTGCATTGCATGAAGTGTTTCTAGTACAAACTCTATCCGAATCATGCTCTTACAGTCTGCCCAGAGAAGTGTCACCTCGTCGTGATCCTAGAGCATCATTCTTAACCATCTGCATATTTATTCCTGTATAATACTGACAAAAAGTATCACCATGAGATTATATGGTGTCCAAACAAGTCAGAAGACTCTTTCCATGACATCCAGTCAATCCTCACCCACCTGTGGGTCCATATCTCTCCTGAACCTGGGTGGCCTCTGGCACTGGATCTCGTGAAACATGCTTAAGAGGCATGCACACTTTGCTGCTAGGGCTGGTGGAATCGATGGATGAATGGGTAATGGTACCACTGGTTACACTGCTAGGGCCCCTACTAAAATAGGGCATTGCACCAAGGCATCGTCAGTTGGTTGGCTATCATTGCATCCTATACCCGGAACCCTAGTGGGATATCTGTGTGAAGGCATCATGAGAATAAACTGGTCTTCCATGATCAATAAGTTATTTCTCATGTGCTGACTGTAAATATCACAAATAAAACTCAATGAAAAACACACACAGTCTTTTTTTTCGTTCACTGAGTAAGAAATACAAAGTCAGGGTACTGGTGCATGGATATGTTGGTCACCGTACCAAAAGTGGATTCCCTAAACTGATAACCACACTAATAACACATGACACTATTGATGTCAAATGAGCAGATTCAAATGTTCTATGGTATAACAGACCCATCTGATACCAATTTGTTATGACAGGTCCCTTGGGGCCCATGCAGTGACAATCCCAAGCCCGCCTTCCATAGGCCAGGTGCTGGCGACTAGTACCGAAAGGTGTATTCTCTAAAACCGGGAAGGCATTTCCTTCATATCCAATAAACACACTCAACCATCCACAGATAAATATACAAACAAAAGTAAACATTATAGAAAAAGGAGTGTGTATAGAAATAAAAAAGGGGCCAGAATACAAGCCCAAATGGAAATTACAATAGAAATGGAAATTACAGGTAAAATGAACAACTCCTGTTAACACACACTAAGGACCCTACTTGAAGAGTAGGTACATCTGTCGAATGGTCTTCTCTGTAGTACTCCACGTTTAAGTTCCACCTCTGAGGTACCTCTAGTACAGGTACCCTCATCCTATGTCAACGATGTCCGTTGTCTGCACCAAACACAACAAGCTGCGTGCATATCCCATGTAGAGTTGATTATAACATTACTCAGTACGGACCCTGAGACCCTCAATGGTTTCAAAAAATTCACAAAGGATAAATAAAAAACCATTAAAACCACTGACAACCCTTCTTAGGTATATGTCCATACATATACCTAAGTTATCCAGTATACCCATCTCATTCATGAAGAAACTCAATGCCCAAATCCTTATCCAATGTAAAAATAATCCATGATGGAATGAATGACATGAAGGTAACACCACAAAGGTAATTACCAAAAAGGTAACACCACACAGAAGTATACCACAAGGGTGTCACCAAGAATGTTAGTACAACGAAGGTAATGCCACATAGTTAAGTAACACATAAGTAACACGAAATAGAAGAATAACACAATGGTATCACCACAAATTTATGTACTACAAAGGTATGCCACATATAAGATTACCACAAAGATAAAGACTCGTCTCACACAAGATATAACATAGGTACGGTAGTAAGGATGATTTGATGTACCTACTATATCATCAAACTCTGTTAAGAGGAAAACCCACATAGGATTCTAAATCAATACACCCACATAGGATAATAATACAGTAGACCCATGTAGGATCTTATTAAAACAGACCCACGTAGGATCCTAGAGTAGTCTAATGTTGATTCCTAGAGCATATCAAAGTGGTACTCTAGATCAATGACCTTTGTAGGATCCCAGAGCATAGACCCATATAGGATCCCAAAGCACAAACCCACATAGGATCCCAAAGCACACACCAATATAGGATCCCAATGCACAAGCTGACATAGGATCTTTTTCTAATGTTACAGCTACCTACAAGGTTCCCTCACTAAGCCTGCATGATTTTGGGAGGGTCCGCTCCACATGACAGTGGTCGAATACACCATCTACAATGATACCCCACAAAGATGTATCCCAAGGATTGTTGTGTGAAATGGGTCTCAACACAATAGATAGTACATCAATTAGACACCCAGTCAGTATATTATTGGCCTTTTAGTCCTAAGGGCCTGGTTAGATTCGTACTCGATTCAACCTGACCATACCCTAACATAATCCAAAACACATGTGGGGTATACCAAAAGTACCTTATCGATCTATTGTTTACAATGATACAGACGATTCATCATATAGACTCTCTTAAATCATGATAGGGTCGAAAGAATGAGAAGGACTCAATGTCTGTCCAGATCTGACCTAGTCGGACTGACCCGGCCCGACCCGTCTTGGGTCGTACTGACCTGGTTCAGGTCGACCTAGCCAGTTGGGTCCGCCCCGGCCCACGCTGTTTGGCCCACGGTGCAACCTGTGGTGCGACGGCCCACTAGGCTCACGACTGGCCAGTCATCTAGCCTCCTTCGCATGGAGTGGTCATGTTCCATGCCTTCACTAGTGGCCAGCGTCGAGCTGACTACACTCCCATCGCCATCGAGGCCCAAGGCCGCCGCTCCTGGACACCGGGCAATGCAGACGCCTTTCTTCATCCCCTTCGCATGGATGATTTGAATGCCAGCCACCACTATTTCCCAGCCGTGACCGATGGGCTGCGACCCTTCTCTAGCTACGTAGTCATGCCACCAACTTCATCGCGGCTGGACGAAGTTCTAGCTACCACTATTGAGTCCCACTGGTGACATTCCTTGTGCACCAGGTGTGCCCCTATGGGCCGTTCTTCATTCCAAATATTTTGGCACTTGTCCCAGGATGTCTCCATCAATTCAAGCCCATCAAATCATTCACCAATTTTGTGGATAGGTCGGATCGTGTTCATTTGGACCGCTCTCTCCGTGTTAAAATTATATCAATCGGCATATTTGTTCTTCAACCATAAAGAACATCAAGAACAAGAAAGGGGTAATCAAAAAAACAATCCCTACCGTGAAGGTTCCGTAGGAGGAGGCGTGAGGAACAAGATTAAGTCATTGAAGAGTCAGTGTTCAATGGTTCCACAAGGCGCTTCTGATCTGGTCTCGAGGACTATTCCGTGTTCTTCGATTCCAGAGTACATTCTTCAATGGATAGGGTCCTCTTCATTAGAGAGGGAAATCTTTCTCCAATTTCCTCCAAGGATATCTTCAAATTCTCCATTTCCAACCAATCCTCTTAAAGGTAAAGAGGATCTAATATAATATAAATAGTTATATTAATTTAATTCAACATTTTCACAATTAAAGATGACAAATATTATTAATTTTATTTAGCGAAATTAATTAAATTGAGAGTTCAATAGTTTTCTCCATTAAGAGGTGTTCGGGTGGTCCCCACCACCATGATTCAAAATGTGGGTATTATAGCCTAGGTGGTCCCCACCTCCATAACTCAAAAATGGATGTTTCAAAAATAAAATTAATGTTTGATCTTTAAATTTTTTTTACATGAAAATATCAAAAATAAACTTTCAACAACTTCCTACTATAGTCAATGTGATATCTAATTAACAAAAAATTGATGATGAGAGTTCAACGGTGCCCTCATTTTAAATTCTGAGCATTGTTTCAAAAGATACAAAAACCTGCTCACACATTTAATGAACGTACATAAAAAATGTTCATTAATTCATTTCAGGCACATCGGGCATCAGAATCACTTGCGGTAAATTTTCGTGGGCACATAAAATTCACAAATAATAAAAAATATTACAGAGAAAATAATGTTCCTTTACATGATAACTCATTAAATACAATATCGATGATTGAATTTATAATAAATAAACCACAGTCTAGAATAATATCCCAAATGGTTGATGATGTAGTTGAAAATGATTTGTAAAACTCTTTGAGAGAAATATCCATTTTTCATGAAAACATTTAAAAGTCGAACAATTTAGAAAGGAATAAATTTGAAAGAGATTTTTTAATCAATGTGTCCCATACCACTTTCAAACTTTTAAATATAATTATCATTTTAAAACATTCATGTCTATATAAATAAATCCTTAAAACCATTTTGAAATCTTGGACATTAATTAGAATGATTTAGAAGAATAAATTTATAAAACAATAAAATTGATTTTTTTGTTAAATAGTTAGTTAAAATAATAATTTTTGAAATTTATTTTTTGAAACACAGACATGTAAAAAAATATATTCCCTTAAAAATAATTACACTCAAACAATCTCAGATAATAATGAGATTGAGGAATTAACCATTAACTTGCACTTTTGTTTAGTTAAGGGAACGTTTAACCTCCTATATAATAACCATATTCTATTATTAAATTATTACAGAAACATATTCAAATGTAATATTTTATAATTTATTCATTTATGAATTTATAATTTTTTTATTTATAATATCCATGTTAAATTAACATTTCGGGTAATAATTGCTTTTTTTATCGTACGTGTTTTAACTTGTTATTCTAGTTCGTGTCATTTAGATCATGATTTATATATTTAGAGAATATAAAACATGATTTATATATCATATATATATATAGAATATAAATATGTATAATAGATATATATATGAAATGGAAAACATTATTTATGGAGATGGTAGGCTGTATGCAAGCATAATGGTTATTTCTGTTTTCATATAGTATTGAACATATTTAAGTGAATAAGATATATGTAAGTATATATATTTATATATATAGAACAATAATTATGTCATATAATAAATACATATTAATAATATATATTTTTATAGTCATGGTTGAATGATACCATGGAAATGAATCCCATCGCGTCTGTAGAGACTGTAATCCGTACATACGCACGAGAAACACTATCAATATATTGTTGTTGAAATCGTATATAATTGGATGGTGTATCATATATAAATAATAAATAAAATGTTATATGTATTAATTACATCAGGTATACTAATTATTATACCCATCTAAATAAAATTGTATTGAATAACAACTAAACCAGGACGTGGAGACGGTAAGCCATAAGAATGCACGTATGGTGACTTTGTCATTCAATTGATGGATAGAATGACGAATATGGTTGTAACATTTAGGTAATAAAATCAAATTATGTATAAGATACTAGGGTTATTTTTATAGAATGAAAATAATAAAGAAAGAGGGAGTGGTAGTGAAAAAGAACATGAAAGAGGTGATGATCGATTTACATCCACTTCGGGTCTAACCTTTTGATTTGATCAAAAGGGATCCATATGTTGGATTTATGACCAAAGGAAGCCTCCAAAATTAAGGTTGTGTAGTTGGAATAATATATGGGCTGGGTATGGCCGATTCAAATGGCATTGTGTTTTGAATTTGAGAGAAGGCGTAGAGCCCTTTTATAAGAGGGGTGAGGGTCACTTTAGGAAATTATTAAAGTATTAATATATTATACTATCATATTTGTTTTATAATTTCTTCAAATGAATTTATTTCTTTCCTTAGGTGGTTATTGGTCTAAATCCATTCAACCAATCGGTTTTATATGAGTGTTTAGGTTATGATTTTAACCTTTTCTTTTATATTTAAGTCTATGTTAAATAGTTTAACATTTACCGTCTCTTATTGTATTCTTACACTATATGGTTAACAAACACAATCTAAACATTCAAGAGATCCTCATGTGGTTAAGTAATGACATATTTAATTTTATTTATTCATTATGGAAGAACTATATATATTTTGGAATATTATATCAACTAATAATATATTATTTATCTTAAAATTTTATTAATGTCAATTTTGACACTATTTGGTATTTTGTTTCAGTGAAAGTCATAACAAACTTATCGCTTAGATAACAAATTATCAAATCAAATCTAACTTCTCATGTTAACCTATAAAATTTTTGGATGTTATAAAAACATTCAAATTATATTTATTTAATATTTATAATATAAACTATTTTAATATTTCATTAAGAAGGTAATTATTGCATCATCATTGTGTCATAAATAAATTTATTTAATTAATATATAAAAATAATAAATAAAATATTATTAGGTATAATAGGTTTTAGCTTTCTAATGTATATTTATAGTAGATTTTTTCATATGTGTAACCCTATATAAAAAAATAGTTATTAAACGTAAAATTTAACACCTTTAACTCTTCTTTAAATAAAATAAACATAAATGTCTAAATCTAATCCAAGTGGACCTAATGGATAATATTTTAATTCTAAGGTTGTTTTTTTATTGAAATACATTTATCCAATATATTTAGGATATATGTTATGAAAATTATAATATCATATTATCTCTCATTACCCTATTTACTTTTAATCGTGGTCTACAAAAGTCAAAAGTTATTACTCACCAAAAATTATTTTCATCTTATAGAACAAAATTTAACATTCGGATTTCAACCATGTCTCTCAAATTTTGAAATTCAACATAGAGAAGCGGTAAAATTAAGTGTTATGTAAATTTTCAAATACTGCAAAGAGGTGGGTAAAAGATGGTAAAATGTTTAATAAATTTTTATATATCTAAACATATTATAAAATGAAACAAACAAATTACAATGAAATTATATAGGTATTATTTATATATTATGTTCTTAAATAAATATAAATAAAATAAAAAATTATTAAAATAAAAAATTGGTTTTTAACAATAACTCACTGTTTTTTATTATTCATAAAAAATTTTGATATCAGAAAAATATGAAAAATTAACCCTAAATTAATTTTGATATTCCAAATTATTAATGTAATTCTATTTTACCAAATTTAAGACATATAAGATGCATTATTTAATTTTATATTAATTCCCATTGTCAAAATAAAAAAGAAGTTTTGTAAAAATTAAAAACTATAAAAATATAGACATGTGTTTAGGTCAAATTACATATAATTACCTAAATTTTATTAAATGATAATAATATAATCTAATTATACTTTAAAACAATTCAAATTCTCAATTTAATAGTATAAACTACATCTATAAAAAATTTGTTTTCAATTAAAACATAATATTTTTCACTATTCATCAAAATATGAAAATTATTAAAAAAAGTACTAATAATTTATCCAAACAAAATTTTTATGTTCCACTTATAAAAAATAATTTAATTTTACTCAATTGAAAATATAAAAGTGTCAAATATTGGATTTAAAAAGGGTTCACCATTAAAAGGCAGTAACATTGCATTATTTGAAAAATAATTATTTTATCTGAAAAAATGCATTTATTCTTATATTTTGTCTATAAAACACATAATATGGATTTTAAAATTATGTGTATTATATAAAATTAAAAATTCAGTTAATACTATTCATAAATGATTTTGAACAGCCAGTTTATTAAGTCATGGAGTGATCGAACTTGGTGTTGCATGTAACAAAAGTTATAGAATTTCATTAAAGATATAACCTAATATGAAATCATGGGGTGTTACATATGAAATGATCTAGGTTGTTCCATAAAATCAAATAATTCAGTCAAAAGAGCCAAATTGAAAACAATCTTCTTTGTTCTTGGGTCGTGCAGGATGGATAAATGATCCAATAGTCTGATTCCCATTTCCACTTCCACCATTAAAATATGTTTCTTGTTTCTTCTTTCTCCCAACATTTGAGATCCCACCATTACATGTAGGTATCGTCATACCTCCTCCCATAGATCATGATAAATCACATTCATTAACTATCACTCTATTCACTATCTCTATATAATCAGTAATATAGACCACCGTAATCTTTGAAGGAATATCCTGCCTTACCCTGATTTGAAGATGATTTCCTTTAAAGATGCACATGACACAAATTCTAGTGAAAATACAATAAATTCAAGAATTTATCCACATATTCCATGAAAGAAAAATTATCCTACATCAGGCTAATGAAGTCTTTTAGTTTTAGGATTTTGGTCGTATGAGTATAGAATTGTTTTATGCATAATTACTCAAAATACTCCCATTAAAGGCATTAATTCAATTTAGCCTTCACTGCTAAATCGTTCCAATAGCATCCAAGATCCTCAATAATATAATATTCTAGCTTGAAATAGAGATCTTATGGTGTACCAATGAAATTGATTATATGAATCATCCTTCTTAACCACACCTCCACCTCTGTAGTTTTAGAATCACCCCTAATGATGGGTGGATTCTGCTTCATGAACCCAATTATATTATCAAAATTCTTTGGCTCATTACGTAGGATTCCTATATCTATAGTTTGAAATTAATAGACAATACTCTAAACTAGATCCTGTTTAACCGGTGGTCTATGTGCAACCACATTCTCCGTAGCTTCCTCTAGTTGGCTCATAAGACGCCTATTGGGTTGCATTTTCTATGAAAAGAATAAACTCTATCAATATCACACTATAAAAACAGATGGCTCAATATTTCAAATTCTATAACAACATTTCTGCAAATAATTGGTTTCCAATAACATCTTTTTTTCATTTCATTCACTTTTGAAAAATCATATTCCTATTTTTAAAAATCCATCCATTTTCTAAATATATCAACAATTATTTTTTTATGTCATTCATTTGAATATATTTTCATAATTTTTCAAAATCCAAAACATTATATACACAATATGAATCATTAATCGAAATGTTTGATGATCTCCTAGCGGGATGTCATTCATGTACAATACATTTTGTGCTCATCTCATTGGAAAAAAACATGACAATGAGATTTCGAACATTCTATATTTCCCCTAAAAACACATATGAATCCAAAACACTGAAAATTTTATATTCATCATAAAAGGGTTTTCTACATAATATTATTCTAAACATTTCATGTTCTGAAAATCCAAATCCTATGTAAGATTCCAACACATTGATTAGACAATAAATAATTTCAACTCAATGACTAAGAACATTGATGAATACTTGTTAGTCATGGACAAAACAAGTTGTTACCATTTGTAATGATCCACTAATTCCCATTGTCTAGAGAGTAAAATGAGTCTTTACTGGACCTTAGGTGACATTCCCAAGATTCTAATGTCTTGAAATAAAAGTAAGAGGTTTTAATTAATGTGGGTAAGGGTTTACCATTTAATATCTAAAAACAACCTATCAAAACATCCACAAACTGCTCACTATACGGTGCATGAATTAAAAAAATACATTTCATATCATTATCATTAAAACAACTGTCCATGGTGTGCTACAATGGAAGACAACCCAAAATCAAATTAAACAACCTAAATACAGTGAATAAATTCCCAGATGACAATAATAGTCCATACTCAACAAGATCATTTCCCCAACATCACTATGTAGACCAAATTATCACAACCTGGTGTTAATGAAATGTAACAAATTACTTTTTCCCATGTAATAGAATGTATCATCTACAAAAGAACTAAATATCCAATGATGAGGGAGTATATAACTACACATTTTTTCACAATGACTTTCCTACACATCCCACTTATATTAAACAATATTCTAAATATATAAAATATTTTATATAAATCAATTTACCACACCAGTTTATAAACAAATATAAAAATGATGAAAAAAATTATAACAAAGTAAATAAAAGTAAATGAAACAAATTTCCAGTTAGATAATTTCCAAAAAAATTCTAATCATGGTATATAAATAAATTCAGGCTTTTATTTTGGCATACCCATTCCATTGTTCACAACACACCCACACATGCACACATCATATGATAGTTCCATACACATGAGTGGTCTCTAATACAATTACCTAGTGCCCCAAAGACATACTCCCACACATCTACAGTCACACACATTGTTCCCCAATGATACAAAACCATTATTCGGTTGTATTTCTAACATGAACTTGGAAAACATCACATTTTCCAAAAAATGTCAAATCACCAAAACAAACTGTTTCAACAAAACTGCTTTTTTATTGAAAATTATAGAATAAAAGAATATTAAAGAGGCCATTTCATTTCAATAAAACATTACCTTCAAATGAATACATATAATCCAAATCATCTTACATAATTACATAAAATATCCATATTAAAATCTCTATTTTATAATTAAGAATGCACACACTATTTTAAAATGCCCAAATTTCCAGATATTCCCAATTTGCTAAACCATCACAAAGAAGGGTTCCAACAATTTATAAAGATCAAATAAAAACAAATTAAATAAAATATATTATATTTAAAACCATTCCAATAAGTTTTACTATGTGGAGTCGAGAGAGAATCCCCCTACCTTTATGGTTTTAATGAAACATAACAACAGACGAAGAACACTTTAGAGAACAGGGTCGATTCTTTATGGAACGTCGTTAGATCACCTCTCCTAGAAATATCATGACCAACTATCATCTTATATGGAATCAAGACTCATATATCTTTCCATAATTATTGTACATATGAGAATTTAAAAATATTAGATTATTATATTTATGTAGATCTATGAAACCAATCAAGAACGATGAAGAACGATCACATAGCCTAAGAAAATCAATTCGAAATAGAAAGGGAAGCCGTAATTTTCACTCCAAATAACACGGGATAATTATTATACCTTCAATGAATATAAATACAGACTTATAGACTTTTAGAAGAAAAAAAATCCTCTTAGAATCAAAAACGAGTGATACCCACTTTTTTAGGATCTCATTTAAACCATGCGGATGATTAGATCACATGGTTAGGAAAACTATTCCCTAACTATTCCTTATATAATTCATATAAAGACCCTTGTACATCCTCCTTGCATAGTTTCCCTAACGGTGTTCCCACTTTTCCGAAACCCTATATCAAAAACCTTCTATTGTGCACGAATTCTACAAGGTTGTCCGCATGAGTTTGATAAAATGTGAAAGGCCTGTTAACCTATACTTTAGCCCCCAAAACATAATGAATTATTTCCAAACACTCCAAAATGTACCTATTATACTATATATTGAAAAAATATATAGAATGGGTTATGTAATATAAATTAGGGGTACTAAATAGATCATTTTGATAGATTATGTTACATGCAAAATGGAATTTTACTAAAATATAATATATTGTATATATTATTACTTAATATGGTATTTATCAAATTGTTGTTATAATGAAATGTGGGAATATTATTAACAAAATATTTTATAATATTATTTTTACACTTGATTATATAATTTTTTAGTGAGAAAATATTTATAAACAAATACAAACACTAATTGAATATAAATGATATTTTTTATAAGAAAATATTTTTCAGCAACAATTGGGTTTTTTTCTATGTAAATCATATTAGTTACATTTTGTTAATGATAATAATTAAATTAATATGTTATATATTTTATATAAAGTCTTTAAATTCAATGAATAGATTTTAATTCTATTATATAATAGAAAATACAATTTTATGCATAAAAATATATATTTTTATATTAGTATTTTTACTACATTTTAATAGTACAGTTTTTTACAAACTAAAGTTTTTACATTTATGAACTATATCTTAAAATTAAAGAATTATCTTGAAAAAATTTATTATCATGATTATTTTTGGTATTATTCTTAGATGATTATTTTTTTAATCAATACTAAAAAATATTAAATTTTAACTTATTATAGTTTTATCATCAAAATAATTTATTGTGTCATATTATATTTTTAATAGTTATTAAATGACAATTATATTAATTTTATAACAATTTATCCAATTTATGATATGGGGATAAATTTAATATTGTATTTAGATATAACAACATTTCAATTTTGTAAACGTTTTTTGATTAAAAACACACTTTTACGTCTTGTCAATAAGATTAATTTGTAATAATTTTTTAATGATAAATAAAATTAATTTGGAAAATTTGATTTATTATTAGGAATCATAATTCATTATAATTTATAAAAATTTCAAAATAAATTTTGGTCAATGTGATTGATGAAAATAATAAAAATTAATTATAATGATTATGAGAAAATAGAGTTTACAACGAGACCAAAAGATAATATTTTGGGGAATTTAACATAGAAAATTTTCAAACATAATTTTTAAGGACATATGTTTACATAATCAAACATATTAACTATTTTTATTTTTTAAATAGAAATAATATTCTATTAATGTGACCTATAAATAATGTTAATTAAAAATAAAGTTACCATCTATGATTTTAATAAATATAATTATTTTCAATACATACAAAAACTCTATTTTTTCTGTTATACATATTATTTTTCTGGATGAAAGAGTTTAAATCATGAAAATAATTTATATTTAAATTTTATAGAGGAATTATTTAGCTATAGTTCTCTGGAAAGGAAAACATTGTAATTATTTAGTTAATAATTAAATGAAAAAACAATACAAATAATATTAATTGTTAAGTAAAATGATTGTATTTTGGTCTTAAATTAATTTTTATAAGAATATATCATGTTACACGGGTGTAAATTTAAAATATTAAAATTCCATCATTTTTCATATGTATTTAAATTTAAATAAAAAAAAATATTACCAATATCAATATTAATGTTAATGTTTAATAAAATGAGATTCTATTAAATGAAATAAAATTAATAAAAACTTCATATTCATCTAGGTAATTTTTGATCACTAATAAATATAGAATTTCTTCCATTAAAGGACAAATTTGTATTTTAAAACCAACATAAGAACCAAAAAATAGTAAAAACATGGTTAGTGTTGTTATTGTTAAAGCAGGGTTTTCGTTTGTTACATGCTCTTCTATTAAAATTAATGTCCATCACACATGAGATTTTTTTATAATGATTATATAACATTTATAATCATTTTATCTAATTTGTATAAATATTTTCAATTAATTTTAGTATTAATGAATAAATTTACTATCTATGAAAACATGTTATCCTGGTATAAACAATAATAGAAAAATTTATTAAACATAAAGAGTAAGGAACAAAATGATAAAAATTATATTCAATTTGTGTTATTTAATTTTGGATAAAAAATAATATCCATCAACCACTTCATTTTTAAATTTTGGATGCACATAACATAAGATAGACTTCTTAATGGTGAATACTTTTTATTATTTACTTGAATGCCACTCATCCTCCACTATAATATGGTACTCACTCACCCCCACCCCTTGTTTAAGCCTCCTAATATATTATTCATGACCATAATCATCCCAATGGACTACCTAAATTCAATCCCATAATCATAAATTTCTAAAAAAAATCACAAAGGATCCCATTTATGGTTTCTGTGTATACCTAAGGTAGGTACCAAAAGATGTTATAATGATTTTTTAAAATCATTTTGATTTTAGTTATCTCCCCTCCAATTAAATTTATATTATATAATTATTATATAATAATATTATTATCTTAAATATAATAATATTAATGTATGACAACTGTACTGCATACATCTACAATACTTGCCATCCAATTAGATATAATGTTATCTTTCATTTGTATTGAGGACTACCACCCAGTGAACCGATGGAATTCATTCTTAAATTACCCCAATTAATGTAATGGAATAATTTTTGATTTGTATTTTAAATACTATTTTTATGAATTATTTAATTTTTATGTAATTTTTATATAACACATAACTTCACTATTTTAGTTTTATTGGAATACAATAATGTTGATCATGTGTACAGCAGACCATCACCATGTGAAGCGATTTGATTTGTTCATTCCAAAATTTAATGTTTTAATTATGGTATTAATAATACTATGTAACATGTATGAAACAAAAATTTTTCTATAATGAAACTAAAAATATATATCATTTACGTTTCATGATTTTATTATGATAAGAAAATGGAAACAACATTCAGGCATACTTATGATCTTCTATCCATATTAATGAGGTGTTTCATTTCCTATTATTGGATAATATTTATTAATATAATCATGTTAAAACTGAATATGTATTAAATATATATTATTTTTTACATTGTTTATATTTTTAATCATTATCTATGTTGGAGGAGAGAAACTAACATGTCAAATCATACTTGAAAAATGAATCTGTGATTATCCAAAAAAATGAATGTAATTATATATTATCTACGAACTAGTGATGATATTTCATAAAATGATCATATATGATATCAAAAATACTATTATTTTATTATTTTAATATTATAAAATTCTTGAAAATTTATAAATTAAGGTAATGTGAGTTCAATAAAAATGATAATTAAGGTTCGGTATTTCACCTCAATTTACCTTCCATGGACACTTATTTAGTATTATAAACTAACTCATTTTTATGTGGTGTATATACTAACCCTCTGAAATGTAATATAATAAATACATCATTATTAATGGTATGTAATTTTCCTATATGAATTACCTAATCTGGGATGATTTGTGTTGAAAAATGCTAGGTGGTAAATGTTGTTGTGCAATCTCACATTATTTTTTGATTATTTGATTCCTATTAGATTATCACTTTCATATTATATTTTTTCAATTTAAATTATATTTATACTAAATTACAATATTATTGTTTGATTATATTTCTATTTCATAAATTTTATACCATTTTTACAAATTGTGACTACATTGAATGTTAATAGCTTAACTAGTGAATAATTGATAAATTTGTATACATTACTCAATATTGATATTTGATAAGGCTCACATTTAATTAATTCAATAGATTATTCAAAATTTGGAAAATTTTTAGAATTTCTATTACATTGTTTGTGGAAACTATTATGTCTACCCCACGATTCATTTGTAGTCTCATTGGGTGACATCCAAAGGAAAAAACCATCACCTTTTTTACCAATGTGTATAAGAAAAATCATATGAACGGTCTCGGTAGAAGAGATCAGATCAGAAAAAACAATGTAGTTTTTACTAATTATTTTTTAATCCATATATTTTATATTATTGATGGTAAAGTTTACATGTATCTTAGGAAACAATATTTTCGAAAATTATCCATTTCCTTCATTTTCGTTTTTATTATTATTCATCATATTTTTAAATGATAATATCAATAGATACATTTCATTTCCTAATTATTTATTAAATAAAAATTTTGTTTAGTTATATAAAATTATATATTTATTATTGATTATCATATTATTAAAATTTCATGTGTTCTTAGTTATTTATCATTACATGATGATTATTCTCATTGATTCATTAATTCTTCTAATTTACTTAAACCCTTACTACAAATTTGAGCTCAACCTTATTTTGTTTGTTTCCTTATGTTCTATGAAGTTTATTATAACTGATATTTAGGGATAAAAATTATGGAATCTATTTATTCTAAAAATATATATTTTGAAATTTGGGTATTAAAAATTTAATGAAACACTGCGATATATATATTATTTACCAAGACTATTAAATCATTCTATCCTTCAGGATGTGATTACAAGTATCATTTTCCAATTTAATGGTAGTAAGAAATATGTAATGAATACTAGTGTTACAAATATGATAATTCGTATCAACCAAAGCTTTGTAGAAACCATGGAAACAATATTTTTGTAATCATATATTTGAGAATCGTATCCTATGACATAATTTGATGATAAATATATAAGAAAATTTAATTGATACCACAATTATGATTATGAGAATAGATATGAATAAATTTTTTGAATTTCTTTAACGATTTCACTATTTTTGGGATTATTAATTTTGATTCATAATGATATGATGAAATGAGGTTTATATATTATTTATAAATGACTCATTTTAGAATTTATGGGAACCACATCATTAAAAAAAATCTAAATTTTAAGAATGATCATCTCATTTATATTTCAATTAATATAATTCTCTCTATTTTAAAATAAATATTTCATGTTAAATATTTATTAATGAAAACCTTTTTGAACTGCTCCCATTTATAGTGTAAACTCATTCCATCATTTTCATATTATTAAATAGAGTCCAATATTGGAAAGACACATCTTTTAGATGATAAAATGATAAAATCATCGCATGATTCGAGCATTAGTGAATTGAACATATATTTTCAATTACATAGATCCATTTCTCGATAATAAGAGGAATATATGGGCTATTGAAGGATGGTAGGCATTAAAACACGAGATACTAAATTTAATGTTTATCCTTGGTGTGCTTGAGAGCTAAACATGGTCTATGTTAGTGCTCATAAACAAGGAATGATTTTTTTAGAAATGATTTCATTCCATTTTCCATCTCATTTGGTTTCTTATTGTGATGCCCATTTCATTGTCCATAACATCCATTTTTATCTTGGGTTTTACATTCTAATGTGATTTCTACAAAAAGCTATAATATGATTGTAAAATATTTACATCTAATTGGAGTTAAAAAAACAAGCTTGAAATGTGTTACTCTTTGAAAACATCCCATTATCATTTAGTTCATCTAAAATCACTATTGGTTCAATATAGTCTTATTTAGGATGGTTTATCTTATATTCTATAAACTAATTATTGAATATAATAAATCATTCACAAAGGAATTTACAGAGAATGTGATTAGTTGATGAATATCCCCTTGGATTTTCTATTTAGGTATGCAGTCTTAGACCCAATCATTTTGCACCAATTTTTAGATTTGTGTAATAATCAACTAAACTTTTTTAGGGTGAATACCCCTAGGTGAATATTTTCCAGAGTTCCATCAACTTTATAGTATATAAAAAGGGAGTTAATTTATAAAATAACCAAAAACTATATAATTTAACAAAACTCAAGGATGCAATATCTTACATAGAAATATCCATTTGACTTATCTTTACAGATGCCACTCATCATTACTAATATTAATCCCAAAAAAACTAAAATAATCCAAAAAGACTATATAATCCATTCTTCGATACAAAATATATAGGCCCAATATAGACATATCATTATTTCATAGAATTTACATTATTTAAATATTAAATCTCACAAATAATCACTGAATTATAGGAATATAGGGTTTAGTTTCTTTGAGTACCAGTTTCATAAGAATATTATTTTACACAACTTTTGAACATTTCTTTATAAAAACCCAAAATAGACCCTCTTAGAGACTTCTCATATGTTATAATCTTATTTATAACATATTGTATGGGAACAAAATAAGGTTTGTGGGATCATAAGATTAGTAAGGGTCAACATAAGTAATAATAATCAAATATTATAAGTGATCCTAAAATGATCATGTGGGTATTATAATGATACACACGAAAATCATACCCAACCAATCATGGATCATAAATAATGAGTCATGGCATAAGGCTTGGCATAACATAATGCATGTTTCAAAGACTATAGAAACATTAGATAATAAACATGGGCCATGATATAATAATAAAGGAAAAATTATATGAATAAGAGTATGGAATAAGATTATGCATAAGTATTCATATCATTGAGAACATTGATTAATTGAAATTATGCCTAGACATAATATTTTGAGCACATCTTAACCAAAATTACACACACACAAATAATTTTAAGAATATATTAAATCCAATTATACCCCCTCAAAACATCGTGATCATAACTTGGCACAAATTATACCCACACAAATCCTTGTTAAGAATCTTAACTTAATTATATGAACACACAACCACAAGAGAATATCTTAACTACAAATATAAGCCAATATAAAATCCATATCTCTTGAGACATCAAACATAATGAATGACCATGAGGGTGATATAGGAACCCACCCATCATTATCCTTACATATGTGTTCTACTTTAAAATAATCATTCATTATATCATAAAGAACCCATGTAAATAAAAATAGGTTTCAAAATATTTCAGGATGGTATCAAAAAATTTACCTTAGGGAAAAAAATGCTCGACAACCAAATATTCAACCACCATAAAAGAGTATTTAATAAGAGAATATAGATATTACATCATGAAAAATAACATCTATATAAATAATTACTTTACAGATAAATGAGATAATGGTAGAGAAATACTAAAAGTGTTTTGAGATAATGATTTTTACTTTGGTGCAAGTAATAATGTTACTGGCTAATTTAAAATTCATTTTTGGAAAATTAATTTTTAAAAAATAATAATGAAGAAACTTTTTGAATAAATATTTTTAATTAAATATGAATAATTAAGACTCTAAAATGACATAATGGTTTCAAAAATATTATTTTAAAACATTGTGAAAACATTTACTTTTAAAAAAGAATCTAAAAAAAGGATCCTTAAAAAGGAATAATTTTTTGTGAAAGGTGAAATGAATAAATTGGAAAAGAATTTGTTTTAGAAAGAAAAAATAATAATTGGTCCTTGAATAGTCCTAAAGTTTACAAAGTATAAAAGTGGAGTGAAAGGTAAAATAATTTATTTTTAAAGGATGTAATATGTTTTTTATATTTTCAAAAATCTTTTTTAAAAACGCAAAATATAAACAGACTTACAAAAATTCATTTTCAAAATATAATAATTGAAATATTAAGGTAAAATGAGATAACATATAATTGGATTTCCAATTATAATTTATAAAATTGTAGGGAATTTAAAATATTGAAGAGGATGGGAAAACATCAATAACTTGGTTGAGAATTATTCTCAATAATGATATAATGTTTTTGAGGAAGAATTTAATCATTATAAAATATTTTAATTAAAAATTCATTATCTATATAGAGGTAGAAAAATTAATGTAAAATTAAATCATATTAAATAAGAAATTTTCTAGGATAAAAGCAGTTTATTAAGAATCATTATTACCAAATAAATGGATTCGATTCGGCAAAAACCTATAAAAAATTGTAATCATTTAAATCAAAATCCATTTAAATAAACTACATGATATGGCTCCTAAAACCCCATTAATTAAATAAATATGATAAAATACATTCATTAGGTAGTAACCAAAACATATTAAATAAATCATGGTGCACAATAATACACATGTCTGATGAACTTTCATTTGATTTATCTATTATCTATTTTCAATATCGGGTGTGAGAATTATTGATCTTTTTAAACTAGTTTCGTAGTTGTGGTGTCATTATTTGTTATTATCGCAAATTATATCATTTAAATATAATAAAATTTATTAGAATTTATTATTTATAATTACATAAAATGTCATAATTTCATTCAAGGAAATTTTTTTGTGAGGATTCATAAAGATAAAATCGATGATGAGCTTGTTTCAGTGAATTTTAATAAAAAATCATATATATCTTAATTAATTATTTTAATATTAATGTTACTATTTAAGAAAAAAATAAAAAAATTAATTTATTATTTCCATAAAATATTATGAGAAATTAATTTCTCATTGTAATAAATTATATTATTTTATAGCATGGATAATGTAGGTGGTTATACATACCTAAATAAGAACATACCATAATTAATTGATCAATATGATTGTGAAATTGATTTGTTTGGAATAATATAATTAGTATAGAATAATAATGATAATTTTTTAATATTTTAATTTATTTGAATTATATGTTAATATATTTTAATAAATAAGGATAAAAAAAGATAAAAAATGATATATGTTGCTTTGTGGAGGTGCTAATCCTCCCCATGCACAGTTAACGTCTTCCTTTAAAAAATTGAGAGGGAATGACGGTGGATTACAAATTATCACATAAAAATTACAATTATATTATATATTTTAAATTAATTCATAAATTATATCCCTTTAACCAGTGAGGAGAGACTCTGGTTAAAAATGGAAGATTTCTCTTCATGGAGGTGGTAGTCGGCAGAAATACATGAATGATTGGTTCATTTTTTTAATAGAAAAGAGGAAATATATTAAATAGATATTGAATTATAAAAATAAAAATATGTATAAAAACATCAAAATTTTATTATATAGGAATAGAAAAAGAGATTTGGGAAATAAATATAGAAAAGAAAATAATTTATAGAAAAAATAGCACTCATGTTGGAGACTTGAGTTTTTCCCTTGGAGGACTCCCTTGAAATTGAGGGATTAGGGAAAAATACTGTGATCAATAGTTAAAGTAAATTAAAATTATTGGGAAAGTTAATAGTGTATAATTTCATTAGTAAAATATAATTTTATAGTGGTCTTGAAGGGTTGGTGAGACAACCCTTTTATAAGTGGTGAGAATTCCATTTTTATAAATATTTCTTCTTAATATAAATAAATCACATGGATTAAATGCAAATAAGGATAAAAAGTTGAAAATAATGTTGTGTAGATAATTTTTGGTCAATACAAACCTCAACCAATAAATCATTAACATGTTTTTAATATGTTAATTCATTTACCCCTTTGATTAACCCCCTTTACCCTTTTGGGTTTTACAACAATAACTAGTTTTTACAAAAGTAATTCATTTTTTATGTCTAAAAATTAAATGGTAATTATTAATTAAATTTGTCCCATTAATTAAAAATATGAAATATTTATTATCAGGTAATATTTATATATAAGAAAAGTAATATTAACAGTAGTGCAGGTAACACGTAAAAACCTATTTTTAGAAAAAGTGTATTTTATACTTAAAATTGTCTATGTAGGATAAAATCATCGATTTATTTAATTTTCCTATTATAAATTGGTTTATTATAAAACAAATAAAATTTATGTGTATTTTAATAAATAAAAACATAATTTTTTATAAAATGTTTTAAATTAAAAGAAAAGTCAAAAACAATTTCATTAATTGTAAAATACTACTTATATTAATAAAATATTGAATATAGTTTTTATAAATTCATAATAATATTTTGAAATGTAAAGTTTTACTCCTTAAATATATTTTTGATTTTGAAAAAAGTTTTATAAATTTTTATTTTATACTCACTTCCTGATATATTCATATACACAATTATTTTACTAAAAACTATGTTTTTCACTATTAACCAAAAAAAATATAAAGAAAATCAAAAAAAATTATACCAATTAATTTTGAAATTATTAATTCAAATTTTAAGTTAATTTTAAAAAATTAAATTTCTATGATTTAAATTTTTTTCCATTATATTAAGAAAATATCTTTTGTTAAAAAATTCCATTTTAAAACTTTAAGTGTTCTTAATCGCATTTGGTATGAGTTCATAATTTATTTTTTTCATTACATGGATTTTTATTATTCAATAATTTTATTAATAATAAATATGTTGAGTGAAATTTTAGTTTGTAGTTTTTTATGGATCTTTCTATAATATAGATTAAATTTTTTAAAGAAAAATTTATAGTAAAATATTTGGGCATTATAGAGAATCCATATACCTCGACCACACATATCACAAACACATAGATTATATTAGATGAAAATTGAAAATTGAAATATAAATGAATGAAAAAAATATTAACAAATGGATTTTCATTGTTTAGACCAACTCATAATCCCTGAGAAACAATGTAACGCCCCAACCACAGTTACCCAGAGTCGGTGCATTATTAAATAATATTGGCATGATCACAAGAATGATCAAGTCTCGAAAGAACAATTAGTTTAGTAGCCATGTAATAACTAGATACTTTCATAAAGTTTTCATTACATCATAAAAAATAAAACTACAACAATAAAGTCTCCATAGTCCACACTCTTATCTCCTCATACTATCCCTGCAGGTCATTTATAAATTACTTCTTCACATCATAGGAAAAATTAAACATAGAAAAGGGGTGACCTCCAATGCACAGTAAGGATAACGATATAGCGGAAACTTTCATAAATAAGAATAAACATTTAAGGAAATGTATAACTAAAACAAAAGCCTTTTATACATGAACTTCAACATAGTATGGAAAAAATAAAATGAAATAATGCCATTTACTTATTCACATGGATATTCTACTAATCGAATAATCACATGCAATATCAATAACCACTTTCATAATGATGAAATTCATAATGCCAGACTATCATAAGCACATAGCCAAGGCCTCATTCCAAGACTACAAAGAAGATTTTTTCAAGGCCATATGCCAAGACACTAGTTTTCCTCATGAGACCTACCGATGGATCGAGGAGCTATAGCGGGCTCCACCCGTCAATTATTAAGTCCAATGCATTCCTCATATAAACAGGTTTAAACATTACATAAACATTCATTTTAAAACTAGAATATGAAATGTCAATAATTTTTCCATAAACCATGAATGGTATAAAAATAACACATCCATATTCAAACATATCTCAAAACCTTCAATACAATATGGAAGTTTTGTATCATAATAAATGTACTTCAAATAATCTTAAAATCCATCAAAGAAAGTTGACATAGATGAAATCAAAACTATTTGAGAGAAATATATCTTTCTTTTTAAATCATTTAAAAGTAACATATTTATAAAATAAAACTTTTACTTTGAAAATATTCTTATAATCTTGTAAGGGAAGCTTCTAAGATTTTATAACGGCGGAAAATAGCCACACCCGCCATATAAGTTAAAAAAAGACATTCATACCTTAATTCTATCGAAAAGGTTAAAAAGGACCTTGTTTGGAAAACGACCGAAAGATTCCTTTATTGGCCTCTTATAAAAATTCAAACAAGGGTATAAATGGCTTTAACCCATATTCTTTAAAATAGAATGAATTTTTTGAAATACATTTTTATGAAACATGGATGTGGATGATAAAGGTGTCTCAGTATATAATTGCGTATAAACAACCTCGGATAATGATGAGATTGTGAAATAACCCTTACCCTGTAATTTTCCTTGGCTGAGTGTAGGTAAACTTCCAGAATAATGGTGAAATAATTGTTATTAAATTATACAAGAATCATATACATTAATATAATATCATATATGATCTTTTAACATTGCTTTGTTAATAATATCTTAGAATTATCGTCATTTCGGGTATTAACTTACTCATTTTCTATTATATATTTTGTTACATAAGACATGTTTGTTATGGATAGGTTGTATATTATTCATATCCAGAATTATATCAAGTCCTTAAACATTATTTTTAATCATAAAATGAAGTTTATACTGGAATGGATACGATGTAGAATGAATCGCATCGCGTTCGTGGAGACAGTAGTCCGTACGTACGCATGGGCGACAATATCATTCTTTTGATAATAAAATAATATATAATTGGATGGTATATCATATATACAGAATCATTATCATGTTATATTTATTATTTACAGGAATTACACATCATTATTATACCCATCCAAATAGTAATTTATTGAATAACAATTATACCACGACGTGGAGACGGTAAGTCATACGTACGGATGTATGGTGACATGTCATTCAAAGGATGGATAGAATACTGAATATGGATGTACCATATTTATAATAACATCACAGTATATATAATATACTAGAGTTATAATTTTATAATGGGAATAACAAAGAAAGAAGAAGTTGAAGAAGAAAGGAACTTGAAAGAGGGTGGTGAAAACATCACATCTTCTTCTGGTTATTCCTTTGGATTTGATCAAAAGGGCTCCTTAGGATGGCTTTCTGACCAAAATAAGGCCTCTATGATGAATTGAGGGGAGTTTAGAGAGTATTTAGGCAGGGTTTGGCCGAGCCAAAAGGCTTTGAATGTGTGAATTAGTGAGAAGGGTGAGTTCCCTTTTATAAGAGGGGTGAGGGGCACCTTTGGAAAAGCTAGAAATATTATTTTATAATAAATAAATATTCGGTTTCTAATGGCTCCAAAGTGTATTATTTAGTTTTTAACGTAGGTATGGGTCAAAAACCATTCATACAATAGAATTTAGACATGTTTGAGTCATTATATTAACCTTACCTTTTCGTTTTAACTCTTAGTTAATTAGTTTTACAGTTACCATGTCACTTTGTATTTTTATATTATATAGTTAATAAACTTACTATATACCTCCAAGAGACCCCCCAAGTGGTATATTAATGATACAACTATCATGATATAATTATCTTGTCCAAACCTTAGATTTTTAGGAATTTAATATCAATTAATAGTATAATATTTGTTTTAAAAACTCTTTTATGTCAATTTTGACAATATTTGGAAAATTGATTTTTGTGAAAATCATAACAGAATGATTATTTATAAAAAAGTTAATTAAATCAATCATAACATTTCATATTAACCTATTAAATTAGTTTAATTCATAAAAATTCTAATATTATATTTGTTTGGGTATTTATAATATCTATTATTTTAATTTTTAACTATTATGGTAATTACTGTATCATCATTGTGTCAAAAATAAATTAAATTATTTAATGTCTATAAATTATAAATAAAATATCATTATCTAGGAAATCTTTTTAGATTTCTAATGAATAATTACAATTGAATTTATCCTTTGTATAACCCTATATTAAAAATTTTTTAGTAAATAAACTTTGATTTTAAATCTTTTAACACTTCTTTGAATTAAAAAATAATAAATCTCCTAATGTAATCCAAGTGGACCTAAATGATAATATTTTATTCCTAAAGTTTTTTTTGGTCGAGATTAACTTTAAAATAGAATTCGGACATGTGTTAGGGTAATATTAATATAATTTTTACCCTTAATTACCCTATTTAATTTTAACCGTGGTAAATAAAAGTAAAATGTTACTATTCACCAAAAAATATTTTCAACTCATTGAACCACATTTTACTCCTTGATATTAACTGTGTTTCTTAGATTTTTGAAATTCCACTCACAGAAGTGGTGAAATTATGTTTTATGAAAAATTCAGTTTTTTAACTACCTATTAGTGGTTCACTATTCATAAAAAATTGATGTTTTTCAGAAAAATACCAAAATTTCACCCTAGGCTAATTTCGATATTTATAATCCAAAAATAAAGTCCATTTTTAAAAATAAAAGTAATAAATTTCAATAACTTGGTATTACTATTCATAATGGCTAGTTTGATTGGTTGTGGTGTGTTAGAACTCGATGTTGCGTATAACACACGCTATTTCATTATTCAAAGAGAAGTGTATCGTAGAAGCTTGGGGTGTTACATTCTATCCTCATTCAGATAATTTCATCCTCGGAATTTATAAAATACTACCGCATGAAAACACCCGGGTGGTTCTTCCTCATAAGTTCCTCAGGTTCCCACGTTGCCACTTCCATCTTATGGTTTCTTCCCAAGACTTTTACCAGACGAGTCGTCTGGTTTCTCAGTACTTGTTCTCTCATATCAAGAATCTTGACAGGCACTTCACAATAAGACAGATCAGGTTCCAGTTCTAATTCCTCATAGGTGAGTACATGTGTTGGGTCAGGCATTTAATTCCTCAACAGAGATACATGGAACACATTGTGATCTTTGGAGAGACATGGCAGCATTTCCAATCAGTAAGCTACATCCCCAATTCTTTCTAGAATTTCGAAATGTCCAATGTACCTAGGACTCAATTTACCTTTCTTACCAAAACATGTAACTCCCTTCCATGGAGATACCTTTAGGAAAACATAATCACCGACATGAAATTCCAAATCCTTCCTTCGATTATCGGCATAGTTCTTTTGCCTACTTTGAGCTTCTTTGATATGGTTTTGGATTACCTTTACCTTTTACATCGGTTCTCCACCAGTTCTGGGCCTACAAGTTTTCATTCACCAACGTCATCCCAACAGGTTGGTGTGCGACATCTCTTTTCGAATAATGTTTCATATGGTGCCATCTGAATACTTGAATGGAAGCTATTGTTATAGGAAAATTCTACCAGAGGTAAATATTGAACCCACATACCCTGAAAGTCAAGTGAGCAGGATCTTAACTTGACTTCTAAGGTTTGAATAGTCTATTCTGATTGTCCATTTGTTTGAGGGTGGTAGGCAGTGCTCAAATGTAGTTCAGTATCCAAGGTTTTCTGAAGAATGTTCCAGAATCATGAAGAAAAATGGGGATCATGATCAGAAACAATCGATAGGGGTACTTCATTGAGTCTCAAAACTTCATTAATATATAGTATTGCTAGCCGTTCAAGTGGTAAATCTTCCCTTATAGCAAGAAAATGTGCTGACATGGTAAGACGATCAACAATGTCCCACATTGCATCATTCCTTCTAGGTGTATTTGGTAGCCCCATGACAAAGTCCATCATAATATTGTCCCATTTCCACTCCGGTATGGGAAGAGGTTGCAATACTCCACCAGGTTGTTGCCTTCCAGCTTTCACTTGTTGACAAACAATACATCTCGACACAAAATCATCAATCTCCCTCTTCATGTTGTCCCACCAAAAATGTTCCTTCAAACCTCTATACATTTTGGTGATCTAGGGGTGTATAGAGAAATTGGAACTATGAGCATCATCCATCAATTACCTTTTTAGATCAGGTATATTGGGAACACAAAGACTCTTCACGAATTTCAAAATTCCTTCTTCATACGCAACGTCTCTCAATCTCCCATCATTCACAGTTTTAATCTTCTTTTGAAATTCTTCTTCATCGGTCTGAGAACTCTTAATCCTTTCAAGTAAAGATGGTTTGACAACCATTTGAAAAAGCATTGATGTTTCACCTTCCCTGGTTATTACCATGTCCATCTTCACTAGATCCATGAAAATTAGATCCCTTTCAATTCTTATATTGTTCAAAACTCCATGATCTTTTCTGCTCAAAGTGTCTGCCACCTTGTTTGTTTTCCCCAGGTGGTAGTGTATCGTACAATCATAATCCTTGAGTAATTCAAGCCATATCCTTTGCCTCATGTTGAGTTCTTTTTGCGATAAAATATATATTTCAAACTCTTGTGATCAGTATAAATCTCACATCTTTCACCATAGAGTTAGTGCCTCCATATCTTCATAGCAAAGATCATAGCTGCTAACTCGAGATCATGAGTAGGATAGTTTTGCTCATTAATTTTCAACTGTCGTGATGCATAGGCAATAACCCTATCATTCTTCATAAGGACACAACCAAGTCCTTTCATTAATGCATCACTATAAACAACAAACCCATCGTTCCCCGATGGTAGATTCAATATAGGATCATTGAATAATCTTTTATTAATTACTTCAAAACATTCTTCACACTCTTTTGTTCAAACATATTTAATCCCTTTAAATGTGAGCTTTGTTAATGGGTTAGCCAATCGGGAAATATTCTAGAAAAAACTTCGATAATAACCTGCTAAACCAATAAATCTGCGTACCTCAGTTAAACTCGTAGGTTCTGGACACTCTTGGATTGCCTTTGTCTTAGAAGGATCAACAGAGATTCCATCTTTAGAGACAATATGACCATAGAAAGAAATCTACGGAAGCCAGAATTCACACTTACTAAAGTTCCCATTTAATTCATGTCTTCTCAGAGTCTTCAATATAATGCGCAAGTGATTTTCTTTATCTTTGTAGATTTTGGAGTATACCAAGATATCATCAATAAATACAACCACAAATTCACCAAGCTATTCCTTGAAAACTCTATTCATAAGATCCATGAATACAGAGGGTACATTAGTCAATCCAAAAGGCATTACTGTAAACTCGCAATGCCCTTACCTAGTTCGAAATGATGTCTTCAGAATGTCTTCATTATTCACACACAACTGATGGTATCTATATCGAAGGTCAATCTTTGAAAAATATTGACCTCCATGCAGTTGGTCAAATAAATCATCAATGCGAGGTATGGGATACTTGTTCTTTATTGTTATAGCATTGATCTCCCTGTAGTCGATACATAACCTCATAGATCCATCTTTGTTTTTAACAAAAGGAACAGGGGCTCCCCATGGAGAAACACTATGGCAAATAAATACCTTATTACTCAATTCCTCTAGTTGTTTCTTTAGTTCAACAAATTCTATAGTGGCCATTCTATAAGGGGTCTTCGATATAGGCCTTGATCTAGCAATTAAATCAATAGAAAACTCAACTTCTCATTCTGGTGGATGTCCGGGTAAATCTTCTGGAAACACATCTACATATTCTTTCACAATAGTTACATCCTCTATTTGAACATTCCTTTCCTCTCTCATTTTAATTTCATTCTCTTCCACCTCAATAATTGAATTCATTTGAGCTATTGGGGGTGGATCTAGATTAGAATTAGGTGGTGATGATTCTTCTCTAAAGATAAGGTGTTCCTTATCATTATCATCAATAATTGTAACCTCTTTATTCTTACAATAAATCTTTGCATCATGGTACGAAATCCAATCCATACTGAGGATTATATCAAACTCAATCATAGTTATGACGATAAGATCAGTTGATAAAGACATTTATGTCCTCTAATGGGGACTGATTCACAAAACATTGTTGCAATGATACTTCCCTTAGGGGTTTTAAGAGACAACTCCCTTGTTAAATCAAATTTGAAATATCTAATTTTCATAGAAAAATGGGAAGATATGAAACAATGTGATGATCCAGAATCAAATAATTCATTTTCTAAACTTGAGGAAACCATCAAATTACCTGCCACCATGTCTTTCAGCGCTTTTACCTCAGTAGTAGTGATAACATAAGATTGGCCTTGATCACTTGGCCTTTTCTAAGGTATGTTCCCATGATGCATAGGACATTAATTTGCATAATGTCCCATATCCCTACAATTATAGCATTGGATATCGGTAGCTTCCTTCTTCCCCTTGCAATTAGGAGTTTGGGGGCCTTTTTCACCACACATGTAACAATCTCCCTTTCCTTTTAAGCAAGTACTGGGGTGTTTCTTCCAACATTTACTACAGGATGGTTATTCAACCTTTCCCTTCATCCCCTTATTTCCATTCCCAGATTGATCAGTAGATCTCTTCTTCACATTCATTGCTTTAATGTCATAAAACACAGAGAATTCATTTTCTGTCTTGATAGCACATGAGACTATGTCTTCGTACGATGAGAAGGATTGTAAGACTAATTCTCGATGGAGAAACAGTTTTAACCCATCAATGAAACTATCAATCTTACTTCTTGGGTTATTTATATAATCTCTAGCATACCATGCTAACCTTGTAAAGTTAGCCTCATACTTTGTGACATTCTCATCCTCCTTTTGTCTCAGACTTAGAAATTGCCTTTCCATATCTTCTTGATGGTCATGAGGAAAGTATTTTTCTAAAAACAGATATTTGAACTCCCTCCATTCCATATTTGATACATCATCATATTCCTTTGTATTTTTAATCAATGCCCACCATTGATCTGCATCTCCAGTGAGGTGGTAAACTTCCATGATAACTTTTTCCCTTTCACTACTTCCCAAAGCCTGAAATATTTTCTCTAGGGAACTTGTCCATTTCTCAGCTACCAATTGATTTGTACTCCCATTGAATGTTAGTGGTTGTTGCCTTATGAGGCGATCTAACATTGATCCTCAACACTATGGATCCGGGTGTTCCATACGGGTAAGGTTATTATTCATAAGCTGAGTGAGGTGTCCCAGTATGGTGATTAGTTGATCGGCACCAGTTGCATCACCACCTCAACTATAATTATCTTGAGTAATAGGGAAATCCCTACATGGAGTGCGTGCATTGATACGGTTTTCATTTCTTCCACTAGGCACCATTTCTAAACAATGGCATAAACTAGATCAGTTTATGAATCAAAATACATAATACCATACTTATACAACACTTAACTTAAATTGAACTATTTATGGATATAATCCATAATCATAAAAAAATCTTTAAGGAAGTATATACTTATAAACCCTTCATAATGATATTTAATGAAAATGAGAGTTATCTTAAGCATATCCCCCGGGAGTGTCGTAACCAAGAGTGCAGCAAGGCCCGTTGTCATGTACCAGTTCCAGTTAGAGTCTAGCTCAAAGCGGTGTTTTCGGGTTTTACCCTTATGTACATATTTTCCAGAGCTGCCTCTACCTGCTCATATCCATACAGGTATGTGTTGTAGGGAAAACTCACAAAATCTCTACAATACCAAAATTCTAGGAAGTTCTTCTATACTAATCCCCAAAGTCCATCTTAGGTCTATGTGCTCTAATCATAGTTTATCTAATTCTAGATTCCAATTTTTTTACTAAACATCCTCTGATACCAACTGTAACGCCCCAACCCTAGTTACCTAGAGTCTGTGCATTATTACATAACATTGGTATGATCACAAGAAAGATCAAGTCTCGAAAGACAGACCAGTTTAGTAGCCATGGAATAAATAGATACTTTCATAAAGTTTACATTACATAATAAAATGAAAACTATAACAATTTAGTCTCCATAGTCCACACTCTTATCCCCTCATACTATCCCTAAAGATCATTCAGAAATTACTTCTTCACATCCTGGGAAAAATAAAACATAGAAAAGGGGTGTGCTCAAATGCCCAGTAAGGATAACAATACAGTGAAAACTCTCATAAATAAGAATAAACAATTAAGTAAATGTATAACTAAAACAAAATCATTTTAAACTTGAATTTCAATATATTACGGCAAAAATAATATGAAATAATGTCATTTACTTATTCACATTTATATTCTACTAATCAAATAATCGCATGCCATATCAATAACCACTTTCATAATGACGGAATGCATAATGCCAGACTATCATAATCACATAGCCAAGGCCTCATGCCAAGACTACAAATATGATTTTGTCAAGTACTTATGCCAAGACACTAGTTTGCCTCATGAGACCTATCGATTCATCAAGGAGCTATAGCGTGCTCCACCTGTCACTTATTAAGTCCAATGAATTCCTCATACGAACAGGGTTAAACAGAACATAATCATTTGTATTAAAACTAGCATATGAAATGTCAATAATTTTTCCATAAACAATGAATGGTATAAAAATAACACATCCACAATCAAACATATCACAAAACCTTCAATAAAATATGGAAGTTTTGTATCATTATAAATAAACTTCAAATAAGCCTAAAATCCATCAAAGGATGTTGACATAAGTGAAATCAAAACTATTTGAGAGAAATATCTCTTTTTTTTAAATCATTTAAAAGCCTAATATTTATGAAATAAAACTTTTACATTGAAAATATACTTAGAGGCTTGTAAGGGAAGCTTCTATGATTTTATAATGGTGGAAAATAGTTGCACCAGCCATATAAGTTAAAAAATGACATTCTTACCTTAATTATGTCAAAAATGTTAAAAAGGACCTCGTTTGGAAAATGACAGGAAGATTCCTTTATAAAACTTTTATAAAAAGTAAAACAAGGGTATAAATGAATTTAACCCATATTCTGTAAAATAGCAAGAATGTTTTGGAATTCATTTTTATGAAACATGGATTTGGATGATAAAGGGGTCCCAGTAGATAATTACTTATAAACAACCTTGGATAATGAAGAGATTGTGAAATAACCCTTACCTTTTACTTTTCCCTGGTTGGGGGTAGGTTAAAATCTTGTATAATGGTGAAATAATTGTTTTTAAATTATACAAGAATCATATACATTAATATGATATCATATATGATCTTTTAACATTACTTTGTTAATAATATGTTAGAATTATCATCGTTTTGGGTATTAACTTACTCATTTTCTTTTATATGTTTTGTTACATAAGCCGTGTTATTTATGGATAGGTTTTATCTTATTAATATCAAGAATTATATCAAGTCATTAAACATTACTTTTAGTCATCAAATGAGAATTATACTTGAATGGATATGATGGAGAATGAATCTCATCGCATTCGTGGAGACGGTAGTCCGTACATACGCACGAGCAACAATATCATTCTTTTGATATTAAAATAACATGTAATTGGATGTTATATCATATATACAGAATCATTATCATGTTATATTTATTATTTACATGAATTACACATCATTATTATACCCATCCAAATAATTATTTATTGAATAACAATTATTCCACGACGTGTAGACGGTAAGCCGTACGTACACACGTATGGTGACATGTCATTCAAAGGATGGATAGAATGCTAAATATGGTTGTACCATATTTATAATAACATCACAGTATATATATGATACTGGATTTATTATTTTATAATGGGAATAACAATGAATGAATAAGTTGAAGAAGAAAGGAACTTAAAAGAGGGTGGTGAAAACATTACCTCTTCTTCAGGTTATTTCTTTTGATTCGATCAAAAGGGCTCCATAGGTTGGCTTTCTGATCAAACTAAGGCCTCTAGGTTGAAGTGAGGGAAGTTGAGAGAGTATTTGGGCAGGGTTTGTCCGAGCCCAAAGGCTTTGAATGTGTGAATTAGTGAAAAGGGGGAGTGCCCTTTTATAAGAGGGGTGAGAGGCACCTTTGGAAAAGCTAGAAATATTATTTTATAATAAATTCATATTTAGTTTCTAAAGGCTCCAAAGTGGTTTATTTAAAGTTCAATGTATGTATGGGTCTCAAACCACTCAACCAATATAATTTTTACAGGTTTGGGTCATTATATTAACCTTATATTTTAGTTTTAACTCTTAGTTAATTAGTTTGACACTTACCATGTCACTTTGTATTTTTATATTATATAGTTAATAAACATAATATATACCTCCATGTGACCCCCAAGTGGTCTATTAATGATAAAACTATCATGATATAAGTCTCCTAGACAAACTGTAGATTTTTATGAATTGAATATCAATTAATAATATAATATTTATTTTAAAAACTCTTTTATGTCAATTTTGACACTATTTCGAAAATGGATTTTTCTGAAAATAATAACAGAATGATTACTTCGAAAAAAGTTAATTAACACAATAATAACATGTCATATTAACTTAGAAAATTAGTGTAATTCATAAGAAGTCTCAAATTTTATTTTATTTTGTGTATTTATATTATCAATTATTTTAATTTTTCACTATTATGGTAATTACTACATCATCATTGTGTCATAAATAAATTAAATTATTTAATTTCTACAAATTATAAATAAAATATCATTATGTATAAAATTTTTTAGATTTATAATGAATGTTTACAATCATGTTTATCTTATTTATAACCCTATATTAAAAATGTTTTAGTAAATAAACATTGATTTTAACTCTTTTAACTCTTCATTGAATTAAATAGTAAAAAATATCCTAATCTAATCCAAGTGGACCTAAATGATAATATTTTATTCCTATGGTTGTTTTTGGTCGAGATACACTTCCCAATAGAATTAGGACATGTATTAGGGTAATATTAATATCATTTTTACCCATAATTACCCTATTTACTATTAACTGTGGTAAATAAAAGTAAAAAGTTACAATTCACTAAAAATTATATTCATCTCACTGAACCACTTTTTACTCCTTTATATTAATCTTGTCTCCCAGATTTTCGAAATTCCACTCACAAAAGCGGTAAAATTATGTTTTATAAAAAAAATCAGTTTTTTAACTACCACTTAGTGGTTTCTCTATTCATCAAAAAAACAAGTTTTTCAGAAAAATAAAAAAATTTCACCCTAGGCTAATTTCGATATTCCAAATCCAAAAATGAAGTCCATTTTGAAAATTAAAATTTATAAATTTCAATGAGTGGGTATTACTATTCATAACGGCTAGTTTGATTGGTTGTGGTGTGTTAGAACTCGATGTTGCGTACAACACGCGCTATTGCATTATTCAAAGAGAAAAATACCTTAGAAGCTTGGGGTGTTACAAACAAAAAATACACTAGAAGAGTAAATAATAGGTGCCAAAAAGATATTTACTCTAAAGAAGAAGCTAATAGAATCTTATGCTTCGTAAAAATCCATTACCCTAATTACACATGGCCCTGACACTATTTTATATAACATTAAATTTGATAATCTATGTTCAATTTCTAATCTATCTTCATTGATTTTATTCTTCCTGGTTTTATTCTTCATTAATATCCTTTTACAATGTCAAATGTATCCACCGCTTCAACTAGACCATACAATGATCAAAGACTACTTCTAGAAGACTTTTAAATTATTATATATTCATAGATTTACTCTAACCAAAGATCCTTTTTGTATCCTCCACATAATCTCCCACATCAGTGACAACTTCTGTAACTAATCCTTTGGATTTATCCATATCACCCACTTCTAGACTCATCACAACCACTACTTCTAGTTTTTGGATTCTAGTTCTAAGAGAACTATTGAGCTACATTTAGTATTTGTTTGATGTTCAAGACATTACAAATTTATGAAGGACTTAGTACTTATCAATAAGATTTATTTTCACATCAAAACAAATTATATGAGTGTGTGTTTATTTTGAGTTGACCATATTAAAGTAAATATTTCCAAATATATCATTTAAGAGTGAAACATTAATAAAATGATATGTATTAATATATATATATATATCTGTGTTTTTTAGTAGACATGCTTCAAGATAGTATTTCATGAGATTATATATATATTTACATTGAGTAGAAATGATTTATGTTTACATTTATCAATACAATATATATATATATTTATATATATATTTCTTGAGTAGTCCTAGATGAAGTTTAAATTTCTTAAGATATCTTTTAAGAGTGGAATATTAATCAGTGTCCCGAATATATTGATACCCTTCTTTAAATATGCATTTCAAATGTAAACATATCTAATGGTTATATATATATATATAGACACACATAAATATAGACAAAGAAAAGATATATATTTCCAATTTTTATTTCTATTTTAATATATATAATATATCTACTTTTTATAGTATTTATTTCCATTTATGCACAACACACACACCCACATATTACTATAAATACATACACACTCAATATATATATATAGCTCAATATCTATAATTATTTTTATTTAGAATTTAATGTACAATTTATTTATATATTATGTCTATATTCAAATATTTTTGTATTTATTTCAATTTAAATTTACAATTTAAATTTAAATTATTATGTGTGTGTGTTTATATATTTATATATTTAAACAGACATTTATAAAGGTAATATTTATTACTATATATGGAAAATTAATATAATATACTATAAATATATATAATTTTTTATAAATTTATCTTATATTTATATAAGTATTGACTTAATTAATATACATATTACTATAAATAAAAACTATATATATATTATATCATATTTATATATAAATTTTAATAAATTTATAATAAAAATAAAATAAGTATATACACATACATTTATATAAAGTGTATATTTATATATAATTTTATAAAAATTTATATAAAGAACATATATTGCTATATATATACTATATATATATTTATAAATTTATCCTACATATATGCATTTGAATTTAAATATTTAAATATTAATAATTTATATGATTTATACTAAAATTATATTATTAATAACAATATTATTTGGGTGCTTAATCATTTACATATTTAATGCACACACACAAACACCCAAAACACATACATACATAATCACCAAAAACACACACACACACATTAAATGAAAATTTTAATAGGTAAATATATAAGCACACACATAAACTATAATGACATTGATATTCCATGTATTACTTTTGATATTATATAGATAATTTTTAGAAATAGGTGCTGAGATGACGTGTGATTCCACGACCTGATTTGCTCAAAATTATTTTTTGAAATATATTAAATATATTAAAATAAAATGCATGGAATTTTTCTTAAAATGTGGAAAAACTAATGAATGTTGGCACATATTAGAAATCTAAGGGCACTGTTATATGTAGAACATGGGTTTTACCCTAGGCACGACATATACTTTTTCTGTGTCGGTGGTATATGAAAAAGTTTCTTCAGGCACAAAATTAATAAATTAAATTAATCTTTTTATTTTTTTTAATTTTATGTAGTGAAGAAGATATTCTATTTAAACATTGTTATGACTCAACCCTAGGGTTATCCACATACCCTTGGGATTTAGAGTGACTGATGGAGAGGTTCCTTTGGCGGATTAATAGTAGGAAACATATGATTGCATCAGGATCATAGATCTTTTACGAAGGGATTTCATGAATCTCACCAACAAGGGAAACACTAAATAGTTCTTAATCTGTGATCAATATGAACTCTTGTATGGATGTTTTTTTATTTTCATCTTGTTTTTTACCCCATATTGATAGTGTATCAAGTTCCCAAATAATAATTGATTCGTGTATCGACAGTTGATTTATTTTTTGAAGGATTTTTTGTTTATTTTTCATTGCCTCATAATTTGTCTAAATCTATGATAATGGATCAAGGATGAATGAACAAAAATCATGGTTCGTTCCTTATATATTATGGCTTGTGGATTTATCTCCCATTTCATCAAATGATCATCAAATGCATTTTATTTATCCAGTGGTTGGATGATTTCATGGTATTTGATCTTTGAATGACAATTGTTCGTCTATAAAGATCAATACCATGGGTATGGATTGTTTTGGAGGTTTATATTTGATGATCAAAAATTATGGTGGATGATTAAAGGTGGAATGAGACCAGATCAAAATGAGGATTTGGTTCTTATAATGGTTCTGTGATGGCGACTCAATGTGGTGATGGATCAGCTCGATAGGTCAATTTCAAAGCAGATCGAGGACTGAAATATAGTGATCAAGTGACATTGAGGTTTGGAGGCCTCTGATCCCTAGATGCTAGTGAGGAAGGTGTCTTTATATACAAGTATTACAAAACACAGATGTTCCTAATGGATCCAGAAATTGTTGGGTTACATGGCATGTAATCCGGAATTAGACACCGTGTGGGACCACTTGGCTATAACACTAGGGTTTCAATGGAGAGTTAAATATCACATGTCATGTGACCTTGCCAAATGATATTCCATATGTGGTCAGCTGCATGGTGTGTAACTCAGAGGTTGTATGAGAAAGAAAATGACCAGAGTACATGAACACAACTAGAGTATACAGAAAAAACTAGAGTACACAAACATGGTTTGGTGTACATGGGCCTGAAAAGATAGTATTGGAACAGTTTCAAGAAATTTATATATTCCTTATACTATTCCAACAAATCATGGATATGGATATTTACATGCCACATGGGGAAGCACCATAGGTGAAGAACATGGGTTGGTTGGATACCCCATGTACCCCCTTTGTGGGTGTTTGGAGCCCTTAGATTCTTTAGATTTGGACTAGTATTTATTGACCATGTTCACTTGTTCAATCCCTTCAATGGTATAGTTAAGTATTACATTGACATCTATGGATTGTAATCCCCTCTGGAGGATGAGTCTCATATAGAGTTTGGGTTGTCCCTCCATGAGATTGGAATCTCATCCTCTATAATTTTATACCCTAGGCGGGCTTTTTGGAATCTATATGAGCTCCTTGAGAATGGTGTTCATCCTCCATCTATCAGTACATATTAGTTGGGTTTGCAGTATTATTGGATAATGATCTCATATATATTAGGCTGATCTAGATTAGCTTTGTGGTGTCCCCCAATGGTCCTGGGTATAATCTTCTATCTGAGAATTGAGGTTTTATAATACTAATGACATTTAATTTGGGGCGGGGGGGTAATGATCATGACCACTTAGATGAGTGTCTCTAAAGATGAAATCTCT
The DNA here is from genome assembly GCA_963277665.1 of Viscum album. Classification (NCBI taxonomy): domain Eukaryota; kingdom Viridiplantae; phylum Streptophyta; class Magnoliopsida; order Santalales; family Viscaceae; genus Viscum; species Viscum album. The sequence goes on from OY728134.1 coordinate 178,463,642, forward strand.
CATGGAGTGGATTCTCCCAAAAATGACCATTTCATAGAGAGGAATCCTATAGATGGAAGTTTAGTTGTGACAAGATAATGGTTGTGTGTCCTTCTCGAGTATATCTAGATTTTTTCATGCATTGGTTATAATCTCATTGTTATGAGTTAAATATTCTTGATGATTCATTTTTAGTGTTTTCAGGGTGTCCTACTAGGTATTTTTATACTCTCCCCTACACTATCTTTTCCTGTATGTTTCATGTATTATGTAGGTGATGACCCATTTGATGGTGTCTAGGGTTGAAAGGGAGCTGGTGCAGTATAGATTAAGCTTAAAAACTGATGTGTTATTTTGGGTGGTTGAATATGATTGTATTCTTTTATCTTGGAGTAGGTTGGACTCTCTACAGTTTTAGGTTGGGCATGTATTTTCCCCAATTTATTACTTTCAGTATTTTACCATCATGCTCTAATTGTGGGATCGTATATGCTTGCATGCATTGGTTTCAGTTGCATTACATTCCAGCATTATATGGGATTTTAGATGTGTGAATTTCTATAGGTACATAGGATAATGACTTTCATGTGTGTTATATTCCAACTCAGCACTTGTTTCGAGCCACTTTCTTAATGTAGGTGGTCTTGCGGTAGCCATGGTTTGATACCTATTCATTTGGGTCAGGACATAGTCGAATTACAGCATTCAGTTCTACCTTAGGACCAGATTATGTGAGATTGGGATGGGTTTTATGGAAAAAATGTTAAGTTTTTTGAGTTCATATATTAGGCCAGAGACTCCAATGTTATTATAGTGGTCAATGGTATTCCTCTGATCACCTGCCTTTCGACTCGGTACATGTAGAAATTGGTTGTAGGGAAAAAATTGGTACATACATCATATATAAATTATATGTGGTTTCCATGTCCTTTTTGAGTTATCTCACTAGTTATAGTCTTTTACTACTGTACATCATGTTTATTTTATGATGCCTTTGCGAAGACAACTAGCTAGGATTCCAATAAATGATCTTTGGATGATTCATTAAGTGATGATGCTTCAATTTAGAGGCCTTTATCTGAGATATCACCTATGGGAGGATTACTAGCTATAACACAACATAATGAGAAGAATTTAATTCTGGTAGTTCCACTAGAGGATACATGTAGGATGAGTGCATTTCATGAGTTTTAAAGGAAGCGACCTCTAAGGTTTCGGGGTGATCCATACCCCCTGGTGCCATAGGGCTAGCTAGAGGAAGTCACTCATGTTTTTCACCATATTATGACTCATAATGATAAAATATATTTCCTTACAGTGAGTCAAATTTTGGAACTTATTTGGATATGGTGGAGTTTAGTGACTGAGTTATATAATGAGCTAGGTCCCTCCTGGCTGACATCAAGTGTCTCATCAGGGAGGGTCTTTTTTCTACCCATGTTGTGTTCAGTGTGTATCCAAGAGCTTCTTCATCTACAGTAGGGTATTATAACTATGGAGGAGTATTTTGAGTGGTTTATTGATCTTCATTAATACTACATAGATATGGTGCGATATCTATTCTTTAGATCACATACCTTTGAGCATGGATTATGTCTGGATATCATGGATTTTGTGATATATCTCTGCATTCCAACCTATTTGAGGGTGCATTAGAGGGCCATAATGATAGAGAAATTCCACAAATATCAGGCTCCAATAATGGATTCTAATAGTGGGAACCCAGGATCTGAGACCTCAATGATAAGTAATCTATTGTAGTAGTAGGGATCTAGGTGTTCCATACACTTCCGAAGTTTATCCCAGGATAGAGGATTAGTAATGCTGGGCTTTCAGGATGGCTCAAGTCATTTGAGGGAGATGTGTAGTTTATCCTATGATGGTTGAGGAAATCATTCATTGAATTGTATGACAAATCATATAGATGATTAGGTGGTAGTTGAGGGACCACCATGGTAAAGACAGAGGAAAAAGAAGGGTAGTTTATAGGTTGGATGATATGTGTGAGGGGTAGGTAGATCAATAAGAGGTGGCCAAAGGTTTGACCTATCACCACCACCACACCTAGGTGGTCTACATTAGACTTAGGGAGCTAGTTGTCTTGGTTGAGGACAACTATAGGCTATATAATACTTTTACCTTGAGACTCTAGGGATGATACAAAGTACTACCTATGTTTTTCCACACTATCTACAGTATTGATAAATATATGTGTGAGCCATTTATTAATTTCCACTTCTCTAGTTTGAGACATAGAGACTCCGATTCATCCTTTTGATTGACCATTATGATGGTAGAATCCAATATGAGGTTACTATGAAATTGAAAACATCTTAATGATAGTGCGATTTGATGTATGAAGGTTACATTTTTGAATGGGTTATCTTTCAAGAAGCGATGAGGCCTTTTGATATAATTTTTTGTATTGAATGGCTATCCATAGTTCATGAAAATATAGACTATTTTACACAGAGGATGTGTTATGTCTTCATTTATAGGGCAAAGTTTTCCTTTATGTTTGAAAAGGAAACCCTGATGGAGTAGGAGAGGATCAGGCAGAAGACAGTACAGTTGATTACTCACCAGTTGGCTAGCATAACTCGTGGAGCAGTAGATGTTATGGGCTACCAGTTCCCTGCATTGGTGGAAGAGTATGAAGATGTATTTCATAAGGATATACCATACATACCTCACCATAGAGATATACACTTATTCATTGAAGTAGACATTTAAATTCCTCGATATCAGCACCAATATATTAGATGGATCATGCAGAGCTCCATGAGATGATAATATAGCTAGAAGACTTATAGGAGAAAGGCTTTGTGAGACTCAGTGTTCCACCTAGGTTTCCTTAATTTTGTTCACCTTGATGGTGGAAATGTTATTGAGGTTTTCTATGGGTTAGAGAGTATTTAATTAGGCGGTTGTGAAGAATAAGTATATACTATTAAGGAATAAAAATCTATTCGATCAGTTGAGCGTTTCATGATGGTTCTCAAAGATCTACCACAGATCAGGTTATAACTAGCTGTGAGTGAATTATGAGTATATAAAAAAGATGAAATTTAGATGTTGTCATAGTCACTATGAGAACTTTGTTAATCCACGAGGCATGAAGAACACCCTAGATGTGTACATGGGACTCATAAAATGAATCTTAAATCCTTTTTAGATAGATTTATGGTGGTTTTCATCGATGATATCCAAGTGTAATCAAAATCATCTTAGGATCACATGAGACATTTAAGGATGGATCTTGACACATTATGAGAGCACGCACATTATGTGAAGATATAAAAGTTTCAGTTTTCTATTCAATCAATCCACTTTCATGAACATGTCATCTTAGAGGTAGGATTGGTAGTGGACCCAACAATGGTTAAGGCAGTGATAGCATGGGATCCAACTATGACTGTTATCAAGGAACAAAGTTTCTTTGTATTGACATGGTACTATTAGAGGTTTTTACCCAATTTCTCTAGGGTGGTAACACCCTTGAATGCTTTGGCCCAATAAGGGATGCCTTTCATTTGTATGAAAAGGTTCCAGCCGTGATTTAAGGAGTTGTGGAAGGGGTTAACGAGCACTCCCATATTAATATTTCTAATATAGGATGTCTAGTATGTAGTTTTTTGAGATGCATCAAGGTCTATTCTTGGTTTTTCTCTAATGAAAATTTAGGTTGTGGTTTCTATGGTTCACATCATTTGAGACCATAAGAGAAAAACAATGAAACCCATGATCTTGAGTTTGTAGTGGATGTCTTCACACTAAAGTTGTGGCAAGAGTACTGGATGAGAGATAATTTTATTATCTACTATGAACCCAAGAGTGTCATGTATATCATCTCTGATAAGGATATCAACTTGAGAAATATGTGATGGCAAGAGTTCCTCTGAGTCTTTGTATTTGAGATTATCTATACTCCTGGGAATGGGAACATAGTGGTAGATACTCTCAATGGGGTATCTTATTCTCAGCTGTTGGCTGAGGAGTCCACAGAGTTATCCTCATTGCATGTTTAGTTAGTGGATAAGGATGATTCTTTATATCCTTAGTCTGTTGTTGTTACACTCCAATTTTATAGTGTTTTAGGGATGCACAATTTGTATATACTAATTGTGATACCATACATACTCAAATATCCATTGGAATGGATCCTGATGGTTATTTAGAATGTGGAAATCATACTATACTTTTTAGAAGACAGAATATATTACTCTTAAAATTGTGGGAGGAGGTGATACAAGTGTTTTATACACCCCCTTTAGAATTATATCTTGGTGTGTAAAATATATAATAAGATCCCAAACATAATTTTTGGTATCCAGGACTGATGCATTATGTTGCATAGTCTGTCTATCTATTTATCACACTCTCTAGAAAGTGAAGGATGAGCACCAATTTCCAGTAGGTTTACCTCAACCCCTTGATGTTTTAGAGTGGAAGTTGGATATGATGTCTGTGGACTTCATAATGGGGTTACCACATATGTCCATGGAACATGATTAATTATCAGTGATCATAGACTGACTCACCATGTAATCCCACTTCTTATCTCTTCGAGAGTAGAGTCTAGTCGATAGATTGAGTTGCAAATATATGCATGATATAGTTGGGATCCATGGAGTTCCCTCGATGATCATCTCAAACCATGAATCTCATTTCACATCATGATTATTGAACGTATTATAGGAGGAATTTGGGAATCATTTTAATTTGAGGATGAAATTTCACCACCATAATCATGTACAGATTGAGTAGACCATTTATGTCTTGGAGGACATATTGTAGAATTGCATGTTGAATTTTAACCATATTTGGGAGGATCACCTACCTTTGGTGATTTATGTGTACAATAAAAGATACCGTCCCACCTATGGTATGACACCATTTGAGGGCTTGTATGGGTGACCCTATAGGTCACCACATTATTGGATTGATCTAGGTGACTTAGCACTTTTGGTCCCATAATTGGTATGAACTATGATAGAGAAGGTGAAGGTCAACCAAGAGTAGATAAGTACTTCACAATGCTATTAAAAGTCCTATACATACTGCAAATGTATTCCTATAGAGTTCGAGGAGAGAGGATATGTGTTCATTAGGGTCTCACCTCAATGTGGATTATAGATATTTCTATAAGGAGAAAATATATCTATTAGATTCATTGGACCTTTCTAGCTACTCTTTAGATTTGGTGAGGTGGCGTACCACTTATCTATTCTGTTTTTGTTTCAATGATTACATAATGTCTTCCATGTGATTCAAATTTGGAGATATGTGCACCACCGATCACATGTTATCAAACTGGGGTGAGATGGACATCAGGGATGCAACTACCTTTTCTGATTACTTAGTGGAAATTAAAGATTAGTATAAGATGATCCTACAAGAGAGATTTATTCCCCTAGTTAATGTTTGGTTGTGTCATGGGAATATTCATGGGATAACATAGGTGTGGTAGACTGAGATGTGAGACTTGTACCCTCATATTTTTACTAGTTTTTTTCTATTTTGGGGATAAAAATTCCTAAGGTGGCGGAGTACATAATGACTCTCATTTTACAAGTATTACTATTGGATATTATATTGATTATTTTCAAATATAGGTGCTCTGATGACATGATATTCCAAGAACAGCTGTGTCTTGACTAAATTTTTGAAATATAATACATAATAAAATCATGCACATGTTATTTTCATAAAAAAGTATAAAAACCGCAAAATAGGGTTTGAGATAAGAAACATGAAGGAAGCATTGAGTTCAAAATTCTAGTTTTACCCCAGGCGTGATACAGCCTTTGTTAGTGACATGTGATTGCGAAAAAGTTACCATGGGCATGAAACTAATAAAATAAATTATTTAGATGATTTAAATTATTTTATATGATGTAGCAACTGAGATCTATAATTTAAACACAATTATGAGTCAACCCTAGGTTAATCCACGAAACATAGGGATTGATAACAACAGTTAGAGATCATCCTTTGGAGAATCTATGATAGACAATGTTATACTTCATCGTGATTAAGGATCATGTGCAATCATATTTCATGGATCTAACAATCAATGGAAATGAAGAACTGCTCTTCATTAGTGATTGATATGAACTCCAAGTAGAAAATTTAATTTTTGACTTACATATTATTCTTTATTCCATGTTGAAAATAGATAAATTTCATGAAAAATAATTGATTTATGCTATGATGATTGATTTCATTTATGGTTGATTTTTTTCTCATTATAGTGTTTTAGGGATGCACAATTTGTATATACTAATCGTGATATCATACATACTAAAATATCCATTGGAATGGATCCTGATGGTTATTTAGAAGGTGGCAATCATACTATCATTTTTAGAAGATAGAATATGTTACTCTTAACATTGTGGGAGGAGGTGATACAGGTGTTTTATACACCCCCATTAGCAGAATATCTTGGTGTGTAAAATATATAATCGGTACTCCAACATAATTTTCGGTATCCCGGACTGATGCATTATGTTGAATAGTCTGTATATCTATTTATCACACTCTCTAGAAAGTGAAGGATGGTCACCAATTTCCAGTTGGTTTACCTCAACCCCTTGATGTTTTAGAGTGGAAGTGGGATATGATGTCTGTGGACTTCATGATGGGGTTACCACATATGTCCATGGAACATGATGAAATCTCAGTGATCATAGACTGACTCACCAAGTAATCCCACTTATTAGCTCTTCGAGAGTAGAGTCTAGTCGATAGATTGAGTTGCCTATATATGCATGATATAGTTGGGATCCATGGGGTTCCCTCGATGATCATCTCAAACCATGAATCTCATTTCACTTCATGATTATTGATCGTATTATAGGAGGAATTTGGGAATCATTATAATTTGAGGATGAAATTTCACCACCAGAATCATGTACAGATTGAGTAGACCATTTAGGTCTTCGAGGACATGTTGTAGAATTTCATGTTGAATTTTAACCATAGTTGGGAGGATCACCTACCTTTGGTGAAGTATGTGTATAATAAAAGATACTGTCCCACCTATGGTATGACACCATTTGAGGAATTGTATGGGTGACCCTATAGTTCACCACATTATTGGACTGATCTAGGTGAGTTAGCACTTATGGTCCCATAATTGGTGTGAACTATGATAGAGAAGGTGAAGGTCAACCAAGAGTAGATAAGTACTTCACAATGCTATTATAAGCCCAATAGATACTGCAAATGTATTCTTATAGAGTTCGAGGAGAGAGGATATGTGTTCATTAGGGTCTCACTTCAATGTGGATTATAGATATTTGTATAAGGCGAAAATATATCTATTAGATTCATTGGACCTTTCTAGCTACTCTGTAGATTTGGTGAGGTGGTGTACCACTTATCTCTTTTGTTTTTGTTTCAATGATTACAGAATGTCTTCCATGTGATTCAAATTAGGAGATATGTGCACCACCGATCACATGTTATCGAACTGGGGTGAGATGGACATCAGGGATGGAACTACCTTTTCCGATTACTTAGTGGAAATTAAAGATCAGTATAAGATGATCCTACAAGAGAGATTGATTCCCCTAGTTAATGTTTTGTTGTGTCATGAGAATATTCATGGGATAACCTAGGAGTGGTAGACTGAGATGTGAGCCTTGTACCCTCATATTTTTACTAGTTTTTTTCTATTTTGGGGATGAAAATTCCTAAGGTGGGGGAGTACATAATGACTCTCATTTTACAAGTATTACTATTGGATATTATATTTATTATTTTCAAATATAGGTGCCCTGATGACATGATATTCCTTGAATATGTGTGTCTCGACTAAATATTTAAAATATAATACATAATAAAATCATGCACATGTTATTTTCATAAAAAAGTATAAAAACCGCAAAATAGGGTTTGAGATAAGAAACAGGAGGGAAGCATTGAGTTCAAAATTCTTATTTTACCCCAGGCGTGATATAGCCTTTGTTAGTGACATGTGATTGTGAAAAAGTTACCATGGGCATGAAACTAATAAAATAAATTATTTAATTGATTTAATTTATTTTATATGATGTAGCAACGGAGATCTATAATTTAAACACAATTATGAGTCAACCCTAGGTTTATCCACAAAACATAGGGATTGATAAGAACAGTTAGAGATCATCCTTTGGAGAATCTATGACAGAAAATGTTATACTGCATCGTGAGTAAGGATCATGTGCAATCATATTTCATGGATCTAACAATCAATGGAAATGAAGAACTGCTCTTCATTAGTGATCGATATGAACTCCAAGTAGAAAATTTAATTTTTGACTTACAAATTATTCCTTATTCCACGTTGAAAATAGATAAATTCCATTAAAAATAATTGATTTATGCAATGATGATTGATTTCGTTTATGGTTGATTTTTTTCTCATTATAGTGTTTTAGGGATGCACAATTTGTATATACTAATTGTGATACCATACATACTCAAATATCCATTGGAATGGATCCTAATGGTTATTTAGAAGGTGGAAATCATACTATCCTTTTTAGAAGACAGAATATGTTACTCTTAACATTGTGGGAGGAGGTGATACAGGTGTTTTATACACCCCCTTTAGCAGTATATCTTGGTGTGTAATATATATAATAGGATCTCCAACATAATTTTCGGTATCCAGGACTGATGCATTATGTTGCATAGTCTGTCTATCTATTTATCACACTCTCTTGAAAGTAATGGATGAGCACCAATTTCCAGTAGGTTTACCTCAACCCCTTTATGTTTTAGTGTGGAAGTGGGATATGATGTCTGTGGACTTCATGATGGGGTTCCCACATATGTCCATGGAACATGATGAAATCTCAGTGATCATAGACTGAATCACCAAGTAATCCCACTTCTTAGCTCTTCGAGAGTTGAGTCTAGTCGATAGATTGAGTTGCCTATATATTCATGATATAGTTGGGATCCATGGAGTTCCCTCGATGATCATATCAAACCATGAATCTCATTTCACTTCATGATTATTGAACATATTATAGGAGGAATTTGGGAATCATTTTAATTTGAGGATGAAATTTCACCACCAGTATCATGTACAGATTGAGTAGACCATTTAGGTCTTGGAGGACATGTTGTAGAATTTCATGTTGAATTTTAACCATAGTTGGGAGGATCACATACCTTTGGTGAAGTATGTGTACAATAAAAGATATTGTCCCACCTATGGTATGACACCATTTGAGGACATGTATGGGTGACCCTATTCGGTCACCAAATTATTGGACTGATCTTGGTGAGTTAGCACTTATGGTCCCATAATTGGTGTGAACTATGATAGAGAAGGTGAAGGTCAACCAAGAGTACATAAGTACTTCACAATGCTATTAGAAGTCCTATACATACTGCATATGTATTCCTATGGAGTTCTAGGAGAGAGGCTATGTGTTCATTAGGGTCTCACCTCAATGTGGATTATAGATATTTGTATAAGGGGAAAATATATCTATTATATTCATTGGACCTTTCTAGCTACTCTTTAGATATGGTGAGGTGGCGTACCACTTATCTCTTCTGTTTTTGTTTCAATGATTACAGAATGTCTTCCATGTTATTCAAATTAGGAGATATGTGCACCACCGATCACATGTTATCAAATTGGGGTGAGATGGACATCAGGGATGGAACTACCTTTTCTGATTACTTAGTGGAAATTAATGATCAGTATAAGATGATCCTACAAGAGAGATTGATTCCCCTAGTTAATGTTTGGTTGTGTCATGATAATATTCATGGCATAACCTAGGAGTTGGAGACTGAGATGTGAGCCTTGTACCCTAATATTTTTACTAGTTTTTTTTCTATTTTGGGGATGAAAATTCCTAAGGTGGGGGAGTACATAATGACTCTCATTTTACATGTATTACTATTGGATATTATATTGATTATTTTCAAATATAGGTGCCCTGATGACATGATATTCCTAGAATAGGTGTGTCTCGACTAAATATTTGAAATATAATACATAATAAAATCATGCACATGTTATTTTCATAAAAAAGTATAAAAACCGCAAAATAGGGTTTGAGATAAGAAACAGGAGGGAAGCATTGAGTTCAAAATTCTTATTTTACCCCAGGCGTGATATAGCCTTTGTTAGTGACATGTGTTACGAAAAAGTTACCATGGGCATGAAACTAATAAAATAAATTATTTAATTTATTTAATTTATTTTATATGATGTAGCGACGGAGATCTATAATTTAAACACAATTATGAGTCAACCCTAGGATTATCCACAAAACATAGGGATTGATAAGAACAGTTAGAGATCATCCTTTGGAGAATCTATGACAGACAATGTTATACTGCATCGTTATTAAGGATCATGTGCAATCATATTTCATGAATCTAACAATCAATGGAAATGATGAACTGCTCTTCATTAGTGATCGATATGAACTCCAAGTAGAAAATTTAATTTTTGACTTACATATTATTCTTTATTCCACGTTGAAAATAGATAAATTCCATGAAAAATAATTGATTTATGCAATGATGATTGATTTCGTTTATGGTTGATTTTTTTCTCATTATAGTGTTTTAGGGATGCACAATTTGTATATACTAATTGTGATACCATAAATACTCAAATATCCATTGGAATGGATCCTGATGGTTATTTAGAAGGTGGAAATCATACTATCCTTTTTAGAAGACAGAATATGTTACTCTTAACATTGTGGGAGGAGGTGATACAGGTGTTTTATACACCCCCTTTAGCAGTATATCTTGGTGTGTAATATATATAATAGGATCTCCAACATAATTTTCAGTATCCAGGACTGATGCATTATGTTGCATAGTCTGTCTATCTATTTATCACACTCTCTTGAAAGTAAAGGATGAGCACCAATTTCCAGTAGGTTTACCTCAACCCCTTGATGTTTTAGTGTGGAAGTGGGATATGATGTCTGTGGACTTCATGATGGGGTTACCACATATGTCCATGGAACATGATGAAATCTCAGTGATCATAGACTGACTCACCAAGTAATCCCACTTCTTAGCTCTTCGAGAGTAGAGTCTAGTCGATAGATTGAGTTGCCTATATATTCATGATATAGTTGGGATCCATGGAGTTCCCTCGATGATCATCTCAAACCATGAATCTCATTTCACTTCATGATTATTGAACATATTATAGGAGGAATTTGGGAATCATTTTAAATTGAGGATGAAATTTCACCACCAGTATCATGTACAGATTGAGTAGACCATTTAGGTCTTAGAGGACATGTTGTAGAATTTCATGTTGAATTTTAACCATATTTGGGAGGATCACATACCTTTGGTGAAGTATGTGTACAATAAAAGATATTTTCCCACCTATGGTATGACACCATTTGAGGACATGTATGGGTGACCCTATTCGGTCACCACATTATTGTACTGATCTAGGTGAGTTAGCACTTATGGTCCCATAATTGGTGTGAACTATGATAGAGAAGGTGAAGGTGAACCAAGAGTACATAAGTACTTCACAATGCTATTAGAAGTCCTATACATACTGCATATGTATTCCTATAGAGTTCTAGGAGAGAGGCTATGTGTTCATTAGGGTCTCACCTCAATGTGGATTATAGATATTTGTATAAGGGGAAAATATATCTATTATATTCATTGGACCTTTCTAGCTACTCTTTAGATTTGGTGAGGTTGCGTACCACTTATCTCTTCTGTTTTTGTTTCAATGATTACAGAATGTCTTCCATGTGATTCAAATTAGGAGATATGTGCACCACCGATCACATGTTATCAAATTGGGGTGAGATGGACATCAGGGATGGAACTACCTTTTCTGATTACTTAGTGGAAATTAAAGATCAGTATAAGATGATCCTACAAGAGAGATTGATTCCCCTAGTTAATGTTTGGTTGTGTCATGAGAATATTCATGGGATAACCTAGGAGTTGGAGACTGAGATGTGAGCCTTGTACCCTAATACTTTTACTAGTTTTTTTTCTATTTTGGGGATGAAAATTCCTAAGGTGGGGGAGTACATAATGACTCTCATTTTACATGTATTACTATTGGATATTATATTGATTATTTTCAAATTTAGGTCCTCTGTTGACATGATATTCCTAGAACAGATGTGTCTCGACTAAATTTTTGAAATATAATACATAATAAAATCATTCACATGTTATTTTCATAAAAAGTATAAAAACTACAAAATAGAGTTTGAGATAAGAAACATGAGGGAAGCATTGAGTTCAAAATTCTTATTTTACCCCAGGCGTGATATAGCCTTTGTTAGTGACATGTGATTGCGAAAAAGTTACCATGGGCATGAGACTAATAAAATAAATTATTTAGTTGATTTAATTTATTTTATTTGATGTAGCGACTGAGATCTATAATTTAAACACAATTATGAGTCAACCCTAGGTTTATCCACAAAACATAGGGATTGATAAGAACAGTTAGAGATCATCCTTTGGAGAATATATGAAAGACAATGTTATACTGCATCGTGATTAAGGATCATGTGCAATCATATTTCATGGATCTAAAAATATATGGAAATGAAGAACTGCTCTTCATTAGTGATCGATATGAACTCCAAGTAGAAAATTTAATTTTTGACATACATATTATTCTTTATTCCATGTTGAAAATAGATAAATTCCATGAAAAATAATATATTTATGCAATGATGATTGATTTCATTTATGGTTGATTTTTTCCTCATTATTTATTTCCTCATCATTTTTCAAAATCTTTTACAATAGATCAATACTGAATGAACAAAGTCAAAGATTAATTCCTCCCATATTTTAAATAATGGAATTTATTCCTGTTTCTTCACATGATGATCACATGAAATATTTTTTTATTGTAGTTCAATGATTACCAAGTATTTGATCATTACACGACTGTTCTTCAGTATAATAGATCAATACCAGGGGTAAATATTGAAATATTAGTTATGATTTGAGGACTGGTGATGATAGTGGATTATTCATGGAGGAATGAGACCGGATCATACCATGTATTCCATTACTGTGATGGTTACATGATGAAGACTCGATGTGGTGATAGATCTACTTGATAGATCGATTTCCGAGTGGATTAAGGACTGTAATCCAATGAGATAGAAACAAAGCGGTCAGAGGAACTCTGATCTATGAATTTTGGTTAGGATGGAGGCTTAAGTGATGTGGTGGATAGTGAGGATAAAATCAAAATTGAATTTGAAATTTCTAAGCTACATGGTGTGTAATTCATAATTAAACATCATTTGGGACCCCATGGCTGCAATGCTAGGGTCGTAGGAGAGTTAAATATTAGACACCACATGACTCTATCACATGACATGTGAAACATTATTGGTGTCTTGGCATGTAAACCAAAGGATACATAGGTTCGAACATGACCAGTGTACAAAAAGACATCTATATTAGGAAGACAAAATCAGAGTACACAAAAATTGTCATGTGTACATGGGCACAACTATATGACATAAGAAGAGTTCCGGATGATCTCGATATCTCGTTTACTAATTTTACATTACATGTATAAGGATATTGACATGTCATGTGAGAAATAACCACATGAGAAAACCATGGGTTGGATGGACATGTTGTGTACCACGTTACATGATGTGTACCACCATTGAGTGTATTTGGAGACCTTCATTTATTAAGTATAGACTATTATCTATTGAGAATCTTCACCTGGTAATTCACCGTGAGGGTATAATGTGTCATTAGAGCCACATCTTTGGACTTTGATCCCCTCTGGATAATGAGTCCTAGATGGAGTTTTGGTGTCCCTTTGTAATACTGGAGTGTGATCCTATTTTATTTTATACCCTAGGTGGGATTTTTAGAATCAATAATACTCCTGGAGTATGGATTTTATCCCCTATCTAGTAGATAATTTAATTATGGTTCATGATATCAGTAGAGTATGATCCCCTATATAGAGGGTTGATTTATATTGGGGTTGTGTTGTCCCCCATTGGTCCTAAGTGTGACCCCAAATCTGAGTATCAGGTTCTTATGTGACTGGTGAGCTTTCCTGGGAAGGGCCCAATGATCATGACCTCTTGGATGAGTTTCATTGATGATGGAATTTCTCTTTTAGTAGATTTTCCAATAATGAGAAGTGCTGTAAGCATAATCCTATGGATAGAAATATGGATGTGACCACCTGGAGGTGGAGTTTCCTTCTTGACTATGTCTATGTTTTAATTATTCATTGATTTGTATCAGATAGTTATGATCTATCTATTATTTTTTCTTCATGTTTAGTGTTTTTGGGGTGTCCTATTAGGCATTGTTATAGTAACACATGCATGGTCCCTTCCCGCACGTTTAATGTTTTATGGAGATGATGACCCATTTGATGGTATTCTAGGAGAACAAGTAGATATTGGATCATTGATTGAGCTTGATAGACTGATGATTCTTCAGTTTGGTTTAATTTGAAAGTTTTCCAGGTCCTTGGAGAAGGTTGGAATCTTTTTAGTGTTTGTTTGGGCTTGTATTTGTCCCCATTTATCACTTTTAGTACTTTACTTTCCTACTCTGGTTGTGGGATCATATATGTATGCATTAATTGGTTTCAGTTGCTTAACATTTCAGTATTTTATTGGTCTGGAGATTTGTGCATGTGTATAGGTACATTATGATAATGCCTCCCATGTTTGTGATATTCATACTCAACATTGGTTTCCATCCCCTGGACTATGGGAAGTGATCATGGGGTAGTCACAATTTAGGCCTTAGTGGGTTGGGTCCTAACATAGACTTACATATATTTGAAATATATATATATATATATATATATAACTAATTCATTTTAAAATTTTATAGATAACCAAATATTTAGCTCTAAACATATACACAAATACTTAAATAATATTTAAATATATAAATATATAAATACAAAAAATTATATTTATATATATTAATATTTTCATAATATTTTTTTAAAAAATATTATATTAATATCAATAATATCTGTGTGTGTATACACATTCATGTTTTATTATTTAAATAATCCATAATCTCCCATCTATTAGTGTTAGAAACAAACGGATGGAAATGCTGGCCTTTATAAATGGTTATTTTTAGAAATGTTAATGAGGAGCCTTTCTCAGTGCTGAAAAATGTGTCTGAAATGATCTCTACATGATTTATATGCTTATATAGTTAGGTAGAATCATATTCAGGATCAAGATCATTAAGTGGTCATACTAAATCATAGAAGTTTATACATAATGCCATTGAAAATGTATTGGTTTATGGTTTACATGAGTGTTTTTCAATTCAATATTCATAATCAATTATCAACCATTTACATTAGTTTCATAATCTATAAGGTTAATATTAATGTTTCAAAAATTAACTCACACTTTTTGTTCTTTATCCTCAACTATAGGATAAGCCTACTTTATCATTATAAAATTTCATTTTTCCAAATTATTTTATCCTTGAAATTGTGTGCACTAAGATAAAGTAACATGTTTTATTACTTCTTTTGAATTATTGATATTTTTGTGTCTTAATCCATGTATATTTGACTAATGAGAGAGATTCAACTTTTCTGAACCCATAATCCAAATGTCGAAAATTTTCATATTGAACATTTTAGTATTAAATATAAAAGATGTAATGACTTTTTATCTAATAAAATTAATTATAGTATAATATAGAATAGAAATTGAATGTTTAAATTGTGAAAATAAGGAATTTTTTTTGAATTTTTTTATTTTTATTGAAAGGGAATGGTCATTTTTGATATTTTAGAAAGTGTAAAATGACTGTTAGGTGATTGTTAGTAGGTTAGAAAATACAATGTTGAAATTTTAGGTGTTTGGTTTTTAAATTTCAAAGGAGGAGGCCTTCATTGGTTATTGATTATCTAGTAATCTTTCACTGAGTACCTGAACAGAAATCCAGTGTGATAATGATCCCAAAACTAACCCCAAGTAGACTATAATAACTTGGATTTTTTCTCTTGAACAAGTTATTATTTTTTGAGTTTTGTGAGTGATTTCTGGAATGGTATTTTATCTCACGCCATGATTTTTTCTTTGCACCATGGTGTTTAAATTGTGAAATTATGAGTGTGGAACCATTTAAAAAATATCAACAAGGAAGAAAGATTTGTGTGTAACCCTTAGTTTCATCTTATGTAGGTGGTGTCTCACCATGATGGTTTTCATTACACTAAGAAGTTTTATTTATGTGTTTTCACCTTGTGTTGTGCCACGATTGGGTAGGGTCAGATATGGTTATAAAAGTTGACATGATTTTTTAGGATGTTATTAATTTTATCCATACCATTATTTTAAGATCTCATATTAACTGAGGCCCTATGTTGTGTGATGCTACATGTTTCACCATACTTTTGGTTCTTCTTTGAGTAATTCCATTGTATCTATTATGATTTGGACTATGAAGGGGACCAATGTTGGGTTTCATTATAAATACTGGTCGAACCCTCTCTGTCACTATAATTTTAATTTCACCCCTCAACCTATAAACATCTGGTGGATTGATTATAGATACCTCAAAATCATGGGATCTCTAATATCAAGCTTCTTTATGACATGATATTATTTTATTCTACCCAATATTTTATTATCACTCCATAAATTATTTTTGTGCTATGAAGCTCTTTTAGAACTATACATTAATTCTATCATTTAGATATAAACCCATGTTTGTTATTTTCATGTATTGATAATGTTTTTTTATATTTATATAAAATACCATCTTTTTATCTTGTGGTTCAATTGAGAAGAATCAATAATTATTTATGTTGGTGGGTTTATGTTTTAGTTCTTGTAAGTGGAGGCATATTATATTGGTTTTATTATGTAGGATCATGCTACAAAGCTATGTGTTGGGGAGTATCTACCCCCAAATAGTGGTGTACAATATTAGATTGGAATTATTCTAAATTATATGTAATTAATTATTGGGATAATGATACACATTGTGATCCGTAATGTGATAGTTCTAGATGATGTTTGAAGGAAGAAGTTGTGACATAAACGTGTTGATTACAGTGTGATGATGAAAATAGCTCATGATTAGAGAATGTGGAGTTTCTATTTTAGAGTATAGTTAGTGGGTTAGGTATTTCAACATGAAAATATATCTCATTGTGTGACTTTGAAAAATTCTAGAGATAATAACATGAAATTAGCCTTACATGGGTGCTTGAATATGTTTTTTCCATATGAAAGATTAAGGAATGGATATAACCATTCCAAAGTAATTTTCAATGTAGACTGTGATAGTGTGATTATATTCACCACATGAGGATGTATACAACATGTATCATATATTTTATTTATTTAGACTCAATGTAATATTGATTGGGATTGGGTGATATGATCAGAGTAGACAGAAAATAAGGTACTCCACTGGTAGAATGAGAGATGGGGTGTGAATCGTATTTATTCTTCATCGAGATCATTACCCCTCCATTAACTTGGGGAATGGGTCCCCCTGATCATCATATAGTACATAAAACCATGGCACTAATGAGGTTCATGTATATCACACATGACTAATAGAATTAGTTACTGCCCTATATACTTGGTGCCCATGTCCTCTATCCATGGTGTTTGATACTCCCTCATTTGATGTATGAAGATTAATGAGGAAAGGGTCCTCCATAAAGGTTCAATACTGATGGGATTTTAAGGATTTGTTTATATATAAATGAAAATATATAATGAAATTATACACCCAAATTAGGTTGACCATAAATTAATCATAAAAAAACACTTCTAAAAAAATAAGAACACATCAAACATTACAATGAAGAGTTATGAAAAATATGTGCATCCATTATTGCTGATGAACATTGATAGGAATCTAAATAATATCCCTCCTCCATGGTGTATCCAAGGGATGATACCGGCTCACCCATTCCATGGGTGGGACTCTCACATATTCAATGAAATGATAGTGTCTTTGGGCTTTAAGGGAGAAGTTGATTAGAGCTTCATTAGAAGAGGGTGTTTTTTCTATGATGTTAACATAAACTTGCAAAACCATTCATATTGGTACTTAATTTAAATAAATTCCATAAGTATTTTCTCAAGTGAACATGAATTAACTCATAAGTTATGAGTTAATGCATTCAGTTACATTAGTTGCAATCACATGACATGAAAATATCCCAATTTTTTCATCATATGAATCTTTAAATATAATGATATTTGTTTTGTTTGGGATTAAAATGTTAAACCATATATCATTTTACTACCATCATAAAATATTATATAGAAATATTAGTGTAAAATGGTATTAATATATCATTTTATACAATAATATAAAATCCAAAAATTTCTTATGCCTCATTTTCTGTATATCACACCACACGACATATCAATATTGTACACTAAGATATTAGTATATATAAATGATATATATATATATATATATATATATATGTGTGTGTGTGTGTGTGTGTATTTATGGAATAACTTAAACAATATACCACATTCAATAAATCCTCTTATACTTCATTCCATTTAACTTTATCTTATATCATACCAAATAACATGTGAACCATATCCAAAACTCTTTTTAGATATCCATTAAAACACTTTTACAAATCAATCAATAACCACACCATGTATCACATTATATGCAATTCGTTATGAATCAATATCCAAGATAACCTATTGGATAAACTGCAACACACATTTAGAGAAGCTATTTGAGGAAAACTCAATCCTCATTCTGTAAACCACAATATGTAACCCCATGGGACTTTGATTCATTGATAATAAATATGAATCACTAAATCCATATACTTAAAAAATAAATAACATCTATATAATAATCAATAAAACTCAAGATACAAAATGGATATCACATTATATCATTCAAACACATGTCTCTCTATAATTTTTTTTCACCCGCCACATCATATACATGAGTAAATATTCATATATTCCATTTGACAATGAAATATAGTGACCATGATACAAAGATAATGTTAATCCTATACAGTCAACTCATAAATTCTCAATTCACAAAGAATAGACCTACAAGGATAATTAATATATCACATATCATTCAAATTTATAGGTGAGAACATCATATTCCCCTCACCAAAATATATAAGCACATAAAATTTAAGATCTAGGTAAGATCTTACACATACTCAATATATCTCGGTGAATGCATCAGATTTCATTCTAAGAATATGAGAGGGATAATCCCTTCTTTATTGATCTTCAACAGATGGCATGATTAGTAATAAACCCATACACCCTTGATTAATAAAGGTTCATGGATTGTGTAATTAAGGTATCAATCTATAAAGGATATAATTCTAGGTATCTCAGAATCCAAAATTATTGAGGACCACAAACATAGATGATGAACACATATAATACCAAAGAAAATATTTATAACACTCAATGTGGAATACTTCATGGCTCATCTAGTACAAAAAACTCATTTTGGGTCATATAAGCATATTATGTACCTCGATAAAATATTAATACTCACACTAACTTTATCAATTCATCATCACCTATAATATAATATAAAAATCATCAGTTATGGATAAGTCAATATCATAATATGAGTGGTTAATTATTATTTCACTTATAGATACATTTATTAGAATATATGTATACGATTCCAAAATGAATGCACAATCAAGAGGGGATTTACATTTGAATGAAATGATTCTTTCTTCTTGATCTTATTGATGAAAAATTAATAATATCCTACAAATGTTAATATCAAACATGTCATATATGATAAACTACCACACTATCATTATGTTTATCGCAATTTCTTGGTTTTTAAACTCATTAAATATCTCAGAAATTACTTACATATATCTATATGATAATATGATAATAATCTCCCACTAAACTCTTTAGTGAGCAATGTATATGAAGCATCCAATATTGAGTAATGGGGAGACATATGATTCTTTTTCCTAATTTTAAATCCATGACCAAATTTAAACTCCATATCTTTAAAACATTAAATGTTTTGATGTTAATTACATTATTTGTCTATATAGTTCTCTTTATAAATCCATAATTATCATTTTTATAACCCTTTCCATATTTTTTCATGAATTTTATATTTTAGTATTCTTTTTTATTGTTATAATATTCTATTTTTTAACTTTTAACTTATATATATCTAAACATTCTATCAACATCTTCTTAAAAATTATATTCTATATATAATATCCTTCGACGGAAATTTTTTCGGTTATTAAATAACAATTATTTTCATAACTGTGAATATCCAAAAAACTATAATTTTTATATAAAATATGGTTTTATATTTTTAGAGTGTTATTCTAAAAGAAATAATTATTCTTTAAAATATAACATTGATTTTACTCTATTCTTAACTCCTCATATTTTAATTTTTTAGAAAAAATTGTTTATTCTTAATAAAATTATTTTTATGCTTATCTTTGTAATATTATCAATTTCTAATTGATCCCAAAACCAAATTTGTGTTTTATAATTTATAATTATTATTATGTGAAAACATAATTCTTTAATAATAACCACCCTTATAAATGGTTTTATGGAGTCATGTACAAGTAAAGAATATCTTCCATAGGCTTCATAAAGGTAACCAAGATTTTTAAGAATTATGTAACTAAAAAAGATCCGATGTAAAAGGGTAGAGGAGTTTTCCAACTACTGCATAATTGTAACTCTCTTTTTATATGGACCGCATAAGGGTAAATTCCTGTGTATATGCACCCTATAAGAGTACATGAGGCACCACATAAGGGTAGTACTGCACTGTAGAAGGGTAACAAAATTACAATGTAAAGGTATGTTGGAATTTATAGGGCTTGTGTAAATATAATCCATGTATTCTAAACCACACATGAGGGTAGATCATGGCTTGTGTATGGATAACTGTAAGTTTCCTCAACCTACAAAAGGGTAAAAAGTGCCTCACATAAGGGTAAACTAGTGTTTCTAAAGGGTATGTAAGGGTAAACTATAGCTAAATAAGGGTGGAACGATTATTTAAACACCATATAAGGGAACATCATTACAATTATGAGACAAAATTGAGTTGCGTAAGGGTAAACCAGGTTTTCATTATGTAGTTCCCTTTTTTGGAGGAATATTTTTAGAAATCTTATTTTATGCTCCTTCATCCCCAAAATGCTTTTGTAAAATATTATTCATTACTACAAAATCCAAAAACAATGGTAATTAAATATTTTGAATAATTTAATGATCATGATCCATTTATGAATGATTCTATAGGTTATTCACCCAATATTCAGTTTAAAAAAATATATAATTGTTTATTAATATTTGGTTTTTAATATTGTGATCCTATACGTGGTTTTGTTATTTCATAAATAGCTAAACACTTGCACCCATCATTTTTGGTTTACCCTTTGCGACAAAACAGCATAGAAATTTCTTTATTCTTGTTTGGAAAAACATTTGACGAACAATATACATATTTCCTCTTATTCCTAGGTACAATAGTTTCTCTCTCCCACTTCCATTGTTTGGTGCTTCATTTTAAGGGAATAATTTCTAGGTATTCATTTAAGTGATTTTGAAAATTGAGTTATTACTATGTTCTAAAAATTTATAATGATTTCATGAGACAATAATAACCCATAAATATCAATGATTAATAATAATGAATTACTACATCCATATTATTATAGAGATATAGTGTATTATCAAAAGTTGTTTTATTATTAATCTAGATGAAGAAATTTCTCTAAAATGGGTCAAGATATTTTGATAATTTGAAAATTTTATATGGCTGAAAAAATATTATCACATGTGTTATTTTATTTAATTTAGACATAAAATAGTCAGAATGTTTTCTAGGAATACTTGGTGAGCGGTTTGAGCAAAAAAAACAGGTGGAAGTTTTTTGAGTGACACATACTAGATGAACCATTACCATTGATGTGTCAAAAACTATGATAATTATGCATATGAGGATGAAACACTAAGTGTCATGTCTGCATGATTCATTGAGGCTTTCGATCAATATGTTCACTAGCCACATGGATAGTTTTTTCACTACTAACTTGTTTTCGTTATCCATGAGGCATGGATCTAAAGTTGTTATGACCTATGTTTTGTGGTGGCTTGTTTAATTCATGACATCTTGGTACATGATTTTGTGTTGTAATTCCTATTAAAACATTCATTATTATCATGGAATACAACTATTACACAAGATAACACTTGCTAAGGAAAAATTGGCGGCATCCTTTTGGGATTTTTACACACACCCCATATAATAATTTCATTTTGTGTATTAAATTTAAATATAAGGACCTGAGTTTGTAAGGGGGACCATGTACAATGGTTGAGAAGAGGTTCATAGAGCTGGTGGAAAACTGGGAGAGACTCCAATTGACTCAATCGTTTTATATATTTATTTACCTTCTTACATTATACTTTGGTCTTATACTCTACTTTGGGAACCCATTTCTTATTATTTCATGACATGTATGATATCTTTTAGTTTCTACATGTTACTGTATTTATGTATTATATTATATATATTTTATGAGATGATAATGGGGGTATATTCTCTTCACTGATGGACATAGATGTAACACCCCGACCCCAGCTACCCAGAGTCGGTGCATTACTTCGCAACATTGGCATGATCACAAAAGATCAAGTCTCGAAAGACCGATTAGTTTAGTAGCCTTGGAAACACTAGATACATTCGTAAACGTTACATTACATCATAAAGTGACAAACTACAATAAAAAAGTCTCCATAGTCCACACTCATATCCTCTTCTGACAATCCCTGCAGGTCATTCCTAAAATACTTCTTCACATCCTGGAAAATATTAAAACATTAAAAGGGGTGAGCTCAGATGCTCAGTAAGGATAACAATATTGTGGAAGCTTTCATAAATAAACATTAACATTTAAGGCAATGTATAACTAAAACAAAAGCCTTTTTAAACTTGATCTTCGGAATAATATGGCAAAAATAAAATTAAATAATTCCATTTACTTACTCACATGGATATTCTATTGGTCGAATAATCACATGCAATATCAATAACCACTTTCATAATGAGGGAATGTATAATGCCAGACATTCAGAAACATTTTGTCAAGGCCTCAGACAAGATTTCTAAAATGATTAAGGCATCGGCCAAAACCATAAATCAAATTGGGAAAGGGCCTCAGCCAATTCCATGTCTAGTTGTCTCATGAGACATACCGATGCATCGAGGAGCTATATCGGGTTCCACCTGTCACTTATTAAGTCCAATACATTCCTCATATGAATAGGTTTAAACATCTCATAAACCATAACATAATCGTATCACATAAAACATGCATAAAGGAAACATAACATTTCCACATTTCAATCAAAAGATATCAATACAACACATTGATATAATAAAAACTATTTCAAAACCATTTTCAATACCAAAATAAAAGAAAAGTATAACATGGTATTTATTTTTCATTAAAAAAGGGTATGGCTTGTAGAGGAAGCCGAAACTCAAATAGTGGTCACGGTGGCTGAGAAATCATTGTCGCCACATATGTACGAAAAAAACATTCCCTTTTTTCATTTAGTAAAAACTTCGTATAAAAATGATTCCTTTTGAATAAACGTAAAAGTCAAAGTGGTTTATACGCCGTATAAAAGAAATTTGTGTATAAAACCAAATATGCCTCAATGAAAGGAGATTGAGACGAAGTCCTTACAATGATCATTTTTAAAATAAAATAGATATATTATGTGTATTCACTATAGGTACACATAAAGAAAGTAAAAATACAAAATAAGACATAATAATATCATGACATAATTTGAAAGTTGGAGATTAACCCAAAGAATGGAAGTTGGGTTAAGAAGTTCCCTTACCCCGTGTCTGACATGACTCAACCGTTCTTTAACCTCCTGAATAATAAACTAGAGTTAATATATACCTTATTAAGAACCATTTTCAATTTCATTATCCTTTTTATACCACTTATTACAATGTTATGAACATTATGTAATTATTTAAGTTAATAATGGTTGTTTTGTCGATCTTTGGTACTTGTGTCAACAATAAACTTCTTATAATTACAAGTTGTAATGTGGTAGAATATCCATTATCTCCAGAATTATATTCATGATTTAGATGTCATATATATCATATATATCCAGTATATACATTCATTTATAATAATACATAACATTTAGAGGTAAGAAATGAAATGCACCATTCATGGAGACGGTAAGACGTACGTACGTATGAACGCTAATTTCATTTATATTTTGTATTTAATGGAATGAAATCATAATGATATAAATGTATAATATAATTCCAGTATAATATGGTGTATAATACCATTTACTCCATCTTTATACATCCCACATATGGCATTAACGATTCAAATCACATTGAGGGGGCAGTAGTCCGCACTTCCTAAAATGAAATTATCACGTTTTACCCATAATGGAAATCATAAAGTATGACATAAATGAGAAATACAGAAGCATAATTAAAACATAAACATATTATATATCATATATAGATATAGTGACATCTTAATGGCCACCTTTGAAGGTGTTATATGAGTGTTGAACAATCATCGTTTCGTGAGGCATAAATTCGCCATCCACAGAAACCATATGTTCTTTAACCATTAGATGTAGGTGTGTGTAAGTGTAGCTCGAATCCATCTTATAAAAACATCCTAGTATATTCAGGATACTTGTGTTGTTACAAAAGAAATGAATAAAAAGATTTTAGGGGGTTGGAGATGAAAAATAAAACAAAACAACATTAGAGAAGACATTACCTCAAAATCGGGTAACTCTTTTTGATTTGAGCCAAAGGCTTCCTTGGAAAGGGTTCTCACCAAAGTGAGGCTTCTAGGAGTAATAGGGGGAAGTTGGGAGAGTATTTGGGCAGAGGTTGGCCGAGCCAAATGGCTTGAAAGTGTGAATGAGGTGGTAGAGGTGGGGGCCTTTTATAAGAGGAGAGGAGGGTCACTCTTGGAAATTAAGGAAATGTTACATTATTATACAATGCTTTTCGTATTCTAAAGGTCCCACACTTATATAATTCGTGGATAAGGTGATAATGGTTCGAAAGCTACCCATCCAATAGTCTTTGGACAAGTGTAAGCCTTGGAGTTTACATTATCATTTCATTTTATTAAAATCGTTAAATAATGAGGTCATCGTTGCATCATAATGATGTCATAAATAATTTAATTTATTTAATGTCTAATAATTATAAAAAAACTACTATGATGTAGGAAATATTTTTATCTATAAAATGACTATTTATAGTCAAAAATATGACTTCTATAACCCCATGTCAAAATTGTTTTAGTAAAACATTTCATGTTTGTGTCATTTATTACTTTAACATTAAATAAAAGGTATTTATGTCATTATCCAACTAAAGTGGCTCCATGGGGTCCCCAAGTTGACCCATGGATTGTCTTGGTCGGCCACGACTCATCCAATTGGAGTAGGACAAGTTTCATGCTCATATAAAATTATTAAAACATTATTTTTACCTTAAACTACACTAATTACCTCTAATCGCGATTAAGAACTTAAAAGTTACTATTCACCAAAAAATATTTTAATCTCATTGAACCACATTTTACTTCTTAATGACAAACATGTATGTTGGATTTTTGAAAATCAAATCACAGAAGTGGTAATATTTCATTTAAAGGAAAAATCAGTTATTTAACTACCACTTAGTGGTTTCACTATTCATCAAAAATTGATGTTTTTCAGAACAATGCCAAAATTTCACCCTAAGCTATAATTGATATTCTGAATTCAAAAATGATGTCTATTTTACAAAATTCCAAACATATAAGTTGCATTAATTAATTTTATAATTAATTCCTGCTGTCACAACAAATAGCGTGTTTTTAAAAAACAATATATATCAAAAGATTGACAATTGTTTATGTCCAATTTCAAAGTGAAATTAAGTCTAATGAACACCATTGGATAAAATGGTAAAAATATATTCTAATTATACATTAAAACCACTCAATAATATAACATATCACTATAAATTATTTTGATTAAAAAAGTTGGTTTAAGTATTTTTCACTATTCATAAAAAATTGGAAGTTCTCAGAAAATTACAAAAAATTCAACATAGGCTAATTTCGAAATTACGAATACAAAAATGAAGTCCATTTTGAAATATAAAATTTCTATAAATTTAAAAAGTGGTTATTACTATTCATAACGACTACTTTGTTTAGTTGTGGTGTGTTAGAACTCGAAGTTGCGTACAATGCAAGCTATTGCATTATTGAATGAGAAGCGTATCATGGAAGCTCGGGGTGGTACATTCTACCCTCCTTCAATAAATTGCATCCTCACAATTTAAAATTTTTCTTTGAAAATAAAAGGTTGAAAATAGAAAATTCCTTTGTGGAAAACCCACATCGGAAATAGGGTTAATACGAATATAACATTAAAAGAAAGAAAGAGAAGTACAAAGGTCACCTGAGATAGCCCATACTAGGATTCTATGAAAATATGGATGTGGAGGAGAAACAAACTATCAAGGTCTGATTGAGAGTTGTAGAAAACAGAATTAGGAGAAAGTTAACAATAATAAAATCACAAACTTGTGGTTGGTTAAACGATCATTGAATCCCCAGTTGGAAAAGTTAACCGACAACATTTTTGTTTTAAGTCACCCTTCATAATGTTGAGGAATTCATTTAAGAGATTTACTAAGAATGAAAGGAAATATACTTTCTTGTCGTGTAGACTTTCATTAATAAATTTTTACCACAAACCATTTAGAATAGGAAAACAATTTTTTAATAACCAGGGACTTCCTGTATGCTAGTGGTAGGGAATAAAGGCCTGTCGCACTATGGTTGTGGGTTCGATTCCTGCAGCTTTGTCCGACGCGACGGGTTATGCCCCACCCTGAAGGTGTCCTTTTCCTAAAACTATATTATTATAATATTCCAAAAATAATCTTCATAAATGTTTTAACCTTAAACAATACTATCCAAAGTTCAACTTAATCCATTCCAAACTTTATAGTTATCCAAAATAGCCATGTCCAAACTTTATCTAAAAGGTCTCTAAATTCCAAAATCAATTGTAACATCAGATTCCCCAAACAAAGAAAAGTTTCTCTTATTGTCACATTCT
Organism: Viscum album; assembly: GCA_963277665.1. Taxonomy (NCBI): domain Eukaryota; kingdom Viridiplantae; phylum Streptophyta; class Magnoliopsida; order Santalales; family Viscaceae; genus Viscum; species Viscum album. The sequence continues at coordinate 178,490,818 of OY728134.1, forward strand.
AAAAATATGATTACCTTAATCATATTAAAACCTTAATGAAATCAACATGTACTGCAGTACAATCCTTATATATATCACATTATTTTTATAACCAGAATATAATCCTTGAGTCCAAAAGCACCAATACATTAATTATTCTGCTTCAACTGTTGTAACAGCATAAGATTGTCCTTGATCCCTTGGCCTTTTCTGAGGTAAGTTTCCTTAATGCTTAGGACATTCATTTGCATAATTCCCCATTTCCCTACAATTGTAGCATTCAACAATGATAGCCTCTTTCTTTCCCTTGAAATCACGTGCCTGGTGACCTTTTTCCCCACATTTATAACAAACTCCCATTCCTTTTAGGCAAGCACCAGGGTGATTCTTCACACAATTATCACATAATGGAAAATCCTTCTTTCCCTTTTTCCCTTTATCTGTCTCTTGTTCCACCGTTCACTTCTTCTCTTGCTTTACTTTGTTGTCATAAGACTTAGAGAATTCCTTTTCTGTCTTGATAGCACACGAGACAATATCTTTGTATGATGACAAGGATTGTGATACTAAATCTAGATGGAGAAATGGTCTTAACACATCAAAGAAACGATAAATCTTACTCCTTGGGTTACGTATATAATCGGCAGCATGCCTCGCTAACCTTGTAAAGTTAGCCTCATATACTGCGACATTCTCATCCTCCTTCTGCCTCAGACTCAGAAATTATCTTTCCATATCTGCTCGATGGTCATGAGGAAAGTATTTTTCTAAGAAAAGCTCTTTGAACTCCCTCCATTCCATATTCGATATGACATCATCTTCCTTTGTGTTTTGAATCAGCGACCACCGCAGATCGGCATCTCCAGTGAGGCGGTAAACTGCCATGACAACCTTCTCCCTTTCGCTACTCCCCAAGGCATGGAATATTTTCTCTAAGGAGTTTATCCATTGCTCAGTTACTAATTGATTTGTACCCCCATTAAATGTTGGTGGTTGTTGCCTCATGAAGCGGTCTAACATTGATCCTCCACGTTGTGGATCAGGGTGATCCATACAAGTATGGTTATTATTCATAACTTGAGTGAGTTGTCCCAGTATGGTAATAAGTTGATCAGCACCAGTTGTATCTCCAGATCCACAATAATTATCTTGAGTGGGAGGGAAATCCCTACACGGAGTGCATGAATTGATACAGTTTCCATTCCTTCCACTAGGCACCATTTCTAAACAATGGAATAAACTAGATTAGCTTATGAATCAAAATACATAATTCCATAATTGTAAAATACTTAACATAAATTGAACTATTTATGGATATAATCCATAATCATAAAAAGGTTTTATTTGAGGAGGTATATACTCATAACCGTTCATAGTGGTTTGTAAAGAAAATGAGAATTATCCTAAGTATATCCCCCGGGAGTGTCATAACCAAGAGTGCAGCAAGGCTCGTTGTCGTGCACCAGTTCCCATTCGAGTCTAGCTCAAAGCGGTGTTTTATGGTTTTACACCTAGGTACATTTGTGCCAGAGCTGCCTCTACCTGCTCGTATCCAGAAAGGGATGTATTTCTCGGAAAACTCACAAAATCTCAACAATAACAAAATTTTAGGAAGTTCTTCTATACTAATCCTCAAAGTCTATCTTTGGGCTATGTGATCTAATCAGAGTTTATCTAAATCTAGCTTCCAAGGTTAGTACTAAACTGCCTCTGATACCAACTGTAACGCCCCGACCCCAGCTACCCAGAGTCAGTGCATTACTTTGTAACATTTTCATGATCACAAAAGATCAAGTCTCGAAAGACTGATTAGTTTAGTAGCCTTGGAAACACTAGATACATTCGTAAACGTTACATTACATCATAAAGTGAAAAACTAAATAAAAAAGTCTCCATAGTCCACACTCATATCCTCTTCTGAAAATCCCTGCAGGTCATTCATAAAATACTTCTTCACATCCTAGAAAATATTAAAACATTGAAAGGGGTGAGCTCAGATGCTCAGTAAAGATAACAATATTGCGGAAGCTTTCATAAATAAACATTAACATTTAAGGCAATGTATAACTAAAACAAAAGCCTTTTTAAACTTGAACTTCAGAATAATATTGCAAAAATAAAATTAAATAATGCCATTTACTTACTCACATGGATATTCTACTAGTGGAATAATCACATGCAATATCAATAACAACATTCATAATGAGGGAATGTATAATGACAGACATTCTGAAACATTTTGTCAAGGCCTCGTCCAAGATGTATAAAATGATTAAGGCCTCGGCCAAAACTATAAATCAAATTGGGAAACGGCCTCGGCCAATTCCACATGTAGTTGTCTCATGAGACCTACCGATGCATCGAGGAGCTATAGCGGGCTCCACCCGTCACTTATTAAGTCCAATACATTCCCCATATGATCAGGTTTAAACATCTCATAAACCATAACATAATCGTATCACATAAAATATGCATAAAGGAAACATAACATTTCCACATTTCAATCACAAGATATCAATACAACACCTTGATATAACAAAAACTCTTTCAAAACCATTTTCAATACCAAAATAAAATAAAAGTATAACATGATATTTATTTTTCATTAAAAAAAATGGTATGGCTTGTAGAGGAAGCCGAAACTCAAATAGTAGTCACGGAGGCGGAGAAGTCATTGTCACCGCATACGTACGACAAAAACATTACCTTTTGTCATTTAGTAAACTCTTCGTATAAAAAAAGATTCCTTTTGAATAAACGTAAAAGTCAAAGTGGTTTATACACCGTATAAAAGAAATTTCTGTATAAAACCAAATATGCCTCAATGAAAGGAGATTGAGACGAAGTCCTTACAAAGATCATTTTTAAAATAAAATTGATATATTATTTTTATTCACTATAGGTACACATAAAGAAAGTAAAAATACAAAATAATACATAATAATATCATGACATAATGTGAAAGTAGGAGATAAACCCAAAGAATGGAAGGTGGGTTAAGAAGTTCCCTTACCTCGTGTCTGACTTGACTCAACTGTTTTTAACCTCCTGAATAATAAACTAGAGTTAATATATACCTTATTAAGATCCATTTTAAATTTCATTATCCTTTTTATATCACTTATTATAATGTTATGAACATTATGTAATTATTTAAGTTTATAACGGTCGTTTTGTCGATCTTTGGTACTTGAGTCAACAATAAACTTCTTATAATTACAAGTTGTTTATGTGGTAGAATATCCATTATCTCCAGAATTATATTCATGATTTAGATGTCATATATATCATATATATCCAGTATAAACATACATTTATAATATTACGTAACATTTAGAGATAAAAAATGAAATGCACCATTCATGGAGACGGTAAGCCGTACGTACGCATGAACGCTACATTCATTTCTATTTCATATTTAATGGAATGAAATCATAATGATATAAATGTATAATATAATTCCAGTATAATATGGTGTATAATACCATTTACTCCATCCTTTATACATCCCACATATGGCATTAACGATTTAAATCACTTTGAGGGGGCGGTAGTCCGCACTTCCTAAAATGAAATTATCGCGTTTTACCCATAATGGAAATCATAAAGTATGCCATAAATGAGAAATACAGAAGCATAAGTAAAACATAAACATATTATATATCATATATAGATATAGTGACATCTTAATGGCCACCTTTGAAGGTGTTATATGAGTGTTGAACAATCATCATTTCGTGAGGCATAAATTCGCCATCCACAGAAACCGTATGTTCTTTAACCATTAGATGTAGGTGTGTGTAAGTGTAGCTAGAATAATTCTTATAACAACATCCTAGTATATTAAGGATACTGGTGTTGTTACAAAAGAAATGAATAATAAGAGTTTAGGGGGTTGGAGAAGAAAAATAAAACAAAACAACATTAGAGAAGATATCTGCCCAAAGTGAGGCTTCTAGGAGTAAGAGGGGGAAGTTGGGAGAGTATTTGGGCAGATGTTGGCCGAGCCAAATGGCTTGAATGTGTTAATGAGGTGGTAGAGGTGGGGGCCTTTTATAAGAGGAGAGGAGGGGCACTCTTGGAAATTAAGGAAATGTTACATTATTATACAATTCTTTTCGGATTCTAAAGGTCCCACACTTATATAATTCGTGACTAAGGTGATAAGGGTTCGAAAGCTACCCATACAATAGTCTTTGGACAAGTGTAAGCCTTGGATTGTACATTATCTTTTCATTTTATTAAAATCGTTAAATAATGAGGTCATTGTTGCAGCATAATGATGTCATAAATAATTTATTTTATTTAATGTCTAAAAATTATAAAAAAAATACTATGATGTAGGAAATCTTTCTAGATTTCCAATGACTATTTATAGTCAAAAATATAACTTGTATAACCCCATGTAAAAATTGTTTTAGTAAAACATTTCATGTTTGTGTCATTTTTTACTTTAACATTAAATAAAAGGTATTTATGTCATTTTACAACTAAAGTGGCTCCATGGGGTCCCCAAGTTAACGCATGGATTGTCTTGGTCGGCCATGACTCATCCAATAGGATTAGGACAAGGGTCAAGCTCATATCATATTATTAAAACATTATTTTTACCTTAAACTACACTAATTACCTCTAATCGCGATTAAGAACTTAAAAGTTACTATTCACCAAAAATTATTTTAATCTCATTGAACCACATTTTACTTCTTAATGACAACCATGTATGTCGGATTTTTGAAAATCAAATCACAGAAGTGGTAATATTTCATTTAAACGAAAAATCAGTTATTTAACTACCACTTAGTGGTTTCACTATTCATCAAAAATTGATGTTTTTCAGAACAATGCCAAAATTTCACCCTAAGCTATAATTGATATTCCGAATTAAAAAATGATGTCTATTTTACATAATAACAAACATATAAGTTCCATTAATTAATTTTATAATTGTTTCCCACTGTCACAACAAATAGCGTGTCTTTAAGAAATAATATATATCAAAAGATTGACAATTGTTTATGTCCAATTTCAAAGTGAAATTAATTCTAATGAACAGCATTGGATAAAATGGTAAAAATATATTCTAATTATACTTTAAAACCACTCAATAATATAACTTATCACTATAAATTATTTTTATTACAAAAGTTGTTTTAAGTATTTTTCACTATTCATAAAAAATTGGAAGTTCTCAGAAAATTACAAAAAATTCAACATAGGCTAATTTCGATATTACGAATACAAAACTGAAATCCATTTTGAAATATAAAATTTCTATAAATTTAAAAAGTGGTTATTACTATTCATAACGACTACTTTCTTTAGTTGTGGTGTGTTAGAACTCGAAGTTGCGTACAATGCAAGCTATTGCATTATTGAATGAGAAGAATATCGTGGAAGCTCGGGGTGTTACATAGATCCTTGTTGCTAGTTAATAGTATCTTGTGTATAGGGAGGTGCATATAAGGTCACGTGGTACTCCACCTCAGACATGATGGTTCAAGATGAAGTGTAATAAAATAGTATCAGTGTAAAGTTTTTACATTTCTTTTCATACTAACAAGGTACATGGCGGTAATGATATAGCTATGTTAGACATAGGTAGGGGAGTTTCTATGTTCCTAGCCAACATATGTGAAACATAACTCCATGTTATGATGGTAAATATTTATTTACAGTTTTTTTTTTGAGAATTACTGTTGTGTTCAGGAATTGTTTTTGGAACATAGGTTCACATGATGTATATATACCTGTCATTATGCTATATATTAGTTATTTAATTAAATTATATGAATTTTACTATTTTGGGGGGTATATTTTATGACGTATGATCTATATATTTTCCTTACTGTTATGAAATAACTTTGTTGGAATTAATTAGTAATACATTAATTTCTATTATGTTCTAATATATATATATTATAAATTTGACTAATGAGAATCTAAATGACCTTTGTTAGTGCCAGGAGGGGAATACCTTGGGTTACTAGTTAACACATAAGATAAACATGTGTAATTGCTTAAATAGGATGTGATCTATTTTTGTTACTAATGTTCCTTCACATTAAAGAATATTCCACCATGTAAAAGTTTTGTGGGACACAAATCCTATAAAGAGGGTCATCGAGAGCACATTTTTACACCTCATTTAGTAGTGTAGGTAGTAGAACCACCTTAGTAGTGATTTCTTTCACTGAGGCCCATAGTAGATTACATTAGTGACATCCAAAATTAGTTTCCTCTAATCTTTTAGGGTACTAAAGGATCTCAAAATACTGAGGACTCTATGGATAATATAATGGGTATACCAGACATCATTGATACATGGGAGAATTAGAATATCATGATTGTAGCGTTCATCTTGTAGATATCCTCCAAGAATTGTGAGGAAGTCATTGAACATATATGTTTATGTGAGGGACAAAAATAGGATAAAATCCAGGATATATTAATCATGGAGTTCTTTCTTGATACACTAAATCTTTACAGATCATAAGAGTTGATTGAGCTACAACAAGCTTCCTTGATTCTTTCTACATATTCCACTCACTTGGATAAGATTCATTACATTTCATTAATTTTGGATTGGAATGAGACTCATATGGAATAGAAGTTAGAGATATAAATTCTTGGTAACATGAGACAATAGATAATATGGTTCAACCTAGAATCATATCCTATGGATCCATGGAAGGCCTTGGCCATAAAGAAAATATTTTTAGAGATTCAAGAAGTTGGTTATCTTATACCCACTAGGGCTTTGTCAGGTAGAACCCCAACTGATTACATTAGTAAATCTTATATTATAATGATTATAAACTACAAGGAAATGAAACATATTAGTTGTATACAGTTTGTGTATGGTACGGATCCTTCATCCAATTTTGGAGGTGATCCAAATTTTTTTTTCAAAGGGAACGTTTAGAAACTACAACTTCTTCCACACAGAACCTGAAATCTATTTTTCAAAATATAGAAAAATATAACCAATATAGTAGTTTGGTGCATAGGAATTTTGGACAAGGTTACACAAGGGTGAATGAATATTTTTAACAAATACCCAGGGGTTCATATTGGGTACTCAGTATAAGGCTCATATAATGATGTGTTAAGTGAGTCATGGTTATTTTAATAGAGCTGAGGTAGACAATGTTTTTACATTATATCTGAAAAAATATGATTATGGAGAGGGACCATCTACTATACAAGGATTTTTATTGATAATATCTTCCTTATCTAGTTCCTTGTTCGATACTGGTTCTTCTCATTCCTTAATATTCACATAAGTAGCTGCAATAATTAATATAAAATTAATGTAATCAACTAAATTAATATCCCTTCAAACAGTATTAGGAACAAAATTAGAATCTGTTAAGCGACGTCAAGAGTTTCCTATAGTAATTGTCGGCTATGTATGTATATGGGAATTCATGATTATAGATATTGAAAGCTATGATGTAATTTTCAACCTAGAATGGTTGACCGACTTTTGATTCACATTGATTTTTATTATAGATATGTATCATTTACATCACTAAAGGTAAATGTGTTCTTGATTGACAACGAATTGGAGTTGGGAGTAGGTAGATTTGGACCATACTTTCATCAGATCTGGATATTTATGAAATGTATGGTGGTCCTAACTCTTTCTTTAGGATGATTGAAATCCCCCTTGAATTTTCTACTATTCATGGATCTCTATCAAAAAATATTTCCAGATAACATCACATGAAATATTTATAACAATGAAGGTTAATTTGTGATAAATATCATACTAGGTACATAGCCCATGTCAATACCCTCGTATCCTATGGCATGTGACATGTTGTAGGAGATCATGGTGTATCTTGATGATTTGAAGCATATGGTAATTACCAAGATGAGTACTTCACCAAGGTTCAACCTATCTTTTTCACCAAGAAGGTACACTGTTGTATTCAACACTATATTAATTATTAAAAATTGGACTACTTGATAGTGAAGAAAAAAATATCATTTTCCTAGGATCTATGATCATTTCTATTAGTTATAGGGATACCATTTGTTCTTTAAGATCAATCTTTTATCAAGATATCACCAGCAGGAGGTTAGAGAGGAGGACATCCTAAATAAATATTTTTAGAGCATGCATGTGTTGTATTATTAGTTAGTGATGCCATTTTTTTGAACAATTCACTATTAGTATTCATGGATATCATGTACAAGATCCTACACACTAACATAGACTAGTTCATCATGGTGTTCATTGACAACATCATTATCTATTCAGAGAAACATTACTAGAAACTTGAGATAGTTCTGAGTACACTTCGAGCCCACTGTCATTATGATATTCTTACGAAGTGTAACTTCTATATTCTTGAAGTGAAATTCTTATGGCATGTGGTTTCTGAGACATGTATATTCATGGACCCAAAGAATGTGGATGTTGTTATTTCCTAGACATGTTCCTAGAATGTATTTTAGGTCAAGATCTTTCTATGATTAATATGAAATTAGCTAAATTTTATCCAATACTACTCCTAATTATCAAAACCTTTTATTTCGCTAAAAAAAATTGAGTAATGTTACAATGTTTAAAAAGTACGGGAAGCTATTTCTTGACCTGAATAAGATGTTGAATACAAATCCAATTATATTACTAACTAAGACTGATATCAAATATGTAGAATAAAGTTATGCACTAGGCATTAGTTTGGGATTAGTAATGATGTATAAAGAGTATATAGTGGCTTATAAGATATATTATTTGTCAGCCTTTGAGATGAACTAACCAACTCTCGTTGTGGAACTAGAATCTGTGGCCCATGGTCTAATTTTTTGCACATACTATCTCTTTGGTGAGAGTTTTTTTGTCTAGACATACCATAAGAGACTATGTTACTTCTTCACACTTCGGGACCTAAATCTAAGGATGAGGCATTGGGAAGAGTATCATCAGATGTTTTATATTGAGATGGATTATGAACTAGGGAGGGGTAACCACATTATGAATATTGTTATCTATAAGATGTAGGTATCACATGAGCTTAGTGAGTATCCATTAGAGGAGTAGTGGAAAAAGATAATACTGTTTGAATACTAGTGGATATATGATTTTGATGATCATGCATTAATGAATTGTCCTCCCTTTGTGGTCACATCTTCTATAGTAGACTAGAAAATTTATCGATAGGACAATGACTCAGAGTATACTATGATGCATGAAAAACTAATTATAGGTAACTTAATATATGGGTGGTCATTGGGAAACAACGATATGATCCTTGTGTATGGGAGAGTAGTAGTCTCTTCTTCCATCAAATATGAGTTGATAAAGGAATTGCTACCTCTATATGGATGGTAAATCCTAGTGAGACTAAGTTGTTCCACAAATTCAGTTGACTGTTCTAGTGGCCATGGATGATGAGAGAAATTGATGGGGGGTTTTCTTAGTGCCTTACCCACTAGAGGGTAATGAAAAAAATCCATTTCCTGGTGATTTTTTGTGGCCAATTCTAGTACAATGTTTAAGTGGGAGGATGTTATGATGGACATTGTGATGAGATATCACAACATCTTGATGGGTAATGAAACACCTGTGATATTTTTGATTAGTTGATGAAGGAATCCCAATTCATACTGATCTGAAAGACTGTCTCAATAGACGATATTTGAATGATTTAAATCTTTGAGATCATATAATTACATGGTGTTCCCAGTTGAATTGTATCAGATAGAGATGTAAATCTCACGCTACTGTTTTTGAATGTATTAAAGAATGATATTGTTACTCAGATAAGATTGATCATAGTAAACCATCCCCAGATAGATGGATAGTTTGAGAGTATGATTCATATAACAAATTATATACATTGAGTTTTAGTTCTATACTATGATGAATATTGGGATGATAATCTAGCCTTGGAGGAGTTATCAAAACAATTGTTTATAGGATTATATATAGATGTCTCTATGGACAGCAGTTCCACTCACTACTATGTTGGCATGAGGCAAGTGCAATAGATGTATTTGGGAAGAGTAAGGTATAATAAAAAATAGAGACAGTGTAGTTGATTATAAAGTGGTTGTAGAATATATATATAACTCAAAGAAATCATATTTAGACTAGAGGAGATGAACAATGGAACTTGCTATTGGTGACCAAGTTTTCTTAAAAGTGTCACCTCTATTGGGGCATCATCAATTATCTATGTATGGAAAATTAGAACCATGTTTTGTTGGACGCTTTGTGATCACCTAAATATGGGGATAATGGCATACTTCCTATACCTTCCTCCATATTATTTATTATTGTCCCTATCTAGTTATAATAATCATAAATCGTGTTCAATTATATTAAAACATGGTCATTTATGTTAGATCATGTTTAGTTAGGATTAAAGATAATTTATTATGATTATCTATATTCAATTATAAGTTAAACATATTCTGTAAATGATTATATTATAATAAATACAGACTGAAAAATTGGCTAAAAATGAGTCACCAATAGTTAAAAGTTTGAATCACCCATATTCTGACTCATCGATAAAAAAATGAGTCATCGATAGAACAATTGTGTCACCGAGAGACTAAATCACTGATAACATGGATCGCTGATAAAATAGAGGACTCACCAATAGAAGAAATGAGTCACCAAAGAACAAATGAATCACTTATAGCATGATTGGATTATAGATCAATTGAGTCACTGTCAGACCAACTGACTCACAGATATCCAAACTCACATTCCCACACATGAAACTACAGACTGTATGAGTCATTGAAAGAAGGATTCACTAATTCACTAACCTACCAATAGATGGAGTCACCGAATGTGTGACCTAATGACCGAAGTACTCAACAAAAAATTATTCAAAAATTTATTTACTCAATAAATTTGATCATTTTATCTAATGGTCACATTGGGTTATTTAATGCTATTAATATACTTTTATTACTTTTTGCATATGTCATTAACTTCAATGTTAGAGGTACGAGGTACAACACATGTCCGAATCACGAAAAATGTTAGACCTGCAGAATATAAAAAGGGAATCACTCAAGTATAAAGTGATAAAAACACACGACCATCCATATCAAGAGAACCTGATAAGAAAAGGAAGAAGAACACACCAATTAGATGACAGAAAACAAAGAAAAAATTATTTTGCATCAATGTTCTAATCAACCTTGTAGAAAACAAACTCTAGAGAGGAAAACCGTCGAATAATATCTCATGTCCTAAAAACTAGAACACAGAGCTTCCTTGACACTCGGTTTTGTTGTCTTTTTACAGAAGAGGAATCAAAATTCCATTCTGCTATACTCAAGGAGTCTAGATGCTTCAAGCACAACACTCATAGCATAGTAAACCTCCTCTCAATATGTATTCTCAGTTTTGTTAAATTTTATTAATTTTATAGTAGAGTGTGTATCTGTAGTATAAACACACCACGTCTCTTGTGCTAATCTATAGGATAAAAAATATCATCACACTACCATTATGTTACACCATATTTCTCCAAAAATGTATTGTGGAAGTGGTCTCTGTATGGACTAGTTGTAATATGTTTCCCATGAATAAATGTGGTAAAGGTCTAGCTTGACCTAGAAAACACTGTATTCTATTGTAAACCCAGATCTAGGGTGTCAAAAAATGTTTATTAATTTAAACTACACGATGGAAATTGATCCCCAAGTAGAGAGGATTAGGGATCCACTTTTGACTGAACCTCTTGTTTTATTCTACTATGCTATTTCAAATTTAATTTAATCTATTTTCACTCATATTTCAGAAAAGTAATTTTTTACATTAATTGTTGAATTTTGATAGTATTTATAAATATTTTGGTTTGTTAAATTAATTTCATAAGTTATATCAATATTTAAAATTTTTATAACTTTCAATTAATCAATATTTTTAGAAATTAATTGAACAAGTAAACTAATATAAATTTAATACTTTGATTAACTCTCATGTATTGATTTTAAAGTGCTGAATTTTTAACTAAGGTTTTAATAGAATTTTTTTATAGAAACCTAATTCACCCCCTCATGAGTTTCCTAATCTGAACAACATTTGGTATCAGAGGATTGTTTTCAATCTTCTATTTTTCAATGTTTTTATTCAATATTTTCAATTGTGATTCTAGTTGGGTTTTAATGATCTCTAAATTTTTTTAGTTATAAATTTCTAGAGATTTAAAAAATGTATATTCTTTATTATTCAATATGGATAATACAATGGAATTTTCTTCTACCAATAGACTCCCTACTTTAATTGTACAACTTATGCCTACTGGGAAATTAAAATGAAAATGAACAAAGAAAGTATGGGGTTTCATACATGGATTATAATTGAAGATAAGTAAGAAATACAAAAGACAAAAATAAATAAATGGTGTGATTATAAAAAAATTTCTTATAATATTAATTGTAATGCTATGAATTCTCTATTTTGTTCTTCAGGTGATGAAAAATTCAATACAACATCTGCTTGTAAATCTGCCTATGAAATTTGGGATTCCATAGCTGTTTCACATGAATTAACCACTAATGTTAATGAAATAAGACTTAATAAATGTAATATTAAGTATGATAATTTGAATATGGATCCAAATGAACCCATTTATAATATGTATCTCAAGATCAACGAGATCTTCAATACAACGAGTACTCTTGGATAGCAAATGGAGGTCAAATAAAAAATCATGCAGTTGCATAGATGATTACTTGAAAGATGGATTGGAACCTCTGTATTAATTAGATAATCCTTTGATATTAATAAGTTTCTAGTTAATAAGCTAATAGGAAATCAAATGCTGTATGAGGAAGAATTAGAGGTCAATAAAGAAGAAGAGGATAAACCAAAGAGAAGCTCACTGGATTTCAAAACAACTACTTCCAAAAATAAAGAAACATAAAGGATACAAACTCATTCTGATAGTACAAGTAATGATGATTCACCATTGTACAACGATGAGGAAATGGATCAATTATCCATAATGTTTAGAAAAATTTATTGAAATAGGAAGTTTCTCAGTAATCACATCTATAAAGAAAAATATAAAAATAAGGATAACAAGAAAATGGATTGGAAAATGAGTTATAACTCAAACAAAATAGTTTTTTATGAATGTAAGAGAAAAGTACATGTAAAGGATGATTGTCCTAAATTAAAATATAAAAAGAAAAATGAGGACAAGAACCAAATATAATTTTAATAATTCATTTTTAGAACATATTCCTTTATCATTAAAAACCCATTAAAAACATTTCCAAAATATATACTTGAATTATTTTCAGCGAAAAAAATAATTTTATAACTTCAATTATTTAATAAACCACTTTTCATAAAATCTTTAAGAGAAATCCAGATTTTTAAAATAATACTTACATATAAAAGTCATAAACAATATTTTAAAATTAAAAAAAGGCTTGTATTAAAATACATGAAATGCCAATAACATTTATATATTATGGTAACATATATTAACATGAATGACAGTAATAAAAAATTATAAAAAAATTCAACAAAAAATGATAAAATTTACATTAATAAAATAAAATTCATTTAAATACAACAATTTTACAATTAAACAATAACACAACTATATTTCGTTGTTTCTTTATATCTTAAAATAAAAAATTAAAATAAAATAAATAAAATAATGTCTTTCATTAAAATAAGCATCCCTTAAAAACTTTGGGAACATAAATAATATATGTTTTTGAAAACTACAATCCCTAAAAAAGGGTTTTTATACGATTTAAAAAGTTGTACATAAAATGATATTTTCTCTTAAATTGAATCAAAATATAAAAATAATATTTACTTTTAAAAATAACACCTTACTTAAAAATGAACTAAGAAGCCTATAATGTGTTGCTTGGTCTCAATAGATGATTGGAAAAATGAGAGAGGTATATGAGTTGGTACTTTGATGGAATAAATGATGTATTTATATATATAACAAAAAAAATTATCTTATATTTGCATAGGTTATATGGAAAATATATTATTTCCACCGAAACTTAAAATCCTGGTAAGAGAGACCACTAAAATAGTTAGATGTCTTCATACTTTTCATCTTATTTACTCTCTGGACACATACTACCATTGAGAATCTACACCCATTATCGAGTGACAACCTTTGAGACAATTAATTTATAATCAATTAGTGAACATCAATTGAATGGATTGAATATACATATATAGATATAAATAGATTAAATTGATAAATTGATATTTGATTAAATCTCTTAACATTGACTGTTAGGTAGGGTATTAAAATATGTTTGTTGAATTTATTTATTTTCATTGGGACTGTTTGACGATTTTTAATGAATCTTTAGACTAAATTCAATGAAAAACAGTACTAGTTAAGAGATTATTTGATGGTATAAAATGATATTGGTCCACATCCAAATATAAAATGATCTAAAAATGACTGAAATTGTTTTCAATTTAATAATAGTATTCAAAATAGACACTGTATTAAACAAGGAATCCAGATTGATGATGGACAGAAGATGTTGAACAAGGAATAAATAATGACAAATGATTCAGAAATTTGGATTTTCAAAAATATTCAAGAACCTAAAAATACTATAAATGAACTGAAAAACATTATTACAGGAGGAACACGATGTGTTTTCTACCGTGGAAAGTTGACAATTGAGTTTTTTCCCCTTCTAGTTGTTGATCCTCTCCTTCAGCAACTGATCTATCTCATCTATGCTCGAGACATTTACTGTACTTGAAGCCCTTAATCCATGTTCAGATATCCCTACACTACTATTGATCTATTCACAAGATCTCATCTGTTGTCAAATTCCTCTCAGTACATTGATTTCTTGGAATTCTTGAAGTGAAGGCCTCAGTTCTTCTCAACATCCTTTTACAAAAAGGGAACCATCAATTGGATATTCTTATCCATTAATTTCGTATTTAATATAATTATAAAATAATTATTATTAATAATATAATTTATTTAATATAATTTCTTTTAATATTTTCAAGTTAGGTTTTGAAAAAAATAGTAATAGTAATATAATAATATTTTTGTATTTCATTATTCAAAACTTTATTAATTTATAATAGTTATACTTATAATAAAATATATTTCCATAAATATTTTAATATTTTATTACAAATATTTTCTTTATTTATTCGTATCATTTTTACAAATTATTACCTTTAATTTCAATTTAGTTACATAAAAAAATGAATTCATATTATATCGATATTTTTAACTTGTTTATTTTTTCTTAATAATCCTAATTATAAAATGATTTTTACAAGGTTATTACATTTAAATTATTGTGCATAACCATTCTATTTGTTATTTTTATCATTGTTATTTGGTTAATTTATTTTCATTTATTTAAATTATAGAATTTATTTATAACTGAAATATTTTAAATTAGTTTATATCGAACATTTATTTTTATTAAATGAAATCATCTCATAAAAAAATTAGAAATCATATTCGTTTTTTTCAATATAAATATTAATTAAATTAATAAAATATTTATATAAAAATAAACAAATTTGTGAATTTTCTAGGATTTTACACAAAATAAATTTATGTGTAACTATTTCTACAACTCATAGCCCGTGTCTCTAACTTAATCAAAATACAACTATATTCATAAATATCTAAATATATCATATGAATAAGGTACATGAAACCCTTTCATGTAAATTCTTAGAATTATATGAAATCAACAATCCCTATATGAGTATTCCTAGAGCCATAGATAGCAAACCCTTACTTTTTTGGATAAGAAATAATCCTCTAGGTTGGTAAGGAGATAGATCAAAAGTCAATTTTACCATGGATAATTTACTTAAGTATGATCTCAGTTCCTTTGAAATTATAAAACACAATATGTATAATTCATAATTTACAACGTAATTCAAGTTCACAACTATATACAACCCAATGTTATGGTAGGGGAAACAAAATCAATTATCATACCTAGTATATAACTCCTTATATAAAATATGATGACATAGAAGTATCTTAACACTTTATACTCTATAATACATCACATATTCATTATATCAAAAAATATATATCAATGAATAATAAAAAAGTGAATAAATTAAATTAATACACAACTTATATATAAAATACACGATAAACTATTTATGAATAATTCATAAATAAAAAATTATAAACAATTTAAAATATGACATGATTTATGAAAATTCCATTATTTAATTAAATATATGAAATTTATATTTATTTCAAATAGAAACATGATCATATTATTATTTTATATGGTATTTATATGAAATATATAATATTAAATGAAATATAGAAATTTATATTACAAATCTAGTATATAAAATATTTACCTAATATATGTATTATATATTATATATTGTACAAACCGTTGTCAAATCAATCATGAAAACATATTTAGATTTGTTTTAAACAAATTCTCATATATTGAAACTTAATTTAAACATTTCAATGTAATTATTATAACCAATTCATTATATTAATTATAAATTATTTTTTATATATATTTTTGTAATTTATTAGAAATTTATACATTACTCGTATAATTTCCATATAAATATTTAATATCTAAATAATTAGGCATGTAAGATTACTTTATAGTGTATTTTTAAGTAATAATAATTAATATTATGAGATATTCAATAATTTTTTCAAAAATGGATACATAATTAATTATAAAATTATATAATTAATTAATCCATAAACAATATTAAAAATATAAAAATATCACATTTTATCATTTTTCTATAATTTTTTAATATTTTATTAATAATAAAATTCTATTTATAATTGAATTTTCATAATTTTTATCTACCTTTTCATAACTATTCATAGTGTTAAACCTATTAGGAATGGTGATGCAGTGATATCAATCTAACAATTTGATAGATAAAACTGATCATGTATAGAGAAATAAACACACATGTACCTACATGAGATTATATAGTAATCATGAACGATGATTGGGAGCTTCTGGGAATGGTGATGGAACCCTAGAATGCCCGACGGGGATCACCCCCCCTTCCTGAAAGTAGGAGGGGGGAGGATGGTCAGACTCTACCACCTCCGAAGCCACGAATCACATTCATACCCTTCTAAAATCCAAATTATCTCCCGGAGTTCCCAGTGATTGATTTAAACTCAAAAGTTCTTAATCTTTATCTTGGTAATACTTAACTCCTGATCTCAGTGTTAGAGTTCTCTGAATTGATGAGTCACCTAGACTTGACTCTGGTGGCTCAATTTAATGTTTAAAGACCATCAGTTGATGAATTCGATCGGTTTGTTTTTGGAAAATGGGATTTGCAAGATTGTGCATTTAATGACCTTTGGAATATTCACCATTTTATGGTTCTATTCACCTCAAAAGAAGATCTAATTTGTGCATGGTCCAATGCCCCAATGTGTTACAGTGGTTGCATGTTTTTGCTTCTCTAATGGACTTTTGATTTCTACATGAATCATGATCCAACCTTCATCCTGATTTGGAGAGTCTTCCTCACCTTCCATTACCTTTCCAATATCCAGCATTAATACATATTCATGGGAACCTGGTAGGACTTTTACTATGTTTTGATGCTCGTACAGCCACTATGGGTCATCCAGTCAACCCTCGGTTGTGTGTTAAGGTTGATGTTTCTAAACCTCTTCTGGAATGGGTCTGGATTTTGGTGGGTATGGAGTTTATATGGAAGCATCCAGTAGTCTATGATTCATGGAATGACTATTGCTCAACCTGTAACAGATTCGTGCACTTATATTATAGGGTTCGTAGTGGAGTTATTAGTAAGAAGCCATCAGGTTTGGAGAGGAGGCTAGGTAAAACTGATGATAGGAGGACGAATCCCGATGCACCTAATGTGCATGGAAACACAACTATTTTGGGATTTCGGGTTGTAAGGGTTCTGGAACAACCATCAGAACATCCAAAAAATCCTTTGGTTTGTACTATGCTTTATTAGATTAGACAGGACCTGAATAAGGGGATGTTGTTGAGGAAACTACTATCATGAGTGCTGTCGAGACTAGAGGGGAGAGAATTGTTATCCTGAGTGCTCCCGAGGATGGTGGTATGTCCTCAAATGGGTTTTTGGTTTCAGGGGAATTGTAGAAGAAGACATGATCCCCTCATTATGGCATTTCTCCTCTTGATGTCAGCTAGAAGGAGGGTGGTCTTGTCGATTGATATGCTGCAGTGGATAGTCAGTGGAAGGGATGCATCAATGGTGGTGTGATTGAAGGGAAGTAGGGGTCTACCTTAGAGGATAGCAGGCTACCTACTGTAGTGAAGAATTGTGATTCTATTATTTTTATGGGAGCTCTAGAGTTAGGTACGGATGCCTGTTGTGGACATGCTTGTGAGGATGGTGGTGTACTAGTTGTGGTCTCCATAGGGAACTGATTTCATGGGCGAGAGTAGGAGGGAGTTAAAGCCAACATGCAGATTGAGCCTTGGGAAGAGGTCACAGTAAATGAAGAAATGGGAAATGGGATATGTGTAGGTTTGGAGATGGTGGAACACCCAAACTGTCTTTCTATGATTGATGTGAATTGTGAGATTAAGCAGAATCAAGTTGTGAAGTATCAAGAGATGTAGGTCCATGGAATGAGGGGGGATCATTCTGATAGTGATAATGAAAATGAAGGACACATGATCAAGACCTCATTTAGTGACATTTTTTTGGATGGAGGAAGATATTACCTGAGAATCAAGAGGATATGACTGCGTCTCCACGAAGAACACCTAGGAAAGATTACTCCTATCTGCCGAAGCCAATGTCCACTAGATCTAAAGGTATGGAAATTAATAATGAATTTCTTTCTGTGGAGAAGTTGAATCTTTTAAGGATGTATGCCAAAGTCCTGAATCATTATGAAAGCTCGGAATTGTAATCATTGACTGTGGAGGAAGCCTTATATCATGGTGATGGCGAGGGGTTTGATTTTAGAGGTATGTAATTGTTATATTTGGTTTGTGATAATTGTTTTCTGAAAATTTATTTTATTAATAAATAGTCAGATGTGTTTCCTCTAACTATGAATTCTAGGATAGAACACCTTATCCCGTGAATTATAATATATGGCCCTTGTCAGGGTACTATTATCTGTTGAAGGCCTTATATGATATTAACAAATTGCGTTCATAATATTAACTCATATAGAACATTCTTCTATGATGTTAACTCACATAATTTATGAAATTAACTCCATGTGTTTCACTATATATAGAGTATTATTACACACTACCCATTGTTAGTTTAAATATAGTTATGTGTAATACTAATAATCAGTGAGAAGACCTATATAAGGATAGTGAGAGTGAATAAATCATGTAAGATTATCATTGAACTAAACGATGTGATATTAAATGAAACCAATAACACCATGTGTATTATAACTCATATATTTGTAACTTTCATAGAAATAACCCATACTATTCCATATAACATTAAGAAATATTAGACCAGGCACAATGATGTCACCTATGTCATCAATTATATATGATTATATAACTTCATAATGGTAATAACTATTCATTTTAGAGCACGAATTTAAGATTCTTAAGCCCTAGTAATTCTATTAACCTACTATTAGGTTTCATGGGATAGTTTGATAACTATTCATAGACAGTGTGCCAAATTATAAATCTAAACTATGATAACCAAGAAAGAAACCAAAAACATTTTTCTATATAATGAATAACATTATATATCATACAATGAAGACTCTCATTCACTATATTCATATATATTTGATGAAGATCACAAATAAAATTCCCAATGTTATAACTCTTCCCTGGGGAATCTATGGGTTGATACTGAGTCACCCATCACATTGGTGAGACTCCACTACCTTCCACGATTTTATAATGTCTTGGGTGGTAAAGGAAAGATGATATGAGAGATACATATGTAGATATTGTTTTTGACATAAATGTCAAATCAATATGAATTACCCAAAATATGATTACTTTTTTAATATTATACCACATAGGACAATAATTGAGTGAACATAAATTATATCAAATGTTAAGAGTTAATGCATGAAAAAATGTTGGCTTTTACCCTTGGACATTACAACTTCATAACAATTTATTTTTATGAAATATTTAATATAATGATAGACATTATGGTGGATATGTTAATGTTTGAGTTCCTTTGTACGAATTTCCTTATTGTAAGAATTTTTTGACCATGCAACTAAATTATAAATCTTCTTTTCTCACCATATTGATTTATAATATGCTTCGTGAAAATTGGAAGTCAAGACACAATGCAAGTCATCATCATAAGGATTCACTTGAGTATTTCATTTTAGTATCGACTGTTTTAATTTAGTGTAATCCTTTTACCACTGGTTGTAATGTGTTAAGGATAAGGATTTTTTATTATAAGACTTTGAATTCATCTATAATTTTATCATGGAAATGAAGTATGTCCTTTGGGGATAAATGAAAATCTTATGTGTACAATGGAAATACTCTAAACAATAAACTTTACTAAACATATGTATTTGAATATCCTAGTGCATAGTTTCAACAATTAACAAAAAAATAAATGTTCTACTAGATAAAAAATCGAGTTTAGAAATTTTAAAGATGATGAATATGACCTTATTTGGGATGATGTAAGAGATATTGAATCATCATATAAACATAATAATCAAAAATATTGGATTATGATCCAATAATAAAAATAAAGTGAAGATGATCATTATCTATGGAAATAGAAGATCAATGAATAAAGAAAAATAGAGTTCCAAATATTATGAATTATGAAAAATGTTAACTATGAACATTTTTTTTTATTCTCATATAATAAAAACACCACAAATGATTATTCAATAAATTATGTGTTTTTGTTTTAATGTATATTGAAATAGGAGTCCCAATGCAAATATTTTATGATGTTTAAAATTTACTTATTGGTGTTTCATGAGAAATAGAGATGAAGTATCCTTATACCTCGATATGAACATTAAATCATACATTATAGTTATATAAGGATATACCATTATTCTAGAGGAGATAAGATCGGCATGTGTGAATATTCCCAAGATTTAAAGCATGACATAAAAGTTAGGAAGTTTCTACCATTTACAAATAGTATATTAAAAAATTAATAATTTTCGTGGAAATTATTTCACTACTAAATGAGTTCCATGATACATATAGTATTTCAGCATATTTTACAAAGCTCTAGTGATTTATATAGTGTTTATTTAAATGCATATATTTTGATAAGAAGGATAAAAATTTGTGTTTTTTTAAATATATAGATATATATTCATCATTTTTCACAGAGGTGGAGAATTTATTAAGGGTACTCTTAGAATAAAATATGAGTAGTAAAAGTATAACGTGAGTATAATTATCACTCAAAATTGATATTCTATACTAGTTATTTTACAAGATAGATTCTTTTTTCAACATTATTTATATTTAAGGAACATTTAAAATGAAATGGTAAATTAATATCTACACCTATGTATGTTATTTTATTAGGAAATTGATAAATAGTAAATAGAAAAATTTGTTAACAATTTCTGGGGCTACTGTTCATGTACACAAGAGTACAATATAAGATTCTGAGAGAACTATAACACTCAAAGAAGAATAGATTATTCCACTTTAACCAATAAAATAGAATAATTGGAAGAAAAAGTGAATGATGAATATATTCAACCCATATAATATTGAAGTATAATAATATTTTAGATGAGGATGGCAATGCATATTATGATAAAAACAATTTTATATGTGTGTTTGGAGACCATGTTGCATGTGAGTTAGCTAAATTATTAATTATAATTGATTTATTTGAGAAGCCAAATAAGTATATCATCATTGTGGGTGAAATTAAATCCCTATAAATATTGTGATATAATTTTTCATGAACTAAGAATAGAATAAAAATAATTTGAAAACTATAGAATGTAGTATAAAATCTTTGTCGACTTACATAATATATAGGAGGAACTGTTCCTATATAATAGGGTGAACAATTTCATGTTCCATATGTAAATATTTTTTTAGGATGATCCCTAGACACCCATTTTATTTGGTGATTTATTATAATAGATAATACATGACTCAATGGGAGTTGGCATGAATAGGGGTAGGTTTATCACATTGTGTATGAACCTTTTAAAATTACCATGTTATCAAACTATTTATATTTTTGAATTATATGTGGTTGTAGTATTATTTGTAAAAGATAAATAATATCTATACAATATTAAAATGAAAACATGGGTTAAAATACCAAAAGGGGTTAAGTTAAAAAGAAAGAATATTTTTTAAAATCTATTTAGACCTAATTAACCCCCCTCATAGGTGTGTATTCATAATACTATGAGTATCCAACGTGGTATAAGAGATAAGGATACCTCTTATTGGATATTTTTGAAGTTTTAAAAATTGTTTCAAAATGTTGTTTACCTCATATTAGAATCATGATTAATATGATATATATGATGTCATATTTTAGATTTTTAAGAAGGAATATCAAATAGAAGAACATACTTATATTCCTGATTAAATATATCTAGAGGTCACAGACATGAATTGTAGAAATTGAAAATAGAGAGGGAAAAAAGAAAATAGAGTGTTTGAATAAGTAATAAGAGATTCCATTAGCTGAAGGTAACCATAATAATAAGGATTTATTTTTTAAATCTATTAATTATTATCTCACAACATTTAACATGATTAACATGTGAATAATATAGTTTTATTGAGTCACTAAGTGACATTTATTATGATGCATTGAATTACATAAAGAATCTTCATAACTATTTTATTTCATGCATGTTCTCAAATATGAAGGGGTTTATTTTAAAAAATCATAGTTTTGGGAAGAGGCCATTACTATGGAAAAAGAATTAGTAAAGAATATTTGCTCCAACTATTGTCTCACTATGTTTGTGAAGAAAAAAGAATAAATTTGATTATTTATAATGAAATATTACCCCTAATTCTAGAATAAACTCAAATATATTTATTTGACAATGAAGTAATTATAATAATTATAAATGAAGTAATCTATGGAATTGAAAAAACTTATAAAGTAGTTATGTATGGAATGAGTTATCAATTAGACATTATGGAAAACCATGTAGAATATCTTAACAAGAACTTTCAAGATACCTATAGATTTCCTGAGGATTAGTTAGTAAATATGATGAATGATTTTGAATATATTTTGAGATAAATTGTAGATGAAAAGAAAAATCATAACAATAAACACCAATAGAAGAAAATTCAAATGAATAATCTATATGACAAAGCCAAGACTTCCCATTTTTTAGAAAAAATGTGTTTTTACACTCCAAATTTAGTAGTGATCCCTATATAAAATATGGATAGAAATTGTGTTCTAGAAATTATATTATCAATTGAATAAGACTCCACATCTATCTATTGGAAAAATATATTCCTTATTTTAGTGAAATCTGATATCACAAAATCTAAAATTTCTAAAATTTGTGGAAAAATTAAAAAATTTAAAAAATATTTGAAGTGGAAAAATGGAAGTACTTCCATATATATGTCATGGAATGATCTGGGTATGTCCTAGTGAAACAATACCCTATAAAAATACTAAATTATTAGGATTCTATTAAAAAAATAATCAAGCATGTTGTATTAAAAAACATTTACAAATAGTGAAAATAATATTGTTAATTGGAAGGTGTTGGTGTGCAAGCTGTTTTTATATAAGGATATATAATTATAGTATAATATATCAGTATGTGTAAATTTGATAGGTCATAAATCCTAGGTGATAATTAATGAAGAAAACCATATGAAGTGGATGATACATAACATGATGTGAAAAATCTATCCCTTTTGAATAAATATGATATTTAGAAGAAATAATGTGAGATGTGGAACATCAGTGGTCATGGTTATGATGAATTTTGGAACAATCCTACAATATATCATCCACTTACTGAAGAGAATATAACACCACAGTTGTTTTTAAATTTTTTACGACCTAAAAAGAGTCATCCTAGGTTTATAAAACATTTATGAGTAACTCACCTTAGAAAATAATTAATAAAGATAATTAGGATTTCAAACCGAGTAGAATGAAGTGCCTCTACTATTTGAAAGGAGTCTATCACATGGAACAGTCCAAGATGGACATTAATGTCATATAAATAAGGGAGTCTATCCATGATAGAGATAGATAGATTCTAATAGTGGTGGACATTCCTTTTCAAAATTATGAGAACCTTCCTAATAATGGTAAAGTCAATTGTATTGAAGAGGTGAATGGGTGGTGTAATTATGCAAGATTGAGTACTACAAGATGTATGAGATGGTTTCCTTCACAAGAGGAGACAATGAAATCAAAATGGAATGAAATTTTGAACTCAAGTTCAAAAAATATTCCTATAAAGAATCAGTTCACACAGAATGAGACGAAATTACATGATCCTACATATATTCAAATAGTATTTCCCAATCAATTGGAGTTGGCCCAAATGTTAGAACACAATGAAATAGAAAAAATTGATCTATTTTATAAAGTAGATAATCCTATTCCAGGAATTAATATAATTGAATATGAAAAGAATGTCATGTTTATTAAAGGTTTATAAGACTAAAAAGTGAATTTATAAGCAATAATAAATAGGTATAGAAATTTTATAACTATAAGAAAATAAGTTTTTGGATTGAGGAATCTTTCTCAGCCTTATTTCTCAAGATGGGAAGTAGCTATAAGATCCACCAACACAATATTTGTTAAGTGAATTATAATTTTTGGGCACATAAGTTAATGATGGATGGAGAGTATCCCATAATTGGGAGGTTTTTAAATATGAATTAAGAAACCCAAATTTATATTTTCTATTAAATCTATAAATTCTAAGAACCCTTTAAAATTATAATGTTAAAGTATTATTTTATTCTCCCATTATTGTTTTAAAAAGTATAAATTAAATTTATGAAGGGGTATTTTTTATCTAATAGAGTGGGGAAGTCCAATAAATTGAAGTGTTTTGATTTATTTTTAACGTGAGTCAATATAAGGCCTCAACCTTGAACCTTACTTAATATTGAAGTAAATGAATAATTCAAATTGAGGATTTGTCCAGGTTTAGAGTTTTAGAGAATTTGGACATAACTATTACATCTCAGAAGATTACAAAGTAGACACTTCTACTAAGTTTCCATAAAATAAAAACTCTTAAAAAGAAACATGTCTAATTCCATGTTTTAGATAGCATGACTTTCCCTTGATCCCATCCTTGACCCAAATCCATATTAAGTCCAGTGAAAAACTTTTAAAAAAAACATGGGGTGAGAATAAAAATCTCAGTAAAGGGATACACAGAGAATGAAAATAGTTAGTTTTTCAAACATCAAGTAAACCATGTATACTTTATCAAAGTAATACCTTCACCTTTATGAAGTAGTAAAAACTCTTTACTGAATAAAATATCATTACTTACCTTTTTGTAACCAAAATATTACCATAAAACCCATATAAAGAAAACATAACATATAAAGGTAAATTGGGACATAAACATACATAAATGGAATAACCATACGGCCGACCTCAACACATACTTAATGGAATAGCCATACAACAGACTTTCATACCCAATGAATTGGAGGTTATAACGTAACCACCCGTCCTGGTATTCACGGCACCACCCGTCATATGGTTTATCGCGTAACCACCCATAAAATGTCCAAGTACCATAATTACATATAAAATATTGAAAATATAAACATTTTAATTACAAATTATTATTTTCAATCATAATAAGTAATTACTAGATATTGAATTAATAAATCCATTTTCAAAAAATCATTTAAATGATTTTTTTGAATAAAAGTGTCCCATACCACTTTGATGATTTTAATGGAATTACAATTTTAAAATATTAATGTCCATATAAATAAATACTGAAAACCATTTTGAAAACATGGACATTAAAGATAACGATTTAGAATAATAAATCATTAAAACATTTAAAACGATATTTTTTTGTTAAATATTTTTTAACAAAATGAGAGACTCTTGAATACAAATAACCGAGGAATAACATTTAATCCAAACTTTATAATATCACGAGAATAAAGGGATTCATGATATAATATGACAAAGGATAGTATACACACCATATAAGAGTGAATTGGTTCATAACAACAATGAAGTCTCAATGGAAGTGTAAATTGAGATAGAATCCATTATAAAGATGGTATCTTTAAATTAATAAAAAATCTATCACATAATTATGTGTGAGAAATATAAATACACCAAATATAAGTGGATATTAAGTGTGAAACAACCAGAGGTCATTCACACATATTCATAGTATGACATGTTCAAGAATTACAAGTTGAACCCAATGAAATCGAAATTGGGTTAAGAAGTTCCCTTGTAAAAATTCGACAGCCTAACGGTGTCACTTCAAAATTCAGAAAATTAGTAGATGAGAGAGTGAATGGTATCTCATCACTTGGACATAAACATTACATCAATATGGATATAGAAGAACATATCCCAACATAATAATATGTAAATTAAAAGACATGACAAAAGAAGTCCTTTAAGAAGAGGAGGGTGAAAGGTTCCCTTCCCGACATTGGTATCTTTCGAAACATACAACCCGTGAAAAAAGTACAATACAAAATTGATGTAAATACTCATAAATGAAATTATATTACACAATGACTAAAATAATGGGCAGTACATACACCACTCAAAGGAAATTGTGGCAAATGTTGCATAAATCTCAAGGGAATAAATGTGAGATGAAAAATCCCTTACGAAAACTCGGCAGCCTAACGACACCAATTAAAACATACAAAATGGATTGATGAGAGAAAATTGGGTCTCTCATCATATGAACATAAAAATTATAGTAGGATTAATATAAAATAACATCCCAATCATAAGTAAGATGAGCTTAAAAGGAAGGACATAAAAGAGTGTACTTAAAAAGTAAGAGAGGGGTAGCTTCCCTTACCTCAAGTCCGACTTGTCTTGTTCGTTTTTTTATATTCCTGAATAATAAACTTTGGTAAATTTATAATTTCCTAAGGACCTCCTTTAAATATTTTTATTCAGTTAATATAACATATTATATTGTTATAATAATTGTTTAATAATGTTAGTTCATATCAGATGTTTTTTCCGATGTTTGGTACATGAGTCAAAAATGAACTTCTTTGAAAAATGATTGCCCATGTAGTTATAAGTAAATAATTTCCAGAATAATATTAATGATTAAAATATCATATATATACAGTACATATTAATTTTATACTATTACATATCATTTGGTGATAAAAAACAAAAAGCACCATTTATGGAGATGGTAGGTCGTACAAACGCATGAACACTACTTTCATTTTTTTGTCATATTAATGTAATTAAAAATAAATGATATATATTTGTATATTATAATTCCAGTATAATATATATTTTATATAGGTCACATATGTTCATTAATTTAATTCTTTATACATTCCATGTATTTCATGTACGAGTCACATCACTTGAGGGGGCGGTAGTCCACACTTCCTCATATGAAATTATCACATTTACACAACATGAAAAGAATAAAGGTTTGTTTTAAATATAAAATACAAAAGCATATAGTAAGCTTAAATACCATATATATCATATATAAAATACACTTACATCATAATGGCCACCTTTAAATGTGTTAAAAGATGATTGAAGAATCATTGTTTCGTCAGGCAGAAAATCACCAACAACAGAAACAGTATGTTCTTTAACAATTAGACGAAGGTGTGTGTAAGTGTAGCTATAACCCTTCTTATAATAACATAATAGTATATTTAAGATACTGGAGGTGTTAAAAAAGAAAATAATAAAAAGGTTTTAGGGTGTTGGAGAAGCAAAATAAAACAAAAGGACTCAATTGAAGACATTACCTTAAAATGGGGTATCTCCCTTTGGTTTGTGCTCAAAGGCTTCCTTGGGAAGCCTTCTTCCCAAAGTAAGGCTTCAAGGAGTTAGATAGGGATGTGGAGAGACAAAATGGGCAGGGTTTGTCTGAGACAAAGGCTTTGGAAGTGTGGGTAAGGTGGTAGAGGTGGGGGCCCTTTATTAGAGGAGAGGAGGGGCACTCTTGGAAAGTAAGGAAATGTTACTTTATTTTAGAATGAGTTTCGGATTTTAATGGTCCCACATTGATGTTTTTCGAGTATAAGGTGATAACGGTTTGAAATCCCCCATCCAATAGGTTTTGTACATGTGTAGGTCTTAGAGTTTACATTATCTATCCATTTTATTTAAATCGTTAAATAATGAGGTAATCACTGCATCATCATGATGTCATAAATAATTAAATTCATTTAATGTCTCAAAATTATAAAACAAATACCATGATATAGGAAATAATTTTATATTTCAAATGAATATTTATAGTCAATAATATATCTTGTATAACCCCATGTAAAAATTGATTTAGTAAAACAACTTATGTTTGTGTCATTTTAATTTTAATATTAAATAAAAATGTATTAATGTCATTTTCCAACCAAAGTTGCTCCATGGGGTTCCCAATTTGACCCATGGATTGTCTTGGTCTTCCATGACTCATCCAATGAGGGTAGTACATGTGTCTAGGTCATTTCATTTTATGAAAACATTATTGTTACCTTAAACTACAGTAATTACCTCTAATCGCGATTAAAAACTTAAAAGTTACTATTCACCAAAAAATTATTTTAATCCCATTGAACACCATTTTACTTCTTAATGACAACCATGTATGTTGGATTATTGAAATTCAAAACACAAATGTGGGAAAATTTCTTTTAAATGGAATTATCAGTTTTTATAAGTACCATTTAGTGGTTTCAGTATTCATCAAAAATTGATGTTTTTCAGAAAATTACAAAAAAATCACCCTAAGATATATTTGATATTCCAAATTCAAAAATTATGTCTATTTTACCAAATTAAAAACATATAAGTTGTATTAATTAATTTAATAATTAATTTCCGCTGTCAAAACAAATAGCGTGTTTTTATGAAACAAAATGTATTAAAAGAATGACACTAGTTTAAGTCCGATTTCAAGATGAAATTAATTCCAACGACCACTATTGGATTAAATGGTAAAAATATATTCTAATTTAACATTAAAACCAATTGAAAAGATTATCTAATCATATAAATAAATTAGATTAAAATGAGGTTTTGAATTACAATACAACATTTTTCACTATTCATTAAAAATAGAACTTTTTAGAAAAAATACAAAAATTCACACAAGGTAAATTTTGATGTCCCAAATCTAGAGAAGAATTTTAATTTGTCAAATATAACACATACAATTTTCAAAAGGTGGATTTAAAAGAGGTTCTCCATCAAAAGGCGGTAAATTGACCTTTTAAAGAATATTAGAATGTTTACGCTTAAAATTGAATTCATTCGCATTTTTGATCCTCTAAATTTTATTGCAAAAAATAAAAATATTTGAAAAACCTATATAATAATTTTTTAGTTAGTTCTATTAATTACCACCATCACAACAGCTAGGTGTTAAATACCATTTAAAATAATATTATTTTATTATTAGAGTGCAACGTAAGATTCCCAAGAAACTTGTTGTTGTGTTTTGGGTTCGACATTGAGCATAGCGTCCCCTTTAAAGTTATATTAAAATTTTATTCAAAAATATGGATAAATGTGAAAATTTCATACTCATTATTTACATGGGTTGTTACATCCTTCCCCCTTTGGGGAATTACATCCTTGCAATTTTAAAATTGGGCTTGGAAACTTCATTGAAAATCCCACATCAGATAAGGGTCAATAAAACAATCACATTAAAATAAAGAAATATAAGTATAGAGGTCACCCGAGTTAACCCATACTAGGATTACATGTAGAAAAACATGGACATGGAGGAGAAAACATAGGGTCATGTTCTGATGGAGAGTGATGTAAAACATGTATAGGATAATGTTAACAATAAGAAAATCACAAACTTGTGATGGGTTAAACGGTATTCGATTCCCCAGTTGGAAAAGTTAATAAACAACATTTTTTTAAGTTCTTTTTATTGAGGAATTTATTCATAAGGAAACATAATAACTAATCATGTTGACTTTAAACTTTTATTAGATTCATTACACAGACTCATATTTTCCCCAAAAGACTAGTTTTTTGGAATACTTGTACACATTAAGAGTACTATAATCAACTTCTAGAGAATAACCTAATCCACACAAGAGAACTATATATTTCCCATGTCTGTAGACTTTAACCAAAAATAAAACCAAAAAGGTTAGTACGAGATCAGATAATCCAGAAAAGGATAACTCTTTATAAAAACAAAATCTATTCATAATCTACAAAATTTTTCCAACAAAACCAAAATTTCAACGAGGACCATTCGATAAACAATTTGTCCATAAAATTCTTAAAAGTAAACCAAACTAAGATTGAAACTCAAATATTTGAAGGATTTTTTCACATAGTCTTCCATGTTAAATCTTAACATTTATCTTCAAACAACATCAGTTTCTCTTAATGTCTCGTATTGAAAAGTAATTAACCTAGTCACATATCCTCCATGATGGGTTAATAAATTTCCATAGATAACACTAAATAAACATCCTCTTAATTCATAAAATTATCTAACTAAAAAGAATCAGTCAAACTTACCAGGGACTTCACGTAGTCCAGTGGTAGGTGATAAATACCAGTCACACATTTGTTGTGGGTTTTATTCCCGCAGCTTTGTCCGACGCGACGGGTTTTCACACGGTCTGTGTGTTGTCCTTTTTATAAGACTCCAAAAATAACCCTAACATGTTATAACCTCAATAGTTTCCTTATACCTCTCATTTTCATCCAAATTCACTACGATCTAAACATCTTAATTCTTGAAGTCTTATTTCACCACCATAAAATAAAATAAAATGATTCCCAAAATGAATAACATCGTACCTTGATCATGGCGTCCACTCGGTTTCATCGTCATCTTGCTCATGTAGGTAGAAGTCCCATGCATTACAACAATGATTTAGAGATAATTTAAAATCATTTTCTTCCTCCATCCAAATACACCTTGTACAAGACGGGTCATATGGGTGTTCATAGAAAACCCATTTTGGAAAATAATAATGTATGACATATAATTCCAAAACATCTGATAAAACATGATTTCTATAAAATAGCCGGATATAATTTGAGTTCAAATTTTCTATTATTGGTCCTTTTAAAATACCTAAGAATGTGCTGGGAGACTATATTTTAAAACCAAATATAAATAGGGTGTGCAAGGGTCTCCTTCTTTAGAACCATTTTTAAAATCATAATATGCTTCAAATTCTTGTGATAACGTAAAATATTTGAAAATACATTGATAATATATTCCTTCCTTGAAAATATGAGAATATTGTGAAAATAGTATTTTTCTAAAAACAACCCATGATCCACGCTGATAATGAGGTATAGTGGAGGTGTTTGATATCTCAAACAACTGCTTACAAATGAGTTGTATGCTAGAAAAAGTTTCACAATCATCCGAACATGACTTTGCAATAATTATTGCAAGATTGTCATCTGGAAAAGATAGGAATCTCGTTTGAAATCCTTCTCCTTCCATTCGTAAACAACATTACTTGACCTAAAAAAAGTTATAAAACAAGTATTTAACTAAAATAAATGATATAGAGACTAATTATGTGTCTAACAAAAACTCTTAATCCCTAAAGTTGTCTAAACCTCCCTCTAATACCAACTATAAGGCCCCGGCCTTGAACTATACTTAATATTGAATTAAATGAATAATTTGCATTGAGGATCTTTTCAGGTTTAGAGTTTTAGAGAATTAGGACATAACTATTACATAAAAAAATGTTACAAAGAAGACACTTCTACTACATTTCCATAAAATAAAAACTCTTAAAAAGAAACATGTCTAGTTCCATGTTTTAGATAGCATGACTTTCACTTGATCCCATCCTTGACCCAAATCCACATTATGTCCTGTGAAAACATTTCAAAAACACTTGCGGTGAGCATAAAAAGCTCAGTAAGGGATACAAAAAGAATGAAAACTTTATGTTTATTAAACATCAAGTAAACCATGTATACATTATCAAAGTAATACCTTCACCTTTATGAAGTAGTAAAAACTCTTTACCGAATAAAATATAATTACTTACCTTTTTGTAACCAAAAGATTACCATAAAACCCATATAAAGAAAACATAACATGTAAAGGTAACTTAGGACCCTAACATACTTAAATGGAATAACCATACAGTCGGCTTCCACACATACTAAATGGAATATCCATATGATCGGCTTCCATACCCGGTGCATTGGAGGTTATAATGTAACCACCCGTCCTGGTATTCACGGCACCACCCTTCATATGTTTTATCACGTAACCACCCATAAAATGTCCAAGTACCATCATTACACATAAAATATTTAAAATATAAACATTTTAATTACCATATTTGAATTTAAATAACAATAATAAATTCCAAGATATTGAATTAATCAATCCATTTTCAAAATATCATTTAAAAGCTATTTTTGAATCAAATTGTCCCTTACCACATTGAAGATTTGAATGGAATTAAAATTTTAAAACAGTAATGTGCATATAAATAAATACTGAAAACCATTTTGAAAACATGGGCATTATAGGTAAATATTTAGAATAAAAAATCATTAAAACATTTAAAATGATATTTTTTTGTTAAAGAGTTTTTAACAAAATGAGAGACTCTTGAATACAAATAATTGCGGAATAACATTTAATCCAAACATTATAATATCATGAGAATAAATTGATTCATGATATAATATGTCAAAAGACAGTATTCACACCATATAAGAGTGAATTGGTTCATAACAACAATGAAGTCGCAATGGAAATGTAAATTGAGATGGAATCCATTATAAAGATGGTATCCTTAAATTAAGGATAAATCTATCACATAATTGTGTGTGAGAAATATAAATACACCCAATATAAGTGGATATTAAGTGTGAAACAATAAGAGGTCATTCACACATATTCATAGTATGACATGTTCAATAAGTACAACTTGAACCCAAAGAAATGGAAATTGGGTTAAGATGTTCCCTTGTAAAAATTCGACAGCCTAAGAGTGTCACTTCAAAATTCAGAAAATTTTTAGATGAGAGAGTAAATGGTATCTCATCACTTGGACATATAATTTACATCCATAAGGATATAAAAGAACATATCCCAAAATAATAAGATGTAAATTAAAAGACATGAAAAAAGAAGTCTTTTAAGACGAGGAGGGGGAAAGGTTCCCTTAAAGACATGGGTATATTTCGAAACATACACCCCGTGAAAGAAAGACATTACAAAATTGATGTAAATACTCATAAATTAAATTATATTACTAAATAAGTAAAATAATGGGAAGTAGATACACCACTCAAAGGAAATTGTGGAAAATGTAGCATAAATCTCATGGGAATAAAAGTGAGATGAAAAATCCCATTCGAAACCTTGGCAGCCTAATGACGCCACATAAAACTTACAAAATGGATTGATGAAAGAAAATAGGGTCTCTCATAATATGAACATAAAAGGAACAGTATTACTAATATAAAATAACATCCCAATCATAAGTTAGATGAGCTTAAAAGGAATGACATAAAAGAGTGTACTTAAAAAGAAAGAGAGGGGTAGGTTCCCTAACCTCAAGTCCAAATTGTCTTGTTCGTTTATTTATATTACTGAATAATAAACTTTGGTCAATTTATATTTTCCTAAGGACATTCTTTAAATATTATTATTCAGTTCATTTTACATATTATAATGTTATAATAATTTTTTAATAATATTATTTCATATCAGACGTTTTTTGTGATGTTTGGTACATGAGTCAAAAATGAACTTGTTTGAAAAATGATTTCCCATGTAGTTATAAGTAAATAATTTCCAGAATAGTAATAATGATTAAAATATCATATATATCCAGTACATATTCATTTTATACTATTCCATATCATTTGGTGATAAAAAATGAAAAGCATCGTTCATGGAGACGGTAGGCCGTACGTACGCATGAACGCTACTTTCATTTTTTTGTCATATTAATCAAATTGAAAATAAAGGATTTATATATATATATTATAACTAAAGTATAATATATATGTTATATAGGTAACATATGTTAATTAATTTCATTCTTTATATATTCCATGTATTGCATGTATGAGTCACATCGCTTGAGGGGGCGGTAGTCCACACTTCCTCATATGAAATTATCGCATTTACACAACATGAAAAAAATAAAGGTATGTTTTAAATATAAAATAAAGAAGCATATAGTAAACATAAATACCATATATATCATATATAAAATACAGTGACATCATAATGGCCACCTTTAATGGTGTTAAAAGAATATTGAACAATCATCGTTTCGTGAGGCATAAAATCACCAACCACAGAAACAATATATTATTTAACCATTAGATGATGGTGTGTGTAATTTTATCATTAATACATCTTAAAACAACATCCTAATATATTTAAGATACTAGAGTTGTTACAAAACAAAAGAATAAAAAGAGTTTAGGGGGTTGGAGAAGAAAAATAAATCAAAAGGACTCAAATGAAGACATTACCTTAAAATCGGGTAACTCCCTTTGGTTTGAGCTCAAAGGATTCCTTGGGAAGACTTATGCCCAATGTGAGGCATAAAAGGAGTTATAGAGGGATTTGGAGAGACAAAATTGGCAGAGGTTGGCCGAGACAAAGGCTTTTGAAGTGTGGGTAAGGTGGTAGAGGTGGGGGCCTTTAATAAGGGGAGAGGAGGGGCACTCTTGGAATGTAAGGAAATGTTACTTTATTATAGAATGAGATTCAGATTTTAATGGTCCCACATTGATGTGTTTCTAGGATAAGGTGATAGGGGTTCTAAATACACCAATAAAATAGGTTTTATGAATGTGTAGGTCTTATATTTTACATTATATTTCCATTTTATTTAAATTGTTAAATAATGAGGTAATCACTGCATCATCCTGATGTCATAAATAATTAAATTTATTAAATGTCTAAAAATTATAAACAAAATACTATGATGTAGGAAATCTTTTCATCTTTCCAATTAATATTTATAGTCAAAAATATGAATTTTATAACCCAATGTAAATATTGTTTTAGTAAAACAACTCATGTTTGTGTCATTTTAATTTTAACATTAAATAAAAAGGTATTAATGTCATTTTCCAACCAAATTGGCTCCATGGGGTCCCCAAGTTGACCCATGGATTTTTTGGTCGTCCATGACTCATCCAATGAGGGTAAGACATGTGTCCAGGTCATTTCAGTTTATTAAAACATTATTCTTACCTTAAACTACACCAATTACCTCTAATCACGATTAAAAACATAAAAGTTACTATTCACCAAAAAATTGTTTTAATCCCATTAAACCCCATTTTACTTCTTAATGACAACCATGTATGTCGGATTATTGAAATTAAAAACACAAAGGTGGCAAAGTTTCATTTAAATAGAATAATCAGTTTTTATAAGCACCACTTAGTGGTTTCACTATTCATCAAAAATTGATGTTTTTCAGAAAATTACCAAAAAATCACCCTAAGCTATATTTGATATTCCGAATTTAAAAATTATGTCTATTTTAAAAAATTCAAAACAAATAATTTGCATTAATTAATTTAATAACTAATTCCCGCAGTCAAAACAAATAGCCTGTTTTTATGAAATAAAATATATCAAAAGATTGACACTAGTTTAAGTCTGATTTCAAGGTGAAATTAATTTCAACGACCACTATTGAATAAAATGGTAAAAATATATTCTAATTTAACTTTAAAACCAATTCAAAAGATAAAATAATCATATAAATAAATTATATTAAAAGGAGGTTTTGAATTAAAATACAACATTTTTCACTATTCATTAAAAATTGAACTTTTTCGGAAAAATACCAAAAATTTACACAAGGTAAATATTGATGTCCCGATTCTAAAGAAGAATTTTAATTTGTCAAATATAACACATACAATTGTCAAAAGGTGGATTTAAAATAGGTTCAACTTCAAAAGGCTGTTAATCAACCTTTTAAAGAATATTATAATGTTTACGCTTAAAATAGGATTCATTCTAATTTTTGATCTTCTTACTTTTATTGTAAAAAATAAAAATATTTGACAAAAATATATAATCATTTTTTAGTTTTTCCTATTCATTCCCTCCATCAGAATAGCTAGGCATTAACTACCATTTAAAATAATATATAATTGTTATTAGAGTGCAGCGTATGATTCCCAAGAAACTTGTCATTGCAATTTGGGTACGCCATCGAGCATAGCGTCCCCATTAAAGTTGTATTAATATTTTATTCACAAATATAGATAAATGTGAAAATTTCATACTCTTTTTTTACCTGTGTTGTTATATCCTTCCCTCTTTTGGGAAATGAATCCTCGCAATTTTGAATTTGGGCTTGGAAACTTCATTGAAAATCCCGCCATCGAGCATAGCGTCCCCTGTTATACTTTGTTTGTGGGTTCGATTCCCGCAGCTTTGTCCGACGCAACGGGTTTTCACACGGTCTGTGTGTTGTCCTTTTTATAAAACTCCAAAATTACCCTAACATGTTTTAACCTCAATAGTTTTCTTATACCTCTCATTTTCATCCAAATTCATTACGACCTCAACATCTTAATTCTTGAAGTTTTATTTCACCACCATAAGATAAAATAAAATGATTCCCAAAATGAATAACATCATACCTTGATCATGGCGTCCACTCGGTTTCATCGTCATCTTGCTCACGTAGGTAGAAGTCCCATGCATTAAAACAACGATTTAGAGATATTTCAAAATCATTTGCTTCCTCCATCCAAATACACCTTGTACAACACGGGTCATATGGGTTTTCACAGAAAAATAGTTTTGGAAAATAATCATGTATGACATATAATTCCAAAACATCTGATAAAACATGATTTCTATAAAATAGCGGGACATAATTTGAGTTGATACATTCTATTATTGGTCCTTTTAAAATACCATAAGTATGTGCTGAGAGACTATATTTTAAAATCAAATATAAATAGGTTGCACAAGGGTCTCCTTCCTCAGCACCATTTTTAAAATCATAATATGCTTTAAATGCTTGTGATAAGGTAAAATATATGAAAATACCTTGATAATATTTACCTTCCTTGAAAATATGAGAATATTGTGAAAATAGTATTTGTCTAAAAACAACCCATGATCCATGATGATAACTAGGTATAGTGGAGGTGTTAGATATCTCAAACAACTTCATTCAAGTGAGTTGTATGCTAGAAAAATTTTCACAATCATCTGAACATGACTTTGCATTAATTATTGCAAGCATGTCATCAAGAAGAGATTGGAATGTCGTTTGAGATCCTTCTCCATCCATTCGTAACCGACATTACTTGACCTGAAAAAAGATATCAAACAAGGATTTAACTGAAATAATAGATATAGGGACTAATCATGTGTCTAACAAAAACTCCTAATCCCGAAAGTTGTCTAAACCTCCCTCTATTACCAACTATAAGGCCACAGCCTTGAACCTTACTTAATATTGAATTAAAAGAATAATTCGCA
Source organism: Viscum album (assembly GCA_963277665.1). Classification (NCBI taxonomy): domain Eukaryota; kingdom Viridiplantae; phylum Streptophyta; class Magnoliopsida; order Santalales; family Viscaceae; genus Viscum; species Viscum album. The sequence goes on from OY728134.1 coordinate 178,528,449, forward strand.
TTGAGGATCTTTTCAGTTTTATAGTTTAAGAGAATTGGGACATAACTATTACATCTCAAAAGATTACAAAGTAGACATTTCTACTATGTTTCAATAAAATAAAAACTCTTAAAAAGAAACATGTCTAGTTTCCTGTTTTAGATAGCATGAATTTCCCTTGATCCCATCCTTGACCCAAATCCACATTAAGTCCTATGAGAAAAATTTCAAAAAAAACTTGGGGTGAGCATAAAAAGCTCAGTAAGGGATACACAAAGAATGAAAACTGTTAGTTTTTCAAACATCAAGTAATCCATGTATACTTTATCAAAGTAATACCTTCACCTTTATGAAGTAGTAAAAAATCTTTACTAAATAAAATATCAATACTTACAGTTTTGTAACCAAAAGATTACCATAAAACCCATATAAAGAAAAAATAACATATAAAGGTAACTTGGGACATAAACATACTTAAATGGAATAACCATACGGTAGACTTCCACACATACTTAATGGAATAGCCATACGGCCGACTTCCATACCCAATGCATTAGTGGCTATAACGTAACCATCCGTCCTGGTATTCACGACACCCCCCATCATATGGTTTATCACGTAACCACCCATAAAATATCCAAGTACCATAATTACACATAAAATATTGAAAATATAAACATTTTAATTACAACATTTTATTTTCAATCACACTATGTTATTCCAAGATATTGAATTAGTCAATCAATTTTCAAAAAATCAATTAAAAGATATTTTTATATCAAAGTGTCCCATACCACTTTGAAGATTTTAATGGAATTACAATTTCAAAATATTAAAGTCCATATAAATAAATACTGAAAACCATTTTGAAAACATGGACATTAATGATAAAGATTTATAATAATAAATCATTAAAACATTTAAAACGATATTTTTTTGTTAAAGAGTTTTTAACAAAATGAGACACTTTTGAATACAAATAATTGCGGAATAAAATTTAATCCGATCTTTATAATATCATGAGAACAAAGGTATTCATGATATAATATGTCAAAGGACATTATACACACCATATTAGAGTTAATTGGTTCATAACAACAATGAAGTCTCAATGGAAATGTAAATTGAGATGGAATCCATTATAAAGATGGTATCCTTAAATTAAAGATAAATCTATCAAATAATTATGTGTGAGAAATGTAAATACTCCCAATATAAGTGGATATCAAGTGTGAAACAATCAGAGGGAAATCACACATATTCATAGTATTACACGTTCAAGAAGTACATGTTTAACCCAAGGAAATCGAAATTGGGTTAAGATGTTCCCTTCAAAAAATTCGACAGCCTAACAGTGTCACCTCAAAATTTAGAAAATTAGTAGATGAGAGAGAAAATGGTATATCATCACTTGGACATAAACATTAAATCAATAAGGATATAGAAGAACATATCCCAACATAATAAGATGTAAATTAAAAGACATGACAAAAGAAGTCTTTTAAGAAGAGGAGGGTGAAAGGTTCCCTTACCGACATGGGTATCTTTCGAAACATACACCTCGTGACAGAAGGACATTACAAAAATGATGTAAATACTCATAAATGAAATTATATTACACAATGTGTAAAATAATGGGTAGTACATACACCACTCAAAGGAAATTGTGGAAAATAAAGCATAAATCTCATGGGAACAAAATTGAGATGAAAAATCCCTTACGAAAACTCGGCAGCCTAACGGCGCCAATTAAAACTTACAAAATGGATTGATTAGATAAAATAGGGTATCTAATCATATGAACATAAAAATTAAAGTAGGATTAATATAAAATAACATCCCAATCATAAGTAATATGAGCTTAAAAAGAATGACATAAAAGGGTGTACTTAAAAAGAAAGAGAGGGGTAGGTTCCCTTACCTCAAGTCCGACTTGTCTTTTTCATTTCATTATATTCTTGAATAATAAACTTTGGTCAATTTATAATTGCCGAAAGACCTCCTTTAAAGATTATTATTCAGTTAATATCACATATTATAATGTTATAATAATTGTTTAATAATGTTAGTTCATATCAGACGTTATTGTCGATGTTTGCTGCATGAGTCAAAAATGAACTTGTTTGAAAAATGATTGCCCATGTAGTTATAAGTAAATAATTTGTAGAATAGTATAAATGATTAAAATATCATATATATAAATTACATACTCATTTTATACTATTCCATATCATTTGGAGATAAAAGATGAAAAGCACCGTTCATGGAGACGGTAGGCCGTACGTATGCATGAACGCTACTTTAATTTTTTTTGTCATATTAATGGAATTAAAAATAAATGATATATATATATATATATCTATTATAATTCCAGAATAATATATATGTTATATAGGTCACATATGTTCATTAATTTTATTCTTTATACATTCCATGTATTGCATGTACGAGTCACACCACTTGAGGGTGCGGTAGTCCACACTTCCTCATATGAAATTATCGCATTTACACAACATGAAAAGAATAAAGGTGTGTTTTAAATATAAAATAAAGAAGCATATAGTAAACATAAATACCATATATATCATATATAAAATACTGTGACATCATAATGGCCTTCTTTAAAGGTGTTAAAATAATATTGAACAATCATCGTTTCGTGAGGCAGAAAATCACCAACCACAGAAATAGTATGTTCTTTAACCATTAGAAGAGGTTCTGTGTAACTGTAGCTATAATACTTATTATAAAAACATCCTAGTATATTGAAGATACTGTAGTTGCTACAAATGAAGAGAATAAAAAGAGTTTAGTGGGTTGGAGAAACAAAATAATACAAAAGGACTCAAGTGAAGACATTACCTTAAAATCAGGTAACTCTCTTTGGTTTGAGCTCAAAGGCATCCTTGGTAAGACTTATGACCAATGTGAGGCATCAAGGAGTTAGAGAGGTATGTGGAGGGACAAAAGGGGTAGGGGTTGGACGAGCCAAAGGCTTTGGAAGTGTGGGTAAGGTGGTAGAGGTGGGGTACTTTTAGAAGAGGAGAGGAGGGGTACTATTGGAAAGTAAGGAAATGTTACTTTATTTTAGAATGCTTTTCGGATTTTGATGATCCCAAATTGATGTGTTTCGAGGATAAGGTGATAAGGGTTAGAAATAAAACAATACAATAGGTTTTGGACATGTTTAGGTATTAAATTTTACATTATCTTTCCATTTTATTTAAATCGTTAAATAGTGAGGTAATCACTGCATCATCATTATGTCATAAATAATTAAATTTATTTAATGTCTAAAAATTATAAAATAACTAATATGATGTAGGAAACTTTTTATATTTCCACAGAATATTTATAGTCAAAAATATGACATTTATAACCCCATGTAAAAATTTCTTTAGTAAAATAACTTATGTTTGGGTCATTCTAATTTAAACATTAAATAAAAAGGTATTAATGTCATTTTACAACTAAGGTGGCTCCATTGGGACCCCAAGATGACCCATGGATTTTATTGGTCATCCATTACTCATCCAATGAGGGTATTACATGTTTCTAGGTCATTTCGGTTTATTAAAACATTAATCATATATTAAACTACACTAATTGCCTCTAATCACGATTAAAAACATAAAAGTTACTATTCACCAAATAATTATTTTAATCTCATTGAAACCCATTATAAATCTTAATGACAAACATGTATTTAGGATTATTGAAATTAAAAACACAAAGGTGGAAAAATTTCATTTAAAAGGAATAATCAGTTTTTATAAGTACCACTTAGTGGTTTAACTATTCATCAAAAATTGAAGTTTTTCAGAAAATTGCCAAAAATTTACCCTAATCTATATTTGATATTCCGAATTCAAAAATGATGTCTATTTTACAAAATTAAAAACCTATCAGTTGCATTAATTAGTATAATAATCTATTCCCGCTGTCAAAACAAATAGCGTGTTATTATGATACAAATTGAATCAAAAGATTGACAGTAGTTTAAGTCCGATTTCAAAGTGAAATTAATTACAACCACAACTATTGGATTAAATGGTAAAAATATATTCTAATTTCACTTTAAAACCAATTCAAAAGATAATCTAATCATATAAATAAATTATACTAAAAGGAGGTTTTGAATTAAAATACATCATTTTTCACTATTCATTAAAAATTGAACTTTTTCGGAAAAATACCAAAAATTTACACAAGGTAAATTTTGATTTCCCAATTCTAAATAAGAATTTTAATCTGTCAAATGTAACACATAAAATTGTCAAAATTTTGATTTAAAAGAGGTTCACCATCAAAAGGCGTTTAATCGACCTTTTAATGAATATTAGAATGTTTGCGCTTAAAATTGGATTCATTCGCATTTTTGATCCTCTAACTTTTATTGTAAAAAATAAAAATATTTGACAAACATATATAATCTTTTTTATTTAGTTCTATTCATTACCTCCATCACAACATCTAGGCATTAACTAACATTTAAAATAATATTATTTTATTATTAGAGTGCTATGTAAGATTTCCCAGGAAACTCGTTGTTGCGTGTTGGGTACGCCATCGAGCATAGAATCCCCTTTAAAGTTATATTAATATTTTATTAAAAAATATGGATAAATGTGAAAATTCCATACACTTTATTTACCTGGGTTGTTACATCATTCCCCCTTTTGGGAATTGCGTCCTCGCAATTTTAAAATTGGTCTTGGAAACTTCATTGAAAATCCCACATCGCAATAAGATTCAATAAAACAATCACTTTAAAATAAAGAAAGATAAGTACCGAGGTCACCCGATTTAACCCATACTAGGATTCCATGTATGAAAACATGGACATGGAGGAGAGATTATAGGGTCATGTTCTGATGGAGAGTGATATAAATCATGTTTAGGATAAAGTTAACCACAAGAAAATCACAAACTTGTGATGGGTTAAACGGTATTTGATCACCCAGTAGGAAAAGTTAATAAAAAATTTTTTTGTTTAAAGTTGATTTTTATTGAGGAAATTTATTCATAAGGAAAAATAATCACTTATCATGTTGACATTCAAATTTTATTAGATTCCTAACACAAACTCATATTTTCCCCAAAAGACGAGTATTGAGGAAGACTTGTTCACATTAAGAGTACAATAATCAACTTCTAGAGAATCACCTAATCCACAAAATAGAACTATATACTTACCATGTCTTTAGACATTATCCAAAACTAAAACCAAAAAGTTTAGAACAAGATCAGATAATCCAACAAAGAATAACCCTTTTAAAAAGAAAAACTAGTCTTAATCTCCAAAATTTGTCCAACAAAACCCAAAGTTCAATGAGGACCATTCGATAAACAATTTGTCCATAAAATTCATCAATGTAAACCAAACTTGGATTGAAACCCAAATATTTGAAGGATTTAGTCACATAGTCTTCCAAGTTAAATAGTAACATTTATCTCCAAACAACATCAGTTTCTCTTAATGTCTCGTATTGAAAAGTAATTAACCTAACCACATATCCTCCATGATAGGTTAATAAATTTCCATAGATAACCCAAAATCAACTTACTCTTAATTCATAAAATCATATAACTAAAATGAATTAGTCAAACTAACCAGGGACTTCACATAGTCCAGTGGTAGGTGATAAATACCAGTCGCACTATGGTTGTGGGTTCAATTCACGCAGCTTTGTCTGACGCGATGGGTTTTCACATGGTCTGTGTGTTTTCCTTTTTAAAAAACTCCAAAAATAACCCTAAAATGTTTTAACCTCAATAGATTACTTATTCCTTTCATTTTCATCCAAATTCAATACGATCTCAACATCTTAATTCTTGAAGTTTTATTTCACCACAATTAGTTAAAATAAAATGATTCCCAAAATGAATAACATCATACCTTGATCATGGCATCCACTTGGTTTCATCGTCATCTGGCTCACATAGGTAGAATTCCCATGCATTACAACAATTATTTAAAGATCTTTCAATATCATTTTCATCCTACATCCAAATACACCTTGTACAACATGGGTCAATGGGTGTTCACAGAAAAATAGTTTTGGAAAATAATCATGTATGACATATAATTCCAAAACATCTGATAAAACATGATTTCTATAAAATAGCCGGACAGAATTAGAGTTGAAACTTTCTATTATTGGTCCTTTTAAAATACCATAAGTATGTACTGAGAGACTAAATTTTAAAAGCAAATATAAATAGGTTGTGCAAGGGTCGCCTTCCTCAGCACCATTTTTAAAATCATAATATGCTTCAAATTCTTGTGATAAGGTAAAATATTTGAATATACCTTGATAATATTTACCTTCCTTGAAAATATGAGAATATTTTGAAAATAGTATTTGTCTAAAAACAACCCATGATCCACGATGATAACGAGGTATAGTGGAGGTGTTTGATATCTCAAACAACTGCTTGCAAGTGTGTTGTATTCTAGAGAAATATTCACAATCATCCTAACATGACTTTGCAATAAATATTGCAAGCATGTCATCAGGAAGAGATAGGAATGTCATTTGTGATCCTTCTCCTTCCATTCGTAACAGACATTACTTGACCTGAAAAAAGTTATAAAACAAGGATTTAACTGAAATAATAGATATAGGGACTAATCATGTGTCTATAAAAAACTCATAATCCCTAAAGGTGTCTAAACCTCCCTCTGATATCAACTATAAGGCCCCGAACTTAAACCTTACTTAATATTGAATTAAATTAATAATTCACATTGAGGATCATTTCAGGTTTAGAGTTTTAGAAAATTAGGACTTAACAATTACATCTCAAAAGATTAAAAATTAGAAACTTCTACTAAGTTTCCATAAAATAAAAACTCTTAAAAAGAAACATGTCTAGTTCCATGTTTTAGATAGCATGAGTTTCCCTTGATCCCATCCTAGAACCAAATCCATGTAAAGTCCTGTGAAAAAAATTTCAAAAAAACATGGGGATAGCTTAAAAAGCTCAGTAAGGGATACAAAAAGAATGAAAACTGTTAGTTTTTCATACATCAAGTAAACCATGTATACTTTATCAAAGTAATACCTTCACCTTTATGAAGTTGTAAAAACTCTTTACTGAATAAAATATCATTAGTTACATTTTTGTAACCAAAATATTACCATAAAACCCATATAAAGAAAACATAACATATAACGGTAACTTGGGACATAAACATACTTAACTGGAATAACCATACGGTCGACTTCCACACATACTTAATGGAATATCCATACGACCGACTTCCATACCCAATGCATTGGAGGTTATAACATAACCACCCGTCCTGGTACTCACGGCACCACCCGTCATATAGTTTATCACGTAACCACCCATAAAATGTC